>CM056723.1:47212588-49712588 GCA_029844215.1 Przewalskia tangutica
ACAGAAGCAATTCATTAGGAATGGGCATCGACCAACATCCAGAAAAAAATAGAGCAATCAGTAGGTATCGAAAATCAGTCTTAATATCTTTTAGCATCAGCTAATCGCTCCACACGAACAAGAACATTCTCGAGCACTAGTTTCGTACAGCCTTCAACTTCGACATCCATTTTTAGCATCGAATCCTCATCCTTCTTTATCGCATAAGCACAAATCTCTGAGTGGATCGACGACTTGATACGCTGCCTCGGTTCGCTGCCCGGAGAAGGTAAATTCAACTCCCTATTGATTTTGTCGCATCTCTGTATTTCGGCATTTTGTTTCGCGTGTTAAACTTGCGCTCCTCTATTTATAGTATTCTGTTCATCGATATATGTATATGATGTATCTCATCGATATATTTTGGGTTGATTTAGTGACTGTCGATATATGTTAAACTGCTTATATGTTGTGGAGACGTTATTTGTTGTTCGAGCAAATCAAGATTAAAGTGTGGTCTGTTTAGTTGCAATTGTGGGATTGGTATGTGGTGATACAGTTGGTTGTGTATTGTTTCTATTTCATATGTCGGCCTATTTGCTATCTACTTTCAATAAGAACGACTTAAGGACTCTCATATCGCACTTGATGACACCATGTCGATTGAAGTACATGATCCCTTTTTGTTCGTCAACAAAACTGCCTCTTTACATACTTGTAAACATTAACCTATGAATAGCCTATTTGTACCTACAATATATATAGGAACATGTGTGATCAAAGCGAAAAACATCTATGCTCCTTAAGTGTCTTCCTATGTCCTGTTTCTGTATGCCTGAGATTTATCCCAAATGGATCTTAAAAGCAAGTAACAAGATGCTAAATGGTTAGATAATCTGGAAAATATCATGATATACATATTTGGATGCCTGAAAGTTGTCTAAGATCTAGTTGAAAGCCTGCTTGTGGCTAAAAATTACTCAAAGTCATAGGTGATTGAGGATCATCAAGGATAGATGACTTGTCTAGGCCTAAATATATCGGTACTGCTCGAGATCTCAATGCTAGTTCAAATATCTGTTGCATACTAATAGATTAATCTAATCTATATACAATTTTAGAATATGCATATGTCATTTTAGGTTAAGCCTAATACGAAGTCGCATATGTCCAGATGTTGTTTGACTTGTGCCTCTATTTTAAAGTTGGTTTCAGCCCCCCTGGAGGCTGTCCTAGCATTGACCAGGCGCAACTAACTTCTAATAAGATGGAGATGACAAGTCATAAAGGTTGAAGCTTGCTACTTTGTTAACCTTTCATAGAAAAAGATTTTGATAAAGTGAATTCCTACTCTTCAATATTTGTCCTATAACTCATATCCCATGTGAATTTGTTTGATACATGTTGGCAAGTTTGGACCTTATGTGGTGTCCATAGTAAGTCCTAAAATGCTAATTGTGATGCACCTAATCTATCTCAGGCTTCTAAATTGCAGTCAGGCTCATGAAATTGCTTGTATGCTGAACTTGACTATGTATGTGCGTCGTGTCCCATGCATGCTAGCCTAAGTACCATGTATAATCTTACCCCACCCCCATTCATGTACACTGGGAATCTGTTTAGTGTTGAACATGCTAGTCTAAGTTAATGAACACACAAAGCATCTAAGAACCTTGTACCATACTATGACTGCCCATCTTAGGATGCTTAAATGTCAGTTTGAGACTGAACACCAGCATATGTGTGCATAAAATAGGGGTAAAGATCGTATATCTAATGTTCTTGCTAGATATAGTCCCTTCTCTGAACATCTGCAGTTGTAAAACTGTGGACAAAGTGGCCCATTTTATATATTGGGCTGACCTACTCCTTTATGGCTGAAAATCATATGCTCGGGCCCGCTTCTCTTAATTTTCTTTTTCTGAAAACCGTATGCCTGGACTAACATGTCTTCATATCTGGCGAGACTCATCACGACTTTCATCAATGAAGGCCCGCATCTACATCCATCACGTTCCTCCTCGACAATTCCTAGAAATACAAAATAGGACGGAGTCATCCGCTTCAATTCCTTTACTCTCTTAACCTCCTTACATCATTTTTATGTATTTAGTTGTTTCTTGTAATTTTATTATCTAACTTTGTAATTAATAGGAGATCTAGAGAAATTAGTCTTTGAACATATAAGGTGGGAAGGTAATTTAGAATTAGAAATGTACTTGCTATTTTTACCATTCATTCCCTTTCAGGATCAGTCGTGGTCTTCCAAACTTTACCGAGAGTATGGACGAATCCCTCACTTCATCCGCTTGATACGGGAATATGTGGGAAGATGAAGCAACGAGATACTTCTAGTTATTTATCTTAGACTTGTCACGCATGTCTAATCTCTTGCATAACAATTAAAATTGCATATCTAATCATGAAGTTAATGCATAACAAAAGAAATTGATTTTCTCATAAATCACTTAATGACATTATAATTCATTTCATAATAGAATTATCTCCTTATTATCAATGGTAAACAAATCGCATTTTTTATATCATACCTTGCGTATATTAATCAAAATCAATTTTGCAAAAAAATGAAATGAATATCTTTAATAAGTACATCAATTTTGCATCATTTTTATAAATGCATATTTTTAAACTTTACGTATATTTTTGTAGCATTAGTCTTATAAATCTTTTATCCAAAATGCATTCTTTTATAAAACACTTGCAGCATCTTTTTAAATATGCATATTCTCTAAAATAATAATCAACCTAGGTTTGGCAGGACAACCGCGAGTTAACGGATATTAGAGGGTGCCTAATCCCTTCCCTCTAGATTGATAAAGAACCCTTACCCAGAATCTCACACTAGTTTCGCAGACCATAAAAAATGGAGTTAATGTTGACTTTAACCTAGTTAACATTTAGGTGTCCTAATTCACCCAAACTAATTAGGTGACGACTCCGCGAACCCTTTAGCGTTATTTTAGCTTTTTACACTTTTTAGCATTTATAGCAACCTTTTAGCCTTTTTGCATTTTTTATTTTATTTTCTAACCTTCTAAGCAGGAGTTAAAAGTTGCGGTCGAAAAAGGGCGTGACAATAACTAAGAATGGTACAGTACGTCTGTAGCCAAGAGAATGATATATTTGTAATCCGTGCATCTATGCCTTCATAGATTAAGACACATTGAATAGAAAGTCATTCAAAAGCTAACTAAGTTGAGATTATTGTCGTCTGTCGACATAAACCATCAAAATGAGTATGAGGTAGGCGAAGAGGCAAAATCACATTTCTATTCCGTCAAAAGGAATAACGAAAGAAGAACCGCTCCTCTATAACAGAGTCACGCCTATGTGGGTGATTTGATGCTTGTAAAAATAGAGGGGGGATAATGTATTGCATCATTTGTTTGTTGAAAAACAAAGATGAGGCTGTTGAAATGGATAAACGCTACAAAGCAGTAGTTGAAAAGCCTACGAATTGAGGAATTCGTAGGGATAGAGGGGGAGAATGTAAAACATCATTCAACGAATGACTGATTCTTACTCACCTCAGTCTAACAGTGTTAGCCTTGCGCAAAGACATACACCCAAGGTATATGGGCAAGGCAATCCTTACCGCTAATGCGAGTCGTAACGAGTACTCCGCATAAGGATAAGGATAATCGTCCATGTGAAGCACGGAAAATATCTCATCTACAAATATTGTGATATGAAGTAGTGTGGCAAGTGTTGTATTACCAAATCCAAAGCGGGTCAAGTTAGACCTAATACTGTAGATTTTATATCCACTAGATCTGCAAATAACAGTAGTGTGTATCGCATCTCGGTGTCAATGAATGATGAATTCTTTGAAGATAACTTTCCCTGGAAATAAAAAAAAAAGTAATTGCTCAAGGTTAACAAGAACCCGCAGTGCCTGATTGTACGGAACTAGACGTTCCAGATCTATAAGACTTAGAATTGCTGACTATCCGGAACTTAATGTTCCAGATCTACAGAACTCAGAGATTCTAGATGTTAAATCGAGACGGAGCAAAAGAGGGGACAAAGACTTGTGCCAGGCCTCTAACTTGTATGGTTGAGAATAAACCATGGACAGTTAAGAAAGAATTGTCATCTCCACAAGCATAGCTTTGGAAATAAGCTAAAAAGAGAGAAATAGACTTCATCAGATAGAACCACACTTGTGTGATGGTTGATCTTCCTCCGAGAAAAGAACCTCTGGATTGTAAAAGTGGATACTCAAATTGAGTACAAAAGTAGATAGATCTACTGATGAGTATAAGGCCTCAGCTACTTGGACATGTGCTCTTATGTGAATAGCTTAACATCTAGGGTCACCGCAGTCTTGCGTGACATGGATGCTGAGACATCCTTCCTAACCGGAGAGTTGGTTTTGTGGACTATTGGGCTTCCTCCTGAACTTCCATTGTGGTCCCTGAAATGTTTATATTTTGGTCCTAGAAGTTTCAGATAAAACAGAAACAATGAATCTGACGACAGAAACATTGACTCTGAAGCTAGAAAGCCAACTGTTGGAAAATCAAAAGTCCAAAAGTGGAAGAAGAAAGTAATACGGAACAACCCGAGGGGTATGTGGTTCCATGGAAGAGAAGAAAGTCTGTCGACTTGTCAAATCTCTGTGCAGGCTAAAACAAGCCCCGAAGCAATGGTGCGAAAACTTTGATAGTACTCAACTATCGATTGGTTTTTCCATTGATCAGTGTGACACATATGTCTACATGAAAGGAAATTCTGACTCGTTCGTCATGATATGCCTTTACGTAGACGACATGTTGATCACAGGGATAAGTCCTAGGTTGATCCTAGAGACTAAGAGTATGTTGAAACGATGTTTCGATATGAATGATATGGGTATTGTAGATGACATCTTAGGAATTGGGAATTCCAAGACATCTAATGGACTAGTCTAAGTCAAACTCATCTGTGAGGTGTTTTGATAGTCTCGTTGAAGTCACCAATGGATATGAATCATATAATTAATTGGAATCATGGTGCACCCATATACCAGGAGGGATATGCGTAGGTCACATGTAGTTCAATGTATTTTACACACTACAACTGACCTGTCATCGGTTCATAAAGAAGATCGGTTGAACTAAGGTTCACTGGTAATGATCAATAGAAGGCGTTAAATCGGATGTGATGACATCTGAACTATTTGCTTATCTATGGATTATGGTATTTTGGATGTCCAGCGGTTCTGGGAGAACTCAGTGATGCAAACTGTACATCAGACTTGAAGAGCACCAATGCCACAAGTGGATGTGCATGGTGTGTCATTGCAAAATCCTCTAAGAAAATTTGCATCAGCCGATTCGTGATGGAATCAAAGTTTATCTGTCACGACCTGAATCGACGGGCCAC
Organism: Przewalskia tangutica; assembly: GCA_029844215.1. Lineage (NCBI taxonomy): Eukaryota > Viridiplantae > Streptophyta > Magnoliopsida > Solanales > Solanaceae > Przewalskia > Przewalskia tangutica. Next base: position 47,217,956 of record CM056723.1, read on the forward strand.
GACTGGTGCCCTACCTGGGCACCCTTCTACCCACACATCACATATAACCAGCGAAAGCTTAAGAAAAACTCATAATCTCATAACAAAGAGATCATGTCCCCTGAACTGTCATATAACATAATAGGCAAGCCGACAAGGCTACCATCTTATACACAATATCAAAAAAAAAACTACAATTGTACATGTCCAACCCACACATGACTACAGACCTCTAAGAGTATCACAATAATTATGACGGGACAAGGCCCCGCCGTACTCCTGAATACATAAACTATATTGGAATACCTGTACCAAAATGACTAAGCTCCGGAACAATGGAGCAATCCCAAAACACTGAGCAAGGATCCTAAGCTCGAGGATCACCAAACTGAGTACCTATAACTGCGGGCATGAACGCAACCCCCCGGAGAGGGGATCAGTACAACAATGTACCAAGTATGTAAACATAAAGTACAGTAAATAAGATCATAATTGTACAAAAGATGACAGGGACAATTATGATAATCAACACACCAGATCCAACCTTGTCATATAAAATAAGAGTCAACTGTACCTTGTACAAATAGAGAGTCAACTGTACCTTTTTAAAAATGTGAGATTCATTTCAAAATCATGAATATATGTCCATATAATCATATACCGTCTTGGATATCTATACCCCATCATGGATACATGTTTAAGGAATCATATACTGTCGTGAGTATCTATACTCGCATCATGGATACATGTCCATGGAATCATATACTGTCGTGAGTATCTATACTCTCATCATGGATACATGTCCATGGAATCATATATGTCATAGGTATCTATACCTGCATTATGGATACATGTCCATGGAAACATCGTATCTATTTACATATAACGTATCCCAGCCCTCTCTGAGGGACTCGGTGGAATCATATAATCATGAATACCTGTCCATATAACGTATCCTGGCCCATTCTGGGACTCGATCCATATAATGTATACCGGACCATTCTGAGACTCGGTGAGCTCACTATAACGTATCCCGGCCCATCAAGAGACTCGGTGAAATCACATATAACATATCCCGACCCATCAAGGGACTTGGTGAACTCACATATAACGTATCCCGACACATCAAGGGACTCGGTGAACTCACATATAACACTTGCACGAATAGATATCATGAGAAACCTTGTGCAATTTAAATCATCTTTTGACTCTCAATAAAATCTTTAAAATGAACTTTCATTTTAGGAAAAAAAAAAACAAGGCACTATGACATCTTTCATTTTAGAAAACCAAGACACTATCACATCTTTCATTTTAGAAAAACCAAGGCACTATCATATCTTTCCTTTTAGAAAAACCAAGGCACTATCATATCTTTCCTTTTAGAAAAACCAAGGCACTATCATATCTTTTATTTTAGAAAAAAAAAACCAAAGTACTATTATATCATTAAGGATTAGGATCCAATAGAACTATGTACGTCCGCCGTACACTTACTTCATATAAACATGCCAAAAGAAGAAAGGATAGTTCACATACCTTATCGGCTATACCAACACGATAAGTAGAATACGTCCCAAGTAGTACTTCAACCTATAACAACAATAACACATCTATCAACTTCATGAATACCAGTATACACTATACCACATAATGACTCTCCTTTCATATAAAAATTCGGGCAGCACTTCCCCTATTTATACATACTTTTCCACCTTACAAATAAGGCCAATAACATCAATAACCAAGCACCAATTAAGGGCATAACCAAAACAACAATCAAGGTGAATTACACACCTACTTTACATGTTAATCCGACCTCTTAATCCATATAAAAATAGTCCACTAAAACAGTCCATATTCCAACAACAATAAGGGTAGAATGTGAAGTCTTTCTACACTATTCTACACCCTTAATCCTTTAGGACTTACATTAGCAATTACCACATTAAAACATGCATAATGGTAACTGAATTTTCAGCATTATAACCCCACAAAACAGCCCCTAAAACAACACCACAACGTCTCACAGTTTCATGCAGTTATCGACCAACAACCAATACCATAACCCTTTTCATAATTTCTTATTATCCAATTCAAGTTTCAACACTTTAATATAAACCATTTCATCTTTTAATATCAAGATTTCCTTCAATCTAACATGTAATAAGTGAAGATAACAACAACAATAACCAACGTATTCAACAACATGAAAACTGTCCAGAATCGGCTAACATGTCAAATCTGTGACATGCACATCTTATTCTCCATTTTACTTAACACGAGTTCATCCCTTAACTATAACATTATTTAACTTCCAAATACTTTAAGAGGAAGAAGAAATCTTACCTTCACTTTAGCCAAAACTGTCCCCAAGTTCTCGGCACACTACTTCACTTTAGCACCACTTCTACATGTTTCAATAACACATACGTATCCTCTACAAGTTTGTAACCATCTTACTTTCTCGTTTCTCTTCCAAAAAGTTCATTCCAAGCTTAGGGTTTCAAAGAAGTTTCTTGGCCAAAACTGTGACCACTTGTTATGGAGAATTAACCTTGCTTAGAACTTGCTTAAGGAACTTAATCTTGGAAAATAACTTAATCTTGTTCTTCACTTTGGCTATGGTTCGAAACTTGTAGGAGAAGAGAAAGGAGAAGAGGGTTTGGATGATGAATATATTTGTGATCCATGTCTTGCAAGACTTGTATCTAAAAGGTGTATATTGCACAAGTGGAGGGGGACCCAAGTAGACCCACTTGTCCACTTGTCACAAAATATCTTCCACACTTAGCAAATTTTCTGAAATTCCCGCATAGGCACCGCGGTCCTATAGAATGGCACCGGATTCAGAAATCTCGCGACTCTCGATTTATGGCACCGCTGATCTGCGGTCTTCGTCTGATCGCCACTTTTGTCCTTTATGTTTCGAGAGCTCATTTTCTTCCTTTTCTGCCTTTTCTGCCCACACTCTATTGAAAAGAATTCAATATCAGTACTACTTCTCGTCGTCACATTTATTTTTGTATCCAAAATTATTCCTTATAGAAAATGTGAATATTCTTTCCTTCCAATATTCAAATCTTATTGCCTTACTTACGTTCTTACTTATATTCCCTAGAATTACTGGGTGTAACATTATCACTTTGTACAAAGTATGATGAGAAGTTGAGTAACTTCACGACCTCTTAGAGGATGTCCCTTATTGGGAGTAACTCATGCCTTCGTCAGTTATACATTGTAATGGCACGAATGACGACATTTGGACATATCTGTCGCAAACATAAGACAGTATGACATTTGATCATCTCGGGAGACACATCCTTGATTATTAAATCAAATGATATAATAGACCCTTTAATTAAGGGATTACCCAAAGATCAAGAGTTCTGTCGGTCTAGGGGAATGGGCTTAAAACCCAAACTATAAGAACTGATACATTGGATACCCAACCATACTGACTGGAGATCCCAAGAATTTGGTTCAATGGGAAAACTAAGTCGTAAAGGTTCAGTTGAAGCAAGAGCACTTCAGATGATGATTTCTGTAAAGAAACATGAATCCAAAGTCATTCCCGTGATAGACCTTAAAGTGCTACATGCATTGTGGGTATAGGTTAAGTTTCTAAAACCTTTAATGATCATCAACGGTTGAGGTTAGGTTTGGGGAAACTTTTAATGGTGCCTAACACCTGTGAAGTGGGGTATAGCAGGTTACCTTGTAGGAGGTACCTATTTAAGTATGAGGACTGATCGTCTCAAATGAACGCACTTAAGAATCCAAGTGTGTCCACGGCCACAACGGACAAAACCTTAAGAAGAGCAGAGTAAGGAAAGTTTTTGTGTTGGTAGCATTGTCTTGACTTACACTAAACACTGACGGTTCAAGACATAAACATTCACCGCGCAGTAAGTCTGATGGTATTCTACTATGGAAGATTCAAAGCCACGACTACCTATCCAGATGCAACATCGATCCGCCGAAAGATTGCTAGAAAGATACCTTGTGAGTGCATCAAAATCTCTTTTAAAAGGAGATTGTTGGAAATTTACTAAGGTGGAATTAAGATTATCCCATTATTTATGACTCGAACAATTGGGATCCCGCACGTCGGAAATGTCATTTCCACACACGTGCACATGTAGTACCAAATATCATAAATTTCATTAGTGAAAGAGATATTGATACATGAGTAAACATTTGAGACATGAAATGATGGTCGGTCGTTGGTTAAATGACATGTGTTCCACGTTGGTAAATGAAGGAAGAAGTGCATGCAGTGTAAGATCAAAACGAGTCGGAAAAGGGTCACGTCGTCACCGCGGAGCCGGGGCGCCACCACCTCAAGGGCCGCGACATTGGTTGGTCTTCTGTCCACTGGAGACGAGGCGCTAACGAGGCAGTGTCTGTACGAACGGAAGTCCAAAAGTTTGGCTGATCGTGGGAATGGGTTGGAGCCTTCAAAAGGCAGATTCTCCTCCATAAACCAGTCATTATTTGGCTGCATTACTTGGTGAATTATGGCACTTAAATGACCATTACATAGGCACTTGAAAAGGTATTCTTACACTACTATAAATTGAAGCTTTGACTCAATTGTAGATGAGACTTCACACTTGTATAATTCAGATTCTCGGAATTCTTCCTCTCTAAGCACCCTTTCACACACTCAATGGTTCTTCTTGACAAACACTTGAGTTTCCTTTGCTCATTTGTTAGTTGTTGTTTTATCTTGGGACAGTTGCCCATATCGTAAAAGGATATATACGGGGCAATAATGTCTTAAGGACAAAGTGAATATCATTCGACTCAGCAGCGCAACTATAACGCTACCAGATTTAGTGTCTCTTGATTTCAGGCTATCAAGATCTAAGAGCTTGTTGTAATTGGAATGAAGACTCAGGACGAGCTCAAGAACCATTCAAGAACGAAGACCAAGATCATCAAACTTGTTGTTGTTGTCACAACTCTTTTTAGGCTTCAAGCCTGTTGTATTGTAAACCATTATAGCTTATCGTTTCGAAGCACTAGTAGTAGTTATATACTATTCTCATACATTCATTGTAACTCACAGGTTTCCGTTGATAAAAAAACTAGATCTCACTTCAACTCTGCCATCTAAGCCCTATCTTTTTCTCTCTGGCTCCTAAATAAAGGAAGTAGGATGATAATACATAAATGTTGTATTATATTACTTAAATATCACAAATTCGTTTATCGACATTTGATTTATATTTAAATCACATATTGTAAATATTAATGTTGGAAACTTTTCCGTACGAAATGTCATATACACATTTAAGTGAATGTCAAAACACTTTAATAACATTTTCTTTAAAATTTTATGAAATTGTTCATATTAAAATTTTCTAATGTGTTAATAATAATCCTTTATTTAGTTTTCTTCATGATATAAATATTTACATATACATTTATAAATGCCAGCCTTTATATACATTGTAACAAATATGAAATAACTAATAGTCTTCAGATGGTGTGCTTCAAAGAATAAAGTATTGACAGAATAAGGTACTAAATTATATGTTGTCAAACTAAATGACTTGTTCTATCTCATATAAAATAAATTTTAACTGAAAAATAAAAGTCAAAATAATTTCAACATGAAACTACGTCAAATTCACTCTTTATCTGAATTAATTTCCTGAACTATAGAATAAATTAATCTCTATTAAGATTAATCAATTCAATCGAATTGAATATGATTGTATGTATAATAGCATCTACTATATTAGGAATATAAATGATTTCGATCATTGAAATTGCTTAGGAGCATTTTTAAACTTCTAGGGTCTATTTCTTAGTTCAAGATCCCTGCTATATATTCCTATTTAATTTTGGTCATTGAATAAATGAAACTTTGATAATTAATTAATTAATTATCTTTCTTTCATTTATTCTATTTCCTCTTCTTAGTATATTACTCTCTCCGTTCCAAAAAGATTGTCTTAGTTTGACTTAACACGAAAATAAAAAAATAAAAAAGTCTTTTGAAATGTGTGGTCCAAAACAAGCTTTAGATATTTGTGTGACTTTAAATCATCTCATAAAGTATTATTTCTAAATATAAAACGTGACAATCTTTTTAGGACAAATTAATAAGGAAAGTAAGACAATCTTTTTGGGACGGATGGAGTAATAACAAAACATATTTTTTTCAATGTATAAAATAAAAATTTCAATAGTTTTGACTACTTTAACCTTCGCGGCCACAAAATTTAAAGGTATTTTATTGCAAAATAAGAATATTTTTGTTTGAGGTATAAAAATTTAGTAAATCCAGGTGGAGGAGTCTGGATTTCGCAAAAGCTTTTGGTTCGGTAGTGCCAACTCGAGTTTTTCGAAGGAGGAGCATTTGGTAACCTTCCGTAGTTCGTTGGCTTCGACGCAGATTAACTATTTGCTCCTTAGAAATGACGATAAAGGTCTTTGTAAAGACTATAAGGTCATTCCGAGTGAGAACCTTATGACCCAACATAAGCTCTTGGTGATGGATTTAGAGATCAAAATGAAGAGGAAGAAGAGGGTTGTGGATGACCGGCTGATGAGCAAGTGGGGGAGTTTGATTTTGTCCAGTGCCCAGGAGATAGGAGATAAGTTGATGGTTTTGAGGCTTGGGAGAGCAAGGGGGATGCGAACAATATGTGGGATAGGATGACCAGTTACCTTAAAAAAATAGCTAAAGAGGTACTGGGGTCTCGAGAGGTAGCTGTGATTGACACCGAGGGACTTGTAGTGGAATGGAGAAGTCTAAGGGAAGGTGAAAGAAAAGAAGATGTCGTATACAAAGTTGGTAGATAACAAAGATGACGAGGAGAAACAGATGAATAGAAAGGTATAAGATGACGAGAAAGGGGGTGAAATTGACAATTTTAGTAGCAAAAACGGTAGCCTTTGAATGCCTATATGAAGAACTAGAGGACAAAGACGGGGCTAAGAAATTTTCAGGCTAGCCAAGGCGAGGGAGAGGAGGGCACGTGATCTAGATCAAGTGAAGTTAATCAAGGATGAGGATGGAAAAGTATTGATCGAGAACCATCTCATTAGACAGAGATGACAATCATACTTCCATAAACTCTTGAATAAAGTAGGGGATAGAGACATTGTGTTGGGAGATTTGGAGTACCCCGAGAGACGTCACAATTTTGGGTATTGTAGGAGTATAAGGGTTGAAGAGGTTAAGGGTGTTGTTCGTAGGAAGAGCGATCGGAACTGACGAGATTCTTAGGGAATTTTGGAAGAGCGTAGGCAAGACAGGTTTGGAGTGGCTGCCTGAGTTATTTAATGTCATTTTAAGACAACAAAGATTCCCAAAAAATGGAGGTGGAGTACAGTGATTCTTTTGTACAAGAATAAAAGTGACATTTAAAGTTTTAATAACTATAGAGGTATCAAGATGTTAAGCCACAATAAGAAAGTGAAGGAAAAAATGGTAGAGATAAGGGTGAGCAGAGGCATGTCTTTTTAGAGAACTATTTCGGATTTATGCCGGGACACTCAACTACAGAAGCCATTCATCTTGTAAGGAGACTAGTGTAGCAGTATAGAGAGAGGAAGAGAGACTTACATATGATATTCATCGACCTAGAAAAGGCTTACGATAAAGTACCAATGAATGTTCTACGGAGATGCTTAGAGGCTAGAGGTATACTTGTGGCGTACATTAAGGACATGTTTAATGAAGCTAAGATCAGAGTAAGGACAATGGGAGGAGACTCGGAACACTTTCCAGTTGGGATGGAGTTACACCAGAGATTAGCTCTTAGCCCATTTTATTTGCCCATGTGATAGTGATGACGCGACAACTTCAAGGTGAGGCGTCATGGTGTATGTTATTTACGGATGACATAGTCATGATTGACGAGATTCACAACAGAGTTAACGCTAAGCTGGATGGTTGGATACAAACTCTGGAGTCTAAAGTGTTATACCCCGTAGTTGCAGGGTATGTATGTGAGGACGTACGTACGAGAGTACGGCAGAAATTTTGAAAAGAAAGAAAGATATGAGTTTTCGACGGAAAAGTTTCCGGTTATTTGTGAAGAAAAAGGTTCGTTAATGGGAATTGGATTCCCAGATTTGGTATTTGGACTTCATAGATTATATTAGAATTTTGAGATTTTATTTTCGGAAATGGTCACGTGGGGCCCACGGGAGAAATTCTGATTTTGTGGGCGCTTTGTTTTGAGATTTCGGTATTTTGGATATTTTCTAAGACGAAATATTCGGGCGAATCGGGGCGACACGTGTCACCCCCATGTGGCACCTTGGCGAAATATTTTTGTCTGACACCCGATTAGAGTCGTTTTTCGAAACGTTTTACTAAGCTTGCGAAGGAAAATTCCGGCTATGTCATTTAGTATTTTTGCGAATTTTTAGAGAGGCGAACGTTTTGGACCAACGAGAGGGCAACACGGCACCCTCGTTGGTGGACTGAAAAGGCGGTAGGCCGATTGGACGGGCAAGTTGTGGTAGATATTTGTGTAGATATTTGTGAGGATTTGTGGAGTAGGGTTAGGGTGCACTTGGCTTGATCTTGGCCTTACACTTGTGTAGCACTTGGCTAGATCTTGGCCATTGGTTGGCCTTTGGCTTTGCTATAAATACCCTCCTCGTGAAGACTTATTCATTCACTCCTCACTTTGTCTAAGTCTTGAAATCCCTCCTCTCCTTGTTGTTGCTCTCGTCCAACTCCCTTCACCCTTAGAAAGAGGCCTGGCGAGAACACCCCCTCACTGCCTAGTTGTGCTAGCCGAGCCTACCCCCTTGGTAGAAAGTTGTCTTCCAGTATTGTTATAATGCCCAAATACCTTAGCCTTGTACCTTGTAGTATTCCAAAGATACCTCTTTCGTAGAGTCCGGAAATACTACCTTTTGTCCTTTAGTCTCAAACCAAACCCTAAGGAAATCTTCATAGTTGGTTGAAGTATGTGAGTAGAAGTTGGTTAGAACTTCTAAGGGTTGTTTGGAGTGGTTTGGAGCGCGTGGAGTGGAGCTAAACCTTGCTCGTGAGCTGACATTAAACTCGGATAATTTTGGGCTTATCGAGGTAATTATCTTATCCTCTATTGTAATTGGAAATTACATGTTTGTTAGGATATATAGTTGAAGTATACTATATATGGAACTATACTTAGTATTCGGCAATGTCTTTTGACTTAAGCTCAAGAATCGAATCGAATGTATTTACATAGGGTGTATTGCGAGAGACTTGTGTAGAATTGTACACGTCAGGTTAGGCGTGTAAACCCCTCGGTTGGCTTGGTAGCCGGCCTCGATAGAGGAGGAGATTTACTGCCATGGGGGGAAAATCTTCTGAAATTTTCTATAGAAAGATAGAAAACTTGTGTTTTGGGGTTAATAGACGTTTGTGACCTTTATAGGTGAAAGTACTAAGAGTAGCGTGATACTCGAGGAGTGGAAAGGGCTAGCAAGGTTGTAGTACTTGGAGCATTTTGCTTATTGTCGATAAATCGTCGCGAGGTATGTGAACCTCTTCCTATCTCTTCAGCATGATATGTGTGAACTATGTAAATGCGGTGAGCGTACGTGTGCTAAGTGATTTGGTTGGTTTAAAACATAGGGTGTTATAATAGCTTTATGGGAAGTTAGTTATAACGACCTTATGTAGTGAAAATGGTTTCTTGATGTTAGAAGTTAAGAGACTTGATCTTATAAGATAAGAGACTTAACTTATTTGTTTTAATGTGAATGTTGTGTGAAACCTCATTCGTGAGTAATGAGTACTTGGTTTTAAAGGAATAATGTTTCTTGATTTGGAAATCGGAATGTGTATCGACAGGACCACCGCGGCGTTAATAAAGGAAAATGTATTGAATAATGATGTGTTGTATTAAAACCGGTAGAAACCTCCATCCGCATAAGCTAAGATGAGACAAAATGATATTACATTTTCTAGATCATGGTCATTGTAATAAGATCGTTATAAACAAGAATAAACTACTCACATATATGACATATGTTACTTAATTGTTCTAAAAGGAATCAGTGATTAAGTTTGGGAACTATGAAACCATTTGAAAATAAGAAGCTTGAGTAATTGAAACTAGGCAAACTGGAACTTAGGAAAGGAATGTTGTTACTTGATTTTGAAAAGGAAGATGGGTTGGTCATTCTAATACTACGTGTCGGGTGACTTTTATAAAAGTAATGGATCTCTTTTAAAAGAACTTAACGATGTAGTACTTTGGGGTTAAAAACCCGGACTTTGGCATAAAATGAAAGTACTTTGAGTTGTGTGAAACTTGCCTATGCTTGTTGTTGTGAAACTTGCCTATGCTTGTTGTTGTGAAACTTGCCTATGCTTGTGATGATAGTCTTTATTGTACAAACGTTGTGTTTACGTATTCTGGCGTCTCTCGATAAAGTCGGTTGGTAGTTGAGAACTTACTTGGGCGTCGGCGTGTGGAGAAATTCCACGCAGTGCGTTCATTGATAGTATTATTGTTGTTAATCGCTTTGGACATACTGACACGATGCGTAGCGCACGGGTATGCTTCCATTTTGGTTAAGGTCTTGTGGTTAATCGCTTTGGATATACTGACACGATGCGTAGCGCACGGGTATGTTTCAATTTTGATTATCGCCTTGTGATTTCCCTTTGGACATACTGACACGATCGTAGCGCGCGGGTATCGTCCATTTGGAATCTTGTCTATTGTTTCCTTTGGACATACCGACACGATGCGTAGCGCGGGTATCGTCCATTTGGAATGTTGTCTTATTGTTTCCCTTTGGACATATCGACACGATCGTGGCGCGCGGGTATCGTCCATTTGGAATGTTGTCTTATTGTTTCCGCTTTCGACATACCGACACGATCGTAGCGCGCGGGTATGCTTCCATTTGGATTCTTGTCTTGTTGTTGAGTCACATGGACATGTCTACACCGATCACGAATTCCGGGGCATGTGGCCATGGGACATTGGTATTATTGTTGCATCATGGACATGTCTACCGTCACGAGATTCGGGCACGCGGCCATAATGCGAACTCGATTGATGTGGTGGGCGTGAGACCCATAGTTATATTGGGTGATGATCGTTTTATGTTGTGAGCGTAGTTTGGTTATCATACATGTCTCGCTTTATATAGACTAGTATGATTTCATTCTGATATTATCTGATTTCACATACTTGGTACTGTTATCGACCTCCTTGAGGCTGCGTTCATCTGCATGGTAGGTACATCGATAGTGGATCCTCGCCATAGGATCACGATTCAGCGTTTGAAGCTCCGTTTCTCGGAGGCTTATCTTTTAGTAGGTGTTCCGAGTTGTAGGTTCTTGTACATTCGGGGTATGGCGAGCCACTGTCGTCATAGTCAGATATCTTAAGTGCATGTAATCTTGTTGTGGGCGGGGTTGTAAAAGGATTAAACTGTTCGGAGTTTATGTATATCTTGAAAAGCTGTTTTGGTTGCTGTTTATTTATTATATCTGTTGTTAAAATGACTCATGTTTTATGTTCGCTGATTTTCTCGATGTATGTATCACTAGGGTGCGGGGTAAGGCACGATGCGGGCCGGGCAGTCGTTACAAAAGTGGTATCGAGCGATTAATCCTCGGAAAGTGTCTCTGAGCGTGTCTAGTAGAGTCTTGATTATCGATGTGTTGTGCACCACATCTATAATCGGAGGCTGCAGACATTTAGGATTAGTTTCCATTCTTCTCATTCAGAGATCGTGCCATAGAAATTGTGTTGTAAGTTGTACCCTGACGTATCTCGTTTTACGATTATGCCTCCGCGCAGTGCAACGAGCCCGAAGAAGGGCAAAGCGAGAGTGCTTGCTAGTGAGATCTGAGAGAATGCGAGCGCAGCCCGAGCGATACGAGGTTGTGCTTGACGGCCGGGTTTCGCGGCGCCGCGGCCAGTGAGTTTAGAGCGCGGCGATGGGATGAGACTCTGATACACGAGCCTCGGTCCGCGATGCAGGCGGGGAGATGGGTCGCGAGAGATGGCGATTATTGGCGAGTTGTGGCGGATATGAGGGCAGTGGATCTGGCGATTCGGTTCGATGGCTGATGCCGTTCACCCCGGCGAGATAGTTTGAGGCTACAGGACTTTACGAGTTGTAGCGCCAGAGTTTTATGGGTCGAGGCACGAGGATGATCCGCGAGAGTTCATCCGGCGATTCTGACCGGATCGTCACGGGTGATCGAGCTTGAACAGTGCTGTGACCTTTGGTTCGCGTCGGTGCGTGATACCGCCGTCGATTGGTTTGATTCATAGGAGCTTTCGGGAGAGCATGCACTCCGCAGATATGGGATGAGTTTTGGGGCTTTCTCACGCACTTCTTGCCTCCGGATGAGGAGGGCGCGGCAGATTTTTGTTACTAAGGCGAGAGGCGACCGTCGGGAGTACAATGTCGAGTTCGATTCTTTGGCTCGATATGTCCTGCGCTAGTTGCGAGATATGGAGGATAGGAGTGCATCGCTACGTCACGGGCTTGATGATTATATGGCGAATCTTGTGCGGGTGTTTCTCTTGTGGGCATGGACATTGCCGCGTGCGAGCTCATGCGCCAGGATGTGAGGCACGGAGGGTCGACGGAATGACACTGGATCGCCAGAAGAGGGCCGGGGCGGCAGGTCCTTTGGTGGCTTTCGAGGCGGACCGCCTCGGCGAGCTAGTTATATACCCACCGATGCAGTGGTCCTCCACCGTCTTGAGGCGGTCGTGGCTCGAGGTTGATTTTGGCGAGCGGGGTGTTAACGGTGAAGCCACCCTACCTCGTTGTGACCATTGTGGTAGACTCCATTTTGGAGAGTGTCGTGCTAGATTGGGAGTTTGTTTTACATGCGGCCAGCGAGGCCATTTCGCGAGCTGTCCGACCAAGGGAAGCGCGGATGTTACGACTTCGACGCCGAGGATCTGTGGTGGTTCATCACCTACGGTATGCGCCTGTAGGCGTGCCTATGATTAGAGTGGAGCGGTAGCTTCAGGTATATCCTTAACCCTAGAGAGTTTTGGTTTGCTGGTTATGATGGTCTCATTATTGTGTGCTATGTACGGATAGCATTGTGATATGTGTGAGTTAGAATGTATGGTTAGTTGGGAGGATACGTATGGGGGCATGGTAAGTGTAAACCTTAGACTATGTCACGACTGAGACCTTAGGGGTAAGGTCGTCTTGAGTTAAAGATTTATTTTTGACCACTTATCGAGTAGTAGTATCGTGGGATTTATTTGTGTGATAAGTCCGTGGGTAGTGTGAGATGGAAGTGGTAGCTTCATGGCGTGAATTAGTAAGATTGTTCGGATCGGGAACAAGAGTTTGGCACGGTTGGGGTCGGGTTTAGGACCATTTGCGGGTCAACCGTAACCAGTTTGGGGTGGGGTCAGTTAGGTGGTCACGGTGGTAGGGTCACGAGGATGCTAGGCCCAAGTTTGTATGATCATCGTATGAGTTCGTGGACGCGTTCGACGAGCGGTTCGTAAAGGCGGGAATGGCCTTAAGGAAGTTTGAGGTTAGTAAGATGACCAAGTTTGGAGGTAGTGACTCGGAGATTTTGAGAGCGAGTAATGGTGAAGTATGGTACGTCTTGGGAGAGTTCTAGTGTTCGAGAAGTACAACGAGTAAGGGAGGAAGATAACGTGTGTTATTTCGTGGCGGTGTGGCGTTGACAACTTGTTAGAGGAACTTCATCGATATCCGTCTTGAGAAGGAACATTCGGACGAATGTTTCTAAGGAGGGAGAATGTTATACCGTAGTTGCGGGGTATGTATGTGAGGACGCACGTGCGAGTACTGGCAGAAATTTTGAAAAGAAAGAAAGATATGAGTTTTCACGGAAAAGTTTAGGTTATTTGTGAAGAAAAAGGTTCGTTAATGGGAATTGGATTCCCAGTTTGGTATTTGGACTTCATAGATTATATTAGAATTTTGAGATTTTATTTTGGAAATGGTCACGTGGGGCCACGGAGAAATTCTGATTTTGTAGGGCCGCTTTGTTTTGAGATTTCCGGTATTTTGGATATTTTGGAAGACGAAATATTAGGCGAATCGGGGCGACACGTGTCACCCCGTGTGGCACCCTTGGCCGAAATATTTTTGTCGTGGCACTTTGCGATTAAGTCGTTTTTACGAAACGTTTTACTAAGCTGCGAAGGGAAAATTCGGCTATGTCATTTAGTATTTTGCGAATTTTTCGAGAGGCGGGCGTTTTGGACCAACGAGAGGGCAACACTTGGCACCTACGTTGGTGGACTTGAAAAGGCGGTGGTAGATTGGATGGGCAAGTTGTGGTAGATATTTGTGTAGATATTTGTGAGGATTTGTGGAGTAGGGTTAGGGTGCACTTGGCTTGATCTTGGCCTTACACTTGTGTAGCACTTGGCTAGATCTTGGCCATTGGTTGGCCTTTGGCTTTGCTATGAATACCCTCCTTGTGAAGACTTATTCATTCACTCCTCACTTTGTCTAAGTCTTGAAATCCCTCCTCTCCACTTGTTGTTGCTCTCGTCCAACTCCCTTCACCCCTTAGAAAGAGGCCCTTGGCGAGAACACCCCCTCACTGCTTAGTTGTGCTAGCCGAGCCTACCCCCTTGGTAGAAAGTTGTCTTCCAGTATTGTTATAATGCCCAAAATACCTTAGCCTTGTACCTTGTAGTATTCCAAAGATACCTCTTTACGTAGAGTCGGAAATACTACCTTTTGTCCTTTTAGTCTCAAACCGAAACCCTAAGGAAATCTTCAGTTGGTTGAAGTATGTGAGTAGAAGTTGGTTAGAACTTCAGGGTTGTTTGGAGTGGTTTGGAGCGCGTGGAGTGGAGCTAAACCTTGCTCAGGAGCGACATTAAACTCGGATAATTTTGGGCTTATCGAGGTAATTATCTTATCCCTCTATTGTAATTGGAAATTACATGTTTGTTAGGATATATAGTTGAAGTATACTATATATGGAACTATACTTAGTATTCGCAATGTCTTTTGACTTAAGCACAAGAAGCTGATTGTATTTACATGGGATCGTATTGCGGTAGACTTGTGTAGAATTGTACACGTCAGGTTAGGCGTGTAAACCCACGGTTGGCTTGGTGGCCAGGCCTCGATAGAGGAGAGATTTCTGCCATTGCGGGAGGAGTCTTTAGAATTTTCTATAGAAAGATAGAAAACTTGTGTTTTGGGGTTAATAGGCGTTTGTGACCTTTATAGGTGAAAGTACTAAGAGTAGCGTATTCTACTCGAGAGTGGAAAGGGCTAGCAAGGTTGTAGTACTTGGAGCATTTTGCTTATTGTCGATAAATCGTCGCGAGGTATGTGAACCTCTTCCTATCTCTTCTAGCATGATATGTGTGAACTATGTAGTACGGTGAGCGTACGTGTGCTAAGTGATTTGGTTGGTTTAAAACATAGGGTGTTATAATAGCTTTATGGGAAGTTAGTTATAACGACCTTATGTAGTGAAAATGGTTTCTTGATGTTAGAAGTTAAGAGACTTGATCTTATAAGATAAGAGACTTAACTTATTTGTTTTAATGTGAATGTTGTGTGAAACCTCATTCGTGAGTAATGAGTACTTGGTTTTAAAGGAATAATGTTTTCACGATTTGAAATCGAATGTGTATCGACAGGACCACTGCGGCGTTAATAAAGGAAAATGTATTGAATAATGATGTGTTGTATTAAAACCAGTAGAAACCTCCATCTGCATAGAAGCTAAGATGAGACAAAATGATATTACATTTTCTAGATCATGGCTGTTGTAATAAGATCGTTATAAACAAGAATAAACTACTCACATATATGACATATGTTACTTAATTGTTCTAAAAAGGAATCAAGTGATTAAGTTTGGGAACTATGAAACCATTTGAAAATAAGAAGCTTGAGTAATTGAAACTAGGCAAACTGGAACTTAGGAAAGGAATGTTGTTACTTGATTTTGAAAAGGAAGATGGGTTGGTCATTCTAATACTACGGGTATCGGGTGACTTTTATAAAAGTAATGGATCTCTTTTAAAAGAACTTAACGTATGTAGTACTTTGGGGTTAAAAACCCGGACTTTGGCATAAAATGAAAGTACTTTGAGTTGTGTGAAACTTGCCTATGCTTGTTGTTGTGAAACTTGCGTATGCTTGTTGTTGTGAAACTTGCCTATGCTTGTGATGATAGTCTTTATTGTACAAACGTTGTGTTTACGTATTCTGGCGTCTCGATAAAGTCGGTTGGTAGTTGAGAACTTACTTGGGCGTCTTGGCGGTGACGGAGAAATTCCGCAGTGCGTTCGCTGATAGTATTATTGTTGTTAATCGCTTTGGACATCGACACGATCGTGGCGCGCGGGTATGCTTCCATTTGGTTAAGGTCTTGTGGTTAATCGCTTTGGATATCACACCGCGATCGTAGCGCGCGGGTATGTTTCCATTTTGATTATCGCCTTGTGATTTCCTTTGGACATCGACACGATCGTAGCGCTGCGGGTATCGTCCATTTGGAATCTTTGTCTATTGTTTCTTGGACATACCGACACGATCGTAGCGCGCGGGTATCGTCCATTTGGAATGTTGTCTTATTGTTTCCCTTTGGACATACCGACACGATCGTAGCGCGCGGGTATCGTCCATTTTGAATGTTGTCTTATTGTTTCCCTTTGGACATCACGACGATCGTAGCGCTGCGGGTATGCTTCCATTTGGATTCTTTGTCTTGTTGTTGAGTCACGTGGACATGTCTACACCGATCAGAATTCGGGGCATGTGGCCGTGGGACATTGGTATTATTGTTGCATCGTGGACATGTCTACCGTCACGATATTAGGGCATCACGGCCATGTCTGAACTGATTGATGTGGTGGGCGTGAGACCCATAGTTATATTGGAGTGATGATCGTTTTATGTTGTGAGCTGTAGTTTGGTTATCATACATGTCTCTCGCTTTATATAGACTAGTATGATTTCATTTCTGATATTATGATTTCACATACTTGGTACTGTTATCGACCTCGCCCGGAAGTGCGTTATCTGCGCGGTAAGTACATCGATAGTGGATCCTCGCCATAGGATCACATTCGGTAGCATTTGAAGCTCCGTTTCTCGGAGGCTTATCTTTTGGTAGGTGTTCCACGAGTTGTAGGTTCTTGTACATTCGTGGTATGGCGGGCCACTGTCGTCATAGTCATGTATATCTTAGAGTGCTGTAATCTTGTTGTGGGCGGGGTTGTAAAAGTTAAACTGCTCGTGTTTTATGTATATCTTGAAACTTGTTTTTGGTTGGCCTGTTTATTTATTATATCTGTTGTTAAAATGACTCATGTTTTATGTTCCGCTGATTTTCTCTGATGTATGTATCACTAGGGTGCCCGGGGTAAGGCACCAGTAACGGGCCCCGGAACGGGTCGTTACATAAAGGGTTCAAGTTGAGTAGGACTAAGATAAAGTACTGGGAGTGTAAGTTTAGTGATGTACCATATGAGGCTGGCGTGAAAGTGAGGCTTGGTACCCAGGCCATCTAGAAAACATGTAGTTTCAAGTATCTTGGATCTATTATACAAGGAAATGGGGAGATCGATGATGATGTCACACATTATATTGGTGCAGGGCAGATGAAATGGAGGCTCACTTCCGGAGTGTTGCGTGATAAGAAGGTGTCACCAAAACTTAGAGGCAAGTTCTATAAAGTGGTGGTTAAGCCGACAATGTTGTATGGGGCGGAGTGTTGGCCATTCAAAAGCTCTCACGTTCAGATGAAAGTTGCGGAAATGAGAATACTGTGATGGATGTGTGGGCACACTAGGAGAGATAGTATTAGGAATGAAGATATCCGAGACAAGGTGAGAGTGGCCTCGGTGGAAGACAAGATACCGGAAGCGAGACTGAGATAGTTTGGAAATGTGAAGAGGAGAGACAAATATGCCGTAGTGCGGAGGTGTGAGAGGTTGACTACGGTCAATTTCAAAAAAAGTAGAGGTAGGTCGAAGAAGTATTGGAGAGAGATGATAGACAAGACATGACATAATTTCATCTTACCGTGGACATGACCTTAGATATGAGGTTATGGAGAACCTAAATTAGGATAGAAATCTAGTAGGTAGTCCCGCTTATCTTTTTATACTTGTAGTCGCAATATTTCTCTCTAGTTTCTTGTCCTTTGATTTCTACTATTATCTAGTGTTTTGTGTACTTCAATTATCTTATTTATCTGTGGTAGTTATTACTCCTTTCATTATTTTCATTTTCACACTGCTTTGAATTTTTTGTCCTTATCTGACATTTTCTTATGCTTATACTTATGATTTTTCTTGTGCCGAGGGTTTTTCGGAAACAACATATCTACCTTCCAAGATAAGGATAAGGTCTGTATACACTCTACCCTCCATACGTTTTGAGATTTCACTAAATATGTTATTATTATATAAAAAAAATCTGGTAAACAAGTAAAATTTAAAAGGAAATAAGTTCTTACTTATTTAATGGTGAAATGATCGGAGCCTTTACCCTATACATTAATTTAATATTTAATCAATTAATATGCCAGGTAGGTTAAATATTCTTCAAAGGACCGCCATATGGCCTACTAAATCAATACGTTTTTTTTTTTGCGTTAGACGTTAGTCGCGCAGTTTGCACTCTTTATCATACATCTGGATCTTGATACACTGCTTTATTTGGCCGTGGTTAATTCAAAATAAAAATACAATTATTGATTACATGGCACTATAACTCTCTGTGTTGTAATTATTACTATAAACAATTTGGTAACAGTTTGCAAACGTTAACTATAAAACAGCCGTTTCTCATTTCTGAATCATATATTTTAATACTTGTTTCCATCTTTCAATTTTGTAATTTCATTGGCTTAAGAAAAAAATTGTTATTTCAGTCTAGTGTGAATAGAATCTCACGGATAAGCATGATTCAACGCGTTTTGCACACCGTTCATTTGTGCATATCTCTCCTTCCTATTAATGTCTCAATTTATGTGACACTATTTACTTATACAGAGTTTAAAAAATAAAGAAATATTTTTAAAATATGTGATCCTAAACAAATCTTATATAAATGTGTGGTTGTAAATCATCTCATAAAATTAAATTATTTTTAAATATAGAAAATGACATTTTTTTTGGGACAAATAAAAAAAGAAATGGTCCCCTAGAGGGAGTAATATTTCATTGGTAAATGACATCTGTTAGGTGTAGATTCAGTGAATAGAAAATGATAAAAGAATGATGTCCAGGTAACCAAATCGATTACAATTTCTCTGAAATAGACAAAGGGTTTGACAAGAAACCATGGAGATCATTATCCGTCCTTATTAGTTGAATTTATTGGGAAATATACTGTATAGTGGAAGGGGCCAATTTTTCATCCGACATGCCACCAAAATTTCTGAGCATTAATTTGGAGGGAGCCTTGACGTAACTAGTAAAATTATTCTACGTGATCGAGAAGTCGGGTTGCTCAGTAACAACCTTGCGAAATATAGGATAAGACTAAGTACAATATGTGGTCCGACTCTTCCCTGAACGCGTATAGCGAGAGCTTAGTTAACCATGCTACCCTTTTACTTTGCTTTGTGAAGCCAGCTTAAAGCTAATCTAGTCCTAAAAGCATATTATTTGGTGGTAAATCTCCTCTATAAGGGTATTGAAGGTGATTAGCATCAAACTTGAATATACCTGCGATATAGTGTGATGTATATACCTGCTTAACATGGTATAATCTTGGCTAAATAATTTTAGAAAAGATGCAATGCTTTTTAAATTGGAAATAAGAAGTACTTCAAATTGTTTTACCTTGGAACTTCTAATTATAACTATACATATTGGAAACAAGAACAGACATATGGATTTTTGACATCAGTTGAAAGTGATTTCCCACTGCTTGCTGTCCTATTTTTAAATTGTCAACAAGATTCATGCAACAAACTTAGTTCATCCTCACTATTAAATTTACAGGGTAATAAACAATTCATACTTCAAAAGATATTGAAAACTACCCCTTTATAATTAACCACTTACAAGAATGTTTCATTGCTGTTATGAGCATTTATTAAACTATAGAATAACACACACATGGATGAAAACATACTGCTAAAATTGAACTGTTGGATGTACAACAAATAAGAGGAGAAAGAGAATTAAATGTAATTGACAATATGTAAAGAAATAATTTATGTTTTGCCAAGTCAAGTTCTTGTATCAATCACTAATTCAAGTATGAAATACAATGTTTGTCTGCAATTTCAGTATATGCTATGGCCTAAAAACAATCTTCATCAGTTTGTACAAAGGGAAAGATTAGACTATCCCCTTGACTAACATTAATGAATAAAAAAAAAAGTGAAATGTAATTACATAAATTAACAAGACAATATCAAAGTTATGCAACTCCTTTCATGACAGGAAAGAAGTACCAGCATGGTTATGGTGCAAAAGAATATGAGCAATGACATCCCTAGCAAACCTAGCATTGGTTGATCTCAATTGAATCTCGGGAACCATTTCATCGTCAACGAGCTCAAAGTTAAGCTCCGGATCCATCTCCTCGTTCCTCATCTCACATATATTATGCAGCACGCAGCACGCCCCTAACACCACGGGCAAATCTTGAAGTTTCACTTCTGTTCTCTTCTGCAAACAAGACCATCTCCTTTTCAACCTTACAAACGCCTCTTTCCCGACACTCTGAACCTCACCAATCTTCTCATTGAAAGCATGTTGAGTCCAAGTCAAATGCTGCTGTGTATAAGGCACTAAAACCCAATCCATCAAAGGGTATCCAGAGCTTCCAACAATCCAAACACCATTCAGTAAACCAGTATTCGCCCTCTGGAAAAGGGCGGATTTCTCGAGCACCTGATCATCAGGCATCGAACCAGGCCAACCGATACACACGTCGGTAAACAGTCCCCTCGGATCAACAACCCCTTGCACAGTAATCGAATACGATGTCTTCTGATTCCTCTCCGTATGCCTCTTATTAATATAAGCCGCCACACTAATCTTAGGAGCAATTATCGGTATATGAGTGGTATACATTGATCCCACAACATTAGGGATCCCTGACGTTGCCTCATACTCATTCTTTATATCCCTCATTTTGTTTTCATCAGGCCATTGAAGATACTTTGGCATTAACACCGTCCGAATCGCGGTACAAACCTCGAGCACGAGCTTATGACAAGTCGAAATCCCCAACCCGAACCTCTTGGAAACCAACCTAAGGGGCTCTCCAGTAGCCAACCTCCATATACAAACCGCGACACGCTGCCTCACAGGCACAGCATCTCTTAGCATAGTATTCTCTTTGGCAACCACGGAACTCAATTCATTACATATCAGCTCAAATGTATCTTTCCCCATTCGAAATGCTTTCTTAAACTCATCTTCAGGGAAATCAGCACTGTTACATTGATCCCACCAAGCTTTTGATCTGTTCTTCACCCACAACCGCCTTTGGGGCGCCCCCTTTTCGCTAGCTTTACTACTCGAAACGATTTCTACCTCTGCTCCACCAACTGCAGATGAAGCAAGGGTACAAGCACCAGCAGAATTCACTCGCCCTTTTCGTTTTCTGACATTTACGAGTTGTTCCATATCCGAATGATGTTGTTGAACATTTGAGTAACAATCCCACATCACTTTAGTTGTTAAGAGCTTGTTCTCTTCTTCTTCCTTTGAAAATTCCACTTGTTTCGAGTTTCCTTGTTCCTCAAGCAACAACAACGATGTGATTATATCTTTTGTCTTCACAGCACCTTGAATGGCTTCCTTCTTTCTTCTGTTGGGTAAGTTATCATTCATTTGAACTCGAGGAATTGATGGATATAGGAATGGGAAAAGCTAGAATTGAAGGGAGTTGTGGGTGCAAGTAAGGTGTTTGAGGAAATGCGTAGAGACTTTTGAAGATAAATTGGGACAAGTAAAAGAGACGGAATTAATTAATGAAGAAAACAAAACCGTGTGTGAAAAAGGCTTTGGATTTTGGCAAGTTTCGACGGGGGGAAGAAAACTTACGGGTGGGTGGTAAGAAGTTTCTGTAAATATTTTTACTTTCTCAAAATTTCAAATTTAAAAAATACATAAAATAAGATATACAATGAGATTTTTCAAAATTATAACTGAACACAACTCTATTTTTCAAAATTTCAAAATGAGATTTTTTTTTTCATAACCAAACGCCTACTAAATATATACAATGAAGAGAGATGATATCTTAAGACATAAATAAGGGTTTTAAAATAATAAAAAAAACTTCTAATTACTCCATCTGTTTGGTGTCCAATCTAAAAACACTACTCCTACTTATCATGAAACATACGGAGTAATTAAAAGAGCGTAATTGTTATGGTATTTCTGGGGATCATATTCTTCAGAAACACAGTTTTTGCACTCTAGGGATTTCTTTTTTAAATAAACATTACGTTCTTTTATTGATGAAGTGAATGAAATCGTTAGATTTCCGTGTGGAAGCATTCTCATAGCCTTTATCTTATTTGAAAAAAGGTAAATTTAACTAAATATAAGTTTTTGTCCTTTACTATTTATTTTTAATCTTCTTTAAATGCGAATAGGACTATAGGAGTATATTGATTTTGTTTAAAGTCAATTGATCCTTTTCATAGAAATTATTTTTTTTCCTTTTGGTAAACAAATTTGATCATTAAGCAAAATATCAAATTATAGGATTCTTTTGGCATGATCTGAATTTTCGGGCTCAAATTGCAATTCTGGTCAACATCCAAGGGTTAAATTAGAAATTTACTCGAGTATATATTATAAGGAAAATGTGCAAATATAACTCTCAACTTTGCGATTTAGAGCAGATATACCATCATTAAAAAAGTGGTGCATATATATCTCCGCCGTTATACAAATCGTGCAAATATATCTCTGTCATTATACAAATTGTGCAAATATCCTTTCGCTGACATAACTTTTTTTTTAAAATTATTTAGTTTATTTTTTTTTAATTTGAAAAAAATGTCACGTTACTTTAAAAAAATAAGTCTATTTTTTTAAAGTCACATGATAATTTTTTCTGTTCGATCGGGTCTGGTTCGTTCAAAAGAATATGTCCACGACTTTTAAAAATAAGTATATCCATTTTTCAAAAGAATCAGACCCAACTCAGCACCAGTTTTTTACCACGTGGTTTTAAAAAATAAGTTTACTATAAAAAATATTATAAAAAATGGGTAGACATTTTTAAAGCCACATGACATTTTTTTAATTAAAACGTAAGCAAAATAATGTTTTAAAATATATCATTAACAAAAATGATATATTTGCTCCATTTGTATAACGATAAGAATATATATGCACAACTTTTTTAATGAAGTATATATTTTTGGGTGGAAAAGGAAATTTTAAATCAACCAAGTATAATATTTACAAAGCACTAGTTCATATTGGACTATAGAACTAGATCTCAAGATTCATTCTACTTTCTACATATTACAAAATTGCTTGTGTCTTTCTCTTCAAAATTGTTTAAACTCTTCGACCATTTGCTCTGATGCTATCCTCTGACATGTAGTTGGAGCACAGTCTGCCTGATTCTGTCGTTTGTACCTTTGCTGGTAGCTTGAAACCTTCTTGCATTTTTCTCTTTCTCGACAGAGCCGGCCTTGAGACAAAGCATCAAATGCACTGGCTTAGGACATTATTTTTTGAAAAAAATTTAGGGCATAATTTTTTGGGGAAAAATCACTATTAAATATAATAATAATCAAAATTTTAGGAGTCGAAATACACATTCCTCACATCTTTTTGAACTCTAAAAAGTCTCTAATAAAACCCCTCATATAAACTCAAATAACAAATCATTATTCACTAGTTTTACAAAAAAATTCTCTCCACCACTCACCCTAGCTAGTTCAGAAATTAAACTTTCTGTTTCGTTTCCATCACCTTTGTAGATGAGCTAAGAGTCTCTCTTAACTCTCTTATCAACCTGAACTTCTGATCCGATAGGAAGTCAAACAAAATCAAGAATTCAAAACCTTAGGTCCCTAGCACTTTAAAGTTTCTCTGCCATGTATAACTCTAAATCTAAATTATCTGTTTGTTTTGTTTTTGCTCTCTATTTAATTTAGATTTTTGTTGTTGGATTCATTTGTTGAAGGTTCATGAGCAGTATGTAACTAGATTACTAAGTATGATCATTTGGCATGATATCTTATACTCCATTAATACTATTAGCAAGCTCTTACAATAAGAAAATATGGATATTGAGGTTGCCATTACGCAACTAAAAGGGTCGATTTCTTATTTTCAGAATTGCAAAAAAAATGATTTTGAAACGGGTATGACTGAAGCTAAAAAATTGGCATCTGAATTGGGGGTTGAACCTAATTTTCACGACAAACGCCCAACAAAGAGAAAGCGACAGTTTGATGAAAATGTCGAAGAAGATTTCGTTCTCTCCGCGGAACAATCATTTAAAGTTGACTATTTTATATGCTTAATGGATCATGTTGATACGTCACTTCAATTCAGGTTTGATCAGTTTCAAATATATGATAACACTTTTGGATTTCTGTTTGTTTGTGAGAAAATTGAAGTTCGCGAGCGACGACACATTGAAGGCTTCATGCATTAATATGGATTTTTTTTAAACGTGATTTTGTTTCTAATATCGATGAGAATGTCTTATTTCTTGAGTTAAGAGTTCTAAAAGAATGCATACCCGCGGAAATAAAAAAAACAATTGAAATGTTAAACTTTTTGAAGAGTATGGAAGGTTGTTACCCGAATGCCACAATTGCTTATAGAATTTTGCTAACTATACCAATGACAGTCGCTTCCGGAGAAAGAATTTTTTTAAAACTGAAGTTGATCAAGTCGTATTTTCGTTCGACTATGTAACAAGAAAGGTTGAATGGACTAGCTATGATATCAATTGAGAAGGAAATGCTAGTGAATTCCAATTTTGAAAGCTTGATAAATGATTTTGCTAGCAAAAAGGCGAGAAGGATAATGTTTCAATAGCAATACTCGTATACTCATCACGTAATATTCTTGTTACTTAGCTATACAATTTTGAATAAGGTTGCAACCTCTATTTTTATTATATTAGGTTAATAATCATGTTAATTTTTTTTATTCATATGTTTAAGTAAGTCTAGGTACTTGTTAACTATTTTTGGTTGGGGGGGGGGGGGGTGCAAAAAAATTTGTGATGGCTTAGGTCATCCCAAATCTCAGGGCCGACCTTGTTTCCAGATATTATATATAGTTGATGCAAAAAGAAATCTCAGTATACCAGCTCTTGGCCTGTTGTTACTGGTCTGCTTTGTGATCCATTTAACTTCATTAACCCAAGGTAAGACACTTCTATTCTCAACTATCCATTGTAGTATTGTTCTCCATATTCTGCGAGAGTAAGTGCATGTAAAAAACAGGTAAGGTTGAGTCTCTTCTTCATCTGTATCACATAATATACATTCAGAAACTTGTCACTACAAGAAAAATGACCTACGGTGACGGTTAAAAACTGTCATCGAAGGGGGTTCATGACGGTTTTTGTAAGTGTCATTGTAGCATGTGTCACGATAGGTCCTTCATCGATGACAGTTTAAATAAATGTCACATAATATGTGATTGGCATAAACCGTCACACATTTTTAAATAAATTTTAATTAATTTAATTTAAATATAAAACAATTGCGGAAAATTTGATTTTCACGCATTTTGTATTTAATAATTAATTTAATTTAATTAATTGTTTTTTTAATTTTTCAATAATAGTTAAATTGGTGGAAAAATGGTATATTGTAACTTAAATGTAATTAATTAATCAAATCATTTTAATACATAATATTGAAACATTTACGATTGTAACTAAAATGTAACCAATTAATCAAACATGTTACAAATCTTCTTGTTCCCAAATGTTTTACAAAACAAAATGATCCTAAGTACATATTATCCAAACATCATGAAGGTGACACAACTTATGTAGTGCGGAGAATCTTTGAAAAATGATACGCACACTCAATCCGGACCTCATCAAGCTCATGCTCTGAAAAAACTTCTTTTTCATTGTACTGTTAAACACAATAGAGTTCAATTAAAATTTCTAATCATAATTATGTCATTCTAATATAATTACATCAAAATATAATTCAACATGTTAGATCAATTATAATACACAATAGAGATTAATTAAATTATATTTAGACAACTACATAAACAAGAAATAATGTTAGATACTTACATTTTTTGGCAGCAGAGATAAATAATTCATGAGCTCTTTAATGATATGCAACATATAGTAACTGCACTCGTATCCATTAGGCTGCTGTAGTAGCTTAAATCAAATACATCAGTAATGAACATCAAATGTGCAGCAACAGTTTGGCCAGAATGCAATATCAAAGAGTAGCAACAAGGCAGTAGGACAACATCTTGAGCACAATAAAAGCTCAATCCCAAATACAACAACCGCTTGCCCCAATATGCCTCAAGAATGCAATTTATTAACACTCAAATAAGGCAGTTACTTACCTCAAAGGGGCAGTGACTACTTTACCCAACCAGCAGCTCAGAGCAACATAACAGCAGGTAGCAGTGACAAAGCAACAAACATCAAGGTAACTCAAGTGTAGCAGTTGCTTCAGCTTGTACAAGATGGTATGTATATTGGGATTTGGAACTCCCCCCAAGTTATGCAAAGAAGGAGAGGGGGTAAAGAATGAGTATCAAGAATTACCTATCTTTAACAAACTAACAACTTAGAAGAAACTTAGTAGTTAATCATTTGAAGTAGTTATGAAAGAGCAAAGACATCAAACAACTCAATGTTTTAAGGTAAACTTAAAGACTTGTCATAATCAAACTAAACCACAAATTTGAAAGACAAGAAAGCAAGAGGCTATCACCATTCATATTCCGATGCCGCAACAAGATCAAAAAGTTTTTAGAACTTAATGCATGGCAGGTTATCGGATGAGGCTAACCAAATCTCTAGCTTAGTGATTATACATGGTTCAAAATAGATAACATGGTAATTCACACACAAAGCTGGACTAGATCCAAGGTTAGCTAATGATTTAAATAACAGGTAACTTTAAACTTGCCAATAAACACAGCTAAGCATTGCTTCATTTTTTAGGCTTCTAAAATAGTATTTCAGCTCTTAATGCACTTACTGGATGTATCAATAAGAAAACAGGAGCTTCAGGCAAGTTGAAAGTTTTAGGAGAGAGGGGTCTTCACTTCTGGATTCATTTAGTGTAGACAGACCAGCAAATACTTAAATATACCAAATAAAAAAAGAAAACAACCTTCTCTTTAACATACTTTACTAGATTATCCTATATTAGAACAACATGTTTAATGGTAAATCATCTCAACATCTCTAAGATCATA
Organism: Przewalskia tangutica; assembly: GCA_029844215.1. Taxonomy (NCBI): domain Eukaryota; kingdom Viridiplantae; phylum Streptophyta; class Magnoliopsida; order Solanales; family Solanaceae; genus Przewalskia; species Przewalskia tangutica. Next base: position 47,245,294 of record CM056723.1, read on the forward strand.
CATAGGTTATTAGAGACACTTAGACCATCAGATATATAAAAATATTCGAGCAGAGATGACATATCATTGTGTTTTAAAAGATTGAAAACTAATCTCAGCAACCTCCAAACTAGTATAGGATATCATAGGCTAATAACATTGGATTGAAAGAAGCAGACAAACAAAACCAAAGCTGAGCAAGCAAGGGCCATAATGACTAATATACATGTAGCTTAGCAACGAAACCAACAATTTTAGGGCACACATTGATTTTTCTTAGCTCAGAACGATTTTAGGGCTCAGATTTTGGTTTGCATGTGCTCAGATTTCGGTTTGTGTGAATTTTAGGGCTAAGAATGAAATAACCAAGGAAGAAAGTAAGATTTAGGGCTAAGAACAAAAGATGAAACTCAGATTTCGATTTCTATGGAAGAAAGTAAGATTTAGTCGCAGATTTTGTTATGGAATTTTAGGGCTCAGATTTTGGTTTGTTATGGAAAGAAAGCAACAAAGTGTTTGTTATGGAAAGAATTCGACCTAATGGTTTATTTAGATGGTCCGATTTTTAAGGGTTGGGTCGGGTCGACTCCAAAAAAAATGGGCCAACGCCAAAAAATCGTCACACAATATGTGACAGTGAAAATAACTGTCATATGCCTGTCATAAACTTATGACAACTTATATAACTGTCACACTTATGTCATAAGTGTTTGTTGACTGAGAAGTCAAAGGAAAAATTGTCATACTATGTGACAGTTGCAAAAACTGTCACACTCTGACTGTCACTGTAGGTCATTTTTCTGTAGCGTGTATGCCCCATTTTGATAGTCTATCAACTGTGGCTAATCTACCATGTAGTGCTAGCCATAGTATAAACTGATGTCTTGGGATAATCTGAGCTCCCAATGTTAGACTTTTCCAAGGAATCTTTGGATGTCGTGGCATTGAGGATCTATAGGCTTTTTCAATATTGAAATTGCCTTTGATGCACCACTGTTGTAGAGTTGAATGAGCATCCTGATTAGGGAATCATTTCATGCTATCAATTATCTTTCGAATGATCCAACAGACTTGTCTAGGAGTGTTAATGTCATGCATCTTCCTTTTTTTTTTTTATGTATGTTGGGTCCCGGGGTATGCCATGGAACTAAAAAAATAAACTGAAAGTAAAATAAATCGAATGCTAATACAGTTTGCAAATGTCAGTGATAATGTAAATGCATCGCGATGCGATTTATGCACACACTAATAAGTGCGTGTCGTGACAAGTAATATAGTCTAGAAGCAGAGTTATCGTCCTCGAGAATTAGTGTCGATTCTCAAATTCTATTCTATGGTATCTATTTGGTAAGATGATTGATGAATTGTTTATAACTATAATTATGAATGCTAACTAAATTACTTTGTTTTACTTGGATATGGTGGAAATAGGGCTTCCAAATCTCTCGACTATTCGCTCGTCTTACTTGTTAATCACGATTAATTATGGTTCTTCTTCTATTTTGAGATAGCGGAGTTAACTAAGTCGTTTTATACTCTTGTTAAGGTAATATAAACACTCAACCCCAATATAGAACCATACACCTTTCGGTGATAAGATTGACTATAAAGGAGGATTAAGAGCAATAACCTATTAAACTACACAAGTATCGAGGTACTTTCGTCACGATTTAACCTATGTTTATTCAACTATAGCATATTCACAATCTCACTTTCGGCTTTCGATTAGAAATCATATAGATTATGATAATTAGTGATCAATTAATTACCAAACATTCAAGACAAATATTGAATAAATCTCAAAAATGATAAGAAGAAACCAAAACATGCATTAATTCATAAGAATGAGTTTCAAGTGATTTGATATGAAAAGCCTAAATTAAGTTAGTTCTAGCCATAGACATGCGAGAACTAAATTAATATCAACATAAATTACAAAGAAATAAAACAAAGAATAAAGAAATTACACAAAAGTAGTCTCGATCTTGATCTCGAGGTTGTGATGAATTGACAAGGGTTTGGAACCCTTGTCGACCTAAAAGCGTTTTGTATAGCCTCAGTCGTTGTTAACCTTTTCCTCTAGGCCTTGGCCGTTCCTCAATTTGGCGGAATTCCCGCCTCGGCGCCTGGCCCATGGCGCGCGGCTAAACTCTGCGATTCTCTGTATTTTGGGTGTCGCGGCGCTCGATCTTCTTGGTTGGAGAGTCTTGCGCGGTGCACATTTCTTGCCCGGTTCGCCAACTTTCTAGCTTTTTGAGCTCTGAAACCTCTGTTTCTGCCCTCTTTTTGCTCCTTTTCTCCAATGAGCCACTTTAAACCATTATGACTCAAAAGAAAGAAAATATATCCTAAGACGACACGTATTTGTACAAAAATGGGCAAAAGACTAACTAAAAATGACTCAAAAGATGTATATAAAATACACCGATCAAACACTCCCAAACTTAACCTTTGCTCGCCCTCGAGCAAAGATCAAAAATATAAACAAAGACACGAAAGAAAGGAAAATAAAATGACTCAAAGACATTGATCAAATTGCTGCATCATTGTTACTTAGAAAAACATGAAGGTTAGCAGAATAATATGCAGGAACATATAGCATGGATTTTTAGCATTCTAAACACATCAAGTTAGATATTTCGCAAATTCAATTTAATCATGATCAATGGAAGTAAGAATATCTAACTATGCATGTCAATTTCAAAATCCTATGGCATGTTTACTTGTTATTCTCCACTAATCATGGATACACATGTAAGAGATCTTCAGGGCTTTTCAGGGTTATAATGTAGGCTTCGGCATGGGTAGATAAAAATAGGCATTTATGCTCAATTTATGTACCATAAGCCCTTTTGCTTTAAATTCTTTCCTTTTCTTTTGATTCTCTTTTTCACTTCATACCTATCTTTCCCTTCTTTTGTTTTGAGAGAATGATGTGTATGATGAATATGCACTTGAAACTTAGGCTTTTGCCTATTTATTACTTTTTTCATTGGGGTGCATCAAAATTGTTCACTCTTTTTGTCTCTTTTTTAACACTTTATATTCCAATCACCTCAATTTTTCACTTATGACACAAGTGTGGAATCATAGGGTGTCAACGAAAAGTCTTATTTTTAGGCTCAAAAGGGCTGACTAGGGATATAATTTGAATGTCAGTGATAGGCAAAAATGGTAAGAAAGGGCTAACAAAGAAATGTCTGAGTCATCTCCCTAACATGCATATCCTAACTATTTCGCCTCAAATAGCAAGTAATCATACACATAGGTTTAATCATAAACAATGCACAAGTCAAGCAAGATACCGAATAATCGATTTCATGAATTTTTGGCATATCTAACCTAAGTGTTTAGATGGTTGCTTCTAATTCCATTACATTATTCAACCTTACTTCACTAGGCGATTCCAGTAACTACAACATGCATGATCTTAAAAAAAAATTATGACTCAAAAATACTCAAAAATACACAAAACAAATCAAAAAGACTCAAAAACAATAAGACACCCCCCAAACTTAAATCACACATTGTCCCCAATGTGTGCAGGACTCAAAAAAAATAAAAGAAACAAGACAACTTACAAACTTGGTTTAAAGTGGTGGCGGTGGCGGCGGATAATGCATGGACCACTGGTTGAACAAGGAACTCATCTCATCAAATCTTTGGTGCAACTGTTGTTGCTCCTGCCTTAATTCTTGTTGTCCTTGCCTCAGGTCCTGTTGACATTGTATCATTATGTCAAAGCTCTGCATCATCCTCCTCTGGTTCATGAGCAACTGCTCCATTAAAGGCACTGGAGGTTCTAATTATGGGGTTCTTCTGGATGCTTTACGCCTCTTGAGCCTCTGTCTCGAGCTCATCTTAAATCCATGGCGACCTCTGCTGCTGCTGCTTCTTCTTCTTCTTTATTCTTCTTCTTGGTCTCCTTCGTCTTCTTCTTTGGAGGATTGAGTCTAGGAAGGAATGCACTATCCCATATGACACAGGAGGTTGGCCTCTCTCATATGTATCAGTGGGTAGGGTTGGGACTCCATTTTTTGGAGCATAAACTGCTAATGAGTGATCCATGTCCCAACCCACCTGTCGTTACCAACCTACTGGTTTCTCCAATGTTTTGCAATATTTCCTTCCCAACGTCAATCGTCTTCCCTAACATGATTCCATATATCAATTTTATTCTATCTGCTGGAACTCTGGTGAAGTGCATCGATGGAATTAAGCGGGAACTGACGAAATATAACCAACCCTTGGCTGTTTTGTTGAACTGACATCTGCTCAGTCCTCTTGATCCATTTCTTGCAATATCATACTCAGCCCAGGGTAGCATAATGTGCTTGCGACGACATCCCAGTCGATGTTGTTGGTGTCTCTAGACCAAGTTCTGAAATAGCTTCGATCGTCACCTCTTTCTTCAACATCGGCTGTTCTTAATAGCACATTTACCATTTCGGCCGTCACAGGCACATACTGCCCTCTCACAAAGCATCTACCATCTACCCTCTCTGGAAAGTTAGCATAAAATTCTTTCACCATTACAGTGTTCTGTGGTGCTATTCTTTCTGGGTTAACAAATCTCTTCCACCCCATGACCTCTATCATCGCCCGAAAAGGCTCATAGGAATCTCCCTCCTCAAATGACTCCTTTTGGTACTCCATTCCTCTCTCAGGGATCAAGGTCCTAGTACTAAGTTTGTGATATCTATCTTCAGCTTTTTGACTGACAAACCTAGTAGTATCATATTGAGGGACGGAGGTGGATGTGGAAGCTCTCCTCTTCTTGGCAGACATTTTTTTTTTAAATTCGGCAGCGTTTCCTTTGTTTCAGTGATATTACCCAACACTATCAATCAAACCAACCAACACACAATGTAATCGGCATTCTGACACTCTTGATCCCAGCTTCACTCAAGCTCGTCTGACACCCGCTCGCCGTATAATCTTAGCGGTATATCACACTGACAACACACGCGCGCATACACCAATAAAGCACCTCTCCAAACCTATTACCTCCCCTGATTGTATTGAAGATTTCAAGAAAAGTGATAAAGGTTACCTTGGACGGTGTTCTTCAAGATTTTCTTATTCCTAATGATGTATTGAGGCAATGGAATGAGGGTCGTTGTTTAAGATGGTTAAGGGTGTAAGGAATTTATATACTTTGGTTGTGATTGAGTTTAATTTGTGGAAGATATTTTTAGGAAAAAGGGGTTAATTTCGTGGGTTTTGGAGGGAAGAAAGGTTTGGGTTTTTGATTTGGAGAGAGGAAAATCGGATTAGGGCTCCTTTAAAATTCAGATTTTTTGTCGCGGAGCGGCCTGCCAGCGCGCCTTGGCTGAACTCTGCGACCTACGAACTTCGGTAGTGGCGCTCTGATTTAACATGGCGCCCACTTGAGCTCTTACGGACTTTTAGCGCGCATGAACTTTCTGCGCCCTTCTGAACTTCTGGCGCCGTGGCGCTGAGTCGATTTTTCTTTTCTTTTGATTTTTCAGTTTTCGTCCTCCAAATTTTTGGCTTTGTACCTGTCATCACAACATGCAAACAATACCATCCGTGAGAATGTTCTAAGTAAAAACTAAATTGCATTAAATAAAATAAAATAAAATAACTTTGGGTTGCCTCCCAAGTAGCGCTGTCTTTAACGTCTTTTAGCTGGACGCAAGTTCTTTACTCAAGAGGCATGGGGTAGATTAACCCCACATCCTATCCATTTCATCAACATTTTTCGCCTCCTTACATTTTCTTTTCTCTTTTTTTTCAAGCGGAGGTTTAGCATTGCTTACCTGTTTTGGTGGACTTATTTCCCTTGCTTTGGCTTGTGCTGGCTCAACCGATGTGCTGACAGTGCTAACTGCAAAACACTTGCTCATAACTGGGGGTTCAATGATGTGTTTGAACACCTTAAACACCATCTCCTCATTCTCCACTCTAAGTGTCAGCTCACCATTCTCCACATCAATCAGGGCTCTCCCGGTTGCCAAGAATGGTCTTCCCAATATGATGGGAATCTCATCATCTTCCTCCATATCGAGGATGAGGAAGTTCGCAGGAAAGAAGAATTTTCCCACCTTAACTAAGATATCTTCAATCGTTCCACAGGATGCACCATCTGTCACGCTAGCTATGAGCTCGCGGTGGTTGGTTTGGCTTCACATAACTGACCTCTTAAAAGCAGACAAGGGCATAAGATTTATGCTAGCCCCAAATCACAAAGGGCCACATTACATGCCACCGCCTTGTATGCGAAGCAATGTGAAGCTCCCTGGATCCTTGAGTTTGGGGGGCAATTTCTTCTGCATTCCTCTGTCAGTACCACCGTCTCATACTCCGCCAACTTCTTCTTCTTCCCAAGAATTTCCTTTATGAATTTAAAATAAGTAGGCATTTGCTCCAATGCCTCAATGAATGGAATGTTAATGTGTAGCTTTCTGAATATCTCCAAGAACTTGGAGAATTGCTTATCAACCACTTTCTTTTGCAACCTCTGCGGGTAAGGAATCCTCTCAGTGTATTCCTTCACTGGGACTGTTGGAGCTTTCTCTAACATCGGGCGATCTTCAGTAACCCTCTCCCTCTCTGCATCTACTCTCTGTTCAACCACAGGCTGGGGTGTAAGTTGTTCTAACTGTTTTCCATTCCTCAGCTGCACTGCTTGGCACTGTTCTCTGGGGTTCATCTCTGTATTGCTAGGCAAAGTGCCCTGTGGCCTGTTGTTTGTCATCTTCGCTAGTTGTCCCACCTGCGTCTCCAAATTCCTGATAGAGGATCTGGTCTGCCGTGGCCCGGAGTGCGTGAGTTGGTGAGTGTCAGCAGTGCTCTCAACTCATCTGACTTCTCTTGTTGAGCAGGTGCACTGAATTGTTGTGAAGATGAGGCCTGAGTGAATGGTTGCTGATTTTGGTACTGGCCTCGAAATTGGTTCTTCTTCCCTTGATCACCCCTCCATGAAAAGTTATGGTGATTCCTCCACCCTGGATTATAGGTATTTGAATAGGGGTTGTTCTGGGGACTTTGATAATTCCTCGCTTGGCATTACGCGCTCGATCGAGATGTTGTTAGGATCTGGCGATGAGACATCTATCAAAGGTATGTGGACCTTCACACATCTCACAACTCAATGGCATTTGAGCTGCATTCACCGACTGTGTTTTGTTCTGATTGCTTGGTCAAGAGAGCAACTTGCATTTAATGTTGTGATGGCATCAATCTGCGAACTCTGTGCTCTTCTTCCACTCACCCTCGACCTCTGTTACATGATTATTGGTGGCCATGTCTTCCAATAAATCATGGGCTTAAATGTGATATCTTTCTCATGAAAGTTCCACTGCAAGTGCGTCGCTAATGATAGTTACGGTGGTCGGCAGCCCATTGTAGAAAATATGAACCAAATTCCACAACTCAATGCTATGATGTGGACACTTCCTTTGCAAATCTTTAAATCTCTCCCAAGCCTCATAGAGTGACTCTCCATCAGCTTGATAAAAATTGTTCAACTCCCCTCTCCGACAGCGGCTTTGGGCGGTGGAAAGAACTTTGCTAAAAACTTACGTGTCGACTCACGCCGTATGAATATAGAATCTGTGGGCAAGGAATTCAACCAAACTTTCGCTCTATCCCTGAGTGAGAATGGGAAAAGCCTCAATCGGATGGCGTCGTCAGTAACACCATTATACTTTAAAGTTGCACACAACTCCAAGAAGTTCGCTATATGCATGTGAGGGTCTTGGGTGGCAACCTCGGCGAGCGATGATGCGCACCATACTCAGTATCTCAGGCTTGATTTCAAAATTATTTGCTCCTATTACTGGGAGCCTGATGCAAGTTTGTGCTCTATTCACCCTTGGAATCACATAATCTCCCAAGCTTCTCTCAGCTTGGACCTGGACCCTCTCTTCCACATCCATTGACAATCTCCGGGGCATCCTTTGGTTAGGTTGATGATCACCTAACCCTTCGTTCATCTCATTGTTGTTCTGCAAGCCCCCCATTGCTATTAAGGCCAAACTTCGTTGGTTTCTCCTTGTTATACCCCGTAGTTCTGACCCTACGTATGGAAACGTACGAAAGTATGTAAGACTTAAAATTTCCGAAGGACAGGTTGACGGGTCGTTCCGGACGGTTTTTAGTCAACTTTGAGGCGGGTTATGACCCGGTGCATTGAGAGTTCCTAAGCGTTTTAAAGGCCTAGGGCGTAGTTCGTTGAGTCTGGATTCCAACGCAACCAACCGTTAAATCGATAGGGCGTCGGAGTAGAAAGTTATGAGAGTTACAAGTTCGGTCGTGATCGGACAATGCGTTTGGACTAGAAGCGGCAGACGCGGCGCGGATGCGAGGGCAGCGGCGCCTAAAGTACTGAGGTCGCTGAAGTTGCAGCGCGCGGCTCCGGGACAGCAGGGCGCGGCGCGAAAGTTGAAGAAGGCTGCGGAGGTTTGGCCTTGTGGCTGGCCGCGTGCGGCGCCGGCGAGAAATTGGGCGGAAAAACTTAGAAAATCTGATTTTTGTTTTAAAAGAGACCAAGGGAGGGTGACAAGTGTCCCCATCTGATTTTCTGTTGCATGCAATATATTGACCATGACTTGGTCATTTTCTATCTTCATCTTCTCTCTCTCTCTCAATTGCTCATTCTGCAAAACCCTTAGAAAAATCGAAAGTTAAGAACAAGAAAAGGAAGCTTGTAGCTAGCTTGTTGGCATTGTTGTGGTAGTGTTCTTGGCAAGGAAGCTAGCAATATTTGGAATAAGTTTTGGCTAAAACTTTAAGGTAACATTTCTTCCTTTAAACTTAGTTCTAGTGTTGCATGCTTAGAAAGCAAGATCTTGTGGTAGTAAAATAATGCACTTAGAGTCATTGCATGCAAGTAAATGTGGTTTGGATATGAAGAATGGGTTAAGAAGAAATTATGAGCATGTTGTAGCCTAAAAACCACCTTAGAATTGTTAAGTGAATTGTTGTAAACCTATGGGGCAGAATTTTGTGTGTGAAGTCCCTTTGAATTGTTGGATTGAGTGAGCCTTAAAGGTGGTGTTTTTGATGATAAATTCGGCCTTGAGAAAGGTGGCAAAGTGAGTAGAAACAAAGGAAATCTTTAATTTTCCTTAGAATTTAGTGACTTTGAACTTTGATTGTTCTACATTAAGATTAGAGTTTAATAAAACGTATCATGAATATTATAGGTTGAAATATTACTTGCGGTAGTTTGGACTTGGCAAGTGGATTGACCAAAGAGGTATGTGAAGTTTTCCTATCTCTTGAGCATGAATAGATAAAACTATGTAGTGCGGTGAGCGTACGTGATTTAGTATTCTTACTTGTTTTGAGTATAAAATGACTTGTTCGTTTTAAGAATGTATAAGTCCCTTGGTTAAGGAAAAGTATGATTTTACTAAAGTATAGAGTTAATATAACAACTTTATGGGAAGTTGGTTTATTAGCTTCATAAAAGGTTAATGAGAAGGATTTACTCTAAGTGAGATAATTACATGAAGAAGCGATTTGATTTAAAGTCATCAATTGCCCAAAGGCTTTATGTATAAAGAAGAGTCACTTTTGAAAGAGATGAGGTATGTAGTACTTGGGTTAAATTCGGTTTTCTTTTATTTAAAGATATGATGAAGTGCCTTAAATAAACTAAAATGAGAGAGTATATGAACAAGACTAAAAGAAGTTATAAGTTTGCTTAACTTACTTATGATATGATGTGATTTGAGATAGGGTAAGAGTATGTAGAAGCAAGCCGCGATCGTCATACCACTCCTTGATGTAAGAGTATATGCGAGGCGGCCCAGATCGTCATACCATCCGCTTGATGTAGAGTATATCGAGGCGAGATCCAAGATCGTTATACCATCTGCACGATATAAGAGTATATCGAGGCGAGCCCAGATCGTTATACCATCTGCTCGGTGTAGAGTATATCAGTCTGACCCAGATCGTTATACCATCATTTGGGGTAAGAGTATATTTGAGGGAAAGTCCCAGATCGTTATACCACATTCAGTGGATTTGCTACCCGTGATCGCGAGGAATACCTCATGCGAGTCCACATGGGCTTATGCGGGTGAAATAGTCCCGTGCGGCGAGTGCGGCCGATCGAGGAGTACCTGTGCGGGTCCACAGGACCCATGCGGGTGAAATAGTCCCAGGAGTAGGATGGTCTTTTTTGATACTACGGGCGAGGTACCCTGTTTTGATCATGAGCCTCCTATTTTATGCAGTATTATATATATATATATACTTGACACTCTCATTGTTAGTAAGGCACAGTAAAAGGTATTTTATTGTCTTGTGACTCGGCTTGCTTTTAGACTTGTGATATCATATTACGATATTTTCCGACTTTACATACTTGGTACATATTGTGTCGACCCCCTTCCAGGCTGCGTTAAATCTGCGGTAAGGGTAGCGATTGAGGATCCTCGTTCTTAGGATCACTATTAGGTGTCGAAGCTCCGTTCCTCGGAAGCTTATTTATTAGTATGGATATTTCCACGATGCTATAGGTACTTTGTATATTCGGGGTATGGCGGGGCCTTGTCCATACGATTATTATCTTTAAGTGCATGGCCACCTATGTGTTTTGGGCTATAAGAACCGGTTGTACTATTATACTTTTGTTAAGTATGTTTTATGGAAAGCGACCTTCTGGTGGCGGTGATGTTACTTTTTATGCGTATGTGTTGTGTATGTTCATTGCTATTCTCGACATATACGGCGGTACCGGTAAGTACGATCGCGGCCGAGGTTGAGTCGTGACAAAAGTGGTATCGAGCGATTAGTCCTCGGAAAGTGTCCACGAGCCGTGTCTAGTAAGTCTTGATTATCGGTGTGTCGTGCACCACATCTATAATCGGGAGGCTGCCGAGATATTTAGGATTGGTTTCCATTCTTTCACTCTAAGATCGTGCAATAGAAGTGAGTTATAGGTTGAATCTCCCCGATGTTTTCCTTTATGTATCGATTATGCCTCGAAACAACGCGGCCAGAAGGCAAAGCGGTGAGAGTCTTTGCTAGTGGGGCGGAGAATCACGAGGCACAGGCCCAATCCTTACGAGAGATGATGTTTAGGGCGGCGAGTTCCACGTCGTCGCCCGGCCTCAGCGAGTTCGAGGCGTGGGCGCGGCTCACGAGACAGCGATGCCGAGCCTCGGCTCCATGATCGGGGCTGGTCTGAAGATTACGAGAGCGGTTGATTCTTGGCAGCGTAGTAGTGGCGGCGGCAAGCGAGAGCGGCGACCACGGCCGAGCGATTCTGGTTCGGGATTTCTGAGTTGTCACCCACCCGAGTTCTATGGTTCGAGATTTGATGAGGATCGCGAGAGTTTGTCGGCGATTCTGACCGGACCATCGAGTTCTTAGGGCATCGGTGAGTGCATTACTGAAACTGCTAGGTTCACGCGATATTGCGTTGGCCGGTTTGAGTCATGGGTATTGTCGAGGGTGATGATGCTCTTCCGGTGATTGGGAGGAGTTCACGAGGCGTTCCTAGACCACTTCTTGCCTCACGAGGTGAGGAGAGCCGCGTAGATAGGTTCTTGACCTTGAGGCGGGGCGGGAGGACTATCGAGTCTGACACAGGTTTGACTCCTTGGCGGATATGCACACACCATTGTAGGCGATATGGCGAGCGGGGTTCATAGATACGTGATGGGACTGCCGTCGCATGATTCTGCTTGCTTAGGAGTGGCTCTTGGCCGAGGATGGATATTGCGGAGATGCGAGCATACGCGCGAGATTGAGGCGAGAAGCGGGATCGGCTAGATTTGGGCGGCCCAGAGGCGAGACATCGGGTTCGAGGCGATTTGGCGGCGGCCTCGGCGGAGCTAAGTCCACCTTCGGCCCGGCCTGAGTGCTCCTTCGCGATTTCGGCGGGAGTACGTCAGCGAGGTTATTCGGGAAGCGAGCGAGGGCTCGAGCGTCGAGTTTCGAGGCGAGACCCGGCGCTGTCGAGACCACCTACCTCTCGGTGCGTTCGATGCGGTAGGTCTCATCCGGCGAGTGCGTATGGGTTCGAGATCATGTTACTCTTGTGGCGGCGGTCATCGAAGAAGGATTGTCGTCGCTTGGCGGCGGGAGCCTACAGTTCAGCCAGCGAAGTGCATTCTTTGGATCTTCATCGTCGATGGTTAGGCGCCGGAGGCGAGGTACTATGGGCGGCAGCGCGGCGAAGGTCGTGGTAGGGGTTCGATTCTAGCGGTCCTCGAGCGCATCTATGCTATGTCGGTCGGCGGGACCGGAGGCGTCGCGGATGTAAATCCGCAGTACATTATTGGTTTCTTCTTTGTGATGTATATGCTTTGATAGATCCGAGTTCTACCTTGTCCTACATATCTCCTCATATTGCGATAGAATAGGGATAGAGCGAGTCCATAAGACCTTTTGAGGTGGCTACGCGATGGGTGATTCGATGGTAGTGGCGAGTGTATAAGGCTTGCCTGTGACTATAGATAGCCGTCGGACTCTGGCCGACTTGATAGAGTTGGATATGACGGACTTTGATGTGATTATGGGTATGGATTGGCTAGCATCTTGCTATGCCAGCGTGGGTATGAGAGAGATTAGTTCGGTTCGGTTTCGTGGCCGGTTGCCAGTGGAAGGGAATCTTTGCATCGTAGAGGGTAAGTTTATTTCTTACCTCGAGGCTAGGAAGATGGTGCGGAAAGGGTATATCTACCATATGGTTCGGGTATTCGACACCGAGGTGAGTCAGGACCTTGATCGATTCGATCGTTAGAGAGTTTCGGATGTATTCCCGGATGAGCTTGGGTATCCTCGAAAGGGAGATTGAGTTTTGCATTGATTTGGCGCGGATACTCGGCGATATCTATTCCGCCATACGAGGATGGCACTTTAGTGAAGGAGTTGAAGGACCGGTGAAAGATTTCTTTGGAGAAAGGCTTTATTAGGCCAGTGTTTCTCCTTGGGGAGCACGGTGTTATTTGTAAAGAAGAAGGATGGGGCCAGCTGCGTATGTGTATTGACTCTGACGGTGAACAAGGTAACTATCAAGAATAGATATCCTCCCGGGATTGGCGATTTGTTTGACGATTGCGGGTGCAAAGTGTTTTCAAGATAGACTGTGATGCAGTTATCATCAGTCGAGTTAGAGGTAGATATCCCAAAGCGCATTCGGGACCGGTATGGGCACTATGAGTTCGAGGTGATGTCTTCCGGGTTGACAGCGCCCTTGGTATTCATGGATTTGATGAATAGGGTGTTGAGCCATTCTTGGATATGTTCGTTATAGTTTTCATTGATGATATCTTGGTGTATTCGCGCTTGAGCGGGAGCATCTGGATCATTTGAGGCGGTATTAGAGTCCTCGAGGCCGTGATTGTATGCCAAGTTCTCGAAGTCACGAGTTAGTGGCGTCGGTGGCTTTCTTAGGGCATGTTATCGGGTAGATGGTATTCGGGTTGTCTGACAAAGATTGAAGCGATCAGACTTGGCGGACCAGCTACCAAGCGGAGTGCGCGGCTTTGGGCCTTGCGAGTTATTATCGGCGGTTTGTAGAAGTTTGCTTCTATTTCCACGCTGACTAAGGTGACTCGGAAAGCGGCTATGTTAGGTGGGCGGATACTTGTGAGAAAGTTTTGATTGCTAAAGGAGAAGTTGGCCGCCCTGATTCTTACTCTTCGGAGGGCACAGATGGATATGTGGTTTTTATTGTGGCGCGTCAGTGTCGGGCTTGGGTGCGTCTGATGCGGCCGCAGCGAGTTATAGCTTATCGTCTCGGCGGCTTAGGAAGCATGAAGAACTATCCGCGCATGACTTGGAGTTAGCGTGATGATTCGTACCTTAAAGATGCGGAGACATTATTTATATGGAGTCCGTGTGGACATTTACACGGACGCGAGAGTCTCGGTACATCTTGACGGAGGAGGCTGAACTTGCGGCGAGGCGGTAGTTGGAGCTACTTAAGGATTATGATGTTGATATTCTATACCACCGGGGAAGGCGATGTGGTTGCGGATGCCGCCTTAGTCGCGGTCGATGGGTAGTGCATCGATGTTGACCAGAAGAGGATATGGTCGAGAGTTACATCGGTAGCAAGCCTTGGGGTTCGTTTGGTTGATTCTGTTAGTGCGGTATTCGGGTTATAGAGGTTGCGAGTCTTTCATCGTCGAGGAGGTGAAGAGGCGGCGATATGAGGATCGATTTTGATGCGATCTTGAGATCGCGACTCTCCAGAAGGAGAAGAGTCTATTTGCGGTAGCGCCTGATGGGGTGCTAAGGTTCGAGGCGATTGTGTGTTCCGATGTAGCGAGGACTTCGTCGAGAAGATGCAGGAGAGCACTGCGGTGCTCGTTATTCTATTCATCAAAGTCGACTAAGATGTACCATGACCTCGGATCGTGTATTGGTGGGGCGGCACAAGAGGACTTTGCGGAGTTCGTAGCGCGATGCGGACTTGTCGGCGAGTTAAGATTGAGCACGAAGCTTGGTGAGACATTGCGAGCCATTGATATTCGACTTGGAAGTGGGAGGTGATAAATATGGATTTTATTATAGGGCTACCTACCACCGGAGGAAGCATGATTCCATTTGGGTGATTGTCGGCGGTGTGACGAAATCGGCCCATTTTCTTCCGATCGAGCAGCGTTTTGGTGAGACTATGCGGATTATATATTAGGGAGATTGTGAGGCGCACGGGGTCGGTGTCGATTATATCGGATAGAGAGCGGTTCTCGGCTAACACGGAGTCCTTCGAAGGGATTAGGGACACAGGTGAGTCTCGATGGCGTTTCACCTCGGAGCGGACGGACGGGCGGCGGCGCACTATCGGACACTCGAGGATATCTTTGCGGGCTTGTGTTATTGATTTCGGTGGTAGGAGGATCATTTGCCTCTTGTAGTTTGCTTACAACAATAGCTACCATTCGGTATTCGGATGGCGCCTTATGAGGCCTTATACGGGAGAAAGTGCGAGTCACGATAAGGCTGGTTCGAGTGGGAGAAGTCCGATTAGTCGGGCGGACTTAGTTCAGCGGTGTGGATAAGGTGAAGCTTATCCGGGAAGCGGTTGTTAGCGGCTTCGAGTTGGCGAAGTCGTATCACGGATCATCGGCGTCGACACTTGGAATTTGAGATAGATGATTGGGTTTTCCTAAAGGTATCGCCCGTGAAAGGCGTGATGAGATTCGGAAAGAAAGGAAGCTTAGCCCAAGGTACATTGGGCGTATCAGTTGTCCGTAGGGTAGGCAAGGTTGCCTATGAGTTAGATCTTCCGTCCGATTTGGAGGCGGTGCATCGATTTTTCATGTCCATGTTGCGGAAATGTATTGGTGATCCATCTAGAGTGTGCGGTTCGGGATGTCCAAGTAGAGGAGTTATCGTATGAGAGAGTCCCATAGCGATACTCGATCGTCGAGTTAGGCGACGGACGAAGAGCGTGGCTTAGTCGAGGTCTATGGCGGAGCAACGAGGAGGAAATGGCGTGGGAAGCGGAGGATGACATGATGAAGAAGTATCCTCACTTATTCCCTATACCTCCGGGTAACCTACTTTCTGCTTGTTAGTTTTGATTTAGCATTTACGCTTCTGTATGTTGTGGCTCGTGGAGCTTCTTTACTACGAATGAATAGTTAAGAGGGTCTATGTCGATGTTGTGATTTGAGTAAGCCTAGAAGGAACATTCGGGACGAATGTTTCTAAGAGAGAATGTTATACCGTAGTTCGACCTACGTATGGAAGCGTCACGAAAGTATGTAAGACTTAAAATTTCAGAAGGGCGAGGTTGAAGTCGTTCGGACGGTTTTAGTCAACTTTGAGGCGGGTTATGACCCGGTGCATTGAGTTCCTAAGCGTTTTAAAGGCCTAGGCGTAGTTCGTTGAGTCTGGATTCCAACGCAACCAACCGTTAAATCGATAGGGCGTCGGAGTAAAGTTATGAGAGTTACAAGTTCGGTCGCGATCGGACAGAAATGCGTTTCGGACTAGAGCGGCGAGCGCGGCGCGGATGCGAACGCGGCGCCTAAAATCGAGGTCGCTGAAGTTGCAGCGCGCGGCTCCGGGACAGCGGCGCGGCGAGTTCGAAGAAGGCTGCGGAGGTTTTCAGCCTTTGCTGTGCATGGCAGCCGGCGAGAAGTGGCCGAGGCGGAAAAAACTTAGAAAATCTGATTTTTGTTTTAAAAGAGACCATGGGAGGGTGACAAGTGTCCCCATCTGATTTTACATTGCATGCAATATATTGACCAGACTTGGACATTTTCTATCTTTCATCTTCTCTCTCTCTCTCTCAAATTGCTCCCTTCTCTAAAAACCTTAGAAAAATCGAAAGTTAAGAACAAGAAAAGGAAGCTTGTAGCTAGCTTGTTGGCATTGTTGTGGTAGTGTTCTTGGCAAGGAAGCTAGCAATATTTGGAATAAGTTTTGGCTAAAACTTTAAGGTAACATTCTTCCTTTAAACTTAGTTCTAGTGTTGCGTGCTTAGAAAGCAAGATCTTGTGGTAGTAAAATAATGCACTTAGAGTCATTGCATGCAAGTAAATGTGGTTTGGATATGAAGAATGGGTTAAGAAGAAATTATGAGCATGTTGTAGCCTAAAAACCACCTTAGAATTGTTAAGTGAATTGTTGTAAACCTATGGGGCAGAATTTTGGGTGTGAAGTCCTTTGAATTGTTGGATTGAGTGAGCCTTAAAGGTGGTGTTTTGATGATAAATTCAGCCTTGAGAAAGGTGGCAAAGTGAGTAGAAACAAAGGAAATCTTGATTTTCCTTAGAATTTAGTGACTTTGAACTTGGATTGTTCTACATTAAGATTAGAGGTTAATAAAACGTATCATGACTATTATAGGTTGAAATATTACTTGCGGTAGTTTGGACTTGGCAAGTGGATTGACCAAAGAGGTATGTGAAGTTTTCCTATCTCTTGAGCATGAATAGATAAAACTATGTAATGCGGTAGGCGTCGTGATTTAGTATTCTTACTTGTTTTGAGTATAAAATGACTTGTTTCGTTTTAAGAATGTATAAGTCCCTTGGTTAAGGGAAAAGTATGATTTTACTAAAGTATAGAGTTAATATAACAACTTTATGGGAAGTTGGTTTATTAGCTTCATAAAAGGTTAATGAGAAGGGATTTACTCTAAGTGAGATAATTACATGAAGAGGCAATTTGATTTAAAGTCATCAATTGCCCAAAGGCTTTTATGTATAAAGAATAGTCACTTTTGAAAGAGATGAGGTATGTAGTACTTGGGTTAAATTCCCGGTTTTCTTTTATTTAAAGATATGATGAAGTGCCTTAAATAAACTAAAATGAGAGAGTATATGAACAAGACTAAAAGAAGTTATAAGTTTGCTTAACTTACTTATGATATGATGTGATTTGAGATAGGGTAAGAGTATGCGAGGCAAGCCCAGATCGTCATACCACGTCCTTGATGTAAGAGTATATGCGAGGCGGCCAAGATCGTCATACCATCCGCTTGATGTAAGAGTATATCGAGGCGGATCCAAGATCGTTATACCATCTGCACTTTGATATAAGAGTATATCGAGGCAAGCCCCAGATCGTTATACCATCTGCTCGGTGTAGAGTATATCGAGTCTGACCCCAAGATCGTTATACCATCTGTTTGAGGTAAGAGTATATCCGAGGAAAGTCCCAAGATCGTTATACCACTGTTAGTGGATTTGCTACCCGTGATGCGAGGAATACCTCATGCGAGTCCCTATGGGCTTATGCGGGTGAAATAGTCCCGTGCCGATGCGGTAGATCGAGGAGTACCTCGTGCGGGTCCGCGGGACCCGTGCGGGTGAAATAGTCCCGGAGTAGGATGGTCTTTTTGATACTACAGGCGAGGTACCTGTTTTGATCATGAGCCTCTATTTTATGCGATTATTATATATATATATATACTTGACACTCGTTGTTAGTAAGGCACGATAAAGGTATTTTATTGTCTTCCATGACTCGGCTTGCTTTTAGACTTGTGATATCATATTACGATATTTTCCAGACTTTACATACTTGGTACATATGTGTATGCGACCCCCTTCCGGGGCTGCGTTAAATCGCGAGTAAGGGTAGCGATTGAGGATCCTCGTTCTTAGGATCACTATTAGGTGTCGAGCTCCATTCCTCGGAAGCTTATTTATTGGTATGGATATTTCCACGATGCTATAGGTACTTTGTATATTCGAGTATGGCGGGCACTTGTCCCTTACGATTATTATCTTTAAGTGCATGGCCACCTATGTGTTTTGGGCTATAAGAACCGGTTGTACTATTATACTTTTGTTAAGTATGTTTTATGGAAAGCGGCCTACCGGTGGCGGTGATGTTACTTTTTATGCGTATGTGTTGTGTATGTTCATTGCTATTCTCGACATATACGGCAGTACCGGTAAGTACGATCGCGGCCGAGGTTGGGTCGTGACACTCTGCATTACATTTGCAAGTCTTTTCAATCTCCGGGTTGAAGGGAACAAGTGTATCTGCTCCTCTTCTCCTTCACATAAAGTAGATGCCTGCAACAGATCAAAATCAACAAACGAATCACGGCGCACTGGTTTCACGAATAAAAGAGAAAACTATAGTAATAAAAATAAAAAAAATAAAAACTAAATTAGAAATTAAGAATAGATAAAATGATATTGAACTACGCCAATCCCCGGCAACGGCGCCAAAAACTTGATGCGCGATTTATGCGCGCACTAACGCAAGTGCACGTGTCGTGACAAGTAATATAGTCTAGAAGACCGAGTTATCGTCCTCAGGAATTAGTGTCCAATTCTCAAATTCTATTCTATGGTATCTATTTGGTAACCGATGATTGATGAATTGTTTATAACTATAATTATGAATGCTAACTAAATTACTTTGTTTTACTTCAGATATGGTGGAAATAGGGCTTCCAAATCTCCTCAACTATTCGCTCATCTTACTTGTTAATGCAATTAATTATGGTTCTTCTTCTATTTTGAGATAGCAGGTTAACTAAGCCGTTTTATACTCCTGTTAAGGTAATATAAACACTCAACCCCAATATATAACCCTTCTACCTTTCGGTGATAAGATTGACTATAAAGGAGGATTAAGAGCAATAACCTATTAAACTACACAAGTATCGGGGTACTTTCGTCCACGATTTAACCTATGTTTATTCAACTATAGCATATTCACAATCTCCCCTTTCGGATTTCGATTAGAAATCATATAGATTATGATAATTAGTGATCAATTAATTACCAAACATTCAAGACAAATATTGAATAAATCTCAACAATGATAAGAAGAAACCAAAACATGCATTAATTCATAAGAATGAGTTTCAAGTGATTTGATATGGAAAGCCCTAAATTAAGTTAGTTCCTAGCCATAGACATGTCAAGAACTAAACTAATATCCAACATAAACTACAAAGAAATAAAACAAAGAATAAAGAAATTACACAAAAGTAGTCTCCAATCTTGATCTCCAAGGTTGTGATGAATTGACAAGGGTTTGGAACCCTTAATCTGACCTAAAAACTGTTTTTTATAGCATCCAAGTCGTTGTTAACCTTTTCCCTCTAGGCCTTGGCCCATTCCCATTCGAATTTGGCAGAATTCCCGCCTCGTGTGACCACAGCTGGCGCGCGGCTGAAACTCTGTGATTCTACGTATTTTGGGCTCCGCGGCGCTCTGACATATATGAGTACCTATTCTTTATTCCTTTTTCTTTTACGAAGCGTGTTTTCTCATTTTTTGTCAAACAAACTAGAGCATATAGTTTTAAGAGAGTTCTTGTACCCAATACCTGCATGTATAGTCTTATTAAAACTGAGTATCTCATTCAATCTATAGGTCCCTGAATTAAGCTTATGAAAGGTTGCCTCATCTAGATCCAACTTTACAATTATCTTACCAAATTCAACGTCCTTTTTGGTAAGTGCAGCCTCTAAACGGGTTATCATGCCTTTTAAATCTACATTCTCAAGAGTTAAAGATTTTAACTTTGTGTCAAGTTGCTTGGATTCTATGATTAAGTCTTTACAAAAAAAAATTAATTCCTTAATCATGTCATCTTGGAGTCAACTTGGTTTTCAAAGTTAGTCTCACTACTAGAAACAAAACCATTAAAGTTATTAACATCATGATAGTTAAAGTATTTGTACCTCTTGGATGTGTTGGAAATATAGATGTTGTCGCTGATGTTGACGCAAATGTTGTGACATTTGGGACAACACTGTCGACGACATTTTCTTCGTCCGATAAGGATTGTTCAAAAACAGTAGCCAACATTGCTTATGACTCTATCTCTTGATCTCCTTCCTCTTCTCCTTCGTCGTCACTAAGAGAAACCCACAGACTTTTACCAAATTTCCTCAAGGTATTTGTACATTCATTAGCATAATGACTCCAACCCAAGCATGCATGACATTGCACGGTTTCAAGTTATTTGAGATCAAATTTGGTACGATCTGAGATGATTCTCTTAGTTGATTTCCTCTTTGTATTATTAGAAGGGGTTTAGTAAACTTTTGATTGAAGTATTGGCTTTAGTGCTCTTTGGATTTGAACTTATTTCTATTATTGTCGAACTTCCTTACCATCGAATTGAATTTTTGAGTGAGAAGGGCAATATTTGTACCATCACCGATTTCTTCAAAATTATCATCCTCTTCTTCGATTTGACTCTCCAAGAATTTGACTTGAAGTGCTATATCTTTATTCTTGTACAATGTCCTTTGATTCTAAATATTCATCTCATAGGTTTTGAGAATGCTTATTAAGGTATGAAGGTCCATTATAGCAAGATTATGAGCTTCTTCGATCACACAAATCATTATATTGAACTTTTTTCAGGAAGAGAACGGAGTGCCTTTTCCACAAGTTGAGTGTAGGTCAAAGGAGCACCAAGCACTTGACATTCATTAGAGATGTCAATAAACTTTTCAAAATAGGTTTTATTGTCCTCCGTTTCTTCCATCCTTAAACGTTTATATCTACTTATGAGCATACGAAGCTTCGTCCGACGAACACTAGAGCTACCTTCACAATGAGTTTATAAAGTATCTCATGTGTCTTTGGCCGTGGAGCAGTTTTGTATGAGTTTGAACATGTAAAGACCTGTCGCGCCCGTTTTTGACATCGGGGTCTGAACGGTATCCGTGACATTGCTCTTTGGCGCGGTTCCCTGGATGGAGCAATAATGCTGATTTTGAGGAGTCGCCACCTAATTAATTAAGTCAATTAGGACACTTGATTTATTGCAATAAAAATACTGCAATTAATCTCCATTTAATGGTTTGGGAAATTAGTGAGATTCTGGATCATGGTTCTTTATTATCCTAAAGGGAAGGAGTTAGGCATCCTTTAAGATCCGCTAACTTTCGGTTATCCATTCAAACCTAGGTTAATTATATATTGTCTTTTATTCTACCTATTCTAAGCATTTTTATATAATTTACAATTAAAATAAAATACAATACAGAATAATAAAACTAAAATTAAATGCAACATAAGATAAAACTCCGGGACATCTTTTAGCCCTTTTTAGGCCTTCTACACAAGATGATCTCCGGGTACCTGCATAAGCACTTAGTAAAAGTGTTAGTAATAGAATAAATAATTTTAAAAGCAATAACAAGAATTAATAAGTAAAGCCAAAAATAAATCCGTCTTTTGCACAGAGGAGGCCTTGGAAATCAGACGGAGATTCCTTCATCGGCCATTATTGCTAGAAACAATAAAATAAATAAAACCTTCGGATCCGCGCCAAAACAGTAATAGTTTTAAACACAAAGGGCTCAGATATATAAAAATAAAGTGGGACAGCCTAAACAAGTGCGGCTGCGAGAATATACCGCCGCGTAGCATGTTGGTTATCCGGTGTAAGTGGAAGAAATCATCATTGTCCTGAAAGCTTCATTTATTTTATTTTCTGTCTTTGCAACTGCGGAGTCCTCAAAAATCGACGGATAACTTTTTCATTGGCCAAGTCAAAGTGTAGTATCATATTCAAACCAGTAAAATAACAACAATATATTAT
This sequence comes from Przewalskia tangutica, assembly GCA_029844215.1. NCBI lineage: Eukaryota > Viridiplantae > Streptophyta > Magnoliopsida > Solanales > Solanaceae > Przewalskia > Przewalskia tangutica. The sequence continues at coordinate 47,267,251 of CM056723.1, forward strand.
TTGTTCCACCAGTTTAATAAAATAAAGGGCAGAGTTGTCCAAAATCAGTCCGGAACAACAAAACAGTAGTAATGCGACAACAATACAACAAACAAATGAATCGTGAATTTGTGAAATGGTAGAAACAATAACCAGTCGAACGTCGGAGTCCAGAACATCATCAGAACAACCCACAATCGATTCAGAACATAAATAAGCCGATAAGAGGTCGCCATAATTTTAAACTCCGTCCAGTTACCAAAATAAACGAAAATCAGTACAACAAACAAAAGCAAAGACATATACCAACAATAAAACCAACAAGAGGTCGCCGAAGTTGTTAAAACTCCGGTGAGATACCCAAATAGAAAAGAAATCAGATCAGTCCATAACCGATAAGTATATCACTGTCGAAAAGTAAAACCAAACAAAAGAGTAGCCGCAATTTTAACCATATTTTCCGACAGTAAGAACAGTGCAAAAGGGAGGAGCGATGGGAGTGACAAGAGAGTGGTGAAGCAGTGGGTCGCGGGTTTCACTGGTGGTTCAGCGACGTGGGTTGGTCGACGGGTCAGTGATGGTCGAGTGATGTTCGAGCAGTAGTTCGCCGGTCATCACCTCCGGCGAGACAAAGCGTGGGGTGATGATGGTGAGGTTAACGGGTTCGCTGGGAACAGTAGCGGTTCGTGGTGTTCGCTGGAGACAGAACTCCGGCGAATGGGGGGAGCGGCGACGGGAGTGGGAGAGAGGAGAGAGAGGGAGGTTTTGAGTGATATATGTAGGTGTCGGCTATGTGTGTGTCTGTGTGTGAGTGAGGTGGGGGCGCTGATGTTGGAGTAAGGAAGATGAAGAGTTAAGGGTGCGGCTGGGGAGTGTGGAGGTGAGAGACGAGGGAGAGTGATGGTGAGAGAGGGGATGAGGGAGATGGGTGTTTAGGGAGAGGGCATGGGTGAGTTTTAGTATAGGGAGAGGGCTGCTGAGGTGATGTTGGGCGGCTGATTTTTATGATGGGTAGGGGTGTGCGGCTGGGGAGGGAAATGAGGGGTAGGCGGCTGGGAAGGGAAATGAGGGGTAGTGTTTTATTTATAGGGTAGATGTTTAGGTTTATGATTTGGTATTTTTGGGGTATTGGGTATTGGAGGGAAAAGATAAAAGGTGTATTGGACCTCAGTTTGGGCTTCGTTTTTTGGCGGATTGGGTGGTCAGTTGTGCCTTAGTGGGTAGCTTGACAAAAAATGCAGAACAGATTAATTATTTAAAAGAATAAATTATTTAAAGGTACAAAATTATCAAATAAAAATGCCGACGCTATAATAATAAAGTGCAATATTTAAGAAATGTTTAATGCCTAATTAAAAGAAAAAATGTGGTGTCAATTAATTATTTAAAGAGATGCAAACACTATTAAAATAAAACGATGGTGTAATAATAATAGACACATAATATTAACAAAGACATCATGCTTAATTTAAAATAAAAAGATGTCATGTCATTTTGTGAATAAATAAACATAGAATATTATGTAAAAATGCAAAAATGATGATTAAAATGCGGTGTCCTAAAATGCTTAAAATTATAAGAAATGACTAAAAGATGGGTCAAAATTGGGTGTCAACAGTTTGTCCCTCTTTGACCGAAGACGATGAAAGAGTTTTCGGACAAAGACGTTGACTTGTAGTCAATTTTGTTCCCATCGCCAGAATTAAAACAAAAATCAAGAAAAAAATGGGCAAAAACTGATGCAGATTCAAAATTTTGTCTCAGTGTCGAATTATAATGACACTGGGTCGCTGTGATGCTGCAAAATTAAAGACAATGCCGACGCAAATTCAAAATTTGTCCCAGTGTCGAATTATGATTGACACTGGGTTGCAGGTGATGTGGTGCTGAAAAAGACATGGTGTTTGTAGATGCTGATGACGTCATTGCATGGACGCGATGCAGATGCTCGTCGTTGCATAGACGAAACATAGATGAAGCCATTGCATAGGCTCACATGAAATGACGTCATTGCATAAACGCGATGTAGATGCTCGTCGTTGCATAGACGTGATGCAGATGTTCGTCGTTGCATAGACGTGATGCAGATGCTCGTCGTTGCATAGACGAAACATAGATGAAGCCATTGCATAGGCTTACATGAAATGTCGTCGTTGCATAGACGCGATGCATATGTTCGTCGTTGCATAGACGAAACATAGATGAAGTCGTTGCATAGGCTTACATAAAATGCGTTATTTCATAGACGCGATGCAGATGCTCATCGTTGTATAGACGAACATGGATGAAGTCGTTGCATGGGCTTACATGAAATGGCGTCGTTGCATAAACGCGATGTAGATGCTCGTCGTTGCATAGACGCAATGCAGATGTTTGTCGTTTCATAGACGTGATGCAGATGCTCGTCGTTGCATAGACGAAACATAGATGAAGTCATTGCATAGGCTCACATGAAATGGCGTCGTTGCATAAACGCGATGCAGATGCTCGTCGTTGCATAGACGCGATGCAGATGCTCGTCGTTGCATAGACGTGATGCAGATGTTCGTCGTTGCATAGACGAAATATAGATAAAGACGTTGCATAGGCTTACATGAAATGTCGTCGTTGCATAGACGAGATGCAGATGTTCGTCGTTGCATAGACGAAACATAGATGAAGCCATTGCATAGGCTTACATAAAATGTGTTGTTGTATAGACGCGATGTAGATGCTCGTCGTTGTATAGACGAACATGAATGAAGCCGTTGCATGGGCTTACATGAAATGGCGTCGTTGCATAGACGCGATGCAGATGTTCGTCGTTGCATAGACGAACCGTGGATAAAGCCGTTGCATAGACTTTTACGAAATGCGTTGTTGCGTAGACGCGATGCAGATGCTCGTCGTTGCATAGACTAACATGATGAAGTTGTTACATAGGCTTAGAATGAAATGGTAACGTTGTATGGACGTATCTGCTTTGTGACTCGCCTAGGTTGAGATAACATCATTGCATAGACGTTGTGCGTTTGTAACCCGCATGGGCTTATTGTTGTGCTCCCGCCTTTGCTGATATGAAGATCCTACACTCAAAGAAAACTTGTGAGTTTTAGAAAAGGAGTGGTTGATTCGCGTCAACTTTGTATCTTTGGCTCTTGCTGCTCCCATGCTCAGACTTAAGCAAAAGGTTAGTGCATAACTGTTAAGGCAAAATGATAACGCATGAATTTATAAGCAATATAATTGTATGAGTAGAAATGTTATCCTGTAAAACGTGATGGCGGTTGTATTGATGTGATGCTGTAAATGCTGAGATTTCGTCCTTGCACGGACGTGTTGAATGTTATGAATGCTTGCTGAATGCTGCGAGTGCCGATGCAGTCTCTGTGCGGGCTTGCTGGATGCTGCGAATGCTTACTGAATGCTCTGCGTGGACTCGCTGGATGCTGCGAATGTTGGTTGAATGCTCTGCGTGGGCTCGCTGGATGCTGCGAATGCTTGTTGGATGCTCTGCGCGGGTTTGCTGGATGCTGTGAATGCTTGCTGAATGTTGTTGATGCTGATGTAGTCTCTGCACGGACTTGCTGGATGCTGCGAATGATTGCTGATGTAGCCCTGCACGGACTTGCTGGATGTTGCGAATGATTGTTGCATGCTAGTCTCTGCACGGACTTAACCCTGGCAGAAATTGCTCATATCTCTTTTCGAAATAATCAAACGCATTCTGTCGCACGCGAGCCAAAGGGAAGATTTCTAATGGTGTGACCGAAGCCGATTTAGGCCGTCTACGTATCCCGCTGAGGGAATCAGGTCAAGACGTAGTTCGTGATGCAAAAATGACTGTACAATTTTCAAAAAAACGGTGAAGCGATGTAGCGCCACGTATCCATTGAGGAATCAGGTCAATACGTAGTTCGTGATGCAAAAAATGATTTTTATGGTTTTTCAAACAATGTGGACCGAAGCCAATGTGGCCGCCTATGTATCCCGTCGAGGGAATCAGGTCAAGACGTAGTTCATGATGCAAAAATGACTGTACAATTTTTAAAAAAATGAGACCGAAGCCAATGTGGCCGCCTACGTATCCCGCTGAGGGAATCAGGTCAATACGTAGTTCGTGATGCAAAAAATGATTTTTATGGTTTTTCAAACAATGTGGACCGAAGCCAATGTGGCCGCCTACGTATCCCGTCGAGGGAATCAGGTCAAGACGTAGTTCATGATGCAAAAATAAGGATTTTTATATATGCATTTTTTTTTTTTGAAAAGTGAAAAGACAGCATCACGCTCTGATTTCAGTTGATACCAACAATTAGTATTGTGCTTAGGAATTCCATTATTCGCTTCCAGTCTAACCAAGACTGACTTCAGGGTAATTCCTATAGTTTCAAGTGGTACCTCAGACACCTAAGTATCGACACACTTGCTTGCAGCCAAGGTTTCGAACTACACGTAATCTCACGTTTTAAATGCCCTCACTGAAAAGAAAGTCTCATTTCTCACATATATTCCAGTATTTTGAATTTTGGGACGTTTAGAGAAGTACGCTCACACTCAAAAGGATGTTCAATGCATGCAATTGTGATACCATAGGCTTGGCCGTCATATAAGTATACACTAATGTGAGAACCCTCAGTATAAGATCATGTAGGGCTTGTCACAGGCTTGTAATGTAGGCTTGGGGAAATGGGTGGATATCATTTGGGTAAAAAATGACTAATCCTTCCTCGAGCGTTGGACTACGTCCGTGCTTGATATTTGTGTGCTTTAATGCTGATCTGCTTTCTTTTTTTCTTTTTTTTTTGTCCCAGTTTTTCTGTACTGACTTCCTTTTGAATCTTTCGTTTGGAGCCCGCTTTTTCCAAAGTTATCTTCTCATTTCATTCATTTTTTTTATATAATGCCGGGGCTTTTGATTTCTTCTTTTGTGAAGTCGTCATTTGTGTTTTCTTTTCCTTTTTGGGACTTTGACAATTTTTGTCTTTGCAAACTTCGACGCCGAATTTTGTCAGCCACTTGCACATTTCCAAAGCGCTCAAGGAGGTCGGACCAAGAGAGGGATAGTGCGTACGCACTCAAAGGGTATAGGTGTAATATGCGGTTGTCAAAAGAATAGACTTTAGGCTCAAAAGGGGTGTACTACGGATAATGTTATTTGGTAGGCTGAAAAGGCTCAAACGGGTCAAAGAAAGTCTACGATCATTTCCTACTCCGAGTGTTACTCACGATTTCGCCTCAACAAATATCCATGCCAAGTTCTAGATCACAATGCAATGCAATTGGACTTATTCTAAAACTCACCACACAATGCACATGAAACGATGAGGTTGGTTTCGTTCTTATCTTGAAAGCATGTAAGGCAATGTCATTTACGGGTAAATAAGAGGTACCAAAAGAATCTATGGTTTACCACGAAGTCAACCCATATTGATTATTACTCTTTCTTTCCTATGTACACTCCCAACTGTGTTGGTATCAGTCAAGTCAAACAATGATACTTAAAGAGTTTTTTTTTTTAAAAGATATTTTATGCTTTTTGAATAAAATATTTTGTATTTTTGAATAAATGGTACCGAACCCGAGTAGGGCTGCCTACGTATCTCATCTTTGACGAGAATCAGGTGTGCATAGTTCGTTCAGATATATTATAAAACGTATGATTTAAAAAGAATTCATTCATGAAAGAAATGCAAAAGTAAAAACTATGCAAAACAAATGATTGTTCACTATAAGACTAATGCAAAGTAAAAGAATGTAATGAAAAAAAATGCATGACTGTGATAGAATGAATGAAATGCATGAATGAATGTGCGTGATTGGATAAATGCAATGAATGAGTGAACCAAATATGTCCCCCTCTTTTTTTTATGTGGTGGTGTCGAACCCAAGATGAGTTGTCTACGTATCACACCGTATGGTGAGAATCAGACACGCGTAGTTCGGGATGATTATGTTGTAAAATGCATGATAAAGAATTATGTAATCAACACTAGACATATCAATTGAACTTACAAATATGTATAAAAATGTAAAATATAAGACCCAGAGCGATGCTTCGTTGAATCTGGTATAAGCTGACTTCTATAACTCCAGCTCATTCTTGTGATGACTTTTTTTTTCTTCCGGCCGACCTCGACTATTTGCGAGGACGGTCTTCCTGCAAAAATATGACAAATGGGTGAGAGTAAGCAAGCCACAAGAATAATAAAAATGTAAGGGCGTGACAATATAGTCAAAGACTCCCCTGCTTGGTTCGACCGAACTGGTGGTTGATGCTTCACAAAGTCCGAGTCGCGCTATTCAAGAGTGATTTACGCAGTAGAAGTCCTGATTGCAATGTGACAACAAAAGGTGCAAAATGCAAATGCTCGTGGCCGGAGTTATAAGCACATAACATGATATGTACAGGGGTTAAAAGGGTAATTATGTACAGAATTGCTAGCGACAACAATAGTAAACAAAAGCATGCAAATAAAGCGTGCGCCTAATATGCATGAGACTTCTCTTATGCCAAAGGTCGGCCTAAACGCCAGATATGCGAGATTGGGATAGATTGACCAAAGTTGCTAAACATTATTGCTTTTGTTGGAAATGGCGACCAAATGATGGCGCACTTTTTCCAATTTCGGTGTTTCCTGGTCAGGCTTGGATCCGTCTATCATCATCATGCTACACATAGTATGCTAATGGGTCGTTGGGTTGTGAAACCCGTCGATAAATTTGGTGGATTTCTAATTGTGGCGTTAATACCAAGGATTAACTCACCTAAGGTTTATGCATGCATGACTTAATAAAAAAAAGGTGGTATAGCTCTATCTTAAGCTTTCTAAGATTTAACTTACTAGACGCAAGGTTCCCGAGCGGACAACTCGAGTGAGAAGACTACGTGGCTGATCAGACGAATCGATCTAACTCCACGTAGGCGCCAAATCTCCTAAATTTGGGTGTCTTGAAAGAAATTTGCGGGTGCGCGAAGCACACCAGTGCGTGAATGTGTGATAGTGTCAATTTTCCAAAATGGAAGGAATATGAGCGGAATTCCAATTTAGAAAAGCAGTAAAAGAGAATAGCAATTAAAGAAGTTATTTACAAAAAAAAAATGAAAAGCAAACAATATAAAGCATTTGCAAAAATAAAAGCAAAATAAAGCGCAATATTTAATTAACCTGGACTTGCTATGGTCAAGAACCTGATATCCCCAGCGGAGTCGCCATGTTGTCGCTCCCGTTTTTGACCTCGGGGTCTGAACGGTATCCGCGACATTGCTCTTTGGCGCGGTTCCCTGGATGGAGCAATAATGCTGATTTTGAGGAGTCGCCACCTAATTAATTAAGTGAATTAGGACACTTAATTTATTGCAATAAAAATACTGCAATTAATCTTCATTTAATGGTCTGCGAAATTAATGAGATTCTGGATCAGGGTTCTTTATTATCCTAAAGGGAATGGGTTAGACATCCTTTAAGATCCGCTAACTTGCGGTTATCCGTTCAAACCTAGGTTAATTATATATTGTCTTTTATTCTACCTATTCTAAGCATTTTTACATAATTTACAATTAAAATAAAATGCAATACAGAATAATAAAACTAAAATTAAATGCGACATAAGATAAAACTCCGGAACATCTTTTAGCCCTTTTTAGGCCTTCTGCACAAGATGATCTTCGGGTACCTGCATAAGCACTTAGTAAAAGTGTTAGTAATAAAATAAACAATTTTAAAAGCAATAACAAGAATTAATAAGTAAAGCCAAAAATAAATCCGTCTTTTGCACAGAGGAGGCCTTGAAAATCAGACGGAGATTCCTTCATCGGCCATTATTGCTAGAAACAATAAAATAAATAAAACCTTCGGATCCGCGCCAAAACAGTAATAGTTTTAAACACAGAGGGCTCAGATATATAAAAATAAAGTGGGACAGCCTAAACAAGTGCGGCTGTGAGAATTCGCCCTGCCAGCGCATGTTGGTTATCCGGTGTAAGTGGAAGAAATCATCATTGCCCTGAAAGCTTCATTTATTTTATTTTCCGTCTTTGCAACTGCGGAGGCCTCAAAAATCGACGGATAACTTTTCATTGGCCAAATCAAAGTGTAGTATCATATTCAAACCAGTAAAATAACAACAATATATTATCTGTTCCACCAGTTTAATAAAATAAAGGGCAGAGTTGTCCAAAATCAGTCCGGAACAACAAAACAATAACAATGCGACAACAATACAACAAACAAATGGACCGTGAATTTGTGAAACGGTAGAAACAATAACCAGTCGAACGCCGGAGTCCAGAACATCATCAGAACAACCCACAATCAATTCAGAACATAAATAAGTCGATAAGAGGTCGCCAGAATTTTAAACTCCGGCCAGTTACCAAAATAAACGAAAATCAGTCCAACAAACAAAAGCAAAGACATATACCAACAATAAATCCAACAAGAGGTCGCCGGAGTAGTTAAAACTCCGGTGAGATACCCAAATAGAAAAGAAATCAGATCAGTCCATAACCGATAAGTATATCACTGTCGAAAAGTAAAACCGAACAAAAGAGTAGCCGCAATTTTAACCATATTTTCCGACAGTAAGAACAGTGCAAAAGGGAGGAGCGATGGGAGTGACAAGAGAGTGGTGAAGCAGTGGGTCGCGGGTTTCACTGGTGGTTCAGCGACGTGGGTTGGTCGACGGGTCAGTGATGGTCGAGTGATGTTCGAGCAGTAGTTCGCCGGTCATCACCTCCGGCGAGACAAAGCGTGGGGTAATGATGGAGAGATTAATGGGTTCGCTGGGAACAGTGGCGGTTCGTGGTGTTCGCTGGAGTCAGAACTCCGGCGAAGGGGGGAGCGGCGACGGGAGTGGGCGAGAGGAGAGAGAGGGAGGTTCTGAGTGATAGATGTAGGTGTCGACTGTGTGTGTGTGTGTGAGTGAGGTGGGCGACGCTGATGTTGGAGTAAGGAAGATAAAGAGTTAAGGGTGCGGCTGGGGGTGTGTAGGTGAGAGACGAGGGAGAGTTATGGTGAGAGACGAGGGAGAGTGAGATGGGTGTTTAGGGAGAGGGCAGAGGTGAGTTTTAGTATAGGGAGAGGGTTGCTGAGGTGATGTTGGGCGGCTGCTTTTTATGATGGGTAGGGGTGTGCGGCTGGGGAGGGAAATGAGGGGTAGGCGGTTGGGAAGGGAAATGAGGGGTAGTGTTTTATTTATAGGGTAGATGTTTAGGTTTAGGGTTTGGTATTTTTGGGGTATTGGGTATTGGAGGGAAAAGATGAAAGGTGTATTGGGCCTCAGTTTGGGCTTCGATTTTTGGCGGATTGGACTGGTCTAGATTGTGCCTTGGACTGGACTGGCTTGACAAAAAATGCAAAACGGATTAATTATTTAAAAGAAAAAATTATTTAAAGGTACAAAATTATCAAAATAAAAATGCCGACGCTATAATAATAAAATGCAATATTTAAGAAATGTTTAATGCCTAATTAAAAGAAAAAATGCGGTGTCAATTAATTATTTAAAGAGATGCAAACACTATTAAAATAAAACGACGGTGTAATAATAATAGACACATAATATTAACAAAGACATCATGTTTAATTTAAAATAAAAAGATATCATGTCATTTTGTGAACAAATAAACATAGAATATTATGTAAAAATGCAAAAATGATGATTAAAATGCGGTGTCCTAAAATGCTTAAAATTATAAGAAATGACTAAAAGATGGGTCAAAATTGAGTGTCAATAGACCAACCCATCCAAAAATGACCTTTAAGGTCTTTTCGTTGAAGCTTGCATTGTTGGTTTTTTCACAGTCCATTCGGATTCAGGTTTAACAAGTATGTCACCTTCCTCACCGGTGGTAGCATCGGAACAACATATCCATTGATGATAGATCTCCATGTCCTAACATCAATTGATTTGATATGAGAGCATAGAAGAATCTTTCAATAGGCATAGTTTGAACCATCTAAAATAGGAAGCCTACCAATTGTTGGATTAGCCAGATCCATAGTTGTAAATAACAGGACCAATCACTTATTGTGTTAAGTGTCAGATCTGATACCACTTGTTGGGTCCTGGGGGTGTTACACCCCGTAAATTCAAGAGAATAAGATAAGAACGTACGAAATGAAGTAAGGTTTGAAATTTGGAAAGATAAGTTGGCAAATGTTGTAGGCAGATTTTCAGTCAACTTTGGAGCGGTATATCTCCTAGTTCGTTAGGAGTTTGTAGGTGTTTCAAAAGCCTAGTATGAAGTTCGTTGAGTTTAGTTTCCAACGCAACAAACCGCTCGTCGTAGGACATCGGGGTGGAAAGTTATGAACGTTAGAAGTTCGGTTGACGAAGAGGAAAGAAAAGCTTCAGTCAGGCGCCACGGCGCCGAAAGACCTGAAGTGTTCTGAAGTTGCGGCGCCGAGGCGGGATTTTTAGCGAAAATTAGGGAAAATCATAAGATATTTTGGTAAAAGGCCTATGGGAGGATGACAAGTATCCCTCCCATCTTTTTGACCAAGAGAGGGTCTTATTTTAGGACCAAGTCTTTAAGACTTGGTCATTTGCAAAGGCTTTTCCTAAAGAAAATCCCTCTCTTCTCTCTCAAAAAAATTGATGAACCCCAAGTGTGATGAGATTTTTGGAAAGGCAACAAGAAGGAAATATGTTGGCAAGCTTGTAGAGGGTTCGTGTGGGTGATTTTAACGTGAAGAAGATTTCGGAAAGAGGGCTTATTGAGGTAAAATCTTCACCTTCTTATGTAATTGAAGATTACATGTTATAGTAGTTAAGAAATGAGCATGTGGTATATATATTAAAGTTTGAAAAGATTTGGATCATGTCGACTTGTTGAAAACCGAAAATGGGCATGTTAGTCACTCATGTTGTAATCAATTCGGTTGTTAGCTAAAATCATTACATGTTATAAATAGAAGGGTATATAATTGGTTATGACTTATATAACATGTTGGAATAACGAGTTGGATTGAAAGGATTTGAAAAACATGATATGTGAGCATGTTGTAGCCAAGGAGTTGCCTTAAACTAATTGGATTGTTTAATATGAATTGTGGGGCAAAATTTTACACGTCCGGTTAGGCGTGTAATCCCCTGTGTATTGCTGAATTGTTAGGCCTTAAATGTGGCGTTTGGTTATTGAATTCGGGCCTTGAAAAAGGTGGAAAAATGCATAGAAACAGAGGAAGTATTGTCCAATTTTCCGTAGAATAAGGGACTTTACAATTAGAATATTCTACATTGAAGCTAGAACCTAATAGACGTATTATGGTCATTATAGGTTGACATACTACGGACGACATATTGGACTTGGCAAGTGGATTAAGCCGGAGAGGTATGTGGAAACTTTCTTATCTCTTGAGCATGAGTCGTTATAAATGTATAGTACGGTAGACGTACGTGATTTAAATGAAGTCAGTTCATTTGATATACTTGACTTGTTTTAAGAATGTCTAAGTTGGTTGAGTTAGAGAATTAACTCACTTGTTTTCAATGAAAGGTTAAAAGAATGATTTATTCTTATAAGGTAGACAAAGATTTCTTGACTTGAAAAGGTATAGGAAACTTGATTTGAAAGTATAAGTCTCTTGGTCATAAAAAGAATGAATTTGTCTAAGACATAAAGAGTTATAACAGCTTTATGGGGAGTTAGTTATGACGGCTTTATGAAAGGATAAGGATATCTTAGTTTCTAAAGCCTAAAGTTAGTATAACGGCTTTATGGGAAGTTGGTTATAACAACTTTATGGAAGGTTGAAGGAATGGTTTTCTCGAGTAAGGTAAACAAAGATTAATGACTTGAAATAAAGAAGGGCAATTTGATTTAAAGGCATCAATTGCTTAAAGTTTAAAGTAAGGGTCACTTGATTAGAAGCCTAAAAGTATAATTCTAAGTGTAGTGACGTATGTGAAATGTAGATTAGCCTTGATACTACGAGTGTTAGTATCTTGGGGTTTTATATGAAAGTGCCTTGAGGTTATAAAATGAGATCCATTTGGTATGTTAATGAAAGTCTAAAGATTTTATGAACTTGCCTATACTCGCTTGTGATAGCCTTGGAGTGCAAGTATTATGTTGATACGCTGCCGTGACTCTCAGTTGGAGGGTCGGCTGTCTTGTTGTGAAATTATTTGGACGTACCGACAGTGATGGAGGATTCCATGGGTATGCTTCCTGTTACACCCCGTAGTACCAGGACACGTGTAAGAGAATGAACGTGAGAAGATACGATATTAAGTTTGAACGAATGAAAGAAATGAGCTAAAGTTGCTAGGATCGATTTTAGGTTTTGGATTATATTTGGGCTTAACAAGGTATTAATCTTCGTCTTACTTATGTAATTATGTGTATAATTGATTAATTATGGGATTAATTAATTATTAAGAGGGAGAGGAGTTGTGCACGTGTAATGTGCAAGTGAAGTCTCCTAAAATGACTTAGTAGAGTACGACTGGGTGGATGACCATTAAGTATTTCTCTACTTTCCATTAATAAGAATATGTACTAACATTAGGGGTATGTGGCAGACATCATGATTATAGGTCATCATGAGACCATTTCTTTTGGGAGATTATATATTAGCCTTGGAAGTTATTTGGGACATTCAGCAAACGCCCGGGCACTTCTCCAATATCTTATTTCAAAAACTTTCAAACCTTTTCTTTTGTAATGAAAAAGAGACCAACCATTTTATTTTTATTAGGAAACATACGAACAGTAGCCACTTCGTAAAATTTCAATTAGAAGCATTTCTTGATTTGGAAAAGGAAAGAGTAAGTACGAAGCGATCGTAATCAGAATGTCTGAGTGCAACAATGTTGATTAAAGTTTCAGTTTTAAGCTCAATTTCGAGTTATTAAGCTTGGATTTGAGGTATGTGGAACTTTCTTATCTCTTGAGCATGAATAAGTTGTAAATGTATAGTACGGTAGACGTACGAGTTTTTGACGAATCTAGTCCATTTGATATCCTTGGTTTATCTTAAGAATGTTCAAGTTGGTTGAGTTAGGGAATTAACTCACTTGTTTAAATATTAAGGATATCTTGGTTTTTAAAAGTTAAGAGACTTTAAGTATGTTGAAAGTATTGTTGATACTTGTTTTGTTGGAAAGTTTAAGTCTCTTGGTTACAAAGAAGAATGTAAGTTTCTAAAGTATAAAGCTAGTATAACGGCTTTATGGGAAGTTGGTTATAATAGCTTTATGGAAAGTTAAAAAGAGTGGTTTACTCTAATTAATATAAGTATGATAAATGACTTGAAATAATGAAAGGCAAATTGATTTAAAGGCATCAATTGCTTAAGGTTTTAAAAGAAAAGAAGTCACTTGATTTAGAAGCCTAAATGTATTTCTAAAAAGTATTGTGACTTGTCTTGAAAATTAGATACGACTTGATACTACAATTATTAGTATCTTGGAAGTTTTACATGAAAGAGAGTCATTTTAAAAGAGTAGAAGTACGTAGTACTTTGGGATAAATTCCCGGATTTGTATAATGACATGTTAGTGCCTTAAGTAAACTAAAATGAGAGTGTTTATGAACAAAGCTAATAAGAAGTTAGGGAATTTCTTAACTTGCTTATATACTGTATGATTTGCCGGTAGTGCTTGTGTTATGTATGATAAGCCGGTAGTGCTTATGTTATGTATGATAAGTCGGTAGTGCTTATGTTATGTATGGTAAGCCGGTAGTGCTTATGTTATGTATGATATCCAGTTTGTGCTAGTGATATATTATGCATTACGGGGTCATTCCCCGAGTTTGTGACATTTGCATATTCCGTGGATTTGCTACCCATGATGCGAGGAATACCTCATGCGAGTCTGTAGGGCTTATGCGGGTAAAATAGTCCTATGCGGGGCGGATCAGTCCTATGCGAGGAATACCTCATGCGGGTCTACACGACCTATGCGGGTGAAATAGTCCCATGCGAGGCGGATGACCTCATGCGGGTCCACACGACCTATGCGGGTGAAATAGTCCCAGGAGTAGGATTGATTAATGATACTACGGGCGGGTGACCCTACTTTGATCATGAGTCTCCTATTTTTATGCAGTAAAGTTTATACTTGGTTACTCTCATTGTTAGTAAGGCACAGTGTACTGTAATTTGATTATCATACTGTCTCCAGCTTTATTTTAGACTTATGATTCATTACAGTACTTCCAGCTTCACATATTTGGTACATGTTGTACTGACCTCCTTCGGGGGGCTGCGTTCATGCCGCAGGTAGAGTATACAGGTTGTTGATCCTCACTCTTAGGGTTACTGTTTAGCTGTTGGGAAGCTCTATTACTCCGGAGGTTTATCCCTTGGTTCAGATCCCTGGTATGGTCGGTTGTTGTACATTCAGGGGTATGGCGGAGCCCTGTCCCGTCACTGTTGTTATTCCTAGAGGTCTATAGTCATGTCTTGTGGATTGGGTTGTAAAGAAAAAGAATTGTAACTGATGTTTTTGGGTTATGTATATTTTACGGAAGGTGGCCTTATCGGCTAGCCTGTTTATTTTTATTGTCTAAAATTTTTTATGAGATGTGTATGTTTCCCTGTTATTCTCTGATGTTTACCTACAAGGGGTGCCCAGGTAGGGCACCAGTCGCGGGCCCGGGGTCGGGTCGTGACACTTCCATTGTGATTGATCCATGGACATGCTTGCGATGGAGGATTCCGGGGCATGCTACCATGATGCGGGTTAAATTCCCGGATACGATTATTACTCCATGGATTAGCTCTCCATGAAGACAAGTACCCGAGATGAGAGATTCCACGGGCATGAGATATATATATGCATTGTATGTGTGTACCCCGACAGTGAGGTAGGACCACGGGCACGTCACATGATTACATTTTACAATTTCGGCTGTCGGCAGTGATGGAGGATCCCACGGGCAGGAGATATAAATATATGCTTTGTATGTGTGTACGCCGACAGTGAGGTAGGATGCCACGGGCACGTCACATGGTTATATTTTACGCTTGCGGTATGGCGATGATGGGGATCCAGGCACGCTTTGGTATTTGAGGGCTTGTGTCCCTAGCTATGGTGTGACTACTGTTCATGTGATGAAATAGTATTTAAAAGGTATTGTGACTTGCTTGAAAAGTAAATATGACTTGATACTACGGTTATTAGTACCTTGAAAGTTTTATATGAAAAAGAGTCATTTAAAATAATAAAAGTACGTAGTACTTTGGGTTAAAAAATTCCCGGATTTTATAATGACATGATAGTGCCTTAAGTAAACTAAAATGAGAGTGTATATGAACAAAACTAATAAGAAGTTAGGGAATTTTTTAACTTGCTTATGTTATGTACGATAAACCGGTAGTGCTTATGCTATGTATGATAAGCCGGTAGTACTTATGATATGTATGATAGTCGGTTGTGCTAGGTTATGTTATTCTTGCGGGGTAAACCCCCGGGTTACTACTTATTCCATGGATTTGCTACCCATGATACGAGTGCGGCGTTTGTACTCATTGCGGGCCCACCGGTACCATGCGGGTGAAATAGTCCCATGCGAGGCGGATGACCTCATTGCGGGTCCACAGGACCTATGCGGGTGAAATAGTCCCATGTGAGGCGGATGACCTCATTGCGGGTCCACATGACCTATGCGGGTGAAATAGTCTCATGCGAGGCGGATGACCTCATTGCGGGTCCACAGGACCTATGCGGGTGAAATAGTCCTAGGAGTAGGATTGCTTAATGATACTACGGGAGGGTGGCCCTACTTTGATCATGAGACTCCTATTTTTATGCAGTAAGGTATACTCTTGTTTACTCTCATTGTTAGTAAGACACAGTGTACTGTTATTTGAGTTATCATACATGTCTCCAGCTTTATTCTAGACTTTATGATTTTATTACAGTACTTTTAGTTTCACATACTTGCTACATGTTGTACTGACCTCCTTGAGTGCGTTCATCTGCGCGAGTTGAGGTACATAGCTTGCTGATCCGCACTCTAGAATCACTGTCCAGTTCTTGGAAAGCTCCATTTCTCCGGAGGCTTTGTCTTTTGGTACGGTTCCCTGAGGTTGTAGATTTATGTACATTCAGGGGTATGGCAGGGCCCTGTCCCATCACAGTTGTTATGTCAAACTCTTAGAGGTCTGTAGTCATATCTTGTGGGTCACTTTGTAAAAAAAAAATGAATGAGGTAACTGCTTTTAGATTTGTATATATATCCAGGGAGGTAGCCTTATCGGCTAACCTATTATTTATTCTTGTTAAGTTTATGTATGTTCCGCTGATTATCTCTGATGTATACCTGTAAGGGTGCCCAGGTAGGGCACCAGTCGCGGGCCCGGGATCGGATCGTGACAAAAGTGGTATCAGAGTAGTTCGTCCTCAGAAAGTGTCTACAGACCGTGTCTAGTAGAGTCTTGATTATCGGTGTGTTGTGCACCACATCTATAATCAGGAGGTTGCAGGGCATTTAGGATTGATTTCCATTCTTCTCTCTCAGAGATCGTGCAGTAGAGCTGTCCTACTAGGTTGAATCCTCGCTGACCCATTCTTATGTATCAGTTATGCCTTCACGGAAGACGACCAGGGCCCAGAAGGGCAAGGCGACAGCAGGAGCTGCTAGTGGTACACAGAGAGTTACTAGGACTCATGCCCAGACTATGCCTGAGGTTATGGCGGTGGCGAGTTCACCACGCCAGCGGTATTAGAGGCGAGAGCGGCCGTAGCTCAGAGGTTACGACACCGAGCCTCGATTCGCGGCTAGGCGAGTATAGGGATTATGGAGAGCGGTCAGGTTATTGACTAGCATAGTGGCGAGGCGTGGCAAAAGAGCAAGTAGCTAACCCTAGAGCCGACAGTTTGAGGATTCGGGACTTTCTGAGTTGTAATCCACCCGAGTTCTATGGTTCGAGGTCTGAGGAGGATCCTCAGGAGTTCATTCGGTAGGTATAGAGGACTATGCAGGTGCTTAGGGCCTCGGAGACGGAGTCCGTTGTGTTAGCTTCTTACCGGTTACACGATATTGCGTTGAACTGGTTTGAGTCGTGGGAGCTGTCTAGAGGTGTGGGTGCTCCTCCAGCCATTTGGGATGAGTTCACGGAAGCCTTCCTCAATCACTTTTTGCCTCCTGAGACGAGGAGAGCCCGCTTGGATAGGTTCTTAGCATTGAGACAGAATGAGAGGACCATCAGGGAGTACAACCTGGAGCTTGACTCATTGGCCAGGTATGCGCCCACTATTGTGGCGGACATGGCGGACAGAGTTCACCGCTTTGTGATGGGGCTAGACCGTTATATGGTTACTGCGTGTCTGGGAGTGGCCCTTCAGCCAGATATGGATATTGCCAGGATGCAGGATTATGCACAGGGGATTGAGGACAGAGAGATAGAGGACCAGACATGCCCAGTCCAGCCCAAGAGGGCCAGGACGGCAGGGTTTTAGGATAGCTTTAGAGGCGGACAGCCTCAGCAGCAGGCTAGGTCTACATTTCGGCCGACGCAGAGTTCTCCTTCCCGGTCTTCTGGCAGGTGGTTTGACCGCCGGGGATATTCAGGCAGTCGTGGGCTCTCGCAGTGCGAGTTCACAGGTGTCCGAGGATAGTAGCCATGGGAGGCCACCTTTGCCTCGGTGTGGTCACTGTGGTAGATTCCATTTCGGGGAGTGTCGTACTACGTCGACAACTTGTTATGCTTGCTGCCAGCAGGGCCATTTGGCGAGAGACTGTCCGACTAGAGGTGGCATTGGTGGGATAGCACAGTCTACTGGATCAGTTGCGGGTTCTTCGCCTTCAATAGCTTGGCAGGATGTTCATGCACCGGCAGGCCGCAACAGAGGTCGTGGTAGGAGTTCCCAGTTTTAGCGGTCCTTTGACCCGCCTATGTGATTTCAGGTATACCTTTGACCCTTTAAATACTTGTATGCATGATAAGGTGGTTGTATGATGGAGTGTCATGAACGGATAATATTGAGATTATGTATGTATGCTAGAAGTAGGTTGGAAGTATGATAAGATAATCCTTTTAGGCCTTGAATGGAAGTAAATAGCGTTGGTGCACCCTTGGGATCTGTTTTCTCGTTTGACAGTGATAGATGGATATGCGTGTACGATATCTTAGGACCATAGGTGGCATAATAAGGTTCCATTAAGTGTAAATTTATGAGACTGTACCGAGGAATATTAAATTGACTCCAAAAGAACATTCGGGGACGAATGTTTCTAAGGGGGGAAGAATGTTACACCCCATAAATTCAAGAGAATAAGATAAGAACGTACGAAAGGAAGTAAGGTTTGAAATTTGGAAAGATAAGTTGGCAAATGTTGTAGGCAGATTTTCAGTCAACTTTGGAGCGGTATATCTCCTAGTTCGTTAGGGGTTTGTAGGTGTTTCAAAAGCCTAGTATGAAGTTCGTTGAGTTTAGTTTCTAACGCAACAAACCGCTCGTCGATAGGACATCGGGGTGGAAAGTTATGGACGTTACAAGTTCGGTTGACGAAGAGGAAAGAAAAGCTTGATCGGCGCCACGGCCGGCAGTGGCATGGCGCGAAAGACTGAAGTGTTACGAGTTGCGGCGCAATGAGGCGGATTTTTAGCGAAAATTGGGGAAAATCAGAAGATATTTTGGTAAAAGGCCTATGGGAGGGTGACAAGTGTCCCTCCCATCTTTTTGACCAAGAGAGAGTCTTATTTTAGGACCAAGTCTTGAAGACTTGGTCATTTGCCAAGGCTTTTCCTAAAGAAAATCCCCCTCTTCTCTCTCAAAAAAATTGATGAACCCCAAGTGTGATGAGATTTTTGGAAAGGCAACAAGAAGGAAATATGTTGGCAAGCTTGTAGAGGGTTCGTGTAGGTGATTTTAACGTGAAGAAGATTTCAGAAAGAGGGCTTATTGAGGTAAAATCTTCACCTTCTTATGTAATTGAAGATTACATGTTATAGTAGTTAAGAAATGAGCATGTGGTATATATATTAAAGTTTGAAAAGATTTGGATCATGTCGACTTGTTGAAAACCGAAAATGGGCATGTTAGTCACTCATGTTGTAATCAATTCGGTTGTTAGCTAAAATCGTTACATGTTATAAATAGAAGGGTATATAATTGGTTATGACTTATATAACATGTTGGAATAACGGGTTGGATTGAAAGGATTTGAAAAACATGATATGTGAGCATGTTGTAGCCAAGGAGTTGCCTTAAACTAATTGGATTGTTTAATATGAATGGTGGGGCAGAATTTTACACGTCCGGTTAGGCGTGTAATCCCCTGTGTATTGCTGAATTGTTGGGCCTTAAATGTGGCGTTTGGTTATTGAATTCGGGCCTTGAAAAGGTGGAAAAGTGCATAGAAACAGAGGAAGTACTGTCCAATTTTCCGTAGAATAAGGGACTTTACAATTAGAATATTCTACATTGAAGCTAGAAGCTAATAGACGTATTATGGTCATTATAGGTTGACATACTACGGACGGCATATTGGACTTGGCAAGTGGATTAAGCCGGAGAGGTATGTGGAAACTTTCTTATCTCTTGAGCATGAGTCGTTATAAATGTATAGTACGGTAGACGTACGTGATATAAATGAAGTTAGTGCATTTGATATACTTGACTTGTTTTACGAATGTCTAAGTTGGTTGAGTTAGAGAATTAACTCACTTGTTTTTAATGAAAGGTTAAAAGAATGTTTTATTCTTATAAGGTAGACAAAGATTTCTTGACTTGAAAAGGTATAGGAAACTTGATTTGAAAGTATAAGTCTTTTGGTCATAAAAAGAATGAATTTGTCTAAGACATAAAAAGTTATAACAACTTTATGGGGAGTTAGTTATGACGGCTTTATGAAAGGATAAGGATGTCTTAGTTTCTAAAGCCTAAAGTTAGTATAACGGCTTTATGAGAAATTGGTTATAACAACTTTATGGAAGGTTGAAGGAATGGTTTTCTCGAGTAAGGTAAACAAAGATTAATGACTTGAAATAAAGAAGGGCAATTTGATTTAAAGGCATCAATTGCTTAAAGTTTAAAGTAAGGGTCACTTGATTAGAAGCCTAAAAGTATAATTCTAAGTGTAGTGACGTATGTGAAATGTATATTAGCCTTGATACTACGAGTGTTAGTATCTTGGGGTTTTATATGAAAGTGTCTTGAGGTTATAAAATGAGATCCATTTGGTATGTTAATGAAAGTTTAACGATTTTATGAACTTGCCTATACTCGCTTGTGATAGCCTTGGAGTGCAAGTATTATGTTGATACGCTGCCGTGACTCTCAGTTGGAGGGTCGGCTGTCTTGTTGTGAAATTATTTGGACGTACCGACAGTGATGGAGGATTCCATGGGTATGCTTCCATTGTGATTGATCCATGGACATGCTTGCGATGGAGGATTCCAGGGCATGCTACCATGATGCGGGTTAAATTCTCGGATACGATTATTACTCCATGGATTAGCTCTCCATGAAGACATGTACCCGAAATGAGGGATTCCACGGGCATGAGATATATATATATATATATATATATATATATATATATATATATATAAATTGTATGTGTGTACCCCGACAGTGAGGTAGGATGCCACGGGCACGTCACATGATTACATTTTACAATTTCGGCTGTCGGCAGTGATGGAGGATCCCACGGGCAGGATATATAAATATATGCTTTGTATGTGTGTACGCCGACAGTGAGGTAGGATGCCACGGGCGCGTCACATGGTTATATTTTACGCTTGCGGCTGTCGGCAGTGATGGGGGATCCCACGGGCACGCTTTGGTATTTGAGGGCTTGTGTCCCTAGCTATGATGTGACTATTGTTCATGTGATGAAAGTCTTTAAAAGGTATTGTGACTTGCTTGAAAAGTAAATATGACTTGATACTGCGGTTATTAATACCTTGGAAGTTTTATATGAAAAAGAATCATTTAAAAGAATAAAAGTACGTAGTACTTTGGGTTAAATTCTCGAATTTTATAATGACATGATAGTGCCTTAAGTAAACTAAAATGAGAGTGTATATGAACAAAACTAATAAGAAGTTAGGGAATTTCTTAACTTGCTTATGTTATGTACGATAAGCCGGTAGTGCTTATGTTATGTATGATAAGCCGGTAGTGCTTATGATATGTATGATAGCCGGTTGTGCTAGGTTATGTTATTCTTGCGGGGTAAACCCCCGGGTTACTACTTATTCCCTGAATTCGCTACACATGATGCGAGTGCGGCGTTTGTACTCATTGCGGGCCCACCGGACCCATGCGGGTGAAATAGTCCTATGCGGGTGAAATAGTCTCATGCGAGGCGGATGACCTCATTGCGGGTCCACAGGACCTATGCAGGTGAAATAGTCCCATGCGAGGCAGATGACCTCATTGCGGGTCCACATGACCTATGCGGGTGAAATAGTCCCATGCGAGGCAGATGACCTCATTGCGGGTCCACAGGACCTATGCGGGTGAAATAGTCTCATGCGAGGCGGATGACCTCATTGCGGGTCCACAGGACCTATGCGGGTGAAATAGTTCCAGGAGTAGGATTGCTTAATGATAATACGGGCGGGTGGCCCTACTTTGATCATGAGTCTCCTATTTTTATGCAGTAAGGTATACTCTTGTTTACTCTCATTGTTAGTAAGGCACAGTGTACTGTTATTTGAGTTATCATACATGTCTCCAGCTTTATTCTAGACTTTATGATTTCATTCTGATCTTTCGATTTCATACTTAGTACATGTTATCTCGACCTCCTTGCTGCGTTCATGCCGCAGGTTGAGGTACATAGCTTGCTGATCCGCACTCTAGGATCACTGTTCAGTTCTTGGAAAGCTCCATTTCTCCGGAGGCTTTGTCTTTTGGTACGGTTCCCTGAGGTTGTAGATTTATGTACATTCAGGGGTATGGCGGGGCCCTATCCCGTCACAGTTGTTATGTCAAACTCTTAGAGGTCTGTAGTCATATCGGGTCACTTTGTAAAAAAAAATGAATGAGGTAACTGCTTTTGGATTTGTATATATATCCAGGGAGGTAGCCTTATCGGCTAACCTATTATTTATTCTTGTTAAGTTTATGTATGTTCCGCTGATTATCTCTGATGTATACCTGTAAGGGTGCCCAGGTAGGACACCAGTCGCGCGCCCGGGGTCGGGTCGTGACAGGCGGTATGCTATGGAACAGTAAAAAAAACTGAAAGTAAAATAAATTGAATGTTGATATAGTTTTCAAATGTCAGCGATAATGTCGTTTGTCACAAGTGGCAACACTTCGATAAAATAGAAAACCTTTAAGACTAAATGCAGCGGAAAAATAAAGAACACAAAAGTTTAATAATTACATAGGTTATATTTATTATATCACCTACGATGGTCAGTGACCGAAATTATTATTATATATTTATATACAATTGAATAAATTTCTTCTTTTACAATATTACAAAATAATACAAAAGGAATTAAAAAGTTGAAGTCGCAGATGACTTCTGCCTGAAAAATCTACATAAATACACATAGACAACATCTCATTACAATTGCTTCAATAAAGAACAAATCTAGAATTTAGGCAGTAATTATAATGTTGGAAAGAATGTTGTCGACACGCTCAGGCAACACTTGTGATCCAATTTTCTGACGAATATATCGGAGAACTCTCTTGATATTTTTTTTAACTTTTTCTTGATATCGATTCACTGAAGCAACCTCTTTATTTATAGTAGAGGGTCTTCCTTGAAAAACTAATTGAATCGTTGTAGAGGTTGAGAGAAAGATGGGCAACCGATAAGGTTTATTGGAGAAGATCATGGAGCAAAATCCTCTAACTTCTTGGACTTGTTCCCCAAGCTTAGCAACGACTTTGACTTGTTCTTCCCATATTTTTTATCAGCTCCTAATCACCTTGCCAAGTCACTTTACCATCGGGGTGAAAATCTCACAAGATTTGTTTCAGTTCCGTGAAGTAAGACAAAACAATTTTACAGAATGTTTGTCCGAATATTGTGACATTTGTTCCAACATTTCTGCATTTTAACTTAGTACTAAAAATGATATGTTGGGCAAAATGTCACAACATCAAACCCAACATTAACAATGTAGAAAGCATGTATCCATTTGACCCATAAGGTATCTTGCTTAGTGCTAATAGCTCAGAGCAGTTTACATAAAGCATCTATGTTTCACAAATGAAATTTTATAAAATTCAGGCCACCAGCTGACTGTTGCATAAAGTGTGTCCGATGCTACATGAGCTTTCTTTAATTTATCATGGCTGCCAGTCCAAAGGAAGGTTTGACTAATTTGATCACTTTCTTGGGGATAGAGCACCTGAGCCCAATATATTTGCATTTCAAAAAGCACACTTTTGATAAATTGCACTCCACCACTATAAGACAAATTTAATGGACCAACATCAAATTCTAGGTGTCATTTTTTCTACTATGGGCATACATTGTTGAACAATTATCTTTTTAGAAGATAATGGTACACCCAAGTACTTAAAGGGCATTTCTCCAAGGGAGAATTGTGTAGGATTTTAGTTGGATTGAAAACATATAAATAATGCACATTAAAAGTTTAAAATTTTACTTACTTACTCAACAATTTCATCTGATATGATTATATGACAATCGAAATCTGTAAAGACTTAAATAAAAAAACTTACAGATTAAAGAATCTGGAATCTCTACTTAGGGTGTACACGCAGTTGTCCATTCGATTGCAAGCACTATGCTGAAGTGTATTTCTCTGTCAAGAAAGCCAGAAAATCTTGGCATAGGTTTGAGAGAATTTTATTCCAAACTCTAAGCCCGCCCAAAATCGAGGTGCGATGGGTCGATCGCCCATCGAGTGTTGGCGCATGGCTACGCCTAGTATGTGTCATGGCTCCTTACGTACCGTATATATTAAACACGTTTAATTAAATCTAAAATTTAATTTTGACTTAATTAAATAATTTCCATCAAATAGAAATTATCCCATAATTATTATCAATTTAAATATCTCGATTCCAAATTGAATATTTAATACTTTCTCAATACACCCTTAGATCGAAGAGATAATCGACATAGTGTGACCCTATAGGCCTTCACATATTAACACTAATCCAATTAAGGTCCATACGGAACTCCTAGACTGCGATGTATGACGAATTCAATATGTGAATTACGTTTACATAAATCCAGCAAACATAACCTTTATGTGAGATGATAAATTCCTTTTATTGCGACACACTCGATCAAACTTAGGATTTACCATGTGTCTATCCAAATGGCTTGATCACTTTATCTCATCTATATTAGTCGACAACTAGACCATATTCTGAATATGCCTCTTACATTGGCCAATGACTTGGTCAACCTAATATCATTGAGAAGTTGAGTGCTCTCTCGAATATCCAATCGAAAAATGAATCCTATTATGTGCTCAACTATCACTTTAGTTTACATCATAATGCACCCAACACAAACCGTATCTTATCCTATAAGGAATTTAAGCTTATGACAGGGTCAAAGTACATTACTCTGTAAACAAGGTGTGTATTGACCTCAAGTCAAAGGACCTTTATCTCCCACACGCTGATAATATTCTAGACATATATAACAAATAGTTTATCAGCAGGTACTTTCCAAAAGTATTCATGTGTCCATCACTAGTAACCATTATTAGCAGTATGTGAGACATGCTACATTCTCCAAGAATGTGATGCAGACCACATGTCGACTTATAACGTATCATCGATATCACACTTGATGATCATTAGTCGAGGCTATTTTGTGAGTTACGCTCTATCATCAATATCTCACTTTATTAATGACAATGTAAGCTCAAGGGATACACATTAATGAATAATTATAAACAATCAAATAATAATTCAATAATCGCAAATGCCATAAATATATTAATCTTATTAATAATACGAATGTATTCAAGTACATTTGTCCCTAATAATGATTGTTCTCTAGGACATACATACTTTCAAATTGTATTTCATCCAACATCCAATGTGATAAGCTCATTGATCTTATCACATTTAGTTTATGTTAATTTATTGGTATCGATTATGATTTAAACGCGAATACAAGAAACTATGATATATGATATCAAAGTGAAATGGATCAATGTGGTTTAAATTATCAATGTCACTAATCATATTTATTATGATCTACTAGAAGACTTTCAAGACGGCGACGAGAAGCCAGTATTTCTAAAAATGTATAACAGATTGCTTTCGTATTATTCCGGTTGAGCGACCTATTTATTAAGTATGAAAGATGCAAGAGAAATAAAAGAATAAGATATTTTTCCTTAGCTTGATGAAGTTTGAGCATTCCCTTATTGGTGATTAAGAGATGTTGGGAAAATAACTTTTGGGCCTAGCAAACTCGGAAGGGGTGATTGCTAATTAGACGGCCCATTAGTTAGTCCAATTCTTATCCCTAACTCCGTTGTTTCACTACAACAAATGCTTCAAAGAGGGCGAGTGTAGTCGCCCTCTCTAGGTGGAATATCGCCCCCTTAGATTAAAGGGGTGATTTTTAGTCGTCCTTCGAGTCGTCTTATTACATCTGTTGTCTTAGATCAAGAAGGAAGATGTTTCATGTCGCCGCCTTTGTTAAGGACCAAATAGGGCGCGACTACACTCGCCCTTTTTTTAGATCCATCAAAAAGGGCGACTTACTCACCCTATTTGGTGTGGTTCAAATAGGGCGACTACACTCGCCCTTTTTGAGATCCATCAAATAGGGCGACGACACTCGCCCTTTTTAATATGGTTCAAAAAAGAAAAAAAATTAAATGCACCATCTGGGATTTGAATCCTGATCTGAACCGTGACAGTGTACTATTCTACCAGTAGACCACTAGATATGCAATATTAATCATTACAAATAAACCCCTCTTCCAAGAATCGAACTCGGGTCTCTTCCGTGGAAGTATGTCATTCTACCACTAAACCAACCATCAAGACTTGTTATATTTATGCTCCTCTTAATCATAAATCACTTGGCCGATTCTAAAGTCACTTTTGTTACACCCCATAATTCCAGGGCATATAAGTGAGAACGTAAGTAAGGAAATAAGATTTGAAGGTTGGAAGGAAAGTATATTTACATTTTCTATATGGAAATTTTTTGGATACAACAAATGTGACGACGAGAATTAATATTAGTGGTTGAATTCTTTCCAAATGGAGTTATGGACTTAGGATTGTATTATTAAATCTCGGCATTAAGAATATGAGCCAATCGAAAATTTCATAATTTGGGGGGGGGGGGGGGGTTCCATCGAAAATAGTAAGATTTGGCTAAATGTTGGATTAATATTTTGTGAAGAGATTAGTGTGGAGATATTTTATGTGAAGGGAAGACAAGTGGACAAGTGAGTCTACTTGAGTACCTCTTCATTTGTGCTATATACATTTATATATACAAGTCTTGCAATCTATTTATTCTAAAATGATAGTTCAATCTATTTATTCTAATGAGAGTCAAAGATGATTTAACTTGCATATAGTTGTTCATGATAACTATTCGTGCAAGTGTTATATTTTCACATCTCCGCGCCCTTCACTAGAGGGCCGACAATATATATGTATAGTTCCATGGATATGCTTCCATGACACGAGTAGGTATACTCATACGGGTATAAGGACTCATGCGGGTGAAACAGTCCCATGAATATTTCGTGGACTAGCTCTCCATGATGCGGGTATATATACTCATTGCGGGTCTAAAAGATCCATACGGGTTCGAGTCCCATGCGGGTGAAATAGTCTCATGAATAGGATATGCATAATGATTCTGAGGGCAGGTGTCCCTGATTTTGACATGACTTTCATATTTTAAAAAGACACCTAGTCCCACAAATGGGCCGGGATACCTTATGTGATACACCGAGTCCCACAAATGGGTTAGAATACGTTATGTGATACACCGAGTCCCACAGATGGGCCGAGATACGTTATGTGATACACCGAGTCCCACAAATGGGCCGGGATACGTTATGTGATACACCGAGTCCCACAGATGGGTCGGGATACGTTATGTGATACACCGAGTCCTACAGATGGGCCGGGATACGTTATGTGATACACCGAGTCTCATAAATGGGCCGGGATACGTTATGTGATACACCGAGTCCCACAAATGGGCCGAGATACGTTATGTGATACACTGAGTCCCACAAATGAGCCGGGATACGTTATGTGATACACCGAGTGCCACAAATAGGTCGGGATACGTTATGTGATACACCTAGTCCCACAAATGGGCCGGGATACCTTATGTGATACACCGAGTCCCACAAATGGGTTAGAATACGTTAAGTGATACACCGAGTCCCACAAATGGGTCGAGAAACGTTATGTGATACACCGAGTCCCACAAATAGGTCGGGATACGTTATGTGATACACCGAGTCCCACAAATGGGCCGGGATACGTTATGTGATACACCGAGTACCATAAATAGGTTGGGATACGTTATGTGATACATCGAGTCCCACAAATGGGCCGGGATACGTTATGTGATACACCGAGTCCCACAAATGGGTCGGGATACGTTATGTGATACACCGAGTCCCACGCTGGGATACGTTATGTGATACACCGAGTCCCATAAATGGGCTGGGATACGTTATGTGATACACTGAATCCCACAATGGGCCGGGATACGTTATGTGTAAAAAGTTATATAGTCAGGCCGCTATGATTTTGATATGACTCTCTCACTTTTAAAAGGTACAGTTGGCTCTATTTTATATGGCACGGTTGGATCTGGTATTTGATTTTCATACTTGTCCCTTTCATCTTTGGCCAGTTATGATCTTATTTACTGTACTTTATGTTTACATACATAGTACATGTTGTACTGACCCCCTTCTCCGGGGGCTGCGTTCATGCCCGCAGGTATAGGTACTCAGTTGGGTGATCCGCGAGCATAGGATCCTTACTCGGCATTTTGGGGATAGCTCCATTGTTCCGGGGCTAGTCATTTTGGTACAGGTCTTCCATTATGGCTTATGTATATTCAGGGGTACGGCGGGGCCTTGTCCCGTCTTAGTTATTGTCTTACTCTTAGAGGTCTGTAGTCATGTGTGGGTTGGACATGTACAGTTGTAGTTCGTTTGGATTTCTATGTACAGTGGCGGCCTTGTCGGCTTGCCTGTTTTATATACGAGTTTTTCTTAAGCTTCCGCTAGTCATATGTGATGTGTGGGTACAAGGGTGCCCAGGTAGGGCACCAGTCGCGGCCCGTCGGTTCGGGTCGTGACAAAAGTGGTATCAGAGCAGTTAGTCCTCAGAATGTCTACAGACCGTGTGCAGTATAGTCTTGGATATCGGTGTGTTGTGCACCACACCCATAAACATGAGGCTACAGTACATTTAGGATTGGTTTCTATTTTCCTCACTCTAAGATCGTGCGATAGAGCTATGTTGTTATGACAATCCTTCTCTAACGTATTATTGTGGTTGCAGCTATGCCTCCAAAGAAAGCGACAGCGGCCCAGAAGGGGAATATATGGACTTTGTATACAGGTTAGTAAGATTGTTGTATATTAGTTGTGATGATTCCTTGGTTTGAGTAAAAACCACTTGTGATTGTTGTTGATGTTGTTGAGCCGATTGGAAATGGTATTACCGATTTTAAGGGAACTGCAATAGGACCTTATGAATGTGACTTTGATTACAAAGGAAGTACAATGTGCTAAGGACTATCAGAGGAGGAATGAGACTATGTGTTATATTGTGGCCCTGTGAGGTATCTATGGTTTTCTGCATATTGGTTGATAGGTATAGTTAAAGGGGACTATGCTGAAATGTTTATAGTTGAGACCTATTATGAACATTCGAGGACGAATGTTTCTAAGGGGTGTAAATGATATACCCCGTAATTCAGGGCATATAAGTGAGAACGTAAGTAAAGAAATAAGATTTGAAGGTTGGAAGAAAAGTATATTTACATTTTCTATATGGAAATTTTTTGGATACAACAAATGTGACGACGAGAATTAATATTAGTGGTTGAATTCTTTCCAAATGGAGTTATGGACTTAGGATTATATTATTAAATCTCGGCATTAAGAATATGAGCCAATCGAAAATTTCACAATTTTAGGGGGGGGGGGGGGGGTTCCATCGAAAATAGTAAGATTTGGCTAAGTGTTGGATGAATATTTTGTGAAGAGATTAGTGTGGAGATATTTTATGTGAAGGAAAGACAAGTGGACAAGTGGGTCTACTTGGGTCCCCCTCCACTTGTGTTATATACATTTATATATACATGTCTTGTAAGACTTAAGCTCACAAATATCTATATTCTTCAACCTCTCTTATCATTTCCTTAGCCTTCAAGTCTTGAAAATCTTGAGCAAAAGTGAAGAACAAGTGTAAGTTATTTTTCAAGATTAAGCTCTCTAATCAAGTTCTAAGCCAAGTTAACTCTCCAAGTTTAGTGATCACGGTTTTGGACAAAAACTATCTTGAAGCCCTAAGTTTGTCATGAATTTTATGAAAGAAGAACATGAAAGTAATATGGATACAAGCTTGTAGAGGGTACATGTGTGTGATTGGAACTTGAAGAAGTGGTGCAAAAAGTGAGGTGTTGGCCGAGATTAAGGGACTGTTTTGTGCCAAGATTAAGGTAAGATTTCTTCTTCATCTTGAAGTAATTGGAAGTTATATAATATTGTAATTGATAGATGAACTTGTGTTAAGTAAAAGGAGAATAAAAAATACATGTCACAGTTTTGGCATGCTAGCCGAAAATTGGACAGTTTTGGTGTTGTCGGATTAGTTGGTTATTGTTGTTGTTATCATCACTACTTGCATGTTAAAATGAAGAAAATCTTGTTATTACAAGTGGATGTGTTTTATATATAAGTGTTGGAATGCGAATTGGACTATAAGAAGTTATGGAAACGGCTTTGGTTGTAGTAGTTGACCGAAAAACTGCATGAAACTGTGAGATGTGTTTGTGCTGTTTTAGGGGCTGTTTTATATGTGTTATATGTTGGAAATTTAGCTACCATTATTCATGTTTAAATGTGGTAATTTCTAAATGCAGGTGTCCTAAAGGAATAAGGGTGTAGAAAGGTGTAGAAATGCTTCATATTCTACCCTCATTGTTGATGAAGTATGGACTGTTTTTAGTGGACTGTTTTGTATGGATTAAGAGGCCGGATTAACATAAGAAATAGGTGTGTGAATCACCTTGGTTGATGTTTTGGTTGTGCCCTTAGTTGGTGCTTGGTTATTGATGTTATTGACCCCGTTTGAAAGTTGTGGATGGGAATATATATAGGGGAAGTGCTGCCCGAATTTTTTATATGAAAAGAAGACCATTATGTGGTATATGACTTACACTAGTATTCATGAAGTTTATAGAATTGTTATTGTTGTTATAGGTTGAAGTACCTATTTGAGGTGTATTCTACTATCGTGTTGGTATAGCCGATGAGGTATGTGAACTATCCTTTCTTCTTTTGGCATGTTCTATGTACAAAATATACCTGTGGTATTGTTTCATAATTCATTCTACTCTTAGAAGTTAAGGGGTATTCATGTTATTGATTCTATGCTAAAAGCATGTCTAAAGTGTTCCTAAGTCCTTATTAAGGCATATGACTCAGATGTTGATAAGAGTTTTAGTAAGTATGGGAGCCGAGTTGACTCTGCTTACTTAAAGAAATTGTTAAGTATTAAGTGTTGAAACTGGTTTAATGAACAAGTAAGTATGTTATTAATAGACGTGTTAAAACAAGTCATTGCAGCGTTAAGTGAAAAAGGTATCGACAACCGATTATTATTCAAATGATTAGCACACCATCTGCATAGAAACTAAGATATAATCAATTTGTTTTACATTTTCTAGTTCACAACTAATTAGATAAAATCTCTTGATATAATAACTCACGGCTCATATAAGAATTAATTAGGCAAATTCGGATCCGTTATCACCAATTAAATACATGATTATTGGGAATATTCGAGGTATGTGAACTCTTCCTTTCTTCTTTTGGCATGAGCTTTATAAAATAAGTGTACGGTGGACGTACGTATTTTAAATGAATCTAGATTTCATGTGGTACATGAGGTGGTAGTGACTTGATTTTAAAAGTATACTTGACTTGTTTTTAAAAGTGTAAGTGTCTTGATTTTAAAAGTGTAAGTAACTTTATTTTAAAAGTGAAAGTGTCTTGATGCTACATGTGCTAGTATCTTGGGGTTTTATAAGTGAAAGGATGTACGACGGACGTACATGGTGCTATTGGGTTCAAGTCCCTAATATTACATGACATGATAATACCATGGGTTTTTCTAAAATGATAGTTCATTTTATTTATTCTAATGAGAGTCAAAGATGATTTAACTTGCATATGGTTGCTCATGATAGCTATTCGTGCAAGTGTTATATTTCCACATCACCGCGTCTCTCACTAGAGGGCCGACAATATATGTGTATGTTTTCATGGACATGCTTCCATGACGCGAGTAGGTATACTCATACGGGTATAAGGACTCATGCGGGTGAAACTGTCCCATGAATATTTCGTGGACTAGCTGCCACGACCCGTTCCGGGGCCCGTGACTGGTGCCTTACCCCGGGCACCCTAGTGATACAACATCAGAGAAAAACCAGCGGAAATAAAAACTTAAACATTTAAATAGACATGGATCAAGATAAAGAAAATAGGCCAACCAAACGGTTGCCTTTCAACATATATATATATATATATATAGACATTTGAACAGTTACAATCCTTACAACCCTGCCCATTACTCTGAGACCTAAGATTTTTACAACTACTATGACGGGACAGGGCCCCGCCATACCCCTGAATGTACAAGAACCTACAGACTCAGGGTAACATACCAAAGATAAGCCTCCGAAGGAACAGAGCTTCCCAAGACGCTGAAAGGTGATCCTAAAAGCGGGGATCGACAGTTGATGTACCTCACTGCGGCATGAACGCGGCCAGAAGGAGGTCGATCTAACAGGTACCAAGTATGTGAAATTGTAAAATACTGTAAATGAAATCATAGCAGTCTATATAAAGCAGGAGACATGTATGATAACCAAACTACAGTACACCACATATAAACAATCATATCAAGTCAGGGACTCACGCCCTCCAAATCATCACTCGTGCCCGTGGAATTCCTTCCTCACTGCCGGCAGTCTATGATATAACAACACCAAGGAGTATATGTGAACACCAGGTCCCACCTGTGTCAATAAAACCGTACGGGGCAAGTATGACTACCAGATCCGACCGTACCAATAATACTGTACAACCATATCATGAAGCTGACACGTGGCAATTGCAATAGCCTCGCCAGATCCACTGCGTCCACGTGGCGGCGGGGCAAGTGAATCGGCCAGGCACCCGATCACAACCGTAAGTCACGAAGCTCCATCCCAATACTGACTCGCGAAGCTGACACGTGGCAAGTACACTAGCCTCGCGGATCCACGCTGCGCCACGTAGGCGGCGGCAAGTGAATCGGCCAGCACGATCACAACCGTAAGTCACGATACGCCGCGCGAAGGCGACACGTGGCAGGTGCAATAACCTATACCAGATCCACCTGCGTCACGTAGCTGACGGGGGCAAGTAAGCAGACTACGCACCCGATCACAACCGTAAGTCACGATACTTCGCCGTAAAGAACCATAATGGTCACATGTCCACATCATCGGTGTAGACATGCCCATGTAATAATAATAATGGAAGCGTACCCGTGGAATCTTCCGTCACCGCGTGCGTCAAGTAAGTTCTCACAAGTCAACCGCCTCCATCGAGACGCGGTAGAATAGAAACACAATTCTTGCACAACAAAGACTATCTCAATAATCATAGGCAAGTTACCCAACAACAAGCATAGGCAAGTTACACAACAACAAGCATAGGCAAGTTACACAACAACAAGCATAGGCAAGTTATACACAACTCAAAGTACCTTCATTTTATGTCAAAGTCCGGGTTTTAACCCTAAAGTACTACGTACGTTACATTCCTTTTAAAGAGATCCATTCCTTTTATAAAAGTCACCCGATACCCGTAGTATAAAATAGAGTGACTCATATTTTTAGGTAAACCAAAACACTTCCCTTTTCAACCACATTCTTTTCCCTAAGGTTCCAGTTTGCCTAATTTCAATTACTCAAGTCTCTTTATTTTAGAAAAGTTTCATAGTTCAATGTCTTAATCTCTTTTAAAACAATTGAGTAACATATGCCATAGGCATGAGCAGTTTATTCTTGTTTATAACCATTTATTAAAGCAGCCATGATCTAGAAAATGTAATATCATTTTGTCTCATCTTAGCTTCTATGCAGATGGAGGTTTCTACTGGTTTAAATGTAATACTTCATTATTCAATACATTTTCCTTTATTAACGCTGCAATGGTTTGTCGATACTCATTCTGATTTCCGAAATCAGTAAAACATTAATTAAAACCAAGTACTCATTACTCACGAATGAGGTTTCACACTTTTAACAAACTTCATATCAATACAATTAAGTCAAGTCTCTTATCTTTTAAGATTAAGTCTCTTAACTTCTAAAAATCAGTAAACCATTCTTTTTATCTCTCTTAGGACGTTATACCTAACTTCCCATAAAGCTAGTATAACTCTTATGTTTTCAAAACCAAGTATTACTCTTCTTTCAAAAAGGTTTCTTATTTCTTTTGAAATACTCCAAGATTCTTCTTATTCAGGCTTAAGTCAAAAGACATTGCCGTAACACTACATTCAGTTAACACACGTACGTCTACCGTACTATATATATATTCCTTTTAAAATGTTTCAAGGTTCTTATTATTCAGGCTTAAGTCAAAAGACATTGCCGTACAATTATGTTCAGTTAGCACACGTACGTCTACCATATTATATATACATATTATTCAGGCTTAAGTCAAAAGACATTGCCACACGTACGTCTACCGTACTATATGTATTCTTTTAAAATACTTCATGTTCAAGAGTATAGGAAGAATCACATACCTCGTGACGATTGTCGACTATAAGCAAAACGCTCCACGGCTATAACCCGGCTAGCCTTGTCCACCTTCTAAGTAGCACATGCTACTTGCAGAGCATTCAACCAATAAAGGTTATCAGTCTACTGTAAATACAGTCCTATGTAAATACAGTTTTAATCTTCTACTCTAATATTCTTCTGATGCGATTTCAGTTCAAGTCTCTTCTATGAATCTTATATTCATTTCTATACAACTACAATATGTAATTCCCAATTACAATAGAAGGACAGTAGTATTTACCTCGATGAGCCCAAAATTATCCGAGTTTAATGTCGATCCTGAGCAACGTTAAGCTCCTACTCCAAGTGCTCCAATCCGCTCCAAACAACCCTTAGAAGTTATACACAACTTCTACTTAGTACTCCAACCAATTATGGAGATTTTTCCATAGGGTTTCGTTTAGTGGCTAAAGGAAAGTATAATAGTATTTCCGGGCTCTACGTATAGAGGTAACTTTTGGAAAGTACTACAAGGTATTTGGGCTAGAGTATTTGGGCATTATAATAATACTAGGAGAGTATTTCAATACCACAAAAGGGGTATTTATACGAAAACAACTAGGCTAGGGGGGGTAGGTTTCGGCCAAGGGGCCTCTCAAAGGGGGAGGGGGTGTGGGCTGAAACTTCGAGAGGAGGAGTAGTTTGAGACTTAGAAAGATTGCTCAAGTTTGGATGAAGAAAGTCTTCAACTTAGAGGGGTATTTATAGGTCAAGGAATGGCCAACCAATGGCCAAGATTCATCCAAGTGTTAGGCAAGTGTAAGGCTAGGATTAAGCCATGTGCACCTTATCCATCTACCACACCAACTTGCACAAAATATCCTACCAACTCCCAAGGCCCCATTTCGTCCATGACCGCCCACTTCCTTCCAATGTGAGGGTGACACATGTCACCCTCCCGTTGGTCCAAAATGTTTCGTCTCTCGGAAAAATCCGCAAAAATTAAAAATGACATAGCCGTATTTTTCCCTTCGCAAGTTTAGTAAAACGTTTCGTCGAAAAACGACTCCTTTCGGCACTTGTGTACAAATTTCGAAACTTGCCAAATCTTAAGGCTTAAATTCTCTACGTACGTCCTTACGTACATACTCTGAAAATACGGGGTATAACACTAGCTCTCCATGATACGGGTATATATACTCATTGCGGGTCTAAAAGATCCATGCGGGTTCGAGTCTCATGCGGGTGAAATATTCCCATGAATAGGATATGCATAATAATTCTGAGGGCAGGTGTCCCTGATTTTGACATGACTTTCATATTTTAAAAAGACATAGTCCCATAAATGGGCCGGGATACGTTATGTGATACACCGAGTCCCACAAATGGGTCGGAATACGTTATGTGATACATCGAGTCCCACAGATGGGTCAGGATACGTTATGTGATACATCGAGTCCCACAAATGGGCCAGGATACGTTATGTGATTCACCGAGTCCCACAAATGGGTCGGGATACGTTATGTGATACACCGAGTCTCACATATGGGCCGGCATACGTTATGTGATACACCGAGTCCCACAAATGGGTCGGGATATGTTATGTGATACACCGAGTCCCACAAATGGGTCGGGATACATTATGTGATACACCGAGTCCCAAAAATGGGCTGGGATACGTTATGTGATACACCGAGTTCCACAATGGGCCGGAATACGTTATGTGTAAAAAGTTATATGGTCAGGCAGCTATGATTTTGATATGACTCTCTCACTTTTAAAAGGTACTGTTGGGTCTATTTTATATGGCACGGTTGGATCTGGTATTTGATTTTCATACTTGTCCCTATCATTTTTGGCCAGGTATGATCTTATTTACGGTACTTTATGTTTACATACTTAGTACATGTTATCGACCTCCTTCTCGGAAGTGCGTTAAATGCCGCGAATATAGGTACTCAGTTGGGTGATCCGCGAGCTTAGGATCCTTGCTCAGCGTTTTGGGGATAGCTCCATTGTTCCGGGGCTAGTCATTTTGGTACAGATCTTCCATTACGCTTATGTATATTCAGAGATACGGCGGGCCTTGTCCCGTCATAGTTACTGTCTTACTCTTAGAGGTCTGTAGTCATGTGTGGGTTGGACATGTACAGTTGTAGTTCGTTTGGATTTCTATATCTGATGGCGGCCTTGTCGGCACATTTTATATACGAGTTTTTCTTAAGCTTCCGCTGGTCATATGTGATGTGTGGGTACAAGGGTGCCCAGGTAGGGCACCAGTCGCGGTCCGTCGGTTCGGGTCGTGACAAATTTTTAACAAGATGCCTTTTTTTACACTTATTATTTATAATAGTGCAAATTTTTTAGAAGTGTAAATTTTTTAACTTTACATAGTAATATTATTGCTATTATTTATATTAGTATAGATTAATTCAAGTTAATTATGTGTTGCAATACAATTCGTTGGATATTGTAGTATAGATGCCTATTGTTTTACACTTATTATTTATAATAGTGCAACATTTTTAGAATTCTAAAGTTTTTAACTTTACATAGTAATATTATTGAAATTATTTATATTAGTACATATTAATTCAAGTTAATTATGTGTTGCAAAAATATTATTCTAAAATTATTTGTATAGAATCTAGGTGGTGGGTGGTGGTGGTGGTTGGGGGCGGTGGTGAGGGGTGGATGTGGTGGTGGGTTGTAGTGAGAGGTAGGGAGTGGGGGTTGGAATCAAATAGGGCGACTGTGATGACGTTATCCTATTTGAAATTTGGGTTTGACTCAACGAGGGCGAGTGTATAATTGTCGCTCTAATTGATAAAATTAAAAAAGGCGAGTGTATAGTTGTCGCCCTAATTGATAAAATTAAAAAGGGCGATTATATGTCGCCCTTTTTGGTACTAACTACCAGCGCATTTTTTAGTCGTCCTTGTTGGATTAGTGCTAACTCTCTGCATTCATTAGAGTGATCTTTAGGCCGTTCACATAATCCATCAGCTTCGTATGAATTTTTGATGATCGATAACATAACATGAGTCGTGATTGGTGCAAATTCATTTTTGCTAAGGAAAAATTCATAAATCTCCTAAGTAGTATTTACGGTTTGATACTACACTTAATTTGGGAGTGGGGGTTGGAATCAAAAAATTGCTATCCCTGAAATTATTGTATAATCAGTGCATAAATTTTCGAACTCCAGTAAAAAGTTTAACTGAAAAATATTCAGACTCCAGTAATATTTTGTTTACTACAAAAAGTAAACATCCAAATTCCATAAAACATTCAAATGCCTGAATTTTGATCCGATAAATATTCAAACTCCAGTAATATTTTCTAAAGTCTTCTCGTATTTTAGTTATAGGTATTCTTGTCTAAATTTTATTTCCGCATTTAAAATGATTATTTTTTTAATTACATTCAAATGGCGGCTAAACTTTGAATATCCAACTCTTACGATGAAAATCTCGATGCTAATTTCGTGTCTCAAACATACTAAAGCCATATTTGTAGACCATATGAACAGAATTGGACCCATTTTAATGGGAATGACAAATATTTACAGTGTTAAGTTCATTTCCACGTCCCATTGAAGCAAAAAAGTATATTGGTACAACATTTCCTATCCATTTTGAATAAAAAGAAAACGATCATAGGACAGGCAAAATACATAACACCAGATGAACTTTTCGTTCGGCACTTCTCTCGGAAGAGGATATTGATACTCAAAAATGCCATAGTGAGGCGAACTATTTTGGCCCAGTAAAAAGCTCGTTGCTTCACAAAGAGAGGAAACCAACATCATTGCCACTTCAATATGAATGCCGATTATGTTGGAAATTTATTAACGTGAAATAAAGTTTAACCTATTAATTATGACTCGAACAATTGGAGTCCCGCACGTCGGAAACGTCGTTTTTACACACGTGCATACGTTGTACCAAAGATCGTAAATTTCCGTAGTTAAAGAGATATTGGTACGCAAACAAAATGTTTGAGACATGAAATGATAGACGGTTGTTGGCCAAATCACGAGTGTTTCACGTTGGTAAATGAAGGAAGAAGTGTACGACGTGTAAAAGATGAAACGAGTCAGAAATCTCCACGGAGTCGCGAAGAGCCGCGTCGCTTTACTGGTAGTAAGGTCGACGGAAGACGATTTTTTTTTGACTTTTGGGCTGGTTTTGGAGCATTGATCCTCCATTACTTGGCACTTGAATTCATTCATTATTTGGCTGAATTATAACCCTCAATAGTGTCATTACATGAATCTTGAATGTCATTAGTTGGCTAGATGAGAGGTCATATTTGATACACTATAAATTGAGGCTCTTTGCTCAATTGAAGAACACACTTGCAATCAGAAATTTCTAAGTACTTCTTCCTCTCTAAGCTTTCTTTCACACACTCAAAAGTTTCTTCTTTTGGTAAACATTTGAGTTTCCTTTGCTCACTTGTTCATTATTGTTTTATCTTGGGAGACAAGTTGTCAATCATCGTAAAAGAATATATACCGGCAAATATTGTCTTAAGGACATAGTGAATATCACTCGACTCAGCAAACCTCTTGTTTTCGTTCTTATTTCCATATTGTAATCATTGTAACAGTTACTTACATTTCCGTTTCCTTGTAACCATTCAATTGTTGTAATTATTGTACTACAATTATTACTCACAATCTTAAGACAATATTCGCTGTAAGTGACAACAAAGATGACTGGAGGCGAACAATTTGTAGTTTAATCTTCCGCTGCTGCTCAAGGCAACCCCACTGCCTTTCCCACCATTCTCAAGGCACACTTAGTGTCTTCCCCACTGTAGCACAAGGCTTAACGAACGTTTTTTCCACTGCTTAAGGTAACGCTACAGTTGCACCTCCCGCCGGATTCCACCATGAACGACCAGAAAAGTTCATGGGCACCAACTTCAAGAGATGGCAACAGAAGATGTTGTTCTTTTTTACTGTTATAGGAATGACATGTTTCCTAACAGAAGATCCTCCACAAGTTAGAGATGAAACGGACCCTCAGCCAAATGAAACGGTTGGAGGGGGCCAAGGTATCCATGTTGTTAACAACATGAAGATGATTCTTGATGCATGGAGTCATAGTGATTTCATGTGTAAGAACTATATTTTGAATTGTTTGTCTGATCCTCTCTACACGGTGTATTGCACCGTTGGCACTGCCAAAGAGTTGTGGGATAAATTACAGAAAAAATACAACGCACAAGATGCAGGTACTAAGAAGTTCATCGTTGGAAAATTTCTGAAATTTCAAATGGTGGACAACAAAACTGTGATGTCCCAAGTCCGAGAATTCCAAATGCTTTTATATCACCTGAATTTGGAAGAAATGAAACCAAATTAGCAATTTTGGTTGCCTCGTTAATTGAGAAGTTACCTCTCCCGTGGAATGAGTTTATGAGTTACTTAAAACTCAAGACAAAGGAGATGACCTTTGAAGAACTTATTATCAAAATTCAGATTCAGGAGGATAATAAGAAGGTCATGCCAAAGGGGAAGCAACCCGTTGAGGCTAAGGAAAATCTGGTGGAGGTCAAAGGGAACACGAACAAAAAGCGAAAGTTCCAGAAGAATGGTAAGGCCCAAACAACAGAGAAGTTTAAGGAGAACTACTATCACTATGGTAAACCTGGTCACATGATCAAGGACTGTCGCAAACTAAAAACTGAGAATAAAGAGAAAGCCAAGGGCAAGGCTAGGGCTAACATCGTCGAAGACATGCTTCTTGACAATATGATTGATGAGTTCTCGGTGGTGGTACTTGAAGCAAACCTCATTGAGAATCCTATGCAGTGGTGGATGAACACGGGTGATACCCGTCACATCTGTTCCAATAGAGAAGCATTCTCCACATATACACCAATCACGAATAATAAGCTATTCATGGGCAACAACGCTTCATCTGAGGTGCTGGGGGGTAGGAAAGGTGATCTTGAAGATGACTTCCGAAAATGAGCTTACTTTGAATGAGGTGATGCATGTCCCGGAATTGAGAAGAAATTTAATTTCAGGACCTTTATTGGTGAATGTTGGTTTATGCTAGTGTTTGAGTCCAATATATTTGTAATCACTAAGAATGGAACTTTTGTATGAAGGGGCTTCATATGTGAAAGCCTCTTTAAAGTTAATGTCTTATTTGTAATGCCTTCTATTAATTAAATTGAGTCTTCTTCTTATTTGTTTGACTCGTCTAATTTATGGCATCATAGATTAGAATATGTAAACTATCAATATATCCAAAGGTTGGTAAAGTTGGAGTTGTTGACGTCTATCGACGTAAACCCTCAATGCAAGTGTGAGGTGTGTGTAGAGGCAATACTTTCAAAGAGTCTCTTTAGATCCATTGAAAGGGAAACCACTCCTCCAGAACTCATTCACACCGATATATGTGACTTGAAGTTCACATAAAATAGGGGGAACAAGTACTTTGTGACTTTCATAGATTATGGCACAAGGTATTGTTACCTTTACTTACTAAAAAGTAAAGATGAAGTCTTTTAAGCATTCAAACGCTACAAAGCAGAAGTTGAGAACCAACTAAGCGGATGGATTAAATCAACCCGTAGCGATAAAGGGAGAGAATACGTAATGCCTTTTGAAGAATATTGTGCCCAGTCGGGCATTGTTCATCAATCGACGACTTCTTACTCACCTTAATCAAACGGTGTCGCTGAACGCAAAAACCGTACTTTAAAGAAAATGATGAATGCTTTGCTCATCAATTTCGGTCTTCCCCAAAACATATGGGGAGAAGTTGTCCTTACCACAAATAAGATTCTTAATAGAGTCTCACATAAGGGTAAGGAAAAGACTCCATACGAGCTATGGAAAGGAAAGAAACCCACCTACAAATACTTGAAGGTGTGGGGTTGTCTGACAAAGGTTGAAGTACCTAAGCCAAAACAGGTCAAGATTGAGCCTAAGACTGTAGATTGCATATTCATCGGATATGCAAATGGCAGTAGTACTTATCGCTTCTTAGTGCATAAGTCAAATGTATCAGACATCCATATGGGTACAATCATGGAATCAAGGAACGCCAGTTTCTTTGAAGACTCGTTTCCTAGAAATGAAAGAGATATGACCTCTCGCAAACGAAGTTATGAACAAAACTCTCAGGATCCAGGTGTTACACCCCGTAAGTCCATGACATGTATAAGAGAATAGACGCGAGAACACAAGACTTGAAAATTGGTACGAAAGGAAGAATTGTTTCTCCGACGGAAAATCTTCCGAACGTCGGAAAGGAAAAATATTCGTTGATGAGAATTAGATTCTCAAAATGCATTATTTGAGGAATATAGAATATATTATGCATTATGAAAATTTATTTTCACGGATTTGGTCACGTAGGGCTCACCCGAGAAATTTTACGTTTTGTGGGGTCCACGAGGGTTACGGAATTTTATGGACGAATGGGAGGGCGACACGTGGCACCCCCACATGGTCTTGGACGAAATTAAGACAAGGGTAAAATGTTCATTGACCTATGTAGATGAACAAGTCTTGCTAGCTTGAGAAAATTGACCAAGTCAACTTGCCACTTGGATAAATATTTAATGTTCTTCATCTTAGCCACACATATGTTATTATCTTTACCCTCCATTGTATTATATATAAACACTAGTGCAAGACCAAGTCTTCAACACTTAGAAAAATTAGAGACCTTGTTCTACACATTAGGAAGCTCTCGGGTTTAGGGTTCATCCACACACAAAAAAAAAATTGCAATTGTGGTTCTTTATTCACAAGACTTTAACCCAAGTTTCCTAAGGGTATTGTAAGGATATCTAAATAGAAAGATCTCGGAAAAACGACGTTTTCACGTTAGTCGCAAGGCGAAAACCTAAGTCATTTTCATAGTTTTGGATTGGAAATGGAAGAGAAGTTGGTTGTGAACTTCTAAAGGCTTCAAATAGTGTATTGGAGCATAAAGTAAAGGAGCTAAGAATTGCTAAGGAGCAACTTTGAATCTTGGAATTTATAAGGGCTTATAAAGGTAATAATTCTTGTCGTTTTAGTAATTAAGATTGCTTATTGTTTTAGTTATGGATATTAGCAAACATGAGGAATATAATATGAAGTTTGATAAGTGTATTGGCTATTGGAACCCTAATTCGAAACTAGCATGTTTAGCATTTGAGATTACAATTCAATTTGATTAGTAGTTTAAGTCGTCACATGTTATATAAAAAAGGAATTATAGTTGTTAAAGTTGTTTATGACTATATAACATGTTAGACCTAAGAACTTGGATTGAAAAGAATTGGAAAGTACTTTTGTTGTTGTACAAAGTTAGCCGAGAATGGCTTTGAATATGGAACTAGTTGGTATTAATTGTGGGGCAGAATTTTACACGTATTGTAAGGCGTGTAATCCCCTTTGCTTGGTTGGTGTATTGAGCCTTAAATGTGGCATGTTGGTTATTGATTATCGGGCCTTGAAAAAGGTGGAAAAGTATGTAGAAACAAAGGAGGTGCTGCCCGATTTTCCGTAGAATAATAGACCATATACTTAGTATTATTCTACGTTAGAAACTAGAAGTTGATAGTCGTGTTGTGGCTATTATAGGTTGACAGTTCTACGTGTGGCGTATTCGACTTAGCTTGTGGATTAAGCCTATAAGGTATGTGAACCATCTCCTCTTCTTCTAGCATGATTCCTTATGGTAAAGTAAGTAAGTACTACTCCTTAAATGATTC
Organism: Przewalskia tangutica; assembly: GCA_029844215.1. Classification (NCBI taxonomy): domain Eukaryota; kingdom Viridiplantae; phylum Streptophyta; class Magnoliopsida; order Solanales; family Solanaceae; genus Przewalskia; species Przewalskia tangutica. The sequence goes on from CM056723.1 coordinate 47,309,888, forward strand.
ATTCCTTGATTGTACTTGGATTGCCTAATATAGAAGTTGTTCTATATACTTCCTTGATTGTACTTTGGATGTTTAAATTGGAAGTTGTTATAATCCATTCCCTTAATGAAGTTTGGATTTTCAAAAGTGAATGTATTTTACTTAAAGTACATAGAGTCTTGAAAAGGAAGTGGTTTCCAAATCTTTTGGCTAGTGTCTTAGTTCCAAAACCTAAAGGTTGTTATAATGACTTTGGGGGAGTCAAAGGAGTGATTTACATAATTGATGTAAAAGAGGAGAAATGACATGATTTAAAGATAAGTAACTTGTTTTAAAGGTGTGAGTTACTCGGGATTTAAATGTATAAGCTACTTGATTTCTAAAGATTAAGAGACTTGAAGTATTTTGAAAGTTAAGAAACTTGATTTGAAAGTATGTGATACTTGGTTTTAAAAGTATAAGTCTCTTGGATATAAAAAGAATAAATTTGTCTAAAACCATAAAGGGTTATAACGGCTTTATGAGAAGTTAGTTATAACGGTTTTATGGAAGGTTAAGAAAATTGTGTATTTTGATTGATAGGCATGAGTTGCCTAGGTTGTGAAATTTAAAGTTACTTAGTTTCAAAGCCTTGAAATGATTTTCTAAAGGTGTAGTAACTTGTTTTGAAAAATAGACATGTCTTGATACTACGGGTGTTAGTATCTTGGGGCTTTGTATAAAAATGAGTCTTTTGAAAAGAATGGACGTACGTAGTACTTTGGCTTGTTTAAATGAGAATTATTCTATTTGTGCCTTGATAGTACTTTGGATTGTTTAAATGAGAATTATTCTATTTGTGCCTTGGTAGTACTTTGGCTTGCTTAAATAAGGATTTCTCTTGGTATATGTAAAAAGAAGGCATGATAATTGTCTTGGTTTATGTAAAAAGAAGGCATGGTAATTGTCTTGGTTTATGTAAAAAGGAAAGGCATGGTATTGTCTTAGTTTATGTAAAAAGGAAAGGCATGGTAATTGTCTTGATTTATGTAAAGGCATGATATTGTCTTGGTTTGCTTGCATATGGGTTGCTCATATAGACATTCGTGCAAGTGTCATATTTCCACATCTCCGCGTCCCTCCATAAAGGGGCGGCAACTTAGTTCAAAAGATACCATGGGGTAGCTCCCCCTGGGGGTGAGTGGTACACTCACGGCGGGTCGGTATTTGACTCGGGCGGGTTAAATTCTCGGGATATATATAAGCCATGGATTAGCTATCCGTGATGCGAGTATCGTGTACCGATGACTCATTGCGGGTCCACATGACCTATGCGGGTGAAATAGTCCCTTGCGGGTGAAATAGTCCTATGATAGGTTGCATTATAACACAGAGAGTGGTTGACCCTGACACTGGCACAACCTTCATGTTTTGAAATGGTAGTGATTTCATTAGTGAAAGGGTGCAGTGTGTTTATGACTTAAAGTGGAACAGTTGGTCTCATTGTTAAAAGCATAACTTAAAAGATAAAAAAGATTGCATTACTCTCATGATTGCAAGGTTCAGTATGCTTATTGAGGTTATATTATATCATGGACTGCCGGCAGTGAGGAAGGATTCCACGGGCATGATTGATGTTATGGGCGTGAGACCCATGGTTATATTTGAGTAATGACTTTGAGGGCATGCGTCCCTAATTTGACATGATTGTTTATGCATTGTATACTGTAGTTTGGCTATCATACATGTCTCCTGTTTTATATGTGAACTGTGTGATCTCCTTTACTGATTTCATCGCTTTCACATACTTGGTACATTCTTCGTACTGACCTCCTTCGGGGGGCTGCGTTCATGCCGCAGGTTTAGGTACGCAGTTTGGTGATATGAAGGTGTAGGACCCTGCTCAGAGTTTTTGGATAGCTCCATCTGTTCAGGAGTTTATCATTTTAGTATAGATCCTTCAGTACAGGCTTTTGTACAGTTATGGGTACGGCGGGGCCTTGTTCCGTCATAGTTCAGTAAAACTCTTAGAGGTCTGTATTCATATATGGGATTGGACTCGTGTACAGTGTAGTGTCTTTTGATTATGTATATTATATGGCAGCCTTGTCGGCTTTGCCCTTGCATGTTCGTTGGTTTTAAAAAAAACGAGGTGTTATTTAGTTTCGCGACTTACCTGTGTCAGTTAGGTAGAAGGGTGCCCAGGTAGGCACCAGTCACGGGCCCGGGGTTCGGGGCGTGACACCAGGAGTCGTTGAGCTCCCGGATCTAGGCGGTTCAGATCTAGTGAACTCTAAAGTGACCGATTATCCGGAATCTAGTGTTCTAGATTCTCAAGACTTGGATGTTTCATAGATGGAACCGAGACGAAGCAAAAGGGCCAGGAAGGATAAGTCCTTCGGTCTGAACTTTTTAGCTTATATGGTTCATGTCGAACCATGGATAATTGTTGAAGCATTGTCAACTCCAGAAGCACCGCTCTGGAAATAAGTTATAGAGAGTGAGATAGACTCCATTCTGCACAACCATACTTGAGAGTTGATTGATCTTCCTCCGGGAAACAAACCGTTGGGTTGTAAGTGGATACTCAAACAAAAGTTAAAAGTAGATGGATCTATAGCAAGTACAAGGCGAGGTTGGTAGTCAAGGGCTATCGACAAAATGAGGGCCTTGACTACTTTGACACATACTCCCAAGTGTTTCGAATGACATCCATATAAGTATTCATTGTGATCGCTGCATTGCGTGACCTTAAGATACATCAAATGGATGTCAAGACAGCCTTCCTAAATGGTGATTTGGAAGAAGAAATCTATATGGACCAACCCGAGGGGTACGTGGTTCCAGAACAAGAGAAGAAAGTTTATCGGCTTGTCAAATCTCTATATGGGATGAAACAAGCCCCGAAGCAATGACACGAGAAATTTGATAGTACTTAACTATTGAAAGGGTTCGCCATTAATGAGTGTAACAAATATGTCTACAAGAAAGGAAATGTCGACTCGTTCGTCCTGATATGCCTTTATGAAGATGACATGTTGATCACAGGGAGCAGTCCTAGGTTGATCCTGGAGACTAAGAATATGTTGAAATAATATTTTGACATGAAGGATGTGGTTATCACAGATGTCATCTTAGGGATCAATATCTCTAAGACATCTGACGGACTGGTCTTAACTCAATCTTACTACATCGATGATGTGTTGAAGAAGTTTTAGATGTTCGACCGTTCGCCAATAACAACACCACTAGATATAAATCAAAATATTGATAAAAATCTTGGTGTGTCCGTACACCAGGAGCGATATGCGTATGTGATTGGTAGTTTGATGTACATCACAAACTGCACTCGACCTGATATCGCTTATGCATTCAACAAGTTGGCTAGGTCCATCTGTAATCCAGGTATGATCACTGGAAAGCGTTGAGTCGAGTACTACGATACCTAAAATACACGCAAAATTACGGGTTGCACTATTCAAGGTATCCAGCTGTACTAGAGAGGTACAGTGATGCAAACTAGATATCTGATATAGAAAACACCAAGTCCACCAGTGGGTATATCTTTACAATTGGTGGTGGAGTTGTGTGTCTTGGAATCAGAGTTCAATTCTTTAGACAAAGCAGGAGAAGAAACTGAGTGGCTTCATGACTTCTTAGAGGATAACCCGTGTTGGGATAAATCTGTACCTTCTGTAATGATCCACTGCGACAGTCAGTCGGCTCTAGGAAGGGTACAGAGTTCTATTTACAATGACAAATCTCGTCATATCCGACAGAGATATAAGATCGTTAGGCAACTGATCACCACGGGTATGATTTCCATTTATTAAATAAAATCAAAGGAAAATATAGCAGACCCTTTAACGAAGGGCATACCCAGATATCAGATGTGTTGCCTGTCTAAGAGAATGAGCTTAAAACCCAATCAATAAGAACTGATACGGTTGATACCCAAACTTACTGACTGGAGATCCCAAGAATTAGGTTCAATAGGAAAACTAAATCGTAAAAGTTCTGTTGAGCGATTCGGTAGAAGTAAGAACACTTCGGATAATGATTTCTGTAAATAAACATGAATCTGAGGTCGTTCCCATGATAGAAATTAAGTGTTGTCTGCAGTGTGGGTAGAGGTTAAGTTTCCAAAATCTTTAATGATCCTCAATGGTTGAGGTTAAGTTTGAGAAAACTTTTAATGGTTTCTAACACTTGTGAAATGGGTTATAGTATGATACCTTGTGGGAGACCACTTATTTAAGTGCGAGGACAGACCACCTCAAAAGAATGCACTTAAGAATCCAAGACGTGTCCACGACCACAACGGAAAAAACATTAAAGAATAACAGAGTAAGAAAAGTTGTTGTGTTGGTATCGTTGTCTTGGCTTACACTAAACACTGACGGTTCAAGACATCACGTTCACCGCGCAGTAAGTAAGTCTGATGGTATTCTACTATGGAAGATTCAAAGTCACAACTACCTATCCAGATGTGACATCGATCCACCGAGATTGCTAGAAAGACACCGTGTGAGTGCGCCAAAATCTCTTTCAAGAGGGGATTGTTGGAAATTTATTAACGTGAAATAAAGTTTAACCTATTATTTATGACTCGAACAATTGGGGCCCCGCACGTCGGAAACGTCGTTTCCACACACGTGCACATGTTGTACCAATAATCATAATTTATGTAGTGAAAGATATTGGTACATAAATAAAATGTTTGAGACATGAAATGATAGACAGTTTTTGGCCAAATGACGGGGGTTTCACGTTGGTAAATGAAGGAAGAAGTGTACTACGTGTAAAAGATGAAACGAGTCGAAAATCACCGCGGCGCAGCACCGTCGATGCCGCGACACAAATTGGTGGTTTGGCTACTGGAAGTCAGGTGTTGCAGTGCCTCCCAGGCAGAGCCGCAGAGCTTCACTGGCAGTGAGGTCGACGGAAGACGAAAAAATTCTGACTTTTGGGTTGGTTTTGGAGCATTGAACCTCCATTACTTGACACTTGAATTCAGTCATTATTTGGCTGAATTATAACCCTGCAATAAGTGTCATTACATGACTCTTGAATGTCATTATTTGGCTAGATGAGAGGTCATCTTTCATACACTATAAATTGAGGTCTTTGACTCAATTGAACAACACACTTACAATCAGAAATTTCTGAGTACTTCTTCCTCTCTAAACTTTATTTCACACACTCAAAAGGTTTTTTTTGTAAAGATTTGAGTTTCTTTTGCTCACTTGTTCATTGCTGTTTTATCTTGGGAGACAAGTTGTCAATCACCGTAAAATGATATATACGGGGCAATATTGTCTTAAGGACAGTGAATATCACTCGACTCAGCAAATTTTTTATTTTCGTTCTGATTTTCAAATTGTAATCTCTGTAACAGTTACTTACAATTCCGTTTCTTTGTAACCATTCAATTGTTGTAATTGTTGTAATACAATTATTACTCATAGATTAGCTTCACAAATAGCAATTCGATCTTTTTCTTCAGCTGGAAGGATCAGCTCAAGTAAGAGATTTGCCAGCCCATTCTTTTTCTCGTCGCTTTTGATTGGCCATCATTTTATTGAACTTCTCTTTTCCTTTATCCAACAGAGGATCATGTACCACGTAATCATTGGAATCCTCGCTACGAGACATTTTGACCTGCCGATGGAACCAAAAAACTTAAAAAGGAGCAATGAACATAATAAGCATGAAGGTTTCTAGGATTCACATTTTACATTTTAAGTGAAAAAGTTTGATTCCTGTTTAATTGTCACGGCCCCTTTTGTCCCCACCTCGAAAGCAAGAAACGCCAGAAATGGGGAATTGCACCATAAGATACTCACAGCCTTAAGAACAAGTAACTCTAACCAGAACCAATATATAAACTTCAACAAATACCTTTCCAGGTTCAGGAGCGAATTTTAATGTAACTGCTGCCCAATCAGATAATTCTTCCTCCTTGCCCGCATTAGCAGATCTATTGGCTTTAGCAGAAAGTCCAGCCTTAAACTTCTCCAGTTTTGCTAGCATCTGGTAGACATACAAATATAATGATTAACTGCAGAGCTTCTTAGAATAAAGAAACCTGCCAGCAAAAAACAGATATCCTTTCCACACAAATCCAAAGTTAAGTAAGCATGAATCCAGAATTAATGTCTTCTAACTATTACCATGTAAACTCACATGGACATCTTACTACATACTAGAATTTACAGAGATAATTTCATGAATCCAGAATTAATGTCTTCTAACTATTTTACCATGTAAACTCACATGGACATCTTACTACATATTAGAATTTACATAGATCATTTCAAGTATTTTTCTTTTGAGATATTTAAACAACATCTAAAAGATGGAAGAACACCTGTAACAGACCATGGATGAACATCCATTGAATATTACCCAACACAAACCCTGTAAACTATTCAACTGTCTTAAAAATAAAGCATTACATATAATGCGTCGAACATACAAACAGAAAACCAAAGAACATTTAGGGTAAAAAATGAATTTTGGGCCTAACGTAACCCCAAAAGCTAGCTTGTAGGGTTACGATTGTCCAAGTCCATATTAGGAGTTCATGTTCCTATTTCATATCAGATGTGGGACTCGTAACACTCCCCCGCATGCCCAGACCTTGTTAACTGGAGTGTGGACAATATAATTTGGGGGTCCAACATACATTTTATAACCTATCTGAACGAATTACGCGCATCTGATTCCCTCGGCTGGATACGTAGGCAACCCTACTCGGGTTCGGTGCCCTTTATTCAAAAAATACAATATATATATATTTCAAGTATCATTTGATAACCTTTATTCAAAAAAAATATATAAAAAAATATTTTATTAAAAAAAAACCTTTATTCGAAAAAATACAAAAATATTATTTTAAGTATTATTGTTTGACTTGGTTGATATCAACATAGTTAGGAGTGTGCATAGGGAAGAACGAGTAATAATCAGTATGGTTGACTTCGTAATAAACCAGAGATTCTTTTGGTATCTCTTATTCACACCCGTAATGACATTGTCTTACATGCTTCCAAGATAAGAACAAAACCAACTTCATCGTTTCATATACATTGGGTGGTAAGTTTTTAGAATAAGTTCAATTGCATTTCATTATGATCTAGAACTTGGCTTGAATATTTGTTGAGGCGAAATCCTGAGTAACTCGGTATAAGAAATGATCGTAGACTTTTTTTGACCCGTTTGAGCCTTTTCAGCCTACCAAATAGCATTATCCATAGCAATCCCCCTTTGAGCCTAAAGCATATTCTTTTGACAACCACATATTAATCCTACGCCCTTTCTGAGTGCATACGCATTATCCCTCTCTTGGTCCGACCTCCTTGAGCGCTTTAGAAATGTGCAAGTGGCTGACAAAAATTCTAGTTGAAGTTTTCAAAGACAAAAGTTGTCAAAGTCCCAAAAGAGAAAAGAAAAAAAACACAAAGGACGACTTCACAAAAAGAAGAAATCAAAAGTTCCGACATTATCAAGAAAAATAATGATGAATAAAATGAGAAAATAACTCTGAAAAAAGGGGGTTCCAAACAAAAAATTCAAAAAGAAGTCGGTACAAAAGAGTTGGGACAAAAAAAGGAAGCAGGTCAGCATTAAAACGCACAAATATCATGCACGGACATAGTCCAATGCTCGAGGGAGGATTAATCATTTTTTACCCAAATGATATCCATTCCTTCCCCCAAACCTACATTACAAGCCCGTGACAAGCCCTACATGATCTTATACTGAGGGTTCTCACATTAGTGAATACTTACATGACGGCCAAGCCTATGATATCACAATTGCATGCATTGAACATCTCTCTGAGTGTGAGTGTGTTTCTCTAAATGTCTCAAAATTCAAAATATTGAAATATATGCGAGGAAGGGACTTTCTTTCAGTGAGACATTTGAAACATGAGGATGCGTATAGTTCGAAATCTTTTCTTGAAGCAAGTTTCGACACTCAGGTATGTCTGAGGTACCATCTGAAGCTATAAGAATTACACTGGAATCAGTCTCGGTTAGACTGAAAGCAAATAACATAAATCCTTATGCACAATACTAATTGTTGGTACGAACTAAAATCAAAACGTGATTTTGCCTTTTCATTTTTCTTTCCAGAAGAACAACAAAAAATATATATATTAAAATATTGATTTGATTCCCTCGGGGGATACGTAGATGGCCGAATTGGCTTCGGTCCCACATTATTTGAAAACCATAAAAATCCTTATTTTTGCATCACAAACTACGTCTTGACCTGATTCCCTCGGGGGATACGTAAGCGGCCGCATTGGCTTCGGTCCCACATTGTTTGAAAACCTTAAAAATCCTTATTTTTGCATCACGAACTACGTCTTGACCTGATTCCCTCGGGGGATACGTAGGCGGCCGCATTGGCTTCGGTCCCACATTGTTTGAAAACATTAAAAATCCTTATTTTTGCATCATGAACTACGTCTTGACCTGATTCCCTCGGCGAGATACGTAGACAGCCTAGATCAGCTTCGGTCACATCATTCAAAAACTGGGCATTTTTTAGGGGTTGCATTCTCATATATTCATTGTACATCGCCTATGTCCCCGCATTCGCTTTTCATACATGCCTAATACAATAAAAAATACAAAGCATTTCGGCCTCAAGGTCACTTTCTGCATCATTCCTGAGCATCGTCGTCATTTTCATCATGTTTAGAACCGTAACATCTGCATTGCGTCCAGAAATGACGCCATCTTCGTCCAGAAATGACAAACATATGCATTGCGTCCAGAAACGATGTCACCTTCGTTCGGAAATGACGAACATCTGTATTGTATCCAGAAATAACGCCACATTCGTCCGGATACGACGAACATCTGCATTGCGTCCAGAAACGATGCCACTTTCGTCCAGAAATGACGAACATCTGCATTGCGTCCAAAAACGACGCCACCTTCATCCAGAAACGATGAACATCTGCATTGCGTCCAGAAACGACGAACATTTGCATTGCGTCCAGAAATGATGCCACCTTCTTCCAGAAATGACGAACATCTGCATTGCGTCCAGAAACGACGCCACATTCATCCAGAAATGACGAACATCTGCATTGCGTCCAGAAACGACGAACATACATATTGCGTCCAGAAACGACGCCACCTTCGTCCAGAAATGATGAACACCCACATTGCATCCAGAAACGACGCCACCTTCATCCATAAATGACGAACATCCGCATTGCGTCCAGAAACGACGCCACCTTCGTCCAGAAATGACGAACATTTGCATTGCGTCCAGAAACGATGCCACATTCGTTCAGAAATGATGAACATTTGCATTACGTCCAGAAATGATGTCATCTTCGTCCAGAAATGATGTCATCTTCGTCCAGAAATGACGAACATCCGCATTGCATCCAGAAATGACGTCATCAGCATTTCCTTTTGCATTTTGACCTCGGGAACAAATACCCTAGAGGTATTTCAGGGAACAAACACCCTATCTCTTCCAGCATTCCATCGCATTTGTAACCCAGTGTCATCAAGATTCGACACTGGGACAAAATTTTAAATATGTGTCGGCATTGTCTTTAATTTTCAAGCATCATAGCAACCCAGTGTCATCATAATTCAACACTGGGACAATATTGAATCGGCGTCAGCCCGTCTTTAATTTCTAGCATTGCAGCAACCCAGTGTCATCATAATTCGACACTGGAATAAAATTTTGAATCCGCTTCAGCGTTGTCTTTAATTTTCTAGCAATACAGCAACCCAGTGTCCTCATAATTCGATAGACAAATGTTAAATCTGCATCAACTTTGTTTTTAATTCTGGCATCACAACGACCCAGTATCATCACAATTCGACACTGGAACAAAATTTTTGAATCTGCATCAGCTTTGCTTCCAATTCTTCTTAAAATTCTCTTTTATCCATTCATTTCTTGATCTTTACTCTAATTCTGACGATGGAGACAAAATTGGCTACGAGTCAACGTCTTTGTCCGGAAAAAAAATTCATCGTCTTCAGCCAAAGGGAGACAAACTGTTGACACCCAATTTTGACTCATCTTTTGGTTATTTGTTACATTTTAAGTATTTTTGGACACAATATTTTTATCATCATTTTCTGCATTTTTATACCATAATCATATTTTTTCTAAATTATTCTATGCAAAAAGACATCGTATTTTTATTTTTAATTAAGCATTAAACATTTTAAAATATTATGTTATTATTATTACACTATCATTTTATTTTAATAATTTTTTGCATCTCTTTAATGTTTTTTTAATAATAAACTCTTTTTGTATTTTAACCCGAACCAATTTAATCCAAACACCATTCATTTGAATCAGTCCAAAATGGAATGACCATCCAATAACCTATTCCCCTTTAGCAGTTTTTTTGGTATTCACCTGCATACCCCATTCCCCTATAGCATTTTGTTTGGTATTTCCTTTACATATACACAATATTTTTCATCTTTTGAGGACAACATCAGCAGTCACACTTTCATATAACTCTCCCCCTCCATTATATTTTCATAGTCCTCATTTATTTTGAATCCCCAATTCCCCACACTTATCTCATCCGTCGCCGACCACCCACCCCGACGAACTCACGACGCTAGAGTAAGCGACGCTACATCAGACCCTACATCTACCCCTTCTCCACTTTATCACCCTGACCCGTCGTCGCCATCTTCGTCGGAGCTCGAAGCTCTGGAGAACCATGAATCACCACTGTTAACGTTGCTGACGCCCTCACCCCCTTTTTACATTGCACCGTCTCTGCCTCTCCGGAGCTAACCACCGGCGATTGGTGGAGATGTTGTTTGTTTCTCTTTTGATGATATAATCTGTTGATGGTTTATGTTGGACCGATTTCACGATTTTGGTGTCAGGAGTTTAAAAACTCCGGCGAACCTTGTTTTACTTTGTTTCTGAGATCTGTGGCTTGTTTTTGGTTGTGGGTCGATTTTGGTATCTTGCCGGAGTTTTTATAACTCTGGAGACCTATGTTTGATTTATCTTTTTGGAAACTGATGTTGGATTTATTTGTTGGACTGGTTTGGCATGACTTTTGCGTCAGGCCGGAGTTCTTAAAAACTCCGGCGACCTGTTTGGCTTTTCTTTTAGGATCGTTCGTTGGCTTTATCTGAGGGACAAATTTTCGCACAATTTTGGCCTCTCCAGTGAACTATGTTGCTGCTACTGCTCTCTTCTGCTTGCATGTTTTATTATTTCGACAACTTTGTCTCTTTACTTTTTGGATTGGAATTTGGAACTGATCTTGAACAAATATTTGTGGCCATTTTGCTAATTACTTTAAGGCATTTTTTGGTTCATCTTGGTTGGCCTTGAGGACTACGTGATTGTTGTTTCTAAAGAGAAACGCTACTGCTTTTGCTGTTTTTTTGGACTCATTTTGACAGTTACGCCCTTTAATTTATTTAAACTGGTTGGACAGATTGCTACATTTGAAATATTAGGTTGATTTGAACAGATACTACACTTGGCCGATGAAAAAAATATCCATCGATTTTTGAGGCCTCCACAGTTGCAAAGACGGAAATAAAATCTTCTGGGCAATGATGATTTCTTTCACTTACACCGGATGTCAAGACGCGCTGACAGGATAAATTTTCGCAGCCAGACTTGTTTAGGATGTCCCACTCTTTTATATATATCTGAGCCCTGCGTAATCAAAACTACTATTGTTTTGCACGGATATTAAGGTTTTATTTATTTTATTGTTTCTAACGTTTTTTTTTTTACAGCTTGTGAAGAATGCATATAAAGGCCAAAGAAAGCAAGATACTCTTTGAGATTTTATTTTGTTGTATTTATTTTTATTATGTATTATATTTTTATTGTAATTGTAATTATTGAAAAATGCTTAGAATAGGCACACTTAGAATTAATAATTAAAAAGAATAGATAAAAATAGGAAACCGCTAGTTTATTTATTTTCTAGGTTCGTCTCAATATTTTCATACATTCTTTTTTCTTAAAGTATATATCTTTCAAATACATATATTTCTAAAGCATGATAGCTAATTAACCTAGGTTTGGCCGGATAACCGCAAATTAGCGAATCTTAAAGGATGTCTAACCCCTTCCCTTTAGGATAATAAAGAACTCTGATCCAGAATCTCATAATTTTGCAGACCATTAAATGGAGATCAATTGCAGTATTTTTATTGCAATAGTTCAAGTGTCCTAATTTACTTAACTAATTAGGTGACGACTCCTCAAAACAAGTATTTTGCTCCATCCAGGGAATCGCGCCAAAGAGTAACGTTGCAGCACCGTTCGGACCCCGCGATAAAAAATGGGTGCGACTGTTGGACTCTTAACATTTAGTTTATTTGTCCATGCCATAGTGTCACGGGAAGAAGAAGAAGAAGAAGAAGAACCCTGGCTGCCACATGTATCAAGAGGGGGAAAAATGAAACAAATCGCTGTTGTTTCAGTGCAAGAGTTCATTTTCGGGTATGCAACTTACGTTTAAGTGTGTGTGCTGGTGTGTGTTTCTGTTCTAGGTGCGGGTATTTCTAATCCCTGGATATCATGTACCTTAACTAACATTAGTGTCTTAAGCTCAATAAACGATGCTCATTTACAGCCTACATGCGCATTTAAGTTGTGTGGACTCTTCATTTTGATGCCCCACCCGTCTCGATTCGAGACTGGGATGAGTGCGGTGCGGGATACGTCGCGGATATCAGATACTTTGACCGGCGTCCATGGACAAATTTGAAGGAAAAATTAAGATTTTGATTTCTCAAAATGAAAGATAAAACAAATTTACGACATGGGAAATGGCATACCTTTAATATTAATATTTTTGTCTCATATTTGTTGTTTCATGTTTCAGGTAAAACAAAGAGAAATCAAGAATTGAAGGGGTCGTGTTCTAAGTTTGGGCTTCTAGTCCTTTTATTGCTCTTTTTTTATAATTTTGAATGTTCTTAGTTGAATCCCCAAATCTTAAAATTTAGATTTTGCTGAATCAGACACTCGGAACCGTACCATATCAGATACCCGCACCCGAGTCCGAACAATTTAGATGAGTATTCACATAGTCTACGTCCTACAGATAAAGTCCCTTTATTACATCATTATTAGTTTATTTTCTTTTTTGTTCCCCCAATAATGTTAGAATAGGAATATGATTTGTATAACGTATCCTACGTGGAAAAGGATTAGGATGTAGTGTCTATAAATATGGCTCAGTGTAATAATATAAAAACACAATTCAATAATATTTTTCTCCCATAATTTCTCATGGTATCAGAGCTCGGTGAGAAATATTTGGTAAACGAAAACATAGCCACACAGTCATCGCGCCTCAATTTTCCAGAGATTGTATAGGCTGTTTTTGCGTCATTTTCCCTTGCCTTTAGTGTTGTACAAAAATCAACTACATCGTACCATCCCCCACTAGCCCGCGAGAAAACCCCAGTCAACCCTGCCGCAAAATAGACGCCCACGCGCTCTCATGCGCCTCAAAGAAGCCTAATGTCGGCAGCGAGTTCGCCCCACGTGGCGGAACGTGTGTGCTTCTCGGCCAGTTCTCGATAAACTTTTTTCAGTGCCTTCTATGAGTCGTTCTTACCATTCTGCAGTGACTGGGTCGACTTTTCAGCGAAGTTGAGAGTTGCTGACCAGTTTTTGAAGCAAATCTGGTTTACTAGAGGTTGCACGGCTGTTCCAAGCCAGATCTACCAATTTTTTTGTCAATCTGGGCAACTCCATTGGCCTTTCTCCGATGATTTCTCTAATTTGTTTGTCTTTTGAAGTATATTTCTGCTCTTTGGAAGTCGTCCAGCCTTTCCAAAGTCATGCTTAGAAATTTCAAATTTTTCGCAGGTTTTTCAGCTATATTTTGTGAATTTTTGTGTAGAACTTTATTCAATCCAACCATGTCTCTTGGATTTGATGTTTTTAATATGAGAGTTGGAAATTTAAGTCTTATGACTACCTCAGAATCCTTAATGCGAAGACAAAAAATCCGAACATCCCAAGCTATGAAGAATCGAAGAGGAGGTCGTCTGGAATATCTCAACGTAAGTGTAGTTACTGTAATAGTTTTGAACATATTCGTGAAGTATGTTATTCTCTGCATGGTCGGCCACCTAAGAATGCTCATGTTACTCAGAATAACACTACAGATAACCAACGAGTTTATTTATCTGAAGAGAAATATAAAGAGTACCTTTAGTATCGAGCAAGTAAGCAGACATCTCCATAAGTAGCTTTAGTTGCACAATCTAATACCCTTGGATTGTGTATTGTGGACTCCGACATTTCTGATCATATTTATGGTGATAAATCACTTTTATCTAATATTGATTTTTCAGAATCTCTTCCCACTGTTACTTTAGCCAATGGGATGCAAACAAAATCTAAATGAATTGGACAAGCTAATCTCATATCCTCTTTCTCTCTGAATTTTGTTATTTATGTCCTTAGTTATTCTTTTTATATTGCATTGATCAATCGTTTGTCTTGTTCCCTAAATTATGTCATAATACTTCTTGATTATTATTTTGTTATGCAGGACAACAAAGCCTCTTCTACCCTACCTCTCCTAACACCTCTCTCTTACATGTCCAATTACAAACCCTCCAAACTTAATTCACAAACGGTTGGGACACCGAGTTTATTCAAGCTACAAAAGATGGTGCCTATTTTGTCTAATCTGTCCACATTAGATTGTATTCGTGTCAATTTGGGAAACACACTCGCACCGCCTTTCCACGTCGTGTTGAGAGTCGTGTAGTCTGTTTTTTCCTTAGTCTATTATGGTATTTGGTGTCTTAGTCGAGTCATTTTAACCTTCGAATTTCGTTAGATTCGTTGAATATTATTCAATATGCACTTGGATTTTATTAATAAGAGATCGTTCTGAGTTGGTTACTAGATTCAAGAGTTTTTGTGCTGAAATACATCAATTTGGTGTCTCTATTCGTATCTTTCGTAGTGATAGTGCCTTAGGATATTTGTCCTGCCAGTTTTAATAATTTATGACTCACCAAGGAATTATTCATCAGACATCTTGTCTGTACACTCCTCAGCAAAATGGGATAGTATAGAGGAAGAATAGACACCTCATTCAAATTGCTCGCACTCTTCTCATTCAGTCTCATGTTCCGCTACACTATTGGGGCAATGCAATTCTCACATCTTACTACTAGTCAATTAATTTGATGCTCTCATCTTCATTCAAAATCAAATTCCTTATTCAGTAGTGTTTCCTCAGTCACCTCTATACTCTCTTACGCCTCATGTCTTGGAAGCACATGTTTTGTACATAACTTAATTTCGGGGAAAGATACCCCGTGCTCTCAAATATGTCTTTCTTGGTTATTTTTGGGTCTAAAAAGGGTATCCTTGCTACTCACATGATCTTCGTAGGTACATTATGTTAGCTGATGTCACATTCTTTAAGTCTCGACCTTACTTTACATCTTTTTCTGATCATTCTGACATATCTAAGGTCTTACCCATACAGACTTTTAAAAAAACTATTGTTACTTCTATATATCGACCCACAGGGCCACCGGTCTTAACCATGCTGATTTTTTAGGAATCTACAATTACTTATACGTCTCCACAACTGGGTCACCACTCCTGACTTATCATCGTCATCCACGCCCATCATCATTCCTAGATGATTTATGTTTTGCACGGACCATGTCCCTACTACGGACTTGTCTCATCCTAATCAACCAATTGCACTTCAAAAAGGTATATGGTTCACTCGTAATACTAATCCTCATTATACCCTTTAAGTTATTATTATTTGTCATCACCCCATTATGCCTTTATGTTATCTTTGTCCACTATCTCCGTCTCTAAGTCTACAGGTGAAGCACTTTCTCATCCAGGATTGCGACAGGCTATGATTAACGAGATGTATGTTTTACATACGAGTGGTACCTAAGAGCTTGTTCTTCTTCCTTCAGGTAAATCTACTGTAAGTTGTCATTGAGTTTATGTAGTAGTTGATCCAAACAACCAAGTTGATTGGCTAAACGTTCACCTTGTTTCTAAGGGGTATACTTAAATATTTGGGCTTGATTACAGTGATACTTTCTCTCTCGTGGCTAAAATAACATGTATGTATTTTTCTATCCATGGTTGTTGTCCGCCATTGTTCTCTTTATTGGTTGGACATTAAGAATACTTTTGTCCATGGTGATCTTGAAGATGAAGTTTATATTGAGCAACCACCTGGTTTTGTTGTTCAAAAGAGTCTAATTTGATGTATCGATTGTGTCGGTCACTTTATGGTCTGAAACAGTCTACTCGAGCCTAATTTTGGAAATTCAGTAAATTTAGGAGTTTGTCATGACTCATAGTGAAGCATGTCATTCTGTGTTTTATCGACATTCTGCTCCAAATCTATGTATTTATTTGATGGTTTATGTTGATGGTATCGTTATTACCGGCAATGATCAAGATGATATCATTAATTTAAATCAACATTTTCGTTGACATTTCCAAACTAAATATCTCGACAGACTAAAGTATTTTTTAGGTATTGAGGATGCTCAATCCAGATCATGTATTGTTATTTCGCAAAGCAAATATGCATTAGGAAGAGCTGAAACGTGACTTCGCAAAGCAAATATCCTGGCAGGATCTGAAAGCTAAACTCCTACCAGGGCAAGAGGAGTCACTCTGTGATCCTGAAAGATATAGACGGCTAATTGGTAAGTTGAATTATCTCAAAGTGACTAGACCTGACATTTCTTTTTTTGTGAGTGTTGTAAGTCAGTTTATGAATTCTTCCTGTGATAGACATTGGGATGCAGTTGTCCGCATTCTGCGAAATATAAAGTCAGCTCCAGGAAAAAGACTACTCTTCAATGATCGAGGTCATGAGCAGATCATTGGATATACAAACGCTGATTGAGCAGGATCACCGTTCTACATCCGGATATTGTGTTTTAATAAGAGGTAATTTGGTGTCCTGAAAAAGTAAGAAACAGAGTGTGGTTGCTCAATGTAGTGCAGAATCAGAATATCAAACACTAGTTGTAGCAACTTGTGAGCTAGTTTGAATTAAACAGTTGCTCACAAAACTAAAATTTAGAGAATCAGTCATATGAAACTTGTGTGAGATAACAAAGTGACCCTTCATATCGCATCAAATCTTGTATTTAATGAGAGAACTAAACACATTGAGATTGATTGTCACTTTGTTAGAGAAAAAAATACTCTCCAGAGATATTATTACAAATTTTGTGTAGTCAGTGATCAGCTTGCAGATATTTTCACCAAGTCTCTCATTGGTCCTCGTATTAATTACATTTGTAACAAGCTCGATACATATGACTTGTATGCACCAGTTTGAGGGAGGGTGTTAGAATATGAATATGATTTGTATATAGTCCCTTACATGGAAAAGGGTTGGAATGTAGTGTCTGTAAATAAGGCTCGGTGTAATAATGTATATACATAATTCAATCATTTTCATGTAGGATACTATATACAAATTCTATTCCTATTCTAACATTTCCCTTCAAGCTGGTGTATACAAGTCATACGTACCAAACTTATTACAAATGTAACTAATACGAGAAGTGAGGGACTTGGTGAAAATATCTGCAAGCCGGTCACTCGACTTCACAAATTTTGTAACAATATCTCCGAAGAGTATCTGGACGGAAAAGAAAATTGTAACACTATTTTATGGACAACCAAAGAACAAAAATTAGAGGCATATATCTTCTTGTCTTTTTCGTCCTCGTCTCTTTTGCTTTAGCAGTTGTCTTTCTCGTTCAGGGCCAGACAACAACTGTAAGTCTGTATTTGCATTGGCCATACGTTCTCAACCCTTGTATCAGAGCCTATTCCTTTTCTCTTTAGAGACAACTTATCCACTTTTGGCTGGTCATCATCATGTTAAGCATCAGACCTGCTAAAATCAAAGTATGATCACCGAGCTGCAACTAATGAGCCTTTAAATATGTTAAAGGAAATAGGCACACAGTTTATGTTAGAAAAGATTGCATAAAGGGTTTTCTCAAGATAGTTATTTTTTGCACCAAAAGATAATATAGTTCTGAACGTAATCTGTCTGCAAGTCAAACATTTCAATATGTGGCAGGAGAGTGCAGACAAACTAAACCAATTGAAATAAGACCACAATTTTATGGGTGTGGCAATAATAGCTATCAATATGCCGATCTCAACCATGGATCCTTGGACACATGGAAAGCAACAAAATACTCAAGAAAAGTAATGTATCAGCAAAGGGGAGATGAAGAATACTATTGTCATATTAAGATCAGATAACCTCATCCTTGACCAGATTATTAAGTCCTAGTTATTTCAACGTTTTCATCTAGTTGTGCCATACTATCCCTGGCACCCTGGCTTCATGGAATTATTGTTTTTAAAAAAAATTGGTAACGAGAGGAATTATTGTGTGTTATTCATAGATAAGTTTCACATATGTGTAGGTTCGTACACGCAGCGGAATTTGAAAATTTATGTCATGGCGGTCAAACTGTAGTATGATTATATAATGTAAAATAACACAAAACAAGAATGTAATACTTCGAACGAAGACTTACATTTGTAGTTAGCAATCTAAAAACTTGAAGCTTTGTGTAGTCCGAGGGTGCGCACGCAAATGTCCCTCGATTTGCAAGTCAAGAACTTTGATGTAGTTTTCTAAATCTTGGAATGCTAGGGATTCCAGCAGAGCTTTAGAAGAGATTAGTCTCTTGCTTTTTTTTTGTGTGTAAAGAAATGGGAAGGGGAACCCATTATTTATAGCTGAAGTGGACAGCTAGGGTTCCCCAAATGGGTCAGTCCATTAAAACTGGGCCAGCAGTCGGACCCACTGGACGCGCCTCAGCACCGCGGCTCTACATAAGTAGCGTTGCGGCACTAGACACGTGTTCAGGCGCCATAGCCCTGAGACCATGGCGCCGCGGCCCTGTCCCATTTTTTGCCTCGTTTCCATTTCTTTCTAATGTCTCGATCATCATCAACATATATATATATATATATATATATATATATATATATATATATATATATATATATATATATATATATATATATATATATATATATATATAATCTCTTCTCTAATTACATCTTTCAATCGACGGAACATTTGACTTAGTGTTACCATTCAGGCCTTTACATATCGACACTAACAATATTAGGGTCTTCACGGAACTCCTAGACTGCGCCGCAAGACGAACTCAATATGTAAAGTTTAGCTACACGAAACTTGTGAACTGAACCTCTATGTGGGAAGATAAAATCCTTTCATTCATGACACACTCAATCAAGCTTAGGATTTGTCAAGTGTCTATCCAAATGGCTTGATTATTACACCTCATTTATATTAGTTGACAACTGGACCATATCAAAGACATGTCCAGTATGTTGGCCAACGACTTAGTCAACCTTATACCATATGAGAATCTGAATGCTCTCTCGAAGATATATTCGAGGAATGAATCCTAATCTTGGCTCAACTACCACCTTTAATCTACTTCGTAACTTACCCAAAACAAGACGTGTCTCAATCTATAAGACATTTGAGCTTAGGACAGGATCAAAGTACATTACTCCGTAAACAAGGTGGTATCGACCCCAAGTCTAAGGACTTCTATCTCCCACACGCTGATGACATTATAGACATATAACAAAATAGTACATCAGTAGGGTATACCAATACTTCAACAAGTATCCATGCGTCCATCATGAGTTTTCATAACTCGTAGCAAGTGAGACATACTACATCCCATAAGGATATGATGCAGACTACATGTCGATGTATCGCATATCATCGATATCCCAATCTCGATGATTAGTCGAGGCTATTTAAGAGTTATGTTATAATATTAATTCTCACACCATTAATAACCACGTAAACTATGGAGATACATTTATAGAATATTATAAACAATCAACTAATAATTCAACAAATGCAAATGTCACATTATTAATCATCATTAATATAAATACGAATGTGTGCAAAGTACATTTTTTCCTAATACAGATTGTCTCTAGGACATAAATATACTTTCAATCTTCCACTTGGTCTAGAGCCAATCACCAACATATCTAATACCCATGTTCTCAAAATGACCATTATGCTTTACCAAGCTTAATGGTTTAGTAAACGGGTCTGCTAGATTATTGTATGTGGGAACATAATTTATCCTTATATCTTCAGCCTCCACCATCTCTCTGAGAATTTGGTACTTCCTCGGTACATGTTTGTTTCTTTTGTTGATCTTAGTTTCTTTGTCTGTGTAATTGCACCAGTGTTGTCACAATAAATGGTTATTAGACAACTAGCACTCGGAACAACCCCTAGCTCCTTCAGGAACTCAGAATCGCGACAGCTTCTTTAGCAGCTTCCGATCCAGCAATGTACTCCACTTCAGTAGTCGAATCAGCAGTAGTAGCTTGTTTGGAACTCTTCCAGCTCATTGCTCCTCCATTGAAAATGAACATGTAACCAGAATGAGATTTGAAATTATCAACATCTGTCTGGAAATAATCATCAGTATACCCTGTGGAAACTAGCTTATCATCTCCACCATAGACTAAGAAGTAATTTTTGTACGTCTGAGATACTTAAGAATACTCTTGACTGCCTTCCAGTGTTCCTCACTAGGATTCTGCTGGAACTTGCAAGTCATACTAAGTGCAAAGGCCACATCTGGCCTAGTACAAGTCATGGCATACATGATTGATCCTATAGCCGAAGCATATGAGATCCTCTTCATGCGCTCAAGTTCTACAGCACTAGAAGGGCAATCCTTCTTAGATAACTTGATGCCTTGACCCATTGAAAGATCGTATTTCTTGGAATTCTCCATTGAAAAACGTCTAAAAACTTTATCTATGTAGATTGACTGTGACAGCCCCAACAATCTATTAGGTCTATCTCTATAGATCCTAATTCCCAGAATATAGCAGGCTTCACCCAAGTCCTTCATCATGAAGGTTTTGGACAACCAATCCTTAACTGACTGCATGAGGGCCTTATTGTCTTATATTTTCAATATGTCATCAACATATATAATAATGAAGACAATACATTCATCCTTGCGTTTGATATAAACACAAGGATCATCTTTGCTTCTGACGAAATCAAAATATTTTATAACCTTGTCAAAGCAAATATTCCAACTCCTAGAGGCTTGCTTAAGTCAATAAATGGACTGATGTAGCTTGCACACAGTATTTGGTATGGACTTAGATGAAAAACCCTCGGATTGTTTCATATACACTTCCTCAATTAGATTACCATTGAGAAATACAGTTTTGACGTCCATCTGCCTAATCATAATCATAATGTGCAGCTATAGCAAGTAAAATCCGAATAGACTTAATCTTAGCAACCGGTGAAAAGGTTTCATCATAATCCATACCATGACGATGATTAAAACCTTTCGCCACTAGTCTAGCTTTATAAGTCTGAATGTTGCCAAATGCATTAATCTTCTTCTTGAAGGTCCATTTGCATCCTATAGGTTTAACCTCATTTGGCAAATCAACCAAGTTCCACACTTGATTGATATATATATATATATTCCATCTGGATTCTTTCCATCTCTTCAAATCAATGTCTAGCATTGCTTCGTTGTAGGTTGTAGGCTCATCATCATTGGTAATATCTAACTCATTTTGTGTTTTCACAAGTAGATTTAGTCTTTCCGGAGGACGATGAGTTCTAATAGACCTACGGAGTTGAGTGTCTTGCAGTTCAGTTACAGGTATGTTCTGATTGTGAGAAATTTCTTGTCTGTTGGTTGATCCACCAACATTATTCCACGGGCACGTTTGATATTGTTGGGCATGAGACCCGTGGTTATATTTGAGTAATGACTTTGAGGGCATGCGTCCCTGACTTGACATGATTGTTTATAGATTGTGAAATGGTCTTTTTAAAAAGACGATGTTAATTTTCATTACTCTTGTTGTTAACCAGACTTTATGTACTGTATTTTGGTTATCATACATGTCTCATCTCATGTTTTATATAGACTGTTATGATTTCATTACAGTATTTTTCAGTTTCACATACTTGGTACTGTTGCCAGATCGACCTCCTTCGGGCCGTGCGTTCATGCCGCAGTTGAGGTACACTGATGTTGATCCTCGCCATAGGATCACGCTCGCATTGGGAAGATCCGTTTCTCGAGGCTTATCTTTTGTATAGTCCTCGTTATTTTAGGTACTTGTACATCTGTGGGTATGGCGGGCCTGTCCCGTCATAGTTGTTGTTACATTCTTAGAGGTATGTAGTAATCGCAAGTGGTTGTAAAGGATAACTGTTCAAGTTTTCATTTATATATTTATGCAGTAAGGCGACTTTTGGGTCAGCCCGTTTTTGTATCACTGGTTATTTCTCATGAGTTTTATTTTCCGCTGATTTTTCTCTGATGTTTTATCACTAGGGTGCTCGGGGTAAGGCACCAGTCGCGAGCCTGAGGTTGGGTCGTGACATGAATCCTATCCTGAAATCCAATAAACTCCGTATCCTCAAACTGACTTTCTTTTATTTCTGAAGCTAAGGCAGACTGCAAGGTATCATGTACCACCACCCTACCTTTACCTATCTCAGTTAAACTAACCCCGATGTTTCTCAATCTTTGTACCTCACGAACAATACCCCTCTTTTGTATTTCCAAATGGGCCAAGCTTCCCATTGACCTCCTACTGAGTGCGTTAGCCACCACGTTGGCTTTCCCAGGATGGTAAATAATACTAAGGTCATAATCCTTAAGCAACTCTAACCATCTTCTTTGTCGGAGATTCAAATCCTTCTGCGTGGTTATGTACTGCAAACTCTTATGATCTGTAAATATGTCCACATGCACATCATACAAATAATGTCTCCATATTCGTAAGGCAAACACCACCGCAGCCAATTCCAAGTCATGAGTTGGATAATTCTTCTCATGTATCTTCAATTGTTTAGATGCATACGCAATAACCTTTTCAAACTGCATCAAGACACATCCTAACCCAACTCTAGAGGCATCGCAATAGACTGTGAACCCTTCTTGTCCCGATGGTAAGGTTAGGACTGGTGCAGTAGTCAACAATTCCTTTAGTTTCTGAAAACTTGTTTCACATGCTTCTGACCACTGGTACTTAACCGCTTTTTGAGTCAACCGGGTCAAGGGAGCAGCAAGACTAAAAAAGCCTTTTATGAACCTTCTATAATACCCAGCCAAACCCAACAAACTTCTAATCTCTGTCGGAGTGGTCGGTTTTGGCCAGTTCTTCACTACTTCTATCTTCTGGGGGTCTACCATAATTTCATCCCTTGACACAACATGGCCCAAAAAGGCTACATTTTCCAACCAAAATTCACACTCTGAAAAATTTAGCATATAGTTTCTCCTGTTTTAAGACTTGAAGCACTACCCCCAGATGCTCTTCATGTTCTTCAACACTCTTACTGTAAATTAGGATATCATCTATGAACACAATCGCGAACAAATCTAAGAATGGTTTGAAGATTATGTTCATTAAATCCATAAAAGCCGCTGGGGCATTGGTTAACCCAAAATACATGACCAAGAACTCATAATGACCATATCGGGTTCTAAAGGTCATTTGATATATCACCCGGATTTATTTTCAGCTGATGATATCCCGAACGGAGATCAATTTTGGAAAAATAGCTAGCTCCCTGAAGTTGGTCAAAAAGATCATCGATTCTTGGTAATGGGTATCGGTTCTTGATCGTGACCTTATTGAGCTGCCGATAATCGATGCACATTCAGCGCGGTCCGTCTTTCTTCTTCACAAACAGGACTGGTGCACCCCAAGGGGAAACACTAGGCCTTATAAAGCCTTTATCCAGAAGATCCTTCAATTGTTCTTTTAACTCCCTCAATTCAGCTGGGGTCATTCGATATGGAGGAATAGAAATGGGTCTTGTACCCAGAATTAACTCTATAGCAAACTCCACTTCTCTATCCGGAGGAAGGCCTAGAATATCTTCAGGAAAAACCTCCGAAAAATTTCGAACAATAGGAACATCATTCACCGCTGGGGATTCTTTTTGGGTATCTACTATATTAGCCAGATATGCGTACTCCACTATGTGACTTCTCAATAACGTTTGAGCCCCAAGGTAGGAAATAAACTGACCTGAGGATATTCCAATCCTACCCATTATAACAACTTCTGGTTCTCCAGAAAAAGTCAATCTCACTATCTTTCGCCGACAATCTAACATGGCATAACATGCCGACAACCAATCCATACCCAAAATGACATCGAAGTCTACCATATCAAGTAGTACTAGGTTCACCATTGTTCCCCTGACATTCACTTCTAATGGGAAATTATTTCCATCCGAGAGACCCAAATTGAGGCCCCTACTGGTGTCATAACCTCAAAAGGTTCACTTAAATAAGAAGGTTCTACGTGTAAATTCTTAGCAAAACCCATTGACACATATGAAAATGTAGAGTCGGGATCATATAATACAAATGCAGGAATACTCGAGACCAGCAAAATACCTGTGACCACCGCATTAGATGCTTCTGCCTCATTCCTCTGGAGCAAAGCGTAGAGCCGGTTAAAATTGTTGGGTTGTTGACCTCCCTGACTCTGGCGGGGTTGGTTTCTACGATTTCCCCTATAGGCAGAGTGGTTGCTTCTGACCTCCCCTGAATAGATTGAGTTTGGGTCCTCTTTTTGCAATCTCTGGCATAGTGGCCAGACTCTCCACAGTTATAACATGCCTTCGTTAAGAGCCGACATTCTCCAGTGTGTTTCCTTTGACAAATCTTACAAATCAGTTTGTCACCTCCTGTTTTAGGGTTGGTGGTCTTGTCCTTGCTACCTTGGTAATTAAACCAACTGTGCCCCTTAGGCTTGAAATAAGATTGGCCCACAGATTGGTTCGGTCCTAAAGATCCCTTACTAAACTCTTGCTTCTGATTTTGACTCTGATTAAATGATCCTGACGTCCGAAATCTCTTCTGCGAATATTCTCTTTATGCTTTAGCGAAACCTTCTACCCTCAAAGCCATATCGACAATCTGAAGATAAGTTTGATCGTTTTCTAACGCCACCACCTTCTCTGCTATGTTTGGGTTTAAACCCTCAACAAATCGCTTGACTCTCTCCCTTTCTGTAGGGATGACATGTGTGTTGTATGCCGATAACCTCACGAACTGTGTATCATATTCGTGTACACTGCGTTCACCTTGCTTCAACTGTTCAAACTCCGTCTGAGCGCATCCTTGCGCGTATTAGGCATGAATTTCTCAATGAATGCCGCTCTGAACCCTCCCCAAGTCATTGGTGGTGACATCGAGGGACGATTTTTCCTAAAATTTCTCCACCACACCCCCGCATCATCCACTAGTCGTGCGCCTACCAAGTTGACGCCCTGCGTCTCCACGCATCCCAATGTGAACATTAAGTCTTCGACTTCATCGAGGAATACTATCGAGTCGGCCTTGGGGTCCTTCCCTGAGTAAAGTGGTTCTCTTCTCCTCATAAAATTTGGCCATCGCCTATCAGGTACTGCTTGAGCTTCTACACTCTGGCCTCGTGCGCCGCAATCGGTCCCTGGGCCGTCTGGTTCTAGTTCGGGGCTATGACAGAGACACTAGGTGCGGGCGGAACCATGTGTGGAACTGCTATTGACACCCAATTTTGATCCTCTCGTCCAGTCATTAACTATAAAATTACAAATTTTTTAAAAATAATATTAACAATTTATAATAATAAAATACAACAATAAAACATTAATACATGCATAAATAAACGATTTAATAATGGCACCACATTTTACGTAGAGTACTAAGCACTTTGAGTCTCGCGTCCGCATTTATTAATTTTCAAGCCCTATCATAATTCTATTAATTTTTTAAATAATTTTAATAATAATAAATACGTAATTAAATAAATTAATAATCTAGCAATAACGTCGCATCACACATTCATTAAATAGCATATTCACATTTATTAATACGCAAGACAATTTCATAATTACTATTTGTAATTTAAACTCCTATTAAACTAATTTTAATCTAATACATGCGTTTTAATAGCGTCGCATTCATAAAAGCATTAAGCATTCCTTAAATATCATATCCGCATTTAACATTTAGATACTTAATAATAATTTAAACCCATCTTTATTTCCCACTAATTTTAATCTAACACTTAAAACTAACACCTAAAGCTAGTCCAAAATCGTCCAAGCCCAACACCCTTTTATTAATAACTCACCATCCCACATCTAATTCCCATGGCCCAACCCGCCAAAGCCCACCTGCCCTTTACTTCATCTCCTCCAAATACCCCAAAAACAAAAACACACTAACCTAAGCCTAACAGAATAAAGCCGCCGCAACACCCCTCCCTAATATCACCTTCCATAAATCCCATAAGTAAGAATCAACCAAAATCTTACCCAATAATCTTACCCAAATCGTCCACAACTTACCATAACGAAATCGTGACAAATCATTCCCCCAAAATCACCATAAATTACAACCAAAATCAGCCCCAAATATTAACTTACCTTAATCTAAATCTTACCATACCTAAAAGCATCCTAAATTAATCGAAAATCAGCCTGAAAATCTTATAAAATCAGTACAAAAATTGCCCCTTCTATGGTAAGAATATTCAAAATCAGCAACTCAAATCACCTTTAAAGCTTACCCAAAATTACAACCCATAAGGAGACTATATAAACGACCAATTTACACATTCAATAGGGGGAGGGGCATCCAAAATAGGGGATATTACGGGGAACCCGTGAATAACATCAAAGTAACCCAGCGAGAATTAATATTCGAGAACCCCTTTCTTCTTGAGAATGCAATTCAAGAATCGGCAAGCAATATCACCAAAAGTTTCATCTCCTTTTAATCGCATAGCAACCCGAACCCTGAGTGGATCGACGACTTGATACGCTGCCTCGGTTCGCTGTCCAGAGAAGTTAAACTAAAACTCCTCTCAATTTGTGTTACTTTATGTAATTATGGATATTGTTGTGTGTTTTTATCGTTGATTTGAGAATAATGTTAATCTATTTATGTTGTGGCGTTTAATGTTGGAATCTGTTAAGTTGGTTGGTTCATTTTTAAGTCATTTGCTGGAATAGTTCGCTGTGTAATATCGACGAATAAGAATCAAGTGATAAACGTTGGTTAGTCAAAATAGGTTTCTAGACTTAAACATGAAAATTGTTGGTATTTGAATGACCATTTTAGGTTATATTTAAGGTTAAATAGGTCTAAATGTTGTATTTCAGTCCAGTATTAAGTAGGTGAGTTTGAACTTAAAATATTGGTGTATAAATTGCATTTGTTCTTCTTTTGTTAAAAGAAATGGCCTTCTGGCCACCTGTAGTTAAAAATAGGTAAAATAAGGTGTATGGATGTAAGATGTCCCTTAAGACGTAGGCGATCCCTGTTCTCCCTTGAACCCCTGTGATGCCATCTTAGGTTCAATTGAGTAAAAATGATAGCTTTTCAAGATCTGCTTAAAACAGAAATTTCCCAAGTATTACTTATCAGTTCTTGTGTAACAAATAATCCTATAAATACATGAGGTTATTTACTCAGTCAATTGTAGGAAGTTGATAAATTAACATGTTTGAGCTGCAATTCGTGTAATTCAGACTCAACGGATTACTTTTTGTTTTGTTTAAATGAATACGCATAATAATGATCAAGCAAATACTATTGACTTGTTCAGAAGCAAAACTGCTTAGGAATTCTAAGATTACTTTGTAGACTAATTTCAACGTATTGGTGTGTTGATAAATGTGTGCTTAAATTTAGCATCAAGTTTTATTCTTTGAACACTCACTAATCCTTATATATATATATATATATATATATATATTATTTGACATGAAATGCATCGGAGCCGAATGAAGAGTCTCATTGTGAGACCCATCGTGGCAAACGTGAAGACCCACATCTATGTGCATTCAGCTGTGCCTCAGTAGTTCCAAGCCGCAGGCGAAAGACATCGCCATTCCTCGAGTCCTTTTTATTAATTCCGGCCCCGCCCCGCCCCATTCATTTATTGTGAATTAATTGTCTAACGCTAACATTACACTAGTAGGACATTTAGTACATTTAAGCATGGAGTCGCTATTAAGAAATAGTTTGACATTATGAGTTTATTCCCTTTAAATTAATTGTTTTTTTAGGATTGTCATGCATTGCTTAAGTTGCATTAAACTATTTAATAATTTTCATTCGCATAATTATTTAGACAGCTAATATATTATTTTGACATGAGAAACCTTTTTTTTTTTTTTTTTTAATTTTTATAAAGCATTATTAGTATAGTGGCATATATTTCTTTAATAAACATTATAAATACATGCATTTAGCCAATAAATTAACTTTGCATCATTTTCTCATAAATAATACAAATGCATACATTTAACCTTTATATGTACGTTTATAGCATTGGTCTTATAAATCCTTTATCAAAATGCATCTTTTATAAATACTTGTAACATCTTTTAAACATGTATTGCACTCTTAGCATAATAATAACCTAGGTTTGAACGGATAACCGCAAGTTAGCGGATCTTAGAGGATGCTTAACCCCTTCCCTCTATATTAATAAAGAATCCTTGCCTAGAATCTCGCATAGTTTAGCAGATCATTAAATGGAGTTAGTGTTGACTTTACCTAGTTGACATTTAGGTGTCCTAATTCACCCAAACTAGTTAGGTGGCGACTCCGCGAACCCTTTTAGCATCTTTTTTATTTTATTTTCTAACCTTTAAAGCATGAGTAGTAGAAATGCCGCGGTCGAAAATGGGCGTGACAACTGCAGCTGTCATTAACTCTATGAGTCTATTTAGTTTTTGTCCCACCATTTTTTGGGCCATTTGACTCTCGTTCTCTCCGATATTTTCTCCGCTTCCTTCAGACACCACTACGTCAACTGGAGGTACATGAGCTTCGTGATGAACCTCCTCTTGAGCCCCCGGAATTTGTGAATTCACCATTTTCTGAAATAGAAATTTGGTCAAGGAATCTTCTGTAACATCTCCTCTTAGCATCTTTGCCCCTCTGAATGAGGATTGGAATTTTTCCGGGACAGAGTTGAATATTATCTGTAATATGACTCCAATCGGAAAGTTGAAGAAGGTCGGGTCGTAGGAACTCCTCTTCTGTCTACTCCTAAGCAAACACGCACAAAGTACGATTGTGTCACCCATATACTCGTTAAAATCATCTTCCGAGTTCATCTTACGATACATGAATTCCTTCTGAGCTTGCATTTCCCTTGCCTGTTCCTCGAGTACTTCCCTCTTTGTTGGAACTCGCCTTATAATAACCATCTACACAACAATTATTGGTCAGTATAACGTTGTACAATCTTCTTCCTAACCCGTGTGAAAGAGGTAGTATAAGAATCAAGTCTTGAAAATGACTCAAAATAGGCACGAGAAGAGTATGAAAGAAGGGAAACTTTAGGATGTTATTCCGTTCACTTATTACTAAGGTGGCGCGCACACCGTCGCAATAAGTAACCGTTTAAACACCCAACTCGAAGAAAACTTCCTAGAATCTCCTAACCTGGTTTAGCTCTGATACCAACTTGTCACGCCTCGACTTTTTCTAAGCCTTTACTTAGGGCGTGATGGCACCTGAATAATTATTTCTCACCAGGAGCACCATTTAATTCTCTTTATTTAAAAATTTAGACTTATATTTAAACACAGAGCCATTAATAACAATAAAAATAAAGAAATCTGTTTATGACGTTATTGAAAACATAACGCGAGCCCATGCTCGTGCAAATACTGTTTTTACATAAACATACTGACAAAGATTATTCTAAGTTGGAAAAGAGACCATCCCACACGGGCATTTCCCGAGACACTGAAACTGTTATTCTGAACCTGACGAGTACCAAGCCCGAAGCAATGGATTTGGTATGACAAAGAGGTTGCGGGACGATCGCTAGCCTTGACGTGGAGTCTTTCCCCTATCACGCTTTTCTGAAACATGTTAAATAAATAGTCAGCCCCACCATCCGGCCGTGGTGAACTTACTACGCAATTCAAAGTAACACCACAATATTCCAAGTGCAATCACATTATAACGTAATAAGCATATTGCAAAAACATATTAGGTTACAACACTTTTAAATATGCAGCAATTCCTCATAGGAAATTCTTAGTTTAACTAACACTTTATTTTATCTCGTATAATACGTTAAGACATCCCCTTGCATTTCTATATATTTGTTGCATTTATATATTTGTGAACGCATATTCACTTTTCATATTTGTCGCGGCGTGCAACCCGATCCATTCTATTTACGTATTTGTGAACACGTATTCACTTTACGTTGTGTTGCGGTGTGCAACCCGATCCGTTATGTTTACGTATTTGTGAACGCGTATTCACTTTACGTTTTGTTGCGGCGTGCAACCCGATCCATTATGTTTACGTATTTGTGAACGCGTATTCACTTTACGTTTTGTTGCGGTGTGCAACCCGATCCATTATGTTTACGTATTTGTGAACGCGTATTCACTTTACGTTTTGTTGCGGCGTGCAACCCGATCCATTATGTTTACGTATTTGTGAACGCGTATTCACTTTAT
The DNA here is from genome assembly GCA_029844215.1 of Przewalskia tangutica. Taxonomy (NCBI): domain Eukaryota; kingdom Viridiplantae; phylum Streptophyta; class Magnoliopsida; order Solanales; family Solanaceae; genus Przewalskia; species Przewalskia tangutica. Next base: position 47,340,480 of record CM056723.1, read on the forward strand.
GTTTTTTTGCGGCGTGCAACCCGATCCATTATATATTTATGTATTTGTGAACGTGTATTCACTTTACGTTTTGTTGCGGCGTGCAACCCGATTCATTATGTTTATGTATTTGTGAACGCGTATTCACTTTACGTTTTGTTGCGGCGTGCAACCCGATCCATTATATATTTACATATTTGTGAACGCATATTCACTTTACGTTTTGTTGTAGCGTGCAACTCGATCCATTAGATATTTATACATTTATGTGAACACATATTCACTTTTCATATTTTTTAGAGGGTCAAATAAATAATATTCTCTTTTTCAACATTCCGCTATTCATACTTGTAATGATTATAACTTTTCAACCATAACTCCAACTAAGGCGTTTCTCAAGCTGAAACTAAGGTAAGACGGGGTTCGTTGTACCAAATTTCATTTAAAACTACTTTGGGTAACTAACACAAACTTATCCTCAAAACAACCACATGAAATTTGTTTCAGCATAATTTTTATTAAACAGAACCAAATCTTAAAATAGTCATAACTCCTAATCCGTAAACCCGTTCAAGCCACATAAAATCTCAAAATGACGAGAACAGAGAGCTACATGTCTCCATGTGAACCATCCTTTCATATTCTGTATCATTTGGTACAGTTTTACACTTTTATTCGCTGCTCTTCCTGGATCTCGATAGATCCGAGGCAGAAACTTTAAACAACGATAACGCTCAATCCGTAAGTCAGATAGACCTCCGTAAGGTTTCAAAATGTCCACAACAGAGATATCTAGAACTTACATTTAACACAAATTTTCATATTTCTCACGGATTTGTACAGTTTTACATTTCAACGTCCTGCCCTTCTAGATTCCGATGAATCCGAGGCAGCAACTTCAAACTACAATAACTCTCCACTCGTAAGTGTTACACCCCGTAATTCCAGAACATGTTTATAAGAACGTACGTAAGAACTCAAATGTTAAGAATTGAGACTAGTAAAAATTTATCGAAATTATGGAAATGTCGGGAAACGAAATATTGCGACGAATGGGAGGGCGACACGTGTCACCCCCATTTGTTGGTCATGGGCGAATGGACCATGGGTGTTATGGTCAATTGTCCCAAGTTAAGATGACCAAGTCTTGCTAGGGCTAGAGCTTGATAATATTGACTAAGTCAAAAGGGCCACTTGGCTAGATTTTTAAGTGAATTGGATCCAAGCCACCCAATTGTTCTCATCTTGACCCTCCATGTTGTTATTTAAACATACTAGTAGCAAGACTAGTTCCCACACTTAGAAAATTTTCAAGAAAACTTGTTCTTGTCTTCATAAGCTCTCGGGTTAGGGTCAAATAGCAAGACAAGATTTTTCGTTTGTTGTTCAATAATCTCCACACTTTAAACCAAGGTTCCTAAGAGTATTGTAAGGGTATCTCAATAGAAAGATCCCGGAAAAGTGTCGTTTTTGTATTAGTCGCAAGGTGAAAACCTAAGTCACTTTCCTAGGTTTGGTTTGGAAATTGAAGGAAAATTGTTTGTGATCTTCTAAGGGCTTCAAGTGGCAGATTGGAGTGTCAAGGAGAGGCTCTAAATTGCTAGGGAGCGACTTCGGATCTTGAAGTTGGATTAAGGCTCGTTAAGGTAACAATCTTGTTCTCTTAAGTGTTATAAGATTACATATTGTGGTAGCCTTACATTTTAACTAGCATGAAGTATATGTATTAAAGATTGATAAGTGTTATGGATATTGGAAGCCTAAATCCGAAATGACATTATTAGCCATTTGAAATTGAAATACAATTTGGTCGGTAATTAGAATCGTCGCATGTTATCTACTTGAAGATTGTAGTAGTTATAATCGATTGCGGCTTGATAACATGTTATACTAAACAACTTGGATTGAAAAGGAATTGGAAAGAAGACTTTGTGTTGTTGTACCTCAAATTGCCGAAAATGACATTGTATTTTGGACTAGTTTGATATCAATTGTGGGGCGGAATTTTACACGTCTTGTTAGGCGTGTAATCCCTATTGTTAGCTACATTGTTGAGCCTTAAATGTGGCGTGTTTGGTTATTGAATTCGGGCCTTGAAAAAGGTGGAAAAGTATGTAGAAACAAAGGAAGTGCTGTCCGATTTTCCGTAGAATTTAGTGACTTTGCACTTAGAATATTCTACGTTTGAAGTTAGAAGTTAAGAGACGTACTATGGTCATTATAGGTTGACATACTACGTACGGCATATTGGACTTAGCAAGTGGATTGAACCGAAGAGGTATGTGGAACTTTCCTATCTCTTGAGCATGAGTAGTTGTAAATATATAGTACGGTAGACGTACGAGATTTTAATGAATCTAATTTCATTTGATATCCTTGACTTGTTTTAAGAATGTCCAAGTTGGTTGAGTTGGGGAATTAACTCACTTGTTAAAAAGATTAAGGATGTCTTAGTTTTTAAAGTTAAGGGACTTGAAGAAATTTTGAAAGTATATGATACTTGTTTTGTTTGAAAGTATAAGTCCCTTGGATATAAGGAATAATGTAATTGCCTAAAGTATAAAGTTAGTATAACGACTTTATGGGAAGTTGATTATAATAGCTTTATGGAAAGATGAAAGAGTGGTTCACTCTAGTAATGTAAATAATGATAAATGACTTGAAATAATGAAAGGCAAATTGATTTGAAGGCATCAATTGCTTAAGGTTTTAAAGAAAGAAGTCACTTGATTTAGAATCCTATAAATGTATTTCTAAAAGGTATTGTGACTTGTTTTGAAAAGTAGATATAACTTGCTACTACGGTTATTAGTATCTTGGAAGTTTTATATGAAAAAAAGTCATTTGAAAAGAATAGAAGTATGTAGTACTTTGTGTTAAATTCCCGGATTTTATAATGACATGTTAGTGCCTTAAGTAAACTAAAATGAGAGTGTATATGAACAAAGATAATAAGAAGTTAGGGGATTTCTTAACTTGCTTATGATAATTGTGATAAGCCGGTGGTGTTTATGTTATGTATGATAAGCTGGTAATGCTTATGTTATGTATGATAGCCGGTTGTGCTAGTGATATATTGTTTCATTACGGGGTCATTCCCCGGGTTTGTGGCCTTTGCATATTCCGTGGATTTGCTACCCATGATGCGAGGAATACCTCATGCGAGTCCGTAGGGCTTATGCGGGTGAAATAGTCCTATGCGGGGCGGACCAGTCCTATGCGAGAGATTACCTCATGCGGGTCCACACGACTATCTGGCGGATCTGATCATGCGAGAAATTACCGCGTGCGGGTTCATACGGCTTTATCACGGGTGAAATAGTCCCGGAGTAGGATTGCTTAATGATACTACGGGCGGGTGACCTACTTTGATCACGAGCCTCTATTTTTATGCGATAAAGTATACACTTGTTTACTCTCATTGTTAGTAAGACACGGTCTGTTGTAATTTGATTATCATACATGTCTCGGCTTTATTTTAGACTTATGATGTAAATTGCGGTATTTTCGATTTACATACTTGGTACATATGTGTCACCCGCTTTCCTCGAGCGGTGCGTTAACGCCGCGGTGAGGGTAGCGGTGGTGGATCCTCATTCTTAGAATCACCGATCAGTGTCGAAGCTCCATTTCTCGGAGGCTTGTCTTTTAGTACGGTTTTCTGATGTTGTAGATTTATGTACATTCAGGGTATGGCGGGCCTGTCATACTTGTTATTCTTAAGTGCGTAGTCATATTTGTGGATTGGGTTTTAAGAACAGAGATGTACTGATTTATTTTTGGTTTATGTATATTTTACGGAAGGTGGCCTTATCGGCTAGCCTGTTGATGTTTATTGTCGAAGTATTTATATGTGTTGTGTATGTTCCGCTGCTATTCTCTGATGTATACTTGAAAGGGGTGCCCAAGTAGGGCACCAGTCGCGGGCCCGGGGTCGGGTCGTGTCAGTAAGTCCGTTTTAACCCCTATTTGGCTATATATGTCCGTAACAGAGAGATTTACACCCATGTAAATTTTTATATAATTCTAATAAGTAAAACTCAATAAAAACAACCGTAATTATGCCTTTCCGAATTTCGGCCAAATCTAAGGCAGGAACTTTGAACTATGATAACTTTTAAACCGTATGTTCATTTTACCTCATTTTTGGTTCTATATGATCATAATATAGAGGTGTACCATTCTTCCGAATTTCATCAAATTTTAACAATTATAACTCAGTGAAACCAGTTCGTTAAAAGCTCATGACACAACTAGTTGTCTAAACAATCAAAAGCTCATTATTTCTTTTCAACACACAATTCTTATTCTAACATGTATTGAACTTAAAATAAAGGATGTTACCAAGAATTTCTGAGTGAGAAAACTCACCTTGTAAGCGCAAAAATGATTGTTGTTCGATTGTTAAAAGTGACACTTGCTCCTTAGTATTTTTTATTCTAGTTCTTCTTGCACTCTAGATATTTTTTTCAGACTTGTTTTCTTCTTATTCACTTGTTTTTTTTCTCTGATTTTTCTATCCTTTGTGTTGGATACTTTGTTTGTGTATAAGTACCATATACTTGAGGTGTTTGTGTGCAACATAAATGAGGTGGAAGGACACGAGTTAGAGGGGAATTAAAGATGAGGGGGAAGGGAAAAGAATGTGCATTTGATGGCTGAACACTAACATAAATATTTGTTCTTCTTAATGGCTATAAATGGAGCAGATACATTGCCTCTTCTTTTTTCCTTACCCTTTGGACTGAACAATAAAAACGTGAAAATTGTAAATTTTATATTTGTTCCTCTTAATGGCTAGAAATGAAACAGATACATTGACTCTTCTTTTCCTTATTCTTTTGCTCCCAAAGGCAATTCATGTAAATGTCTTTCTTTTACTAATATATATCCTTTATATTATATTAGAGTAGACACATAATGTTATTATATAAGCTTTCAAATTGTACCCCATTTAAATGGGCGTAACATAGATATAAAATAGCTCTCAAATTGGACCCCCATTTAAATGGACGTAACATAGATATAAAATAGGATCGAAGTGGTGTATACTAATAGTATAATTATTTCAATTTCTTGAGGAGAATAATTTCTTTTTGTATTATGTTATTTTTTTTGTTATTATAACAATAATTTGGGACTTCACAGTTTCTGATGTGTCCAATGTAAGTGTTGATCCATGTATCAGTCATATAAATAAACTTGATGTTTTGTGGCATTACATACTTGGACATGCACCTTGCTCTAAAATGAAAATTATCTCTTCTATTAATACCACTTTGTCATCTAAGCAATATTTCAGCCCATTGGCAAAACAAACTAGGCTACCCTTTGCTGACAACACTATACAAACCACTATTCCATTTCAACTTATTCATATTGATACATGAGGACCTTACCAACCATGATCCTACTTTTGATGGTTCCAAATACTTCTTAACCATTGATGATTATACCAGAGCCACTTGAACTCACTTATTGGGTGTCAAGAGCAATGCATTTGACATTTTAAAAGCTTTTAATTCTTTAGTGGAAACCCATTTTCACTCTAAAGTGCAAGCTGTAAGAAGTGATAATGCACTTGAACTTGGGTCCAGTTCCTCTGGTTCTAAGTTCTTTCTTGATAAAGGTATTGTCCACCAAACTTCATGTCCTTTACACCCCACAACAAAATGGGGTGGTAGAATGAAAACATAGGCATTTATTTGAGACTGCTAGATATTTAATATTTCAATCTCATCTTTCCTCTAGATTTTGGGGTGATTGTCTTTTGACTGCTACTTATTTGGTTAATAGATTTTCCACACCCATTTTACATCACAAAAGTCTATATGAAGTTCTCTATGGTAAGCCTCCTACATATGGGCATTTAAGAGCATTTGGTGCCTCTGTTACTCAATTGTTCCTTCTCCTCATAGGGATAAATTCATTATTAGGGCTTTGCCTTGTGTCTTTGTAGGATATCCTTTTGCTAAGAAAGGATACAAGATGTACAATCTCATTTCAAAATCTTGTTTTGTGTCCAGGGATGTTGTGTTCCATGAAACTATCATCCCTTTATTGCATTTCTCCAAGTCACCTTCTTGTATATCTCTTTTTCCTTTTCCAGTTTCTATGATGATCCTCCATATCCTCCTCCTCCTAGCTTTGACATAAACTCACCTCATTCTCCTACTTCTTCTACTCCTATAGTTCCTTCACATAATTCTAGTCCTCCTGCAACTCCTTCCTCTACTTCTACTCTTCCTCTCTCTATTTCCAATCCTCCTGGGGATCATTCAGATGTTTCTAGTCTTTCATTTTCTGAACATATTCCCCTGCAGATATAACTTGTGCTCCTCCTGTCCCTTATCCTACTAGACAATCCTCCAGGGTTCCTAAAAGACTTGTTTACCTTCAAGACTACATCTGTCCTATTCCAAACTCCACTTCTATATCTTTCTCCTCTATTTTAGCTCAGCAGATTATTTTTTTAACCTTACATATATTCTCAAGCAGCACCAATTCCTGAATGGCAAGATGTAATGAGATACGAGTTTGATGTCTTAGAAGCAAATCACACTTACTCCATTGTTGAGTTACCCCTGGAAAGAAGCCTATTGGCTGTAATGGTCTATAAGGTCAAGTATATGGATGATGGTAGTCTTAAGAGATACAAGGCCAGACTGATAGTTAGAGGGATACACAAGTTGAAGGGGTTGACTTCCATGAGTCTTTTCCCCTATTGTCAAGATGTCCACTATTAAGTCTTTGATAGCAGCGGTTGTTAAGCAACATTGGTCCTTATTCCAACTTGATGTAAATAATGCTTTCCTTCATGGTGATTTAGATGAGGAAGTCTTTATGAAGTTTCCCCCTGGTTTATTTGTCCCTGCTTCTTTTATTCCTTTAGTATGTAAACTACAGAAATTCTTGTATGGCTTGAGACAGGCCTCTAGGAAATGATATGCTAAACTATATCAGGCCTTACACTCTATGGGTTACCAACATTCTTTAAATGACTATTCACTGTTCACTAGAATTCTGAGGATTCTCTTGCCATTTTGGTTGTATATATGGATTATATAGTGTTAACAGGGACTAATTTAAAAGAAATTGATGCTCTTTCCTTCATGATCAATTTAAAATCAAAGACTTGAAACTTCTCAACTATTTCCTTGTCATAGAGGTTTTGTACTCTGCTTCAGGTGTTCTATTGCATCAGACTAAATTTATTCATGACTTGATCAAAGAGTTTCATTCTGAGGTATGTTCCCCAGTTATTTCTCCTTTTGAACTCAATGAAAAGTTGAAGGATGGTATGGGGGAGCCTTTACCCAAGCCTGATGTGTCTAGGAGTTTAGTTGGAAAGCTGAATTTCTTGACAAACACTAGACCAGACCTATGTTTTGCAGTACAACATCAGAGTTAGTTCATGCAAAGTCAATGTGTTCCTCATATGAAGTTTGAACTTCACTTGCTCTGATATTTGAAGGGTACTTATAGCCTTGGCATATTTTTCAACAATTCCCTGACATGTCCCTCAGAGTATACTATGACAGTGATGGGGGATCATGTCCTGATAGCAGGAGGTTTGTCACTGGTTTTTGTGCCTTATTGGGTGGTAGTTTGATTAGTTGGAAAGCTAAAGCCTGTTGTCTCCTTGTCTTCTGCTGAATTAGAGTACAAATCCTTAAGAAAGGTTATGAGTGAGATTACTTGGTTAACCAAATTATTGACTGATTTTGGGCATCCTGTTTTGTCATCCGTCCCTGTATTCTGTGATAATCAAGCAACAGTTTACATTGCAAAGAATCTGGTATTCCATGAACGCACCAAGCACATTGAGCTTGATTGTCAGTTTGTGCGAGCCAAACTTCAGGATGACCTGATCATCCTTCATCACACTTCCAGTGCTACTCAATTAGCTGATATTTTCACAAAGATATTACCAGGGGCTGCTCATCATTCTCATCTTGACAAGTTGGTTGTTTTTATCACCCTCCAACTTGAAGGAGGGGGGTTGGAATTAATAATTCCATTAGTGGTGTTGCTTAGATGATTTTGTATTTGCATTGTTTTTCTTTCTAATTATATTTTGTTCATGTTTTGAGCCTATTGTAAATTGGGTCCCTATTTTATTTTAGTCATCTGGATCCTATATAAGGTGGATCCGGCACACTTGTATATTGATTTTGCTAATTCATTTTTCTCAAATGAATCTTCTCTCTCTTAACCGACTCATATCTTCAACCTTTGTTCTTCATATTCATCCATGTATTGAATTCTATCTCTCTTTCCATTTCAAAACTCAAGAAAGCTCTAACTTAGGATTATCATTCCAAGACGAATTCGATTTATCTTGGAAAGCGTGCTAACCCTCCCGCAAGCTGAAACAAGACTACGGAAAAAGTAATTCAGGGATAATAGATCCAAAAATAGTTACATAAACTCATACAAAACTAACAGTAAGTATGTGACAATTCAAGTTACTTGTCCTTTATACTGATTACTTTAACATTAAACAAAGATTAGCATTTTGAGTTTTCGATTATAGCTGAACCCGCTCACGCATTCTCCAGTGTCCAGCTAGGATGCCTACTTTATTAATTCAAGAAATGTAGAAATCCTTGGGCCATCACGAAAATCTTCTGGAATCTGCAATGGCAGATGGAAAATTCTTTACCTGGGGTATACATTAAAAGGGTTGATCCCAAAGTTTATCTCCCCAAGAGAAGGATATGTAAAGAGGAGAGAGCATAAAGTGTGTCCTGGCATAAATTGTGTGTAGAGAAAGGCATAATGAAAAGATAATTTGGCCGCCAATCTCTTTTTCCCTTTGATCTAATTCCCCCCACCTAATTATTGATTTGTTCTCCAGAATATTCTCTAATATATACTGTTGGTGTTTTGGTACGCGGACTAAATTATCCCGGAATTATAGTCATGAGACTACTTTATCTCATCTGGATATCTCAGCATTAAGTTAGCACTTTATTTTGTATTATGTTTGACAAAAGATATATCTCAGGTTAAATCTACACCTATTAAACATAATATAAATTACTCCCAAATTTAATGATGGAATATTTCACCTTTTAATGAGTTCCAAAAAACTGGTCCTTACTCCCTGTTTCAATTTGTATGATTTTTTTTTCTTTTTACTATGTCAAAGAAAAAAAAAATATACCTTACTATATTTAATAATTTTTTAACTTTAATAAGATAATTTCTAGCCATATAACTATACAACAACATACTCAGTGTAGTCTCACAAGTGGGATATGGGGAGGGTATGATATACGCAAAACCTTACGTTTATGAAGTAGAGATAATGTTTTCGATAGATTCTCGGCTCAAAACTATGTTTCTGATAGCTACATAACTATCTTTGATTTATTTTAAACCATAACACATGTTTTAAAAAAAATCTTTTATTCTTAAACTCATGGCAAGTCAAACACTTTTCACATAGATTAAGATAAAGAGAGTACTACTTATGTATTAAATAATTCAAACATGACAACCAAGTCAGAAAGCAACCAATATTAAAACTTGATTCTGTAGTCACCACTTTCTGCATTGTCTAGGGGAAATTTATTTACATGGAATTGAAAGTAAAAGGGTGGTCGAGGTGCAAATGGAGGGAAGCATATATTCATGTTCAACTTTCTGAAAGAGCCTCAAACAAGCATGAATGAGATTTTTGGAAGGGCTCAAAACGTCTCTACAAAAGCAAAGATCACTTATCATCACTGGTGCTCCTCCTCTTCCTTCTCGTCCTTCTAATTGTCCTACACCTCCTAATCCTCCCAATATTATACCTATAACTCAGGTGCCACCGATCGTTGGACAGAAGAATTACACTTATCCTTACTACTATTATTTTGCTTCAGAGGCAGCTTCTCTTTCACTTCATGGATCCATTCTTCTGGAATTTAGGGTGGTCTTCCATTTCATTTGCATTTGTTGGTGAAAACATTAGGGGAGCCTTAGTGTAACCGGTTGAAGTTTATAATTTTTATAACTATCTCAAGTTAATAAAGTATACAATAATAAATGAATGCACAATCAAACATTTATGAATATTAGTAAAAAGTTTTATATATATATATATATATATATATATATATATATATATTATTGTATATAATAATTAAAAATAGATAGAAAACATGCAAATTTATTTGGATGACAATACTTAATTAGTAAGCATGGTTGTTCTAGCCAGTGTTTTAAAAGGTCGCTCTAGAACTCCTTCGGGGTAGGACACTGACAAAACGTCTCGAGGCTCATGTGTGGGGCTTACTTCTATGAGGCTTATGCCACTAACCGCTCAAATGTACGCTCTAAACTCGTCTAACACCCAACGCTCAGGGCTGTCAAATTCCGTAGTTGACCTCATAATTCTTTAATAATTGTATGATGCTTAATAATTTTTTCATATATAGAAATAAAAATATTGAGAGTAACTCAAGCAACCAGATGTAGTATTGTGGATTTACTATTTGAGAACATCGTACGAGGGTGAATATCACTTAACATTTCTCTAAAAAAATACATAGCTGAATTTTACAACTTCACTTGTCACTTCTTCATGTTTTTGTCTTATATCTCAAAATCATCATATTTTATTATTTCGGTATTTGCAAGTAATTTTTTTTTCATGAAGGGGTGATCTTTTAATTATAATACTGATAAAGCTTATTGATTAGTTTCTTTTAGGGAGGTAAATTGCATTGTATGATAGTAATCTATTTTAAGAAATTATAATTCTTTTATTGTTTGAAAATTAAAATGTTAGAGTTGATTTGCATCCCATAATAACTTTATATCATTGCATTATTTATACTTGTAAAATCATGTTAAAAGTTTTATTTTCTATGAGTTTCTTTAATCATATTTTTTATTTCTTTTAAACTATTAATGTATTTTTTTCTTTTTGTGTTATTATACTATTTTACTATATTATAAATTAAAAAATTTAAAGATCCATGGAACTTATGCTCTATGCCTCGGGCTTACGCCTCATATATATTAAGTAAAACACCCTGCCTCACGCCCCCGCGTCTGAATCTCTTCATCTGCACCTTACATTGCCTCATCTTTGATTGGAACTTATGCTTTTTGTTACGACCCTAGGACTGTTGAAAGCTCCCACAACGTTCAATTTGAGAGGTAGTATGTTGTCCATTTCCCGAGCTCCAACCTTCCTCAACTGTCTCCTTAACATCAGTTTCCCGAAGCCAGGAATGTATAAAGCGAAACTTATTAATGTCAAATGATACGTGTGCCCAAGGAGATAAAAAACAATATATGGTCACTAGAAGAAATTTTCATATGGTACATGTTAAGAGTCCCACATCGAAAATGGAATGTGAACATTGACTCCTTATATTGATTTTGTTAAGGGGCTAAGAACAATAACAACAAAATGAAATAAATTCGAATGCGAATTCTGTTTCCGAATGTCGGAAATTATGTTGTCCAACACTAGTAACAACACTTTAGTAAAATAAAAAACTTTGAAGAGTAAATACAGCGGAAATCTAAAGTACACGAAGATTTTAAATTTTTATAAGTTATATATATAATATAACTTATGATGGTCAATGATCAAGTGTTTTGTATATATATTATATACAAATAAACAAATTTCTTACTTTACAGATTTACAAGATAAAATGGAAAGGAATTAAAAGTTTAAGTCGCAGATGACTTCTGTTTGAAAAATCTAACTAAGTAGACATAGACAACCTCTAATTACAATCGCTCCATACAAAACTAATCTAGAATCTAAACATCAATTGTAATATTATACAGAATGTTGTCGACACACTCAGGCAACACTGGTGATCCAAACTTCTGATATGAAATTCAGAGAGCTCTCTTGGTATTTTTACTTTAATGTTGATTCATTGTAGTATCCTCTCTATTTATAATAGAGAGTCTTCCTTGAAAAGTTCATCGATCAGTTGTGGAGGTTGAGGGAAAGGTGGGCAGCTGGTAGGTTTTGGTTGGAGATGATCAAGCAGCAAAAACCTCTAACAGCTTTGACTTGTTCCTCACGAAAAGCAGCAGCCTTGACTCATTCTTCACACGTGTTTACCAACTCTTTGTTACCTTGGCAAGTCATATTTACTACATAGTAATCATTACGTGAAGTAATGCAAAATCAATTCTGAAAATATTGATCCGAATGTTGTACAATATTTGTCCCAACATACTTGCACATTCATATCAATACTTTAGGAGTTATGTTGGGTCAAATGTCACAACACCAAATCCAACATTAACAATCCCCCATTTTTTTCCTTTCTTAAAAAAACTCATTAAAATGTAAGGTTGACTTAGGATGTTGTCACAAATGTTGTCCAACATCTGTGATCAATAAGTTCAAAGTCATGTTCCTTCTTAACATGTGATGACATACAAGCAAACATGTGTATACTAATTCATAGGATTAGAAAAAAAATATGAGCACACATATCATCCAATATATACAAAACACAAATAGAAATAAACCATTGTCAACAAATATCCACATCAATCCATCAAACCATTAAACCATTGAACAAACATTTACAGCTCAGTTTTAGCAACATCATCCAGCTTCATCCTTGCTCATCATACAATAGCAGCAGATTCCAGTAGCTTTCTACCCCTATATAACAACTTCAGCTTCCTCTTCCTCCCCCTGCATCAGCATCTCCACATGCATCTGCATCTCTATCTCCCCTTTTTTTGTGAAGAAAGTAGCTTCATGAAATGGTCTCTAGCTTGTATCAGTGCATTTCTTGCAGCATCAACCTCAGAAATTTGTTGGTTGATTTTTCCAATTTGGTCCACAAGCGATTTTGTAGATAGTGTAGATTGTCCTGGACCAGTATTGTCCATAATGTGGGTGACATTACTGGCAACATTTTCACTTTCAACTTCCTTCTTCCAAGTCAAGTCGACGACTCTTTCCTTGCTCTTCAAAATTGCTTTGTAGTGAAAAGCTCATGAGCCTTCCCTAAAATGTCTTCTCTCTTAGGGTCAAAGCCTTAGGTGGTTAATACTTTGTAGATCAGAGAGGTAAAAGGAAGGATTTAAGTTGATTCTTTCTCAACCAAGTTGGCGATTAGATGAAATATCATTTTCCCAAATCAACTTTCAAATCTTTCCCAATTTTATACAGTAGGGTGACTTGTTCAGATGTTACAATTGACTCATTCATTGAAGGGAGCCAATTGTGAATAACAATTTTATGGAGGGTGGAAAACAGGGTTATGAGTTTGGAGGCTAGACATCTAGAGATCCACTTCTTCATTATACCTCCAGTGAGGTATTCAATTACCTCATCCCTATTATCTATCGCATGTTCTGGTACTCTCACATTATCTCCAACATTTTGGCTTATACATTTATTTATGATAGCAGACATAAAAAGATATACCTTGTTATAGAGATATACCTTTCCAAATTTCTCTGAGGAGGTATCCTCTATAGCAGAGCTTAAATTATCATAAAACATCCTTATTATCTCATCAACATATGGTTCTTTTTCAGTGACAGAACCAAGAAGATGTCTGTCCTTTAATAATTCTACCAAACCATATTCACTACAGAAATCAATATCTAATACTCTTTCAGGCCTAATTACTCTATTCTTGTAAAAATCCCACATATCATGGTTAGCTTTAGAATATAATTTTCTGAGAAGGCAGATACCTCAATGTCTGAATTAGACATGTCTTAACTGATGAATTTTGTACTGTTGGAGAATGTTGTGGCACGTGTCTCTACGGATGTTGGCTGAAATGTTTCCTGAGATATTGTGGCATTTGAGGAAATATTTGTGACAGTCTTTGTAGTCTTCGGAACTCCTTTTGGAAAAAATTGTTTCAAAGGGGTTTCATCTGAAATTTCTTTTTCTTGAGACACACTGGGTTGTTCAGAAGCAGATGGTTCTTTCTCAGTTGACAAAACATAGTCCGTATTTTCACTATCACTGCTCTAGTAAGCGGGTTTAGATGTTTCACATTTAGTCCTTTTGCTACTCAAAACTTCTTGGATTTTTTTCTCAAACACTCTACTCGATCGACGAGTAGGAAAGACAGATGACCTTGGTATTTTACACAGAGATGAGAAATCAAAAGTTTGATCGACATCAATAGGGTTATTACTACCTCCTGGATAGTTGATATCTAAAGGTTCATCAAAATATTTACACATTATTGCTTTAGAAAGATCCTCATGGAGATTTGAGGAAGAAGACTAGCCCAGTTGCTGAGGTGTATTCAACGGAGGGCTAATCTCATGGGAGTGTTGGATGGAATGTCGGTTGACATTTGTTCTGACATTGGAGAAGTTTCTATCTGTGAGAATTGATGAGAGGGTTTTGAGGAGTTAGGGTTTTTTATTGAGATTGTAGTTTAGTTTGATGATTTCATATGGTTGTGTATACCCGATGTGATTTTCCCTCATTTTTATTATTTTTACGGGAAAATCGGAAATGATAAAATAATATCAAATGAGGGGAATATTTATATACATGACAAACCTTTTCTTAGCAACAAAAATTCCTTATTTTTAGGTGTTTCAATTTTACTCATTAACTTACACCTAAAATATTGGGATAAAAAATAAACATCACGGTAGAAATAACATTTAATCTTATCATTTTAAATTATGAAATTTCATTAAACAAGGCATAAAATAAGGAGTAAAATATGATATTTCAAAAATCAGATAAGAACAAAATCTCAACACATATCACATTCTGAAAATGTCAACAACAAAGTTAGCAACATTTTGGACGACACAAGTATTTTGATCCCACAAAAATTTCCAGACTTGGCAACAAAATAAAACAAGTTTTATACGCACTTTATGAGTTTGACCACTGGACCAATGTAATATTTTCCCATCATGTTCTTGGTCTAATCATATAACACACATAAATAAAATTGTGTGTCAAAAATAAGAATACTTTTATGGTATTCTCAAATCTCTTCTTGAAGCACTTGATACTCCTATAGAATAGGAACAATATCTTTTCACGGATTTTGCCCATTTTATCACAGTTGTCAAATATTTGTAAAGGCTTTGCCTTATTTTGATACTCCATTATTATGATATATATGTAATTAAACTTTATATCCAATATTCGAATCTTATTTTCTTAATTACGTTCTCAAATTATTGTCCTAAAATTACGAATGGTATCACTTTGATATCATGTTCTTATTGAAGGATCATGCTTGTGTGACCAAACGTTATGCACCATACAACCACAATAATCAGTTAGTGATATGACATAGGTAATGTCACCCGAAATGTCAGACAACATTTCAGCTGACATTCACAAAAAAAAGATTACAAAGATCAAGAGATTTCTTCAAACCAGAAAATCTCTCATGGTCCAAAGTTTTTGTAAAATATCAGCTAGTTGATGAAGTGTGTTGACATGTTCAATTATAACTAGCTGTTTTCAACTAAATCTCTTAAAAAGTTATGTCTAATGTCAATATGTTTAGTACATGAGTGTTGAACTGGATTTTTGGAAACATTTATAGCACTCAAATTATCATAGTACAAAGTCAAATTATTGCTAGAAAATCCATAGTTGTCTAACATGTGTCGTAGCTATATTAATTGAGAGCAACAACTTTCAGCTGCTACATATTCAGATTCAGCAGTTGAAAGCGAGATACAGTTTTGTTTAGGACTATACCATGAAACAAAGTTATTGTCAAGATAAAAACATCCTCCAGTTGTACTTTTTCTATCATCTACATCTCCAGCCCAATCTGAGTCACTAAATCATATTAAGTTAGGATTAATGTCTTTGGAATATCAGATTCCCAAATCACATGTGCCAGCAACATATCGAATAATACGTTTCACGACATTTAAGTGAGACATTTTAGGACACGCTTGAAAACGTGCACAAACACAAACACTAAACATAATATTTGGGTGACTAGCAGTAATATAAAGAAGACTACCTATCATAGATCGATATAATGTTGTGTCGATATTGTCACCAACATTATCCTTACATACATTCTGTTATGAATCCATTGACGTTTTCATCTGTTTAGCGTTCTCCAAACCAAATCTTTTAACTAGATTCTTGGTATATTTACTATGTGAGATGAAAATTATATCTTCATTTTGTTTTATCTGCAAGCCTATGAAAAAAAGTTAGTTCCTCAATCATGCTCATTTCAAATGTCGATGACATAGCTTCAACAAATGAGTTTAGGCACGAATGTGAAGTCGATCCAAAGACTATGTCATCCACGTAGATTTGAGCAATTATAATATCTACTCCATGTCGTTTAATGATCAATGTACGATCAACTTCGCCACGGTTAAAACCAAATTTAAGAAGAAAGTTAGTTAAACGACCATACCATGCACGAAGGGTTTGTTTCAACCAATACAAAGTCTTTTTAAATTTGTACACATAGTGTGGATGGTAAGGGTATTCAAATTTTTTTGGTTGTTCAACATATACCTCCTTGTCTAGATAACCATTTAAGAAGGCACCTTTTACATCCATTTGGTATAAAATAATTTTCAGACAACAAGCAATAGCAAGTAAAAGTTTAAGCGACTCGATTCTAGCTACAGGTGCGAAAGTTTCATCAAAATCAACACCTTCAACCTGAGTATAACCTTGTGCAACTAGACATGCTTTGTTTCTAACAATTATTCCCGATTCGTCTGATTTATTTTTTAAAATCCATTTAGTTCCCATTACATTTGTATTATTTAGATATGGAACTAAGTTCCAAACTTCATTTTGAGAAAATTGTTCAAGCTCTTCTTGCATTGCTTGTATCTAGAAATTATCTTTAAGTGCTTCTACAATATTCTTTGGTTCTAATATAGATATAAAACAAGAAAGACTAATCTATTGGTATATGGTTGACATACACACATGATCGGTGTATTTTATATACACCTTTTGAGTCAGTTTTAGTTAGTCTTTTGTCCCATTTTGCACATATAAGTGTCGTATTAGGATAGTTTTTCTTTCTTTTGAGTCAAAGTGGTTAAAATGGTCAAATGGCGGAAAAAGAGCAAAAAGAGGGCAAAAGAGACGCCAGTGGAAACGAGAAAGTGGCGAACGAGGAAAAATCAAGACCGCTGGCCGCGGCGCTCTGCGATCAGCGAGCGCGGCGCCATCATTCGAAGAAGGTGCGAAGATCCAGCGCTGCGGCTAAAAGGCCACGCGCCACTATCCGCAGAAGATAAGATATAGCGCGCGCCTCGAGCGACAGCAGGCGCGGCGCTACACATCCGAAGCCACGGGAGATGCGGCCGCGGCCTCGACAGCAGATATCGGCGCGGCGCCAAAACACCCAACGGATTGCAGAGCTTCGGCGGCCATGGCCGCTGCGAAGCCGCGAAAAAATAGGTTTTCGGCGGATTTTGGGCGGGCTGCAGGGAAAAGTTGAGGCGGTTTTCGATCTATAAAAGGAGAACCCTAGGCGCTTTTAAGGGTTCCTTCTTGCACAACACAAGACTTTTGGCTTGGAGATTGGATACCATTAATTTAGTACTTTCTTTTCCTTTTCTTTACTTTATTTCAGTTTTTGCATGATGAACTTTGAATTAGTTCTTGTCATCTTTATGGCTAGGAACTAATTCTCTTATAGGGCTTTCCATGTTGAATTACTAGAAACTTATGTTATAAATTAATGCATGCTTATGGTTATTTTTCTTATTGAGAGATCTATCCAATAATTGAGTTGAATTCTTGGTAATTAATTGACAACTAATTATCACTATATGATTTCTAATCAGATTCTGAAAAGGGGGGATTGTGAATATGCTGTAAGTTGGGTAGACATTCTTGGATTGGGGATGAAAATACCTCAATTATTTATGTAGCGTTGATGAGAGGCTTAACAACCCTAATTTTGCGCATTGTGCGTGACGGTCAACTAGGTTTTTGTTCTTAATCCTCCTATAAAGTTATCCTTATCACCGAAAGTTAGGTAAGGTGCGATACTGGGGTTGAGTGTTTATATAACCCTAACGGGAGTATAAAACGATTTCGTAAACCTGCTTTCTCCTAAAGAAGAATACCATGAGTTAATGCATTAGTAAGTAGCATAAGCGGATAGTAAGGATACATGGAAGCCCTATTCTCATCACAACTGAAGTAAACCTTTATAGTTAAATAGCTTTTATAATTCGTAGTTATAAACAACCAATCAATCATAAATTCCCCAAATAGATACTAGAAAATAGATAGTTGGTAATTGGACCCTAATCCTTGTGGACGATATTCGGTCTTATCAAAGACTATACTACTTGTCACGATAACGTGCACTTGCGTTTAAAGTGTGTGCATCTTAACGCGCATCAAGTTTTTGGTGCCGTTGCCGGGGATTAGGCATAGTTCAATATCAAATTGATCTATTTTTAATTTCTAATTTGGGTTTTGTGTATAGTTTTTTTTTCTTTTCGTTTTATGTATTTATTGTGTGAAAACAAGGGTGCCGTGATCCTTTGTTGGTTTTGATGTATCTCAGGGAGCCTGAAGATATGGAATACTACTGTCAATATGATCGAGCTCCAACCGTAGAGGAAGAGAGAGAGGAATTGCGAGAAGTCATACTCAGTCTCACTAAGTATCAAGCGCAGTTCATGGACGAAATGAGATTGGCCATAAAGAAGCTGGAACTGCAAATAGGAGAGCTCGCAGTCATTTTTAACAGCGAACAGCAATTTGAGGAGCCTGAACCAAACCCAACTATTGAGGAATCTGGTGCGATAGTTGGTGTAGAGAAGGAAAAGATTGCAGAGATCCAATTATTTACCTTCTTGGATTCTGTGGAAATTCTTTTTCTTGCACCTATTACAGAAGAAACACCACTAGCTATCACGGCTGATTCCCAATTAGGAATCCCATACCATCAAGGGTACCCCCTAGAGTTGAGAGATGTAGAGAAGTTCACGGATTCCTACATTATAGAAAGCATAAAAGACAAGCCTATTTGGGGGATAATTGTATGTTTAAGGTTCTTGGTTGAGCAAATAGTTATAGGGAAATTGAGACCTATAGCAATAAATCTGCGAATTGCAAGTAGTTCGCAGAAGGGTCCAATGAGCACTCGTACCGGTTAACTGCGTCCGGCTAAAAGACGTTAAAGACAGTGCTTGTTGGGAGGCAACCCAACGTTTTCAATTATGTTATTTTAATTTCTGTCTTTAGTTTATTTTATTTTGTTTAGAACAATCTCACGGTCTTGGGTTCTTGTGTTTGTGCTGTGATTGATAGGTACAGGGGAATGAACTAAGGCGAAATCAAGAAAAGTCGGATTTCGAGCGGGTAGCCAAGCAGCTGTAAGGCGCGTAAAAGAGCTGAACAGCAGAATTTAGCCATGCGCCAGAGCAAGGTCGCGGCGCTAAAAGTCCCGGGCGCGCAGAGATTAGGCCGCACAGCGCAGCTGGCGCCAAGCGAATTAAACTTAAAAACACCCAAAAATCAGATTTTCCCCAATTCCAATATCAAAAACCTAACTTTCCCTCTCCAAAAACCCACGAAATTCCAGAAATTTACCCACAAATCCTCCACAAATCCAACCCAACCACAACCTAAAATCTTAAATTCCTAAAAACCCCCAACTATCTCAAACAACGAAGCTCCATTCCATACACTCAACCCACAAATTGAAACAAGAACAACTTGAAGCCCTCATAAAAAGGTAATCCCTTTCTTTGTTCTTGAATCCTTTTATTGAAGTCATAGGAGGTAGTAGTTTGAAGGAGTATTGGAGTTGAAGTAGTGTGGGTGCTGAAAAGTGATTGTGAAGTTTGGAGAAAAGAGTAGAAAAGGAGGTTGTGGGTATTGAGTAGAAAAGTTGAAGTTTGGGTGTTGTATTCGCTGTTAATTGTTGAGTGTGTAGGAGACAGTGGTGCCACTAAATTAGAAGCTGCATATTTTTGTTTTAAAATGGCCACCAGGAAAAGAAGAGGATCCACATCCACCCCAACCCCACAATATGACGAAAGTAGGTTTGTAAGCTACGAAGCCTTTCAAAGATACAAAAGCGATACTGCACTTAATACCAGAAAGGGGAATGGACTACCAGGGGGCGTCATTTGGAGAATGAGATGTTTATGAGCCCATTCGGGCGATGATTGAGCTAAGGGAGTGGGGAAAATTTGTGAACCCGGAGAAGATAGCACCAGCAAACACAACAATGGTGCGTGAATTTTATGTCAACTTTCCGGAGAAGGTGGAAAGGGGATGCTTTGTAAGGGGAAGCTATGTACCTGTGACAGCAGAAAATATCAATATACAATTGAAAACAGTTGATGTTGAAGGAGGAATTGGTGATCGGAGCCATTTTAGAACATGGTCTAGGAGCACCGACAACATAAACTGGGATATCGTCGCAAACACCGTGAGCTACCAGGGAGCTGTTTTTGATATTGGAAGGAATGGGTCAAGAGCACTGAACAGGTGTCAATTCAACAAAGTAGCCAAAGGTTGGCTATACTTCGTCAGCGCCCGCATGATTCCATCCACGCACTTCACCAGAGTGCCAGAGGATAGGATTAAAATGGTATATGGAATTATGAGGGGGTTGACGATTGATGTGGGGAAAGAAATAGTGCAGAGCATTGAGGAAATCAGCAGGTTGTTAACGACAGGCGGATTGGGACATGGCTCAGTTATCACCAATCTATGTCACATGAGTGCGGTCCCATAACTACCCACTGACACTCATGAGAGAAACCAACTGCCCGTGTCCTACGGGATAATGCACTCTTTCCCAGACCCAAGCCCACCAAAGCGTGACGAGAGTACAACCAAAGCAGCAGCAGCAGAGGCCGCCATGGACGAAGATGAGCACGAAATAGGGGCTCAATATGAGGCGAGACCCAGCCACGTGCCAACCACGGGAAGCAGAACCTCCAACGCCCACAATGGAGCAATTGTATCGAATCGGATGAGGATGATCACTGGACGCGTGATAGTACAAGGGCGACAAGAAACAAGGCAACAAATCAACGAGCTGAGTTCCTTGTTCAACCAATGTCGATGCATTATCCACCGCCACCACCACCATTTTAGCCAAAGTTTGTAAGTATCTTATTTTTTTATCGTCTTTGAGTCTACACATTGGGACAATGTGTGTTTTAAGTTTGGGGGTGTTTATTTGTGTTTTGTTTCTTTATGTGTCATGTTATGTTTTACTTAAGTCTTTTTGATTGTTTTTATGTCTATTTTGAGTCACCAATTTTTTTTTCTTTTTGAGTCATAATTGTCTGTCAAAAATCATAATTGTTGTAGTTGCTAGAAACACCTAGTGAAGTAAGGTGAAATAATGTAACGGAATTGAAGCAACTATCTAAACACTTAGGTGAGATATGCCAAAAACTCACAGAATCTGTCTAATTGGAGTTTCTTGCTTGAGTTATGCATGCTAAATGATAAATGCTTATGTGTTATGATTGCTTGCTATTTGAGGCGAAATAGTTAGGATATGCATGTTAGGGAGATGACTCAGGCATTTCTTTGATAGCCAATTCTCACCATTCTTTTCTATCCTGTACTTTAAAAATATCCCTAGTCAGCCCCATTGAGCCTAAATTTGAAACTTCTTCTTTGACACCCTATATTTCCACAAATTGTACCATAAGTGAAAATATGAAATAGTGGAATACATTGTGTTAAAAAAGAGACAAAAAGAGTGAATAAGTCTGTTGCACCCCAATACAAAAGTAATAAGAAATAGGCAAAAGCCTAAGTTTGGGGGTGCTTGTCATTATTATATACTTCACTCTCCCAAAACAAAAGAGGGAAAAGATATAATCGAAGTGAAGGAAAGAACAAAAAGAAAAAAAAGGGAAATATTGAAAAGCTAAAGAGCTTATGGTACACGAAATGAGCCTAAATTGCCTATTTTTACCTACCTATACCTAAGCCCACATTACAACCCTTAAAGCCCTGAAGATCTCTTTTATGCATATCCAGAATTAGTGGAGAATAGCAAGTAAGCATGCCATAGGAATTCTTGAATTTATATGCATGATTTAATATATTGAGTTCCATTAAAGCATGATAATATGAGTTTGCGAAATATCTAGCTTCATGTGCTTAGTGTGTTGAAATTTCATGCTATATGTTCCTGCATATTATTTTGCTAACCTTCATGTTTTTCTAGTTAACACTTATGCAACAAAAAGTGATCAATGGCAGTGAGTCTTTTATTTTTCGTTCTTTGAGTCTTTTATCTTATTTCTTTCTATCTTTGCTCGAGGGCGAGCAAAGGTTAAGTTTGGAGGTATTTGATCGGTGTATTTTATATACACCTTTTGAGTCAGTTTTAGTTAGTCTTTTGTCCCATTTTGCACATATAAGTGTCGTATTAGGATAGTTTTTCTTTCTTTTGAGTCAAAGTGGTTAAAATGGCCAAATGGCGGAAAAGAGCAAAAAGAGGGCAAAAGAGGAGACGCCAAAGCTGGAAACAGAGAAAGTGGCGAACGAGGGAAAAATCAAGACCGGCGCCGCGGCGCCTCTGCGATCAGCGAGGCGCGGCGCCCATCAAGAAGGTGCGAAGATCCAGCGCGCGGCTGCGAGGGCGCGCCACTATCGAGAGGGCAGAAGATATAGCGCGGCGCGCCTCGCAACCAAAGCGAGGCGGCGCGCTACACATCCGAAAGCCACAGAGATGCAGCGGCGGCGCTCCGAGCAGCGAATATCGTGGCGCGACGCCAAAACACCCGACGGATTGCAGAACTCCGCGGCTGTCTCAGCGCGGCGGCACGCGAAAAATAGGTTTTCGAGACGGATTTTGGGCCAGCTGCGAGGAAAAAGTTGAGGTGGTTTTCACTATAAAAGGAGAACCCTAGGCGCTTTTAGGGTTCCCTTCTGCACAACACAAGACTTTTGGCTTGGAGATTGGATACCATTAATTTAGTACTTTCTTTTCCTTTTCTTTACTTTATTTCAGTTTTTGCATGATGAACTTTGAATTAGTTCTTGTCATCTTTATGGCTAGGAACTAATTCTCTTATAGGGCTTTCCATGTTGAATTACTAGAAACTTATGTTATAAATTAATGCATGCTTATGGTTATTTTTCTTATTGAGAGATCTATCCAATAATTGAGTTGAATTCTTGGTAATTAATTGACAACTAATTATCACTATATGATTTCTAATCAGTTACGAAAAGGGGATTGTGAATATCTCGTAAGTTGGGTAGACATTCTTGGATTGGGGATGAAAATACCTCAATTATTTATGTAAGCGTTGATGAGAGGCTTAACCCTAATTTTGCGCATTGTGCGTGACGGTCAACTAGGTTTTTGTTCTTAATCCTCCTATAAAGTTATCCTTATCACCGAAAGTTAGGTAAGGTGCGATACTGGGGTTGAGTGTTTATATAACCCTAACGGGAGTATAAAACGATTTCGTAAACCTGCTTTCTCCTAAAGAAGAATACCATGAGTTAATGCATTAGTAAGTAGCCTAAGCGGATAGTAAGGATACATGGAAGCCCTATTCTCATCACAACTGAAGTAAACCTTTATAGTTAAATAGCTTTTATAATTCGTAGTTATAAACAATCAATCAATCATAAATTCCCCAAATAGATACTAGAAAATAGATAGTTGGTAATTGGACCCTAATCCTTGTGGACGATATTCGGTCTTATCAAAGACTATACTACTTGTCACGATAACGTGCACTTGCGTTTAAAGTGTGTGCATCTTAACGCGCATCAACACATACCTTACCATTTCTCTATAGTTGAGTGGTTCTTTGCCTCTTGTTCTAATTCATTCAAAACCTCCCCCTATCACTTGACCCGCTGGATGATTCTTCCTAATCCTTAACGAGGGGTCCCTACTAACTTGGTCTAACAATTCAACACTTGACTCCCCATCTGTGGCCTCTGTGGTCTCTATTGTTGTTTCAGATGTTGCTTCAGGTGTGACAAAATTTGTGGCAACATCCGATTCTTTTACATTCTGTGTACTTTCCACTGTATCTAAAATGTTATTTTCAACAATTTTTCCTGAAAGATCATCAAAGATAACATTTATAGACTCTTATACAGTTCTATATCTCAGATTGTATATTCGATAAGCATGACTATTTTGTGAGTAGCCAACAAAAATTCCTTTATCACTCTTAGAGTCAAATTTTGCCAAATGATCCATGTCATTTAAAATATAACAAATACACCAAAAAAATATGAAAGTAACGCAAGTTTGGTTTCTTTCCATTTATAATCTCATAGGTGTAATCTTTGTTCATGGTCTTAAATAGACTCTATTAGCGATGTGATTAGCAGTATTCAAGGCTTCTGCTCATAAACGTTTTGACAAATGTTTAGAACTAAGCATTACTCTAGCCATTTCTTGTAATGTCTTATTCTTCCGTTCAGCAACCCCATTCCGCTGAGGAATTTTGGGGGCAGAAAACTCATGAAAAATTCCCTTTTTCTCACAAAAATTTGTGAATGAACTATTTTCAAATTCTTTTTCATGGTCAGATCTAATCCGAAAAATAGGAGAATAGAATAAATTTCTCATTCTACATTGCAAGATTTTAAACATGTCAAACGTTTGTGATTTTATAAATCAAAAATATATCTAAGAATATCTAGAAAAATCATCTACTATCACAAAGGAATACTTCATACCTCCTAGACTGTCTACTTCAATTGTAAATCCATATGTAGCAATTGAAAACAATGTGACGTACTTGAATATTGTTCGTCGTGTTGGACAACATTATGAGAGATACGGGTTTGCTTACATTTCAAACAATCTTCACAAACAATTTTACCTTTGTCTAAGTTTGGGTATCCCTCTAACCACTTCGTATGAGACCATTTTTTCTAAATTGTGGTAGTTGACATGCCCCAACTTTTGATGTCATAGTGTTATTATTGCATGTTTCTTGTCTTCCAACAAGATAAAAATTGTCATTTGTACTTGTCATAACACATATATTTGCTTTATTCGTAATTTTACAGACATTCTTATTAAATTTTACCTCAAGATCGCCATCACACTGTTGACTAATGCTAATCAAATTAGCCATTAAGCCCTCAACGTGTAAGACATTTCTTAAGGCTGGAAATCCAGGAACATTCAAGATCCCTTTTCCAATTATTTTGCTTTTACTGCCACCTCCATAAGTCACGTTTCCTCCATTGAATGACTCATAGTTCTTTAGAAAACCTTTTGTACATGTCATGTGACGAGAACACCCACTATCAAAGTACCAAAAACATGAAATAGTAGTTCTTAATACAGTTATAAAAACATTACATGTTATATCTTTTATTTTTTGGAACCCAAATTCTCTTAAAACATGTTTGACCTTTTGGTTCAGAAATGTTGCTTCGATAATTATCCGGAATGTTAGACAACATTTTGCTCACAGAATTTGAAGTTTGAAACGATATAATTTTAAGTGTCCAGGGGAGTTACATTGTTGATACACAAACTTCATATTCTTTGACATATATGAGAACCTATTGTTCATCCCTTTTTCTTTTACAAAGCATATTTTCTCATTTTTATCAAAGAGATTACTGCATATAGTTTTAAGAGAGTTTTCATACCTAATTCCTGCATGTGAAGGTTTACTAAAGTTGAGTATCTCATTCAAGTTCGAAGTCCCTGTGTTGAGCTTACGGAAGGTTGCTTCGGCTAAATCTAATTTTACACGAATCTTACCAAATTAAATATCCTTTTTGGTAAGTGTAAGCTCAAGTAGGGTTATCGTGCCTTTAAATACTAAATTCTCATGAGTTAAGGATTTTACTTTTTTGTCAAGTTGCTTGGATTCTATGATTAATGTTTTAAAAATACTTTATAATTCATTAATCATATCATTTTTGCATTCAACTTGATCCATACAATAAGCCCCACTAACAAAAATAGAACTACTAAAGCAATTAACATCAGAATAGTTAAAGAATTCATACCTTTTGGATGTCATTGCTGATGTTGGAGCAAATATCGTGGCATCTGAGACAACATTGTATACGACATTTTCATCATCCGATATAGACAGTTCGAAAACAGTATCCAACATTGCTTTTGTTTCAATTTCACGCTCTTTTTCCTCTTCTCCTTCATCATCACTACGAGAAACCCATAGATTCTTATCAAATTTCTAAGAGTGTTTGCGCATTCGTTAGCATAGTAACCCCAACTCGAGCATGCATGGCACTGCACAGACTTAAGTTGTTTGGGATCAAATTTGATACGATCTGAGTTGGTTCTTCTTAGTTGATTTCCTTTTTGTATATTTGGAAGGAAGCTAGTGGACTTTTGAGTGAAGACTTGGTTTTGGTGCTCTTTAGATTTATTTCTCTCATTGTTGAAATTCCTCACCATCGAATTGTATTTTCGAGTAAGTAAGACAACATTTGCACCATCACCAATTTCTTCATGATTCTCATCTCTTCTTCGATTTGACTCTTCGAGGATTGAACTTGAAGTGTCACATTCTTGCTTTTATGTAGTTCATTTTGATTCTCAATGTTCATCTCATAAGTTTTGAGAATGTTTATCAAGGTATGAAAGTTAATTGTGGCAAGATTGTGAGCTTCTTCAATAGCAAAAATCTTTAAATTGAACTTTTTAGGAAGAGAAGTGAGAGCCTTTTCAACAAGTTGAGTGTTGGTTAATGGTTCACCAAACACTTGACAGTAATTTGAGATGTCAATCAACTTTTCAAAATAAGATTTAATATCATATGCTTCTTCCATCCTTAAACATTCATATTTACTCATGAGCATGTGTAGCTTTGTTCGACGAACACTTGAGCTACCTTCACAATGAATTTATAAAGTATCTCATGCATCCTTAGTCGTGTGGCAGTTTTGAATGAGATTGAACATGTAAAGATCAACTCATCCAAAAATTTCATTTAAGGTCTTTTCATTAAAGCTAGCATTATTGGTTTCTTCTATAGTCCATTCAGATTCAGGTTTAACAATAATGTCACATTCCTCATCCGGTGGCAATATTGGAACAACATACTCATTGGTTATAGATCTTCATGCACAAATATCAATTGATTTGATATGAGAACGTAGGAAAATCTTCCAATGGGCATAATTTGATCCATCTAAAATAGGAAGTCTACCAATAGTTGGATTTGTCGGATCCATAGCTTATGACAACAAGACCAAACACTTATTGTGTTAAGTGTTGGCTCTGATACTACTTGTTAAGGGGATTATGGAATAATAAAAATAAAATAAATTAAACACGAATGCGAATTCTGTTTCTGAATGTCGGAAATTATGTCGTCCGACACTAGTAACAACACTTTAGCAAAACAAACAACTTTGAAGAGTAAATGCAGCGAAAATTTAAAGAACACGAAGATTTTAAATTTTCATAAGTTATATGTATATATATAATATATATATATAACTTATGATGGTAAATGACCAAGTGTATTGTATATATATTATATACAAATAAACAAATTTCTTTCTTTACAAATTTACAAGATATAACGGAAAAGAGTTAAAAGTTTAAGTCGCAGATGATTTCTGTTTGAAAAATCTAACTAAGTAGACATAGACAACCTCTTATTACAATCTCTCCATACAAAACTAATCTAGAATCTAAACAACAATTGTAATGTTGGACAGAATGTTATCAACACACTCAGACAATATTGGTGATCTACACTTCTGATATGAAATCCCGAGAGGTCTCTTGGTATTTTTACTTCTAGTTCGGGATGTCGATTCACTGTAGTAGCCTCTCTATTTATAGTAGAGAGTCTTCCTTGAAAATCCCATCAATCAGTTAGGGAGGTTGAGGGAAAGATGAGCAGCTGGTAGGTTTGGTTGGAGACGATGAAGGAGCAAAACCCTCTAGTAAACTTTGACTTGTTCCTCGTGAAAAGCAACAACATTGACTTGGTCTTCACACGTGTTTACCAACTCCTTTTTACCTTGTCAGGTCATATTTACTACATAGTAATCATTACGTGAAGTAAGACAAAATCAGTTCTGAAAATATTGGTCTGAATGTTGTGCAACATTTGTCCCAATATACTTACACATTTATAGCAGTACTTTAGGAGATATGATGGGGCAAATGTCACAACACCAAATCCAACATTAACAGATTTGGACAATCCTCACCATATAAACTAGCTTTTGAGGTTGAGTTAGGCCCAAGATCTATTAGTGTTAAGAGTCCCACATAGAAAATGAAATGGAAACATGAACTCTTAACTCAGTATCTCTCCCCTTTCCCCAAGTAATTTATTCCCAACGTACCCCAAGTCCCCACGGCCCAACCCCGACCCTAACCTCCAGCCCATGGCCGGACGTATTGACATATGAAATATAGGTTGTAAATTGATCAAACTTTATATGGTCATAACTGCGCTCGGACGTCCGTTTTACCAAATTGTTTTTGATTTCGCGTATTTTTACGACACGGGGTGGCCAAGCTTTGGTTGTTTGATTCGCGATTTCTCCAAAAACGTCCATCTTGCCTCAATTTCTCTTTTCCCCAAAATCGTTACGTTTTCCCATTTTCAAATCTAAATATCTCGCGATGTACAATAGATTTCAACGTAAAAATTTCGTGGCACGCGATCGAGAATGTCAATTTCAAGATTGGAAATTCAATTTAAAAAACTGCCCTGAACCGAATTCAAATTATATAATATTATATATTAGAAATTTAGAAAATTAGGAATTATATATATTAGGAATTTAGAAAATTACAAATTATATATATTAGGAATTATATATATTATATATATTATAAAAATAAAAAAAATAAAAAAAAATTTCGATCCGGACCGGACTGAAAAACGAATTCTCAAATCACAGGGACCGAAGACCGGACCGAATTTCTCGGTCCGGTTCGGTCCGGTCCGAACAGGTTCGGTCCGGTCCGATTTTTCGGTCCGGACCGAATTTTGTGCAGCCCTAAGTGCATTGCTTATCAGCAAATTGATTTGCGTGAAGCTAAATATGCTATTATTGTCGTTTGGAAGTTGAAGTTATTCATATGGGAAGCATAATGAAACCATTTTCTCTTGGATGCATGCTTTCCCTTGTCCCAAATATTTACAAGATTCAGGAAGGTTTTTAGTTGTCAAAAATGAGCCATGTACACTTAATATTGGTGAGTTATAGTGAAACCCCTATATCTCTTGAATGCATGCATGTTTTCTCGTTTCGTATATTTATCAAGATTCAGGAACTTTCTCATTGACCAAAATGAGCATGTATACTTTATATTGGTTTGTTATGACGCTGAAATTATGGTGTACGCATCTCTTTTACTTACAGGTGTCAACTGTTAGTGCAGTTGTATGCTTGGCAAGAGCCTTTTTTGTTTTTGGTTTTCCTACTGAAATCTAACAGTGGTATGAATGTCTAATATAGACGTGCCAAATTCTCTTTTTGAGAATATTTGCAGCGAACAAATAATTCTGTACTGGCTCACACAGAAAATGACATGGTGAGATCTTAATAATTACATGTCAATCTTGTATATACTGTTCTACTTGAAAATACCCATCGTCATATAGGATTAGTGAGTTTTTATAGCTTTTTACCCGTAAAAATAGTACAGTTGAATTTGTATACGTGGTCAAGCAAACGTGGATCTCAGTGACACGTTAGATAGGAATTCTAGATGAATTATACTGAAAACAAGTAATAATAAGACAAAGTTAAGTAATGATTAGCCTGCGCCTTGTGACAGCTTCTGGGCAAAGCTACGAAAACTTGTATGTAAGCATAGAAATCGAGAGAATATGAGCAAGTAGCTTGTAATAACTAGAATATGATGATTTACAATGGAACAATGTGCCCCATTTATACCTGAGCTACACATGTACACAACCCACGAAATATGCTCTCATTAATACATGAGAATGAATGTTGTAATAATTAGATAAATGCCATTAAAGAACCATTGGAAGACGTATGGACGGTTTTAGTGACGGTCGTCCGTTGCAATTTAAATGGCTCTCAACCTTCTGTATTATCGACACCATCCATGCTTGTTTCACTCCTGGTACCATGCGTATTTAGTCGATAGTGCCTTAGGCTGATGTGGTCCTGACTCAGCACCATGCTCCACGTGACATACTATAATTCGTACAACTGTCTTATACAAATTTTGTCCTACACAGATAGTCCCCGCACTTTCCAGGTGTAACTATCGTATATCTGGGAAGTGGATTTGAACTCCCGATTGGGTATACCTAATACTCCGACGGAAATTTGAATCGTAATGATTACAAAGCTTGTCAAACATCACATCCAATCAATATTTCTGAAATGGCGATAACTGAACCATCGCTCTGATCTACGTGAACTGCAGCAATGATGGTGCATATCTTTTCACATCCAAAACATTATATTTTTTTTACCATTAATAGGAGGCCAATTTTTTCACAAAAGGCAACCACAAACTTTGCAAGATTTCTTGAAAACTTTGTCTTTCTTCCTTCTTAAAAACGTTTTCAATAATGTCCCCCACTAAATCTTCTCCTTATCACTCCTTTGAGGGCAATGAAAACCCTCAAAGTCGCCTCCATGGGAAAAAACCCATTTCTCCTACAACTCAAAAATTGACTTACACTCTACTGCTGTCGAAATCTATTCTTCGGGCTTTGACTTACAACCCCTGATTAGCATTCCTGCCACCTCTTCTCATAGATGTATGCCGTCTATGTTTTATGCTCGTGCGTGTCGTGGAAATCGCACCAAACAGGCTGGTCTCTTTTGCTAGGATCTGATTGCAGTGATTTTGGTGGTCGGGATGACGAATATGTCCTCCGCACCGCCACTATTTGCTCATCATCTATGCTGAAGTTGTACTCGGATAACTTCGGGTACCCAATACCCTTATTAGAGTTAGATGAATTTCCTTTATCAGAATTCACAAATCCCTGATTATTTCATCCAGAACCTCTTTTATTATTTGATTTTTCAAAGGAGCGAAAACCGTGGCACACCATTGCTTTACGAGGGTATGATATGGAATGTTTTTTCGAGGAATTCCGGTCGGTTCCAGTTCTTTAATCTGACTTGGCAAAGATACTTTCAGCCCTAGTTTCAAGCATATCATCTTCAATCCGGATCTTGGACTCATACCGGTTATACACATCTTCCTAAGTTGTCATGGAGGGTTCAAACCTTTGTGAAAACCTTCGCAACCCATTCATCTGGGACTGCCGGTAACAACATTTGTTCATTCTAGAGTCGTGTAACAAAGTTCCTAAGGAGTTTTGACTCCCACTAGCGCAATGCAAAAGTGATTGGTGTATTTTATATACACCTTTTGAGTCATTTTTAGTTAGTCTATTGCCCATTTTTGCACAAATATGTGTCGTGTTAGGATATATTTTCTTTCTTGAGTCACAATGGTTTAAAGTGGCACATTGGTGAGAAGGAGCGAAAAGAGGGCAGAAACAGAGGTTCCAGAGCTCAAAAAGCTAAAAAGTTGGCAACCCGACCGAGAAACAGGGCGGCGCCGCGGCGCCAGACCATCAGCAGTAGCGGGGCCACGACACCAGACTATCAGCAGTAGCGGGGCCACGACACCCAAGAAGCAGACCAGCCGCAAAAGTTTTGGCGCCGCGGCGCCGGTTGCAGGGCCGCGGCACCGACGCGGGAAAATTGACATATCCGAATAGGAGTGGGCCAAAGCCAAGAAGGAAAAGATTTTGCACATTTTTGGTGATATAAAAGGACCTTTTAGGTCAGTTTTGAAGAGTTCCATACCTTACCATTCATCACAACATTAGATCAAGATTGAAGACTTATTTTTGAGTAATTTTCTTGTTCTTTACTTTACTTCTTTCTAGTATATGTTGGATATTATTTTAGTTCTTAGCATGTATATGGCTAGGAACTAACTTAATTTAGGGCTTTCCATGTCGAATCACTTGAACCTCGTTTTATGAATTAATGCAAGATTTTGGTTTCTTCTTATTATTGTTGAGATTTATTCAATAATTATTTTGATTGCTTGGTAATTAATTGATCACTAATTATCATCACTTATATGATTTCTAATCGAAATCCGAAAGGGGAGATTGTGAATATGCTATAGTTGAATAAACATAGGTTTAAATCGTGGACGAAAGTACCCCGACACTTGTGTAGCTTAATATGTTATTGCTCTTAATCCTCCTTTGTAGTCAATCTTGTCATCGAAAGATATAAGGGTTCTACATTGGGGTTGAGTGTTTATATTACCTTAACAGGAGTATAAAACGGCTTAGTTAACCTGCTATCTCAACATAGAAGAAGAACCTTAATTATTTGCATTAACAAGTAAAGCGAGCGGATAGTCGAGGAGATTTGGAAGCCCTATTTCCACCATATCTGAAGTAAAGTAAAGTAATTTAGTTAGCGTCTATAATCATTAGCTATAAACAAACCATCAAATTATCGATCACCAAATAGATACTACAAAATAGAGGTTGGTAATTGGACACTAATCTCTGAGGACAATAACTCGGTCTTCTAGACTATATTACTTGTCATGATACGTGCACTTGTGGTTATCGTGTGTATAAATCGCGCATCAAGTTTTTGGCGCCGTTGCCGGGGATTGACGTAGTTCGATATCATTTTATCTATTCTTAATTTCTAATTTGGTTTTTATTATTATTTTTATTTTTTATTTTTTTGTATTGGTGAAATCGTGCGTCGTGATCCGTTTGTTGATTTTGATCTGTTGCAGGCATCTAGTTTATGCGAAGGAGAAGAGGAGCAGATACACTTGTTCCCTTCAACCCGGAGATTGAAAAGACTTGCAAGCAGGACCGGAGAAACAAACGAATCTTGGCCTTAATAGCAATGGGAGGCTTGCAGAATAATAATGAGATGAACGAAGGGTTATGTGATCATCAACCTAACCATAGGATGCCCCGGAGGTTACCAATGGATGTGGAAGAAAGGGTTCAGGTCTAAGCTGAGAGAAGCTTGGGAGATTATGTGCTGCCAAGGGTGAATGGAGCACAGACTTGCATCAGACTCCCAGCAATAGGAACAAATAATTTTGAAATCAAGCCTGCGATCCTGAGTATGGTGCAGAATACAGTTCAATTTGGAGGGTTTCCATCTGAAGACCCTCATATGCACATAGCAAATTTCTTGGAGCTGTGTGCAACTTTCAAGTATAATGGCGTTACTGACGCCGCCATCCGATTGGGGCTCTTTCCCTTCTCACTCAGGGAAAGAGCAAAGGTTTGGCTGAATTCCCTGCCTACAGACTCTATATTCACATGGCAGGAGTTGGCACAGAAGTTCTTGGCAAAGTTCTTTCCACCGTCCAAAGCCGCTAAGCTGAGAGGAGAGATGAACAATTTTTA
Organism: Przewalskia tangutica; assembly: GCA_029844215.1. NCBI lineage: Eukaryota > Viridiplantae > Streptophyta > Magnoliopsida > Solanales > Solanaceae > Przewalskia > Przewalskia tangutica. Next base: position 47,373,804 of record CM056723.1, read on the forward strand.
CCAGGTTGATGGAGAGTCACTTTATGAGGTTTGGGAGAGATTTAAAGATCTGCAGAGAAAGTGTCCACATCATAACATTGAGCTGTGGAATTTGGTCCATATTTTCTACAATGGGCTAAGTGGGACCACAAGAACCATCATTGACGCAGTTGCAGGTGGAACCTTCATGAAGAAGACAGCACATGAGGCCCATGATTTGCTAGAAGACATGGCCACCAATAACCATGTGACAGATGATAGAGGGGTAAGTGGAAGGAGAGCGATAATAGTTCATGAGATCGATGTCATCACAGCGCTAAATGCACATGTTGCTCTCTTGACCAAGCAACTGCAGCAGAACACAATGTCAGTGAATGCAGTTCAGATGCCACTAAGTTGTGAGATGTGTGGGGGTCCTCATACCTTTGATAGGTGCCCATCAGCAGACCCCAACAACATCCCTATTGAGCAGGCAGAATGCCAGGCAGTGAGGAATTACCCAAGGCCCCAGAATAACCCCTATTCAAATACTTACAATCCAGGGTGGAGAAATCACCCTAACTTTTCATGGAGGGGTGATCAAGGGAAGCAGAACCAGTTCCGAGGCTAATACCAGAATCAACAACCATTTAACCAGGCCTTATCCTCCCAACAGTTCAGTACACCTGCTCCACAAGAGAAGCCAAACGAATTGTGAGCAGCCTTGTTGACACTTACGAATTCACAAACCCAGTTCATGGCAGAGACAAGGTCCTCTATTAGGAACTTGGATACGCAGGTGGGACAGCTAGCAAAGATGGCAAATAACAGGCCACATGGCACTCTTCCTAGTAATACAGAGATGAATCCCAGAGAGCAGTGTCAGGCGGTGCAGCTGAGAAGTGGGAAGCAGCTAGACAGTCTACACCTCAACATGTGGTAGAACAGAGAGTTGAGAGTAGAGGCAGAGAAGGAGGGGGTTACTGAGGACCGCCCTATTTTAGAGAAGGCTCCAACAGTTCCAGTGAGGGAATACACAGAGAAGATTCCTTACCCTCAGAGGTTGCAAATGAAAGCAGTTGACAAGCAATTCTCCAAGTTCTTAGAGGTATTTAGAAAGTTGCACATTAACATCCCTTTCATTGAGGCGTTGGAGCAAATACCTACTTATTTCAAATTTATGAAGGAAATCCTTGGGAAGAAGAAGAAGCTAGCTGAGTATGAGACAGTGGCATTGACAGAGGAATGTAGTGACATCTTGCAGAAAAAACTGCCCCCAAGCTTAAGGATCCAGGGAGCTTCACATTGCCTTGCATAATTGGTAGGGTGACATGTAACAGGGCCCTGTGTAATTTGGGGGCCATCATAAATCTCATGCCCTTGTCCGTTTTCAAGAGGTTGGGTTTGGGTGAAGCCAAACCAACCACTGTGAACTTGCAGTTGGCGGATAGGACAGTGGTGCATCCCAGGGGAATAATTGAAGACGTATTGGTTAAGGTGGAAAAATTCTTCTTTCCTGCAGACTTCCTCATCCTTGATATGGAGGAAGATGATGAAATCTCTATCATCTTGGGAAGACCATTCTTGGCAACCGGGAGAGCCTTGATTGATGTGGAAAAGGGCGAGCTGACACTCAGAGTTGAGGATGAAGAAATGTTGTTCAAGGTGTTTAAACACATCGTTGAAGCCCCAGTCACAAGCAAGTGTTTTGCAGTCAACACTGTTAGCACATCAGTTGAGCCAGCAAGGCCAAAAAAAAGGAAATCAGTCCGCCAGTACAGGTGAGCAACACTAAACCTTCTCTTGAGAAAAAGGAGAAAAAGAAAAACAGAAGGCGAAAGATAAAATGATTATGAAATGGGTAGGATGTGGGGTTAAGTTACCCCATGCCTCTTGATAAGGAACCTGCGTCCGACTAAAAGATGTTAAAGACAACGCTACTTGGGAGGCAACCCAAGGTTTTTAAAAATTTATGCAATTTAGTTTTAGTTAGAACAGTCTCACGGAAGGTATTGTTTACATGTTGTGATGACAGGTACAGGGCTAAAAAGTGGAGGACGAGAAACGTGAGAAGAGGAAGGAAATCGGCTCGGCGCCACGGCGCCCAGCAGAGGGCCATGGCGCCGAGAATGCAGAAAGCCGCAGGAAGTTGGGCGCCACGGCGCCGAATCAGAGAGCCGCGACGCCGAAAGTCCAGAAGGTCTCTGAAGTTTGGGCGCCGCGACGCCAAATCAGAGCGCCACGGCGCCTGAAGTTCAAAGGGTCGCAGATGTTTGGGCACCACGGCGCCGATCTCAGGGCCGTGGCATCGCGACGGAAAAACTGAAATTAAAATAGCCCTAATTCGATTTCCCCTCTCCAAATCAAAAACCCAAAACCCTTCCTCTCTCCAAAACCCACGAAATCAGCCTACATTAATCAAAATCTTCCACAAACTAAACTCAATCACAACCAAAGTACTTCAATTCCTTGCACCCTTAACCATTTCAAACAACAACCCTCATTCCATTGCATCAATCTATCACTAGGAACAAGAAAATTTTGAAAAACACCGTCCAAGATAACTTTCATCACTTTTCTTGAAATTTTCAGAGCAATTAGGGGAGATAATTCATAAGTTTGGGGATGTGCTCTATGGGTGGATATTGTGGGGTGTTGTACATGTGATTTGAGTGAAGTTTGGGGGTTGAATAGGTGTTGTATTTTGCTGATTACGCTGTGTGTTGATTGATGTGGTTGAAAGTTGCTGGGTAATCTCATTGAAACAGAGGAAACGCTGCTGAAATGTTTTCAAAATGTCTGCCAGAAAAAAGAGAACTTCTACATCCGCCTCCGTTCCACAATATGACACTACTAGGTTTGTTAGTAAAAAAACAGAAGATAGATATTACAAACTTAGTACTAGACCCTTGATACCTGGGCGAGGAATAGAGTACCAAAGGGAGTCATTTGAGGATGACGATGTCTATAAGCCTATTCGGGCAATGATAGAGGCCATTGGGTGGAAGAGATTTGTTAATCCGGAAAGAATAGTACCACAGAACACTGTAATGGTAAAAGAATTCTATGCTAACTTTCCGGAACGGGTAAACGGTAGATGTTTTGTGAGAGGACAGTATGTGTCTGTGACGGCTGAGGTGGTGAATGAGCTATTAAGAACAGCCGATGTTGAAGAAAAATGCGATGATCGAAGCTATTTCAGAACTTGGTCTAGAGATGCCAACAACATCGATTGGGACATCGTCGCAAGCACATTATGCTACCCTGAGGCTGAGTATGATATTGCACGAAATGGATCAAGAGCACTGAGCAGATGTCAGTTCAACAAAACAGCCAAGGGTTGGTTATATTTCGTCAAGTGCCCGCCTGATTCCATCGACGCACTTCACCAGAGTGCCAGCGGATAAAATAAAGATGATATATGGAATTATGAAAGGGAAGCCGATTGATGTTGGGAAGGAGATATTGCAGAACATTGGAGAAACCAGTAGGTTGGTCACTACAGGTGGGTTGGGACACAGATCACTTATTTGCAGTTTATGTTCTAGACATGGAGTCCCAACCTTAGCTACTGATACATATGAGAAGGGCCAACCTCATGTGACATATGGGATAGTGCATGCCTTCCTAGAACCAGTTCCTCCAGCAGAAGCAAGAAGGAGATCAACACCACCACCAGCAGCAGCAGCAGAGGCTGCCATGGATGAGGATGAGCCTGAGATAGAGGCTTAGCATGAGGCAGGTAGCAGCCGCCAGCAACCCCTGGAATCGAGACCTCCGGTGCCTATGATGGAGCAGTTGCTCATGAACCAGCGGAGGATGATGCAGAGTTTTGACACGATGATACAAGGTCAACAGGACATGAGGCAAGGACAACAAGAAATAAAGCAGGAGCAACAACAGTTGAACCAGAGATTTGATGAGATGAGTTCCTTGTTTAACCAGTGGTCCATGCATTATTCGCCGCCACCGCCACCATTTTAAACCAAGTTTGTAAGTTGTCCCGTTTTTCTTTTATTTTTGAGTCTTGCACACATTAGGGACAATGTGTGATTTAAATTTGGGGGGAGTTCTTAGTTATTTTTGATGTGTTTTTGAGTCTTTTTGTGTTATTTTCTATGTTTATTTGAGTCTATTTTTTTTTATGATCATGCATGTTGTAGTTACTTGAAACGCCTAGTGAAGTGAAGTGAAGTTGAATAATGTAATGGAATTAGAAGCAACTATCTGAACACTTAGGTTAGATATACCAAAAATTCATGAAGTCAAACTAATTGGGGTATCTTGCTTGATTTATGCATTGTTAATGATTAAAATGTGAAGCCCCAAATTTGTTACAATAACAATAAACATTATTGTGTCTATGTGATTATGTTACGACCTTATTCACATTCGAGGACGAATGTTGCTTAAGGAGGAGAGAATGTAAAATCCGAAAAAAATAATAATAATATATAGTTGTGGTTGGGTTAATAAAAATATATATATATAAGAAAACAAAGAATAAATTGTATGAGATAGAGTTAGTGTTAAAGTTGGATAAATAGATAGATAAAATGAAAATAAGAAAAAAAAACAAAAGAGAAAAAAAAAAAGGGATGCATGCATGCTGCACGTCCCTTCCCTTCTCTCCCCTTTTCATTTCACCTCCAACTCTTGTCATTCCACCTCCCATAGGTTATAGAAAAACTCTTCTACTTATACATTGTACATTGCACAAATAAAATACCTAGCACAAAGAATATAAAATCAGAAAAAAACAAGTGAAAAGAAGAGGAAAAAATCTAGAAAAAATACCAAGAGGACAAGAAGAACAAAAATCAAAATACTAGTGAGTAAGGATAATTTTAGCAACCACACAACAATAATCTTCACACTTACAAGGTGAGTTTTCTCACACAGAAATTCTTGGTAACATCCTTTATTTTAAGTTCAATACATGTTAGAATAAGAATTGAGTGTTGAAAATAAATAATGAGCTTTTGATTGTTTAAACAACTAGTTGCGTCATGAACTTTACGAACTGATTTCACTGAGTTATAATTGTTAGAATTTGATGAAATTCGGAAGAATGGTACACCTCTCTACGATGATCATATAGAACCAAAAAGAGGTAAAATGGACATACGGTTTGAAAGTTATCATAGTTCAAAATTTCTGCCTTAGATTTGGCCGAAATACGGAAATGCATAATTACAGACTGTTTTTATTGCGTTTTACTTATTAGAATTATATGAAAATTTACATGGTTGTAAATCTCTCTGTTACGGACAGATATAGGTAAAGATTTGTTAAAACGGACTTACGAGTTGAGAGTTATTGTAGTTTGAAGTTGCTGCCTCGGATTCATCGGAATCCAGAAGGGCAGGACGTTGAAACGTAAAACTGCACTAATCTGTGGGAAATATGAAAATTAGTGCTAAATGAAAGTTCTAGATCTCTTTGTTTTGGACATTTTGAGACCTTACGGAGGTCTACCAGACTTACAGATTGAGAGTTATTGCTGTTTAAAGTTTCTGCCTCGGATCTAACGAGATCCAGAAAGGGCAGCGAATAAAAATGTAAAACTGTACCAAATGGTACAGAATATGAAAGGATGGTTCACATGGAGACGTGTAGCTCTCTGTTCTCGTCGTTTTGAGATTTTATGGGGCTTGAACGGGTTTACAGATTAGGAGTTATGACTATTCTAAGATTGGGTTCTGTTTAATTCTGCCGAAACAAATTTCATGTGGCTGTTTTGAGGATAAATTTGTGTTAGTTACCTAAAGTAGTTTTAAATGAAATTTGGTACAGTTAAAGATCCCCGTCTTACCTTAGTTTCCGCTTGAGAAACACCTTAGTTGGAGTTATGGTTAAAAAGTTATAATCGTTACAAGTATGAATGACAGAATGTTGGGAAAAAGAATATTATTTATTCGACCTTCTGAAAAATATGAAAAGTGAATACGTGTTCACATAAATATATAAATATAAACATAATGGATCTGGTTTCATGCCGCAACAAAACGTAAAGTGAATACGTGTTCACAAATACGTAAATATAATAGATCGGGTTGCACGCCGCAACAAAACGTAAAGTGAATACGCGTTCACAAATACGTAAACATAATGGATCGGGTTGCACGCCGCAACAAAACATAAAGTGAATACGTGTTCACAAATACGTAAATATAATGGATCGGGTTGCACGCCGCACCAAATATGAAAGATGAATACATGTTCACCTATATATAAATATGAAAAGTGAATACGCGTTCACAAATATATAAATGTAATAAACATATGGAAATGTAGGGGAATGTCTTAACGTATAATACGAGATAAAATGAAGTGTTAGTTAAACCGAGAATTTTCTATGAGGAGTTGTTGCATATTTAAAAATGTTGTAACCTGATATGTTTTTGCAATATGCTTATTACGTTATAATGTGATTGGACTTGGAATATTGTGGTGTTACTTTGAATTGCAGGGTAATGTTCTCACTCAGCCCCAAATGATAGGGTTGACTCTTTATTTAACATGTTTCAGGAAAGCGTGATAGAGGAAAGACTCCACGCCAAGGCTAGCGATCGTCCCGCATCCTCTTGTCATACCAAGTCGATTGCTTCGGGCTTGGTACTCGTCAGGTTCAGAATGTCAGTTCCAGTGTCTCGGGAAATGCCCGTGTGGAATGGTCTCCCTTCCAACTTAGAATAATCTTTGTCAGTATGTCTATGTAGAAACAATATTTGCACGAGCATGGGCTCGCGTTATGTTTTCAATAAAGTCATAAACAGATTTCTTTATTGTTATTTTTATTAATAGCTTCGTATTTGAATATAAGTTCAAATTTCTAAATAAAGAGAATTAAATGGTGCTCCAGGTGGGAAATAATTGTCCAGGTGTCATCACGCCCTAAGTAAAGGCTTAGGAAAAGTCGGGGCGTGACATAAACCTATGTGTCTGCTTGCTTGCTATTTGAGGCGAAATAGTTATGATATGCATGTTAGGGAGATGACTCAGACATTTCTTTGTTAGCCCTTTCTTACCATTTTTTTTACCTATCCCTGACATTAAAATTGTATCCCTAGTCAGCCATTTTGAGCCTAAAAATAAGATCTTTCTTTGACACCCTATAATTCCATACTTGTGCCATAAGTGAAGAAATTGATGTGTTTGGAATATAAAGTGTTGAAAAGAGACAAAAAGAGAGTGAACAATTTTGATACACTCCAATGAAAAGTAATCATAAATAGGCAAAAGCCTAAGTTTGGGGGTGCCTACTATTCATCAGACACCTTATTCTCTCAAAACAAAAGAGGGGAAAGATAGATATAAGGTTAAAAAGAAAATCAAAAGAAAAGGGAAGAATCGAAAGCAAAAGAGCTTATGATACGTAAGATTGAGCCTAAAAGCCTATTTTTACTTATCCCTACCTAAGCCTACATTACAACCCTGAAAAACCCTGCAGATCTCTAATGTGTGTATCCATGATTAGTGGAGAATAGCAAGTAAACAGGCCATATGATTTGGAAATTAACATGCATAGTTAGGTATTCTTACTTCCATTGAGCATGATTAAATTGAATTTGCGAAATATCTGACTTGATGTGTTTAGAATGCTAAAAATTCATGCTATATGTTTGATCGGTGTATTTTATATACACCTTTTGAGTCAGTTTTAGTTAGTCTTTTGTCCCTTTTTGTACAAATAAGTGTCGTATTAGGATAGTTTTCCTTTCTTTTGAGTCAAAGTGGTTAAAATGGCCAAATGGCGGAAAAAGAGCTAAAAGAGGGCAAAAGAGGAGGTTCCAGAGCTAAAAACAGAGAAAGTGGCGAACGAGGCTGAAACCCAGACCAGCGCCGCGGCACCTCCTGCAGTCAGAAGCAGGGTCGCGGCGCCCAACATCCAGAGAGGCTACGTAAGCGAGCACCGCGGCGCCACGCATGCAGAGAACGGGCCGCGCCAAATCACCCGGCGACCACAGAGTTCCGGCGCGGCTAAAGCCGCGGCGCCGACGCTGAAAAATCGAGTTTTGACGAAATTCAGGCCAGCTGAAGGAAAAGAGAGAGGCGGTTTTCACTATAAAAGGAGAACCCTAGGCAGATTTTAAGGGTTCCTCTTCTGCACAACACAAGGCTTTCTTGCTTGAGATTGAGACCATCGTTTAGTAAATTTCCTGTCCTTTTCTTGTTTTTATTTCAGTTGTATGAAGAACATGAAATTAGTTCTTGTCATGTCAATGACTAGAAACTAATTCCTCTATAGGGTTTTCCATGTTGAATCTCTAGAAACTTATGTTATGATTTAACGACGCTTATGGTTATTCTTCTTCTTGTGAGATCTATCCAATAATTAAATTGAATGTTTGGTAGTTAATTGACAACTAATTATCACTATATGATTTCTAATCGGACTCAAAAGGAGGGATTGTGAATATCTCGTAAGTTGGGTAGACATTCTTGGATTGGGGATGAAAATACCTCAATTATTTATGTAGCGTTAACGAGAAGCTTAACAACCCTAATTTTACGCATTGTGCGTGACGGTTAACTAGGTTCTTAGTCTTAATCCTCCTATAGAGTTATCCTTATCACCGAAAGGTAGGTAAGGTGCAATACTGGGGTTGAGTGTTTATATAACCCTAACGGGAGTATAAAATGATTTAGTGAACCTGCTTTCTCCAAAAGAAGAAGACCATAAGTTATTGCATTAATAAGTGACATAAGCGGATAGTGAGGAGACGTGGAAGCCCTATTCTCATCACAACTGAAGTAAACTCATTAGTTAAATTAGCCTTTATAATTCGTAGTTATAAACCACAAAATCAAATATCAATTTACCAAATAGATACCAAAATATAGATATTTGGTACTTGAACCCTAATCCTTGTGGACGATATTCGGTCTTGCTAAGACTATATTACTTGTCACGATAACGTGCACTTGCGTTTAAGTGTGTGCATCTTTTCGCGCATCAAGTTTTTGGCGCCGTTGCCGGGGATTAGGCATAGTTCAATATCAAATTTGTCTATTTTTAATTTCTAATTTGGTTTTTTATTTTTATTTTTATTTTAATTTTTTACGTTTTTTTTTTATTTTCAAAAAAAAAAAAAATCGAGGTACCGTGATTGGTTGTTTGTTTTTGATCTATTTCAGGAAATCAGTTTATGCGAAGGAGAAGATGAGCAGACACTCTTGTTCCCTTCAATGCAGAAATTGAGAAAACCTGTAAGCAGAACAGAAAGAATCAACGGATTGCAACTTTGATAGAGATGGACGGTGCTCAAAACAATATCATGATGAGAGAAGGGTTAGGTGAAAATCAACCTAACCCAGGAATGCCTCGGCAAGTGCCAATAGACGTGGAGGAGAGAGTCCAAATCCAGCCAGAAAGAAGTTTGGGAGACTATGTGCTGCCAAGAGTGAATGGAGCACAAACATGCATTAGGCTCCCTGCCATAGGAGCAAACAACTTCGAGATAAAACCGGCGATTCTGAGCATGGTACATCACACAGTGCAATTTGGAGGGCTGCCATCGGAGGATCCCCATATGCACATAGCTAATTTCTTGGAGCTATGTGCAACTTTCAGATATAACGGCGTTACTGATGATGCCGTCAGATTGAGGCTCTTTCCCTTCTCACTCAGGGATAGAGCAAAATTATGGTTGAATTCCCTGTCGGCCGATTCAATTTTTACATGGCACGAGCTGGCACAGAAATTCCTAGCCAAGTTCTTTCCCCCATGCAAAGCAGCAAAATTGAGAGGGGAGTTGAACAACTTCTACCAAGCAGATGGAGAGTCCTTATATGAAGCTTGGGAAAGGTTCAAAGACTTGCAGAGAAAATGCCCACACCATTGCATTGAGTTGTGGAACTTGGTCCACATCTTCTATAACAGGCTGAGCAGTACAACCAGAACCATTATAGATGCAACAGCAGGTGGGGCATTCATGAGGAAAACAGCCCACGACGCTCACGAGTTATTAGAAGATATGGCCACAAACAACCATGTCACAGAAGAGAGGTCGACAAGTGGGAGGAGAACAGTGGGAGTCCACGAGATAGATGTTATTGCTGCCTTGAATGCCCAAGTGGCTCTGTTGGCGAAACAGTTGCAAAGAACATACGATGTCGATGAATGCGGTGCAGATGCCTAAAAGCTGTGAGATATGTGGTGGCCCACATACATTCGACAGGTGTCCTTCAGCTGATCCTAATAATATACCAATGGAGCAAGCAGAATGTCAGGCCGTGGGTAATTATCAAAGGCCACAAAACAATCCATACTCCAACATTTATAATCCAGGGTGGAGGAATCACCCAAATTTCTCATGGAGAGGAGACCAGGGGCAGCATAGTCAATATAGGGCGATGCAGAATCAGCGATCCTTTACTCAGCCCAGCCTCGTGCCCAAAGATCATCACGCTCAATGCACGGTTCGCAAGAAAAGCGACGAGTAGAAAGTAGCGGACAAAGACTTGCCAACGCCTGCACTTCGATTCATGACAGTGAGATCCTCGTTCAGAACTTGGAAACACAAGTGGGTCACTAGCAAAGCAGCAAACAAAGAGCCACTGTGGTACACCGCCAAGCAACACAGAGGTAAATCCGAGAAACGATGTCGACAAAGATACGTTGAGAAGTGGCAACAGTTGGAGCGGCGATCTCTTGACCAGATTGAGAAAAGAGGCAGAGATAGAAAAAGAAGGTGGTTGAACCTAGCCCGATGATAGAAAACTCCAGAGAAGGAGTATACAGAAAAAATCCCTTTCCCCCAGAGATTACAGCGGAAGGCGGTTGATAAACAATTCTCCAAATTCTTGGAGGTATTCAGGAAGCTGCATATCAACATCTCTTTTATAGAAGCATTAGAGCAGATGTCCTCCTATTTCAAGTTCATGAAGGAAATATTGGGGAAGAAGAAGAAGCTGGCGGAATATGAGATAGTAGGACTAACAGAAGAGTGTAGTGCTATCTCGCAGAAGAAGTTGCCACCAAAACTAAAGGATCCAGGAAGCTTTACACTACCTTGCACAGTGGGCAGGGTGACTTGCAACAGAGCTCTTTGTGATTTAGGGGCAAATATAAATCTGATGCCCTTATCAGTATTTAAACGATTGGAGTTGGGTGAGGCCAAACCGACCACAGTGAGCCTGCAGCTGGCCGATAGGACATTGGTTCATCCAAGAGGGAAGATTGAGGATGTGATTGTTAAAGTAGGAAAATTCTTCTTTCCTGCAGACTTCTTCATTCTAGACATGGAAGAAGATGCGGAAATCCCTATCATATTAGGGAGACCATTCCTAGCAACGGGGAGAGCTTTGATTGATGTAGAAAGAGGAGAGCTAACACTAAGGGTGGAGAAGGAAGAAATGGTGTTTAAAGTTTTTAAACATGTCATCGAGCCACAAACCATGAGCAGGTGCTTTCCAATCAGCACCATCAAACCCCCCTGCGAGCCAATACAAGTCAACCAAAGGGAGATGAGCCCAAGAAAGCAGGCATGGTTTGCCGAAATTCCACTAAAGGAGGTATGTGTTCCTGAAACTTCGCTTGATGATAATGCTAAGAAGAGAAGAAGAAGAAGAAGAAAAAGAAAACGAACAATGTGGAAAAAATGGATTTGTTGTGGGGTTAATACACCTCACATTTATTAAACTAAGGAACTTGCGTCCAGCTAAAAGACGTTAAAGACAGCGCTAAATGGGAGGCAACCCAACGTTTTCAATTATGTGATTTTAATTCCTGTCTTTAGTTTATTTTATTTTATCTAGAACAGTCTCACGGTCTTGGGATGTAGCGTTTGTGTTGTGATTGTGTGCAAAGCAATAAACTGGCGGCGAAAAAGCGAAGAAAAGCCGTGATTTTCGGAAAAAAATGGGTTAGCCATACGCTAAAAGAATCGTAGAGTCTTTGAAGTTTAAGCGCCGCGCGCGTAATCGAAAATTTGCCAAGTTTAGGCACCGCGCCCAGAAATGGGCCGCGCGCGTAAAGTCCCGGGCGAGTAGAAGATCAGCCGCGCGCTAAAAGCGTGGGCCGCGCCAAGCGGAAATCCAGAAACTTAAAACGCCCAGAAATCAGATTTTCCCCCAATTCCAATTTCAAAAACCCAACCCTTCCTTTCCAAAAACACACGAAAATCCAAAAATCTACCCACAATTCCTCCATAAATCCAACCCAACTACAACCAAAACTCTTAAATTCCTAAAAATCCTTAGTTATCTCAAACAACAAAGCTCCATTCCATAGCCTCAAACCACCATTAGAAACAAGAACAGCTTGAATCTTCTCATAAAAAAGTAATCTTTTTCTGTTCTTGAGATCTTTACTGAAGTTACATGGGGTAGTAGTTTGAAGGAGTATTGTAGTTGTGAAGTAGTTTGGGTGCTGAAAAATTGATTGTGAAGTTTGGAGAAGGAGTAGAAAAGGAGAGTGTGGGTATTGGGTAGAAGAGTTGAAGTGTGGGGGTGTTGTGTTAGCTGCTAGTTGTTGATTGTGTTAGGAAACATTTGTGCCACTAAGTTGTAAGCTGCAGAAACTGTTTTAACCATGGCCACCAGGAAGAGAAGAGCCTCCACATCCACCCCAGCTCCACATTACGATGATACTAGGTTTGTGAGCTACCAAGCCTTCGGAGATACAAAAGCGATACTGGACCCTTAATCCGGAAGGGAATGGACTACCAGAGGGAGTCATATGGGGAAGAAGATGTTTATGAGCCCATTCGGGCAATGATTGAGTTAAGGGGGTGGAGGAGATTTGTAAATCCGGAGAAAATAACACCAATGAACACAACAATAGTGCGTGAATTCTATGCCAACTTTCCGGAGAAGGTGGAAAGGGGATGCTTTGTGAGGGGAAGATACATGCCTGTGACGGCAGACGCGATAAATATGGCTCTAAAGACGGTTGATGTTGAAGAAAGTAGTGATTGGAACCATTTTAGAACATGGTCTAGGAGCACCAACAACATCAACTGGGACACCGTCGCAGACACAGTGAGCTACCCTGGGGCTGCTTTTGATATTGCAAGAAATGGGTCAAGAGCACTAAGCAGGTGCCAATTCAACAAAGCAGCCAAGGGTTGGCTATATTTCGTCGACTCGCGTGATTCCATCCACGCTTCACGAGTGCGGAAGATAGGATTAGGCGATATATGGAATTATGAGGGGGATGACGATTGATGTGGGGAAAGAGATAGTGCAGAGCATTGAAGAGATCAGCAGGTTGGTGACAACAGGTGGATTGGGACATGGCTCACTTATCACAAATTTGTGCCGCATGAATGGGGTCCCAACCCTACCCACTGACACTCACGAGAGAAACCAACTGCATGTGACATATGGGATAGTGCACTCTTTCCCGCACCAAGCCCCAGCGGCGGAAGAAGAGCACAACCACCACCAGCAGCAGCAACAGCAGAGGCCGCAACGAACGAAGATGAGCCTGAAATAGGGGCTCAATATGAGGCAGGACCTAGCCACCAGCCAACCACAGAAGCAGAACCTCCAGTGCCTATGATGGAGCAAGTGCTCCAGAACCAGAGAATGATGATGCAACATTTCGACATAATGATACAAGGACAAAATGAGTTGAGACAGGGACAACATGAGTTGCGACAAGGGCAACAAGAATTGAGGCAGGAGCAACAACAGTTGCACCAGCAGTATGACGAGATGAGTTCCCTGTTCAACCAATGGTCGATGCATTATCCACCGCCACCACCACCATTTTAGCCAAAGTTTGTAAGTGTCTTATTTCTTTTACTGTCTTTGAGTCTACACACATTGGGGACAATGTGTGATTTAAGTTTGGGGGTGTTTTATTTGTGTCTTGTTATGTTTTATTTAAGTCTTTTTATTGTTTTTATGTATTTTTGAGTCACAATTTTTTTTCTTTTTGAGTCATAATTGTCTGTCAAAAGATCATGTATGTTGTAGTTGCTAGAAACACCTAGTGAAGTAAGGTGGAATAATGTAATGGAATTGAAGCAACTCTCTAAACACTTATGTTAGATATGCCAAAAACTCACAAAATCTGTCTATTTGGAGTTTCTTGCTTGAATTGTGCATGCTAAATGATGAATACTTATGTGTTATGAGTGCTTGCTATTTGAGGCGAAATAGTTAGGATATGCATGCTAGGGAGATGACTCAGGCATTTCTTTGATAGCCAATTCTTACCATTCTTTTCTATCCCGGACTTTAAAAGTATCCCTGTCAGCCCCATTGAGCCTAAAAATTGAAACTTCTTCTTTGACACCCTATATTCCCACAAATTGTGCCATAAGTAAAAATATGAAATAGTGGAATACATTGTGTGTTAAAAAAAAAAGACAAAAAGAGTGAATAAGTCTGCTGCACCCCAATAAAAAGTAATAAGAAATAGGCAAAAGCCTAAGTTTGGTTTTTTTTTTTCCATTAGTATATACTTTACTCTCCCAAAACAAAAGAGGGGAAAGATAGAATTGAAATGAAGAAAAGACCAAAAAGAAAAAGGGAAATACAGAAAATCTAAAGAGCTTATGGTACACGAAATGAGCCTAAATGCCTTTTTTTACATACCTGTGCCTAAGCCTACATTACAACCCTTAAAAGTCCTGAAGATCTCTTTTATGCATATCCAGGATTAGTGGAGAATAGCAAGTAAGCATGCCATAAGATTTTTGAATTTATATGCATGATTTAGTATACTGACTTCCATTAAAGCATGATAAATATGAGTTTGCGAAATATCTAGCTCAATGTGTTTAGTGTGCTGAATTTTCATGCTATATGTTCCTGCATATTATTTCGCTAACCTTCATGTTTTTCTAGTTAACACTAATGCAGCAAAAGTGATCAATGTCAGTGAGTCTTTTATTTTTCGTTTCTTTGAGTCTTTTATTTCTTTCTTTCTATCTTTGCTCGAGGGCGAGCAAAGGTTAAGTTTGGGGGTATTTGATCGGTGTATTTTATATACACCTTTTGAGTCAGTTTTAGTTAGTCTTTTGTCACTTTTTGTACAAATAAGTGTCGTATTAGGATAGTTTTCCTTTCTTTTGAGTCAAAGTAGTTAAAATGGCCAAATGGCGGAAAAGGAGCTAAAAGAGGGCAAAAGAGGAGGTTTCAGAGCTAAAAACAGAGAAAGTGGCGAACGAGTGAAACCAGGACCGGCGCGCCTGCCGATCGAAGCGGGCGCGGCGCCCAACATCGAGAGGCTACGAAGAAAGCGCCATGGCTACGAGCAGAGAATCGAGCGCGGCGCCAAATCACCCGAGGACCACGAGTTCGTGGCCGCGCGCGAAAAAATCAGGTTTTGGACGAAATTCGGGGCCCGGCCTGAAGGAAAAGAGAAGCGGGTTTCAGCCTATACAAGGAGAACCCTAGGCAGATTTTAAGGGTTCCCTTCGCACAACACAAGGCTTTCTTGCTTGAGATTGGAGACCATAGTTTAGTAAATTTCCTTTCCTTTTCTTGTTTTATTTGATTTTATGAAGAACATGGAATTAGTTTTGTCATGTCAATGGCTAGGAACTAATTCCTCTATAGGGCTTTCCATGTTGAATCTCTAGAAACTTATGTTATGATTTAATGCATGCTTATGGTTATTCTTCTTCTTGTTGAGATCTATCCAATAATTAAATTGAATGCTTGGTAGTTAATTGACAACTAATTATCACTATATGATTTATAATCGGACTCAGAAAGGAGGATTGTGAATATCTTTGTAAGTTGGGTAGACATTCTTGGATTGGGGATGAAAATACCTCAATTATTTATGTAGCGTTAACGATAGGCTTAACAACCCTAATTTTACGCATTGTGCGTGACAATTAACTAGGTTCTTAGTCTTAATCCTCCTATAGAGTTATCCTTATCACCGAAAGGTAGGTAAGGTGCAATCTTTGAGGTTGAGTGTTTATATAACCCTAACGGGAGTATAAAACGATTTAGTGAACCTGCTTTCTCCAAAAGAAGAAGACCATAAGTTATTGCATTAATAAGTGACATAAGCGGATAGTGAGGAGACGTGGAAGCCCTATTCTCATCACAACTGAAGTAAACTCATTAGTTAAATTAGCCTTTATAATTTGTAGTTATAAACCACAAAATCAAATATCAATTTACCAAATAGATACCAAAAGATAGATATTTGGTACTTGAACCCTAATCCTTGTGGACGATATTCGGTCTTGCTAAGACTATATTACTTGTCACGATAACGTGCACTTGCGTTTAAGTGTGTGCATCTTTTCGCGCATCAATGTTCCTGCATATTATTCTACTAACCTTCATGCTTTTCTAAGTAACAATGATGCAGCAAATTGATCAATGTCTTTGAGTCATTTTATTTTCTTTTCTTTCGTGTCTTTGTTTATATTTTTGATCTTTGCTCAAGGGCGAGCAAAGGTTAAGTTTGGGGGTGTTTGATCGGTGTATTTTATATACACCTTTTGAGTCATTTTTAGTTAGTCTTTTGCCCATTTTTGCATAAATATGTGTCGTGTTAGGATATTTTTTTTTGAGTCACAATGGTTTAAAGTGGCACATTGGTGAGAAAGAGCGAAAAGAGGACAGAAACAGTGGTTCCAGAGCTCAAAAAGCTAAAAAGTTGGCAACCCGACCGAGAAACAGGGCGGCGCCAGACCATCAGCAGTAGCGGGGCCACGACGCCCAAGAAGCAGACCAACCGCAGAAGTTTCGGCACCGCGGCGCCGGTTGCAGGGTCGCGGCGCCGACGCGGGAAAATTGACAAATCCGAATAGGAGTGGGCCAAAGCCAAGAAGGAAAAGGTTTTGCACGTTTTTGGTGATATAAAATGACCTTTTAGGTCAGTTTTGAAGAGTTCCATACCATACCATTCATCACAACATTAGATCAAGATTGGAGACTTATTTTTGAGTAATTTTCTTGTTCTTTACTTTATTTCTTTCTAGTATATTTTGGATATTATTTTAGTTCTTAGCATGTATATGACTAGGAACTAACTTAATTTAGAGCTTTTCATGTCGAATCGCTTGAACCTCGTTTTATGAATTAATGCAAGATTTTGGTTTCTTCTTATTATTGTTGAGATTTATTCAATAATTGTTTTGATTGCTTGGTAATTAATTGATCACTAATTATAATCACTTATATGATTTCTAATCGAAATCCGAAAGGGGAGATTGTGAATATGCTATAGTTGAATAAACATAGGTTTAAATCGTGGACGAAAGTACCCCGACACTTGTGTAGCTTAATAGGTTATTGTTCTTAATCCTCATTTGTAGTCAATCTTGTCATCGAAAGATAGAAGGGTTCTACATTGGGATTGAGTGTTTATATTACCTTAACAGGAGTATAAAACAGCTTAGTTAACCTGCTATCTCAACATAGAAGAAGAACCTTAATTATTTCATTAACAAGTAAAGCGAACGGATAGTCGAGGAGATTTGGAAGCCCTATTTCCACCATATCTGAAGTAAAGTAAAGTAATTTAGTTAGCGTCCATAATCATTAGCTATAAACAAACCATCAAATTATCGGTCACCAAATAGATACTACAAAATAGAGGTTGGTAATTGGACACTAATCCTTGAGGACGATAACTCGGTCTTCTAGACTATATTACTTGTCACGATACGTGCACTTGCGGTTAGCGTGTGTATAAATCGCGCATCAAAAAGATATCCGCCTTGCATGTCTTCACCTTCCGGTGAGCTGGGCGAACATACCAATTGAATTCTCAGGGAGTTGTGAATACCATGTCAAAGCTCCCTTAGCAAGTGTTTCAATGAACTTTTTGATCAGAATCGATTCTATTTCGTTCTCTCTAAGATCATTTCCTTTCACGGCCGTAGTAAATGCCATTATATGCTCTTATAGATTAGTAGTTCCATTATATATGGTTACAAAATACATTTTGAGCTTTTTGAGGATCGGTTCGGGAGCATCCTTTGACTTATATGCCAACTGAATGTATTTCTTTGCATCCGGACCATCAACCCCTAGAGGAGCCCCCGGTATTTGGATGAACTGGCACTGGAACTCCTGGACGATTTTTTCCGCCTTCTCTGCATTGGTATCAACTTTACTCGTCATGCCTTCATGAATTTTAAGACATTTTTCTGAAATAAATTTTCAGGGGCAGCTTCATTCTTTGAACCATCGTTTCTGATTTCTCCATTTGCATTCGATGGAGGCACTAATTTCCTTATTGGATTACTGTCGACATTTTTGGACATGAACTCCTCTTGAAACTGTCTTAGACGCTCCAACTCCTCAATCATTGCGGTGTTTTTCGCCCGAAGATTCTGCATAGCTTCTTCAGCGGGAACATCCTCATGCCGAGTATGTCTGTCTCCAAATATGACTCAATCTGTAAAAATCGGGTATTTGGGTCTCGTGGTTCCTATTGGCAAACCATCCGATCCAAGATTGTTTGTGTTGTCCCCGATATTGCGACTGCTTTCTCCTATTCATGTCATCTGATTGATCTGAACAATGAATAAGACTTAAAAGAAAAAATTAGATTAGTAGAGGGGTCACTTGTGACACGCGATTATCGAGCCCCACGGTGGGCGTAAATTTGCAGTAAGCGTTACAGTTGAATTTGTATACGTGGTCAACGACACAGATAGGAATTCTAGATGAATTATACTGAAAACAAGTAATAATAAGACAAAGTAAAGTAATGATTAGCCTGCGCTTTGTGACAACTTCTGGGAAAAGCTACGAAAACTTGTATGTAAGCATAGAAATCAAGAGAATATGAGCAAATAGCTTGTAATAACTAGAATATGATGATTTACAATGTAACAATGTGCCCTATTTATACCTGAGCTACACAGGTACACAACCCACAAAATATACTCTCATTAATACATGAGAATGAATGTTGTAATAATTGGACAATCAATATCTCAATAAATGCCATTAAAGTACCATTGGAAGACGTATGACCGGTTTTAGTAACTGTCGTCCATTGCAATTCAAACGGCTCTCAACCTTCTGTATTATCGGTATTATGGCTTGTGTCGCTCCCGGTACCACGCGTATCTAGTCGGTAGTGCCTTAGGCTGACGTGGTCCTGACTCAACACCGGATCCATGTGACATACTATAATTCGTACAACTGTCTTATACGAATTTTGCCCTGCACGAATTTTGCCCTACACATATAGTATTCTCTATCTACTGATTTAAAATTTTGATCCCCATGTGATTAACACCCTAATTTCGCTTATGATCGACAATTTAGTTTTAATTTTACGAGAATATAGATAGGCTTCACAAACTATATATAATTGAACTTATTCAACATTGTTATTTTTTTCTCAATAATCTTTTATCTTTTATGCTTCTGCCACCAACTGTTCACGATCAACAACAACTAAGATCTATATTTACATTTTGCGCACTTACGTACGATACTCTAGAATTTTGAACAAATACTGTGTAATTACTGGATTTATACCAATTTCAATTACCAGGTGACTTTCATACAAACCCTTAAAAATGTAATGTAGCTTTTTGAGATAAGACCCATCAAGTTAAAAACTACTCATTCGGTTCAATTTTATTTGTTACATATTAACTTTACACGCCTAATAAGAAGCCAAAAATAATAGAATATGAAGTTTACTATATTACCCATAATTATTGCTAGTTATCTAATGATTGAAATCAATTAAAACTTACAAAAAAAATGATAAATGATTTTCTAAAGTGAACAAGTAATATTGGGAAAGTAAAATTAGAGGAAGAAGGTACTATACTTGATAAAGCAAGAAATAACAGGTTCGTATAATTTGTTTGAACTATATATTTAGGACGATATTGTTTCCTAAAATCTAATAATCTATAATTTTTGTCTTTGCACAAATAGAAATAAATTGAAGTACAAAAAGAAAAAGTGTTCAACTGTATTTTATTGTTTCTTTGAGATGCTCTTATCATAACAAACCAAAGACTCATGCATGCATGCATTGCCTTTCACCTACCTAATTAATTTTCTCCATTAAAAACTAATCCTACCATAATATCAATGAAAAGAAGCATTGCAGCGTTTTTTAGATGATTAATTCAGCTATTTCATGTGTACAATTAATAACTAATCCTATAAACACGGAATGTAGATGATCAATTGAATTCTCTCCTGAAGTTAATAGCTATCAGCTGAAGTAGTATCTCTTTTGTTGTCATTCTTGTTTTGTTCAGTTATATATTTCTCATTTCTTGTTTTGAGCTGTCTATTTACTTGAAAAAGAGTGTGATTTCATAAGCATTAGGACAAACACTTTTCACTTTAGTATTTTGTTTTGATCTGCTGATGAAACTTTATTCTTTTGCCAAATCATTTGGTCCTATTATAATCATTGATGTTTTTCTCTCCCAAACAGGAAACATGGAACTCATGCATCTTATGGAGAGGCTTCGGCCTATTGTGGGCTTAAAAAGCTGGGATTACTGTGTTTTATGGAAGTTGAGTGAAGATCAAAGGTACATGATCTATGATCTCAATCAAACTTTTCTTGACCCCCTCCATCCTGACGCGGATTTAGAGTTTGTCAGTTCAGATTTTATTATATGTATACCATTATAAAGAAACTGAAATTAGCTACAAACTTCGTCGCTAAATTGTTCGTAGCTAACATGTATTTTGATATTCCGTCGCTAAATAGGATTAGCGATGAATTTTATTGTTTAGCTACAAAATTTGTCCTCATAAATTCCTGTTTTTCTTAGTAATGCACCTTTTAAATGCTTTATTGCATAAGTGTACTATCATAAGTATACATAGTACGAGCAAAACACAATTCGTTTAGTTGAGCCAATTGAAACCATTCTAGATCCGCTTCTGCCTCTATTCCAACCGCACCAAACAAAAAGAAAAAAAAAAGAACAACAAAAAACAAAACCGTTTGTAATTATGTTGTGGACTATGTGTGATGTAGGTTTCTTGAATGGATTTGTTGCTGCTGTGGTGGAGCTGAGAAAAATATGCATAGCTGTGAGCAAGAGATATTTTTCCCTGCAGATTCTTCTACTTCACCTTGTAGAGATGTTATGTTTCAGCATCCAAGAACAACTTCTTGTGATTTACTGGCTCAGGTTCCTTCTTCTCTCGCGCTAGACTGTGGGTAAGAAACGGGTAATCCGGTGCATTAAACTCTAGCTATGCACGGAGTTTGAGAAAGTGTTGGACCATAATATATCGATTGTATACAACCATAACTTACATTTCTGCAATAGGCTATTTCTCAATAAAAAAAAAAGTCCTATTCAAGTGTCAAATTTTCAATAATCATTTCTAATTCTTTGCAAAAAAAATTGCAGAATTTATGCACAGGCCTTATTATCTAATCAAGCAAAATGGATGAACTTTGTACCATTCTCAGAATCAAATATGTCTAATGTAAGAATTCCGTTTTTACTGTCAATTTTTCGTTGCATAAATCTTCATTAAAAATCACCTGCTTTCTCTACATAATGTTGTTTGATGTCAATTGCAGGAAACAATTGGAACCAGAGCTCTGATTCCATCTCCTCTTGCATTGCTTGAGTTGTTCAGTACCCAACAAGTAAAACATATGCTTCCTCACTAGCTCTACCCTCTTTTTCATCTATTATACTCGCTCTATTTCAATTTATGAATTTTGAGTCTCGAATTTTTCTTTCACTGCGATTTTTTCATATGTCTTTTAAATATTTTGAATACTTTTTACCTAATTTATAATTATGTAAATTTTATTTCAAAAAATTTAAAAATTTCATGTCCGAATTAATGATCAAAATTAAAAAGTTTTGACTCTTGAAATCCAGAAGATGTGACTTACATTGGGACAGAGGGAGTACTTTCTTCCCTCTTTTTAATGTAAATTCCAAGAAAATTATGTCAAAAAGTACAATTAATTCCTTAGCTATAACTAAGTTAAAATGATTGCAATAAACACCGGCTACACGTGACAGACAGTACATAAGGAAGGTAAAGGGTGAACATGTAGAATGATAGTATTTGTGTTCATCTATAAAAATTACTTAAATGTAATGATGGAATTAAGCAAGTAGATGTAAATAATTTGATGTAATATATATATACAAATTAAGGTCTTAAACAATCAGCATCACAAATTTACAATCTTTACAGCTACCAGAAGATGAGAAAGTCATTGAATTCGTCGCAGCTCAATGCAACATCTACTTGGAGCAGCAAGATAAGATGAATTCAGGCACAATGAACTCAAGTTTCTCAAATGGTGGTGGCGACGACCATATAAATGATTCCCAACATCTTTATCAGCAGACAGTCTCCCCTGCAGACAATTCAGATCACTTGTCATATGATGATTTCCCTCTTAAACGAAAAAACTTGGATACTTCTTCGATGAACTTCCTTCCGCAGTTCAGTACTTACAGCACACCAGATCAAGTCGAAAACAACACAGGGAATAACATGTTGTTTGATCAGACCACAAGTGATGTGACACATTTCTCGAATTCAACGGAGAATAGGTACGTAAGTGAGATGGATGCTTATTTACAGAAGCAAATGATGAGAAACAGTAGTAATCAAGCTGGAATTGATGATGAATTTGTCAAGCACGATAATGGAAGATCCAATTCGGGATCTGATAGTGATCAAAATGAGGAAGAAGATGATCCTAAATATAGAAGGAGAAATGGAAAGGGTCCTCAATCCAAGAATCTTGTGGCTGAAAGGAAAAGAAGGAAAAAACTTAATGAAAGGCTCTATGCTCTTAGAGCTTTGGTTCCCAAAATTTCTAAGGTAATTCTAAAACAATCTTAGTCCATAAAAATCAAATATGTTTATATTTTCAGTTCTCTGTTCTTATTTGCAAAAGCTTATTGATTAATAACAACTCCTTGTTATCATTGTCACTACTAAAAGAACAAGAATTAGGCGATGGACAAATTCTGCAGCTAAATAGCAAAATCCGTTGCTAATCCTATTTAGAAACTGATTATCAGAAAATTCTGTTAGCTACAAATAATTTAGCAACGAAGTTGATAGCTAATTTCAACTTTTTAATAGTGTATGGATACAGGCAACTAGCTATATATTCCCTCATTATCGTCGAAACTATGTACAGCTGGATAGAGCTTCTATCCTTGGAGATGCTATTGAATATGTGATGGAACTGGAAAAGCAAGTGAAAGATTTGCAGCTTGAGCTTGAAGAGCATTCAGATGATGGTGGTGGAAGGAATCAGGACCAGATCTACCCTGATGTTTTAAACCATATTGGAACTAAAAACTGGCCTAAATCAGAGAACGGGAAACTTTCAAATGGAAGCCATAGAGAATTATCAACCAATTCTAATGGTAGCACTGACCCTTCCAGAAAAAATCAAGAGGTAGAAGAGAATGACAAATTGCAGCAAATGGAGGTACAACTTGTTCTATTTATAGTACAGGTTTCACTTATAAACACTCATAGTGTAACCTGTTTGAGTTACTAGTTCCACTTTTATTGACGGCTAGTTGTAGTTTTCTTTCTGGTGACCTGATAGTGTAATTTCTTTTTTTCTTTTTACACTATTAGTGTACAAAAGTTAAAATCCTTATAAGTAGAGTTTTTTGTATTTTGTATATCTACTATGACATGAAGTTGAGATATTTGTTGATCATCTTTTATGTGTAGCCACAAGTGGAAGTTGCTCAATTAGATGGGAATGAGTTTTTTGTGAAGGTGTTTGGTGAGCACAAGGCCGGTGGATTTGTGAGGATATTGGAGGCTTTGAACTCCTTGGGCTTGGAGGTTACCAATGTCAATGCAACTAGGCATACTTGTTTGGTATCGAGTATCTTCAAAGCGGAAGTAAGTCAACTTATTCTTTAGCAATTCCCACCCATATCCCCTACTCCACAACCCCAAAGGAAAAGAAATTAAAATTAAGGCCTACTTTAGCAAAAAATATTGCTTGGTCTACAAATATGTGAACATTAACTTGAGGTAGGACTTATATTAAGATTTTCTTGCCTGATCAACTTTCCTTACCCTTGCTTAGGCTTACATTACTCATTTTTGTTATTTTATGGTACTCCCTCTTTTCTCAAATATTACTCTGTGTTTAAAATATTTTTCTTACTTTTTGATCGATTTCAAAACGTTTATCTTTTTTCATTTTTGGCATTTGTTTAATTTTAACTTTTCAAATGATATGTTTAAGACCATAAGATTAAATGACATTTAAATATATTCTTCATATTTTTTATTTAAGACCACAAAATTCAAAAGTTTTATTTACTTTTTTAAACTCCGTATCAAATCAAAACAAGACAGCATTTTAAAATGGAGGAATTAGTTATTTTAGATTTGCTTTGAGATACTTGATGCTTTAGAAAAACAAGAAGTCATGTATTGCTTTTCTTTTCCTCAAATATATGTACTTACAATTCCGATTAATGGTGTATTTAATTAAGTGGAATATGTAAGAAAAGATAAATGATAATTTAGACAAATATTCTTATAGTTAAGATTATTAAATTTTTATTTTAAGAGACGTATAAGAACCTTAAAAACAAATGATATGTACCAAATATAGTACTCCCGTTTTCTTTTGCTCGACCCTTATACTAAAAGTAGACTTGTTCATTTTAGAAAATCAACAAAGATTTTTTTTTTCGTCTAATATTATCCTTATCATTAAATAACTATATAAAATACTAGTAGTCAAATATAAATTTTCAAAGCATAATTAATAAGGATAATTTATTAAAACAAACCTCTAATAAATTGCAATCATGCATCTGCTACCTTCCTTTTGAGCTGAGGGTCTACCGGAAACAACCTCTCTACCCCATAAAAGTCAAGGTAAGATCTTCGTACATCTTACCCTCCTCAGACCCCACATTGTGAAATTACATGTGTATGTTGTAGTTGTTGTTTGTGAACCTCTAACAAATATGCTCTTAAGGGGGTGCCGAGTCAACAAGGGCCAAGCAAAATGGAACTGAGGGAGTTTTTCATTAAAAATAATTGCATTTGTTGATTGAAAAAATAATTCCCGA
This sequence comes from Przewalskia tangutica, assembly GCA_029844215.1. Taxonomy (NCBI): domain Eukaryota; kingdom Viridiplantae; phylum Streptophyta; class Magnoliopsida; order Solanales; family Solanaceae; genus Przewalskia; species Przewalskia tangutica. The sequence continues at coordinate 47,398,748 of CM056723.1, forward strand.
AATCATATGAAAATCTAAACTACATTCATTCACATTTTTCTAGTCTGAAATTCTTTTGTTTCTTGTTTTAATTCATTTACTATGAATATTGTATGTTAGCAGAAAAGGGACAATGAAATGGTTCAAGTTGATCATGTGAGGAACTCCTTGCTAGAGCTGACAAGAAACCCTAGTAGAGGTTGGTCTGAAATGGCAGCTAGAGCATCATCAGATAATAATGCAAATGGCAGTACAGATTATCTCCATAATCATCGACATCAGCATCATGATCATCAACACTTTCACCGTCACCACCATCACCACCATCACTAACATGTTTAATTTTTAGCAGTACTTATCATAATTACTTCTCTTACCTAAGTATTGAACTTATTTAGTTTCAATAGTTTGATACATATGTTTGAACTTGTTGATTTCATCGGTTCCTTTACACAAAATATAAAATTGCTATCAAGTTCAATCATATTTATAGAAGACGAATTATAGTAATTTGTTTGATAAATCTTGTTATTATCAAAATTATTTTGAAGATAATTTCAGAGACATCTCCTCAGATTTTACGTTTTAATAATAATAATCTCCATTTGTGATTTATCATATTAGACTTATCTTCATTGTTTTTTTATAACAATTGTTTTAAGTTATTTAAAAATTATATACAATCTTACCAATTTACCCTTTTTTTACACTTCTTAATTAACTCATTAGATTCCTTAGGAATGGAAAAAGAACTAATATTTCCTTCGGTTTGTAGATCCCATTTTCTTATCAGTTCTATAAATCAGAAAATCATCCCAAAAACTATTGTATTGTTGTTTTAATTTCGTAAATTGATAATTAAATAGTCAGATTCTGACATTTGGTATCTGAACTTCAATTCGAGTGGTCTGTGTGGTTAAATGTTGGAAGGAACTTGTTCAAAGGTCGTGAATGATAGGCTCACTCACCACAATGAGATGTTGACGGAAATAATATACAATTATTACTAGTGCTTCGAAATGATAAATAATAATAAATTACAATACAACAGACTTGAAGTCTAACAAGAGTTGTGACAACAACAATGAGTTTTGTGATCTTTGTGATCTTAATCTTCTGTCTTGTATCAATCTTGAATCTGCCGTCCTGGATTTTCATTCCAATTGCAATAAGCTCCTTGATCTTGTAAGCCTGAAACCAAGAGACACTAAATCTCTACTTGTTACAACTGTGCTGAGTCAAGTATTAACACTATGTCCTTAAGACATTATTTCCAGTATATATCCTTTTACGTTTGTGGGAAACTGTTTCCAAGATAAAACAACATCAAACAAATGAGCAAAGAAAACTCAAGTGTTTATCAAGAAAAATCTTTGAGTGTGTGAAAGTATGCTAGAGAGGAAGAAGTTCAGAAAAAATTGAAGTAAACAAGAGTGAAGTGTGTTCTTCAATTGAGGTTCTTCAATTGAGCCTAAGACCTCAATTTATAGTGTGTGTAAGATGACCTCTCATCTAGCCAACTAATGGCAATCAATGGCCATATAATGACACTTATTGAGAGGTGTTATTCAGTCAAATAATGGCTGAATTCAAGTGTCAAGTAATGGAGGATCAATGCTCCAAAACCAGCCAAAAAGTCAAAAACTTTCCATCTTCCGTCGATCATTCTGCCTCCGAAGTGCCGCGACTCCAGTGTCCAGAAGACCAATCAGCGCCGCGACCCTTGAGGTGGTGGCACCGCGGCGCCTCAGATTGGCGGGCCCCCGGCTCCACGGTGACGTCACAACCTTTTTCGACTCGTTTTGATCTTACACTTCGTATACTCCTTCTGTCATTTACCAACGTGGAACACGTGTCATTTAACCAACGACCGTCCATCATTTCATGTCTCAAACGTTTTTTCACGTACCAATATCTCTTTCACTAATGAAATTTACGATATTTGGCACTACATGTGCACGTATGTGGAAACAACATTTCCGACGTGTGGGATCCCAATTGTTCGAGTCATAAGTAATGGGATAATCTTAATTCCACATTAGTAAATTTCCAACAATCCCCTCTTGAAAGAGATTTTGGTGCACTCAGAAGGTGTCTTTCAAGCAATCTTTCGGCGGACCTATGTTGCATCTGGATAGGTATTCGTAGCTTTGAACCTTCCATAGTTGAATACCATCGAACTTACTTACTACGCGATGAGTGTGATGTCTTGAACCGTCAGTGTTTAGTGTAAGCCAAGACAACTGTACCAACACAACAACGTTCCTTACTCTGTTCTTCTTAATGTTTTTTCCATTGTGGTCGTGGACACACTTGGATTCTTAAGTGCGTTCATTTGAGGCAGCATGTCCTCGCACATAAATAGGTGGTCTCCTACAATGTATCTTGTTATACCCCAATTCACAAATGTTAGACACTATTAAAAGGTTCTCCAAACCTAACCTTAACTGTTGAAGATCATTAAAGGTTTTGGAAACTTAACCTCTACCCACCATGCATGTAGTACTTTAAGGTCTATCGTGGGAACGCCTTTGGATTCATATTTCTTTACAGAAATCATCATCCAATTGCTTTCACCTAAGCGTTCAACTGAACCTTTACGACTTAGTTTTCATATTGAATTAAATTCTTGGGATCTCCAGTTAGTATGGTTGAGTATCCACCGTATCATTTGTTTGAGTTTTAAGCCCATTCCCCTAGAACGACATAACTCTTGATCTTTTGGATAATCCCTTAATTAAAGGGTCCATTATATCATTTAATTTAGTAATCAAGGATGTGTCACCCGAGACGATCAACTGACATATGGTCTTATGTCTCCGACATATATGTCCAAACACTGTCATCCGTACCTTACAGTGTATAAGTGATGAAGGCACGGGTTACTCCCAATAAGGGACATCCTCTAAGAGGTCGTGAAGTTACTCAACTTCTCATCATGCTTTATACAAAGCGATAAACTCCAATTCCATCACGAATTGGCCGATGCAAATTTTCTTTTCTCCAAATACACATCCACATCCATGTGTGGTTATGGTGTTCTTCAAGTCTGATGTCCAGTTTGCATCACTGTGTTCTCCTAGAACCGATGGACATCCAGAATACCACAATCCATCGATAAACGCATAGTTCAGATATCGTCATATCCTATTTAACGCCTTCTATTGGTCATTACCAGTGAACCTTAGTTCAACTGATATTCTTTATAAGTTGATACCAGGTCAGTTGTAGTGTATAAAATACATTGAACTACATGAGACCTATGCATATCCCTACTGTAATATGGGTGCACCATGATTCCAATAAATTCTATGATTCATATCCATTGGTGATTTCAAATAGACTGTCAAAACACATCACAAGTAAGTTTGGCTTCGACCAGTCCGTTAGATGTCTTAGAAATCCCAATTCCTAAGATGTCATATGTAATACCCATATCATTCATATCGAAACATCCGCTTCAACATACTCTTAGTCTATAGGATCAACTTAGGACTTCTCCCTGTGATCAACATGTCATCTACGTAAAGGCACATGATGACAAACGAGGCAGAATTACCTTTCATGTAGACACGGGTGTCACACTCATCAATGGAGAAACCCTTCAATAGTAGAGTATTATTACCGTTTTCGTGCCATTACTTCAGGCTTGTTTCAGCCCGTACAGAGATTTGAAAAGTTGAAAGACTTTTTTCTCTTCCCTGGAACCACATACCCCTCGGGTTGTTCCATATTACTTTCTTCTTTCACTTTCAGACTTTTGGTTTTCCAATTGTTGGCTTTCTAGCTTCAGAATCAATGTTTTTGTAGTCAGATTCATTATTTCTGTTTTATCTAAAACTTCCAGGACCAAATGTAAAAATTTCAGGGACCAACAAGGAAGTTCAGGACGAAGCCCAACAATCCACTAAACTAACTCTCCAGTTAGGAAGACTGTCTCAATCATCCATGTCACGCAAAATTGTAATGACCCTGGATGTTAGACTATTCACAACGAAGCGCATGTCCAAGTAGATGAGGCCTTATACTTGTTAGTAGATCCATCTACTTTGTACTCAATTTGAGTATTCACCCTTACAACACAGAGGTTCTTTTCCCAGAGGAAGTTCAACCATCACACAAGTGTGGTTCTACCTGATGGAGTCTGGTTCTCTCTTTTTAGCTTCTTTCCAAAGCAATACTTCTGGAGATGACAATTATTTCTTAATTGTCCATGGTTCTTTCTCAACCATATAAGTTAGAAGGCCTGGAACAAGTCTTTGTCCCCCTCTTTTTGCTCTGTCTCGGTTCAACTAGAATCCCTGAGTTCTGTAGATCTGGAACATTAAGCTCCGGGTAGTCAGCAACTTCCGAGTCCTGTAGATCTGAAACTTCTAGTTCCGTACAATCAGGAACTCACAGATTCTTGTTAACCTTGAGCAATGACTTTTTTTCCTTCTTAAGGAAAGTTATCTTCAAAGAATTCAACACTCTTTGACACCAAGTTGCGATACGCACTATTGTTATTTGCAGATCTAGTGGATAAGCAATCTGTAGTCTTAGGTCCAACTTGACTCGCTTTGGCTTTGGTATTTCAACACTTGTCACACTACCCCATATCACAATGTTAGTAGATGAGATCCTTTCCATGCTTCAAATGAAGGGTTATCCTTATTCTTATGCGAAGTTCTATTGAGAATCACATTAGTGGTAAGGATCGCCTTGTCTCACATATTTTGGGCGTACGACTTTGCACTTGTCTAACACCGTTAGACTGAGGTGAGTAAGGAGTAGTCGTTTGATGAACGAAGCTTTACATTCTCCCCCTGTATCCCTACGAATTCCTCAATACGTAGGCTTAGTATTTTTGCTTTATAGCGCTTATATGATTCAACAGATTCATCTTTGTTCTTCAACAAAGGATGTAATACATTGTACCATCATCGATGAAGATCACAATGTACTTGTCTCCCCCCTCTATTTGTATAAGCTTCAAGTCACCCACGTAGGTGTGACTAAGTTATAGAGGAGTGGTGCTTCTTTCGCTATTCCTTTGATGAAATGGAAAGGTTCTTTTGCCTCTTCGCCTACCTCTCATTCAATTTGAGGGTTTATGTCGACAGATGGCAACAATCTCAACTTGGTTAACTTTTGAATGACTTTCTATTTAACGTGTCTTAATCTATGAAGGCATAGATGCACGTATTACAAATATATCATCCATTTGGCTACAGACGTACTGTACCATCCTTAGTTATTACAGACCTGTTGGACTAGACTCAAACCAGTTTGACCAACAACGTCCTTGAAACCAAGTTTGGGACATGTATCACCTCGTGTTAGGGTGATCCCATTCCCTTAAGTCCTTTGAGGATAACCTCTTCAACTTCTTTTACTTTGGAGGTGGCGTTGCTTCACATGAACAACCTTTTGCCCGTGATTATGGAGTAACTACTATGGCCCACTCCAGTTGCCTTGGCAGACTGAGTGTCCAATTTCTTTTCCTTCCTTTCTTTTGGCCTTCAGATCGTTTAAGATCTGGAAAACTCTGGCACACTCCAGTCGCCCGTAGGCTTTGTATGACTGTGTGTCCAATACTATCCTGTTAAAAGACGGATCTTTTGTCGGAAACAGTGACAGATTTGTCTCTAGTCCTTATCTTTAGTCATCTTCCCTTGTGATTGGTGCCCAGGAAAATTTCTGGCGCTTACTTAGGATTGTTCATAAAACCAATTTATTACAACCCAAGTCCATATCTTTTAAACCATTATTTACAATAGACCAATATTTAAACGGGAAGGAAAGTTAAATTAAGCTTATGATTTTAAGGCGTAAGGAATATATGGAAACCACTTTCATATTTATAGCCTTACTTTATTCATTTTAATGAGACATCTTTAAATCTCATTTTTGACAAAGAATAAATAGTTAACTCATACCTTTTGGATTCTGGCCCACGTCAGTTACGTGTCCAAATCCTCCTTTCCGTGGTTCAGATCCTTTGTCTGGGACAGATGTAGGCCCTCTGTCATAAGATAGAACAACATTTTCAACCTTCTCATCTTGTACCAGTTGATATCCTTCACCTCTCGTGGGCGTTTGTTTTCACCACTCTCGGGAGTAGTGACAACAACTCTTCCTTGACCCATAACCTTGCTAGCATGACTATCAGCAGTATCTTCAAGCTCATCGAGACAAATATCTCCTCTTTGACGAAAACAAATATGTAACTATCGTCAAAGAGGGATCCAAAACTAGAACCAGATTTATTGACAGAGACAATGTTTGAACGATTTATAGAACTGTCAACATAACTGGTTTCAACAAGAAAGCCACAACTAGATCTGGAACCATATCTACTGGTATATATTTTTCTAGCACTAGTACGGATTATGTCTTAAGATTGTGAGTTACAATGGATGTACGGAAATAGTATACAACTACTACTAGTGCTTCGAAAGGATAAAAAAATAATAAATTACAATACAACAGGCTTGAAGCCTAACAAGAGTTGTGATAACAACAATGAGTTTTGTGATCTTAATCTTCTGTATTGTATCAATCTTGGATCTGTCGTCCTGGATCTTCATTCCTATTGCAATAAGCTCCTTGATCTTGATAGCCTGAAACCAAGAGACACTAAATCTCTACTTGTTACAACTGTGCTGAGTCGAGTGTTAACACTTTGTCCTTAAGACATTATTGCCCCGTATATATCCTTTTACGTTTACGGGCAATTGTCTCCCAAGATAAAATCACATCATACAAATGAGCAAATGAAACTCAAGTTTTTCTCATGAAGAACCTTTGAGTGTGTGAAAGTATGCTAGAGAGGAAGAAGTTCAGAAAAATCTGAAGTAAACAAGAGTGAAGTGTGTTCTTCAATTGAGCCTAAAGCTTCAATTTATAGTGTGTGTAAGATGACCTCTCATCTAGCCAACTAATGACAATCAATGGCCAATGACACTTATTGAGAAGTGTTATTCAACCAAATAATGACTGAATTCAAGTGTCAAGTAATGGAGGATCAATGCTCCAAAACCAGTCCAAAAGTCAGAAACTTTCCATCTTCCGTAGACCATTCAACGCCGCGGTTCCAGTGTCCAGAAGACCAATCAGCGCCGCGGCTCACGCCTTGGGCGCCGCAACCCTTGAGGTGGTGGCGCTCCGGCTCCGCGGTGACGCCGCTCCCCTTTTCCGACTCGTTTCGATCTTACACTTCGTACACTTCTTCCTTCATTTACCAACGTGGAACACGTGTCATTTAACCAACGAACGTCCATCATTTCATGTCACAAACGTTTTCTTACGTACCAATATCTCTTTCACTAATGAAATTTACGATACTTGGCACTACGTGTGCATGTGTGTGGTCGTTTCCGACGCGTGGGATCCCAATTGTTCGAGTCATAAATAATGGGATAATCTTAATTCCACATTTGTAAATTTCCAACAATAGATAGCCAACAAGCAATTTGTGCTACACAAACTGGCATTCAGGGCACCTTAGAGCTCATCCTTGCGAGATTGACAACTCTAGAAAATGGACCAAATAGAGCTCCTGAAGAGCAACCAGTTCAAGCTGCAGGTGAACAACCCAATCGAGCTGCTGGTGTACAACCAAGAGGAGACGGAATATTACCTCTTTTTGTGAAGGACCATAGGCAGAATAGACTTCAAATGGCTCCCATTCCCCTTCGAAATGGGAACTGCTCACTTTTGATGGCCAAGGGCCTAAGGTATGGATTTGTAAGTGCGAAAGGTACTTTAATTTGTATAGAATTTCTGATAACCAAAGAGTAGAAGCAGCTGCATTTTATTTGAATGGTTTGGCTGAAACTTGGTATCATTCCTTAGTCTTGAGTATAGGAGTAATATAGTGGATGAAGTTTAAGGAGGAACATTATAGTAGGTTTGGTGAGGATCTACTGGAGGATATAATGGACGAGTTTAATAAGCTAATGCAAACTGGTACTGCGGATGAATTCTTAGGGAGATTTAAAGATTCTCAAATGCTGGTAAGGAATCCTGTGCTGAATGAATCACATTTTCTATCAAGTTTTATTGGAGCCTTGAAAGAGGAGATTAGGTATGGTGTGAAACTGTTTCATGTCTAAAATCCTTAAGTTTGCTATTGAACAAGCAAGAGTGCAGGAAAAGGCTATTGAGGCTGTAGACAAGAAGAACCAAGCTAGCTACAAACCAGCTCCTACAATAGTTTACTCATTCACTTCTAGGAAGGTACCATCACCCACAACTAGGCCTAATGCTCTTAGACTAAATCCTGAGGTGTATGAGTATAGAAAGCTGAATAAATATCCGCAAAGGTAGCCAAGTTGGTGTAACAGTAGAGCGCGGGACCGCAAGGTCACGAGTTCGATCCCCTGCATAAACCTTCTTGGTTGAGCCTGTCACACATGACTTGCCAAGTATGGTTAATCGGCTGACGTGGTTTGCAGGCTATTGCGTCAGCCCGGGGTTTACCCAATGCGCACTCGAAAGAGTAGCGGCTGCAGTTCCTTCGTCAACAAAAGAAAGCTGAATAAATTGTGTTTTAGATGTTGAGAAAAGTATGTTCCAGGGCATCGATGCAGGAATAAGCAACTCAACTGCATAGTAGGGGAAGAAGAGGCCAGTGTAGAGGTTTGTGAGAAAGTTCCTATACCTAAAGATCTGGTCATTGAATAGGGCCACAACAAGAGATACAAGAGGCAGTTTGCTTGAGTGCACTCTCTGGTAATAGTCAAGGAGTAAATTCAATATTGGTAGTATGAATTATTAATAACAGAAAACTAATAGTTTTGGTGGATTCTGGTAGTACCTACAGTTTCCTAGATGAACAGACTGTCCTCCTATATAGGTTACAGTTGATGATGATAATTATTTGATGTGTCACACTAGATGTGTTGGTTTTACCTGGAAAATTGGGAGGGGGCAAAACTTTCAAGGAAGACCGAAAGATCATAAAATTAGGTGGATGTGACATAGTTTTGGGCAATGATTGAATGAAAAAATATAATCCAAGTTTGATCATGAGAAGAGATGTGTAACCATTAGAAGAAAGGGAAACAATACTGTGTTGCATGCCATACCAGAAGAAGGGAATTTAAGAATGATTAGTGGCTGTTCCATGGGCAGACTGTTGAAGAAGGGTCAAACACTCATGGCTCATTTGTTTATAATGGGTGTGGGTCCAGTTCCAGCACAAGAGGATATAGAAGATACAAGAGGTGCTGCAGCCTGCAGCAGTTTGAAGTAGTGTTTGCTGAACCAAAGTCCTTACCTCCTACTAGAACACTGGATCATGCTATTCCTTTGAAACTAGGGGCCACTCCAGCCAGTTTGACTGTATAGATACAATTACTACCAGAAAGAGGAGCTTGAAAAATAGGTTACTAAGATGTTGACTAATGACATCATTCAAAACAGCCAGTCACCATTCTCATCTCCTGCCCTCAGGGAGGTTTTTGAAAGAATTAATCCCTCATTCTTCTTATTGATGAAAAACATATATACAAGTTACAATAGAAAAATGATTTTTCTATTCTACATCTAAATCCCTATTTTATATGGAGACTAACTATAAAATTATGGCAATACTAATTAAGGTACAAGAGTAATAAGAATATATACCAAATATACAATTCTCCTAAACTAATAATCTGGAACCCGTGATGGGTTGTGCTGGACTGGGCCGCATCTTGTGCTGCTGGGCCGTGATGATTTATATATTTAACAGACCCCCGCAGTCATAGCAGACGGTCTTTGTACGCTGAGACTGTCTCTAAAATCTTCAAAAAGGACCGAGGGAAGACCCTTTGTAAAGATGTCTGTAATTTGATATCTGGAAGGGACATGATAGACGCGTACTTGTCCTCTAGCTACCTTTTCTCGGACGAAGTGAATATCCATCTCTATATGTTTAGTGCGCTGGTGCTGAATTGGATTACCAGAAAGGTAGATGACACTTATATTATCACAATACATCAAGGTAACCTTTTCAATAGGACAATGGAGCTCTAAAAGCAGATTACGTAACCAACATGACTCATAAACCACATTGGCTACCCCTCGATACTCAGCCTCTGACTTGAGCGTGATAGCGTGGATTGACGCTTGACAGACAATGAGACCAAATTATTACCTAAAAACATACAATAGCCAGACGTAGACAGTCTGATATCAGGACAACCACCCCAATCAACATCTGTATAGGAGACAAATGTAGACGTCGACGAAGGATACAAATGCAAGCCATAATCAAGTATTCCCTGAATGTACCTAAGAATGCGTTTGAGCGCATTCATATGTTCAATCCTGGGATCATGCATAAACAAACACACCTGTTGTACGACATATGTAATATCAGGTCGCGTGAACGTAAGACACTGAAGGGCGCCTGCAAGACTACGATAGCGGGATGGATCCTCATAGGGAGAGCCAGCTGCAGCACCCAACTTGAGTTTAGTATCAACTAAAGTAGAAGTGCACTTACAGGATGACATCTCAGCTCTCTCAATGATCTCTGCTGCATACTTTCTCTGTGATAAGAACAATCCACCTGCATGACGAGTGACAGCAATCCCCAAAAAATAACTCAATGGGCTCAAGTCTTTCATGGCAAACTCAGAACTGAGCATTGTCATGATAGACTTTCGCAAAGTATTAGAAGAGGTAGTCAAGATAATATCATCCACATATAATAGTATATAAGACCCCCGACGATATATGAATAATGAATTATCAGACCTGCTATGAGAGAACCTAATAGTTGAAACATAGTCAGCAAACCTCTTATACCAAGCTCGTGGAGACTGCTTAAGCCCATACAAGTACTTCTTCAACAAACAAACATGATGAGGATATCTAGTATCTCTAAACCGCAAGGGATGATGCATATAGACTGTCTCCTTGAGATCACCATGTAGGAATGTATTCTTCACGTCTAGCTGATGAATGGGCCATGATTTCGACAGAGCTAAGCTGAGCACAGTGCGAATGGTAGACGGCTTGACCACCGGGCTAAAAGTCTCACCATAATCCTGTAACGTTTCGTAATTTTGGATAATAATTTGGGCACTTTAACGTAGGCAAGTAGGCCCGAACCCCGATAAGTGTATGTTATATTTACATATGCTAATAAAAAAATGGTATATAAAAGGATGTGACCCCGGAATAATTTTGGATACAACAAGTGTGACGATGGGAAGCGGGAATAAATTTGGTGCGTGCATAAGGAGGCTATGGACTTGTGTCATATTACAAATTATGACATCAAATATACGAAGGACTTATGAATTTTTAAGATTTAAATGAAGTGAAATTTAGAATTAATTGTGTGTATAATTAATTAATTGTGGGGTGATTAATTATTAGTGGAGGGGACAAAATTAGATGGAAATTTTGACGTGTAACATTGTGGAATTTTCCTAAATGACTAATCCTTTAAATTGGTTATGTGACAGAAAATCTGTTAAAAGCTTGTAAGTCTATCATAACACCACCGCGTGGGCCGTCCCCACGAAAAGTGATGTCCTGGACGGTTTAAATTTTTTTTGCCCCCTCGCAAAAAAAAATTACAATAAAACTAACTTATAAAAGGTTTAAAAAAATTAACTAATAATTACAACACTTACGTTTATCAAAGTGTTACGCTAATAGACATAAAATCAAAAAATTATGTCAACCAAAAGTAATGAACAAATAGTTTCTCACACATAGATTAAAATTATTATTTAAAATTTTACTTTTCTAGCTTTTTGAAGTGCAAACTTACTAATGGTAGTGATGCGCGAAAAGATGCACACACTTTAACGCAAGTGCACGTTATCGTGACAAGTAATATAGTCTTGGTAAGATCGAATATCGTCCACAAGGATTAGGGTTCAAGTACCAACTATCTATCTTTTGATATCTATTTGGCAATCGATATTTGATTTTGTTGTTTATAACTAATAATTATAAAGACTAATTTAGCTAATGTGTTTACTTCAGTTGTGATGGGAATAGGGCTTTCATGTCTCCTCAACTATCCGCTTATGTTACTTATTAATGCAATGAATTATGGCTTTCTTCTCTCGGAGCTAGCAGGTTTACGAAATCGTTTTATATTCCCGTTAAGGATATATAAACACTCAACCCCAGTATTGCTCCTTTCTACCTTTCGGTGATAAGGATGACTCTATAGGAGGATTAAGAACAAAAACCTAGTTAACCGTCACGCACCATGCGTAAAATTAGGATTTTAAGCCTCTCATTAACGCTACATAAATAATTGAGGTATTTTCATCCCCAGTCCAAAATATGTCTACCCAACTTACAGCATATTCACAACCTCCTCCTTTCGAAGTTTGATTAGAAATCATATAAATAATGATAATTAGTGATCAATTAATTACCAAGCATTCAAAGCAATTATTGGATAAATCTCAACAAGAAGAAGAATAACCATAACATGTATCAATTTATAACATAAGTTTCTAGTGAATTAACATGGAAAGCCCTATAAAAGAATTAGTTCCTAGCCATTGACATGACAAGAACTAATTCAAGGTTCATCATACAAAACTGAAATAAAAGAAAAGAAAAGGAAAGAAAGTTATTAAACTATGGCCTCCAATCTTCAATCCAAGAATCCTTGTGTTGTGCAAGAAAGGGAACCCTTAAAATCTGCCTAGGGTTCTCCTTTTATAGGCTCAAAACCGCCTTTAACTTTTCCCTTCGTGCTGGCCCGTAAATTCGTCATTAAACTCGATTTTCCCGCATCAGCGCGGCCGAACTCGCGATTTGGGTGATTTGGCGCGCGACCCGATCTCTGCGTGGCGCCATGGCGCTGGAACCTCCGCAACCTCTCCGATGATTAGCGTCGCGCCTGCTATCGCTGACATAGGCGTCGCGGCCGACTGCGTTCTGCCTCGTTCGCCACTTTCTCTGCTTTTAAGCTCTGGAACCTCCTCTTTTGCCCTCATTTAGCTCCTTTTTCGCCATTTGACCATTTTAACCATTTTGACTCAAAAGGAAGAAAATCTATCCTAATACGACACTTATTTGTACAAAAAGGGACAAAAGACTAACTAAAAACGACTCGAAAAGTGTATATAAAATACACCGATCAAATACCCCCAAGCTTAACCTTTGCTCGCCCTCGAGCAAAGATAGAAAGAAAGAAATAAAAGACTCAAATAAACGAAAATAAAGGACTCACTGACATTGATCACTTTTGCTGCATTGGTGTTATCTAGAAAAACATGAAGGTTAGCAGAATAATATGCAGGAACATATAGCATGAAATTTTTAGCACACTAAACACATTAAGCTAGATATTTCGCAAACTCATTTTTATCATGCTTAATGGAAGTCAACATACTGAATCATGCTTGTAAAATAGAAAAATCCTATGACATGTTTACTTGCTATTCTCCACTAATCCTGAATATGCATAAAAGAGATCTTCAGGACTTTAAGGGTTGTAATGTAGGCTTAGGTATAGGTAGGTAAAAATAGGCATTTTAGGCTCATTCTGTGTACCATAAGCTCTTTAGCTTTTCATTGTTTCCCTTTTCTTTTGGTTCTTTCCTTCACTTCAATTCAATCTTTCCCCTCTTTTGTTTTGGGAGAGTGAAGTGTATAATAACGACAAGCACCCCCAAACTTAGGCTTTTGCCTATTTCTTATTACTTTTTTATTGGGGTGCATCAAAGTTGTTCACTCTTTTTGTCTCTTTTTTAACACAATTTATTTCACTATTTCACATTTTACTTATGACACAATTTGTGGGAATATAGGGTGTCAAAGAAGAAGTTTCAATTTTTAGGCTCAATGGGGCTGACTAGAGATACTTTTAAAGTTCAGGATAGAAAAGAGTGGTAAGAATTGGCTATCAAAGAAATGCCTGAGTCATCTCCCTAACATGCATATCCTAACTATTTCGCCTCAAATAGCAAGCAATCATAACACATAGGTTTTCATCATTTAGCATGCATAATTTAAGCAAGAAACTCCAAATAGACAGATTTTGTGAGTTTTTGGCATATCTAACCTATGTGTTTAGATAGTTGCTTCTAATTCCATTACATTATTCCACCTTATTTCACTAGGTGTTTCTAGCAACTACAACATACATGATCTTTGACAGGCAATTATGACTCAAAAAGAAAAAAAAAATTGGTGACTCAAAATATACACAAAACAAATCAACAAGACTCAAACATACTATAACAAGACACAAATAAAACACAAATAAAACACCCCCCAAACTTAAATCACACATTGTCCCCAATGTGTGTAGACTCAAAGACAATAAAAAGAAATAAGACACTTACAGACTTGGCTAAAATGGTGGTGGTGGCGGTGGCATGGGATAGTGCATGGAACACTGGTTGAACAAGGAACTCATCTCGTTGATTTGTTGCCTCGTTTCTTGTTGTCCTTGGATCACCGTGTCCAAACTCTGCATCATCCTCATCTGATTCTGAAGCAATTGCTCCATCATGGGCACTGAGGGTTCTGAATCTGTGGTTGGCTGGTGGCTAGGCCCTGCTGCATATTGAGCCCCTATTTTAGGCTCATCTTCGTTCATTGCGGCCTCTGCTGCTGTTGCTGCTGCTGGTGGTTGTGCTCTTCTTCTTGCTGCTGGGGGGCTTGGGTCTGGGAAGGAGTGCACTATCCCATATGTCACAGGCAGTTGGTTTCTCTCATTAGTATCAGTGGGTAGGATTGGGACCCCATTCATGTGGCATAAACTCGTGATAAGTGAGCCATGTCCCAATCCACTTGTTGTCACTAACCTGCTGATTTCTTCAATGCTCTGCACTATCTCTTTCCCCACATCAATCGTCATCCCCCTCATAATTCCATATATCAGCTTAATCCTATCTTCTGGCACTCTAGTGAAGTGCGTGGATGGAATCATGCGGGCGTTGACGAAATATAGTCAACCCTTGGATGCTTTGTTGAATTGGCACCTGCTCAGTGCTCTTGACCCATTTCTCGCAATATCAAAAGCAGCCCGTGGTAGCTCGTGGTTCGCGACGGTATTCCAGTTGATGTTGTCGGTGCTCCAAGACCACGTTCTAAAATGGCTCCAATCACCAATTCCTCTTTCAACATCAACTGTTTTTAGAGTCATATTTATCGTCGCCACAGCATATATCTTCCCCTTACAAAGCATTCGTTGTCCACCCTCTCCGGAAAGTTAGCATAGAATTCACGCACCATTGCTGTGTTCATTGGTGCTATCTTCTCCGGATTTACAAATCTCCTCCACCCTATTATCTCAATCATTGCCCGAATGGGCTCATAAACATCCTCTTCCTCAAACGACTCCCTCTGGTAGTCCATTCCCCTTTCAGGGATTAAGGGCCTAGTACTAAGCTTTTTGTATCTTTGGAAGGCTTGGTAGCTCACAAACCTAGTATTATCGTATTGCGGGGCTGAGGTGAATGTGGAGGCTCTTCTCTTTCTGGCGGACATGGTTAAAACACTTTCTGCAGCTTACAACTTATTAGCACAAATGTTCCCCAACACAATCAACAATTAGCAACTAAACACTAACACCCCCAAACTTCAACTCTACTAACCAATATCAACACCCTCCTTGTCTACTCCTTCTCTAAACTTCACAACCAATTTTTCAGCACCCCAACTACTTCACAATGCAACACTTCTCCAAACTACTACCTTCTTTAACTACTGAAAACTTTCAAGAAAAGATGAAGATTACCTTTTTATGGTGTTCTTCAAGGTGTTCTTGCTTCTAATGGTGATTTGAGGCCATGGGATGGAGTTTTGTTGGTTGAGATAGCTAAGGGTTTTAGGAATTTAAGAGTTTTGGTTGTGGTTGGGTTTGATTTGTGGAGGATTTGTGGGTAAATTGTGGATTTTCGTGGGTTTTGTGGAGAAGAGGGTTAGGTTTTGGTTTTGAAATTGGGGAAAATCTGATTTCTGGGCGTCTTTTAATTTATGGATTTCGCAGCCGCGCGCCCAATGTTCGCACTCGGGAATTTCTGCGCATACATTAGCCGCGGCTAGACTTGGCAGCAATTTTTCGATTTTTGCCGCCCTACTCTCAGCGCCGCGCTTCAGCTTTTCATTCTTTTTTCGCGCCACCTGCTCGCTCGGCGCCATGAGCTTACCCGCTTTTCGTAATCCTGCATTCTCGCTTTTTCGCTTTCAATTTATTGGCCTGCACTGCCAATCACAAAGACAAACACTACCTCCGTGAGACCGTTCTTAATAAAAACTATTATATTAAAGCAAAATAAATCAAAAATACCTTGGGTTGCCTCCCAAGTAGCGCTGTCTTTAACGTCTTTTAGCCGGACGCAAGTACCTTAGTTCAATAAACGTGGGGTGGATCAACCCCACAACTAATCCATTTTCTCCACATTTTTCGTTTTCTTTTTCTTCTTCTTCTCTTAGAATTATCGTTAAGAGGAAGTTCAGGAACACATACCTGCTTTTGTGGAGGTTTGGCAAACCATGCCTGCTTTTGTGGGCTCATCTCCCTTTTGTTGACTTGTACTGGCTCACAGGGGGGTTTGATGGTGCTGATTGCAAAGCACCTGCTCATGGTTGGTGGCTCAATGATGTGTTTAAATACTTTAAACACCATTTCTTCCTTCTCCACCCTTAATGTCAGCTCTCATCTTTCTACATCGATCAAAGCTCTCCCTGTCTCTAGGAATGGTCTCCCCAATATGATAGAGATTTCTGCATCTTCTTCCATGTCAAGAATGAGGAAGTCCGCAGGAAAGAAGAATTTTCCTACTTTAACAATCACGTCCTCAATCTTCCCCCTTGGATGAACCACTGTCCTATCGGCCAGCTGCAGGCTTACTGTGGTTGGTTTGGCCTCACCCAACTCTAACCTCTTAAATACTGACAACGACATCAAATTTATACTTGCCCCTAAATCACACAGAGCCCTGTTGCATGTCACCCTGCCCACTGTGCAAGGTAGTGTAAATCTCCCTGGGTCTTTTAGTTTTGGTGGCAACTTCTTCTGCAAGATAGAACTACACTCCTCCGTCAGTGCTACTATTTCGTACTCTGCCAGTTTCTTCTTCTTCCCCAAGATCTCCTTCATGAACTTGAAATAGGAGGGCATCTGCTCCAAAGCCTCTATAAAAGGTATGTTGATATGCAGCTTCCTGAATGTCTCCAAAAAATTGGAGAATTGTTTATCAAACGCCTTCCGCTGTAATCTCTGGGGGAATGGGATCTTCTCTGTATACTCCTTCTCTGGAGTTTTCTCTACTACTGGGTGAGATTCAACTACCTTCTCTTTTTCTATCTCTGCCATTTGCTCAACTACTGGTTGAGGAGACTGTTGTTCCAACTGTTTGCCACTTCTCAATTGTACTGCCTGGCATTGCTCCCTTGGATTCACCTCTGTGTTGCTTGGCAGTGTACCCTGTGGCCTGCTGTTTGCCTGCTTTGCTAGCTGACCCACTTGTGTTTCCAAATTTCTGAACGAGGATCTAGCTTCTGTCACGAACTGAGTCTGGGCGTTGGTGAGTGCCAACAAAGCTGCTCTCAGCTCGTCTGGCTTTTCTTGCTGAACCGGTGCATTGAACTGTTGACTAGGTGGGGCCTGAGTAAAGCGGTCGACTCTGTTCTGCTGGTTCGCATCGCCCCTATATAGATTCTGCTGCCCCTGGTCTCCTCTCCATGAGAAATTTGGGTGATTCCTCCACCCTGGATTATATGTGTTTGAGTAGGGGTTGTTCTGTGGCCTCTGATAATTACCCACGGCCTGACACTCTGCCTGCTCCATTGGTATATTATTAGGATCAGCTGAAGGACACTTATCGAATGTATGTGGGCCACCACATATCTCACAGCTTTTAGGCATTTGCTGCATTCATCGACATCAGTATGTTCCGCAATTTTCGCCAAAAGGGCCACTGGGCATTCAAGGCGAAGAATGACATCTATTTCGTGGACCACCGTTTCTCTTCCCACTCGTTGATCTCTCTTACGTGACATGGTTGTTGGTGGCCATATCTTCTAATAACTCGTGGCGTCGGGCTGTTTTCCTCATGAATGCCCCACCACTGCATCTATAATGGTTACGTTGTCAGATCGCCACCGTTATAGAAGATGTGGACCAAGTTCCATAACTCAATACAATGGTGTGGGCACTTTCTCTGTAAATCTTTGAACCTTTTACAAGCTTCATATAAGGACTCTCCATCTGCTTGGTAAAAGTTATTCAACTCCCCTCTCAATTTTGCTGCTTTGCATGGGGGAAAGAATTTGACTAGAAATTTCTGGGCCAGCTCTTGCCATGTAAAAATCGAATCGGTGTGGAATTTAACCATACTTTCGCTATCTCCGAGTGAGAAGGAAAGAGCCTCAACTGACGGCATCATCGAACGCCGTTATATCCGAAAGTTGCACATAGCTCCAAGAAATTAGCTATGCATATGTGATCCTCAGATGGCGCCTCCAAATTGCATCGTGTGTTGTACCATGCTCGTAATCGCGGCTTTATCTCAAAGTTGTTTGCTCCTATTGCAGGGAGCCTGATACATGTCTGTGCTCCATTCACTCTCGGCAGCACATAGTCTCCCAAACTTCTTTCTGCCTGGACTTGAACTCTTTCCTCGACATCTATAGGCACTTGCCGAGGCATTCCTGGGTTAGGTTGATTTTCACCTAACCCTTCTCTCATCATGTTGTTGTTTTGAACACCGTCCATCTCTAACAAGGTTGCAATCCGCTGATTCTTTCTGTTCTGTTTACAGGTTTTCTCAATCTCTGGATTGATGGGAACAAGAGTGTCTGCCCCTCTTCTCCTTCGCATAAACTGATTTCCTGAAATAGATCAAAAACAGACAAACTAATCACGGTACCTTGATTATTATTTTTTCAAAAATAAAAACGTAAAAATAAAATAAAAAAAACCAAATTAGAAATTAAAAATAGATAAATTTGATATTAAACTATGCCTAATCCCCGGCAACGGCGCCAAAAACTTGATGCGCGAAAAGATGCACACACTTTAACGCAAGTGCACGTTATCGTGACAAGTAATATAGTCTTGGTAAGACCGAATATTGTCCACAAGGATTAGGGTTCAAGTACCAACTATCTATCTTTTGATATCTATTTGGCAATCGATATTTGATTTTGTTGTTTATAACTAATAATTATAAAGACTAATTTGGCTAATGTGTTTACTTCAGTTGTGATGGGAATAAGACTTCCATGTCTCTTCAACTATCCGCTTATGTTACTTATTAATGCAATGAATTATGGCTTTCTTCTCTCGGAGCTAGCAGGTTTACGAAATCGTTTTATATTCCCATTAAGGATATATAAACACTCAACCCCAGTATTGCTCCTTTCTACCTTTCGGTGATAAGGATGACTCTATAGGAGGATTAAGAACAAAAACCTAGTTAACCGTCACGCACCATGCGTAAAATTAGGGTTTTTAAGCCTCTCATTAACGCTACATAAATAATTGAGGTATTTTCATCCCCAATCCAAAATATGTCTACCCAACTTACAGCATATTCACAACCTCCTCCTTTCGAAGTTTGATTAGAAATCATATAAATAATGATAATTAGTGATCAATTAATTACCAAACATTCAAAGCAATTATTGGATAAATCTCAACAAGAAGAAGAATAACCATAACATGCATCAATTTATAACATAAGTTTCTAGTGAATTAACATGGAAAGCCCTATAAAAGAATTAGTTCCTAGCCATTGACATGACAGGAACTAATTCAAGGTTCATCATACAAAACTGAAATAAAAGAAAAGAAAATGAAAGAAAGTTACTAAACTATGGCCTCCAATCTTCAATCCAAGAATCCTTGTGTTGTGCAAGAAAGGGAACCCTTAAAATCTGCCTAGGGTTCTCCTTTTATAGGCTCAAAACCGCCTCTAACTTTTCCCTTCAGGCCGACCTAAATTCGTCATTAAACTCGATTTTCCAGCGCGCGCGCCTCGCTTCGGTGCCGCGCGGAACTCGCAGATGCCGGGTGATTTACGCCGCGCCCCGATCTCGCTGTCAGCCGGGCGTACTGGAACCTCCGCAGCCTCTCTGATGATTAGCGCCGCGCGCTACTTTTGGTACGTAGCCGCGCACGACTGCGTTACGCTGCTCACCACTTTCTCTGCTTTTAAGCTCTGGAACCTCCTCTTTTGCCCTCTTTTAGATACTTTTCCGCCATTTGGCCATTTTAACCACTTTGACTCAAAACGAAGAAAATCTATCCTAATACGACACTTATTTGTACAAAAAGGGACAAAAGACTAACTAAAAACGACTCGAAAAGTGTATATAAAATACACCGATCAGGTAGCACCACAATCAATTGTCTGTAACACTTTCTTCTCGATAGACAACGTAGCCAAATCAGTCAATCTACTTTGTGACCTGGACGATCGAAGATAATTTTTAATGAGCTTTAACTTGGAAAAACTCCTCTCTGCAGTAGCAACCGTGACTGAAATAGTCAACAACACCCTATAAGCTATCCAAGCATTCGGAAAACAAATGTGTGTCCTCTTGATATACTCTATGACTTCAATAGCTTTCGTTGTGCTATCTGGTAATGATCTTCTCAACAATTGTTATTCTGAACACAATTCCTTTCCATCAATATCTTTGTGGTCTCAGTGTTGCATGAAATATTCAAGTGTAGCACAAGATCACTCCATTTTCTATCACATTTCCCCCCATTTCCAACAGTTTTTGTGTAACTAACTTCACTAAAACTCCTTCCATTGACGACTGGATACTTTAAAACATTACCTCTAACTGGACCCTTTTCTACCAACAAGTCTCTTTCTTCTTGAGACATATACTTTTTCCAATCGCCTGGGTCATAGATATCATCAATATCACCAACCCCATGATAATTCACATTCAATACTTCATCATTAACCATATTCCCAGTTAAAACATGATCAACGAGCATATCATCATTAAAGACGCCATCTTCATTTGCATTCTCAACTAATACACTAGCACCAAACTCATTCATTTCTACGTGCTCATTTAAAGCACTACCATCAATAACATGTTCATGTAAATCATTATGAACAGTAGCAACATTTGATTTTTTCTTAAAAATCACAAACTTGTCCATTGTCCCTGCCATATCTACCATGAGTTTGTCCTTTCTAGCTTTGTTTTTCCGATTTGTAGAACCAGACTCTTATTTTATTTTACCAGTCATAGTTGCAAGTGAGAAGCTCTACCCCTGCCTCTAGGAATGATACATCTGAAAATAAACTAATTAAACAGACTCCAATAAAGGGGAGGTAGCTTCTTTAAAGTGAACTATGACTGTTTTCAAGAATTTTTCAAGGCATCTAGACTTGTTGCTAACGCAAGTAAAACTTTTGTCTAAAAGACCATCAATTGCTTAATATCAGCTCCTAATTGATAAAATAATTGGAAGAATTCTCCTTATATAAAAATGACTCAACAATATACATTTTAAATTATCGATTAAATCACAATTACTTAAACTACATTTTGAAACAGAGAAACTTGTTCAAATGATAGATTCGGATAACAACATTTACTTTCAAGGTATAATGCAATACTAAAGAAAATTGGCAATTATAGAAATAAAAGAAACATACACAATATAATATAAACCCTAGAAAGTAGAAAGGTCGTTGAAGAGATCTTGCTATGCGTTTTTTTAGAATAGCCCATTAGATTAAGGAGATTGAGAAGAGATTTGGGTTTGTTGAATTTGGAGAAGAGAAGAAATTTGTTGGAGAATAGTCTTTGCTAGAGAATAAGAGAAGAGTTTATGGAAAGTTTTAGACTTTGGAGAAGTGTTGAATTTGGAGAAGAAGAAATTGGCAGCCCCCTTTCTGTTTTGTTAGAAAAAAATTAGGTTTTGTCTTATTAAAAGAAAAATAAAATTTGTTTTAGTAAATTGTCTCAAGTAGGGTTCGCACCTGCAATCTGCACCTTAATAAAAACATAGCTTTTACCAACTAAGCTATTGACTCATTTATAATATAATTTGTAAAATAAAATATATACTATATATACAGTACTTCGTTGCGTTTTGTTGCCCCCTGCGATATGTTGCCCTAGGCGACCATCTATGTCGCCTACCCCTATGGCCGGACGTGACCACCGCACTTACTCACCATCCCCATCACAGTCCCTGTAAAATCTCATTCATTTTACCTATTTTCTTGATAAGTTTCTTTTTATATATCTATATATAGTAAATTGCTTTCTGTTTTAACGTATCCACAATTCACGTGCCCTTATCCCCTCAATCTCTTTCTGTTATAAAGATTAGTTTTTTTTCATACGAGAGAAAGTACTAACTGAGCCTAATTTGAAGTGTTTTAGAGAAAAAGGCTAAAGATTGAATCTTTTCTTGAGGTTTAGTAAGATTGCTATGTTGATGTGGATAGGAAATTTGGAGAAGCTGCTTAATCTTAAGCATAGTATAGGGTGCGCAACAACGTGTTTTTTCTATTATTAAGCTTGGGTTCTAGGTATGTTAATGTAAACTCTTTTCTTTCTTTTGGCATGTTCTACGTATGAAATATAATCGTGGTATTGTTTCATAATTTATTCTACTCTTAGAAGTTAAGAATAATCATGTTATTGATTCATATGTTGAAAGCATATCTAAATTATTTCTAAGTCCTTAATGATGCATATGAAAAAGAAGATAATAATATTCAGTGTCATCAAAGGTACAAAGGTAATATGTCATTTATTGAGGTTGGAATATAGTGTTACGCATTTCATTTGCATTGCATTCACATATTATCCTGGACCACTTGTGCTATGCACATTACTATAGGGTAAATATTATATATATATATATATATATGTAGGGGAATGAAAAAAGAGAAAAATGGCGTTATATACTGTTGACACCCAATTTTGACCCTCCTGTCCAGTCATTAACTATAGAATTACACTAACTTTCAACAATAATTCTAATAATTTTAAAATAATAAAATGCAGCAATAAAACATTAATACATGCATAAATAAGTAATTTAATAACTATGACTGCCTTACGTAGAAAGTTACGCACTTAGAGTCTCGTCATAATCCCTAATAATAAATAATAAATACATAACATAAATAATTTAGCAACAACGTCGTGTCAAGTAGCATAGCCGCATTTATTAATACTCAAGAGAATTTCATAATCATTTGTAATTTTTAAAATCAATTTTAATCTAATACATGCATTTAATAGCGTCGCATTTATAAAAGCTTTTCTTAAACATCATACTTGCATTTAGCATTTAAATAATTTAATCTAAACTCAATTCAATTTTAATTTAAATTCGCAATAATGCACAATAATAATATTTTAAATAATAGCGACGCATTCTAAAATATTAAGCACTAATTAAATGACACGCCCGCATTTATTATAACAATTAGATTGATAAAGCACCTAAATAACTTAATCACATTTGTTAATTTAAGTTATCACTAATTAATTAATAATACACCTACCTAGAATTAATTAGCTAATTAATTAACTAGCCTAAAACTAATTAAACTCCTAGAATTAAATAGCCTAAGGCCCAGTCCCCCTTCTACCCGTCGTCCAGGCCCAACCCGACGCCTCTACCAAAGCCCAACGCCCAAGCGTATTTCCTCAGCCCATCTCCCCTAAGCCCTTATTTCCCTACTCTCCCTTACCCATCGTCTCTCCCTCACAACAAACCTAAACCTAGACGAAACCTAAGTTTCAATCGCCGCAACAAAGACTTACGCGATCGAGATTCTCGCTGAGAATCCGGCGACTTTCCTTTCTCTTACCAGTGCCATTCAAAATCGTTACATACCATATTTACTTTCTAAAATTACACTCGAGAAAGCTCACAAGATCAGTACTAAATCAACCCGAAAATCTTGCAATAAAATCGCCCATTCTATGGCAAGAATCTTACAAAATCAGCAACCCAAATCAGCCTTTATTTACTTACCAACCTTAGAACTCGAGCGAGGGCTATATAAGCACATGCAAAGGCATAAACGGAGAGGGGCATTCGGGGAAAAGAGAGAGGAAGAAGGCAAGAGACCCATATCATCGATCAGGCATCAGTCGCGGAGATTACTCTTAGCAGTGGAAGCCTAGCATCCCTTCCTCGCTTCCAGTTTATTGTCATTGATTCTTGCAAACAGTTCCTTTTGCGAACTTCCCGTCGACGATTCTAGAAAAACATGTGTCGTCGTTCGGTTCGCCCACAAAAGGTCTGTAAATCCTTTCTTTCATTTATTTAATTGTCTAATTGATACTATGTGTCTGCGTGATGGTATGCGTATCATTACATTCAAATTTGTTCGATTTGGATCGGCCATCGCTTTCCAGATAGGTCTATTAGCGATGACTTCGATGTTTGTAGCGTCGACTCTGTTTTGAGCATGAACGTGTGCTTCGATAGTACTTTCTGAGGGTATGATTGAGTGTATAACGATTGTATAAGGGTCGTAGATCCATTTTGTTGGTTGTATGCTGATGGTTGTGTAAACACTGACTTGGATATTCTGTTTTAACTTGCTAGTATGCGACTGTATGTTAGTAGGAATGTATTGATATGTTAAATTCAAAAATCAGTATTAATCATGATAAATTGTTAAAACCGAAATTCGCTACATATGTTGTTTCTTGTAACTTTCTCTATAAATAAATACTTCTCCTAACAAATAGCTAGCGGGAAGTAAAAGGGATTACGAGGTCTAATCCCGAATTGTAAAATCAATGACATGCTCCCTAAATAACAACAACCAGTATTTAAAAGGATTATGTGTTTATATGCATGTATATTTATGTGCCTACATTCAAGATTCAAACCTCTTACTCATTTTCCAAAAGATCATAAGAAAGATTATATGTCCACATATATGTCATAACAACCCAAATTTCAAAAGAATTATGTGTCTATGTGTTTGTATATTTATATGCTTGCATTCAAAAGATTCAAATCCTTTACTTGTTTTTCTAAAATATCACTACTATATTTTAATAACCTAAGACCGACCTCCAATCAAAATGTTACTAAGATCAAGGATATACGATTTACAATGTCGTGTTATCCTCCCGATAAAGTAACAAACACTTTAATTGTAAAATAAACCCCCCGCGTTCTCATCTCTTAAAAATGGTAATGTATTTACTATAAGCTAACTATACAAGTATAATATCTATCATAATATTTATTATACTTTGTTTCCTTATTTTGGTGTAATTAAAGTTTACGTTATGTGGGAATGATAAATAAAATCATTGTAAAGCGTAATTGTATACTAAATGATGAGCGAGTGCCTTATACCTATATTCGTGGTATCGCATACATACGTGTCTAAAATAGTCTATTTGAAGCAGGTATTCATTATACCAAGATTTTAGTCCCAGAATAAATATTCAAGTTTCATATGTATTTATCTCATAACAGTTTAGTCATCATATGTATATTTAAAACTATTAGGGCAGCGGATCTAACATATGGCATGTTTTAGGATCGCAATACTCAAGCATGACCCGGATAGTCCATTATGTTTATGACTCCTTGTCTGTTTATCTAGTTATGCCTATTACGCATTTAAGAACATATACCAGTTTCTGCTGATTGACTAAATCATTTAAGAATAAGCATAT
Organism: Przewalskia tangutica; assembly: GCA_029844215.1. Taxonomy (NCBI): domain Eukaryota; kingdom Viridiplantae; phylum Streptophyta; class Magnoliopsida; order Solanales; family Solanaceae; genus Przewalskia; species Przewalskia tangutica. Next base: position 47,424,344 of record CM056723.1, read on the forward strand.
ATGTCTCTATTCCATTCTGAAAATTGTTTATCTGCTGGTTTCAAGTGAACTAGAAAGGTATAGGTTTTATATTTGGTTTCCTATTCGTGGTCTTGCTGTCCAAAGTCTCATGTTTATGTTTTGAGCCAGTCATAGGGCATCATATTCTCTTTAAACCTGTGCTTAGACATAACTTGATTAAGAAGGGTCTTTCAGACGCATCTTACGCAAGTTCAGTTTCCTAAGAAGCATGTATTGAGTCATATCTTTCCCCTGCATGTTTAAATACAAAACAGAGTGCAATAAGTAACTGGTTCTGTGTAATTGTTAGTTTTAAACTTGGTATGATGAATGGAATTAAAATGTTTTCTTGTTCAGCATGTCATGAACGGTTTCATGAGGTGTTCCATGTCCCAAGTCTTGTTTTGAATTCATTTAGTTCCTATATGTGCTCATATCATATTATTTCACTTCCTAAGTTACTTTGTGTCAAAATCTGCTTGCTGAGTCATTTAGACAGCTTTTATACCAACATCTTGTATTTACATGGACTGGTTTGTGTCACATTGGGCCATCACTGGCTGCATCCTACTAGTTAGCACAGAATAAGTATAATTCAGTACTAATATAGTTCAAACCAAAAATGAGAAATTTGAGCCCTTCAATTTATTTAGCCTAAGAGCTATGGGCCGCGGGTCTGCTCCCTATTGTTTGCTTATATATTGTTGCATTTTGGCCCATTATCTTGTTTTGAGGTATTTGGGTTTATTATACGTTGGTCAGGTTAACTTATCTTTCCTCTGTTAATTATCATCAGCGATATTAAATATTTTAGACATGTATCTATGTGTTTAATTCCGTATTCATCCTCATTTATGTCGTACAGAACAAGTTTTGGGCGCATACTAATCTTTTTTTTTCTTTTTCTTTTATTCACATGAAATGCACCGGAGCCAAAAATGAAGAGTCTCCTACGAGACTCATCGCGACTTTCACAAATGGAGACCCCCACTTATGTGCATCTATATCCGCATATGCAATTAATTCCAAACCGCAGGCAGAATGACATTGCCACTCCTTCGAGTCATCTTATTAATTATTTTGCCTCATTTATTTGTTGTAAATTATATGTCTAACGCTACATTAATTAGTAGAATACTCATAATAGTTAAACCTTGAACCAATAGACTATAAAGTAGCTTGACATTAGAAATTTGCCTTCCCCCTTTAAAGTTAATTATTTTAGCTTGCTTAAGTTATAATCAAACTATTTAGTAGTCTTCCATTCACATAAGTATTTAGGTAGTCAAAACATTATTTGTCACTAAATTCTAACATAAGAAACTCATTTTCTATAAATCCCTATTTAAATTGTAGGATTCTTGACCTTTGCGTGATATATATTTTCACATCCTATGTTTAAGAATATATTTTGGTCATTTTTTATTATGTTAAGCAATATATATACCTTATAGAATAGTTTCATGTGCTTTCAAATTACTTTTAAATGCATTTTTTTTAACTAGAACTAACTCTATATGTTTTAAACAAACCCTATATTTCACGTTGGTCAATAATACATTTTACAAACATCTTTTGCTTAAATACTTTTTCAAAACATGTATTGCATCTTAGAATAATAATTAACCCTAGGTTTGAACGGACAACCGCAAGTTAGCGGATCCTTTAGGGTGCCTAACCCCTTCCCTTTAGGATAATGAAGAGCCCTTACCCAGAATCTCACATAGCTTTTTTGCAGACCTTTAAATGGAGATCATTTATAGCATTTTTATGTTATTTAATAAGTGTCCTAATTCACTATAATAATTAGGTGGCGACTCCTTTAAATACATTCTAGGAATCAACCATACGTAAGAATCCGTTTCGACTCGCTTAAAATGGGTGTTACAGATAAGCGACTCACTGGGACTTTAGGTTCTTGACCATAACAAACCTAGGTTTATTATTGCTTAGCTTTATTTGTTTGTTTTAAATGCCTTAAAATTGCTCGCTTAATTTTGTATGTTTAACTGTTTTAATTGGTATTTGTTTTACTGCTTTCCTTAAACTGGCATTCCGCTCATATTTCTTCCACTCTGGAAAATTCACACTATCACACACAACACGCGGGTGTGCTTCGCGCACCTGCAAATTTCTTTCAAACACCCAAAATTAAGAGAGTTGGTGTTTTGCGCGGAGAATCCGGTCCAACCGGTGGTCGCGTAGCCTTCTCACTCGAGTTGTCCTCTCGGGAACCTTGCGTCCAGAAAAGCCAAATCTTAGAAACTTAAGATAGAGCTATACCACCCTTTATTTTAGGGCATGCATTTACCTTAGGTGGGTCGGTCCTTGGCATCGACACCACAATTAGGAAGACACCAAACTTGTCGACGGGTTTCTCAACCCAACGGCCAACCAGCATATTAGGTGGTAATGACAGACAAATCCAAGCCTAATCATGACATGCTGAAATTGGGAAAAGTGCACCGTCATTTGGTCTCCATTTCCAACAAAGGCATTATAGTTGGACGACTTGGACAAGTCTATCATGGCCTCGTATATGTGACGTTTAGGCCTACCTCTGGCATAAAGAGGTCCCCCCCCCCCTGCAAATTACGTGCTTATGCTAACACCGTTTGTTGCATTTTTTTAGAAAGATTTATCATCTCCCCAAAGGTCGATTTGTATTTGACTAAACAATGGCAGAACATCGATATCTCACAAGATCAAAGGCACGGTCCAATGACATGGTCGATTGAGGGCATCGGCGGAGCAGTCGGAACCTGTCTTGGTTCCTATAGGCAAAACAGGGGTCTCAGAAGAGAAAGGCAACATAGATCCGGTCGAGCAGCTCGCCCAAATACCGCAGCAAATAGCAAACCTGCAGGCCGAAATCAGAAGGCTCAGAAACATCACTGAAGTACTCGTCACTGCAAACAACCAAAACAGTCAAAATCCTCCAAATTACTACCAGTACCCTCTTACTACATATCCCATTCAGCCAATATACAATGCACCCATACATCCCACACAAAACCAAATTATGCTCCAGCCAAACACAAACCAAGGGCCACCACAAACCCACTTTTGCAATGCATACGACAACCCCTTACGATACCCATCCGTGCATGCGCCACAGCCAAATTCCCGTTCACTAAACACCTTCAAACCCCGCATAGGTGCTAAGAGAAAACCAACCAGAACCTATACACCTTTAACCAAACCCATAGCCCAAGTGTATGAGGAGCTGAAAGCCGCAGGAATACTCCAGCCAATTCCCAGAAATATCCCCAGGCCTACTTCCCGAGGGCACGATAAAACCAAACATTGTGCATACCACTCCGGTGTCGAGGGGCACGACATCGGAAATTGCTACTCCCTCAGGGACAGAATCGAGGCGTTGATCAAAGAAGGGGTAATTCAGCTGAAGGAGTCTGCCCCAAATGTGCATGATAATCCCTTGCCAAACCACGGCCACGTCAATGTGCACCCGACAACCTTAGATGAGGAATACATTCCCTGGCCGGAACCCGCCCCGCCTAAATCAATCATTTATCCGAGCATGCACCACGCAGAAGCCAAGAGAAGAAGATATTGATAGCAGAGCATGAAGACCCAGCCAGCCATGACGCAGAGCAAGAAGGCGTATTGGTTGGATTTGCACCCTTGTTCCGGTCCGCCTGGAGCCCGGATAAGAAAGAACAATTTAATTTAGCAGAATAATTCTAGACTCGTATTTAAGCTCTAATAATGTTTTCCTTTGTTTTGGCTTGTAATTGGAACTACATGTGACCTGATTCCCATGGGGATACGTAGGCGGCCACATCGGCCTCGGTCCCACCTTTAGAATTTTATCCAATATTCGCTTGTAATGAACTACGTTTGACCTGATTCCCTTAGTGGATACGTAGGCGGCCGTCTCGGCTTCGGTCCCACATCTAGAAATTTTAATTTTCCCAATATTTGTTTGTAATGAACTACGTCATGACCTGATTCCCTCATGGGGATACGTAGGCGGCCTAAATCGGCTTCGGTCACACCATTAGGAAACTTTCCCTTCGTTCTGAAAATAACAAGAATACACATAACATACAAGAAACTTCATTGAGACCCCCTTAGGCCAAACACCTTTTTCAAAACTGGGACAATGTAGGAAACTGCGGGGTTGCAAGTCCAACAAGCAAGGCACGCAGATGTCAAGGAATAAGGCGGCAAAGTCAAATACGAATCCACCCCAAAACTCACAAAATTTTCTTTGAGTGCAGTCCTTGTATTAGCGAAGATCTGACAAAAGTTCTTCATATTAGCAAAAGCGAAGAAACAACATAAGCGAGAGAGAAACGCAGGCAATCACGATCGGAATTCAAAAGTCCGCGAACAAAGTCTAGCGCGATCGGTGCATAAAGCACAACAAAGGCATCATGGCAATTCGTCAGTTGCAAAGAAACATCTCAGGGACGACATCTCTACCCATATAATTGCCTTTCTCAAATATTTATCATTCTGTTTTAACAGTTATGCACTAACTTTTCTCAAGCTTAGCTTGCAGGGGCATTTATTCTACAGGAGCAACAGCAACACGTCCAGACAACGACGTTATCGGACAAAGAAGTCAAAGCGACAATACGCCCGAGAGACGGCGTTATCGGACTATGTCCAGCGGCGACATATATCCAGGCCAGTTTATCGGTCAAAACTGGGACAATTTTTAAGGACTTCGCCACGAAAGGACATCGACAAATATGATTCCATATGCTCGAAAGATCGACATAAACTGGACAAAGTTTAAAAGAGAGCTCGATTGCGAACGCAGAGGGTAGGAGAATATACCGCCGATTTCGGATAAGGATGTTCAAAAATCAACATAATTTCCTACTAGTATATTTTCTCAAGATAGAATATTTTCAACAAATGTTTTCGACCGAGACTCGAAATCAGACAGGGGTTACATGGTCCAGACAAGACAACGCGTGCAAATATCAAGAGCCAACACAAATCGGCCGAACCCCCTCCCTGAACTAACAATTTTCTTTGAGTGAATTTTGCAGGTCAACAGGAACAAGGAGGACAATAACATTCCAATACAACATCTACATTTCGTCCATACAACGACGAACATCTGCATTTCGTCCATACAACGACGAACATCTACATCTCGTCCATACAACGACGAACATCTGCATCTCGTCCATACAACGACGAACGTCTGCATTTCGTCCATACAACGACGAACGTCTGCATTTCGTCCATACAACGATTTAACGTCGCATTTCCCGTCTACAACGTAACATCTGCATTTCGTCCATACAACGAACATCTGCATTTCGTCCATACAACGAACATCGCATTTCGTCCATACAACGATTTAACATCTGCGTCGTCCATACAACGAACATCTGCATCTCGTCCATACAACGGACATCTGCGTCGTCCATACAACGGCGGACATCTGCGTCGTCCATACAACGACGACATCTACGTCTCGTCCATACAACGGCGAACATCTGCATTTCGTCCATACAACGACGTAACATCTGCATCTCGTCCATACAACGGCGAACATCTGCGTCGTCCATCTGACGGCGAACATCTGCATCTCGTCCATACAACGGCGAACATCTGCATATCGTCCATACAACGGCGAACATCTGCATATCGTCCATACAACGGCGAACATCTGCGCATATCGTCCATACAACGGCGAACATCTGCGTCGTCCCATACAACGGCGAACATCTGCATCTCGTCCATACAACGGCGAACATCGCATCTCGTCCATACAACGGCGAACATCCGCGTCGTCCATCTGGCGGCGAACATCCGTCTCGTCCATACAACGGCGAACATCCGCGTCGTCCATACATGGCGGCGAACATCCGCATTCGTCCATACAACGGCGAACATCCGCGTCTCGTCCATACAACGGCGAACATCCGCGTCGTCCATACTGACGGCTAACATCCGTCTCGTCCGTCCATACAACGGCGAACATCCGCATCTCCGTCTGACGGCGAACATCCGCATCTCGTCCATACAACGACGAACATCCGCATATCGTCCATACAACGACGAACATCCGTCTCGTCCATCTGACGGCGAACATCGCATCTCGTCCATACAACGGCGTTAACATCTGCATTTCGTCCATACAACGACGAACATCGCATTTCGTCCATACAACGAACATCTGCATTTCGTCCATACAACGAACATCTGCATCTCGTCCATACAACGGCGAACATCTGCGTCTCGTCCATACAACGGCGAACATCTGCATCTCGTCGTCCATACAACGAACATCTGCATCTCGTCCATACAACGGCGAACATCTGCGTCTCGTCCATACAACGGCGAACATCTGCATATCGTCCATACAACGGCGAACATCGCATATCGTCCATACAACGTTAACATCTGCGCATATCGTCCATACAACGAACATCTGCATATCGTCCATACAACGACGAACATCTGCATATCGTCCATACAACGGCGAACATCTGCATATCGTCCATACAACGATTTAACATCTGCGTATATCGTCCATACAACGATTTAACATCTGCGTCGTCCATACAACGGCGAACATCTGCATATCGTCCATACAACGGCGAACATCTACATATCGTCCATACAACGGCGAACATCTACATATCGTCCATACAACGGCGAACATCTGCATATCGTCCATACAACGGTTTAACATCTACATCTCGTCCATACAACGGCGAACATCTACGTCTCATACAACGGCGGACATCTACATCTCGTCCATACAACGGCGAACATCTACATCTCGTCCATACAACGGCGGACATCTACTCGTCCATACAACGACGAACATCTACATCTCTTCCATACAACGACGAACATCTACATTTCGTCCATACAACGACGAACATCTGCATCTCGTCCATACAACGACGAACATCTGCATCTCGTCCATACAACGACGAACATCCGCATCTCGTCCATACAACGAACATCCGCGTCGTCCATACAACGGCGAACATCCGCGTCGTCCATACAACGGCGGCGAACATCCGCGTCGTCCATACAACGGCGAACATCCGCGTCGTCCATACAACGACGAACATCCGCATCTCGTCCATACAAAGACGAACATCCGCATCTCGTCCATACAACGACGAACATCCGCATCTCGTCCATACAACGACGAACATCCGCATCTCGTCCATACAACGACGAACATCAGCATCTCTTCCATACAACGACGAACATCTGCATCTCGTTTATACAAGACAGCGTATCATCACATCATTTCATTTTATCTGATCGACTACGGACAAATTCACATTCTTACATTGTTTTGCCTTATGATTATGCACTAACCGTTTGCCTAAGTCTTAGCGTGCGAGCGGGAGCACAACGTGAATTTTCTCTTCTGACGGGGCAATTTGTTGGGGGGGCCAACCTTCCCAACGATTGGCAGAAGCGGCCTCAAGCGTCGGTCCACTCGCTCCACATCACCATAGAACCCAGCACCACAAGCCATAGCAGTACACCCCAGGTTCAAGCCAGTTTTATTTCTTTTCTTTTTGCACCATAGCCCAGTGTCATCATAACTCGACACTGGGACAATTTTTGAGTCCGCATTAGCCCACTTTGGTGTTTTGACCATGGTAGCCCAGTGTCATCATAACTCGACACTGGGACAATTTTTGAGTCCGCATTAACCTTGCCCAATTGCCCAACATTCTAGTTCTGAGGGTCGAGACAAAATTGGCTATGAGTCAACGTCTTTGCCCGAAGATTCTTCCATCATCTCCATGCAAAGAGGGACAACTGTTGACACCCAATTTTGACCCTCCCGTCCAGTCATTAACTATAGAATTACACTAACTTTCAACAATAATTCTAATAATTTTAAAATAATAAAATGCAGCAATAAAACATTAATACATGCATAAATAAGTAATTTAATAACGGCACCGCGTCTTACGTAGAAAGTTACGCACTTAGAGTCTCGTCATAATCCCTAATAATAAATAATAAATGCATAAAATAAATAATTTAGCAACAACGTCGTGTCAAGTAGCATAGCCACATTTATTAATACTCAAGAGAATTTCATAATCATTTGTAATTTTTAAAATCAATTTTAATCTAATACATGCATTTAATAGCGTCGCATTTATAAAAGCTTTTCTTAAACATCATACTTGCATTTAGCATTTAAATAATTTAATCTAAACTCAATTCAATTTTAATTTAACTTCGCAATAATGCACAATAATAAGATTTTAAATAATAGCGACGCATTCTAAAATATTAAGCACTAATTAAATGACACGCCCGCATTTATTATAACAATTAGATTGATAAAGCACCTAAATAACTTAATCACATTTGTTAATTTAAGTTATCACTAATTAATTAATAATACACCTACCTAGAATTAATTAGCTAATTAATTAACTAGCCTAAAACTAATTAAACTCCTAGAATTAAATAGCCTAAGGCCCAGTCCCCCTTCTACCCGTCGTCCAGGCCCAACCCGACGCCCCTCTACCCGCAAGCCCAACGCCCCAGCGTTATTTCCCTCAGCCCATCTCCCCTAAGCCCTTATTTCCCTACTCTCCCTTACCCATCGTCTCTCCCTCACAACAAACCTAAACCTAGACGAAACCTAAGTTTCAATCGCGCAATGACCCACGCCGCGAGATTCTCGCTGAGAATCGGCGACTTTCTCTCTTACGGTGCCATTCAAAATCGTTACATACCATATTTACTTTCTAAAATTACACTCGAGAAAGCTCACAAGATCAGTACTAAATCAACCCGAAAATCTTGCAATAAAATCGCCCATTCTATGGCAAGAATCTTACAAAATCAGCAACCCAAATCAGCCTTTATTTACTTACCAACCTTAGAACTCGAGCGAGGGCTATATAAGCACATGCAAAGGCATAAACGGAGGGGGGGATTCGGAAAAGAGAGAGGAAGAAGGCAGGAGACCCATATCATCGATCAGGCATCAGTCGCGGAGATTACTCTTAGCAGTCGAAGCCTAGCATCCCTTCCTCGCTTCCAGTTTATTGTCATTGATTCTTGCAAACAGTTCCTTTTGCGAACTTCCCGTCGACGATTCTAGAAAAACATTTGTCGTCGCCTCGGTTCGCTGTCCACAAAAGGTCTGGAAATCCTTTCTCTTTCATTTATTTAATTGTCTAATTGATACTATGTGTCCTGCGTGATGGTGTCTGTATCATTCTGTTCAAATTTGTTCGATTTGGATCGGTCACTGTTTCCAGATAGGTCTATTAGCAGTAGCCTTCGATGTTTGTAGCGTCGACTCTGTTTTGAGCATGAACGTGTGCTTCGATAGTACTTTCTGAGGGTATGATTGAGTGTATAACGATTGTATAAGGGTCGTAGATCCATTTTGTTGGTTGTATGCTGATGGTTGTGTAAACACTGACTTGGATATTCTGTTTTAACTTGCTAGTATGCGACTGGATATTAGTAGGAATGTATTGATATGTTAAATTCAAAAATCAGTATTAATCATGATGAATTGTTAAAACCGAAATTCGCTACATACGTTGTTTCTTGTAACTTTCTCTATAAATAAATACTTCTCCTAACAAATAGCTAGCGGGAAGTAAAAGGGATTACGAGGTCTAATCCCGAATTGTAAAATCAAGCCGACATGCTCCCGGAAATAACAACAACCAGTATTTAAAAGGATTATGTGTTTATATGCATGTATATTTATGTGCCTACATTCAAGATTCAAACCTCTTACTCATTTTCCAAAAGATCATAAGAAAGATTATATGTCCACATATATGTCATAACAACCCAAATTTCAAAAGAATTATGTGTCTATGTGTTTGTATATTTATATGCTTGCATTCAAAAGATTCAAATCCTTTACTTGTTTTTCTAAAATATCACTACTATATTTTAATAACCTAAGACCGACCTCCAATCAAAATGTTACTAAGATCAAGGATATACGATTTACAATGTCGTGTTATCCTCCCGATAAAGTTACAAACACTTTAATTGTAAAATAAACCCCCCGCGTTCTCATCTCTTAAAAATGGTAATGTATTTACTATAATCTAACTATACAAGTATAATATCTATCATAATATTTATTATACTTTGTTTCCACTGTTTTGGGTGTAATTAAAGTTTACGTTATGTGGGAATGATAAATAAAATCATTGTAAAGCAGAATTGTATACTAAATGATGAACAGGAGTGCCTTATACCTATATTCTGTGGCTGACTGCATACATACGTGTCTAAAATAGTCTATTTGAAGCAGGTATGCATTATACCCAGATTTCAGTCCCAGAATAAATATTCAAGTGTCATCTGTATGTCTCTCATAATTGTTGAGTCATCATATGTATATTTAAACCTATTAGGGCCAACAGATCTAACATATGGCATGTTTTAGGATCGCAATACTCAAGCATGACCCGGATAGTCCATTATGTTTATGACTCCTTGTCTGTTTATCTAGTTATGCCTATTACGCATTTAAGAACATATACCAGTTTCTGCTGATTGACTAAATCATTTAAGAATAAGCATATATGTCTCTATTCCATTCTGAAAATTGTTTATCTGCTGGTTTCAAGTGAACTAGAAAGGTATAGGTTTTGTATTTGGTTTCCTATTCGTGGTCTTGCTGTCCAAAGTCTCATGTTTATGTTTTGAGCCAGTCATAGGGCATCATATTCTCTTTAAACCTGTGCTTAGACATAACCAGTTAAGAAGGGGTCTTTCTGTATGCATCTTCTGGCAAGTTCAGTTTCCTAAGAAGCATGTATTGAGTCATATCTTTCCCCTGCATGTTTAAATACAAAACAGTGCAATAAATGGCGGTTCTGTGTAATTGTTAGTTTTAAACTTGGTATGATGAATGGAATTAAAATGTTTTCTTGTTCAGCATGTCATGAACTGTTTCATGAGGTGTTCCATGTCCCAAGTCTTGTTTTGAATTCATTTAGTTCCTATATGTGCTCATATCATATTATTTCACTTCCTAAGTTACTTTGTGTCAAAATCTGCTTGCTGAGTCATTTAGACAGCTTTTATACCAACATCTTGTATTTACATGGACTGGTTTGTGTCACATTGGGCCATCACTGGCTGCATCCTACTAGTTAGCACAGAAGAAGTATAATTCAGTACTAATATAGTTCAAACCAAAAATGAGAAATTTGAGCCCTTCAATTTATTTAGCCTAAGAGCTATGGGCCGCGGGTCTGCTCCCTATTGTTTGCTTATATATTGTTGCATTTTGGCCCATTATCTTGTTTTGAGGTATTTGGGTTTATTATACGTTGGTCAGGTTAACTTATCTTTCCTCTCATTAATTATCAGCGATATTAAATATTTTAGACATGTATCTATGTGTTTAATTCCGTATTCATCCTCATTTATTTCGTACGGAACAAGTTTTGGGCGCATACTAATCTTTTTCTTTTTCTTTTTTATTCACATGAAATGCACCGGAGCACAAATGAAGAGTCTCCGTGAGACTCATCGCGACTTCGTCAAATGGAGACCCCACTTATGTGCATCTATATCCGCATATGCAATTAATTCCAAACCGCACGCCGATTGAGATTGCCACTCCTTCGAGTCATCTTATTAATTATTTTGCCTCATTTATTTGTTGTAAATTATATGTCTAACGCTACATTAATTAGTAGAATACTCATAATAGTTAAACCTTGAACCAATAGACTATAAAGTAGCTTGACATTAGAAATTTGCCTTCCCCCTTTAAAGTTAATTATTTTAGCTTGCTTAAGTTATAATCAAACTATTTAGTAGTCTTCCATTCACATAAGTATTTAGGTAGTCAAAACATTATTTGTCACTAAATTCTAACATAAGAAACTCATTTTCTATAAATCCCTATTTAAATTGTAGGATTCTTGACCTTTGCGTGATATATATTTTCACATCCTATGTTTAAGAATATATTTTGGTCATTTTTTTATATTATGTTAAGCAATATATATACCTTATAGAATAGTTTCATGTGCTTTCAAATTACTTTTTAAATGCATTTTTTTTAACTAGAACTAACTTTATATGTTTTAAACAAACCCTATATTTCACGTTGGTCAATAATACATTTTTACAAACATCTTTTGCTTAAATACTTTTTCAAAACATGTATTGCATCTTAGAATAATAATTAACCCTAGGTTTGAACGGACAACCGCAAGTTAACGGATCCTTTAGGGTGTCTAACCCCTTCCCTTTAGGATAATGAAGAGCCCTTACCCAGAATCTCACATAGTTTTTTTGCAGACCTTTAAATGGAGATCATTTATAGCATTTTTATGTTATTTAATAAGTGTCCTAATTCACTATAATAATTAGGTGGCGACTCCTTTAGATACATTCTAGGGATCAACCATACATAAGAATCCCGTTTTCGACTCCGGTTTAAAATGAGGTGTTACACTTATGTTTAATGTTACTAATAATATAATTACTTTAAGTATTACAGTAGATAAGGAGATTTGAGTGGATTCGAAGTAAATGATGCAATCTTTCAACTAAGTATTACAATAGATAAAGAAATTTTAGAAGTCAATCGATTCAAAAGAAAACAAAATTTCATTTCCTCCACGTTTTCACTATCCATTTTCCTTAAGAAAAGTAGTAAGTGAAGGAGCTTGATTTTATGTCATGGCAATGTAAACAATGATATTTTAAGACAATACATAAATCCTTTTTATATCGTATAACTTGGTAGAAATTCTTGATAGGGGTGGACGATTAACAATAGCATTATGCTGACTATAATTATATTTCTTCGCTACTCCAACCTTTGTGTGGATTTTAAGATAAATTAAAATAAGATTTAAATAAAATGTTAGTAAAGTTGCTGACACACGATATTTCGGATAAATTAAAATAGGATTTAAAATATTTTAAGATAAATTAAAATATGAAATTTTCGGATCGGATCATAATTTTACCGATCCAAAATTTCCGGATATCCGAAATTTTGGATCGTATATCCAAAATGAACAACCCTAAAAATTATCACATCAATTGATAAAATTATTTGTACTGGTAAACTTTAAGTTTATCATGTCACATGTTATTTGTTTTAGTAAACTTCTGGTTTACTATAACATGAATTCTATTTTGTACAATAAGCTTCTAGTTTATCGTGACATGTGATTTCATCATACTTATATTTGTGTAATACAATTTGGAGAATAAAGAGGGTGACCTTTCAAATACATATTTCTTACCCACTATTATTTTGTAGATATTTAGTCATCAAATCATTTATAGCTTCAATGTGATAGCCATTTACTTTAGTAAATTTCGGATTTACTACAACTTGTGCTTCGGTCATAACAACTTTTTATAATCTAGAATGAATGACACAATAGTATATAGCTCTTCAAGAGCCTCTATTTTATTCTCCATAATCACACATTGTTTGGACACTATTGGTGTCATGATCTTCTAGATAAATAATTAGATCTTCTGGAGCACTTGATCATTAATTTTATACAACCAAATATTGCTTAGATATTAATGGTATCATGAAAAAAATTATAGTTAGACACTACTGGTGTCATGAAATAAAATTTGCTTAGATATTTCTGATATCGCGAAAAAAATAGTAAACGAATAGACACTTACAAATGATAAATTCATAACTGAATTTTAATCCAAACTTGCTTTGAGAGATCAAATTTTTTAAACAGAATTGCATACACAAAATAAAATTAATACACATTTAATATTAGTAAAGTGAAAACTAAGTGGAGTGATATATTAATGATTATAATCTGCTAAACAATTTAACAAAGAGACATACAGTTACACAACATATTCTTAAACTGATAAGTTTTCAAGAGTTACGTCAAATAGGTATTGTAATCATATTGATCAAAATAGATAACAATATATGGTAAGAAACTCTAAATTGATAAGTCCTATTAGGATACAATAACTTACCTTTTACATTTTAAAAGTTTTGTATGCGCACAATACTTTTCATACATATCCAGGAGTTAATATGATAGTATTAATTTTATGCAAATTGATAGTGTTATCGTAATCAATTTTCATATTCATTATCTGACAATAATTTTAGTCCACTAACAGTACGTTATCACACCACAAAAATCATATCATATATTTAAAATAAATCATTACTATTTCCTTTGATGTATTTTTTTCAATAAAAGAGAGTATATAGACGACACTACTCAACGTGGAACAATTTATTTTTCAAGCACAATAAAATACTATAGGAGTAAATTTTAAAATTTACCTCTTCGTAGGTAATATTTAATGTTTTACTACTTCAGGCGGAAGTGAAGTTCAAAGATTTACCACTTCGAAGTAAATTCAAAGTTTTACTACTTTTGAAAGAATTAATCCCTTGATTATTTTTATTGATGAAAGACATATATATACAAGTTATAATAGAAAAATCATTTTCCTATTCTACATCTAAATCCCTAATATATATGGAGACTAACTATACACTTATGATAATATTACACTCCAAATTAAGATACAACTAATATATACCAAATATACATATTGTAGAATCTGGACCAAATCCGTGATGGGCCTGGACTGATCTCGTGATGGGCCTGGGGGCTTGCTCCCGTGATGGCCTAGACTGCGTCCTCATTTATCTTGAATATACACATAATATACATTTGTATATTGTATATTATGTGTATATTTAACACACACCCGCAGTCGTAGCGGACGATCTTCGTACACTGAGACTGTCTCTAAAATCTTCAAAAAGTACCGAGGGAAGACCCTTTGTAAAGATGTCTACAATTTGATATATGGAAGGGACATGATAGACGCGTACTTGTCCTCTAACTACATTTTCTCGAACAAAGTGATTATCCATCTCTATATGTTTAGTGCGCTGGTGCTGAACTGAATTACCAGAAAGGTAGACGACACTTATATTATCAGAATACACCAAGGGAGCCTTCTGAATAGGACAATGGAGCTCTAAAAATAGATTACGTAACCAACGTGACTCAGAAACCACATTGGATACCCCTCGATACTCGGCCTCTACACTTGAATGTGAAAGCGTGTATTGACGCATTCATATGTTCAATCTTGGGATCATGCATAAACAAACACACCTGTTGTACGACATATGTAATATCAGGTCGCATGAACGTAAGATACTAAAGGGAACCTGCAAGACTACGATATCGGGTCGGATCCTCATAGGGAGAGTAGTTGCATACTTCCTCTGTGATAATAATAGTCCATCTGCATGACGAGTGACAACAATCCCCAAAAAATAACTCAATGGCCCCAAGTATTTCATGGCAAACTCAGAACTGATCATTGTCATGATAGACTTTCGCAAAGCATCAGAAGAGGAAGTCAAGATAATATCGTCCACATATAATAGTATATAAGTCATGAAAGACCCCCGATGATATATGAATAATGAATTATTATACCTGCCGTGAGAGAACCCAATAGTCGAAACATAGTCAGCAAACCTCTTATATCAAGCTCGTGGAGACTACTTAAGCTCATACAAGGTCTTATTCAACAAACAGACATGATGAGGATATCTAGTATCTCTAAACCCCAAGGGCTGATGCATATAGACTGTCTCCTTGAGATCACCATGTAGGAATGCATTCTTCACGTCTAGCCAATTAATGGGCCATGATTTCGACAGAGCCAAGCTGAGCACAGTGCGAATGGTAGCCGGCTTGACCACCTGGCTAAATGTCTCACCACAATCTACACCAACCTGCAGAGTTTTGTCATCACCTACAAGACGAGCCTTGGCCTTGCAAATGAACCGTCAGAATTATCTTTATGAGAAAAAATCCACATAGACCGAATAATATTAACACTAGATAGACGGGGTACCAACTCCCACGTATTATTATCAATAAGAGCATTATATTAATCGGTCATGACAATTTTCTAATTTGGGTCATTTAAAGCAGACACATGATTACGGGGTAAGGGTGATTTAAGAACATTAGAATTTAAATTAAAATGTCTTTTTGATTTTAAAATATCCCTTTAGGCTCGGGTGACTGATCCATGACTCGGGGCGGATTTGGTGAATTTGGGTGGGACCGAAACATGGAACAGACTGGCCAACAGACAGTGGGCATGTTGGCCCAATACGGACACCGGGAGATGCTGGAACTGGCTCAGTCACGGTACTAGGTTGAGCAACTGACCCATTACCGTGACTGGGGGCATGAGACATAGGATGTATCAAGGCAGTGGCCCCGCTGGTGCATTAGGGGTGTGGGATATGTCCAAAAACTGGTGAATAAAATACAGGGATATATCCTCATCCAAAAAATCATACGAACTAGGCACGGGATTATCTACTTTAGAAAATATAAATTGGGACTCATAAAAAATAATATGGCGACAAATAATGATTTGGTTTGATGATAAATCAAAGAATTTATAACCACAGATGGATAACCCAAAAATACACAAGGGGTAGAACATGCCTGAAGTTTGTTAATTGTGGTGGATGAAAAGAGTGGATAACATAAGCATCCAAAGACCCTAAGATGTGAATACGAAGGAGTCTTATTATATAAAATTTGAATAGGGGACGAATATGTCAAACCTTTAGAAGGAAGAATGTTGAGAAGATATGTAGCCATTTGTAGAGAATGATGCCAAAATAACGGAGAGACGGAAGAATAAACCAATAAGGTACGGATAATGTTATTAATGGTACGAATTTTGCGTTCAGCTTTTCCATTTTGTGAAGACGTGAGGACAAGAAAAAAAAAATTATCTCATTGTTAGCACAAAACACATGAAACTCCCCATTGTCATATTCTTTGTCATTATCACATTGAATAGTTTTTATTTCCCATTCGAATTGAGTTCTAATGAAAGCTCTAAATTTTAAGAAGATGGAAAAAAACTTGAGTTTTTTTCGCTATTGGAAACATCCATAAAAATTTAGAATAGTCATCCAAGAATAAATCATAATAACGATGACCCATAGAACTGAGAACGGGAGATCTCCATAAATTGCTATGAATAATATCAAATGACATTGAAGTATGAGAATTTGAGTTTACAAATGGCAACTTAATAATTTTTCCTAGAGAACAAGATTGACAATTTGGAGTACTACTCGTACCCTTACAGGAAATAAACTTATTTCTATCTAGAGTAGATAAAATAGACGATCCCGAATGACTCAGACGAGCATGCCACAAGGAAGGAGCAAGAGCTACAAAAGTGGATGGCATGACTTGACGCGAAAAACTTAGACTTGGTGTGATTGGATAAAGATCTCCCCTACTGTCACACCTCATGAGAGGACTCCCCGTCTTGACATACTTCACAAAAAACCCAAACGGATCAAAATCAATAGAAACCCAATTATCAGTGGTGAATTTACGGACATACACTAAATTTTTAATTAGTTTTGGTGCATGAAGGGTACTTTTCAAGACAAGTGATGGATGGGGAAGAGACAAAGTTTTATGACCATAACCCTTAATTGAAATCGAATTACCATTACCAACAATTATATCACGATTACTAGTCAAATTGGAATAAGACGAGAGAGTACCTTGGTCGGATGTCATGTGGATAGTGGCGCATGTGTCCATGTACCAATTTGGGTCCGGTTGAGTCATTTCAAGCGTGTGCATCGCGACTTCAATGTCGGTTTGTGTGGGTCCCGCTGCTTGATGGGCTTGAGGGGGCCGGGGCCAAGAACCCGGACCATCGCCTGCACCACCGCCGGGCGAAACCCATTCTTTGGACTCGGCTCGGGCGAAATTGGGCGAGATCGGCCCGCTTCCGGGTAAATTGAAAGCCCACTATTTGGCCCACTGGACTGCGTTGGAACTGGGGCCCACTTCCACTGCTTTGGGGGCCACTGTGGGCCCCATGACTGCAGCCACTGCTGACTGGGCCAAGAACAACCGCTGCCACCGCCACTATTCCGATTGCCGCTGGTGTTGTCGCCGGGATTCTTGCCATTATTTTTTCGATTTTGACCCTTTTTTACCACCGCCGTTGTTGTGATTTTGGCTTGAGTGGGTGGATCTAGAAAGAGGAAAATTGACTCAGTCATCATGACGACGGGACTAGCCCCTATAGTCGTCTTTTTAGCCAAACCCGCTTCTTACAATGTGAGCATGGAGCGGGCTTGATAGAATTCCAGAAGGGGGTTAATTTGATGAAAGATCGAAGCAACACCGTTATAAGCCTCGGATAGTCCTGCAACAATCTGTATAACGAGACGACTATTAGTAATCGGAGCACCCACATTGCGAAGTTGATCCACCAAGTCCTTGAGTCGTTTACAATAAGATGAAACGTTAGAAAAAATCGCCATAGCAACTTGAATAAATTCATGTTCAAGGGTAACAATGCGGGAATGACTGTTATCTTGGAAGATATCATGCAATCGATTCCAAGCCTCTATAGTTGTGGAGTTGGGTTTCATAATCGTCTGTAAAAGGTTCATGGATATTGTGGCATAAATTCATTGAAGAACCTTTGCGTCAAGCGTGACCCATAATTTTGGATTGTCCGCTTTGATGGGTACATCATCATCTTCAGTGGTCTCATCCCCCATTTTAGGAGTCGGATGGATGCTGTGGTGAAGAACTTGATGAGCCATTTCATGAATCTTAAATAACTCCGCCCACGTCCCATATTGGACGTTTTCTAGGTCAAGAACAATAGGAAGAGCGCTCTTGATATTAGAAACTGTGAGGGCAGGATGAAAAGTGTTCTTATCGTCATGATGAATAGAATGAACTTTTGGACAAGATTTTAGGGGGGGGGGGGAGAGGTCTCGGGTGTTCTGAAAACCGAGAGGGGGGGATTTTGGTCACGGATTTCAAGAGTTATACGAGAAAAGAGTGAGTAGCGGAAGCAACGAAAATAACCTAGACTCTTGATACCATGAAAGAATTATCCCTTGATTATTCTTATTGATGAAAGACATATATATACAAGTTAAAATAGGAAAATCCTTTTCCTATTCTACATCTAAATCCCTATTCTATATGGAGATTAACTATACACTTATGGTAATACTACACTCCTAGTTAAGGTACAACTAATATATATCAAATATACATATTGTAGAATCTGGACCATACCCGTGATGGGCCTGGGGGCCTGCTCCCGTGATGGCCTGGACTGCGTCCTCATTTATCTTGAATATACACATAATACATTTATATATTGTATATTATGTGTGTATTTAACAACTTTCAAAGTTTTACTACTTTCGGAGTAGAGTTTAAAAATTTCCTAGTTCGGGAGAAGATTTCTGAGTTTGCTATTTCGGGAGCAAAATTCTAAGTTTGCTACTTCGGGAGCAAAGTATAAAATATTTAGAATATTATTTCTCAATTATCCTACCTTTTCTGGAGGTGGGTCGTGATATTTTCACAATAAAGAGCACGTCTATCTTTATAATCTTTACTAATCATCACATTCACTTTAGGGAATATATCTGTATTTATAACATTTATCAAAATTTCTCATTCTTCAAGAATGGAACATATCTCAACGTGTCTTAAACATATCAAATAATAGCAGCTTAGAATTATTTTTAAAAAATATTTCTACTTTTGAAGTAAATCCAGACATACATATAATATAGAAGAATTTTGTTTCCAACATATCTTTTTTAGAGTATACCTAGCTTCAAGGCAATTGCTACTCGCCACTGTAAATAATGTTAGCAGGTGTAGCCAATTAAATTGGACATATTTATACCTTATGTCATCAAGTTCATGCAAGCAATAAGTGGTTTGCTACTCAAAGATCTACCAAATAATTAATGTTGAAAAAAATCATTAGGCTCCTTAAATCCTTTGCTTAATTTCAGCCAATGATGGAATCATGTTACTTTGTTAATAGGGAAAGAAAACAGTATGCTAAAAGTATAATTTATTTAAGATACATACCTCATGAATTATAGACACACTTAAAATACATACCACATAAACTATAGACACCTTAAAAACTTACTCTGGAAATCGTACGTTCTACTCTCCGGAGTAATATGCATGTAAATAGGGCATATCTCCGCCTATGACAAACATAGCATCAATTAATTTCTTTATGACCCCTACACCCGTGCAAATTCAAGAATTGCACCATTTATCTCAGTTGGTTAGACTTTGTGCTGATAACGTGTTATAAAATAATAATAATAAAGCTAGAATAAGAATATTATTGAGAAAGAGAGAAGAGAGGAGAGTTCTTATTTCTCTTAAGGGATGAAATACAATGAGGGTTCATCTCTATTTAAAGGAGAGAATTGACTTAGTCTCAAAGTTATTAGTCATAATATTTCTCCTATAGATAGACATCAGAATATATGATAATATCTATAACAAGATGACACTTTTTGCTATTTTTGGAAAGAGGGAGCTTATGGGGGTGATTCAAGGTGAGTGTATTGTATTGAATCATTGAGGTATCGATTCCTTAACCCCTTACAGTGATTATACTTGATTTTGGTGTAATCCCATCCGTGTAATTGTGAAATTTGATTATCTAAATTGGAAAATGTGACCAAAATTTCATGATTCGAGGCTGAAGGAGCATGTTTCTCGAACTGGAATGATGTAGGTCTTTTTGAAATTTATCTCCATAAAAGGATTTTGTGGACCGTCTTGAAGTATTTGATTGTTAATAAGAGTTTGGCCACATCTTGATCACTTTGTGATTATTCCATGATTTTATGAAATTTTTAAGATGTCTTTTCAAGAGAATATGTGTCCCTTTTATAGGCGAGAAATAAGATTTATAATACAATAGCCTCCAAGAAATCCTAACAGACATTAGAGTTTGAAGAAGGATTGAACACGTCTAGTAGAGTCCCACAAAATTTTGATGTCTACAAATGCCCCATCTTCAAGGCTTGTCGGGGTGTAGGCTTGCCAAACTAGAAGACGAGACTTGAAGTATACATAAAAATGGAGTTTTCTATCTTTCACTGCAGCTTTGTTTTATGGCAGAAAAGATGAAGGACAGACTTGGTCCCACCGGGCGTGTCAATTTGTTTGCAACACATTTTTGATAGGTGGAAAAAAATTGCAACCACAAACAAAATATGAAGAAACATAATATTTTATTAATAAATATTGCGGTTATAATTCTGTTTATTCTCTTAATTATCTCTGTAATTCGAGGGTTGAACCAATGTGTTTCTCGAACTGGGATGATGTAGGGCTCCTTCAAATTTATTTTCATGAAAGGATTTTGTGGATCTTCTTGAAATATTTGATTGTTAAGAACAATCCGGCCACTTCTTGATATATGTGTGATTATTTTATGAGTTTATGAATTTTTTAGATGCCTTTTCAAGGAAATATGTTCCCTTTATATAATCATAAGCTAGGATTTAGAATAGAGTAGCCTCCAAGAAAACCTAACAGATCTTAAGAGTTTGAAGGTGGATTGAACTCATCTTGTAGAGTCTCACAAAATATTAATGGCTACACCTCCATTTTATCATTCTAACTTAGATTCTTGCGGAATTTTATCATTAAAATCATCATTAGAATTGAGATTTTAAGTTGAAAATCTGAATTGCTTCAAATTGAATGTCGAATTGAACTATCAACTATTAGTCGATTCTTTTAATAAAAGTTAATAATGCATGATTTATTTGCGCTATTGTCATGCCATTCTTTGGTCACTACAACAAAAACACCCTACGGTGACAGCTAAAAATCATCATCTAACCCCTAAGATGACGGTTCCTGTAAGTGTCATCTTATCCACTGTCACAAATAAATGACGATTCTGGAACCGTCATACCCGTCACAAAATGTCACAAACAGATGACGGTTTTTACCCGTCATATAAATTTAAATTTTGATTCATTTTTTTTAAAAAAAAATTCTATTAAATTAATAATTTATTTTAATATGGCGGAAAAATTAAATTTGGTGATTTTTTTTTGCAATTTAATTTCAATTTTGCAAATTGAGTGCACCGATGAAATGAACTAAAAATTTAAATAACACCAAAAATATACATTGAATAGCTAGAATTTGTTATACAAAGACTTTTCAAAATGGATAATCTTTCAAAGTGTTATTAAAGTGTTTAATTAAAGACTAAAAATGGATGATAGGCTTGAACTTGCTGCACTTCCTTTGGTTCGCTGCAAGAATACCACCTGGGTAATATGCAATTATATGAGACAACATCTCTGCCGCTGACTCAACCAATTCAGTCTGCTCCTCGGTGAACATATCACCTAGTCAAAGCAGGAAAAAGTTACAAATCCAAACATGAAAAGACGGGCTATCTATTTTGGGAGCTTACTATATATTATGTGCCATATAATATACTATATGTACTTAGAAAAGAAAAGCGGTACTTATATTCAAAGGAAAAACAACAAGAATACTGTGAAAGCAGGGTGAAAGACGCCATGAATTCGATTTTATTGCCTAAAGCAGATTCCAAGTCTATTTTAGAAAAAGCTTGTGAAATCACGGAAAAAAACATTCGATGAAGGGAAAGTAGCCTTAATACAGGTGAATATCTAATAAAATATGCACGCCTCAATACCAAAATAAATCCTGAACCGCTGATTACGTATCCACATGAAAATCAACATCATCTAGATTGTTAAAAGAAGTACGAGTTCCCCAAAACTAGATGTAGTTTCACTTCCCTTTTCACAGAAGATCAAACCACATCCTTGAGTTGAAATAATAAGACCAAAAAGAAGCTTCCTTATAATTTCTAGCAATGTAGGAAGTATTCTAAACAAGAAAACATACATACCATGAGAGGATTCAACATCAAGGATAAGGTGAAGTGCATAGTCATAGTATGGCACTTGACTGCTCAATCCACAGAGATTAAAGTCATCTATATTCCTTCTAATGTTAAAACATAATTTATGAAGATATACCAGGTGTATATGTGAAAGAATTTGAGTTACATGTCCCCTCTAATACAGAATCAATAAACAAGATGTAGGGTACTTCATCTGTAGAAGAGATGAGAGGCTGTAGCTCAATCGTGTACACCTCCATTCATGCACCATCACTGACATGTATGTTGCTACTTATTTCCAAACTGCAATAAACAAAACAATCTTCGGTTAGTAGACATGACAGAAACATCATGCTGCATTGGACCAACAATAATTAGACTTGTCAGCAAACACAAAAAAATCGTCTTCCCACTTATCTACTCAATCCTTCAAATCTAATGGTTACATTTCGCTTTTTCAAGGATCAATTTGACCAATTTCAGAGTTAAATTGGACATAGATAATCCATCTTTTGAAAACAAAAATTCAGAAAATTATAAATATTACAAGTTCTTTTTGTTGAAAAGTATATAAAGAATACTTAGGACATTCTTAGTCTAAGTAACATAATATTGACTATCCGGAAGTAAAAACATTACGAACATTTTGGGACAAAGATTATTAACTACCATAGCTCTTGAACCTCTTTATCTGTCTAAATCCAAAATTTCAGTAGACAAAGTAACCATTACAATAAGCAAAGAGGATTAAAAAACCATAGTGCTGAAAGAGAACTAAAGTAACTTGTCACCAAATACATAATCAATATTCAATTAAACTATCTATACGAAACATCCAAGATGTTTTTATCTGCACTCTAAGATTCAAGTAACATTCACATCTATATAGACTATGGCTGTCCAACGGGGCGGGGTATACCGACCGCCCGACTTCGTGATCAGATCGGTTATACGGTGCTTGGTATCGATCGTGCACGGCCGATGAAAAAACCCGACCCGACCCTTCCCCACCCCATCCGACCCCTAACTAGCCGTTGCACAATGGCTTTGTACCAATTTGGCCGTTGTGCAACGACCAAATACCCTCCACCCCCCAACCCCCACCCCATAATATTTATTTTTAACCCTTAAGTTATTATATTTACACTTTAACCCAATTTTTTCAACTATAAATACTTCATTTTTCTTCATTCTTTCTCACAAATCTTCCTACAATTACAATCTCTCTAATAATCTCTCATTCTCTTTACATTGTCTTCTAAATATTCAATTTAATTTATTCATTTGGGAATTGACAACTAGCTTGAGGATCATCCGTTGAGCAAAGTTTCAATTTTCAACATCTCTCATTACACGTCGACGTTACGTTGACGTTTGATACATTCGTTCCTTTATTAAATTATTATTGTTTCTTTATTTTAATTAGCGCACTTAATTTTATTATCTTTAACTATTTATTAGCATAAATTATAATGAAAGGATTAAGAGGTATGTTGGGTATGTCTGGTTCTAGTAGGGGTGACAAGGGCAAGGATCCTTCTTCTAGTCATCTTATTCCTCCTATACATGATGATTTTATTGATACTCAAAAAATTTCTGAAGTACCGGTAGATTTAGACGATGAACTATTTTCTGAAAATCAACAAGATTTTAATTTAGAACATCTAGATGACACACCAACTAATATAGATGACACGCCGATTAATGCACCTCAAACTGGAACGCCTCCTATTCCCCCTAGTATGAGACGAGGCCCACCAGAACGAAAATTAACATCACTTGTATGGGCTTTTTTTGATAGAGACGTACAAAATGAAGCTGCTAGATGCACAATTTGTAAAAATATTTATAAATTCAAAATAGGAAGAGGTCATGGCGGGACAGGAGGTTTAACTACGCATTTGAATACCAAACACAAAGCTAGGTGGAAATAATATAAGGCTCAAGTGAAGGGTGCGTCAGCAATGACCTCTGAGTCAGGACAAGCTTCACATACTGTCTCGCACCAGGTACATGGTCGAATTGACCCTATGACGGGGGCAGTTGTAGGCCCTAAATACAATAAAATGAAAGATAGAGAAGAATTATCAAAATTAGTTGCAGTGGAGGGTTTGCCTTTTTCATTTCCTGATTCTCCTGGTTTTATTCATTATATAAGATCAATGTACAATCCTGCTTATAACGATTTTCCTAGATCAACTGTGAAGAGAGATGTTTTTAAATTTGCACACGAATATCAACAATATTTACGTTATTATTTATATCGTTACCCTGGAAACGTATCTATCACATCTGATATAGACCGTAGTACTAACGGTCATGATTATTTAACTAGAACATGTCATTGGATAGACTATAAATGGTCTATGCAAAAACGTATTTTAGCATATAGATATATTGATGAAAGACACACTGATATTTTTATTCAAGAAAATATTTTTTCTGTTTGCGTTTATTATGGAATAAGTGATAAAGTCATGACTATTACATTAGATAACGCTTATTCTAATATTTCTGTTGTTAGAATATTAAAAATTGTCTTAACTCCATCTTTTTCAGATCATTTTCATATAAAATGTGCATGTCATATTTATAACTTAGTTGTAAAAGATGGTATAAATTTTTTTGAAGACATTCTTGCAAAAAGTCAATTTGCTATAAACTATATTTTTTAAAATAATAGAATACAACGACTAAAAGAATATAAAAAAACTTGTCACGATTGTGGTCTAGCTTACAGAAAAGTTCCCGAAGAAGTATGCACTAGATGAAATTCTTTATACAACCAACTACGTGTTGCTTATGAGTATAGACAACCTATAACCCAATTTTTTAACTGTCACGACCCGACCCCGAGCCCGCGACTGGTGCTCTACCTGGGCACCCTTACAGGTATACATCAGAGAAAATCAGCGGAATATACATACAACTCTTAATAAAAATCAATAAGGAATAAACAATAGGTTAGCCGATAAGGCTACCTCCCTGGATATATAAATACATAACCGAAAGCAGTTACCTCCTTTCTTATACAAACTGACCCACAAGATATGACTACAGACCTCTAAGAATTGACATAACAACTGTGACGGGACAAGGCCCCGCCATACCTCTGAATGTACATAAATCTACAACATCAGGGAAACCGTACCAAAAGACAAGACTCCGGAGAAATGGAGCTTTCTGACAACTGTTCAGTGATCCTAAGATTGAGGATCCGCAACCTGCTTACCTCTACCTGCGACATGAACGCAACCCCCGAGGAAGGGGTCAGTACAACAGATGTACCAAGTATGTAAAACTGAAAGTACTGAAATGAAGTCATTGTCACGCCCTTTTTCAACCGCGACTTTCCTTAGCGAATCTTGCTTAATAAAAATGTTAGAAAGAAAATGCTAAATGGTGCTAAAATGCCAAAGGTGCTAAAAAGGGTGTTAAATGCTAAAGAAGTTCAAAGAGGTGCTAAAGTGCTAAGGGTGCTAGAAAGGGTTCGCGGAGTCGCCACCTAATTAGTTTGGGTGAATTAGGACACATAAATATTAACTAGTTTAAAGTCAACATTAACTCCATTTTAATGGTCTGCAAAACTAGTATGAGATTCTGGATAAGGGTTCTTTATTAATCTAGAGGGAAGGGATTAGGCACCCTCTAAGATCTGCTAACTTGCGGTTGTCCTGCCAAACCTAGGGTAATTATTATTGCTAAGAAAATGCATTTTTTTAAAGTACTTTAAGCAAAGATATTTGTAAATATAAAACGTATTTTTTGACCAATGTGAGAATGCAAGATTTAAAATATATAAAGTTAGCTTTGGTTTAAAAACATACCTCTTAAAGTAATTGGAGAACATGTGAAATTATTTTACAAGGTATATATATTGCTTAACAGGATATAGAAATAATAGTGCAAAGTTCTTATGGCAAAATAAATACCTATAAAGTAAAATGTAAAATGTCTATTATGCAAGGGGCAATAAAGCATGATAAAAATATATTTTTATAGGAATGTTAATAGGAGTTTATGAAAAGATGGGTTAGGAATATTTTGATGAATAATTCCCTAACTGTATGACTAGTTATGCAAGTGAGGATTATTAAGCGGTTTAGTATAGCTTAAACTATATATGACAAGTTTTAAATAATTAACTTAAAAAGGAAACAAAATTTAATGTCACAACTACCTCTTAATAACGACTCCAACCTACTAATGTAATGTTAGCGTTAGACAATTAATTTACAATAAATAAAATGGGGACGGGGTAGGAAATAATAAGACGACTCGAGGAATGGCGATGTCATTTCACCCAGGTTTGAAATTTCCGATGCGGAGAGGATGATGCACATAGATGTGGGTCTTCATTTGCTGTAGCTTGTGATGAGTCTCGCTATTAGACTCTTCATTTTTTTTGCTTCGATTCATTCCATGTAAAAGAAAAATGATAAGAATTAGTATTTGTCCAAGTTTATCACATGATACAAATGATATGCTCCAATGAATTCAAACATATTTGTGATTCAATTTCGATTAAACTGTGGCAGCCCAATAAACTGGCAGGTATGCACAAATAAAATCCCCAACATTGAACCAACTAGTAGGTATGCCAAGGACAGAAAGGAATTGATCCATCATTTAGTTACAGGGACTATGACACACGATCAGCCCAATAGATGCATATCAATAGGCATAGGAAACCCAACTCAGACACAGATTTGGAAGAACATCTCTAGTTAACAGATGTATCATGCATTAGAAAATAAGTAGCTCGCACATTGACAACAGATAGAGACACCAGAACAAAATAACTTCTTAAATTAACAGAAAGGGTGTGTGCCAATGCATTAACCAAACCAAGCGTGGGGTTGACCTATTTCACTTATGGCAGTGTGGTTCAAACATAAATTATGCACGTAGCAACAACCCTAAAGCATATATTGATGTATTTGACCTCAGACTCCAAGTAAAGAACAAAACAGGACATGCTAAAATGGGAAGGGCCTGGACAGTGGCGATAATGCCTTCGATCGACGCAGACTGCGCTTAACTTTATACCTACTACTAATGGCACAAATCTTTGTTGAACTAATATTAAGAATAACAACACATATATACGGTAATGTTGGAGGTAAGCCTAACATCGCATGTTCAAGTATTGACGGCTAGCAAAACCAGCGGGCAAGTCACCAAACCATACCGAATCGAAAGAATTTCACTATTCCAATATCATGTTCTATTAAGCGAGCGATTACAATAAGCGTGAATCCATTTCGTGACTTTAATAAGCGACAACAAACTTAGGCTAACTGAAACTGATTAACATGACATAATATTTAGGCATTAACAGGAAGGAAGAAATAGCAACACGACAAGACTGAGTTTAACGGGATTTAACCAACATAGAACACAACAAATGCATAAGGGACATAGAATATATGACTCGGAGTATTTAGGCATCAATAGTCCAGCGAACAGATTAACAAATAATTTTAACAATGGCCAGCATCATCTTCACGCATCAATGAACACAAATACAAATGAACCAATACATGTTTAATCACAAAAAAATACGCAGCAATACAAAAATGAACTGAGAAGAATTCGGGTTTACCTTCTCCGAGCAGCGAACCGAGGCAGCGTATCAAGTCGTCGATCCACTCAGAGTTTTGTTGCGATGCGATTAAAAAGGACAAGATTTCTGTATGAGAATAGGTGTGTGACTACTCGCTGATTCTTGCTTGATTATTTTCTAGGATTTCTCGATGTCTACCGATGCTGAAGCATTCATTCTTATTTTGTTGGTTCTTACTGTTTCTCTCCCGATCTTCCAGGGTTTTTTTCTTCCCCCCCCCCCCCCCCCCTTTGCATGTGTAGGTTGTTGGTTTATTGTCTCCCTCTGGGTTCTAATTTCGGGTAAGCTTTAAAGGTGATTTGGGTTGCTGATTTTGTCAGATTCTTTACTGATTTGGTGCGATTTTTGGGTATTGATCTGGTAAGCTTTTTGGTTATGGTAAGCTTATATTTTGGTTCTGATTTGGGTAGTGACAATCGGATTTTCAGACGAGACTTGCGGGTGTTGCTGGGTAAGGGAGGTGCGGCCATTTGGGGGTAGGTAAGCCTTTTAGGTTTTGTTGTGGGTTTGTTGGCTGTGTGTGCATGGGTAAGGAAAGGTCGCCAGATTCTCAGGAGAGAATCTCGGTAGGGGAAGGTGCGGCGATTTGCTGAAGCTGTTAGGTTTTTAGGCTTTATGATTTTTTTCTTTTTTAGGTCTGTTGTGGCTTGTGGACGATGGGGAAGGGAAATAGGGCTGGGGATGAGTTGGGCCGCGGGAACTGGGCTGGGGGTTAGGGTAGTTGGGCTGGGCGAATTTAAGGGGTGTTGGGCTAATAGTTTTAGGAGTTAGTTTTAGGTAAAAATTAATTAATGGGAAATAAATGGGAATTTAAATTATTATTAAATTACTTAAATGCTAAATGCGGATATGATATTTAAAGATTGCTTGATGCTTTTATAAATACTACGCTATTATTTAAAATCTCCTTTATTTAAATTATCTTAATATGACTTTAGGTGCTTTATTAGTCTAAGCTTGAGTTTAAATTATTACAAAAATAAAGACGAACGTGCTATTTAATTAGTGATTAATATTTTATAATGCAATGCCGTTATTAAAATCTTATTTATTATGCGTATTTTGCGATGTTAAATTAAATTAATAGGGGGTTTCAGTTGCTTATGAAATTTCTTTGGGTATATAAAAAAAATATGGATATAATTTGGAAATGCTTGATGCGACGCCATTATTAAATTCTTTATTCATTTACGTATTTATTGTTATTAAAATTATTACGAATTGATGAAAATAGAATATGGCTTGAATTATGAATGTAAATAACGAATGCGGGAGTGAGACTCGAAAATGCTTAGTAATCTACGTAAAATGTGGTACCATTATTAAATCGTTTATTCATGCATGTATTAATGTTTTATTGTTGCATTTTATTATTATAAAATTATAAAAAATTATTTGAAAAATTAGTGTAATTTTATAGTTAATGACTGGACGGGAGGGTCAAAATTGGGTGTCAACAACTTGTCCCTCTTTATATGGAGAATTATGGAAGAGTCTTCGGACAAAGACGTTGACTTATAGCCAATTTTGTCTCGATCCTCAGAATTAAAAAATACTGGGCAAGACTGACGCAATTTCAAAATTTTGTCCCAGTGTCGAGTTATGACAACATTGGGTTACCATGGTCAAACACTAAGGTGGGCTGACACAGACTCAAAATTTGTCCCAGTGTCGAGTTATGATGACGCTGGACTACCATGGTCAAACACCAAGGAGGGCTGACGCGGACTCAAAATTTGTCTCAGTGTCGAGTTATGACGACACTGCGTCGATGTGATGTTAAAATAAAAATAAACTGACTTGAACTTAGGGATGTACCGGTATTGACTTATGAAGACGCTGGGCTTATTGGTGATGTGGAATGAGTGGACCGACGCTCGAGGCCGCTTCTGCCATTCGTTGGGAAGTTTGGCCCCCCAACAAATTGCCCCGGTTCGTTGTAAGAGAAAATCCACGTTGTGCTCCTGCTCCTGCATGCTAAGACTTAAGCAAACGGTTAGTGCATAACTGTTATGGTAAAATGATAACGCATGAACTTATAGGCAATATAACTGTATGAGTAGAAATATTATCCTGTAAAAATGTGATGCCTGTTGTGTTGATGTGATGCTGCAAATGCTGTGATTTTCATCCTTGCACGGACGTGTTGCGATTGTGAATGCGGATATGTTGTTCTTGCTGCAACTGCCCCTTTAGATTGAAGCTCTGTAGACTAAAGCTCAAGACAAAGTTAGTGCGTAACTGCTAAGACAAAATAATAAGGCATGAATATATAAGAAATGTAATTTTGAGAGTAGAGAAAGCGTTCTTGCGTAGATGTGATATGCTGATGACGTCGTCTTTGGACGTGACGTCATTTTCGTACGGGCGTCGTTTCGGACTGGGCGTCATTTTTGGACTTGTCGTCGTTTTCGGCGCCATTTTCGGACGGGGGTCATTTCAGACTCAGCGTCGTTTTCGGATTCAGCGTCGTTTTCGGACCCGAAGTCGTTTTCGGACTCGGTGTCATTTTCGGACTCAGCGTCGTTTTCGGATCCGGCGTCGTTTTTGAACTTGGCGTCGTTTTCGAACATGGCGTCGTTTTCAGACTCGGAGTCGTTTTTGGACTCGGCGTCATTTTCGGATATGGTGTCATTTTCGGACATGGAGTCATTTTCGGACTCGGCGTCATTTTCCGACACGTTGTCGTTTTCGGACATGGAGACATTTTCGGACTCGGTGTCATTTTCGGACTTGGCGTCGTTTTCGGACTCAGAGTCGTTTTCGGACTCGGTGTCATTTTCGGACAAGATGTTGATGAAGACGTAATTGTGTTGATGCTACTATTCCTATGAATTAATGCTCCTGCATGCTAAAACTTAGGAAAATGTGCATATCGATTAAATCAAAATAACGAAAAAAATGAAATTTTGTGGGTAGAGATGTCGTCCCTGTATGATGTGTAGGACGATGCGAATGCTGATGTCGTCTCTGCACGGACTTGCGGGATGCTGTGAATGCTTGCTGAATGTTGCTAATGCTGATGTAGTCTCTGCATGGACTTGCTGGATGCTGCGAATGCTTGCTGAATGTCGTGATTGCTGATGTCGTCCATGCCAGACGTGCTGAAATTGTTTCTGTAAATTAAGGACCCTGTAGGCTAAAGCTTATGAAAAATTAGTGCATAAATTTTAAGATAAAAATGGTAGAGCTTGAATGTGATTTTGGTGGGTAGGGATGTTGTAATGTGCTGAAGGTGTCGTTGTTGCAGATGCTGATGGCGTCATTGTGTTGATACTAGCGACGTCATTATGTTGAAGCTGATGGCGTCAGGGTGTTGACGATGCTGGTGGCGTCATGGTGTTGGCAATGCATTCTGATGGCGTCATGGTGTTGACGATGTTGATGGCGTCATGATATTGACGATGCTACTGATACTCCTGTAGGTTAAAGCTTAAGAAAACGTTAGTGCATAACTGCTAAGAAAAGTAATAAAGCATAAATATATAATCAATGCGGTCAGGTAGATATGAATGTCATCCTGTGTAATGCGATGAAGATGTGATTGATGGCGTCGTTGTCTGGACGCGTTGTGCTGATGACGTCGTTGTCTGGACGTGTTGTGCTGATAACGTCATTGCCTGGACGTGTTGTGCTGATGACGTCGTTGCCTGGACGTGTTGCGCTGATGACGTCGTTGTCTGGACGTGTTGTGCTGATGACGTCGTTGCGTGGACGTAATGCTGATGACGTCGTTGCCTAGACGTGTTGTTGTTGGCGTCATTGTGTAGACGTAATGCTGATGGTGTCATTGCGTAGACGTAATGTTGATGACGTCATTGCGTTGACGTAATGTTGATGACGTCATTGTGTGGACGTAATGCTGGTGACGTCGTTGCCTGGACGTGTTGCTGCTGTTCCTGTAGAATAAATGTTCTTGCAAGCTAAGCTTGAGAAAAATTAGTGTATAACTGTTAAAACAAAATGATAAAAATATATGAGAAATGCAATTCTGTGGGTAGGGATGTCGTCCCTGTGAGATGTTGTGAATGCTGAGATGTTGTCCTTGGGCGGACATGCTAAATCTTGCAACTGCTGAGATGTTGTTGTAATGCATTTTGTGAACCGTATGGATTGCCATGATATATTTGTTCTGCATTTGTGCACTGCATGTATTGCAATTTAACTCTATGCCCGAACTGATGCGCTAGACTTTGTTCCGGGATTTGAACTTTGATTGTTGATGTCTGTCTGTTTCTGTTGCTTCTTTCTGCTTCTGCTAATATGAAGAACTTTTGTTGTATTTTCTGCTTCTGCTAATATGAAGAACCTGCGCTCAAAGAAAATTTGTGAGTTTGAGGGGAGACGGTTGATTCGCATTGACTTTGTAGTTTTGACCCTTGATGCTCGGACGTTTGCCTTGTTTGGACTCATAACCCCTGCCTGGTTTCCTACCTTGACTACCTGTTAATTGTCCTAGTTTTGAATATGCAAAGGGTGTTTGACTTAAAGTGGGTCTCAATGGGATTGCTTGTCTATCATGTGTATTTTCGTTATTTTCAAAATAAGGGAAGACTTTCTAATGGTGTGACCGAAGCCGATTTAGGCCGCCTACGTATCCCACGAGGAAATCAGGTCATGACGTAGTTCATTACAAGAGAAATTGGGTAAAATTTCTAAAGGCGGGACCAAAGCCGAAATGGCCGCTTACGTATCCGCGAAGAGAATCAGGTCAAACGTAGTTCCATTTTATTACAGATAAAGGGCAAATATATTAAACTAACTATTTTAGGACTCGGATGACCAAGGCAGAGACACGAGTCCACTTGTTCAAAATGTCTTCTTGCTCTGTGTCTTCAATGACTGAGTCTTCAAAATGATCATCCTTACAGCACACAACTAGACGAATGACTTATTCAACGGTTAAACAATCTCCAACAAGGAGCACCTCATTTTCTCTGGCGGTTGGTCGATGATTCAACTTTCTTCCCTTTTCAGGCTGGCGTAATAGTCCCTTCCAGACTGTTTTCTTCATCTTTAGCTATCATGTTCACATGAACATCTTCATAACCGGGAAGAAGGTTATTGTTTACATTGAGAGGAGCATCTTTCAGCTGAATGACTCCCTCTTTGATTAACTCTTCTATTCTGTCCTTGAGTGTATAGCAGTTTTCGATGTCGTGTCCCTCGACACCGGAGTGGTATGCACAATGTTTGGTTTTATCGTGCCCTCGGGAAGTAGGCCTGGGGGTATTTCTGGGAATTGGATGGAGTATTCCTGCAGCTTTCAGCTTCTCATACACTTGGGCTATGGGTTCGGCTAAAGGTGTATAGGTTTTGGTTGGTTTTCTTTCGGCATCTATGCGGATTTTGGGTCCGTTTGGTGTGCGGGTTCGTGATTGTGGTGAGTATTTTGGATATGATGGTTGGGTATGGTAAACAAGATATGGGGTAACGCAGTACTGATAATACGACTGTGGATTTTGAGTGTTTTGGTTATAGTAAGAAGGTGGTGAGCTTTGATACACTGGAAGTTGTTCTGGCATATGTTCCTGAATGACCATGATAGAGGGTGATGCATCTCTTCTCCTCTGTGAGGTACCTCCTATGGAATCTGAATGCATTGCTCTGCTAGTTGCTTGTAGGGCTGTCAGGTTTGTAATCCTGCCCGTTTTAATGCCTTCTTCCACGAAGTCGCCCATTCTTACGACTTCTGCAAAACTTCGCCCAATTACACTGATCATTCTTTCATAATACGTCGCGTCTCTTAAAGACTGCACGAATAAGGTGGTCATTTCTCTCTCTGCCATTGGAGGTTGGACCTTTGCTACTTCTGACCGCCACCTCATGGCGTATTCTCTGAAAGTTTCTGTGGATTTCTTTTCTAGTTTCATAAGATAAAATCTATCCGGGACAGTGTCATTGTTGAATCTGAATCTATCCATGAAATCTTGTGCCATGACATTCCAACCGTCCCATTTGCGAGGGTCTTGGCATGTGTACCAGTCCAGCGCCTCGCCGGTTAGACTCCTGATGAATAGTTTCATGATGATTACTTGATTTTTCCCAACTCCAATCAATTTATCGCAATATGACCTTAGATGAGCTCGGGGATTCACTTTTCCATCGAAAATGTCAAATTTGGGCACCTTGTACCCCACAGGTAATTCAACGTCGGGGTGCATACATAAGTTTTCATATTCTAACCCTTCATCCCCCTTGTTCATCTGAATGCTTTTGAATGCCTCTTTCAAGCTACAGATTTCTTTTGCCACATTTTCATCAGCTCTAGCTCGAGTCTGCCGCTCCACTTCCTTGTATTGATCTGTCTCTTAAGAGGATACATGCATAATAAATGGCTGGCTTTCGGTCGGATGTGCTAATGCCCCATATTGTTTGTTAGGACTAGTGATGCGTGTCGTCTGCTCGTATTGGGTGGCTTGACAATTTGGACTGAGTGGGGAGATATAAGTAGGTGGAGGTTGGGATATGTATGTAGTAAACGTGTCATTTTGGAGGTCGGCTTGCAAATTGACCGGGCGGGTGACATTTTGGTGTGAGCTGGTATGTTGCGGCCTTTGCGGGGAGCTTTGGGAAAGTGTAGGCTCAAGGGCTTGTGATATGATTGCATTTGTCCTTTGCTCTGGGAGTGGTGCATTCAAGCTAATAGACAGATTTGTGATATTTCAGAGTCTTTCTATTTCGGCTTGCATGATTTCCATTTGCCGCAATAATTTGGCGAGGTGTTGATCATTGATGTTTCTCCTTTCTAACGCCTATGCGTCCTCTACAGGAACGGGGACGAGTCCTAAGCTGGTTCGTTCTGGTGCCTCTGGATTAGTCATTTGTTGGATGATTGTGTTTCTACCAGTCAACGCGAATCAACCTTTTGGGGATAAGCTAGGCAAAAATAATCCTTTAACAAATGAAGCAAACTAAGTTAGTATAATACGCAAAGAGTTGCAGGCAATATATAATAATAAGCAAATTGCAAATCAAGCGCGTGCTCTAACATGTTTGGGACCTCTTTTATGCCAGAGGGAGGCCTAAACATCACACATGATAGATTTGTCCAAGCCGTCCAACTGTAATGCTTTTGTTGGAAATGACGACCAAATGACGGTGCACTTTTTTCTAATTTCGGCACGTCATGATTAGGTTTGGATTTGTCTATCATCGTCACGCTACACATAATATGCTGGTTGGTCGTTGGGTTGAGAAATCCGTCGACAAGTTTGGTGTTTTTCATAATTGTGGTGTCGATACCAAGGACCGAACCACCTAAGGTAAATGCATGCATGCCTTAAAATAAAGGGTGGTATAGCTCTATCCTGAGTTTCTAAGATTTGGCTTTACTAGACGCAAGGTTCCCGAGCGAACAACTCGAGTGAGAAGGCTACGCGGCTGATCAGACGAACCGATCTAACTCCGCGCAGGTGCCAACTCTCCTAAAATTTGGATATTTTGAAGGAAATTTACGGGTGCGCGAAGCACACCAGCGCGTGAGTGTGTGATTGTGTGAATTTTCCAGAGTGGAAGAAGTATGAGCGGAATGTCAGTTTAAGGGAAGCAATAAAACAAATAGCAATTAAAACAATTAAACATACAAAATTAAAGCAAACAATTTTAAGGCATTTAAAACAAATAAAAGTAAATAAAGCCAAGCAATAATAAACCTAGGTTTGCTATGGTCAAGAACCTCAAATTCCCAGTGGAGTAGCCATTTCTGTCACGCCATTTTTCGACCGCGACATTATTTTAGCGAATCCTGCTTAAGAAAAAATTAGAAAATAAAAGAAAGTGCTTGAAGATTCTAAAGGGTGCTAAAATGCTAAAAGTAATGCTAAGGTTCGAAGAGGTGCTAAAAGTGATAAGGGGGTTGCGGAGTCTCCACCTAATTAGTTTGGGTTAATTAGGACACCTAAATGTCAACTAGGTTAAAGTCAACATTAACTCCATTAAATGGTCTGCTAACTTATTGAGATTCCGGGCAAAGGTTCTTTATTATTCTAAAGGGAAGGGGTCAGACACCTTATAGGATCCGCTAACTTGCGGTTGTCCGGTCAAACCTAGGTTAATTATTATGGCTAATGAATGCATGTTTTAAAGGGTATTTAAAATATTTAAAAAAACACTTGGGATGTATTTTTGACTAAGAGAAAATGTAAGATTATGTTTAAAATATACTTAGTGGGAAACATGCGTTCGTAAAATGTTTTAATGACATGAAAAATGTGTGTTTACAAAATCATATGAAAAATACCTATTATGCAAAGGCTAAAAAAGGATTTATTATGCATGTTAGCAAGAGTTCATAAAAATAGGTTTCTCCTGTTGTTAATAATATCTTAGCTACCTGAATATTTATGTCGTTGAGAAATTGTTAGATGATCTAATATGATTTAAGCAATGCTAAAATAGTTAACTTAAAGGAACAAGCCAATTTCTAATGTCGAACTAATTTCTAATGGTGACCCAAGGTTTAATTATTCTAGGCAACTTATTGCTAATGTACGAGTGTTAGACAGTTAATTACACAAATAAACGGGGCGGGATAGGAAATAAAAGGGACTCGACAGAGTGGCGATGCTATTCGCCGACGGATTGGAATTCCCTAATATGGATAGAGAAATGCACATAGATGCGGGTCTTCGTTTATTGTAGCTTGCAATGAGTCTAGCCATGAGACTCTTCGTTTTTGCTCCGATACATTTCATGCAAAAAAATAGGAAAAGATAAGGATTAGTACACGTTCAAAATTTTATTAAATAATAAGCAAGCATTTGACATATTTGAATCATTTTTGTTCCAGCAATTTGGAATAAAGAATTAGGCCCATAACAATTTTGAACTAATGGGTTGCAAGATATAAGAAACGTGGGAAATAAACACAGGGGAGACCCAAACAATAACAATCAAACAACAGTGCATGAGACAAGCCCAAGCGCATGTAACAGCCGAGAATCAAATATAAAAGTGATGACCCAATATAGAATTAAGAGGATACCTTAATACATTATGATAAAACAGCCACAAGGCACATGACAAACCAAGAAACAAATCAACAATGCATAATTACATGAAACAGACTTAGAACAAATCAGTAAATGATGGCCCAATATAGAAAGGAGAAAGACAGTAGACTCAATGAAATCTACCAAAATACGCTTACGGGCTGGACAGTTAAAATTTCATAAGGATATATCCTGCAGATCATTTTCTGGAGATTTCTCCTTCAAAGGCAACAGACCTAAATAATATCTTAGCCAACTTCTCCAGGCAGCGAACCGATGCAACGTATCAAGTCGTCGATCCACTCGGAGTTGCGATGCAATGCGATTGAAAGGGAAACAAAGCTTGGATGATTTTGTTGGTATTGTGCTGACGATAAAGAGTTTTTAGAGTTTTTCTGTTCTTGCTACTCAACTGTTGTTCGAAGGATCTTTCTTAAAGTTTTTCCCTTTTTTTTCTATTTGTTGATTTCCTGTATCAGTTTTCCCACTGGTTTTTTATGGATGCTTTTACTGATTCCTGGATGGGTTCTTTGCCGTCTCCTCCTCTCCTTTGCATGTGTATATTGGATGGTCTATATAGCCCTAATTTGTGTTCCAAGTTAGGTAAACCCTTTAACGCGAATTAGGGTATGATTCTTGGACGATTTTATTGCGGTTCTGTGTTTATTAGGATGATTTTTATGGACTGATTTGATTATGGTAAGGACTGATTTCGCGGCGATTTGGTATAGATTTCTTTGTGATTTATGGTAAAGAAGAGTTGAGTCACGATTTTGGTGTTAATGGTTATGGTAGGTTTGATAAAAAGAAGGCTTGTATATAGTAAGGTTGGCGACGATGAACGGGAGTAAAGGGAAACCCCGGATTCTCCGGCGAGAATCTCGAGTTGAGGTGCTGGCGGTGATAGGGTGCGAGGGCAAGGGGCGAGATGGGTGTCAGCTGCGTTTTTTTTAGGGTTTAGGGGAGGAAGACGAAAATGAGGGCTCAGGGGATAGTTGGGCGATGGGGGGAGATAAATGGGGGCAGATGGGCTTGCGGGTATTGGGCCTGTGCTGGGTTGGGAAGAAAATAGAAGGCTGGTAGTTGATTAAAGGCTTGTGGGCTATTAAATTCTAGGTATTAATTTTAATTAGTGGTAAATAAATGGAATCTAAATTGTGATTAAATTATTTAGGTGTTTTATTAGTCTAAGCTTGAGTTTAAATTATTACAAAAAATAAAGACGGACATGCTATTTAATTAGTGCTTAATATTTTATAATGTGATGCAGTTATTAAAATCTTATTTAAAATGTGTATTTTGCGATGTTAAATTAAAATTGAATGGGGTTTAGATTATTATTAAATTATTTAAATGCTAAATGCAGATATGATATTTAAGGATTGCTTAATGCTTTTATAAATATGACGCTATTATTAAAACGCATGTATTATATTAAAATTAATTTAAATTACAAATAATAATTATGAAATTGTCTTGCGTATTAATAAATGCGAATATGCTATTTAACACGACGTCATTGTTAAATTATTTATTTTATGTATTTATTTATTTATTTATTTATTTATCATTAAGAATTGTTTGAGTTTTAATTAATGGGAAATAGGGCTTAAATTATGAATAATATTAATGAAATTGTTTGTTATTAAAATGACGAATGCGGACGTGAGACTCAAGGTGTGCTTAATACTCTACGTAAAATGCAGTGCCATTATTAAATCACTTATTTATGCGTTTATTAATGTTTTATTGTTGCATTTTATTATTATAACATTGTTAAAATTATTTGGAAAATTTAATGTAATTTTATAGTTAATGACTGGACGAGAGGGTCAAAATTGGGTGTCAACAGTCATATAGTCTAAAATAAAGCTGGAGACATGTATGATAACCAAAATAATAGTACACTGTGCCTTACTAAAAATGAGAGTAAACAAGAGTACACTTTACTGCATAAAAATAGGAGGCTCATGATCAAATTAGGGTCACCCGCCCGTAGTATCATTAAGCAATCCTACTCCTAGGACTATTTCACCCGCATAGATCCTGTGGACCCGCAATGAAGCAATTTGCTCCGCATGAGACTATTTCACCCGCATGGGACTATTTCACCCGTATGGGCCCGATGGATCCGCAATGAGTACAAACGCCGCACTCGCATCGTGGGTAGCAAATCCACGGAATAAGTAGTAACCCGGGGGTTTACCCCGCAAAATTTACATAACACTAGCACTTAAGGCTACCATAAATATCATAACATAAGCACAACCGGCTATCGTAAATATCATAAGCAAGTTAAGAAATCCCTTAACTTCTCATTAGACTTTAATTATCATGCACTCTCATTTTATTTAACTTAAGGCACTAACATGTCATGAAAATTCCGGGAATTTAACCCAAAGTACTACGTACCTTTATCCTTTTTTAAAATGACTCTTTCTCGTATAAAACCCCCAAGATACTAACACCCGTAGTATCAAGACTTGTCTATTTTTCAAAACAAGTCACTACACCTTTAGAAATACATTTTTAGGCTTCTAAACCAAGTGACCTTTACTTTAAAACTTTAAGCAATTGATGCCTTTAAATCCAATTGTCATTCTTCATTTCAAGTCATTTACCTTTGTTTACCTTACTAGAGTAAACCATTCTTTTAACTTTCCATAAAGTTGTTTTAACCAACTTCCCATAAAGCCGTTATACTAACTTTATGCTTTAGAAACTAGGACATTTTTATCCTTTAAAACAAGTGAGTTCATTCTCTAACTCAACCAACTTGTACATTCTTAAAACAAGTCAAGGATATCAAAATATAACTAAATTTAATTAAATCTCGTACGTCTACCGTACTATACATTTATAACTACTCATGCTCAAGAGATAAGAAAAATTCCACATACCTCTTCGGTTCAATCCACTTGCTAAGTCCAATATGCCGCGCATAGTAAGTCAACCTATAATGACCATAATACGTCTATCAACTTCTAGCTTTCTAACGTAGAATATTCTAAGTGTAAAGTCACTTATTCTACGGAAAATTGGACAGCACTTCCTTTGTTTCTACATACTTTTCCACATTTTTCAAGCCCGAAATCAATAACCAATATGCCACATTTAAGGCTCAACACATCAACCAATCAAAGGGGATTACACGCCTTACAGGACGTGTAAAATTCTGCCCCACAATTAATACCAAGTAGTTTAATAGTCAATGCGATTCTCGGCAATATGTGCAACAATGTAAAGTCTTTTCTAATTATTTTTCAATTCAAATTGTTTAGTCTAACATGTTATATAGTCGCAAACAACTTTAACAACTATAATCCTTTCTTTATATAACATGCGACGATTATAACTATCGACCGTATTGTATTTCAATGGCTAATAAGCACATTCTCGGATTTAGGCTTCTAATATTCCATAACACTTATCAATCTTCATCATATAATTCACATGATCAAATATCAACTACTACAACATGTAATCTTTAATTACATAAGTAAGATGAAGATTATTACCTTGTTAAGCCCAAATATAATCCAAAACCTAAAATCGATCCTTAACAACTTTAGCTACTTTTCTTCACGCTCCAATCCGTTATTTGAAGCCCTTAGAAGTCCATAAACAACTTCCCTTTAACTTCCAACCAAAACTTATGAAAACAACTTAGGTTTTCACCTTGCGACTAATGTAAAAATGTAGCTTTTCCGGGATCTTTGTATTGAGATATCCTTATAATACCCCTAAGAACCTTGGGTTTAAGTATCGTGAATTATGAAAAACAAATGAAAAAAAT
Source organism: Przewalskia tangutica (assembly GCA_029844215.1). NCBI lineage: Eukaryota > Viridiplantae > Streptophyta > Magnoliopsida > Solanales > Solanaceae > Przewalskia > Przewalskia tangutica. The sequence continues at coordinate 47,465,547 of CM056723.1, forward strand.
TTCTTCTCCTTATTGAGCTTAGCCGAGAGCTCTCTATCTCTTCCTCAAGTTTCTCTAATTTTTTCTAAGTGTTGAGACTTGTCTTGCTACTAGGATGAATATATAATAAAATGTAGGATCAAGATTAAAACACTTTTGTGGATTGGATGAAGAAAAAAAAATAAATATCAAGGGTCAACTTGACTAGTTGACTTGGTCAATTTTCTCAAGCTTTGATCATCCACATTAGACTACTTAATCTTGGTCCATTTTTCGACCAAGACCATGTAAGGGGGGGGGGGGGGGCGTGACACGTGTCACCCTCCCATTCGTCGTAATATTTCGCTTTCCGACATTTCCATAATTCCGATAAATTCTACAAGTCTCAAATCTTAACGTCTTGATTTCTTACGTACGTTCTTATATACATGTCCTGGAATTATGGGGTGTTACATTAACGCCCGTAATCAAAATCCTAGTGATATGCTTATAGATTCCGATTGGGATACAATTTTAGAACTTAATATATTTTTAGATTTTTTTTATCTAGCTACTAAAGAATTTTACGGGATTTATTATCCTACTATTTCATCAATGTTATTTTATATAGCTCTAACATTTATATTACTTAGTGAATATATGGAAAAACCAGCTCATAAGGAATATATTAAAAAATGTTTTAAAAAATGAAAAATATTTTATTCCTATTCCCCCAATATTTTTTATTAGTGCTATATTAAATCCGTCTATTAAACTAGACGGTTGTAAAAATCTTGTTGAAACTATTTACGATTGCATAGCTACACTTCCATCTCCAACTCCTAAAAATTCAAATGACCCACCACCTGTTGAACTAAGTAGAGAAGAAGTGTTGTCTATCATTCAAGATGAATGTAAAAAAATATATACGCATTACCAACAAGAAAGTGCTAGCAACCAACCGGCTTCCATGCCATCTTCTTCTTCTTCAACACAACCCAAAAAATGACATGTAATTTCTGCGACTAGTATTCAAAGCCTCAGGCAGAGAATGTGTTACACACCGTAATTCCAGGGTATATAAGTGAGAACGTAAGTAAGGAAATAAGATTTGAATGTTGGAAGGCAAGTATATTTACATTTTATATATGGAAAAAATTTGGGTACAAAAAAATGTGACGACGAGAATTAATATTAGTGGTTGAATTCTTCCCAAATGGAGTTATGGACTTAGGATTGTATTATTAAATCTTGGCTTTAAGATTTGAGCCAATCGAAAAATTTCACAATTTTGGGGGGGGGGGGGGGTGTCCATAAAAAATTCTTGGAATTTTGGCTAAGTGTGGAAGATATTTTGTGGAGGGAAAGACAAGTGGACCAGTGGGTCTACTTGGGTCCCCCTCCACTTGTGCTACATACACTTGATATATTCAAATCTTGCAAGACTTTGTTCACAAATATCTTAACCATCCAAACTCTCTTCTCTCTCGCTTTACCTTCACATTTTCAAAATCCATGGCCAAGTGAAGAACAAAGTTAACTTATTTTCCATGATTAAGTTCCTTAACCAAGTTCTAAGCCAAGTTAACCTTCCAAAACTGTTGGTCACGATTTTGGCCAAGAAACTTCTTGAAACCCTAAGCTTGGAAATGAACTTTTTGGAAGAATAACAAGAAAGTAAGATGGTTACAAGCTAGTAGGGGATACATGTGTGTTGTTGTAACTTGAAGAAGTGGTGCAAAAAGGAAGTGGTGGTGGCCGAAACTAGTGGACTGTTTTGGCTAAAAACTAAGGTAAGATTTCTTCTTCCTCTTGAAGTATTTGGAAGTTACATGATTTTATAGTTAATAGATGAACTTGTGTTAAGTAAAATGGAGAATAAGAAGTGCATGTCACAAATTTGGCATGTTAGCCGATTGTGGACAATTTTTGGTATTGTTGGATTCGTTGGTTATTGTTGTTATTATCGTCACTACTTTCATATTAAAATGAAGAAAATATTGTTATTACAAGTTGTTATGGGTTATATAAATGTGTTGAAATGTGAATTGGATTATAAGGAGTTATGGAAAGGGTTTTGGTTTGGTTGTTGGCCGAAAAACTGCATGAACCTGTGGGACGTTGTTGTGCTGTTTTAGGGACTGTTTTATACATGTATAAAGCTGGAAATTCAGTTACCATTATGCATGTTTAATGTGGTAAATTTCTAATGTATGCCCTAAAGGAATAAGGGTATAGAAAAGTGTAGAAAGCTTCACATTTTACCCTCATTATTGTTGGAATATGGACTGTTTTTATGGACTGTTTTCTATGGATTAAGAGGTCGGATTAACATGAGAAATAGGTGTCTAACTCACCTTGGTTGTTGTTTGGTTGTGCCCTTAATTGGTTTTTGGTTATTGATGTTATTGGTCTTATTTGTAATGTGGAAAAGTATGTATAAATAGGGAAAGTGTTGCCCGAATTTTTATATGAAAGGAGAGTCATTATGTGGTATAGCGTATACTAGTGTTCATGAAGTTTATAGACGTGTTATTGTGGTTATAGGTTGAAGTACTAATTGGAACGTATTCTACTTATCATGTTGGTTAGTCGTCAATAAGGTATGTGAACCTCTTCCTTCTTTCTTTGGCATGTTCTACGTATGAACCATAACTATGGTATTGTTTCAACAGTTATTCTACTCTTAGAAGTTAAGGAGTATTCATGTTATTGACTCTATGCTGAAAGCATGTCTAAATTGTTCATGAGTCCTTATTAAGGCATATATGAGCGATGTCGAAGTATTACGTGCTGAAACTGGTTTAATAAATAATTGGGTACGTTTTAATAGACGGGTTAAAATAATCCATTGCAGCGTTAAATGAAAATTGTATCGACAATCAAGTTATATTAAAATGATTAGAATGTCATCCATTTGCATAGAAACTAAGATATAACCAGTTTATTTTACATTTGCTAGTTCACAACTGATTAGATAAGATCTTTAATAAAGAGATAAATTACTCACGGTTCATATAAGGATTAATTAGGCAAATTCGGATATGGTATCACCATTCAAATGTTTCCATAATGTTAGCCAGAGGAGCGAGACAAATTTAGATTATCGAGTTGGTACAGACGACAAGCGGTACGTGAACTATCATTCTTCTTTTGGCATGATCCTTATATGTAATGGGTGTACGGCGGACGGGCGTAATTCCATTGAGTTCTACTTTCTAGTAGTATATGATATGATAGTGCCTTGATTTTAAAAAGTGAAAGTGTCTTGATTCTACAAGTGCTAGTGCCTTGATTTTTCTAAAATGAAAGTTCATTTTAAAGAGATTATATGGAGAGTCAAAGTGGTGATTTAAATTGTATATGGTTGCTCGTGATAGCTATTCGTTCAAGTGTTATTTCATCACTTCGCCAAGTCCCACGATTGGGCCGGCAATGTTATATTTGATTCCATGGACAAGATCCATGATGCGAGTACAAGATACTCATGCGCCCTATGATTTCATGGACATGTATCCATGATGTGAGTACAAGATACTTATGCGGTTATAATTGATTTCATGGACATGTATCCATGATGCGAGTACAAGATACTCATGCGGTTATATTTGATTCCATGGACATGTATCCGTGATGCGAGTACAAGATACTCATGTGTTATATATATGTTGATTATAGGGTCAGACATGCATGATTTTGATATGACTCTCATTTGTTTTAAAAGGCACAGTTGACTCTCATTCTTAAGTGGTATAGTTATACAGTGGTACAATTATACAGTGGTACAGTGGTACTGGTATTTTGATCATCATACTTGTCCATGTCATCCTTTGTACAGTTATAATCTTAATTACTGTACTTTATGTTTACATACTTGGTACGTTGTTGTACTGACCCCCTTCGGGCGGCTGCGTTCATGCCTGCAGGTATAGGTACTCAGTTTGGTGATCTTCGAGCTTAGGATCCTTTCCCAGCTTGTTGAGATAGCTCCCTTGTTCCGGAGCTTGTCATTTTGGTACAGGTCTTTGATTATAGACTTATGTATATTCAGGGGTACGGCGGGCCTTGTCCCGTCACATTTCATTTTCAAACTCTTAGAGGTCTGTAGACATGTGTGAGTTGTATATGTATTTGGACATGTATATGATGTAACTCGTTTTGGAAAATTCTATGTACAGTGGCGGCCTTGTCGGCTTGTCTGTTTTATTATTCGAGTTGTTATCACAGTTCAGTGGACAGAATCCCTTTTGATATGAGATTGTGAGTTTTTCTTAAGCTTCCGCTGGTTATATGTGATGTGTGGGTATAAGGGTGGCCAGGTAGGGCACCAGTCGCGGACCCGTCGGCTCGGGTTGTGACAGAATGAATAGTGGTATCGTTTCTAACCAAATTAGCGAGTTAGTTGTTTTTGTTTTGCAGGGTGTTGTACCGTACGAAACAATTGAAAATGAAGAGGGACGTGAAGACTTGCTAAAATACTGGAAGCAGAATGAGAAGAATTTTCCAACACTAGCAAAGATGGCCTGAGATGTGTTGAAAATTCAAGCGTCATCAACAGCATCCGAAAGTGCATTTTCTGCGGAAAGATTTCAAATAGGGGAGCACAGACATTCATTGGCAGGAGATTCATTAGAGATTGCAATTCTATTCAGAGACTGGATTCGTGCGGAGCGTAGGAGTGCGGCCAACTGGAGATCGACGAAGAAGAAGACTACAACTATAACGAAATCTTATCCGACAGATGTGCAAGCGACGTCGTCCAATTTGACCAAGATATACCAATTTCAACCGAAGAACCACAAGACATTATAAAGAAACTAGAAAATGTGTTTCTTAAAATGTAATTCTTTTAATTGTAATTTTACTATGCTATTTATTTGCAACATTCAATATCACGAAGTTGCAATTTTGAAATTGTATTACAAAAAAAAAATCATACTTCTAGTCGAATAATATAAGAGGCACAAAAACAGTCTTGGGATGTTTTTATTAAACTATCTTGTTGTGTATGTGTGTTATTTATTTATTTAATTTAAAGACAAATAAAAAAATGACCCCACCCGACCCCCTCTGGATCGGGACGGGGCGGAGGCACACCCCGCCAGCCCCGACAGGCCCCGACCCCAACCTACCACCAGCCCCGCCAGATCCCGACCCTGCCCACCCCGACCCGACCCGCCCCCAGCCCGGTTGGACAGCCCTAATCTGAAAAGGGGAGACTTTGACCGAATGAATAGGGATCAATTGATAGAAATTATTATAGACTATCTTGAGTCAACTGACTTCAGTTGAGTATGGGGTAACAATAGAAATTTGTAAATGAGCAGGACTACTTATTATGAAGTATTTCGGCCCAAAGCTGCGACAACCACTTTAGGCACTGAGACATAGTCTGAGGTTCTTGACAGTTTTGTTCAGAAAAACCAATTATATAAAAAAGCAAGCACACCTAAAGCTGATAAAAATCAGAAAATTCAGCTTAAGTGCTCTAGATTACAGTAAGAAGCACTAGTACAATTATTTTATTCATGTCTGAAAAGCTACACTCTTACACACATAATCGTTATTTATTACCTTGATTTGAGGTTTCATTAGCTTCACGATGAATTCTCGGCCTTTTCTTGGTAGGTGAAGTATTCTTCTGCTGCTCATCCACTGAGCTAAAATGATTACCAGCCATCCCTCCATCACTAATATTGATGGAAGAATCCTTTCCACTTGCACCGGATCTGACAAAATCTGAGCTGAGTTTATTAGCGAGCTTTTCAAGCTGAGCTTCTGACCTACAATTGCACTATCTCAACTGAGTGTTCATAGAAAGCAAAAGAAACATAAATTGACCTACGATATTAGATGACCAGAATCTGAAGTAGACAGGGAGGAGGAAGTCAATAGAAGGAGCAATATCATTACAATACCACTTTAGTTCACCTTCTAACAGTGAGTGATTATTATATGCTTCAATAAACTTCTTAACCTTCGAAGTAATCCTGAGGGGAAAATCAACGATTGGACGAATCGGACGTAAGGAAATGGTATATCCAGACTCAAATGAAAATATTTTGAATGTGTCATAACAAATAACGACCTTTTACATACAAGTCAAGAGACCAAATCCACATTAAAATTATCAGAGCACGAAATGTCCCTCACCGAACTATGCAGTTAGACTGCTAGAGCGAGATGGACATATACAAGTGTACCTTTTTCCTTGCATTTCTTCAAAGATGATTTTTCATATTTCATACACAGGAGCAATTTTGTTGAGCTAATCCTCGCCCTCGATATAACATCAATCAAACAAATGGCACAATAATAATCTTTCTAATTTTTCACTAAAAAAATCACAAAGATGGACACTTTACGACATTATACAAACTAAAGACTACATGTTAAAGCTCAAGCACCATCTAGCGGATCCACATTCCACTAACTGGCGTAAAAATTATAATCAACCATTGTCATCTACAATATTACCTGATATCATCAAATTAAAGGCATTCAAATATCAACAAAATTGTTACTATACAGGAAATGAGAAAAAAAGCATTTTTCTAACCATCTTAGCACTTGCTCTTCGTGTCGCAATTATCGAGATGTTGCTGTCAAAAAACTCCATTACGTCTGAAAATCGGAAGGGACTATTTGCTAAAATTAATCTTGCGCCCTAGGGGCTTGCCATTAACAGTCATTCAAAAGTAAATCGACTCATACTATGAGTTAAAACTATATCTTAATCAAGCTAACATAAGCAAATAACAGTACCAAACACTAACTAAACACATTAATCAACAAAATACAATCACAACACATAATTTAGACAGAAATAAAACAAAGGAAATAGCATTACCTTGTGTGGAGGCAGCCAAAAAGTCAAAGAGGAGTTTGATTTTCACTCTGGGGATCTCCGATACTCGCAAACACATGAAATAAAAGAGTTTTAATAATTGAAGACTAATGAGAGGTGAGGGTTTTGGCCGGAAATAACATTACCTCTATTTATTATTTCTGGACTGGCGATGCCGATTGAGGTGAGGGTTTTGCCTTCGCGGGATGGCGATGTGTGGAGGGTTTTGCCCTGATTTTGTGAAAAGGGAAAAGGAAATTTGTGCGTTTAAAGAACAATTGGGTCGGATCGTGAAAAGGGAAAAGGGAATTTACCCTGATTTATATTATACTCACAATTAATACAAAATTAATGGAAACCTTTCAGTTGTAACCAATTTTGAAAAATATTGCAATTAAAATCAAATTAAAGTAGAAATGGAGATATAATTGATTATTAATCCAATTAATATGAATTCTTGATTTAACAGAGCAAATATTTATCAATAATCACTAATTAATTGTGTGATCGTGAAGACACTTAGTATTTTTACAGAGTTTTTGATCTTTTATTTTTTATAATGTTAAAACGACAACATTTAGTTTATTTTTATTAAAAATAATTTTAAAAATAAAATAAAAATAGTGTAAGTCTTAATTTGAATTAAAAAGTGCTAAATAAATAATAAAATGATGTCGTTTTAATTAGTCAAACGTGTCATTTTTTGTCAATTTAAAACACAAGTCACTTATGTATGTGACATTTCACAAATCCGTCATGCAAACGTCATAAATACATGACACTTAAAAAACCCGTCACACAAATGTAATAATTTTATGACACTTAAAAAATCCGTCACATAAATGTCATAATTTTATGACACTTAAAAAAACCGTCACACAAATGTCATAATTTTATGACACTTAAAAAAACCGTCACACAAATGTCATAATTTTATGACACTTAAAAAAACTGTCACATGAATGTCAAGAAAAAACATAAATTTAATAAAAGATGTGACACTTGCATTTCTGTCATACGTGAACTGTCACCGTAGCCTGTTTTTCTTGTAGTGGGTGACAAGTTTAAATTGCTCAATTATAAGTTGTTGCCTTGCCATGTGTAAATATTTTGAGAAATTTTAATAAATTATTTCAATTTAAACATGAAATAAGTTTTTCTTATTTCATACTATTACTTTTTTCATGCATAACAAAAGTTTGTGTATAATCATTTTCTAAGAAAATAAAAATTATAAAACTTGACAATTAAATTGAAATGTAGGGGATATTGTTTATCTAAACACAGGCTAAGTCTTATTTTTTCTTTATTGTCTTAGAAAATGATTATACACAAAAAAAAAATGTTATGCAGCAAAAACAAAATAGTATGAAATAAAAAAAAAATTCATAAGAAATAACTTATTAAAATATCTCAAAAACTTTATACATTTTTTTTTCCGGGTAAATGAAAATATTAATAAAAAAGAAACTGGAAACTACAATCACTCATTGAGGGTTCTCAATCCTCAACGTAACACAAAACAAGAAATGAAGGAGGGATGGGGCGTTCACTCAGAGGTGACATTACAAGAGGGGATTAAATCATAAATACTCTTCCACTTCTCAAACTTGCTGCTTGGCTTTGTTCATAATAACATCAACCGGGAGATGAACCCGTTTCTTTGGAAATCGGGGGATAATGAAATGCTCCTCCAATCTTCATACTTGCAACTTTACCACTGTTTCTTTGGAAATTCTTTCTTGGAGTTACCTCATGCCATCCATCCTCATCTCCCTGCCTTGACAGTTGACACCGGAGTACCTCTAAAAGCATCCGGAATCAAAGGCGTATTAGGAACCCCCTTAGTCCTCACATCCATGTCCACTACATTGTTCAATGATCCACCGACTGGTAGTTGAACAAAGAGGGGGTTGGTTTGAAGTGAGCGTGTAGGTTTATTAACACCAACCATTTCCGGATCTATTCTTTTGTCCGAAACAACCATTGGCTCCTGAGTGCTCATTGTCTCCATAGGCGTTACATGTTCCTCCAATTTCTTACACTTGGAATGATTATGCCTGAATACTTTGCAATGAAAACAAAAATCGGGATAATTCTCATAATCCACCTTTTGAACATACTTGATATTGCTTGGCAATTTAACATTAAATTCCGTGACCGGCTCCTTGCTAACATTGACTTCAATTAATACCCGTGCATAATTCATTTTGGACCTCTCCTTCGTGAATTGGTCCGTATACAAGGGCTTCCCCACACGTGAGGCGATCTTACTTAACCCGGATGCGCTCCATACCGACAAAGGAACATCACGAAGCACCACCCAAACCGGGATGTTCATGAAAAGATCATCCGTGAGCAAAGTGTCCTTATCAACTGATTTTAACATCAAAATTTTCCCAAATGTCGTATAAGGGCCACCATGAAGTACCGTGATGCGATCTTGTTCAGTCATAAATCGGAAAATAGTCCATCGACGTCCGTATGGGATGATTCTACACTTAACTCCCCATTTTTTAACAATAGAATTTAATACCTCACGTCCCGGGAAAGGACCCGTGAAGCACCCAATAAGACAATAACCCCAAGTTTCAACAAAGGGAACCTCGTCATTTGCGTCCAATTCCACATCATCCCCTTCTTGTTCGACAAATTGTAGTTTAAGTCCTTTTGATTCTAGACGAGAACTTGTAAAGATTCCCGCATAAGATTTCTTTGTTGGATTAGACTCATTATTTTGTTGTGGTACCCGAGTATCCTTTGCACGCTCAGTAGGTGCATTAGTTGAATTCGTGGGGGAAGTCAAGACTTGTGTACTATTGGGAATGGTTGCCATAAATGGCTCATGTCTCTCGGCATTAAATGCTGCATCGGTCGAGGCAAAAACAGACTTCCTAGGTGTCTTGGGAGAAAACGACCCTTCGGTTTCCACAATGGTTGATCTTCCAAGGCTCGTTTGAAGAGTAGACACTTTGGTATTATCAGCATTTGAAATTCCAAGGCTCATGGGGAAAGGGGTTCCATTAAGACCCGCACTGGTCGGGTACCCATGTATCGGTCGAAGGTGTGACCTTTCGGGATCTGCCACTCTTGAATGCCCAATGTTCATGGGAAATGATGTTCCATTGAATTCTTGGAGTCTTGACTGATGGCTCTTGGACTTCATCCTTGACCCATGGTCACCCATCTGACCCGTTGTCAACCCGAACCCACCCAAGTGACCCATCTTCCCCTCGAGAAGGGGTGACATTTCGGAAACCGCAAAACTTGTATTCCCAAAGATCGTGGGAAATGAAAACCCCTCACCTTCTCCATCATTAGGCTGATGACTCATGAACTTCAACACCGACCCGTGACCACCATCCTGTCCCGCCTTCGACCCATACCCAACCATGTGACCCGTCTTCCCCTCGTGAAAGGGTGACGTTTCGGAAACCGCAAAATTTGCATTCCCAATGTTCGTGGGAAAGGAAGACCCCTCGCCTTCACCAACCCTAGGCTGATGACTCATGGACTTCAACTCCGACCCGTGACCTCCATCCTGACCCGCCATTCTAAGTATGGATATGTGTTGTTTATGTTCCGCTGCTATTCTCTGATGTATACCTGAACGGGGTGTCCAGATAGGGCATCAGTCGCGGCCCCGGAGAAAAACTTTATACATGAAAAGGGAAACAACTTATAATTGAGAAATTTAAACTCGCGAGCAAAGAATGGGATGACAATAAATGCACAAATTTCATGTGTTATTAACTTTTATTAAAAAAAGTTGACTGGCGGACTTTATTCTTGGGCGTCAGAATTCTTACATAGCGTAGTAATTTACTGCTAGTTATGTGTCAAAATCTAACTATTTAATTATCAGTTTGACTGGGCAGGTAGTATAAGAAATAAAAGAAGATTTTTATATTTTTTTATATAAAACAAGCCAAAAATATTTATGTAGTTATAGATCATCTCGTTAAACATAAAAATAAACATATTAATATTAAATTATTGACAAATAAAAAAATATACTATTCTTTTCGAGATTAACTAAAAAAAAGTTTATCATATAAATTGGAATAGAGTAGTAACAACGATCGCGCTGAGTTGTCCCCTTGTTCCGTTGGTACGATCCGGTCCACTGAACCTCATTAATCTCGTTCTAATCTCAGTAGTGGATCTATTATTTAATGTCTCCTCTATAACTAACAAAACATAAATTAAAAGGGATCCAAGGATATGACATACTGCACCCCTTAAAATCATCCTTGTCCTCAAGGATTTAAATCAAAATCTGAAATTTTTTCTTTGATGAACTCATAATCTTCCCATGATGCATCTTCAGGGGGTAAGTTAGACCACTGCACAAGTATCTTAACAGTAGTTGAGTTTTCTTCTTGACCATTTGTCGCTGCAGAATAGCTACTGGTTTCACCAAGAACTGTCCTACTTCATTAGTGATAGGCATAGTGGATTGAACCACCCTTTATTGCCCAAGTTTTTCTTGAGCAATGAGACATGAAATACAGGATGTACCTTAGAGTATGAAGGTAATTGTAAGTTGTAAGCAACTTACCCAATTCGACTGTGAACTGTATAAGGATCATAATACTTGAAATTGAGCTTCAAATATCTTCTCAGGGCAATGGAAGATTGGCTGTATATATAGTTGTAACTTGAGATAAACCATATCCCCTACCTGAAATACTCTCTCAAACCTTCTTTGATCAGTATATAACTTCATCCTTTCCCGAGCTTTGTGCAGATTGTCCTTCGATAATTGTTGTATGAAAGTATTGAAAGTATATATGTACTAGAAACAATCATTTTAGGAATATGTACTTGAACACATTCGTATTATTAATGATATTAATATATTTATGACTTTTGCAATTACTAAATTATTATTTGATTGTTTGTATTATTCATTAATGTGCATCCATTGAGCTAACGTTGTCATTGATAGTGTGAAATATTAATGATAGAGCGTAGTTCTTAAAGTAGTCTCGACTTATGATCATTGAAAATGAGATATCAATGATATATTATAAGTCGACATGTGGTCTGCATCACATTCTTAGAGAATGTAGTATGTCTCACTTACTACTAGTAATAGTTGCTAGTGATGGACACATGGATACTCTTAGAGGGTATTGGCATGCCCTGCCGATAAACTTTGTAATACATGTCTAGAGTATTATCAGCATGTGAGAGATAGATGTCATTTGACTTGAGGTCAATACGCACCTGGTTTGTAGAGTAATGTACTTTGATCTTGTCCTAAGCTTAAATTCCTTATAGGATAAGACATGACTTGAATTGGGTACATCATGATTGGACTAAGGTGGTAGTTGAGCCAAGAATAAGATTCATTCCTCGATTAGATATTCGAGAGAACACTCAGCTTCTCAGTGATATTAGGTCGACCAAGTCATAGGCCAATGCAAGAGACATATTTGAGATATGATCTAGTTGTCGAGTAATATAGATGAGATAAAGTGATCAAGTCATTTGGATAGACACCTGACAAATCCTAAGCTTGATCGAGTGTGTTGCGAATAAAAGGAATTTATCATCCCACATAGAGGCTGTGTTTACTAGAGTCTTGTAAACGTTATTCACATAATAAGTTCATCATGTGGCGCAGTCTAGGAGTTCCGTGTGAACCTTAATTTGATTAAGTGTCGATATGTGAAGGTCTAAAGGGTCACACTAAGTCGATTGTCTTTTCGGTCTAAGGGTATATTGAGAGAGTATAAAATATTCGATTTAAAATCGAGATATTTTAATCAATAATAAATTATGAGATAATTTCTATTTGATAGAAATTATTTAATGTCAAAATTAGATTTTGGATTTAATCAAAATTAAAACGTGCAGAAATATTGGAAAAATAGGGAAGGCGTCGCGGCGCTGGTACGGCAGTGGGCCCAGTCCGACTGGCCCACTGCAACTCGGATTTGGGTCAGGTTTTTTAAGCCTAATCACAGTCTGATTTATATCCTAATCCCACCTACATATTTAGCAATTAACCCATAAGTTTAGATTGGTTGAATTCTTACTAGAATTATAAACTAAACTCTTACTTTATGAACTCAGAGTTCAAGAATTGAAATACTCTCAAACATCTGTCAAGATTTCCTGACTTTCCTGACAGAGGAGTATACCATAGCAAAGGCTTGCACTCGTGGAGACAAATCGCGTGCGCACGTTGATCGGTGTATTTTATATACACCTTTTGAGTCAGTTTTAGTTAGTCTTTTGTCCCATTTTGCACATATAAGTGTCGTATTAGGATAGTTTTTCTTTCTTTTGAGTCAAAGTGGTTAAAATGGCCAAATGGCGGAAAAGGAGCAAAAAGAGGGCAAAAAAGGAGATGCAGAGAGAAAAACAGAAGTGGGCGAACGAGGCTAAAATCCGGACCAGCGGCGCGCTCCTGCAGTAAATGCAGTCGCGGCGCCATCATTCGAAGAAGGTGCAGAAGATCCAGCGCGCGCGCCAAGTGGCCGCGACGCCACTATCGAGAGACGAAGACTGTGCGCGGCGCCTCAGAGACCGGATGCGGGCGCGGCGCTAAACATCCGGAAGCCACATGAGTTGCAGCCGGGCGCTCGCACATCAAATATCGGCCGCGCGCCAAAACACCCGACGGATGGCAGAACTTCCGGCCGCGCGCTGCTCGCAGCGCGCGCCACGCGAAAAATAGGTTTTTAGACGGATTTTGGGCCTGGCCTGCAGGGAAAAGTTGAGGCGGTTTTCAGCCTATAAAAGGAGAACCCTAGGCAGTTTTTGGGAGTTCCCCTTCTTGCACAACATAAGACTTTTTGCTTGGAGATTGGACACCATTAGTTTAGTAATTTCTTTTCCCTTTCTTGTTCTTTATTTCAGTTTTGCATGATGAACATAGAATTAGTTCTTGTCATCTTTATGGCTAGGAACTAATTCTCTTATAGGGTTTTCTATGTTGAATTTCTTGAAACTTATGTTATAAATTAATGCATGCTTATGGTTATTTTTCTTATTGAGAGATCTATCCAATAATTGAGTTGAATTCTTGGTAATTAATTGACAACTAATTATCACTATATGATTTCTAATCGATTACGAAAGGGGGATTGTGAATATCTTGTAAGTTGGGTAGACATTCTTGGATTGGGGATGAAAATACCTCAATTATTTATGTAAGCGTTGATGAGGCTTAACAACCCTAATTTTGCGCATTGTGTGTGACGGCCAACTAGGTTTTTGTTCTTAATCCTCCTATAAAGTTATCCTTATCAAAGTTAGGTAAGGTGCGACATCTTGGGTTGAGTGTTTATATAACCTAACGGAGTATAAAACGATTTCGTAAACCCGCTTTCTCCAAAAGAAGAATACCATAAGTTAATGCATTAGTAAGTAGCATAAGCGGATAGTAAGGATACATAGAAGCCTGCTCCCATCACATCTGAAGTAAATCTTTATATTTTATATAGTTTTCATAATTCGTAGTTATAAACAACCAAATCAATTATCAATTCGCCAAATAGACACTAGAAAATAGATAGTTGGTACTTGAACCCTAATCCAGAGGACGATATTCGGTCTTATCAAAGACTATACTACTTGTCACGATAACGTGCACTTGCGTTTAAAGTGTGTGCATCTTACCGCGCATCAAGTTTTTGGCGCCGTTGCCGGGGACTAGGCATAGTTCAATATCAACTTGGTCTATTTTTAATCTCTAATTTGGTTTTTAATTTTTAAATTTTTACGTTTTTATTTTTTATTTATATCTTCGAAAAGTTCGAGGTGCCGTGATTCTTTGTTGGTTTTGATCTATCTCAGGAAATTCTTAGATATGGATTTTTACTGTCAATATGACAGAGAACCAACCATAGAGGAAGAGAGGGAGGAATTAAGAGAAACTATACTCAGCCTCACGAGGTACCAAAATCAGTTCATAGACGAAACAAGAATGGCCATGCAGAAATTAGAAACGCAAATAGCAGAGCTCGCGATCATATTCAACAGCGAAACATATGAAGAGCAATCTGCACCTGAGGTAGGCAATGAGGAAACACAATGTCAGGCAATTGACCTGAAGGATGCCGAATTAAGGGAGATAGAGAGTTCGCAGCAGCAGAGCCGCGGCGCCGATGAGCAGGGCCGCGGCGCCGAAAGTTCTGAGGCAATACAGGAGACAGTGCAGAAGGTTCTGGCATCCGAGGCAGTGCAGGAAAGTGAGCGCCGCGGCGCCCAGAACCCAGAAATCGAGAAATCAGCACCCGCTGTGGCGACCGCACCCCAGGTGATGATACCATATCCTCAGAAATTAAAAACATGCACCCTTGACAAGCAATTCTCCAGATTCGTGGAGGTCCTCAAACAATTGCAACTCAATATCCCGTTTGCTGAAGCATTAGAACAAATGCCGAGCTACGTCAAGTTCATGAAGGATGTGCTTAGCAAAAAGAGGAGGATAGAGGATTACGAAACAGTGATGTTGACTGAGGAATGTAGTGCCATCTTACAGAGACAACTGCCTCAGAAGTTACAAGACCCTGGGAGCTTTACCATCCCATGTACTATTGGGAAGTTTGAATGTCAGAAAGCCACTGTGCGCGACCTAGGAGCAGGCATAAATCTGATGCCCTATCTAGTTTTCTGCAAACTAGAAATGGGAGAAATCAGACCTACAAACATCACCTTGCAGTTAGCTGACCGCTCAATTGTTCATCCGAGAGGAGTCATCGAAGATATTTTAGTGAAGGTGGACAAGTTCATCTTCCCCGCCGACTTCGTTATCTTAGACATACAAGATAACGATGGAATCCCCATCATACTTGGCAGACCCTTCTTAGCCACAGGACAGGCACTCATTGATGTTCACAAAGGGGAATTGAAGCTTCGAGTAGACAAAGAAGAGGTGATTTTCAATGTGTTTCGAGCAGCAACTTTTTCAGAGGCCAAGGATAACTGCTCAGCCATTGACCTTAGCGAAGAAGCAGTGTCAGCCAAAGAGTTCGGATATGATGATACGCTTGAAGAAGTACTGACCACATGGGATGATGATAGTAGAAACGATCCAGATCTGATGGAGTATGCAAATTGGATGAATGCTTATGAAAAATGGGATACAAGGAAGTATGAAGAGCTTGGACAGGTACCAGAAAGATCATTACCATCCACAGAGAAGGCTCCAGAGTTAGAGTTAAAAACCCTACCCAATCATCTACAATACCAATACCTAGGTGAAGAAAAAACCTTACCAGTGATCATTTCATGCCACCTATCCACCGAAGAGATTGACAAACTGCTAAGAGTACTAAAGAATCACAAGCGGGCCATTGGATGGACATTAGCGGACATAAAAGGGATAAGTCCATCAACAGTAATGCATAAGATCCGTCTAGATGAGGAAAGCAGACCATCCATCGAAGCCCAAAGGCGACTAAACCCAAACATGAAAGAGGTAGTGAGAAAGGAAATCTTAAAATGGCTCGATGCAGGAGTAATCTACCCCATATCCGACAGCACATGGGTAAGCCCAGTACAAGTGGTGCCGAAAAAGGGTGGAATAACAGTGGTGACCAACGAAAGAAATGAACTCATACCCTCGAGAACGGTCACCGGATGGAGAATTTGCATTGACTATCGCAAGTTGAATAAAGCAACCAGAAAAGACCACTTCCCGTTGCCATTCCTAGATCAAATGTTGGACAGACTTGCAGGGCATAACTACTACTGCTTTTTGGATGGATACTCAGGGTATCACCAGATTGCAATAGCCCCAGAAGATCAGGAAAAAACCACATTCACTTGTCCTTTTGGTACATTTGCATTCAGAAGGATGCCATTCGGACTCTGCAATGCACCTGCAACTTTTCAAAGGTGTATGATGGCAATTTTCTCAGATATGGTAGAGAGAACTATAGAGATCTTTTTTCGGTATTTGGATCATCATTCGATGAGTGTTTAAGGCATTTATAAGCAGTGTTAAGCCGGTGCGAATAATCTAACCTTGTGCTAAATTGGGAGAAGTGTCACTTCATGGTAACAGAAGGAATCGTCTTGGGACACAAAATATCAAACCAAGGTATTGAGGTGGACAAAGCAAAGATTTCTGTGATCGAAAACCTACCACCTCCAGTATCAACAAAAGGAGTCAGAAGTTTCCTTGGACATGCAGGTTTCTATAGAAGATTTATCAAGGATTTTTCAAAAGTCTCAAAGCCTCTTTCCACATTGCTAATGACGGGGGTTGCCTTCGACTTCAATAAAGAATGCTTATCCGCATTTCAAACGCTCAAGGAGAAACTCATTTCAGCACACATAGTCATTGCACCAAACTGGGAGCTCCCATTCGAACTAATGTGCGATGCAAGCGACTATGCAGTTGGAGCGGTGCTTGGACAGAGAATCGACAAGGTATTTAGATCCATTTACTATGCTAGTAAAACTCTAAATGACGCACAGTTAAATTATGCAACTACTGAAAAAGAACTACTAGCTATAGTATATGCATTTGAGAAATTCAGGCCATACTTGATCGGGAATAAAGTGATAGTATACACTGACCACTCTGCTATAAAGTACTTGATGACAAAGAAGGATGCGAAGCCTCGCCTCATTCGATGGGTCCTACTTCTACAAGAATTTGACGTAGAGATTCGTGATAAGAAAGGAACAGAGAATTCATTCTGCAACACTTGTCAAGACCGGAAAACACAGAGCCGAACACGAGGATGTGCAAATAAATGATCACTTTCCAGACGAACAACTGTTTCGAGTAAGTATGAATTCTAATTTACCTTGGTACGCTGATTTTGTTAACTTTCTTGCAGCTAAAGTACTACCCCCAAGCTTATCAAGACAGCAAGTGAAGAGGTTTTATGCAGAAGTAAAGCATTACTATTGGAAGGAACCAAAGTTATACAAACACTGTGCCGACCAAGTCATCAGGCGATGTATACCAGAGGAAGATATGCACCAGGTTCTCACCCATTGCCACACCTTATCATGTGGTGGACACTTTGGGGCATCAAGAACAGCGGCAAAAGTATTGCAATGCGGATTTTATTGGCCAACACTCTTTAAGGATGCCCATACCTTTGTGCAGAGATGTGATAATTGTCAGAGAACAGGGAACATCTCAAGACGAAACGAAATGCCTTCGCAAGGGATATTGGAAGTAGAATTATTCGATGTGTGGGGAATCGATTTCATGGGGCCATTCCCGCCATCCTTTGGAAATTAATATATCCTTCTGGCAGTTGACTATGTGTCCAAATGGGTAGAAGCAGTGGCCACCAAAGAGAACGACAGCAAGACTGTTCAAAAATTCCTCCAAAAGAATATTTTCACAAGGTTCGGCACCCCAAGAGCTCTCATCAGTGACGAAGGGAGCCATTTCTGTAATAGACAGCTGAATTCATTGCTTTCCCGATATGGAGTTTACCACCGCACTACAACTGCTTACCACCCTCAAGCTAATGGGCAAGCGGAAGTATCAAATAGAGAAGTAAAGAGCATATTGGAAAAGACGGTGAACGGCTCAAGGAAAGACTGGTCTATCAAATTGGATGACGCATTGTGGGCATACCGGACAGCATTCAAAACACCAATTGGTATGTCACCTTATAAATTAGTCTTTGGTAAAGCATGTCATTTGCCAGTGGAGTTGGAACACAGAGCATACTGGGCAATGAAGAAGTTAAACATGGATACCACAGCAGCAGGACATAGGAGGCTACTATAGCTAAGCGAATTAGATGAATTCCGACACAATGCCTATGAGAATGCAAAGATCTACAAGGAACGAACGAAAGCATGACACGATAAGAATTTGATACCAAAAGACTTTCAAGAAGGACAACAGGTGCTGTTATTTAACTCAAGGTTGAGATTGTTTTCAGGCAAGTTAAAATCACGTTGACAGACCATACAGTGGTAAAGAGTATTCCCATATGGAGCGATTGAAATAAAAGGAGAGAGTGCGCTTCAAGGTAAACGGACAGAGGTTAAAACCCTACCTGATCAATGAAATGGAATACATGAACTTGGTAACTTCTCATACCTTAAAATAACAAGGAACCTGCGTCCGGCTAAAAGACGATAAAGACAGCGCTTATTGGGAGGCAACCCAATGTTTTTTAATTATGATATTTCAATTTCTGTTTTTATTTTATTTCATCTTGATCAGTCTCACGGTCTTGGGTTCTTGTGTCTATGTTGTGTTGACAGGTGAAAGCCAAGGATGTGGAAGGCGAAAAATGAAGAGAAGCCAAGGATAACCAGAAAAATCGCCATAGCGCCGCGGCGCCAAATGATCAGAAGACGCCCAGAAGTTTTCGCGCCGCGGCGCCCAATTGCAGGTCCGCGGCGCCACAACGGAAAATATGAATTCTGGAAGACACCCTGAGCCGAAGGTCCTATCGCCAAACCAAAACACCAAGAATGCTTCCCCCCTCACGGAATTCGATGCATTATCCACCGCCACCACCACCATTTTAGCCAAAGTCTGTAAGTGTCTTTTTCTTTTATTTTCTTTGAGTCTTACACACATTGGGGACAATGTATGATTTAAGTTTGGGGGTGTTTTATTTGTGTGTCATGTTATGTTTTATTTAAGTCTTTTTATTTGTTTTATGTTGATTTTGAGTCACCAAAATTTTTCTTTTTTGAGTCATAATCATCACAAAGATCATGTATCTTTGTAGTTGCTAGAAACACCTAGTGAAGTAAGGTGGAATAATGTAAAGGAATTGAAGCAACTATCTAAACACTTAGGTTAGATATGCCAAAAACTCATAGAATCTGTCTATTTGGAGTTTCTTGCTCGAATTACGCATACTAAATGATAAATGCTTATGTGTTATGATTGCTTGCTATTTGAGGCGAAATAGTTAGGATATGCATGTTAGGGAGATGACTCAGGCATTTCTTTGATAGCCAATTCTTACCATTCTTTTCTATCCCGTACTTTAAAAATATCCCTAGTCAGCCCCATTGAGCCTAAATTTGAAACTTCTTCTTTGACACCCTATATTCCCACAAATTGTGCCATAAGTGAAAATATGAAATAGTGGAGTACATTGTGTTAAAAAGAAGAAACAAAAAGAGTGAACAAGTTTGATGCACCCCAATGGAAAAGTAATAAGAAAGAGGCAAAAACCTAAGTTTGGGGGTGCCTATTAGTATAATACACTTCACTCTTCCAAAACAAAAGAGGGGAAGGATAGAATTGAAGTGAAGGAAAGAATCAAAAGAAAAAGGGGAAAATTGAAAAGCCAAAAGAGCTTATGGTACAGAAAAATGAGCCTAAATGCCTATCTTTACCAACCCCTACCTAAGCCTACATTACAACCCTTAAAGTCCTGAAGATCTCTTTTATGCATATCTAGAATTAGTGGAGAATAGCAAGTAAGCAAGCCATAGGAATTCTTGAATTTATATGCATGATTTAGTATATTGACTTCCATTAAGCATGATGAATATGAGTTTATAAATATTTAGCTTCATGTGGTTAGTGTGCTGAAAATTTCATGCTATATGATTCCTGCATATTATTCTGCTAACCTTCATGTTTTTCTAGTTAACATTTATGCAGCAAAAGTGATCAATGGCAGGGAGTCCTTTTATTTTTTTTTCTCGTTCTTTGAGTCTTTTTTATTTCTTTCTATCTTTGCTCGAGGGCGAGCAAAGGTTAAGTTTGGGGGTATTTGATCGGTGTATTTTATATACACCTTTGAGTCAGTTTTAGTTAGTCTTTTGTCCCATTTTGCACATATAAGTGTCGTATTAGGATAGTTTTTCTTTCTTTTGAGTCAAAGTGGTTAAAATGGCCAAATGGCGGAAAAGGAGCAAAAAGAGGGCAAAAGAGAGATATCGAGCCGAAAGCAAAGTGGCGAACGAGGCTAAAATCCGCACCAGCCGCGCTCCTCGCAGTAAATGCGGGCCGCGCGCCATCATTCGTAGAAGGTGCAGAAGATCCAGCCGCGGCGCTAAAAGCTGGCGCGCGCCACTATCCGCAGAGGACAAAGACCTGGGCGCGCCCTCAGAGACCAGATGCAGGGCCGCGGCGCCTAAACATCCGAGAAGCCACAGGAGTTGCAGCGCCGCGGCGCCCTCAGACAGCAGATATCAGGGCCGCGGCGCCAAAACACCCGACGGATTGCAGAACTTCCGGCGCCGCGGCGCCTGTCTGCAGGGCCGCGGCGCCGACGCGAAAAAAATAGGTTTTTAGACGGATTTTGGGCCTGGCCTGCAGGGAAAAGTTGAGGCGGTTTTCAGCCTATAAAAGGAGAACCCTAGGCAGTTTTTGAGGGTTCCCCTTCTTGCACAACACAAGACTTTTTGCTTGGAGATTGGACACCATTAGTTTAGTAATTTCTTTTCCCTTTCTTGTTCTTTATTTCAGTTTTGCATGATGAACATGGAATTAGTTCTTGTCATCTTTATGGCTAGGAACTAATTCTCTTATAGGGCTTTCTATGTTGAATTTCTTGAAACTTATGTTATAAATTAATGCATGCTTATGGTTATTTTTCTTATTGAGAGATCTATCCAATAATTGAGTTGAATTCTTGGTAATTAATTGACAACTAATTATCACTATATGATTTCTAATCAGATTCTGAAAAGGGGGGATTGTGAATATCTCGTAGTCGGGTAGACATTCTTGGATTGGGGATGAAAATACCTCAATTATTTATGTAGCGTTGATGAGAGGCTTAACAACCCTAATTTTGCGCATTGTGCGTGACGGTCAACTAGGTTTTTGTTCTTAATCCTCCTATAAAGTTATCCTTATCAGCGAAAGTTAGGTAAGGTGCGATACTGGGGTTGAGTGTTTATATAACCCTAACGGGAGTATAAAACGATTTCGTAAACCTGCTTTCTCCAAAAGAAGAATACCATAAGTTAATGCATTAGTAAGTAGCATAAGCGGATAGTAAGGATACATAGAAGCCCTATTCCCATCACATCTAAAGTAAATCTTTATATTTTATATAGTTTTCATAATTCTTAGTTATAAACAACCAAATCAATTATCAATTCGCCAAATAGACACTAGAAAATAGATAGTTGGTACTTGAACCCTAATCCCAGAGGACGATATTCGGTCTTATCAAAGACTATACTACTTGTCACGATAACGTGCACTTGCGTTTAAAGTGTGTGCATCTTACCGCGCATCACACGTTTTAGTAGAGACTTAAGAATATCAACTGTAAGTTTGTTTCTCGTGTCTTTACAGGTTTCAATTGTAACGTAATCATACCAGAGACGGAATTGTTGAGGAAGTAAGTTAATAAAATTTTAAACTTCCGTTGTGTCTTACTTGTGTGTTTTAGACCCAATAAAACCATACAGTGCTATCAGAGCCCAGGCTGGTTCAATGGTTACGTAACAATTGAAAGATATAATAATATGGGTTAAACGTAAAATTGATTTTAATCTGAATTAAAACAAGGCTATTGAAATCTGACAAGCTTTGACTGAGCGATTAACCTTTGAAATCACCCTAAATTATTAACTACGCTAAATCGATGAAGTCATTCCGTTCTAGAACGAACTGAGCCTTGTGCAGAAACCGATTCATTGTGAACATGGTGCACGGCGAAGAATGTGTAGGAATGGATGATGGTCGACATCTGCATTATTGATAATGGTGGATGGTAGTAAAGGACCCGTAATCTGAACCCTAAATTAGATTTAGGTGTTGGACGATTTTTAGAAAATCATAGCGGAGACTGCTATGAAAAGGACGTCGGCGCCGCGACCCTATTGTAAGGAGACGCGGCGCTAGCTAGGGTTTCACGGTGGCGCCGCGGCTCCTTGTAGGAGCGTCGCGGCTCTATGGTGGAGCGTCGCGGAGCCTGATGTCCAGAGAGTTAAAATCTCAGTTTTTTGAAATTTAATCAATGATTATTATTACACAGTATGTTGGTATATTGTTTACGTACTAAATGATCATCATTTACTTTACTAAGTTTTAGAGTCCGCAAATCATGCTTGGCAAGGCGACGCCCAAAACTAGTTTAGAGTCAGCAATCATGCTTGGGTAGGCGGCGCCCAAAACTAATTTAGAGTCCGCAATCATGCTTGGGTAGACGGCGCCCAAATACATGTTTTAAATGCTTTAAGTAATGTTTGAAACATGTAATAGTTGATCTTGAATATAACCCTGAATTAAAATGTTCCCCAAAATTTAATACAAGTCTCATTTAAAATGAACGCGTCGTCCGTTATAATTGATTGTGGTGCAAAATTCTTTTCAGCGAGATGAGTGATGCGCGATTTATGCACACACTAACGCAAGTGCACGTGTCGTGTCAAGTAATATAGTCTAGAAGACCGAGTTATCGTTCTCAGGGATTAGTGTTCAATGCTCAAATTCTATTCTATGGTATCTATTTGGTAACCGATGATTGATGAGTTGTTTATGACTATAATTATGAAAGCTAATTAAACTACGTTGTTTTACTTCAGTAATGGTGGAAATAGGGCTTCCAAATCTCCTCAACTATCCGCTTATCTTACTTGTTAATGCAATTAATTATGATTCTTCTTCTATTTTAAGATAGCAGGTTAACTAAGCCGTTTTATACTCATGTTAAGGTAATATAAACACTCAAACCCAATATAGAACCCTTCTACCTTTCGGTGATAAGATTAACTATAAAGGAGGATTAAGAGCAATAACCTATTAATACTACACAAGTATCGGAGTACTTTCGTCCACGATTTAACCTATGTTTATTCAACTACAACATATTCACAATCTCCCCTTTCGACATTCGATTAGAAATCATAAGGATTATGATAATTAGTGATCAAGTAATTACCAAGCATTCAGGACAAATATTGAATAAATCTCACAACAAGAAGAAGAACCAAAAATATGCATTAATTCATAAGAATAAGGTTCAAGTGAATTGACATGGAAAGCCCTAGATTAAGTTAGTTCCTAGCCATAGACATGACAAGAACTAAATTAATATCCAACATAAATTGTAAAGAAATAAAACAAGAAACAAGAAATTACTAAGAATATGTCTCCAATCTTGATCTCCAAAAGTTGTGACTTGGCAAGAAGAGGAACCCTTAAACCTGACCTAAAGTCCTCTTTTTATAGTCTCCAAAACGTGATGGCCGGTTTTCCTTCAGGCCTTGTCCCATTGTCATTCGAATTTGCCATTTTTCCCGCCTTGGCACCGCGGCCCTGCAACTGGAGCCGCGGCGCCGAAACCACTGCAGCTCTCTGAATATTGGGCGCCGTGGCGCTCTGACCCTGCTGGCTGGAGGCACCGCGGCGCTGCCCTGTTTTATGCCCGGTTTGCCAACTTTCTCACTTTTTGTACTCTGGAACCTCTGTTTCTGCCCTCGTTTTGCTCCTTTTCCGCCAATGAGCCACTTTAAATCAATATGACTCAAAAGAAAGAAAATTTATCCTAATACGACACGTATTTGTACAAAAATGGACAAAAGACTAACTAAAAATGACTCAAAAGGTGTATATAAAATACACCGATCAAACACCCCCAAACTTAACCTTTGCTCGCCCTCGAGCAAAGATCAAAAGAAAGAAATAAAGACACAAGGAAAAAAAGAAAATAGAACGACTCAAAGACATTAATCACTTTGCTGCATCACTGTTACTTAGAAAAGCATGAATATTAGCCAAATAATATGCAGGAACATATAGCATGGATATTTAGCATTCTAAACACATCAAGCTAGATATTTCGCAAACTCACTTTAATCATGCTTAATGGAAGTAAGAATACTGAATTATGCATGTCAATTTCAAAATCCTATGGCATGTTTACTTGCTATTCTCCACTAATCATGGATACACATGTAAGAGATCTTCAGGACTTTTCAGGGTTGTAATGTAGGCTTAGGCATGGGTAGGTAAAAATAGGCATTTAGGGTCATTTTATGTACCATAAGCTCTTTTGCTTTTCAATTCTTTCTTTTTCTTTTGATTTTCTTTCTTCACTTCATATCTATCTTTCCCCTCTTTAGTTTTGAGAGAGTGAAGTGTATTATGAATAACAGGCACCCCCAAACTTAGACTTTTGCCTATTTACTATTACTTTTTTATTGGGGTGCATCAAAATTGTTCACTCTTTTTGTCTCTTTTTTAACACTTTCTATTCCAATCATTTCACATTTTCACTTATGACACAAGTGTGGAATTATAGGGTGTCAAAGAAAAAGTTTAATTTTTAGGCTCAAAGGGGCTGACTAGGGATATTTTGAATGTCAGGGATAGGTAAAAGTGGTAAGAAAGACTAACAAAGAAATACCTGAGTCATCTCCCTAACATGCATATCCTAACTATTTCGCCTCAAATAGCAAGCAATCATACACATAGGTTTAATCATTTAACAATGCACAAATCAAGCAAGATACCTTAAATAGACAGATTTCATGAGTTTTTGGCATATCTAACCTAACTGTTTAGATGGTTGCTTCTAATTTCATTACATTATTCAACCTTACTTCACTAGGCGATTCCAGTAACTACATCATGCATGATCTAATGACTCAAAAGTATGACTCAAAAATACACAAAACAAATCAAAAGACTCAAAAACACTAAGACAAATAAGACATAAATAAAACACCCCCCCAGACTTAAATCACACATTGTCCCCAATGTGTGCAAGACTCAAAGAAAATAAAAGAAAATAGGACAACTTACAGACTTGGTTTAAAATGGTGGCGGTGGCGGTGGATAATGCATTGACCACTGGTTGAACAAGGAACTCATCTCATCAAATCTCTGGTGCAACTGTTGTTGCTCCTGCCTTAATTCTTGTTGTCCTTGCCTCATGTCCTGTTGACCTTGTATCATTATGTCAAAGTTCTGCATCATCCTTCTCTGGTTCATGAGCAACTGCTCCATTATAGGCACTGGAGGTTCTGATTCTGGGTGTTGATGCTGGCTGCTTCCTGCCTCAAACTGAGCCTCTGTCTCAGGCTCATCTTCATCCTTGGCAGCCTATGCTGCTGCTGCTGGTGTTGGTCTCCTTCGCGCTGCTGCTGGAGTGATTGGGTCTGGGAAGGAATGCACTATCCCATATGACACAGGAAGTTGGACTTTCTCATATGTATCAGTGGGTAAGGTTGGGACCCCATGTCTGGAGCATAAGCTGCTAATAAGTGAGCCATGTCCCAATCCACCTGTCGTTACCAACCTGCTGGTTTCTCCAATGTTTTGCACTATTTCCTTCCCAACGTCAATCGTCTTCCCTGACTTGATTCCATATATCAATTTTATTCTGTCTGCTGGCACTCTGGTAACGTGCATCGATGGAATTAAGCGGGCACTGAATAAATACAACCAACCCTTAGTTGTTTTGTTGAACTGACATCTGCTCAGTCCTCTTGATCCATTTCTGGCAATATCATACTCAGCCCCAGGGTAGCTTACTGTGCTTGCGACGACATCTCAGTCGATGTTGTTGGTGTCTCTAGACCATGTTCTGAAATAGCTCCGATCGTCACCTCTTTCTTCAACATCGGTTGTTTTTAATAGCACATTCACCACTTCTGCCGTCACAGGCACATACCGTCCCCTCACAAAGCATCTATCATCCACCCTCTCAGGAAAGTTAGCATAAAATTCTCTCACCATCACTGTGTTCTGCGGTGCTATTCTTTCTGGGTTAACAAATCTCTTCCACCCAATAACCTCTATCATCGCCCGAATAGGCTCATAGGCATCTCTCTCCTCAAATGACTTCCTTTGGTAATCCATTCCGCTTTCAGGGATCAAGGGCCTAGTACTAAGTTTTTGATATCTATCCCCCGCTTTTTGGCTGACAAACCTAGTAGTATCATATTGAGGGGCGGAGGTGGATGTGGAAGCTCTCCTCTTCTTGGCAGACATTTTTAGATAACTTCGGCAGCGTTTCCTTTGTTTCAACAATATTACCCAACACTATCAATTAATAATCAACAGCTACAACACTCATCAACCCCCACACTTCACTCAAAGCTCTGGTACACACCCCACGCTTACTTCGTATAATCTTCCTCGAAATCTCACACCCAACTTCAACACCCCCACACACCTTCCACAGATAAAGCACCTCCTCAAACCTACTACCTCCTCTGATTATATTGAAGATTTCAAGAAAAGATAAAGGTTACCTTGGACGGTGTTCTTCAAGATTTTCTTGCTCCTAATGATGTTTTGAGGCAATGGGATGAGGGTTGTTGTTTAAGATGGTTAAGGGTTTAAGGAATTTAAGAACTTTGGTTGTGATTGGGTTTAGTTTGTGGAAGATTGTTTTGGTAAATGGTAAATTTCGTGGGTTTTGGAGAGAGGGAAGGTTTGGGTTTTGATTTGGAGTGAGGAAAATCGGATTTAGGGCTCCCTTAAATTTCAGAATTTCAAATGGCGCGCCAAACCGCGCAATCCTCGAACTTCCAGCCGCGACACTACGATTTAGCTGCGCGCCAACCTTCGTAACTTTTCGACTTTTAGCCATGCGCTGAATCTTCTCGCGCTTTTCGATCTTTTACGCCGCGTTCGCTGACGGTGTATTTTATATACACTTTTGAGTCATTTTTAATTAGTATTTTACTCATTTTATTTATGTTTAGTATAGTATTAGGTCGTTTTCTTTCTTTTGTGTCACAATGGTCATAAATGGAGAAATGGCGAAAGAAGATGAAATGAGCATAAATGAGATGGAATTGCACACAAAAAGGGCCAAGAAATAAAGTCTAAGAAGTTCCGATAATTATAGAGGAGTTCAGACGAAGTCCGGACGAAAAAAGGGCAACGAGACGAAATCTGCCAGAAAAACGTCACCGGAGCCGCGGCGCCTGGCGCAAGCGCGCCACGCCATAGTCTTGAAAGTCCCGAGAGTTGCTGAATTTCAGGCTCATGGCGCGCTGGGTCATGCGGCCGACGCGGGAATTATGAAGTGCTGGGCCGAATTTGACATGTTTTCAGAATCCTAAAGGGATAAATTTTCCTACCTAAAGGGATAACTTTTCCTACCTAAAGGGATAACTTTTCCTACCTTAAAACCCTTACCTAAAAGGATTCTAATAACTTTTCTTACCTACAAAACCCTAACCCTTCACCAAAAAGATTCTTTGGCTATAAATACTCTACATCATTAGAAGAATTATTCATTCTCCATTCCACCATTCACCATTCTACATCCATCCTTCCACCAATCCATCTTGTAAATATTCCACAACACAACCCTTGGATGCTTGGCTTGGAGACTCATTCTTAAGTATTTTCTTTTCCCTTTCTTTACTTTATTTCAGTTTTTGTATGATGAACATGGGATTAGTTCTTGTCATGTCAATGGCTAGGAACTAATTCCTCTATAGGGCTTTCCATGTTGAATCTCTAGAAACTTATGTTATGATTTAATGCATGCTTATGGTTATTTTTCTTATTGTGAGATCTATCCAATATTTGAAATGAATTCTTGGTAATTAATTGACAACTAATTATCACTATATGATTTCTAATCGATTAGAAAGGGAGGGATTGTGAATATCTGTAAGTTGGGTAGACATTCTCGATCGGGGATGAAAATACCTAAATTATTTATGTAAGCGTTAATAGAGGCTTAAAATCCTAATTTTGCGCATCATGCGTGACGCTTAACTAGGTTCTTGTTCTTAATCCTCCTATAGAGTTATCCTTATCACCAAAGGTAGGTAAGGTGCACATCTGGGTTGAGTGTTTATATAACCCTAACGGGAGTATAAAACGATTTAGTGAACCTGCTTTCTCCAAAAGAAGAAGACCATAAGTTATTGCATTAATAAGTAGCATAAGCGGATAGTGAGGAGACGTGGAAGCCCTATTCTCATCATCACTGAAGTAAACCCTTTTAGGTAAATAGTTTTTATAATCCTTAGTTAAAAACAACAAATCTAAATATCAATTTACCAAATAGATACCAAAAAAAAAAATAGATAGTTGGTAATTGAACCCTAATTCTTGAGGACGATATTCGGTCTTATCAAAAATATACTACTTGTCACGATAACGTGCACTTGCGTTTAAAGTCTGTGCATCTTACCGCGCATCACCTACTCCTGGCGCCGCGGCGCGAAGCCGATTTTCTTTTGTTTTTTTTCGGTTTTCGTCCTCCGAACTCTTAGCTCTGCACCTGTCATCACAACATATAAACAATACCCTCCGTGAGACTGTTCTAACAAACAAAAAACTAAATTGCATTAAATTGAATAAAATAACCTTGGGTTGCCTCCCAAGTAGCGCTGTCTTTAACGTCTTTTAGCCGGACGCAGGTTCCTTACTCACGAGGCATGGGGTAAATTAACCCCACAACCTATCCACTTCATCAACATTTTCCGCTTTCTCCTTTTGTTTTTCTTTTTTTCTTTTTTTTCAAGAGGAGGTTCAGTATCACTTACCTGTTTTGGCGGGCTTATCTCCCTTGTTGTGGCTTCATACTGCTCAAACGAAGTTCTGACAGTGCTAATTGCAAAGCACTTGCTCATGACTGGGGGTTCAATAATGTGTTTGAACACTTTGAACACCATCTCTTCACTTTCCACTCTAAGTGTTAGCTCACCCTTCTCTACGTCAATTAGGGCTCTCCCTGTTGTCAAGAACGGTCTTCCCAATATGATGGGGATCTCTTCATCTTCCTCCATATCAAGGATGAGGAAGTCTGCAGGAAAGAAGAATTTTCCCACCTTAACTAGGACATCTTCAATCTTTCCCCTGGGATGCACCACCGTTCTATCTACTAACTGCAAGCTCATAGTGGTTGGTTTGGCTTCATCTAACTCCAACCTTTTAAAAACAGACAAAGGCGTAAGATTTATACTAGCCCCCAAGTCACAAAGGGCCCTATTACATGTTACTCGCCAATCGCAAGACAAAGGTGAAGCTCCCCGATCCTTGAGTTTAGGGGCAATTTTTTTGCAAGATGACACCGCATTCCTCCGCTGCCACCATATCATACTCACAACTTCTTCTTCTTTCCTGCACTTCTTCATAAATTTAAAGTAAGTAGGCATTTGCTCCAATGCCTCAATGAACGGAATGTTGATGTGTAACTTTCTGAATATCTCCAAAAACTTGTAGAATTGCTTATCAACCACTTTCTTTTGCAATCTTTGCGGGAAAGGAATCCTCTCAGTGTACTCCTTCACTGGGACTGTTGGAGATTTCTCTGATATCGGGCGGTCTTCAACAACCCTCTCCCTCTCTGCATCTACTCTCCTTTCAACCACAGGCTGGGTGTAAGGTGTTCTAACTGTTTTCCACTCCTCAGCTGCACCGCTTGGCACTGTTCTCTGGGGTTCATCTCTGTATTTTTAGGCAAGGTACCCTGTGGCGTGTTGTTTGCCATCTTAGCTAGTTGTCCCACCTGTGTCTCCAAATTCCTGATAGAGGATCTGGTCTCTGCCATAAACTGGGTCTGGGAGTTGGTGAGTGTCAACAGGTCGCTCACTCATCCGCTTCTTGTTGAGCAGGTGTACTGAATTGTTGTGAAGATGAGGCATGAGTGAATGGTTGCTGATTTTGGTACTGGCCTCGAAATTGGTTCTGCTACCCTTGATCACCCCTTCATGAAAATTAGGGTGATTCCTCCACCCTGAATTGTAGGTATTTGAATAGGGGTTGTTCTGGGGCCTTTGATAATTCCCTACTTCTTGGCACTCTGCTTGCTCGATCGAAATATTGTTAGGATCTGCTGATGGGCACCTATCAAAGGTATGTGGACCTCCACACATTTCACAACTCAATGACATTTGCACTGCATTTACAGACACTGTATTTTGTTGCAGTTGCTTGGTCAAGAGAGCAACTTGGGCATTTAGTGCAGTGATGGCATCAATCTCATGAACTTCTATTGCTCTTCTGCCACTCACCCCTCTGTCTTCTGTTACATGATTATTGGTGGCCATGTCTTCCAATAAATCATGAGCTTCGTGTGCAGCTTTTCTCATGAAAGTTCCACCTGCGGTTGCGTCAATGATCGTTTTGGTAGTCCCGCTTAGCCCATTATAGAAAATCTGGACCAAATTCCACAACTCAATGTTGTGATGTGGACACTTTCTTTGCAAATCTTTGAATCTCTCCCAAGCTTCATAGAGTGATTCTCCATCAGCTTGATAAAAATTGTTCAACTCCCCTCTCAGCTTAGCGGCTTTGCATGGTGGAAAGAACTTAGCTAAAAACTTCTGTGCTAACTTTTGCCATGTGAATATCGAATCTGTTGGCAAGGAATTCAACCAAACTTTCGCTCTATCCCTGAGTGAGAAGGGAAAGAGCCTCAATCGGACGACGTCATCAGTAACGCCATTGTACTTGAAGGTTGCACACAACTCTAAGAAATTCGCTATATGCATGTGAGGATCTTCCGATGGCAACCCTCCGAACTGAACAATATTTTGCACCATGCTTAGGATCACAGACTTGATTTCAAAATTGTTTGCTCCTATTACATCGAGCTCGATGCAAGTTTCAGGCCTCATTCACCCGACAAAGACATAATCTCCCAAGCCTCTCTCAGCTTGGACCTGGACCCTCTCTTCTATATCCATCGGCAATCTCCGGGGCATCCTTTGGTTAGGTTGATGATCACCTAACCCTTCGTTCATCTCATTGTTGTTTTGTAAGCCTCCCATCTCTATTAAGGCCGAAACTCGTTGGTTTCTCCTGTTCTGTTTGCAAGTCTTTTCAATTTCTGGGTTGAAGGGAACAAGTGTGTCTGCTCCTCTTCTCCTTCGCATAAACTAGATGCCTGAAACAGATCAAAATAAACAAACGGATCACGACACACTGGTTTTCACAAAATAAAAAAATTAGTAATAAATAAAAACAAAAATAAAAACCAAATTAGAAATTAAGAATAGGTAAAATGATATTGAACTACGCCAATCCCCGACAATGGCGCCAAAAACTTGATGCGCGATTTATGCACACACTAACGCAAGTGCACGTGTCGTGTCAAGTAATATAGTCTAGAAGACCGAGTTATCGTCCTCAGGGATTAGTTGTTCAATGCTCAAATTCTATTCTATGGTATCTATTTGGTAACCGATGATTGATAAGTTGTTTATGACTATAATTATGAAAGCTAATTAAACTACGTTGTTTTACTTCAGTAATGGTGGAAATAGGGCTTCCAAATCTCCTCAACTATCCGCTTATCTTACTTGTTAATGCAATTAATTATGATTCTTCTTCTATTTTAAGATAGCAGGTTAACTAAGTCGTTTTATACTCCTGTTAAGGTAATATAAACACTCAACCCCAATATAGAACTCTTTTACCTTTCGGTGATAAGATTGACTATAAAGGAGGATTAAGAGCAATAACATATTAATACTACACAAGTATCGGGGTACTTTCGTCCACGATTTAACCTATGTTTATTCAACTACAACATATTCACAATCTCCCATTTCGGCTTTCGATTAGAAATCATAAGGATTATGATAATTAGTGATCAAGTAATTACCAAACATTCAGGACAAATATTGAATAAATCTCACAACAAGAAGAAGAATAAAAAACATGCATTAATTCATAAGAATAAGGTTCAAGTGAATTGACATGGAAAGCCCTAGATTAAGTTAGTTTCTAGCCATAGACATGACAAGAACTAAATTAATATACAACATAAACTGTAAAGAAATAAAACAAGAAACAAGAAATTACTAAGAATAGGTCTCCAATCTTGATCTCCAAAAGTTGTGTGACTTGGCAAGAAGAGGAACCCTTAAACCTGACCTAAAGTCCTCTTTTTATAGTCTTCAAAACGTGATGGTCGGTTTTCCTTCAGGCCTTGGCCCATTGTCATTCGAATTTGTCATTTTTCCCGCCTTGGCATCGCAGCCCTGCAACTGGGGCCGCGGCGCCGGAACCACTGCAGCTCTCTGAATATTGGGTGCCGTGGCGCTCTAACCCTGCTGGCTGGAGGCGCCGCGGCGCTGCCCTGTTTCGTGCCCGGTTTGCCAACTTTCTCGCTTTTTGAGCTCTGGAACCTCTGTTTCTGCCCTCTTTTTGCTCCCTTTCCGCCAATGAGCCACTTTAAACCAATATGACTCAAAAGAAAGAAAATTTATCCTAAGACGACACGTATTTGTACAAAAATGGACAAAAGACTAACTAAAAATGACTCAAAAGGTGTATATAAAATACACCGATCAATGAGTATTTATGCTTCAGTATTTGATCTAAGTCTACGAGGACTCATACCCTTTCATAGATGCATATAAATGTTGTAGTAGGTGATAAACCTTCGTGAGTATTTACACCCCAGTGTTTGCTTGTTGAAGGCAAAGCCCACTTAGATACATAATTGTAGTCGCATAACGGGGTTGACTTGCTAGGATGTCTTGGCGCCCTAGTGTGGGACAGCCGAGGGACGCAGATCATTTTGTTTAAAACATGCGATCAACCAAGAGGTTCAAATTGTTTGTAATTGGTTTAGAGACCTACCAGATCATGTTATTGAAGTTATCAGCCTCAGCAAATGCGGAGACAACATGAGTCTGGATCTTGGCCCATTATGACCGTATTTGATATGAGTCTGTATTCTTTCATGGGGTAAAAAAAGTATGTTAAATTAGTGGGAGCTAATTAAACAAAAGGCCATGTTAGTTAGTTAACGAATGTGTTCAATATAAATTATGTTAGAATGTTAATTTCAAGTCTATCTTTTCTTCAGTAACAATGTCGAATCTGTCACTTAAAATGTTGGTTGAAACAAACAAGCTGAATGGAGCCAATTTTCCTGACTGGTTAAGAAATTTGTGTTTGGTGTTGCGATTAGAAAGGATTGAGTATGTATTGGATACATCACTCCCTACGCCTTGAAGATTCTGGCGTGCACGCTCGCTTGACAAGCGCGCCATCGAAATATCTTGATGATGCTATTGCGGCACAATGTGTCATGTTATCTTCTATGACTTCTGAGTTACAGAGACATCATGAAAATATGGGCCCTAGCGAGATACTAGAACACTTGAAGAGTCTCTATGACTCACAGTCTCAGACAATGGAGTATGAACTGTTGAGAGATTTTTTTAAGTGTAAGTTGAACGAAGGGGGCCAAGTGTCACAACATGCTTTGAAGATGATTGGGTTAATAGAAAGGATAACTTCGATTGGAACGAAGTTGCCCGTAACAGTTTTTGTCAACCTAATCTTGAATTCGCTTCCTGTTTCATTTGAGAACTTTATTGTAAATTACAACAAGAATGGAACCAAATAAAATCTCCCAGAGTTTCATAATATGTTGAAGACCTTCGAATCATCACCTCCAAAGGTAAAGTTGTGCTCATGGTGGGCTTATCTAGCAAGTTCAAGCCTAAGGGTAAGAATGTGCAAAAGGAAAAGGGTAAGGCGGTTTCCGCCAAACCCACAACTGTGAAACCTCGAAGAGTTGTTCAAAAGAAGGCCAAGGTAGCTGCTGATGTTTGCCTCAATTACAAGAGAAAGAGGCATTGGAAGAAGGATTGTACAGCCCAGGAGGAGACAAAGCACAAGGTGCTTCTGGTCTTGCTGGACAAGGTATGTTTGTTATTGAAACAAATATATATATAACTAATTCTCACTGTTGGGTATTAGATACCACTTATGGCTCACACATTTGTAACAATGTGCAGGAGCTAATTGACAAAAAAATATTGGACCTTGGGAAGTAGATCTACGCGTTGGAAACGGAGCAAGAGTTGATGTTGAACGTGTGTGGACTTATAGACTAGATTTACCTTCAGGCTTTTGTTTAGAACTCAATAATTGTTATTTTGTTCCCTCGTTAATGATGAATATTATTTTTGTCCCTATGTTAGACATTGAGGGGTTTTCCTCATTTATTACCAATGGAAGTTATGTTTTATCTTATAATGGTTTTATTTGTGGAAATGCACCGCTTGTGGATGGATTGTATGTTTTAAACTGTAGCCATGAAATTTTCAATATTCAAAATAAACGAGTTAAAATAAGTAATCCAATAAATCTCACCAACTTATGGCACTGCAGATTTGGTCACATCAATGAATCAAGGATAGCAAGATTGAGAAAATTAGATTACCTAGAACCATTTGACTTAGAGTCATATGGTAATTGTGAATCTTGCTTAAGAGGAAAGATGACAGTCAAATCACTTTCTGGGAAAGGGATGCGTGCCAAAGAGGTGCTTGAGTTAGTCCATATTGATGTATGTGGTCCGTTTTCAACTCAAGCTAAGGTAGGCTTTCTTTATTTCATCACTTTTAAAGACGATTTCTCAAGGTGGGAATGTGTATCTTATGAACATAAGTCTGAAGCTTTTGAGAAATTCATGGAGTACAAGTCAGAAGTAGAGAAGTAACTTGAAACAAGTATTAAGACTCTTCGATCAGATCGTGGAGGTGAATACTTAAGTAAAGGATTTTTAGATTACTTGAAGCTTCATGAAGTTCAATCACAATGGACACCTCCCGGAACGCCACAGATGGATGGTGTTGCTGAGAGGAGAAATCGGACCTTATTAGATATGGTTAGATCTATGATGAGCTTCTCAGCTCTACCAACATACCTATGGGGATATGCATTACAAAGCTCAATCTATATTTTGAACAGAG
This sequence comes from Przewalskia tangutica, assembly GCA_029844215.1. Lineage (NCBI taxonomy): Eukaryota > Viridiplantae > Streptophyta > Magnoliopsida > Solanales > Solanaceae > Przewalskia > Przewalskia tangutica. The sequence continues at coordinate 47,500,927 of CM056723.1, forward strand.
TTCCTTCAAAGTCAGTAGAGAAAACTTCATATGAAATATGGAATGACAAGAAGTCAGCACTTAGATACATGCGACCCTGGGGGTGCCCTGCATATGTAAAGAAGTTGTTTACTGACAAATTAGAATCTAAAAGTGAGAAGTATTATTTTGTGGGATATCCTAAGGAAACAAGGGGATACTACTTCTATCTTCCTGGAGAACATAAGGTAATTGTTTCCAGAAATGCAACTTTCCTTGAAGAAGACTATGTCTACAAGGAACAAAGTTACAACAAGATAGAACTTGAAGAAATTCAAGAAGTGCAAAATAATATGGAGAATGAACCCTTGTCAAATGACCTAGGCAAGGATTCAGTGAGAGTATTTGATGATGACTGGGTACTTAGAGTACGCCCTTCAGCCAGTGGGAGTGATGTGAGGGATAATGCAGAAATGCAAGACTCTCATACAAAACCAATGGAAGATGACACAATAGTTGTGCATCATCCTATTCAAAATGATATTCCTGAAAGTTCTCAAGGTGTTGGATTGTCCAACACACAAACACCTTCTCAAAATCAAAATGCAACAAACACTGAAACACAGAATATTTAACTTCGTAGGACCACTAGGACTCATCGTGCACCTGAAAGACTTAACCTCCTTATTGAAACACACAATGAGATATATATTCCTGATGATGATGATCTTACTACCTACATCGAAGCAATGTTAGACATTGATTCACAGATATGGCAAGAAGCCATGAAATCCGAGATGGAATCCATGTACATAAATCAAGTATGGAACTTGGTTGATTTGCCAACAGGGGTTAGACCCATAAGATGCAAGTGGGTCTTCAAGAAGAAGATTGATGCATATGGCAAGGTACAGACTTATAAAGCAAGATTGGTGGCTAAAGGTTATAATCAACGGCCTGGGGTCGATTATGACGAAACCTTTTCACCTGTTGCAAAGATTAAGTCCATTCAGATTTTGCTTGCAATAGTTGCATACTATGATTATGATATTTGGCAAATGGATGTTAAAACTACTTTCCTCAATGGTAATCTAATTGAGGAGGTGTATATGATACATCCAGAGGGTTTTACATCCAAGACTCAACCCAAAGCACTATGCCAACTACAGAAGTCCATTTATGGACTTAAGTAAGCCTCAAGGAGTTGGAATATTTGCTTTGACAAAGTGGTCAAATCGTTTGACTTTGTTAGAAGCAAAGAAGACCCATGCGTTTATAGTAAAAGCACAGATGAGAGTATTGTCTTCATTGTCATATATGTAGATGACATATTGATAATTGGAGATAATAAGACTCACGTCTTTACGACCTAACCGGGGCGCTGGTACCTCAATGGTACCACTGTCAGTATATGTCGAGAAGAATAGCGGAACATACATAACACATAACTTATAAAAAAGGTAAACATCACTGGCCAGCCGATAAGGCTGCCTTCTATAAAACATACTTAAACAAAGTATAGTAGTACAACTGGTTCTTAGAGCCCAAAACATAAATGTGACCACAAACCTCTAAAGATAACAACTGTGGCGGGACAGGGCCCCGCCATACCCCTGAATGTACAAAATACCTATAGCATCAGGGAATGTTCGTACCAATAAACAAGCTTCCGGAGAAATGGAGCTTCGGAATAGTGATCCAAGAACGAGGATCCACAATCGCTTACTTACCGCGGCGTGAACGGCCCGGAGAAGGGTCGATTACAACGCACTGTTACACCCGTAAGTCGAACATGTAAAAGAGAATGTACGAAAGGAAACAAGACTTGGAAATTGGTACGAAAGGAAGAACTGTTTTTCCGACGGAAAATGTTCCGAACGTCGGAAAGGAAAAATGTTCGTTGTTGAGAATTGGATTCTCAAAATGCATTATTAGAAGAGTTTGGAACTTATATTATTTATGGAAATTTATTTTTACGGATTTGGTCACGTGGGGCCCACCCGAGAAATTTTACGTTTTGTGGGCCCACGAGGGTTACGGAAATTTTATGGGTGAATGAGAGGGCGACACATGGCACCCCCACATGGCTTGGTCGAAATTTATGCAAGGGTATAATGGTCATTGACCATGGTTGAAGATAAGTCTTCCAAAGCTTGACATTGTTGACAAGTCAACTTGTCCAACTAGGCTTGATCCTAGTGAAACCTATCCTAACCACTCAAGTGTTGAAATCTTAGCCATCCATTGTGTTTTATATACATAGCTAGTGCAAGACAAGCTCATTTTTACACTTAGAAAATTTAGAGAACTTGAGCTTAGCCTTGTGAAGCTCTCGGCTTTAGTGTCCCTTCCACACAAAAAAATTTGCAAATGTTGTCCATTAGCCACAAGACTTAAAACCAAGGTTCCTAAGAGTGTTGTAAGGTTATCTCAATAGAAAGATTTCGGAAAAAAACGTATTTTTACGTTAGTCGCAAGGCGGAAACTAGGGGAGTTCTTCAACTTTGAAGTTGGAACTTGAAGATGGGTTCTTCATAGGCCTCTAAGGAGTGCTTGGAGCGGATTGGAACCTAAGGAAAGGAGCTAAGAATTGCTAAGGCGCGACTTTGGAATCTTGGAAATCTTAAGGGCTTATAAAGGTATATTCTTGTCGTTTTAGCAATTAAGGTTTACTTATCATTGTAGCTATGGTTATTAGCAAGCATGAGTTATATAATATGAAGTTTGATATGGTTATTGGCTATTGGAACCCTAATCCGAAAACTAGCATGTTAGCCTTAAGACTACAATTCAAATTGATTATTCGTTTAAGTCGTCGCATGTTGTATAAAGAAGGAAATTGTAGTTGTTGAAGTTGTTTAGACTATATAACATGTTAGACCGTAGAACTTGGAATTGTAAAAAAGAATTGGAAAGGACTTGTGTTGAGTCATTGTTGGCCGAGAATGACTAGTAGTATTGAACTACTTCGTATGAATTGTGGGGCGGAATTTTACACGTATTGTAAGGCGTGTAATCCCCTTTGTTTGGTTGTTGTTTGGAGCCTTAAATGTGGCTTGTTGGTTATTGTATTCGGCCTTGAAAAAGGTGGCAAAGTGAGTAGAAACAAAGGAAGTGCTGCCCGATTTTCCGTAGAATTAGAGACCGTATACTTAGTGTTATTCTACGTTAGATACTAGAAGTTGATAGTCTTATTGTGACCATTATAGGTTGACACTTCTACGTACGGCGTATTCGGCTTAGCTTGTGGATTTAGCCGAAAAGGTATGTGAACTATCTCCTCTTCTAGCATGATTCCTAAAGATAAAGAAAGTAGGTTCTACTCCTTAAATGATCCATTCCTTGGTTGTATTTGGATTGCCTAAAATAGAATTTGTTCTATGTACTTCCTTGATTGTACTTTGATGTTTAGTTTGTAAGTTGTAGAATCCATTTTCTTGATGAAGTTTGGATTCTTAAAAGTGAAGGTATTTTTACTTAAAGTACATGTAGTCTTAAAAAGGAAGTGGTTTCCAAATCTTTTGGCTAGGGCCTTAGTTCTAAAACCTAATGGTCATTATAATGACTTTAGAAGTCAAAGGAGTGATTTACTTATTTGATTTAAAGAGGAGAAATGACATGATTTAAGAGAAGTAACTTGTGTTAAGGGTGAAGTTACTTGAGGTTTAAAAGTAGAAGAAAACTTGTTTTCTAACCACAAGAGACTCAAGTATTTTGAAGGTTAAGAACTTGAATTGTAAGTATGTGATACTTGGTTTTAATAGTATAAGTCTCTTGGTTATTGAAGGAATGGATACGTCTAAAACCATAAAGGGTTATAACGGCTTTATGGGAAGTTGGTTATAACGGCTTTATGGAAGGTTTTGAAAGTTGTCTATTTTGATTAATCGGCATAAGTTGCCTAGATTGTGAAAATTTGGAGTTACTTGATTTCAAGCTTTGAAATGAGTTTTCTAAAAGTGTAGTAACTTACTTTGAAAAATAGACACGCCTTGATACTACGGGTGTTAGTATCTTGGGGCTTTACATAGAAAGGAGTCTTTTATAAAAGAATGTACGTACGTAGTACTTTGGCTTGATAAATTGAGAATTTGTCTAAGTGTGCCTTGATAAGTACTTTGGCTTGTTAAATGAGAATTTATTCTATGTATGCCTTGATTAGTACTTTGGCTTGATAAATTGAGAATTTATTCTATGCGTGCCTTGATAAGTACTTTGGCTTGTTAAATGAGAATTTATTCTATGTATGCCTTGATTAGTACTTTGGCTTGATAAATTGAGAATTTGTTTATTTGTGCCCGGATAAGTACTTTGGCTTGTTAAATGAGAATTTATTCTATTTGTGCCCTGACAAGTACTTTGGCTTGTTAAATGAGAATTATCCTATGTGTGCCTTGATAAGTATTTTGGCTTGGTTAATTGAGAACTTGCCTATATGTGCTGGTAATAGCCTTTGAGTGCAAGTATTATGTTTTATTAAGTTGCCGCGACTCTCGGTTGAAGTGGTACCGTCTTGTTGTAAGTTCTCGACGCATCGACAAGCGGTGATGTGGGATTCCACGGGTATGCTTCCGTTATTTGTAGTACTTGGGTTAAATTCCCGGATTTTTATAGAAGACATGGTAGTGCTTATGTCTTGTTTGATGGTCGGTCGAGATAGGGTAAGAGTATAAGTGAGGGGTAAACCCCCAAGACGTTATACCACCTTCTCCAGGGTAAGAGTATAAGTGAGGGGTAAACCCCCAAGACGCTGTACCACCTGCTTTATGTGTTGTTTGCCGGCCGGTTGAGATAGGGTAAGAGTATAAATGAGGGGCAAGCCCCAAGACGTTATACCACCTTCTCCAGTGTAAGATTATAAATGAGGGGCAAGCCCCAAGACGTTATACCCCGCTTACCACCTCCTTCAGGGTCAGAGTATAAATGAGGGGTAAACCCCAAGACGTTATACCACCTGTACGTTTGCCTACTTGGCCCGTACAGTTTTTAGAACTCAGGTGGGACTTGGTGTTCATGTATGCCTATTGGTGCTATGTTATATCATGGACTGCCGGCAGTGAGGAAGGATTCCACGGGCATGATTGATATTATGGGCGTGAGACCCATAGTTATATTTGAGTAGTTACTTTGAGGCTGCGTCCCGACTTGATATGATCGCTTATGTATCAGGTATTGTAGGTTGGCTATCATACATGTCTCTCGCTTTGTTTAGACTGTTATGATTTCATTACTGATTTCATCGCTCACATACTTGGTACATTCTTCTTACTGACCTCCTTCGGGGGGCTGCGTTCATGCCGCAGGTTTAGGTACGCTGTTTGGTGATCGGCAGGTGTAGGATCCGCTCGTGGTTTTGGGTAGCTCCCATGTCGAGTTTATCTTTTTGGTATATATCCTTCAAGATGCAGGCTTTGTACGCAGTTTTGGTACTGCGGCCTTGTCCCGTCATATTTCGCTTTAACTCCTGCAGTCCGTATTCATATGTGATTGGACTCGTTATGCGGTGTAGGTCTTTTGTTTATGTATATTATATGGCGCCTAGTCGGCTTTGCCTTACACGACGCTGGTTTTAAAAAAATGAGTGTTATTAATTTCATGATGTACTTAGTTGTTAAGGTAGAAGGGTGCCTGTGTAGGGCACTACCACGCCCGAGGTTCGGGCGTGATGATCAAGTATGTAAATCGGAAAATCGTAGTAATATCATAAGTCAAAAATAAGCCGGAGTCATAAACGAAAATCGGTTTACTTTACAATGTGTCTTACTAACAATGAGAGCAACAAATGTATATATATATACTGCATAAAAATAGGAAGCTCATGATCAAAACAGGGTACCTCGCCCGTAGTATCATTAAGCAATCCTACTCCTGGGACTATTTCACCCGCATAGGTCCTGTGGACCCGCATGAGGATCCGCCTCGTCATGGGACTATTTCACCCGCATGAGACCATTTCACCCGCATGGATCCTGTGGACCCGCATGAGTACCATCGCCGTACTCGCATGGGACTATTTCACCCGCATGGATCCTGTGGACCGGATCCGCATGAGTACAAACGCCGCACTCGCATCATGGGTAGCAAATCCATGGCATAAGTAGTAAACCATCCTATTGGAGCATACCCGTGGGCCACCCATCGCACAAGATGTCCAAAGGAAATAACAAGAATAACCCGGTTTACCTGTAATAATATATGTAACATAGCTCATCCGCTATCATACATAACATAAGTACTACCGCCTATCATATCATAACATAAGCACTACCGGCCTATCATATCATAACATAAGCAAGTTAAGAAATCCCCTAACTTCTTATTAACATTATTAATATATATCCTCTCATTTTAGTATACCTAAGGCACTAACATGTCTTTTAATAGAAATCCGGGAATTTAACCCAAGTACCATGTACTTCTAACCTTTTAAGAAATAGCTTTTTTTATACAAAAATTCCAAGATACTAATCACCATAGTATCAAGTTACAATTTCTTTTCAAAACAAGTCACATTCCCTTTTTGAATTATAATACGCTTCTAAATCAAGTGACTTCATTTCCTTTAAAACCTTAGGCAACCAATGCCTAAAAATCAATTCACCTTTCTTATTTTCAAATCCTTTACCCGTACTTGTTTTAATTGGAGTAAACCTTTCTTTGTGAACCTTTCAAGAAAACTAATATAACCAACTTCCCATAAAGTCCTTATATTAGCGTTATCCCTTTGTCAAATACATTTTCCCTCAACCCAATGGACTTATACTTTTGAAATGAAACAAGTATCATATACTTTAAAACAAATGTAGATTATCAAATCTCAGACGATACCGCACTACATAGATACAACTATTCATGCTCAAGAGATAGGAAAGCTCTACATACCTCTTTGGTCAAAATCCACTTGCTAAGTCCAACTACCGCAAGTAATATGTCAACCTATAATAACCATAGTGCGTTTATTAACCTCCAATCCAATGTAGAAATTCCACATTTAAGTTACCAATTCCTAAGGAAAATTGGGCAGCATTTCCTTTGTTTCTACTCACTTTGCCACCTTTTTCAAAGGCCGATTTTCAACACTCAAATGCCTCCTTAAGGCCCAACATCCAAACCAACACAAAGGGGATTACACATCTAATCTTGGGTGTGTAAAATTCTGCCCCACAAGTTCTAATAATACACTTAACAATTCTAAAGTAGTTTGTAGGCTACAACATGCTCATAATATCTCTTTAGCCAAATCCTTCATACCCAACCCACATTTCTTGCATGCAATGACTCTAATAGCATTATTTACTACCACAAGTACTTTCTTCTTATCATGCAACACTAAAAACTAATAATAGAGGAAGAATCATTACCTTAGAGCTTTAGCCAAATTTATCCAACAATTTGCTAGTTTCTATTCCAAGAACACCACCACAACAACCTTCACAAGCTAGCCACAAGCTTCCTTCTTGCCTTTTACTTTTTTCCAGGTTTTTCCTAAGGCTAGAATACCTCTTGGAGTTTTAGAGAGAAGGAGGAGCTTGAAATAGTTTTAGAGAGAAGGAGGAGCTTTTTTTCTAAGAGAGAGATGAAAGATGACCAAGTCTTTAAGACTTGGTCAATATAATGCATGCAAAAATCAGATGGGGGGGGGGACACTTGTCCCCCACCCAGGCCCTTTTAAAAGAAAAATCTGACTTTTCCTAAGTTTTTCCGCCTGAATCCGCCTGGCGCTGTTCGTTTCGGCGCCAAGGCTACGCAACTCCCGCGGACCTCAGATCTTCGGCGCCGCATGCTCGCTTCCGGCGCACAAGCTGAAATTTCAGCGACCAAGATTTCGCGCGCGTCCCTTAATCACCACGGCGCTGAGACCCCTGACCGCGGTCCAGACCCGAACCACGGGGTATAACATTCTCCCCCCCTTAGAAACATTCGTCCCGAATGTTCCTTCTAGGCTTACTCAAATCACAATATCGGTATAGACTCAAATAAAGACGCTCCACACGGCCACAACAAAACTCAAGCATAAATACTAAATTTAAGGACCAACAATTTAGAACGTGGGTTACCTGGAGGTATAGGGAATAGGTGAGGGTACTTCTTCATCATGTCATCCTCTGCTTCCCACGTCATTTCCTCCCTGTTCTCGTTCCGCCATAGGACCTTGACGGAAGCCACGTCTTTCGTCCGAAGTCGTCTAACCTGACGATCGAGTATCGCTATGGGACTCTCCTCATACGATAACTCCTCTGTCACTTGGACATCCTGAACCGGGTGCACTCTAGATGGATCTCCAATACATTTCCGCAACATGGACACATGGAAAACTGGATGTACCGCCTCCAAATCGGACGACAGATCTAACTCATAGGCAACCCTGCCTACCCTACGGACAATCTGATACGGCCCAATGTACTCGGGCTAAGCTTCCTTCTTTCCAAATCTCATCACGCCTTCATGGGCGATACCTTTAGAAAACCCAATCACCTATCTCAAATTCCAAGTGTCGACGCCGATGATCCGTGATACGACTTCGCCGACTGAGCCGCCAACAACCGCTCTGGATAAGCTTCACCTTATCCATCGTCACTGAACTAAGTCTGGCCCGACTAACTGAACTTCTCCCACCTCGAACCAGCCTATCGGTGACCTGCACTTCCTCCCGTATAAGGCCTCATAAGGTGTCATCTGAATACTGGAATGGTAGCTGTTGTTGTAAGCAAACTCCACAAGAGGTAAATGATCCTCCCAGCTACCCCTGAAATCAATAACACAAGCCCGCAGCATATCCTCGTGTTCGGATAGTGCGCTTCTACCGTCCCGCCACCGAGGGTGAAATGCGATTGAGACTCACTGTGTCCCTAATCCTTCGAAAAGACCTCCGAAGTTAGCCGAGAACCGGGCTCTATCTCGATATAATCGACACCGACTCGCGGTCCTCACAATCTCTCTAATATATAATCGCATAGTCTCACCGGTAACGCTGCTCGATCGGAAGGAAATGGGTTGATTTCGTCAGACTGTCGACAATCACCCAAATGGAATCATGCCTCCTCTGAGTGGTAGGTAGCCCTGTAATAAAATCCATATTTATCACCTCCCACTTCCAAGTCGAAATATCAATATCCTGTAATAGCCCACCGGGCTTTTGGTGCTCAATCTCGACTCGACAATTAGGACATCAGGCAACAAAACTCGCCACGCCCTCTTCAGGCCATCCCACCAATACACACACCTGAGGTCACGGTACATCTTAGTCGACCCCGGGTGAATAGAATAACGAGCACTGTGTGCCTCCCCCAAAATCTGCTGACGAAGTCCTGTCACATCGGGAACACACAATCGGCCCTCAAACCTTAGCACCCCATCAGGCGCTACCTCAAATAGACTCTTCTCTCTGCGGCGGCATCTCGATACCGCACCATAACCGGATCCTCATATTGTCGCCTTCACCTCCTCGACGATGGAAGACTCGCAACCTCTCGAACCCGAACTTCATCACTATCTAATCAACCAAACGAACCCCAAGGCTTGCTAGCCGACAATCTCTCTGACCATATATTTTTTCCCTACCAGACATCGGATAGACTACCCATCGACCTGCGACTAAGGGCATCCGCAACTACATTGGCCTTCCCCGGGTGGTACGTAATATCAACATCGTAATCCTTAAGTAGCTCCAACCACGCCTTCGCCGCAAGTTCGCCTCCTTTGGTCAAGATGTACCGAGACTTTGTGGTGCGTGTAAATGTCCATATGGACTCCATATAAATAATGTCTCCGATCTTCAAGGCATGAATCATCGCCGCCAACTCCAAGTCATGCGTGGGATAGTTCTTCTCATGCTTCCTAAGCCGTCGAGATGCATAAGCTATAACCCCGCTGCGGCCGCACGCGACGCACTCCAAGCCCGACACTGACGCCACAATAAACCACATATCCATCTAAGCCCTCGGAAGAGTAAGAATCTGGGCGCCAACTTCTCCTTTAGCAATCGGAAACTTTCTCACAAGTATCCGCCCACCGAACATGGCCGCTTCGAGTCACTTAGTCAAAGGTTTGAAATAGAAGCAAACTTTTCTACAAACCTCCGATAATAACTCGCAAGGCCCAAAGCCGCGCACTCCGGTGTAGCTGGTCCGCCAAGTCTTGATCGCTTCAATCTCGCCAGTATCAACCCGAATACCATCGGCCCCGATAACATGTCCTAAGAAAGCCACCGACGCCAACTAACTCGTGACTTCGAGAACTTGGCATACAATCGCCGGCCCCGAGGACCCTAATACCGCCCTCAAATGATCAGATGCTTCGCTTCGTGCGCGAATACACCAAGATATCATCAATAAACACTATAACGAACATATCCAAGAATGGCTCGAACACCCTATTCATCAAATCCATGAATATCGCGGGCGTTGTCAACCCGAAAGACATCACTGAACTCATAGTGCCCATACCGGTCCCGAATGCGATCTTTGGGATATCTATCTCTAACTCGCACTGATGATAACTGCATCGCAGTCTATCTTGAAAACACTTTGCACCGCAATCGGTCAAACAAATCGTCAATCCTGGGGAGGGGATACATGTTCTTGATAGTTACCTTGTTCAGCTGCCTGTAATCAATACACATACGCAGCGTCCCATCCTTCTTCTTTACAAATAACACTGGCGCCCCCCAAGGAGAAACACTTGGCCTAATAAAGCCTTTCTCCAGCAAATCTTTCAGATGGTCCTTCAATTCCTTCAACTCGGAAGGTGCCATCCTGTATGGCGGAATAGATATTGGTCGAGTGTCTGGCGCCAAATCGATGCAAACCTCAATTTCCCTCTCAGGAGGGATACCCGCAAGCTCGTCTGGGAATACGTCTGGAAACTCTCTAACAACCGAATCGATCAAGGTCCGGTATCTCACCTCGTGATCGAATACCCAACCAAATGGTAAATATACCCTTCCGCACCATCTTCCTAGCCTTGAGGTAAGAAATAAACCTACCCCCGGCGATGCAAAGATTCCCTTCCACTCGATAACCGGCTCACCAGAAACCGAACCGAACTAACCTCTCTGCCTCCACATTGGCATAGCAAGACGCTAGCCAATCCATACCCATAATCACATCAAGTCCGTCATATCCAACTCTATCAAGTCAGCTAGAGTCTGACGACCATCTATAGTCACTGGGCAAGCCTTATATACCCGCTCGGCTACCACTGAAGCACCTACCGGCGTAGCCACCTCAAACGATTCTATCGACTCGGGCTCTATCCCTATTCTACCAAAGAATATGAGGAGATATATAGGACAAGGTAGAACTCGGATCTATCAAAACATATACATCACAAAGAAGAAACCAATAATGTACTGCGATTTACATCGTGATGCCTCCGGTCCCGACGATCGACATAGCATAGATGCGGTTCGAGGACCGCTGAACTAGAACCCCGCCACGACCGCCGCGCCTGCCGCCCGTGAACACCTCGCCTCCGGGCGCATAACAATCGAAGATGAAGACACTCAAAGAATCGAATCGGGCCTGAGCCATAGCATTTCCGCCGCCGCCTGACAATCTTCTTCAAATGGCCCCGCCGCCACAAGAGTAACAAGCTCCGGAGGAACACGACACTTCATAATGGTAATCACCACATCGACCACACCGAGGCATAGGTGGCCTCATCTCGACCGGAACTCGTCCTCCGAAACCCGGCCTCGAACCCCGCCCCGCCTCGAATACTCAGACGCCCGAAGATGGTGGAGGAGCGCTCGACCGGCCATTGGTGCAAATCTGTTCGCCGCTAGGGTTGTCTACCCCTAAAACTACCAGAGGATCTCGCTGTCCCGCCCTCTTCGCGATACCGCCGATCCGTCGCCCTGCGTTCTCACACCTGCGCATATGCCTGCATGCGGGCAATGTCCATGCCCGGCTGAAGAGTCACACCCGCGCAACTCTCGGCCAAGTGATCATCGAGTCCTGTGACATAGCGGTGCACCCTGTCCTTCATGTCTGCTACCAAAGCGGGCACATACCGAGCCAACGAGTCAAACTCCACATTGTACTCCCGAACCGTCCGCCCACTCTGTCTCAGTGTCAAAATCTATCGGCCGAGCCCTCCTCATCCGCGGAGGCAAGAAATGGCCATGCACGCCTCGAGAACTCGCCCCAAACACCGAAGCGTATGCTCCCGACGCTTCCTATGAATCATACCACCAATCGCAGTGTCCCGCAAATGATGCGAACCTAGTACCACCGACTCGGTCTCCAAGCCCCGATCACCCTCACGATCCGTCAGAATCGCTTGATAAACTCCGAGGATCATCTCGTGCCTCGACCCATAAAATCGTGGTGGGCGCAACTCAAAAGTCCTCGCCTCAAGCTAGCGGCTCAGGTCGAACTACGGTACAACCGAATCGCTGCTCCACTTATCTCACGTTCGCAACGATCTCGCTAGTAATCGCCATCTCGCTTGTAGCCCATATCCTCGCTCGGCTGGATCGAGGCTCGTGTACGCGCTCGTGCCGCTGGCCGCTCGCATTTCATCGGGTTGGCGACGTTGTAGAACTTCGCCGTCCAAACACCTCATCCGGTAAGGATCGGCATGTGCCTAGTAACCCCTGCGTTCTACTAGTAGTTCCCTCCATTGCCTTGCCCTTCTGGGCCGCGGTTACCTTGCGTGGAGGCATAACTGATACATAAAGGAAAACATCAGAGGAGGTTCAACCTATAACTCAGCTCTATTGCACGATCTTAGAGTGAAAGAATGGAAACCAATCCTAAATATCCCGCAGCCTCCTGATTATAGATGTGGTGCACGACACACCGATAATCAAGACTCTACTAGACACGGTCTGTGGACACTTTCCGAGGACTAATCGCTCGATACCACTTTTGTCACGACCCAACTCGGTCGCGATCGTACCATACGGTACCGCCGTATATGTCAGAGAATAGCAGCGGAACATACATAACACATAACTTATAAAAAAGGTAAACATCACTGGCCAGCCGATAAGGCTGCCTTCTATAAAACATACTTAAACAAAGTATAGTAGTACAACTGGTTCTTAGAGCCCAAAACATAAATGTGACCACGCACTTAAAGATAACAAGCGTGGCGGATGGGCCCCGCCATACCCCTGAATGTACAAAATACCTATAGCATCAGGGAATGTCCGTACCAATAAACAAGCTTCCGGAGAAATGGAGCTTCTGACACCGGAATAGTGATCCTAAGAACGAGGATCCACAATCTGCTTACCCTTACCTGCGCAGATGAACGCATCCCGAGGAAGGGGTCGACACAACGTACCAAGTATGTAAAACTGGAAAATACTGTAGTAATATCATAAGTCAAAAATAAGCTGGAGTCATAAACGAAAATCAGTTTACTTTGCACTGTGCCTTACTAACAATGAGAGCAACAAATGTATATATATATACTGCATAAAAATAGGAAGCTCATGATCAAAACAGGGTACCTCGCCCGTAGTATCATTAAGCAATCCTACTCCTGGGACTATTTCACCCGCATAGGTCCTGTGGACCCGCATGAGGATCCGCCTCGTCATGGGACTATTTCACCCGCATGGGACTATTTCACCCGCATGGATCATGTGGACCCGCATGAGTACCATCGCCGTACTCGCATGGGACTATTTCACCCGCATGGATCCTGTGGACCGGATCCGCATGAGTACAAACGCCGCACTCGCATCATGGGTAGCAAATCCATGACATAAGTAGTAAACCATCCTATTGGAGCATACCCGTGGGCCACCCATCGTGTCAGTATGTCCAAAGGAAATAACAAGAATAACCCGGGGTTTACCCGTAATAATATATATAACATAGCTCATCCGGCTATCATACATAACATAAGTACTACCGGCCTATCATATCATAACATAAGCACTACCGGCCTATCATATCATAACATAAGCAAGTTAAGAAATCCCCTAACTTCTTATTAACATTATTAATATATATCCTCTCATTTTAGTATACCTAAGACACTAACATGTCTTTTAATAGAAATCCGGGAATTTAACCCAAGTACCATGTACTTCTAACCTTTTAAGAAATAGCTCTTTTTTATACAAAAATTCCAAGATACTAATCACCATAGTATCAAGTTACAATTTCTTTTCAAAACAAGTCACATTCCCTTTTTGAATTATAATACGCTTCTAAATCAAGTGACTTCATTTCCTTTAAAACCTTAGGCAACCAATGCCTAAAAATCAATTCACCTTTCTTATTTTCAAATCCTTTACCCGTACTTGTTTTAATTGGAGTAAACCTTTCTTTGTGAACCTTTCAAGAAAACTAATATAACCAACTTCCCATAAAGTCCTTATATTAGCGTTATCCCTTTGTCAAATACATTTTCCCTCAACCCAAGGGACTTATACTTTTGAAATGAAACAAGTATCATATACTTTAAAACAAGTGTAGATTATCAAATCTCAGACGATACCGCACTACATAGATACAACTATTCATGCTCAAGAGATAGGAAAGCTCTACATACCTCTTTGGTCAAAATCCACTTGCTAAGTCCAACTACCGCAAGTAATATGTCAACCTATAATAACCATAGTGCGTTTATTAACCTCCAATCCAATGTAGAAATTCCAAATTTAAGTTACCAATTCCTAAGGAAAATTGGGCAGCATTTCCTTTGTTTCTACTCACTTTGCCACCTTTTTCAAAGGCCGATTTTCAACACTCGAACGCCTCCTTAAGGCCCAACATCCAAACCAACACAAAGGGGATTACACATCTAATCTTGGGTGTGTAAAATTCTGTCCCACAAGTTCTAATAATACACTTAACAATTCTAAAGTAGTTTGTAGGCTACAACATGCTCATAATATCTCTTTAGCCAAATCCTTCATACCCAACCCACATTTCTTGCATGCAATGACTCTAATAGCATTATTTACTACCACAAGTACTTTCTTCTTATCATGCAACACTAAAAACTAATAATAGAGGAAGAATCATTACCTTAGAGCTTTAGCCAAAATTATCCAACAATTTGCTAGCTTCTATTCCAAGAACACCACCACAACAACCTTCACAAGCTAGCCACAAGCTTCCTTCTTGCCTTTTACTTTTTTCCAGGTTTTTCCTAAGGCTAGAATACCTCTTGGAGTTTTAGAGAGAAGGAGGAGCTTGAAATAGTTTTAGAGAGAAGGAGGAGCTTTTTTTCTAAGAGAGAGATGAAAGATGACCAAGTCTTTAAGACTTGGTCAATATAATGCATGCAAAAATCAGATGGGGGGGGGGGGACACTTGTCCCCCACCCAGGCCCTTTTAAAAGAAAAATCTGACTTTTCCTAAGTTTTTCCGCCCAGAATCCCGCCTCGGCGCCGCGGCCCTGCTTCCCGGCGCCGCAACTCCTGCGGACCCTCGGATCTTCCGGCGCCGCGGCCCTGCTTCCCGGCGCCGCGGCGCTGAAACTTCAGCGACCCCTCAGTACTTTCGGCGCCGCGGCCCTACAATCACCCGCCTTGGCGCCGCGGCGCTGAGACCCCTGACCGCGGTCCAGACCCGAACCACGGGGTATAACACATACAATCAGTCAAGGAATGGTTATCCATCACTTTCATGATGAAAGACTTGGGTGAAGCCTCATTCTTGGAATTAGGATCTACACTTATAGACCTAATAGATTGTTGGGGCTGTCACAGTCTGTATACATAGACAAAGTTCTAAAACGTTTCTCTATGGAGAATTCCAAGAAAGGAAATCTTCATATAGGTCAAGGCATCAAGTTATCAAAGAGGGATAGTCCTTCTACTATTGCAGAACTTGAACGCATGAAGAGGGTCCCATATACTTCAACTATAGGATCAATCATATATGACATGACCTGCACAAGGCCAGATGTGGCCTATGCACTTAGTATGACTTGCAAATTCCAACAGAATCCTGGGGAGGAATACTGGAAGGCAGTCAAGAGTATTCTTAAGTATCTTAGACGAACTAAAGAATATTTATTGATCTATGGTGGACAAGAAAAGCTAGTAGCTACTGGGTACACTGATTCTAGCTTCCAGACAAATCTTGATGACTTCAAATCTCAATCTGGATATGCCTTCATTTTAAATAGTGGAATAGTGAGTTGGAAAAGTTCCAAACAAGCTACAACTGTTGATTCAACTACTGAAGCCGAGTACACTGTTGGATCGGAAGCTGGTAAGGAAGTTGTCATGATATCTGAGTTCTTAAAAGAACTAAGGGTTGTTCCAAGTGCCACTTGTCAAATAACAATTTATTGTGACAACATTGGTGCGATTGCGCAAGCTAAGGAACCAAGATCAATGAACAGAAATAAGCATGTATCAAGAAAATACCCCATACTTAGAGAGATGGTGGAGACTAAAAAAATAAAGTTAGATTATGTTCCCACAGATGAAAATCTAACAGACCCATTTACTAAACCATTAAGCTTAGTCAAGCATAATGGTCATTTCAAAAACATGTGCATAAGATACTTTGGAGATTTAAGTATATATGACTTAGAGACAATCATTTTAGGGACATATGTACTTGAACACATTCATATTATTAATAAGATTAATATATTTATAGTTTTTGCAATTACTGAATTATTATTTAATTGTTTGTATTATTCATTAATGTGCATCCTTTGAGCTAACGTTGTCATTGATAGTGTGAGATATTAATGATAGAGTGTAGTTCTTAAAGTAGCCTAGACTGATGATCATTAAGAATGAGATATCAATGATATATTATAAGTCTACATGTGGTCTGCATCACATTCTTAGAGAATGTAGTATGTCTCACTTACTACTAGTAATAGTTGCTAGTGATGGACACATGGATACTCTTAGAGGGTATTGGTATGCCCTGCTGATAAACTATTTGTTATACATGTCTAGAGTATTATCAGCATGTGGGAGATAGAGGTCATTTGACTTGAGGTCAATACGCACCTGGTTTGATCTTGTCCTAAGCTTAAATTCTTTATAGGATATGACATGGCTTAAATTGGGTATATTGCGATACAGACTAAGGTGGTAGTTGAGCCAAGAATATGATTCATTCCTCGATTAGATATTCGAGAGAACACTCAGCTTGTCAGTGATATTAGGTCGACCAAGTCATTGGCCAATGCAAGAGACATATTTGAGATATGATCTAGTTGTCGACTAATATAGATAAGATAAAGTGATCAAGCCATTTGGATAGACACCTGTCAAATCCTAAGTTTGATCGAGTGTGTTGCGAATGAAAGGAATTTATCATCCCATATAGAGGCTGTGTTTACTAGAGTCTTGTAAACGTTCTTCACATAATGAGTTCGTCATGTGGCGCAGTCTAGGAGTTCCGTGTGAACCTTAATTTGATTAAGTGTTGATAAGTGAAGGCCTAAAGGGTCACACTAAATCGGTTTTTTTTTCGGTCTAAGGGTATATTGACAGAGTATAAAATATTCGATTTAGAATTGAGATATTTTAATCAATAATAAATTATGGGATAATTTCTATTTGATGGAAATTATTTAATTAAGTTAAAATTAGATTTTGGATTTAATCAAAATTAAAACATGCAGAAATATTGGAAAAATAGGGGAGGCGCCGCGGTGCCTAAGAGGCTGAGCTGCGGCGCTGGTACGACAGTGGGCCCAGTCCGACTGGCCCACTGCAACTCAGATTTGGGTCAGTTTTTTTAAGCCTAATCCCAGTCTGATTTATATCCTAATCTCACCTATATATTTAGCACTTAACCCATAAGTTTAGGTTGGTTTAATTCTTACTAGAATCATAAACTAAACTCTTACTTTTTGAACTCAAAGTTCAGGAATTGAAATACTCTCAAACCTCTGTCAAGATTTCCTGGCTTTCCTGACAGAAGAGTATACCATAGCAAAGGCTTTCACCCGTGGAGACAATCGCGTGCGCACGTTTTAGTAGAGACTTAAAAATATCAACTGTAAGTTTGTTTCTCGTGTCTTTACAGGTTTCAATTGTAACGTAATCATACCAGAGACGGAATTGTTGGGGCAAGTAAGTTAATAAAATTTTAAACTTCTGCAGTGCCTTACTTGTGCGTCTTAGACCTAACAAAACCCTACAAGTATATGCATATCTTAGAGACAATATGTATTAGGACAAATGTACTTTATACACATTCGTATTATTATTAATGAAGATTAATATTTTGGCATTTGCAATTATTGAATTATTAGTTGATTGTTTATGATATTCTATAATATGCATCCCTAGAGCTTACATTGTTATTAATAGTGTGAGATATTAATATATAACGTAACTCTTAAAATAGCCTCGACTAATGATCATCGAGAATGGAATATCAATGATATGTGATAAGTCGACATATGGTCTGCATCACATCCTTAGGAAGATGTAGTATGTCTCACCTGCTACGAGTTACAGATACTCGTGATGGACACATGGATACTTTGGAAGTATTGGTATACCCTACTGATATACTGTTTGTTATACATTTCTAAAGTATGATCAGCGTGTGGGAGATATTAAACTTGAGGTCGATACGCACCTTGTCTACAGAGTAATATACTTTGATTTTGTCCTAAGCTCAAATGCTTTATAGGTTGAGATACGACTTGTATTGGGTACATTACAATGTAGATAAAGGTTGTAGTTGAGCCAAGATTATGATTCATTCCTCGAGTGTATATTCGAGAGAGCACTCAGTTTCTCAGTTATATTAGTTAACTAAGTCGTTGGCCAACGCAATAGACATATCTAGAATATGGTCTTGTTGTCAACTAATATAGATGAGATATAATGATCAAGTCGTTTGGATAGACACTTGGCAAATCCTAAGCTTGATCGAGTGCGTCGTGAATTAAAGGACTTTATCTTCCTACATAGAGGTTCAGTTTACCGGATTCATGTAAATACACTTCACATATTGAGTTCGTCTTCGACGCCGTCTAGGAGTTTCGTGTATACCCTAATATGATAGTGTCAATATATGAAGTCCTGTAGGGTAACACTATATCAATTGTGCCTTCGATCTAAGAATGTAATGAGAGAATATAAATGTTCGATTTATGATCGAGACATTTGAATGAATAATGATTATCTAATTAAGTCGAAATTGGATTTCAGATTTAATTTAAATAAAAACGAGACGACGTCCCACACTGTACTAGGGTTGTGGCGCCTCCTATTTGAGCCGCAGCGCCGCCAAGGCAGTGGGCCAGTCTGACTGACCCACTGCGCCTCATTTTCTGGGCTTGGCCCATGTGAAACCATAGCTGCATTTTAAACCTAAAACGCAGCTATAAATAGAGGGGCTTATTCATTATTCAAGATACACACTTCATTTTATATTATTTTAAGTCTTAGAGACTTAGAATCAAAATTCTCTCAAACCTCTGTCGAATTTTCTAGTTGTTCAAATGAGGTATACATCAGAGTTCTAGGAACTTGCAATCGAGGATCAATTACGTGCGCACCCTCGGATTACTAAATGACTCCAGATTTATCAAACTGTAAATATTCTATCGATGCGTTACGGTTATATATACATGTATGACTGCATGTTTTACATTGTTATATAATCATCCTACAGTTCGTCGTTTGTTGGTTTGAAACACAAATTTTTAAATTTTGTTGCGTATATGAACCCGACAAAGTCCATTCAGTTGTATTAGAGCCTGGGTTATTTTGTGCAATATGTAGTAATCGTTAATAATAATATGAGTTAGAATTTCTTTAAATATGAATTTTATGTCGTTTGAAGCTTGAAAATCTAATATCTTAAGGACGCATAATCCTTGTCTCCCGAACTATTAAACAATGATGTAATCGAGGAAGTCATTCTAATCTAACTTTTCTAAGTCGATATGAGTAACTGATTCATTACGAACATGGTGCACTGAAGCGAAGAACGAGAAGAGATTGAATGATGGTCGATGAACGTGTTGTTTGATTGTAAAGGGTAACGAGGATGAATCTGCAAATATGACCCTGAACCAGTTTTAGGGTTTCGGAAATGCAGATTTTATATTTTTGAGACGGAGGCGCCGCTGCTCCTTGATGGAGCATCGCAGAATGCCACCTAGGGTTTGACAAGGTGTCGCGGCTGCATAGTGGAGCGTCGTGGCGCCGCTCATCCCGGAAGCTTAAATAATGTTTTTGTGCTACTGCCTCTAGGGTGCCGCGGCGCCACCCAATTAGGGCCGAGGCTCCAAAAATTAAGAAAAATCAGAATCAAAAACTGAAATTTTAAAAGTTTCAGAATCATGATTCTGAAGTTTAAAAGTTTCAGAATCTGAAATAAAAACTTCTTCCAAATAGGTGTAATTAAAATAAGTTTCTGAAAATATTTTTGGTCCTTGAGGCCAAATATGTAATTAATTTGAATTTTGAAAATAACAGACATGTCCCTGAAATTTGAAAATATTTTCTGAAAATTAAAATTGGATTTTCTGAATTTTAAGGGGTGCAAAATTGAAATTTTAAATTCTTGAGGGACTAAACTATAAATTTTGAAAATCTGAAATTTACAGAAATACCCTGAAATCAGTTTTAAAATCAGAAAATTTTTAGGGACATAGGACCCCACTACTCGTCGTATTTGGTTTGGTATTGCTACCGCACACGGCAATTGCAATGGCTTCTTTATTTCTTCATGTTCAAAAAAACACTGTTTGGATTATATTTAAATTTTAGAGTTTAAACAAATTAACTCGTGATTATTATTAATTGTATATTATTCAGTGTTTAAATGCGTACGTTTAATTATTAGCATAATGTCCGCTATAACTATTTGGGTAGGCGGCGCCCAGTAATTGATCAAACCATCTTAAATCATGCATATTGGGTTGATAGTTCCCAACTAAATGTGTTTTAGAAATTACATGATTAGATGTCGTATTGGATATGACACAAATTGTTGATCTTGGTTAAAATCCCCGAAACTAAATGTTCCCCAAATTTTAAATATAAGTCTAAATTTAAAATGCATCGTCCATTATAATTGTTAGTGCAAAATCATTTTCGGCGATACGAGTATTTATGTCAATGCATTTGCTCTAAGTCTACGAGGACTCGGACTCTTTCATAAATGTGTTTTAAATGTAAAGGTAGATGATAAACTTTTATGGGTATTTACACTAAAGTGTTTTCTCACAAAGGTCAAGTTTATTTAGATATATAAACATAGTCGTGTAATGGGGTTGACTTGCTTAGATAAATCTTGGCGTCAAAGTGTTGGACTAATCTAAGGACGCAAGATTAAATATAATATTTGATCAACCAAGATTTGCAAATAAGTTTTACAATTGGTTTAGAACCTATCAAGATGTGTTATTGAAGTTATCAGCCAAAGCAAACATAGAGATAACATAGGCTTGGATCTTGGCCCATTATGACCTTTAAATTAATATAGGTCTGTATTTTACCATAGGGTCGTAGAAGTATGTTAAAATAGTGGGAGCTAATTAAATAAAATACCATGTTGATTAGCCTAAACGAATGTGTGTAATAGGAAATAAATTTAAGTTTAATTTCATGTCTATCTAACTCTTCAGATTATCAAAATGTCGAGCCTATCATTGAAAATATTGATGGAAATGAACAAACTTACTAGACCCAACTATCTAAAAGGAATATGAGGATTGTCCTAGGGCAAGAAAAGATAGAATACATATTGGACAATGTATTCCCCACAGTCTCTGCCGAAGATTCTGCAGAAGATAACACATTCGATAAGGTGGCCTACCAAAAGAAACTAGATGACGCCACTTCAGCACAATGTGTGATGTTGTCTTCCATGTCAGTAGAGCTTCAGATACAACACGAGAACATGAGCCCTAACGAGATGTTGGAACATTTGAAGATTCATTATGACTCTCAGTCTCAAACTATATAATATGAGTTATTGATAGAACTCTTCAAGTGTAAGTTAATTGAAGGGTCAAGTGTCTCAGCATGTGTTGAAGAGAATAGGGCTGATGGAAAGGCTGGCCTCGATTGGTATAAAGCTGCAGAATAACGTCGCTTCCACCCTCATTTTGAACTCTCTCCTTCATTCGTTCAAGAATTTTATTGTAAACTACAATATGAACGGAACGAAGGCGAGTCTGCCGGAGCTACACAATATGCTCAAGACCTTTGAATCTTCAACTACCAAAGGCAAAGTTGTGTTCACGGTGAACTCTACTAGTCGGCCCAAGCCGAAAGGTAAGGAATGACAGAAGAAGAAGAATGGAAAATCAGTCGTTGCACCATCAGCTATGAAGCCTAATGGAGGTGTAAAGAAGAAGAAGGTGATTCCGGCTAAGGATGTATGCCTCAACTGGTAACAATAAGGGGAATTGGAAAAAGGACTACACCAGGAGGAGGAAAGACACCACGTGCTTCTACCTCTGGTGGACAAGGTATGTACGTCATTGAAATAAATATGTCTATAAACAACTCTCATTCCTAGATATTGGATACCGCTTACGGCTCACACATTTGTAGAAATGTGCAGGAGCTAACTGACAGCAGGAAGGTTGGACCAAGAGAGGTGGACCTACGCATTGGAAATGGAGCACGAGTAGATGTTGAGCGCGTAGAAACTTATAGATTAAATTTACCTTATGGCTGTTGTTTAGTGTTAAATGATTGTTACTATGTACCCTCGTTAACGAGGAACATCATTTTTATCCCTGTTTTGAACATGAAGGGTTTTTCCTCATATATTTACCATGGCAATCAAGTATTGTCTTTTGATAATGTTATATATGGAACTGTTCCTCTTGTGAATTGATTATATACACTAAACTATAGTCGATAAATATTCAATATACAAAATAAACGAGCTAATAAAAGTAATAGAAACTCTTCCTACCTATGAAATTGTAGACTTGGTCATATTAACGAAACAAGAATAGCAAGGTTAAGGAAACTTGACTACCTCGAACCATTTTACTTGGAGTCTTATGGTAACTGTGAATCCTGTTTGAAAGGTAAGATGACCAACAAGCCACTTTCTAGGAAAAGTGTGCGAGCTAAGGAGGCGCTTGAGTTGGTACATACTAATGTATGTGGACCATTCTCAACTCAAGTTAAGGGAGGTTTCCCTTACTTCATTCCTTTTACTGACGACTTGACAAGGTATGAATATGTGTATCTTATGAAAGACAAATTTGATGCCTTCTAAAAGTTCAAGGAGTATAATTCTGAAGTGGAGAAACAACTCGCAATAAGTATCAAGACCCTTCGATATGATCAAGGAGGTGAATACTTGAGCTTTCTAGATTGCTTAAAGCTACATGGAGTTCATTCATAATGGACACCTCCTAGAACACCACAGATTAATGGTGTTTCCGAAAGGAGAACCTGAACCTTATTGGATATAGTTCGATCTATGATGAGCTTCTCAGCTCTACTGACATACCTTTGGGAACATGCTATACAAACCTCAATATATGTTTTAAATAGGGTTCATTCCAAGTTAGTATAAAAGACACCCTATGAGATATGGTGTGGCAAGAAGCCAACTCTTAAATATATGAGACCCTGGGGGTGCCCTGCATATGTTAAGAAGATGCTCACTGACAAGTTGGAATCCAAAAGTGAGAAATGTTACTTCGTGGGGTATCCAAAGGAAACTAAGGGATACTACTTCTATCTTCTTGGAGAACATAAGGTCATTATTTCCAGGAACGTAACTTTCCTTGAAGAAGAATATGTCTATAAGGAACAGAGTTGCACATAGATAGAACTTGAAGAAATTCAAGAACCGTGATATAACATAGAGGTTGAATCCTTGCCGAATGACCAAGGCAAGAATTCAGTGGGAGTATTTAGCGAAGATTGGGTACTTCGAGTACGCCCTTCGGCCAGTGGGAGTGTTACGAGGAACAATGCAGAAATGCAAGATCCTCATACACAGTCTTTGGGAGTAAATGCAATGATTGAACCTCATTCCATTCAGGACATACATGAAAATGATATCTCTGAAAGCTCTCAAGTTGGTGGATTATCTAACACACAAGAACCCTCTCACAGCCAGAACATACCAAGCACTGAACTGCAAAACAATCAATTTCGTAGGTCCACTAGGACTCATCATCCTCATGAAAGACTAAATCTACTTGTGGAAACACACTGTGAGATAGATATTCCCGATAATGATGAGCCTACAACCTATAGTGAAGCAATGTTGGACATTGATTCGAATAGATGGCAAGAAGCCATGAAATCCGAAATGAAATCTATGTATATCAATCAAGTATGGAACTTGGTTGATGTGACAGGTGGGGTTAAACCTATAGGATGCAAATGGGTCTTCAAGAAGAAGATCGATGCATTTGGCAAGGTACAGACTTATAAAGCAAGATTGGTGGCTAAAAGTTATAATCAACGGTCTGGGGTCGATTATGATGAAACATTTTCACATGTTGCTAAGATTAAGTCCATTCGGATTTTGCTTGCAATAACTGCATATTATGATTATGACATTTGGCAGATGGACGTCAAAATCGCTTTTCTCAATGATAATCTAGTTGATGAAGTGTTTATGAAACAACCTGATGGGTTTTCATTTGATTCCAAGCCAAATGTTGTATGCAAGCTATAGAAGTCCATTTATAGGCTTAAGCAAGCCTCGATGAGTTGGAACAGTTACTTCGACAAAGCTATCAAGTCATTTAATTTCGTTAGAAGCAAAGAAGATACTTGTGTTTATAGTAAACGCAAGGATGGGAGTATTGTCTTCATTATTATATGTGGACGACATATTGATGATGGGAGACAATAACACTCTCTTGCAGTCAGTCAAAGAGTGGTTTTCCAGTACCTTCATGATGAAAGATTTAGGTGAAACCTGCTACATTCTGAAAATTAGGATCTATAAAGATAGACCTAATAGATTGTTGGGGATGTCACAGTCAGTCTACATAGACAAAGTGCTTAGACATTTTTCTATGGAAAATTCCAAGAAAGGCGGTCTACCTATGGGGAAAGGCATCAAATTATCTAAGAATGATAGTCTTTCTAATGCTATAGAACTTGAGCGCATGAAGAGGATCCCATATGTTTCGATTATAGGATCGATCATGTATGTCATGACCTTAGTATGACTTGCAAATTCCAGGCTAGATGTGGTCTTTGCACTTAGTATGACTTGCAAATTCCAGCAGAATCCTGGGGAAAAACATTAGAAAGAAGTCAAGAGTATTCTTAAGTATCTTAGACGAACTAAAGATTACTTCTTAGTCTATGGTGGGGAATAAAATCTAGTTGCTACTAGGTACACTGATGCTATCTTCCAGACAGATCTTGATGACTTCAAATCTCAATCTGGATACACGTTCATTTTCAATGGTGAAGCAGTGACCTGAAAAAGTTCCAAACAAGCTACAATTGTTGATTCGACAACAGAAGTCGAGTACATTGCTAGATCGGAAGCTGGTAAAGAAGTTGTCGCGATTTCTGAATTCCTGAATGAACTAGGGGTAGTTACGAGTGTCAGTTGTCCAATAAAAATTTATTGTGACAACACTGATGCGATTGCACATGCTAAGGAACTAAGATTAACAAACAGAAACAAGCATGTACCAAGAAAGTACCACATACTCAGGGAGATGGTGGAGACTGAAGAGATTAGATTAGACTATGTTCTCACATATGATCTAGCTGACCCATTCACTAAACCATTAAACTTAGTCAAACATATGGTAATTTTGAGAATATGGGCATTAGATATGTTGGAGATTGGCTCTAGGCCAAGTGGGAGATTGAAAGTATATGTATGTCTTAGAGACAATATGTATTAGGACAAATGTACTTTATACACATTCGTATTATTATTAATGGAGATTAATATTTTGGCATTTGCAATTATTGAATTATTAGTTGATTGTTTATGATATTCTATAATATGCATCCCTAGAGCTTACATTGTTATTAATAGTGTGAGATATTAATATATAACGTAACTCTTAAAATAGTCTCGACTAATGATCATCGAGAATGGGATATCAATGATATATGATAAGTCGACATGTCGTCTGCATCACATCCTTAGGAGGATGTAGTATGTCTCACCTGCTACGAGTTACGGATACTCGTGATGGACACATGGATACTTTGGAATTATTGGTATACCCTACTGATATACTGTTTGTTATACATGTCTAAAGTATGATCAGCGTGTGGGAGATATTAGACTTGAGGTCGATACGCACCTTGTCTACAGAGTAATATACTTTGATTTTGTCCTAAGCTCAAATGCTTTATAGGTTGAGATACGACTTGTATTGGGTACATTACAATGTGGATAAAGGTTGTAGTTGAGCCAAGATTATGATTCATTCCTCGAGTGTATATTCGAGAGAGCACTCAGTTTCTCAGTGATATTAGTTAACTAAGTCGTTGGCCAACGCAATAGACATATCTAGGATATGGTCTTGTTGTCAACTAATATATATGAGATATAATGATCAAGTCGTTTGGATAGACACTTGGCAAATCCTAAGCTTGATCGAGTGCGTCGTGAATGAAAGGACTTTATCTTCCTACATAGAGGTTCAGTTTACCGCATTCGTGTAAATACACTTCACATATTGAGTTCGTCTTCCAGCGCCATGTAGGAGTTCCGTGTAGACCCTAATATGATTAGTGTCGATATGTGAAGGCCTATAGGGTAATACTATGTCAATTGTGCCTTCGATCTAAGGATGTAATGAGAGAATATAAATGTTCGATTTATGATCGAGACATTTGAATGAATAATGATTATTTAATTAAGTTGAAATTGGATTTCGAATTTAATTAAAATGAAAACGAGATGACGTCCCACACTGGACTAGGGCCGTGGCGCCTCCTATTTGAGCCGCTTGTTTGCAAAGCGATGGTCGATCGACCCATCGCGCCATTTTTTGGGCACGGCCACGTGAAATCCTAGTTGTGTTTTAAACCTAAAATGCAACTATAAATATAGGGGCTTATTCATTATTCAAGATACATACTTCATTTTATATTATTCTAAGTCTTAGAGACCTAGAATCAAAATTCTCTCAAACCTCTACCGAATTTCCTAGCTGTTCGAAGGAGGTATACATTGGAGTTTTAGAAACTTGCAATCGAGGATCAATTGCGTGCGCACCCTCGGATTACTAAAAGACTCCAGATTTATCAAATTGTAAGTATTATATCGATACGTTACGGTTATATATACATGTTTTATGACTGCATGTTTTACATTGCTACATAATCAACCTACAGTTCGTAGTTTGTTGAGTTTGAAACACAAATTTTTAAATTCCGCTGCGTACACGAACTCGACAAAATCCCTTCATTGTATTTGTTGCCTCTTCATTACCACATCAGTAGTAGCTAAAATCATTATCTCTAATAAGGATCCCATGTCAGTTGAGGAGGAGAGTGCCCATATAGTGCTTCAAAAAGAGTACAATTTAAGCTAGTATGATAGTTAGTGTTATACCACCATTCAGCAAAATGTAACCACTGTTTCCATTGATTAGCCGTCACTTATCATACACCTAAGATAATTTTCAATACATATGTTAACTCTCTCAATTTGACCATCAGTTTGAGGATAGTAAGCTGAGCTAAATAGAAGCTGAATTTTCTTAAGCTTGAATAGAGCCTGCCAGAAATTGCTCAAGAGTACCTCATCCCTATCAGTAATTATGGACTCAGATGTCCCATGAAGTGTGTGCACTCTCTTCCAGAATTTTTTCAGCTACTTGAACAGTAGTGAAGGGATGAGATAGAGCCATAAAATGTGTTGTTTTTGTCATTCTGTCGACCACTACTAAAATCACATCTTTTCCCTTGGATTTTGGAAGTCCTTCAATGAAATTCATAGTGATATGCCTCCAAGCTTGATCTAGAATAGGAAGTGGCTGAAGAATACTAGGATAGGCTACATTTTCATCCTTGCTCCTTTGACAAACATCACATTCAGACACATATTTAATAACCATTTGTTTCATCAATGGCCAATAAAATAGTTGATTGAGCCTCTTTAATGTACCAAGCTGTCCAGAATGACCTCTAAAAGTGGAGTCATGGAAGGTTTTAATCAATTGTAACCTCAACGCTCCTTGATTGCCTATAATAAATTTTAGCCTTTCTTCTCAAGATACCAGAACTGTAATACCACAAGTTTGGTCCTTGCACATTCACTGTCAACTGAGTGATCTAATCAGCAGCTGTAGGATCACCTTCATAAAGGGTACTGACATCTTGTACCCATAAAGGAACTGTCATGCTAATAGCCTGAAGTTGTGATTCAATAGGAACTTCAGCAGAATGCATCGCCTCTTCATGTTGTTTAGATAAAGCTTCTGCTACCCTATTTTCAGCTCTCTTTTTATATTGGACTTCATAGTATAATCTCAATAATATAGTAAGACCTTTCTGTTGAATTGTAGTGGTTACCTTCTGTTCTAGAAGGTACTTTAAACTGTGATGATCTGTGTTAACCACAAAATGTTTATACTGCAAATAATGTCTCTACTTGTCTATGACATTCAACAAGGCCGTGTATTTCTTCTCATCAATTGACTTATTCCTGTGTCTTTAAGCTAAAACCTTGCTGAAATATGCTACAGATTTCCCCCTTTGTAATTAGCACTACACATATACCACACTGACAGGTATCAGTCTCTACCACAAACTCCTGGAAATAGTCTGGTAAAGCCAAAACTGGTGTAGTTGACATAGCAATTTTGAGAGTTATGAATACTCTTTCAGCCTCATCATTCCAATGAAAAGCATCTTTTTATAACAAATCAGACAATGGCGTACATATACTCCCATAATTAGACACACATTTCCTATAATACCCTATAAGACCAAGAAATTCCCTAAGAGCTCTCAGATTAATAGGTCTAGGACAATTGACCAGTGCTTGCACCTTTTCAAGATCAGTGCAAACCCCTTCAGCAGTAATAACATGACCAAGGTATTCAACCTTGGATTGACCAAATGAACATTTAGACCTCTTAGCATATAAGGAATGATCACTCAAAGCCTGAAATATCATTCTTAAGTGATCTGCATGCTCATTCAGGTATTGACTATAGATCAATATTTCATCAAAGAAAACTAGTACAAATTTCCTAAGATAAGAGTGGAATACCTTGTTCATAAGAGCCTGAAAGTTACAGGTTGATTTTTCATCCCAAAGGGTGTGACCTTGAATTTATAATGTGCCATGTGGATCCTAAAAGTTGTCTTGTATACATCTTCTACCTTCATCCTTATTTGGTGGTAACCTGCCCTTAAATTCATTCTTAAAAAGATTACAGCACCATACAGTCATTCAATAAGTCATCAACAATGGGAATGGAATACTTCTCATTGATGGTAATGTCATTTAAGCTTCTATAATACACACAAAACTGTTAAATATATAAATCATCACGGCCCAGAAGCACAAGATGCGGCCCAGTCCAGCACAGCCCATCACGGGTTTCCAGATTATTAGTTTAGGAGAATTGTATATTTGGTATATATTCTTATTACTCTTGTACCTTAATTAGTATTGTAGTATCACCATAATTGTTTAGTTAGTCTCCATATAGAATAGGGATTTAGATGTATAATAGGAAAAAGATTTTTCTATTGTAACTTGTATATATATGTCTTTCATCAATAAGAAGAATCAAGGGATTAATTATTTCATGGTATCAAGAGTCTAGGTTATTTTCCTTGCTTCCGCTTCTCACTTCTTTTTCAAATTTCTTGAAAACCGTGACAAAATCCCCCCCCCCCCGGCTTCTGCAAAACTTGAGACCTCCTCTCCCCCCCTAAAAATTGTCCAAAGTTCGTTCTATTCACCAATTTCATCCTGCCCTCACAGTTTCTAACATCAAGAGCGTCCTTCCTATTGTTCTTGACCTAGAAAACGTCCAATATGGGACGTGGGCGGAGTTATTCAAGATTCATGCAATGACACATCAAATTCTTCACCATATCATCCCTCCGACTCCTAAAACGGGGGATGACACCACCGAAGATGATGATGTACCCACCAAAGCGGACAACCCAAAATTATGGGTCACGCTTGACGCAAATGTTCTTCAATGGATTTATGTTACAATATCCATGGACCTTTTACAGACGATCATGGAACCCAACTCCACAGCTATGGAGGCTTGGAATCGATTACGTGATATATTCCAAGATAACAGTCACTCCCGCATTGTTACCCTTGAACATGAATTTTATCAAGTTGCTATGACGAATTTTTCTAATGTTTCATCTTATTGTAAACGACTCAAGGACTTGGCGGGTCAACTTCGCAACGTGGGTGATCCGGTTACTAATAGTCGTCTCGTTCTACATATGGTTGCAGGCTTATCTGAGGCCTATAACGGTGTTGTTTCGATCCTGCGTCAAAGTAACCCCCTTCCGGAATTCTATCAAGCCCGCTTCATGCTCACATTGGAATAAGCGGGTTTGGCTAAAAAGACAGCTATAGGGGCTAGACACGTCGTCATGATGATTGAGTCCAATTTTCCGTCTTTCGGCTCCACCAACTCAAGCCAAAGTCACAACAACGGCGGTGGTAAAAAGGGTCAAAATCGGAAAAATAATGACAAAAATCGCGGCGGCAACCGGAACAGTGGCGGTGGCAACGATAGTTCTCGGCCCAATCAGCAGTGGCAGCAGTCATGGGGCCCACAATGGCCCCAATGCAGTGCCAGTGGGCCCCATCTCCTGCCCAATCCAGTGGGCCAAACAGTGCGTAATCAAGTGGGCCTATTTACCCGAGAAACTGGGCCCAGTTTCCTGTCTAGTTTCGGCTCAATTTCTCGGGTCCAACAACGGGTTTCCGGTCCAGCATTGGTTCGGGGCAGCAGTCTGGGGTGCTAAAGCCCCGGCCCCCTCAAGCTCATCACGTAGCGGAACCCACACAAACCGATAGTGAAGCTGCGATGCACACGCTTGGAATGACTCAACCGAACTCAAATTGGTACATGGACACAGGCGTCACTACCCACATGACATTCGACCAAGGTACTCTCTCGTCTTATTCCAATTTTAGCAGTAATCGTGGTATAATTGTTGGTAATGGTAATTCGATTCCAATTAAGGGTTATGGTCATAAAACTTTGTCTCATCCTCATCCACCACTTGTCTTTAAAAATACTCTTCATGCCCCAAAACTAATTAAAAATTTGGTGTATCTCCGTAAATTTCACCACTTATAATTGGATCTCTATTGATTTTGATCCGTTTGGGTTTTCTGTGAAGGATTTCAAGATGGGGAGTCCTCTCATGAGGTGTGACAGTAGGGGAGATCTTTATCCAATCACACCAAGTCTCTGTTTCTCGCTACAAGCCATGCCATCCACTTTTGCAGCTCTTGCTCCTTCCTTGTGGCATGTTCGTCTAGGTCATCCGGGGTCGTCTATTTTATCTACTTTAGATAGAAATAAGTTTATTTTTTGTAAGGGTACGCGTAGTACTCCAAATTGTCAATCTTGTTCTCTAGGAAAAATTATTAAGTTGTCATTTGTAGCTTCGAATTCACATACTTCAATGTCATTTGATATTATTCATAGCGATTTATGGACATCTCTCGTTCTCAGTTCTATGGGTCATCGTTATTATGTTTTATTCTTGGATGATTATTCTAAATTTTTATGGACGTTTCCAATAGCGAAAAAATCCTAAGTTTTTTCCATCTTCGTAAAATTTAGAGCTTTCATTAGAACTCAATTCGAACGGAAAATAAAAAATATTCAATGTGATAATAGCTCTGCCATTATCACAATTGGGAGTTTCGGGAGTTTTGTGCTAACAATGGGATAAATTTTCATTTTTCTTGTCCTCATACGTCTTCACAAAATGGGAAAGCTGAAGGTAAAATTCGTACCATTAATAACATTAGCCGCACTTTATTGGTTCATTCTATCGTCCCTCCGTTGTTTTGGCATCATGCTCTACAAATAACCACATATCTACTTAATATTCCTCCTTCTAAAGATTTGACATATTCGTCCTCTCTTTAAATTTTATATAATAAGACTCCTTCGTGTTTCCATCTTAGGGTATTTGGATGTTTGTGTTATCCCATTTTCCCATCCACCACAATTAACAAACTTCTGGCCCGTTCTACTCCTTGTGTGTTTTTGGGTTATCCATCAAATCACCATGGTTATAAATATTTTGATTTGTCAACTAATCGAATCATTATTAATCGTCATGTTATTTTTATGAGTCTCAATTCCCATTTTCTAAAGTAAAAAGATTTGTGCCTAGTTCGTATGTTTTTTTGAATGATGATATCTCACCCTATATTATCCATCATTTGTCAGATATGTCCCGCAACCCATCACCGCGGTCCTTTGGAGAGGTGCCGCGGCACCTACCATCCAGTAGCCAAAGTGTTTTACCGTCGTGGTTAGCACCGCGGTGCCTAACTTCCAGTAGCCACTGGAACGTAGGCGTCGCGGCCCTGGATCGCGGCGCGGCCCTGGATCGCGGCGCCTCCGATGTCAGTCTCTATAAATGGGCCAGCAGGCAGCTGGCCCACTGCCTGCTGGCCAGTCCGTATCGTCTCCCGAAAATTCCCAAAATGCACCCAATCCATCCCCGAGTCATGGTCCAGACACCCAAAGTCAACGGGGTATTGTTAAATCAGAAAGACATTTTAATTTAAATTCTAATATTCTTAAATCACTCTTACCCCGTAATTCTGTCTCTGTCTTAAATGACCCAAATTGGAAGATTGTCATGACCGATGAATATAATGCTCTTATTGATAATAAGATGTGGGAGTTGGTACCCCGTCCATCTGGTGTTAATATTATTCGGTCTATGTAGATTTTTTCTCATAAGGATAATTCTGACGATTCTTTTGCAAGACATAAGGCTCGACTTGTAGGTGATTGTAAGACTCAGCAGGTTGGTGTGGATTTGTCACGACCCAAACAGGAGGGCCGCGACGGGCGTCCGGATCTCACCCGCCGGGTACCCCAAATCACACCATCACCGTATAAACACAATAAGCATGGACTAAGCCAAAAAAAGATTATGAAAGCTCTTGACTAAAAAACTGACTTATACATATATACATGACCACACCAAGGTCGATAAGACCATACAAAACCACTATCCACAGGATACCTGTCTACGAGCCTCTAAAGAGTATACAACATCAAAATTATCATACCAAGACTAGAATGCAACTCTGGAACAAATAGAGTGCTCCAACATCAGCTGAACCAACAATCTACCAGCATGAACCATCACTATCTTTAACTGAACCTGCAGGCATGAAACGCAGCGTCCCCTAGCAAAAGGAACAACAGTACGACTGATGTACTGAGTATGTCAGACATAAGAAATAACATAGCCAAGATATATCATAATCTGAAACAGAAACACTGACCAACAATGCATACCTCTGAGAGCCTTAGTACATATGTCTAAATGTTATGCAATATCAATGCAGTATATCGATGGTCACACAGGAGTATTTCTTTTCATAACAGCCTCTATGGGCATAATATACATAATTGTCATGCATGATGCAAATGCGGTATACTATCTATTTCCCATAACCGCTACACAGGATTTCGATAATATTAGAATCCTACTTTCCGATAACTGCCACACAGGCTTTCGGTAGTATCGGACTCCTACTTTCCATGACCGCCACACAGGCTTTCGGTCCAATCATAACCGCCACACAGGCTTTCGGTTATATCATATAAGTCATGTTGGCTTCAATGTTTGCCTCTTAGGGCTCTTTTATAATAATTTGTACCAGCTGCAGGTGGTGTGCACATTTTTCCTCTTTTTCCATTCCCTATATATATATATATATATATATATATATATATATATATATATATATATATATATATATATATATATAATATTTACCCTATAGTAATGTGCATAGCACAAGTGGTGCAGGGTAATATGCGAATGCAATGCAAATGAAATGCATGAATGGTAACACCATATTCCAACCTCAACAAGTGACATATTACCTTTGATGACACTGAATATCATTATCTTCTTTTTCATATGCCTCATTAAGGACTTAGAAACAATTTAGACATGCTTTCAGCATAGGAATCAATAAAATGATTATTCTTAACTTCTAAGAGTAGAATAAATTATGAAACAATACCACAGTTATATTTTATACGTAGAATATGTCAAAAGAAACAAAGAATTTGTCTTAACATACTTTGAATCTAAGCTTAATAATAGAGAAAACACGTTGTTGCGCACACTGTACTATACTTAAGATTAAGCAGCTTCTCCAAATTTCCTATTATTGAACATTCAAATACACAGAAGAAGGAGAAAAGTGAAGGAAGAGGGTTATTTACATATGGAGAAGTGATGAAGATAGAAACCAGAAGAAGAGGCATGAGGGAGAAGAGAGAGAAGAGAGGTAGTTGAGAGAGAGAAGACGAAATTGTATTAATTGGAAATATAATTCTGATGTACATTTGTGTATGTATATACACATACATTTTAATTGCTACTAGAATGTCTAATAATATCTAGTATTGAGATTACAAAAATATCTAATTATGTAAAATATCTATTTTCGACACTACTCTTTTACACCCCCCCTCAAGCTAGGATGTATGAAGATGTTCTTCAATCCTAGCTTGGTTAACAAATGAGTGTGTTGCTGTCGACACAGTGTCTTGGTTAAGATGTCAGCTGGTTGTTCCTTCGATGGGAGAAATTGGGTGTTGATCAGCCCAGCGTGCACCTTCTCTCGAATGAAATGACAATCAATATCTATGTGTTTAGTTCTCTCGTGAAACACTGGATTTCCAGCTATCTGTGTGTATGGCCCCTGGTTGAGAGATGATAATTCCCAATTCCTTGAACAAACAAACTAACCAAACAACCTCAGCTGTAGCAGAAGCCATGGCCCTGTATTCCGCTTCTGCGGAACTTCGAGAGACTGTATCTTGTTTCTTTGACTTCCAGGATATAGGTGATGAGCCAAACATTGCCAAGTATCCAGTGACTGATCTCCTGGTGTTTACGCACCCTCCACAGTCTGCATCACATTACATTTGAAGGTGAGGAATACAATCAGCTGAACTGGACATGAGAATCCCCATTCCTGGTGTTTGTTTAACGTATCTGACCAGCCTAAGACCTGCCTCCATATGCGAGTCCTTAGGTGCCTGCATAAATTGACTAAGTGAGTGGACTGTAAAAGTGATGTCTGGCCTGGTAGTTGTCAAGTACAATAGTCTTCCAATCAACCTCCTATACACACAAGGATCCTTCAACAACTTATCTGAATTGAATGATGAACAGAATGAGAAGCTATAATTCTGTCTAGTTCGACAGTAGTAAGTCTCTGGTTTGGTTCCATTGGAAAAGAGACAGGTTTGGCTCCTGCCAAACCCATGTCTGATATGAGCTCCAGTGCGTATTTTCTTTGATGCATCAAGATTCCCTGTGAGTTTCTTACAAACTCAATGCCAAGAAAATATCTCAAATCTCCTAAGTCCTTGATCTTAAATGCTGACTGTAGTGCTTCCTTAGTCGACTGAATGAGTGTTAAATCACTGCCTATTAACAATAAATCATCCACATACACCAACACCACCACAATATTCCCTTCCTTCTGTTTGGTGAAGAGTGAGTAATCACTGTGACTTTGTTTGAAGCCTGATGATAACAAAGCAGATGTCAACTTTATGTTCCATTGTCTAGAAGCCTGTTTCAATCCATATAAGGATTTCGTGAGCTGCGCATGTGTTTTCTGTAGCTTGATTTGAATCCTTCAGGAACTGTCATGAATACTTCCTCAGATAGATCACCTTGGAGAAATGCATTATAAACATCCATTTGATGTATCCTTCAATTCTTCATGCGTGATGGACACCATTTATTACTGTGGCCATTTTAACCATCGGTGAGAAAGTCTCTGGTAGTCAATCCTTCCTTTTGGTTGTATCCCGCTACAAGCCTTGCCTTGAACCTTTCAATTTCTCCGATGCCTTGTATTTGATCTTGTACACCCATCTACAACCTATAGCTTTCTTCGCCCGAGCAATTTGACCAACTCCCATGTCCCATTGTCTTCCAATGCTTTAATCTCAGATTCCATGGCTTCAACCCATCTAGGATCCTTTGCAGCATCTGAGAACCCTGATGGCTCTGTATCCAGGGACACCTTAGCAACAAAGTGCTGATAAGTGGGAGAAATACTTGTGTAGACAACACAATCAGAAATAGAATATAAACATTTAGAAGGTCCTCTGTTAGTGACGTAATCCTTGTGCCAAATAGGAGGCTTGCTACTCCTTCCTGACTTTCTTGTTACAAGTTCTGTATGTGGACTTCTATGTGCAGCATTCTCTGGGTGAGAAGTTTCATTGACATAGTCACCATGCTCTGCACCAGCAACTTCATGCATGCGATCGGCTATGACATCTGGGTACGCACGATGCCATCTTGATACCATTTTCTCCTGCAATACACTCTTCAGAAATTGGTGTACTGTTAGTGACAGGATTATTTAGCAATTCCTCATAAGAGAATTGCTCATGTGCCTTTATGTTGACAGTCTCTTCATTCTGCCCATTCTGGAAAGGGAAGACATCTTCCCTAAAAATTACATCTCTGCTGACAATA
The DNA here is from genome assembly GCA_029844215.1 of Przewalskia tangutica. NCBI lineage: Eukaryota > Viridiplantae > Streptophyta > Magnoliopsida > Solanales > Solanaceae > Przewalskia > Przewalskia tangutica. The sequence continues at coordinate 47,537,501 of CM056723.1, forward strand.
ATGTTCCTATTCTCCAAATCATACAACTTGTATCCCTTTTGTGTGGGAGCATATCCAAGCAAGACACATCTAACTGCCCTTGGGCTAAATTTATTATGTGTATGAAGTATCGTAGCAAAGCATAAGCAACCTATGACTCTTAAGTGGGTAAGTTGTGGTGTTTTGTTGTATAGTCTGTAAAATGGGGATTCATTTTTCAAAACAGTTGAGGGAATTCTATTAATGATGTATGTTGCAGCTTCTATACATATTCCCCAGAACCTATCTGGTATGTGTCCCTGGAGTTTAACAGCTCTAGCAGTCTCAAGAATATGCCTGTGTTTTCTCTCAACCACACAATTTTGTTGTGGTGTGTAGGGACAAGAACTTTCATGTATAATACCATATGACTGAAATAATTCTCTCTGATTACGGTTAAAAATTCAGATCCATTATCTGACCTAATTCTCTGAATTTTGAAATCAAACTGTGTATTAACTTCTGTAAAAAACAATCTCAAAACAGAGGGTACATCAGATTTCAGTCTTATTAAGAATGTCCATGTCCACCTAGAAAAATCATCTACAATGGTCAGGAAATATCTCATCCCATTGTAGGTCTCGACTCTATATGGCCTCCATACATCTAAATGTAACAACTGGAAAGGCTTAGTTGTCATTCTAGTGCTATCGGGAAATGGAGATCTAGTTTGTCTAGCCAAGGCACATATCCACATCAACATACCAATCTTACTAAACCTCAAGAAAAGATTCAATCTTTAGCCTTTTTCTCTCTAAAACACTTCAAATTAGGATCAGTTAGTACTTTCTCTCGTATAAAAAAACTAATCTTTATAACAGAAAGATATTGAGGGGATAAGGGCACGTGAATTGTGGATACTTTAAAACAGAAAGAAATTTGCTATATATAGATATATAAAAAGAAACTTATCAAGAAAATATGTAAAATGAATTAGAGTTTACAAGGGCTGTGATGGGGATGGTGAGTAAGTGCGATGGTGTTATGATAGAATTGCAAGCTTTTAACAGATTTGTTGTCACATAACCAATTTAAAGGATTAGTCATTTAGGAAAATTCCACAATGTTACACGTCAAAATTTCCATCTAATTTTGTCCCCTCCACTAATAATTAATCACCCCATAATTAATCAATTATACACTAATTAATTCTAGATCTCACTTCATTTAAATCCTAAAAACTCACAAGACTTTCATATACTCGATGTCATAATTTGTAATATGACACTAGTACATAGCCTTCTTATGCACACACCAAATTTATTCCCGCTTCCCATCATCACACTTGTTGTCCAAAATTATCTGGGGTCACATTTTTTTATATACCAATTTTCTTATTAGCATACATAAATATAGCATACACTTCTTGGGGTCCGGGCCTACTTGCCTATGTTAAAGTGCCCAAATTATTGTCTAAAATTATGAAACGTTACAGCCTTTCCCCCTTAGAAACGTTTATCCTCGAATGTTGGGGTGACATATCTAATCCTTGTCGCGTAACCAGAAAACACATCCACTATTTTACGTGTAATCTCTTCCACATTCTTATTCCGCCACATAACTTTCACATAAGATATTTCCTTAGTCCTCAGCTTGCGAACTTGTCGATTCTAGGATATCAACAGGAATCTCTCCATATGACAGATTCTCTGTAACCTGCATATCATTAATCGGTAGAATTCGAGAAAGATCTCCAACACATGCTCTCAGCATCGAAACGTGGAAATATGGAAGACTGGATGAACAAACTCCAACTCCTAGGGTAAGTCCAATTCATATGCTACTTGGCCAATTCTTCGAATTATACGGTAGGGTCCAATATATTTTGGACTGAGCTTTCCCTTCTTTCTGAATCTCATCACGCCCTTCATCGACGAAATCTTCAGAAATACCCAATCGTCTACCTGAACTCCAGATTTTGTCGTCGCACATCTGTATATGAATTTTGATGACTCTGGGCCGTTAACAATCGCCCTTGGATAAGCTTCACCTTTGCTATGGCTTGTTGCACTAGGTCAGACCCAAATAATTCTGAATCTCCTACCTCGAACCATCCGATATGAGATCAACATTTTCGTCCGTATAAAGCCTCATATGTAACCATTTTAATGTTGCCATGATAGTTGTTATCGTATGATCAGCCTGCCCGTCTGTCTGATGGTGGGAATTGTGCTAAGATTAACTTGAATGTCCAAACTCTTTTGAAATGATCCCCAGAAATTAGCTATGAGTTGCTCACCCTGGTCAGATATAATAGAAATATGCATACCATGAAGGCAAACAATCTCTTTAACGTACAACTTTGTGTAATTCTTGACTATGTATGTAGTTTCGATTGCCAAAAATTAAGCTAATTTTATTAGTCTATCAACAATCACCTGAATAGCATCAAACTTACGATAAGGGCGAGATAAACCCGTAATGAAATTCATATTAATCATTCTTCATTTCCACATCGGGATCTCAATGTTCTGAGTCAAGCCGTCATGCTTTTGGTGCTCTACTTTTACTTACTGACAATTAGGACACTAAACCACCAACTCCGCAATGTTCCTCTTCATGTCGTTCCACTAATACATACCTTTTGAGATCATGATACATCTTAGTAGATTCATGGTGAATGGAATATTGTGAACAATGGACCTCCGTCGTAATCTTGTCTCGTAATCCTGCTACATTCGGAATACACAAATGGACCTTCCATCTGAGGGTCTCTATCCCATTATACTCGAAGGTTGTAGTTCCCTTTTTTGTTAAATATCTTTCTCAATCTTCTCTAAAAATGGGATCTTCATCCTGACGTACCTTTTTCTTCCCATATGAGAGATGACCTTGTTGTATTCTGTGTCATAGGGCTATCACTATCTGAATCCTCCAATTGGGCTCACACTTAACTAACTGGTGTGTTCCCTTATGTCAACTTCTCTCCTTAGTCCTCACATTAGTCAAGCTGCTTGTGGGTGAATGATCCTGTTGTCAACTTAGTTATATTACTAATTGGTATGCTGGAAACTCTTATTTTTTTTTGTAGTATCTCAATCGTGAACATTTTATGGACAATGTCATCGAATCTAAAGTGCGTGTATCATCGCAGTTAACTCTCATTCATGGTCCGAAAGGAATCATTTTTTTGTACCTTCTCACTACTCGTAATTATAAAATAACTTCATTACTTTACCTATCTCGTAGAACTTTTGGCTAGTAAAAAAATGCTCATAGACATCTGCGTTTGCCTGACATTTTATCTGTATTATAATGTCATTATCTCTTGACATAAATCTTTAATGTCTACATTATATCCATAGTTGTCATTGGCCTCTTTTCACCTGTTTAGGTGTTAATCTCGAGCTTTACTCACTGTTACTTTCGTTTACATACTTTTTGAAAGGTATGACTGTATATGTCATGGAACTGATGCTTCATATGTTTAGATCTGATTCGCGGTGTTACATGATCCAATGACTTTTCAAGCTTTCTTGTCTTATCATTATTAGATCTCTCATCGACCGTGTGTCCATTCGTCTTACCTTTACATTTTCATGTCAAGTTTCCTTGGGGGTCTCTTAACTCAAAGTATTCCTTATACTATCTTCCTGAACATCAGAGGTTCGTCATCTTTGGCCGAAGTGTTCTTACTGTCCCTCATCTACCATTAGTCCTTACACTATTCAGTAATTGTTGACACCCAATTTTGACCCTCCCGTCCAGTCATTAACTATAAAATTATACTAATTTTAAAACAATTTTATAACAATAAAATACGACAATAGAACATTAATACAGACATAAATAAACAATTTAATAATGACACCGCTTCTCACGTAGAAAATTACACACTTAGAGCCCTGTCATAATTTCTAATAATAATTAATAAATACATAAAATAATCTAACACACGCGTTTTAATAATAGCATTCATAAAAGAATTAAGAAGTCCTAATTTTTATTTAATAAGTCTTAATAACGACATCACATTATAAACATTAAACACTAATTAAATAGCACACCCGCATTTATTATTATAATAATTTAAATTCAAACTTAGACTAATAAAACACCTAAAATAATTTAATCACAATTTAAATAATTTAATTTATCATTAGTTAATACACCTAGAATTAAAACACAACATTAAAACTCTACCTAAATTAAATAGCACCTAAAACTAACACTTAATTAAATACCTAAAACTCACCACTAATTAATTAATTAAACTCCTAAAATTAAACACCTAATTAAATCTAACTAACCTAACATTTAACCTATTTCTACCCGCGGCCCACAAAACTCTTATTTACCGCCCAGCCCAAGACATTTAACCCAACTCACCCCGTTATTTTCCCTCAGCCCAATTCAATGTTTTGATTTCCCCTTATCAGCAGCCCTTACCCATCGTCTCCACTCCCTCAAACCCTAACCACCGCACACTCCTCTGCCTTTTAGCCGCGAATCTCGCCGGATTTTCAGGGTGGAAAATCCGGCGACTTTCCTTTCCTTTATCCACGCACCTCAGCCAGCTTTTCCTTACCGTATCCATCACCCAAATCCTTCAAATCATTTACATTATCGAATCACTTCAAAACCAGCAAGTATCCTTCAAATCCCTCAGCGATTTCCTTACCTTACCTGTTACATCGCGCAAAATCATACAAAATCAGCACCCAAATGGCAGTCCAGCATAGTACCGATTGCTTACCAAACTTAGAACCTAGAGTTAGGATATATAAGAACATGCAAAGGCATCGGTCGAGCACTGTGGAAGAATTCAGTCGGGGAAGGCGAGAGAGTTCAGAGAGGACAGTAGGGTAGAACAGGGTGAGTAGGAATCGTTTTCTTTTTACACACAGCAGGGCAGAGATCAGTCGAACATAGGGCAGAGACGGGGAGAGCACAGTAGAGTCTATTCAGGGTAACACAGCACCCAGACCTTTAGTTTTCATAAGAACAGGAAGTTTGAATCCCTTTCTTAGTTCCAGCAAAGAAACCAACAACTAAACCTTGCCCTTCTATTCGCATCGCAAGTCCAAAGCCCGTCGAGTGGACCGACGACTTGATACGCTGCTCCGGGTCGTTGTCCGGAGAAGGTAAACCCATTCCTCTTTGTGAAATTCTGATTTTGTATTCGATTATGTGAAGCTTGTTTTATCCTGATTGTTGTTGTTTCGTGTATATTCGTATTTGTTGTCTCAATATGTGGGTATTCTGCCTTCTAAGCATTCGTCGATTGAAAGTCGAACATGTTTAATCGAGGGTTGATATTTGTTCGGACTTATTAAGCCAATACTCTGCCTTGCTGGGGTAAACTTTGCATTCGATGGTTTCTACAATGACCTTTCGTGTATTATGGTCCTTCATTTGCCAAAAAACTGGATCTGCTCATGTGATTATCGTTAGCATGTTGTTTAGTTTATAGAAAGCATATGAAGATTCCTTATAGATTGGGTTTCTATACTTTATTATATTCTTGCAGCCTCTAACATTAATTTGAAGCTAAAAATGAATTGAAATATGTCTGTAACTGGATTAGTAACTTATTTCCTGTCTCTAAAGGTAGATATCTGGTGTTTGGTCCTCTGCCGTGACTGTCCAAATCTGAAACTGAGCCTCCCTGTATACATCATATATAATACGAACATCCTGTGTGTACTCATTGCAATGTATATCTAAGTGTGCATCAGATAGGTTCTAAGCATTTTAAAGGGCAAGGATATGTTTGGATATACATGTAGGGATGTCAGGCTTTGCCTCTTACTCGACCATGGCCAGTTGGTGTGTTTAAAAATCCCTCTTCAGTGGGATGTTCTGTATTGGGCCACCATGTTCCTGATTTGTTTGTTGGGTCGTTGTGTGTGGGTTTACCATCCTTTCTTTAAAATTTGAAAGTTACAAGCTGGACTTGCATCTTTACTCTCGACTGATACGACTGAATAATAACTGGATTATCCACATCATTAGTGAAGAATAGTAATGAAGTTCTGCCACAAAATTTACATGATAAGGGTAGGAAGTGAAACAGCTTATTTAACATAGTTTCTGATCATGTAATTTCCAGTGAGTCTGATAACAAGAATTATATTCAATTTTCCTGTTAAAACTTCGTAAAATCAGAGAATATACCCAACTCACATCACCCGCTCTTGCCTGGATCAAGGAGAGAAATAGGCAAGAATATTTATATAACAAATATTGCCAGCAAGGAAACAACAAATTTTGCTCAAAGAGAATAAATGGATTATCCATATGTTTAGTGTATTAGCACGTATATCATATTATATGTCTTGGCATGTTTTGTTTCTTGTTTCTGTCTCTGAATTGTCATATGGTTCATTACATATGCATAATTAAATCTGCCCTCCTGTTTCTTTTAAAACAGTCTAAAAACTTCATGTTGGGCCCGTTGCCTTTCTTATCCGAACCTGTTTCATACTATGTGTGTTGTTTATTTCCATTTATTCTCTCCTCTATAACGAGAGAAAGGAATTGAATAGCAGTTGCTTGGGCACGATTGATTTCTCTAAAACTCGGTAGTAAATTAATGGGTCGAATGGCATTTTTAGGCTTCCCATTGGATCTGTTATCTTGTTGGCTGTAGTAATTAAATCGCAAGCATGTTTGACTATGTGATTGTCTTAACTATTTATTTAGTTGGACATATAATAATCCTTATCATTTTCTTTTTACATGGCACGCACCGGAGCAAAAAATGAAGAGTCTCCCGGCGAGACTCATCATGAGCTACTTCAAATGGCAACCCGCGTCTATGTACACCCCCGCATTCACATTCCCGCTTCGGAAATTCCTAAACAAAAATAGGACAAGATGACGTTGTCATCCGTCTCAACTCCTCTTACTCTTTAGATCTCGTTGCCTCATTTTATGTCTTTACTTGTTTATTACAATTTTATTATCTAACTTTGTAATTAATGAGAGACATAGAACATTTAGTCTTGGAATAAATAAATTGGGCGGGTAGTTCTAAGAATCTGAAATGCACTCTTAATTACTTATTTTTAATCTGAAATGGACTTTTAAAATTCATGATAAAATTTTCTCATAAGCTCTTTCATTAGCATAATATAAATAATTTATGTTGAACAACCTTCTTATCATAAAATTACAAAATCATCACCTTTTGCACTATGTCATATACATTTGATTTTAAAGGCTTATCTTTGATCATAAATCAACATTGCATATATTTATAAACAATATAAATGCATACTTTAAAACTTTATTTTTATAGTATTAGTCTTACAAACTTTTATCAACATGCCTCCTTTCTATAAAACATTTTGAAACATCCTTTATATTTTTTTCAAAAAAAAAAAAAACGCATTCTTAGCAATAATAATTAACCCTAGGTTTGAACGGACAACCGCAAGTTAGCGGATCCTTTAGGGTGCCTAACCCCTTCCCTTTAGGATAATAAAGAACCCTTAACCAGAATCTCATTAAATTTAGCAGACCATTAAATGGAGTTAATGTTTACTTTAAACTAGTTAACATTTAGGTGTCCTAATTCACCCAAATTAATTAGGTGGCGACTCCCGAACCCTTTTATTTTTTAAATTAACCTTTAAACACCCTCTTAAACCATTTTTAACTATTTAGCATTTTATTATTTAGTTTCTAACATTTTATTTAAGCAGGGTTCGCTTTTAGAAAGTCGCGGTCGAAAAAGGGCGCGACAGTAATCATAGCTTTGTGAAACCTGCATAACTATAATTTCATTCACCTTTATCATTTTTGTCATAATCCTTCCTTCTACTCATCATTGAATGAAAGAAAAAAACATTTTTGCCTTGATACTTGATCATACCATTCTATCCTACTTATTCATTGTTTTCATATTTCTTATCTCCATTCTTCGATTGTTCCATAGTTCTCGTCCTCAATTACCCCCAACAAACTATTGTTATCCAGAGGTTATGTAGAATTGTAACATGCTGCACAATGAAGCCGAATACCTTACCAGTCCAATATTTATAGCATATCTTAGCTTACTAATATTGATACATATAATTCTCAATAATACGCAGTATCGCCCTTTACGCAAGAACGAGGGCTTATCTCCCCTCCATAATCTTCCCTTCTAGCATTGTTCTCTGTTCCTCACTGACCACTGCTCCTTGTCTCACTATATTACTGGTTGCATGATCCCTTCCGAAGCTCTTTGTTCCCATCAAGTTAACGTAGAATTCCACAAAAGCTTGTGTAATCCATGACATATCATTTAGAGTATCACCCTTTTAGTCCTTCATATTGAATATTTTATTCGCACTTCTCCTTGCTTTTATCAAGTTGGGGAATATTTTTGTATTCATATCTCCACATATTAGCCATTGAATTTTGTACTTCTGTTGAAAGAATTTTTGTCCTTGCCTCATTCCACCTCTGATAGTCCTTAACACATTGTACTTCTTTTGTAATCAAAGTCACATTCATAGGGTCATGTTGCAGTTCCCTCTAGAATTCTAATCAACAAGAGTCACCGTAAAATGTGTAGATTTTCATAACCTACTAACTATTCCAATGATGTCTTCTGATTTTCATCTGTACCACTTATCACTACTACAGAATTGCGCTTGCATAGCGCTTTTTTCGCCTATTGCATAGCGCTTTTAAGCGCTATCTAAGCTACCGCTATGGTAGCTTGGATAGCGCTTAAAAAAACGTTATCCAAGCTACTACTACCATAGCGCTTTTCTATCGGAACTAGTATCTTCAAAATATTTGAAGATACTAGTTTGAATAGCGCTTAAAAAAGCGCTATGCTATCTTTGTTTTTTACTTTTTATTTTTGTTTTGGTAATATCCCTGTTTTTTCACCTAATAAATAAAAAATCAAAAAGAATACTCATTCAAAATATAATATAATATAATATAATATAATTATTCGCATAAAACATAATAATATATTTAAAATAGTATCTCAATCATTAGTAGCTTACAATCATTAACTAATAACAATACGACATAGGCAACAATTACATCAAAATACTAACTAATAGCGAACTTCAACCTTTCATTTTTTCTTTGATGAATTGATTGTACAAGTAGTCTGCCCAATTAATTCGAAAATTCTTCATTTTGCTTGGAGGATAAACTTTGAGTGGTGAACTATGAACAAACTGCAAAATATAGATGTTACAAAAATATAGTTAGAATAGAAACGTCCAATAAATAAACATACTTACACAAATAACCTCATACAAATATGGTTGGGTATGAACAATGACCCAGATCATTTACTTTTTAAGAAATACCTACTATATGATATGTGCATTCCATCATTAATTATTTCATCATGGTGTCATGTCAAGCATTTAGCATCTTCTGTGCTACTATACAACCTCCTAAATCTAGGAATTATAGGAAAGTACCACATAACTTTGGCCGGGAATTTATTTTTCTTATACCACTTCATACCACATTTGGGACATTCATTCAATTATGTGTATTCTCCCCTAAATAAAATACAATCATCCGGACAAGCGTGGATCTTCTGATGTGTTAACCCGGTAGAGTTGAGCAATTGTTTAGTATCATAGATTTTACGAGGGAGCACATTCTCATCTGGCAATAGATCACTTACAACTTTCAATAGCTCTGTGAAGAACACATCGAAAACTTGGTGACTAGCTTTTAAGTTGTACAAAATCAACACAGCTGACAATTTTGAAGCCTTAGTACAACCCTGCCACAATGGTAACCCAGCATCTCCCCTTAAGTCATCACACATATCAGGATGATCCCGCAACTTTTCATTGACAACACTTCGAGAATTCTTCACATGACTGGATTTATCATTATCATCTCTCATATTACTTGTGTTCATTATATTTGTAAACTCAAATTGGGAGCCGGATTGACTTAATGAACTATGTTTACGTTTTCCACTTGAACTACCTTTGTCTTTGCTCTCACCATGATATGTCCAAACTTTATATGTTATGTCAAAACCGTGACACATTAAATGCTCATGCAACTTCATTTGACCACTAACCTCCTTTACATTTAGACATTTTCGACACGGACATTTAATGTACAATGGATTTTTAGTATTCTTGGTTGCATGAGCACAAAACTCCTCCACCCCTTTCTTATACTCTTCAGATAATCGATCCGCATTTACCCAGTCTCGATTCATCAAGAACAATACTACAAAAATCAGATAATACAATAATGAATTTAAAGCACATTTGAAGTCTTCAAGGCTCGACTTCCCCTCACATACATATATAAGAATCTTAAACACATATAAAGTATTTAAGGCACGACTTCCCCTCACATAACTTATAATTATGAAATTTAAGCATATTTGAAAATTCAACTTCCCTTCACATATATCACATGTATGAAATTTTGGCATATTTAAATATTTAATGCATAACGACACATCACATAATGCATATATATGAATTTTTAAACACATATGAAGTCTTTAAGACACGACTTCCCCTCACGTAAAGCATAATAAAGATAAATTAACTTCGAATGTACATTAACCTTCCGAATGCAATCCAAGCAATTTTGTCTTTCAATTTTTTGAAAATCTACAAAAAAATCAAGAAGATCACATTCATTAATAATTTATAAAATAAGATACAAAATTCAGAAATTATCAAATATTCAATCATAATCTGGAAATTGAGGCTAAATGAGTTTCGTTCTTCACAATTATCAATATACACTTCAATCATGAACTCAAAATTGAGGCTAAATATAATGAATGAAAAGTATTGTTTCTCAAACAAATATACACTTCAAACCCGTGAAAACTCTACTTAACACAAACATTGAAACATACCTTGACGCTCGAACTTCCTTCAATTCACTAACTCAACTCTTGCAAACTAAATTCTTAATTGAAATTATTTTCAATTGGTATTGCAATTGGGGGATAATACCAAACCGACTGACCTTGAAATTGGTATTACACTTGGGGATAATTTCATGAGCGAGATGGAATTAGCTGGGTTCGATTGAATTAGCTGGCGAGATGAAATTTTTATTTTTGGCGGAGAGTTTAGGGATTCGGACGATGTGGAATGAATTGGGATAATTTCGTTTTTGTAATTCTTTACAACTTAAATAGCGCTTTACTAGTATAGCGCTTCCACAAGCGCTATCTAGGTGGGAATATTTATATTATTATATTAATAAATTAACTACGTAACGTAAATTATAATAGCGCTTTAAATAAGCGCTATGCAATGAGTAACTTGCATAGCGCTTCGATTAAAATTTCCGCAAAGCGCTATGGCTGTATTTTTTTATTAGATTGTTTTTCTTTAATTTGAAAATTTGATAAAGCGCTATGCAAGCTGTTACTTAGATAGCGCTTTTAAAAAGTGTTATCTAAGCAGCGTTACCCAAGATGAAATCTGTAGTAGTGTATAATCATCTTATTTTTACCTTTGCGCATCCACTTGGGACACTTCGGATCTCACCCGCCGGGTACCCCAAATCACACCATCACCGTATAAACACAATACGCATGAATAAGCCAAAAAACGATTATGAAAGCTCTTGACCAGAAAACTGACGTATACATATATACATGACCACGCCAAGGCCGATAAGGCCATACAAAATCACTATCCACAGGATACCTGTCTACAAACCTCTAAAGAGTATAAAAAATCAAAATTATCATACCAAGACTAGAATGCAACTCTGAAACAAATAGAGTGCTCCAACAAAAGCTGAACCAACAATCTACCAGCGTGAACCATCACTCTCTTTAACTGAACCCGCAGGCATGAAACGCAGTGTCCCCCAGCAAAAGGAACGTCAGTACGACTTATGTACTAAGTATGTCAGGCATAAGAAATAACATAGCCAAGATATATCATTGTCACACCCCGAACCCCGGGCCCGTGACTGGTGCCCTACCTGGGCACCCTTCTACCTTAACAACTAAGTACATTGCGGAAATTAATAACAACTCATTTTTTTTCTTTTAAAACCAACGTACGTGCAAGGCAAAGCCGACTAGGCTGCCATATAATACATAAACAAAAGACACTACACCGTACATGAGTCCAATCCCACATGTGAATCTGCACCTCAGGAGTTAAATCGAACTATGACGGACAAGGCCCCGTACCCATAAGCGTACAAAGCACATCTTGAAAGAACTTATACCAAAAAGATAAACTCCAACGAAGGAGCTATCCAAAACTCGAGCGGTCCTACACTGCCGATCACCAAATCTGCATTACCTAAACTGCGGCGTGAGCACGGCCGAAGGAGGTCGATGCGAAGAATGTACCAAGTATGTGAGCGATGAAATGCGTAATAAAATCATAACGATCTAAACAAAGCGGGAGACATGTATGATATCCAACCTGATACATAACACATAAGCGATCATATCAAGTCGTGACGCAGCCCTCAAAGTCATTACTCAATATAGCCACGTGGGTCTCACGCCCGTAATATCAATCATGCGTGGAATCGCCCTCCGCTGCGATCCATGATGTAATAACACCAATAAGGATACATGAACACGGTCCACTCGTGTCCTAAATACCACGTGGTCTCATGCCCCGGAATCCCACATCGTAAAAGCATGACCATAGGGTAACACAAACAAATCTGGGGACATATATGATAATCAAATTACAACACATTGTGCCTTACTAACAATGAGAGTAAACAATAGTATCCTTACAATATAAACTAGGAAGCTCATGATCAAACAGACCATCCGCGCGCAGTATCATTTAGTCATCCTACTCGCGGGACTATTTCACCCGCGATAGGCGCGTGGACCCGCGTGAGGTATTCCTCGCATAGGACTATTTCACCGCGTAAGCCCTTACGGACTCGCATGAGGTATTCCTCGCATAGGTGGACCGCCCGCGTGGGACTATTTCACCGCGATAAGCCCTACGGACTCGCGTGAGGTATTCGCCGCATCGTGGGTAGCAAATCCACGGAATTATGCAAATGCCACCAACGGGAATGACCAACGACCGATATAACAATAGCACACAATGGCTATTTCCAAAGACACATAGGCAAATCCTTAATTACAAGCCAAAGTCCTTACCAAGGCACACTTAGAATAATTCTCTTTAACAAGCCAAAGTACTTATCAAGGCACACTTAGACAAATTCTCAATTTATCAAGCCAAAGTACTAATCAAGGCATACATAGAATAATTCTCTTTTAACAAGTCAAAGTACTTATCAAGGCACACTTAGACAAATTCTCAATTTATCAAGCCAAAGTACTAATCAAGGCATACATAGAATAATTCTCTTTTAACAAGTCAAAGTACTTATCAAGGCACACTTAGACAAATTCTCAATTTATCAAGCCAAAGTACTAATCAAGGCATACATAGAATAATTCTCTTTTAACAAGTCAAAGTACTTATCAAGGCACACTTAGACAAATTCTCAATTTATCAATCCAAAGTACTAGTCAAGGCATACATAGAATAATTCTCTTTTAACAAGTCAAAGTACTTATCAAGGCACACTTAGACAAATTCTCAATTTATCAAGCCAAAGTACTAATCAAGGCATACATAGAATAATTCTCTTTTAACAAGTCAAAGTACTTATCGAGGCACACTTAGACAAATTCTCAATTTATCAAGCCAAAGTACTAATCAAGGCATACATAGAATAATTCTCTTTTAACAAGTCAAAGTACTTATCAAGGCATACTTAGACAAATTCTCAATTTATCAAGCCAAAGTACAAATCAAGGCATACATAGAATAATTCTCTTTTAACAAGTCAAAGTACTTATCAAGGCACACTTAGACAAATTCTCAATTTATCAAGCCAAAGTACTAATCAAGGCATACATAGAATAATTCTCTTTTAACAAGTCAAAGTACTTATCAAGGCACACTTAGACAAATTCTCAATTTATCAAGCCAAAGTACTACATACGTACATTCTTTTATAAAAGACTCATTTCTATGTAAAGCCCCAAGATACTAACACCCGTAGTATCAAGGCGTGTCTATTTTTCAAAGTAAGTTACTACACTTTTAGAAAACTCATTTCAAAGCTTGAAATCAAGTAACTCCAAATTTTCACAATCTAGGCAACTTATGCCGATTAATCAAAATAGACAAATTTCTAAACCGTCCATAAAGCCGTTATAACCAACTTCCCATAAAGCCGTTATAACCCTTTATGGTTTTAGACATATCCATTCCTTCAATAGCCAAGAGACTTATACTATTAAAACCAAGTATCACATACTTACAAATCAAGTTCTTAACTTTCAAAATACTTCAAGTCTCTTAATAGTTAGAAAACAAGTTTTCTTCTACTTTTTAAACCTCAAGTAACTTCACCCTTAACACAAGTTACTTCTCTTAAATCATGTCATTTCTCCTCTTTTAAATCAAATAAGTAAATCACTCCTTTGACTCCCCTAAAGTCATTATAATGACCTTTAGGATTTTTGGAACTAAGGCACTAGCCAAAAGATTTGGAAACCACTTCCTTTTCAAGTCTCTATGTACTTTAAGAAAAATACCTTCACTTTTAAGAATCCAAACTTCACTAAGGAAATGGATTATACAACTTACAATTTAAACATCAAAGTACACTCAAGGAAGTACATAGAACAAATTCTATTTTAGGCAATCCAAATACAAGCAAGGAATGGATCATTCAAGGAGTAGAACTTACTTTCTTTATTCTAAGGAATCATGCTAGAAGAGGAGATAGTTCACATACCTTTTCGGATAAATCCTCAAGCTAAGCCGAATACGCCGTACGTAGAAGTGTCAACCTAAAATGGTCACAACAATACTATCAACTTCTAGTCTCTATGTAGAATAATACTAAGTATTTAGTCTCTAATTCTACGGAAAATCGGGCAGCACTTCCTTTGTTTCCACTCACTTTGCCACCTTTTTCAAGGCCGAATACAATAACCAACAAGCCACATTTAAGGCTCCAACAACAACCAAACAAAGGGGATTACACGCCTTACAATACGTGTAAAATTCCGCCCCACAATTCATACGAAATAGTCTAAGGCACACTAGCCATTCTCTACAACTTACATAGCAACACTAAGTCTTTTCCAATCCTTTTCCAATTTCAAGTTCTAAGGTCTAACATGTTATATAGTCTAAACAACTTCAACAACTACAATTTCCTTCTTTATACAACATGCGACGCTTAGACTAATAATCGACTTGAATTGTAATATTTAAGCTAAACATGCTAATTTTCGGATTAGGGTTCCAATAGCCAATAAACATATCAAACTTCATACTATATAACACATGCTTGCTAAAATTCATAGCTATAACAATAAGTAAGCCTTAACTATTAAAACGACAAAATTTATACCTTTCAAAGCCCTTAAAATTTTCAAGATTCGAAGTCGCGCCTTAGCAATTCTTAGCTCCTTTCCTTAAGTTCCAATCCTCTCCAAGCACTCCTTAGAAGCCTATGAAGAACCCATCTTCAAGTTCCAACTTCAAAGTTGAAGAACTCCATTAGTTTCCGCCTTGCGACTAACGTGAAAATACATTTTTTCCGAAATCTTTCTATTGAGATATCCTTACAACACTCTTAGGAACCTTGGGTTTAAGTCTTGTGGCTAATGGATCAAAACTACAAAATTTGTCTCTAAAAAAAACCCTTTGGCCGAGAGCTCTTAGTGGAGTCTTCAAAGTTTTTCAAATAATTCTAAGTGTAAATGAGCTAGTCTTGCACAAGTAGTATACTAATAACATAATGGAGGGCTTGGATAATAACACTTGTGAGGCTAAGATGAAAATCACATGGATCAAGCTTATGTGGCAAGTTGACAAGTCAACAATATCAAGCTTAGCAAGACTTATCTTCCACCATGGTAAATGACCATTTTACCCTTGGAATAATTCGACCAAGACCATGTGGGGGTGCCATGTGTCGCCCTCTCATTCGTCCATAAAATTCCGTAACCCTCGTGGGCCCCACAAAACGTAAAATTCCTCGGGTGGGCCCTACGTGACCAAATCCGTAAAAATAAATTTCCATAATATTAACAAGTTCCATACTCTTCAAATAATGCATTTTGAGAATCCAATTCTCAATAACGAACATTTTTCCTTTCCGACGTCCGGAAGGTTTTCCGTCGGAAAAACAATTCTTCCTTTCGTACAATTTCCAAGTCTTGTTTCCTTACGTACATTCTCTTATACATGTCCTGGACTTACGGGGTGTAACATTCTTCCCCCCTTAGAAACATTCGTCCCCGAATGTTCTTAGTCGGTTGTCAAGCTATACAAACTCCGGCATAAACTCTATACTATGCCTAACAATCAAAACTGCACAAGACCAACGATGCCACACATGGCCACCATATCATACGTAGACATAACAATGGACCTTTCGTCCGTGGTCCTTTCTCACAAAACTCGAAGGTTACAGTCTCCTCAAACACGGGATCCTTAGAGGTTCCTTTCTTCCTTACTTGTCATACTTTCTCGTACTTTCAAACTTATCTAGTACACGCACAAAACCTCAAATATTGTTTCTGTTCTCCAAATCCTTGGAGTTACTAACCAATCTTGGCCATTATGCTACTTGAATTTCTTCTAAGGCTCTTCTCGGTCCTTACGACCTAGTTCCGGTGGAACGCATCGACGAACTCGTACAACGATTAACTAAACTTGGGCCTGACATCCTCAGGACCCTATCACATAACGGGACCATTTCTAACTGACATTACCCCATTCCATACTATCGGCTGACCCGAAATGAGTCCATAACCCGACTCACCGTCACATTTAACTTCTCATTCTTAGTCTGAAATAAATCTCTCTCTTATCTCAAGGTACTTCTTACCCTACCCCCTATTCACTAGAGGTTCTTCACATAAGCCAAAGTATTTCTACTGCACAATCTTCCCTATCGGTCTTACACTTATACGGGGTAATTACAACTTGTGAACTTTATACAACTTATAGTCTCAGTTCACCTATCATTCTTGTCAACATTCTTACTTCTCACTTTACTAATCAAAGTATCCCTACCTCTGGGGTACTATCACTTACAACTGCTAGCACCGCTATCTTGGTCAATAACATAACTGCTTCTTCCTCGCGACCTATAGTCTTCTCCTAACCGAAAGCTGGAGGCTCGTCTGGGTCTCAAAACCTGGCGCAAAAGAACTCGCCGACTGCGGAACAACATCCGGTATAACCTGGGCATAAGCCCTATCAACTCTCTGAGTCTGACTAGTAGCTCCTGCTACTCCTTTGCCCTTCTGGGCGGCTGTTGCCCTCCTTGGAGGCATAACTGTAACACAACAAAACGTCAGAGAGGAATTATCTTACTAACACAGCTACATGTACGATCTTAGAGTGAGAAGAATAGAAACCAACTCTAAATGTCCCGTAGCCTCATGCATGGGTGTGGCGCGCAACACACCGATAATCAAGACTCTACTAGACACGCGGTCGTAGACATTCCGAGACGATCGCTTTGATACCACTCTGTCACGCCCCGAACCCCGGGCCCGTGACTGGTGCCCTACCTGGGCACCCTTCTACCTTAACAACTAAGTACATTGCGGAAATTAATAACAGCTCATTTTTTTTTTCTTTTAAAACCAACGTACGTGCAAGGCAAAGCCGACTAGGCTGCCATATAATACATAAACAAAAGACACTACACCACACATGAGTCCAATCCCACATATGAATACAGACCTCTAGGAGTTAAACTGAACTATGACGGGACAAGGCCCCGCCGTACCCATGCGTACAAAAGCATGCTGAAAGAACTTATACCAAAAAGATAAACTCGACGGAAGGAGCTATCCAAAACTACGAGCGGTCCTACACTGCCGATCACCAAGCTGCGTACCTAAACTGCGGCATGAACGCAGCCGAAGGAGTCGATCGAAGAATGTACCAAGTATGTGAGCGATGAAATCGTAATAAAATCATAAGTCTAAACAAAGCGGGAGACATGTATGATATCCAACCTACGATACATAACACATAGCGATCATATCAAGTCGTGGACGCAGCCCTCAAAGTCATTACTCAATATAGCCATGGGTCTCGCCCATAATATCAATCATGCGTGGAATCCTTCCTCCGCTGCCGTGATCCATGATGTAATAACACCAATAAGGATACATGAACACCCGGTCCCACTGTGTCCTAAATACCACGTGGTCATGCCGGAATCCCACATCGTAAAAGCGTGACCATAGGGCAACACAAGCAACTCCGGGGACATATATGAGAATCAAATGACAACCCCTGGTGCCTGACTAACACTGAGAGTAACCAGTAGGATCCTTACAAGATAAACTAGGAAGCCCATGATCACAACAGGACCATCCGCGCGGTATCATTTAGCCATCCTACTCTTGGGACTATTTCACCGCATAGGCGCGTGGACCCGCGTGAGGTATTCCTCGTGATAGGACTATTTCACCCGCATAAGCCACCACGGACTCGCATAGGTATTCCTCGCATAGGTGGACCCGCCGCGTGGGACTATTTCACCGCATAAGCCCTACGGACTCGCGTGAGGTATTCGCCGCATCGTGGGTAGCAAATCCACGGAATTATGCAAATGCCACCAACCGGGAATGACTCAAACGACCGATATAACGATAGCACAACCGGCTATTTCCGGACACATAGGCAAATCCTTAATTACAAGCCAAAGTCCTTACCAAGGCACACTTAGAATAATTCTCTTTAACAAGCCAAAGTACTTATCAAGGCACACTTAGACAAATTCTCAATTTATCAAGCCAAAGTACTAATCAAGGCATACATAGAATAATTCTCTTTTAACAATTCAAAGTACTTATCAAGGCACACTTAGACAAATTCTCAATTTATCAAGCCAAAGTACTAATCAAGGCATGCATAGAATAATTCTCTTTTAACAAGTCAAAGTACTTATCAAGGCACACTTAGACAAATTCTCAATTTATCAAGCCAAAGTACTAATCAAGGCATACATAGAATAATTCTCTTTTAACAAGTCAAAGTACTTATCAAGGCACACTTAGACAAATTCTCAATTTATCAAGCCAAAGTACTAATCAAGGCATACATAGAATAATTCTCTTTTAACAAGTCAAAATACTTATCAAGGCACACTTAGACAAATTCTCAATTTATCAAGCCAAAGTACTAATCAAGGCATACATAGAATAATTCTCTTTTAACAAGTCAAAGTACTTATCGGAAGCACTTAGACAAATTCTCAATTTATCAAGCCAAAGTACTAATCAAGGCATACATAGAATAATTCTCTTTTAACAAGTCAAAGTACTTATCAAGGCACACTTAGACAAATTCTCAATTTATCAAGCCAAAGTACTAATCAAGGCATACATAGAATAATTCTCTTTTAACAAGTCAAAGTACTTATCAAGGCACACTTAGACAAATTCTCAATTTATCAAGCCAAAGTACTAATCAAGGCATACATAGAATAATTCTCTTTTAACAAGTCAAAGTACTTATCAAGGAACACTTAGACAAATTCTCAATTTATCAAGCCAAAGTACTACATACGTACATTCTTTTATAAAAGACTCCTTTCTATGTAAAGCCCCAAGATACTAACACCCGTAGTATCAAGGCGTGTCTATTTTTCAAAGTAAGTTACTACACTTTTAGAAAACTCATTTCAAAGCTTGAAATCAAGTAACTCCAAATTTTCACAATCTAGGCAATTTATGCCGATTAATCAAAATAGACAAATTTCTAAACCGTCCATAAAGCCGTTATAACCAACTTCCCATAAAGCCGTTATAACCCTTTATGGTTTTAGACATATCCATTCCTTCAATAGCCAAGAGACGTATACTATTAAAACCAAGTATCACATACTTACAAATCAAGTTCTTAACTTTCAAAATACTTCAAGTCTCTTAATAGTTAGAAAACAAGTTTTCTTCTACTTTTTAAACCTCAAGTAACTTCACCCTTAACACAAGTTACTTCTCTTAAATCATGTCATTTCTCCTCTTTTAAATCAAATAAGTAAATCACTCCTTTGACTCCTAAAGTCATTATAATGACCTTTAGGATTTTTAGAACTAAGGCCTAGCCAAAAGATTTGGAAACCACTTCCTTTTCAAGTCTCTATGTACTTTAAGAAAAATACCTTCACTTTTAAGAATCCAAACTTCACTAAGGAAATGGATTATACAACTTACAATTTAAACATCAAAGTACACTCAAGGAAGTACATAGAACAAATTCTATTTTAGGCAATCCAAATACAAGCAAGGAATGGATCATTCAAGGAGTAGAACTTACTTTCTTTATTCTAAGGAATCATGCTAGAAGAGGAGATAGTTCACATATCTTTTCGGCTAAATCCTCAAGCTAAGCCGAATACGCCGTACGTAGAAGTGTCAACCTAAAATGGTCACAACAAGACTATCAACTTCTAGTCTCTATGTAGAATAATACTAAGTATTTAGTCTCTAATTCTACGGAAAATCGGGCAGCACTTCCTTTGTTTCTACTCACTTTGCCACCTTTTTCAAGGCCGAATACAATAACCAACAAGCCACATTTAAGGCTCCAACAACAACCAAACAAAGGGGATTACACGCCTTACAATACGTGTAAAATTCCGCCCCACAATTCATACGAAATAGTCTAAGGCACACTAGCCAATTCTCGGCCAACTTACATAGCAACACTAAGTCTTTTCCAATCCTTTTCCAATTCCAAGTTCTAAGGTCTAACATGTTATATAGTCTAAACAACTTCAACAACTACAATTTCCTTCTTTATACAACATGCGACGCTTAGACTAATAATCGACTTGAATTGTAATATTTAAGCTAAACATGCTAGTTTTCGGATTAGGGTTCCAATAGCCAATAAACATATCAAACTTCATACTATATAACACATGCTTGCTAAAATCCATAGCTACAACAATAAGTAAGCCTTAACTATTAAAACGACAAAATTTATACCTTTCAAAGCCCTTAAAATTTCCAAGATTCGAAGTCGCGCCTTAGCAATTCTTAGCTCCTTTCCTTAAGTTCCAATCCTCTCCAAGCACTCCTTAGAAGCCTATGAAGAACCCATCTTCAAGTTCCAACTTCAAAGTTGAAGAACTCCCTTAGTTTCCGCCTTGCGACTAACGTGAAAATACATTTTTTCCGAAATCTTTCTATTGAGATATCCTTACAACACTCTTAGGAACCTTGGGTTTAAGTCTTGTGGCTAATGGATCAAAACTACAAAATTTGTCTCTAAAAAAAACCCTTTGGCCGAGAGCTCTTAGTGGAGTCTTCAAAGTTTTTCAAATAATTCTAAGTGTAAATGAGCTAGTCTTGCACAAGTAGTATACTAATAACATAATGGAGGGCTTGGATAATAACACTTGTGAGGCTAAGATGAAAATCACATGGATCAAGCTTATGTGGCAAGTTGACAAGTCAACAATGTCAAGCTTAGCAAGACTTATCTTCCACCATGGTAAATGAACATTTTACCCTTGGAATAATTCGACCAAGACCATGTGGGGGTGCCATGTGTCGCCCTCTCATTCGTCCATAAAATTCCGTAACCCTCGTGGGCCCCACAAAACGTAAAATTCCTCGGGTGGGCCCCACGTGACCAAATCCGTAAAAATAAATTTCCATAATATTAACAAGTTCCATACTCTTCAAATAATGCATTTTGAGAATCCAATTCTCAATAACGAACATTTTTCCTTTCCGACGTCCGGAAGGTTTTCCGTCGGAAAAACAATTCTTCCTTTCGTACAATTTCCAAGTCTTGTTTCCTTACGTACATTCTCTTATACATGTCCTGGACTTACGGGGTGTAACAATCATAATCTGAAACAGAAACACTGACCAACAATACATACATCTGAGAGCCCTAGTACATATGTCTAAATGTTATGCAATACCAATGCAGTATACCGATGGCCACACATGCGTCTTTCTTTTCATAACAGCATTTGTGGGCATAATATACATAATTGTCATGCATGATGCAAATGTGGTATACTATCTATTTTCCATAACCGTCACACAGGCTTTCGGTTATATTGGAATCCTACTTTCTGATAACCTCCACACAGGCTTTCGGTAGTATCAGAATCTTACTTCCCATGACCGCCACACAGACTTTCGATCCAATCATAATCGCCACACAGGCTTTCGGTCCAATCATAACCGACACACAGGCTTTCGGTTATATCTTATAAGCCATGATGGCTAGCCATACTAGCTTCAATGTTGGCCTCTTAGAGATTTTTTGTGATAATCTGTACCAACTGCAGGTGGTGTGCGTATATGTAACACCCCATTTTAAACCGGAGTCGAAAACGGGATTCTTACGTATGGTTGATTCCTAGAATGTATTTAAAGGAGTCGCCACCTAATTATTATAGTGAATTAGGACACTTATTAAATAACATAAAAATGCTATAAATGATCTCCATTTAAAGGTCTGCAAAAAAGCTATGTGAGATTCTGGGTAAGGGCTCTTCATTATCCTAAAGGGAAGGGGTTAGACACCCTAAAGGATCCGCTAACTTGCGGTTGTCCGTTCAAACCTAGGGTTAATTATTATTCTAAGATGCAATACATGTTTTGAAAAAGTATTTAAGCAAAAGATGTTTGTAAAAATGTATTATTGACCAACGTGAAATATAGGGTTTGTTTAAAACATATAAAGTTAGTTCTAGTTAAAAAAATGCATTTAAAAAGTAATTTGAAAGCACATGAAACTATTCTATAAGGTATATATATTGCTTAACATAATATAAAAAAATGACCAAAATATATTCTTAAACATAGGATGTGAAAATATATATCACGCAAAGGTCAAGAATCCTACAATTTAAATAGGGATTTATAGAAAATGAGTTTCTTATGTTAGAATTTAGTGACAAATAATGTTTTGACTACCTAAATACTTATGTGAATGGAAGACTACTAAATAGTTTGATTATAACTTAAGCAAGCTAAAATAATTAACTTTAAAGGGGGAAGGCAAATTTCTAATGTCAAGCTACTTTATAGTCTATTGGTTCAAGGTTTAACTATTATGAGTATTCTACTAATTAATGTAGCGTTAGACATATAATTTACAACAAATAAATGAGGCAAAATAATTAATAAGATGACTCGAAGGAGTGGCAATGTCATTCTGCCTGCGGTTTGGAATTAATTGCATATGCGGATATAGATGCACATAAGTGGGGGTCTCCATTTGACGAAAGTCGCGATGAGTCTCGCCGGGAGACTCTTCATTTTTGCTCCGGTGCATTTCATGTGAATAAAAGAAAAAGAAAAAAAAAGATTAGTATGCGCCCAAAACTTGTTCTGTACGACATAAATGAGGATGAATACGGAATTAAACACATAGATACATGTCTAAAATATTTAATATCGCTGATGATAATTAACAGAGGAAAGATAAGTTAACCTGACCAACGTATAATAAACCCAAATACCTCAAAACAAGATAATGGGCCAAAATGCAACAATATATAAGCAAACAATAGGGAGCAGACCCGCGGCCCATAGCTCTTAGGCTAAATAAATTGAAGGGCTCAAATTTCTCATTTTTGGTTTGAACTATATTAGTACTGAATTATACTTCTTCTGTGCTAACTAGTAGGATGCAGCCAGTGATGGCCCAATGTGACACAAACCAGTCCATGTAAATACAAGATGTTGGTATAAAAGCTGTCTAAATGACTCAGCAAGCAGATTTTGACACAAAGTAACTTAGGAAGTGAAATAATATGATATGAGCACATATAGGAACTAAATGAATTCAAAACAAGACTTGGGACATGGAACACCTCGTAAACGATTCATGACATGCTGAACAAGAAAACATATTAATTCCATTCATCATACCAAGTTTAAAACTAACAATTACACAGAACCAGTTACTTATTGCACTCTGTTTTGTATTTAAACATGCAGGGGAAAGATATGACTCAATACATGCTTCTTAGGAAACTGAACTTGCCAGAAGATGCGTACAGAAAGACCCCTTCTTAACTGGTTATGTCTAAGCACAGGTTTAAAGAGAATATGATGCCCTATGACTGGCTCAAAACATAAACATGAGACTTTGGACAGCAAGACCACGAATAGGAAACCAAATATAAAACCTATACCTTTCTAGTTCACTTGAAACCGGCAGATAAACAATTTTCAGAATGGAATAGAGACATATATGCTTATTCTTAAATGATTTAGTCAATCAGCAGAAACTGGTATATGTTCTTAAATGCGTAATAGGCATAACTAGATAAACAGACAAGGAGTCATAAACATAATGGACTATCCGGGTCATGCTTGAGTATTGCGATCCTAAAACATGTCATATGTTAGATCTGTTGGCCCTAATAGGTTTAAATATACATATGATGACTCAACGGTTATGAGAGACATACAGATGACACTTGAATATTTATTCTGGGACTGAAATCTGGGTATAATGCATACCTGCTTCAAATAGACTATTTTAGACACGTATGTATGCAGTCAGCCACAGAATATAGGTATAAGGCACTCCTGTTCATCATTTAGTATACAATTCTGCTTTACAATGATTTTATTTATCATTCCCACATAACGTAAACTTTAATTACACCCAAGACAGTGGAAACAAAGTATAATAAATATTATGATAGATATTATACTTGTATAGTTAGCTTATAGTAAATACATTACCATTTTTAAGAGATGAGAACGCGGGGGGTTTATTTTACAATTAAAGTGTTTGTTACTTTATCGGGAGGATAACACGACATTGTAAATCGTATATCCTTGATCTTAGTAACATTTTGATTGGAGGTCGGTCTTAGGTTATTAAAATACAGTAGTGATATTTTAGAAAAACAAGTAAAGGATTTGAATCTTTTGAATGCAAGCATATAAATATACAAACACATAGACACATAATTCTTTTGAAATTTGGGTTGTTATGACATATATGTGGACATATAATCTTTCTTATGATCTTTTGGAAAATGAGTAAGAGGTTTGAATCTTGAATGTAGGCACATAAATATACATGCATATAAACACATAATCCTTTTAAATACTGGTTGTTGTTATTTCCGGGAGCATGTCGGCTTGATTTTACAATTCGGGATTAGACCTCGTAATCCCTTTTACTTCCCGCTAGCTATTTGTTAGGAGAAGTATTTATTTATAGAGAAAGTTACAAGAAACAACATATGTAGCGAATTTCGGTTTTAACAATTCATCATGATTAATACTGATTTTTGAATTTAACATATCAATACATTCCTACTAACATCCAGTCGCATACTAGCAAGTTAAAACAGAATATCCAAGTCAGTGTTTACACAACCATCAGCATACAACCAACAAAATGGATCTACGACCCTTATACAATCGTTATACACTCAATCATACCCTCAGAAAGTACTATCGAAGCACACGTTCATGCTCAAAACAGAGTCGACGCTACAAACATCGAAGGCTACTGCTAATAGACCTATCTGGAAACAGTGACCGATCCAAATCGAACAAATTTGAACAGAATGATACAGACACCATCACGCAGGACACATAGTATCAATTAGACAATTAAATAAATGAAAGAGAAAGGATTTCCAGACCTTTTGTGGACAGCGAACCGAGGCGACGACAAATGTTTTTCTAGAATCGTCGACGGGAAGTTCGCAAAAGGAACTGTTTGCAAGAATCAATGACAATAAACTGGAAGCGAGGAAGGGATGCTAGGCTTCGACTGCTAAGAGTAATCTCCGCGACTGATGCCTGATCGATGATATGGGTCTCCTGCCTTCTTCCTCTCTCTTTTCCCCGAATGCCCCTCTCCGTTTATGCCTTTGCATGTGCTTATATAGCCCTCGCTCGAGTTCTAAGGTTGGTAAGTAAATAAAGGCTGATTTGGGTTGCTGATTTTGTAAGATTCTTGCCATAGAATGGGCGATTTTATTGCAAGATTTTCGGGTTGATTTAGTACTGATCTTGTGAGCTTTCTCGAGTGTAATTTTAGAAAGTAAATATGGTATGTAACGATTTTGAATGGCACTGGTAAGAGAAAGGAAAGTCGCCGGATTCTCAGGCGAGAATCTCATGGCTGTGAGTCTTTATTGCGATTGAAACTTAGGTTTCGTGCAGGTTTAGGTTTGTTGTGAGGAGGCGATGGGTAAGGAGAGTAGGAAATAAGGGCTTAGGGAGATGGGTGAGGAAATAATTTGGAGCGTTGGGCTTGAGTAGAGGCGTCGGGTTGGGCACGGACGACGGGTAGTGGGACTGTGCCTTAGGCTATTTAATTCTAGGAGTTTAATTAGTTTTAGGCTAGTTAATTAATTAGCTAATTAATTCTAGGTACGTGTATTATTAATTAATTAGTGATAACTTAAATTAACAAATGTGATTAAGTTATTTAGGTGCTTTATCAATCTAATTGTTATAATAAATGCGGGCGTGTCATTTAATTAGTGCTTAATATTTTAGAATGCGTCGCTATTATTTAAAATCTTATTATTGTGCATTATTGCGAAGTTAAATTAAAATTGAATTGAGTTTAGATTAAATTATTTAAATGCTAAATGCAAGTATGATGTTTAAGAAAAGTTTTATAAATGCGACGCTATTAAATGCATGTATTAGATTAAAATTGATTTTAAAAATTACAAATGATTATGAAATTCTCTTGAGTATTAATAAATGCGGCTATGCTACTTGACACGACGTTGTTGCTAAATTATTTATTTTATGTATTTATTATTTATTATTAGGGATTATGACGAGACTCTAAGTGCGTAACTTTCTACGTAAGACGCGGTGTCGTTATTAAATTACTTATTTATGCATGTATTAATGTTTTATTGCTGCATTTTATTATTTTAAAATTATTAGAATTATTGTTGAAAGTTAGTGTAATTCTATAGTTAATGACTGGACGGGAGGGTCAAAATTGGGTGTCAACAATAAGAATCAAATAAATGAAAACCTAAAAGGACAAACGTAACCTAACTATTAGGGAAAATCAAAACAACAACAACAACATACCCAAGGGAAGATCAAAAGAAAAAAAATCGAATATTTCAGATATCCGAAAATAGAAAAATTGTGATTCGTATCCAATCCGATTTTTTTCGGATATCCGATCCGAAATATCTCAAAAAAACGGATCGAATATCCAATTTTTCGGATCGGATCGACCGGATAGCAGATCGGATCCGATTATTATGAACAACCCTAATAATTTTGGTTGTCCTGATTTAAATTTGATGTGCTAAGTTTGTATTCGGAATATATTGAAGAACTAGAAGATTCATCAAGAATTAATTTGCTTGTTCTCATGATAAATTGATTACACCATCTAATGTTGGGATTGAATTCCCTAAATTCTAAAAAATATAAAAGGTGAATAAGGGTCTGTTCACCTGTTATGTGATGTCTTAAATAAATGCATTAATAAGACGGTCACATGTGCATTTATTTTCAACCCGCAGTTTGACATATGCAAAATAGCTTGCTCAATATAATTGAGTTGAGAGCACAATTTTCAGATTATATAATCAAGATAATTCATTTTGTTAATGTTGGTTTATATTCAAACTAGTTTCGCATTGAATGTCTCCGATAAATAGCTAAACCATTACGAATGAGAACAAAGCTTCATGTGTTGATATGAAATATGATATATTGCATACAACGACATTTGTATGCTTCAGACTAATAAATTATGATAAATTCTCCCCTCATAATTGGTTCAAGACCAGGAACTAAATATTTTCATCCAATAGTTTTGTTGTGAGATATATAATTAATGAATCTACCATGATGCACACAGATGGATTTCCCAAAGAAGGTGAAAATGTCTGTTAGTTTTTCTAATATTAGGGTAGAGAGAATAAATAGCTAAGAAATATATTGTGAATTATCACCAGTATGATCCTTGTTCAAATGATAATTTAAGTCAAATGCTAGAAGCATTTGTTGACCCAACTATTTTATATTACAACTGAAAGATGCTCCTAAATGTCCTTGAAGGACAGGGCTTACAACATGCGTGAAGCATGATAGACAAATCGGTTTCAAATACAATAATCCTTGAAAAATGAGAGGAGCAAATGATCAAAATGATTATAATAAGGAGGCAATGTGCTCTTGAAGAGCCTACGACATAACATTTCATAAAACCTCATACGAGGTTAATGAAGTGATAAGATCTTAGTAAGTTGTGTCTAATTGCAAATCGATACAAAATGATATCTCATCGACGATATATTTGATACAATATAGTGCGCACTATTGTATAATATTATGAAGATCTGAACTCTACATCTCTTAAAGCATATTGATGTAGGAATAATTACCAAGTAGATAATCTTGATATATTTACTGGACCTGCAGTCCTGACATGAGAATATGTCATGTAAATTAACTACTAAATGAAAATTGTCTCAGTGTAATAGCTCACGTGATAAAATTATATGGATTTTTTGAAGGATTGAAAATGCTTGAAGCATATAGAAGTTATTGAAAAACTTGTTTGTAATCCATAAATGGATTAAATGAACTAAGGTTGATGTACTGAAATCACCTTAATAAATATTTAGTGATGAAGGGTACAAAGATGACTATGTTTACCTTCTTCCCTTTATGATATTCAAAATCTTTCATAAGGTTGTGCAAGTTGCTGATTTGAATGTGATTGGAAATTTTGAAAAGTTTTTGAAAAACAGTAGATTACCTCCTAAAAGAAGTTGAAATGAGAAAATTAGTTTGGTCCTGAAGTGCCATATATTTGTTCAATTGATGCATTTATTTATCTTGATATAACTATGAACATGATATAATTTCTTCCTTACATAGAGATACTGAAATAATATCAATTGCATATTGTTGATTTGATGAGAGAATTTTTCCAAAAGTAGGGGCAAAGAATAATGAAATAAAAAGGAATTTTTTGTGGAAAATTCATTCATCATCTCATCTTGATCTACATGCTTCTATTAGTGAGCAAGAGATCCAAAAGATTATTCACTTACAGAAAATAGCAAATCAAATGTCAGATGCATTTACATATTTGAAAAGGATTACCGAATCACATATCCCTGCAGAGAATGTCCCAATTCAGATTGATGTCCATGTAGGACCATCTACTAGTATCATAGCAAATAAGTCCAAAAGCACGCCTGAAGCATGATAGACCACTGGGTTCTAAGAATCGAAATCCTACTAAAAGAAAAATAAATGGTCAAGCTAACACTAAGTAAGAATCTCATAAAGAAATGCAAGATTTGATCAATCATGTTATTCTTGAAGAAATCAATGAGCTGCAAACTCAAGAAAATGAAGAAATATCAATAAATCCAATTGATGTTATGACTATTTGAATCTCTTGGAAATAAATATGGTTTGAAATAAACATAATCTTATATGAAGATAATGTAGCATGCATTGCTTAATTGATTGAAGGGAAGATTCAGAAAAGGAGATAGGACGAAAGCACATTTCAACAAAGTTATTCTTCACACATGAGCTCCAAAAGAATGGTAATATCAACGTGCAACAAATGCATTCAAGTAATAATATGACTGATTTGTTCACTAAGTCTCTACTAACTGTAACTTTCGAGAAGATGGTGCACAAGATTGGAATATGAAGACTCAAGCATTTGGACTGAAGTTCTCATCAGGGAGCGTTAATACATGTACCCTTTTTTCATATAAGGTTTTGTCCCACTGGATTTTTCTTGTAATGTTTTTAATGAGGCAACCAAAATGTGTATTATTAGAAATATGTACTCTTTCCTTCACTAGAATTTTCCCACTGGTTTTTTCTAGTAAGATTTTAATGAGGCATTTGTCTACCAAGGGGGAGTGTTATGGATATTATCATATTGTGGATGTCTATCTTTAGGAGAAATATTAGAGCTAATAACTTTGGGACCAAGTAAATTCTCTCCTTTAAATAGAGACTTTCTTCTCTCTTTCTTAACAATATTCTTGTTCTAGCTTTATTATTGTTATTATTATTATAATTATTATTATTAATATTATTATTTCATAACACATCTAAAGTTTGTCGCTGTTAATTATATACATGAACCGACCCTTCATCGCGATCGCTGAAGTGTCTCTCGTGGTCGCAAAGTGCAACATTGTCAGACTCTATCGTGATCGCAATTCGGACCTCGTGTTCGCGTAGCATGTTTAATTTGATCAATTAGTCAACGCTATTTTTTTTTTGCGATTACGGTGAATGGATCGCGGTCACGAAAGCAAAAATCCCTTGACCTACTAACTCTCTAACTAACCCTTCACAATCTCAGGTGTTTGATCTCGCAATCAGGGTACACTAATACCAACAAAAAAATGTGTTGAAACACCCCCCCGAGCCCTTGAATTTCCACCTGGACCTTATCGACAAATCCCAAATAGGTATACAAACTTACTTAAAGCTTCAAAACATAAATTCTATCACATTTTAGTAAATTAGGGATGTGGTTGTTACAAAGAGTTAGGAAAAAGTGACATAACACTTTTTTTTTTAAAACTCAGCTGTGGCAACTCTTCATAGGAAAGGAATGTTAAAAATAGGGTTGCCTTCAAAATCGATTGATTGAGTGTTGTCGTCTCTTTATGTGCATTTTTAAAAATAGAATTTTGTATTGAATATTTTTCATTCATTATTTCATTCCGTAGTAAATATACTAAAGTACAAGTATAATCCTAGGCTATAATTATGATAAGTAATGACTAAAATATATATCTACCATATACAAAATATACATAATTATGAATATATAGAATATACATAATTATGACTAATTATATTTTCCTATTTTATCACACCTCCGCCGTCAAAGCGGGAGTTCGGCGTATGCTAGGACTGTCCCGAAAGTCTTCAAATAAAACCAGCGGAAGACCTTTTATAAAAATATCGGCAATCTGATAGCGTGACGGGACATGTAAGACACGTACTTGTCCACAAACAACCTTTTCGCGAACAAAATGACTATCTAGCTCAATATGTTTAGTGCGTTGATGTTGAACCGGATTCCCATTATCATAATAAACCAATATCGCCTTCAGAACCGGACAATGGAGCTCCAAAAGAAGGTTTCGCAGCCAGCAAGATTCATACATCATATTGGAAACTCCTCAATATTCTACTTTGGAACTAGATTTGGACACTGTTACTTTTCGTTTGGAGGACCAAGATATCAAATTGTCACCGAAAAATACACAATAACCATACGTGAATCGTCTAGTATTCGGAAATCTACCCCAGTCAACATATGTGTAAGAAATAAGAGTGGGTGTCGAAGACGGATATAAATGCAAGCCATGATCGAGAGTGCCCTGAATGTAGCGCACAATATATTTGGGATCATGCATGTGATCCTCCATCGGGTTGTACATAAATAGAAAAACATGTTGCATAACATAAGATATGTATGGCCTCGTGAAAGTAAGATATTGCAGGGCACCTGCAAGGCTACAGTAATGTGATGGATCGGTATATGACTTGCTGGAAGAAGCACTCAACTTGGTTTAGTATCAAACGGAGTGGAGGTTGGCTTACACGATGACATGATAGCTCGTTCAACGATCTCTTCTCCATACTTATTTTGAGACAAAAATAAATCACATGCATGACGCGTTACAACTATCCCTAAGAAGTAACTTAGTGACCCTAGATATTTCATTGCAAATTTTTGAGCCAAGAAGTGACATGATAGACTTACGCAGAACATCAAATGAGATAGTTAATATAATATCATCCACATACAAAAAATGTAAGCTATAACACTACACTGACAATATATGAATAGAGAATGATCAAACCTACTGTTAGAAAACCTAATATGAGAAACACAATCTGCAAACCTCTTGTACCAGGCCCGATGTGCTTGTTTAAGCCCATACAATAATTTCTTCAACAGGCACACATGATTAGGATAAGTGGGGTCTCTGTACCCTATTTGTTGATACATATACACTGTTTCATTGAGTTCTCCATACAGGAATACATTATTTACATCAGGTTGATGAAGCGGCCATGTCACGACCCGAACCGGGGCCCGTGACTGGTGCCTTACCACGGGCACCCTCGTGATACAACATCAGAGAAAATCAGCGGAAATAAAAACATAAACATGAAACAAGAGACATGATAGATAAACAGGCCAACCAAAACAGTTGCCTTCTGTATATATACATAAAAAAACCCGAACAGTTATCCTTTTTACAAACTCTGCCTGGCAAAGATTACTACAGGACCTGCAAGTGACAACAACTATGACGGACAGGGCCCCGCCATACCACGAATGTACAAGAACCTCTGGACTCAGTGGTAACATACCAAAAGATAAGCCTCCGAGAAACGGGGCTTCCCTGTCTGGCTGTGATCCATGAGCGAGGATCCACGGTAGATGTACCTCTACTGCAGGCGTGAGCGCGGCCAGGAGGTCGATCTGGCAGTACCAAGTATGTGGCGAAAATCGTAAATGAAATCATAACAGTCTATATAAAAACAGGAGACATGTATGATAACCAAACTACAGTTCATAACATAAAAGCAGTCATGTCAAGTCAGGGACTCACGCCCTCAAAGTCATCCCTCATGCCCGTGGAACTCCTTCCTCACTGCCGGCAGTCTAGGTATAAATCGTGTGGAATACGTGTCTCGGCCCATCTCATGGGACTCGATAAAGAACGGTGGAATACGTGTCTCGGCCCATCGTGGGACTCGATAAAGAATCGTGGCATACGTGTCGCGGCCCATCTTCTGGGACTAGATAAAGAATCAGGTGGAATACGTGTCTCGGCCCATCTCATGGGACTCGATAAAGAATCATACATAACAGATCAGCCGGCCCACCAACGAGACGGTGGTATAGAAATACAAGACTTGCACAACAAGGCTATCACACGCAAACATAGGCGATTACACGCGGCAAGTACTTCCATTTTACGCCAAGGCCAGTTCTAACCCCAAAGTATTACGTCGTTAAATTCCTTAAAAGATCCAATTCTTTTATAAAGGTCACCGATACCGTAGTATTAAAAACAGAGTGACTCACATTTTTAAGTAAACCAGAACACTTTCTTTTAAAAATCAAGTAACAACATTATTTTCCAAACGTTCAAGTTTGCCTAATTTAAATGCTCAAGTCTCTTATTTTAGAAAGGTTTCATAACTCATAGTCTTAATCTCTTTTAAAACAATTGAGTAACATAAGTCTTATGTGTGAAGTTTATCCTTGTTTATAACAATCTTGTTCAAAGATCCATGATCTAGGAAATGTAATACAATCTTGTCTTATCTTAGCTACATGCGGATGGAGGTTTCTACTGGTTTTAATAACAATTAGTCAATACATTTCCTTTATTAACGCTGCAATGGTTTGTTCGATACTTATTCTCATTTCCGAAATCAGTAAAACATTATTCTTTAAAAGCCAAGTACTCATTACTCACGAATGAGGTTTCACAACTTTTTAACAAAATTCATAGTTCTTAACATTTCATAAAACGTCATTTATAAGTTAAGTCTCTTATCTTTCAAGATCAAGTCTCTTAACTTCTAAAATTAATAAATCATTCTATTACTCACATAAAGTCGTTATAACTAACTTCCCATAAAGCTATTATAACATTATATGTTTTAAACCAACCAAAACTCGTTTAGCACACGTACGTCTACCGTACTACATAGTTCACAACAAACATGCTAGAAAGGATAGGAAGAGGTTCACATACCTCGCGACGATTATCGACAAATAGCAAAACGCTCCAAGTACTTCAACCCGTCGGCTACTCCTTAAGCCAAGTAGATCACGCCACACGTAGTACTCCACTCCTAAAACGGTCATAGTACTTTAATCAAACCTTTCTCACCATTGAAGACTTATACCAATAAAAAGCCCTCTAATTCTACGGAAAATTCGGCAGCACTTCCCCCGTTTTTACTCACTTTTCCATCTTTCTCCAAGGCCCGAATAACCGTAATATATATACCATATATATATATATAAGGCGTAATAACTAACCAACATAAAGAAGGAGATTACACGCCCAAACGGTAACGCGGTTTACTATCACGCCTTCATAACAACAATAAGTAAAAGAAGGGGATTACGCTACAACCGTAACGCGGTTTACTATCACGCCTTCATAACAATAAGTAAAAGAAGGGATTACGCCCCAACCGTGCGCGGTTTACTATCACGCCTTCATAACAATACAATAATTAAAAAGGGGATCACACGCCCAGCGAACGCGATTGAAAAATCTTCCCTTAATGTAAATGTAAATACTGATCCAATGTAAATACGGTCCAAAGTAAATCGGTCCAAAGTAAATACTTGTTGGGGTCCTTGGCCAACTTTGTCCATTTTACTTATCCAATTTACTCATTAGTCATCCAACTTATATTTCCATTCTTAATATAAGTTATAGTTACTTTGTTAATTACTTCTTCACAAGTAAGATACGTTTTTACCATTTTAATGGCAAACGGCCAATCCTTTCTTTTAACAAGTTAACAAGATCCAACTCTTCCAAACTTTACTCCATATATTACATACTCCATAATATACTTATAATATATGTATAATGACCAAATCACAAAGAGGTTAAGATTCACTACCTCAAATAGCCCAAAATTATCCAAGAACTTAATGTCGTTCCAAGCAAGTCTTAGCTCCAATCTTTATGTTACAAACCACCACAAATCACCCTAAGAAGCTCCTCACCATCATCTCTTCAAGAACCAACTTAAACAAGTGAAGAACACTTAGGCTTTTCTTTACAAGAGCTCTCGGCCAAGGTGGCCTTTTTGAGGCTAGGGGTGAAATCTTTTCCAACTTT
The DNA here is from genome assembly GCA_029844215.1 of Przewalskia tangutica. Taxonomy (NCBI): domain Eukaryota; kingdom Viridiplantae; phylum Streptophyta; class Magnoliopsida; order Solanales; family Solanaceae; genus Przewalskia; species Przewalskia tangutica. The sequence continues at coordinate 47,572,373 of CM056723.1, forward strand.
TGGGTAAGAGTCTTCCTAATACACTAGGGAAGAACACTTAGGAGTTTAGGAATTATTGGACAAGGTTAGGTTAGAGAGGGGGGGTGTTCGACGAGAGCTAGGGGAGAGGGAGGGAGAGGAAAATATTTCTCAAGTCTTGAAATATCTAAGTGTGCAAGATTTCATCAACAAAGGGTGCATATATAGGACAACCAAGGGCTAGGATGAAGGCAAGTGTGTGGTTGAGATTGGGGACAAGTGTGGGTGGGACCCACAAGCCACTTGTCCACACAAAATATCTTGCAAGACTTGGCCACTTGTCTTGGCCACTTGGCACACAATTTCGGCCACAAGGCCACCTAGGGGGGTGACACGTGTCGCCCTCCTACTCGTCCAAAATATTTCATCTTCCGAAAATATCCCTAATGGCCAAAATCTCAAAAACAAAGCGGGCACCACCACACAGTAAATTTCTCCCGTGGGCCCCACGTGACCAATTCCGGAAATAAAATTCCATAATTCTAATATAATTCAAGAAGCCCAAATACCAAATCTGGGAATCCAATTCCCATCAACGAACCTTTTTCCTTCACAAAACCCGGAAACTTTTCCGTCGAAAAATCACATCTTCCTTTCTTTCCAATATTTCTGTCGTACTCTCGTACGTACGTCCTCACATACATACCCTGGAACTACGGGGTGTAACAGGCCAAGCCTTCGAAAGAGCCTGACTTAGTATCGTGTGGATAATAGTTGGTTTAACCATCAGACTGAAAGTTTCACTGCAATCCACACCAACCTGTTGAGTTTTTCCATCACATACAAGGCGGGCTTTATTCCTTTCAAATGTACCGTTAGATTTTCTTTATGACTAAAAATCCACAGAGATCAAATCACATTAACATCGGGAGGACGAGATACCAAATCTCACGTCCTATTATTAATAAGAGCATTATATTTATCATCCATAGTCATTTTCCAATTCAGATCGTTAAGGGCATATATAGGATTATGAGGCAACAATGATTTTGTAGCATGGAGAGCGTATTTTTTGTTTGGTTTAAAATCTCATGTTGACTACGAGTGACTGGCCGTTGTACCAGAATTAGAGGTGATTGGATGAATGACGTGACACTAGGATGGGTGGTTGACGGACTGGCCAAGATTGGGTCTGGGATTGCTAGGCCGCCACTGCCCAGTAGACTACCAGGCAGTGGACCACTCGGTAGTGGGCTACCAGTGAGAGGCCCAACTGGGTTGTCAACCACTAGGCTTGGGCAGGCAGGCCCAATTGGCTGGACATGGGGAAACATTGGTTGGGCCATGTTTCTTGAATTAATTGGGCTGGCCGAAAAAGCTGGGACCGATTTTGAAGCCAACTGGTGGACCAAATACGGGGGTATGCTATCGTCAAGGAATTCGTAGGTAGGAGGCACAGAGCAATGCATTTTGGAAAAGGGAAAAATTGTTTCATAAAAATGACGTGAAGACTTAGGATGATTAAGTCGTAACATTTGTAACCACGATGATTTGATGGATATCCCAAAAAACTACACGGAGTAGACCGTGGTTGAAGTTTATTGATGGTGATGGAAGGGAAAAGAGGATAGCATAAGAACCCAAAAACCCATAAATGGGAGTAGGATGGATCCCTTAGGTATAAAATTTTGAGAGGGGATTGGTAGGCTAACTTTTTTCTCGGAATTATATTCAGAAGATAAGTTGTCATTTATCACGCATGATGCCAAAATGATGGTGGTAGAGAGGCATGGTCAAGTAAGGTGCGAACAATGTTATTAATGGTTCGAATTTTTCTTTCTACTTTTCCATTTTTAGATGAGGTATGTGGACACGAGAGACGAAAATACAAACTATTATTTTTGCAAAAATCCCAAAATGACCCATTATCAAATTCTATATCATTATCACATTGAATATTTTTAATGTCCCGCTCAAATTGAGTGCGGATGAATGCTCTAAAGGAGATAAATGTGGAAAACTTGTGACTCTTTAAATAAAGAAACCGTCCACAAAAAATTAAAATAATCATCCAACAACAGAAGATAATATTTATAAGAGCTCAGAACGGGAGATGTCTAAATTCACTATGAATAATATCAAAAGGCAAAATAGTACAAAAATTAGAAGCAGCAAAAGGCAATTTAACATATTTTCCAAGCGGACATGAACGACAAACATGAGAATTACGAGGTCTAGTACATGAAATAAATTTATTTTATCTAAGGGAGGTAAAAATATGTGCTCCCGGATGATTCAAACGTTCATGCCATAGAGACGGAGCTAAGGCATCAAAGGTGGACGGTGTGGTGGTGGTGATTGGATAATGCTTGCCCCGACTATTACATCTCACTAGATGCATCCCATCTGAAAATCTTTTACGGAAAACCCAGAAGGAGCAATTCAACAGAAACTCAATTATCAGTAGTAAATTTTCTAATTGAAATTATGTTTTTAATTAATTAAAGAGCATGAAGGACATTTTTTAAAGTTAGCGACGAATTTGGGGGAGACAAGTTTTTTGTACCATAACCACGAAGGAGAATTGAATGATTGTTTCCGACAATTATTGCTCAAATTAAAACGTCATAAGAAATGTTGCTTCAGTGTCCATGTACCAATTTGCGTCAGGCGGATTGAGGCCAAGAGTGTGCATCACGAACTCGATGTCGGTTGGCTGGGCTACTGCCGCATGGGCCTGTTGCTGCCACTGGGTATGCTGTGGATGAGGCCCAAGAAAACAGGGTCCAAAAGTTGTGGGCTGCTGACCAAAGGTTGGCCAGTGTGCCTTGGACTAGGCCTGGTCCAATTCCCTGAAGGATAAGGGTAGGGCGTCACATCCCAAGGCCACTTCTAGGCCCACGGTGTCGGGCCACTACCCCACTGTGACCACAACTGCCACTGGTCGGGATGTTGCTGCTGTCCATCGCCCCTGCCGCCACCTCTGTAGTTTTTAGCTCCATTATTGGCATTTCATCCCTTATTGCCACGGTTTGGCGACAAATTTTAAAAATGTGAGTAGTTATCATAGGACGGAGAAGCAACCATGGCGGAATTCACCACGATGGCTGTCTTTTTGGAAAAACCCGTTTCTCCTAGGATGAGCAAAGAACGAGCTTGATAAAACGGTGGAAGAAGGTTGCTTTGGCGGATTAACGCCACTACTCTACTATATGCATCGGTGAGGTTTAGGGATGTCAATGGGGCGGGGCGGGGGCGGGGAAGGGTAACCCGTACCCGTACCCACCACCTAAAACACACCCCCACCCCCGCCCCACCACCCACCACGGGTAGTAATTCCTCCACCCGTCCCCGCCCCACTTACTCCGCGCGGGTACCCACTTACCCGGCGGGTACCCATTAATCTCATTCTCTTTTTCTGACGGTCCCGAAAAAATGATTAACTAGTTTCCAGGATTTGCCTTGTCACAAAGACGAACCCAACTATACACAGAGCTCTCCAGGTTGACTTTTGAATCTCTCAGTTAACCATCTTTCCACTGCAAGATCAAGGTTTTAACTTAGCATAAATGCTCGCTGAAAAGTTGGCAAACATTAAAACACAAATGATGGGCATTCCAAGGTTAGAGTTGTTTCATCCACACATGCAAGCCTAACCTAAGCATACATCCTATTAAACTTACTATTTTCATATACCAGAGATGCAAATGGACAATAAAAGTAGATTAGCCTACTAATATTATTTTCAGGATTTCCATAATTAGGAGCATGAAACTCAGTTGTGGACAAAGGGGAAACTAAACAGCAAGTAAATGGAAGAGGTACTTTCATGATTAGTACAAAGCCATTTTATAAACAAAGGGACGAGGTACATTCAGGATCAGTACACTACTGTTTATGTAAAAAAAAAATGGAAAGAGGTACTTTCATGATTTTCAGGACACGGTGCGGGTTGGCTCAAGTCATATTTTAAATCAAAGGGCCAAATAAATTCATAAATAGCCTAATTAAACTAATAGACGATACGGATATGGGCGGTGCGGGTACGGTCGGTGTGGGTACGGTGCGGGTAGCGGGGCGGGGCGGGTGCGGGGCGGGTCTTATATGAAATCCACCCCCGCCCCACTACCCATGGCGGGTAGCACTTTTGATACTCATACCGCCCGCACCCACCAAACCATCCCATACCGCTCCAACCGAGCGGGTGCGGCGATACCGTATTACCGCCCTCGACATCCCTAGTGAGGTTGAAAACCATTTGTAACACGAGCCAATTGTTAGTTACCAGCGCTCCAACATTCTTGAGATGGTCCGACAGAACCTTGAGCCATTGACAATATGCGGACGCATTGAAAAAATCCTCCATGTCAGAGGCGCAGAATTCTTGCTCAAGTGTGACGGCTCGAGAATTCTTTTTATCTTTGAATATGTCATGTAAGTGTTCCCAAGACTTCATCGCCGTATAGTCATGATCAATTATAGTATGCAACAAATCACTTGAAATTATGACATAAATCCACCGGAGAACCGTTACATTGTTAACCATAGTTCAATTTCATCATCGATTTTCGTCACCTTCTCATTATGGATGGCAAATGGGGCAGGGCAGGGCGGGGTAGGACAGGTCAAACGTTAAATGGGGCATGGCAGGGCAATGCTTAAACGGGACAGGTCAAAACACATTTTTAGAAAATTCTAAATAGGGCAGGGCAATTAATAGGTTATAATTTTTAGAAAATTCTAACTAGTTTGAATTGTGGAATTATAACATGTTACGTTGGGTTGCACTTGTTAGAATTGGATAAAGTTTTATAGAGTTGTACATATTTCTGTTACGGTCATATTGATACTTTACAGGGATTAATCCGAGTTACGATTTGAAATTTATCACTGTTTAAAGTTTCTGCCTCGGATCAACCAAAATCGAGAAGGGCAGAATGTATAACGTACAAATTGTACAAATCAGTAAATAATATGAAAGTTTGTACTGAATAGAAGTTCTAGATTACTCTGTTATAGACAGTTTGAGACTTTACGGTGATAAATCCGACTTACGGTTTGAACGTTATCACTGTTTAAAATTTCTGCCCCGGATCAACCAAAATCTGGAAGGGAAGAACGATAACGTAAAAACTGTACAAATTGGTAAAGAATCGGAAAGTTTGTGCTGAATAAAAGTTCTAGTTTTCTCTGTTCTCGACAGTTTGATACTCTATGGGGATTATACTGACTTACAGATAAGAAGTTATGACTGTTTTAAGATTGAGTCTTGTTTCATAAAAATTCTGGCGAGACAGTTTTTATAGGGTTGTTCTTGCGTGAATTTGTGCTAGACTAAGTATTTCAAGAGTAAATTTGGGATAGTGTTAGGTCTTCGTGTTACCTTCAGCTCGACGTAAGAAATACTTTATTTGGGGTTACGGTTTGAGAGTTGTAACTCTTACAAGTGGAAAGTGCGAAAGGTTGAAAGAAAGGTATGACATTTAGAAAATAAACTCAGTTCATAAATTACTTGATATTAAGAAATTATGACAATAGACTGATTGTTCATCCATTTTTTTTTAAAAAAAATTAAAAGAAGTCAACAAAATAAATATCAAGTTGAAAGTGAAAATGAAAAATAACATAAACAGGGCAGGGCTTAACGGGACAGGGCATGGCAAATATTTAAAAAATGCTAAACGGGGAAGGGCAGAGCGGGTTAACATCTTAGCAGGTCAATGCCCTGCCCTAACCCGCCCTAACCTGCCTCATTGCCACCCCTACTTCTCATTGTCTTTTTTCAGTGGGATGAGGTGATGGATAACCCGGTTTGAGCGATAGTGAATTTTGAAAAGTTCTGTCCATGTCGCATACTGGACGGTTTCCATCTCAAGAGTGATGGAGATATGAGATTTAATGTTTGACACTGCGAGGGTTGGATGAAAATTTGATTTTGAGTCAAACATGGCTGACGGTAGTGGGAGGGGTTCGGCGACACAACGAGAGAGGGGAGGGGTGACGGCCGATGGTTGAAGGAAGAAAGGAGAAGGTATTAGGGTTTATGATCTTTCATAGGGGTGACAATGGGGCGGGTTAGGTCGGATTATGGGTCGCTCCTGCCCTTTACCCAAAGAGTACAAGAATGACAATCCACCTATTGGTGTGCTGCTGCCCTCAAACGACCTGATCAAACCTTGACTTGTTAAGATGTTAACCCGCCCTGCCCTGCCCCGTTTAGCATTTCTAAAAAAATTGTCCTGCCCTTCCCCGTTAAGCCCTGTCCCGCCCTGCCCTGTTTATTTTATTTTTCATTTTTCACTTTCAACTTGGTATTTATTTTGTCAACTTCTTTTATTTATTTTTTAAAAAAGGATAAACAATCAGTCTATTGTCATAATTTCTTAATATTAAGTAATTAATGAACAGAGTTTATTTTTTAAATGTTATTCCTTTCTTTCAACCTTTCGCACTTTTCACTTGTAGGAGTTAGTTTCAACTCTCAAACCGTAACCCCAAATAAGGTATTTCTTACACCAAGCTGAAGGTAACACGGAGACCTAACAGTATCCCAAGTTTACTCTTGAAATACTTAGTGTAACTAGTACACATTCACGCAAGAACAACCATATAAAAACGGTCTCGCCAAATCTGTGTTACACCCCGTATTTCTAAGAGATTGAAATAAGAAAGAACGTATGGAAATAAGATTTGAAAGTTGGAAAAAAAGAAAATTACTTTTCTTAAGGAAAATTTCGGAAACCCGTGAAGGAGAAGTGTTTAATAATGAAAAGTTGATTCTCAAATTTGGTATTTGAGACTTATAGAATATATTTGAATTTTGAGATATTAAGTTCGGATTTGGTCATGTGGGGCCCACATGAGAATTTTACGGTTTCGCGGGGCCCACAATATTTTGAGATATTTTGGCCAATTATGGATTTTTGGGAGATGAAATATTTTTTTGACCAATGAGAGGGTGACACGTGACACCCCCTTTGACTATTTGACTTGGTCTTGGAAAACTTGGTCTTGAAAAATATTTTGGAGACAAGTGGAGGTGGGTCCCACTCCACTTGTCTTGCTACACTTAGGCCCTCCACTTGTCAAACATCCAACCCTTGAGATACATTATATACACATAGAGGCTTGCAAGACTTAGCCTTATACATTTTCATCCAAGAAAGCCCTCATCTCTCTCCCTTAGCTCCATAAAAATCGAGAGCTTCATTAGCCAAGAACAAAGTGTTGATTAAGTTTCTTACTCCTAGATTAAGGTCCCTAACCAAGTGTTAAACCAAGATATTATTCCAAGAACACAAAACATGTTGTTGGCCGAGAATAGAGGGTGAAACCCTAGGGGTTTCGTCGACTTTTTGGTGATAGAATGTTAAGGGAAGTTGCTCCTAAGGTTGTAGGGGATACATATATGTGATTGGATCTTGAAGAAGTGGAGCGAAATGAAAACTACGGGCCATTGTTGAGCATTCTTCCCGGGACGTTTTTGGGCACAAAAATGAGGTAATAGTTCTTCAAAAATTAAAGTAATTGGATATTACTTATTGTTATAATGTATAGATGAATTCATGTTAAGGAAGAAATTGCAAATAAGATGTGTATGAGGTAGATATGTTGTTGGCCGATTTGAGACAATTTTGTGCCCTTGGTTTCGTTTGTTATATGGTTGTTGTTATCCACACTTGTCGCATGTTAAAATAAGGTAATATGGTTGTTGATAAGTTGGTATGTCATATATGGAAGTGTTGGAACTCGAATTGGAATAAAATGGATTAAAGAAAGAGTTATCGGATTGTAGTTGTTTTAGCCGAAAAACTGCTCAAAACTGTTAGACGTTGTCGTATCATTTTATGGACTGTTTTGGGGGTGTGGTTATGCTGGAAAAATCATCCCTAATATGCATGTTTAAGTGTAGTAGTTGCTAATGAAAGTCCTAAGGAAATAGAGGTGTGGAAAGGTGTTGAAACGCCTCACATTTTACCCTCGTTATTGTTGGATTACGGACTGTTTTTATAGGCTGATTTGTGGACTGTTTTGTATAACTGTGGGACAGAATTTTACACGTCCAGTTAGGCGTGTAATCTCCTTTGGCTAACTGTTGGTTGCGCCTTAAATGTGGCTTGTTGGTTGATGAATACGGGCCTTGGAAAAGGTGGAAAAGTACGTAGAAACAAAGGAAGTGTTGCCCGATTTTCCGTAGAATTAGAGGGCAAATTGTTTGGTATAAGTCTTACAATAGTAAGCTTGAAATTGATAGAAGTGTTATTGTCATTATAGGTTGAAGTACTACGTGTAGCATATTCTACTTGGAGGGTGGAATAGCCAATAAAGTTGAAGTACTTTGGAGCGTATTGCTACTTGTCGTATGGGTTAGTCGTCACGAGGTATGTGAACTTCTTCCTTTTATCGACATGACTATCCTTGAAGTATACTTGCCTTGTTTTGGAGTATACGTGACTTGTTTTCTTGAAGTACTTACCTTGTCATTAGGAAGTATTCATGTTATTGATTTTATGCAAAAATCATGTCTAAAATATTCCTAAGTTCTTACCAAAGTCTTATGGGGGATGTTGGTAAGAGTCGTTAGGAAGTATTGGAGTCGAGTTGACCTTGCTAATTTACTACACTAATGAGAATAGGTGTCGAACAAGCCACTGCAGCGTTAATAAAAAAGTATCGACAATCAATTATATTGAAATGAGTAGAATTCTCCATCTGCATAGAAACTAAGATAAGACAAAATTGTATTACATTTTCTAGATCATGGCTGCTTTAACAAGATCATTATAAACGAGTATAACCTATTCACAGCTCATAAAAGTATTAATTTTGAAAGTACACGAGACTTGGATTTCGAAAGTATATGTTACTTGATTTAAAGAGAATAAGTAACTCGATTTGAAAAGTATATGTTACTTGATTCAAATAGAATAAATAACTTGATTTGAAAAGTATATGTTACTTAATCTAAAGAGCAGAAGTAACTTGATTTAAAGGCATAAGTTACTTGGTTTTAAAAGTGTAAGTTACTTGAGTTTAAAAGGGTAAGTAACTTGGTTTTAATAGTGAAAGTGCTTTTGGGTTCAACTCCCTAAATATTTCATGAAACGATTCTTTTTTAAAGAATAGACGTACATAGTACTTTGGGTTCAAATCTCGTACATGATATGGTAGTGCTTTAGTTTTCTAAAATGAAAGTATTATGACGGCTTTATGAGAAGTTTGTTATAACAAGGTTTGTGAAAAGTCAAGATATGGTTGAAAATGTTGTAAGGAAATCATGTGAGAATGTTCATGGTTAAGTCCTTAATATAGTACATGATATGTGGCACTTTGATTTTCAAAGATGTTTTAAAGTAATACGTGATGTCTATTGCCCTGATTTGTCAAACCATGTCTTAGAAAGATACTTAGTATGATAAGTGTCTTGATGATGGTTTCAAAATGATACATGTATTGGATTCTACTTCCTAGTGATACATGTAGTACTTGGGCTTTTCTAAAAATGGAAATTTAGTTTATAAAGTGAATGTACGGCTCACGTACATTGTTGTAATGGACTTTAATCTTTAGTGATGCAAGTGTGATAGTGCCTTGGTGTTATAAAATGAAAGACTTGTTAGTGTCTTGTTTGTTTTAGAAAAGGAAGACATGGTATTGTCTTGGTTATTTTAGAAAGGAATACATGGTATTGTCTTGTTTGTTTTAAAAGGAAGACATGATATTGTCTTGTTTGTTTTAAAAGGAAGGCATGGTATTGTCTTGGTTATTTCAGAAAGGAATGCATGGTATTGTCTTGTTTGTTTTAAAAGGAAGACATGGTATTGCCTTGGTTGTTCAAAAAGATGGTGCCTTCATTTTGTCTAATGAGAGTTAAAGATTACTTAACTTGCATAAGTTGTTCATGATAGCCATTAGTGCTAGTGTTATGAGTATAATTGCGGGGTAAACCCCCAAGACATTATACATCCCCTGAGTATGATTGCGGGGTAAACCCCCAAGACATTATACATATTCCGTGGATTTGCTCCCCACGATGCGAGGAAACTACCTCATGCGAGTCCGTAGGGCTCATGTGATGCGCGGTAAGATGCACACACTTTAAACGCAAGTGCACGTTATCGTGACAAGTAATATAGTCTTAGTAAGACCGAATATCGTCCACAAGGATTAGGGTTCAATTACCAACTATCTATTTTCTAGTATCTATCTGGTGAATTTATGATTGATTTGTTGTTTATAACTACGAATTATGCAAGCTATTTTAATATAAAGATTTACTTCAGTGGTGATGAGAATAGGGCTTCCATGTATCCTTACTATCCGCTTATGCTACTTACTAATGCATTAACTTATGGTATTCTTCTTTAGGAGAAAGCGGGTTCTGAAATCGTTTTATACTCCCGTTAGGGTTATAAACACTCAACCCCAAAGATCGCAACTTACCTACCTTTCGGTGATAAGGATAACTTTATAGGAGGATTAAGAACAAAAACCTAGTTGACCGTCACGCACAATGCGCAAAATTAGGGTTGTTAAGCCTCTCATCAACGCTACATAAATAATTGAGGTATTTTTATCCCCAATCCAAGAATGTCTACCCAACTTACAGCATATTCACAATCCCCCCTTTTCAGAATCTGATTAGAAATCATATAGTGATAATTAGTTGTCAATTAATTACCAAGAATTCAACTCAATTATTGGATAGATCTCACAATAAGAAAAATAACCATAAGCATGCATTAATTTATAACATAAGTTTCTAGCAATTCAACATGGAAAGCCCTATAAGAGAATTAGTTCCTAGCCATAAATATGACAAGAACTAATTCCATGTTCATCATGCAAAACTGAAATAAAGTAAAGAAAAGGAAAAGAAATTACTAAACTAATGGTATCCAATCTCCAAGCCAAAGTCTTGTGTTGTGCAAGAAGGGGAAAACCTTTAAAAACTGCTTAGGGTTCTCCTTTTATAGGCTGAAAACCGCCTCCCTCTTTTCCTTCAGGCCTGGCCCAGATTTTCGTCAAAAGACCTAATTTTTCCGCGTCGGCGCCGCGGCCCTGCAGACAGGCGCCGCGGCGCCGGAAGTTCTGCAATCCTTCGGGTGTTTTGGCGCCGCGGCCCTGATATCTGCTGTCTGAGGGCGCCGCGGCGCTGTATCTTCTGTAGCTCCTCGGATGTTTAGGCGCCGCGGCCCTGCTTTTATGCGAGAAGCCGCGCGTGCAGTCTTCGACCTCTGCGGATAGTGGCGCGCGCCGCTGATCGGCAGGAGGCGCCGCGGCGCTGGTCTTGATTTTTCCCTCGTTCGCCACTTTCTCTGTTTCCAGCTCTGGCATCTCCTCTTTTGCCCTCTTTTTGCTCTTTTTCCGCCATTTGGCCATTTTAACCACTTTGACTCAAAAGAAAGAAAAACTATCCTAATACGACACTTATATGTGCAAAATGGGACAAAAGACTAACTAAAACTGACTCAAAAGGTGTATATAAAATACACCGATCAAATACCCCCAAACTTAACCTTTGCTCGCCCTCGAGCAAAGATAGAAAGAAATAAAATAAAAGACTCAAAGAAACGAAAATAAAAGACTCACTGCCATTGATTACTTTTGCTGCATTAATGTTAACTAGAAAAACATGAAGGTTAGCAAAATAATATGCAGGAACATATAGCATGACATTTCAGCACATTAAGCTAGATATTTCGCAAACTCCTATTCATCATGCTTTAATGGAAGTCAATATACTAGATCATGCATATAAATTCAAAAATCCTATGGCATGCTTACTTGCTATTCTCCACTAATTCTGGATATGCACAAAAGAGATCTTCAGGACTTTTAAGGGTTGTAATGTAGGCTTAGGTATAGGTAGGAAAAAATAGGCAAGTTAGACTCATTTCGTGTACCATAAGCTCTTCAGCTTTTCAGTATTTCCCTTTTTCTTTTTGTTCTTTTCTTCATTTCGATTCTATCTTTCCCCTCTTTTGTTTTGGGAGAGTGAAGTATATAATAATGACAAGCACCCCCAAACTTAGGCTTTTGCCTATTTCTTATTACTTTTGTATTGGGTCTGTGAGACTTATTCACTCTTTTTGTCTCTTTTTTAACACAATGTATTCCACTATTTCATATTTTCACTTATGGTATAATTTTGTGGGAATATAGGGTGTCAAAGAAGAAGTTTCAAATTTAGGCTCAATGGGGCTGACTAGGGATATTTTTAAAGTACGGGATAGAAAAGAATGGTAAGAATTGGCTATCAAAGAAATGCCTGAGTCATCTCCCTAACATGCATATCCTAACTATTTCGCCTCAAATAGCAAGCAATCATAACACATAAGCATTTATCATTTAGTATGCGTAATTCAAGCAAGAAACTCAAAATATAAAGATTATATGATTTTTTGGGATATCTAACATAAGGGTTTAGATAGTTGCTTCAATTAGTTACATTATTTCACCTTACTTCACTAGGTGTTTCTAGCAACTACAACAATTATGATCTTTGAGACAATTATGACTCAAAAAGAAAAAATTTGGTGACTCAAAATAAACATAAAAACAATCAAAAAGACTTAAGTAAAACATAACATGACACATAAAGAAAACACCCCCAAACTTAAATCACACATTGTCCCCAATGTGTGTAGACTCAAAGACAGTAAAAGAAATAGACACTTACAAACTTTGGTTAAAATGGTGGTGGTGGCGGTGGATAATGCATCGACCATTGGTTGAACAAGGAACTCAACTCGTTGATTTGTTGCCTTGTTTCCTGCTGTCCTTGTACTACTGTGTCCAAGGTCTGCATCATTAATGCGCGTTAAGATGCACACACTCAAACGCAAGTGCACATTATCGTATCAAGTAGTATAGTCTTAGATAAGACCGAATATCGTCCTCTGGGATTAGGGTTCAAGTACCAACTATCTATTTTCTAGTATCTATTTGGCGAATTGATAATTGATTTGGTTGTTTATAACTACGAATTATAAAAGCTATTCAATTATAAAGGTTTACTTGGTTGTGATGAGAATAGAGGCTTCTATGTATCCTCACTATCCGCTTATGCTACTTGCTAATGCATTACTTATGGTATTCTTCTTTTGGAGAAAGCGGGTTTCTTAAATCGTTTTATACTCCGTTAGGGTTATATAAACACTCAACCCGATGTCGTTCCTTACCTAACTTTCACGATAAGGGTAACTTTATAGGAGGATTAAGAACAAAAACCTAGTTGGCCGTCACGCACAATGCGCAAAATTAGGGTTGTTAAGCCTCATCAACGCTACATACTAATTGAGGTATTTTCATCCCCAATTCAAGAATGTCTACCCAACTTACAAAGATATTCACAATCCCCTTTTCGAATCGATTAGAAATCATATAGTGATAATTAGTTGTCAATTAATTACCAAGAATTCAACTCAATTATTGGATAGATCTCTCAATAAAAACAATAACCATAAGCATGCATTAATTTATAGCATAAGTTTCAAGCAGTTCAACATAGAAAGCCCTATAAGAGAATTAGTTCCTAGCCATAAAGATGACAAGAACTAATTCCATGTTCATCATGCAAAACTGAAATAAAGTAAAGAAAAAAGGAAAAGAAATTACTAAATTAATGGTGTCACGACTGACCGGGATCGCGATCGTGCCTACACAGGCACCCTAAATAAACATCAGAGAAAATCAGCGGAACATACATGAAACTTATTAATAAAACATCGGAAGTAAAACAATAGGTTAGCCGATAGGGCTACCTTCCTGAACATATATAAATACAACCGAAGCAGTTGCCTCATTTCTTTTACAAACTGACCCACAAAATGTGAATACAGACCTCTATGAATAACAACTGAACAACTGTGGCGGGACAAGGCCCCGCCGTACCCCTGAATATACATAGCCACGACAACTCCGGAACATTGGAGCCATCTCAAAATGCTGAACCAGGATCCTAAGCTCGCGGATCCATAGCGTGTACCTAAACTGCAGACATGACGCGGCCCCGAAGAAATCGATAACAACAGTGCAGAATATGGAGCAGAAATAACGTCTGATAAGCGGATCATAATCGTACAAAAGAATGACAAGGACAAGTATAAAAATACATACGGATCTGCGGTGTCATTACCACTTATGAACTTAATCGTACATTAATCATTCTTTTCCTTCTTTCAATAGGAATTAACATCATATTCTTACATACATACTTAAGAATTCAATCAAGTTTTTCCACATAACTTACATCAATATCTTTTTCCATTCCATTAAGAGTTATAGTCATATCTTACGTACTTACTTAGGAGAAGTCATTAAGTTCATTTCTATCTAACTTACTTATCTTTCATAACATAGTCCGGCCCACTACGGAGGGACACATATACTACCCGGCCCAAACTGGGACGCGATCAAGTCACACCAATATCAAAGCATGCCCGTGGAATCCCATCATCATCGCGACTAAAAGTGTAAAACATAACCATGGGTCTCACGCCCATAATATCAATCAAAGCAGGTGGTATAACGTGCGGGGCTTGCCCCTCATTTATACTCTTACCCTGGAGAAGGTGGTAAAGCAGGGGGTATAACGTCTTGGGGCTTGCCCCTCATTTATACTCTTACCCTGGAGAAGGTGGTAAAGCAGGGGGTATAACGTCTTGGGGCTTGCCCCTCATTTATACTCTTACCCTGGAGAAGGTGGTATAACGTCTTGGGGCTTGCCCCTCATTTATACTCTTACCCTATCTCGACCGGTCGTCAAATAACACATAAAGCAGGTGGTACAGCGTCTTGGGGATTTACCCCTCACTTATACTCTTACCCTGGAGAAGGTGGTATAACGTCTTGGGGATTGCCCCTCATTTATACTCTTACCCTAACTCAACCGGCCATCATACATAACATAAGCCCTACCGACTTATCATACATAACATAAGTACTACCGACTTATCATACATAACATAAGCAAGTTAAGAAATCCCCTAACTTCTTATTAGCTTGTTCATACACACTCTCATTTTTGTAATTTGGCTAAGTATGGAACTTGTCATACTACTACTAGTATTAAATAGGGACATGGAAGGTCAAGATACAAACAAATGGGTGGTGTGGATGAAGTCTTAATAAAAACCAAGACTAATGGACCCTTGACTTAGTCAAAATTCTCATGCTAACTAGTTGCAAGACTTTGTCATCCCACCAAAGGTCAAATGACCCTTTAGTCCATGGCATTTCGTCCAAGCTCACTATAAGGGGGGGTGACACGTGTCGCCCTCCCATTCGTCACAATAATACATTTTTCCGACAATTTCATAATTCCGCTAAATTTTACAAGTCTCAAATCTTGACACTTTAGAGTTCTTACGTATGTTCTTAAAACATGTCCTGTAAATACGGGGTGTAACAAATGGTATCCAATCTCCTAGCAAAAGTCTTGAGTTGTGCAAGAAGGGGAACCCTCAAAAACTGCCTAGGGTTCTCCTTTTATAGGCTGCAAACCGCCTCCCTCTTTTCCTTCAGGCCTGGCCCAGAAATTCGTCCAAAAACCTAATTTTTCCGCGTCGGCGCGCGCCTGCTGACAGCGCGCGGCCGGAGTTCTGCAATCCGTCGGGTGTTTTGGCGCCGCGGCCCTGCTATCTGCTGTCTGAGGGCGCCGCGGCGCTGAATCGTGTGTAGCTCCTGGATGTTTAGGCGCCGCGCCGCTTCAGTCTCGGAGGTGCCGGCCGAGTCTTGTCCTCTGCGGATAGTGGCGCCGCGTTCGCTAGGCGCCACAGCTGGATCTTACGCACCTTCTTCGAATGATGGCGCCGCGCTCGCACAGTGCGAGGCGCCGCGCTGGTCCGATTTTAGCCTTGTTTGCCACTTTCTGTTTTCAGCTCTGGCATCTCCTCTTTTGCCCTCTTTTTGCTCCTTTTCCGCCATTTGGCCATTTTAACCACTTTGACTCAAAAGAAAGAAAAACTATCCTAATACGACAATTATATGTGCAAAATGGGACAAAAGACTAACTAAATCGACTCGAAAAGTGTATATAAAATACAGATCAAATACCCCCAAACTTAACCTTTGCTCGCCCTCGAGCAAAGATAGAAAGAAATAAAATAACAAGACTCAAAGAACGAAAAATAAAAGGACTCCCTGCCATTGATCACTTTTGCTGCATAAATGTTAACTAGAAAAACATGAAGGTTAGGTGAATAATATCACGAGAATCATATAGCATGAAATTTTCAAAGACACTAACCACATGAAGCTAAATATTTATAAACTCATATTCATCATGCTTAATGGAAGTCAATATACTAAATCATGCATATAAATTCAAGAATTCCTATGGCTTGCTTACTTGCTATTCTCCACTAATTCTAGATATGCATAAAAGAGATCTTCAGGACTTTAAGGGTTGTAATGTAGGCTTAGGTAGGGGTTGGTAAAGATAGGCATTTAGGCTCATTTTTCTGTACCATAAGCTCTTTTGGCTTTTCAATTTTTCCCTTTTTCTTTTGATTCTTTCCTTCACTTCAATTCTATCCTTCCCCTCTTTTGTTTTGGGAGAGTGAAGTGTATTATACTAATAGGCACCCCCAAACTTAGGCTTTTGCCTCTTTCTTATTACTTTTCCATTGGGGTGCATCAAACTTGTTCACTCTTTTTGTTTCTTCTTTTTAACACAATGTACTCCATTATTTCATATTTTCACTTATGGCACAATTTGTGGGAATATATGGTGTTAAAGAAGAAGTTTCAAATTTAGGCTCAATGGGGCTGACTAGGGATATTTTTAAAGTCCGGGATAGAAAAGAGTGGTCAGAATTGGCTATCAAAGAAGTGCCTGAGTCATTTCCCTAACATGCATATCCTAACTATTTCGCCTCAAATAGCAAGCAATCATAACACATAAGCATTTATCATTTAGTATGCGTAATTCGAGCAAGAAACTCCAAATAGACAGATTCTATGAGTTTTTGGCATATCTAACCTAAGTGTTTAGATAGTTGCTTCAATTCCTTTACATTATTCCACCTTACTTCACTAGGTGTTTCTAGCAACTATTGCATACATGATCTTTGACAGACAATTATGACTCAAAAAAAAGAAAAAATTTTGGTGACTCAAAATAAACATAAAACAAATAAAAAGACTTAAATAAAACATAACATGACACACAGATAAAACACCCCCAAACTTAAATCACACATTGTCCCCAATGTGTGCAAGACTCAAAGAAAATAAAAGAAAAGACACTTACAGACTTTGGCTAAAATGATGGTGGTGGCGGTGGATAATGCATTGAATTCCGTGAGGGGAGGAGCATTCTTGGTGTTTTGGTTTGGCGATAGGACCTTCGGCTCAGGGTGTCTTCCAGAATTCAAATTTTCCGTTGTAGCGCGCTACTGGAATTGGGAGCGGCGCGAAGTTCGGCGTCTTACGATCATTTGGCGCGCGGCCACGTAAATGGCGCGCGGCCTAAGCGATTTTTCAGGTATCCTTGGCTTCTTCATTTTACTTCCACATCCTTGGCTTTCACTGTCAACACACATAGACACAAGAACCCAAGACCGTGGCGATCAAGATGAAATAAAATAAGCAGAATTGAAATATCATAATTAAAAACATTGGGTTGCCTCCCAAGAAGCGCTGTCTTTAACGTCTTTTAGCCGGACGCAAGTTCCTTGTTATTTTAAGGTATGAGAAGTTACCAGGTTCATGTACTCCATTTCATTGATCAGGTAGGGTTTTAACCTCTGTCCGTTTACCTTGAAGGCGGCTCCCTCTCTCCCTTTTATTTCAATCGCTCCATATGGGAATACTCTTACCACCGTGTATGGTCCTGTCCAACGTGATTTTAACTTGCCAGGAAACAATCTCAACCTTGAGTTAAATAACAGCACCTGTTGTCCTTCTTGAAAGTCTTTTGGTATCAAGTTCTTATCGTGTCATGCTTTCGTTCGTTCCTTGTAGATCTTTGCATTCTCATAGGCATTGTGTCGGAATTCATCTAATTCGCTTAGCTGTAGTAGCCTCCTATGTCCTGCTGCCGTGGTATCCATGTTTAACTTCTTCATTGCCCAGTATGCTCTGTGTTCCAACTCCACTGGCAAATGACATGCTTTACCAAAGACTAATTTATAAGGTGACATACCAATTGGTGTTTTGAATGTTGTCCGGTATGCCCATAATGCGTCATCCAATTTGATAGACCAGTCTTTCCTTGAGCCGTTCACCGTCTTTTCCAATATGCTCTTTACTTCTCTATTTGATACTTCGCTTGCCCATTCGGCGAGGTGATAAGCGGTTGTAGTGCGGTGGTAAACTCCATATCGGAAAGCAATGAATTGTATCTATTACGAAATGGCTTCGCCGTCAGCGATGAGAGCTCTTGGGGTGCGAACTTGTGAAAATATTCTTTTAGAGGAATTTTGAGCAGTCTTTGCTGTCGTTTTCTTTGGTGGCCACGGCTTCTACCCATTTGGACACATAGTCAATCGCGAGAAGGATATATTGATTTCAAAGGATGGCGGGAATGGCCCGTGAAATCGATTCCCACATCGAATAATTCTACTTCCAATATCCTTGCGAAGGCATTTCGTTTTGTCTTGAGATGTTCCTGTTCTCGTGACAATTATCACATCTCTGCACAAAGGTATGGGCATCCTTAAAGAGTGTTGGCGATAGAATCCGCATTGCAATACCTTTGCCATTGTTCTTGATGCCCCAAAGTGTCCACCACATGATAAGGTGTGGCAATGGGTGAGAACACAGTGCATCTCTTCCTCCGGTATACATCGCTTTGATGACTTGGTCCACAATGGTGTTTGTATAACATTGGTTCCTCCCAATAGTAATGCTTTATACGAATAAAACCTCTTCACTTCTTTGTCTTGACAAGCACTGGGGGTACTTTAGGCAAGAAAGTTAACAAAATCAGCGTACAAGGAAAATTAGAATTCATACTTACTCAAACAGTTGTTAAATGCGGAAAATGATCATTTATTTGCACATCCTTGGTGTTACGGCTCTCTGTGTTTTCGGTCTTGACAAGTGGTGCGATGAATTCTCTGTTCCTTTCTTATCACGAATCTCTACGTCGAATTCTTGTAGAAGTAGGACCCATCGAATGGCGAGGCTTAGCGTCCTTCTTTGTCATCAAGTACTTTATAGCGAGTGGTCGGTGTATACTATCACTTTATTCCCGATCAAGTATGGCACGAATTTCTCAAATGCATATACTATAGCTAGTAGTTCTTTTCATGAGTTGCATAATTTAAGCGTGCGTCATTTAGAGTTTTACTAGCATAGTAAATGGATCTAAATACCTTGTCGATTCTCTGTCAAGCACCGCTCCAATCGCATAGTCGCTGCATCGCACATTAGTTCGAGCAGGAGCTCGGTTTGGTGCAATGACTATGGGTCTGAAATGAGCTTCTCCTTGGCGTTTGAAATGCGGATAGGCATTCTTTATTGAAGTCGAAGGCAACTCACGTCATTAGCAATGTGGAAAGAGGCTTTGAGACTTTTGAAAAATCCTTGATAAATCTTACATAGAAACACTGCATGTCGAAACTTGACTCCTTTTGTTGATACTGGGGGTGGTAGATTTTCGATCACAGAAATCTTTGCCTTGTCCACCTCAATACCTTGGTTTGATATTTTGTGTCCCAAGACGATTCCTACATTACCGTAGTGACACTTCTCCCGATTTAGCACAAGTTAGATTCTTATGCAGCTTAACACTGCTTCTAAATGCCTTAAACACTCATCGAATGATGCTCCAAATACCGAAAAATCATCCATAAAGATCTCTATAGTCCTCTCTACCATATCTGAGAAAATTGCCATCATACACCTTTGAAAGGTTGCAGGTGCATTGCAGAGTCCAAATGGCATTCTTCTAAATGCAAATGTGCCAAAAGGGCAAGTAAATGTTGTCTTTTCCTGATCTTACGGAACTATTGCAATGCAGTGATACCACAGTATCCATCAAAAGCAATAATAGTTATGCCTGCAGTCATCCACATTTAATCTAGGAATGGCAATGGGAAGTGGTCTTTTCTAGTTGCTTTATTCAACTTGCGATAGTCAATGCAGATTCTCCATCCGGTGACTGTTCTCGAGGGGATGAGTTCGTTTCTTTCGTTAGCCACCACTGTTATTCCACCCTTTTTCGGCACCACTTATCGACTTACCCGTGTGCTATCGGATATGGGGTAAATTACTCTGCGTCGAGCCATTTTAGGATTTCCTTCCTTACTACCTCCTTCGTATTTGGGTTCGATCGCCTTTGGGCCGATGGATGGTCGCTCTCTCATCTAGACGGATTTTATGCATTACCGTTGATGGACTTATCCCTTTATGTCCGCTAATGTCCATCCAATAGCCCGCCAGTTCTTTAGTACTCTTAGCGGTTTATCAATCTCTTCGGTGGATAGGTGGCATGAAATGATCACTGGTAGGGTTTTTTCTTCACCTAGGTATTGGTATTGTAGATGATTGGGTAGGATTTTTAATTCTAACTATGGGGCCTTCTCTGTGGATGGTAATGATCTTTCTGGTACCTATCCCAGCTCTTCATACTTCTTTGTCCTTGTATCCCATTTTTCCTAAGCATTCATCCAATTTGCATATTCCATCAGATCTGGATCGTTTCTACTGTCATCATCCCATGTGGTCAGTACTTCTTCAAGCGTATCATCATATCCGAACTCTTCGGCTGACACTGCTTCTTCGCTAAGGTCAATGGTGGCGATTATCTTTGGCCTCTGAAAAAGTTCTTTGCTCAAACACATTGAAAATCACCTCTTCTTTGTCTACTCGAAGCTTGATTCCCTTTGTGAACATCAATGAGTGCACATCACGTGGCTAAGAGGTCTACCAAGTATGATGGGGATTCCATCGTTATCTTGTATGTCTAAGATAACGAAGTCGGCGGGAAGATGAACTTGTCCACCTTCACTAAGATATCTTGATGACTCCTCGGATGAACAATTGAGCGGTCACTAAGCGCGAGTGATGTTTGTAGGTCTGATTTCTCCCATTTCTAGTTTGCAGAAAACTAGATAGGGCATCAGATTTATGCCTGCTCCTAGGTCGCACAGTGCTTTCTGACATTCAAACTTCCCAATAGTACATGGGATGATAAAGCTTCCAGGGTCTTGTAACCACGAGGTAGTTGTTTACGTAAGATGGCACTACATTCCTCGATCAACATCAACTGTTCGTAATCCTCTATCCTCCTCTTTTTGCTAAGCACATCCTTCATGAACTTGACGTAGCTCGGCATTTGTTCTAATGCTTCAGCAAATGGGATATTGAGTTGCAATTGTTTGAGGACCTCCACGAATATGGAAAATTGCTTGTCAAGGGTGCATGTTTTTAATTTATGAGGATATGGCATCATCACCTGGGGTGTGGTCGCCACGGTAGTCTTGATTTCTCGATTTAAGGTTACGGCGCGCGGCCGATTTTCGCGCCGCGGCTCTCACTTTCCTGCATTTCCTCGGATGCCGAACCTTACGCCTTGTCTCAGATTGCCTCACGAGCCTTGCGCGTAGCCGCTCATCGGCGCCGCGGCTCTGCTGCTGCGAACTCTCTATCTCCCTTAATTCGACATCCTTCAGGTCAATTGCCTGACATTGTGTTTCCGCATTGCCTACCTCAGGTGCAGATTGCTCTTCATATGTTTCGCTGTTGAATATGATCGTGAGCTCTGCTATTTGCGTTTCCAATTTCTGCATGGCCATTCTTGTTTCGTCTATGAACTGATTTTGGTACCTCGTGAGGCTGAGTATAGTTTCTCTTAATTCCTCCCTTTCTTCTTCTATGGTTGGTTCTCTGTCATATGGACAGTAAAAATCCATATCTAATAAAATCCTGAGATAAATCAAAACCAACAAAGAATCACGGCACCTCGAACTTTCAAAAGAAAAACGTAAAAATTAAAAGATTAAAAGAAAAGTTAAAAACCAAATTAGAAATCAAAAAAAGACAACTTTGATATTGAACTATGCCTAATCCCCGGCAACGGCGCCAAAAACTTGATGCGCGTTAAGATGCACACACTCAAACGCAAGTGCACGTTATCGTATCAAGTAGTATAGTCTTAGATAAGACCGAATATCGTCCTCTGGGATTAGGGTTCAAGTACCAACTATCTATTTTCTAGTATCTATTTGGCGAATTGATAATTGATTTGGTTGTTTATAACTACGAATTATAAAAGCTATTCAATTATAAAGGTTTACTTCAGTTGTGATGAAGCAGGGGCTTATGTATCCTCACTATCCGCTTATGCTACTTGCTAATGCATTACATATGGTATTCTTCTTTTGGAGAAAGCGAGTTTCTGAAATCGTTTTATACTCCCGTTAAGTTATATAAACACTTAACTTGATGTCGCACCTTACCTAACTTTCGGTGATAAGGGTAACTTTATAGGAGGATTAAGAACAAAACCTAGTTGGCCAAATCGCGCATGCGCAAAATTAGGGTTGTTAAGCCTCTCATCAACGCTACAAAAATAATTGAGGTATTTTTATCCCCGATCCAAGAATGTCTACCCAACTTACAAAGATATTCACAATCCCTCTTTTGAATCGATTAGAAATCATATAGTGATAATTAGTTGTCAATTAATTACCAAGAATTCAACTCAATTATTGGATAGATCTCACAATAAGAAGAATAACCATAAGCATGCATTAATTTATAACATAAGTTTCTAGCAATTCAACATGGAAAGCCTATAAGAGAATTAGTTCCTAGCCATAAATATGACAAGAACTAATTCAAAGTTCATCATAAAAACTGAAATAAAGTAAAGAAAAGGAAAAGAAATTACTAAACTAATGGTATCCAATCTCCAAGCCAAAGTCTTGTGTTGTGCAAGAAGGGGAAAACCTTTAAAAGCGCAGGGTTCTCCTTTATAGGTGAAAACCGCCTCCTCTTTTCCTTGAGCTGGCGATTTTCGTCAAAGACCTAATTTTCAGCGTCGGCGCGCGCTGCAGACAGCGCCGTGCGCGGAGTTCTGCAAGCCGTCGGGTGTGTTGGCGCCGCGGCCGTGCGATCGGCTGTCGGAGGGCGCCGCGGCGCTGGCTCTGCTGTAGCTCCTCGGATGTTTAGGCGCGCGGCCGCTTCGGTCTCACGAGGCCGCGTGCCGAAGTCTTGTCTCTGCGGATAGTGGCGCGCGACCACGCTTTAAGCGCGCGCTGGATCTTCTGCACCTTCTACGAATGATGGCGTCGCGGCCGCTTTTGCTGCGAGGCGCGCAGTGCAGATTTTAGCCTTGTTCGCCACTTTCTCTGTTTTCAGCTCTGGCATCTCCTCTTTTGCCCTCTTTTTGCTCCTTTTCCGCCATTTGGCCATTTTAACCACTTTGACTCAAAAGAAAGAAAAACTATCCTAATACGACAATTATATGTGCAAAATGGGACAAAAGACTAACTAAAACTGACTCGAAAGGTGTATATAAAATACACCGATCAATCATCCTTATCTGATTCTGATACAATTGCTCCATTGTGGGTGTTGGAGGTTCTGCTCCTGTGGTTGGCCTGTGGCTAGGTCCTGCCTCATATTGAGCCCCTATTTCAGGCTCATCTTCGTCTATGGCGGCCTCTGCTGCTTTATTCTTCTTCTTTGGTTGTACTCTCGTCTGGTTCTTTGGGGGCTTGGTTCTGGGAAAGAGTGCACTATCCCATAGGACACGGGCAGTTAGTTTCTCTCATGAGTGTCAATGGGTAGTTTTGGGACCGCACTCATGTGACATAGCTTGGTGATAACTGAGCCATGTCCTAATCCGCCTGTTGTTACCAACCTGCTGATTTCCTCAATGCTCTGCACTATTTCTTTCCCCACATCACTCGTCAACCCCCTCATAATTCCATATATCAGTTTAATCCTATCCTCTGGCACTCTGGTGAAGTGCGTGGATGGAATCATGCGGGCGCTGATGAAATATAGCCAACCTTTGGCTACTTTGTTGAATGCTTTGTTCGATGCTCTTGACCCATTTCTTCCAATATCAAAAACAGCGTACGATAGCTCGCGATTATGCTGCGGCATTCGGTCGATGTGGTCAATGCTTCTAGACCATGTTCTAAAGTGATTCCAATCACTTCTTTCTTCAACATCAAGCTTTCAATTGTATATTTATATCCTCTGTATCAGTACATAACGCCCCTTACAAGCATCCCTTTCCACCTTCTCAGGAAAATTGGCATAAAATTCACGCACGTTGTTGTGTTTATTGGTGCTATCTTCTCTGGGTTCACAAATTTTCCCCACTCCCTTAACTCAATCATCGCGAATGGGCTCATAAACATCTTCTTCCCATATGACTCCTCCGGTAGTCCATTCCCTACGGTATTATGGAGTGCAGTATCGAGCTTTTGTATCTTTGGAAGGCCGTAGCTCACAAACCTATTTTCATCGTATTGTGGGGTTGGGGTGGATGTGGAGCCTCTTCTCTTCACAGTGGCCATGGTTTAAAATAGTTTTATGGAGCTTTTCAATTTAGTGGCACAAATGTTTCCTACACTGATTGACAACTAGCAAATGAACACAATACCCCCAAACTTCAACTTTTCTACCCAATACCCACACTCTTTTTCTACTCTCTTCTCCAAACTTCACAATCAACTTTTCAGTACCCAAACTACTTCAACTACAACACTCCTTCAAACTACTACCTCCTGTGACTTTAGTAAAGGACTCAAAAACAGAAAAGGATTACCTTTTTATGAGAAGATTCAAGCTTGTCCTTGTTTCAATTGGTGTTTTGAGGCTATGGAATGGAGCCTTGTTGGTTGAGATGACTAAGGGTTTTTGGGAATTTAAGAGTTTAGGTTGTGGTTGGGTTGGATTTGTGGAGGATTTGTGGGCAAATTTCTGGAATTTCGTGGGTTTTTGGAGAGGGAAGGTTAGGTTTTTGAATTTGGAATTGAGAAAAATCTGATTTTTGGGCGTTTAAAGTTCTAGATTCCCGCAGCGCGGCCCTTCTTTTAGCGCGCGGCTAAACTCTGCGCTCATGGATTTTCTGCGGCCACATTCTGGTAGCGCATGGCCTAAATTTGGCAAATTTTTGGCGCGCAGCCTGCTCTGGCGCATGGCTTAAACTGCGCTGTTGATTCTTTTGGCGCATGCCACGCTCAAGGCGCCATGGCTACTTTTCTGGAAATTCTTGCTTTTCTTCAGTTTATTTCCCTGTACCTATCAATCACAGCACAAACACAAGAACCCAAGACCGTGAGATTGTTCTAAACAAAATAAAATAAACTAAAGACAGAAATTAAAATAACATAATTGAAAACGTTGGGTTGCCTCCCAACAAGCGCTGTCTTTAACGTCTTTTAGCCGGACGCAAGTTCCTTAGCCTTAATAACCCTGGGGTGGATTAAGCCCCCAACCTATCCATTTCCTCCACATTTGGCGTTTTCTTTTTCTTCTTTTCTTCTTAGCATTATCAGTAAGAGGGAGTTCAGGAATACTTACCTCCTTTAGTGACATTTCAGCAAACCATGCCTGCTTTCTTGGGCTCATCGCTCTCTGATTGACTTGTATTGGCTCGCATGGGAGCTTGATGGTGCTGATTGCAAAGCACCCACTCACTGTTGGTGGCTCAATGACGTGTTTAAAAACTTTAAACACCATTTCTTCAGACTCCACCCTTAGTGTTAGTTCTCTTCTTTCAACATCAATCAAAGCTCGCCCCGTTGCTAGGAATGGCCTCCCCAATATGATAGGGATTTCCGCGTCTTCTTCCATATCAAGAATGAGGAAGTCTGCAGGAAAGAAGAATTTTCCCACTTTCACAATCACGTCCTCGATCTTGCCTCTCGGATGAACCACTGTCCTGTCGGCTAGTTGCAGGCTTACTGTGGTTGGTTTGGCTTCACTGACTCGATATTTTAAATGCGATAGGGCATTAGATTTATACTTGCCACTAAATCACATAGAGCTCTGTTGCAAGTTACCCTGCCCACTGTGCAAGGTAGTGTAAAGCTCCCTGGATTTTTTAGCTTTGGTGGAAACTTTTTCTGCAAGATAGCACTACATTCTTCTGTTAGTGCTACTATTTCGTATTCTGCCAGCTTCTTCTTTTTCCCCAAAATTTTCTTCATAAACTTGAAATAGGAGGGCATCTGCTCTAATGCTTCTATGAAAGGTATGTTGATATGTAGCTTTCTGAATGTCTCCAAAAATTTGGAGAATTGTTTATCAACCGCCTTTCGCTGTAGTCTCTGGGGAAAGGGATCTTCTCTGTATACTCCTTCTCTGGAGTTTTCTCTACTGTTGGGCTAGGCTCAATCACCTTCTCTTTTTCTAACTCTGCTTTCTTCTCAACTCTTGGTGAGGTGTTTCTGCTCAGCTGTCTTCCAACTTCTCATTGCTTTGCGACCGCTCGCCGGATTTACCTCTGTATTGCTTGGCAATGTCCTACGTGGCTTTCTTTGTTTGCCTATTTTGCTACCGACCCACATGTGTCTCAAGTTTACGAGCGAGGATCTAGCTGTCATGAAGCTGCGTCAGGTGTTGGCAAGTGTTATCGCTTGCTTCAGCTCATCGGCTTTTCTTCTGAACGGTGCATTGATTGCTGAGTGTGGGGCTTGAATGAAGGGTTCTTGATTACAGCTCTGCTTGCATCGCCCTATCACGGTCTGCTGCCCACGATCACGGTTCTGCGCCCGTAGTGCGGTCTGTTGCCCTTGGTATTGGTTCTGCTGGTTCGGTCTTGGATTCTGCTGCCGCGGTCTCCTCCATGAGAAATTTGGGTGGTTCCTCCACCCTGGATTATAAGTGTTGGAGTAGGGGTTGTTCTGTTGCCTCTGATAATTACCTATGGCTTGACACTCTGCATGATCCATTGGTATATTATTGGGATCCGCTGAAGGACACCTATCAAATGTATGTGGGCCACGCATATCTCGCGACTTTTAGGCATCTGTACGCATTCACCGACCTTGTGTGTTCTTTGCATTTGTTTCGCTAGGAGGGCGGCGGGCATTCAAGCGTGATAGCATCTATTTCATGGACTCCCATTCTTCTCCCATTTGTCGACCTCTCTTAGTGACATGGTTGTTAGTGGCCATGTCTTCTAATAACTCATGAGCGTCGTGGGCTTTTCCTCATGAATGCTCCACCATTCTTTGCATCTATGATAGTTACGGTTTGTCTTGCTCGGCCCGTTGTAGAAGATGTGGACCAAGTTCCACAACTCAATGCAATGGTGTGGGCACTTTCTCTGTAGATCTTTGAACCTTTCCCAAGCCGTATAAGGACTCATAATCCGCTTGGTAGAAGTTGTTCAACTCCCTCTTAGTTTCTTTGCTTTACGGAGGAAATAACTTGGCTAAGAATTTACGTGCGGCTCGTGCCATGTGAAAATCGAATCGGCCGGCAGAGAATTCAACCATACTTTTGCTCTATCCCTGAGTGAGAATGGAAAGAGCCTCAATCTGACGACATCATCAGTAACGCCGTTATATCTAAAAGTTGCACATAGCTCCAAGAAATTAGTTATGTGCATATGTGGATCCTCCGATGGCAGTCCTCCGAATTGCACTGTGTGCTGTACCATGCTCAGAATCGCCGATTTTATCTCGAAGTGGTTGGCTCCTATTGCAGGGAGCCTAATGCATGTCTGTGCTCCATTCACTCTTGGTAGCACATAGTCTCCCAAACTCCTTTCTGGCTGGATTTGGACTCTCTCTTCCACGTCTATGGGTGCTTGCCTAGGTATTCCTGGGTGGGGTTGATTCTCTCTAACCCTTCTCCCATCCGTTGTTGTTACGACGCCGTTCATCTCTAACAAGGTTGCAATCCGATTCTTCTGTTACATTTGCGAGTTTTCTCAATTTACGGATTGAAGGAACAAGTGTATCCGCTCCTCTTCTCCTTCGCATAAACCGACTTCTGAAATAGATCAAAGCAGACAACAAATCACGGCACCTCGAATTTTCAAAAGAAAAACGTAAAGATTAAAAATTAAAATAAAAAACCAAATTAGAAATTAAAAATAGACAAATTTGATATTGAACTATTGCCTAATCCGTGGCGCCAAAAACTTGATGCGCGGTAAGATGCACACTTTAAGCGCAAGTGCACGTTATCGTGACAAGTAATATTGTCTTAGTAAGACCGAATATCGTCCACAAGGATTAGGGTTCAATTACCAACTATCTATTTTCTAGTATCTATCTGGTGAATTTATGATTGATTTGTTGTTTATAACTACGAATTATGCAAGCTATTTTAATATAAAGATTTACTTGATGGTGATGAGAATAGGGCTTCCATGTATCCTTACTATCCGCTTATGCTACTTACTAATGCATTAACTTATGGTATTCTTCTTTAGGAGAAAGCGAGTTCTGAAATCGTTTTATACTCCGTTAGGGTTATATAAACACTCAACTGATGTCGCACCTTACCTACCTTGGTGATAAGGATAACTTTATAGGAGGATTAAGAACAAAACCTAGTTGTGATCACGCACAATGCGCAAAATTAGGGTTGTTAAGCCTCTCATCAACGCTTACATAAATAATTGAGGTATTTTCATCCCGATCCAAGAATGTCTACCCAACTTACAAAGATATTCACAATCCCCTTTTCGAATCGATTAGAAATCATATAGTGATAATTAGTTGTCAATTAATTACCAAGAATTCAACTCAATTATTGGATAGATCCTGATAAGAAAAATAACCATAAGCATGCATTAATTTATAACATAAGTTTCTAGCAATTCAACATGGAAAGCCCTATAAGAGAATTAGTTCCTAGTCATAAATATGACAAGAACTAATTCAAAGTTCATCATAAAAACTGAAATAAAGTAAAGAAAAGGAAAAGAAATTACTAAACTAATGGTATCCAATCTCCAAGCCAAAGTCTTGTGTTGTGCAAGAAGGGGAAAACCTTTAAAAACTGCTTAGGGTTCTCCTTTTATAGGCTGAAAACCGCCTCCCTCTTTTCCTTCAGGCCTGGCCCAGATTTTCGTCAAAAGACCTAATTTTTCCGCGTCGGCGCCGCGCCTGACAGCGCGCGCGGCGGAAGTTCTGCAATCGCCGGGTGTTTTGGCGCGCGGCCCGATATATGTTGTGCGAGGCGCCGCGGCTGTATCTTCGTAGCTCACCGGATGTTTAGCGCGCTGGCACCGCTTTGGCATGCGGCGCGCGGCGAGTCTTCGACCTCTACGGATAGTGGGCGCGCGGTCACGCTGATATTGCAGGAGGCCGCATGGCTGGTCTTGATTTTTCCCTCGTTCGCCACTTTCTCTGTTTCCAGCTCTGGCATCTCCTCTTTTGCCCTCTTTTTGCTCTTTTTCCGCCATTTGACCATTTTAACCACTTTGACTCAAAAGAAAGAAAAACTATCCTAATACGACACTTATATGTGCAAAATGGGACAAAAGACTAACTAAAACTGACTCAAAAGGTGTATATAAAATACACCGATCATCATGCGGGTGAAATAGTCTCATGCGGGTGAAATAGTCCTATGCGAGGAAATTACCTCATGCGGGTCCACGTGATCTATGCGGGTGAAATAGTCCTATGCGAGGAAATTACCTCATGCGGGTCCACGTGACCTATGCGGGTGAAATAGTCCCAGGAGTAGTATTGCATAATGATACTACTGGCGGGTGGCCCTAGATTGATCATAAGCTTCCTAGTTTAAAGCGGTAAAGTTTACTCTACTTTTTAAAAAGGCACAGTGTATTGATATTTGAGTATTGTACTTTTTACATGCCGACGGTGAGGTTGGAATTCCACGGGCATGCTTATCTGATGATGGTGGTATATTATACTTGTTACATGTTGACAGTGATGTTGTATTCCACGAGCATGTACGTGATATTATATCTTTGAGGCGGTGTCACGATTTTGACATGGCTTTCATATGTGAAAGTGGTACGGTGTTATAGTAGTACAGTGATACAAGGTACAGTTGGCTCTGATTATTATATGACACGGTAGGATCTGGTATTTGATTTTCATACTTGCCCCTGTCATTCTTTTGTACAGTTATGATCTTGTTTACTGTACTGTATTTCCGTTCCATACTTGGTACCTGTTATCGACCTCCTTTGAAATTTGCGTTCATGTCCGCAGGTCTAGGTACTCAGTTGTGGATCCGCGAGCTTAGGATCCTGGTTCAGCATTTTGAGATGACTCCAATGTTCTGGAGCTTGTCATTATAGATAGATATATTCAGCGGTACGGCGGGGCCTTGTCCCGTCATAGTATTTGTCCAAATTCTTAGAGGTCTGTATTCATATGTGGGCTGGACTGGCTAGAGTTGTATTTACATTGTTGAACAGTGTAGACCCTTTTGGGTGATTTATATTATGGCAGCCTTATCGGCTTTGCCTTTGTTTTAAGAAGAAAAAAAAATAGTGTTATTTATCTTCCGCGGTTTATTGTGTTGTATGAATAGAAGGGTGCCCAGGTAGGGCATCAGTCGCGGGCCCGGGGTTCGGGGCGTGACAATCCGTGTAACGGTTTTTGATGACGGTTAAAAATCGTCACATCTTTGCATTTCAGATCAGATTTTTAAATATTTAATAATAATTAAATAGATTTGTCGAATACACATATTGTAACTAACAACGTACATACTTTATAGAATTGTTCAAATACACTAAATTGAATAACAAAAGTACAAATAATGCTATCAAATTCAACAAAATAACATAATATTATCTAAATAAACATCATAAATCATAATATTGTCTGAATAACCCAAATACAAATATTTTTCAAACAATTATGTTGCACGGATAATTTTTGAGAAGTGTTGCGCCCACTCCATCCAGATCTCATCCAGCTAATCTTGTGAAAAACATTTTTTTCCATTATACTATCAAACACAATAGAAATAAGTTAAATTTTCTAATCATAATTAAGTCATTCCACACAAATTAATACATAAAGAAGATGTAATATTAGATAATATAATACTTACATCTTTTTGAAGCAAAGATAAGTCATTAATCAAGTCTTTCATGAAACGAAGCATGTAGTATCCACACTCGTATCATAAAGGCTGTTGTGGTACCTTAAAACAAAATAAACCCAAAAATTACTTAACAAACAAATTTGAATTTATAACATTACATACCAATTAAAAGCTTGAAACAATAGATTACCTTAACGTTTTTCACCATTCTTGAAAAAGTCCATTTTTACTTACTTTTTTGAGCGGTATACATCAGCATAGCACTACAAACCATGACAAAAATTAGAACATGTTGTAACACCCCATTTCAATCGGAGTCAAAACGGGAGTACTACGTATGGGTGATTCCTGAATTGTTTTTTAAGGAGTCACCACTGTAACACCCCATTTTAACCGGAGTCGAAACAGGAGTACTACTTATGGTTGATTCCTAAATGTATTTAAAGGAGTCGCCATTCTGTCGCGCCCCTTTTCGACCGCGACTTTATGAATAAACTCCTGCTTAGATAAAATGTTAGAAAAATAAAATAAAATGCTAAATGTGCAAAAGAATGCTAAAATGTTAAAAGGGTGCTAAAAGGTAAAAGAATGCTAAAGGATTCGCGGAGTCGCCACCTAATTATTTTGGGTGAATTAGGACACCTAAATGTCAACTAGGTTAAAGTCAACACTAACTCCATTTTTTATGGTCTGCTAAACTTAATAAGATCCGGGGTAAGGGTTCTTTATTAATCTAGAGGGAAGGGGTTAGACACCCTAGATCCGCTTAACTGCGGTTGTCCTGTCAAACCTAGGGTAATTATTATGCTAAGATGCATGTTTCGAAAAGTTTAAGTGAAGAGGTGCCAAATTTAAAAGATGCATTCTTTTATAACCTAAAAAAAGTTTATAAGATTTGTTTATAAAATTAATTTTTGAAAGAGATCATATAAGGTGTTATACATAAGAAGTTTAAAAATATAACTGTGCAGAGTTGACTTAGTGATTAAAGGTAGGCCTTTGTTTGCAAAGTCGGTGGATAATAAATTATATAGTATTAATGAAAGAGTTATTAATTCTTTTAAGATGCATTAGTCTCGTGATTAGATGTTCAAAAATAAGTTAAGCAAGCTAGAATAGTTAACTTAATGAGAAGCAAATTTCTAGTGTTGAACTATTTTCTAATAGCGACTTAAAGCTTAGGCTATTCTAAATATATTAATGTTAGAGTAATGTTAGACAAGTAATTACAACAAATGAATGGGGAAAGGATATGAATTAATAAGGATGACTCGAAGAATGGCGATGTCCTTTCGCCGCAGTTTGGAATTTTCCTATGCGAGGTGGATGCGCATAAATGCGGGCCTTCATTTGAAATAGCTCAAGATGAGTCTCGCCATGAGACTCTTTGTTGCTCCGACGCATTTCATGTGAAAAAAAAGAAGATAAGGATTAGTAAATATTCCAAACCTTATGACGCAAATAGATAAAATGTTCATATAAATTTAACATGTATATATTTTAAAAAATTTAATAACCGTAGCAGCCCAATATGAGATGACAAGTTCAAGAACAATGAATCCCAACATTGTTCAAACAAATATTGGGCCTTGATAATGCAAATAAACACAGAAAGGAAAGCAGACCCAAATAACTATTTTTTAGACCAAAATAGGATCAGATTATGCATTTCAGATTCTGGGTTTCATTCCAGTAACATGGAAAAAATAAAAGACATGCCTGATATAACAATTATCAAACTTTATGGAGAATAAATCGGCCACAAGGCAGTATTAAACCCAACCAGTGATTTTTCAGATTTTAAAAGAAGGGATGGGTTGGCCCAAACACCTACAACACCCCAGAATACATACAGTACATCTTGGTGTATATCAAGAATATACTTCACAAAAGAGAACCTAAATCTATCAGCATACTTTATAATCCCAAACCCGAGCAGACTCAGCCATACATTTTTAACATCCAGATCACAAGATAGCATTTTAGCTAAAGCAATTAGATCACTCAAACAAAAGCAAACAATGTGCAGGTTGATCTTTTCATCTACCCTTTTCAAACTAACAGATATAGAGTAATTTTCCTCCAATAAAGATAAGTAGATAACTTAGCATAGATGTTAGAAAATGATCATGTAGACTTTAAACTTAGCGTGAAACTAATCTAAACATGTGTTAGTTCAAAAAATGGATATCGGCCACCACAATATACATAAACTAGGATTTTAAAACTCATTTCTATCAGATGTTAACTAAGTGACCCCATCTTAACAAACTCGACATGACTATATAACAAGAATGGTTGTCATTCATTTTGTATACAAGTACAATATAGTATTTAACTACTAAGTTTGACTCAGATCCAAACACAAATGGGTTACTCAATGGGTCTTAGGACTTACAAGAGTAGAGACGAAGCATGATTGTAGGTTACTGATATTTAAGCAAGTATCTCAGAGCATGTAATACGATTTATGTAAGCAGTATAAAACTTGGAAAAGACGGACAGAGTTGTTCAGTTTGAAGTTAAACAATTGACGGTCATAAAAAAAAATAGGCAACATGAACTCCTATGACTTAAATGTGACTTTATATATGACCAATATACAAACAGAACCACTCAGGAAAGATTAAATCTGTTTATGTATAGACATGACTTAGCTGCACATGGTATTAAGGCTAACCCATGAGAGTAGAACATGAAGCAAGATGAACATAAGCAGGGCAAGATTATAACAAGGCATGTAAGTGATTATTTAACTCAAACTATCAATGGACAACTTGAGGTAGACATGAATATCTTACACAAGAACAACATTTTTATTATTTATGGTTCAAAACAACACATGGATTCTTAAACAGGAAGTTTAGGACATGGATCTGACAGGATGTAACTTAACGTAGTATGATCTAATCTAATAAGGGGCAAAAGCTTAGTGCGAAACAACTTAACAGGCAATAACCAAGGTACGAGATAACTTGGGAGATGCAAAATATTGACATGGAGTAATTTCCACAATTAAGCATGCATGACACTTTTAGCTAGGTAGAGCAAGATATTCGATCTCAAACCGACATCTTTGGAACAATCAATTTGAACTTGTCGACACCATAGAAACTTTCAATTAATCAATATCACAATCGGATATTAGACAAGCATACTAAACTTATGATATTAAATATGAACCTAGTAATAACTTAGATAATCAGAATCTACCAAGATAAGCTAAAACATGTTGAACACTTTTATAACAACATTAACAAATATAATCAAGAAATACATAACAGAAAATACATAAATTCACATAAAGAACTGAAATTCGACAGGAAAGTGAGTTACCTTCTCCGGGCAGCGAACCGGGGCAGCGTATCAAGTCGTCGATCCGCTCGGAGGTTTTGTGCTATGCGATTTGAAAGGACATGGCTTTTGCTGATTTCTGGACTAGTATTAAAAGAAAAGGGGTTCGAACTTCTGTTCTTGCTCTTAGGTTGCTAATTTCAGGTTGATGTTAAAAGGGTTTGCTACTGTGAGAAGATTTCGGTGTTTCTACTGATTGCTCTCTTTTTCTGGACGAGGGTCCATCTCTATTTTGTGACGCTTTTGCCAAATCTTCTGCCTGCCTCTGTGTAAATTATTGTTCGACTTATATAGCCTTCGATTGGGTTCTAACTTTAGTATCTTGCTGGTAAGACTTTGGGCTGATTTCATTCTGATATTGGGGTGATTTACCACGATTTGGTACTGATTTACTACCATTTCGGGGTCGATTTGTTACTGTTTTGTGTTCATTGGAATGCGATTTTGATATGGTGTTAATGGTTATGGTAGGTTTAAAAAAAAGGCTTGGATATGGTAAGGTAATGATTTGGTTATGGAAATGTTTGGCAGGTGACTGCGGATTTTGAGCGAGAATCCGGTAGGCGGCGAGAGCGAGGTCGCGATTTATTGCTAAAGGTTTTCGCTTTTTTTTTTTAGGTTTTTTCTGTGTTGTGAGGGAGATGGGGTTCTGTTTAAGGGTTGCTGGGGGATGAAGTAGAGGGGAGTGGGCCTGCGGTATTGGGCCTTCGGGTAGTTGGGCCGGGTGGTTATTTTTTTTAATTAGGGGTAGAGTTTTAAGTGTACTAGTTTAGGTGTATTATTAATTAATGGTAGAAAAATGAAATCTAAATTGTGATTAAATTATTTAGGTGTTTTATTATAATAATAAATGCGGGTGTGCTATTTAATTAGTGCTTAATGTTTACAATGCGATGCCGTTATTAAAACTTATTAAATAAAAATTGAGTTATTTAAATGCTACATGCATATAGGACTTCTTAATTCTTTTATGAATGCTATTATTAAAACACGTGTGTTAGATTATTATTTTATGTATTTATTATTTATTATTAAGAATTATGATAGGGCTTAAAATTAATAAATTGTTTATTTATGCCTGTATTAATGTTTTATCGCTGTATTTTATTATAAGAAATCATAAAAATTATTTTGCAAAATTAGTGTAATTTTATAGCTACTGTCTGGACGAGAGGGTCAAAATTGGGTGTCAACAGTTGTCCCTCTTTGTATGGAGATGATGAAAGAATCTTCGGACAAAGACGTTGACTCATAGCCAATTTTGTCTCGATCCTCAGAATTAAAATGTTGGGCAATTAAAGGTGTGGCCTTGACTCAGCATCCCGATGTCGAGTTATGGCGACCTTTGGGCCACCATCAGTCAAACACTGGCGGCTAACGCGGACTCAAAATTTGTTCCAGTGTCGAGTTATGACGACACTGGGCTACCATGGGCAAAACGCCAGGGTGGGCTAATGCGGACTCAAAATTTGTCCCAGTGTCGAGTTATGACGACACTGGGTATGTGGTGCTAAAAATAAAAATAAAAAATAAAATAACTGGCTTGAACCTGGGGTGTACCAGTGTCGACTTATGATGCTGGGTTTTATGGTGATGTGGAACGAGTGGACCGACACTTGAGGCTGCTTCTGCCATTTGTTGAGAAGGTTGGCCCCCCAACAAATTGCCCTGGTTCGCTGTAAGAGAAAATCCACGTTGTGCTCCATCTTTTGCAGTTCCTGTAGATTGAAGCAAAGATAGAAGCATTAGTGCATAACTGTAAAAACAAAACAATGTAAGAATGTGAATTTTGTGTTGTGGTTGTAGTCAAATCGTATATACTATATGGTGTGATGATACGACGTCTTGTATAGGCGAGATGCAGATGACGCCTTGTGTGGGCGTTGTCGTCTTGTATGGACGAAATGCAAATGACGCCTTGTATGGGCGTTATCGTCTTGTATGGACGAAATGCAAATGACGCCTTGTATGAACGTTATCTTCTTGTAAGGACGAAATGCAAATGACGCCTTGTATGGGCGTTATCGTCTTGTATGGGAGTTATCGTCTTGTATGGACAAATGACGCCTTGTATGGGCGGAATCGTCTTGTATGGACGAAATGCAAATGACGCCTTGTATGGGCGGAATCGTCTTGTATGGACAAAATGCAAATGACGCCTTGTATGGGCGTTATCGTCTTGTATGGACGAAATGCAAATGACGCCTTGTATGGGCGGAATAAATGCTGTATGGACGAAATGCAAATGACGCCTTGTATGGGCGTTATAAATGCTGTATGGACGAAATGCAAATGACACCTTGTATGGGTGTTATCGTCTTGTATGGACGAAATGCAAATGACGCCTTGTATGGGAGTTATAAATGCTTGTATGGGAGAAATGCAAATGACGCCTTGTATGGGCGGAATCGTCTTGTATGGACGAAATGCAAATGGCCTTGTATGGCGGAATAAATGCTTGTATGGGCGAAATGCAAATGACGTCTTGTATGGCGGAATAAATGCTTGTATGGAAGAAATGCAAATGGCGCCTTGTATGGGCGGAATAAATGTCTTGTATGGACGAAATGCAAATGACGCCTTGTATGGGCGGAATCGTCTTTTATGGACGGAATGCAAATTACGCCTGGTATGGGCGGAATAATCTTGTATGGACGAAATGCAAATGACGCCTTGTATGGGCGTTATCATCTGTATGGGCGAAATGCAAATAGCGCCTTGTATGGCGTTATCGTCTTGTATATGGACGAAATGCAAATAGCGCCTTTTATGGGCGTTATCGTCTTGTATGGACGAAATGCAAATAGCTTTACATGGGCGTTATAAATGCTTGTATGGACGAAATGCAAATAGCGCCTTGTATGGGCGATAAATGCTTGTATGGACGAAATGCAAATGACGCCTTGTATGGGCGGAATCTTCTTGTATGGACGAAATGCAAATGACGCCTTGTATGGGCGGAATCGTCTTGTATGGACGAAATACAATCGCGCCTTGTATGGGCGTTATAAATGCTGTATGGGCGAAATGCAAATGACGCCTTGTATGGCGTTATCGTCTTGTATGGGCGAAATGCAAATAGCGTCTTGTATGGGCGGAATAAATCTTGTATGGGCGAAATGCAAATAGCGCCTTATGAAGCGTTATCGTCTTGTATGGGCGAAATGCAAATAGCGCCTTATGGCGTTATCGTCTTGTATGGACGAAATGCAAATAGCGCCTTGTATGGCGGAATCGCTTGTATGGACGAAATGCAAATGACGCCTTGTATGGCGGAATAAATGTATGGACGAAATGCAAATGACGCTTGTATGGGCGTTATCGTCTTGTATGGACGAAATGCAAATGACGCCTTGTATGGGCGGAATAGTCTTGTATGGACGAAATGCAAATTACGCCTTGTATGGTCGTTATAAATGCTTTATGGACGAAATGCAAATGACGCCTTGTATGAACGTTATCGTCTTGTATGGACGAAATGCAAATGACGCCTTGTATGGGCGTTATCGTCTTGTATGGACGAAATGCAAATGACGCCTTGTATGGGCGTTATCGTCTTGTATGGACGAAATGCAAATAACGCCTTGTATGGGCGTTATCGTCTTGTATGGACGAAATGCAAATGGCATATATGGGCATTATCGTCTTGTATGGGCGAAATGCAAATGACGCCTTGTATGGGCGGAATAAATCTTGTATGGACGAAATGCAAATAGCGCCTTGTATGGCGGAATAAATCTTGTATGGACGAAATGCAAATGACGCCTTGTATGGGCGTTATCGTCTTGTATGGACGAAATGCAAATAACGCCTTGTATGGGCGTTATCGTCTTGTATGGACGAAATGCAAATGACGCCTTGTATGGGCGTTATCATCTTGTATGGACGTCTTGTATGGGCGTTATCGTCTTGTATGGACGAAATGCAAATGACGCCTTGTATGGGCGTTATCGTCTTGTATGGACGAAATACAAATGACGCCTTGTATGGGCGTTATCGTCTTGTATGGACGAAATGCAAATGACGCCTTGTATGGGCGTTATCGTCTTGTATGGACGAAATGCAAATGACGTCTTGTATGGGCGGAATCGTCTTGTATGGACGAAATGCAAATGATGTCTCCTAAGGTATAGATAAAAATTGTTCTATATGTGGAGTTGTGTCGTAATTCATGCGTAATTAAAACTAGATGAAATAATTAAAGTGTAAATGATGTAGCCTGAGTAAAGAAGATGTGGTTTTTTGCGAGATGTATTTGATGTAGACGTGTTGTAGTTTGACTTTGTGAGCGAATCTGTTGTATTGGAATGTTGCTGTTGGCGTCGTTTTTGGACTTGTTGTGCTGATAACGTCGTTGCACGGGCGATGTTCTTCTTGGCGTCGTTTTCGGACTTAGCGTCGTTTTGCTGATAAACGTCGTTGCCTGGACGTGTTGCTGATGCTCTTGTAGAATAAATGCTCCTGCAAGCTAAGTTTGAGAAAAATTAGTGTATACCTGTTTAAACGAAATGATAAATACATATGAGAAGTGCAATTCTATGGGTAGAGATGTCGTCACGTCGCTGATGAATCTCGAGATGTTGTCCTTGCACGGACATGCTAAATGCTGCAACTGACGAATTGTCATGATGCCTTTGTTGTGTGCGATGTGTGGGTTGTAAATTTAGCTTTATGCCCGAGTTGATGCGCTAGACTTGTTGCGGAATTTTGAATTTTTGACTGCTGATTGTCGATGACCCTCTCTGGTTCTGCTGCTTCTGCTGCGGACTTTGAACTTTGGATTGTTGTCATATCCTCTGCCTCTGCTGCCTCTTTCTGCTTCTGCTAATATGGAGGACATGTGCTCAAAGAAAACTTGTGAGTTTGGGGGAGGGGGTCGATTCGTATTTGACTTCGCCGCCTTGTCCCTTGACATCTGCGTGTCTGGCCTGCTTGGACCTGCAACCTCTGCCTGGTTTCCTACCTTGTCCCAGTTTTGAATATGCAAAGGGCGTTTGGCCTAAAGTGGGTCTCAATGAGGTTTCTTGTATATTATGTGTATTCTTGTTATTTTCAGAACGAAGGGAAAGTTTCCTAATGGTGTGACCGGAGCCGATTTAGGCCGCCTACGTATCCCCATGAGGGAATCAGGTCATGACGTAGTTCATTACAAGCGAAATTTTTGGGTGAAATTAAAAATTTCTAAACATGGGACCGAAGCCGAAGCGGCCGCCTACGTATCCATCAAGGGAATCAGGTCAAACGTAGTTCCATTCTCTGCTTTGCCTATAGGGACCAAGACGGGTTCTGACTCGTTCTGCTCAAATGCCCTTGAATCAGTCATGTCACTGGACCGTGCCTTTGAACTTGTGAAATATCGATGCTCTGTCATTGCTTAGTCAAATGCAAATCGACCTTTGGGGGAGATGATAAATCCTTTTAGACAAAATGTAGCAAATTGCGTTAGTGTAAAGCACGTGATTTTGCAAAAGTGTAAAAACATTTAGCAAGTACATGTTGCACATAAATTGTCACATTGCAAGCGAGTCCTAACATGCGTGGGGACCCCTTTATGCAGAGGTAGGCCTAAACGTCACATATGCGAGGTTATGATGAATTTGTCTAAGTCGTCCAACTGTAATGCTTCTGTTGGAAATGACGACCAAATGACGGTGCACTTTTTCCCACTTTTGGCATGTCATGATTAGGCTTGGATTTGTCCATTATTGTCACGCTACACATAATATGCTGGTTGGTCGTTGGGTTGAGGTCTTTCTAACTGTGGCGTCGATACCAAGGACCGACCCACCTAAGGTAAATGCATGCATGCCTTAAAATAAAGGGTGGTATAGCTCTATCCTGAGTTTCTAAGATTTGGCTTTACTAGGCCTTGAGTTCAGGCGACAACTCGAGTGAGAAGGCTACGCGGCCACCGGTTAGACCAGACACTCCACGTATATTACCAACTCTCCTAAATTTAGGTTTTGAATAAAGAATTTTGCTGATGCACCAAGCGTACCTCGCATGTAGTGTGTGATTGTGTGAATTTTCCAGAGTGGAAGAAATATGAGGGGAATGCCAGTTTAAGGAAAGCAGTAAAGCAAATAGCAATTAAAATAAATAAAACAAAATACATCACACAAAATTAAATGCAAAAATAATGCCAAATAATAACCCTAGATCTGTTGTGGTTAAGAACCTTAATCCCCAGTGGAGTCGCCATTCTGTAACACCCCATTTTAATCGGAGTCGAAACGGGAGTACTACTTATGGTTGATTCCTAAATGTATTTAAAGGAGTCGCCATTCTGTCGCGCCCCTTTTCGACCGCGACTTTATGAATAAACTCCTGCTTAGATAAAATGTTAGAAAAATAAAATAAAATGCTAAATGTGCAAAAGAATGCTAAAATGTTAAAAGGGTGCTAAAAGGTAAAAGAATGCTTAAGGGTTCGCGGAGTCGCCACCTAATTATTTTGGGTGAATTAGGACACCTAAATGTCAACTAGGTTAAAGTCAACACTAACTCCATTTTTTATGGTCTGCTAAACTTAATGAGATCCGGGGTAAGGGTTCTTTATTAATCTAGAGGGAAGGGGTTAGGCACCCTCTAAGATCCGCTAACTTGCGGTTGTCCTGTCAAACCTAGGGTAATTATTATGCTAAGATGCATGTTTCGAAAAGTTTAAGTGAAGAGGTGCCTGCAAATTTAAAAAGATGCATTCTTTTATAACCTAAAAAAAAGTTTATAAGATTTGTTTATAAAATTAATTTTTGAAAGAGATCATATAAAGTGTTATACATAAGAAGTTTAAAAATATAACTGTGCAGAGTTGACTTAGTGATTAAAGGTAGGCCTTTGTTTGCATAGTCGGTGGATAATAAATTATATAGTATTAATGAAAGAGTCATTAATTCTTTTAAGATGCATTAGTCTCGTGATTAGATGTTCAAAAATAAATTAAGCAAGCTAGAATAGTTAACTTAATGAGAAGCAAATTTCTAGTGTTGAACTATTTTCTAATAGCGACTTAAAGCTTAGGCTATTCTAAATATATTAATGTTAGAGTAATGTTAGACAAGTAATTACAACAAATGAATGGGGAAAGGATATGAATTAATAAGGATGACTCGAAGAATGGCGATGTCCTTTCGCTGCGGTTTGGAATTTTTCTATGCGAGGTGGATGCGCATAAATGCGGGCCTTCATTTGAAATAGCTCAAGATGAGTCTCGCCATGAGACTCTTTGTTGCTCCGACGCATTTCATGTGAAAAAAAGAAGATAAGGATTAGTAAATATTCCAAACCTTATGACGCAAATAGATAAAATGTTCATATAAATTTAACATGTATATATTTTAAAAATTTTAATAACCGTAGCAGCCCAAGATGATATGACAAGTTCAAGCACAATGAATCCCAACATTGTTCAAACAAATATTGGGCCTTGATAATGCAAATAAACACAGAAAGGAAAGCAGACCCAAATAACTGTTTTTTTAGACCAAAATAGGATCAGATTATGCATTTCAGATTCTGGGTTTCATTCCAGTAACATGGAAAAAAAGAAAAGACATACCTGATATAACAATTATCAAACTTTATGGAGAATAAATCGGCCACAAGGCGATTAAATGACGGTGATTTTTCAGATTTTAAAAGAAGGGATGGGTTGGCCCAAACACCTACAACACCCCAGAATACATACAGTACATCTTGGTGTATATCAAGAATATACTTAACAAAAGAGAACCTAAATCTATCAGCATACTTTATAATCTCAAACCCGAGCAGATTCAGCCATACATTTTTAACATCCAAATCACAAGATAGCATTTTAGCTAAAGCAATTAGATCACTCAAACAAAAGCAAACAATGTGCAGGTTGATCTTTTCATCTACCCTTTTCAAACTAACAGATATAGAGTAATTTTCCTCCAATAAAGATAAGTAGATAACTTAGCATAGATGTTAGCAAATGATCATGTAGACTTTAAACTTAGCGTGAAACTAATCTAAGCATGTGTTAGTTCAAAAAATGGATATCGGCCACCACAATATACATAAACTAGGATTTTAAAACTTATTTCTATCAGATGTCAACTAAGTGACCCCATCTTAGCAAACTCGACATGACTATATAACAAGAATGGTTGTCATTCATTTTGTATACAAGTACAATATAGTATTTAACTACTAAGTTTGACTCAGATCCAAACACAAATGGGTTACTCAATGGGTCTTAGGACTTACAAGAGTAGAGACAAAGCATGATTGTAGGTTACTGATAATTAAGCAAGTATCTCAGAGCATGTAATACGATTTATGTAAGCAGTATAAAACTTGGAAAAGACGGACAGAGTTGTTCAGTTTGAAGTTAAACAATTGACGGTCATAAAAAAAAAATAGGCAACATGAACTCCTATGACTTAAATGTGACTTTATATATGACCAATATACAAACAGAACCACTCAGGAAAGATTAAATTTGTATATGTATAGACATGACTGAGCTGCGCATGGTATTAAGGCTAACCCATGAGAGTAGAACATGAAGCAAGATGAACATAAGCAGGGCAAGATTATAACAAGGCATGTAAGTGATTATTTAACTCAAACTATCAATGGACAACTTGAGGTAGACATGAATATCTTACACAAGAACAACATTTTTATTATTTATGGTTCAAAACAACACATGGATTCTTAAACAGGAAGTTTAGGACATGGATACGAACAGGGATGTAACTTAACGTAGTATGATCTAATTTAATAAGGGGCAAAAGCTTAGTGCGAAACAGCTTAACAGGCAATAACAAAGGTACGAGATAACTTGGGAGATGCAAAATATTGACATGGAGTAATTTCCACAATTAATCAGACATGACACTTTTAGCTAGGTAGAGCAAGATATTCGATCTCAAACCGACATACTGGACAGAACAATCGGCTGAACTTGTCGACACCATAGAAACTTTCAATTAATCAATATCACAATCAGATATTAGACAAGCATACTCAGCTTATGATATTAAATATGAATCTAGTAAATTCACATAAAGAACATTAACAAATATGTTGAACACTTTTATAACAACATTAACAAATATAATCAATAAATACATAACAGAAAATACATAAATTCACATAAAGAATTGAAATTCGACAGGAAAGTGAGTTACCTTCTCCGGGCAGCGAACCGGGGCAGCGTATCAAGTCGTCGATCCGCTCGGAGGTTTTGTGCTATGCGATTTGAAAGGACAGGGCTTTTGCTGATTTTTGGACTAGTATTAAAAGAAAAGGGGTTCGAACTTCTGTTCTTGCTCTTAGGTTGCTAATTTCAGGTTGATGTTAAAAGGGTTTGCTACTGTGAGAAGATTTCGGTGTTTCTACTGATTGCTCTCTTTTTCTGGACGAGGGTCCATCTCTATTTTGTGACGCTTTTGCCAAATCTTCTGCCTGCCTCTGTGTAAATTATCGTTCGACTTATATAGCCTTCGATTGGGTTCTAACTTTAGTATCTTGCTGGTAAGACTTTGGGCTGATTTCATTCTGATATTGGGGTGATTTACCACGATTTGGTACTGATTTACTACCATTTCGGGGTCGATTTGTTACTGTTTTGTGTTCATTGGGATGCGATTTTGATATGGTGTTAATGGTTATGGTAGGTTTAAAAAAAAGGCTTGGATATGGTAAGGTAATGATTTGGTTATGGAAATGTTTGGCAGGTGACTCGCCGGATTCTCAGGCGAGAATCCCGGCTGGGGCGACGGGGACGAGGTGCGGCGATTTCGCTGCTAAGGGTTTTCGCTTTTTTTTTTTAGGTTTTTTCTGTGTTGTGAGGGAGATGGGGTTCTATTTAAGGGTTGCTGGGGGATGAAGTAGAGGGGAGTGGGCCTGCGGTATTGGGCCTTCGGGTAGTTGGGCTGGGTGGTTATTTTTTTTAATTAGGGGTAGAGTTTTAAGTGTACTAGTTTAGGTGTATTATTAATTAATGGTAGATAAATGAAATCTAAATTGTGATTAAATTATTTAGGTGTTTTATTAGTCTAAGCTATTATTATAATAATAAATGCGGGTGTGCTATTTAATTAGTGCTTAATGTTTATAATGCGATGCCGTTATTAAAACTTATTAAATAAAAATTTAGTTATTTAAATGCTACATGCATATAGGACTTCTTAATTCTTTTATGAATGCTATTATTAAAACGCGTGTGTTAGATTATTATTTTATGTATTTATTATTTATTATTAATAATTATGACAGGGCTTAAAATTAATAAATATGAGCGCGAGACTCTAAGTGCGTAATTTTCTACGTAAGACGCGGTGCCATTATTAAATTGTTTATTTATGCCTGTATTAATGTTTTATCGCTGTATTTTATTATAAGAAATCATAAAAATTATTTGCAAAATTAGTGTAATTTTATAGCTACTGTCTGGCTGAGAGGGTCAAAATTGGGTGTCAACAACCACCTAATTATTTTAAGTGAATTAGGACACTTCTAAATAGCATACAATGCTATAAATGATCTCCATTTAAAAGGTATGCGAAACTTATGAGATTTCAGGTAAGGGTTCTTTATTATCCTAAAGGG
Organism: Przewalskia tangutica; assembly: GCA_029844215.1. Lineage (NCBI taxonomy): Eukaryota > Viridiplantae > Streptophyta > Magnoliopsida > Solanales > Solanaceae > Przewalskia > Przewalskia tangutica. The sequence goes on from CM056723.1 coordinate 47,617,237, forward strand.
AAGGGGTTAGACATCCTATAGGATCTGCTAACTTGCGGTTGTCCGTTAAAACTTAGGTTGGTATTATTGTGCTAAATGTATTATGCAATTCTAAGGGTGTTCTAACTAAGAAACTATTTAAGACTAGACATGCAAATATTTAAATAAGATATGCATCTAACAAGATTATAAAGAAAGAAAAAAAATCATATAAAGAGAGAATGAAGAGAATTTAGCGGTATTTCGCTTTTATTTTCCTTTTTCTGCGAATGCTTCAACTCCGGGATGCGCCTCCGGGTACCTGCAAAAAACACTTAGTAAAAGAGTTAGTAAATAAATAAATGCGAGTAAAACCTTCGGATCCGTAACAAAACAATAGTAGTTTTAATTACGGAAGGCTCATATCTATATTTTGTAAAGGGACATCTCAAACAAGTTGTTGACACCCAATTTTGACCCATCTTTTGGTTATTTCTTGCAATTTTAAGTATTTTAGGACACCGCATTTTAATTGTCATTTTTTTGCATTTTTACCTAATATTCTATGTTTTATTTTTTTTCACAAAATGACATTGCATCTTTTATTTTTAAATTAAGCATTATATTTTTGTTAATATTTTTATTATTACATCGGCATTTTTATTTTGTAATTTTACATCTTTTTAAATAATTTTCTTTTAAATAATAAACACTTTTGTAGTTTTATCAAATCAGTCTAATCCGAGGCTTAATTTGGATCAGTCCAATTCAACACTCTTTTGTTTTCATCCAATCCACACCCTTTTATTTCCCCCAAAAATCAAACCCCACTTTTCATTTTTTTCCCTCCAAAACCAAACATTTAACCCATGCCTTCACCCATACCTTTTTGGTTACTTCAACACATTTCCCTCACTGATTGAAAATCAGTCTTGTCCCCATTTCTAGCAACATAAGCAACCCACACCCCTATGTATATATATACTCCCTCATTTCATTCTACAGAAGGCACCGATCTCATCTTCTTTATTCAAGGAACACCACTGCCCTCTCTCATCTTCTTTATCTATAACACACCAACACCAGCCCGCTTCCCTGCTCCGGCGAACCCATAACCGTCGCCGAACACCCCACCGTTGCCCACAACCCGTCACTGTTCCACTCCCATTCCCTGTCGACCACACACATCCCCTCTTTGTTGGTATTTTCGAACCACCAGCTTCCCGTCTGCTCATCTTCCTCGCTGGAGTTGACCACCGGCGACTGGCGGGGGCTCCGGGGAGTTGGGTTGCCATCGTTCATATTGGTTTTCGGCTATCATTATTTACCGCCCATTTTTATTATGCTATAGCATTGCTCGTTGGTTACTGTCTTGTTGTGGTTTTATTTGGTGTCTTTGTTGATGTCAGGAACCCTTTTACTTCTAGGGAATTTGATCCGATATTTTGTTCGTTTCATAATTGTTATGGTGTTGCTTCTCGTATTCTGTTGGCTTATTTTGGAGCTATTTTTGCCTATTTTAGTTGCTGGACTGACTTCTTGAAGGATGCTACACTGGCGATATTGACTGATTCAAACATGATACTACATTTGGTCGATGAAAAAGTTATCCGTCGATTTTTTAGGCCTCCACAACTGCAAAGACGGAAAATAAATAAGATCTTCGGGCGTTGATGATTTCTTCTACTTACACTGGATGACAACAGGCGCTGACAGGGAGATTATATTGACTAATAAGCCACTAATTTGTATCCAAGACTTGTTTAGGACGTCCCACTTTATTTTATATATCTGAGCCCTCCGTAATCAAAACTATTATTGTTTTGGCGCGGATCTGAAGGTTTTATTTATTTATTGTTTCTAACAATTTGGCCGATGAAGGAATCTCCGTCTGATTTCCATGGCCTCCCCTGTACAAAAGATGGGTTTTATTTTTGTTTTACTTTTCAAATTCTTGTCACTGTTTGATAATTATTTATTATCTTACTAATACTTTTATTAAGTGTTTATACAGGTACCCGGAGATGCATATTGGGCAAAATGCCTAAAAAGGGCTAAAGAAAACGAGAAGATGACATTCAAAGTTTTATTTTATTGTTATATTTTATTTTATTTTTAATTTCTAAAGCATGATAGATAATTAACCTAGGTTTGATCGGATAGCCGCAAGTTAGCGGATCTTAAAGGATGCCTAACCCCTTCCCTTTAGGATAATAAAGAACCCTGATCCAGAATCTCATTAATTTCGCAGATCATTAAATGGAGATAAATTGCTGTATTTTTAATGTAATACTTCAAGTGTCCTAATTCACTTAACTAATTAGGTGACGACTCCTCAAAACAAGTATTCTTGCTCAATCCAGTGAACTGCGCCAAAGAGCAACGTTGCATCACCGTTCGGACCCCGAGGTCAAAAACGGGCGTAACAGCATGGCGACTCTGCTGGGGAATCAGGTTCTTTACCATAGCAAAACCAGGTTAATTAAATATTGCGCTTTATTTTTTTTAGTTTTGTTGTAAATGTTTAAATTGTTTGCTTTTAATTTTGTAATTAATTGCTTTAATTGCTACTTTCTTTTACTGTTTTCCCTAAACTGGCATTCCGCTCATATTTCTTCCCTTACGGAAATTTACACTATCACACACTACACGCGAGGTGTGCTTTGCGCACCCGCAAATTTCTTTCAAATATCCAAATTTTAGGAGAGTCGGCATTTTTCGTGGAGTTGCCCGGTTCGTCTGGGCGGCCGCATAGCCTTCTCACTCGAGTAGTTCGCTCGGAAACCTTGTGTTTAGTAAGCCAACTCATAGAAATTTAGGATAGAGCTATACCACATTTATCTTAAGTCATGCATGCGTTTATCCTAGGTGGGTCGATCATTGGTATCGTCTCCGCAAATCAGGAATTCTACCAAAATTATCGACGAGTTTCACAACCCAACGACCAATCAGCATATATGTATAGCGTGATAATGATAGACGGACTCAAGCATAATCATGACGTGCCAAAATTGGAAAATGTACATTTATCTTGTCTTCATTTCCGACAAAAGCACAAATGTTTAGCAACTTGGATTAATCTATCACAGTCTCGCATATTTGGCGTTAGGCCCATCTCTGGCATAAGAGAGGTCTCATGCTTATTAGGGCACACACTTAATTTGCATGCTTTTGCTTATTATTGATTGTCACTAGCAACTCTGTACATATTAAAAAGAAATAATTACCTTTTTAACTTTGTACATATCATGTCATGTGCTTGTAACTCTGGACACGAGCATTTGCATTTTTGCACTTTTTGCCGTCACACTGCAGTCAGGTCTTCTACTTAATTAATCGTCCATGAACTTCATGACTTGGGCCTTGTGAAGCATCAACCTCCAGTGCGGTCGAATCAATCAGGGAATAGGCCATAGAATTTTGAAATTGACATGCATAGGTTAGGTATTCATACTTCCATTGAGCATGATTGAAATGAATTTGCGAAATATCTGACTTGAAATTTTAGATTGCTGAATTCATGCTATATCTGTTCCTGCATATTATCCCAACTGACATTCATGTTTTCTAGTGACATTTTTGCAGCAAATTGATCAGAGTCTTTGAGTCTTTTTTTTTTTGTGTCTTTGATTCTGTTTTGATCTTTACTCGAGGGCGAACAAAGGTTTAGTTTGGGGGTATTTGTTAGAAATATTTTATATGCACTTTTAGAGTCATTTTTAGTTAGTATTTTGCCCATTTTTGTTCAAATATGTGTCGTATTAGGGGCAGTTGAATCATCAACAACAGCCTAACCCACATGTTCCAAAGTAAGATAGAAATGAGTGGCAGTCAGCCATACTCAGGCTCACCAAGTGCCAGACTCGGTTTATGGCTGAGATCAACGTGTTCATCAAGAATTTGGAGACACAAATAGGGCATCTGATGGATAGGGTGATCAATACACCTCAAGCAAGTCTGCCTAGCAACACCATTGTGGGAAGTGGTAAGCAGAGTGAGGAACCTGAACCACAACAAGCTGTTAAGAATAATGAGGAATTGAGAGAGATAGTTGGTGTAGACAAAGAAGAGGTTACCGAGATCCAAATTTTCACCTTTTTGGATTCCTTGGAATTTCTTTTTCCTATACCCATTGTAGAAAAGACACCACCAACTATCATTGCTGAGCCCCAACCAGAAAGTCCATACCCTCAAGGGCACCGCCTAAAGTTGAGAGATGTAGGGAGTTTCACTGATCTCTACATTATAGAGAGCCTAGAAGATAATCATGTCTTGTGTAATTGGGGGATAATCTTAGATATGAGGCCCTTGTTTGAAAAATGTGTTGTAGGAGAAGCGAGACCTGCAACAATAACTGTGCGGATTGCAAGCAGTTCGCAGAGGATCCACTGGGCACTAGTAAAGATTAACTGCGTCCGGCTAAAAGGCGTTAAAGACAACGCTTGTTGGGAGGCAACCCAATGTTTTAATTATGTTAGTTTGATTTTCTGTTTTAGTTTGTTTTTATTTTATCTTGAACAGTCTCACGATCTGGTATGTTAGTGTTTTTGGATGGCAGGTTGATGCGTGATTTATGCACACACTAAACGCAAGTGCACGTGTCATGACAAGTAATATAGTCTAGAAGACCGAGTTATCGTCCTCAGGGATTAGTGTTCAATTATCAAACTCTATTCTATGGTATCTATTTGGTAACCGATGATTGATGAATTGTTTATAATTATAATTATAGATGCTAACTAAATTACTTTATTTTACTTCAGATATGGTGGAAATAGGGGTTTCAAATCTCCTCAACTATCCGCTCATCTTACTTGTTAATGCAATTAATTATGGTTCTTCTTCAATTTTGAGACAGCAGGTAACTAAGCCGTTTTATACTCCTGTTAAGGTAATATAAACACGCAACCCCAATATAGAACCCTTCTACCTTTCGGTGACAAGATTGACTATAAAAGAGGATTAAGAGCAATAACCTATTAAGCTACACAAGTATCGGGGTACTTTCATCCACGATTTAACCTATGTTTATTCAACTAAAGCATATTCACAATCTCCCCTTTCGGCTTTCGATTAGAAATCATATAGATTATGATAATTAGTGATCAATTAATTATCAAGCAATCAAGACAAATATTGAATAAATCTCAACACTGATAAGAAGAAACCAAAACATACATTAATTCATAAGAATGAGTTTCAAGTGATTTGATATGGAAAGCCCTAAATTAAGTTAGTTCCTAGCCATAGACATGTCAAGAACTAAACTAAGATCCAACATAAACTACAAAGAAATAAAACAAAGAACAAATAAATTACACAAACGTAGTCTCCAATCTTGATCTTCAAGTTTGTGATGAATTGGCAAAGGTGGGAACCCTTAATCTGACCTAGAAAGGTCCTTTTTATAGCCTAAAAACGTTCCCAAACTTTTCCTTCTTGGCCTTGGCCCATTCCCATTCAGATTTGGCAGAATTTCCGCCTCGGCGCCGCGGCCCTGCAACTGGCGCCGCGGTGCCGAAACTCCTGCGGCTCTCTGTACTTTGGGCGCCGTGGCGCTCTGATGCTGCTGGTTGGAGGCGCCGCGACGCCACCCTGTTTCTCGCCCGGATCGCCAATCTTTCTAGCTTTTGAGCTCTGGAACCTCTGTTTCTGCCCTCTTTTCGCTCCTTTTCACCAATGAGCCACTTTAAACCATTATGACTCAAAAGAAAGAGAATATATCCTAAGATGACACGTATTTGTACAAAAATGGGCAAAAGACTAACTAAAAATGACTCAAATAGTGTATATAAAATACACCGATCACAGGTGGACTAGGAACTGACCCTGAACAGAAAAAGGAGCAAAAACGCTGAAAAAAGGGGAAAAGTCGTCATCAGCGCCGCGACGCCAACATGCAGGGCCGCGGCGCCAGAACTTCAGAGAACATTCCCGTCGACAGCGCCGTGGCGCCCACATGCAGGGCCGCGGCGCCAGAAGTTCTGAAACTTCAGAGAGCCCAAAAGATGTGCAATTTCCAGAATCTCATCCCAGACCTCCGTTATGATCGATGTGTTGTGTCAGTAAGTTGTCCCTTATTTTTAGTCTTCATACATTAGGGACAATGTGTCGTTTAAGTTTGGGGGACCTTAGTTTGTTTTGTGTGTCTGTTTTTGAGTCTTTTTGATTTGTCTTTGTGTTGTTCCATGTGTTTTTGAGTCTTAATTTTTTTTTGTTTTTTTTTTGGATCATGTATGTGGTAGTTTCTAAAGATATTGAATGGATAAAGTGGGATAATGTAATGGAATTAGAAGCAAAAATCTGAATGCTTAAGTTAGATATGCCAAGAATTCATGAAATCAAATTACTTGGGATACATGTGCTTAATTTATGCGTTGTAAATGATAAGGTCTAGGTGTCTGCTTGCTTGTTATTTGAGGCAAAATAGTTAGAATGTACATGTTAGGGAGATGACTCAGACATTTCTTTGTTAGCCTTTCTTACCATTCACTGCCTATCCCTGACAATAAATTGCATCCTTAGTCAGCCCCGTTGAGTCTAAATAATATCTTTCTTTGACACCCTATGATTCCATGTTTGTGCCATAAGTGATAATTGAAAACTCTTTGGATGAAAAGTGTTGAAAAAGAAATGAAAAGAGAATTGAAAAATTTGATGCACCCCAATGAAGAATATGCAAAAGGCTAAGTTTGGGGGTGTCTGTTATTTATAATGTATCTCATTCTCTCAAAATAAAAGAGGGAAAAAATAGGTATGAGATTAAAAAGAAAGTCAAGAATGAGGAAGAAGGAGTTGAATGAAAATGCTTATGGTACGTAATTGAGTCTAAATGCATATTTTTACCTACCCATGCCTAAGCCTACATTACAACCCTGAAAAGTCCTGAAGATCTCTAGTCTAAATGCATCTTTTGAAATTGACATGCATAGGTTAGGTATTCATACTTCCATTGAGCATGATTGAAATGAATTTGCGAAATATCTGATTTGAAATCTTAGATTGCTGAATTCATGCTATATTTGTTCCTGCATATTATCCCAACTGGCATTCATGTTTTCTAGTGACATTTTTGCAGCAAGTTGATCAGTGTCTTTGAGTCTTTTTTTTTTTGTGTGTCTTTGATTCTGTTTTGATCTTTACTCGAGGGCGAGCAAAGGTTTAGTTTGGGGGTGTTTGTTAGACATATTTTATATGCACTTTTAGAGTCATTTTTAGTTAGTATTTTGCTCATTTTTGTTCAAATATGTGTCGTGTTAGGGTATTTTTCTTTCTTTTGAGTCACAGTGGTCTAAAAAAGTAAAGTGGCGAAAAAGAGCAATAAGTGGGCAGAAAAGAAGGTTCCCGAGCCAAAAATTGACGAAAGTTGGCAATCCGGACAAAGCATAAGCAGAGTCGCGGCACAAGAAGGCAGGGCCATGGCACCCAAAGATCTGAGAGGCTACATGAGTTAAGGCGCCGCGGCGCCAGTCAGCAGGGCCGTGGCGCCGAGGCGAAAAACTGTCCAGATCCGAATGGGAATTGGCCAAGGGCAAGGAGGTCCACGGTACACGTTTTTGGAACATATAAAAAGCCCTTTGGGCAGATTTTTAAGTGTTACTCAACCTTTCTTCACAACACAACATAGTTTTCTTGGAGGCTACAAGATTGGAGACTTGTTTCAAAGTATTTTCTTTTCTTTGCTTTATTTCAATTTAGTTCATGTTGGATATTACTTTGGTTCTTAGCATGTCTATGGCTAGGAGCTAAACTTTTAATTAGGGTTCTCCTTTCGAATCGCTTGAAACTCGTCTTTATGAATTTATGCAGTATTTGGTTTCTTCTTCATATAATTAAGATTTATTCAATATTTGGTTTGATTGTTTGATAATTAATTGATCACTAGTTATCATCACGTATATGATTTCGAATCGATATCCGAGAGATGAGATTTGGATATGCTGTAGTTGAATAGACATAGGTTAAAAATCGTGGACGAAAGTATCCCGATACTTGTGTAGCTTCATAGGTTATTGATCTTAATCCTCCTATGTGGTAACATCTATCATAGAAATATAGAAGATTTCTGCACTGGGTTGAGCGTTTATATATCCTAACCGGAATATAAAACAGTCTAGCTAACCTGCTATCTTAAAATAGAAGAAGAACCTTTATTGCTGCATTAAGGATTAAAGCGAGTGGATAGTCGAGGAGATTGGAAGCCCTATTTCCACCATAACTGATTCAAATAAAGTATTTTAGTTAATTTCTGCAATTACTTCAGTAGTTTAAAGATAAAACCAAAACAAAATATCGATAGTCAAATAGATAACTTAGGATAGATGTTTGATAATTGAAAACCAGTCCCTGAGGACGATATTCGGTCTTACCAAGACTATATTACTTGAGCGATACGTACACTTGCGTAAAACATAAGCAAAATCGCTAACAGTGGTGAGTTTTAGAATAAGTTCAATTGCATTGCATTATGATCTAGAACTTGGTTGAATGTTTGTTGAGGCGAAATCCTGAGTAACACTCGGTATAGGAAATGATCGTAGGCCTTTTTTGACCCATTTGAGCCTTTCTAGCCTACCAAATAGCATTATCCGTAGCAATCCCCCTTTGAGCCTAAAGCCTATTCTTTTGACAACCACATATTAAGCCTATACTCTTTCTGAGTGCATACGCACTATCTCTCTCTTGTCCCGACCTCCTTGAGTGCTTTAGAAATGTGCAAGTGGCTGACAAAAATTCTAGTTGAAGTTTCCAAAGACAAAAGTTGTCAAAGTCCCAAAAGAAAAAAAAGAAAAAAAACATAAAGGACGACATCACAAAAAGAAGAAATCAAAAGCCCCAACATTATAAAAAATGATGAATGAAATGAGAAAATAACTCTGAAAAAAAGGGGCTCCAAATGATAGATTCAAAAGAAGTCAGTACAAAAGAACTGGGACAAAAGGGAAGCCGGTCAGCATTAAAGCGCACAAATATCAAGCACGGACGTAGTCCAACGCTCGAGGAAGGATTAGTCACTTTATACCCAAATGATATCCATCCCTTTCCCCAAGCCTACATTACAAACCCGTGATAAGCCCTACATGATCTTATACCGAGGGTTCTCACATTAGTGGATACTTATATGATGATCAAGCCTATGGTATCACAATTGCATACATTGAACATCTTTTTTAGTGTGAGTATACTTCTCTTGACGTCCCAGGGTTCAAAATAGTGAAATATATGTGAGGATGAGACTTTATTTCAGTGAAACATGAGGATGTGTGTCACGCCCCGAACCCCGGGCCCGTGACTGGTGCCCTACCTGGGCACCCTTCTACCTTAACAACTACGTAAACTGCAGAAATTAAATAACACCTCTTTTTTTTTATTTTTAAAACCAACATACGTACAAGGGCAAAGACGACAAGGCTGCCACATAATATACATAACAAAAGACACTACACCGAACATGAGTCCAATCCCACATATGAATACAGACCTCTAAGAGTTATATTGAACTATGACGGAACAAGGCCCCGCCGTACCCTTAACTGTACAAAAGCCTGTACTGAAAGAACTTATACCAAAAAGATAAACTCGACGAAGGAGCTATCAAAAACTACGAGCGGTCCTACACCTGCCGATCACCAAACAGCGTACCTAAACCTGCGGCATGAACGCAGCCCCCCGAAGGAGGTCAGTACGAAGAATGTACCAAGTATGTGAAACAGTAAGTAATGTAATGAAATCATAACAGTCTAAACAAAACAGGAGACATGTATGATAGCCAACCTACAGTACACAATACATAAGCAGTCATATCAAGTCAGGGACGCATGCCCTCAAAGTCACTAATCAAATAACAGTACACAGTACCTTACTAACAATGAGAGTAATCAAAAGTATAGGTAGCAAATCCACGGAAACAGGTGGTATAACGATCTTTGGGGATACACCCCTCATTTATACTCTTACCCTGAAGAAAGTGATAAAGCAGGTGGTATAACGTTCTTTGGGGATACACCCCACATTTATACTCTTACCCTGGAGAAAGTGATAAAGCAGGTGGTATAACGATCTTTGGGGATACACCCCTCATTTATACTCTTACCCTGGAGAAAGTGATAAAGCAGGTGGTATAACGATCTTTGGGGATACACCCCTCATTTATACTCTTACCCTGGAGAAAGTGATAAAGCAGGTGGTATAACGATCTTTGGGGATACACCCCTCATTTATACTCTTACCCTGGAGAAAGTGATAAAGCAGGTGGTATAACGATCTTTGGGGATACACCCCTCATTTATACTCTTACCCTGGAGAAAGTGATAAAGCAGATGGTATAACGATCTTTGGGGATACACGCCATTTATACTCTTACCACGGAGAAAGTGATAAAGCGGTGGTATAACGATCTTTGGGGATACACCCCTCATTTATACTCTTACCCTGAAGAAAGTGATAAAGCAGGTGGTATAACGATCTTTGGGGATACACCCCTCATTTATACTCTTACCCTGGAGAAAGTGATAAAGCATGTGGTATAACGATCTTTGGGGATACACCCCTCATTTATACTCTTACCTTGGAGAAAGTGATAAAGCAGGTGGTATAACGATCTTTGGGGATACACCCCTCATTTATACTCTTACCCTGGAGAAAGTGATAAAGCAGGTGGTATAACGATCTTTGTGGATACACCCCTCATTTATACTCTTACCCTGGAGAAAGTGATAAAGCAGGTGGTATAACGATCTTTGGGGATACACCCCTCATTTATACTCTTACCCTGGAGAAAGTGATAAAGCAGGTGGTATAACGATCTTTGGGGATACACCTCATTTATACTCTTACCATGGAGAAAGTGATAAAGCAGGTGGTATAACGATCTTTGGGGATACACCCCTCATTTATACTCTTACCCTGGAGAAAGTGATAAAGCAGGTGGTATAACGATCTTTGGGGATACACCTCATTTATACTCTTACCCTACCTCAATCGCCATCATACATATACACTCTGGCTTATCACACAATAAGTAAGCAAGTTAAGAAATCCCCTAACTTCTTATTAGTCTTATTATACACTCTCATTTTGGTTTACTTAAGGCACTAATAGAATAATTCTCAATTAAACAAGCCAAAGTACTTATCAAGGCACACATAGCATAATTTTCAATTAAACAAGCCAAAGTACTACGTACGTACATTCTTTTCAAAAGACTCCTTTTTATGTAAAACCCCAAGATACTAACACCCGTAGTATCAAGGTGTGCCTATTTTTCAAAGTAAGTTACTACACTTTTAGAAAACTCTTTTCAAAGCTTGAAATCAAGTAACTTCAAATTTTCACAATCTAGGCAACTTATGCCTAATAATCAAAATAGACAACTTTCTTAACCTTCCATAAAGCCGTTATAACCAACTTTCCATAAAGCCGTTATAACCCTTTATGGTTTTAGACATATTCATTCCTTTTTATAACCAAGAGACTTATACTTAAAACCAAGTTTCACATACTTACAAATCAAGTTTCTTAACTTTCAAAATACTACAAGTCTCTTAATATTTAGAAAACAAGTTTCTTCTACTTTTAAACCTCAAGTAACTCACACCTTTAAAACAAGTTACTTCTCTTAAATCATGTCATTTCTCCTCTCTTAAAACAATTAAGTAAATCACTCCTTTAACTCCCCTAAAGTCATTACAACAACCCTTAGGTTTTGGAACTAAGACATTAGCCAAAAGGTTTGGAAACCACTTCCTTTTCAAGACTATGTACTTTAAGTAAAATACTTTCACTTTTAAGAATCCAAACTTCACTAAGGAAATGGATTATACAACTTACAATTTAAACATCAAAGTACAATCAAGGGAGTACATAGAACGAATTTTATTTTAGGCAATCCAAATACAACCGAGGAATGGATCATTTAAGGAGTAGGACATACTTTCTTTATCTTAAGGAATCATGCTAGAAGAGGAGATAGTTCACATACCTTTTCGGCTAAATCCACAAGCTAAGCCGAATACGCCGTACGTAGAAGTGTCAACCTATAATGGTCACAACAAGACTATCAACTTCTAGTCTCTAACGTAGAATAATACTAAGTATACGGTCTCTAATTCTACGGAAAATCGGCAACACTTCCTTTGTTTCTACTCACTTTGCCACCTTTTTCAAGGCCGAATACAATAACCAACACGCCACATTTAAGGCTCAAAACAACAACCAAACAAAGGGGATTACACGCCTTACAATACGTGTAAAATTCCGCCCCACAATTAATACGAAGTAGTTCCATAGTCAAGCCATTCTCGGCCAACAACATATCCAACAATTCAAAGTCTTTTCCAATCCTTTTCCAATTCCAAGTTATAAGGTCTAACATGTTATATAGTCATAAACAACTTCAACAACTACAATTTCCTTCTTTATACAACATGCGACGACTTAAACTAATAATCAACTTGAATTGTAATATTAAGCTAACATGCTAGTTTTCGGATTAGGGTTCCAATAGCCAATATACTTATCAAACTTCATACTAAACATCTCATGCTTGCTAATATCCATAGCTACAACAATACGTAAACCTTAATTACTAAAACGACAAGATTATACCTTTATAAGCCCTTAAAATTTCCAAGATTCAAAGTCGCTCCTTAGCAAATTCTTAGCTCCTTTCCTTACGTTCCAATCCGCTCCAAGCACTCCTTAGAAGCCTATGAAGAACCCATCTTCAAGTTCCAACTTCAAAGTTGAAGAACTCCTTATGTTTCCGCCTTGCGACTAATACGAAAACGTCGTTTTTCCGAAATCTTTCTATTGAGATATCCTTACAATACCGTTAGGGACATTGGGTTTAAGTCTTGAGAATAATGGAACAAAATTGCAAAATTTTGTGTGGGCAACATGACAAACCCGAGAACAATACAATGGACAAGAAAATGTTGTGAAATTTTCTAAGTGTTAGAAGAGCTTGTCTTGCACTAGCTTAGTATATATAACACAATAGAGGGTTTAGATTGCAACACATGAGTGGCTAGGATGAGTTTCACTAGGATCAAGCCCAAGTGGCAAGTTGACTTTGGTCAATAATATCAAGCTTTGAAGACTTATCTTCTACCATGGTCAATGAACATTTTACCCTTACAAAATTCGACCAAGACCAAGTGTGGGGGTGCCACATGTCACCCTCTCATTCGTCCATAAAATTTCGTAACCCTCGTGGGCCCTGCAAAACGTAAAATTCCTCGGGTGGGCCCCACGTGACCAAATCCGTAAAAATAATTTCCATAATGCTAATAAGTTCCATACTCCTCAAATAATGCATTTTGAGAATCCAATTCTCAACAACGAACATTTTTCCTTTTCGACGTCCGGAAGATTTTCCGTCGGAAAAACAATTCTTCCTTTCGTACCAATTTCCAAGTCTTGATTCCTTACGTACATTCTCTTTTACATGTCCTGGACTTACGGGGTGTAACATTCTTCCCCCCTTAGAAACATTCGTCCCCGAATGTTCTTAGTCGGTTGCCAAGCTATACAAACTCCGGCATAACTCTTTACCAAGCCTATCAATCAATATTCCACAAGACCAACGATGCCACACATGGCCACCACAACATACGTAAACATAACAATGGACCTTCCGTCTGTGGTCCCTTCTCATAATACTCGAAGGTTACTGTATTCTAAAACACGGGATCCTTAGAGGTTCCTTTCTTTCCTTATTTGTCATACTTTCTCGTACTTTCAAACTTATCTAGTACACGTACAAAATCTCAAATATCGTTTCTGTCCTCCAATCCTTGGAGTTACTATCCAAACTTGGCCATATTGTTACTTACTTTCCCGTTAAGGCTCTTCTCGGTCCTTACGACCCGATTCTGGTGGAACACGTCCACGAACTCGTACAACAATTAACTAAACTTGGGCCTTGCATCCTCATGACCCTACCACATAACGGGACCATTTCTAACTGACATCACCCCATTCCATACTATCGGCTGACCCGAAATGAGTCCATAACCCGACTCATCGTCACACTTAACTTCTCATTCTTAGTCTGAAATAAATCTCTCTCTTATCTCAAGGTACTTCTCACCCTATCCCCCTATTCACTAGAGGTTCGACACATAAACCAAAGTATTTCTACCGTACATCCTTCCCTATTGGTCTTTACACTGTTACGGGATAACTATAACTTGTGAACTCTACACAACTATAGTCTCAGTTCACTTACCATTCTTGTCAACATTCTTAACTTTTCACCTTACTAATCAAAGTATTCCTACCTCTGGGGGTACTATCACTTTACAACTCTAGCAATAAAGGGAAAACATATACGCTAGGGTAATATCTGAATCTATCAATGCACGTATGATTCAAAAGAATCAAAATATACCTGTAACCCCATGCGATGTCGCCTCCGATCGCCCGATGAGTCACGTCATCTATGCGGTTCGAAGGACCGCCAGAACTATAAACTCCACCCTGACCTCTACCACGATCGGTGACATCCAACACCTTGCAGGGGACGCACAGCTGTGGAGGAAAGGGAACCAACTACCGGCCTCATAGGCTGAGCCACCTCACCGGTGCTCTTTCAAAAAGGACACACCCTCCGTATATGGCCCGGACGGCCACAACAAAAACAAACACCTGTGCCATAACGGCATTTCCCCGAATGACGCTTACCACATCTGAAACACTGAGGGAAAAGTGGCCTCGACTGAGAAAATCCTATGTTCCTCTGAGAACCTCGACCCCTGGAGCTTGGACCGGCTCCTAAATACCTTGTGGGATCAAATCTCCCACTTGTGAGCTGCGGGGGTATGTACTGGGTAGGCTGGGACGAATATCTCACTCGCTGCTGAGGCTGCTCGTCCAAGAACTCACCGGGATAACCAACCGGTCTAGCCCTCTTACGCTGATTCCTGTGTTGTCTCTCTACCCTCTGTACACCTGTCTGTACTGGCCGAATAACCTCCTGCTGATGAAACTGTAGCACCGCTATCTTGGTCAATATCATAACTGCTTCCCTCATGACCCTATAGTCTTCTCCTAACTGAGAAACTGGAGGCTCTGGTGCTGGGGTCTCAAAACTTGGTGCAGAAGAACTCGCCGACTGCGGCACAATATCCGGTATACCCTGGGCATAAGCCCTATCAACTCTCTGAGTCTGACTAGTAGCTCCTGCTACTCCTTTGCCCTTCTGGGCGGCTGTTGCCCTCCTTGGAGGCATAACTGTAACACAAAATACGTCAGAGAGGAATTATCTTACTAACACAGCTCTATGGCACGATCTCAGAGTGAGAAGAATAGAAACCAACTCCTAAATGTCCTGTAGCCTCTTGTTTATGGGTGTGGCGCGCAACACACCGATAATCAAGACTCTACTAGACACGGTCTGTAGACATTCCGAGGACTGACTGCTCTGATACCACTCTGTCACGCCCCGAACCCCGGGCCCGTGACTGGTGCCCTACCTGGGCACCCTTCTACCTTAACAACTAAGTAAACTGCGGAAATTAAATAACACCTCTTTTCTTTTTTCTTTTTTTAAAACCAACATACGTACAAGGGAAAAGCCGACAAGGCTGCCATATAATATACATAACAAAAGACACTACACCGTACATGAGTCCAATCCCACATATGAATACAGACCTCTAAGAGTTATACTGAACTATGACGGGACAAGGCCCCGCCGTACCCATAACTGTACAAAAGCCTGTACTGAAAGAACTTATACCAAAAAGATAAACTCCCGAACAGAAGGAGTTATCCAAAAACTCTGAGC
Organism: Przewalskia tangutica; assembly: GCA_029844215.1. NCBI lineage: Eukaryota > Viridiplantae > Streptophyta > Magnoliopsida > Solanales > Solanaceae > Przewalskia > Przewalskia tangutica. The sequence goes on from CM056723.1 coordinate 47,632,985, forward strand.
AGGGTCCTACACCTGCCGATCACCAAACAGCGTACCTAAACCTGCGGCATGAACGCAGCCCCCCGAAGGAGGTCAGTACGAAGAATGTACCAAGTATGTGAAGCGAGAAATCGTAATGAAATCATAAGTCTAAACAAAACAGAGACATGTATGATAGCCAACCTACGATACAATACAAGCGATCATATCAAGTCGTGGACGATGCCTCAAAGTCACTACTCAAAAAACAGTACACAGTGCCTTACTAACAATGAGAGTAATCAAAAGTATAGGTAGCAAATCCACGGAAGCTGGTGGTATAACGATCTTTGGGGATACACCCCTCATTTATACTCTTACCTCAAGAAAGTGATAAAGCGGTGGTATAACGATCTTTGGGGATACACCCTCATTTATACTCTTACCACGGAGAAAGTGATAAAGCGGTGGTATAACGATCTTTGGGGATACACCTCATTTATACTCTTACCACGGAGAAAGTGATAAAGCGGGTGGTATAACGATCTTTGGGGATACACCCTCATTTATACTCTTACCACGGAGAAAGTGATAAAGCGGTGGTATAACGATCTTTGTGGATACACCTCTCATTTATACTCTTACCCTGGAGAAAGTGATAAAGCAGGTGGTATAACGATCTTTGGGGATACACCCCTCATTTATACTCTTACCCTGGAGAAAGTGATAAAGCAGGTGGTATAACGATCTTTGGGGATACACCCCTCATTTATACTCTTACCCTGGAGAAAGTGATAAAGCAGGTGGTATAACGATCTTTGGGGATACACCCCTCATTTATACTCTTACCCTGGAGAAAGTGATAAAGCAGGTGGTATAACGATCTTTGGGGATACACCCCTCATTTATACTCTTACCCTACCTCACTGGCCATCATACATAACATAAGCACTACCGGCTTATCACACAATAAGTAAGCAAGTTAAGAAATCCCCCTAACTTCTTATTAGTCTTATTCATATACACTCTCATTTTGGTTTACTTAAGGCACTAATAGAATAATTCTCAATTAAACAAGCCAAAGTACTTATCAAGGCACACATAGCATAATTCTCAATTAAACAAGCCAAAGTACTACGTACGTACATTCTTTTCAAAAGACTCCTTTTTATGTAAAACCCCAAGATACTAACACCCGTAGTATCAAGGTGTGCCTATTTTTCAAAGTAAGTTACTACACTTTTAGAAAACTCTTTTCAAAGCTTGAAATCAAGTAACTTCAAATTTTCACAATCTAGGCAACTTATGCCTAATAATCAAAATAGACAACTTTCTTAACCTTCCATAAAGCCGTTATAACCAACTTTCCATAAAGCCGTTATAACCCTTTATGGTTTTAGACATATTCATTCCTTTTTATAACCAAGAGACTTATACTTAAAACCAAGTTTCACATACTTACAAATCAAGTTTCTTAACTTTCAAAATACTACAAGTCTCTTAATATTTAGAAAACAAGTTTCTTCTACTTTTAAACCTCAAGTAACTCACACCTTTAAAACAAGTTACTTCTCTTAAATCATGTCATTTCTCCTCTCTTAAAACAATTAAGTAAATCACTCCTTTAACTCCCCTAAAGTCATTACAACAACCCTTAGGTTTTGGAACTAAGACATTAGCCAAAAGGTTTGGAAACCACTTCCTTTTCAAGACTCTATGTACTTTAAGTAAAATACTTTCACTTTTAAGAATCCAAACTTCACTAAGGAAATGGATTATACAACTTACAATTTAAACATCAAAGTACAATCAAGGGAGTACATAGAACGAATTCTATTTTAGGCAATCCAAATACAACCAAGGAATGGATCATTTAAGGAGTAGGACATATTTTCTTTATCTTAAGGAATCATGCTAGAAGAGGAGATAGTTCACATACCTTTTCGGCTAAATCCACAAGCTAAGCCGAATACGCCGTACGTAGAAGTTTCAACCTATAATGGCACAACAAGACTATCAACTTCTAGTCTCAAACGTAGAATAATACTAAGTATACGGTCTCTAATTCTACGGAAAATCGGGCAGCACTTCCTTTGTTTCTACTCACTTTGCCACCTTTTTCAAGGCCGAATACAATAACCAACACGCCACATTTAAGGCTCAAAACAACAACCAAACAAAGGGGATTACACGCCTTACAATACGTGTAAAATTCCGCCTCACAATTAATACGAAGTAGTTCCATAGTCAAGCCATTCTCGGCCAACAACATATCCAACAATTCAAAGTCTTTTCCAATCCTTTTCCAATTCCAAGTTATAAGGTCTAACATGTTATATAGTCATAAACAACTTCAACAACTACAATTTCCTTCTTTATACAACATGCGACGATATAAACTAATAATCAACTTGAATTGTAATCTTAAGGCTAACATGCTAGTTTTCGGATTAGGGTTCCAATAGCCAATATACTTATCAAACTTCATACTAAACATCTCATGCTTGCTAATATCCATAGCTACAACAATAAGTAAACCTTAATTACTAAAACGATAAGATTATACCTTTATAAGCCCTTAAAATTTCCAAGATTCAAAGTCGCTCCTTAGAAAATTCTTAGCTTCTTTCCTTACGTTCCAATCCGCTCCAAGCACTCCTTAGAAGCCTATGAAGAACCCATCTTCAAGTTCCAACTTCAAAGTTAAAGAACTCCTTAAGTTTCCGCCTTGCGACTAATACAAAAACGTCGTTTTTCCGAAATCTTTCTATTGAGATATCCTTACAATACCCTTAGGGACATTGGGTTTAAGTCTTGAGAATAATGGAACAAAATTGCAAAATTTTGTGTGGGCAACATGACAAACCCGAGAGCAATACAATGGACAAGAAAATGTTGTGAAATTTTCTAAGTGTTAGAAGAGTTTGTCTTGCACTAGCTTAGTATATATAACACAATGGAGGGTTTAGATTGCAACACATAAGTGGCTAGGATGAGTTTCACTAGGATCAAGCCCAAGTGGCAAGTTGACTTTGGCCAATAATATCAAGCTTTGAAGACTTATCTTCTACCATGGTCAATGACCATTTTACCCTTACAAAATTCGACAAAGACCAAGTGTGGGGGTGCCACGTTTTGCCCTCTCATTCGTCCATAAAATTCTGTAACCCTCGTGGGCCCCGCAAAATGTAAAATTCCTCGGGTGGGCCCCACGTGACCAAATCCGTAAAAATAATTTCCATAATGCTAATAAGTTCCATACTCCTCAAATAATGCATTTTGAGAATCCAATTCTCAACAACGAACATTTTTCCTTTCCGACGTCCGGAAGATTTTCCGTCGGAAAAATAATTCTTCCTTTCGTACCAATTTCCAAGTCTTGATTCCTTACGTACATTCTCTTTTACATGTCCTGGACTTACGGGGTGTAACAATGTGTATAGTTCAAAATCTTTGCTTGAAGCAAGTGTCAACACTCAAGTATATCTGAGATACCATCTGAAGCTGTGTGAATTACATTGGAGTCAGTCTCGGTTAGAATGAAACCAAAAAATGGAAATCCTAAGCACAATACTAATTGTTGCTATCAACTGAAGTCAGAACGTGATGTTGTCTTTCCATTTTTTCAGAAAAATAACAAAAAATACAAACTTTAAAATCCTTATATTTTGCATCACGAACTACGTCTTGACCTGATTCCCTCTGCTAGATATGTAGGCGGCCACATTGGCTTCGGTCCCACATAATCTGAAAATCATAAAAATCCTTATTTTTTGCATCACGAACTATGTCTTGACTTGATTCCCTCTGTGGGATACGTAGGCAGCCACATCGGCTTCGGTCACACCCTTTAGAAATCTTTCTCCCTTTGTTCTGCACATAACAAGATAAACTCATCTGATCACTTTGATAGAGCATGCAAGATACCTACACAGGACGCAGTCTCGCCCATTGGAGAGTTTAGCATCTTCATCCACCTGAAACTGGGATATTTTTTAAGATTTACTGCAAAAAGATAGAAATAGATAGGGAAAAGAGTCGGTCAATTGAGTCTTCAGTCCAAACCAGTCTGAGCATGCAAGCGTCAAGAGCCAAAGCTACAAAGTCGACACGAATCAACCGCCCCTTTCCTAAAATTCACAAATTTTCTTTGAGTGCAGGATCTTCATATCAGCAAAAGCCGGGAGGACAACAATAAGCACATGCGAGTTGCAAGCGCACAACGTCTATGCAATGACGTTATTTCAACTCATGCGGGTCACAAACGCAGAACGTCTATGCAATGACGTCATTTCAACCCATGCGGGTCACAAAGCAGGTACATCCATAAAATTGCTCCATCTATGTTTTGTCTATGCAATGACGAACATCTGCATCGTGTCTATGCAACGACACCATTTCATTTAAGCCTATGCAACGACTTCATCTATGTTTCGTCTATGCAACGATGAACATTTGCATCGTGTCTATGCAACGACCTCTGCATCATGTCAGCATAATGACGCCATCATTTCGTTAATACAATGATGACCTCTGCATCACGTCAACATAATGACACCCTCATTTTTGTCAACACAATGACAACATCTGCATCACGTCAACACAATGACGAAAAAACACTCTGTCTCTTCCAGCATCCCATCGCAGCTATCAGTGTCATCATAATTTGACACTGGGACAAATTTTGAATCTACGTCGGCATTGTATTTAATTTTCTAGCATCGCAGCAACCCAATGTCATCATAATTCGACACTGAGACAATTTTGAATCGGCGTCTGCCCGTCTTTGATTTTCTAGTATCGTTGCAACTCAGTGTCATCATAATTCGACACTGGACAAAATTTTGAATCTGCATCAGCTTTGCTTTTTATTTTGGCATCACAACGATCCAGTGTCATCATAATTCGACAATGAGACAAAAAATTTAAATCTGCAACAGCTTTGCCCATTTATTTCTTGATGTTTGTTCTAATTCTGACGGAGGAGACAAAATTGGCTACAAGTCAACGTCTTTGTCCGAAAACTCTTTCATCGTCTTCAGTCAAAGAGGGACAAGCTGTTGATACCCAATTTTGACCCATCTTTTGGTTATTTCTTGCAATTTTAAGTATTTTAGGACACCGCATTTTAATCGTCATGTTTTTTGCATTTTTACCTAATATTCTATGTTTTATTTTTTTCACAAAATGACATCGCATCTTTTATTTTTAAATTAAGCATTATGTTTTTGTTAATATTTTTATTATTACATCGGCATTTTTATTTTGTAATTTTACATCTTTTTAAATAATTTTCTTTTAAATAATAAACACTTTTGTAGTTGTCACGACCCGTTCCGGGGCCCGTGACTGGTGCCTTACCCGGGCACCCAAGTAGTCATACATCAGAGTAATCAGGCTCACATGTGTCCCTAAACCCTTCTGGAAAGACCTCGGAAGTTAGCGTAACCGGGCTCCTGCATGCGATATGATCGAAATAGGGACTCCATGCAGTCTGACGATCTCTCGGATGTAAAGTCTGGCATAATCCTCAGCCGAAAAAGTCGTCCTGACGGGAAGAAAGTGGATTGATTTCGTCAGCCTGTCGATGATAACCCATATAGAATCATGTTTCCTCTGAGTGTGAGGTAATCCTGTGATAAAGTCCATGTTGATCACCTCCCACTTCCAGGTCGGGATCTCTATCGTCTGCAACAAACCACCAGGCCTCTGGTGCTCTACCTTCACCTGCTGACAACACGGGCGAAGCTACGAACTCGCAACGTCCTCTTCAAGCCATCCCACCAATACACGGATCTAAGGTCGTGGTACATCTTGGTCGACCACGGATGGATAGAGTAACGCTTGTGTGTGCTTCCCCAGAACTCTGCCAAGTCCTGAAACATCTGGAACACACAACCTGCCCTCAAACCTTAGCACCCCATCAGGTGCTACCTCAACAGGACCCTTGCCCTCACGAAGAGCCGTATCACGATACCGAATCAAAACCGGATCCTCAAACTGTTGCCTCTTCACCTCCTCGACGATGGAAGACTCGGCAACCTCTCGAACTTGAACCCCACTGCTACCAGAATCAATCAAACGGACACCAAGGCTCGCTAACTGATGCAAATCGTGAACCATGCCCCTCCTCTGCATGCGCACATCGATAGGCTACCCATCGACCTACGACTAAGGGCATACGCCTGACATTGGCCTTCCCGGGTGGTACAGATATCGACGTCATAATCCTTGGCGGCTCTAACCACCGTCTCGTGTAAGTTCGGCTCCTCCGGTGAAGATATCTTTGGAGGCTCTTGTGGTGCGTATAAATATCCACATGAACCCCATACAAATAGTGCCTCAGGATCTTGGCGTGAATCACCGCGCCAACTCAAATCATGGGTGGGGTAGTTCCTCTCATGCTTCTTAAGTTGTCGGGATGCGCTATAACTTTTCCTGCTGCATCAACACATCCCAACCCGATGCACGACGATCACAATACGACATAGCCGTCTGGACCTCCGGAAGAGTAAGAACGGGCGATCGTCGATCTCTCCTTCCGAATCGGAAACCACGCCACAAGCATCGATCCATCGAAACTTAGCCGCTCGAGTCGGCCGAGTCAATGGTGCGAGAGATAAAGCAAACTTCTCCACGAACGCCGATAGTAACTCGCAAGGCCCGAAAAGCTGCGCACTGCCGGAGTAGTAGGTGCAGGCCAAGTCTCGATCGCCTCGATCTTGGTCGTATCCACCCGAATGCCATCAGCCCCGACAATATGCCCAAGAAAAGCCACCGAAGTTAACCAAAACTCACATTTGGAAAACTTGGCGTATAACTGCTGGTCCTGGAGAACTCTCAGCACAGTCCTCAAATGCTCTGCATGCTCCTGCTCTGAGCGAGAATAAACCAAGATATCATCAATGAACACTATCACAAACGTGTCCAAAAATGGTTTGAACACTCGGTTCATCAAATCCATGAATACCGCCGGAGCATTGGTCAACCCAAAAGACATGACCCTGAACTCATAATACCCGTACCGGGTCCGGAATGCAGTCCTAGGGACATCCGCCTCTCTGACTCGTACCTGATAATAGCCCGATCGCAGATCAATCTTGGAAAAACATATCGCACCCTGTAGTTGGTCGAACAAATCATCAATCCTGGGAAGGGTGTATCTGTTCTTAATAGTCACCTTGTTCAGCTGCCTGTAATCAACACACATGCGCAGCGTCCCGTCCTTCTTTTTCACGAACAATACCGGCGCTCCCCAGGGAGAAACACTAGGTCTGATGAAGCCCTTCTCCAGCAAATCTCTTAGCTGGTCCTTCAACTCTCTCAACTCGGCAGGTGCCATTCTGTATGGCGGAATGGAAATAGGCCGAGTGTCCGCAAGACATCGTCGATACAAAACTCTATCTCCTCTCGGGAGGGATACCGGAGGTCGTCTGAAACACGCGTCGGGAACTCTCGACTCGGAATCGGAACTGAAATCGCAGCCTCGATTATCAAACACCCGAACAAGATGGTAGATATACCCCTTCTGCACCATCTTCCTAGCCTTGAGGTAAGAAATAAACCTACCCCGGCGTCTGATGTTCCTCCCACTCAACAATCGGCTCCCCAGAAAATGGAACTGACCACTCTCTCTCTGCAGTCTACATTGGCATAGCAGGAAGCTAACCAATCCATACCCATGATCACGTCGAAATCAGTCATGTCCAACTCTATCAAGTCGGCTAGGGTCTGACGACTGCATAAAGTCACTGGACAAGCTCTATATACCCGCCGAGCTACCACCGAATCACCCACTGGCGTAGCTACCTCGAAAGGGTCTATGGACTCAGGCTCTATCCCTATCCTACTAGCAACAAGGGGAGATATATAGGACAGAGTAGAACCCGGATCTATCAAGGCATACACATCATAATCGGAGACTGATAAGGTACTTGTGACATCGGTGAGGCCTCCCGTCCCGCCCGGACAAGGCATAAATACGGTTCTGAGGACCGCTAGAACTGGAACCCGCGCCACGACCTCTGCGTGACTCGCTGGACCATGAGTACCACCGCCTCGGGCGAGTAAATCAGAGGCGATGAACCGGCAGCAGATCTGTGGTGAGCCTACCACCGCCACGCGCCGGTCGGACAAGCCCTCGCAAAATGACCCTGCTGGCCACAAGTATAGCAAGCTCCCGGAGTAGTACTACAGCTCCCTGAATGGAATCTACCACAACGGACACACTGAGCAGACCTCGATCGGTTAGCACCCTTGCTACCGTGGAAATCTGAAGTCCTGGGGCCACGACGCCCCGAATACTCGGTTGTCTTGACAATGATGTGGGAGTGCTCGAGCTGGTGGTGCAAATCTAGGCTAGCTTGAGGCCGTCCACCGAGAACTACCAAAAGAACCGGCCGTCTTGGCGCCTTACGATCTCGATATCTGTCGACTCGTCGGTCTCTACGCTCCTCGCATCCGAGTGCATGAGCCTGCATACGGGTAATGTCCATGCCTGGCTGAAGAGCCACACCCGCACAAGACTCGGCCATATAATCATCTAGCCCGGTGACGTAGCGATGCACCCTGTCCTCCATATCTGCTACCAATGCAGGGACATATCGAGCCAACGAATCAAACTCAACGTTGTACTCCCTAACTGTGCGTCCTCTCTGTCTCAGCAACAAAAATCTGTCGGCCCGTGCCCTCCTCATCTGTGGAGGCAAGAAGTGAGTGAGAAAAGCCTCCGAGAACTCATCCCAAGTAGCTGGGGACGCGTGCTCTCCCCGGGATAACTCCCACGAATCAAACCAATCGACTGCGGTATCACGCAGCCGATGCGAACCGAAGGTCACGGACTCGGTCTCGGCCACGATCACTCTCATAATCCTTCAGAATGGCGGCGGATGAACTCCTGCGGATCATCCTCCGGCCTCGACCCGTAAAACTCTGGCGGGCTACAACTCAGGAAGTCCCGTAGCCTCAAACTATCTGCCCTCGGGTGAACCACGGGTACTCTGGGCTGGGCTTCTGCGCATCCGGCTGTCCTAATGTTCGCCACGATCTGCGATAGTGGGCCATCTCCTTGTACCTAACTCCTCCGCCCGGTGTGGGACTGGAGGCGGGTGCGTGGTCTCTTTGGCGGCGGCGTCATGGAACTCGCCGTCGAGGTATCGCCTCGGGTAGAATCGGGCTGTGCCTCGTGACTCTCGGTGTCCTACTAGCAGCTCCGCCGGTTGCCTTGCCGCCACGGGCGGGTTGCCTTACGTGGAGGCATAATCATTCTGAAAAGGAATACGTTAGGGGTCCAACTTATAACACGGCTCTAAGGCACGATCTCGAGTGAGAAAAATGAAACCAATCCTAAATATCCTATAGCCTCACGATTATTGGTGTGGTGCAACACACCGATAATCAAGACTCTACTAGATACGGTCGTAGACACTTTTCGAGGATTAATCGCTCGATACCACTTTTGTCACGACCCGTTCGGGGCGTGATCGTGACTTACCCGCACCCAAGTAGTCATACATCGAGTAATCGGAATATAAGAACAAGACATAAACAGTTGTAAATGAGACACAATTTTATGTGAGAAAATGTCGCCTTTCATATATATATAAACATAGTTTTGCGATTTACATCCCAATGCATAGGACTACTGGACCTCTAAGAAGATAAACAACTATGGCGGGATAGGGCCCGCCATACCTGAATGTACAAAACTATATACAACAACGGGAGATCATACCCAAAAGTCGAGCCTCGGAGAAGATGGAGCTCACGACACCAAAGCAAAAGATCCTAAGGATGTGGATCTAGCACTGCTGCCTTACTGCGGCATGACGCGGCCCGAAGGAGGTCGATACAACGGTACCAAGTATGTGAAAGTACTTAAATGAAATCAAAGCATTTAAAACCATTTGCAAATACAATCAGTTCAATTGCACATAGTGCACATCACAAACAAGAACAATAATAGATAAAGCGTAATGAGTCTTTTCTAGGCGCGAATGATCGAAGCAAGGCCAATCGCCCATAGTATCATTATGCGTGCCTAATCCTGGACTTCCGCGATCCGCATAGGTCACTGAGACCGCGTGAGGTATTCCTCGCATCGGGGTAGCTAACCCTGCACCTCACGGACTCCCGGTCGCATAGTCTCAATAGACGCGTAGTCACACGGACCGCATAGGGCATCCCCGCGTCGGGATAAAACACCGGAATGATCAATCTCGGAACTCCGCGACTCGCATAGTCACATAGCGCATAGCCGTATAGACCCGAATCAAGGGTGGCAAGCCCTCGGTATAACAAGTCAAGGGGGTAGGTGATATAATAACAGTGCAACTGACTTACCGTTTAGCAACGTAAGCACAACAATAATGACCCCCTTTCACAACATCACAAGACACTAACACACGTAGCATCATAATATGTTTTTTTATCAACCAATCTTACTACACCTTACAGAAATCAATACAAGGTTTTATAAGCAAATAAGTAAACAGTTCTTTTTATCTTTCTTAAGTTGTTATACCTAACTTCCCATAAAGCTAGTATAACTCTTAAGCTTTTGTTTAAAACCAACTGCTTCTCTTCGATTAAAAAATGATTGATATTCTTTTGAAATGCTTCAAGATCTTTATTATTGGGCTTAAGTCAAAAGACATTGTCGTAGTTATTATTCGGGCTTAAGTCAAAAGACATTGCCGTAATTATTATTCGATTAACACTAAACGCGTCTACCGTACTATATATATTTAAAATATCATGCTCAAGAGTATAGGAAGAATCACATACCTTCTCGTGAAATCCACCGCCAAGTCGAATATGTCGTATGAGAGAATCGACCTATAATAGTCAAATACGTCTATCAACGTCTAGACTATTACATGTGATTCTAAGTAGAGGTTCTCTATTCTACGGAAAATCGGGCAAGACTTCCCTACCCGTCGAGCTACTCAAGTCTCATCGTGAAAAGTCTAAGTAAGTATAGTTCTATTATTCTTCTTTTAAACCCTTCTACTGTGATAACAGTTCAATTCTATTCTTTAGTATCCTTCAGTGTATCTTATACTCAAGTCTATACTATTCTTATATGTAATATCCAATTACAATAGAAGGACAAGAGTATTTACCTCGATAAGCCCAAAATTATCCAAGTTAAATGTCGCTCCTGAGCAAGGTTTAGCTCCTAATTTGTACACTCCGATAGCTCCAAGAACCCTTAGAAGTTTCTAACAACTTCTACTAAAATACTATAAGGGATTTGGGCTACGGTAATTTGGTATAGTGACTATACTTGGAAGACAATTTTCTACCAAGGGGGGGGGGGGTTTCGGCCAAGCCACTAGGCTAGAGGGGGAGAGGGTGTTTGGACGAAATACTATAAGAGAGGGGAGGGAGTTTTGAGACTTGGAAGATAATTTGTGGATGAAGAAAACCTTCAAGTTAGAGGAGTATTTATAGGCCAACCAAAGGCCAACCAATGTCCAAGATGAAGCCAAGTGTAAGGTCAAGATTTGGGCAAGTGTCCTTATCCATCTACTACACAAATATCCTACCAACTCCTTGACTATGGGAGAAGGCACAAAAAACGTGCCCACGGTCGTCCCAATCCCGCCACTTGAGGGTGACAAGTGTCACCCTCTCGTTGGTCCAAAATATTTCGTCTCTCGGAAAAATCCGCAAAAATAATAAATGACATAGCCGGAATTTTCCCTTCGCAAGTTTGGTAAAACGTTTCGTCCGAAAACGATTCTTTAAGTGAGTTATGTACTAATTTCGTCCAATGCCTAATCTTTAAGGCTAAACTTTTGTACGTACGCCCTTACGTACATACTCTGGAAATACGGGGTATAACAGTAGTTTTATCAAATCAGTCTAATCCGAGGCTTAATTTGGATCAGTCCAATCCGAGGCCCTTTTGTTTTCATCCAATCCACACCCTTTTATTTCCCCTAAAAATCAAACCCCACTTTTCATTTTTTCCCCTCCAAAACCAAACCTCTAACCCATGCCTTCAACCATACCTCTTTGGTTACTTCAACACATTTCCCTCAATGATTGAAAATCAGTCTTGTCCCCATTTCTATCAACATCAGCAAAACACACCCCTATATCTATATACTCCCTCATTTCATTCTACAGAAGGCACCAATATTATCTTCTTCATTCAAGGAACACCACTGCCCTCTCTCATCTTCTTCATCTATAACACACCAACACCAGCCCGCCTCCCTGCTCCGGCGAACCCATACCCGTCGCCGAACACCCCACTGTTGCCCACAACCCATCACTGTTCCACTCCCATTCCCTGTCGACTACACACATCCCTAATTTGTTTGTATTTTTGAACCACCAACTTCCCGTCTGCTCATCTGCCTCGCCGGAGTTGACCACCAACGACTGTCGAAGAGCTCCGGGGAGTTGGGTTGCCATCGTTCATATTGGTTTTTGGCTATCATTGTTTACCGCCCATTTTTATTATGCTATAGCATTGCTTGTTGGTTACTATCTTGTTGTGGTTTTATTTGGTGTCTTTGTTGATGTCAGGAACCCTTTTACTTTTGGGGAATCTGATCCGATATTTTGTTCGTTTCATAATTGTTATGTTGTTGCTTCTCGGATTCTGTTGGCTTATTTTGGACCTATTTTTGCCTATTTTGGCTGTTGGACTGACTTCTTGAATTTTGGTGCCCGCCGGAGTTTTGAAAAACTTCGGCGACTTCCGTCGGATTTTATCTTTTCATATATGTGTTTGTTGTTGCTGATGGGTATATTTTTCTGATTTTGGTGCCCGCCGATATTGTTTTTGCTGCTGTCGGGGTTTGATTTTGACAATTTCGCCCTTTATTTTTGTTAAATTGATTTTGAACGGATGCTACACTGTTGGTATTGACTGATTCGAACATGATACTACATTTGGTCGATGAACAAGTTATCCGTCGATTTTTTAGGCCTCCACAGTTGCAAAGACAGAAAATAAATAAGATCTTTGGGCATTGATGATTTCTTCTACTTACACTGGATGCCAACAGGCGCTGGCAGGGCGATTAGATTGACTAATAAGTCACTAGTTCGCAGCCAAGACTTGTTTAGGACGTCCCACTTTATTTTATATATCTGAGCCCTCTGTAATCAAAACTATTATTGTTTTGGCGCGGATCTGAAGGTTTTATTTATTTTATTGTTTCTAACAATTTGGCCGATGAAAGAATCTCCGTCTGATTTTCAAGGCCTCCCCTGTACAAAAGACGGGTTTTATTTTTGTTTTACTTTTCAAATTCTTGTCACTGTTTGATAATTATTTATTATCTTACTAATACTTTTACTAAGTGTTTATCCAGGTACCCGGAGATGCATCTTGGGCAAAATGCCTAAAAAGGGCTAAAGAAGATGAGAAGATGTCATTCAGAGTTTTATTTTATTATTATATTATATTTAATTTTATTTTTAATTTCTAAAGCATGATAGATAATTAACCTAGGTTTGACCGGATAGCCGCAAGTTAGCGGATCTTAAAGGATGCCTAACCCCTTCCCTTTAGGATAATAAAGAACCCTGATCCAGAATCTCATTAATTTCGCAGACCATTAAATGAAGATCAATTGCAGTATTTTTATTACAATAGTTCAAGTGTCCTAATTCACTTAACTAATTAGGTGGTGACTCCTCAAAACAAGCATTCTTGCTCAATCCAGGGAACCGCGCCAAAGAGCAACGTTACAGCATCGTTCGGACCCCGAGGTCAAAAACGGGCGTGATACAAGTCATGGGTGTGTCCTAGTGACTTGTCAGTCAATTTAGTCGCCCCCAAGCATATTGGTATCCAGTATATATATGAAAAATCCATAAGTGTCATCATCGCCCTTTTCCGAAGGAAAGCAAACCGAGGGACAACCTTTCCGGGAGGGTCATGTAGTATCATGTTCAAATCAGTATTATACCGAAACCGAAGGGACGTGGCCTCAATTTCAATTTCATTGGCCTAAGTGTAGTATCTGTTCAAATCAGTGAACTTTTACCAAGTGTAGCAAAAATTGTTCCGTTAAAAGCGACTTACGGGCTAAAATATGCCAGCAAAATGGTCTTAGCCTTATCAAACGTTCTTTCCAATTTAACAGCACCTCGAATATGGTACCAGTTATATATTGCAGCAAACGAATATGCCAAACCAGAGCTCGTAAGGAAATACCAAACAGAGTAATAGAAGCTCAAAGGCAGCAGCAGCATGTTCTTGTAAAGGAGCAGCCACTAATTTATGAACAATCAACGATATTTTACCTTGAAATGCAGCAAGTATCACACCAAAATGCCACAAAGTGCAGCAGATTTTAGCAAAGAAACCAGTAGCCACTGGCAGCAGTTTTTGGCCAATAAAAAGCAGCAGCAACTGCTTTCGAATCTGTGGGATTTTCCAAGTGAAGTAATCTGTTCTTTTGCCTTAAGAAATACAACAGTAGTGGTTTTGGAAATCCGGCAATAAACTAGTTAAAATATGGTCAGGAAATAGCTGTTGTTTGACCCAAATTGCAACATCCATAGTAACAATTATTTTTCATCAACTGTAGCAGTTTCATAGTGCAATAGCAATACAATCCAATAACACAACATATTAACCAGAAAGAAACAAGGCATCAGCCTATTATACACAACAACAATAGGTATATCAGTTATCACATCTGCTCAATTCTTTTTTAAAGGAGCAATAACTGCTAAAGAACCAGCAAGGGATAGTTAAGTGCAGCAGTGTCTCAAATATGGAGCAGCAGTAGTATGGCCTAAACACAGCAGTGAAATGACCATGGTGCAGGAAAATCATGGCTTAAAGTAAAGCATTAGAATGAGCAGCTAACCATATCATAATGTGGAGACTATTTACCTCAAACACAGACAATGTTTAGCCTGAAATATGGCAACAATCTTACCAAAATGTGTCTCAAATATTGCAACAACCATCAAAGTATAACCTCAGCAGTTAGGTATGGCAAGATGTGGCAGCAACTTCATTTGTATTAAAGCAGCACTCTATTTTAAACATTTTCAAGACATTTGTATTTGTTGACATCTCCCCCTTCCCCCAGATAATGCAGAGAGTGAGGGGTGAAGGATTGAGTATCCAAAATTACACTTATGTTGGCAAATAATCAATTTTGAAAGATAAGGAAGCAAAGGGGGTTACCATCATCCATATTCTGATGTCACGACAAGATCCAAAGGTTTCTAGAACCTTAGACATGGCAGGCTAATCAGGGAGGCTAAACTAACCCAAAGCTTTCCTGGCTTATAGCCGGCAAAGAAATGCATGTAAGAAATATTCAAGTGATGCAATCATCTAAGGAGAAAAAGAAACTTAACATGTTAAAATTGTGTGCCCAAAGAAGTGACATAATATCATTTAGAGGACTTAGCATGCTAACATAGAGGGTTTGGACCAGTAGGTAAGTAATATACATGACTGATCAATATGTGTACAAATGAGACTCATATGAAAATGTTTAGACTTGAGACATAGAAGAATGGCCAAATAGGAACCTCATTAATATCAAGATAAGGGACAGGGCTAGATATGCAGATAAAGGGGATAAACAGGGAGAAAATGCAAGACAATTAATAGGAATCATGCATATGGTAACAGATTAACAGCACATATCAACATGTTCAGTCCTTGACTCTTTTAATTCAAATTTGGGCATAAGCAAACAAACTCAACAAACCTTGAACCAACATGAGTAGATACATGGCATGAATATGGGCTACCATTACCTAAACATGTGATTCAAAGCACGCAATGTGATTTATATAGGCAAGACAGAACTTCCATAGGCATGCAGGGTCACTCAGTTTGAAGTAACAGTTAGAAATCCTAAAATAGGTAGACATGAACTCATATAAGATTCAGAAAGACTTCACATGCATTAACTTAGACTAGAATGTTAATAAAATTCATATAAATGCAGACAATGGCTTAGTTGTATATGAAGTTAGGCTAGCATACATGAAACAAGGTATATAAAAGCATGATCCAGTAGCATACCGATGGTCACTTAGTTCATGATATGAAAAGGGGTTCTGAAACATTCATCTATCAATCCACACAAGCAATCATACTATTATTTTCAGGACCCGGACTAGATATACACATAACTTAACCTAAACAGACCTTATAGGTACAACAATGCAGACACACAGGGCTCAGGAGCTGATTTGCAAAGCCTTGACAATTATTCTTTGGCTAAACTAAGTTAAGATGGTGCAAATAATAAATACATACCAATACATGATGAACACATATAGACATTTAGATCATATACCACCAGATACCAATCCCATATTCGAGTGATAATCGAGAACATTTCATCCAAGACATATCCATCAAGGAACAATAATAACAACAACACCTGATACATAACAAAAGGGATGCAAAATATTATTCAACCACCTTAAAAGAAAACACAAACATAAATCTAAAACAACTGAAAAGTAAAGGCAATGGTTCAAAGGAAGAGGGAAAAAAATAGCTTAGGGTTTGTTTTCTTCAATTTCATGTTACCAAGGAGGACAACCAACTTAGGTTTTTTTTCCCTTCAATTTCATGTTACCAACAATCAACAACTTAGGGTTCTGCTACATTTATGAAAAAAAATGTAAGACAATGTAGAATGAACAGTAACTAAGACGGGTTAGAGTATTCTTATCAACTATTTGGGGGTGAAATCAACAACAATCGCACAACAACAACAACAATCAAACAATGGAAGTTTTGAAATCGTATTTATGGAGGCGAAATCGAAGCTGAAATGGCGTGAAATGGCGATGTTGTTTTGGCGTGAAATGGCAGCTGCAATGGAGATGTTTTCGGAGCATACAAGGCGTGAAATCAAAGTGAAGGGGAACGCAGTGTATGCAGGGAAGTGAAGGGAAGGCAGTGAAGGGGAACGCTATAATTTGGTTGTTTTGTGTGTATTGGGTTGAGACGGGTCAGGTCGGATAGGGTCGGGTCGAGTACTACATTTAAAAAAAAATAAATAATATATTAAAAAACCGTCACAAAGATATGTGATGGTTAATATAACCGTCACAAAATTGTCACTAAGACTATGACAGTTAAACTAACCGTCACATGATTGTCACAAAGACTATTACAGTTATCACATAATTGTCACAAAGTCTGTGACGGTTATAAAAACCGTCACATGATTGTCACAAAGACTGTGACGGTTATAAAAACTGTCACATGATTGTCATAAAGACATGTGACGGTTATAAAAACCGTCACATAATTTATTACACCCCGTAGTTCCAGGGCATATAAGTGAGAACGTAAGTAAGGAAATAAGATTTGAATGTTGGAAGGATAGTGTATTACGTTTTCTAGATGGAATAATTTCAGATTTAATGAATGTGATGACAAAAATTATTAACTTGTAGTTGGATTATTTCCAATAGAGATATGGACTTAGTGTGGATTAATTAAGTCTTGACATTGATAAAGTGGGGCCCACGAAAATTTCACAATTTTGGGGCATGTTTGATTCAAAAATTTCAAGAAAATGACTAAGTGTGGGAGATATTTTATGAGGTAAAGACAAGTGGACAAGTGGGTCTACTTGGGTCCCCCTCCACTTGTGCTTGTACACCTATATATATCCCAAGTCTTGCAAGACTTTAGCTCACATAATATCTTCATCTCTTCAACCTCTCTTCTCTCTTTACTTATCCTTGAGGTCTCGAAAATTCCAAGAAAAAGTGAAGAACAAGTGTAACTTATTTTCCAAAATTAAGCTCCCTAATCAAGTCTTAAGCCAAGTTAACTCTCCAAGTTTGGTGCTCTCGATTTTGGGCCAAAAACCATCTTGAAACCCTAAGCTTGTTATGAACTTCTTGGAAGTAAAATATGAAAGTAACATGGATACAAGCTTATAGAGGATACACGTGTGTGATTGGAACTTAGAGAAGTGGTGTAAAAGTGAAGGTGTTGGTCGTGTGACTTGTGGACTCTTTTGAGCTCAAAATAAGGTAAGATTTCTTCTTCCTCTTGAATTAATTGGAGATTACATGTTGTTATAGTTAGGGGATGAACTCGTGTTAAGAAAAATGGAGGATAAGAAGTGCATGTGACATTTTAGTGTGTTGGCCGATTTTGGGCAGTTTTTGTGTTATTGGATTCGTTGGTTATTGTTGTCGTTGTCGTCAGTTGTTGCATGCTAAAATGAAGGAATATTGTTGTTGATAAGTTGATATGGCTTATATTAAAGTATTGAAACTTGAATCGGATTATAAGGGATTATGGAAAGGGTTATTGTATTGAGGTTGTTGGCCGAGAATACTATAAAACTATTGGATATTGTTGTGCAGTTTTAGGGACTATTTTGTGGCGTGTATATGCTGGAAATTCAGTATCATTTATGCATGTTTAAATGTGGAAATTTCTAATGTAAGTCCTAAAGGAATAAAGGTCTAGAAAGGTATAGAAAGGCTCACATTCTACCCTCGTTGTTGTTGAATTATGTACTGATTTGTGGGCTATTTTTATGGACTGTTTTGACATGGAATAAGAGGTTGTTTTTACGTGAGAATTAGGTGTGTGAATCACCTTAGTTGCTGTATTGGTTATGTACTTGATTGGTACTTGGTTATTGATGAACTTGACCTTATTGAAAGGTGGAAAAGTATGTATAAATAGGGGAAGTGCTGCCCAAATTTTGATATGAAAGGAGAGTCATTATGTGATATAGTGTATACTAGTATCATGAAGTTGATAGACGTGTTATTGTGGTTATAGGTTGAAGTACCTAATTGGGATGTATTCTACTTGTCGTATTGATTAGTCGTCAATAAGTTATGTGGACCTCTTCCTTCTCTCTTTTGACATGTTCTACGTATGAGCCATAACGGTGGTATTGTTTCAAAAGTTATCTACTCTTAGAAGTTAGGGAGTATTCATGTTATTGATTCTATGCTAAAGGCATGTCTAAATTATAACTAAGTCCTTACCAAGTCTTATGAGAGATGTTGGTAAGAGTTTTTAGTAAACATTGGAGTCGAGTTGATCTTGCTAAGTTACATCACTAATAAGTATTAAGCTTTGAGACTGATTTTGGTAAACGTGTTAAAACAAGCCATTGCAGCGTTAAGTGAAAAAGGTATCGACAATCAATTATATTGAAATAAGTAGAATTTCCATCTGCATAGAAGCTAAGATATAACCAGTTCGTTTTACATTTTCTAGGTTCACAGCTGATTAGATAAGATCATTATTAAATATATAACCTACTAACGGCTCATAAAATGAATTAATTTGGCAATTCAGATCGGTTATCACTATGCAAATGTTTTCATAATGTTAGCCAGATGAGCGAGTCGAATTTAGATTATCGAGTTGATACAGACAACGAGCGGTATGTGACTCTTCCTTTCTTCTTTGAGCATGAACTTTATAAATGAGTGTACGGTGGACGTACGTGTTTTAAATGAATCTAGATTTTATGTGGTACATGAGGTGATAGTGACTTGATTTTAAAAGTATACTTGACTTGATTTTAAAAGTATAAGTCACTTGGTTGTAAAAGTGTAAGTGTCTTGATTTTCCAAAAGAGGATTGAAAATGATACTTGTTATGATAAGTGTCTTGATTTTCCAAATGAGGATTTAAAAAGGAAGGCATGGTATTGCCTTGGTATATCTAAAAAGGAAGGCATGGTATTGCCTTGGTTTATTCTAAAAAGGAAGGCATGGTATTGCCTTGGTTTGTCTAAAATGCGAGGCATGGTGTTGTCTCGGTTTTCTCGAAAATGGAAGGGCATGATATTGCCTTGGTTTTTCTAAAATGAAAGTTCATTTTAAGGATTTTATTGAGAGTCAAATGATGATTTAAATCGCACATGGTTGCTCATGATAGCTATTCGTGCAAGTGTATTATTCCAGACACCGAGTCCTACAAATGGGTCGGGTTATGTTATGTGTAAAAAGACACCGAGTCCCATAAATGGGCCGAGTTATGTTATGTGTAAAAAGACACTGAGTTCCACAAATGGGCCGGGTTATGTTATGTGTAAAAAGACATCGAGTCCCACAAATGGTCCGGGTTATGTTATGTGTAAAAAGACACCGAGTCTCATAAATAGGCCGGGTTATGTTATGTGTAAGAAGACACTGAGTCCCAGAATGGGCCGGGATATGTTATGTGTTAAATGTTCACCGAGTCCCTCACTAAAGGGCTGTAAATATTTATATGATTTCATCAAGTCACTCACTAAAGGGCCGAGATACATTATACATACAGTCATGATGGTTACATGGATCGAGTCCCAGAATGGGCTAGGATACGTTATATGGACATGCATCTATGATTTTGAGGTTACTCTCTCACTTTTAAAAGGCACAGTTGACTCTCATTTTTATAAAGTACAGTGATACAGTGGTACAGTCTGATACATGGTACAAAGAGTACGATGGTACAAATGATAGATGTCTGATGATACAAATGTACGATGAGTACGATGATACAAGGTACAATTGACTCTTATTTTATATGGCACGATTGGATCTGGTATTTGAATTTCATACTTGTCCCTGTCATCTTTTTATGCGATTCACGATTTTATTCTTGTACTTTAAGTTTACATACTTGATCGACTTCGCCGGAAGCTGCGTTCATGCCCGCAGGTGTAGGTACACAGTTTGGTGATCCACGTTCCTAGGATCTCTACTCAGTTTTTGAGAAAGCTCCATTATTTCGGAGGCTTGTCTTTTTGGTACGGATCCCTGGTATTGTGGGCTTTTGTACATTCAAGGGTACGGCGGGGCCTGTCCCGTCATAGTTATTGTTCAAACTCTTAGAGGTCTGTATTCATATGTGGGCTGGACTTGCGGAAGTTGTAAATATTGTTGGTCAATTGTACTATTGTATTGTCGGAATGTTCCCGTTTATATATAGCGGCAGCCTCGTCGGCTTGCCTTGTTGCTACATGTACAGTTTTCCATATTTTATCGGACCTATGTCCTCTATGAGATGTGAGGGTATAAAAGGGGGTGCCCAGGTAGGGCACCAGTCGCAGTCCCGGGGTTCGGGTCGTGACATGATTGTCATAACTTGTGACGGTTTTATAACCGTCACATAAATGTCATAAACGCGGAAAAACCGTCATAACATGTGACGACTAAAAAAACCGTCACACGCATACTGTTATCGTAGGTCCTTTTTCTTGTAGTGCTATATATCTATCTATATATATATATATATATCTATATATATATATGACTCTAATATCTATTATCCTAAATGACCCTCCCAGAGTCGGCTCAACGGAATTGGGAGCCTAATGCTAACTTAAAAAAAGGCCCTTAATTAATTTAATTAATAAAATATAAAATTTTATAAATGTTTATTTAGTTTCTCTCCTTTTTGTTTTGTAACGATAATGTAGAAACCATTTTGTACATATCTTGATCATTCATGGCTACATATTAGTTTCCACCATTGAAGGTATTTAGTAACTTTACTCATCAAGGTTATCACATTTTTATAAGAAACTTCCATAATTAAGATAATATTTTTATCAATTAATTCTCTTCTTCTAATGATCTCAATTTTGTATTAATAGATATTATAATAATTTTATCTCTGTTTGTCTTTCTATTATCAATATCACATTAATTATTTTTTGCATATTGCATGTTATTACCAAATTTAAGTAATTCAGATGTCCCAATTTATTTGACATCTTTCGCTTATTGAGATTCAAAATACTATATAAATTTTTATCAACAACTTGAAGTATTTTTTCCCATTATTTTGACATGAAAGAAATGCAACTTATACTATTTATTGTATAATTTTTTAACATCTGCATTTTAAAATATTGAGTTGATCTAAAATTTAATGTAGCTTCAAAGAGTTTGATTCCTGGAAAATAGAAAGTGCCACATGAATTGAGATGAAGGGAGTATTATCTAAATAACATCTATGACATTACCAAAAAAAACAAGCATACAAATCTAGTATTTTTCAATAATAATGAAACTAATTCTAAAGTATATATGTGATAATGAAAATTAGGGGCCCTTAAATTGGTTGTTTGGGGGGGGGGGGGGGGGCTAAAGCAATTGCTTTAGTTGCCTCCCCCTAGAGCAGGCACTGGACCCTCCTATAGGAGATTTGTATAGTGAAAATTTTCTGATCTAGAATTACCAGATAGGGAAACAGCCCATCACTAATTGAATTTCTCGAGTGTATGATTATGATATGTCATGCACGCACATGAATTGGTAAGAAATTATATGGACAATTATATAGCAAAGACTTAGACACAGTCTAAGGCGGATCCAACATTTTAAGTTTGAAGGTTTCTAGTAAAATGAATGGAATTGGTACCATGTCAAAGACACGTGGTTCTGTTAAGAGTCTCACGTCGGCAATGAAATGAGAACATGAACTCCTTATATGGATTTGGACGATGGAATGGGAACATGAACTCCTTATATGGACTTGGACAATGCTCACCCTACAAGCTAGATTTTGGGGTTGAGTTAGGCTCAAGATCCATATAAGGAGTCTCTGTTCCCATTCTATTTTAGATGTAAGACTCTTAACACTCCCCCGCACGTCCATACCTTGTTAACTGGAGCGTGAATAATATAATTTGGGGGTCCCAACATCGGTGAACAAAGAATTGGAATGAGTTTGACTCTGATACTATGTAAAGAATGGATCTTAGGCCTAACTTAACCCCAAAAGCTAGTTTGTAGGGTGAGAATTGTCCAAGTTCATATAAGGAGTCCATGTTTTTATTCCATTTCCGATGTGAGACTCTTAACAATGACCGAAGAGAGTGAGCACACATGGTGTTTTCTTACATGATGTTTATATGCATGAAGTTATGCGTGCTCACTGCTCTATTTGTCACCCCCGCCACTTCCTCTATTTCTCTAGATTTTTTCATATGTGTATTCATCATTCATGTTAATTGGATTAATAGACTATAAAGGAAGGTGATCAGAGTGCAAAATCACTCTAATATCTTCATCCTTGTTGCCGCCCGCTAGGCTTTTGACTCCCATTGCCTCTATTTTTTATGTCAAAAATGTAGTTTAGTGGGATTTACTTTTAAAGATAAGAATTTTTTTTAGCTCCCATGTAAAAGTTGACATATTTGAAGGAAATCAGTTCCATAGTTTATTTCATTCCAATCTTGAAATATATATACAAATATATAATGCTAATGTTAAGGAAGGCCTATCTAATTATTCTAAAATACATTATACTAGTTTACAATCACATCATAATCATCCTTAATTATGTAATTACAATTTATATGATTTGATTTTGATTTGAGATAATTATGGGATAACTTCATAATTATCCTAACAGTCCCCCGTAATCTTAGCGGAAGGTTCTCGTATACTGTGACTGTCCCTAAAATCATCAAATAGTACGTGCGGAAGACCTTTGGTGAAAATGCTAGCAATCTGATAACGGGACGATACATGGAGAACTCGGACTTGTTCACGTGCAACCTTTTCTTGGACAAATAATATATCTATTTTTATGTATTTTATGTGTTGATGCTGGACATGATTACCGGATAAGTATATCACATTATTAAAATAAATCACAGTTATTTTTTTAATCGGACAATTTAGCTCTAAAAAAATATTACGGAGCCAACATGATTTAGCAACTACATTGGTTATCCCTCGGTATTCTGCTTCAGTGTTCGACTGACACATCGTCGGTTGTCATTTTGACGACCATGAAATGAGATTGTCTCCCAAAAACACACAATAACCAGAGGTGGAACGCCGTGTGTCCGGACAACTATTCCAATCCGCATATGTATAGGATGAGAGACTTGAAATGAAGGACTTATTGTTGCGATATTTCTAGATGCTTACGCAAGTGTACGCATCATTCAAGTAATAAAGATCTGTAAGATCGAGTTATCGTCCACAAAGACTGGTTTATTAAGTATCGGTTATCTATTCTATGGTATCTATTTGGTTGACGTTCTTTAGTTTGAGAATTATACGAAGAATTATGACTAAGTGCAGAAAATAAACTAAAGAGTATAATACTTGTGTTTATAACAGTTATGAAGGAAATAGGGCATTCCAATCTCCTCAACTATCCACTCTTTCACGTGTTAATGCAACGCTAATGACTCTTCTACTTATTAAGATAGCAGGTTAACTAATCTGTCATCATATTCCGGTTAGGACATATGAGAGCTCAACCTTGTGCAGAAACCTTCTATATTTCTATGATAGATTTTACCACACAGGAGGATTAAGAACAGTAACATTAAATACTACACAAGTATCGGGGTACTTTCGTCCACGATTTTAACCTATGTATAGACAACTATAGCATATTCAAAGGTCACCATTCAGACTTTTGATTCGAAATCATATGAGTTATGATAATTAGTGATCAGTTAATTATCAAGCATCAAAGCAATATTGAATAGATCTTAATATGCTAAAGAAGAAATCAATAATCAATGCATTAACTATATGAAAGAGTTTCAAGAAAATTCGACGGAAACCCTACTAAAGTAATTAGCTCCTAAACATTGTCATGTCAAGAATTAAATTACAATCCAACATAAACTGAAAGAAAGTAAAGGAAAAAAAAAAGAACTTGAACAAGAGTCTCCAATTGTAGCCTCCTTCTTGCCTCCCAAAAGTATGAATTGTAATATGGTATAAGGTATATGGTATAATGAGTAGGGTTTTAGGGTTTTATAGCTGGGAAAAGTTGCCCTTTCGAACCCTGAAAATGTGTCAAATTCGGCCCAAAAATCAGATTTTCTGCCTCGGCGCCGTGGCCCTGTAGGCTGGCGCCACGGCGCCGAAACTCCTGCGCCAAAATCAGACCTTGCAGGATATTCAGTGTCGCGGCGCCGGCGACGGCCCATTTTCGGTTTTTGCGATTTCTCATCCTTTTTTCGTCCGGACTTCATCTGATTTCTTCTATACTTCACGGGACTTCTTAGACTTCATTTCTTGGCCTTTTTAGTTTGCAATTCTATCTCAATTAAGCTCATTTCATCCTCGATTATGTACTTCTTCCTTTATGATTGTTGTGACTCAAAAGAAAGAAAAACAAACCTAATACTATACTAAACACACACGAAATGAGTAAAATACTAACTAAAAAGGACTCAAAAGTGTATACAAAATACACTTAACACTTATACATATGCAAACCAAAATGAAGAGTCCCCTTAACATACCACAAAATTCTCTTGAGAGCCTCTATATATTTTTCTTCGTATCATGCATATGTAAACATACTTGATGGACCGTATAGGTGATATCGGGTCTCGTGAAGGTCATATATTGGAAGGCTCCTGCTAGGATGCGGTAATGTGTTGGATCGCTGTATGGGGTGCCTGTAGAGTTACTCAATTTGGCATTTGTATCAACTGGTGTATGTGATGGTTTGCAGGAGGACATTCCGACTTTGTCAATTATTTCTTCGGCATATTTCTTTTGACTGAGGAACAGATGATGCACGAAAAGATGCACACACTTTAACGCAAGTGCACGTTATCGTGACAAGTAATATAGTCTTGGTAAGACCGAATATCGTCCACAAGGATTAGTGTTCAAGTACCAATTATCTATCTTTTGGTATCTATTTGGTAACCGATATTGATTTTTGTTGTTTATGACTAATACTTATAAAAGCTAATTAACTATAGGTTTACTTCAGTTGTGATGAGAATAGGGCTTCCACGTCTCCTCAACTATCCGCTTATGTTACTTATTAATGCAATGAATTATGGTTCTTCTTCTCTCGGAGCTAGCAGGTTTACGAAATCGTTTTATACTCCCGTTAAGGCTATATAAACACTCAACCCCAGTATTGCTCCTTTCTACCTTTCGGTGATAAGGATGACTCTATAGGAGGATTAAAAACAAAAACCTAGTTAACCGCCACGCGTCATGCGTAAAATTAGGGTTGTTAAGCCTCTCATTAACGCTACATAAGTAATTGAGGTATTTTCATCCCCAATCCAAAATATGTCTACCCAACTTACAGCATATTCACAACCTCCTCCTTTCGAAGTTTGATTAGAAATCATATAAATAATGATAATTAGTGATCAATTAATTACCAAGAATTCAAAGCAATTATTGGATAAATCTCAACAAGAAGAAGAATAACCATAACATGCATCAATTCATAACATAAGTTTCTAGTGATTTAACATGGAAATCCCTATAAAAGAATTAGTTCCTAGCCATTGACATGACAAGAACTAATTCAAAGTTCATCATACAAAACTGAAATAAAGGAAAGAAAAGAAAAGAAAATTACTAAGTTTAAGGTCTCCAATCTTCAATCCAAGAATCCTTGTGTTGTGCAAGAAAGAAAACCCTTAAAAACTGCCTAGGGTTCTCCTTTTATAGGCTCAAAACCGCCTCTAACTTTTCCTTCGTGCCCGGAAATTCGTCATTAAACCTGATTTTCCCGCGTCGGCGCCGCGACCCTGCTATCGGCGCCGCGGCGCCGGAAGTCCTGTGATGCGTCGGATGATTTGGCGCCGCGGCCCTGATCTCTGCTGTCTGAGGGCGCCGCGGCGCTGCAACTTCTGTAGCCTCTCTGATGATTAGGCGTCGCGGCCCTGCACCTGTTGGCATGAGGC
This sequence comes from Przewalskia tangutica, assembly GCA_029844215.1. Classification (NCBI taxonomy): domain Eukaryota; kingdom Viridiplantae; phylum Streptophyta; class Magnoliopsida; order Solanales; family Solanaceae; genus Przewalskia; species Przewalskia tangutica. The sequence goes on from CM056723.1 coordinate 47,659,585, forward strand.
GCCGCGGCGCTGACCTGCGTTTCTGCCTCGTTCGCCACTTTCTCTGCTTTTAAGCTCTGGAACCTCCACTTTTGCCCTCTTTTAGCTCCTTTTCCGCCATTTGACCATTTTAACCACTTTGACTCAAAAGAAAGAAAATCTATCCTAATACGACACTTATTTGTACAAAAAGGGACAAAAGACTAACTAAAAATGACTCGAGCAAAGATAGAAAGAAAGAAATAAAAGACTCAAGAAAAAGGAAAATAAAAGACTCACTGACATTGATCACTTTTGCTGCATTGGTGTTATCTAGAAAAACATGAAGGTTAGCAGAATAATATGCAGGAACATATAACATGAAATGTTAGCACACTAAACACATTAAGCTAGATATTTCGCAAGCTCATTTTTATCATGCTTAATGGAAGTCAAATACTGAATCATGCTTGTAAAATAGAAAAATCCTATGGCATGTTTACTTGTTATTCTCCACTAATCCTGGATATGCATAAAAGAGATCTTCAGGACTTTTAAGGGTTGTAATGTAGGCTTAGGTATAGGTAGGTAAAAATAGGCTTTTAGGCTCATTTTTGTGTACCATAAACTTTTTAGCTTTTCATTGTTTCCCTTCTCTTTGGATTCTTTTCTTCACTTCAAATCTATTTTTCCCCTCTTTTGTTTTGGAAGAGTGAAGTGTATCATAATAACAGGCACCCCCAAACTTAGGCTTTTGCCTATTTCTTATTATTCTTTTTATTGGGGTGCATCAAAGTTGTTCACTCTTTTTGTCTCTTTTTTTAACACAATTTATTCCACTACTTCACATTTTTACTTATGGCACAATTTGTGGGAATATAGGGTGTCAAAGAAGAAGTTTCAATTTTTAGGCTCAATGGGGCTGACTAGGGATACTTTTGAAGTCAGGGATAGAAAAAGAGTGGTACGAATTGGCTATCAAAGAAACGCCTGAGTCATCTCCCTAACATGCATATCTGAACTATTTCGCCTCAAATAGCAAGCAATCATAACACATAAGTTTTCATCAATTAACATGCACAATTCAAGCAAGAAACTCCAAATAGACAGACTTTGTGAGTTTTTGGCATATCAAACCTAAGTGTTTAGATAGTTGCTTCTAATTCCATTACATTATTCCACCTTACTTCACTAGGTGTTTCTAGTAACTACATCATACATGATCTTTGACAGATAATTATGATTCAAAAGAAAAAAATTTGTGACCTCAAAATACATAAAAACACCAAAAAGACTTAAATCAAACAGTAATAAGACACAAATAAAACACAAATAAAACACCCCCCCAAACTTAAATCACACATTGTCCCCAATGTGTGTAGACTCAAAGACAATAAAAGAAAACAAGACACTTACAGACTTGGCTAAAATGGTGGTGGTGGCGGTGGCATGGGATAGTGCATGGACCACTGGTTGAACAAGGAACTCATCTCATTAATTTGCTGCCGCGTTTCTTGCTGTCCTTGTATCACTGTGTCCAAACTCTGCACCATCCTCATCTGATTCTAAAGCAATTGCTCCATCATGGGCACTGAGGGTTCTGAATCTGTGGTAGGCTGGTGGCTAGGCCCTGCCGCATATTGAGCCTCTATTTCAGGCTCATCTTCGTTCATTGCGGCCTCTGCTGCTGCTGGTGGTGGTGGTTGTGCTCTTCTTCTTGCTGCTGGGGGGCTTGGGTCTGGGAAAGAGTGCACTATCCCATATGACACAGGCAGTTGGTTTCTCTCTTTAGTGTCAGTGGATAGGATTGGGACCCCATTCATGTGGCATAATTCAGTGATAAGTGAGTCATGTCCCAATCCACCTGTTGTTACCAACCTGCTGATTTCTTCAATGCTCTGCACTATCTCTTTCCCTACATCAATCGTTTTCCCCGTCATGATTCCATATATCAATTTAATCCTATCTTCTGGCACTCTGGTGAAGTGCGTTGATGGGATCAGACGGGCACTGATGAAATTAGCCAACCCTTGGCTGTTTTGTTGAATTGACACCTGCTCAGTCCTCTTGACCCATTTCTTGCAATATCGAATGCAGCCCGTGGTAGCTCATCGTGGTTCGCAACGGCGTCCCAGTTGATGCTGGTGGTGCTTCTCGACCATGGTCTGAAATATCTTCGGTCGTCACCCCTTTCTTCAACATCTGCTGTTTTTAGAGATATATTTATCACTTCTGCCGTCACAGGCATATATTTTCCCCTGACAAAACATTTGTTGTCCACCCTCTCTGGAAAGTTAGCATAGAATTCACGCACCATTGATGTGTTCTTGGGTGCTATCTTGTCCGGGTTTACAAATCTCCTCCACCCCATCATCTCAATCATTGCCCGAATGGGCTCATAGGCATCCTCTTCCCCAAGCGACTCCCTCTGATAGTCCATTCCCCTTTCAGGGATTAAGGGTCTGGTACCAAGCTTTTTGTATCTTTCATAAGCTTGGTAGCTCACGAACCTAGTATCGTCGTATTGCGGGGCTGATGTAGATGCGGAGGCTCTTCCTTTTCTGGCAGACATGGTTACAACACTTTCTGCAGCTTACAACTTAGTAGCACAAATGTTCCCCAACACAATCAACAATTAGCAGCTAAAACACTAACACCCCCAAACTTTAACTCTACTACCCAATACCCACACCCTCCTTGTCTACTCCTTCTCTAAACTTCACAACCAATTTTTCAGCACCCCAACTACTTCACAATGCACACTTCTCCAAACTACTACCTTCTTTAACTACTGAAAGCTTTCAAGAAAAGATGAAGATTACCTTTTTATGGTGTTCTTCAAGGTGTTCTTGCTTCTAATGGTGATTTGAGGCAATGGGATGGAGTTTTGTTGGTTGAGATAGCTAAGGGTTTTAGGAATTTAAGAGTTTTGGTTGTGGTTGGGTTTGATTTGTGGAGGATTTGTGGGTAAATTGTGGATTTTCGTGGGTTTTGTGGAGAAGGGGGTTAGGTTTTGGTTTTGAAATTGGGGAAAATATGATTTCTGGGCGTCTTTTAATTTCTGGATTTCCGCCGCGCCGTGTTCGCTTTAGCCGCGCGCTAATGTTCTGACCTTCGGGAATTCCGCGCGCTCACATGGCGCCGCGACGCCTAAACTTGACAATTTTTCTGGATTTTTGGCGCCGCGGCCCTGCTCCTGGGCGCCGCGACGCTTAAACTTTAGCGCCTTTTCTGCTTTTCGCGCCGCCTCGCTTCTAGCCGCGCGCTACCCGCTTTTACGAAAATCTCGGCCGTTTCTTCGCCGCTTTAATTTATTGGCCTATACCTGTCAATCACAACATAAACACTACCTCCGTGAGACCGTTCTTAATAAAAACTATTATATTAAAGTAAAATAAATCAAAATACCTGGTTTCTCCCAAGCGCCGTTTTTAACGTCTTTTAGCCGGACGCAAGTTTCTTAACTCAATGAATGTGGGGTGGATTAGCTCCACAACTAATCCATTTTCTCCACATTTTTCGTTTTCGTTTTCTTCTTCTCCTCTTAGTATTATCGTTAAGAGAAAGTTCAGGAACACATACCTGCGTTTGTGGAGGTTCGGCAAGCCATACCTGCTTTCGTGGGCTCATCTCCCTTGGTTTGACTTGTACGGGTTCACAGAGAGGTTTGATGGTGCTGATTGCAAAGCACCTGCTCATGGTTGGTGGCTCAATGATGTGTTTAAATACTTTAAACACCATTTCTTCCTTCTCCACCCTTAATGGCAGCTCTTCTCTTTCTACATCGATCAAGGCTCTCCCTGTCGCTAGGAATGGTCTCCCCAATATGATAGGGATTTTTGCATCCTCTTCCATGTCAAGAATGAGGAAGTCCGCGGGAAAAAAGAATTTTCCTACTTTAACAATCACGTCCTCAATCTTTCCTCTTGGATGAACCACTGTCCTTGTCACGACCCGATCCCGGGGCCGCGACTGGTACCCTACCGGGGCACCCTGTCAGGTATACATCAGAGAATAGTAGCGGAACATTCATAACACATAACTTATAAAAAAGGTAAACATCACTGGCCAGCCGATAAGGCTGCCTTCCATAAAAACATACTTAATCAAAAGTATAGCAGTACAACTTGTTCTTACAGCCCAAACACAAATGTGACCACAGACCTCTAAGGATAACAACTGTGGCGGGACAGGGCCCCGCCATACCCCTGAATATACACAATGCCTATAACATCAGGGAAAAGTCGTACCAACAAAACAAACTTTCGGAGGAATGGAGCTTCTGACACCGGAACAGTGATCCTAAGTACGAGGATCCACCACCTGCTTACCCTTACCTGCGCAGATTTAACGCGGCTCGGCGAAGGGGGTCAGTACACAATATGTACCAAGTATGTAAAACTGGAAAATACTGTAATAATGATATCATAAGTCTAAAAGTAAGCTGGAGTCCTGGAAGAGAATCAAAATACAGTACAATGTGCATTACTAACAATGATAGTAACAAATATATACTTTACTGCGTAAAAATAGGAGGCTCGTGATCAAAACAGGGTCCCTCGCCTGTAGTATCAATAAGAAATCCTACTCCTGGGACTATTTCACCCGCATAGGTCCTGTGGACCCGCATGAGGTATTCCTCGCATAGGTTGTACCCGCCCGCATAAGCCCATAGGACTCGCATGAGGTATTCCTCGCATCGTGGGTAGCAAATCCACGGAACAGGTGGTATAGCGATCTTGGGGATTTACCCCTCATCTATACTCTTACCCTGAAGCAGGTGGTATAACGATCTTGGGGACTTACCCCTCATTTATACTCTTACCCTGAAGAAGGTGGTATGACGATCTTGGGGCTTGCCCCTCATTCATACTCTTACCCTGGAGAATGTGGTATAACGATCTTGGGGCTTGCCCCTCATTTATACTCTTACCCTAGCTCAATCTGTCATCATATCATAATCATATATACAAGTTACAAAAGCTCATACTTCTTATTAGTCTTGTTCATATACCCTCTCATTTTAGTTTACTCAAGGCACCAACATATTTAATAAAAGAAAATCTGGGAATTTAACCCAAAGTACCACATACTTATATTCTTTAAAAATGACTCTTTTTCATATAAACCCTTTGGGCAATTGATGCCTTAAAATCGATTTACCTTTCATAAATCAAGTCATTTGTCCTTACTTATCTTACTTAGAGTAAATCTCTTCTTATTAACCTTTCATAAAGCTAACAAACCAACTTCCCATAAAGTTGTTATATTAACCCTATACTTTAGTAAAAATATACTTTTTCCCCTAACCAAGGGACTTATACTTTCTAAAACGAACAAGTCTTTATATACTTAAAACAAGTCAGAATACCAAATCTTGTACGTCTACCGTACTACATAGATACAACTACTCATGCTCAAGAGATATGAAAGCTCCACATACCTCTTCGGTCAATCCACTTGTTAAGTCCAAAAATACCGCATGTAATATGTCAACCTATAATGACCATAATATGCTTATTAACCTCTAGTTCAATGTAGAAATAATCCAAGTTCAAAGTTACTAATTTCTATGGAAAATTGGGCAGCATTTCCTTTGTTTCTACATACTTTGCCACCTTTCTCAAGGCCGAATCCAACATCCAAACGCCACATTTAAGGCCCAACAATCCAAACATTTCAAAGGGGATTACACACCTAAACTTGGGTGTGTAAAATTCTACCCCATAAGGTACAACAATTAACTTAATCAAGTTTAAGGTAGTTCTTAGGCCACAACATGCTCACATAACCTTTTTAACCAATTCTTTCATATCCAAACCACATTTCTTACATGCAATGAATCTAAGAGCATTATTTACTACAATAAGTTCCTTATTCTTCACATGCAACACAAATAACTAGCTACAAGAGAAGAATTGTTACCTTAAAGCTTTAGCCAAAATTATTCCAACAACTTTGCTAGCCTCCTTTCCAAGAACACCACCACAATAACTCCTACAAGCTAGCCACAAGTTTCCTTCTTGTCCTTAACTTTTCTGATTTTCCTTAGGCTTTGAATTCCTCTTGGAATTTTAGAGAGAAGTGAGAGCTTTAGCTTAGAGAGAGAGAGAGATTTGAAAGATGACCAAGTCTTCAAGACTTGGTCAATATAAGACATGCAAGAATTCAGATGGGGGGGGACACTTGTCACCCACCCATGACCTCTTTTAAACAAACAAAGGCAAAATCCCCACTCAACTCGCAGAACCCGCCTGCGCCGTCGCGACCTGCGGCCAGCCGGCGCTGCAACTTCGCCGCTCGGGACTTTCCGGCGCCACGTGCTTCGCTCAGCGCGCTGCAACTTCAGCGACCCCTCAGAATATCCGGCGTCGCGGCCCTGCATCCGGCCGCGCTCGCCGCTTTATGCGAAACACATTTCGTCCGTCACAAGACCGAACTTGTAACTCCCATAACTTCCTACTCCGATGTCCTATCGATGAACGGTAGGTTGCGTTGGAAACTAGACTCAACGAACTACGCACTAGGCCTTTGAACCACCTAGGAATTCTCAATGTACCGGGTCATAACCCACCCCAAAGTTGACTAAAAACCGTCTGAAACAATCCGTCAACTTATCTTTCAAAAATTGTAAGTCTTACTCCTTTCGCACGCTCTCATACGCATGGCCAGAACTACGCTCTCATACGCATGGCCAGAACTACGGGGTATATCATTCTCCCCCCTTAGAAACATTCGTCCCGAATGTTCCTTCTATGCTCACTCAAATCACAATATCGACGTAGACCTTCTTAGCTATTCTTTTTGGAATAAAAGATGCTCCACGAGCCACAACAATACTGGTATAATTGCCAAATCAAACTAATAACCAGGAAAAGTGGGTTACCTGGAGGTATAGGGAATAGGTGAGGATACTTCTTCATCATGTCATCCTCTGCTTCCCACGTCATCTCCTCCCTGTTCTCGTTCCGCCATAATACTTTGACGGAAGCCACGTCCTTCGTCCGAAGTTGCCTAACCTGACGATCGAGTATCGCTATAGGACTCTCCTCATACGATAACTCTTCTGTCACCTGGACATCATGGATCGGGTGCACTCTAGATGGATCTCTAATACATTTCCGCAACATAGACACATGGAAAACTGGATGTACCGCCTCCAAATCGGACGGCAGATCTAACTCATAGGCAACCTTGCCTACCCTACGGACAATCTGATAAGGCCCAATGTACCTTGGGCTAAGTTTCCCCTTCTTTCCAAATCTCATCACACCCTTCATGGGTGACACCTTCAGAAAGACCCAATCATCAACCTCAAACTCCAAGTGTCGACGCCGATGATCTGCATACGACTTCTGTTGACTCTGAGCTGACAATAACCGCTACTGGATAAGCTTCACCATATCCACTGCCTGCTGAACCAAGTCTGGCCCGACTAACTAAACTTCCCCCACCTCGAACTAGCCTATAGGTGACCTGCACTTCCTCCCGTATAAAGCCTCATAAGGTGCCATCTGAATACTAGAATGGTAGCTGTTGTTATAAGCAAACTCAACAAGAGTTAAATGATCCTCCCAGATACCCCTGAAATCAATAACACAAGCCCGCAGCATATCCTCAGTGTCTGGATAGTGCGCCGCCGTCCGGCTTGGCACGAGGATGAAACGCCGATCGAGACTCACTGGTCCCTAATCCCTTCTGGAAAGAACTCCAGAAATTAGCCGTGAATTGGGCTCCTCTGTCTGAAATAATCGATACAGGCACTCCGTGCAGTCTCACAATCTCCCTGACATACAGTCTAGCATAATCCTCGGCCGAAAAAGTCGTCCTGACTGGAAGAAAATGGGCTGATTTCGTCAGTCTTTCGACGATAACCCAAATGGAATCATGCTCTCGGTGGAAGGTAACCTGTAATAAAATCCATATTTACCACCTCCCACTTCCAAGTCGAATATCAATATCTCGCAAATGACCCACCGCTTCGTGCTCAACCTTAACTCGCCGGGCAATTCCGCATCGCGCTACGAACTCTGTAACGTCCCTCTTCAGGCCATCCCACCAATACACGCATCTGAGGTCATGATACATCTTAGTCGACCCCGGATGAATAGAATAACGAGCATTGTGTGCCTCCGAATCTGGCCGACGGTCCGCTACATCGGAACACACAACCGGCCCTCAAATCTTAGCACCCCATCCGGCGCTACCTCAAATAGACTCTTCTCTTTCTGAAAAGCGGCATCTCGATACCGTACCATAATCGGATCCTCATACTGTCGCCTCTTCACCTCCTCGACGATGGAAGACTCGACAACCTCTCGAACCCGAACTCTCTCACTATCAGAATCAACCAAACGAACCCCAAGGCTCGCTAGCTGATGTAACTCTCGGACTATATCCCTTTTCTCGGTGACATCGCACGGACTACCCATCGATCTGCGACTAAGGGCATCTGCAACTACATTGGCCTTCCCTGGGTGGTATAGAATATCAACATCGTAATCCTTAAGCAGCTCCAACCACCGTCTCTATCGCAAGTTCATCTCCCTCTGGCTGAAGATATACTGGAGACTCTTGTGGTCTGTGTAAATATCCACATGAACTCCATATAAATAATGTCTCCAGATCTTCAAGGCATGAATCACTGCTGCCAACTCCAAGTCATGTGTGGGATAGTTCTTCTCATGCTTCCTAAGCTGTCGAGATGCGTAAGCTATAACCTTGTCGTGCTGCATCAGCACGCACCCAAGCCCGACACCTGACGCGTCACAATAAACCACATATCCACCTAAACCCTCTGGAAGAGTAAGGACTGAGGCGGTCGTCAATTTATCCTTTAGCAACTGGAAACTTTCCTCGCAAGTATCCGTCCACCGTAACATAGCTGCTTTCTGAGTCAGCTTAGTCAAAGGTGCTGATATGGAAGCAAACTTCTCCACAAACCTCTGATAATAACCCGCAAGGCCCAAAAAGTTGCGCACCTCCGTTGGTGTAGTGGGTCTAGGCCAAGTCTTGACATCCTCAATCTTGGTTGTATCAACCCGAATATCATCGGCCCCGATAACATGCCCTAAGAAAGCCACTGTAGCTAACCAAAACTCGCATTTCGAGAACTTGGCATACAATCGCCGGCCCGGCGACTCAATATCGCCCTCAAATGATCCGCATGTTCCTGCTCTGTGCACGAATAAACCAGGATATCATCAATGAAAACTATAACGAATATATCCAAGAATGGCCTGAACACCATATTCATCAAATCCATGAATACCGCTGGAGCGTTGGTCAATCCGAAAGACATCACCCTGAACTCATAGTGCCCATATCGGGTCCTGAATGCAGTCTTTGGGATATCTGCCTCTCTAACTCGTACCTGATGATAACCAGACCGCAGGTCGATCTTGGAAAAACATCTCGCACCCTGCAACTGGTCAAACAAATCATCAATCCTGGGGAGGGGGTATATGTTCTTGATAGTTACCTTGTTCAGCTGCCTGTAATCGATACACATACGCAGCGTCCCATCCTTCTTCTTTACAAATAACACTGGCGCTCCCTAGGGAGAAACACTTGGCCTGATAAAGCCCTTCTCCAGCAAGTCCTTCAGCTGGTCTTTCGGTTCCTTCAACTCGGCAGGTGCCATCCTGTATGGCGGAATAAATATCGGTCGAGTATCTGGCGCCAAATCAATGCAAAACTCAATCTTCCTCTCAGGAGGGATACCCGGAAGCTCGTCTGGGAATACGTCTGGAAACTCTCTGACGACCGAATCGATCAAGGTCGGTATCTCACCTCGATCGAATACCCGAACCATATGGTAGATATACCCTTTCCGCACTATCTTCCTAGCCTTGAGGTAAGAAATAAACTTACCCCTCGGCGACGCAGTATTCCCCTTCCACTCGATAACCGGCTCACCAGGAAACTGGAAGCGAACTAATCTCTCTCTACAGTCCACATTGGCATAGCAAGACGCTAGCCAATCCATACCCATAATCACATCAAAGTCCGTCATATCCAACTCTATCAAGTCGGCTAGAGTCTGACGATCGCCTACGCCACCGGGCAAGCTCTATATATCCGCCGCTACCACCGAATCACCCATCGGGCGTAGCCACCTCAAAAGGTCTTATGGACTCGGCTCTATCCTATTCTATCGAATATGGGAGATATATAGGACAAGGTAGAACCTGGATCTATCAAAGCATATACATCACGGCAAGAAACCAATAATGTAACTGTGACGACATCCGTGACGCCCCGGTCCCGATTACCGACATAGCATAAATGCGGTTTCGAGGACCGCTAGAATCGGGACCCTACCACGACCTCTCGCCGCGCTCGCCGCCCGTGAACACCCTACCCTCTGGGGCGTCTGACCATCGAAGACGAAGATCCAAAGAATCGACCGTCGGTTGAACCATAACGCCCCGCCGCTAAGGACGACAATCTCTTCGGATGGCCCCGCCGCCACAAGAGTAACACGCTCCCGAACCCATACGGCACTCGCCCGGATGAGACCTACCGCATCAAACGCACCGAGATGTGGGTGGTCTCGATTGGTAGCGGTCTCTACTTCCCTGAAACGTCGAAGTCCTAGAGCCCTGACCGCTTCCCGAATGACCGGCCGATCGACTTCCCGCGTAAAATCGAGAAGGAGCACTCTGCCTTTGGCCGAAATGTGGACCTAGTCTGCCGAGGTTGCCCGCCGAAAGCCGCTCGAGACCTGCCACTGCCCTCTGGCTGGCCTAAGTCTAGCCGATCCTCGCTCTCTCAATCCCCTGCGCATACGCCTGCATCCTGGCAATATCCATCCCTGGCTGAAGAGCCACTCCCAAGCATGCAGTAATCATATGACGGTCTAACCCCATCACATATCGATGAACCCTGTCTGCCATGTCCGCTACAATGGTGTGTGCATACCTTGCCAAGGAATCAAACTCCAGGTTGTACTCTCTGATAGTCCTCCCGTCCTGCCTCAAGGTTAAGAATCTATCTACGCGGGCTCTCCTCATCTCAGGGGGCAAGAAGTGATCCAGGAAAGCCTCTGTGAACTCCTCCCAAACAGCTGGAAGAGTGTTACACCCCGTATTTACAGGATATGTTTTAAGAACGTACGTAAGAACTCATAAGTGTTAAGATTTGAGGCTTGTAAATTTATCGGAATTATGAAATTTTCGGGAAACGTATTATTATGACGAATGGGAGGGCGACACGTGTCACCCCCCTTATGATGCCTTGGTCGAATTTAGGCATGGCCAATATGGTCATTTACCATAAGTCTTGGATGACTAAGGTCTTGCAAGTTGTGGCATGAGAATGTTGACTAAGTCAAAGGTCAATTAGTCTTGATATTTAAGTAGAGCTTATCCTAACCACCCATTTGGTTACATCTTAACCCTCCATGTCCCTTTATTATACTACTAGTAGCAAGAGAGGGCTTAACACTTAGCAAAATATCACAAAAAAATTGGAGAACCATGAGCAAGAGCTCTCGGCTTTGCCAACAAGAAGAAAAGAAAATATTTGTTTGTTGTCCAATAATTCCCCCACTTTAAACCAAGGTTCATGAGTGTTATGTAAGTATATCTCAATAGAAAAATCCCGGAAAAAGAGAGTTTTCGTATTAGTCGCAAGGTGAAAACCTAATGGCTTTTCTAGGTTTTGTTGGAGATTTGAAGGATAATTGTTGGTGTTGTTCTAAGAGTCTCAACAAGCGGATTGGATTTGGATTAAGATTCATTGAGGTATCACCTTGTCTTTTATAGTGTTACAAGATTATGTTTATAATTGTTGTTGTTAGCTTTAAATGTTGCTAGCATGAAGTTGATTAGTAGAAGTTTATAAGGATTGTGGATTGATGGTAGCATTGGAAATCCGGAATGTAATATAAGCCTTGTTAAGTTGGATTTCAATTTAGTCGTTATTAGAAATCGTCGCATGTTACCTACTTAGAGATTATGGATTGTTATAATCAAATACGACTTGATATCATGTTATGCTACCAATTTGGATTGAAATGGAAATTTAATAAGAATTGGTAAGGTTGAACTCAAGGTGGCCGAATTTGGACTTTTTAGTTTGTTTTTCATTGTATTGGACTACTTTCTAAATTGTGAGCCAATTGGGGCTGTTTAGTTAGTCATTTGTATTGGAGTACCTTATAGAAATTGTGAGCCAATTGGGGCTGTTTGGTTATTGTATTCGGCCTTGAAAAAGGTGGCAAAGTAAGTAGAAACAAAGGAGGTGCTGTCCGATTTTCCGTAGAATTAGTGACTTAGCACTTAGAATAATTCTACGTTAGAAGTGAGAGGTTAATGGACATATTGTGACCATTATAGGTTGAAGTACTAAGTGTAGCGTATCCTACTTGAAGGATGGATTTGCTATCAAGATTGAAGTACTTTGGAGCATTTTGCTACTGTCGATAATCGTCGCGAGGTATGTGAACCTCTTCCTTCCTTTGGCATGATTCTATGTATGGAATATACCGTGGTATCATTTCATGTTTCTGTTACTATTAGAAGTTAAGAGGTAGTTATGTTGAATTACTCTATGTAAAAGCTACGTCTAAGAAATCCTAAGTCCTTACCAAGTCTTATGGGGGATGTTGGTAAGAGTCGTTAGGAAGTATTTGGAGTCGGGTTGACTTGGCAAATTTACTACACGAATGAGAATAAGTATCGAACAAGCCATCAGCGTTAATAAAGGAAAATGTAATGACAATTAATTATGTTAAAACAAGTAGAATTCTCCATCCGCATAGAAGCTAAGATAAGACAAAATTGTATTACATTTTCTAGATCATGGCTACTTGAATAAGATCGTTATATATAAGTATAACTTATTCACAACGCACCAAAGTATATGTTACTTAATTTAAAAGAGTTTACGTATGGAGTTTTTAAGACTTGAAACTTGTTTTCTTAAAAGTTAAGAGACTTGAAGTATTTTGAAAGCTATGTGATTTGATTTGAAAGTATAAGTCTCTTGGTTATAAAAAGAATGAATTAGTTTAAGGCATAAAGTTAGTATGACGGCTTTATGGGAAGTTGGTTATAATAACTTTATGGAAGGTTAAGAGAATGGTTTTCTAAGGTAAGCAAAGAATGTTTTGAAATAAAGAAGGGCAAATTGTTTTAAAGGTACCAATTGCTTAAGGTTTTTAAGTAAGTCACTTGATTTAGTTCTAATTGTATTTCTAAAAGGTAGTGTGACTTGTCTGAAGGTAGAAATGACTTGATACTACGGTTGTTAGTATCCGGAAGTTTTGTTTGAAAAAGAGTCTTTTTCTAAAGGAGTAGAGGTGCGAGTACGTTGGGTTAAATTCGGTTTTATATGACATTATCGACCCGAGACGGGTCGGCAAGATACCTTTACGCGCACTATATGACATTATCGACCCGTAGACGGGCGCAAGATACCTTTACGCGCACTATATGACATTATCGACCAGAGACGGGCCGGCGATACCTTTACGCGCACTATATGACATTATCGACCCGCAGACGGGTCGGCAAGATACCCACGCGCACTATATGACATTATCGACCCGAGACGGGCCGGCAAAGATACCCACGCGCACTATATGACATTATCGACCCGCAGATGGGCCGGCAAGATACCTTACGCGCACTATATGACATTATCGACCAGACGGGATGGGCAAGCGGTATACCTTTACGCGCACTATATGACATTATCGACCCGAGATGGGCCGGCAAGATACCTTACGCGCACTATATGACATTATCGACCCGCAGACGGGCCGGCAAGATACCTTACGCGCACTAGATGACGTTATCGACCCGTGATCGGGCCGGCAAGATACCTTACGCGCACTATGTGACCTTGATCGCGTCCTAGATTGGGCCGGGTAGTATAGGTGCCCCTCCTTACAGGGCCGGATTATACTTATGAAAGATAAGTAAGTTATATGCTAATGAACTTAATGATTTTTCCTAATCATGTACGTAAGAATGTGGCTATAGTTTTTATAGAGAATGAAAAAGATAATAAGGTGCGATTAAGTTCATGTTGGTAATGACACTACGGAGATCGGTATTTATTTTTCTACTTGTCCTTGTCATTCTTTTGTAGATTTATGATCTGTTTTCTGTAAGTTATTTCTGTTCCATATTCGTACTGTTGTTATCGACTTTCTTCGGGTCATGCTCATGCCCGCAGTTTTAGGTACCTGTGTTGGCGATCCTCGCTCTTAGATCTCGCACATTTGAGAAAGCTCCATTTGCTCCGGAGGCTTATCTCTTGGTACGGTTTTCCCTGAGGTAGTAGATTCATGTATATTCAGGGGTATGGCGGGGCCCTGTCCCGCCATAGTTGTTATGTTAGAACTCTTAGAGGTCTGTAGTCACATATCAGGGTCGCTTTGTAAAGAAAAGGAGGCAATCGCTTGTATATATGTATGTCTGAAGGTAGCCTATCGCTAACTTTGTTGTTTTACTCGTTGTTCTATTTTATAAGTTTCATGTATGTTCCGCTGATTTTCTCGATGTACTGTAAGGGTGCCTGTAGGGCACCGGGCCGCGTCCCGGTCGGTCGTGACAAAGAGCATCCTCACCGCTCGACAACACCCATGACTCAAACCAGTTCAACGCAATATCGCGTAACCGGTAAGAAGCTAGTATAACGGACTCAGTCTCCGAGGCCCTAAGCACATGCATGGTCCGCTGTAACTGCCGAACAAACTCCTGTGGATCCTCCTCAAATCGCGAACCATAGAACTCGGGTGGATGACAACCTAGGAAATCCCGAATCCGTAAACTGTCGGCTCTAGGGTTGGTTATGCCTCTGTCGTGCGCCGCCACTATCTTTGATCAATAAGCGGATCTGTTCCCCGTAATCTCTATACTCAGCCCCTGAGTGTGGGACTGGAGGCTCCATCGCGGTCTCGATGGCGCTCACGCCTCGAACTCCGTGAGGCGACGTCGTGGAACTCGCCGCTCGAAACATCATCTCTGGTAAAGACTGGGCCTGTGCCCTCGTGACCCTCCGCGTCCCACTAGCAGCACCCTCAGCTGCCTTGCCCTTCTGGGCCGCGGTTGCCTTGCGTGGAGGCATAACTGATACATAAAGGAAAATATCAGAGGAGGTTCAACCTATAACACAGCTCTATTGCACGATCTTAGAGTGAAATAATGGAAACCAATCCTAAATATCCTGCAGCCTCCTGATTATAGATGTGGTGCACAACACACCGATAATCAAGACTCTACAAGATACGGTCTGTAGACACTTTCCGAGGACTAATTGCTCTGATACCACTTTTGTCACGACCCGACCCCGGGGCCGCGACTGGTACCCTACTGGGGCACCATGTCAGGTATACATCAAAGAATAGCAGCGGAACATTCATAACACATAACTTATAAAAAAGGTAAACATCACTGGTCAGCCGATAAGGCTGCCTTCCATAAAAACATACTTAATCAAAAGTATAGCAGTACAACTTGTTCTTACAGCCCAAACACAAATGTGATCACAGACCTCTAAGGATAACAACTGTGGCGGGACAGGGCCCCGCCATACCCCTGAATATACACAATGCCTATAACATCAGGGAAAAGCCGTACCAACAAAACAAGCTTCCGGAGGAATGGAGCTTCTGACACCGGAACAGTGATCCTAAGTACGAGGATCCACCACCTGCTTACCCTTACCTGCGGCATGAACGCAGCCCCCGAGGAAGGGGGTCAGTACACAATATGTACCAAGTATGTAAAACTGGAAAATACTGTAATAATGATATCATAAGTCTAAAAGTAAGCTGGAGTCCTGGAAGAGAATCAAAATACAGTACACTGTGCCTTACTAACAATGAGAGTAACAAATATATACTTTACTGCGTAAAAATAGGAGGCTCGTGATCAAAACAGGGTCCCTCGCCTGTAGTATCAATAAGCAATCCTACTCCTGGGACTATTTCACCCCCATAGGTCCTGTGGACCCGCATGAGGTATTCCTCGCATAGGCTGTACCCGCCCGCATGAGACTATTTCACCCGCATAAGCCCATAGGACTCGCATGAGGTATTCCTCGCATCGTGGGTAGCAAATCCACGGAACATGTGGTATAGCGATCTTGGGGATTTACCCCTCATCTATACTCTTACCCTAAAGCATGTGGTATAACGATCTTGGGGACTTACCCCTCATTTATACTCTTACCCTGAAGAAGATGGTATGGCGATCTTGGGGCTTGCCCCTCATTCATACTCTTACCCTGGAGAAGGTGGTATAACGATCTTGGAGCTTGCCCCTGATTTATACTCTTACCCTAGTTCAATCTGTCATCATATCATAATCATATATACAAGTTACAAAAGCTCATACTTCTTATTAGTCTTGTTCATATACCCTATCATTTTAGTTTACTCAAGGCACTAACATATTTAATAAAAGAAAATCCGGGAATTTAACCCAAAGTACCACATACTTATATTCTTTAAAAATGACTTTTTTTCATATAAACCCTTTGGGCAATTGATGCCTTAAAATCGATTTACCTTTCATAAATCAAGTCATTTGTCCTTACTTATCTTACTTAGAGTAAATCTCTTCTTATTAACCTTTCATAAAGCTAACAAACCAACTTCCCATAAAGTTGTTATATTAACCCTATACTTTAGTAAAAATATACTTTTTCCCAACGAGGACTTATACTTTCTAAAACGAACAAGTCTTTATATACTTAAAACAAGTAAGAATACCAAATCTTGTACGTCTACCGTACTACATAGATACAACTACTCATGCTCAAGAGATAGGAAAGCTCCACATACCTCTTCGGTCAATCCACTTGTTAAGTCCAAAAATACCGCACGTAATATGTCAACCTATAATGACCATAATATGCTTATTAACCTCTAGTTCAATGTAGAAATAATCCAAGTTCAAAGTTACTAATTTCTATGGAAAATTGGGCAGCATTTCCTTTGTTTCTACATACTTTGCCACCTTTCTCAAGGCCGAATCCAACATTCAAACGCCACATTTAAGGCCCAACAATCCAAACATTTCAAAGGGGATTACACACCTAAACTTGGGTGTGTAAAATTCTGCCTCATAAGGTACAACAATTAACTTAATCAAGTTTAAGGTAGTTCTTAGGCCACAACATGCTCACATAACCTTTTTAACCAATTCTTTCATATCCAAACCACATTTCTTACGCATGAATCTAAGAGCATTATTTACTACAACAAGTTCCTTCTTCTTCACATGCAACACAAATAACTAGCTACAAGAGAAGAATTGTTACCTTAAAGCTTTAGCCAAAATTATTCCAACAACTTTGCTAGCCTCCTTTCCAAGAACACCACCACAATAACTCCTACAAGCTAGCCACAAGCTTCCTTCTTGTCCTTAACTTTTCAGATTTTCCTTAGGCTTTGAATTCCTCTTGGAATTTTAGAGAGAAGTGAGAGCTTTAGCTTAGAGAGAGAGAGGGATTTGAAAGATGACCAAGTCTTCAAGATTTGGTCAATATAAGACATGCAAGAATACAGATGGGGGGGACACTTGTCACCCACCCATGACCTTTTTTAAAACAAAACAGTGCAGAAATCCCCACTCAACTTCGCAGAACCCGCCTCGGCGTGACTGCAGCTGCCGCGGGCTGAAACTTCGCCTCGGGACTTTCCGACACCGCGGCCCTGCTTCCCGGCGCCGCGGCGCTGCAACTTCAGCGACCCCTCAGAATATCCGGCGCCGCGGCCCTGCATCCGGTGCCGCGGCCCTGTCGCTTTTGTCCGAAACACATTTCTGTCTGTCTGCGCACTGAACTTGTAACTCTCATAACTTCCTACTCCGATGTCCTATCGACAAACGGTTGGTTGCGTTGGAAACTAGACTCAACGAACTACGCACTAGGCCTTTGAACCACCTAGGAATTCTCAATGTACCAGGTCATAACCCGCCCCAAAGTTGACTAAAACCCGTCCGAAACAATCCGTCAACTTATCTTTCGAAAATTTTAAGTCTTACTCATTTCGCACGCTGTCATACGCATGGCCAGAACTACGGGGTATAACAGTCCTATCGGCTAGTTGTAGGCTCACTGTGGTTGGTTTTGCCTCGCCCAACTCCAATCGTTTAAATACCGATAAAGGCATCAGATTTATACTTGCCCCTAAGTCGCACAGAGCCCTGTTGCATGTTACCCTGCCAACTGTGCAAGGTAGTGTAAAGCTCTCTGAGTCTTTTAGTTTAGGGGGCAACTTCTTCTGCAAGATAGCACTGCACTCCTCCATTAGTGCTACTATCTCATACTCCGTCAGTTTCTTCTTCTTTCCCAAGATCTTCTTCATGAACTTGAAATAGGAGGGCATCTGCTCCAATGCTTCTATAAAAGGTATGTTGATATGCATCTTTCTGAATGTCTCCAAAAATTTGGAGAATTGTTTATCAACTGCCTTCCGCTGTAATCTCTGGGGGAATGGGATCTTCTCTGTATACTCTTTCTCTGGAGTTTTCTCTACTACTGGGTGAGATTCAACTACCTTCTCTTTTTCCACCTCTGTCCTTTGCTCAACTACTGGCTTTGGTGACTGCTGCTCCAACTGTTTTCCGCTTCTCAACTGTGCTGCCTGGCATTGCTCCCTTGGATTCACCTCTGTGTTGCTTGGCAGTGTACCCTGTGGCCTGCTGTTTGCTTGCTTTGCTAGCTGACCCACTTGTGTTTCCAAGTTCCTGAACGAGGATCTAGCTTCTATCACGAACTGGGTCTGGGCGTTGGTGAGTGCCAACAAAGTTTCTCTCAGCTCGTCTGGTTTTTTTGGCTGAACAGGTGCATTGAACTGTTGAGAAGGTGGGGCCTGAGTAAAGGGCTGCTGATTTTGGTTTTGCTGGTTTTGGTACTGGCCCCTATATTGATTCTGCTTCCCCTGGTCTCCTCTCCATAAGAAATTTGGGTGATTCCTCCACCCTGGATTATATGTGTTGGAGTATGGATTGTTTTGTGGCCTCTGATAATTACCCACGGCCTGACACTCTGCCTGCTCAATTGGTATATTATTAGGATCAGCTGAAGGACACCTATCGAATGTATGTGGGCTACCACATATTTCACAGCTTTTAGGCATCTGCACTGCATTCACTGATACTGTATGTTGCTGCAACTGTTTCGTCAACAAGGCCACTTGGGCATTCAAGGCAGCAATGGCATCTATTTCGTGGACTCTTACTGTTCTCCTCCCACTCGTTGATCTCTCTTCTGTGACATGGTTGTTGGTGGCCATATCTTCTAATAACTCGTGAGCGTCGTGGGCTGTTTTCCTCATGAATGTGCCACCTGCTGCTGCATCTATAATGGTTCTGGTTGTTCCGCTGAGCCCGTTATAGAAGATGTGGACCAAGTTCCACAACTCAATGCAATGGTGTGGGCATTTTCTCTGCAAATCTTTGAACCTTTCCCACGCTTCGTACAACGACTCTCCATCTATTTGGTAGAAGTTATTCAACTCCCCTCTCAGTTTTGCTGCTTTGCATGGGGGAAAGAATTTGGCCAAAAATTTCTGTGCCAGCTCTTGCCATGTAAAAATCGAATCGGCTGGAAGGGAATTCAACCATACTTTTGCTCTATCCCTGAGTGAGAAGGGAAAGAGCCTCAATCTGACGACATCATCAGTAACGCCGTTATATCTGAAAGTTGCACATAGCTCCAAGAAATTAGCTATGTGCATATGTGGATCCTCTGATGGCAGTCCTCCAAATTGCACTGTGTTCTGCACCATGCTCAGAATCGCCGGTTTTATCTCAAAGTTGTTTGCTCCTATTGCAGGGAGCCTAATACATGTCTGTGCTCCATTCACCCTCGGTAGCACGTAGTCTCCCAAGCTTCTTTCTGCCTGGACTTGCACTCTCTCCTCGACATCCATAGGTACTTGCCGAGGCATTCCTGGGTTAGGTTGATTTTCACCTAACCCTTCTCTCATCATATTGTTGTTTTGAACACCGTCCATATCTATCAAGGTTGCAATCCGCTGATTCTTTCTGTTCTGTTTACAGGTTTTCTCAATCTCTGGATTGAAGGGAACAAGAGTGTCTGCCCCTCTTCTCCTTCGCATAAACTGATTTCCTGAAATAGATCAAAAACAGACAACAGATCACGGCAACTGATTTTTACCGAAAAATGAAGAAGTAAAAAAACGTAAAAATTTAAAAATTAAAAACCAAATTAGAAATTAAAAATAGATAAAATTGATATTGAACTATGCCTAATCCCCGGCAACGGCGCCAAAAACTTGATGCGCAAAAAGATGCACACACTTTAACGCAAGTGCACGTTATCGTGACAAGTAATATAGTCTTGGTAAGACCGAATATCGTCCACAAGGATTAGTGTTCAAGTACCAATTATCTATCTTTTGGTATCTATTTGGTAACCGATATTGATTTTTGTTATTTATGACTAATAATTATAAAAGCTAATTAACTATAGGTTTACTTCAGTTGTGATGAGAATAGGGCTTCCACGTCTCCTCAACTATCCGCTTATGTTACTTATTAATGCAATGAATTATGGTTCTTCTTCTCTCGGAGCTAGCGTTTACGAAATCGTTTTATACTCCCGTTAAGGCTATATAAACACTCAACCCCAGTATTGCTCCTTTCTACCTTTCGGTGATAAGGATGACTCTATAGGAGGATTAAGAACAAAAACCTAGTTAACCGTCACGCTCCATGCGTAAAATTAGGGTTGTTAAGCCTCTCATTAACGCTACATAAGTAATTGAGGTATTTTCATCCCCAATCCAAAATATGTCTACCCAACTTATAACATATTCACAACCTCCTCCTTTTGAAGTTTGATTAGAAATCATATAAATAATGATAATTAGTGATCAATTAATTACCAAGCATTCAGAGCAATTATTGGATAAATCTCAACAAGAAGAAGAATAACCATAACATGCATCAATTCATAACATAAGTTTCTAGTGATTTAACATGGAAAGCCCTATAAAAGAATTAGTTCCTAGCCATTGACATGACAAGAACTAATTCAAAGTTCATCATACAAAACTGAAATAAAGGAAAGAAAAGAAAAGAAAATTACTAAGTTTAAGGTCTCCAATCTTCAATCCAAGAATCCTTGTGTTGTGCAAGAAAGAGAACCCTTAAAAACTGCCTAGGGTTCTCCTTTTATAGGCTCAAAACCACCTCTAGCTTTTCCGCCAGCTGGCGAAATTCGTCATTAAACTCGATTTTCCGCGTCGGCGCGCGCTCGCTATCGGCGCGCGCCGAAGTCTGTGATCGTCGGATGATTTGGCGCCGCGCCCGATCTCTGTATGCCGAGGCGCCGCGACGCAACTCAGTAGCCTCTCGATGATTAGCGCCGCGCCCGCACTGTTGGCATGCCGCGCACTGCGCCTCGTTCGCCACTTTCTTTTCTTTTAAGCTCTGGAACCTCCACTTTTGCCCTCTTTTAGCTCCTTTTCCGCCATTTGACCATTTTAACCACTTTGACTCAAAAGAAAGAAAATTTATCCTAATACGACACTTATTTGTACAAAAAGGGACAAAAGACTAACTAAAAACGACTCGAAAAGTGTATATAAAATACACCGATCAACAGACCACATGCATATTGAGTTACAATAATGTCTAAAAAATAATTTAAAGGATCCAAGTCCTTCATTGCAAATTCTGATGCAAGAAGAGATATAATAGACTAACGAAGTGATGTAGATGATGTTGTGAGAATAATGTCATCTACATATAAAAAGATATATGTCATGTTACTACCCTTTCTATAAATGAACAAGGACTGATCTGACTTGCTGTGTGAGAAACCCAATTTGGATACAAACCTTGCAAATTTATCATACCATGCCCGGGGAGCCTTTTTTAAGCCATACAAGATTATTTCAACAGGCAAACATAATCAAGATGAGTAGAATCTCGGAAATTCAAGGGTTGATGCATGTACACTATCTCCTGTAAGTGGCATTATAAGAATACATTTTTGACATCCAACAGATGAATGAACCAGGATTTTGAAAGTGTCAAGCTAAGAACAGTCCTGATAGTTTCTGGCTTAACCATCAGACTGAGCATTTCACCACAATCCACGCCAACCTTCTGAGACATGTCATCACCAACAAAACAAGTTTTGTATCTCGCAAAAGATCCATCAAAATTCTTTATGAGAGAAAACCCACATAGACCTAATTATGTTAACATTAGGTGAACATGCACCAATTCCCACATCTTATTTTTAATAAGGGAAGTAATTTCATCTAACATGGTAGCTTTCCAATTCGGGCCTGATAGGACTACTTTGAGATTTTTGGGAAGAGGTGATGGTTGGACAAAAGATGTCAATGGTCCGTGGGTGGGCTAAAATAGAAGACTGGGGATTATGACTCTCGGGTATGGTAGTGGGATGTGGGGTGGTAAGATTTTAGACCAAGGTCAGGTGTTGGGTATTTGGATTTTCTACCAGGTTATTGGTCCGACATAAAATGAGATTGTGGGCCTAAAGCACTAGGTCTGGAAGCTGAGTTTGGGACACGGGCCAGCCACGAGAAGTGGACTGGGCAGATGGTAAATAGGTAGTGACCTCCACTCCGTGGATTGGCCCAGTCTCATTTTGTGGTTGGACCGATAAAGTGGAAGGATTATTTTGGGTCGATCCTATCTGATTTTGAGTATGGAGATGATGTTGTAAAATTGGATGCATTCTGGTGTCCAAAAAAATCATATGAATGTGAGGATGCCACATGAGAATTAGCAAACGGGAATGTAGACTCATCAAAAACTATGTGACGAGAGATAATGATTTTCCCGTTGGTCGTATCATAACATTTATATCCCCTATAATTTTGTGAGTATCCCAAAAATACACAAGGAGTTGAACGGGCCTGAAGTTTGTGAATGACTGTGGACGGAAACAAGGGATAACACGAACACTCAAACACTCTCTAGTGTGTAAAAGATGGGATAAGATGGTACAATATCTGTGTAGGTGATATGTTGAAGAGTATTTTGCTAGGAAGAATGTTTAAAAGATATGTGATCATTTGAAATGCGTGATGCCAAAAATTCGATGGTGTGTACGAGTGCACAAGAAGAGACCTAATGATATTGTTAATTGTTCAAATTTTTCTTTCAGTTTTCCCATTTTTAGGTGATGTATGTGGACATGAAAGACGCAAAGACATCCCATTTTGGTGACAAAAAAATATATTAAATTGGGTATTTATGAATTCCCTTTCATTGTCACATTGAAAATATTTAATGAATTTGTCAAATTGAGTTTTGATAAAAACATAAAATTGTTTAAAAATGGCGAAGACTTGCGATTTATGTCCTAAGGGAAATGTCCATAGAAAATTCGAATAATCATCTAGAATAAGCATATAATATTTATGACTTGCAGAACTCAAAATCGATGATGTCCACAAATTACAATGCACAAGAGCAAAAGGCATAAACGTATTTGAAGTAGATAATGAGAAAGAAAGTTTAACATGCTTCTTAAACACACAAGTTTGACAAACAGAAGAGTCCAAAAAATTATTATAAGCAACAAAATTATTCTTCCTAAGAGTGTTGAAAACTGGTGCTCCCAGGTGTCCCAACCGATTATGTCATACTATAGGGGAAATAGATGTAAAGGTCATTGTTTTAGTCACATGGTTGTTGGAAGTGGTAGTGATGAGATACATGTCCCCCGTGCTATTACATCTCATTAGTGGCATCTCCGTTTGAAAATCCTTCACAGAAAACCCAAAAGGATCAAAATTCATAGAAACATTGTTGTCAATTGTAAAACGTCGTACAAATATCAAGTTTTAATCAGATTTGGTGCATGTTTTTCAAATATAACGGTGGGTGAAGGGATTGAAGTTTTACTTGATCAATACCAAGAATTAGAATTTCATGCTCACTGCCGACAATAATATTTTTATTACTGTTCATATTAAAATAAGATGAGAGATTATCTTGAGATGCCATTATGTGAGACGTAGCTCATGTGTCCATGTACCACGATTCATCTGGAACATTCAAATTCATGTTGTTTATAGTTTGTTCAATATCGGTGGGAGCATATCCTACAGAAGATGGTGTATGGGCTGCAAAGGCATGTTGCAGATGGGAACTTAGAATTTCAGATTATCCGTTGTGGATGATGGCCTGGCCCACGATGAGGTGGGGTATGTGCACGGTGGGGCAGTCCATTGCGGTACCCAAGCCTACGATCGTATCGCCCCATCGCCCTCTTTGGATTGGATTGGCGCCATCGGTGGGCCGCCATCGCCTAACTGTTGGTTTTTGCCATTGTCGCTGGTAGTTTGGCCACCACCCCTTCCATGTCCTTTTCCGACATTATTTTTACATTTATTATGGCTGCTCCGGAGGCTGTCTGCTTCACCTTGCGGGTTTCTTCGAGAATCAACCTCGAACGAGCCTCGTAAAATGGAGACAATATATTACTCTACTGAATGAATGTAGCAACTCCATCATAGTGTTCATTCAACCCTGCAATCAAATGAAGAATCAACCTTTGATTTATCACCGGTGAACCAACGTTAGATAGTTGGTCTGCAAGTACCTTCAACTCTTGACAATAGGCGGAAACGTTGGAGAAGTCATTTTAACGTTGGGAATTAGTGTTCAAGATATATCGCCCTAGAAAGTTTATTATCTTGAAAAATATTTTGTAAACGTTCCCACGCCTGTTATCCGGAGAGTTCGATTATAATATGGTATGCAAAAGATCATTTGAGATAGTGCCATAAATCCATTGAAGGACTATAACATCTAAACGAGACCATAACTTTTTGTCTACCTCAGTGGTGTCCGATGACGATTCAGAAGGATGATATGGTCTATTACCTCATATGCGCGACAATGGATTTTGAATAATTCCTCCAAGAGGTGTATTGCCTTTTTTCCATCTCAAGTGTTATGAAAATAAAGTTCTTGACGTTGTTTAAGGTCAGTGTTGGATAATTTTTTTGTTTTTTATCCATAGTTTTCCACGAAAAGACAAAACAAGAATGAAAGAAAGAGAGAAAGGTGTTTTGTGATTGGTGGAATTTGAGGAGAAAACCCTAATGGTGTCGGCTAGGGTTTAGAACAAGAGAAGGAATTTTTTTAGGGATTGGTGGTTTTAATTAGGGTAGCCGACAATGGGGGGTGTAGTAGTTTAGGGTTTTGTTTTTGAAAATTAGGTTAGGGTTTGTAGTATAACAAAACCCTAGGTGGGGAGGATACGATAGGTCGACGAGAGGGAGGGGGTAGGTTTAGGCAAAAATATTTTGGCTCTTGATACCTTGAAGAAAATCAATTTCATGGTTTATTTCATTCCAATCTTGAAATAAATATACAAGTATATAATGCTAATGTTAAGGAAGACTTATCTAATTATCCTAAAATAAATGATACTAATTTACAATCACATCTTAATCATCCTAAATTATGTGATTACAATTTATATGATTTGATTATGATTTGAGATAATTATGGGACAGTGATAACATGACTTCCTGATCTAAGTTAATTCTGGAGCGTTCCTTTTTTAATGGACATTCTTAGCCATCCTCAAAGGATTAATACCCTACAAATCAGATCGTGAACTCCTTTAAATCCTTAGTTTCACTTATACCGTCTCTGGTCGGGTTGACCGGAATTGATCAAAAAACCGACCGGCCGGACCGGTAAGGGCATCTGGGTTGGGGTTGGATTGCCTCAACTCCAACCCGCACGTTAGAGAAAACCCGGTAAGGCCGGACAGTTAGGCACAGTAACGAAAACCTGTTCCATTCACGGTTAGCAGTCCGACCGAACCAGAAAAAAATGTTTTGCCCAAACGGTATTGTACGTTGGGACTTTGGGAGAAGTGGGCGGTGTGCAACGGTCATTTCGACCGTTGGCTTGTTTTTTTTTTGTTTTGTTTATTTATCTTTTTTAATTACATTTTTACCCTTTAAAAAATCTATAAATTCTCTACATTTTTTTCATTTTTATCACACAACATTTCTCTCAATTCTCTTATTCTCAATTTCTCATACTCTCTTAATCATCTTTATTATCAATTTTCAAGTTATTATTATTATTAGTTTTCAAATTCAAAGTAGCAAGACGCAAGACTTCGAGCTTCGAATTTCAATTGAATTCTGAATCCCGAAGTTTGGTACACTCGTTTCATTCTCTAATTATTTTATTAAATTGTCATATTTATTTGTTGATTATTTAAATATTTTATAATGTCTTTACTAAGGGGAATTACGTCGGGACTGCGCCGTAAATCTAGTTCAAGGGGTAAAAAATTTGTAGGTTCTTCATCATCTAATCAAAATATAGATTATGATCAAATGCAAGAAGATTTTGGAATAGAAGATAATGAATATGATAACGTTCAATTAGATGATATTGATGAACTTGAAGAACAAGAACAAGAACCTCCTACACCTACTAGTGTTCCTTATGTCAATGTTGGTACTGCTAGTGATAGTCGTAGTCGTAATCGTAGACCTCCTTTACCAGAACCAGTAGCAAGAAAAAAAAGGAGTAAAGTGTGGCTCTTTTATGATAAAATTGTGGGTACTGATAGAGTTAAATGTAATATTTGTGGGAGAACTTATAAACATAAGACAGGGGTGGTGACGGGGGGACGGGCACTATAGGTAGACATATAAAACACGATCATACGGCACAATGGAATGTTGTCTCTGATTTAGAACCCGGTCAACAACAACTTAATCCATTAACTGGGGGGGTGGCTAAGTACGATCCAAAAAAGGATCGCATTGAATTAGCAAAAATGATTGTCGGAGGTTGTTTACCTTTTTCTTTTGCTTCTTCTTCATATTTAATTACATATATTCAAAGAGTAAAGGTGTTCCTCGTAGTACTACTAGAGCCGATATTTTTAGACTTCATAATGATTATGTTATTTTCTTGTAATATTTGTTTGCTAACCTTCCATGCCATGTTAGTTTTATTTCAGACATTGGACATGCATTGAACGGTTATGATTATTTAACAATTACTTGTCATTGGATTGATGAAAATTTTAGAATGGAAAAACGTATTATTGCTTTTGCGTATGACGAGGATCAAAGTCATACTGGAAAATATATAAGCGAAACTATTTGTTTTTATGCCCAAAAATATAATCTTTATAATAAAATACTTTGTGTATCATTCGATAATGCATCTAATAATACTATTGTTGTAGATCTTTTAAAAGCGGAAGTACAACCACCACTTCCTGATATATTTCATGTTCGTTGTGTTTGTCATATTCATAATTTAATTGTTAAAAGTGGTCTTGATTTATTTTCACCTGAAATAAAACTTGTCAAAAGAGTTGTTGGAGTTATTCAGGGTAATAATAGGAAAAATAGAATTATAGAATTTAAAGAAAAATGTAAACAATTTAATTTGAGACCTAAATTCATGCCAGAAGAGATTATTACACGGTGAAATTATACTTATTTATTTTTAAAAGAATGTTATAAGTATAAAGACCCCATAACATATGTTGCAAATGCGCATTGTAAGAACGTGATGTATATGTTAACCGACGAACATTGGAAATCAATTGGTGAACTTTTAAAAATTTTACGTAAATTTTATACTGCAACTGTTGAATTTTCAGGATCTTATTACCCAACAGTTTGTAATGCTTTAGCTCATATAGCTGAAATTTCATATTTACTTTATGGTTTAAAATCAAATGTGAAATATAAAGATGCAGTTACACTTATGTTTGAAAAGTTTAAAAAATATTTTTTCCCTATTCCTGATGTTTATTGTATTGGCGCAGTCTTAAATCCCACTATTAAAAAAATAGATTGTCATAATTTAATATTTAGTTTATATACTTATATGGAAATAGGTGAAACAGAAACTCCATCTTCATTTGATTGCATAAGTAAACTTGATACTAATTTAACTACATTATATGAATATTATGCTACATTACATGATAACAATAACTCTGCTACTAATATTCCTTCTAGTTCTGCTTCTGTGTCTACACCTGCAGGATTCAATGCTGATGACGATGAAGAAGAATCTTTAGACATATGGAGCACTTTTACAACACAAGCAAGCACAAGTCGATCTTGCGATGAGATGCAATTTTATTTGCAAAAGCCGAGTGAGAAGAAAAGTTTTGACCCTTTACAATGGTGGCAGGATAACAAAAGGCAATTCCCGGTACTTGCATCGATGACCCGGGATGTTCTTAATGTGTCGATCTCAACAGTGGCTTCTGAAAGTGCATTTAGCCAAGCACGAGATCAAATAGGAGACATACGTCACTCATTGGGTGGAAGCACATTAGAAGTGTTAGTCTGTTTAAGGGATTGGATCAGATCAGAGAGAAGAAATCAAGGATGTGGAGACGTTAATTCTCCGGAAGATGAAGAAATAGGCAATATTTTGAAAGGCGGGAGCGGAGGCGGGACTGGAATTAATACTCCAGATTTAGAGGCTATGGAGCATAACCAATTCAATCAACCTATAGATTACGAAGAACTTGCAAGAAGGATGCATAATATGTAAATAAAATTATTATTACTTCATTATGTACTCTTATTAACGTTATGAAAGTTCAAAAGTTTACATCTTATCATTAATTTTAATTTTACTATCTATTTAGTTGTTAATCATATTACTTATTTGTTAACTTATATCTACTAATCTAATAAATTAATAAAAGTATAATTACAAATTTACAATATAAAGTTATAAACTATAAAGTATAAAGTTATAAACTATAAAATAAAAAGTTAACTTTAAAGTTTCAATTTTAATATATACAACTAAATTATATATTATATTATTATATTACATATTTAAATTGAATTTAGTTTATATTATAGAAAATAAATACTAGAAATAAAAATATATATATATATATATATAACCGGACAGTAGGACCGGTTCGACCAACCATACGGGCGACACAGAACGGTAATGAACCGGACGGTTGGCTTGTAGTCGATGAACGGACCGTTAAACCGGTGAGAGCTACCGGTCCGGACCGGTTCGGCCCGTTAGACACCTTTAGTTTCACTTGGGGCAGAATTTCAGCCTGCCTTCCCCAAATATAATCATATAAACTTATATTTTTGTTCAAATGGCTCCCAAACTTATATTTTTGTTCTTCTTTTCAAGAAGACTGATTATCTAGCGGTTTCTACTTCGGATTTAGCAGTTTTCAAGTTCATTCTTCAATTTATTTAGGCTTAATAGCTATTTTGGTCCCTCGGTTATTGGTTATTGGCAGATTCCAATTTTAGTCGGTGTGATATCTGTTTAAGTATTTTTAACCTTCAATTACTTGAAATGTGCATTTTTGATCCCCTTTATTTGTGAATATCTCAAATTTCCTCAAGTACGAACTGTTCTATTATTTTAATTATCTATGTGTTATGTTAAATTAGTATTGTTACAGGGTACTGTACTTCAAAAAATAATCTACACATAACATATTTCTACACAGAGGGACCAAAAAACGCATATTTTAATTAATTAAAAATTAAATGTATTGAGTCATTTATCATAAGAATCAAATTTAAAATTTATCATAAACCGAAGGATAAAAAATGTTACTGTCCCATTTATTTATTATGGCCCAAAAGATAAGTGGTGGTTGATGTAGACAATACTTTTTGTTTTCAAGAGATGTCTAATTATGGATTTTGACATCCAACAATGAACAAATCCTTCCAATCAAGACTTTACTGTTATTTCATTAAAAACATGAAAAATCATCAATCAATCTGTCGGTATCTGCCAATTGGATTCTAAATTCAGATCATCATATTCAAGATCCCAAATTTGATTGATACAAGTTTATAGTGGGTTTCAAGTCAATATGTTATCTTGGTTTCCACAAAAGAATTTGGATTCTACACTCTGATTAATCCATCATATTCAAGTCAATATGTTATGGACTGTTGCCTCGACAGAATCAATGACATTAAATGGTACGTTGATTTAACACTAACTCAAGATTATATTTATTGTTGTGTCTAGGGGCGGATCCAAGGTATTGGGTGTGGGTTCCGGAAACCCACACCCAATAGCCGGATTGTATTTATATTGATAGTCTGTTAATTATATAAGAAATTGTTAGTTGGGAATCCATTATTAAAATGAACTTGTTAAGAGTTTCACATCGAAAATGAAATAGAAATATGAAATCCTTATATGAACTTAGACAATCCTCACTCTACAAACTAACTTTTTTTATTGAGTTAGACCAAAAATTCATTCTTTATATGGTATCATAGTCAGACCTATTCCAATTCTTTTTTAACTGATGTTGGGCCCCAAAATTATATTATACACACTTCACTTAACGAGATCTGGGCGTGTAGAGAGTTTTAAGAGCCTCACATCAGAAATGGAATAGGAACATGTATTATTTATATGGACTTGGACAATCCACACACTACAAGCTAACTTTTGAGATTGAGTTAGACCAAAAATAAATTCTTTACAATCACCTCCCTTTTTTTATCCCATTTAGCCCCATGAATCTAGAATTCAATTGTCCCCAGCCTGCAGATGAGATGAGGAAAAACCCTTACTGTTTTATTAGTTAGAAAGAAAGAGCTCATTTTGATGTGTGAGAAATGATGGGAGAGTCACGAGGCCTTTATATAGGGATAAAACCACACAGTTGCATCACGTAAGGAATAAATGTGAGTCTATCTCTTTCTTTATAAGTCTATCCCTAACCACTAATATGGTATCTTCAAAGTAGATATATTTTTCTATTTGGGAATGTCCCAGATCACAAAAACAGAAACAGGAAAATATGAGTCAATCAATATTTAACGGTATAATATGTATTTTTTACTTAAAAAGATAAATAGAGATATACGAGACAGAGATAGACAGGCTATACAATCAATTCATTAAATTTCGATCATCTGTTCTTTTTCTCCAAAAACAATTCTTAACCAACTTTCATAAATTCAAATTACGTTTACGATGTTTCTCGTAATTGATCTATATAATTTTGAGGAAAAATAAAAAGTAATTTAGTTAATAATCCTTTAATAGATGCTATCAAATACTCCCTACGTTCATTTTTACTTGTCCACTATACTAAAAATAAATATTTACTTTTATTTATCTACTTTAGCATATCAAGGGAAAGACAAACTTCTTTTTCTTTTTTTACCCTTAACATTAATTACCCAAATTCAAATAACTTCCCAAGTATATTGAGACTATACATCAATTAATATGAACACTATGATAAAACATACACTTTATTTATTAATTTATACACCAATTAATATGGGTACTATAGTAAAGATGTACTCAATTTATTAATTCTTATGAGACGTGCAAAATCCATAATGGACAAGTAAAAATAAACAGAAGGAGTAGCTTTCACCAATAAAGGTCTTGAAATTAAATTTCTTCTAATTTTCGGGACATGCATCGCCTCCTTCAGAGTAAGCTCCTTTCCGGAAGTCATCTTCAGGATCACCTTTCCTACCCCTAGCACCTCAGAAGAAGTGTTGTTTCTCATGAACAACTTCTTGTCCGTGACTGATGTATATGTGGAAAAGTCTTCTCTGTTGGAACAAATGTGACGGGTAGCACCCCTGTCCATCCACCACTGCATAAGATTCTCAACGAGGTTTGCTTCAAGTACCACCGCCGAGAATTCCTCAATTATATCGTCAAGAAGCGTGTCTTCGATGATGTTAGCCTTGCCCTTGGCTTTCTCTTTATTCTCATTCTTGAGTTTGCGTCAATCCTTGATCATGTGATCAGGTTTCCCACAATGATGGTAGTTCCCCTTAAACTTCTCTGTTATTGGGGCCTTACCATCCTTCTGGAACTTTGGCTTCTTGTTCGTATTCCCTTTAACCTCCGCCAGATTTGCTTTAGCCTCAGCGGGTTGCTTCTCCTTTGACATGACCTTCTTATTATCATCATGAATCTGGAGTTTGATAATAAGTTCCTCAAAGGTCATTTTCTTTGTCTTGAGTTTTAAGTAACTCATGAACTCATTCCACGATGGAGATAACTTCTCAATTAACGATGCAATCAAAAATTGCTTATTTGGTTCCATCCCTTCCAAATTCAGGTGATGTAAAATCATTTGAAATTCCTGGACTTGGGACATCACAGTTTTGTTGTCCACCATTTGAAATTTCAGAAATTTCCCAACGATGAACTTCTTAATACCTGTATCTTGTGTGTTGTACTTTTTCTGCAGATTATCCCACAACTCTTTGGCAGTGCCAACGGTGCAATACACCGTGTAGAGAGGGTCAAACAAACAGTTCAAAATATAATTCCTGCAGATGAAGTCACTATGAATCCATGCATCATAAACCAAATTCACGTCATTAACGACATGAATACCTTGACCCCCTCCAGCCGTTTCATTTGGCTGAGTATCCGTTTCATCTCCAGCTTGTGGAGGATCTTCTATTAGGAAACGAGACATTTTCATAACAGTAAAAAAGAACATCATCTTCTACTGCCATCTCTTGAAATTGGAGCCCATGAACTTTTCTGGGAGTTCATGGTGGAATCCAGTGGGAGGAGGAACCGTAGGGTTCCCTTGAGCAGTAGCAAATGCGTTGGTTGAGCCTTATGATACGGTGGGGAAGGCACTAAGTGTGCCTTAAGCAGCGGTGGGAAAGGCATTGGGTTGCCTTGAGCAGCAGCGGAAGATTGAACAGCAACTTGTTCGCCTCGAGTCATCTTTGTTGTCACTTACAACGAATATTGTGTTAAGTTTGTGAGTAATATAATGATTACAAAATGAGAAGTAAGTAACTGTTACAGAGATTACAAATTGAAACAAGAACAAAATGTAAACTACAACAAGGAATTTGCTGAGTCGAGTATTAGCACTTTGTCCTTAAGACAATATTGCTCCGTATATATTCGTTTACGGTGATTCACTTTTTAAGATAGTAACACACTTCAACACAATATCAAATGATATATAAATTTTTATTCAAGTCTCACGTACATTAATCCTCAAAAAGAATTTTTAAGTGATTGACCACTTAAAAAAAAACAAGAACACAAATGACTAGTTTTTCCATACTTTGGAATAATGGATATGCATAACACACACTCAAGAATACACCAATAGAATGAAATAGATCTATTTAGAGAGGGCTTTGTGGGGGTGACAGATAGAGTAGTGAGCACACATAGCTTCAAATATATGGATTGATATAGAAGAAAACACCATGTGTGCTCACTCTCTTCTGTCACCTCCCCCTTCCCCTTTAAACCTAATCTTTAATTCAAATGAGAAAATCTAAAGAGAACAAAATCTAAAGAGAGAAAGTATGTGGTGGAGTGACAGATAGAGCAGTGAGCACGCATAGCTTCAAGCATATAAACATCATGGAAGAAAACACCATGTGTGCTCACTCTCTTCTGTCACCTCCCCCTTCCCCCCCCCCCCCCCTTTAAACCCTAATCTTTAATTCAAATGAGAAAATCTAAAGAGAACAAAATCTAAAGAGAGAAAGTATGTGGTGGGGTGACAGATAGAGCAGTGAGCACGCATAGCTTCAAGCATATAAACATCATGGAAGAAAACACCATGTGTGCTCACTCTCTTCTGTCACCTCCCCCGTTTTCCCCCCTTTAAACCCTAATCTTTAATTCAAATGAGAAAATCTAAAGAGAACAAAATCTAAAGAGAGAAAGTATGTGGTGGGGTGACAGATAGAGCAGTGAGCACGCATAGCTTCAAGCATATAAACATCATGGAAGAAAATACCATGTGTGCTCACTCTCTTCTGTCACCTCCCTAATTTTTACCCCTTTTAGCCTCATGAGAATCTTGAAATCAATACGATCTGCCCAGCGGGAAGAAGAGTACAAGACCAAAGAAAGAACCCTCGATCTAAAACAGAAGCAACTACTGCTTCACTAGAAAGGAACAATTAATATGATTTATGAGATTTGATGTGTGAGGAATGATGGGGAGTATGATTGCCCTTATATAGGTAGAGAACCACAATGTTCCATCACGTATGGAATAAATTTGTGTCTATCTTTTCCCTTAATATGTCTATCACCAAATCTATGAATAAAAAAATATATCCCTAGGTATACTGCTATGGGATACCCACATCACTGACACAAACAAATCATTTTTTGTGGATTGCCCTTCATCATACGGGCTGTTATTTAATTTTTGCCTTTACTTTTTATTTAATGAAAGTTTGTGGGCTAAAATACTCTTATTCACTTGGGAGATTCTAAGTTCCATCTTCAACAGAGTAAAAGATAATAATAATTTCGCAAGACATAAATTTATATGAATCTATGTCTATTCGTTATGTAGTTACATATAAACTATGCCTTAAGACATAGTTCTGTACGATAGTTTAAATTTTTGCAGAACTATGTCTTAAGACATAATTTCTATGTAGTTACATAGAAGGCATAGTTCTGTAGGTTAATTAAATTTTTACGGAAGGCATAATTTCTACGTAATTTTACGTGAATTGGCATAGTAATTATGAATCTAAATTTTCTTCTTATAATGTCAGAAATATTTTCGATCAGGTTAAAGTACCGAAAAACAAATATTAAAGACCACCCCAAAATAGGGGCATTCCTGCGACCCCGAAACAAATAGGATGAGAGAGAAAGAGTTGAACAAACGATTGAATTTTTGATATAGCCGTTTGGATG
The DNA here is from genome assembly GCA_029844215.1 of Przewalskia tangutica. Lineage (NCBI taxonomy): Eukaryota > Viridiplantae > Streptophyta > Magnoliopsida > Solanales > Solanaceae > Przewalskia > Przewalskia tangutica. The sequence continues at coordinate 47,694,234 of CM056723.1, forward strand.
AGCTTGTTGTAAATAATTGATAAATTTAAGTATTGAATTATATATTATAAATAAATAATTACATATTTGAATAGAAGTGCTGAAAATGTTAATAATTAATTAATGTATTTTGTAAAATAAATGTTCATAAATTATTCTTTTATTAGAATGACTGAATACCTTAAAAGTTTTAGAAAAATAAAAAATTTAAATGTCCGTGTAAAGAAATAAAAGACACGGACACTTTTAGAAAATAATATTTTAAAAATTAGAAAAAATATTAAAAAATAGAATAGTAAAAATATTTGGCCAAACTAAAAATTCTTATAAGTTGAAAATTATACGTTGAGCATGATCAGAAAGTGACTTTTGGCTGATATTAATAAGCAATTTAATATCTATTAAACATGTAGATTAACTAAAAAAATAGTACTACCGGGTTATAAACTTAGCTCTCGTTTGTCTATAGATTTTGAAATTTTAATGTTAGTGATTTTATGGCGAGCTTAGTCATCTTCTTTTTCCGGGAAACCCTTAACTAACTTGGCAGAGACCGCCAAATTACTCTAACCGATGTTTCTTGTAATTCTAAAAATCTCTTTTACCGCTTTATCTCTTGGTCTTCCATGAATCTTTATTAGCCTAATACGGACAGAAGAGGTCCCTCAGTTCATGACAAGAGGATTACATGCACAACCACTGCTTTCTGAAATCTTACTCAATTGGGGGATAATTTCCATATTGCATGCGGCTCAATTGGTTTAATATCCATTTTCAGTTTTATTTTTATGTTTTTTATAAGATATTTTTATATTTGCTTCAAAAGGTGGAATCTCCCGCCCCAAGATCCTCATACCCCGGTCCGACAGGTCTGTGAAAGAGGTAAATCATGGTGACTAAATTAATTTCAAAGGTTAGACCAGTACCACACTGCGCACAAGAAGCCCTCCTTTATTTCAAGAAGAAACCTTCACACTACCGCTGACGAGATTCGATCCTTGATCATTGCTCCAAATATTCCCCTTGAAACCAATTGAGCTGCCCAAACGAACAAATATTTTTATATTTAATTACACATAAATAATGAAAATGACGTATACTTCCTCCGAATAAAAAAAAGTGTTCACTTAGCTATTTTCATACTCTTTATGAAAATACTAACTTTTAGGTAAAATATGTAATTTGACTAAAATGTCCTTAATTAAATAGGTATTGAGATTTGATCACCTAATACTTAATAAGAAAATTTGAAAAAGTTAGGTTATTTCTTTCTTGATTTGGTAAGTTGACATTATTTTTTACTCAAAAAAATAAAGGTTAAATGAACAATCTATTTTATCGGAAGAGAATATTTTAGACGAACAAATGTCATGTGAAACCGCTTCATCATGAAATGTTATTAACGTAATACACAAATTCACGAAGATAGATTAAAAATTGACACCACTTTGCTGAAAAAGTAAGCTTTCGGGTTTCCTAGTTAACCACCCCAATTAGCATTTGGAGGGGAGGTAATGGTGGGTGTTTAGACAGTCCGAATTAGATATGAAGATCTCAGTTTGAGTTTTTTATTTTCGGATTCAAGAAATTAGAATTCAAATTTATTCTAAATAAGTTTGGATTGGATCGATTTTCGTAAGTTGGAGCTCAGATTAAACAGTTTATTTACTTCAAATTTTTTATGTTAAGCTATAAGTTGAGCTTTTTCTTCTTACAAAAATGAACATCCTACATGTTAAATTGACTTAATAATTTATCATTTCCACAACTGATAAAATTCATGAAAGTCTTTTATTTATAACATGAATTCTTACAAAACAATAATAAGATAATAGAATAATACTATTCTTGAGAGCTAAAAGTGCAAGTGAAAGAGAAGCAATTAAATCCCTTTATATAGGGTCTAATATATAAGACATAAGGGTGATTTTTCAATGTGGGACATTTGACAATTTATGCCAAAATAACAAATGCTAACATCCCCTCTCAAACTCGCGCTGGTGTAGACAGAAGCATCGAGAGTTTGCCAAGAAAGAAACAGTGTCGCTTTAAGGTATGCGTCTTTGTGAAGAAATCTGCAAGTTGAATCGAATATGAGACAAATGGCAAGGATAGAGTGCCCTGCAGAAGATGATATCGAATAATATGACAATCAATCTCAATATGCTTGGTACGTTCATGAAAGACTGTGTTGTGCGCAATCTGAATAGAACTCTTATTATCACAGTACATCGGTGTTGGTGAGGAAAGAGAGACACCCATATCAACCAATAACCGACGTAACCATACAATCTCACACGTAGTAGAAGCCATATCATGATACTCTGCTTCAGTTGAAGAGCAAGAAACAACATCTTATTTCTTACTTTTCCATTAGATGAGTGAATCTCCTAAAAATACACAATAACTAGTAGTTGATTTCTGATCAGTTAGGTCACCAACCCAATCTGCATCAGAAAATGCACAAAGCTCCAAGGATGAGGTCGATGGAAACAAGAGACTCTGATAAATCGTTCCTCGAATATAGCGAAGAATACACATAACTGCAGCCCAATGTACAAATGTAGGAGAGCAAACAAACTGACTGACAATGTGAACATCATATGCAATGTCAGGGCGAGTAATGGTGAGGTACACCAGACTCCCCATAACTAAACGATATAAAGTGGTATCAGGAAGAGGATCTCCGTCAGTATGTGTATATCAAACATTAACCTCAAGAGGAGAGTCAACTATACGAGTATCTGTGAGACGGGTCGGCTCAAGAATATCTACAGTTTACTTAGACTGAGAGAGAAGATATCCCTTCTTAGAATAAACTACCTCAATACCTAAAAAGTAACGTAGATGACCTAAATCTTTCATCTCAAAACGGCGAGACAAAGTAGATTTTAGGTTTGCAATACCATCAACATCATCACCTGTAATGATCATGTCATCAACATACAACAAAAGCAAAATACGACCTGCAGGGGATGATTTAACAAATAACGCTAAATCATTAAAGCTGGAAATAAACCCAAGAGATGATACTACAGTGGAGAACTTGTCGAACCAAGATCTTGGAGCTTGTTTGAGACCATACAAAGATTTCTTAAGTCTGCACACTTGTCCTGGACTATGTGAAACACCGGGTGGAGGGACCATGTAGACTTCTTTTTGAAGATCCCCATTCAAAAAAATATATTTAACATCCATTTGTGAAATATGCCAATGACGAACAGAGGCCACTGCAATAAGAACCCGGACAGATGTCATCTTTGCAACATGTGCAAACGTCTATTCATAATCCATACCATATTCTTGAGCAAAACCCTTTGCAACCAAACGAGCTTTATATCGCTCAATAGAACCATCAGACTTGATCTTAATCTTGTACACACATCGAGAACCAATAGTTTTCTTACTAATCGGTAGAGAAACCAAATCCCAAGTACAAATTTTATTCAAAGCAGACAGTTCCTCATTCATAGCCTCTTGCCAAAGAGGATCATGAGCTGCCTCATAGTAGGAGGTATGCTCACAGAGAGAATTAATAAAAACTAGAAAGGAAGCGAATGATGGAGCATAGCAAGAATAATAAAAATCGAATACCTGAGTAGATCGTAGAGTGCGTTTAGGATAGCGAGGTGGATCTGGATCTGCAACCAAAAGAGGTTCTGAAATAGGCGTAAGAGGGTGCTGAGTATCAATGTCATGAGACCTGCCAGAAGACTGAGAAGGAACATATGATATAGATGTAGAATCAGATGGACAATCAGCATCAAAGGGATCAATATCAATAAGGTCAGATTTTGTTATGCCATGTGAGGTAGGTGGGATGGAAAAGAAAGGAACATGCTCAATAAAGGAAACATTACGAGACACATACAATTTTCTAGAGACTGGATCATGACAACGATAACCTTTCTGCCCAACCTCATATCCAAGAAAAACACAAATGGCGACACGAGAAGATAACTTAGTACACTCTTGTGGACATAGAACAAAACATGTAGAATCAAAAACTCTCAAATAGAAATATAGTGGGGTGTGACCAAATAGTCTAGTATATGGAGAAATCCCAGAATTATGAGAGGTAGGGATCCTATTAATAAGATAAACAGATGTAAGGACAACTTCTCCCCAAAATTCACTAGGAACACTAGCAGACAAAAACATAGATCTAGCGGTCTCAACAATAAACCTATGCTTTCTCTCGGCTACCCCATTTTGTTGTGGTGTATCCGTACAAGAAGGTTGATGTATTGTACCATTAACTTTGAAAATACCAGAAAGATCTCTACTAATATATTCACCTCCTAAATCAGCCCAAAAACATTTAATAATGGCAGAATATTGAGTTTTCACATAGGCTTGAAACTCAACATAAGTATGAACAAAATCATAACGTTTTTTCAACAGATAAATCCAACAATAACGAGTATAATCATCAATAAAGGAAACATAATATCTGGAGCCTCCCTTAGTAGGGATAGGTGTTGGCCCCCAAACATCTGAATGAACTAGATCAAATGATGCAGAAGAAGTAGAAGTACTAAGATTAAAAGGCAAAGAAGAAATTTTTCCAAGTTTACATCCATTACAATCAGAAATATCATCAGATTGTAAATCACCAAGAACACCAGTACTACACATAAAACGCAGACGAGACCCTGATACATGACCAAGTCTAGAGTGCCACAAATAAAACTTCGAAGAGGAATGTGTTAAATGAAAATAAGATAAATTAACAGGCATAGCTGTTGCATGAGTAGGAAGATGCAGCTCATCCAAAACATAGAGACCCCTCCCATTTCTACGCCATGTCTCAATCACTCTCTTGGATTTTAGATCCTGCACATAACAAGAATTAAGGAAAAGTCCAATAAAACATCCAGTCACATATTTGACCAGTATAAGCAAGATTCATATGTAATTTTGGAATGCAATAAACATCAATATAGTAAATGTATGAATGTTGCCAATGTATGTCAATGGCATAAGTGTGCTATCAGCAGTCACAACAAAAGTGAAAGGGGGTCAGAAGACATAGATACAAAGCCAGAAGAATCAGAAGACATATGATATCCAGCTCCAGAGTCCAAGATCCAAGAAGACGAAATGATACCTGAACCAATAGATGGTGATGAGCCGGAAGGAGTAGAAAAAGCATAAGACTAAGAATTCTTTTGAAACTGTTAAAAGGCTAGGAACTTCTGAAATTGGTCAGCTACATAATCAGTATTGTGACTCACAGAGGCTCCGGAAGATGAGTGATCAAGAGAGGGCACAAAGGCAGCCTGAGCCGGTGAATGTGAGTTTTGGAATTGACCCCAAAATATGGCTTCTGTTGAGAAGGCTTCTGTCCTTGTCCCAAATATGGAGGCTTAGAACCTAACGTATTCCCCAGCCCAGGACATTGATTCTTCCAGTGTCCTGGTTTCTTGCAATAATTACAATTATCCATGATAGATGTTCTATACTGGTGTGCAGGGGCTGCAAGGACTGGTGCAGATGAAGGAGCTGCCAATACAGAAGTAGAAGCATTATGTACCCCTTTTAGAGTCTTCAAACATGTTTCTTCTGCCATAAGTTCATTTATCACATCTCCAATAGATGATAAGGGTTTGCGGTGCAACAATCCTGCACAACAAAATGTATGTTTAGAGCAAAAGGATAGAAACAACCTGACCAAATCGCAAAACTGAGTTTGAAACAGTAGCCACGATGAAACATTGGGGCTTAGTGTTGTATTGACTGCATGTCTCCAAAGAAAGCTGATTTTCGGTCTGGACCACTGATTTTCTCTCGGTTTCTGAAGGGTTTTTGACTGTGAAAGTCTGATGTTCAACTGGTTTAAAAAAGGGTATTCAAAAGGTGTTCACTGATATTGAAAAAGGGTATTCCAATAAGGTTTTTTTTGGTGCCCCAAAGAGGTGAAAGAGATGCCTCTTGAGTGTGAAAATGACTCTGTATTTATAGCCCCAATTTGGGTTACGATTTTGGTAAGTTTGGGACAAACTTTTAGGGCTGATTTTGGGGTCGATTTTGGTATGGTTTTGGGTTATGGTAATTTGGAAGATTTGGATATATGATTTGGGGCGATTTTTACCATAAAAGTGTGATTTGTGGACGATTCTGGAACATTTCTTAGTGTGGTAAATTTAGGAGATTTTGGATGATTTTTGTGGAAAACAGATGGAAAGAAAAGGGAATGACATCAAAATCGGATTTTCTGGCCGACTTGGTGGTCGGAATATCTGGCGGGATTGTAGGGAGGTGTGAAGGTGCGACAGATATGGTTTAGGGATTAGGGTGTTTGTTGGTCTTGGTGTTGGGTATATTTGGGACGATTGGGGTGTGATGAGAATGGGCTGCGGGTTTTGGTCCAATTGGGCCAAACATAGTTGGGTTGTGAATTAAAATAAAAGGGGGAGCTAGGCTGCTGTTTTAGGGGTGTTTGGGTGCAAAGTTTTGAACGAAAATAAGGGGGCCGGGTAATGGTGTTTGGGCTTTATTTTGTTTTGGGCTGTGAAATTGGGTAGAACTTAGGTTGCAGATTTGGGCAAGGGAAAGGCTGAAAATGTTTTAGGCTTTGGGAATTTTATTTAGGGTTGGGTTTTAGGTGTTTGAAAATAGTTTAATTTTGTCGATAAATAATCAGAGGGGAGGGACAAAATTTGGTGTCAACACCAAGCAACCGTTAATTCAGCTGATTCTGGGACTTCGACAACTGATGATGTGGTGCAGTCTTAGATGAGTTCAAGGCTTACCACTTCAGCTTTTATTTGTGTCGACACCAAATCAAATGGTATATTTTTGTGACCAGACAGCCGGTCTGTGACTGTCGCTTGCCTATGCCTTTCCCTAAATCGAAGGGAAATTAACTTCTTTTGTGACCAGACAGCCGGTCTGTGGCTGTCGATTACGTATGCATGCCCAAAGAGTGATGGGTATTGTTTATTCAAATATGCCCACCCTTATTTTCCTTGCATTATTATCGCTTGATTACCGGCAACCCATGGGTTCGCTACGAAGGGTCTTTCCCAACTTTGAATATTTCTATGGTTGTCAGCTGATTTTAATCCAATTGACTCAACTCCATTAGCATGGCCTGCTGATATTCTTCCAAACTTAGAAGGTTTGGTTTGACCATCCGTAATGATATTAACTCCCAGGACAATGCTGCATCTTGGCTATAGATGTTAGTTGATAAGATGTCATCCCCGTAGCTGTAGTTGTGGAGTTTTCTAATCACCCATTCTATTTAAGACCTATCTTTGTAAAACAATTTTATTCAAACCTTGCACGAAACGTACATAACATGGGATATTAAATAACACTCGAGTTTTGTACAAATGTTAAACAAGGACAAACAAAGCTAGGCGCAAAATTTCTATGGGTAGCTCAAAATATTGTTGGCCACCAGATCTAACATTCTGTCATGGTTCTCCATCTTCGACGCCTCAGCTATCCTTGCCTCAGATCTTTAGGGCGGTCATCCGATGCCACAAGTCACACATGGTTAGGGTTTTCTCAACCATTTAAATCCTCTAAGGTAAGCCGTGGTTTGACTAATTATTTTATTTCAAATCCTCGAGAGGTAAGATTGCAGGATTCCTAAGATCCTTCTTCATACTGCTCTGTGATGGCTATAGGATCCACGTAGGGTGAATAGAATATAGCCTCTACATTCTGAACCCCTAGCTTGAACGGGTTATCATCCACTGGTATGATTTATATCATGTCTCCTTCCCAAAAGATGAGCTTCTGATGTATGGTGGAAGGAAGGCATCGACTAATCTGAATCCAATCTCTGCCCAGCAGAATGGTGTAGGACGACTTGCCATCTATTAACAAAAAGGCAGACCTGACCATTTTAGGACCCACAGTAATTTCTGCTACTAGAATCCCCAATGTTTCAGAGGCCTCTCCCATAAAGCTATCCATTTTCATGTTAGTTGGGATGAGATCCTCTTTTGTTTTGTTGTGATCGTTCAAAGTAGGTAGCAACATCACATTCAACACAACCCCATTGTTGACGAACACTCGGCTAATGGTTTCGCCGTTGATGTAAGTCTTCACATAGAGGGGCTTGTTTCCCATTTCGCGTCTTCCACACAAACATCACCTTCTAGACTATGCAACGCGGAGCAGCTGGCCCAGAACTCACATGAGATTAGGCTGACCATTTCAATATCTGCTCATATCTCTTTAACCAGGTCTTGGCTAAATAAATCAATGACGGAGTCTCTCACCTCGTTGAATTTGGTTGAAGAGATGTTAATACCTTCCATTTACTGGAAACACATGGAGATCGACTGATGATCCTCTGACTGAGTCCTCTACATGATCTCTGGGATTGCCTTTTGTTAGAAGTCTATCCGAGGCCTCTTTCTCTTGCCGGGGTTCTTTCGTCGAGTTGTCGAAAGGTTGTTCATATAGTTTTGGTTGACTCGATGTCTCTCCTTCAGGTGTAATTGCCCTTGAAGCAATTGAGTTGAATTCCCACCCGATAGCTTCAACTACGGCAGACTCAGGAATCTCCTGATATTTTACTGCTTTGGTGTTAGAAATTACATGCAATTTTTGTTTTATCTTACGCAAAGCATTGGCACGTTGCATCCTTCTTTTTTGGATTTTTGATGCGACTCTCGATGATGCCTCTTTCTTTCCGGGAGTCTAATTGATGGACCACTTCCATTCCTCAGTATTGACATCTGGTTTAACCATTCTTCGGGGTATATCCTCATTAAGCGTGAACTTCAGGAAACGCAGTACCCTATTGAACACTTTCCAGTGATCCTCACTCGGATTTCGGGTAAACCTAGCCAATTTATTTACTGCATAAGCGATATCAGGTCGAGCGTAGGTGTCGAAATAATCAAGGCCCTCCTTTTAGTGATAGCCCTTGACTACTAACCTAACTTTGTACTTATCGATAGATCCATCTACCTTTAACTTCCATTTAGGGATCCACCTACAACCCAACGGTTTGTGTCCCGGTGGAAGTTCAGTCAACTCCCAGGTGTGGTTATGCAGGATGGATTCTATCTCATTTTCTAAAGCTTCCTTCCAGAGCGGTGCTTCTGGAGTTGACAATGCTTCAACGATTGTCTGTGGTTCATCATGAACCAAATAAGCTTCAAAGTCTGGACCGAAGGACTTGTCCTTACGGGACCGTTTGCTTCTCCTTGGTTCCATCTCTAAATCTTCTAAGTCCTGAGAATCTGGAATACTGTATTCCAGATAATCAGCTATTTCAGAATTCACTAGATCTGAACCATTTGGATCTAGGTAGTCATCGACTCCTTGATCCTCAGAGTTTTGATCATAACTTCGTTTTTGAGAGGTTATGTTGTTTTCCTTATATGGAAACGTCTCTTTAAAGAACCATGCGTTCCTTGATTCCATGATCGTACCTTCAGAAATATCTGGTACATCCGACTTATGCACTATGAAACGATAAGCACTACTGTTATTGGCATATCCGATGAATATGAAATCCACAGTCTTTGATCCAATTTCGACCTGCTTTGGCATAGGTACTTTTACCTTGGCCAGACAACCCCACACCTTCAAATACTTGTAGGTAGGTTTTTTTCCCTTCCATAACTCATATGGAGTCTTGTCCTTACCTTTGTGTGAGACTCTATTAAGAATCTTATTTGCGGTAAGGACAACTTCTCCCCACATGTGTTGGGGAAGGCCTGATTTGATGAGTAAAACATTATTATTTCCTTCAGTGTTCTGTTCTTGCGTTCAGCCACACCGTTTGATTGAGGTGAGTAAGGAGCTGTTGTTTAATGAACTATACCCGACTTTGTACAAAATTCTTCAAAATGCGCTACGTATTATCCCCATCTATCGCTACTGATTATTTTAATCCGCCCGCTTAGTTGGTTCTCAACTTCTTCTTTGTAGCGTTTGAACGCTTCATCTTTACTTTTTAGTAAGTAAAGGTAACAAAACCTTGTGCCATCATCTATGAAAGTCACAAAGTTCTTATTCCCCCTCTAGTTTGAGCAAACGTTAAATCCCATATATCAGTGTGTATAAGTTCTAGAAGAGCGGTTTCCCTTTCGACAAATCTAAAGGGATTCTTGGAAAGTTTTGCCTCTATGCATACCTCACACTTACGTTGATGATTTATGTCGATAGACGACAATAATTCCAACTTTACCAATCTTTGGATAGATTGATAGTTAACATGTCCTAATCTATGATGCCATAAATTAGATGACTCAATCAAATAAGTAGAAGGTGCAATTTTATTGATAGTTGAAACAACAGGCATTACAGGTGCAGCATTAAACTTAAAGAGGCCTTCACAGCCGAAGCCCCTTCCTACAAAAGTTTCATTCTTAGTGATTACAAACTTGTTAGCCTCTAATACTAGCCTAAAACCAGCATTTACTAACAAAGGTCCAGAAATTAAATTTATTCGAATTTCTGGGATATGCATCACTTTCTTCAGAGTCAGCTCATTTCCGGACGTCATCTTTAGAATCACCTTTCCTACCCCAGTACCTCTGAAGAAGAATTGTTACCCATGAACAACTTCTTCTCTGAGACTGGTGTATAAGTGGAGAAGGCTTCTTTATTAGAACATATGTGACGGGTAGCACCCGTGTCTAGCCACCATTGCACCGGATTCTCAACGAGGTTAGCTTCAAGAACCATCGCTGAGAACTCCTGAATCATATCATCTACGAGAGTGTCTTCGACGATGTTAGCCTTGGCCTTGCCTTTGGCCTTTTCTTTATTTTCACGTTTGAGCCTGCGGCAGTCTTTGGCATGTGATCAACTATACCACAATGATTACAATTTTCCTTGAACTTTTCAGTTGTTTGGGGCTTGCCTTCCTTCTGGAACTTCCGCTTCTTGCTTGAGTTCCCTTTGACTTCCGTCGGGTTTGCCTTAGTCTCAGCGGGTTGTTTCCCCTTTGGCATGACCTTCTTATTGTCCTCCTGAATCTGGAGTTTGACCATAAGTTCATCTAAGGTCATCTCCTTCGTTTTGAGTTTTAGATAGTTCATAAATCCAGTCCATGAGGGAGACAACTTTTCGATCAACGCCCCAACCAAGAATTGTTCGTTGAGCTTCAATCCTTCCAAATCCAGGTGATGTAGAATCATTTGAAATTCCTGGACTTGAGATGACACACTTTTGTTATCCACCATTTGAAATTTCAGGAATTTTGAAATTCTGCTACCCGCATCTTGGGTGTTGTATTTCTTGTAAAATTTGTCCTATAACTGCTTGGTAGTTTCAACGGTGCAGTACACAGTGTATAGAGGATCGGACAAACAGTTTAGAATATAGTTCCTACACATGAAATCACTATGTTTTTATGCTTTGTGAACCATCCTCATGTCGTCAGCGACATGGTTACCTTGTCCCCCTCCCGCCAAATCATTTGGTTGAGGGTCCACGTCTTCCCCAACTAGTGCAGGGTCTTCGGTTAGAAAACGTCACATTCCCATAACCGTCAGGAAAAATAATATCTTTTGCTGCCATCTCTTAAAGTGAGCACCCATGAACTTTTTAGGACGTTCATGGTGAAAACCAGCGGGTGTCGGAGCAGTGGCGTCCCCTTGAGCAGTTGCAAAGGTGTTGGAAATGCCTCTAACATGAGCATAGATGTTGTTGACGCCTTGGGCAGGAGCATATGCACTATAAGTACCCGAAGCAGCGGTGGAGGCATTGGTTGGACCAAAACCAGTATTGACATCGTTGTGCCAAAAACAGAGGTGACACTTGAAGTGCCAAAAGCAGTGGTAGAACTAGAAGTGCCAAAAGCAGTGGTTTGAAAGACATTGAGAATTCCATGATCAGTGGTGACACTAGAAGTGCCAAGAACAGTGGAGTTGAAGACTGCGTTAGTGCCTTGAGTAGTGGGATTGAAGGCAATGGGATTGCCTTGAGCATCAGTGGAATTTTTAGTGTTGAATTGGTTGAATTGATCTTGTCCAGTCATGTTGTTGTTGAATTAACAATATTATCTTAAACTTGTTGGATATTATGTGTGAAACAAGAAAATGGGAAATGTAATAACAACAGCAATATGTTAGAATCTGAAAAATGAACAAAGTAAATTATCTTGCTGAGTCGATTGGATGAACAATCTATCTTTAAGATAATATTGCCCCGTATATCCTTTCAACGATGTAATGACAATTTATCTCCCAAGATAAAACAACAATCAAACAAATGAGCAAAGGAAACTCAAGTGCTTGCTTATCAAGAAGGATTTTTGAGTGTTTTGTGATTGCAAGAGAGGAATACAATTTCAGAGAATTGTTAAGTGAATGTGTTTTTTGCAATTGTGTCAAAGGCATCAATTTATAGGTAGATGAATTTGTCTTCTCAATTAACCAAATGAATGACCATCAATGTCAAGTAATGACCATTGATATTGAGGTTAATTCAGCCTAGTAATGACCTAAATCAATAGCCAAATAATAGAGATTAATTGTTCCAAGATCAGCTCAAGAATCAACCTTAATTCGCCTCCAACGTTACTGAAAAACGTCGAAGCACCGCGGTCCCTTCCGAGGGACCGCGGTGCCTAAATTCCAGTAAGTCACTGGAACCGAAAACCGAATTTGCACTGCGGTCCCAGGTGGAGGCACCACGGTGTCTCTCAGTATTTCCGCGGCGATTTTTTTGATTCGTTTCATCTCTTACACATTTCTTCCTTTCATTTACCGACGTGAAACCATTTGTCATTTGGCCAATAACTGTCTATTCTCTTACGTCTCAAATAATTAGTATACGTACCAATATCTCTTCCATTTAAGAAAATTACGATCCTTGGTACTTTATGTGCACGTGTGTGGAAACCATGTTTCCGACGTGCGGGACCCCAATTGTTCGAGTCATAATTAATAGGATTAATTTATTTCACATTTAGTAAATTTCCAACAGTATGTTTGGATTTGCGGAATTTTCTACCTTATTTGACTTCTATCGTAATAGTGTTTTATTTGGAAAATATTATTTGGTTAAAAAAACTATATTAGACACTCATTGACTTATTTTGTGTGTAATGATTTCAATGTTTGTCGCATTTATGTTATTTCCGCTGCTACTTGAGAGATTATACCCCTGTGTGGTTATTTTTAATCGAGTTTTTTTTTTTTAATTGAGAATGTTCGTAATGAGTAGTAGCTAGTTAGATGTCAGTGACTTGACTCTAGAATTTGAGTTATGATAGCTGGAGCTCTACAAAATAAAGGATCATATATAGTGGCAAGGCCCCTTCTCAAATTCTATTATAAAGAGAAATGATTAGGAATAGTTTATGAAAGTTGAAAGTTAGGAATAGTTTATGATATTTGAACCAATGGAATATGGTCACAGAGAGGTTCTGTAATGTGAAGCCACCCAAAGATCTTCAACGGTACAAAAGCAGCTTAAAGTATTTATACTTTAATTTAATATTAATTAAACTGTATAATGGGGAAAAGGAGAAGAAGAGATAAAGGACCTTTGAAAATAATGTTAGAGAATTTGAGATCAAGTTCTTCGACTGTCCACTGTCCAGGATATCGAACGTTCGTTTATTATTCCTTTTTAATCCGTTCATGAATTCCACTATGTAAGGGCCTTAGACTTGATGCTTAGGTTAAAAATAAAAAGGTAAACAAGTTACTTGAAGAAAAAAGATTAAAATATAGTAAAAGCATGATTTGATTGGTTTAGTGAAGCATTGTTTCTTAAGCATGCATCCATTTTCCATAATCATATCTTCCTCATGCCAATTAACCCAATAATATGCTAATCACAATGTCATCCAATAACGCCTTTTAGGCCACCACCTTTTTCCCTGGATATTTTGCTTGTTGGATGCCGACACCTCACTGAAAAAATATTATGAAACTTGGAGCTACATAAGTGATACAAATTACTGGATACCAATATATAATATTTTGGAGAAGTATGTTAAATTGTTCACCTTAAACCTATGTGGTTTCTCTATAAAGCGGAACTAGGTAGAAGAGACAAATTTACTCATGAATTGGTATTGTTCACATTCAATTTTGACCCTCTCGTCCAATTATTAACTATAAAATTACATAAATTTTTAGAATAATCTTAATAATAATAATACATGCATAAACACATAAATACATAAATAAATAATTCAAAAATGACATCCCAAGCATTAAACACTCCATAAATATTATGTCCGCGTTTAGCATTTTAATAATAAATACATAAATAAATAAACAATTTAATAATGGAGTTGCATCAAGCATTCCTTAAAATTATATCCACATTTATTAAAACACAAAACAATTTCATAATTATTATTTGCAATTTAAACCCCCATTAAATCAATTTTAATATAACATCGCGAAGTAATTTTATAAACGTACAAATACACAAGTAAGAATTTTCATAATGGCGTCACATTTATAAAGCATTAAACAATCTTTAAATATCATGCCCGCATTTGTTATTCTTAATAATACTCAAAACAATTTTTATGAATATCATTTATAATTTAAATCCCTTTTTTATTTCCACTAAATCTAAACTAAAATTCTACCCTAAATAAATTCCTTAAGGAAACACTACCCAAACCCAAACCAATTAAAAAAAAAACTCATCCAGCTGAGCCCAAATAAAAGGGCCCAACCGGATGAAGCCCAAGTCGTCAACCTTTATTTCCCATCTTTAACACAAAACCCACAAAAAAAAACCTAATCCCATTTTACACTAGATCGGTGGTAGGCCGACGACCGACATCGTCCGGTCAGGCAGGCCCGGCCGTCCCGGCCGAATCCCGGCCCCCCGTGAAAAAAGAAAAACGGGGCCGGGGCTCGAGCCGGCGGGGCGGGTATGGTCTCGAGCACTGTCGCCAGGACAGGCGTCCGGCCCCGTCCCGATCCCGCGATCCGCCGCTTATTTGCCAAAAATAGCGGTTGTCTAACGGCCATTTACATTTTGGCGTTAGACAACGACCATTTTTGGCTTCCCCCACTACCCCAACCCCCCTACCCCCTTTATATTTATTTTTAACCCCTAAGTTATTATATTTACACTTTAATCCAATTTTCCAACTATAAATACCTCATTTTCTCTTCTTATTTCTCACAAATCTTCCTACATTTTCTCTAATTTCTATACAACCATTGTCTACTACATATTCACTCTATTATTAATTTGAGAATTGGGAGTGAAGTTGCCAACTAGCTTGAGAATTAATCTATCGAGCAAAGTTTCAATTTTCATCCTCTCTCGATTACACATCGACTCTACGTCGGCGTTTGGTACATTCGTTCTCTCATTAAATTATTATTTTGTTTTTATTTCATTTAACACATTTAATTTCATTATCTTTAAGTCTTTAACTATTTATTATCATAATTAAAATGAAAAGAACAAAAAGTCTTTTCGACAAGGGTACTTCTTCTAGTAGGGCGGGTAACAAGGGCAAGGATACTTCTTATAGTATTCCTAGACAAGATGATTTTATAGATCCTGAACTGTTTCCTGAAATACCATATGATCTTGACATAAATGTTTATCCTCAAAATGAAGAAGATTTTAATTTAGATGACACTCTAGATGATGATACACTTACTAATGAAGATGATGATACACCCACTAGTGAAATGCCTATCCCCCCTAGTATGAGACGAGGTCCGGCAAAACGACCATTAAAATCAGTTGTATGAAAATATTTTGACAGGGACGTACCGAATCAAGTAGCTATATGTAAAACTTGTAAATCTGTTTATTCTTTTAAAACTGGACAAGGTCATGGTGGGACGGGGGGTTTAGGAAGACACCTATTGCAAAAACACAAAGCCTTGCATGCCTAATACATTATTGAAAAAGATGGTGAGCAGACGTCCTCTCAATCGGGACAAGGTTCACATACTGTCTCGGACAAAGTACAAAATCAAATTAACCCTATGACGGGGGGAGTTGTAGGCCCTAAATACGATACATATAAAGATAGGGAAGCACTAGCCAAATTAGTTGTTGTGGAGGGTTTGACTTTTTCATTTCCTGAATCGCCTGATTTTATTCATTATATTAGAGATATGTATAATCCTGCTTATAAAGGTTTTCCTAGATCAACGGTTAAGAGAGACGTGTTTAAATTTGCACACGAATATCAACAATATTTGCGTTATTCATTATATCATTTAAATTGCAAAGTCGCTCTAACTTCTGATATAGGTCGTAGTACTAACGGCCATGATTATTTAACGGTAATCTGTCATTGGATAGATTATAAATGGTCTATGCAAAAACGTATTTTAGCATATAGATATATATATATATATATATAGTAGGCACACTGGTGAGTTTATTTCAGAAAATATTTATTCAGTCTGCGATTATTACGGAATAACTGATAAAGTTATGAGTATTACATTAGATAATGCATCTTCTAACAATGCTGCTATTTATATTTTAAAAGAAGTTTTAACTCCGTCTTTTTCAAAACATTTTCATATCAAATGTGCGTGCCATATTTATAACTTAGTTGTAAAGGATGGTCTTTCACTTTTTCAAGATATTCTTGAAAAAATACAATTTGCTATACACTTTATTTTTAAAAATAATAGAATTCAACAGAGAAAAGAATATAAAAAAACTTGTCACGATTGTGGACTATCTTACAGAAAAATTCCCGAAGAAGTACCTACTAGGTGAAATTCTTTATATGACCAACTAGTTGTTGCTTATGACTATAGAAAACCTATCACTTTATTTTTTAACGCCCATAATCAAAATCCAAATGATATGATTGTGGATAATGATTGGGACAAAATTAAAGAACTTATTGTATTTCTAGAGAATTTTCAACGAGCAACAAAAGAATTTTCTACTTTATATTATCCTACTATTTCAACTATGTTGTTTTATATAGCTATAATATTTTTACTTCTTAAAGAATATATGGAAAAACCTGCTTATAAGACAGCTATTAAAAAATGTTTATGAAATTAAAGAAATATTTTATTCATATTCCCCCTATTTATATTATTGGTGTATTAAACCCGACTATTAAAGTAGAGGGTTGTAAAAGTCTTATTGAAAATATTTATAACTGTATGGACGTACTACCACCTACAACTCCCAAAAATTTAAATGTTGAGCCACCTATTGAACAAACGCTAGAAGAAGTGTTGAATAGCGTAGAAGATGAATGCAAAAAGTATATCGGCATTACGGAAGAAAGTGCTAGTAACCAACCGACTTTCGTACTATCTTCTTCCGCTTCACACGGCCTAAAAAAGACATCTTTGTTTCGGCTAGTATTAATTCTATTGAAAGCCTCAGAAATAGAATGTGCGGTGGTAGCAGTGCTAACCAAATTAGCGAGTTCGATGTTTTTGTTTTGCAGGGTAATTTACCTTACCAAGCAGTTATCAATGAAGACGGAAAGGAAGACTTGCTGAAATATTGGATGCAGAATGAGAAGACATTTCCGACACTTTCAATGATGGCCCGAGATATTTTTAACATTCAAGCATCATCAATCGCTTCTGAAAGCGCTTTTTCTGCAGACATATTTCAAATAGGAGAGCACAGACACTCATTAGCCGGAGACAACTTGGACATGGCGGTACTATTCAGAGATTGGATACGAGCGGAGTGAAGGAGGTGCAGTCAACCATAGATTAACGAAGAAGAAGACGAAAACTACAACGACATTTTATCTGAAGGCATGAGTAGCAACGTGGAACAATTTGACCAAGATATACCAATTCCAACCGAAGAACCACAATCTTTTGCAATTTTTTTCAACAACAGTACACTACAATGTTGTAATACTGAATCTTGTATATTTCAATGAAATAATTAATAATATAAGAGGCACAAAAACAGCCTTGGGATGTTTTTTTACAGTCTTCTTGTCTTTGTTTAATTATTTAGTTTATGCTTTATAAATATATTATATATATGAGTATAATACTATAATATTATAATAGTATAATATGAGTATATGAGTCTATGACTATCACTATATGACTATATGTTAATGTTACTTTGTTCGTACTTTAGTATTTTTAATTTAGTGGAAAAATTAAAAAAACCTCAGGCCGTCGTCCGGCCCGACTAACCTCGCCCGGCGGACGGACACGTTATCGTCCCGCTAGCCCCGGTCCCGCCTGGCCCGCCCCAGCCCGACCCCGCCCCTCCTCTCCACCCCGACCCCGTCCCGATCCCGGTGGGCCCGGCCCGGCCCACTGGCCATCCCTATTTTACACTAACGCAGCTACACAAAATCAAGCTCCAAAATATTCCATAACCAAAATCTACACTTACCATAACAAGAATCATCCTTTTACCACAAATAAACTCTCCCAAAACCGTCACAAATCTCCAAAGTTTTACAACAAATCTCATAAAGAATCTTCCAAAAATAAGCATAAATCAGTCCAAAATTGAACCCGAATTCAAAAAAAAAAAATCGCATCAAAGTTGGCACCAAAATCAGCCCAAATCCCCATAAAAACATTACTAAAATTGGAACCCCTAATCGTGACTATATATATAGCGATTTAGACATTCAGAAGGGCATCAAAAATAAGGGGAAAAAAGAAAAGAACCGTTGAATATCAGGAAGCATCCATAGAAAATCAGTCTAAAAAATCATAAACCACAAAGAGTAGTCAATCGGGGAAATTAGCAATGAAGCATTAAGAATCAGCCATCATTCTCTAAGCAAAGCTTTGCTTTTCTCATTCACGTAGCGAGACAATCCAAGTGGATCGACGACTTGATACGCTGCCTCGGTTCGCTGCCCGGAGAAGGTAAACTCAAATTTCTCTCAAATTCATTTTGTATTTCTGTGTGTTTGGATGTGAAACGTGTGTTAGTTTTGTTCATACATGTTGTTGTAATGCACGAATATGACGTTGAACAATTTTGCTTAATTAATCTGGGTACATCCGTGCCTTAAGCTGTCGACTAGATTTTATATTTAATGTGATGTGCCGAAGATGATGATTGGTAAAATCAGTAAGATTGTTTAAAAATCACTTTGTCTGATTGAGTGTTTGGAGGGGTTCCTATGAATAGCATGATTAAGATGTTGTGAGCACACGTTAATATGAATGATCATATATGTTTAAAGTGTCATTCGGTTCACAGAGTAGTTATAAAAAGATTATAATTCCTCGCTAGTAAAGAGATTAACTGTAGTACCTTGATTGTTGGGTAGAGATTATGATACCAAAGTCAAGGATTACCTTCACTAATATTTAAAAGCAATAAATCCAAATTATTAAGAATTCTCACTAATATGATACTACCATGATTTTTATTAAATAAGACATTTATTTTTATCCATTACGACAACAAGGTGCATTATTTTAATGTAATACAACTCGGTTGACCTTAAGGGCATTTTTAAATTTAGGTGCTCTTTACTAAATATGCGCCCATGTTTAAGTTGTCTGGTTAGGAGTACATATCTTACTTTTGTTTCTGAAGCTGTCAATAGTGAGTCTCCCCTGTATTCTTTTTATCCGATGCATATCTTAAGGCCCGACTTTGTAAAATTTGTTTGATTATGGTTTGGGTTTGTTTGCCCCTTTAATTGCCGAATAAAGTGATTATGTGTTTAAATCTGATGCCAATTCATTATTTAATAAGGTGTTGGACATATACTAATTCTTATCTTTTCTTATTTTACATGAAATGCATCGCAGCCAAATGAAGAGTCTCATTGCGAGATTCATCGCGACTTTCATCAAATGAAGACCTGCATCCTACGTGCTTCATCCTCTCCGCATCAGAAATTCCAAAACCACAGGCGAAGGGCATCACCATTCTTTGAGTCATTTTATCAATGTCGGCCCCACCCCCATTCATTTATTGTAAATTAATTGCCTAACACTAACATTATACTAGTAGGACATTTAAGCTTGGAGTCGCTATTAAGAAGTAGTTTGACATTAGGAGTTTATTCCCTTTAAGTTAATCATTTTAGGATTGTCATGCATTGCTTAAGTTGCATTAAACCATTTTAATAATTTTCATCTACATAATTATTTAGACAGCTAATGTGTTATTTTAACATGAGAAACCTATTTTTCATAAAGCATTAGTAGCATAGTTGCATATATTTCTTTAAGTACTTTATAAATACATGTTTTCATCCAAAGTTATAACTCTTTTACCAAAAATGCTTTTTATACACTGCAAATGTTCTTCTTACTTTCTAGTCCGCATTTTCTAGCATAAATAATTACCCTAGGTTTGAATGGACAACCGCAAGTTAGCGAATCCTTTAGGGTGCCTAACCCCTTCCCTTTAGGATAATAAATAACCCTTGCCCGGAATCTCGCATAGTTTAGCAGACCATTAAATAGAGTTAGTGTTGACTTTAACCTAGTTGACATTTAGGTGTCTTAATTCACCCAAACTAATTAGGTGGCGACTCCGCGAACCCTTAGCATACCCATTTTAGAACTTTTTGCGCTTTACTTTTATTTTATTACTAACTTAGCAGGATTCGCTGAGTGGAATGTCGCGGTCGAAAAAGGGCATGACAGAAATGGCGACTCCACTGGGGATAATCAGGTTCTTGACCATAGCAAACCTAGGTTTATTATTGCTTGACTTTATTTGCTTTTATTTGTTTTAAATGCCTTAAAATTGCTTGCTTTAATTTTATATGCTTAACTATTTTAATTGATATTTGCTTTTACTGCTTTCCTTAAATTGGCATTTCGTTCATATTTCTTCCACTCTGAAAAATTCACACTGTCACACAATACACGCGTTGGTGTGCTTCGCGCACCCACAAATTTTTCTTTCAAAATACTCAAATTTTAGGAGAGTTGGCGCTTGCGCGGAGTTAGATCGGTTCGTCTGGTCAGTCGCGTAGCCTTCTCACTCGAGTAGTCCGCTCGGGAACCTTGCGTCAGTAAGCCAAATCTTATAAACTTAGGATAAAGTTATACCACCCTTTATATTAAGTCATGCATGCATACACCTTAGATGAGTCGATCCTTGACATCGTCTACACATTTAGGAGACCTACCAAATTGTCGAAGAGTTTTCACGACCCAACGACCAATAGCATACTATGTGTAGCGTGATAATGATAGACGAATTCAATCCCAAACATGATATGCCGAAGTTGGAAAACACACATTCATTTTGTCGTCATTACAATTAAAGCATTACAGTTTGACGGCTTGAACAAACCTATCATAACCTCGTATATCTGGAACCAATTTGATGTTTTGTGTGCAACATAACTGCTATATATTACTTGCAAATTACATACTATACTAACATGGTTTGCTTCGTTTTTTTAAAAGGATTATTTTTTGCCTAGCTTATCCCCAAAAAGTTGATTCGCATTGACTGGTAGAAGCACAATCATCCAATAAAATGACTAATCCAGAGGCGTCAGAACAAACTGGCTTAGGACTCATCCTCGTTCATGTAGAGGAAGCAGAGGGATTAGAAATGAGAAACACCAATGATCAACACCTCACCAAACTATTGCAACAAATGGAAATCATGCAAGCTGAAATGGAAAGGCTCCGAAATATCACAAACCTGTCTATTAGCTTGAATGCACCACTCCCGGAGAAAAGGAAAAATGCAATTGTATTACAAGCCCTTGAGCCTCCACTTTCCCAAAACTTCCCGCAAAGGCCGCAACATACCAGCTCACACCAAAATGCCACTCGCCCAATCAATTTGCAAGCCAACCTCCAAAGTGATCTATTCACTACATACATATCCCAACCTCCACCTACTTATATCACCCCACTCAGTCCAAATCGCCAAGGCATCCAATACAAGTAGACGACCCGCATCGCCAGTCCTAACAAATAGTATAGGCCATTGGCACACACGACCGAAACTGTTACACCCCGTAATTCCAGGACAAGTTTATAAGAACGTACGTAAGAACGTACGTAAGAACTAAAAAATGTTAAGATTTGAGACTAGTAAAAATTTATCGAAATTATGAAAATGTCGGGAAACGAAATATTGCGACGAATGGGAGGGTGACACGTGTCACCCCTTGGTTGGTCTTGGTCGAAATTGACCATGGGTATAATGGTCATTTGACCAATGTAAAGATGAACAAGTCTTGCAAGCTAGAGCTTGATATATTTGACTAAGTCAAATAGCCACTTGACTTGATATTTAAATCTCATTCATCCAAGCTACACATTTGTTCTAATCTAGACCCTCCATGTTGTTATATAACCACACTAATAGCAAGACAAGACTTTTTACACTTAGAAAAATTTAGAGAAATCTTGTTTTTGCTTGAAGAGCTCTCGGGTTAGGGGTCCCTTGAAGGAGAATTTTTTTTTTGGTTCAATAATCCCAATACTTTAAACCAAGGTTCCTAAGGGTATTGTAAGGGTATCTCAATAGAAAGATCCCGGAAAGGTGTCGTTTTTGCATTAGTCGCAAGGTGAAAACCTAAGTCGCTTTCATAAGTTTGGATTGGAAATTGAAGGAAAGTTGTTTGTGAACTTCTAAGGGCTTCAAGTGGCGGATTGGAGTGTCAAGGAGAGGAGCTAAGTTGCTAAGGAGCGACTTCGGATCTTGAAGTTGGATTAAGGCTTGTCAAGGTAACAATCTTGTTCTCTTAGTGTTATAAGATTACATATTGTTGTAGTTATACATTTTAACAAGCATGAGATATATGTATTGGAGATTTATAAGTGTTATGGATATTGGAAGCGTAAATCCGAAATGACCTTGTTAGCCATTTGAAATTGAAATACAATTTGGTCGATAATTAGAATCATCGCATGTTATCTAATTGAAGATTGTAGTTGTTATAATCGATTGCGGCTATATAACATGTTAGACTAAACAAATTGGATTGAAAAAGAATTGGAAAAGACTTTGTGTTGTTGTACCTCAATTGCCGAGAATGACATTGTCTTTTGGACTGGTTTGATATCAATTGTGGGGCAGAATTTTACACGTCTTATTAGGCGTGTAATCCCCTTTGTTAGCTACATTGTTGAGCCTTAAATGTGGCATGTTTGGTTATTGAATTCGGGCCTTGAAAAAGGTGAAAAAATACATAGAAACAAAGGAAGTGTTGTCCGATTTTTCATAGAATTTGGTGACTTTACACTTAGAATATTCTACGTTTGAAGCTAGAAGTTAATAGATGTATTATGGTCATTATAGGTTGACATACTACATACGACATATTGGACTTAGCAAGTGGATTGAACCGAAAAGGTATGTGGAACTTTTTTTATCTCTTGAGCATGAGTAGTTATAAATGTATAGTACGGTAGACGTACGAGCTTTAAATGAATTCAGTTTCATTTGGTATCCTTGACTTTTTTTAAGAATGTCCAAGTTGGTTGAGTTAGAGAATTAACTCACTTGTTTTTAAAAGGATAAGAATGCCTTAGTGTCTAAAGCATAAAGTTACTATAACGGCTTTATGGGAAGTTGGTTATAATAACTTTATGAAAAGTTAAAAAGAATGGTTTACTCTAGTGATGTAAATAAAGATAAATGACTTGAAATGAAGAAAGACATATTGATTTGAAGACATCAATTGCTTAAAGTTTTAAAGTAAAAAATCACTTGATTTAGAAGCCTATAAATGTATTTCTAAAAGGTATTGTGACTTGTCTTAAGAAGTAGAAATGACATGATACTACGGTTATTAGTATCTTGGAGTTTTATATGAAAAAGAGTCATTTTAAAAGAATAGAAGTACGTAGTACTTTGGATTAAATTCCCGGATCTTTCATGATACGATAGTGCCTTAAGTTAAAAGAAATGAGAGTGTATGCTAATTAAGTCAAATGAGAAGTTAAGGGATTTCTTAACTTGTTTATGTTATTATAGTAGCCAGTTGTGCTTGTGATATATTGTTCATTACGGGGTCATTCCCCGGCTTGTGGCATTTGCATATTTAGTGGATTTGCTACCCACGATGCGAGGAATACCTCATGCGAGTCCGTAGGGCTCATGCGGGTGAAATAGTCCTATGCGGGGCGGACCAGACCTATGCGCGGAAATTACCTCATGCGGGTCCATACGGCCTATGCGGGTGAAATAGTCTCAGGAGTAGGATTGCGTGATAATACTACGGGGGGATGACCCTAGGTTAATCACATGTTTCCTATTTTTAAACCGGAAATGTATATTTTATTAATCTCATTGTTAGTAAGGCACAATATACTGTTAATTTGATTATCATACATGTCTCCAGCTTTATTTTAGACTTATGATGTAAATTGCAGTATTTTCCAGTTTTACATACTTGGTACATATTGTGATCGACCCGCTTTCCTCGAAATTTGCATTCATGTCGCAGGTAGGAGTAAGCAGGTGGTGGATCCTCATTCTTAGGATCACTGATCAGGTGTCAGAAGCTCCATTTCTCCGGAGGCTTGTCTTTTGGTACGGTTTCCCGGATGTTGTAGATTTATGTACATTCAGGGGTATGGCGGGGCCCTGTCCTGTCACAGTTGTTATTCTTAGAGGTTTGTAGTCATATCTTGTGGATTGGGTTGCAAGAACAAAGATGTAAACATTTTTATTTTTTTGGGTTATGTATATTTTTCGGAAGGTGGCCTTATCGGCTAGCCTGTTGATATTTTTACTGTCTAATTATTTTATGAGTTTATGTATGTTCATTGCTATTCTCACGATGTATACTGCAAGGGGTGCCCATGTAGGGCACCGATCGCGAGCGAGGTGGGTCGTGACAAAAGTGGTATCAGAGCAGTTAGTCCTCGGAAAGTGTCTACATACCGTGTCTAGTAGAGTCTTGATTATCGGTGTGTTGTGCACCACATCTATAATCAGGAGGCTGCAGGACATTTAGGATTGGTTTACATTCTTCTCTCTCTGAGATCGTGCAGTAGAGCTGTCTTATTAGGTTGAATCCTCTCTGACCTATTCTTACGTATCAGCTATGCCTCCACGGAAGGCGACCAGGGCCCAGAAGGGCAAGGCAGCAGCAGGAGCTGCTAGTGGTACGCAGAGGGTTACTAGGACTCAGGCCCAGACTATGCCTGAGGTTGTGGGCGGGTCGGCGAGTTCAACCATGCCGACAGTATTAGAGGAGCCGAGAGCGGTCGTAGCTCCAGAGGTTCCGATACCTGAGCCTCCAGTTCCGCAGCCCAGGGCAGAGTATAGAGATTATGGAGAGCAGATCAGGTTATTGACTAACATAGTGGCAGGGCAGCGCCGACAGGAGCAGGTAGCTAACCCTAGAGCCGACAGTTTGAGGATTCAGGATTTTTTGGATTGCAATCCACCCGAGTTCTATGGTTCGAGATCTGAGGAGGATCCTCAGGAGTTTATTCGGCAGATACAGCGAACTATGCAGGTGCTTAGGGCCTCGGAGACAGAGTCAGTTGTGTTAGCTTCTTACCGGTTACGCGATATTGCGTTGAACTGGTTTGAGTCATGGGAGTTGTCTAGAGGTGTGGATGCTCTTCCAGCTGTTTGGGATGAGTTCACAGAGGCTTTCCTTGATCACTTTTTGCCTCCTGGGATGAGGAGAGCCTACGTGGATAAATTCCTGACATTAAGACAGAATGGGAGGACTATCAGAGAGTACAACCTGGAGTTTGACTCATTGGCTAGGTATGCGCTCACCATTGTGGCTGACATGGCAGACAGAGTTCATCGCTATGTGATGGGGCTAGACCGTTATATGATTCGCATGCCCGGAGTGGCCGCCCTTCACGTGTATGGATATTGCCAGGATGCAGGCTTATGTACAGGGGATAGAGGTCAGATAGAGAGAGGATCAACCAGACCCAAGCCAGCCCAAGAGGGCCAAAACAGCAGGGTTCCAGGGTAATTTTCGAGGCGGGCAGCCTCAACAGCAGGCTAGGTCCACATTTCAGCCGGTACAGAGTGCTCCTTCTCGGTTTCTGGCAGGAGGTTTGATCAGCCGGGTTATTTAAGAGCAGGTCAGGGCTCCAGGACTTTGGGGTTTCAGGGAGGCAGAGACCGTAACCGATCGAGACCGCCCGTATCTCGATGTGTTCGATGCGGTAGATCTCACCCGGGCGAGTGCCGTACTACTTCGGGAGCTTGTTTCTCTTGTGGCCAGCAGGGCTATATGAAGAGGGATTGTCCGACCAGAGGCGGCGTGGGTGGTATGGTTCACCGGCGGTCGATTCTTTGGGTCTTCTTCTTACGTGGTTATCGCCACGAGGCGGGGTGTTTACGGACCGACATGCCGCGACATAGGTCGTGGTGGAGGTTCTAGTTCTAGCGGTCCACAGAACCGCATATATTCCTTAGCCAGCCGGCAAGATCAGGAGGCTTCCCCGGATGTTGTCACAGGTACATTATTGATTTCATGATGTGGCATTTATGCTTTGATAGATCCAGGTTCTACCTTATCCTATGTGTCCCCTCTTATTGCTGGTAGAATAGGGATAGAGCCTTTTGAGGTAGCTACGCCAGTGGGTGATTCGGTGTTAGCTGAGCAGGTGTACAAAGATTGCTCGGTGTTTATATACAGTCGTCAGACCCTAGCATTGTTGATAGAGTTGGAGATGACAGATTTTTGACGTCATTATGGGTATGGACTGGTTGGCTTCTTGTTATGCCAACGTTGACTTTAGAGACAGGTTGGTCTGGTTCCAGTTTCCCGGTGAGCCGGTTATCGAGTGGAAGGGCAACACAGCGTCGCCGAGGGGTAGGTTTATTTCTTATCTCAAGGCTAGGAAGATGGTGCAGAGAGGGTACATCTATCATCTGGTTTGGGTATTCGATCTGAGGGTGAGTGCAGTTCTTGATCGATTTGGCGGTTAGAGAGTTTCGGATGTATTCCTGGATGATCTCGAGTATCCTCCGAGAGGAGATTGAGTTTTGTATTGATATGTTGCCAGACACTCGACCTATATCTATTCCGCCGTACAAGATGGCACCTGCTGAGTTGAGGGAGTTAAAGGACCAGCTGAAAGATTTGCTGGAAAAAAGGCTTTATTAGGCCTAGTATTTCTCCATGGGGAGCGCCGGTTTTGTTTGTAAAGAAGAAGGATGGGACGCTGCGTATGTGTGTTGACTACAGGCAGCTGAATAAGGTAACCATCAAGAATAGATACCCCCTCCCCAGGATTGATGATTTGTTTGACCAGTTGCAGGGTGCGAGATGTTTCTCCAAGATAGACCTGCGGTCTGGTTATCATCAAGTGCGAGTTAGAGAGGCAGATATCCCAAAGACTACATTCAGGACCCGGTATGGGCACTATGAGTTCAGGGTGATGTCTTTCGGTTTGACCAACGCTCTAGCGGTATTTATGGATTCGATAAACCGGATGTTCAAGCCATTTTTGGATACGTTTGTTATAGTATTCATTGATGACATCCTGGTTTATTCGCGCACAGAGCAGGAGCATGCATATCACGTGAGAACGGTACTTGGGGTCCTCCGGAGCCGACAGTTGTTCGCCAAGTTCTCCAAGTGTGAGTTTTGGTTGACCTCAGTGACATTCTTGGGGCACATTATCGGGGCTGACGGTGTTCAGGTTGATACGACAAAGATTGAGGCGGTCAAGTCTTAGCCGAGACCTACTACTCCGACGGAGGTGCGCAGTTTCTTAGGGCTGACAGGTTATTATCGTAGGTTTGTGGAGCAGTTTGCTTCGATATCAGCACCATTGACTAGGCTGACTCAGGAAGCAACTAAGTTCCAGTGGACAGAAGCTTGTGAGAAGGGCTTCCAGTTACGGAAGGAAAAGTTGACGACGGCTCCAGTTATTACTCTTCCCGAGGGGTTAGAGGGCTACGTGATTTATTGTGATGCCTCGGGTATCGGGATAGGGTGCGTATTGATGCAGCACGGCAAGGTAATAGCCTATGCTTCTCGGCAGCTACGGAAGCATGAGAGGAATTACCCTACTCACGACTTAGAGTTGGCCGCAATTATTCATGCCTTGAAGATTTGGAGACATTATTTATACGGGGTTCATGTGGATATTTATACAGACCACAAGAGCCTCCAGTACATCTTCAGGCAGAGGGAGCTGAACTTACGACAGAGACGGTGGTTAGAGTTGCTGAAGTATTATGATGTTGATATCCTATACCATCAGGGAAAAGCCAACGTGTTTGTAGATGCGTTGAGTCGTAGATCGATAGGGAGTCTGTCAGAGGTTCAACCAGATAGACAGGACATGGTCCATTAGATCCATCAGCTAGCAAGCCTTGGGGTTCGGTTGGTCGATACCGATGATAATGGGGTACGGGTTTGTGAGATTGCCAAGTCTTCCATCATTGAGGAGGTGAAGAGGCGACAGTATGAGGACCCAGTTATGATACGATATCGAGATACGGCTCTTCGAGAGGAGGAAACTTTATTTGAGGTAGCGCCTGATGGGGTGCTAAGATTCGAGGGCAGATTGTGTGTTCCCGATGTTGCAGGACTTCATCAGCAGATTCTGGGGGAGGCACACAGTGCTCGTTACTCTATTCATCCGGGGTCGACTAAGATGTACCATGACCTCAGATGTATGTATTGGTGGGATGGCCTGAAGAGGGACATGGCAGGGTTTGTTGCTCAGTATCCGAATTATCAGCAGGTCAAGGTTGAGCACCAGAAGCCCGGTGGGATATTGCAGGTGATTGATATTCCGACATAAAAATGGGAGGTGATCAACATGAATTTTGTTACAGGGTTACCTTGTACTCAGAGGAAGTGTGATTCCATCTGGGTTATTGTAGACAGGCTGACGAAATCAGCCCACTTTCTTCCAGTCAGGACTACGTATTCGGATGAGGAATATGCTAGATTGTATATCAGGGAGATTGTGAGACTGCACAGAGTCCCTATATCTATTATATCAGACAGAGGAGCCCAGTTTACGGCTAACTTCTGGAGGTCTTTCCAGAATGGGTTAGAGATACAGGTGAGTCTCAGTACTGCGTTTCATCCTCAGACCGACGGGCAGGCAGATCGTACTATCCAGACACTTGAGGATATGCTGCGGGCCAGTGTTATTGATTTCAGGGGTAGCTGGGAGGATCATTTTCCTCTTGTGGAGTTTGCTTATAACAACAACTACCACTCTAGTATTCAGATGACTCCATATGAGGCTTTGTATGGGCGGAAGTGTAGGTCGCCGATTGGTTGGTTCGACGTGGGCGAGGTTCAGTTAGTTGGCCCAGACTTGATTCACCAGGCTGTGGATAAGGTGAAGCTTATCCAGGAGAGACTGTTAGCAGCTCAGAGTCGGCAGAAGTCTTATGCAGATAATCGGCGTTAACATTTGGAGTTTCAGGTAGACGATTGGGTCTTCTTGAAGGTATCACCCATGAAGGGTGTGATGAGGTTCGGAAAGAAGGGGAAACTCAGCCCAAGGTACATTGGGCCTTACCAGATCACCCGTAAAGTAGGAAAGGTTGCTTATGAGTTGGATCTGCCATCGGATTTAGAGGCGGTACATCCGGTCTTATATGTTTCTATGTTACGGAAGTGTATCGGAGATCTATCGAGAGTTTTCCCAGCTAGCGAGGTCCAGGTGACAGAGGGATTATCGTATGAGGAGATTCCCATAGCTATACTCGTTCGCCAGGTCAGGCGACTGCGGACCAAGGATGCGGCTTCCGTCAAAGTCTTGTGGCGGAATGATAATAAGGAGGATATGACTTGGGAAGCAGAGGAGGACATGTTGTGTAAGTATCCTCACTTATTCTCTACACCTTCAGGTAATTCATTTCCCTTACTTGTCAAGTTTTAATTGAAGTATTTTGCTTAAGTGCTATTATGTGGCCACATGTGGCATTATTGGTAAGCAGGGGTTGTAAAAGGAGACTATTTCGCTATCTATAAGATTGACTCCGAAAGAACATTCGGGGAAAAATGTTTCTAAGGGGGGAAGAATATTACACCCCGTAATTCCAGGACATGTTTATAAGAACGTACGTAAGAACTAAAAAATGTTAAGATTTGAGACTAGTAAAAATTTATCGGAATTATGGAAATGTCGGGAAACGAAATATTGCGACGAATGGGAGGGTGAAACGTGTCACCCCCTTGGTTGGTCTTGGTCGAAATTGACCATGGGTATAATGGTCATTTGACCAATGTAAAGATGAACAAGTCTTGCAAGCTAGAGCTTGATATATTTGACTAAGTCAAATAGCCACTTGACTTGATATTTAAATCCCATTCATCCAAGCCACACATTTGTTCTAATCTAGACCCTCCACGTTGTTATATAACCACACTAGTAGCAAGACAAGGCTTTTTACACTTAGAAAAATTTAGAGAAATCTTGTTCTTGCTTGAAGAGCTCTCGGGTTAGGGGTCCCTTGAAGGAGAATTTTTTTTGTTTGTGGTTCAATAATCCCAATACTTTAAACCAAGGTTCCTAAGGGTATTGTAAGGGTATCTCAATAGAAAGATCCCGAAAAGGTGTCGTTTTTGCATTAGTCGCAAGGTGAAAACCTAAGTCGCTTTCATAAGTTTGGATTGGAAATTGAAGGAAAGTTGTTTGTGAACTTCTAAGGGCTTCAAGTGGCGGATTGGAGTGTCAAGGAGAGGAGCTAAGTTGCTAAGGAGCGACTTCGGATCTTGAAGTTGGATTAAGGCTTGTCAAGGTAACAATCTTGTTCTCTTAGTGTTATAAGATTACATATTGTTGTAGTTATACATTTTAACAAGCATGAGATATATGTATTGGAGATTTATAAGTGTTATGGATATTGGAAGCGTAAATCCGAAATGACCTTGTTAGCCATTTGAAATTGAAATACAATTTGGTCGATAATTAGAATCGTCGCATGTTATCTAATTGAAGATTGTAGTTGTTATAATCGATTGCAGCTATTAAACATGTTAGACTAAACAAATTGGATTGAAAAAGAATTGGAAAAGACTTTGTGTTGTTGTACCTCAATTGCCGAGAATGACATTGTCTTTTGGACTAGTTTGATATCAATTGTGGGGAAGAATTTTACACGTCTTGTTAGGCGTGTAATCCCCTTTGTTAGCTACATTGTTGAGCCTTAAATGTGGCATGTTTGGTTATTGAATTCGGGCCTTGAAAAAGGTGGAAAAGTACGTAGAAACAAAGGAAGTGTTGTCCGATTTTCCATAGAATTTGGTGACTTTACACTTAGAATATTCTACGTTTGAAGCTAGAAGTTAATAGACGTATTATGGTCATTATAGGTTGACATACTACGTACGGCATATTGGACTTAGCAAGTGGATTGAACCGAAGAGGTATGTGGAACTTTTCTTATCTCTTGAGCATGGGTAGTTATAAATGTATAGTACGGTAGACGTACGAGCTTTAAATGAATTCAGTTTCATTTGGTATCCTTGACTTGTTTTAGGAATGTACAAGTTGGTTGAGTTACAGAATTAACTCTCTTGTTTTTAAAAGGATAAGAATGCCTTAGTGTCTAAAACATAAAGTTAGTATAACAGCTTTATGGGAAGTTGGTTATAATAACTTTATGGAAAGTTAAAAAGAATGGTTTACTCAAGTGATATAAATAAAGATAAATGGCTTGAAATGAAGAAAGGCATATTGATTTGAAGGCATCAATTGCTTAAAGTTTTAAAGTAAAAAGTCACTTGATTTAGAAGCCTATAAATGTATTTTTAAAAGGTATTGTGACTTGTCTTGAAAAGTAGAAATGACATGATACTACGGTTATTAGTATCTTGGAGTTTTATATGAAAAAAAGTCATTTTAAAAGAATAGAAGTACGTAGTACTTTGGGTTAAATTTCCGGATCTTTCATGATACGATAGTGCCTTAAGTTAAAAGAAATGAGAGTGTATGCTAATTAAGTCAAAGAGAAGTTAAGGGGTTTCTTAACTTGTTTATGTTATTATAGTAGCCAGTTGTGCTTGTGATATATTGTTCATTACGGGGTCATTCCCCGGGCTTGTTGCATTTGCATATTCCGTGGATTTGCTACCCACGATGCGAGGAATACCTCATGCAAGTCCGTAGGGCTCATACGGGTGAAATAGTCCTATGCGGGGCGGACAAGTCCTATGCGAGGAAATTACCTCATGCGGGTCCATACAGCCTATGTGGGTGAAATAGTCCCAGGAGTAGGATTGCGTGATAATACTACGGGCGGATGACCCTAGGTTAATCACATGTTTCCTATTTTTAAACCGGAAATGTATATTTTGTTAATCTAATTGTTAGTAAGGCACATTATACTGTTAATTTGATTACCATACATGTCTCCAGCTTTATTTTAGACTTATGATGTAAATTGCAGTATTTTCCAGTTTTACATACTTGGTACATATTGTGTACTGACCCCCTTTCCTCGGGGGGCTGCATTCATGCTGTAGGTAGGGGTAAGCAGGTGGTGGATCCTCATTCTTAGGATCACTGATCAGGTGTCAGAAGCTCCATTTCTCCGGAGGCTTGTCTTTTGGTACGGTTTCCCTGATGTTGTAGATTTATGTATATTCAGGGGGATGGCGGGGCCCTGTCCCGTCACATTTGTTATTCTCAGAGGTCTGTAGTCATATCTTGTGGATTGGGTTGTAAGAACAAAGATGTAACTGTTTTTATTTTTTTGGGTTATGTATATTTCTCGGAAGGTGGCCTTATCGGCTAGCCTGTTGATATTTTTACTGTCTAATTATTTTATGAGTTTATGTATGTCCCGCTGCTATTCTATGATGTATACCTGTAAGGGGTGCCTAGGTAGGGCACCAGTCGCGGGCCCGGGGTCGGGTCGTGACAGAAACCCAACCACTTATTATGCTCGTATTTTCTCAAGAGACGGATCAATACGAGGAAGTGGAGAGGCAGACCTGAAATAGGCATTCAAAAGCATTCAGATAAACAAAGGGGATGAAGGGCTAGAATATGAGGATTTATGTATGTACCCCGATGTTGAATTATCTGTGGGGTACAAGGTGCCCAAATTTGACATGTTCGATGGAAAGGGGAATCCCCGAGCTCATTTAAGGTCATATTGTGATAAATTGATTGGAGTTGGAAAAAACCAAGCAATCATCATGAAACTATTCATCAGGAGTCTAACCGGCGAGGCGCTGTATTGGTACACATGCCAAGACCCTCGAAAATGGAACCGTTGGAATGCCATGACGCAGGATTTCATGGATAGATTCAGATTCAACACTGACACGGTCCTAGATAGATTTTATCTGATGAATCTGGAGAAAAAATCCACTGAAACTTTCAGGAAATACGCCATGAGATGGCGGTCAGAAGCAGCAAAGGTCCAACCTTCAATGGCAGAGAATGAAATGAGCACCCTGTTTCTGCAGTCCTTAAAGGACGCGACGTATTATGGAAGGATGATCAGTGTAATTGGGAGAAGTTTCACAGAAGTAGTAAGAATGGGCGACTTTGTGGAGGAAGGTATTAAAACAGGCAGGATTACAAACCTAGCAGCCCTACAAGCAACTAGCAGAACAATCCAGTCAGATTCCATCGGAGGTACCTCACAGAGGAAAAGAGATGCATCACCCTCTATCATGGTCATTCAGGAGCATAGGCCAGAACAACTTTCAGTGTATCATATCCACCACCTTCCTACTATAACCAAAATCCTCAAAACTCCACAATCGTATTATCAGCATTGCGCTACCTCATATCCTGTTTACCATACCCAATCAGCATATCCAAATCCCTCATACTCACCGCAGTCACGAACCCGTACACCAGACGGACCCAAACCCCGCATAGATGCCGAAAGAAAACAAACCAAAACCTATACACCTTTGGTCGAATCTCTAGCCCAAGTATATGAGAAGCTAAAAGCCGCAGGAATACTCCAACCGATTCCTAGAAATACCCCCAGACCTACTTCCAGAGGGCACAATAAAACTAAACATTGTGCATACCATTCCGGTGCCGAGGGACACGACGTTGAAAATTGCTATATACTCAAGGATATAATAGAGGAGTTAATCAAAGAGGGAGTGATCCAAATGAAAGATGCTCCTCTCAATGTAAACAATAAACTTTTTCCCGGTTATGAAGACGCCCATGTGAACATGATTTCTGAAGATGAAGAAAGCAGTCTGAAAGGGACTATTATGCCAGCCCGGAAAGGGCAGAGAGTTGAATCATCGACCAATCGCCAGAAAAAAGAAGATGCTCCTTGCCGGAGATTGTTTAACCGCTGAATGAGTCATTTGTCTAGTTATGTGTTGCAAGGGACGATCCTGCTCAAGACCCAGCCATCGAAGATGCAGAGCAAGAAGACATTTTGAACAAGTGGACTTGTGCCCATGTCTTGGTCCTCCGAGAATCTAAAAAAATATGCAGTTAGTTTAATATATTTTGCTTTTTTTCTTTTGTAATGTGAACTACGTCTGACCTGATTCCCTTGGTGGGATACGTAGGCGGCCATATCGGCTTCGGTCCCACTTTTAGAAAAATCACAATCCCTTTTTGCTTGTAATTTGAACTACGTTTGACCTGATTCCCTTGGCGGGATACGTAGGCGGCCATATCGGCTTCGGTCCCACTTTTTTATAAAAAATAAATAAATTGTAACTCCCTTTTATTTGTAAAATTGAACTACGTTATGACCTGATTCCCTTGGTGGGATACATAGGCAGCCTACATTGGCTTCGGTCCCATCTTAAAAAATATTGCAACCCCTTTTCACTTGTAATGAACTACGTTATGACCTGATTCCCTCCTGGGGATATGTAGGCGGCCTAAATAAGCTTTGGTCACACCATTAGAAATTTTTCTCCACTTACTTTGCAATAACAAAATACACCCTTTTGGTAGGGTAGACAAACAATCCCCTACAAGACTCGTTTAAAACTGGGACAATTTTGGATAATCCGATAAAACTTTTATTAAATACACGCTTTGTCACAAACGATAAATGTTTTCATTAACATCTAGCCAAGACAGGAAACCAGGCATGGGTTATAAGTCTAAACAAGGCAGACGTCCGAGCATCAAGAGTCAAAGCTGGAAAGTCAATGCGAATCAACCGCCCCCCAACAAACTAACAAGTTTTCTTTGAGCACAGGTTCTTCATAACAGAAGCAGAAAAGGCAGCAACAATCAGGTCCAGCATATCGGCAGTCACAAGTCATCACAACCCATGCGGTTCACAAACGCATAAACAACAACATTATTGCCGCTCATGCGGTGCAAAAACTCACAACATCCAGATCAGAAACACCATTGCAACCTATGCGGTTCATAAACGCACTACGTCCGTGCAAGGACATCATCTCAGCATTCGCAGCATTCAGCAAAGTCCGTGCAAGGGCGACATCAGCATCAAAATCATGACACCTCTATGCAAGGGCGCCTACACATCATACAGGGACGATATCTCTACCTGCAGAACTATATTTTTATATATTTATCACTTTGTTTTAACAATTATGCGCTAATTATTTCTTAAGCTTGCAGGAGCATTAATTCGCAGGGACGAGAGCATCAACACAGTGACACCTTCATCATCATTGACAATGACGTCTTCATAAAAAATGACATCATCAATAGTACGTCCAAAACGACGCCAAGTACGAAAATGACGCCAAGTCCGAAAATGACGCCAAGTACGAAAACGACGCCATGTCTGAAACGACGCCAAGTCCGAAAATGACGCCAAGTCCGAAAATGACGCCATATTCGAAATGACGCCAAGTTCGAAAATGACGCCAGGTTCGAAAAAGACGCCATGTCCGAAAAAGACGCCATGTCCGAAAACGACGCCAGGTCTGAAAGCGACGCCATGTCCGAAAACGACGCCATGTCCGAAAACGACGCCATGTCCGAAAATGACGCCTAGTCCAAAAATGACGCCAGATCCGAAAACGACGTCATTGTCCGAAAATGATGCAAGGTCCGAAAATGACGCAAGGTCCGAAAATGGCGCCAAGGTCCGAAAATGACGCAAGGTCTGAAAGCGACATCACGTCCAAAGACGACATCACCAACATGTCAGTATTCGCAGTGGTAACATGTCCGTGCAAGGACGACATCTCATCATTTGCAGCATCACATTACTCAAGATGACATTTCTACTCACATTCCTTATATATACTCATGCTTTACCATTCTTATCTTAGTAGTTATGCACTAACTTCTTCTTGAGCTTTAGTCTACATGATACTCAATTCAGAGGAGCAGTTGCGACTAGGATGACATATCCACATTCGCAGCGGAAACACGTCCATGCAAGGATGACACCTCAGCATTTACAACATCATATCAACACAAGAATGTCATGAACGGGGTCGTTAGCACGCTAGCCAGGCCAACATCTCTATTCTTAGAATTGCATTTCTTATATATCCATGCCTTATCATTTTTCCCATAACAGTTATGCACTAACCATTTTTCTTAAGCTTTAGCATGCAGGAGCAGAAGCACAACGTGGATTTTTCTCGTACAGCGAACTGGGCAATTTGTTGGGGAGGCAGTCTTTCGAATAAATGGTAGGAGCGGCCTCGAGCGTCGGTCCATTCATCCCACATCACCAATAACCCAGTGTTGTCATAACTCGACACTGGGATAAATTTTAATTTTGTGTCAGCCCATTTGTCAGTCGTTTCTTAATTTTTCGACACCAACAATCCAGTGTCATCATAATCCTACACTGGGAGATTTTTTTTCAGCGCCAACCTTAGTTTCAAGAGTGTCACCATAGCAGCCAGTGTCATCATAATTCAACACTGGGACAATTTTTGAATCCGCATCAGCCTACCTTTAGTGTTTTACCACGGTAGCCCAGTGTCGTCATAACTCGACACTGGGGCAAATTTTGAGCCCACGGTAGTCCAGTGTCGTCATAACTCAACACTGAGACAAATTTTGAGCCCGCGATAGCCAGTGTCGTCATAACTCGACACTAGGACAAAGTTTGAGCCCGCGATAGATCAGTGTCGTCATAATTCGACACTAGGACAAATGTTGAGCCCGCATTAGCCTAGTGTCGTCATAACTCGACACTGAGATAATTTTTGAACCGGCATTTGCCCTTGTTTTTCTTAATCTTTGCTTTAATTTTGAGGATAGAGACAAAATTGGCTATAAGTCAACATCTTTGTCTGAAGACTCTTCCATCATCTCCAGTCAAAGAGGAACAAGTTGGTGACACTCAATTTTGACCCTCTCGTCCAATCATTAACTATAAAATTACACTAATTTTTAGAATAATCTTAATAATAATAATACATGCATAAACACAAAATACATAAATAAATAATTCAAAAATGACATCCCAAGCATTAAACACTCCATAAATAATATGTCCGCGTTTAGCATTTTAATAATAAATACATAAATAAATAAACAATTTAATAATGGCGTCGCATCAAGCATTCCTTAAAATTATATCCACATTTATTAAAACCCAAAATAATTTTATAATTATTATTTGCAATTTAAACCCTCATTAAATCAATTTTAATTTAACATCGCGAAGTAATTTTATAAACGTACAAATACGCAAGTAAGAATTTTCATAATGGCGTCGCATTTATAAAGCATTAAACAATCTTTAAATATCATGCCCGCATTTGTTATTCTTAATAATACTCAAAACAATTTTTATGAATATCATTTATAATTTAAATCCCTTTTTTATTTCCACTAAATCTAAACTAAAATTCTACCCTAAATAAATTCCTTAAGGAAACACTACCCAAACCCAAACCAATTAAAAAAAAACTCATCCAGCTGAGCCCAAATAAAATGGCCCAACCGGATGAAGCCCAAGTCCTCAACCTTTATTTCCCATCTTTAACACAAAATCCACAAGAAAAAAAAGAAACCTAATCCCATTTTCCACCATTTTACACTAACGCAGCCACACAAAATCAAGCTCCAAAATATTTCATAACCAAAATCCACACTTCCCATAACAAGAATCATCCTTTTACCACAAATAAACTCTCCCAAAACCGTCACAAATCTCCAAAGTTTTACACCAAATCTCATAAAGAATCTCCCTAAAATAAGCGTAAAATCAGTCCAAAATTGAACACGAATTCAAAAAAAAATCGCATCAAAGTTGGCACCAAATTCAGCCCAAATCGCCATAAAAACATTACCAGAACTGGAACCCCTATCGTGACTATATATATAGCGATTTAGACATTCAGAAGGGCATACAAAATTAGGGGAAAAAATAAAAGAACCATTGAATATCAGGAAGCATCTATAGAAAATCAGTCTAAAAAATCATAAACCACATAGAGTAGTCAATCGGGGAAATTCGCAATGAAGCATTAAGAATCAACCGTCATTCTCTAAGAAAAGCTTTGATTTTTCTCATTCACGTAGCGAGACAATCCGAGTGGATCGGCGACTTGATACGCTGTCTCGGTTCGCTTCCCGGAGAAGGTAAACTCAAATTCCTCTCAAATTCATTTCGTATTTCTGTGTGTTTGGATGTGAAACGTGTGTTAGTTTTGTTCATACATGTTGTTGTAATGCACGAATATGATGCTGAACGGTTTGCTTAATTAATCTGGGTATATTCGTGCCTTAAGCTGTCGACTAGATTTTATATTTAATGCGATGTGCCGAAGATGATTATTGGTAAAATCAATAATATTGTTTAAAAATCACTTTGTCTAGTTGAGTGTTTGGAGGGGTTCTTATGAATAGCATGATTAAAATGGTGTGAGCACACTTTAATATGAATGGTCATATATGTTTAAAGTGTCATTCGGTTAGTTATAAAAAAATTATAATTCCTCGCTTGTAAAGAGATTAACTGTAGTACCTTGATTGTTGGGTAGAGATTATGATACCAAAGTCAAGGATTAACTTCACTAATATTTAAAAGCAATAAATCCAAATTATTAAGAATTCTCACTAATATGATACTACCATGATTTTTATTAAATAAGACATTTAGTTTTATCCATTACTACAACAAGGTGCATTACTTTAATGTAATACAACTCGTTTGACCTTAAGGGAATTTTTAAATTTAGGTGCTCTTTTTCTAAATATGCGCCCATGTTTAAGTTGTCTGGTTAGGAGTACACATCTTACTTTTGTTTCTGAAACTGTCAATAGTGAGTCTCCCCTGTATTCTTTTTATCCTATGCATATCATAAGGCCTGGATTTGTAAAATTTGTTTGATTATGGTTTGGGTCTGTTTGCCCTTTTAATTGTCGAATAAAGTGATTATGTGTTTAAATCTGATGCCAATTCATTATTTAATAAGGTGTTGGAAATATACTAATCCTTATCTTTTCTTATTTTACATGAAATGCATCGGAGCCAAATGAAGTCTCATTGCGAGATTCATCGCGACTTTCATCATATGAAGACCTGCATCTTACGTGCTTCATCCTCTCCGCATCAGAAATTCCAAAACCACAGGCGAAGGGCATCACCATTCTTCGAGTCATTTTATCAATGTCGGCCCCGCCCCCATTCATTTATTGTAAATTAATTGCATAACACTAACATTATACTAATAGGACATTTAGTACATTTAAGCTTGGAGTCACTATTAATAAATAGTTTGACATTATGAGTTTATTCCCTTTAAGTTAATCATTTTAGGATTGTCATGCATTGCTTAAGTTGCATTAAACCATTTTAATAATTTTCATATGCATAATTATTTCGACAGCTAATGTGTTATTTTAACATGAGAAACCTAGTTTTCATAAAGCATTATTAGCATAGTTGCATATATTTCTTTAAGTAATTTATAAATACATGCTTTCATCCAAAGTTAAATTTGCATAACTCTTTTACCAAAAATGCTTTTTTATACACTGCAAATGTTCTTCTTACTTTCTAGTATGCATTTTCTAGCATAAATAATTACCCTAGGTTTGAATGGACAACCGCAAGTTAGCGGATCCTTTAGGGTGCCTAACCCCTTCCCTTTAGGATAATAAAGAACCCTTGTCCAGAATCTCGCATAGCAGACCATTAAATGGAGTTAGTGTTGACTTTAACCTAGTTGATATTTAGGTGTCCTAATTCACCCAAACTAATTAGGTGGCGACTCCGCGAACCCTTTTAGCATACCCATTTTATCACTTTTTGCACTTTTACTTTTATTTTATCACTAACTCAGCAGGATTCGTGAGTGGAATGTCGCAGTCGAAAAAGGGCGTGACAGTTATACCAAATTATATTAGCTTAAGATAGAAATATTCATTCATTAATTTTGGTTAAGGAACATCTAAATGATACATGTCATTCATTCTTATGTTTTTCGTCATGATACAAACACTATTCTTATGCATTTAAAGTTGTATTATGAAAATGAAGATGCCTATGTGACCAATGTTATACCGCATTTGTATAACATGTAGGAATATGTATTAGGATCTCAGAGGCATTTACTGCTGGTCGACTGTTTCTGTTTCCGATATTGTTATATTCCCGTTATGCTGTTATTCATGCCTGATGTCACCCACATTCTATTTGTTTCAGAGTTGCATTCTGGTCGTAATACAGTATTTTTTCATATGTATATGGGTATGGCGGGGCCTTGTCCCGACCCTTGATGTCATGTATTCCTTAGAGACTTGTAGATGATGTCATGTGGGTGTAGTATACTTGTATGGCCTTGTCGGCCTTGATATGGGTATATGTATATATATATATAAGTGAGTTTCCTGATTAAAAGTTTCTATAATCTTGTTCGGCTTAGTCCGTAGTTAATTCTGATTAGAAGTTGGTTGTACGAAAGGCGATACCCGGCGGGCGGGATCCGAGTGCCCGTCGCGGTCCTCCGATTTGGATCGTGAAAAATACCAATAGAGTGTTCATTGTAATGGACAACCAAGGACAAACATATAATGATCCAGAGGAAGTTGCCAAATATTTTACTAATTTCTATACAAAGCTACTGGGCACTAGAAAAGAGGATATAAATGATGTATGCAACAACTTGGTCAGGCAGGGGCCAAATTTATAAGAGGACCAAAGATCACAGTTAACACAAATTATCAATGAGGAGGAGATTAAGAATTCACTTTGCGCTATACAAGGGAATAAATCACCATGCTCATTGTTGGGTTCCGGGGCTACGGAAAAGTAAAAATAAGTAAGATTAAAAATTAAATAGTTGGAATAGTGAAAACAGTTTCTGGATGTTGCCTTCAATGTTGTGTCAATATCTGTGGAAACATCGTGATAAAACAGTTATAAACCTTTAAAGAGTAAATGCAACGGAAAGTAAAAGACACAAGGTTTATATTTTCAAGGGTATATATTAATATATCCCTTGATGGTCAATGACCGAAGTATTGTATATATTATATACAATTACAAATGAATTTCTTTTTACAAGATTGAGCAATAAATGCGGAAAAAGAAATTACAAACAAAAGTGAAGTCG
This sequence comes from Przewalskia tangutica, assembly GCA_029844215.1. Classification (NCBI taxonomy): domain Eukaryota; kingdom Viridiplantae; phylum Streptophyta; class Magnoliopsida; order Solanales; family Solanaceae; genus Przewalskia; species Przewalskia tangutica. Next base: position 47,735,479 of record CM056723.1, read on the forward strand.
CAAATGACTTCAGCCTAAAGTTAAAAAGATCTTAAAAAGATAAATACAACATCTTCATTACAATTGCTTGAACTATAAGCTTGATCTAGAATCCGGGCAGCAATATTAATGTGGGACTAGATGTTGTTATACTACTTTAGGCTAAGTGTGTTAATCCAGTTTCTAAGGTGAATATGTGAGAGCTCTCTTGGTGATTCTTATCGTTTAATTCTGGATATAGATACTATGAAGTTCCCCTCTATTTATAGTGTGAAACTTCCCTTGAAATCCTCATTGTTTGGTTGCGGAGGTTGAGTAAAAGAAGGCTGCAGCTTGGACCGGTTCTTCCTCCATGAAAAGCTCAACGTTCTGGACTTGGTCTTTACGCTGCTTCTTCTCCAAGCTTTGACTGTTTATTTTACCACGTTTTAAACACATCATCATTGTAAGCTTTCCTAGGTCATTTTTTACTCACAGTAACACAACCTGTTTTGGCCGAAAGAATAGGCAAAATCGTTACAGAGATGTTGTCAGAAATGTTGTCACAACATCGCAGGCAACATCTTTATATTCATAAGAGATGTTGTCCTGAGAAACTACAGATATTGTCACAACATCTATCCAACATCAACAATCTCCCCCTTTTTGCCTTTCTTCACAAAACTCCATTCAAAACAAAAATGACTAGGATACTGATTCTCGATGTAGTCCTAACAGACTAAGAATCAGTAGTATCAGTGCCATGCTCCCCCTTAACCTGCAGTTGAAAATTTTAAGTAGTGTTGTATTGATGATTTGATTAGATACAGGTTGTCCTGTTCGTCGTGACTTACTTACAGCAAATGCACAATCAGTCAACAGTAAACATTCATAACATTCCACATCAAACAAACATATAACCAGCTCAGTAAGCAGTCATAATGTCTGCAAGAACAGACCAAATATCCCAAAAGAAATATTACAAACCAAAAATTAGTAGTCCATATGTATCAGATTATCAACAACAAACTGTCAACAATTTATCAGTAACTTCATTCATTGAATCAGCACTCAACTCCATCAGCCTGACATCCTTGGCTAGATTGATCAAGTCACAGTAGCTTCCAGCCGTTTTCTGTGACTAATCAATCTGTGCAACACTATCTTCATCTCCATATCAGTAGCAGTCAACAATCATCATCTCAACTCCTCTCCCCCTGCGTCATAGCTTGATTTACTTGGCCCTGCAACATCATTTGCTCCCCTTGTCTCTTTGCTTCCAGCATCTTTGCTTCCAGCAGCAACATTAGCATCATCATCATCTTCCCCTTTTTGTGAAGAAAGTAGGCCCACATAATAGTTCTTGGCTCGCATAAGGTCTTGAATTTGTCTGTCAAGTTCAGCTATGTGCCTCTTGAGCCATTCTTTGGACATAGGGACCTTACTTTGATCAATGTTGCTTGGAATATTGGCAACATCTATTGATGTTTCTGTGTATCATTCTTCTTTCTTCTAGGGTAGGTCGATAATCTTGTCCCTATTGTTAACTACTGTTCGTTGTACTGAGTATACCTCTAGGGCTAGACTCAACTTTTCTCCTTTTGGGGTCTTAAACGCTTGGTTGAGCAGAATTTGGTAAATCAATGAGGGGTATGGAAGGATAGAGTTGCTTTTTCTTTCAGCCAAGTTGGCAACATGGTTGAATATCAAGGTTCCTAAGTCAACTCTCTGATTCCTTCCAATCTTAAAAAGCAGTGATGCTTGATCAAGAGTCACTATTGTCTCGTTAAGGGAGGGTAGCTAGTTATAGATAGCAAGTTTGTGAAATATGGCAAACAATGCAGTGAGTTTTGATGTCACGACCCGACCCGACGGGCTGCGATCCGGTGCCCTAATTGGACACCCTTATACTACTCTGTCACATATAATCAGACTCATACTAAGGGAAATATAGAAATCTATAATAAATCTGCCTCCTGAGGAGTCACAACTAATCAACATATCAAGCTAGACAATCCGACAAGGCCTCCAGTATACATAGGCATAACAAAAACACGTCACAACCGTACAGCTGGCTAAAACACATATACAAAAGCACATATACCACCCACAACTGTCTACAGACCTCTAAGAATAGGATAATGAAATATGACGGGACATGGCCCCGTCGTACCCCTAAATATCCATAAGTCTATAATAGTGAATCTGTACCAAAATGACTAACTCCAGAACAATAGAGCTCCCAAGAAAACAGCTGAGAAGGAATCCTAAGTCGGAGGATCGCCGAACTGAATATCTGTACCTGCGGGCATGAACGCAGCCCCCCGAGGAAAGGGGGGTCAGTACGAAATAATGTATTGAGTATGTAAAACATGAAGTACTGTAAGAAAGATCATAACTGGTCAAAGGATATCATGAGACAAGTATAATAATCATATTACCATTTCAACTGTGTCATATACGAATGAGAGTCAACTGTGCCTTATAAAGTGAGAGTCATATATGTCCATATAAAATCATCACATATACATAAACTGCCCGACCCTCTGGTGAAGGACGCGGTGAAACGTACTATCCTGAGTATCTGTACACGCATCATATGTACATAAACTGCCTGACTTTCCTGGGAAGGACGCGGTGAATATATTAGGTATACTGCCCGACCCATTCTGGGACGCGGTAAAGTCATGTAAGGTATACTGCCCGACCTATTCATGGACGCAGTAAAGTCATATAAGATATCTGCGCGCGTATCTGCCGGCCCGGGACGCGGTGAAATGATATAATCACATTAGCACGAATAGAATATCATGAATAGCTTTATACATATCAAATCATCACTTGTCTCTCAATGGAATAGATAAAAGACACTATCATATCATGTATCATTTTAAAACATCATTTGGAAACTTAATATAATCATTAAATGAACTTTTACTAGAAAATCAAAAGCACTTCTCATGACACATATCTTTAGGAATTAAACTGTGTAGAAATCATGTATGTCTGCCGTACGTTCATTAAATCATGCCAAAAAGAAAGAAGGAAGAGTTTCACATACTTTATCATCTATACCAACTCGATGAATAAAATACATCTCAACTAGTATGTCAACCTATAATAAAGGGTAATACGCCCGTCAATTCTATGATTTCTAGCGTAAGATATATGGAATGACGACTTCCTATTCTATAAAAATTCAGGCAGCACTTCCCCTATTTATATGCAAATCCACAACTTCCAAACAAAGCCAACAATACCAATAAGAAGATACAACTTCAAGATATAACCAATATAATCTCAAACATTCCATTTAATGTCATCATAACACATTCCTTCTCTTTTACATTTATGTAAAACAACAACTACATCAGCCAAGGTGATTTATACACCTATTTCTCATGTTATTCCATCCCCTTAATCGTATTAAAACGTCCCTAATTCGATATCAATATAAAAAATATTCACATGCAAATGCCTTAACTTCAAATTTTTCTTAACACAAATTCCTTCCTTAATCTACAACAACATACACTTCAATTATATCATAAAAAGAAGAATTTTCTTACCTTGAATTTGTCTGAAACAGTCCCAGCAGAATCGGTCCACTATTTCATCGGTTTTGCCCAATTTTTTTTCACTTCTTCAATTTCAAATTGACATGCATGTATTCCATAATTTTAACCCATCATTATTACATGTTTTTCTTCCAAAAATTCATCTCCAAAACCTTGTATTTTCTGGACAGAAATCGGCCCAGCAGTGGCACGATTTACCCACTGTTTTGATGCAATTTCTTGGCTTCTAATTTTGATGAATCATGTAATCTAAGAAGATGAGATAAAACTATAATTTTTGGTAGGGAAGGGGGTGTGTATCGTCCGGGGGAAAGGAAGAGAGGAGAGGAGATGAAGTTTAAAATGAAATAAGGGAAATGAGGAGTTGAAGAGTTTTTCTTAAGGTTAAAGACTAAAATATGAAAATTGTTATTTGCAATAAGGTCTCATTTCTCCTACTAGTCTACTTAAATTAATCCCTCTTCTAAAATAAATCCCACATAACTCCTCTTCCATAAAATCTGAAAATTATAAGTTTGGTCCAATTCCCACAATTTATTAACCTTAGGTCCCACTTCCTCTAATTTCCAAAAATTTCATAAGGTCTCGCATTCTCAATGTCATAATTTTTTATAATACGAAACTAGTCCATAGCGGGAATATACAACTATCAATATAAGTTTCCAACGTCACACCCGTTGTAACCAACTTTTTTCGGGAATCACATCCTCTTGTATACAAATTTCTGTATTAACATATGTAAGTATAATTTATATCCAATATGGGAATCTTACTTCCTTAATGAAGTTCTTAATTATCGCCTTAAACTTACGGGGTGTAACATCCTTCCCCCCTTAGAAACATTCATCCTCGAATGTTCATCATAGGTCTCATACTAGAAATATTTTGACAGAGTCTCCTTTATAACTATGCCTATCCACCTATATTCAGTAAATCAACAGATGCCACACAGGGCTACCATATATCACACATACAATTCTTCAATTACTATAATCAAATAAGGAGTTGAATTTAATTACCTGTAGGCCTAGGGAACAATTGAGGATACTTCTTCTGCGTACGAGGTAAGCTTGTAACGAGGTCCATATTAATCACTTCCCATTTAACTATCTTACTTACTAGTCTTAGCCTGTAACCTTCAAACATCTGCATTATCTGAGGAAGGTACTTTAGAATATTTTGTTGCCATGAAAATATGAGTCTGCATATCTTATAGATAGTCATATTGATTTTCTATATCACCCTGTGGATAGCCATCTGCCTTCATGCAACATAATATTTCCCCATTCCCATATCTACCGCACAGTGATAAATGGTACAACTCTGATTACTACTTTGAACTTGAAGGGGGCAATATCCATTCACCACACTTGCAATACTTGTGTCACCTAGAAACTGAGTTGTAATACCTACATCAATGTTACCGTATCTCCAAAAACAAACAAATAATCCATAGTCTCATATTGTCTATTATCACAACAATAGCATCAGTCTCTTTTCCAACTCTTCTTAGGACATCCCCACTTGTATCTTAAACTCCCATAATCTCTAGAAGAAGAATAAAATCCTAAAAGGTAATCCTGAATACTCTCATCCACCGTGTAGGAACAATATACTACAAAACTCCTAGTTTTCACTTGTCAGCCCAGAAATTAGTAGTTCCACTCCTTGGCTCCTACCATATCTCATGCTCTATTCCATATCTAGCTTCCAACATCATTTTCCATACACGAGAGCATCATTTCTATTGGGTATTTAGAGAATAATGTCCTTTGCAATACATAAAATTATTTCACGATCTGTTAGATGTTCGAAATTTCACTTAAAGTTTAGCACAAGGCTTTAGACATATCAAACAACGATCTAAGTCTTATGCTTCCTTTATCTCTAGGCAAGCACATATCCAACCATGAGGACCAATGCCTCATTCTGCCTTCATCTCTAATTCCAATAAAATCTTGTAAAGACTTTAGGCAACTCATTTATGAAATATTTTGGAGACTTTATAGTTAATAATAGATGGATTAGCATACTTAAAAGAACACTGGTTATCAAAGTAGATTTTTCTTCAAGTGATAGTAATCTTCATTTCCAGACTTCTAATTTATTCCTCACCTTCTTTATCAAATTATTGTAATCCTCTTTCCTTTTCCTTGCCTGAGGTATGAAATAAACTTACCCCTCAGCGCTGCTGTATTCCCCTTCCACTCTATAATTGGCTCGCCTGGAAACTGATATCGAACTAACTTCTCTCTACAATCGACGTTAGCAAAACAAGAAGCCAACCAACCCATACCCATGATAACATCAAAGTCAGTCATATCTAACTCTATCAAATCTGCTAGGGTATGCCGACTATATATGACCACCGAATAATTTTTATATACCCGCTTAGCTATGATCGAATCTCCTACCGGTGTAGCTACCTCAAATGGTTCTATCGACTCAGGTTCTATCCCGATCTACTAGAAACAAGGGGAGATATATATGACAAGGTAGAACCTGGATCTATTAATGCATATACGTCTCAGAAAAAGGTCGATAATACACCTGTAACAACATCTGGTGACGCCTCCTGATCATGCCTACTGGCGAAAGCATATATACGGTGCGAGGGACCGCTAGAACTAGAAGCTCCACCACGACCTCTACCACGACCTGCTGGCATATGAACACCATGCTATACGGGGCGCATAGCTACAAAAGGAGATGAACCAGCAACCGATCCAATAGGCTGCACCATACCACCCGCACTACTTCTATACGGACACTCTCTTATCATATGACGTTGACGACCGCAAGAAAAACACGCACTTGTACCAGAACGATATATCCCAGAATGGGACCTACCACACTGAGAACACTGAGGCAAATGTGTCCCCGACTGAGTAGAACCTCTGTTCCTTTGAGAATCTGAAGCCCTGGAGCTCTGACCGGCTCCGGAATACCCTGGGCGGTCAAATCTCCTACATGTGAACTGTAGGGGAGTACTCTGTGCTGGCTGGGATGAATATCTAACTTGCCGAAATTTGCTGCCTCGAGACTCACGAGAATAACTGCGACCTAGCCTCTTATCTTTGGTCCTGTCATGATCTCTCGCTCGCCGCCTGCGTGTCGGTCCTCAACTCCCTGCGTATATGCCTGGATCCGAGCAATATCCATACCCGGCTAGAGAGCCACCGCCATACAACCATCGATCAAATAGTGGTCCAGCCCCATCACATAGAGATGCACCCTGTCTGCCATATCCGCTAAAAAGTGGGTGAATCAAACTCAAAAGGCTGTACTCTCTAATGCTCCTACCGCTCTGCCTTAAGTTTAAGAACCTGTCAACTCTGGCCCTCTTCATCTCTGGAGGTAGGAAGTGGTCAATGAAGGCCTCTGCAAACTCATCCCATACGACAGGAGGAGCACCCTCGCCCCTAGATAGCGCCCACGACTCATACCAGTTGATTGCTACATCACGCAACCGATATGAAGCCAACACGACCGACTCAATCTTTGAGGCCTTTATTACCCTCAACGTACGCTGCATATGCCGGATGAACTCCTGTGGATCATCCTCGGTCCTTGACCCGAAAAACTCTGGTGGACTACAACTCAAGAAATCACGGACCCTCAAACTATCTGATCTGGGGTCAACTCCTAGTCCATGTCTATAAGTCTGCCCTGCCACTAATCTAGTCAGCAGTTGTACCACATCTCTCATGGATTTATCCTCCGCCCCTGGCTGAGGAGCTGGAGGCTCAGGTGTTGGGGTCTCAGAAACTGGTGATGTTGCCCCTGAACTGGATCCTCTGAAGGTGGCGACGTAGCAGAGCTTGTCGACTGGGGTACAATCTCCGACATAGACTGAGTACGGGATCTGATAACTCTCTGAAACCGACTAGTATCCCCCGCTGTAGATTTGCCCTTCTAGGCCGCTGTCGCCTTCTTCGGAGGCATAGCTGTAAACATATCAAGTCGTCAGAGAGGAATCATCCTAATAACATAGCTCTATTGCACGATCTATGAGATGAATGAATGGAAACCAATCCTAAATGTCCGACAGCCTCCTGCGTATAAGTATGGTGCACAACATACCCATACGCAGGACTCTACCAGACACAGTCTGTAGACATTTCGAGGACTAACTGCTCTGATACTACTTTTATCACGACCTGACCCGACGGGCCGCGATCCGGTGCCCTAATTGGACACCTTTATACTACTCTGTCATATATAATCAGACTCATACTAAGGGAAATATAGAAATCTATAATAAATTTGCCTCTTGAGGAGTCACAACTAATCAACATATCAAGCTAGGCAAGCCGATAAGGCCGCCAGTATACATAGGGATAACAAAAACACGTCACAACCGTACAGCTGGATAAAACACATATACAAAAGCACATCTACCACCCACAACTGTCAACAGACCTCTAAGAATACGATAATGCAATATGATGGGACAGGGCCCCGTCGTACCCCTAAATATGCATAAGTCTATAATAGCGAATCTGTACCAAAATGACTAACTCCAGAACAATGGAGCTCCCAAGAAAATAGCTGAGCAGGAATCCTAAGCCGGAGGATCGCCGAACTGAATATCTGTACCTGTGGGCATGAACGCAGCCCTCCGAGGAAAGGGTCGATGCGAAATAATATCACGAGTATGTAAAACATGAAATCGTAGAAAGATCATAACTGGCCAAAGGATATCATGAGACAAGTATAATAATCAAATTACCATTTCAACTGTGTCATATACGAATGAGTGTCAACTGTGCCTTATAAAGTGAGAGTCATGTATGTCCATATAAAATCATCACATATACATAAACTGCCTGGCCCTCTGGTGAGGGACGCCGTGAAACGTACTATCCTGGGTATATGTACCCGCATCATATGTACATAAACTGCCCGACTTTCCCGGGAAGGACGCGGTGAACATATAAGGTATATCCCGACCCATTCTGGGATGCGATAAAATCGTGTAAGGTATACTGCCCGGCCCATTCAGGGACGCGATAAAGTCATATAAGGTATCTATGCGCGTATCTGCCTGGCCCAGGACGCGGTGAAATGATATAATCACATTAGCACAAATAGATTATCATGAGTAGCTTTATACATATCAAATCATCACTTGCCTCTCAATGGAATAGATAAATGGCACAGTCATATCATGTATCATTTTAAAACATCATTTGAAAACTCAATAAAATCATTAAATGAACTTTTTATTAGAAGATCAAAAGCACTTCTCATGACACATATCTTTAGGTATTAAACTGTGTAGAAATCATGTACGTTCGCCGTACGTTTATTAAATCATGCCAAAAAGAAAGAAGGAAGAGTTTCACATACCTTATCATCTATACCAACTTGATGAATATGATTTGAAAACTCTATGATTTCTAGCATAAGTTATATTGAATGACGACTTCCTATTCTATAAAAATTCGGGCAGCACTTCCCCTATTTATATGCAAATCCACAACTTCCAAACAAAACCAACAATACCAATAAAAAGATACAACTTCAAGATATAACCAATATAATCCCAAACATTCCATTTATGCCATCATAACACATTCCTTCTCTTTTACATTTATGTAAAACAACAACTACATCAACCAATGTGATTTATACACCTATTTCTCATGTTATTACAGCCCCTTAATCGTATTAAAACGTCCCTTAAAAATAGTCTCTAATTCGGTATCAATATCCAAAATATTCACATGCAAATGCCTTAACTCCAATTTTTTCTTAACACAAATTCCTTCCTTAATCTACAAAAACATACACTTCAATTATATCATAAAAAGAAGAATTTTCTTACCTTTAATTTGTCCGAAAAAGTCCCAGCAGAATCGGTGCACTGTTTCATCGGTTTTGCCCAATTTTTCTCACTTCTTCAACTCCAAATTGACATGCATGTATTCCACAATTTTAACCCATCATTATTACATATTTTTCTTCCAAAAATTCATCTCCAAAACCTTGTATTTTCTGGACAGAAATCGGCCCAGCAGTGGCACGATTTACCCACTGTTTTGATGCAATTTCTTGGCTTCTAATTTTGATGAATCATGTAATATAAGGATAGGAGATAAAACTACAATGTTTGGTAGGGAATGGGGTATGTATCGACATGGGTAAAGGAAGAAATGAGAGGAGATGAAGTTTAAAATGAAATAAGGGAAATGAGGAGTTGAAGAGTTTTTCTTAAGGTTAAAGACTAAAATCTGAAAATTGTTATTTGCAATATGGTCTCATTTCTCCTACTAGTCTACTTAAATTAATCCCTCTTCTAAAATAAATCCCACATAACTCCTCTTCCATAAAATTTGAAAATTATAAGTTCAATTTGGTCCAATTCCCACAATTTATTAACATTAGGTCCCACTTTCTCTAATTCTCGAAAATTTCATAAGGTTTCGTATTCTCAAAGTCGTAATTTTTATAATACGACACTAGTCCATAACGAGAATATACAACAATCAATATAAGTTTCCAACGTCACACCCGTTGTAACCAACATTTTCCGGGAATCACATCCTCTTATACACAAATTTCCGTATTAACATATGTAAGTATACTTTATATCCAATATTCGAATCTTACTTCCTTAATGACGTTCTTAATTATCACCTTAAAGTTACGGGGTGTAACATTTGACACAGGACTGCGAGGAGCCCATACAGTGATCAAATTTCCCGTAAGATACTTGATCATAGCATTGAGTTCCTCAACAGTGGGGTTGGATTGATGTTGTCTTTCACTAACAGTTATCCCAAGAGTAGAGTTAATGATATCAGGTGTAAAATTGTATACATTGTTGTATAGGTACACTTTCCCAAATTTCTTCGAGGTAGTGTCCTTAACAACAAGTTTCAGATTCACATAAAACACTCTTATCACTTTCTCACAGTAAGGATTTTTACCAGATACAGAGCTTAAGATCTTTCGACTGCTTAAGAAATCAATTAAACCATTGTTGGAAAATGAAGTTAGATCAATAACTTTCTCCCCTCTAACTACACTATTCTTAAACCAATTTCAGTTACTAGAGCATGATTTCGTTTGAACCATGGAAGAGTAGGGCATTACCTCAGAATCTATTTTAGATTATGTATTTCCTTGTTTGGATGAGGTAGGTGTATGTGTTGCCTTGGATGTTGGGGCAACATAGTCAGGATCCAATTTATCGTCTGTTGACTTTGATAATGAGGCGACATTTTTAGCAAAATTCCAGAAGGTTTTGTGGACCCTTTTTGGAATGAAGTTCCTCAGAGGTATGTCGTCTGACATCTCTTCTTCTTCTTCCTTCTCAGGTTCTGCTTGCGGAGTGGATGCTGAGGGAGTATCGGGAAAACTGTGCACATTGAAATCGGTGTCAGTGCTACTGCTAGTGGTTGTTCCAACAGGGAAAAGTCAACTCTTCAACATGAGAAGTCGATTCTACCCTTGACCTTTTCGCAGTCTGATTGTCACCGAATTGGTTCTCAAAAACCCTTTTTGACCTCCTCGTCGTCATTGTCGATGTTGATTGTCTCGAAGCAAGATTCGAAAACTCAGATGTTGTATCAACATCGATGGGGTTTTCTAAGTCACCTGGATAGCTCACCTATAATGGCTCCTCCGAACCACGCAGGATCATTTCCTGTGTGCAGTTTTCCTTGACTGGTTTTAGGTCATTGATGGGTAAATGTTTGTAAACCTTGTTGTTGTTTGATGAGCTGGTCGACATTGGAGAGTAATCTTCGATGTTGGATGACTTTGGAGAAATGGATATGGGAGACGATTTTGGAGACTTTGGAGTGTTGGAGAAGTTTTTGTTTGGAAGCAATGATGGTGGTGTTTGGGCTTCCATTGATTTGATGGACCGAAATTCGGCTGTGATGTGACAATTTCAAGACAAAAATGGGAGGTTTCATTATGGCTAAATATAAGCATATTTCAACTCATTTTCCTTAAATTTAGATTGTATAGAGAGATTGAAATTCTTTACACACCTAAAACAAAGTCTTTTTATAGCACACAACATCATTTTAAAAATTAAAAATAACGACTCTTTCAAATTTGTTTGAATTAGTCATTTGAGACGTGCAACATACCAAAATAAAGAAAATAATATAATCATCAATGATCAGTATAATGGAAGATGATGTTGCTAATGATGTTGGCAATATTTCAAATTAAAACAAGAACTGTGAGATTCCAAGGACTTACTGATTTAACAGATAATTTTCTGGATATGTTCCCTATGAGACTGATCACTGGACTAATGTTACATTTTTTCATTGTCCTTAATTAACTTAGTTGAACATATATAGATAAAAAAAATAGTTAGGAATTTTCAACCTTCTTTAAAGTACGTGGTACTCCTATAGAATAAGAACAATATCAATCTTAGAGCTTTGCCCTTTTTGTATACATCCAAATATTTAGTATCGCATTCTCATGATACTCTCTTTTTATGATATATATAATGGTTTTATATATATATCATCGCAGAGAACGGTATTACATTCAGACTTTGTCCTTGTGAAGTCATGTTTGATTTTAAACAAAAACGGTGCAAAATCATCACAATACTTATCCTGTATATTAACCCAACAGTAAATGTTACCCAGAATATTAGGACAACATTTCGGACAACATCTACCTAGCTTATCTTATCTTCAAAGAAAGCAAAGACCAAGATATTTCTTCAAGATATAAAATCTATCATGATCTATGAGTTTGGTAAAGATGTTATCTAGTTGAAGAAGAGTATCAACATGTTCAATTTGAACTAGCTATTTTTCCACTAAGTCTCTTAAAAAATGATATCTTATGTCTGTGTGCTTTGTACGTGAATCTGAACAGGATTTTTGAAAATATTAATAGCACTCAGATTATCGCAATACAAAATTATTGAGTTGTTAGAAAATCCATAGTCATCTAGCATATGTCATAACCAGATCAGTTGAGCACAACAACTTCCGGCTACCACATATTCCGATTCGGCAGTCGAAAGTGACACACAATTCTGTTTACGACTGTACCATGAGACTAGATTATTGCCAAGATAGAAACACCCATCACTAGTGCTTTTTATATCGTCTACATCACCGGCCCAATCTGAGTCACTATATCATATTAGATTAGGATTAGTGTCTTTGGAGTACCAAATTCCCAAGTCACTTGTACCGTCAACATATCGAATGATACGTTTTACGACATTAAGATGAGATACCTTGGGACTGGCTTGGAACCTTGCGCAAACACACACACTAAACATGATGTCTGGGCGACTGTCAGTAAGGTATAAAAGGCTACCTATCATAGATTGGTGCAATGTTGGGTCAACATCTTGTCCAACATCGTCTTTACATACCTGTTGCGTAGAGCCCATATGAGTCTTCATGTGTTTAGCATTTTCCAGACCAAACTTTCTAACAAGATTATTGGCGTACTTTCTTTGAGATACAAAGATCCCATCTTCATTCAGTTTAATCTGCAAGCCTAAGAAAAATGTTAGTTCTCCAATCATGCTCATCTCAAATGTTGTCGACATCGCTTTGACAAAGGACTTCAAGAAGGATTTTGAAGTCGAGCCAAATACAATATAATCAACATAGATTTGAGCTATAATTATATCTACACCGTGTCTTTTAATGAATAAAGTTCTGTCAGCTTCTCCACGGGTAAAACCAAACTTAGTTAGACGACCATACCATGCACGTGGTGCTTGTTTTAGTCCATACAAAGCTTTCTTTAGCTTGTACACATGATGTGGATGGTGAGGATCCTCAATTACCTTTGGTTGTTCAACGTATACTTCTTTGTACAGGTATTCATTGAGAAAAGCACCTTTAATATATATTTGGTGCAAGGTAATATTTAAATACCAGGCAATGACAAGAAGCTGTCACGACCCAACCCGACGGGCCGCGAGTGGTGCCCTAGATGGGCACCCTTATACTGACCTGTCACATATAATTAGACTCATACTAAGGGAAATATAGAAATCTGTAATAAACATGTCTCCTGAGGAGTCACAACTAATCAAACATATCAAGATAGGCAAGCCGACAAGGCCGCCACTGTACATAGGGATATCCAAACGCATCACAACCGTACAGCTGACCAAAACACATATACAATCCACACAAGTCCAAAACACAGCTACCACCCATACCTGTCTATAGACCTCTAAGAGTATGATATTGAAACATGACGGGACAGGGCCCCGCCGTACGACTGAATATACATAAGTCTATAACAAAAGGGTCTGTACCAAAATGACTTGGCTCCGGATCAATGGAGCTCTCCAAATAGCTGAACAGGAATCCTACACTGGAGGATCACCAAACTGAATATCTGTACCTGCGGACATGAAACGTAGTCCCCCGAGGAAAGGGGGTCAGTACGAACAAATGTACCGAGTATGTAAAACATAAAGTACAATAAAGAAGATCATAACTGGCCAAAAGATAATAGGAGACAAGTATGATAACCAAAATACCAATACAACTGTGTCATATAAAAATGAGAGTCAACTGTGCCTTATAAAAATGAGAGTTAATTGTGCCTTATAAAAATGAGAGTCAACTGTGCCTTATAAAAATGAGAGTCATATCAAAATTATGGATGTCTGTCCATAGAATCATCATATATATACATATAACGTGTCCCGACCCTCTAGTGAAGGACTCGGTGGAATCATCATAATCATGGATACATGTCCATATAACATACCCGACCCATTCTGGTACTCGGTGAACTCATCATCATCATGTATACCTGTTCATGAAATCATCATATATATACATATAACGTGTCCCGACCCTCTAGTGAGGGACTCGGTGAACAATGCAAGGCTGTGCACGAACATGACCCGGCCCGGGACTTGGTGAAATGATATAATCACATCAAGCACGAATTGATTATCATGAGTAACCATATGCAAATTAAATCATCATTTGACTCTCAATGGAATCAATAGAATGAATTATCACTTATAAAATCAAAGACAACTATCATATCAAGTGTCACTAGGAATTAGGATTCAATGGAATTATGTACGTCCGCCTTACACTCACTTTATATAAATCATGACAAAAAGAAGAAATGATAGTTTCATATACCTCTTGTCGTCTATACCAACTCAATAATTAAAATACGTCATGTATAGCACTTCAACCTATAATAATGGTAACATGTCCGTCAATTCTATGATTACTAGTGTAAGTTATTTACCAAATGATGACTCTATTTTCATATAAACATTTGGGCAGCATTTCCCCTACTTATACACACATCCACAACTTACAAACAAGGCCAACAATACCAATAATAAGACACAACTCAAGGATATACCAAAACAGCCCCATATATCCGATGTACACTACCATTATACATTCTTTCTCCTTACATTCATGGAATACAACCAAAACAGCAACCAAGGTGATTAATACACCTATTTCTCATATTAATCCAGCCTCTTAATCATATTAAAATAGTCACTAAGATCGGTCCATGCTCCAACAACAACGAGAGTTCAAGTCTTATAGTTTGCAACATAACACCTTAATTCCTTTAGGACATATATCCATAATTACAACAATGTATATGCATGTTCATAGTTTATAATTCCAGCATTATAACTTAACAATAACATTTCCTAATACATCACGACAATTCCCAACAATCTCGTGAAAGTCACGGCCCACAACATAATACCATGGCTCTTCATAATTCCTTAAAATCCCATTCATATCTCAACACTTTCATATAAACAACTACAACTTTAAATTCCAAGATTTTCTTCAATTTTAACATGCAATTAGTGACAATAATAACAACAACAACAATCAAACCCAATGTATACAAAACAACCCCAAAAATCGGTAACAACACTTCTAATCGGCTCAACTATAACACCAATACAATCACATGCATTTCTTGCTTCCAATTTTTCTTAATATGAGTTCATCTCTTAACTACAAAATCATTTAACTCCAAATACTCAAATAAGAAGAAGAAATCTTACCTTCAATTAGCTAAAAACAGTCCCTACTTCGCGGCAACACTGCTCCTATTTGGCACCATTTCTTCAACTTCCAACGACATGCGTGCCTTCCTTATGAGCTTAAATCCATCTTACTTGCATGTTTTTCTTCCAAATATCTTATCTCCAAGACTTATAATTTCTGGGACAGAATCTCGGCCAGATTACCGTGACTCACTGGTTTGGAAAGTTTACCATGGCTTAGAACTTAGAGAAGAAGTTAATCTTGGAAGAAGGGAGTTAATTTGGTCTATAACTTAGCTAGGGAGGTTAAGAAAAATCTTTTTTGGAGAGAAGGAGAGAATGGAGGATGAGAGAGGGGTGTTTTTCGAAACAAAGGGGAGGGAATGGGAATATGTGGGCTGAAAAGGGGTTTAAGCCAATGCATGTTAGTGGTCTTGCCATTTGGAGGGCATAAGGTGCCACTTGTCTTGCCCACTAGTTTCCCACTTATCATCCTTTCTACTAATATTAATCCCACACTTAGTTAAATCCTGAATTTTCTATGTCCTAATTCTCGATGACAACATATTATTGACGTCAAACATTTTAATAACACGATACTAATCCATAACCTCATTGGAACATTCAACTACTAGTATTAATTCCCGTCGTCACATTTGTTGTATACAAAATTATTTAATATTAGCATATGTAAATATATTTTTCTTCCAACACTCGAATCTTATTTCCTTAATTACGTTCTCAATTTATATACTAAAATCACGGGGTGTAACAGAAGCAATCTTATGGACTCAATTCTAGCCACATAAGCGAAGGTCTCGTCATAGTCGATACCTTCTACTTGTGTATATCCTTGAGCAACAAGTCGAGTTTTGTTCCTAACATTCTTCCCTAACTTTTATGATTTGTTTTTGAATATCCACTTGGTCCCAATAACATTTATGTTGTTGGGTCGTGGTACCAAGTCTCAAACCTCATTTCGGGTAAATTGTTCAAGCTCTTCTTGCATGGCTTGAATCCAAAAATTATCTTTTAACGCCTCCCCAATATGTTTAGGTTCCAAAGTAGATGTAAGATAAAAAAGACTAACCTGTTGGTATATGGTGGACATGCACACATACCTTACCATTTCACGATAATTAACTGGTTCTTTCTCTCTTGTACGTCTTTTCTCGAAAACTCCCCTATCACCTGGTCAGGTGGATGGTTCCTTCTAATCCTCGATGGAGGATCTCTTCTCACTTGATCATTCAGTTCAGTAGCAGACTCCTCCTCGACTTCGTCACCCGTGATCTCTTCTGATGGTTCAGATGTTTCCTTTGATGTTGGGACAACATCTGGGACATCATCTGTTTCTTCAGTAGGTTGCTCCTTTTCAACTTCAACCTCAATGTTGTTTTCTGATGATTTACCAGAGATATCCAGTAGATCATCAAAAATAACATTAACAGACTCCTGTATGGTCTTTGTCCTTAGATTGTACATGCGATAAACATGGCTATTCTGAGAGTAGCCAACAAATATTCTCTTGTCACTTTTAGAGTCAAATTTAGCCAGTTTATCCCTGTCATTAAGAATATAGCACACACATACCTAAAGACATGAAAGTAATGCAATGTTGGTTTCTTTCCATTTAACAGTTCATAGGGTGTCATGGTGGTCTCTGACCTTAAATATACTCTGTTAGTTATGTGACATGCAGTGTTCAAGGCTTCTGCCTAAAACCTCTTTGACAATTGCTTAGAACTTAACATAACTCTATCCATTTATTATAAAGTTCTATTCTTTCTCTCAGCAACCCCATTTTGTTGAGGTGTTTTTGGTGCCAAAATTCATAGAATATGCCTTTCTTTTCACAAAATTTTGCAAAGGTTTGATTTTCAAATTCCTTTCCATGATCAGATCTAATTATGAAAATAGAAGAATAGAACAAATTCTTAATCCTAGAGTAAAGTGTTTTAAACATCTCAAAGGTTTGTGATTTTTCCTTTAGAAAATAGATCCATGTAAATCTGGAAAAATAAATGCAATCATAGGAATATCTCATCCTCTATCTTTGTCTACTTTAATAGGACCCATAACATCCATATGCAATAATTGAAAACAATGAGACGTGCCTGAATGTTGTCCATCATGTTGGACAACATTATGAGAGACTCGGGTCTTCTTTCCTTTCAAATAATCTTCGCACATTGTTTTATCTTTTGGATTCAGTCTGGGAATGGCTCTGACAGCTTCAAACGAGATCAGCTTCTCCAATGTACCGTAATTGAAATGTCCCAACTTCTGATGCCAAAGTGTAAGGTCACTTACCTTCTGTTACACCCCGTATTTCCAGAGTATGTACGTAAGGACGTACGTAGAGAATTTGAGCCTTAAAGTTAGGCTTTGGTTCGAAATTTGGGCACAAGTGCCGAATAGAGTCATTTTCCGATGAAACGTTTCCACAGCTTACGTAGGGAGAATTCCGGCTATGTCTTTTGTTATTTTTGCGGATTTTTCCGAGAGACGAAACATTTTGGACCAACGGGAGGGTGACATGTGTCACCCTCACATTGGAAGCTAGGCGGCAACCGCGGGCGAATTGGTCACGTTTTGAGGCCATTGGCTCCTTGTTTTGGCCTTGTTTTGTGGCTTGTTTGGTGCCATGTTTTGTGCCTTGTTTTGTGGTGTAGGGGTTAGGGTGCACTTGGCTTGATCAAGGCCTTACACTTGCCTTGCACTTGGCTTGATCAAGGCCATTGGTTTCCTATAAATACCACTCCCTAGTGAAGACTTATTCATTCACTCCTCACTTTGTCTAAGTCTTGAAATCCTCCCTCTCCCTTGTTGTTGCTCTCGTCCAACTCCCTCTCCCCCAGAGAAAGGCCCTTGGCGAGAACACCCTCACTGCCTAGTTGTGCTAGCCGAGCCTACCCCTGGTAGAAAGTTGTCTTCCAAGTATTGTTATAATGCCCAAAATACCTTAGCCTTGTACCTTGTAATATCCCAAAGATACCTCTATACGTAGAGCCAGGAAATACTACCTTTTGTCCCTTTAGTCTCAAAACGAAACCCTAAGGAAATCTTCATTGATTGATTGAAGTATTTAAGTAGAAGTTGGTTAGAACTTCTAAGGGTTGTTTGGAGCGGGATGGAGCACCCGGAGTTGGAGCTAAACGTTGCTAAGGATCGACATTTAACTTGGATAATTATGGGCTTATCGAGGTAATTATCTTGTCCCTCTATTTGTAATTGGAAATTACATGTGTTAGAATATATAGTTGAAGTATACTATATATAGAACTAAGCTTAGTACTGTGGCAATGTCTTTTGACTTAAGCCTGAAGAATTAAGAAAAGAACTGAACTGTATTTACATAGGACTGTATTGCAGTAGACTTGTGTAATATTACTGAGTAGGATTGTACACGTCCGGTTAGACGTGTAAACCCCCCCCCCTGGTTGGCTTGGTGGCCGGCCTCGATAGAGGAGGAGAGATTTCTGTTGTTGCGGGAGAGTCTTGCCGATTTTTCTGTAGAGAAATGGAACCTTGTGTTTTGAAGTTAATAGAAGTTTGTGACCTTTTTAGGTGAAAGTACTAAGAGTAGCGTATTCTACTTGAGGAGTGGAAAGGGCTAGCAAGGTTGTAGTACTTGGAGCATTTTGCTTATTGTCGATACTCGTCGCGAGGTATGTGAACCTCTTCCTTCCTTTGGCATGATTCTATGTATGGAATATACCTGTGGTATCATTTCATGTTTCCTGTTACTCTTAGAAGTTAAGAGGTAGTTGTGTGATACTTGTTCCGTTTTAAACATATAAGTCCCTTGGATAAAAAAATTGTTTTTGACTAAGGCATAAAGTGATTATAACGGCTTTATGGGAAGTTGGTTATAACGGCTTTATGGAAGGACAAAAGAATGCTTTTCTTCAGTAATGTAAGTAGAGAAATGATTTGAAATAAAGAAGGGCAAACCGTTTTTAAGGTACGATTGCTTAGGGTTTTTAAGAAAGAAGTCACTTGTTTTAGAAGCCGGTAATTTTATTTCTAACAAGGTATTGTGACTTGTCTTGAAAGGGTGGATAGGACTTGATACTATAGTTGGTAGTATCAGGCGATACCTTTATGGGCGCACTATATGACATTATCGACCAGAAATGGGCGGGCGATACCTTTATGGGCGGACTATATGACATTATCGACCCGAAATGGTAGGCGAAGATACCTTTATGGCGAACTATATGACATTATCGACCCAGAAATGGGCCGGGCAGTATACCTTTATGGGCAGACTATATGACATTATCGACCCAGAAATGGGCCGGGCAGTATACCTTTAGGGGCAGACTATATGACATTATCGACCCAGAAATGGGCCTGGCAGTATACCTTTACGGGCAGACTATATGACATTATCGACCCAGAAATGGGCCGGGCAGTATACCTTTATGGGCAGACTATATGACATTATCGACCCAGGAATGGGCCGGGCAGTATACCTTTACGGGCAGACTAGATGACGTTATCGACCGAGTTGGGCGGGCGATACCGCTACGCGGACTATGTGACCTTGATCGCGTCTGGGTGGGCGGATAGTATAGGTGCCCTCGCTACAGTCGGATTATACTTATGAAAGATAAGTGAGTTATATAGTAATGAACTTAATGATTCTTTTTCTAATAATGTACGTAAGAATGTGGCTGTAACTTTTTTTTTAAGAATGGAAAAGATAATAAAGTGCGATTAAGTTCATAAGTGGTAATGACACGGCAGGATCTGGTAGGTATTGTTTTATACTTGTCCTTGTCATTCTTTTGTACAGTTATGATCATTTCTTGACGTTATTTACATTCCATATTAAATTTTTGTTATCGACCCCGCCGAGGCTGCGTTCATCTTGAGTTTTAGGTACCAGGTTGGTGATCCTTGCTCTTAGGATCTCGGTTGATTTTGGGAAAAAGCTCCATTTGTTAGGAGGCTTTATCTCTTGTGCAGTTTTCCAAGTAGTAGATTCATGTATATTCGGGGTATGGCGGGGCCCCTGTCCCCACAGATGTTATGTTAGAACTCTTAGAAGTGCTGTAGTCACATATTGTGGGTCGATTTGTAAAGAAAAGGAGGCAATCGCTTGGTTGTATATATGTATGTCGGAAGGTAGCCACATCGGCTAACTTTGTTGTTTTATACATTGTTCTATTTTATAAGTTTCATGTATGTTCGCTGATTTTCTACGATGTATACTGTAAGGGTGCGGGTAGGGCACGATCGCGATCGAGGTCGGGTCGTGACAAAAGTGGTATCGAAGCGATTAGTCCTCGGAAAGTGTCTGAGGCATCGTGTCTAGTAAGTCTTGATTATCGGTGTGTTGTGCACCACATCTATAATCGAGGAGGCTGCGAGACATTTAGGATTGGTTTCCATTCTTCTCTCTAAAATCGTGCGATGAGAGTCTTATTAGGTTGAATCCTCTGCGACCTATTCTTATGAAACGATTATGCCTCGCCGGAAGCGACCGGGGCCCGAAGGGCAAAGCGGCAAGAGGCTGCTGGCGGTACTCGAAGGTTACTCGGACTCGAGCACGGACTATGCACGAGGTAGTAAGCGGTCGGCGAGTTCAGCCACGCCAGCGGTATTAGAGGCGAGGCGGCGGTAGCTCAGAGGTTCGGCACGAGCCTCGATTCTGCGGCGAGCGGTACGAGATTATGGAGAAGATCGGACTTTTGGCCCGACATAGTGGTAGGCGGCAAGCGGGAAGCGACGGCTAACCCTGGCCGGCGGTTTGCGGATCGGGATTTTACGGGTTGTCATCCGCCCGAGTTTTATGGTTCGAGTGCGAGGAGGATCCACGGGAGTTCGTTCGGCTCTACGGACTATGCGAGTTCTTAAGGCTTGGAGACAGTGCATTATACTAGCCTCTTCTGGGTTCTGCGATATTGCGTTGAACGGTTTGAGGCATGGTTGCTTCGAGAGGTGATGATGCTCTTCCAATTTGTTTGGGAGGAGTTCACGAGAGGCCTTTATGGATCACTTTTGCCTCACGAGATGAGGAGGGCCGCGTAGATAGATTTTTGACCTTGAGGCGAGAATGGTAGGACTATCGGGAGTACACTGAGTTTGACTCCTTGGCGTGCATCGCGCACCATAGTGGCTAGCATGGCGGATAGAGTTCATCGTTATGTGATGGGGCTAGGCCGTCATATGATTCTGCGTGCTTGGGGTGGCTCTTGGCCGGTATGGACATTGCTAGGATGCGAGCCTATGCGCGAGGATAGAGGATAGAGAGGGAGGATCGATTGATTCAAGCCAGCCCAGAGGCCAAGACAACGAGGTCTCAGGGCGGTTTGAGCGGGCGGCCTCGTGGCGAACTAGGTCTACATTGCGGCCCAGACCGAGTGCTCCTCCACGCGATTTTCGGCGGGGTTTTCTGACCGGGAATGCGAGGGCGGTCAGTCTCTAGAGCTTGAGTCTCGGGGAGATGGGGTTCGGTCGATCGAGGCCACCTTTTCCTCAATGTGCCCGGTGTGGTAGGTTACATTACGGGGTATGTCGCGCAGATGCAGTGCTTGTTTTTCTTGTGGTCGTCAGGCCATATGTTAAGAAAGTGTCCTTTTAAAGGGTCTGGTGGGACAACACGACTCTTTGGATCGATTGCGGGTTCTTCGCCTTCATAGCTAGGCGGGATGTGCATGCACCGGTAGTGGCGAGAAGGTCGTGGTGGGAGTCCCCAGTTTTAGCGGTCCTTGAACCGCCTATATGATTTCAGGTATGTCTTTGGCCTTTAGATACTTGTTTACATGATAAGTTGTGGTATGTTTAAGTTTTATGAGCAGTTATATTTGAGACTATGTATATGTTAGAAGGAGTTGGAAATGCGAAAAGATAATCCTGTTTGGGCTTATGATGGGCGGATATGTGTGTGCAGTATTAAGGCCATGGGTGGCATTGTTGGTATGTCGGGGTGGTGAAAGGAAACTATGTTGTTAATTTTAAGTTTGACTCAGAAAGAACATTCGAGGGCGAATGTTTCTAAGGGGAAGAATGTTACACCGTATTTCCAGAGTATGCGTGGGGCGTGCGTAGAAATTTGAGCCTTAAAGTTAGGCTTTGGTTGAAATTTGGGCACAAGTCTTAGAATAGAGTCATTTTCCGACGAAAGCGTTTCCACGACTACGTAGGAGAATTCGGCTATGTCTTTTGTTATTTTTGCGGATTTTTAGAGGCGAAACATTTTGGACCAGCGGGAGGGTGACATGTGTCACCTCACATTGGAAGCTAGGCGTGACCGCGGGCCAATTGGTCACGTTTTGAGGCCATTGGCTCCTTGTTTTGGCCTTGTTTTGTGGCTTGTTTGGTGCCATGTTTTGTGCCTTGTTTTGTGGTGTAGGGGTTAGGGTGCACTTGGCTTGATCAAGGCCTTACACTTGCCTTGCACTTGGCTTGATCAAGGCCATTGGTTTCCCTATAAATACCCCTCCCTAGTGAAGACTTATTCATTCACTCCTCACTTTGTCTAAGTCTTGAAATCCCTCCCTCTCCCTTGTTGTTGCTCTCGTCCAACTCCCCTCTCCCCCTTAGAGAAAGGCTGTTACACCCCGTAAGTTCGGGACATGTAAAAGAGAATGTACGTAGGAATCAAGACTTGGAAATTGGTACGAACGGAAGAATTGTTTTTCCGACGGAAAATGTTCCGAACGTCGGAAAGGAAAAATGTTCGTTGTTGAGAATTGGATTCTCAAAATACATTATTTCAAGAGTATGGGACTTATTAAAATTATGGAAATTTATTTTACGGTTGGTCACGTGGGGCCCACCCGAGGAATTTTACGTTTTGTGGGGCCCACGAGGTTCTGAATTTTATGGACGAATGAGAGGCGACACGTGGCACCCTTATGTGGTCTTGGACGAAAATGCAAGGGTAGAATGGTCATTTGACCTATGTAGATGATAAGTCTTCAAGCTTGACATAATTGACTAGTCAACTTGTCCACATAGGCTTAATCCTTGTGATATTCATCCTAGCCTCACATTTGTTGATATCTAGACCCTCCAATGTGTTATATGTATCATACTAGTGCAAGACTAGCTCACTTTACACTTAGAAAATATCACAACACAATTGTTCTTGGAGACTTGCTCTCGGGTTTGATGATTCTCCCACACAAAAAATTTAGTTTGTGATCCTTTGTTCACAAGACTTTAACCCAAGGTTCCTAAGAGTGTTGTAAGGTTATCTCAATAGAAAGATTTCGGAAAAAACGCATTTTTACATTAGTCGCGATGAAACTAAGGGAGTTCTTGACTTTGAAGTTGGAACTTGAAGAAGGGTTCTTGTAGGCCTCAGGAGTGCTTGGGCGGATTGGAACCTAAGGAAAGGAGCTAAGAATTGCTAAGCGCGACTTTGGATCTTGGAAATTTTAAGGGCTTGGAAAGGTATAAATTTTGTCGTTTTAGTAGTTAAGACTTACTTATTGTTGTAGCTATGGATTTTAGCAAGCATGTGTTATATAGTATGAAGTTTGATAAGTATTTTGACTATTGGAACCCTAATCCGAAATCTAGCATGTTTAGCTTTAAGATTGGAATTCAAGTTGATTATTAGTTTAAGTAAATCGCATGTTGAATAAAGAAGGAAATTGTAGTTGTTGATGTTGTCTATGACTAAATAACATGTTGACCTAAGAACTTGGAATTTGGAAAAAGGTTGGAAAAGACTTAGTGTTGTTGGTTGTAAGTTGGCCGAGAATTGGCTAGTGTGCCTTAGACTATTTCGTATGAATTGTGGGGCGGAATTTTACACGTATTGTAAGGCGTGTAATCCCCTTGTTTAGTTGTTATTGGAGCCTTAAATGTGGCTTGTTGGTTATTGTATTCGGCCTTGAAAAGGTGGCAAAGTGAGTAGAAACAAAGGAAGTCTTTGCGATTTTCCGTAGAATTAGAGACTAAATACTTAGTATTATTCTACATAGAGACTAGAAGTTGATAGTCTTGTTGTGACCATTTTAGGTTGACACTTCTCGTGCGGTGTATTCGGCTTAGCTTGTGGATTTAGCGAAAGGTATGTGAACTATCTCTCTTCTAGCATGATTCCTTAGAATAAAGAAAGTAAGTTCTACTCTGAATGATCCATTCCTTGCTTGTATTTGGATTGCCTAAAATAGAATTTGTTCTATGTACTTCCTGAGTGTACTTTGATGTTTAAATTGTAAGTTGTAGAATCCATTTTCTTGATGAAGTTTGGATTCTTAAAAGTGAAGGTATTTTTACTTAAAGTACATGTAGTCTTAAAGGAAGTGGTTTCCAAATCTTTTGGCTAGTACCTTAGTTCTAAAACCTAAAGGTCATTATAGTGACTTTAGGGAGTCAAAGAGTGATTTACTTATTTGATTTAAAGAGGAGAAATGACATGATTTAAGAGAAGTAACTTGCGTTAAGGGTGAAGTTACTTGAGGTTTAAAAGTGGAAGAAAACTTGTTTTCTAACTATTAAGAGACTTGAAGTATTTTGAAAGTTAAGAACTTGTTTTGTAAGTATGTGATACTTGGGTTTAATAGTATAAGTCTCTTGGTTATTGAAGGAATGGATACGTCTAAAACCATAAGGGTTATAACGGCTTTATGGGAAGTTGGTTATAACGGCTTTATGGGGTTTAGAAAGTTGTCTATTTTGATTAATCGGCATAAGTTGCCTAGATTGTGAAAATTTGGAGTTACTTGATTTCAAGCTTTGAAATGAGTTTTCTAAAGAGTAGTAACTTACTTTGAAAAATAGACACGCCTTGATACTACGGTGTTAGTATCTTGGGGCTTTACATAGAAAGGAGTCTTTTATAAAAGAATGCGTATGTAGTACTTTGACTTGTTAAAGAGAATTATTCTATGTATGCCTTGATTAGTACTGGCTTGATAAATTGAGGATTTGTCTAAGTGCGCCATGATAAGTACTTTGACTTGTTAAAAGAGAATTATTCTATGTATGCCTTGATTAGTACTTTGGCTTGATAAATTGAGGATTTGTCTAAGTGTGCCATGATAAGTACTTTGACTTGTTAGAAGAGAATTATTCTATGTATGCCTTGATTAGTACTTTGGCTTGATAAATTGAGGATTTGTCTAAGTGTGCCATGATAAGTACTTTGACTTGTTAGAAGAGAATTATTCTATGTATGCCTTGATTAGTACTTTGGCTTGATAAATTGAGGATTTGTCTAAGTGTGCCATGATAAGTACTTTGACTTGTTAGAAGAATTATTCTATGTATGCCTTGATTAGTACTTTGGCTTGATAAATTGAGGATTTGTCTAAGTGTGCCATGATAAGTACTTTGACTTGTTAAAGAGAATTATTCTATGTCTGCCTTGATTAGTACTTTGGCTTGATAAATTGAGTATTGGTCTAAGTGTGCCTTGATAAGTACTTTGGCTTGTTAAAGAGAATTATTCTAAGTGTGCCTTGGTAAGGACTTTGGCTTGTAATTAAGGATTTACCTATGTGTGCTGGAAATAGCCGGTTGTGTGTTATTGTTATATCAGTCGTTTCGGGGTCATTCCCCGGGTTTGTGGCATTTGCATAATTAGTGGATTTGCTACCCACGATCACGAGGAATACCTCAATGCGAGTCCGTAGGGCTTATGCGGGTGAAATAGTCCCGTGCGGCGGGTCCGGCCTATCGAGAATACCTCGTGCGAGTCCGTAAGGGCTTATGCGGGTGAAATAGTCCTATGCGAGGAATACCTCATGCGGGTCGAAAGGGCTTATGCGGGTGAAATAGTCCCGTGCGGGCGGGTCCGACTATCACGAGAATACCTCGCGGGTCCACGCGACCTATGCGGGTGAAATAGTCCCGTGAATAGGATTCTTTGAATAATCTGCGGGCGGATGGTCTGCTTGATCATGAGCTTCCTATTTTTATATTGTAAGGATACTCCGTTTACTCTCATTGTAGTAAGGCCTGAGGTGTTGTATTTTGAGTATCATATATGTCCCGGTTGTTTGTGTTACCCTATGGTCATGCTTTTACGAGGTAGGATTCCGGGGCATGAGACCACGAGGTATTTAGGACACAGGTGGGACTTGGTGTTCATGTATCCTTATGTGTGTTATTACATCATGGACTGTCGGCAGTGAGGAAGAATTCCACGGGCATGATTGATATTATGGGCGTGAGACCCATGGTTATATTTGAGTAATGACTTTGAGGGCCTGCGTCACGACTTGATATATTTGCTTATGTGTTATGTCGTAGGTTGGATATCATACATGTCTCTGCTTTGTTTAGACTGTTATGATTTTATTACGATACTTCATCGCTCACATACTTGGTACATTCTTCGTCTTGACCTCCTTGAAGTGCGTTCATCTCGTGAGTTTAGGTATGCAGATTTGGTGATCGGCGGTGTAGGACCACCTTTCGAGTTTTGGATAGCTCCTACGTTCGGGAGTTTATCTTTTTGGTATAAGTTCTTTCGATCTGCTTTTGTACGATTATGGGTGCAGCGGGGCCTTGTCCGTCATAGTTCGATTTAACTCAGAAGTGCGTATTCATATGTAGGATTGGACTCGTATGCGGTGTAGTGTCTCTTGTTTATGTATTATATGGCGGCTAGTCGGCTTTGCCTTGCACGCACGTTGGTTTTAAAAGAAAAAAAATGAGTGTTATTAATTTCCGCATGTACTTAGTTGTTAAGATAGAAGGGTGCCTGGGTAGGGCACGATCCTGCCTTGGGGTTGGGCGTGACAGAGTGGTATCGTGAGCGATCGATCCTCGGAATGTCTCTGACCGTGTCTAGTAGAGTCTTGATTATCCGGTGTGTTGCGCGCCACCCATGCCATGAGGCTACAGGACATTTAGGAGTTAGTTTCTATTCTTCTCACTCAAGATCGTGCCATAGAGCCGTGTTAGTAAGATAATTCCTCTCGGACGTATTATTGTGTTCTGATTATGCCTCCAGTAGGGCAACGGCCGCGAGAAGGGCAAAGGAGTAGCGAAGCTACTAGTCGGACTCGAGAGAGTTGATAGGGCTTATGCCGAGTTATCTGGGATGTTGTTCATGATCGGCGAGTTCTTTTGCGCCAGGTTTTGAGACCCCAGCACCAGAGCCTCCAGTTTCTCGGTTAGGAGAAGACTATAGGGTCATGAGGGAAGCAGTTATGTTATTGACCAAGATAGCGGTGCTAGCAGTTGTAAGTGATAGTACCCCAGAGGTAGGGATACTTTGATTAGTAAGTGAGAAGTAAGAATGTTGACAAGAATGATAGGTGAACTGAGACTATAGTTGTATAAAGTTCACAAGTTGTAATTACCCCGTATAAGTGTAAGACCGATAGGGAAGATTGTACAGTAGAAATACTTTGGCTTATGTGACGAACCTCTAGTGAATAGGGGATAGGGTAAGAAGTACCTTGAGATAAGAGAGATTTATTTCAGACTAAGAATGAGAAGTTAAGTGTGACGATGAGTCGGGTTCTGGACTCATTTCGGGTCAGCCAATAGTATGGAATGGGGTGATGTCAGTTAGAAATGGTCCCGTTATGTGATAGGGTTACGAGGATGTCGGGCCCAGTTTAGTTAATTGTTATGCGAATTTGTGGGCGCGTTCCACGAACTAGTCGTAAGGACCGAGAAGAGCCTTATCGGGAATGTAAGTAACTATATGGCCAAGTTTGGATAGTAACTCGAGTTGGGGAGCGAGAATTTGAGATTTTGTCGTATGCTTTAGATGAGTTTGATAGTGCGAGGAAGTATGACAAGTAAGGAAAGAAAGGAACCTCTAAGGATCCGTGTTTGGGAAAATGTAACGCCGAGTTTTTGGGAGAAAGGGTCGCGGACGGGAGGTCCATTGATATGTCTACGTATGATATGGTGGCCATGTGTGGCATCGTTGGTCTTGTGCAGTTTTGATTGTTAGGCATAGTATAGAGTTTATGCCGGAGTTTGTATAGCTTGACAACCGACTAAGAACATTCGGGGACGAATGTTTCTAAGGGGGGAAGAATGTTACACCCCGTAAGTTCGGGACATGTAAAAGAGAATGTACGTAGGAATCAAGACTTGGAAATTGGTACGAACGGAAGAATTGTTTTTCCGACGGAAAATGTTCCGAACGTCGGAAAGGAAAAATGTTCGTTGTTGAGAATTGGATTCTCAAAATACATTATTTCAAGAGTATGGGACTTATTAAAATTATGGAAATTTATTTTTTACGGATTTGGTCACGTGGGGCCCACCCGAGGAATTTTACGTTTTGTGGGGCCCACGAGGGTTCTGAATTTTATGGACGAATGAGAGGCGACACGTGGCACCCTTATGTGGTCTTGGACGAAAATGCAAGGGGTAGAATGGTCATTTGACCTATGTAGATGATAAGTCTTCAAGCTTGACATAATTGACTAGTCAACTTGTCCACATAGGCTTAATCCTTGTGATATTCATCCTAGCCTCACATTTGTTGATATCTAGACCCTCCAATGTGTTATATGTATCATACTAGTGCAAGACTAGCTCACTTTACACTTAGAAAATATCACAACACAATTGTTCTTGGAGACTTGCTCTCGGGTTTGATGATTCTCCCACACAAAAAATTTAGTTTGTGATCCTTTGTTCACAAGACTTTAACCCAAGGTTCCTAAGAGTGTTGTAAGGTTATCTCAATAGAAAGATTTGGAAAAAGCATTTTTACATTAGTCATGGCGGAAACTAAGGAGTTCTTGACTTTGAAGTTGGAACTTGAAGAAGGGTTCTTCATAGGCCTCTAAGGAGTGCTTGGAGCGGATTGGAACCTAAGGAAAGGAGCTAAGAATTGCTAAGGCGCGACTTTGGATCTTGGAAATTTTAAGGGCTTGGAAAGGTATAAATTTTGTCGTTTTAGTAGTTAAGACTTACTTATTGTTGTAGCTATGGATTTTAGCAAGCATGTGTTATATAGTATGAAGTTTGATAAGTATTTTGACTATTGGAACCCTAATCCGAAATCTAGCATGTTTAGCTTTAAGATTGGAATTCAAGTTGATTATTAGTTTAAGTCGTCGCATGTTGAATAAAGAAGGAAATTGTAGTTGTTGATGTTGTCTATGACTAAATAACATGTTGACCTAAGAACTTGGAATTTGGAAAAAGGTTGGAAAAGACTTAGTGTTGTTGGTTGTAAGTTGGCCGAGAATTGGCTAGTGTGCCTTAGACTATTTCGTATGAATTGTGGGGCGGAATTTTACACGTATTGTAAGGCGTGTAATCCCCTTGTTTGGTTGTTATTGGAGCCTTAAATGTGGCTTGTTGGTTATTGTATTCGGCCTTGAAAAAGGTGGCAAAGTGAGTAGAAACAAAGGAAGTCTTTTAGATTTTCCGTAGAATTAGAGACTAAATACTTAGTATTATTCTACATAGAGACTAGAAGTTGATAGTCTTGTTGTGACCATTTTAGGTTGACACTTCTACGTACGGTGTATTCGGCTTAGCTTGTGGATTTAGCCGAAAAGGTATGTGAACTATCTCCTCTTCTAGCATGATTCCTTAGAATAAAGAAAGTAAGTTCTACTCCTTGAATGATCCATTCCTTGCTTGTATTTGGATTGCCTAAAATAGAATTTGTTCTATGTACTTCCTTGAGTGTACTTTGATGTTTAAATTGTAAGTTGTAGAATCCATTTTCTTGATGAAGTTTGGATTCTTAAAAGTGAAGGTATTTTTACTTAAAGTACATGTAGTCTTAAAAGGAAGTGGTTTCCAAATCTTTTGGCTAGTGCCTTAGTTCTAAAACCTAAAGGTCATTATAGTGACTTTAGGGAGTCAAAGGAGTGATTTACTTATTTGATTTAAAGAGGAGAAATGACATGATTTAAGAGAAGTAACTTGCGTTAAGGGTGAAGTTACTTGAGGTTTAAAAGTGGAAGAAAACTTGTTTTCTAACTATTAGAGACTTGAAGTATTTTGAAAGTTAAGAACTTGTTTTGTAAGTATGTGATACTTGGGTTTAATAGTATAAGTCTCTTGGTTATTGAAGGAATGGATCGTCTAAAACCATAAGGGTTATACCGGCTTTATGGGAAGTTGGTTATAACGGCTTTATGGACGGTTTAGATAGTTTTCTATTTTGATTAATCTGCATATGTTGCCTAGATTGTTAAAATTTGGATTTACTTTATTTCAAGCTTTGAAATGAGTTTTCTAAAAGTAGTAACTTACTTTGAAAAATAGACACGCCTTGATACTACGGGTGTTAGTATCTTGGGGCTTTACATAGAAAGGAGTCTTTTATAAAAGAATGCGTATGTAGTACTTTGACTTGTTAAAGAGAATTATTCTATGTATGCCTTGATTAGTACTTTGGCTTGATAAATTGAGGATTTGTCTAAGTGCGCCATGATAAGTACTTTGACTTGTTAAAGAGAATTATTCTATGTATGCCTTGATTAGTACTTTGGCTTGATAAATTGAGGATTTGTCTAAGTGTGCCATGATAAGTACTTTGACTTGTTAGAAGAGAATTATTCTATGTATGCCTTGATTAGTACTTTGGCTTGATAAATTGAGGATTTGTCTAAGTGTGCCATGATAAGTACTTTGACTTGTTAGAAGAGAATTATTCTATGTATGCCTTGATTAGTACTTTGGCTTGATAAATTGAGGATTTGTCTAAGTGTGCCATGATAAGTACTTTGACTTGTTAGAAGAGAATTATTCTATGTATGCCTTGATTAGTACTTTGGCTTGATAAATTGAGGATTTGTCTAAGTGTGCCATGATAAGTACTTTGACTTGTTAAAGAGAATTATTATATGTATGCCTTTATTAGTACTTTGGCTTGATAAATTGAGGATTTGTCTAAGTGTGCCTTGATAAGTACTTTGGCTTGTTAAAGAGAATTATTCTAAGTGTGCCTTGGTAAGGACTTTGGCTTGTAATTAAGGATTTACCTATGTGTGCTGGAAATAGCCGGTTGTGTGTTATTGTTATATCAGTCGTTTCGGGGTCATTCCGGGTTTGTAACATTTGCGTAATTAGTGGATTTGCTACCCACGATGCGAGGAATACCTAAATGCGAGTCCGTAGGGCTTATGCGGGTGAAATAGTCCCGTGCGGCGGGTCCGGCCTATGCGAGAATACCTCATGCAGTCGTAAGGGCTTATGCGGGTGAAATAGTCTATGCGAGGAATACCTCATGCGGTCGAAAGGGCTTATGCGGGTGAAATAGTCCCGTGCGGGCGGGTCCGACCTATCACGAGAATACCTCACGCGGGTCCACGCGACCTATCACGGGTGAAATAGTCCCGAGAATAGGATTCTTTGAATAATCTGCGAGCGGATGGTCCCGCTTGATCATGAGCTTCCTATTTTTATATTGTAAGGATACTCTTTTTTACTCGTTGTAGTAAGGCACAAGGTGTTGTATTTTGAGTATCATATATGTCCCGGTTGTTTGTGTTACCCATGGTCATGCTTTTACGAGGTAGGATTAGGGCATGAGACACGAGGTATTTAGGACACAGGTGGGACTTGGTGTTCATGTATCCTTATGTGTGTTATTACATCGTGGGTATCGGCGGTGAGGAAGAATTCCACGGGCATGATTGATATTATGGGCGTGAGACCCGTGGTTATATTTGAGTAATGACTTTGAGGCTGCGTCACGACTTGATATATTGCTTATGTGTTATGTCTGTAGGTTGGATATCATACATGTCTCTGCTTTGTTTAGATGTTATGATTTTATTCTGATTACTTCTTCACATACTTGTACATTCTTCGTCTTGACCTCCTTGGAGTGCGTTAATCCGCGAGTTTAGGTATGCGATTTGGTGATCGGCAGTGTAGGACCACCTTTCGAGTTTTGGATAGCTCCTTACATTGGAGTTTATCTTTTTGGTATAAGTTCTTTCGATGCAGGCTTTTGTACGATTATGGAGTGCGGGGCCTTGTCCGTCATAGTTGATTTAACTCCTAGAGTGCGTATTCATATGTGGGATTGGACTCGTATGCGGTGTAGTGTCTCTTGTTTATGTATTATATGGCGGCTAGTCGGCTTTGCCTTGCGTGCGTTGGTTTTAAAAGAAAAAAAAATGGTATTATTAATTTCCATGATGTACTTAGTTGTTAAGATAGAAGGGTGCGGGTAGGGCACCAGTCAGAGCCGGGGTTGGGGCGTGACAAAACCACTGGCGAGAACACCCTCCCCTAGCCTAGTTGTGCTGGCCAGAGCCTACCCCTTTGGTAGAAAGTTGTCTTCCAGTATTGTTATAATGCCCAAAATACCTTAGCCTTGTACCTTGTAATATCCCAAAGATACCTCTATACGTAGAGCCGGAAATACTACCTTTTGTCCCTTTAGTCTCAAAACGAAACCCTAAGGAAATCTTCGTTGATTGATTGAAGTATTTAAGTAGAAGTTGGTTAGAACTTCTAAGGGTTGTTTGGAGCGGGATGGAGCACCGGAGTTGGAGCTAAGCGTTGCTAAGGATCGACATTTAACTTGGATAATTATGGGCTTATCGAGGTAATTATCTTGTCCTCTATTTGTAATTGGAAATTACATGTGTTAGAATATATAGTTGAAGTATACTATATATAGAACTAAGCTTAATCTTGTGGCAATGTCTTTTGACTTAAGCTGAAGAATTAAGAAAAGAATGACTGTATTTACATAGGGGTGTATTGCGTAGACTTGTGTAATATTCTTGAGTAGGATTGTACACGTCAGGTTAGGCGTGTAAAACCCCCACGGTTGGCTTGGTGGCGGCCTCGATAGAGAGAGAGATTTCTGTTGTTGCGGGGGAGGTCTTGCCGATTTTACGTAGAAATGGAACCTTGTGTTTTGAAGTTAATGAGCGTTTGTGACCTTTTTAGGTGAAAGTACTAAGAGTAGCGTATTCTACTTGAGGAGTGGAAAGGGCTAGCAAGGTTGTAGTACTTGGAGCATTTTGCTTATTGTCGATACTCGTCGCGAGGTATGTGAACCTCTTCCTTCCTTTGGCATGATTCTATGTATGGAATATACCTGTGGTATCATTTCATGTTTCCTGTTACTCTTAGAAGTTAAGAGGTAGTTGTGTGATACTTGTTCCGTTTTAAACATATAAGTCCCTTGGATAAAAAAATTGTTTTTGACTAAGGCATAAAGTGATTATAACGGCTTTATGGGAAGTTGGTTATAACGGCTTTATGGAAGGACAAAAGAATGCTTTTCTTCAGTAATGTAAGTAGAGAAATGATTTGAAATAAAGAAGGGCAAACTGTTTTTAAGGTACCAGTTGCTTAGGGTTTTTAAGAAAGAAGTCACTTGTTTTAGAAGCCGGTAATTTTATTTCTAAAAAGGTATTGTGACTTGTCTTGAAAGGGTGGATAGGACTTGATACTATAGTTGGTAGTATCCGGGCAGTATACCTTTATGGGCAGACTATATGACATTATCGACCCAGAAATGGGTAGGCGTTATACCTTTATGGGCGGACTATATGATATTATCGACCCGAAATGGTAGGCGGTATACCTTTATGGGCGATTATATGACATTATCGACCCGAGAAATGGGCGGGCGATATACCTTTATGGGCGAACTATATGACATTATCGACCGAAATGGGCGAGCGATATACCTTTATGGGCGAACTATGACATTATCGACCAGAAATGGGCGGGCAAGATACCTTTATGGCGCACTATATGACATTATCGACCGAATGGGCGGCGTTATACCTTTATGGGCGAACTATATGACATTATCGACCGAGAATGGGCGGCGATATACCTTTACGGGCAGACTAGATGACGTTATCGACCCAGGATTGGGCCGGGCAGTATACCTACGGGCAGACTATGTGACCTTGATCGCGTCCTAGATTGGGCCGGATAGTATAGGTGCCCCTCCTTACAGGGTCGGATTATACTTATGAAAGATAAGTGAGTTATATAGTAATGAACTTAATGATTCTTTTTCTAATAATGTACGTAAGAATGTGGTAACTTTTTTTTTAAGAATGGAAAAGATAATAAAGTGCGATTAAGTTCATAAGTGGTAATGACACGGCAGGATCTGGTAGGTATTGTTTTATACTTGTCCTTGTCATTCTTTTGTACGATTATGATCATTTCTTGACGTTATTTACATTCCATATTAAATTTTTGTTATCGACCCGCCGAAGTGCGTTCATCTGCGAGTTTTAGGTACCAGTTGGTGATCCTTGCTCTTAGGATCTCGGTTGATTTTGGGAAAAAGCTCCATTTGTTAGAGGCTTTATCTCTTAGTGCGGTTTTCCACTGAAGTAGTAGATTCATGTATATTCGGGGTATGGCGGGGCCCTGTCCCGCCAGATGTTATGTTAGAACTCTTAAGTGCAGTAGTCACATGTTGTGGGTCGATTTGTAAAGAAAAGGAAAGCTGCTTGGTTGTATATATGTATGTCGAAGGTAGCCTGTCGGCTAACTTTGTTGTTTTACATTGTTCTATTTTATAAGTTTCATGTATGTTCCGCTGATTTTCTCTGATGTATACCTGTAAGGGTGCCCAGGTAGGGCACGATCGCGATCGAGGTCGGTCGTGACACGCCAGCAGTGCAAAATTCTTGTCCGCCGATGAGATAGAAATTATCTCCAGTTCGGGTCCCTGACATGACACATTTATTCGCATAATCTGTAACCTTGCATCCAAGCTTGTTGAATTTCACCTCGAGGTCATCATAACATAGTTGGCTTATGCTAAGAAGATTAGCAACCAAACCTTCTACATGAAGAACATTTTTCAAGGCTGGTACATCCAGAACATTGAGAGTTCTTTTACCAATTATCTTACTCTTACTTTCTCCTCCAGAGGTCACATATCATCCATTTAATGTTTCATACTCCTTCAATAGACTTTTGGTACATGGCATATGACGTGAGCAACCACTATCGAAATACCAAAAACCTGTAATGTTAGTACGCAAAACAGTTATGCACACATTACACGTCAGATTCAGTTTAGGTACCCATTCATTTTCAAACATTTTCTTCCTTCTGCTCTCAGGTTGGTTGCTTCGAATGTTGTCAGTGATGTTGGGCAACATTGCTGACGACATTTTAGGTAATAATCTGCGTGTAGAGTTTTGAAGTTTGTAGCAGTAGGGCATAAG
Source organism: Przewalskia tangutica (assembly GCA_029844215.1). Classification (NCBI taxonomy): domain Eukaryota; kingdom Viridiplantae; phylum Streptophyta; class Magnoliopsida; order Solanales; family Solanaceae; genus Przewalskia; species Przewalskia tangutica. The sequence continues at coordinate 47,771,109 of CM056723.1, forward strand.
ATGTCCTGACTTTTTACAAAAGCTACATACAAACTTCGATCCATTTTTAGTGATCTGAGAGTTACTAGCATTTTCTTTGACAAACTTTATCCTTTCAGTTTGATTATGGATTCTGCAAGTATTTATTTTACTAGGTGATTGGTACCCAAGCCCTGCCCTTGTAGGATTACGGAAGTTCAATATTTCATCCAGTTTGGAGGTTTCCATGTTGAGCCTTTGAAAGGTGGTCTCAACTAAGTTCAATCGTGCACGGACCTTACCAAGCTCTAGATCCTTCTTGGTAAGTGCCACCTCTAATCGGTTGACTGTGCCTTTCAAATTGTTATTCTCAAGAGCCAGAGATTTTGCTTTTGAGTCTAGTTACTCAGATTTGGTGATCAAGACTTTACAAAGATCTTGTAATTTCTTTATCACTTCTTCTTTGGAATCAAATAGATCCAAATCTACAGCTTCAGATAAAGAGATGAAACTACTAAAACAATTAACATCAGAATAGTCAAAGTATACATACCTTTATGATGTTGCAGGCATTTAAAATGTTGTGTCCAATATCGTTCCTGATATTGTCGCAACATTGTCTACAACATCTTCATCGTCGGAAAGTGAGTGTTCGAACACTGCTGCCAGCATTTCCTTTGATTCTTCTTCTTGATCTCCTTCCTCCTCCTCATTCTCATAATCACTGAGGGTTACCCACATAACCTTACCAATTTTTCTAAGGGTGTTAGCACACTCATTAGCATAGTTTCCCCAACCCGAGCATGCATGACACTGCACTCCCTCAAGTTATTTGGGATTAAAATTGGTATTGTCAGAGTTGGATTTCCTCAGTGAATTATGATTTCTTTGCTCAGGAGGTGACCTAGTTGGTTGTTTATTGAAGAGTGGATTCTAGTGCTGCTTATATTTAGCTCTATTGCGATCATTGTTGATCTTTCTCACCATCTAATTAAATCGACGGGTGAGTAAGGTAACAGTTGCACCACTTTCTAGTTCTTTCAGGTTTTCTTCCTCGTTTTCAAATTCAGTTTCCGAGGTTTGTCCTTGGAGTGCCAATGTCTTGTCTTGATATAGATCTCTTTGGATCTTCACATTCATCTCATAAGTTTTAAATATGCTCATCAAGGCATGTAGATCCATAGTAGCAAGATTATGGGCCTCTTCAATAATACAAATCTTTGTATTAAATCTTTCAGGGAGAGATCTGAGGGCTTTATGCACAAGTTGTGTGTTGGTTAAAGGAGAACCAAGCACTTGACACTGATTGGCAATGTCAATTAACTTTTCAAAGTAAGATTTTATGTCCTCAGATTCTTCCACCCTCAAGCGTTCATATTGGCTCAAAATCATGCGTAGCTTTGTACATCGTACACTTGAGGTACCTTCACAATGAGTTTGTAAGGTTTCCCAAGCATCCTTGGCCGTTGTAGAATTCTAGATGAGTTTGAACATGTAGAGATCTACCATTCCAAAAATAGCATTTAAGGCCTTTTTATTAAAGCTAGCACTGTTGATCTCTTCCGCAGTCCATTCAGACTCGGGATTGGTAAGAACATAACCGTCCTCGTCTGCTGGATATTTGGGAACCACATAGCCTTCGGAAACTGATCTCCATGCTCGAACATCAATGTATTTGATATGCGAACGTAGTCGAATTTTCCAATAGGCATAATTAGTTCCATCAAGAATTAGAAGTCTACCAACATTTTATATAGCTGAGTCCATAGTCGTAATATTCAGAATCAAACACTTATTGTATCATGTGTTGGCTCTAATACCACTTGTTGGGGTCCGGGGCTACGAGTAAGTAAAAATAAGTAAGATTAAAAATTAAACAGCTGGAATAGTGAAAACAGTTTCTGGATGTTGCCTTCAATGTTGTGTCAACATTTGTGGCAACATCGTGATAAAACAATTATAAACCTGAAAAGAGTAAATGCAGTGGAAAGTAAAAGACATAAGGTTTATATTTTCAAGGGTATACATTAATATATCTCTTTATGGTCAATGATCGAAGTATGTATATATTATATATAATTACAAATGAATTTCTTTTTACAAGATTGAGCAATAAATGCGGAAAAAGAAATTACAAACAAAAGTGGTCATGATGACTTGACTAAAGTTAAAGTTAAAAAGATCTTAAAAAGATAAATACAACATCTTCATTACAATTGCTTGAACTATAAGCTTGATCTAGAATCTGGGTAGCAATAGTAATGTGGGACTAGATGTTGTTATACTACTTTAAGCTAAGTGTGTTGATCCATTTTCTAAGGTGAATATCGGAGAGCTCTCTAGGTGATTCTTCTCGTTTAATTCTGGATATCGATACTCTGAAGTTCCTCTCTATTTATAGTGTGAAACTTCTATTGAAATCCTCACTGTTTGGTTGCGGAGGTTGAGTAAAAGAAGGCTGCAGCTTGGACCGGTTCTTCCTTCATGAAAAGCTCAACGTTCTGGATTTGGTCTTCACGATGCTTCTTCTCCAAGCTTTGACTGTTTCTTTTACCACATTTTAAACACAACATCATTGTAAGCTTGCCTAGGTCATTTTTTACTCATAGTAACAAAACATGTTATGGCCGGAAGAATAGGCAAAATCGTTACAGAGATGTTGTCAGAAATATTGTCACAACATCGCAGGCAACATCTTTATATTCATAAGCGATGTTGTCCTGAGCAACTACAGATGTTGTCACAACATCCATCCAACATCAACACTCATAATAGTTGGGATACAATAGGAGTAGATTTTAACAACAATAGTGTAGGAGTTTTTTAGATTTGGTCAAATGCTGAAAGTGGTGAACAACACTCTCATAAACTTGATAACAAAGAGTTATAATGTGGAAGGGGTGAATGATTACATACTAATTGCATACTGCAGTACAGTCTATAAGGTGATCTCAAAGGTTTTATGCAACAAAATGAAGCCAATCCTCCCAATAATAGTATCAGATAATTAGAGTGCATTTGTAGATGACAGGACTATAGTGCAGAATATATTAATTTTCCAGTGTTGACACCCAATTTTAACCCTCCCGGCCAGTCATTAACTATAAAATTACACTAATTTTGCAAAATAATTTCTCATAATTTTTATAATAAAATGCAGAAAATAAAACATTAATACATGCATAAATAAGCAATTTAATAAAAGTCCTGTCATAATTCTTAATAATAAATAATAAATACATAAAATAATAATCTAACACACGCGGTTTAATAATATCATTCATAAAAGAATTAAGAAGTCTTATCTTCATGTAGCATTTAAATAACTCAATTTTTATTTAATAAGCTTTAATAACGGCATCGCATTATAAACATTAAGCACTAATTAAATAGCACACCCGCATTTATTATTGTAATAATTTTAAAACTCAGACTAATAAAGCACCTAAATAATCTAATTACAATTTAAGTAGTTTAATTTACCATTAATTAATTAATAATACACCTAAAACTAATACCCAATTTAAATTACCACCAGTCCATTAACCAGCCCAACTAACCCAACCCACTCCCTACCTAAATTAACACACTACCCTTCACCACCTCAACAATCCCCGCCCAACACGTTGGCTGCTCGCCATCCCTTTATCCTTTCCCCTCTTTCCCCATCGCTCAGAACGATCCACAAAGACCAATGAAGCCCTTCTCCTCACGCTAAAAGCTAACGACGCCACTGGTGAGACCGCGCACCTCCCACGCTCCGCCTTCCCTGCCGAGATTCTCGCCTGAGAATCCGGCGAGTCACGCACCCATATCTTCCTTACCATAACGAGAACAGCACGAATCAACCCATAAATCATCCAAAATCAATACCAGATCACTCCAGAATATTAACTTACCTTAACCAACCCTCAATCGATTTTGCACCAAGAATCCGACAGAATCATACACAAATCGCACTAAATCAGCCCTAAACCTTACCCCAACTTATAACCTAAAGTTAGGCTATATAAAGCATATGCAATAAGAATTCAAGGAGCACAGCAGACGGGGGGGAGAGCACAATAGAGCTCATTCGAAGAGCGAGCAGGGCAGAGCACAGTAGGGCAGAACATCCGGGAACGAAGGAGGAAGGCAAAGCTCAGTCGGGAGAGGAATCGAGAGCAGCGGAACATCGAGAGGAGGAGAGCAAGGGTGGCCAGAAATCCAGACCTCATTTATTTTTCAATTAACAAAAGCCGATCGACATACATGCAATGGTATCTTCTATCGTCCAGAACCTAGCACCTTTCTGAAACCCTGAACCAGTTAATCGACTCTCACATTAAGAAACCAGCAATTATTTTCCAAGCACCAGCTCTGCCCTTTTCAATCGCATCGCAATAACCCGTCGAGTGAACCGACGACTTGATACGCTGCCCCGGTTCGCTGCCCGGAGAAGGTAAACCCAAACTCTTTTTAGTTCATTTGGTATTTCTGTGCATTTTCTGTATTAAACGTGTAGTAGTTTAGTTTTATGCGCATAATCTGAGATTAATATGATACAGTAATGTATTACGTATTGTGTTGAGTAATATTGTGCTGTTGTGAGTTGTTTGAGACTGTTTTGAATGTTAACAGCGTGCGATTGTTAGTGTAGGTGTGTGTGCATCTCTTAAGCATGATATAGTTTTGGGATCTGAACTTAACCCAATTCTAAATGGCTTTAAGACTTGTTAACCTAAATACTTGTGTTTGTTGCTAATTTGCTACTCGTATCGATATTTTTGATTTAATTTTCTTAATCAAATGCATTATGCCTTAAACCATAATATGACAACATGTTAGCAAATGTGTGAATTGGTCATGTCTATTTTGGAATCTTTATAGATGTTCTAGATCGAATGATGTTTGCATATTGAGTTAAATGTAGGTTTATTCTTAGAGTCCAGCAGACAGTATGCTTAATACACAATTTGTAGATGTTTGTGTGTCTGCTCCAATTTATAAAGTCCTACATGTTATCAGTAATAGGGTTCTGATAGTGGGTGTATGAGCCTGACTTGTTTACTCCCTGTTTTTGACTTAAGACCAATAATGAAGCATGTATATTTTCTCTGGATAAAAATAGTCATATATTTGTAGATGTAATCTAAATCTTGGTCATATCTGAGTCTGTTTGGTTCTGTTTTTCCTATATATATGAGTCCTGGGTTAAGAATCCTTAGGAGTTAAGACTGTCCGGAAATGGTTCATCCTGCCTAAAAATCATGTCGTATGCTCTGAATCACTTGCTTAGGCGCTAATGACCTGCAATCATGCCCTGCCCCCATTTGGGTGAGTCGGAAATATACTGAATAACTTATTTATGTCTGAACCGGAGTCAAATGAGTTTAGCGATTAAAGTACTATACTTGACTTGCATGCTAAATGAATGACATAACCTTTGTGTGCTGTTTCTGGATGCCAATATGAATTGGTGTTGTCTATGTATATGTCTTAGCTTTGTGTAATTCTGTATGATTGGAATGTCCCGGGTGATTTGAGGTGCAGTTTTCCCACTTTGTATGGACTGCTGAATATTTGTAAACTGCTGACTATACCTAAAATACGATTATGCATTTCCTTTGTTTTTCTCCCTGCCTCTGCCTTATCCAGTTTATATGCATGTTTGGGTCAAACCCGTAAGATTCCTTATTTATTTTGGGTTACTTATTGATCTTCAGATTCAATCACTGCATACGTGCCTTAAAAAAAAAATTATATGCATGTGAACTGCTTGCTTACTATTCTGTCGATATTTTTGGGCACATACTAATCCTTATCTTTCTTTACTTTCACATGGCACGCATTGGAGCAAAAATGAAGAGTCTCATGGCGAGACTCATCCCGAGCTATTTCAAATGGCAACCCGCATCTACATCCTTCGAGTTCCCTCTTCGGCAATTCCTAGAAAAACAAATAGGACGGAGTCATCCGCTTCAATCCCTTACTCATTTTATGCCTTTATTTGCTTATTGCAATTTTATTATTTAACTTTGTAATTAATAGGAGAACTAGTCCAATTAGTCTTCAAACATAAAGGTGGGAAGGTAATTTAGAATTAAATGCACTTCTAATCATTTGTCCTATGCTTGTCACTTCATATCTAATCTTTCGCCTAATCATTAAAATTGCATATCTAAAACTAACGCGCCATTTTTTGATTTCGCAGATAAATGCATATCCATAGTCTATGAATCAACTTGGCACCGCTTGCATCATAAACAATATAAACGCACACTTTAAAACTTTATATATATTCTTTATAGCCTTAGTCTTACAACTTTATTCAACATGCCTTCCTTTTTAATATTTTGAAGCACTTTTTATATTTTCAAAACATGCATTCTTAGCATAATAATTAACCCTAGGTTTGGCAGGACAACCGCAAGTTAGCGGATCTTAGAGGGTGCCTAACCCCTTCCCTCTAGATTAATAAAGAACCCATACCCAGAATCTCATTAAGTTTAGCAGACCGTTAAATGGAGTTAATGTTTACTTTAAACTAGTTAACATGTAGGTGTCCTAATTCACCCAATTAATTAGGTGGCGACTCCGCGAATCCCTTAGCATTTAAGCACCTCCCTTAGCACCTTTTAGCATTTTTTCGCACCTTTAGAATTTTAGCATTCTTTTGCACTTTTAGCATTTTATTTTACTTTCTAACCTTTTTATTAAGCAGGAGTTTCTATATAAAATGTCGCGGCCGAAAATGGGCGTGACATCCAGGACCCACTGAGATCATATAAAAGGAAGAACACAATTCAAATTTACCTTCTTAGATTGATCTTAAAAAGACATAATTCAGTGGAGTGGGTGTTTGTGAAGGAAATGATGATAATACTTTAACTTTCCGCAGCATTTCATTAGATGGGTAATAAAGTGTATCACAAGAAATCAATATAATATTCCACTTCATAGAGGGGTACATGGAACTATAGGGGGAGAAGAGGACTTGGACAAGCGGACCCAATATCTCCCTTGTTGTTTGTTATATGTATGAAGTGAAAGTATATGTATGTCTTAGAGACAATCTGTATTAGGACAAAATATACTTTATACACATTCATTTTTATATTAATAATGATTAATATTATGGAATTAGCAGTTGTTGAATTATTAGTTGATTGTTTATAATATTCTATAAATGCATCCCTAAAGTTTACGTGTTTATTAATGATGTGAGTGTTAATGTTATAACGTAACTCTTAAATTACCTCGACTAATGATCATCGAGATTGGAATATCGATGATATGCGATACGTCGACATGTGGTCTGCATCATATCCTTAGGAGATGTAGTATGTCTCACTTGTTGCGAGTTACGATAACTCGTGATGGACACATGTATACTTGTTGAAGTATTGATATACCCTGCTGATGCACTGTTTTTTTATATGACTATAATGTCATTGGCATGTGGGAGATAGAAGACCTTAGACTTGAGATCAATATCACCTTGTTTACAGAGTAATGTACTTTGATCATGTCCTAAGCTCAAAGCCTTATAGGTTGAGACACGACTTATTTTGGGTACATTACGAAGTAGATTAAATGTGGTATGTGAGCCAAGATTAGGATTCATTCATTGAATGCATATTCGAGTGAACGCTCAAGTACTCATATGGTATTAGGTTGACTAAGTCATTGGTCAATGCAATGGACATGTCTTTGATATGGTCCTGTTGTCAACTAATATAGATGAGTTATAATGATCAAACCATTTGGATGAACACTTGATAAATCCTAAGCTTGATTGAGTGTGTCATGAATGAAAAGATTTTATCTTCCCACATAGAGGTTCAGTTCACATATTTCATGTAGCTAAACTTTACATATTGAGTTCGTCTTCCGGCGCAGTCTAGGAGTTCCGTGAAGACCCTAATGTAGTTAGTGTTGATATGTAAAGGCCTGAAGGGTGTCGATTGAATGATGTAATTAGAGAGAGATTATATATATGTTCGGTTGATGACCGGGACATTAGAAATGGAAATGAGGCAGAAAATAGGACAAGGCCGTAGTGCCAATGATTTAGGGCCGCAACACCAAAAATACGTGTCGGCACCGCGGCGCCACTTATCCAGGGCCGCGGCGCTGAGGCGTCCAGTGGGTCTGACTCGCTGGCCCAGTCTGCTGACTTGTTGTATGAGCTGGCCCATGGGGAATCCTAGGTTGTCTTTTACAACTATAAATAAGAGGGTTACCCCTCTCATTCACTACACCAAAAGAAAGAGACTAATCTCTTCTAAAGCTCTGTCGGAATTCTTAGCATTCAAAGACTTAGCAAGGGAGTTAGAAGTTGGATACTTAGCTGAAAGGGTGAACAATGTCGTTACATCGAAGTTTCAGTACTTGCAAATCGAGGAACATTTGCGTGAGCCCCCTCGGACAACACAAAGCTCCAGATTTTCATGTTGCTATCTACAATGTAAGTCTTCCATCGAAGTATTACTTTATTTCTTTATGTTTTTACATTGTATAATCATCCTACAGTTTGACCGTCGTCGGGATTTAAACATAAATTTTCAAATTCCGCTGCGTGTACAAACTTGACAAAACCCTACAGTGGTATCAAAGCCTGGGCTGTTTTGTGTGAGTATACAATGAATATTTATGATAATATGGGTTAGAATTTGTTTAAATTTGATTAATGTCGTCTAAAAGGTTTTAAACCTTAGAATCCCAAGAACACATAGTTTTGGATCTGTTGAACAGTGATGTAATCGAGGAAGTCATTCAGATCTAACTCATCTAAGTTGATATGCGTAACCGGTTCGATTTGAACATGGTGCACTGAGATGAAGAATGAGATGAGATTTGATGATGGTCGATGAACGTGCTGTGAAATAGTGAAAGGGGTGCGAAATGTAACTGCAAATCTGAACCTAAACTAGTTTTAGGGTTTCGGAATTGCAAGAATTTTATTTCTGGGGTTGAGGCACCACAGTTCCACTATGGAGCGCCGCAACGCTAATTGAAATTTTAATCCAGTTTGGTCACTGCCCGTCAGACGCCGCGGTGTCTCCCTAGAGGCCGCGACGCCGACGGTAATTTTCCAAAAATAAAATAAAATTTGGGAATCAGAAACTGAAGTTTAAATATTCAGAAAGATTAAAACTTTTAATTGAACAGATTTGGTCCTTTCGAGCAAATCTGTAATTAAATAATGTTTTTGAAAATTGGATTTTAAGTTCTGGAAATTGCAAACAGGTCTCTGAAACCTGAAAATATTTTCTGAGAGTCAAAATTGTATTTTCAGAATTTAATGGGGTTCAAATTGAACATTTAAATTCTTGAGGGACTAAACTATAAATTTTAAGAGTTTGCAGAATTCCTAAAAATCATAATTTTAAAATCAGAAAATGTTTAGGGACTGTTTAGCATAGACATAGATTTTGAGTTTAGACAAATAGACCCATGATTATCATTAATGATATATTATTCTATAATATACAAATGTGCTAGGTGTTTGAATGTGATGCATTTAAATTATTAGCATAGCGTCCACACTTATTGTCTGGGTAGGCGGTGCCCAGTAATTGTTTACTTTCAATGACCGCTATAACTGTCTGGGTAGACGGTGCCCAGTATGTGATTAAAACTATCTTATATCATGCCTATTGAGTTTGATGGTTTCCATCTAAATGTGTTTAGAAATTGCATGATAGGATGTCATATGATGTATGACATAATTGTTGATCTTGGTTGAAATACCCAAAACTGAAAATGTTCCCCAAACATTAAAATACATGTTTAATTAAAATGTGTCGTCCATTATAATTGTTAGGGTGCAAAATTCTTTTCGGCGATACGAGTATTTATGCCAAAGCATTTGCTCTAAGTCTACGAGGAATCGGGCCCTTTCATAGATGTGTTAAAGTAAAAGCAGAGGATAAACTTTTGTAGGTATTTACACCAAATTGTTTGCTTGCAAATGCTAAATTTACTTAGGTACTTAAACACATTCGCATAATGGGGTTGGATTGTTTAGATGAATCTTGGCGCCAAAGTGTCGGACTAATCTAAAGACGCAAGATTAAAATGAAAGATATTTAAATCAAACCATGAGTTGTGAATAAGCTTTGAAATTGGTTGAAGACCTACCGAAATAGGCTATTGAAGTTATCAACCAAAGCATACGCGGATATAGCATATATTTGGATCTTGGCCCATTATGACCTTTAAAATATTTTAGGTCCTTATTCTACCTTAGGGTCGTAGAAGTATACAAAATTGTTGGAGTTAATTAAAACAAAAGGCCATGTTAAATTAGCATATAAAGAATTTGTATAATTAGGAGAATGAATTTTGATTGCATTTTTCCTGTCTACCTATATATTCAGATCTTCAGAATGTCGAACTTCTCAATGAAAATGCTAATGGAATCAAATAGATTGACTGGACCCAACTTTGTAGATTGACTCAGGAATGTAAGAATAGTCCTGAGACAAGAGAAAATTTAATATACACTGGACCAGGTATTCCTTATAGTGCCTGCGGAGGACTCTGCCGAATATGCAACCTTTGATAAAGTGGCTTATCAAAAACATTATGATGATGCCATTTTAGCTCAGTGTTTGATGATGTCTTCTATGTCACCTACATTACAAATACAAAATGAGAACATGGGGCCCAATGAAATTCTTGTACATTTGAAGAGTCTATATGACTCTCAGTCTAAGACAATGGAGTTTTAGTTGCTCATAGAACTCTTTAAGTGTAAACTTATTGAAGGGGGCCAAGTGTCACCACATGTGCTGAAAATGATTGAGTTGATAGAAAGGTTGGCATCCATTGAAATAAAGTTTCACGACAGAGTTTCTACCACACTCATCCTCCATTCACTTCCACGTTCGTTCGAGAGTTTCATTATAAATTACAATATGAATGGAACTAAGGAAAAGTTGCTAGAATTGCACAATATGCTGAAAACCTTCGAATCTTCGATCTCCAAGAGCAAAGCTATCGTGATGGTTGGCTACTCTAGTCATACCAAACCGAAAGGTAATGGACAACATAAGAGGAAGGGCAAAGATGTTGCTACGACAGCAACAATGAAACCCAAAGGAGGGGCGAAGAAGAAGAAGAAACTTCCAGCATCGGATGTATATATGAACGACAACAGGAAGGGGCATTGGAGGAAGGACTGCTCCAGAAGGAGGGATGGCACCAGGTGTTCCATCCTCTAGTGGACAAGGTATATTTGTTATTGAAATTAATCTATCTATAAATGACTCTCATTCCTGGGTACTAGATACCGCTTGTGGCTCACACATTTATACAAATGTGCAAGGGCTAACTAATAGCAGGAAGATCAGAGCTCGAGAGGTGGACCTGCACGTCGGAAATGGAGCATTTGTTGATGCTGAGCGCGTGGGAGATTATAAATTAGATTTACCTTCTGGCAATATTTTAATGTTAAACAATTGTTATTATATTCCTTCTTTGACAAGGAACATCATTTCCATTCCTGTTCTTGACACTGACGGCTTTTCCTTAAGCATTAATAATAGCAATATGATTTTGGCTTTTTATAATGTTGTGTATGGAATTGCGCCTCTCGTGAATGGATTGTATACATTAAACTGCCGCAGGGAAATTTTCAATATACAAAATAAAAACGCTAAGTTAAATGAAAGAAATTCTACCTACTTGTGGCATTGCAGACTTGGTCATATCAATCAAACGAGGATAGAACGGTTGAGAAAATTAAATTACCTTGAACCATTTGACATACAATCTTATGGTAACTATGAATCCTGTTTGAAAGGTAAGATGACCATTAAACCTCTTTCTGGAAAGGGGATCCGTGCCAAAGAGGTGCTTGAGTTGGTACATACGGACGTATGTGGACCATTTTCGACTCAAGCTAGAGAAGGTTTCTCTTACTTCATCACTTTTACAGATGAATTATCAAGGTATCGATATGTGTATCTTATGAGACACAAATCTGAGGCCTTCGAAAAGTTTAAAGAGTTTAAGTGTGAAGCTGAGAAACAACTCTCGAAGAGTATCAAGACTCTCCGATCTGATCGTGTGGGTGAATACTTGAGTAAATAATTTCTTGAATACTTAAAGCTACATGGAGTTCATTCCGAATGGACACCTCCTGGAATACCTCAGATGAATGGTGTTGCCGAGAGGAGAAACTGAATCTTTCTTGACATGGTTCGTTCCATGATGAGTTTTTTAGCTCTTCCAACATACCTTTGGGGATACACTGTTCTAACCTTGATATATGTTCTAAACAAAGTTCCGTCTAAATTAGTTAAAAATACGCCATATGAGGTATGGTGTGGCAAGAAGCCATCACTTAGACACATGAGGCCCTGTGGGTGTCCTCAATATGTCAAGAAGTTGATCACTGATAAGTTGGAGTCTAAAAGTGAGAAATGTTACTTCATTGGGTATCCAAAGGAAACTAAGGGATACTATTTCTATCTTCCTGGAGAACATAAGATATTTATTTCTAGGAACACAACTTTTCTTGAAGATGAATATGTCTACAAGAAAGAAAGTTGCACAAAGATAGAACTTGAAGAAATTCAAGAACAAAGTAACATAGAGGTTGAACCCTTGCTGAGTGAACAAGGCAAGGATTCACTGGGAGCTTATGGCGAAGATTGGGTACTCAGGGTACTCATTTCGGCCAGTGGGAGTGCTACGAGGAGAGATGCAGAAATGCAAGATCCTCTTGCACAGACCTTGGGAGCAAGTGCACCAATTGCACCTTCTCCCATTCAGGAAAGACATGAAAATGATATTCCTGAAAGCTCTAATACTGGTGGATCAACCAGCGCACAAGAACATACTCACAGTCAGAACATACCTGTAACTGAAGTGCAAGACAATCAACTCCGTAGGTCTACTAGAACTCATCATACTATGGAAAGACTAAATCTACTTGTGGAAAGATAAAATGAGTTAGATATTCCAGATGATGACGAGCCTAGAACCTACAACGAAGCAATGCTAGACATTGATTCGAAGAGATGACAAGAAGCCATGAAATCCGAAATGGATCTATGTATATTAATCAAGTGTGGAACTTGGTTGATTTTCCGAATGGGGTTAAACCCATAGGATGCAAATGAGTCTTCAAGAAGAAGATTTATGCATCTGGAAAGGTTCAGACTTATAAAGCTAGACTAGTGGCTAAAGGTTGATGTTACACCTCGTATTTCTAGGGCGATAATTTGTGAACTTAATTAAGGAAGTAAGATTCGAATATTGGATATAAAGTATATTTAAATATGCTAATACGAAAATTAGTAAACAAAGGATGTGATCGCGGAATAATTTTTGAATACTACAAGTGTGACGATGGAAATTAATACTAATAGTTGTATATTCCTAATAAGGTTGGACTAAGTGTCGTGTATTATGAGATTAGGACATGGAATCTTCAGATTTTATATATAATATTGATTATGTGGGAGATTAATTAATTGTGGGATTAATTTTAGTGGAGGGAATGATAATAAGTGGACAAAATTTGGGAACTTGTGCCCCTCTCTCTCGATTTTTTCAGCCCCATGCTCACTAAGACCAATACTCCACTCAATTCTCTACACTTTAATTAAAAACTCATCCTTCACCTATCCCTCCATTCTCTCTCCCTCCAACCGAACCCCCCCATCCTCATTAGCCAAGTTGAAGCTCTAATTAACTTCTCTTCCTAGATTAAGCTCTTCAACTAAGTTCCAAGCCTTGGTAAACTTCCCAAATAGTGGGTCACAGTGCTAGCCGAGAATCCGCCCCAACAAACTTAAGCTTTGAAAGATGAACATTTTGGAAGAAGAACATGCAAGTAAGATGGATTCAAGCTCATAAGGAATGCATGCATGTCATTAAAAATTGAAGAAATGGTGCAAGAATTGGAGCAGTGAAACCGAGACATTTAGGGACTGTTTTGGCTTAAGTTAAGGTAAGATTCCTTCTTCTTATTAAGTAATTGGAGTTAAATGATGTTGTATTTAAGAGAAGAACTCGTGTTGAGATAAAATGGAAGCAAGAAAATGCATGTGGTAGTTGTTGGAATTGTTGGTGCCGATTTGGGACAGTTTTGTATACATTGGATTTGATTGTTGTTGTTGTTGTTATTATTGTCACTAATTGCATGTTAAAATTGAAGGAATTCTTGAAAGAAATCTTTATATTTAAAGTTGTAGTTGTTCATATGAAATTGTTGAAATATGAATTGGATTTTAAGACGTCAATTGGATTTTAAGGAATTATGAGAAGAGTTATGGTATTGTGTATTGTGGCCAAGACCTTCATGAAATTGTTGGACATGTTGTGTCGTATTTAGGGGCTATTTTGTGGAGTTAGAATGCTGGAAATTTAGTTATGAATATGCATGTACATTGTGGTAATTGCTAACGTATGTCCTAAAGGAATAAAGATGTGAAAATGTGTTACTTTGTATTCTCGTTGTTGTTGGTATATGGACTGTTTTAGGGGCTGTTTTGATATGGATTAAGGGGATGGATTAACATGATAAATAGACGTATTAATCACCTTGGTTGTTATGGTTGTTGTATTACCTGAACGTAAAGAGAAATAATGTATAATGATAGCGTATATGGAGTATATGAGACTGTTTTGGTATATCCTTGAGTTGTATCTTGTTATTGGTATTGTTGGCCTTGTTTGTAAGTTGTGGATGTGTGTATAAGTAGGGGAAATGCTGCCCATATTTTTATACGAAAAGAGAGTCATCATTTGGTATATAACTTACACTAGTAATCATAGAGTTGACGGACATGTTACCATTATTATAGGTTGAAGTGCTAGACGAGACATATTTTAATTATTGAGTTGGTATAGACGGCAAGATGTATGTGAAACTATCCCCTATTTCTTTTTGGCATGATTTACATAAATGAATGTACGACGGACGTACATAGTTCCAATGAATCCTAATTCCTAGTGACACTTGATATGATTGTGCCTTTGATTTTACAATGATGGTTCATTCTATTTATTCCATTGAGAGTCAAATGATGATTTAAATTATATAAGGTTACTCATGATATTCTATCACCGCCCGACCCAATGGGACGCGACTAACACCCTAATGACGTCATTTTACTAACCTGTCACACATAATCCAACTAATACTTAAGGAATATGAAATCCGGCAGCATAACGCTGCAATCATAACATATACCAGAATAGGCAAGCCAACAAGGCTTCCTTTACACGAGAATGTACCTGTATCCTGAGGAGTCAAAACTAGCCAAAATAATTTAACTGGCAAGCCGACAAGGCTGCCGCCAAATAGTGTCACATATACACGGGAACATCCCAATATAGAGTACCACAATATGGCTGACCCAACAAGACTTATAACTCTACATAATTATAATCCACAACTGTCTATAGACCTCTATGAGAAGGATAACAATATATGACGGGACAGGGCTTCGTCATACCCCTAAATATATATATAAGTCTAAAAAGAGATTCTGTACCAAAAAGAAAAAGCACTGGATCAAAGGAGCTTTCCAACCAGCTGAACATGAGTCCTAGGCCTGAGGATTACCAAACTGAGAACTTATACCTGCGGGCATGAACGAAGCCCCCCGAGGAAAGGGGGTCAGTACAAAATAATGTACTGAGTATGTAAAACATGAAATACTGTAAGAAAGATCATAAGTGGTCAATAGATAACAGGAGACATGTGTAATAATCAGAATCCAATTGTGCCATATACAAATGAAAATAAACTGTGCCTTATAGAAATAAGAGTCATGAACTTATATATATACCGTATCCGGCCTCCCAGTGAGGGTCTTGGTGTGAATGAAACCTTATACACATATATACCGTACCCGACCCATTATGGGACTCGGTGTGAAATCATATGCATGCCGTACCCGGCCCATTATGGGACTCAGTGTGAAATCAGATATAAACCGTACTCGGTCCATTATGGGACTCGATGTAAAATAATATACATGTCGTACCCGGCCCATTATGGGACTCGGTGTGAACTCATCATTCGACTCTTAATAAAATAAAATCATTAAACCGAACTCTTTACAGGAAATCTAAGGCACTTCTCATAACTCATATTACAAAGAAATTAGAATGTATAGAAACCATGTACGTCCACCATACATTTACTTAATAAAAATCATGCCAAAAGAAAGAAAGAATAGTTCACATATCTCGTCGTCTATATCAACTCGAATATCTAACAATCGCCTCGACTAGCACCTTGACCTATAATAATAACAACATGCCCGTCAACTCTATGATTCCTAACATGAGTTATATTGAAAGACGACTCTCTTATTCTATAAAAATTCGGGCAGCACTTCTCCTGTTTATATGTATATCCACAATTTACAACAAATGCCAACCAACCAATAACCAAGCATAATTCCAAGATATAACCAATTTAGTCCCATGTACTTCATATACGCTACCAAAATACATTCTTTTCCTTCTACATTTATGGAATATAACCAAACAACAATCAAGGTGACTAACACACCTATTCATCAGGTTCATCCAATCCTTTAGTCACGTTAAAACAATCCATCCAAGCAGTCCAATCTTCTAGCAACATCGAGAGTTCAAGAATGTGAAATAACACTTTTCTACACCTTAATTCGTTCAAGACATGAATAGGTAACTACCTCAACATATATACATGTTTATACTTATATTTTAAGCACTAAAACAACCCTTAATACATTACAATAATATTCAATAATTTCCATGTCAATTTCGGCCACAACATGTCACAACTCTTATAACTCTTTTCTTAATTCTTAATCCAACTAACCTTCCAACAATTCCATATAAAAAATACAACTTTAAACATCAAGGTTTCTTTTCAATTCTCAACATGTAATCCCAATTAAACCATAAGAAGGAGAATTTATACCTTAAATTTGTCCAAAATAGTCCCTTAATATTTCCTCACTGTTTCATTGAATTTTTGCACCCATTTTCCACTTCTTCAACTCCAATTTGACATGCATACATTCCACAAGGTTAATCCCTCATTTACACATGTTTTGCTTCCAAAATTTCATCTCAAAAATCAGAAAATTGAGGCTTAAATTTGCGGGCAGTAGTGGCGAAATGCCCATTGTTTTTGGTATAAAAACTTGGCTAGAATTGTAGAAATATTTACCCAGAATAGGAGTTGATAAAGGCTTAAATCTTGTTAAAGAAATGGGGGGGGGGGGGGGGGGAGGAATCGAATAGGAGAGTAGAGGATTTGAGTGAAATGTGATTTGAAAACAATGGAAAATGAAGGGGTTTTTGTGGGTTAAGTAATCTGAAATTATTTTACACTTTGGTCCCAATTTCTTTCTTGTCTACTTAATTTAATTTCTCTACTAAAATAAATCCCATAATTAATAAATCAATCTCCCACATAAATTATCTTACATAAAATCTGAAAATTTCATGTCTATATATATATAGGACAATTTGTCCATATCATACTCGTAGGACCAAAATTTATTCCGGGAGCATATCCATAAATATATTAATTTCCTTAATGACGTTCTTAATTATCGCCTTAAACTTACAAGGTGTAACATCCTTCCCCCCTTAGAAACATTCGTCCTCGAATGTTCATAATAAGTCTTATGCTAGACAAATTTGGGCAGAGTCTCCTTTATAACTATGCATATCCACCTATATCTAGCAAACCAACAAGTGTCACACAGGGCCACAATATACCACACATAAGCAATTCATAGTCACTATAATAAAATAAGGAGTTAAATTAAATTACCTGGAGGCACAGGGAACAAGTGAGGATACTTCTTTTTCATTTCATCTTCCGCCTCCCAAGTCATTTCCTCTCTATTGTTGTTTCTCCACAATACCTTGACGGAAGCCACATCCTTCGTCTGTAATCTCCAGACCTAGCGATCAAGTATGGCTACGGGACTTTCCTTATAAGACAACTCCTCTGTCACTTGGACATTATCTACTGGGAAGACTCTGGAAGGATCACCAATACACTTACGTAGCATCGATACATGGAAGACTGGGTGTACTGCTTCTAAATCAAATGTTAGCTCTAACTCATAGGCAACCTTGCCTATCCTACGAATGATCTGGTAAGGCCCAATGTACCTTGGGCTAAGCTTCTCTTTCTTGCCAAACCTCATCACACCCTTCATGGGTGATACCTTCAAGAATACCCAATCACCAACCTGGAACTCCAAGTGTCGACATCGATTATCAGCATAGGACTTCTGTCGACTCTGGGCTGCTAATAATCTTTCCTGAATGAGCTTCACCTTATCAACAACTTGCTGAACCAAGTCTGGGCCAATCAACTTAGTCTCACCTACGTCAAACCACCCAATAGGTGATCTGCACTTCCTCCTATATAAAGCCTCATACGGGGCCATCTGGATACTAGAGTGGTAGCTGTTGTTATAGGTAAATTCAATGAGTGGCAAATGATCATCCAAGCTACCTCTGAAGTCAATAATACAGGCTCTCAGTATATCCTCTAATTTCTAGATAGTACGCTCTGCCTGTCCATCCGTCTGAGGATGAAATATTGTGCTGAGACTCACTTGTGTCCCCAATCCCTTCTGGAATGATCTCCAGGAGTTAGCTGTAAATTGAGCTCCTCGGTCTGATATAATGGATGTGGGAACCCCGTGCAGTCTCACTATCTCCTTGATGTATAGCCTAGCATAGTCCTCAGCTGAGTAAGCAGTCATAACTGGAAGAAAATGGGCTGATTTCGTCAGCCTATCCACAATAACCCAAATGGAATCACACCTCCGCAGAGTGCGAGGTAAGCCTATAATGAAGTACATATTGATCACTTCCCATTTCCAAGTTGGGATCTCGATCTCCTGTAATAACCCACCAGGATTCTGATGCTCGGCCTTAACCTGTTGACAATTCGGGCACTGGGCAACAAACTCTGCTATGTCTCTTTTCATGCCATCCCACTAATACAAGCATCTAAGGTCATGGTACATCTTTGTCGACCCTAGATGAATGGAATAACGGGCATTGTGTGCCTCTCCCATAACTTGTTATCGTAGTCCTGCAACATCCGATACACATAATCTGCCCTCATACTTTAGCACACCATCAGTGGTCACCTCCAATAAAGCCTTCTCCTTTCGGAGAGTTGCATCCCTATACCGTACTAGAACAGGATCCTCATACTGACGTCTCTTTACCTCTTCTACGATAGAGGACTCAACAACTTCCCGAATAAGAACCCTACTATCTCCTGAATTCGCTAACCAGACTCCAAGACTAGCTAGCCTGTGTATCTCACGAACTATATCCTTTTTGTCTAGCTGCACATCTGTCAAGCTACCCATGGATCTACGGCTAAGAGCATCTTCCACAATATTGGCTTTCCCCTGGTGGTACAAGATGTCAACATCATAGTCCTTTAGTAACTCTAGCCACCGTCTCTGCCGTAGGTTCAACTCCTTCTGTTTAAAGATATATTGGAGACTCTTGTGATCCGTATAAATATCAACATGAACCCCATACAAATAATCTCCAAATCTTCAAGGCATGAATCACCGCTGCTAGCTCCAAATCATGAGTGGGATAATTCTTTTCATGCTTCCTGAGCTGTCGGAAGGCATAAGCTATAACTCTGCCATGCTGCATCAACACACAACCAAGTCCAACACCTGAAGCATCACAATAAATAACATACTCATCTGGTCTTTCAGGAAGAGTCAGAACTGGAGCAGTAGTCAACTTATCCTTCAACAACTGTAAACTGTGCTCACAGACATCGGTCTACTGGAACTTAGCTGCCTTCTGAGTTAGCCTAGTCAAAGGCACTGAGATCGAGACAAACTTCTCTACAACCTCATGTAACACCCTGCTAGCCCCAGAAAACTGCGTACCTCCATAGGTGTAGTAGGTCTGGGCCAAGTCTTCACTGCCTTAATCTTTTGTGTATCCACCCGAATACCATCAGCCCCGATAATATGCCCCAAAAATGCCACTGAGGCCAATCAGAATTCACATTGGAGAACTTGGCATACAACTACTGGTGCCGGAGGACCCTAAGTACTTTCCTCAAATAGTATGCATGCTCCTGCTCTGAACGGGAATAAACCATGATACCATCAATGAATACAATGACGAACATGTCTAAGAACGACCTGAATACCCGATTTATCAAATCCATAAATACTGCTGGAGCATTGGTCAATCCAAAAGACATCACCCTAAACTCATAATGTCCATATCGGGTTCTGAATGCTGTTTTTGGAATATCTGCATCCCTTAACTGCACCTGATGATAACCCGACCGCAAGTCTATCTTCGAAAAATACTTAGCACCCTGCAACTGGTCAAATAAATCATCAATCCTGGGAAGGGGATACCTGTTCTTGATGGTTACCTTGTTCAGCTGCCTATAATCGATACACATCCGCAACGAACCATCTTTATTTCTCTCAAATAATACTGGTGCACCCCAATGAGATGTACTCAAAAGCCTTTCTCCAACAAGTCTCTCAGCTGCTCCTTCAGCTCTGCAGGTGTCATTCTATAAGGAGGAATGGATATAGGTTGGGTACCTGACAATACATCTATCCTGAAATCTATCTCCCACATTGGAGGAAGACTTGGAAGGTCATCTGGGAATACATCCGGGAACTCTCTAACTACCGGAACTGACTGAAGAGCTGGTACCTCCGCTTCTGTATCATGCACCCGAACCAAATGATAGATACAACCCTTTATAACCATCTTCCTTTCCTTAAGGTATGAATTAAACTTGCCCTTTCACGATGTTGTATTCCCCTTCCATTCTATAACTGGCTCGTCTGAAAAAAACTGAAATCGAACAAACTTCTCTCTACAATCAACGTTGGCAAAACAAGAAGCCAACCAGTCCATACCATAATGATATCAAAGTTAGTTATATCCAACTCTATCAAATCTGTTAGGGTATGACGGCTATATATCACTACCGAATAATTTTTATATACACGCTTAGCTATAACCGAATCTCCTACCGGTGTAGCTACCTCAAATGGCTCTATCGACTCAGGTTCAATCCCTATTCTACTAGAAACAAGAGGAGATATGTAGGACAAAGTGGAACCTAAATCTATCAAAATATATACATCACAGAAAAAGACCGATAATATACATGTGACAACAACTGGTGACGCCTCCTGATCACGTCTACTAGCCAAAGCATAAATGCGGCTCAAAGGACCGCCAGAACTAGAAACTCCGCCACGACCTCTACCACGGCTACTGGAGCCTGAATACCTTTCCCGGTGGGGCGCATAGCTATAGACGATGATGAACCAAAGAATCGACCGTAGGTCGAGCCATCACTTTGAACCACTGCGGGCGGACATTCTCTCATCACATGGCCTTGATGGCTGCAAAAATAATAAGCACCTGTAGCAAAACGACATTCCCCAAAATGGGACCTACCGCACCAAGAATACGGAGGCAAAAGTGGCCTCGACTGAGTAGAGCCCCTGTTCCCCTGAGAACCTGAAGCCCTGGAGCCTTGACCGGCTCCTAAATACTCTTGACGGTCGAATATCCTGCCTATGGACCATAGGGGAGCACTCTGTGCTGGCTGGGATGAGTATCTAACCTGCTTCTGCGGCTACCTTGAGACTCACCAAAATAAACTGCCGACCTAGCCCTCTTATGCTGGTCCCTGTCATGACCTATGTCTGGCTGTCACCCTCTATGTCGGTCCTCAACCCCCTGTGCATATGCCTGAATACGAGCAATATCCATACCCGACTGAAGAGCCACCGCCATACAACTATCGATCAAATAGTGGTCCAGCCCCATCACATATCGGTGCACTCTGTCTGCCATATCTGCTACAATAGTGGGTGCGTATTTTGCCAATGAATCAAACTCAAGGCTGTACTCTCTAATGCTCCTACCGCCCTGCCTGAAGTTTAAGAACCTATCAACTCTGGCTCTCCTTATATCTGGAGGTAGGAAGTGGTCAAGGAAAACCTCTGCGAACTTATCCCACACGGCTGGAGGAGCACCCTCGCCCCTAGATAGCTCCCATGACTCATACTAGTTAATAGCTCCATCACGCAACCGGTATGAAACCAACATGACAAACTCAATCTCTGAAGCCTTAATCACCCTCAACGTACGCAGTATCTGTCGGATGAACTCCTGTTGCTCATCCTCGGGCCTTGACCCGAAAAACTCTGGTGGACCACAGCTCAAGAAATCACGGACCCTCAAACTACCTGCTCTGGGGTCAAATCATGGTCCATGTCTATATGTCTGCGCTGCCACTAACCTAGTAAGCAGCTGAACCGCATCCCTCATAGCTCATCCTGCGCCGCCGGCGAGAGTGGAGGCTCAGATCTTTGGGGTCAGCCCAGTGATCTTGCCCGCAGGCGGGGCTGTGGAGGTGGTGATGAGGCAGAGCTCATCGAATAGGGTACAGTCTCCGGTGTTGACTGAGTACGGGACCTAGTAACTCTCTGGGCCCGGCTAGTATCCACCGCTACTGATTTGCCCTTCTGGGTCGATGTCGTCTTCTTCGGAGGCATAGCTGTAAACATAATAAGTCGTCAGAAGCGGATTATCCTAATAACATAGCTCTATTGCATGATCTAAAAGATGGAAGAATAAAAACCAATCCTAAATGTCCGGCAGCCTCCTGTGTATAAGTATGGTGCACAACAAACCCATACACAAGACTCTACTAGACACGGTCTGTAGATATTCCGAGGACTAAATGCTCTGATACCACTTTTGTCACGACCCGACCCGACCCGACGGGCCGGGACTAATGCCCTAATTACGCCATTATACTAACCTGTTACACATAATCCAACTAATACTTAAGGAATATGAAATCCGGCAGCATAACGCTGCAATCATAACGTATACCAGAATAGGCAAGCCGACAAGGCTGCCTTTACACGAGAATGTACATGTCCCCTGATGAGTCACAACTAGCCAACATAATATAACAGGAAAGCCGACAAGGCTGCCACCAAATAGTGTCAAATATACATGAGAACATCCCAACATAGAGTACCACAACATGGCTGACCCAACCAGACTTATAACTCTACATAAGTACAACCCACAACTGTCTACAGACCTCTATGAGAAAGATAACAACATATGATAGGACAGGGCCCCGTCGTGCCCCTAAATATATACATAAGTCTAAAAAGAGGTTCTGTACCAAAAAGACAAAGCTCTGGATCAAATGAGCTTTCCAATAGGAGTCCTAGGCCTGAGGATCACCAAACTCAGAACCTGTACTTGCGGGCATGAACGCATCCCCCAGAGGAAAGAGGGCCAGTACGAAATAATGTACTAAGTATGTAAAACATGAAATACTGTAAGAAAAATCATAAGTGGCCAATAGATAACAAGAGACAAGTGTAATAATCAGAATCCAACTGTGTCATATACAAATGAGAATGAATTGTGCCTTATAGAAATAAGAGTCATGAACTTATATATATACCGTACCTGGACCCCAGTAAGGGTCTCGGTGTAAATGAAACCATATACATATATATACCGTACCCGGCCCATTATGGGACTCGGTGTGAAATCATATGCATGCCGTACCCGGCCCATTATGAGACTCAGTGTGAAATAAGATATATATCGTACCCAGTCCATTATGGGACTCGGTGTGAAATAATATACATGCCGTACCCGGCCCATTATGGGACTCGGTGTGAACTCATCATTCGACTCTTAATAAAATAAAATCATTAAACCGAACTCTTTACAGGAAATCTAAGGCACTTCTCATAACTCATATTACTAAGAAATTAGACTGTATAGAAACCATGTACGTCCGCCGTACATTTACTTAATAAAAATCATGCCAAAAGAAAGAAATAATAGTTCACATATCTCGTCGTCTATATCAACTCGAATATCTAATAATCATCTCGACTAGAACCTTGACCTATAATAATAACAACATGCCCGTCAACTCTATGATTCCTAACATGAGTTATATTGAAAGACGACTCTCTTATTCTATAAAAATTCGGGCAGTACTTCTCCTGTTTATATGTATATCCACAATTTACAACAAATGCCAACCAACCAATAACCAAGCATAATTCCAAGACATAACCAATTTAGTCCCATGTACTTCATATACGCTACCAAAATACATTCTTTTCCTTCTACATTTATAGAATATAACCAAACAGCAATCAAGGTGACTAACACACCTATTCATCGGGTTCATCCAATCTTTTAGTCATGTTAAAACAGTCCATTCAAGAAGTCCAATCTTCTAGCAATATCGAGAGTTCAAGAATGTGAAATAACATTTTTCTACACCTTAATTCGTTCAAGACATGAATAGGTAACTACCTCAACATATATACATGTTTATACTTATATTTTAAGCACTAAAACAGCCCTTAATACATTACAATAATGTTGAATAATTTCCATGTCAATTTCGGCCACAACATGTCACAACTCTTATAACTCTTTTCTTAATTCTTAATCCAACTCACCTTCCAACAATTCCATATAACAAATACAACTTTAAACATCAAGGTTTATTTTCAATTCTCAACATGTAATCCCAATTAAACCATAAGAAGGAGAATTTATACCTTAAATTTATCCAAAATAATCCCTTAATCTTTTCTCAATGTTTCATCGAATTTTTGCACACATTTTCCACTTCTTCAACTCCAATTTGACATGCATACATTCCACAAGTTTAACCCCTCATTTACACACGTTTTTCTTCCAAAAATTCGTCTAAAAAATCAGAACATTGAGGCTCAAATTCGTGGGCAGCAGTGGCGAAATGACCACTGTTTTTGGTATAAAAACTTGGCTAGAATTGTAGAAATATTTACCTAGATAAGAGTTGATAAGGGCTTCAATCTTGTTAAAAAAGTGGGGAGAAATCGTCTAGGAGAGGAGAGGATTTGAGTGAAATGTGATTTGAAAACTATGGAAAATGAAGGGGTTTTTGTGGGTTAAGTAATCTGAAATTATTTTACACTTTGGTCCCAATTTATTTCTTGTCGACTTAATTTAATTTCTCTACTAAAATAAATTCCATAATTAATAAATCAATCTCCCACATAACTTATCTTACATAAAATCTGAAAATTTCATGTCTATATATATACGGCACTTTGTCCATATCATACTCGTATGACCAAAATTTATTTCGGGAGCATATCCATAAATATATTAATTTTCTTAATGACGTTCTTAATTATCGCCTTAAACTTACGAGGTGTAACATATTTTATTCGTGCTTGATATGATTATATTATTTCACCGAGTCCCGGGCCTGGTCATGTTCGTGCACATCCTTGCATTGTTCACCGAGTCCCTCACTAGAGGGTCGGGATACGCTATATGTATATATATGATGATTCCATGGACATGCATCCATGATGATGATGAGCTCATCGAGTCCCAGAATGGGCCGGGATACATTATATGGACATGTATCTATGATTATGATGATTCCACTGAGTCCCTCACTAGAGGGCCGGGATACGTTATATGTATATAGATACGATGATTCTATGGACGTGCATCCATGATTTTGATATGACTCTCATTTTTATAAGGCAGATTTGACTCTCATTTTTTTATGGCACAGTTGTATTGGTATTTTGGTTATCATATTTGTCTCATGTTATCTTTTGGCCAGTTATGGTCTTCTTTATTGTACTTTATGTTTTACATACTCAGTACATTTGTTCCTACTGACCCCCCTTTACTCGGGCGGCTGCGTTTCATGCCCGCAGGTACAGATATTTAGTTTGGTGATCCTCCAGTCTAGGATTCCTGTTCAGCTATTTGGAGAGCTCCATTGATCCAGAGCTAAGTTATTTGGTGCAGACCCTTTTGTTATAGACTTATGTATATTCAGGGGTAATGCGAGGCCCTATCCCGTCATGTTTCACTATCATACTCCTAGAGGTCTGTAGACAGGTGTGGAAGGTAGATGTGTTTGGTTCATGTATATGTGTTTTGGTCAGATGTATGTATATGGTCAGATATTCCCTTGTACAAAGGCAGCCTTGTCGGGTTGCCTATTTTGTTATGAGGATTTGCTATGACAGTTCAAGGGACATGATCCATTTGTTATGTGGCATTATGATCCCACGACATATTGATACGGATTCTTACATTTTCCTTAGTCTCAGTTGATAATATGCGACAAGTTTTGCATAGGGGCGTACAAGTAGGGCGTCATGTTCACGGCCCGTCCACTCGGGTCGTGACAAAAGTGGTATCAGAGCAGTTCGTCCTCAGAATGTCTACAAACCGTGTCTGGTAGTGTCATGACCCGACCCCGGGCCCGCGACTGTTGCCATACCTGGTCACCCCTTACAGGTATACATCAGAGAATAGCAGCGGAACATACATAAACTCATAAAATAATAGACATTAAATACCAACAGGCTAGCCGATAAGGCCACCTTCCGAAAAACATACATAACCCAAATGAACAGTTACATCTTTGTTTTTACAACCCAATACACAAGATATGACTACAGACCTCTAAGAATAACAACTGTGACGGGACAGGGCCCCGACATACCCCTGAATGTACATAAATCTACAACATCAGGGAAACCGTACCAAAAGACAAGCCTCCGGAGAAATAGAGCTTCTGACAACTGATCAGTGATCCTAAGAGTGAGGATCCACAACTCGCTTACCTACTGCGGCATTTAACGCAGCCCCCCGAGGAAAGGGGGTCAGTACACAATATGTACCAAGTATGTAAAACTGGAAAATATTGCAATTTACATCATAAGTCTAAAATAAAGCTGGAGACATGTATGATAATCAAATTAACAGTATAATGTGCCTTACTAACAATGAGAGTAACAAAATATACATTTCCGGTTCTTAAAATAGGAAGTCTGTGATTAACCTAGGACCATCCGCCTGTAGTATTATCACGCAATCCTACTCCTGGGACTATTTCACCCGCATAGGCCGTATGGACCCGCAAGAGGTAATTTCCTGGCATAGGACTGGTCCGCCCCGCATAAGACTATTTCACCCGCATGAGCCCTACAGACTCGCATGAGGTATTCCTCGCATCGTGGGGAGCAAATCCACGGAATATGCAAATGCCACAAGCCCGGGGAATGACCCTGTAATGAACAATATATCACAAGCACAACCGGCTACTATAAATAACATAAGCAAGTTAAGAAACCCCTTAACTTCTCATTAGACTTAATTAGCATGCACTCTCATTTCTTTTAACTTAAGGCACTATCGTATCATGAAAGATCCGGGAATTTAACCCAAAGTACTACGTACTTCTATTCCTTTAAAATGACTATTTTTCATATAAAATCCCAAGATACTAACAACCGTAGTATCAAGTCATATCTACTTTTCAAGACAAGTCACAATACCTTTTAGAAATACATTTATAGGGTTCTAAACCAAGTGACCTTTACTGTAAAACTTTAAGCTATTGATGCCTTTAAATCAATATTTGCCATTCTTTATTTCAAGTCATTTATCCTTGTTTACATTACTAGAATAAACCATTCTTTTAACTTCTCATAAAGTTGTTATAACCGACTTCCCATAAAGTCGTTATACTAACTTTATGCTTTAGAAACTAAGACATCTTTAACCTTTAAAACAAGTGAGTTAATTCTCTATCTCAACCAACTTGGACATTCTTAAAACAAGTCAAGGATATCAAATGAAACTAAATTCATTTAAATCTCGTACGTCTACCGTACTATACATTGATAACTATTCATGCTCAAGAGATAAGAAAAGTTCTACATACCTCTTCGGTTCAATCCACTTGCTAAGTCCAATATGCCGTACGTAGTAAGTCAACCTATAATGACCATAATACGTCTATCAACTTGTCACGACCCGAACCCGGGCCCGTGACTGGTGCCTTACCCCGGGCACCCTAGTGATACAACATCAGAGTAATCAGCGGAACATAAGACGATAACATGAAATAACAAGAAGTATGAAACAATAGTCTGAGAAAACTTGCTTTACGGCATATATATATAAATCAATTTAAAACCGAACAGTTACATCCCATTACAACTCTGCCCACAACAGTACTACAGACCTCTAAGAATGATACGACAACAATGGCGGACGGGGCCCGCCATACCACGAATGTAAATACCTACAACGACGGACTATACCACGATAAGCCTCGGAGAAACGGAGCTTCCCATACGCTGAATCGTGACCCTAGGCGAGGATCAACATGGTGTACCTTTACTGCGGCATGTAACGCGGCCGAAGGAGGTCGATGCAACAGTACCAAGTATGTGAAAATCAAATGTAAGAAATGAAATCATAATAGTCTATAAAGCGGGAGACATGTATGATAACCAAACTACGATTCCAATAAATAAGCGATCATGTCAAGTCGTGGACTCACGCCTCAAAGTCATCACTCAAATGTAACTATGGGTCTCACGCCCATAACATCAATCATGCCCATGGAATACCTTCCGCCGCCAGGCGATTTATGATATAAAAGCACCAAGAAATACACATGAACACGTGTCCCACTCGTGTCATAATAAACGATCTGAGGGTAAAATGCGAAGGCATAACCGACTACTAACACCTACAGATTAACGGTCATAAATCAGATCATGATATCTGTCTGCATCGTCACATGATCAAAGCCGGTCACTCGCCCGCGATATCAAATGTGCGCGTCTAGCCCCGAACTCTCCGTAGCTCGCATAGGCCAACCTCATAGGCCGCGTGAGGTATTCCTCGCGTCGGTAGCTACTCCCGGCATCGCCCCGGACTCGCGATCCGCGTAGCCACAACCGCATGACCACAAGGGCGCAAACTAACGGAACTCCGTAGTTCGCATGGATCCTCGGACCCGCGTAGGTATTCTCGAATCATGGTCCTGCATCGCTGAGTCTACCCGCGACGGAGGCGACAACCTCGGAAACAAGTCAAGGTGAGTGGTACAATACCAACATAACGGCTGAGAGTCAAACAACTTTAAGCGCAGTCGAGGGAAAACCCCCTTTACACAAAACATCACAAGATACTAACACACGTAGCATCCTAGCATGTCTACTTATCAAATCAACAAGAAAGTATTACAAGGCTATCACAAACCAACACAATCAAGTTATACACACAAGGTACATTCTAATATATGATTAACAAGATCGGGTATCTATTCCCAAAGTACTTCATACATTATCTTTTAAAAGATACGTTACGTTTACAAAAGTCACACAATACCCGTAGTATATGAAAATAGATTGATTATCTTTTGAAGTAAATCAAAACACTTCTCTTCGTAAAATCAAGTAACAACATTCTTTTCCAAATGTTTCAAGTTTGCCTAATTTCAATTACTCAAATTTCTCATTTTCGAAAGGTTTAAGTTCATAATTTTAATCACTTAATGATATAATTCTCCTTTAAAAGCAATTTGAGAAACATATATACGATACGTGAGTAGGTTATTCTTGTTTATAACAATCTTATTTAAGCGACCATGATCTAGGAAATGTAACATCATTTTGTCTCATCTTAGTTTCTATGCGGATGGAAGTTTCTACTGGTTTTACTAATACATTATTAGTCAAAACATTTCCTTTATTAAGCGGCTGTGGTTTGTTCGATACTTATTACGATTTAGAAATCAAGAAAACATTATTGCTTTTAAAATCAAGTACTCATTACTCGTGAATGAGGTTTTACAACATTTTTAACAAAATGTTAATTACGAAGTAAAACAAGTTAAGTCTCTTATCTTTAAGATTAAGCCTCTTAACTTTTAAAATCGATAAACCATTCTCTTTACCTCTCTTAAAACGTTATACCTAACTTCCCATAAAGCTAGTATAACTCTTCTTTATTATCACACATCAAGTCGATTACCTTTTAAAACCACAAAGCATTTTACACATGCGTCTACCGTACTACATAGTTATACACATATCATGCTAGAAAAGGTAGGAAGAGGTTCACATACCTCGCGACGATTATCGACTAATAGCAAAACGCTCCAAGTACCTCAAACCGTGGCTACTCCTAAGCCAGTAGATCGCGCCACGCGTGGTACTTCAACCTATAAGGCCACAAGGCGCTTATTAACATCTAGATCATATTGTAGAACATTACGAGAAAATTCGGCACACACTTCCCGCGTAAATCTCCTCTCTATCGAGGCGGCCATCAAGCCAACCAGGGGGTTTATATCTAACCGGGCGTGTACAATTCTACTTCACAAGAATGCTACACAAGTCTCATGTATCTGATCTATGTAATTCTGATTCGATTCTCTTTCTTTATATTGAGCTTAAGTCAAAAGACATTGCCAAAGCTAGTTCGATTCTATATATAGTATACTTCAACTATATAATCTTACAACATGTAATTTCCAATTACAATAAGGGACAAGATATTACCTCGATAAGCCCAAAATTATCCTAGTTTAATGTCACTCCCGAGCAACGTTTAGCTCCACTCAGTGCGCTCCAACCCGCTCCAAACCACCCAGAAGTTCTAACCAACTTACTTAATACTCCACTATCTATGGAGATTTTCCTTAGGGTTTCGTTTTTGTGGTAGTGGGAAGTATAATAGTATTTACGGGCTTTTCGTATAAGTGTAACCTTGGAATACTACAAGGTATAAGGCTAAGGTAATTTGGGTATAGTAACAATACTTTTGAGAGTATTTCTACCAGAGGGGGTATATATACGAGACAACACCACAAGGGTGTATACCTCGGCCTACCCACTGGGGGTACTCTCGGCGAGGAGGAGCTCGGCCACAAGGCCTCACAAAGGGGAGAGGGGTGTTGGACGAAACACCACACAAGGGAGGAGGAATTTTAGACTTAGGAAATATAGGAATGGATGAAGAAGTCTTCAAACTTAGGGGTATTTATAGGACAAACCAAGGCCAACCAACGGCCAAGATCATGCCAAGTGCATAGCAAGTGTAAGGCCAAGATTGGGACAAGTGTGTGTGGGTCCCACTTTATCAATCAACACACAAAATATCCTACCAACTACACTCTCAATTCGGCTCATTATCACCATAGGTCCACGATGAGAGGGTGCCAAGTGGCGCCCTCTTGTTAGTCCAACACGTTCGTCTCTCGGAAAAATCCGCAAAAATAAAAATGACATAGCGGAATTTTCCGCCCATGAAGTTATGTAAAGCGTTTAGTCGAAACGACTCTAACCGGGTGTTGTGCACAAAATAAAATCGCCAAGCTACTTTAAAAGCCCAAACTTTTCTACGCGTCGTACATACTACGGAAAATACGGGTATAACATTCT
Source organism: Przewalskia tangutica (assembly GCA_029844215.1). Classification (NCBI taxonomy): domain Eukaryota; kingdom Viridiplantae; phylum Streptophyta; class Magnoliopsida; order Solanales; family Solanaceae; genus Przewalskia; species Przewalskia tangutica. The sequence continues at coordinate 47,802,395 of CM056723.1, forward strand.
CCCTCGCTTAGAAACATTCGTCCCGAATGTTCCTTCTAAGTCTCAAAACAAACGTGCGCCAGTATAGTCTTCACTACTATACTTACGAGAACAATCCTGCCACACCTGGCCACAGAAACACCCGCGCACATACTTCTATTCAAGTCCACGAGAAACACCTAACATCACCAAAATGATACCACTTTTGTCACTTTGCCGCGAGGTTCACTCCGCGACCAACAACGATGCCGGCTGCACGCGATCCACGAGGTGTCGTACACTCGAACTCTTACCACATTTCATTCGCTTGATTTCAAAACTCGGGGTTTTATCTCTAACTTGGTCATCATTAATCTGGAACACTCTGGGATGGATCTCGGTTTCCTTCTCGAACATAACACGAAAGATGGGCCTTGCTGCCTCCTAAGTCGGACGGCAAATGCTAACATCTGAGCAACCCGCCTATCCTCTCTCATGAACTCAAAAGGCCCAAGTAACTCGGGCTAAGCTCCTCTGTTTTCCAAAACTCGTCATACCCTATCCGGGTGGTATCTTGAAGACCGATCGTCAACTGAACTCTAGCGTCGCCGATAATCCATACGATTTCTCCGAGCCGCCAACAACCTCTTCTAGATAAGCTTCACTTTATCCACGATCTGTTGGAACAAGTGCGAACCAACTATCGAACCTTGCCAACATCAAGCCAAACGGCCGGCAACTTACACTTCCGCCCTACAAGGCTTCATGGCGACATCCGAACACCGGAATGGTAGCTAAAAACACTCCTTCAACAGGAGACAACAATCCTTACAACTACCGCGAAATCCAAACAACGGCGGCGAATGTGCGGTCGAGACTACTTTGAGTTCTTAACCTGCTGGTAAAACTTCGAGAAAAAGCAGTAGTACCACACTGGCTCCATGCATCATAAGGTGAAGGTAGGCACCCCGTGCAGCCTTACAACCTTTCTGATATAACGTCTCGCAACTTACTACCGAGTACACGGTTTGGGCTAAAAGATAAGACGGGCTGACCTCATTGGCCCGACTACTGGTCGAATATATCCACGAACTCGTACGCTGGTTAACTAAACATGGGCCTAGCACCCTCGTGACCCCATCACAAGGCGGGACCACCACAAACTGACCCCTCCACCATACATGCCGCGGGTTGACCCGCAACGTGGCCTCAACCCGACCCACTCTCGCGTAAAACACTTGCTCCCCGAACCGGAACAATTTCACTAATTATGTTACGAAAACCTAGCGGTCTTCTTAGCTCAACTACCCTCTTTCATACCACACTACTCAGGGACTTATCCCACAACCATAGCTCACGTGCACTATGCACTCCTATAAGGGTCAAACATAAACATACGTCTTTTACTCGAGATGGCCTTACCTCTAAGGTCTCTACGTATAAAACTCTAAGGCTCACACCTTCTCTATCCCCCAAATCTTACTTGGTTAACTAACCATGATTTCCTAATCACAATTTACACCATGCTATCTGAACATAACACTTAAGGTATACTCACCTTATCACATATACCAAACTCTAGAGGGTTAAAGATATGCCTGCATCTACTGCTTCACTCCCCTTAGTCGTTCTAATCAAACCTGCCCCGTAGGGCGCATAGCTAAAGAAGATGACAAACTACCCACCGATCCTGAAGGCTAAGTCCTCCTACTAGGACACTCTTCTCGACATCGAGACCACGGCGGTCATAGGTACAACAAGTACCATCTAAAAAACGACACTCCCGGGATGACATCCGCCTGCGTGAGCGGAAGCCCTGGAGTTCTGACCAACTCCTGCATACCCCGAACGTCCTGAAATCCGTGGAAGACCACTCTGCACTGGCGGAGGTGCATATCTAATCTGCTGGTGAGGCGACTTGCCTCGAAAGTTACCAAAGGACCTTGCTGCAGCCTGCCTGCGTCGCCCGTTAACCCGTCGATCTCTACGTTTCTTGGCCTGCTGCGCATAAGCCCGTACACAGGCCATGCTCAAGCCTAACTGAAGAATTACTCTTGTACAACCCTCTCTTAGATAGTCATCAAGACTCGCGGTACATCTGTATACTCTCTGGTAGCCAAATCCATAGCTAGTAACAGGGTCGCCTCTTTGCTATCTATATTCTCCGTTCCCGGTCGTGGTACTGAAGGTTCAAATATCATGGCCGCAGAGGCGCCGCCCGTGCTAAACTCTGCGGGGCTTAGTGACGTCGCAGAACTCCCGAATGAAGCACCACCCGGTGATGATTGGGCTGTGCCCACGTAACCCTCGTACTCTACTCGCAGCTCCTCGCCTTGCCCTCTGGGCGGGTTTGCCCTACGCGGAGGCATAGCGGTAAGGAAAGAAATACGTGAGAGGTCCAACTTACAACACAACTCTAAGGCACGATCTCGAGTGAGAAGAATAGAAACCAATCCTAAATATCCTATAGCCTCACGATTATTGGTGTGGTGCACAACACACCGATAATCGAACTCTCTTGGATACGATGCGTAGACACTTTCCGAGGATTAATCGCTCACGATACCACTTTTGTCACGACCGAACCGGGCGTGGTCGTGCCTACCGGGCACCCTAGTGATACAACATCGAGTAATCAGCGGAACATAAGGCGATAACATGAAATAACAAGAAGTATGAAACAATAGTGCGAGAAAACTTGCCTTACGGCGTATATATATAAATCAATTTAAAACCGACGATTACATCCCATTACAACTCGCCACAGCGATTACTACGGACCTGCAGAATGATACGACAACAATGGCGGGGCGGGGCCCGCCATACCCCAATTTAAATACCTACAACGATGAGGACTATACCACTGATAAGCCTCGGAGAAACGGAGCTTCCATCTGTTGACGTGACCCTAGAGCGAGGATCAACAACGGTGTACCTTTACTGCGGCATGACGCGGCCCGAAGAGGTCAAGACAACGGTACCAAGTATGTGGCCCGAAAATCAGTAAATGAAATCATAATAGTCTATAAAGCGGGAGACATGTATGATAACCAAACTACGATTCCTGATAAATGGCGATCATGTCAAGTCGGGGACTCGCGCCTCAAAGTCATCACTCAAATGTAACTATGGGTCTCACGCCCATAACATCAATCATGCGTGGAATACCTTCCTCAGCTGCGGTTTATGATATAAAAGCACGAAATACACATGAACACGGGTCCCACTGTGTCCTAATAAAACGATGCAGGGTAAATCACGAAGGCATAACCGACTACTAACACCAGCGGTACTAACGGTCATAAAGCGTATCATGATATCTGTCTGCACCGTCACATGATCAAAGCCGGTCACTCGCCGCAGATATCAAATGTGCGCGTCTAGCCTCGAACTCTCGTAGCTCGCATAGGCCAACCTCATAGGCCGCGTGAGGTATTCCTCGCGTCGAGGGTAGCTACTCCCGGCATCGCCCCGAACTCGCGATCGCGTAGCGCAAAGACCGCATGACCACAAGGGCGCAAACTAACTGGAACTCCGTAGTTCCGCATGGATCCCCGGACCCGTGAGGTATTCTCGAATCATGGTCCTGCATCGCTGAGTCTACCGCGTCGGAGGCGGCTTAACCTCGGAAACAAGTCAAGGTGAGTGGTACAATACCAACATAACGGTGAGAGTCAAACAACTTTAAGCGCGATCGAGGAAAACCCCTTTACACAATACATCACAAGATACTAACACGTAGCATCCTAGCATGTTTACTTATCAAATCAACAAGAAAGTATTACAAGGCTATCACAAACCAACACAATCAAGTTATACACACAAGGTACATTCTAATATATGATTAACAAGATCGGGTATCTATTCCCAAAGTACTTCATACATTATCTTTTAAAAGATACGTTACGTTTACAAAGTCACACAATACCCGTAGTATATGAAAATAGAGTGATTATCTTTTGAAGTAAATCAAAACACTTCTCTTCGTAAAATCAAGTAACAACATTCTTTTCCAAATGTTTCAAGTTTGCCTAATTTCAATTACTCAAGTTTCTCATTTTCGAAAGGTTTCGTAGTTCATAATTTTAATCACTTAATGATATAATTCTCCTTTAAAAGCAATTTGAGAAACATATATACGTACGTGAGTAGGTTATTCTTGTTTATAACAATCTTATTTAAGCGATCATGATCTAGGAAATGTAACATCATTTTGTCTCATCTTAGTTTCTATGCGGATGGAAGTTTCTCTTGGTTTTACTAATACATTATTAGTCAAAACATTTCCCTTTATTAGCGCTGCTGTGGTTTGTTCGATACTTATTCTGATTTCTGAAATTAGTAAAACATTATTGCTTTTAAAATCAAGTACTCATTACTCGTGAATGAGGTTTTACAACATTTTTAACAAAATGTTAATTACCAAGTAAAACAAGTTAAGTCTCTTATCTTTAAGATTAAGCCTCTTAACTTTTAAAATCAGTAAACCATTCTCTTTACCTCTCTTAAAACGTTATACCTAACTTCCCATAAAGCTAGTATAACTCTTCTTTATTATCACACATCAAGTCGATTACCTTTTAAAACCACAAGCATTTTACATGTACGTCTACCGTACTACATAGTTATACACATATCATGCTAGAAAAGGTAGGAAGAGGTTCACATACCTCGCGACGATTATCGACTAATAGCAAAACGCTCCAAGTACCTCAAACCGTCGGCTACTCCTTAAGCCAAGTAGATCGCGCCACGCATGGTACTTCAACCTATAAGGCCACAAAGCGCTTATTAACATCTAGATCATATCGTAGAACATTCTACAGAAAATTCGGCAGCACCTCCCCCCCCCGCACCCGCGTAAATCTCCTCCTCTATCGAGGCCGGCTATCAAGCCAACCAGGGGGGGGTTTATACATCTAACCGGACGTGTACAATTCTACTTCACAGTAATGCTACACAAGTCTCATGTCTGATCTATGTAATTCTGATTCGATTCTCTTTCTTTATATTCAGCTTAAGTCAAAAGACATTGCATAAAGCTAGGTTGATTCTATATATAGTATACTTCAACTATATAATCTTACAACATGTAATTTCCAATTACAATAAGGAGACAAGATATTACCTCGATAAGCCCAAAATTATCCTAGTTTAATGTCACTCACGAGCAACGTTTAGCTCGACTCGTGCGCTCAACCCGCTCAAACCACCCTTAGAAGTTCTAACCAACTTCTACTTAATACTCGACTATCTATGGAGATTTTCCTTAGGGTTTCGTTTTTGTATTGTGGGAAGTATAATAGTATTTACGGGCTTTTCGTATAAGTGTAACCTTGGAATACTACAAGGTATAAGGCTAAGGTAATTTGGGTATAATGTAATACTTTTGAGAGTATTTCTACCAAGAGGGGGTATATATACGAGACAACACCACGAGGGGGTGTATACCTCGGCCTACCCACTAGAGGGTACTCGGCCGAGAGGAGCTCTCGGCCACAAGGCCTCAAAGGGGAGAGGGGTGTTGGAATGAAACACCACAAGGGAGGGAGGAATTTTAGACTTAGGAAATATAAGAATGGATGAAGAAGTCTTCAAACTTAGGGGGGTATTTATAGGACAAGCCAAGGCCAACCAATGGCCAAGATCATGCCAAGTGCATAGCAAGTGTAAGGCCAAGATTGGGAAAAGTGTGTGTGGGTCCCACTTTATCAATCAACACACAAAATATCCTACCAACTACACTCTCCAATTCGGCTCATTACCGCCCCATAGGTCCACCAATGAGAGGGTGCCAACTGGCGCCCTCTTGTTGGTCCAACGTTCGTCTCTCGGAAAAATCCGCAAAAATAAAAATGACATAGCGGAATTTTCCGCCCATGAAGTTATGTAAAACGTTTCGTCGAAAAACGACTCTAACCGGGTGTTGTGCACAAAATAAAATCGGCCAAGCTACTTTAAAAGCCCAAACTTTTCTACGTACGTCCCTACGTACATACTCTGGAAAATACGGGGTATAACACAACTTCTAGTTTCAAACGTAGAATATTCTAAGTGTAAAGTCACTTATTCTACGGAAAATCGGGCAACACTTCCTTTGTTTCTACGTACTTTTCCATCTTTTTCGAGGTCCGAATTCAATAACCAATATGCTACATTTAAGGCTTAACACATCAACCAATCAAAGGGGATTACACGCCTTACAGGACGTGTAAAATTTTTCCCCGCAATGTATATAAAACAGTCTAATATTAATGTCATTTTCGACTACAATGTACAACCACATACAATCTTTTCCAATTCCTTTTCAATCCATATTGTCGTTCTCACATGTTATATAGTCGCAACCAATCTCAACAACTATAATCCCTTATTTAGATAACATGCGACGATTATAACTATCGACCAATTTGTATTGTACTTTCAATGGCTAATAAGCTCGTGTTCGGATTTAGGCTCCCAATATTCTATAACACTTATCAACTTCAATGTATAATTCACATGATCAATATCAACTATTACATGTATCCTAATTTACTTCCAAGAGGAGAGGAAATTTTACCTTTAGGATTTCTCCCACTGTAGCCCTTTTTCCGCAACTCATTTTCACGTCAAAATCATCCACACGAACTCTCTACAAGTTTATCAACATTTTATCTTCTTGCCGCCTCTCCAATAATTTCACTAGGCTTAGGGTTCTATAAATTTTTAGAGAGAAGAGAAGAGGAATTTCTATTTTGGATGAATCCTTGCAAATGACCAAGTCTTGCAAGACTTGGTCATAATATAGGACCTTTCTTGGTCTACAATATGGGAGGGACACTTGTCGCCCTCCCATAGGTCTTTTACACAAATATCTTCTGATTTTTACCCATTTTTCGCAAAAATCCCGCCTCGGCGCCGCGGCCCTGCAGCTGGCGCCGTGGCGCTGCATTCGAAAGTTACGGACTTCTGTTGCTGCGACCTACGGCGCGTAGTGGCGTTGAAACATTTTTCCTTCTCTTCTGCCAGCTGAACTTCTAACGTCCATTATTCTTTGCTCTGATGTCCTATCGACGAGCGGTTTGTTGCGTTGGAAACTAGACTCAACGAACTTCATATTAGGCTTTTTAAACACCTAAAAATTCTTAATATACTAGAATATATATAGCACTCCAAAGTTGACTAAAAATCTGCCTAAAAACATTTTTGCCAACTTATCTTTCCAAATTCAAATCTTATTTCCTTTCGTACGTTCTCATCTCATTCTATTGATATTACGGGGCGTAACAAGTAGAGGCTTGCATATGGGTATGTTGTGCACCATACTTATACGCAGGAGGCTGCCGTACATTTAGGATGTCATATTTTCTTTCATCTCGTAGGTCGTGCGTTAGATCTGTGTTATTAGGATAATTCCCCTCTCTGACAAATTAATGTGTTTACAGCTATCCCTCCGAAGAAAGTGGCAGCGGCCTAGAAGGGAAAATTAGTAGCGGGAGATACTAGTCAGATCACGAGAGTTACTAGGGCTCGTGCCCAGACTATGCTTGAGATTGTGCTCCAGTCGGCGAGCTCTGCTACACCGTCACCTTCAGAGGATCTTTGAGCAACAGAGGCTCCAGTTCATGGGGCAACATCACCAGCTCCCGAGGCCCCAACACCTGAGCCTCCAGCTCCTCAGCCAGGGGCGGAGGATAGTGCCATGAGAGATGCAGTTCAGCTGCTGACCAGACTAGTGGCAGGGCAGACCCGCAGGCAGGGACTAGGAGTTGACCCTAGATCTGATAGTTTGAGGGTTCGTGACTTCTTGAGTTGTAATCCTCCAGAATTTTTCAGGTCAAAGCCCGATGATGATCCGCATGAATTTATTCGGCAGATACAGCGTACCTTGAGGATATTCAAGGCTTCTAAGACTGAGTCTGTTGAGTTGGCTTCGTATCGATTGCGGGATATAACTACTAATTGATATGAGTCTTGGGATTTATCTAGGGGCGAGGGTGCTCCTCCAACAGTATGGGATGAGTTTGCAGAGGCCTTCCTTGGACACTTCCTGCCTTCAGAGATGAGACGAGCTAGAGTTGATAGATTCTTATACTTGAGGCTGAATGGTAGGAGCATTCGGGAGTATAGTCTTGAGTTTGATTCATTGGCTAGATATGCTCCTACTATTGTAGCTGATATGGCGGACAGAGTGCATCGTTATGTGATGGTACTGGATCGCTATTTTATTGATGGTTGTATGGCAGTGGCTCTTCAGCCAGGTATGGATATTGCACATATTCAAGCATATGCACAAGGGGTAGAAGACCGACACAGAGGACGTCAGCCAGATAGGTGTTACACCCCGTAATTCCAGGACATGAATAAGAGAATAGATGCGAGAACACAAGACTTGAAAATTGGTATGAAAGGAAGAATTGTTTTTCCGAAGGAAAATCTTCCGAACGTCGGAAAGGAAAAATGTTCGTTGATGAGAATTGGATTCTCAAAATGCATTATTTGAAGAGTATGAAACTTATTAACATTAGGGAAATTTATTTTTACGGATTTGGTCACGTGGGGCCAACCCGAGAAATTTTACATTTTGTGGGGCCCACGAGGGTTACGAAAATTTATGGACGAATGGGAGGGCGACATGTGTCACCCCCCCCCCCCACATGGGCTTGTTCGAATTATGCCAAGGGCAAAATGGTCTTTTGGCCAATGTTAAGATGACCAAGTCTTGCTAATTAAAGAGCTAGACATTGTTGACTAAGTCCAAGGGCCACTTGGCTTGATCTCTTCCATCCAACCCTAACAAGTGTTATAATCTAGACCCTACATTGTATTATATATACACACTAGTGCAAGACAAGTCTTCACACTTAAAAAATTTTCAAGAAGCTTTGAGCTAGCTTAGTGAAGCTCACGGCATTGAGCTTATTCCCACACAAAAAAAATTCAATTGTTGTCCACAATTCACAAGACTTTAACCCAAGGTTCCTAGGGGAATTGTAAGGATATCTCAATAGAAAGATCTCGGAAAAACGACGTTTTCACGTTAGTCGCAAGGCGAAACCCTTAGGTGTTATTCAACTTTGAAGATGGAACTTGAAGAGGAGTTCTTCATGAGCTTCTAAGGAGTGATTGGAGAAGATTGGAACATAAGGAAAGGAGCTAAGAATTGCTAAGGAGCGACTTTGAATCTTGGAAATTATAAGGGCTTGTAAAGGTAAAAATCTTGTCGTTTTAGCAATTAAAGATTACGTATTGTTGTAGCTATGGATATTAGCAAGCATGAGGTATATAGTATGAAGTTTGATAAGTGTATTGGCTATTGGAACCCTAATCCGAAACTAGCATGTTTAGCCCTTAAGATTACAATTCAATTTGATTATTAGTTTAAGTCGTCACATGTTATATAAAGAAGGAGTTATAGTTGTTAAAGTTGTCTATGACTATATAACATGTTTGACCTAAGAACTTGGATTGGAAAAGAATTGGAAGACTTTATGTTGTTGCACCTAGTAGCCAAGAATGACACGAAAATTATTGGATTGTTTTGTATCAATTGTGGGGCGGAATTTTACACGTCTTGTAGGCGTGTAATCCCCTATTGTTAACTACTTTGTTGAGCCTTAAATGTGGCGTGTTTGGTTATTGAATTCGGGCCTTGAAAAAGGTGGAAAAGTATGTAGAAACAAAGGAAGTGCTGTCCGATTTTCCGTAGAATTTAGTGACTTTTCACTTAGAATATTCTACGTTTGAAGCTAGAGGTTAATGGACATATTATGGCCATTATAGGTTGAAGTACTAAGTATAGCGTATTCTACTTGAAGGATGGAATAAGCTATCAAGATTGAAGTACTTTGGAGCATTTTGCTACTTGTCGATAATCGTCGCGAGGTATGTGAACCTCTTCCTTCTTTTGACATGATTCTATGTATGGGATATACATGTGGTATTATTTCATATTTCCTTCTACTCTTAGAAGTTAAGAGGTATGTATGTTGAGTTACTCTATGTAAAAGATACGTCTAAGTTATCCTAAGTTCTTACCAAGTCTTATGGGGGTGTTGGTAAGAGTCGTTAGGAAGTATTTGGAGTCAAGTTGACTTTGTTAAGTTACTGCACGAATGAGAATAAGTATCGAACAAGCCACTGCAGCGTTAATAAAATAAAATGTATCGGCAATCAGCTAAATTAAAATGAGTAGAATTCTCCATCTGCATAGAAGCTAAGATAAGACAAAATTGTATTACATTTTCTAGATCATGGCTGCTTTAATAAGTTCTTTATAAACTAGTATAACCTATTCACACGCATAAGTATATGTTACCTAATTTAAAGAGTTTACGTATGAAGTTTTAAGACTATGAACCTTAAATTCTTAAAAGGTTAAGAGACTTTATTTTTCAAGTTATGAGACTTGATTCTTAAAGGAAGAAATGACTTGATTTAAAAAAATATAGAATACTTGATTTGGAAAGTATTGACTTTTTGATATTCTAAGTTAAGAAACTTGTTTTCTTAAATGTTAAGAGACTTGAAGTATTTTGAAAGCTATGTAATTTGATTTGAAAGTATAAGTCTCTTGGTTATAAAAGAAATGAATTTGTCTAAGACATAAAGAGTTATAACGGCTTTATGGGAAGTTGGTTATAACAACTTTATGGAAAATTAAAAGAATGGTTTTCTCCAGTAATGTAAGCAAAGAAATGACTTCAAATAAAAGAAGGGCAAATTGTTTTAAAGGTACCAATTGCTTAAGGTTTTAAGGAAAGAAGTCACTTGATTTAGAAGCCTATAAATGTATTTCTAAAAGGTATTGTGACTTGTCTTGAAAATTAGATATGACTTGATACTACGGTTATTAGTATCTTGGAAGTTTTATATGAAAAAGAGTCGTCTTAAAAGAATAGAAGTACGTAGTACTTTGAGTTAATTCCCGGATTTTATAATGACATGTCAGTTCCTTAAGTAAACTAAAATGAGAGTGTATAAAAATAAGGTTCATAAGAAGTTATGAGATTTCTTAACTTGCTTATGTTATGTATGATAAGCCGGTAGCGCTTATGTAATGTACGATAAACCGGTAGCGCTTATGTTATGTATGATAAGTCGGTAGTGCTTATGTTATGTATGATAGTCATTGGTTCTAGTGTTATGAGTATAAATGTGGGGTAAACCCCCAAGACGTTATACACCTCCTGAGTATAAATGCGGGGTAAACCCCCAAGACGTTATACACATTCTGAGTATGATTGCGGGGTAAACCCCCAAGACATTATACCACTCTATGGATTTGCTACCCATGATGCGAGCATGGCGTATTTGCTCATTGCGGGCCTGTAGGGCCTAAGCGGGTGAAATAGTCCTATGCGAGGAATACCTCATGCGGGTCCACACGACCTATGAGGGCGGATAAAGTCTATGCGAGGAAGTTACCTCATGCGGGTCCACAGGACCCTTGCGGGTGAAATAGTCCCAGGAGTAGGATCGCTAAATGATACTATGGGCAGGTGACCCTAAGATTGATCATAAGCTTCCTATTTTTATGCAGTATACCTTTATGGGCAGACTTATGTGACTTTATCGCGTCCCAGATTGGGCCGGGCAGTATACCTTTATGGGCAGACTTATGTGACTTTATCACGTCCCAGATTGGGCCCGGCAGTATACCTTTATGGGCAGACTTATGTGAATTTATCGCGTCCCAGTTAGGTAGGCGGTATAAGCGTCCGCCGTAAAAGGCGGATTTATGTTATGAAAGGTAAGTAAGTTATATGGTAATGAACTTTATGCTTTTTCCTAAGTATGTACGTAAGCATTTGACTATAACTCTTATTGAAAAATGGGAAAAGATAATAATGTGCAATTAAGTTAATGAGTGGTAATGTACAGCGAGGATCAGTATTTACTTTTATACTTGCCATGTCATTCTTTTGTCTGATTATGATTTGTTTATGTACCTTATTTTCCGTTCCATATTAAATTTGTTATGCGGCCCGCCGAGCTGCGTTCATGTCATGAGTTTAGGTACACAGTTGTGGATCCGCGAGCTTAGGATCCTGGTTCAGCATTTTGAGATGACTCCAATGTTCCGGAGCTTGTCATTATGGATGGGTATATTCAGAGGTACGGCGGGGCCTTGTCCCGTCATAGTATTTGTCCAAAAATCTTAAAGGTCTGTAGTCACATATTGTGGGTCAGTTTGTAAAAGAAAGGAGGCAACTGCTTCGGTTATGTATTTATGTGTCCAGGGAGGTAGCCTTATCGGCTAACCTGTTGATTTTATTTCTGTTGATTTATATTATAAGTTTCATGTATGTTCCGCTGATTATCTCTGATGTTTACCTGTAAGGGTGCGGGTAGGGCACGATCGCGAGCTTGGTGGTCGTGACAAAAGTGGTATCAGAGCAGTTAGTTCTCGAAAAGTGTCTACAGACCGTGTCTAGTAGAGTCTTGATTATCGGTGTGTTGTGCACCACATCTATAATCAGGAGGTTGCAGGACATTTAGGATTGGTTTCCATTCTTCTCCATCTGAGATTGTGCGATAGAGATGTGTCGTTAGGGTTGTCTCTCCCTAACGAGTTATGATGATTGCAGCTATGAGAAAGGCAGCAGCGACCCAGGAAGGGCTATGTGGATTGCGTATGTTGGTATTATGACATACAGCTATACGGAGTTATGTATGAGGGTCAGACGCGTGTTGCCTAGAATGATTTTAGATTACCAAGATTTGGTAAGGACTAAATAAATATCGGGAAGGTATGAAACAGTTAATGAATTCTCGCCAAGGTCTTATGTTTTATTTTGGGATAATTAGGAAATGACGAGCTGTCTGATAGGGTAGTGAACCCTTAATAAGTCATGATTAAGGAACCTAACAGAATGCCATGTTAATATATTAAGCTACATGGTAGGCTTAAGAGAATTGTACGGATGGGATCCGTATGGAGTAAGTAATGGTTGTGATCGAGACAACATGGTTATGGTATTATGAGAAGTTATTGTACCCATTTTCGGGGGGACTGAGAAGGCAGGCTTGGTGCATGGAAAAACGCGAGCCTAAGAATATTGATAACCGCCGAGACCTTAGGTATATAAGGCTTTCTCGGGCAATAAGATTTTATGCAGACTTTGGGTAGGAGTTAAGCGCGACGGTGGGTCGGGTTGAGGACCTATTACGGGTTGCCTCACGGTTTGAAATGGAGTGAGATCAGTTGGTAGTAGTCCCGCTACGTGACAATGTCACGAGGGTGCGAGGCCCAAGTCTAGTTAAGTGTTTTACGGGTTCGTGGACGCGTTCCACCGGAACCAGGTCGTGTGAGCCGGAAATGGCCTTATGTTGTTTAAAAGAGTGACTCCAGAGATTGTGGGCCAGAATCGGTATGGAAGTTATGCATGTATGCTAGTATGAGTTGGAAGTACGAAAAGAGTACGACCAGTAAGAAAGATAACAACCAAGTGTAAAGGAATAGAGCCTGAATCCATAAGAACCTTTCGAGGTAACTACACCCATGGGTGTTTGGGTGGTAGCTGAGCGGGTATATGATATTTGCCCGGTGATGATACAGTCGTCAGACCCTAGTAGACCTAGTAGAGATGATTACAACAGACTTTGAGGTCATTGTGAGTATGGACTAGTTGGCTTCGTGAGTGCCAAGGTTGACATTTTAGTATAAGTATTGTTATGTGGCCATGGGTGGCATATGTTGTATGAAGGGTGTAGTAAAAAGAGACTATGTCGCTATCTAATTAGATTGGACTCCGAAAGAACATTCGGGGACGAATATTTCTAAGGGGGGAAGAATATTACACCCCGAAATTCCAGGACATGAATAAGAGAATAGACGCGAGAACACAAGACTTGAAAATTGGTATGAAAGGAAGAATTGTTTTTCCGAAGGAAAATCTTCCGAACGTCGGAAAGGAAAAATGTTCGTTGATGAGAATTGGATTCTCAAAATGCATTATTTGAAGAGTATGGAACATATTAACATTATGGAAATTTATTTTTACGGATTTGGTCACGTGGGGCCCACCCGAGAAATTTTACGTTTTGTGGGGCCCACGAGGGTTACGAAAATTTATGGACGAATGGGAGGATGACACGTGTCACCCCCCACATGGGCTTGTTCGAATTATGCCAAGGGCAAAATGGTATTTTGGCCAATGTTAAGATGACCAAGTCTTGCTAATTAAAGAGCTTGACATTGTTGACTAAGTCCAAGGGCCACTTGGCTTGATCTCTTCCATCCAATCCTAACAAGTGTTATAATCTAGACCCTACATTGTATTATATATACACACTAGTGCAAGACAAGTCTTCACACTTAGAAAATTTTCAAGAAGCTTTGAGCTAGCTTAGTGAAGCTCACGGCATTGAGCTTATTCCCACACAAAAAAATTTCAATTGTTGTCCATAATTCACAAGACTTTAACCCAAGGTTCCTAGGGGTATTGTAAGGATATCTCAATAGAAAGATCTCAGAAAAACGACGTTTTCATGTTAGTCGCAAGGCGAAACCCTTAGGTGTTCTTCAACTTTGAATATGGAACTTGAAGAGGAGTTCTTCATGAGCTTCTAAGGAGTGCTTGGAGCGGATTGGAACATAAGGAAAGGAGGTAAGAATTGCTAAGGAGCGACTTTGAATCTTGGAAATTATAAGGGCTTGTAAAGGTAAAAATCTTGTCGTTTTAGCAATTAAAGATTACTTATTATTGTAGCTATGGATATTAGCAAGCATGAGGTATATAGTATGAAGTTTGATAAGTGTATTGGCTATTGGAACCCTAATCCGAAACTAGCATGTTTAGCCCTTAAGATTACAATTCAATTTGATTATTAGTTTAAGTCATCACATGTTATATAAAGAAGGAGTTATAGTTGTTAAAGTTGTCTATGACTATATAACATGTTTGACCTAAGAACTTGGATTGGAAAAGAATTGGAAGACTTTATGTTGTTGCACCTATTAGCCAAGAATGACACGAAAATTATTGGATTGTTTTGTATCAATTGTGGGGCGGAATTTTACACGTCTTGAAGGCGTGTAATCCCCTATTGTTAACTACTTTGTTGAGCCTTAAATGTGGCGTGTTTGGTTATTGAATTCGGGCCTTGAAAAGGTGGAAAAGTATGTAGAAACAAAGGAAGTGCTGTCCGATTTTCCGTAGAATTTAGTGACTTTTCACTTAGAATATTCTACGTTTGAAGCTAGAGGTTAATGGACGTATTATGGCCATTATAGGTTGAAGTACTAAGTATAGCGTATTCTACTTGAAGGATGGAATAAGCTATCAAGATTGAAGTACTTTGGAGCATTTTGCTACTTGTCGATAATCGTCGCGAGGTATGTGAACCTCTTCCTTCTTTTGACATGATTCTATGTATGGGATATACATGTGGTATTATTTCATATTTCCTTCTACTCTTAGAAGTTAAGAGGTATGTATGTTGAGTTACTCTATGTAAAAGATACGTCTAAGTTATCCTAAGTTCTTACCAAGTCTTATGGGGGGTGTTGGTAAGAGTCATTAGGAAGTATTTGGAGTCAAGTTGACTTTGTTAAGTTACTGCACGAATGAGAATAAGTATCGAACAAGTCACTGCAGCGTTAATAAAATAAAATGTATCGGCAATCAACTAAATTAAAATGAGTAGAATTCTCCATCTGCATAGAAGCTAAGCTAAGACAAAATTGTATTACATTTTCTAGATCATAGCTTCTTTAATAAGATCTTTATAAACTAGTATAACCTATTCACACGCATAAGTATATGTTACCTAATTTAAAGAGTTTACGTATGAAGTTTTAAGACTATGAACCTTAAATTCTTAAAAGGTTAAGAGACTTTTATTTTCAAGTTATGAGACTTGATTCTTAAAGGAAGAAATGACTTGATTTAAAAAAATATAGAATACTTGATTTGGAAAGTATTGACTTTTTGATATTCTAAGTTAAGAAACTTGTTTTCTTAAAAGTTAAGAGACTTGAAGTATTTTGAAAGCTATGTAATTTGATTTGAAAGTATAAGTCTCTTGGTTATAAAAGGAATGAATTTGTCTAAGACATAAAGAGTTATAACAGCTTTATGGGAAGTTGGTTATAACAACTTTATGGAAAATTAAAAGAATGGTTTTCTCCAGTAATGTAAGCAAAGAAATGACTTGAAATAAAAGAAGGGCAAATTGTTTTAAAGGTACCAATTGCTTAAGGTTTTAAGGAAAGAAGTCACTTGATTTAGAAGCCTATAAATGTATTTCTAAAAGGTATTGTGACTTGTCTTGAAAATTAGATATGACTTGATACTACGGTTATTAGTATCTTGGAAGTTTTATATGAAAAAGACTAGTCTTAAAAGAATAGAAGTACGTAGTACTTTGGGTTAATTCCCGGATTTTATAATGACATGTCAGTGCCTTAAGTAAACTAAAATGAGAGTGTATAGAAATAAGGTTCATAAGAAGTTATGAGATTTCTTAACTTGCTTATGTTATGTATGATAAACCGGTAGCGCTTATGTTATGTACGATAAGCCGGTAGCGCTTATGTTATGTATGATAAGTCGGTAGTGCTTATGTTATGTATGATAGCCATTGGTTCTAGTGTTATGAGTATAAATACGGGGTAAACCCCCAAGACGTTATACACCTCCTGAGTATAAATACGGGGTAAACCCCCAAGACGTTATACACATTCTGAGTATGATTGCGGGGTAAACCCCCAAGACATTATACCACTCCATGGATTTGCTACCCATGATGCGAGCATGGCGTATTTGCTCATTGCGGGCCCGTAGGGCCTAAACGGGTGAAATAGTCATGTGCGGGTGAAATAGTCCTATGTGAGGAATACCTCATGCGGGTCCACACGACCTATGCGGGCGGATACAGTCTATGCGAGGAAGTTACCTCATGCGGGTCCACAAGACCCTTGCGGGTGAAATAGTCCCAGGAGTAGGATTGCTAAATGATACTATGGGCAGGTGACCCTAAGATTGATCATAAGCTTCCTATTTTTATGCAGTATACCTTTATGGGCAGACTTATGTGACTTTATCGCGTCTCAGATTGGGCCGGGCAGTATACCTTTATGGGCAGACTTATGTGAATTTATCGCGTCCCAGATTGGGCCGGGCAGTATAGGCGTCCCTCCATAAAAGGGCCGGATTTATGTTATGAAAGGTAAGTAAGTTATATGGTAATGAACTTTATGCTTTTTCCTAAGTATGTACGTAAGCATTTGACTATAACTCTTATTGAAAAATGGGAAAAGATAATAATGTGCAATTAAGTTAATGAGTGGTAATGGCACGGCAGGATCTGGTATTTACTTTTTATACTTGCCCCTGTCATTCTTTTGTACAGTTATGATTTGTTTATTGTACCTTATTTTCCGTTCCATATTAAATTTTGTTATGCGACCCCTTGAGCTGCGTTCATGTCCGCATGTTTAGGTACTGTGATTGTGGATCATGAGCTTAGGATCTGGTTCAACATTTTGACATGGCTCGATGTTCGGAGCTTGTCATTATGGCCGGTATATTGAAGTGCGGCGGGGCCTTGTCCCGTCATAGTATTTGTCCAAAAATCTTAGAGGTCTGTAGTCACATATTGTGGGTCAGTTTGTAAAGGAAAGGAGGCAACTGCTTTGGTTATGTATTTATGTGTCCAGGGAGGTAGCCTTATCGGCTAACCTATTGATTTTATTTCTGTTGATTTATATTATAAGTTTCATGTATGTTCCGCTGATTATCTCTGATGTTTACCTGTAAGGATGCCCAGGTAGGGCACCAGTCGCGGGCCCGGGGTCGGGTCGTGACAATAGGGATCACGACAGAGGCCAGCATAAGAGGGCTAGATCGGCTGGATATTCTGGTGAGTTTCGAGGCGGGCAGCCTCAGCAGCATGTTAGATATTATTCCCAGCCAGCCCAGAGTGCACCCCCAGTCTATAGATAGGAGATTTGACCGCACGGGGTATTCAGGAGCTGGTCAGAGCTCTCAGGCTTCCGATTCATAGATGAACATGGGTTCTAGTATATCGAGGTCACCTTTTTGTTATACCCCGTATTTCCAGAGTATGTACGTAAGGGAATACGTACGAAAGTCTAGCCTTAAAGATAAGCCTTGGACGTTTTTATTTGTACACAACTCACTAAAAGAATCGTTTTCCGACGAAACGTTTCCACAGCTTTCGTAGGATAAATTCCGGCTATGCCATTTCTAATTTTTGCGGATTTTTCCGAGAGACGAAACATTTTGGACCAACGGGAGGGCGACACTTGTCACCCTCCAATTGATGGACTTGAAATCGTCCGTTTGGACGATTTGGACTAGGAAGAACACGTTTTTGTGCCTTGTGCACAAGTCGAGGAGTTGGTAGGATATTTGTGTATAGTTAATCCTCACCCTACACTTGCCTTGCACTTGTCTAAATCTTGGCCATTGGTTGGCCACTTCTTGACCTATAAATACCCCCCTTAAGATGAAGAGTTCTTCATCCACAAATTACTTTCCAAGTCTTGAAAATCCTCCCTTCTCCCTTGTTAGCCATTTCGTCCAAGCCCTCTTCCCCCTCTAGCCTAAGTGGCCTTGGCCGAATACCCCCCCCTAGCCTAGCCCAAGATCTACCCCCTCCTTGGTAGAAAAGTTACCTTCTTGTATCGTTATAATGCCCAAAATACCTAGCCCAAATACCTTAGTACTTAGTAGAAGTTGTGAAGAACTTCAGGGTTCTGGAGCATCTGACTTAGGAGCAAAACCTTGCTCAGTGCGACTTTTCTAGGATATTATTGGGCTTACCGAGGTAATAATCCTAACCCTCTTTTGTATTAGAGAATGCATCTGTAGAAGTATAAGAATAAGTATTAATCACTTAGAAGAATATCACGAATAGAATTGAACTGTTACCACGATGAAGGGTTTAAAGAAGAATAATCAAACTATACTTACATAGAATTTGTTTTCACAGTGAGACTTATATAGCTCATGGGTAGGAAGTGCTGCCCGACTTACCGTAGAATTATGAACCCTCTGTTTAGAATGACCTTGAGTAGTCTTTAATAGATATCTGTGACTATTATGGTGACTCTCTGCGACATATTGACTTGGCGGTGGTTTTATTTGAGAAGGTATGTGATTCTTCCTAAAGCATGATATTTTACAATATAACTACGTGATGCCTGCGCTTAAGCTGAATAAATACTTACGGCAATGCCTCGCGGCTTAAGCTGAATAATACTTACGGCGATGCCTCGGCTTAAGCACGAATAATAAAGAATCGAAAACATTTCAAAAGACTCATGAATCATATTATGAAGAGAACTAATTGGTTTAAGAGTTATACTAGCTTTATGGGAAGTAAGTATAACCACTTAAGATTTATAAAAGAAACAAGTTTGCCTATGTGTTTATAACAGACTTATATTGTGAAAAGAATAATAAAGATGGTTTGATAAGTAGACATGATATGATGCTATGTGTGTTAGTATCTTGTAACGTTTGTATAGGTGAGTATCCTTGTTGTGCTTATGTTGTTTAAAGATAAGTTGTTATGTTAGTATACTATCACTCACCTCTTGAGATGATACCGGGGGTTAAGCTGCCCTCCGATGCGGGGTAGACTCAGGCGGTCTGGGACCATGATTCGAGAATACCTCATGCGGGTCCAGGGGGCCTATGCGGAGCTACGAGTTCGTGTTAGTATGCGGGGTTATACCTCATGCGGTCTATGTGGCCATGCGGACAACGAGTCGGGGCGATGCCGAGGTAGCTACCCTCGATGCGGGGTTATACCTCATGCGGGCCCGTGAGTGGCCTATGCGGACTCGGGAGTCGAGATTAGGCTTGCGGAATGATGATATGGGCGAGTGGCCTGTTTGATCATTCGCGGCCTAGACAAGACCTATTCTGATTACTATTGTTGCTCTTGTTTGTGATGTGGCACTACGTGCGGTTTCCTTAGTTGTTTCACACATATTTGTAAACGGTTTTAAAATGATATGTTTTCATTTAAGTATTTCTGATTTCGCATACTTAGTACTGTTGTCTTGACCTCGCCCGGTGGCGTATAAGGAGGCCAGAGCCTCTACCACGGGAACAGACCCGAACCGTGGCTCTCCGTATGGCACATCCTGAGAAGGGCCGTAGGGCATGCCTCAGGGATCGCAAGCAGCCCGGTACCATTTGTTGGGTCCTCGGAGTGGGACTCGCGATAAAGTGACAAAAGTGGTATCAGAGCAGTTAATCCTCGGAAAGTGTCTACAGACCGTATCCAGTAGAGTCTTGATTATCGGTGTGTTGTGCACCACACCAATAATCAGGAGGCTATAGGATATTTAGGATTGGTTTCCATTCTTCTCATTCTGAGATCGTGCTTTAGAGCTGTGTTATAGGTTGGACCCCTCTAACGTATTCCTTTCACATGTGATTATGCCTCGCGTAAGGCAACCGGGCCCGAAGGGCAAAGCGAGGAGGCGCTAGCGAGACACCCGAGTCACGAGGGCTCGAGGCCCGGTCTATACGAGACGGCGAGTTCTATGACGCCGCCCGGCCAGCGAGACCACAGTACCAGCCTCGTCCCGCGGCTGGGCGGAGAGTTAGGAAGTCTGAGAGATGGCCCGACTTTTGGCTAAAGTTGTGGCCCGTCTGAGAGAGGCTGGATCACGGCGGTTCAGTTCAGCTCAGCTCGGTCGTACCGTTGTTCACCGAGGCGAGAGAGTTTGAGGCTACGAGACTTCTTGAGTTGTAGCCACGGAGTTTTATGGGTCGGCGGGAGGATGATCCGCGAGGAGTTCATCCGTCGGCTTGGAGGATTTTGAGAGTGATCGGGCGTCGGAGACCGAGTCCGTGATCTTTGGTTCCACATAAATGCGTGATACGCGATCGATTGGTTTGATTCATGGGAGTTATCGGGAGAGCACGCGTCCCAGCTACTTAGGATGAGTTCTCGAGGCTTTCTCACTCACTTCTTGCCTCGCGGATGAGAGGCGCGGGTGATAGATTTTTCTTTGAGGCGAGAGAGGGCCTTGTCGGGAGTACAATGTCGAGTTTGATTCATTGGCTCGATATGTCCCGGCATTGGTAGCAGATATGGAGGATAGGGTGCCGTTATGTCAGGCTGAGCGACTATATGGCCGAGTCGTGTCGCGGGGTTTCTCTCGGTAGGTATGGACATTACCGCATGCGAGCTCACGCCCTTGGATGCGAGGCGCGAGGTCGGCGAGTGGGCGACGGCGGCGAGAAGAAGGCGGGGCGGGAGGGTCTTACGGTGGTTATCGTGGTGGCGGCCTCGGCGGCGATCTAGGTCGCACCGGCCGGCTCGAGCACTCCTGCACGTCCTCAGCCGCGGCGAGTTTTGAGCGGGCCAGGGCCAGGGCTTGGGCGTCGAGTAGCGAGTGCGGCGATCGGGACCACCCGGTGTGGCGTCACGGTGGATCCCATTATGGGAAGTGTGGTACTACTTTTGGAGCTTATTCTGATTGTAGCGGCGGTCACTGCGGATTGTCGGCCGAAGCGTGGCGGTGGTAGGGCTCGGCGCCGAGTTACATTGCGCTTCATCATCTCCTCTGATTACTCGCCCGGGGCGGGGTTCACATGGGTCGGCAGTGCGGCGAGGTCGTGGCTCGGGTCCCGATTCTAGCGGTCCTCGAACGCATCTATGCTTTGTCCGGTAAGCGAGGATCGGGAGGCCTCACCGATGCCGCGGTACCTTATCGGTTTGGGTTGGATGTTTATGCCTTGATAGATCCGGGTTCTACTCTGTCTATATATCTCCCTTGTTGCTAGTAGGATAGGGATGAGCACGAGTCCATAGACCACTTTCGAGGTAGCTACGCGATGGGTGATTCGGTGGTAGCTCGGCGGGTATATAGGGCTTGTCTGTGACCATTCTGATCGTCGGACCACGCGACTTGATAGAGTTGGAGATGATTGACCGGCGTGATTATGGGGATGGATTGGCTAGCTTCATGCTATGCCAATGTAGACTATGAGAGAAAGTAATGCGGTTCCGGTTTCACGAGGCGGTTGTTGAGTGGGAAGGGAACGGTATCGTAGAGGTAGGTTTATTTCTACCTCGAGGCTAGGAAGATGGTGCGAAGAGGGTATATCTACCATCTAGTTCGAGTGTTTGATCTGAAATTTGCGGTACCAGATTTTGATCGATTCCGTAGTCGTGAGTTCCCGGGCGTGTTCCCGGATGACCTCCGGGTATCCTCACGAGAGGAGATTGAGTTTTGTATTGACATATTGCGGATACTCGGCCTATTTCCATTCCGCCATCTGAGAATGGCACTGCCGAGTTGAGAAGTGAAGGACGGTGAGGATTTCTTTGGAGAAAGCGGCTTCATTAGGCCCAGTGTTTCCCCACGAAGCGCCGTGTATTGTTCGTGAAGAAGAAGGGCGGGGCAGCTGCGCATGTGTGTTGATTACGGCGGTGAACAAGGTGACCATTAAACGAATACCCTTCCCGTGATTGATGATTTGTTCGACCGATTGCGAGCGCGAGATGTTTCTCAAGATTGATCTGCGTCGGGCTATCATCGAGTTCGTGTCGAGAGGTGGATGTCCACAGATGCATTCGGACGATGCGGGCATTATGAGTTCAGGGTCATGTCTTTTGGGTTGACCAATGCTCGGCGGTATTCATGGATTTGATGAACAAGTGTTCAAACCATTTTGACACGTTTGTGATAGTGTTCATTGATGATATCTTGGTTTATTCGCTCGGAAGCGGGAGCACGCGGAGCATTTGAGGGCTGTCTTGTGATTCTCGAGACCAGCGATTTATCGCCAAGTTTTCCAAATGTGAGTTTTGGTTGACTTGATGGCGTTTCTTGGCATATTATGGGGTGATGGCATTCGAGTTGATCTGGCGAATCGAAGCGATCGAGACTTGGCCTAGACCTACTACTCCGGCGAGAGTTCGCGATTTCGGGCCTTGCAGGATATTATCGGCGGTTCGTAGAAGTTTGCTTCTATCTGCACCATTGACTAGGTGACTCGAGAAGCGGCAAGTTCCGATGGTGATGCTTGTGGCGGGGTTTCGATTCTTTGAAAGAGGCGTGGCCGCCCCGTTCTTACTCTTCGGAGGTCGGATGGTTATGTCGTGTATTGTGATCGTCGGGCATCGGGTTGGGATGTGTGTTGATGCGGCATGGCGGGGTTATAGCATATGCATCGGCGGTGAGGAAACACGAGAGAACTACCCGCGTGATTTGGAGTTGGCGTAGTGATTCACGCTTTGAAGATCTGGAGGCACTATTTGTATGGGGTTCACGTGGATATTTATACTGCACCACAAGAGCCTCGGTATATCTTGGCGAGAGGAGCTGAACTTACGGCGAGGCGGTGGTTAGAGTTGCTTAAGGATTACGATGTTGATATCTGTACCACGGGAAGGCGATGTTGTGGCGGTCTTTCTTAGTCGTGAGTCGATGGGAGCCTATCGGATGTGCGACTAGAGAGGAGGACATGGTTCGTGATTTGCATCGATTAGCGAGCCTTGGTATGCTTTGATTGATTACGATAGCGGTGGGGTTAGAGTTCGTGAGGTTGCGAGTCTTCCATCGTCGAGGAGGTGAAGAGGCGATTCGAGGATCGGCTTTGATTCGATATCGTGTCTGACTCTTACGTGAGGCAAGGGTCCTTTTGAGGTAGCTGATGGGGTGCTAAGGTTTGAAGCGGTGTGTTCGGATGTTTGAGGACTTGGCAGCGAGTTCTTGGGAAGCCTGTGCAAGCGTTACTCTATCCATCCGGTCGACCAAGATGTACCACGACCTTAGATCCGTGTATTGGTGGGATGGCTTGAAGAGGGCGTTGCGAGTTCGTAGCTCGGTGCGTGTTGTCGGCGGTGAAGGTAGAGCACGAGGCCCGGTGGTTTGTTCTGACGATAGAGATCCCGACACGGAAGTGGGAGGTAATCAACATGGACTTCATCACGGGATTACCTCGCACTCGGAGGAGACATGATTCTATATGGGTTATCGTCGACAGTGGCGAAATCCGCCACTTTCTTCCGTCGGGGCGACTTTTGGTGAGGATTATGCGGACTTTACATCAGAGATCGTCGGTGCATGGAGTCCCTACTGCCGATCATATCGAGCGAGGAGCCCGATTCGGCTAACGGAGAGGTCCTTCGAGAGGGTTTAGGGGCGCAGTGAGCACGAATCTGCATTTCATCCACGAGCAGCGGACAGCAGAGCGCACTATCCGAACTGCGAGGATATCTGCGAGCTTTGTTATTGACCAGTGGTAGTTGGGAGGATCATTTGCCTCTAGTTGAGTTCGCGTATAATAATAGCTACCACTCCGGCATTCGGATGGCGCCTTATGAGGCCTTGTATGGGAGGAAGTGCAGATCGCCTATAGGTTGGTTCGATGTGGGCGGGGCGGCTAGTGGGACGGTTGGTACGAGCGATGGATAAGGTGAAGCTTATCAAGGCGGCTATTGGACTCGAGTCGGCAAGTCGTATGCGAGATCATCGTCGTCGGCATCTTGAGTTCGAGGTTCATGATTGGGTTTTCCTAAAGGTGTCACCCATGAAGGGTGTGATGAGATTCGGGAAGAAGAAACTTCGGCCACAGGTACATTGGGCGTTTGATTGTCGCGAGGTAGGCAAGGTTGCCTATGAGTTGAATCTGCCGTCCGTCTGGAAGCGATGCATCCGGTTTTTCACGTATCTATCTTTGAGGAGATGTATCGGGGATCCATCTAGGGTACACCCGATTACGATGTCAGTGGCCAGGGGTTATCGTATGAGAGATTCCCATAGCGATAGTCGATCGTCGAGTTAGGCGTCTGCGGACCAGGGCGTGGCTTCGTCAAAGTCTTGTGGCGGAACGAGCTCAGGGAGGAGATGACATGGGAAGCCGAGGAGGACATGAGGCGGAAGTATCCTCACCTATTTCCCCACACCTCCGGGTAAATT
Organism: Przewalskia tangutica; assembly: GCA_029844215.1. Lineage (NCBI taxonomy): Eukaryota > Viridiplantae > Streptophyta > Magnoliopsida > Solanales > Solanaceae > Przewalskia > Przewalskia tangutica. Next base: position 47,827,257 of record CM056723.1, read on the forward strand.
CACTTTCCTACTTGTAAATTTTCGTTATCGTTTCTGCCTATGTGTTGCTCTGTGGCCGTGTGTGGCATTTACAACTGTTTAAGCTTCTTCGATAACTGTCTTGGGAAGGAACATTCGGGACGAATGTTTCTAAGGGAGAATGTTATACCGTATTTCCAGTATATGCGTAAGGGAATACGTCGAAAAGTCTAGCCTTAAAGATAAGCCTTGGGCGTTTTTATTTGTACACAACTCACTAAAAGAATCGTTTTCCGACTAAACGTTTCCACGACTTTCGTAGGATAAATTCCGCTATGCCATTTCTAATTTTGCGGATTTTTAGAGAGGCGAAACATTTTGGACCAGCGGGAGGCGACACTTGTCACCTCCGATTGATGGACTTGAAATCGTCCATTTGGACGATTTGGACTAGGAAGAACACGTTTTTGTGCCTTGTGCACAAGTCGAGGAGTTGGTAGGATATTTGTGTATAGTTAATCCTCACCCTACACTTGCCTTGCACTTGTCTAAATCTTGGCCATTGGTTGGCCTTCGACCTATAAATACCCCCAAGATGAAGAGTTCTTCATCCACAAATTACTTTCCAAGTCTTGAAAATCCTCCTTCTCCCTTGTTAGCCATTTCGTCCAAGCCCTCTTCCCTCTAGCCTAAGTGGCCTTGGCCGAATACCCCCTAGCCTAGCCAAAGATCTACCCCTCCCTTGGTAGAAAAGTTACCTTCTTGTATCGTTATAATGCCCAAAATACCCTAGCCCAAATACCTTAGTACTTAGTAGAAGTTGTGAAGAACTTCTCGGGTTCTGTGAGCATACAACTTAGGAGCAAAACCTTGCTCCGGCGCGACTGTTTCTAGGATATTAGTGGGCTTACAGGGTAATAATCCTCACCCTCTTTTGTATTCGAGAATGCATAGTGTAGAAGTAGAAGAATACGTATTAATCACTTAGAAGAATATCACCGAATAGAATTGTTATTACCACAGTAGAAGGGTTTAAAGAAGAATAATCAAACTATACTTACATAGAATTTGTTTTCTGATGAACTTATATAGCTCAGGGTAGGAAGTGCTGCGACTTACCGTAGAATTATGAACCCTCTGTTTAGAATGACCTTGAGTAGTCTTTAATAGATATCTGTGACTATTATAGGTGACTCTCTGCGCGACATATTGACTTGGCGGTGGTTTTATTTGAGAAGGTATGTGATTCTTCCTAAAGCATGATATTTTATAATATAACTACGGCAATGCCTCACGGCTTAAGCCTGAATAAATACTTACGGCAATGCCTCACGGCTTAAGCTTTGAATAATACTTACAGAATGCCTCACGCTTAAGCTGAATAATAAGAAGCGAAAACATTTCAAAAGACTCTTGAATCATATTATGAAGAGAACTAATTGGTTTAAGAGTTATACTAGCTTTATGGGAAGTAAGTATAACCACTTAAGATTTATAAAAGAAACAAGTTTGCCTATGTGTTTATAACAGACTTATATTGTGAAAAGAATAATAAAGATGGTTTGATAAGTAGACATGATATGATGCTATGTGTGTTAGTATCTTGTAACGTTTGTATAGGTGAGTATCCTTGTTGTGCTTATGTTGTTTAAAGATAAGTTGTTATGTTAGTATACTATCACTCACCTCTTGAGATGATACCGGGGGTTAAGCGCCCTCCGTGCGGGGTAGACTCGGTGATGCAGGACCATGATTCGAGAATACCTAAATGCGGGTCGGGGGCTATCGCGAGCTACGAGAGTTCGAGTTAGTATGCGGGGTTATACCTCATGCGGTCTATGTGGCCATGCGGACAACGAGTCGGGGCGATGCAGGAGTAGCTACCTCGATGCGGGGTTATACCTCATGCGGGCCCGTGTGAGTGGCCTATGCGGACTCGGGAGTCGAGATTAGGCTTGCGAGAATGATGATATGGCGAGTGGCCTGTTTCGATCATTCGCGGCCTAGACAAGACCTATTCTGATTACTATTGTTGCTCTTGTTTGTGATGTGGCACTACGTGCGGTTTCCTTGGTTGTTTCACACATATTTGTAAACCGGTTTTAAAATGATATGTTTTCATTTAAGTATTTCTGATTTCGCATACTTAGTACTGTTATGCGACCTCGCCCGAGGCTGCGTTCATGCCGCAGGTAAGGCAAAGCAGTGCTAGATCCGCATCCTTAGGATCTACGTTGGTGTCGGGAGCTCCATCTCTTGGAGGCTCTACTTTTGGTATGATCTCCTGTTGTAGATAGTTTTGTACGATCGAGGGTATGGCGGGCCTGTCGCCATAGTTGTATATTTCCTTAAGTGCAGTAGTCATGTTATGCGATGTCGGATGTAGCGCTAAACCATGATTATATATATATATGCCGAAAGCGATGTTTTCTCACATAAGCGTATGTCTTATTTTATAAAGCTGTTTCATGTCTTGCTTTATATTTCGATTACTACGATGTATGACTACTTGGGTGCCGGTAAGGCACGATCCACGAACCGGGCGACGGTCGTGACACTTTTCCTCGGTGTTCTCGGTGTGGTAGGTCCCATCCTGGGGAATGTCGTCTTACTACTGGTGCTTGCTTTTCCTGCAGTCGTCAAGGCCATATGATGAGAGAACGTCCTTATGTAAGTGGTACAGGTGGTATGGCTCGGCCTACTAGGTCGGTTGCTGATTCATCTTCTTCTATAGCTATGCGCCCCACAGAGCAAGGTGTTCATATGCCAGCAGGATGTGGTAGAGGTCGTGGCGGAGTTTCCAGTTCTAGCGGTCCCTCGAACCGCATATATGCTTTGGCTAGTAGGCAGGATCAGGAGGCGTCACCAAATGTGGTTACATGTATATTATCGATCTTTTTTCGAGACGTATATGCATTGATAGATCCAGGTTCCACCTTATCATATATATCTCCCTTTGTTGCTAGTAGAATCAGAATAAAACCCGAGTTGATAGAATAAATTGAGGTAGCTACACCGGTAGGAGATTCCGTCATAGCTAAGCATGTATATAGAAATTGTTCGATGGTTATATATAGTCATCGACCATAGCAGATTTGATTGAGTTGGACATGACTAACTTTGATGTTATTATGGGTATAGATTGGTTGGCTTCTTGTTATGCTAATGTCGATTGTAGAGAGAAGATGGTTCGATTTTAGTTTCCAGACGAGCCAATTATAGAATGGAGATGGAATACAGCATCGCCGAAGGGTAAGTTTATTTCATACCTCAAGGCGAGGAAGATAGTTAGAAAGGGTAATATTTATCATTTGGTTCGAGTTCATGATATAGAAGTGGAGGTACCGGCTCTTCAGTCAGTTCCGGTAGTTAATGAGTTCCCAGATAACCTTCCAGGTCTTCCTCCGGAACGGGAGATAGAGTTCACTATAGATGTACTGCCATGTACCCAACCCATATCTATTCCTGCTTATAGGATTGAACCTATGGAGCTGAAGGAATTGAAGGAGCAACTGAGAGACTTGTTAGAAAAAGGCTTCATCAGGCCTAGTACATCACCTTGGGGAGCACCGGTACTATTTGTGAGGAAGAAAGATGGGTCGCTGTGGATGTGTCTTGATTATAGGCAACTGAATAAGGTGACATTAAAGAACATGTATCCTCTCCCCAGGATTGATGCTTTATATGACTAATTGCAGGGTGCTAAGTGTTTCTCGAAGCTAGACTTGCGGTCAGGTTATCATCAGGTGCGGGTAAAAGAGGTAGATATTCCTAAGACAACATTCAGGACCCGATACGGACATTATAAGTTTAGAGTGATGTTTTTTGGGCTGAACAATGCTCCAGCAGTATTTATGAATTTGATGAACCGAGTATTCAAGTCATTCCTGGATATGTTCGTTATTGTATTCATTGATGATATTCTGGTTTATTCACGTTCAAAAGAGGAGCATGCAGACCATTTGAGGACGGTACTTAGGGTACTCCAGCACCAGAAGTTGTATGCCAAATTTTCTAAGTGCTAATTCTGTTTGACTTCAGTAGCATTCTTGGGGCATATTATCGGAGCTGATTGTATTCGGGTGTATACGCAAAAAATTGAGGCAGTAAAGACTTGGCCAAGACCTACGACACCTACTGAGGTACGCAGTTTTCTGGGGATTGCAGGACATTATAGGAGGTTCATGGAAAAGTTTACCTCGATTTCAGCGCCTTTAATCAGGCTAACTCAGAAGACAGCTAAGTTCCAATGGACGGATGCTTGTGAGCAAAGCTTCCAGTTGTTGAAAGACAAGTTGACCATGGCTCCAGTTCTAACTCTTCCTGAGGGACCAGATGGTTATGTTATTTATTGTGATGATTCAGGTATTGAATTAGGTTGTGTGTTAATGCAGCATGTCAGGGTTATAGCTTATGCCTCCCGACAGCTCAGAAAGCACGAAAAGAATTACCTACTGGAGTTAGCAGCGGTGATTTATGCTTTGAAGATATGGAGACATTATTTATATGGAGTTCATGTTGATATTTATACGGATCATAAGAGTCTCCAATTTATATTTAAGCAGAAAGAGCTGAATTTACGACAGAGACGGTGGTTAGAGTTACTAAAGGATTATGATGTAGATAGTTTATACCATCCAGGGAAAGCAAATGTTGTAGCAGATACTCTTAGTCGTAGATATATTGGTAGCTTGATGGATATGCAACCAAAAAGAAAGGAGATGGTTCGTGAGATATACCAGCTAGCGACCCTTGGATTCCGGTTGGCCGAATCTGGAGACAATGGAGTTTTTGTTCGAGAAGTTGCTGAGTCCTCTATCATAGTAGATGTGAAGAGACATCAGTATGAGGATCTTATTATGGCATAGTATAGAGATGCGGCTCTTCGAAGGGAGAAGACTCTATTTGAGGTTGCACCTGATGGAGTGCTATAATACGAAGGTAGGTTATGTGTACCAGATGTTGCAGGGCTACGACGATAGGTTATGGGAGAGGCACACAATGCCCGTTATTCTATTCATCTAGGATCAACGAAGATGTATCATGACCTCAGATGCTTGTATTGGTGGGATGACATGAAAAGGGACGTAGCGGAGTTTGTTGCTAAGTGCCCGAATTGTCAACAGGTTAAGGTCGAGCACCAGAAGCCTGGTGGATTACTGGAGGAGATAGAGATCCCATCTTGGAAATGGGAAATGATTAATATGGACTTTATTACAGGCTTACCTCGCACTCAACTGAAGTATGATTCTATATGGGTGATTATGGATAGGCTGACAAAATTAGCCTATTTTCTTCCAGTCAGGACTACCTATTCAGCAGAAGACTATGTGAGGTTATACATCAGGGAGATAGTGAGACTTTATGAGGTTCCCATATCTATCATATAGGACAGATGATCTCAGTTTACAACTAACTTTTGGAAATCGTTCCATAAGGGATTGGGGACACAAGTGAGTCTTAGCACGACATTTCATCCTCTGACTGATGGGCAGGATGAGCATACTATTCAGACACTTGAGAATATATTGAGAGCATGTATTATTGACTTTAGAGGTAGCTGGGATTATCATTTACCATTCATTGAGTTTGCCTATAATAATAGTTACCATTCTAGTATCCAGATGGCATCGTATGAGGCTTTATATGGGAGAAAGTACAGGTCACATGTCAGTTGGTTCGAGGTAGGTGAGACTAAGTTAATAGGCCCAGACATGATTCAGTAAGTTGTTGATAAAGTGAAGCTTATTCAGGAGAGATTGTTGGTAGCCCAGAGTCGACAGAAGTTCTATGCAGATAATCGACGTCGACACTTAGAGTTTCATATTAGTGATGGGGTATTTCTAAAAGTGTCGCCCATGAAGGGTGTGATGAGATTCGTTAAGAAGGGGAAGCTTAGCCCAAGATACATTGGGCCTTATTAGATTATTCGTAGGGTAGGAAAGGTTGCCTATGAGTTGGATTTACCATCTGATTTGGAAGCGGTACATCCAGTCTTTCATGTATCGATGTTGCGTAAGTGTATTGGTGATCCTTCTAGAGTATTTCCGGTAGATGATGTCCAGGTGACAGAGGAGTTGACTTATGATGAGAGTCCCATAGCTATACTTGATCGTCAGGTTAGAAGGTTGCGTACTAAGGATGTGTCTTCCGTCAAAGTATTGTGGGGAAATAATAATAGGGAAGAGATGACTTGGGAAGCAGAAGACGAAATGAAGAAGAAGTATCCTCACTTGTTCCCTATGCCTGCAGGTAACTCAATTCCTTACTTGACTATAGTGATTGGTAAATAATATGTGTGATATATTGTGGCCTTGTGTGGCATCGAATATAGGTGGGTAGGTAGAGTTATAGAGGACTCTGCGATTTTTTTTTATAGCATGAGACCTATTGTGAACATTCGAGGATGAATGTTTCTAAGGGGGAAGGATGTTACACCTCGTAGTTCTAGGGCGATAATTTGTGAACTTAATTAAGGAAGTAAGATTCGAATATTAGAAATAAAGTATATTTACATATGCTAATACGAAAATTAGTATACAAAGGATGTGATCCCGAAATAATTTTTGAATACTACAAGTGTGACGATGAGAATTAATACTAATAGTTGTATATTCCTAATAAGGTTGGACTAAGTGTCGTGTATTATGAGATTAGGACATGGAATCTTCAGATTTTATATATAAGATTGATTATGTGGGAATTTAATTAATTGTAGGATTAATTTTAGTGGAGGGAATGATAATAAGTGGACAAAATTTTGGAACTTGTGCCCCTCTCTCTCTCGATTTTTTCATTCCCATGCTCACTAAGACCAATACTCTACTCAATTCTCTACACTTTAATTAAAAACTCATCCTTCACCTATCCATCCATTCTCTCTCCCTCCAACCGAATCCCCCCGTCCTCCATAGCCAAGTTGAAGCTATAATTAACTCCTCTTCCTAAATTAAGCTCTTCAACTAAGTTTCAAGCCTTGGTAAACTTCTCAAACAATGGGTCACGGTGCTGGCCGAGAATCTTCCCTAACAAACTTAAGCTTTGAAAGATGAACATTTTGGAAGAAGAACATGCAAGTAAGATGGATTTAAGCTCATAAGGAATGCATGCATGTCATTAAAAATTGAAGAAATGGTGCAAGAATTGGAGCAGTGAAACCGAGACATTTAGGGACTGTTTTGGCTTATGTTAAGGTAAGATTCCTTCTTCTTATTAAGTAATTGGAGCTAAATGATGTTGTAGTTAAGAGAAGAACTTGTGTTGAGAGAAAATGGAAGTAAGAAAATGCACGTGGTTGTTGTTGGAATTGTTGGCGCCGATTTGGGACTGTTTTGTATACATTGGATTTGATTGTTTTGTTGTTATTATTGTCACTAATTGCATGTTAAAATTGAAGGAAGTCTTGAAAGAAATCTTGATATTTAAAGTTGTAGTTGTTCATATGAAATTGTTGAAATATGAATTGGATTTTAAGGAATTATGAGAAGAGTTATGGTATTGTGTGTTGTGGCCGAGACCTTCATGAAATTGTTGGACATGTTGTGTCGTATTTAGGTGTTGTTTTATGGAGTGAGAATGCTGGAAATTTAGTTATGAATATGCATGTACATTGTGGTAATTTCTAACGTATGTCCTAAAGGAATAAAGATGTAAAAAGGTGTTACTTTGTATTCTCGTTGTTGTTGGTATATGGACTGTTTTAGGGGCTGTTTTGATATGGATTAATGGGATGGATTAATATGAGAAATAGGCGTATTAATCACCTTGGTGGTTGTGGTTGTTGTATTACCTGAACGTAAAGAGAAATAATGTATAATGATAGCGTATATGGAGTATATGGGACTGTTTTGGTATATCCTTGAGTTGTATCTTGTTATTGGTATTGTTGGCCTTGCTTGTAAGTTGTGGATGTGTGTATAAGTAGGGGAAATGCTGCCCAAATTTTTATACGAAAAGAGAGTCATCATTTGGTATATAACTTACACTAGTAATCATAGAGTTGACGGACATGTTACCATTATTATAGGTTGAAGTGCTAGACGAGGCGTATTTTAATTATTGAGTTGGTATAGACGGCAAGAGGTATGTGAATCTATCCCTTCTATATTTTTGGCATGATTTACATAAATGAATGTACTGCGGACGTACATAGTTCCAATGAATCCTAATTCCTAGTGACACTTGATATGATTGTGCCTTTGATTTTATAGTGATGGTTCATTCTATTTATTCCATTGAGAGTCAAATGATGGTTTAAATTGTATAAGGTTACTCATGTTATTCTATTCGTGTTTGATATGATTATATCATTTCACCGAGTCTCGGGCCGGGTCATATTCGTGCACAACCTTGCATTGTTCACCGAGTCCCTCACTAGAGGGCCAGGATACGTTATATGTATATATATGATGATTCCATGGACATGTATCCATGATGATGATGAGCTCACCGAGTCCCAGAATGAGCCAGGATACGTTATATGGACAAGTATCTATGATTATGATGATTCCACTAAGTCCCTCACTAGAGGGCCGGGATACGTTATATGTATATAAATACGATGATTATATGGACAGGCATCCATGATTTTGATATGACTCTCATTCTTATAAGGCACAGTTGACTCTCATTTTTATTTGGCACCGTTGTACTGGTATTTTAGTTATCATATTTGTCTCCTGTTATCTTTCGGCCAGTTATGATCTTCTTTATTGTATTTTATGTTTTACATACTTTGTACATTTATTCGTACTGACCCCCCTTTACTCGGGGGGCTGTTGTTAGGCGTATTTTACTTGTTTTTTGTTGTGTTTACTATAGTATTAGGTTCGTTTTTCTTTCTTTTGAATCACAACGGTTCAAAAAGGCAGAATGACGAAAAGGAGCGAAAAATGGGTAGAAAAAAAGGGTCCCGAGGCAAAAAGGACGAAAATTGGAAATTCAGGACAAAAGACTGCAGCACCACGGTGCCGTTCATATAGGACCGCGGTGCCATATTTACTGAGAGGCGGCAGGACTTTCGGCACCGCGGTGCCAGTCTGCAGAACCGCGGTGTCGATGCAGATGTTTTACAAATCCGAAGTAGAATTGGCCAAGGGCAGAAGGGTCCGTAGGACACAAAATTTTCAACATACTTAAGCCCTAGGGATTTGTCTAGTTGGCCTGGTTCACACAACACAACTCAGGGCAGATTGGAGGCTACAATTGGAGACTTTAGTTCACAGTATATTTTTTTTAATTCAGTTTATGTTTGGAATTGTATTAGTTCTTAGCATGTCTATAGCTAGGAGCTAAACACTTTATTAGGTCTTTCCTTATGAATCTCTTGAAACTCTTATTCATAAATTAATGTAGTAGTTTGATTTCTTCTTCACTTGATTAAGTTTTATTCAATAATTGGTATGAATGTTTGATAATTAATTGATCACCAATTATCATAATCTATATGATTTTGAATCAAGAACCGAAAGGAGAGATTTGGATATGTTGTAATTGAATAGACATAGGTTAAAATCGTGGACGAAAGTACCCCGATACTTGTGTAGCATTATAGGTTAATGTTCTTAATCCTCCTATGTGGTAAATCCTATCGTATAAATATAGAAGGGTTCTGCACTGGGTTGCACGAATATATATCCTAACCGGAATATAAGACAGTCTAGTTAACCGCTATCTTAACGTAGAAGAAGAAGTCATACTAGTCACATTAAGGATTGAATAGAGTGGATAGTCGAGGATTTTGGAAGCCCTAATTCCTTCATAACTGATTACAACTTAAATAGTTTAGTTAATTCTTGCAATTATTCTAGTAGTTAAACAAAAACCCAATTCAAATAACGTTTTCCAAATAGATAACATAAAATAGATGAGCGGTAATTAGAAACCAGTCTCTGTGGACGATGCACTCGGTCTTACAGACTAATTACTTGTGAACGATACGTACACTTGCGTGAGCACGTGGAAATCACCCAACAAGTTTTTGGCGCCGTTTCCGGGGACTGACGTACTTCTAATATCGAACCATCTATCTTTATTTCTACTTTGGCTTTATTTTTATTTTTACTGTTAGAACCCTGTTGCCTTGATTTGTTTGTTGATTTTGGTCTTTTTCGGGGATTTAGTGTATGCGAAGAAGCAGAGGAGAAGATACACTTGTTCCCTGCAACCCTGAAATTGAGAAAACATGCAAGCAAAACAGGCAAAATAAAAGGATAGCTGATTCAGTGACCATGGACAACCAACCACTGAATCAGAATGGGGCAAACAACGAGGTTCCTGAACATGTAGATGAGCCAGTCCAGGTCCCAGTTGAAAGAAGCTTGGGATATTATGTCCTGCCCACGATCACTGGTGCACAGACATGCATCAGGCTTCTAGAAATAGGGGAAAACAACTTTGAGATCAAGCCAACCATCCTGAGCATGGTCCAGAACACAATACAATTTGGGGGATTTCCATCTGAAGACCCCCACATGCACATTGTCAACTTTCTGGAGATGTGTGCCACTTTCAAGTACAATGGTGTTACTGACGATGCCATTAGACTGAGGCTCTTCCCGTTCTCACTTAGGGACAGAACCAAAAGCTGGTTGAACTCACTGCCTACCAACTCCGTCACCACCTGGCAGGACCTAGCCCAAATATTTCTTGCAAAGTTCTTCCCTCCTTCAAAAGCGGCAAAGTTAAGGGGAGAGTTGAACAATTATTACCTGATGGATGGTGAGTCACTCTATGATGCATGAGAGTGATTTAAGGATTTGCAGAGAAAATGCCACATCATGGCATAAAGAAGTGGATGCTGGTCCACATTTTTATAATGGGCTGAGTGGTACTACTCGTACCATCATTGATGCTGCAGCAGGGGGAACGTTCATGAGAAAGAGTGCAAATCAGGCACATGAGTTACTGGAAGACATGGCTGCCAACAATCATCAAGGGGCAGATGACAGGTCAATGAATAGCAGGAAGACTATGGGCATACATGAATTAGATGCCATCACTGCCCTAAATGCACAAGTGGCCCTTCTGACGAAGCAACTGCAGCAGAACACTATGTCGGTAAATGCAGTCCAGATGTCGGTAAATTGTGAGATTTATGGTGGACCGCACTCCTTTGACGGATGCACAACGGTGGACCCTAATAATGTGCCAATGGAGCAGGTTCAGGCAGTTGTGAACTTTCAGCGGCCTTATAATTCCAACACATACAATCCAGGGTGGAGAAATCACCCTAAATTTTTATGGAGGAATGACCAGTCCCATCAGCAACCATATCAAGGTAATTACCAGAGCCAACAAGCACAGAATCAGGCTACCTCATTCCAGCAGTTTAGACCACCTACACAACAGGAGAAGTCTGATGAGCTGAGGGCTGCATTGCTTACACTCACCAATTCGCAGAATCAGTTCATGTCTGAAACCAGGTCATCTCTTAGGAACCTGGAAACGCATGTTGGGCAACTGGCGAAGATGGTAACCAACAGGCCGCCAGGTACTCTCCCAAGCAATACAGAGGTCAATCTAAGAGAGCAGTGTCAGGCAGTGTTGTTGTTACACCCCATAATTCCATAGCTGCTAAGTGAGAACCTGATTATAGAAATAAGATTGGAATGTCGGAAGGAAAGGATTTTTACATTTTCTTTTACGGAAAATTTTCGAGTTTAATGTGATGACAAGAATTAATTCTAGTAATTGAATTCTTTCCAATAGAATTGTGGACTAAGTGTTAATAATTAAGTCTTGGCATTGGAAGACTTGGGTCCATCGAAAATGTCTTGAAATTTGGCTAAGTGTGGAGATATATTTTTGTGAAAAGAAATACTTGGCCAATAGGAGGGTGGCAAGTGCTCCCTCTATTTGTCTTGCAAAGACTCCACATAATTATATATATATAAGTCTTGAAGACTTAGAACAAAAGATATTCATCCTTTCAAACCATCATCTCTCCTTAACCTAAAGAGTCTTGAAATTCCATAGCCATGAAGGAAGAACAAGATCAAGTTATTTTCTTTCCAAGATTAAGCACCAAGACTAAGTTCTAAGCCAAGTTAACCTTGCAATATAGTAAGTCACGGTTTTGGCAAGAAAAGATCTTGAAACCCTAAGCTTGTATATGAACTTATGGAAGGAAAAACATGAAGGCAAGATGGATACAAGCTTGTAGAGATTACATGTGTGTGATTGGAACGTGAAGAAGAGGTGCAAAATCCTGAAAATTGCTACGGTTTGGTCGTGACTTGGAGACTGTTTTTGGCTAAGTTTAAGGTACGATTTCTCCTTCCTCTTGAAGTGATTAGACGTTACATGATGTTTTTATTGATAGATGAGCATGTGTTAAGTAAAAAGGAGAATAAGAATTACATGTCGCAGTTTTGGCAAGATAGCCGAAACTGGATAGTTTTGGTTAATGTCGGATTCGTTGGTTATTGTTGTTCTTTAACGTCACTAATCACATGTTAAAATGAAGGAAATATTGTTGTTACAAGTTGATGTAGTTTGTATATAAATGTTGTAATATGAATTGGATTATAAGGAGTTATAAAGAGGACTTTGGTTGTAGTAGTTGGCCGAAAAACTGCATGAAACTGTGAGACGTTGTTGTGCAGTTTTAGGGACTGTTTTGTGGCGTTCGAATGCTGGAAATTCAGTATCATTATGCATGTGTAATGCGGTAAATCTCTAACGTAAGTCCTAAAGGAATAAGGGTATATAAAGGTGTTGTAAGCTTCACATTTTACCCTCATTGTCGTAGAAGTATGGACTCTTTTTATGGACTGTTTTTATATGGATTAAGGGGCTGAATTTTACACGTAAAGTAGGCGTGTAATCCCCTTTGGTTGCTGTTTTGTTGTGCCCTTAATTGGTGCCTTGGTTATTGTTGAAATTGGCCTTCTTGGAAGGTGGAAAAGTACGTATAAACGGGGGAAGTGCTGCCCGAATTTTATACGAAAGGAGATTCATTATGTAGTATAAGTGTATACTAGTATCATAGAATTGATAGACGTGTTATTGGTATTTATAGGTTGAAGTACTACTTGAGACGTATCCTAGTTGTCAAGTTGGTGTAGCCTATATAAGGTATGTGAACTATCCTTTCTTCTTTGGCATGATATTTGGTTTTCTAAAATGAAAGTCTATTGTATTGTTAGTTGTATAAAGTAAGTGTACGGCAGACGTACATAGCCTTATTGGATCTAAATAATAAATTGGAAGGCATAGTATTGTCTTGGGTTTTCTAAAATGGAAGATGTGAAAGTGCCTCGATTTTGAAATGTACAAGTTACTTAATTTCCAAAGTATACTTGACTTGATTTTAAAAGTATAAGTCACTTAGTCTTAAAGGTGTAAGTTGCTTGATTTTAAAAGTGTAAACTTGATTTTCAAAGATTAAGTGACTTGATGTTTCAAGGCTAGTGCCTTGGGGTTTTATAAAGAAAAGGATGTACGGCGGACGTACATGGTGCTTTTGGGTTCATGTCCCTAATATAACATAACATGATAGTTCCTTCAGTTTTCTAAAATGATAGTTCATTCAATTTATTCTAATGAGGGTCAAAGATGATTTAACTTGCACAAGGTTCTTTGTCACGACCGATCCGGGCGTGATCGTGCCTTACGGGCACCAGTAGACATACATCGAGTAATCGGAATATAAAAACAAGACATGAAATAATTATAGAATGAGAACAGTTTATCGAGAGAAGATTGCCTTTCGGCATGTATATATACATAAAACTTGAACCCGAACAGTTACATTCCTTTTACAACTCGCCACAACAAGATTACTCTGGACCTCTAAGATTTTTACAACAACTATGACGGACGGGGCCCGCCATACCTGAATGTACAGAACTTACAAACTCGGGAAAACATGCAAAAGATAAGCCTCGGAGAAAGCAGAGCTTCTGTCTGATCGTGATCCTAAGAGTGAGGATCAACCGATGTACCTCTACTGCGGCATGACGCGGCCCGAAGGAGTCGATTACAACGGTACCAAGTATGTGGCTGGAAATCGTAAACGAAATAATATGATCTAAAATAAAGCAGGAGACATGTATGATAACAAACTACTGATTCCACATAAAAGCGATCATGTCAAGTCGGGGACTCACGCTCAGTCATCCTCCGTGCGTGGAACTCCTTCCTCAGCGGCGATCTAGGTATAAATCGTGTGATACGTATAGCATGTCTCGGCCCATCCCATGGGACTCGAGGTGGAATCGCGTGGTCACATTCGGTCCATCTCATGGACTCGGTCTTGGATCGTATGGAATACATTCGGTTCATCTCATGGACTCGGTATCAAATCGGGTGGAATACATTCGGTCCATCCATGGACTCGGTATCAAAAAGTGTGGAATACATTCGGTCCATCTCATGGACTCGGTATCAAATCGGGTGGAATACATTCGGTCCGTCCCGTGGACTCGGTATAAACGTGTGGAATACATTCGGTCCATCCATGGACTCGGTATCAAAACGTGTGGAATACATTCGGTCCATCCGTGGACTCGGTATCAAATCGGGTGGAATACATTCGGTCCATCCATGGACTCGGTATCAAAGCGATGTGGAATACATTCGGTCTATCTCGTGGACTCGGTATCAAGCGTGTGGAATACATTCGGTCCATCCGTGGACTCGGTGTCAAATTGGCCATAACATTTAAACTCTCTTTTAAGACAGATTAAGATAATACCATACTTTTCTTTTAAATCACAAACACTTTCCTTTTTAAAATCAAGTAACAACATTCTTTTCCAAAAGTTCAAGTTGCCTAATTTCAAATACTCAAGTCTTTTATTTTGAAAGATTTCATAGTTCATGGTCTTAATCAAATAACGTAATCTCTTTTAAAACAATTGAGTAACATATGCCTTATGTGTGAGTAGTTATTCTTGTTTATAACAATCTTATTAAAGCGACCATGATCTAGAAAATGTAATACAATTTTGTCTTATCTTAGCTTACATGCGGATGGAGGTTTCTCTGGTTTTAATATAGTTAATTAGTCAATACATTTTCCTTTATTAACGCTTGCATGATGGTTTGTTCGATACTTATTCTCATTTAGAAATCAAGAAAACATTATTCTTTAAAAGCCAAGTACTCATTACTCACGAATGAGATTTCACAACTTTTAACAAAATTCATAGCCTTAACATTTCATAAAACGTCATTTATAAGTTAAGTCTCTTATCTTTTAAGATCAAGTCTCTTAACTTCTAAAATCAATAAACCATTCTTTTACATAAATAAAGTCGTTATAACTAACTTCCCATAAAGCTATTATAACACCTTATGTTTTAAACCAACAAAACTCATTTAGCACGTATGCGTCACCGTACTACATAGTTCACAACAATCATGCTAGAAAAGATAGGAAGAGGTTCACATACCTCGCGACGATTATCGACAAATAGCAAAGCGCTCCACCGCACTATAACCCGCTAGCCTTGTCCACCCTTCAGTAGAACACGCTACTCGCGAACTTCAACCTATAATGGCCATATACGTCTATCAGCGTCTAGACTACTCTGTAGAATATTCTAAGCGAGAAGGTTCTATTCTATGGAAATTTGGGCGGCATTTCCCTACCGTCAACTACAAGTCTCGTAAATACGATCACATGTAAGTCTGATTCAATACTCTTCTCTTATACCATCCTTCTATATATCTTATACTCATTTCTATACTACTACAGTATGTAATTTCCAATTACAATAGAAGGACAAAGATATTTACCTCGATAAGCCCAAAATTATCCAAGTTTTAAATGTCGATCTGAACAACGTTGAGCTCCTAATTTGCGCTCAGATAGCTCCAAGAAACCCTTAGAAGTTCTAAACAACTTCTACTTAATACTTCACCACTATGAAGATTTTCCTAGGGGCTTCGTTTAGTGACTAAAGGATATAAAGTAGCATTCAGGGCTTTTGTATAGAGGTAACTTGGGAATACTACAAGGTATTTCGGCTAAGGTATTTTGGAATAACAACAATACTTGGAGAATATTGTTCTACCAAGGGGGGGGGTATTTCAACGAGAACAACTAGGAAGGGGGAGGGAGGGTTTCGGCCGAGAGCCTTTCTAAGGGGGGTGTGTTTGGACGAGAGCTTCTCAAAGGGGGAGAGGGATTTTGAGACTTGGAAATTGTTCAAGTGATGAAGAAGTCTTGCACTGAGGGGGTATTTATAGAACCACCAAGGGCCAAGATTAAAACAAATGGAGGGTGAAGATTTGGATCCATGTGAAGAGTGAGGTCTTCCAACCAAGTGTCCACCACAATGTTGGGACATATGTCAACCACAACCTTGGGACATATGTCCCCCATAACAATGAGTCAAGTGGCCTCCCACTTGCTCAAGAAAACCGTCCACAATGCCACCCCCACTTGCCCAAAAAAACGTGCACCTACCTACTCCCACTCACCCAAAGAAAATATCTTCCAAGACTTTGACCACTTGACCATGACCACTTGACCATGTCCACTTGGCCATACAAATCACCCTCCTATTGGTCCAAAATATTTCGTCTCTCGGAAAAATCCGTAATCGGTTAAAATATTAAAAACGTAGAATTTCCTTCACAAGGTTCGGAATCTTTTCCGTCGAAAGTTCACAATTTCATCCTTAACCTAATTAGGGCTTGAATAACCGTACATACGTCCTCGCATACATACTCTGGAAATACGGGGTATAACATTCTCCCCTCCTTAGAAACATTTGTCCTGAATGTTCCTTCTCAAGACAGATAACGATAAAGTTCCTCATAGCTTAACCAGTTTGCAAATGCCACACATGGTCACAATACAACACGCGCAAATACTTAAATCCAAGTCCACAAGGAATTACCTCTAATCATCACAAAAGCTCCCATCGTCAACCTGAACTCCAAGTGTCGACGCCGACTATCCGCACAACTTTTGTTGACTCTGAGCTGCCAATAACTTCTCCTGGATAGGCTTCACCCTATCCACGTCCTGCTGAATCAAGTATGAACCAACTATCTGCACCTTGCCAACATCGAACCAATCGACTGGCAACCTACCCTTACGCCCATACCCGGCTTCATAAGGCGACATCTGAATACTGAAATGGTAGCTATTATAATACTCACTCCACAAGAGGAGAATAATCCTTACAGCTACCTCTGAAATCAAAAACAAGCCCGGTGAAAGCAATCGAGACTCACTTTGAGTTCCTAACCTTGCACAGTAAAACCTCCATAAAAGAAATATCATGGCCCAGGCTCAGCTGTCATAAGTAAAAGTAGGAACCCCGTGCAGTCTTACAACCTTCCTGATATATAACATCTCGCATAACCCTCTGCCGAGTAAACATTCCTGACTGAAAGACAAGATGGGCTGACCTCATCGGCCCGACTACTGGTCGAACGCATCCACGAACTCGTACGATGGTTAACTAAACTTGGGCCTAAAACCCTCGTGACCCTATCACAAAGCGGGACCACCACAATTTTTCCTTACTTCAAATCGGGCTGCGGGTTGACCCGCAATCTGGCCTCAACCCGACCCATTTATCGCGCCAAGCTCTTGTTTCCCGATCCGGAACAATCTCACCATCGAGTCACGAAAACCTAGTGGTCTTCTTAGCTAAACTACCCTCTTACATTTCACACTACTCATGGACTTATCACACAAATATATCTCACGTATACTATGCACTCCGATAAGGGTCAAACATAAAAATAAATCTTTTACTCAAGATGGCCTCGCCTCTAAGGTCTCCACGTATAAAATTCTAAGGCTTACAATTTCCCTGTCCCCAATCTTACCCTTTTAACTAACCATGATTTCTAATCACAATTAACACAATGCTATCTGAACATAACACTTAAGATATACTCATCTTATCACACATACTAATCTCTAGAGGGTTAAGGATATACCTGTATCTCTTTGCTCCCGCTGTCGTTCGATCAATCACCTTACTGTTGGGCGCATAGCTAGGAAGGTTATGAACTAGCCACGATCTGAAGGTGAGTCTCTACATCCGCGCCACCTATGGTCGGACAATTTCATAAAATGGCCTGCTGTCATGAAGCATAACAAGTTGTCGAAGAATGCGACACTCCACAATGACACGTACCATGGCAGCGTAGGGTGGGGTGGCCTCCTCAGCTAACATCTCTTCCTCTCTGAACCATGAATCCTGGCGATCTGGTAGGTGAGTCCTCCTTGCATCCTCCTATTTGAACATTCTCGTCCACATGTACGACGGCGCAGTAAAACAAGCGCACAAAAAGCGACATTCCGGGATGGCGCTGCCTGTGTGAACACCGAGGAAAAGCGAATCCGGTGGTGGAACCTATGTGTATCGTGAACGGAAGCCACGGAGCTCGACCAACTCCTGCATACTCGAACGTCACGAAGTGCATGGAGGACCAATCATCTTGGCGGAGCGCATAACGATCTGCTGGCGAGAAGGTCGCCTCGAAAGTTACCAAAGGACCTGCTGCTCGCCTCTTACTGCTGATCTTGGTTAACGTCGATCCTACGTTTCTCGGCTGCTGCGCATAAGCCCGTCTGTGAGCCATGCTCGTATCGTGAAGAGCTACTCTTGCACAACCTCTCTTAGATAGTCATCAAGACAGTGATAAATCGGTACATAATATACTCTCTGGTTGCTAAATCCCTAGCTAATGTGAGTCGTCTCCTTGCAATCCATACTTTCGCTCGGGTCGTGGGCGAAGGTTCAAATATCATGCGCGATGATGAGCTATCGCCGTTGTGCTGAACTCTGCTGAAATTTGGCGACGTCGCAGAACTCCCGAATGAAGCACCACCTCGGTGATGATTGGGCTGTGCCTCGTAACCCTCGTGCTCTGCATGGCTCCGCATTGCCTTGCCGCCGGGCGGGTTGCCTTGCGCGGAGGCATAATCGTAAAAGCGAAATACGTCGGAGGGTCCAACTTATAATACGGTTCTAAGGCACGATCTCGAATGAGAAGAATGGAAACCAATCCTAAATATCCTATAGCCTCACGATTATTGGTGTGGTGCGCAACACCGATAATCGAACTTACTAGATACGATGCAGAGACACTTTCAGAGATTAATCGCTCACGATACCACTTTTGTCACGACCGATCCGGGCGTGATCGTGCCTACGGGCACCCAGTAGACATACATCAGTGTCGGCGGAATATAAAAACAAGACATGAAATAATTATAGAATGAAACAGTTTATCGAGAGAAGATTGCCTTTGGCGTATATATACATAAAACTTGAACGACGATTACATCCCTTTTACAACTCGCCACATGATACTACTGACCTCTAAGATTTTTACAACAACTATGACGGACGGGGCCGCCATACCTGAATGTACAAGAACTTACAAACTCGGGAAAACATACCAAAAGATAAGCCTCGGAGAAAACGGAGCTTCCAATCTGTTGATCGTGATCCTAGAGTGAGGATCAACCGATGTACCTCTACTGCGGCATGAGCGGCCCGAAAGTCGATCTACAGTACCAAGTATGTGGCTGGAAATCGTAAACGAAATCATATGATCTAAAATAAAGCAGAGACATGTATGATAACAAACTACGATTCACAACATAAAAGCGATCATGTCAAGTCGGGGACTCACGCCTCAGTCATCCTCATGCGTGGAACTCCTTCCTCTTGGCGATCTAGGTATAAATCGTGTGATACGTATAACATGTCTCGGCCCATCCCATGGGACTCGAGGTGGAATCGCATGGTCACATTCCCGGTCCATCTCATGGACTCGGTGTCGGATCGTATGGAATACATTCCCGGTCCATCTCATGGACTCGGTATCAAATCGGGTGGAATACATTCCCGGTCCATCCCATGGACTCGGTATCAAAACGTGTGGAATACATTCCCGGTCCATCTCATGGACTCGGTATCAAATCGGGTGGAATACATTCCCGGTCCATCCCATGGACTCGGTATCAGAACGTGTGGAATACATTCCCGGTCCATCACATGGACTCGGTATCAAAACGTGTGGAATACATTCCCGGTCCATCCCATGGACTCGGTATCAAATCGGGTGGAATACATTCCCGGTCCATCCCATGGACTCGGTATCAAAACGTGTGGAATACATTCCCGGTCCATCTCATGGACTCGATATCAAAACGTGTGGAATACATTCCCGGTCCATCCCATGGACTCGGTGTCAAATTGTCCATAACATGTAAACTCTCTTTTAAGACAGATTAAGATAATACCATACTTTTCTTTTAAATCACAAACACTTTCCTTTTTTAAAATCAAGTAACAACATTCTTTTCCAAAAGTTCAAGTTGCCTAATTTCAAATACTCAAGTCTTTTATTTTCGAAAGATTTCATAGTTCATGGTCTTAATCAAATAACGTAATATCTTTTTAAAACAATTGAGTAACATATGCCTTATGTGTGAGTAGTTATTCTTGTTTATAACAATCTTATTAAAGCAGCCATGATCTAGAAAATGTAATACAATTTTGTCTTATCTTAGCTTCTATGTAGATGGAGGTTTCTACTGGTTTTAATATAGTTAATTAGTCAATACATTTTCCTTTATTAACGCTGCAGTGGTTTGTTCGATACTTATTCTCATTTCCGAAATCAGTAAAACATTATTCTTTAAAAGCCAAGTACTCATTACTCACGAATGAGATTTCACAACTTTTAACAAAATTCATAGCCCTTAACATTCATAAAACGTCATTTATAAGTTAAGTCTCTTATCTTTTAAGATCAAGTCTCTTAACTTCTAAAATCAATAAACCATTCTTTTACCTACATAAAGTCGTTATAACTAACTTCCCATAAAGCTATTATAACACCTTATGTTTTAAACCAACCAAAACTCATTTAGCACATGTACGTCTACCGTACTACATAGTTCACAACAATCATGCTAGAAAAGATAGGAAGAGGTTCACATACCTCGCGACGATTATCGACAAATAGCAAAACGCTCCACCGTACTATAACCCTGCTAGCCTTGTCCACCCTTCAAGTAGAACACGATACTCGCAGAACTTCAACCTATAATGGCTATATACGTCTATCAACGTCTAGACTACTCTGTAGAATATTCTAAGCAGAAGGTTCTCTATTCTATGGAAATTTGGGCAGCATTTCCCTACCCGTCAACTACACAAGTCTCACGTAAATACGGTCTATGTAAATCTGATTCAATACTCTTCTCTTATACCATCCTTCTATATATCTTATATTCATTTCTATACTACTACAGTATGTAATTTCCAATTACAATAGAAGGACAAAGATATTTACCTCGATAAGCCCAAAATTATCCAAATTTTAAATGTCGATCCTGAACAACGTTGAGCTCCTAATTTGCACGCTCCGATAGCTCCAAGAAACCCTTAGAAGTTCTAAACAACTTCTACTTAATACTTCAACCCACTATGAAGATTTTCCTAGGGCTTCGTTTAGTGACTAAAGGATATAAAGTAGCATTTCGGGGCTTTTTGTATAGAGGTAACTTGGGAATACTACAAGGTATTTGGGCTAAGGTATTTTGGAATAACAACAATACTTGGAGAATATTGTTCTACCAAGGGGGGGGGGGTATTTCAACGAGAACAACTAGGAAGGGAGAGGGAGGGTTTCGGCCGAGAGCCTTTCTAAGGGGGGTGTGTTTGGACGAGAGCTTCTCAAAGGGGAGAGGATTTTGAGACTTGGAAATTGTTCAAGTGATGAAGAAGTCTTGCACAAGAGGGGGTATTTATAGAACCACCAGGCGAGATTAAAACAAATGGAGGTGAAGATTTGGATCCATGTGAAGAGTGAGGTCTTCCACCAAGTGTCCACCACAATGTTGGGACATATGTCCACCACAACCTTGGGACATATGTCCCCATAACAATGAGTCAAGTGGCCTCCCACTTGCTCGAAAAGCAAATCCTGATGCCACCCCACTTGCCCAAAAAGCGTGCCTACCTACTCGCTCACCCAAAGAAAATATCTTTCAAGACTTTGACCACTTGACCATGTCCACTTGGCCATACAAATCGTCCAACATGGGTCTAAGTGGGGTGACACATGTCGCCCTCCTATTGGTCCAAAATATTTCGTCTCTCGGAAAAATTCGTAATCGGTTAAAATATTAAAAACGTAGAATTTCCTTCACAAGGTTCGGAATCTTTTCCGTCGAAAGTTCACAATTTCATCCTTAACCTAATTAGGGCTTGAATAACCGTACGTACGTCCTCGCATACATACTCTGGAAATACGGGGTATAACAGTTGCCTTGATATTTATCTATATATCTATTGGGACGGGTTGCACGATCCACAACACTTATATATTTATTGGTACGGGTTGCCCGATCCACAACACTATTATATAATGGGACGGGTTGTACGATCCGCAACACTGATATAGATATAAAATGCATTTGATGAGTATATGGGCCGGCGTCCCATGATGTTGACATGACTCTCTGTTAGTTTAAAAGGTACAGTTGGCCCTGATTTTATATGGCACGGTTCGATCTAGTATTTGATATTTATACTTGTCCATGTCATTCTTTGGCCAGTTATGATTTTCATTACTGTACTTTATGTTTACATACTTAGTACCTGTTATCTTGCCCGACCCGCAGGGGATGATTTCATGCCCTCATGTGTAGGTACTCAGTTTGCTGATCCGCGTGCTTAGGATCCTTGCTCAGCTGTTGAGATAGCTCCATTGTCCTGGAGTCTAGTCTTTTGGTACATTTTTGCTATTACAGGCTCATGTACATTCAGGGGTACGGCGGGGCCTTGTCCCGTCATAGTTATTGTTATACTCTTAGAGGTCTGTAGTTATGTGTGGGTTGGACATATGTACAATTGCAGTTATTTGGGTATTTTATATATATTGTGACGGCGTTGTCGGCTTGCCAGTTTTATCATGTGAGTTGCATTATTATTTGAGTTTTTATTCGCTTCCGTTGGTTATATGAGAGGTACGGGTATAAGGGTGCCTAGGTAGGGCACTAGTTGCGGGCCCGGGGTTCGGGTCGTGACAGTTGTTAAGAGTGGAAAGCAGTTGGAGCAGGTTGCTCCCCAACCCGCAGTGGTCCATGAAAAGAGGGTGAGAAAGCAGTTGAGGAAGGAAATGAGGGGTTCACTGAGGACCACCCTACAGTTGAGAAAGCTCCGCCAGCACCTTTGAGGGAATACACTGATAGAATCCCTTACCCTCAGAGGCTCCAAAAGAAGGTCATAGACAAGTAGTTCTCCAAGTTCTTGGAGGTATTTAAGATCTTCACATCAATATCTCCTTCATTGAGGCGTTAGAACATATGCCCGCATACTTCAAATTCATGAAGGAGATACTTGGGAAGAAGAAAAGGTTGGCGGATTATGAGACAGTAGCGTTGACAGAGGAGTGCAGCGCCATCTTACAAAAGAAACTGCCTCCTAAGTTGAAAGATCCAGGAAGCTTCACCCTGCCCTGCACTATTGGCAAAGTAACATGTAACAGGGCACTTTGTGACTTAGGGGCTAGTATCAATCTCATGCCTTTGTCTGTGTTCAAGAGATTGGGTTTGGAGGAAGCCAAACCAACCACAGTAAATCTGCAGCTGGCTGACCGAACCGTGGTGCACCCTAGAGGCATAATGGAAGATGTTCTTGTCAAGGTGGGAAAGTTCTTCTTCCCAGCAGACTTCCTCATTCTTGACATGGAGGAAGATGATAAAATACCTATCATTTTGGGGAGATCATTCCTTGCAACGGGTAGAGCCCTAATGGATGTGGAGAAGGGAGAATTGATACTACAAGTTCATGAAGAAGATATGGTATTCAAGGTGTTCAAACCCACCATTGAGTCTGAGGCTAGCAATAGGTGTTTCGCAGTAAGCACCACTGACCAAAACTAGGGAGGTCATTCCTATAGTTGTGGACTCACATGCTAGTTTGAAAGATGCAACAAAAGTTCATGATATGAAAGCTGACAAACAGGTAAATCTTACTGAACCCAATGATGTGAAAAAGAAAAATAGAGTGAGGAAGAGGAAAATAATTCTCAAGTGGATAGGTTGTGGGGCAAAATTACCCTAATGATTAATAAGGAACCTGCGTCCGGCTAAAAGACGTTAAAGACAACGCTACTTGGGAGGCAACCCAATGTTTAAATGCTGCAATTAGTTTAAATTGAACAGTCTCACTTGTGGTGTTTTTTTGTTGTGATGTGATGCAGGTTCGAGAATCGGAGATTGAGCAGGAACAAAAGGGTGGAAAACACGAAATAGGGTCAGCACCGCGGTGCCGAATATTCAGAGAGGCCATAATACTTTTGGCACTGCGGTGCCATTATGCAGGATCGGTCTTGGGGCGAGTTGAATAAAAAGGCCTAAAATCCCCAATTCGCCGCCACCATCACCATTTTGAGCCGATATTGTCTGTAAGTCGTCCCTTAATTATTTTTGAGTCGTTACACATTTGGGACAATGTGTCATTTAAGTTTGTGGGAGGACACTTATGTTTTTGAGTCTTTGTGATTGAGTTTTTTGTGTCTTTTATTGTGTCTATATTGAGTCAATTTTTTTTATGATCATGCGTATTTGTAGTTCTTTGAAAAAGTCTAGTGAATTAAGTGGGATAATGTAATAGAATAGAAGCTAAAATCTGTGTGCTCAGGTTAGATATGCCAAAAATTCATGAAAATCTAATTATTTGGGATATTTTGAGCTTAGCATATGTGTTGTCAATTGTGAAATATGTCTATGCGTCTGCTTGCTTGTTATTTGAGGCCAAATAGTTAAGACATACATGTTTAGAAAGATGATTCAGGCATTTCTTTGTTATCCCTTCGTACCTTTCATTACCTATCATGCAGAAAATTGTATCCCTAGTTAGCCCCTTTGAGCCTAAAATAAGTTTTTTCTTTGGCACCCTATGATTTCCTTGTGTGCCATAAGCAGTAATTGAAAAATTGGGATGAAGAAGTGTGAAAAAGTAATACTAAAAGAGAGTGAAAAATTGATGCACCCAATGAAAAATGAAAAATATAAAAGCTTATGTTTGGGGGTGCCTATGTGGATGTGTTTCATGCTCTCAAAAAGAGAAGAGGTGAACGATAGGCATGGACTGAATTGATACTACAAGTTCATGAAGAAGATATGGTATTCAAGGTGTTCAAACCCACCATTGAGTCTGAGGCTAGCAATAGGTGTTTCGCAGTAAGCACCACTGACCAAAACTAGGGAGGTCATTCCTATAGTTGTGGACTCACATGCTAGTTTGAAAGATGCAACAAAAGTTCATGATATGAAAGCTGACAAACAGGTAAATCTTACTGAACCCAATGATGTGAAAAAGAAAAATAGAGTGAGGAAGAGGAAAATAATTCTCAAGTGGATAGGTTGTGGGGCTAAATTACCCTAATGATTAATAAGGAACCTGCGTCCGGCTAAAAGACGTTAAAGACAACGCTACTTGGGAGGCAACCCAATGTTTAAATGCTGCAATTAGTTTAAATTGAACAGTCTCACTTGTGGTGTTTTTTTGTTGTGATGTGATGCAGGTTCGAGAATCGGAGATTGAGCAGGAACAAAAGGGTGGAAAACACGAAATAGAATTCGGCGTGTCAGGAATATTCGAGAGAGGCCATAATACTTTTGGCATCGCTGGTTGCCATTATGCAGACAGCGGTCTTGGGACGCGAGTTCGTAAATAAAAGGCCTAAAATCCCCAATTCGCCGCCACCATCACCATTTTGAGCCGATATTGTCTGTAAGTCGTCCCTTAATTATTTTTGAGTCGTTACACATTTGGGACAATGTGTCATTTAAGTTTGTGGGAGGACACTTATGTTTTTGAGTCTTTGTGATTGAGTTTTTTGTGTCTTTTATTGTGTCTATATTGAGTCAATTTTTTTTATGATCATGCATGTTGTAGTTGCTGAAAAAGTCTAGTGAATTAAGTGGGATAATGTAATAGAATAGAAGCTAAAATCTGTGTGCTCAGGTTAGATATGCCAAAAATTCATGAAAATCTAATTATTTGGGATATTTTGAGCTTAGCATATGTGTTGTCAATTGTGAAATATGTCTATGCGTCTGCTTGCTTGTTATTTGAGGCCAAATAGTTAAGACATACATGTTTAGAAAGATGATTCAGGCATTTCTTTGTTATCCCTTCGTACCTTTCATTACCTATCATGCAGAAAATTGTATCCCTAGTTAGCCCCTTTGAGCCTAAAATAAGTTTTTTCTTTGGCACCCTATGATTTCCTTGTGTGTCATAAGCAGTAATTGAAAAATTGGGATGAAGAAGTGTGAAAAAGTAATACTAAAAGAGAGTGAAAAATTGATGCACCCCAATGAAAAATGAAAAAAATATAAAAGCTTATGTTTGGGGGTGCCTATGTGGATGTGTTTCATGCTCTCAAAAGAGAAGAGGTGAGCGATAGGCATGGTGAATTGATACTACAAGTTCATGAAGAAGATATGGTATTCAGTGTTCAAACCCACCATTGAGTCCGAGGCTAGCAATAGGTGTTTCAGTGATGGCACCTTGACCAAAACTAGGAGGTCATTCCTATAGTTGTGGACTCACATGCTAGTTTGAAAGATGCAACAAAAGTTCATGATATGAAAGTCGACAAACAGTAAATCTTCGAACCCAATGATGTGAAAAGAAAAATAGAGTGAGGAAGAGGAAAATAATTCTCAAGTGGATAGGTTGTGGGGCTAAATTACCCTAATGATTAATAAGGAACCTGCGTCCGGCTAAAAGACGTTAAAGACAACGCTACTTGGGAGGCAACCCAATGTTTAAATGCTGCAATTAGTTTAAATTGAACAGTCTCACTTGTGGTGTTTTTTTGTTGTGATGTGATGCAGGTTCGAGAATCGGAGATTGAGCAGGAACAAAAGGGTGGAAAACACGAAATAGGGTCAGCACCGCGGTGCCGAATATTCAGAGAGGCCATAATACTTTTGGCACTGCGGATTACCATTATGCGAGACAGCGGTCGGACGCGAGTTGAAAATAAAAGGCCTAAAATCCCCATTCGCCACCATCACCATTTTGAGCCGATATTGTCTGTAAGTCGTCCCTTAATTATTTTTGAGTCGTTACACATTTGGGACAATGTGTCATTTAAGTTTGTGGGAGGACACTTATGTTTTTGAGTCTTTGTGATTGAGTTTTTTGTGTCTTTTATTGTGTCTATATTGAGTCAATTTTTTTTATGATCATGCATGTTGTAGTTGCTGAAAAAGTCTAGTGAATTAAGTGGGATAATGTAATAGAATAGAAGCTAAAATCTGTGTGCTCAGGTTAGATATGCCAAAAATTCATGAAAATCTAATTATTTGGGATATTTTGAGCTTAGCATATGTGTTGTCAATTGTGAAATATGTCTATGCGTCTGCTTGCTTGTTATTTGAGGCCAAATAGTTAAGACATACATGTTTAGAAAGATGATTCAGGCATTTCTTTGTTATCCCTTCGTACCTTTCATTACCTATCATGCAGAAAATTGTATCCCTAGTTAGCCCCTTTGAGCCTAAAATAAGTTTTTTCTTTGGCACCCTATGATTTCCTTGTGTGCCATAAGCAGTAATTGAAAAATTGGGATGAAGAAGTGTGAAAAAGTAATACTAAAAGAGAGTGAAAAATTGATGCACCCCAATGAAAAATGAAAAAAATATAAAAGCTTATGTTTGGGGGTGCCTATGTGGATGTGTTTCATGCTCTCAAAAAGAGAAGAGGTGAACGATAGGCATGGACTGAATTGATACTACAAGTTCATGAAGAAGATATGGTATTCAGGTGTTCAAACCCACCATTGAGTGCGAGGCTAGCAATAGGTGTTTAGCGATGAGCACAGACCAAAACTAGGGAGGTCATTCCTATAGTTGTGGACTCACATGCTAGTTTGAAAGATGCAACAAAAGTTCATGATATGAAAGCTGACAAACAGGTAAATCTTACTGAACCCAATGATGTGAAAAAGAAAAATAGAGTGAGGAAGAGGAAAATAATTCTCAAGTGGATAGGTTGTGGGGCTAAATTACCCTAATGATTAATAAGGAACCTGCGTCCGGCTAAAAGACGTTAAAGACAACGCTACTTGGGAGGCAACCCAATGTTTAAATGCTGCAATTAGTTTAAATTGAACAGTCTCACTTGTGGTGTTTTTTTGTTGTGATGTGATGCAGGTTCGAGAATCGGAGATTGAGCAGGAACAAAAGGGTGGAAAACACGAAATAGGGTCAGCACCGCGGTGCCGAATATTCAGAGAGGCCATAATACTTTTGGCACTGCGGTGCCATTATGCAGGACCGCGGTGCCGGGACGCGAGTTCAGAAATAAAAAGGCCTAAAATCCCCAATTCGCCGCCACCATCACCATTTTGAGCCGATATTGTCTGTAAGTCGTCCCTTAATTATTTTTGAGTCGTTACACATTTGGGACAATGTGTCATTTAAGTTTGTGGGAGGACACTTATGTTTTTGAGTCTTTGTGATTGAGTTTTTTGTGTCTTTTATTGTGTCTATATTGAGTCAATTTTTTTTATGATCATGCATGTTGTAGTTGCTGAAAAAGTCTAGTGAATTAAGTGGGATAATGTAATAGAATAGAAGCTAAAATCTGTGTGCTCAGGTTAGATATGCCAAAAATTCATGAAAATCTAATTATTTGGGATATTTTGAGCTTAGCATATGTGTTGTCAATTGTGAAATATGTCTATGCGTCTGCTTGCTTGTTATTTGAGGCCAAATAGTTAAGACATACATGTTTAGAAAGATGATTCAGGCATTTCTTTGTTATCCCTTACACTTTCATTACCTATCATGCAGAAAATTGTATCCCTAGTTAGCCCTTTGAGCCTAAAATAAGTTTTTCTTTGGCACCCTATGATTTCCTTGTGTGCCATAAGCGAGAATTGAAAAATTGGGATGAAGAAGTGTGAAAAGTAATACTAAAAGAGAGTGAAAAATTGATGCACTGATGAAAAATGAAAAAAATATAAAAGCTTATGTTTGGGGGTGCCTATGTGGATGTGTTTCATGCTCTCAAAAAGAGAAGAGGTGAACGATAGGCATGGACTGAATTGATACTACAAGTTCATGAAGAAGATATGGTATTCAAGGTGTTCAAACCCACCATTGAGTCTGAGGCTAGCAATAGGTGTTTCGCAGTAAGCACCACTGACCAAAACTAGGGAGGTCATTCCTATAGTTGTGGACTCACATGCTAGTTTGAAAGATGCAACAAAAGTTCATGATATGAAAGCTGACAAACAGGTAAATCTTACTGAACCCAATGATGTGAAAAAGAAAAATAGAGTGAGGAAGAGGAAAATAATTCTCAAGTGGATAGGTTGTGGGGCTAAATTACCCTAATGATTAATAAGGAACCTGCGTCCGGCTAAAAGACGTTAAAGACAACGCTACTTGGGAGGCAACCCAATGTTTAAATGCTGCAATTAGTTTAAATTGAACAGTCTCACTTGTGGTGTTTTTTTGTTGTGATGTGATGCAGGTTCGAGAATCGGAGATTGAGCAGGAACAAAAGGGTGGAAAACACGAAATAGGTCGACAGCATGCAAGGAATATTCGAGAGGCCATAATACTTTTGGCATCGCTGCCATTATGCGAGATCCAGCGGTCGGGGCGAGTTCGAAAATAAAAGGCCTAAAATCCCCAATTCGCCGCCACCATCACCATTTTGAGCCGATATTGTCTGTAAGTCGTCCCTTAATTATTTTTGAGTCGTTACATTTGGGACAATGTGTCATTTAAGTTTGTGGGAGGACACTTATGTTTTTGAGTCTTTGTGATTGAGTTTTTTGTGTCTTTTATTGTGTCTATATTGAGTCAATTTTTTTTATGATCATGCATGTTGTAGTTGCTGAAAAAGTCTAGTGAATTAAGTGGGATAATGTAATAGAATAGAAGCTAAAATCTGTGTGCTCAGGTTAGATATGCCAAAAATTCATGAAAATCTAATTATTTGGGATATTTTGAGCTTAGCATATGTGTTGTCAATTGTGAAATATGTCTATGCGTCTGCTTGCTTGTTATTTGAGGCCAAATAGTTAAGACATACATGTTTAGAAAGATGATTCAGGCATTTCTTTGTTATCCCTTCGTACCTTTCATTACCTATCATGCAGAAAATTGTATCCCTAGTTAGCCCCTTTGAGCCTAAAATAAGTTTTTTCTTTGGCACCCTATGATTTCCTTGTGTGCCATAAGCAGTAATTGAAAAATTGGGATGAAGAAGTGTGAAAAAGTAATACTAAAAGAGAGTGAAAAATTGATGCACCCCAATGAAAAATGAAAAAAATATAAAAGCTTATGTTTGGGGGTGCCTATGTGGATGTGTTTCATGCTCTCAAAAAGAGAAGAGGTGAACGATAGGCATGGACTGAATTGATACTACAAGTTCATGAAGAAGATATGGTATTCAAGGTGTTCAAACCCACCATTGAGTCTGAGGCTAGCAATAGGTGTTTCGCAGTAAGCACCACTGACCAAAACTAGGGAGGTCATTCCTATAGTTGTGGACTCATGCTAGTTTGAAAGATGCAACAAAAGTTCATGATATGAAAGCTGACAAACAGGTAAATCTTACTGAACCCAATGATGTGAAAAAGAAAAATAGAGTGAGGAAGAGGAAAATAATTCTCAAGTGGATAGGTTGTGGGGCTAAATTACCCTAATGATTAATAAGGAACCTGCGTCCGGCTAAAAGACGTTAAAGACAACGCTACTTGGGAGGCAACCCAATGTTTAAATGCTGCAATTAGTTTAAATTGAACAGTCTCACTTGTGGTGTTTTTTTGTTGTGATGTGATGCAGGTTCGAGAATCGGAGATTGAGCAGGAACAAAAGGGTGGAAAACACGAAATAGGTCGGCCATGCGTCGAATATTCAGAGAGGCCATAATACTTTTGGCACTGCGGTGCCATTATGCAGGACCGCGGTGCCGGGACGCGAGTTCAGAAATAAAAAGGCCTAAAATCCCCAATTCGCCGCCACCATCACCATTTTGAGCCGATATTGTCTGTAAGTCGTCCCTTAA
Organism: Przewalskia tangutica; assembly: GCA_029844215.1. Taxonomy (NCBI): domain Eukaryota; kingdom Viridiplantae; phylum Streptophyta; class Magnoliopsida; order Solanales; family Solanaceae; genus Przewalskia; species Przewalskia tangutica. The sequence goes on from CM056723.1 coordinate 47,858,261, forward strand.
TTATTTTTGAGTCGTTACACATTTGGGACAATGTGTCATTTAAGTTTGTGGGAGGACACTTATGTTTTTGAGTCTTTGTGATTGAGTTTTTTGTGTCTTTTATTGTGTCTATATTGAGTCAATTTTTTTTATGATCATGCATGTTGTAGTTGCTGAAAAAGTCTAGTGAATTAAGTGGGATAATGTAATAGAATAGAAGCTAAAATCTGTGTGCTCAGGTTAGATATGCCAAAAATTCATGAAAATCTAATTATTTGGGATATTTTGAGCTTAGCATATGTGTTGTCAATTGTGAAATATGTCTATGCGTCTGCTTGCTTGTTATTTGAGGCCAAATAGTTAAGACATACATGTTTAGAAAGATGATTCAGGCATTTCTTTGTTATCCCTTCGTACCTTTCATTACCTATCATGCAGAAAATTGTATCCCTAGTTAGCCCCTTTGAGCCTAAAATAAGTTTTTTCTTTGGCACCCTATGATTTCCTTGTGTGCCATAAGCAGTAATTGAAAAATAGGGATGAAGAAGTGTGAAAAAGTAATACTAAAAGAGAGTGAAAAATTGATGCACCCCAATGAAAAATGAAAAAAATATAAAAGCTTATGTTTGGGGGTGCCTATGTGGATGTGTTTCATGCTCTCAAAAAGAGAAGAGGTGAACGATAGGCATGGACTGAATTGATACTACAAGTTCATGAAGAAGATATGGTATTCAAGGTGTTCAAACCCACCATTGAGTCTGAGGCTAGCAATAGGTGTTTCGCAGTAAGCACCACTGACCAAAACTAGGGAGGTCATTCCTATAGTTGTGGACTCACATGCTAGTTTGAAAGATGCAACAAAAGTTCATGATATGAAAGCTGACAAACAGGTAAATCTTACTGAACCCAATGATGTGAAAAAGAAAAATAGAGTGAGGAAGAGGAAAATAATTCTCAAGTGGATAGGTTGTGGGGCTAAATTACCCTAATGATTAATAAGGAACCTGCGTCCGGCTAAAAGACGTTAAAGACAACGCTACTTGGGAGGCAACCCAATGTTTAAATGCTGCAATTAGTTTAAATTGAACAGTCTCACTTGTGGTGTTTTTTTGTTGTGATGTGATGCAGGTTCGAGAATCGGAGATTGAGCAGGAACAAAAGGGTGGAAAACACGAAATAGGGTCAGCACCGCGGTGCCGAATATTCAGAGAGGCCATAATACTTTTGCATCTGCGTGCCATTATCACGAGACAGCGGTCGGGGCCGAGTTCGTAAATAAAAGGCCTAAAATCCCGATTCGCGCCACCATCACCATTTTGAGCCGATATTGTCTGTAAGTCGCCCCTTAATTATTTTTGAGTCGTTACATTTGGGACAATGTGTCATTTAAGTTTGTGGGAGGACACTTATGTTTTGAGTCTTTGTGATTGAGTTTTTGTGTCTTTTATTGTGTCTATATTGAGTCAATTTTTTTATGATCATGCGTATTTGTAGTTCTTTGAAAAAGTCTAGTGAATTAAGTGGGATAATGTAATAGAATAGAAGCTAAAATCTGTGCTCAAAGTTAGATATGCCAAAAATTCATGAAAATCTAATTATTTGGGATATTTTGAGCTTAGCATATGTGTTGTCAATTGTGAAATATGTCTATGCGTCTGCTTGCTTGTTATTTGAGGCCAAATAGTTAAGACATACATGTTTAGAAAGATGATTCAGGCATTTCTTTGTTATCCCTTCGTACCTTTCATTACCTATCATGCAGAAAATTGTATCCCTAGTTAGCCCCTTTGAGCCTAAAATAAGTTTTTTCTTTGGCACCCTATGATTTCCTTGTGTGCCATAAGCAGTAATTGAAAAATTGGGATGAAGAAGTGTGAAAAAGTAATACTAAAAGAGAGTGAAAAATTGATGCACCCCAATGAAAAATGAAAAAAATATAAAAGCTTATGTTTGGGGGTGCCTATGTGGATGTGTTTCATGCTCTCAAAAAGAGAAGAGGTGAACGATAGGCATGGACTGAAAAAGAATACCAAAAAGAAGGACAAAATGGTTGAATGAGAAAAACGTTTATGGTACGTAAATTGAGCTTAAATGCCTACTCTTACCTACCCCTGCCTAATCCTACATTACAACCCTGAAAAGTCCTGAAGATCTCTAGAATGTATGTCTATGATTAGTGGAGAATAACAAGTAAACAGGCCCATAGAACTAAATGACATTGACATGCATAGGTTAGTGTTCATATTTCTATTGAGTGCGATTGAAATGAATTTGCGAAATATCTGGCTTGAAATTCTAGATTTCTATATTCATGCTACATGTTCCAACATATTATCCCAACTGACGATCATGCTTTTCTAAGTAACCTTGTGTAACTGCTTGATTTGAGTCTTTGTTGATTTTTAGTTCTTTATTTATGTTTTTTTGTTGTACTCGAGGGCGAGCAAAGTTTAAGTTTGGGGGTTTGTTAGGCGTATTTTATATACGCTTTTTGAGTCATTTTACTTATTTTTGTTGTGTTTAGTATAGTATTAGATTTGTTTTTCTTTCTTTTGAGTCACAGCGGTTCAAAAAGACAGAATGACGAAAATCAACGAAAAATGGGCAGAAAATGAGGGTCACGAGGCAAAAAGGATGAAAATTGGAAATTCAGGACAGAAGACTGCAGCACCGTGGTGTCGTTCATATAGGACCGCGATGCCATATTTACTGAGAGGCGGCAGGACTTTCGGCACCGCGGTGCGAGTCTGCAGAACCGCGGTGCCGATGCTGAATTTTCCAAATCCGAAGTAGAATTGGCCAAGGGTAGAAGTGTCCGTAGGGCACGAAATTTGCAACATACATAAGCCCTAGGGATTAGTCTAGTTGGCCAGGTTGGAAATTCTATCACACAACACAATTCAAGGCAGATTGGAGGCTACAATTGGAGACTTTAGTTCACAGTATTTTTCTTTCTTTCTTTTTTAATTCAGTTTATGTTTGGAATTGTATTAGTTATTAGCATGTCTATGGCTAGGAGATAAACACTTTATTAGGGCTTTCCTTATGAATCTCTTCAAACTCTTATTCATGAATTAATGCAGTAGTTTGATTTCTTCTTCACTTGATTAAGATTTATTCAATAATTGGTATGAATGTTTGACAATTAATTGATCACTAATTATCATAATCTATATGATTTCGAATCATTAACCGAAAGGAGAGATTTGGATATGCCGTAATTGAATAGACATAGGTTAAAATTGTGGATGAAAGTACCCCGATACTTGTGTAGCATTATAGGTTACTGTTCTTAATCCTCCTATATGGTAAATCCTATCATATAAATATAAAAGGGTTCTGCACTGGGGTTGAGCGATTATATATCCTAATCGGAATATAAGACCGTCTAGTTAACCTTTATCTTAACGTAGAAGAAGAAGTCATACTAGTCGCATTAAGGATTTAATAGAGTGGATATTCGAGGATTTTGGAAGTCCTAATTCCTTCATAACTGATTACAACTTAAATAGTTTAGTTAATTCTTGTAATTATTCTAGTAGTTAAACAAAAACTCAATTCAAATAACGTTTGCCAAATAGATAACATAAAATAGATGAACGGTAATTAGAAACCAGTCTCTGTGGATGATAAACTCGATCTTACAGACTATATTACTTGTGAACGATACGTACACTTGCGTGAACATGTGGAAATCGCCCAACAGCTGTGTTTCATGCCTGCAGGTATAGATATTCAGTTTGGTGATCCTCCAGTCTAGGATTATTGTTCAGCTATTTTGAGAGCTCCATTGATCCGGAGCCAAGTCATTTGGTACAGACCCTTTTGTTATAGACTTATGTATATTCAGGGGTACGACGGGGCCCTGTCCCGTCATGTTTCACTATCATACTCCTAGAGGTCGGTAGACAGGTGTGGGAGGTAGATGTGTTTGGTACATGTATATGTGTTTTGGTCAGATGTATGGATATGGTCAGATATTCCCGTGTACAGAGGCAACCTTGTCGGCTTGCCTATTTTGTTATGAGGATTTGCTATTACAGTTCAGGGGACAGGATCTCTTTGTTATGTGGCATTATGAGCCCACAACATATTGATACAGATTCCTGTATTTTCCTTAGTCTCAGTTGATTATATGTGACAGGTATTGCATAGAGGTGTCCAAGTAGGGGGTCATGTTCACGGCCCGTTGGCTCGGGTCGTGACAATTTTGCTCAGCGTCCTGGCGTGGATTATGATGAAACCTTTTCATCGGTGGCTAAGATAAAGTCTTTTCGGATTTTGCTTGCTAAAGCTGTACATTATGATTATGACATTTGGCAGATGGACGTCAAAATTGCATTCTTCAATGGTAATCTAATTGAGGAAGTGTATATGGAACAACCCGAGGGTTTTTCATCTGACTCTCAGTTGATTATATGACAGGTATTGCATATGGGTGTCCAAGTAGGGGGTCATGTTCACGTCCCGTTGACTCGGATTGTGACAATTTTACTCAGCGTCCTGGCGTGGATTATGATGAAACCTTTTCATCGGTGGCTAAGATAAAGTCTTTTCGGATTTTGCTTGCTAAAGCTGCACATTATGATTATGACATTTGGCATATGGACGTCAAAATTGCATTCTTCAATGGTACTCTAATTGAGGAAGTGTAATGAAACAACCCGAGGGTTTTTCATCCGAGTCCAGACCAAATACTGTGTGCAGGCTACAGAAGTCCATTTATGGGCTTAAGCAAGCCTCTAGGAGTTGGAACATTTGCTTGACAAGGCTATAAAATCTTTTGATTTCGTCAGAAGCAAAGAGGATCCTTGTGTTTATATCAAACGCAAGGATGAGGGTATTGTCTTCATTATTATATATGTTGATGACATATTGATAATGGGAGACAATAAGACTCTTATGCAGTTAGTTAAGGATTGGTTGTCCAAGACCTTCATGATGAAGGATTTAGGTGAAGCCTGCTACACTCTGGGAATTAGGATCTATAGAGATAGACCTAATAGATTGTTGGGGCTGTCACAGTTAATCTACTTAGACAAAGTGCTTATACTCTTTTCATTGGAGAATTCCAAGAAAGGCGGTCTTCTAATGGGTAAAGGCATCAAGTTATCTAAAAGGGTTGCCCTTCTAGTGCTGTAGAACTTGAGCGCATGAAGAGGATCTCATATGCTTCGGCTATAAGATCAATCATGTATGCCATGAACTGTACTAGGCCAGATGTGCCCTTTGCACTTAGTATGACTTGCAAGTTCCAGTAGAATTCTGGTGAGGAACACTGGAAGGCAGTCACGAGTATTCTTAAGTATCTCAGACATACTAAAGATTACTTCTTAGTCTATTGTGGAGGAGATAAGTATGTCCGATGCTAGTTTTTAGATAGATATTGATGATTTCAAATCTCAGTATGGTTACACGTTCATTGTTAATGGAAGAGAAGTGAGCTGGAAGAGTTCCAAACAAGCTACTACTACTGACTCGAATACTGAAGCGGAGTACATTGCTGGATCGGAAGCTGCTAAGGAAGATGTCGCGATTTCTGAGTTCCTGAAGGAACTAGGGGTTGTTCCGAGTGCTAGTTGTCAATAACCATTTATTGTGACAACACTGGTGCTATTGCACAAGCAAAGGAACAAAGATCAACTAACAGAAACAAGCATGTGCCGAGGAAGTACCACATTTTCCAAGAGATGGTGGAAGCTGAAGATATTAGAATAGATTATGTTGCCACAGACAATAATCTAGCAAACCCGTTTACTAAACCATTAAGCTTGGTGAAACATAATGGTCATTTTGAGAACATTGGTATTAGATATGTTGGTGATTGACTCTAGGACAAATGGGAGATTGAATGTATATGTATGTCCTAGAGACAATCTGTATTAGGACAAAATGTACTTTATACACATTCATTTTTATATTAATGATGATTAATATTATGGCATTTGCATTTGTTGAATTATTAGTTGATTGTTTATAATATTCTATAAATGCATCCCTAGAGTTTACGTGTTTATTAATGATGTGAGAATTAATGTATAACGTAACTCTTAAATTAACTCGACTAATGATCATCGAGATTGGGATATCGTTGATATGCGATACATCGACATGTGGTCTGCATCATATCCTTAGGAGATGTAGTATGTCTCACTTGCTGCGAGTTACGGCAACTCGTGATGGACACATGGATACTTGTTGAAGTATTGGTATACCTTGCTGATGTACTGTTTTGTTATATGTCGATAATGTCATCGGCATGTGGGAGATAGAAGTCCTTAGACTTGAGGTCAATATCACCTTGTTTACGGAGTAATATACTTTGATCCTGTCCTAAGCTCAAATGTCATATAGGTTGAGACGCGACTTGTTTTGGGTACATTACGTAGTAGATTAAAGGTGGTATGTGAACCAAGATTAGGATTCATTCCTTGAATGCATATTCGAGTGAACGCTCAGGTACTCATATGGTATTAGGTTGACTAAGTCATTGGCCAATGCAATGGACATGTCTTTGATATGGTCCTGTTGTCGACTAATATAAATGAGTTATAATGATCAAGCCATTTTGATGTACACTTGACAAATCCTAAGCTTGATTGAGTGTGTCATGAATGAAAAGATTTTATATTCCCACATAGAGGTTCAGTTCACATATTTCGTGTAGCTAAACTTTACATATTGAGTTCGTCTTCCGGCGCAGTCTAGGAGTTCCGTGAAGACCCTAATGTAGTTAGTGTTGATATGTATAGGACTGAAGGGTAACACTAAGTCAAATGTTTCGTCGATTGAAAGATTTAATTAGAGAGATATTATATATATGTTCGATTGATGACAAAGACATTAGAAATGGAAACGAGGCAGAAAATGGGACAGGCCCGCAGTGCCATTGATTTAGGGCCGCGACGCCAAAAACGCGTGTCGGCGGGCGCCACTTATCTAGGGCCGCGGCGCTGAGGCATTCTGTGGGTCCGACTCGCTGGCCCAGTCTGCTGACTTGTTGTATGGGCTGGCCCATGAGGAACACTAGGTTGTCTTTTACAACTATAAATAAGAGGGTTTCCCCTCCCATTTCACTACACCAAAAGCAAGAGACTAATCTCTTCGAAAGCTCTCTAGGAATTCCTAGCATTCCAAGACTTAGCAATTACATCGAAGTTTCAGTACTTGCAAATCGAGGGACATTTGCGTGCGCACCCTCGGACTATACAAAGCTCCAGATTTTCAAGTTGCTAGTAAGTCTTCCATCGAAGTATTACATAATTATTTCTTTGTTCTTTTACATTGTATAATCATGCTATAGTTTGACCGTCGTCGGGTTTGAAACATAAATTTTCAAATTCCGCTGCGTGTACGAACCCGACAAAACCCTACATGAAGTATCTCACTAGAGTGCTAAACAAGGCATGGGAGCTACCAGGATTTGAGTTTCGCACTAAATATAAGGGGTTGCAATTAAATCATCTTTGCTTTATTATGATATGTTACTCTTCTGCAAAGGTAACTATCAATCAATGATGTTGATGCGTAGAACCTCATTGCTTGGAGGATTAAATAGTTTCACTGCCAACATGGAACCTCATTGCTTGGAAGATATTTGTGTTGTCACTGGTTATCTAAAAGGGAAGGTTACCATTAAGATATTTGAGGGTTTCAGTCTAATCAAGAAGGATTACGACAGTTGATTGTGAAATGTTGATAGATAAAATGGGGACACCAGTAAGGAATTGGAGTTCAAGGAATTATCCTTTGCAGGCAAAGTACAACTTATAAACACTATGCTGCTAATGTGCACTCTATTGGTCATCCATATTTATCCTCCCTAAGCAAGTCATGAAGAGGATTATAGTTATATGTAGAAACTTCTTATGGGATGGTAAGGAGGTGTCTAAAAAGTTTATACTAGGGGCATAGGACTTGGTATGTGATCGAAAAGGATGGGTGGCCTAGTGATACTTGACAGCATAACTTGAAATGAAGCTGCAGTTGCTAAGTATGTGGAATGTAGCTCAAAAAACAGACTATCTGAATAAAATGAGTCAACTATTTGTACATAAAATGTCAGAACTGGTGGAGTTATTCCCCTCCTGCTGACTAATATTGATACATGAGGAAAAATTAAAAATTATAGAGGATAAATAAAAGCAAGGTTATGTTGGGAAATGATGGTTGAAAGTAGATTCAAATACTCCATTTAGAGTGGATTCTATTGGAGGAAAGGTGAAGTGAAGTATGGTCAAGGAGTAAATGGATATTGAATATGGTGAGCATTCCCAAGCACTGTTTCATCCGTTGGTTAGCTGTTCACAACAGGTTTCTAACAAGACAAGACTCCAAAAATTTGGAGTTACAGTTGATGGCACTTGTGTTCTATGTGGAGGAGATGTGAAAATCATTGAGCATTTATTCTTTGATTGTTATTCTCATGGAATTTTTTGGGCAACATCTTGACATGGCTGGGGTTGGGAGTTTAAAACACAAAATATCAAGGTATATGGAGAAGGATGATAAGAAGTAGAATTGCCAGGAACTGTAGAGATATAAATACAGTAGCTTTGGTGGCAGTGATAAAATATATAGAGGGCAGGTGATTTAAGTAAGGATGGGTGATGTTGGTAAGTGGGTTGGGTGTTGTTGATATTCGGGTTGACCCGAAATTGGATGTCAAAGATGAGGTTCTCGAGTTGGTCGGATAGGGCGGTGTTTGATGGCTGTTTTGGGTAGTTGTGCTAGGAAACCGACTTAGGCGTTTTGTGGAGATGTTACGGGTGTGTTGAGGGTCAGGATGATTTTCGGGAATTGGTGCTTTGGTGGTGGAAATGTGACGGAACAGAACTGAAACAGTGATTGTTTGGTGTTGTCGGGATTGGACGAGCCTTTGTGGGTGGTTTCGATTGGGGACTTTTGGTGGGGATGTGTATGGTGTCTTTTGGGATGTGGTGATAGAAAGAATGAAGTGGTTTAGACAAGGAATGAACACGAAATGTAAGGTGCAGATCCGAGTACACATCAAGTGTTGTTTGCTTCGATTTTGGCTAAGTGTTTGGTTGTTGTGGTTTTAGTGAAGTACAGATGATATGCCAAGGATAGAGACACGGGGGTTTTACTGCCCGAGTCGACACCAAGGAGATGGTGACCAATTCGACAAGGTCAAGACCGGGGTTGCTATGTACAAGCCCGTGAACTAGCAAAGTGAGGGTGGTCGGAAGCACTTTTAGTAACCCGAAGCTTAGGCTAGGTTGGTCCACACAGTTCCAACCTTCGCTTACCACTAAGGGGTTCCTCAAGCTAGGGTATTGATTATGTCACACAGTCCTAATCAAGACTTACACCGAAGCGAAACCTTAGCTTGGATTTAACTAGGTCGCATAGTCCTAGCTTCAACTTACACTAAGTGGTTTGGCTCACACAAGAACCAAAGGCCCACACAAGGACCAACTAATGTTTACAACACACAACACTACAAGAAAAATAGGCTACGGTGACAGGTAAAAATCGTCATCTAACCCCTAAGATGACGGTTCTTGTAAGTATCATATTTTCCACTGTCACAAACAGATGATGGTTCTATATCTGTCACACGACATGTGACGGTTTTTACCCGTCACACAAATGTCACAAATGGATTTAGTTCAAACCGTCACGCAAATGTCACAAATGCAGATAGCTGTTCAAACTCACATCACATAAATTTAAATTTTGATTTAATTTTTTTAAATTTCTATTAAATTAATAATTAATTTTAATATGGCGGAAAATTAAATTTGGCGGGATTTTTTTTTTACAATTTAATTTCAATATTGTTAATTAAGTGCACCAATGAAATGGACTAAAAATTTAAATAACACCAAAAATATAGATTGAATAGCTAGAATCTATTGTACAAAGTCTTCCCAAAATGGATAATCATTCAAAGCGTTATTAAAGTGTTTTATGTAAGACTAAAACATTGTTAATCAACTATCTTATCAATCTAAAATGTTCACACATTAGGCCTCTGAACTACAACATGCTCCCTTGTATACTCGAGCAATGTCCAGTGTAACGGTTCAGCTTTCGCAAGACGGGTCTCAATTTTGATAGACATCACCTCATTATCTGCATTTTGCAGGTGTTATCTGCAATTCATGAGAGGACAAGCACAAGATCACAGAGTAAGCATCTACAATTACTCAGGAAACAATTTCAGAAATTTTAAATGGTGCTCCATCCAGAAACATCACAGCCATATTTTAAGCTTAGCCTCACCTTGCCAAACAACCTAGGCTGCAAAGTATAAGTTTCTTCGCCTGGCACATCAATACTAACACTAATGATACAATAAAGTTGTTTTGAATCTTGAAGAAAATTCATATGGCTACTGAGCAGTAGCCATAGAATCACGTGGATTGCACGTCAGTTGTACAATTCTGAAGTGCAATCGAAACAAACCTTACGCCAGGTAGATGAATAAGAGTTGTTGCAAACATGCTGAAATCAGGTCAGAGAGCATTGAAATATCGTATACTCGCACAAAAAAAAAAAATTATAAGCATCTTGTGCAGATGATCTCCCATATAAAACTAGAACAAATCAAATCAGCAATCACATTACCTTCTAATGGTGTCGGGATCTCCATAAGTGCTTATAGAAAAAACAATAGTGCAACCACATATCTATCGAATATGTCACGCCTTGGACAACTCGTTCATAGACCTCTACAACTTTGTCAACAGAGCCAAGACGTGCCTCATGATCAGCATATTTCTTCCAATAACCGTAACACAGGAAATTCTGCCAAAAATGCATCATAAACCTTCCGAATCGTCAAAATGTTCCCCTACACATTTTCACATTGCATATCAAATCCAGCATTGAGGAAATTTGTATCCACGAGTTACAGAATATCGACAACCATAAGCTTATTTTATTAAGAAATTTGACCCATAGAATTTTTTTTCTCAAAAGATAAATACACACTCCATATTACAGATGAGCTTGTTTGCTTAATGTAAAGATTAAGAAATTAGAGCCGACTTTAACTATGACTTAGATGTGCTAAATGCCAGACAGATCATTAAAGAAATAACATCCTAAGATCAATTATATGATGGAAATAGGAAGCTCTTTAATCAAAGCAAATGGATCAAATCTTTTGGTACCCAAACAAGGAAAGTGCATAAAGTAACGTGGATAAGAGCATAACGCCGTCACCATTCTTGTACTCTTATATTTCTAGCTAATGAAAAAGTGATGTCTTCAAACTGTTATACAACACTGATTAAAATCCTGGAAAGTACCAAATAAAACATATCCAAAATAAACTGGTAATTTTAGCTTAAAACATGGAGACCATCAAAAGTTTTTCCTAAGTATATTAACACATCGCATGGATGGGAAGAGGGGTGGAGAGCATTCCACCTACTCTGTAGTGCCCGTTTGTCTCAAAGAACAGGAGATTTAGCTTAACTAAAGAATAGCTATAGACATAAAATATATAGGTTAAGGCAAAAAAAGCTATGTGACACAGCTCCTGCAGTTGCGTAGGCAATTAATTTGTAGCTTAGAAACTATTTGCCAGGAATAGTACCCATATTTATATGTAATTAAAAATTTTGTGCCACACACTATCCTTCTCTCTAGCACGAAAGTCAGATGTATTTGTAGCAAAAGATCAGAAAAGACAGTACCTTTTTGGATAGGTTCTTACCAGTTGGACAGAAAGAGAAGCAAATTGAAATATATATATATAATGAGAACAACAAGAAACTCTCTTTTCTCAAATAAGAAAAATCGAAGACCAACAAATGAAGAATCCCAAGATGAAATTCACTAGACAGAAGATCAGTTAAAGTACACTGACATTTTCTCAGTCTCCTCAATAAGGGCAGTCCAGGCATTGAAGTCTAAATAATTCTTCCTTACTATGCTCCATAATATTTCCTCTTCAGGAGATAAAGCTGACAACAGAAAATATAGCTAGTAAGTTTACTACCTGCTGATGCAACTGACGTTCAGGACAAAGGGACAAAAAAGGAAATTAAAAACATATAAAAGATGAAAGATGAAGAAAGACAACAAAAATGATTGAGTAGACAACATGCTGCACGAAGAAGTAAAAGGAAATCGACCAGGGAAAGAAGCTGGTTACAAGGTGAAAGACTACTGAGAAAAACAAATAACTATCAATCACCAAAGACATTCGCATATAGCCGAGCAATGGTAGCATCCTAGAGTAACTTTACTGTTTATGCATATTGTCTTTTGGAAAAGAAACAGTAACACCACATGTCTACTAAAGAAATTTATATTAGCATCATATATTTGTATTATGATTCTTGTGACTACATCAATTGAGGACAAGCATCCCTGAACATCTAATGAGGTTCTTATTTAGTTTAATTGCAGGAGTAGCAACCGTCAATGATAGACACCGAACGGCTAAAAAATATACCTAAGCCATCTTCTGGCTGATGCATATTGGAACTTCCATGAACGTCTGATGCAATCCCATTTTCAGCAATTGCAGCTTCTGCAATGTCTCTTGATTCAGCAGCGTTGTTACCATTTGCAGAAGATCCATGACCACCAACTGGATGAAAAATAAGAAACATACCAGGCACCTTACAACGATGGCATATATAGCCCGGTGGTGGTGTTTTCCGCTCCAATCCACCCCCCAACCTGGAAGAGTAGCATCCAATTTGAGAGCACAAACAAGAAAATATAAAACCAACAACTTCAAATACAATCAGTGATTCATCTAACCAGCAGCAACATGAAAATTAAGGAACTACTTAAAAGCATCCCGATAATTATTCAACCAACATGGCAAGTCAAAGAAACTTAACATCTTAAAATATTCCTAAAAACAAGACAAGAATTAGAGTGTTTGTGAGTAGGTGTACACTTCCCCAATCAGTGATAATAACACCTTTGACCTTTTCAGCTTCCTATAGATAAAACCTTCAGTATGAATATTTAGAATTTCCAAAACATCAATCAACCTCAAATAGAATCTTCCAAAGCAGTAAAACAAAACATTCGTAATACATAGAAACTGCAGTACTTTCCGAGGAAACTACAAGCTGTTTCCAATTATCATCAAGCATCCTTTAACATATTGGCCAGCCAACTCAATTTTTAAGCTCCAGGAATATGCTTAGGTAGAAAGGTAATTGATTTGAATACATCACACTAAGATGAAATAGAAGGCTAATGTCAATATAGAAGACCTCTGAATTTGATACCGTAAAATATGTTGGACATGCAAAAACCAATCTTTTTCCCAAGTGTGAAACAATCAATTTTTAGAAGAACTTTTACTACATAACAATCGAGGTATAACTGAAGAAAACGCAGATAAGTTGACAGTTGCAGCAGCTACTTAACCAAAACTCTGATGTGAAACTATCAGTACATAAATAAGAATTCATATTCTTGTACATTAAAGCAAATATTACTCTAAAACATCAAAATTGAGGCAAATAGATTTGTGCTTATCACAAAGAAATGAAATACAATCTAGCAACCTAATGTACAAATTTACATGAAACATTCCACACTCGAATGCACTCGCACATACAAAAACACACGATTTCAGTTTGTGAAGACTAATTAGGGCTAGTTTAGGATCCACCAAAGAGCTTGGATCTAATTTAAGCAATAATTAATCATATTTCAACTCGGAATCCTTGATGAATCGGGAATTTGATGTGGGACAAGTGAAATTGGGGGCAAATTCACCTTCTAAATCACATAACTAATAGAAATCGAGTATTCAAAATTCATATAGGACAAAATCCATAAAAATGAGCAGATAAAGCAGACCAAAGGGGTTTTGACCCTTACCAACATGGTGTTCATCGTATGGCAGTGATGGTGGTACTGGGCAAGAGCAATTAATACTCTTGCCTCGTTTGGACGAACCCACGACCTGCAAAAGCATCCTTTTCTATGCACTTTGATGCGCGATTTATGCACAAACTTTAACGCAAGTGCACGTTGTCGAGTCAAGTAATATAGTCTAGGTAAGACCGAATATCGTCCTCAAGGATTGGTTTTCAAGTACCGATTATATATCCTATGGTATCTATTTGGTTAACGTAAATTGAATTGGAATTCTAACTAATAATGCAGGAAATAAACTAATTATAAAAATACTTTGATTTAAATCAGTTATGATGGATAATTAGGGCTTCCAAGATCATCAACTATCCATCTCATTCATGCTCATTTCATCTCCTTTTCCTTTTCGTCATTTCTCCATTTCTGACCGCTAAGACACAAAAGAAAGGAAAACGACCATAATACTATACTAAACATAAATGAAATGAGTAAAATACTAACTAAAAATGACTCAAAAGGTGTATATAAAATACACCGATCAAATACCCTCAAACTTAACATTTGCTCGGCCTCAAGCAAAGATAAAAAGAAAGAAATAAAGACACAAGGAAAAAAGAGAATAGAAAGACTCAACGACATTGATCACTTTGCTGTATTGGTGTTACTTAGAAAAACATGAAGGTTAGCAGAATAATATGCAGGAACATATAGCATGAATTTTTAGCATTCTAAACACATCAAGCTAGATATTTCGCAAACTCATTTTAATCATGCTTAATGGAAGTAAGAATACTGAATTATGCATGTCAATTTCAAAATCCTATGACATGTTTACTTGCTATTCTCCACTAATCATGGATATGCATATAAGAGATCTTCAGGACTTTTCAGGGTTGTAATGTAGGCTTAGACATGGGTAGGTAAAAATAGGCATTTAGGCTCATTTTATGTACCATAAGCTCTTTTGCTTTTCAATTCTTCCCTTTTCTTTTGATTTCCTTTCTTCACTTCATATCTATCTTTCCCTTATTTTGTTTTGAGAGAGTGAAGTGTATTATGAATCACGGGCACCCCCAAACTTAGGCTTTTGCCTATTTCTTTTTACTTTTTTATTGGGGTGCATCAAACTTGTTCACTCTTTTTGTCTTTTTTTTAACACTTTCTATTCCAATCATTTCATATTTTTACTTATGGCACAAGTGTGAGAATATAGGGTGTCAAAGAAAAAGTTTAATGTTTAGGCTCAACGGGGCTGACTAGGGATATTTTTAATGTCAGGGATAGGAAAAAGTGGTAAGAATTGGCTAACAAAGAAATGTCTGAGTCATCTCCCTAACATGCATATCCTAACTATTTCGCCTCAAATAGCAGGCAATCATACACATAGGTTTTAACATTTAACGATGAACAATTCAAGCAGAAACCCCAAATAGACAGATTTCATGAGTTTTTGGCATATCCAACCTAAGTGTTTAGATAGTTGCTTCTAATTCCATTACATTATTCAACCTTACTTCACTAGGTGTTTCTAGTAACTACATCATGCATGATCTTTGACAAAAAATTATGACTCAATTTTTTTTTTATGACTCAAAAATACACAAAACAAATTAAAAAGACTCACATATTAAAACAATAAGACACAAATAAAACATCCCCCAAAAATAAATCACACATTGTCCTCAATGTGTGCAAGACTCAAAAAATAATAGGGACAACTTACTGACACAACACAGCGGTCATAACGGAGGTCTAGGAGGAAAAATTCTGGAATTTGCACGGAATATGACTCTCTGGTTCGGCCATGGCTGCTAATCTTGTGGCTCTCACGAGATTCGGCCATGTACATACAGGTGCCGAGCGGCAGCCTTTCCTTTTTTTCCAGCGTTTTTGCTCCTTTTTCCTCGGTTTTAGCTTTCAGTCCACCTGTTATCCAACAACACAAAACAAACACCCAAGACCGTGAGACTGTTCAAGATAAAATAAAACAAACTAAATACAGAAATTAAAATGACATAATTAAAAACATTGGGTTGCCTCCCAACAAGCGATGTCTTTAACGTCTTTTAGCCGACACAATTAACCTTTACGAGTGCCCATTGGATCCTTCTGCGAACTGCTTACAATCCGCAGAGTTATTGTTGCAGGTCTCACTTTTCCTACAACCATCTGTTCAAACAAGGGCCTCAAACATAAGATTATCCCCCAAGTACACAAGATAGGCCTGTCTTTTAGGCTCTCTATAATGTAGGGATCAATGAAATTCCCTACATCTCTCAACTCTAGGGGGTGCCCTTGATGGTATGGACTTCCTATTTGGAGATCAACAGTGATAGCTAGTGGTGTTTCTTCTGTCACAGGTGCAGGAAAACGAATTTCCACAGAATCCAAAAGGGTGAATAATTGGATCTCAGCAATTTTTTTCTTCTCTATACCAACTATCTCGCCAGATTCCTCAATAGCTGGGTGTGGTTCAGGCTCCTCAATTCGCTTGCCACCTCCCATAATGATGTCGCTAGGCAGATTTACTCGAGGTGTATTTCTCATCTCATCCATCAGTTGCCCTATGTGGGTCTCCAAATTTTTTAGGGACTCTCTTGTCTCAGCCATAAACTGAGTCTAGCACTTGGTGAGCATAAGTATTCC
The DNA here is from genome assembly GCA_029844215.1 of Przewalskia tangutica. NCBI lineage: Eukaryota > Viridiplantae > Streptophyta > Magnoliopsida > Solanales > Solanaceae > Przewalskia > Przewalskia tangutica. The sequence goes on from CM056723.1 coordinate 47,874,713, forward strand.
TGCCCGCAACTCATTTCGATCTTTCTCTGGAACCTGTGGGTTAAGCTGTTGTTGATGACTCCACTGTCTCTGATAGTAGTAGTCCATATGTCCTGATTTTTTTTTTTTCCGAATTTAACCTGCAAAATAAGAAAAACAACAAAAGGTGATAAAAAGATGCTCGCAGAACAAGTTAGAAACTTGTTCTTGGAGCAACTAAATTAGAAATAAGAATAGATAAATCGATATTGAAAGTACGCTAATCCCCGGCAACGGCGCCAAAAACTTGATGCGCGATTTAATGCACACACTTAACGCAAGTGCACGTTGTCGAGTCAAGTAATATAGTCTAGGTAAGACCGAATATCGTCCTCAAGGATTGGTTTTCAAGTACCGATTATCTATCCTATGGTATCTATTTGGTTAACGTAAATTGAATTGGAATTCTAACTAATAATGCAGGAAATAAACTAATTATAAAAATACTTTGATTTAAATCAGTTATGATGGATAATTAGGGCTTCCAAGATCATCAACTATCCACTCTTATTCAATCCTTAATACAATTAGACTGATTTCTTCTTCTACGTTAAGATAGCAGGTTTACTAATCCGTTTTATACTCCTCTTAAGGTTATATAAATACTCAACCCCAGTACAACTCTTTTCTACCTTTCGGTGATAAGGATGACTCTAGAGGAGGATTAAGATCAAAAACCTTATTAATGCTACACAAGTAATTGAGGTATTTTCATCCCCAATTCGACCTATGTCTACCCAACTACAGCATAGTCACAACCTCCCCTTTCGGATTTCGGTTAGAAATCATATAAGTAATGATAATTAATGATCAAGTAATTACCAAGCAATCAAATCATCTATTGGATAAATCTTAAATAAGTGAAGAAGAAATCAACTTAATATATTAATTCATGAATAGAGTTTCAAGTGAATCACAAGGAAATCCCTAATAAAGTAATTATCTCCTAGCCATAGTCACACTAAGAACTAATACAATCTCCATGCATGAACTGAAATAAATAAAGCAAAAAGAAAGAAAAGAAAATACTCAAGAACGAGTCTCCAAACCTTCTAGCATCCAAGGGTTGTGTTGTGGAATATTTACAAGATGGATTGGTGGATGGATGGATGTAAAATGGTGAATGGTGGAATGGAGAATGAATTCTTCTAATGATGTAGAGACTATTTATAGACCAAGAATCCTTTAAGTGAAAGGTTAAGGATTATGTAGGTATGAAAAGTTATTAGAATCCTTTTAGGTAAGTGTGTTAGGGTAGGAAACGTTATCCCTTTAGGTAGGAAAAGTTATCCCTTTAGGACTCTGAAAACATGTCAAATTCGGCCCAGAACTTCATAAATCCCGCGTCGGCGCGACGCTAGATCAGGCGCGTATTTGAAAAATCAGCAACTTTCGAACATTCGTAACATTGGCGCGCGGCCGAGGCGTTCTGGCGAATTTCGTTCGTCGTCGGACCGTCGATCTCCTCTATAATTCCCGGAACTTCTTAGACTTCATTTCTTGGCCCTTTTTGTGTGCAATTCCATCTCATTTATGCTCATTTCATCTCCTTTTCGCCATTTCTCCATTTCTGACCGTTGTGACACAAAAGAAAGGAAAACGACCCTAATACTATACTAAACATAAATGAAATGAGTAAAATACTAACTAAAAATGACTCAAAAGGTGTATATAAAATACACCGATCACACTTTCACCAAATTCGGCTATGGGAGATGAAGAGAAATGAGAGAGGCGCGTCTTAGGGGCTAGGGCTATCGATTTGGGGAAATGAGGGTGGGGTCTTACAAAATTAAGAAATTATGGGGGAGAGTCAACAATAGAAATTATGCATTCTAAACACATAATGACTCAAGAAGCATTATTATACCATAGACAGTGACTAAACAAAGTCTGGTAACTTTATAACAAACATAGAAATATACTTCTCACAAAGAGAATATGATTTTACAAAATTATTCTGGTAGTATTTTGTCATTTCATTAGACAAAATATCACTTGGTATATATATTATATATCATATCCTAATTTTACATAATTTGATCAATAATTATAATTTTTAAATTTTAACCAACAATTATAAATGTAATTGTCTTAAAATAATTCTCAAATTAAAATATTTATATTCCACTCCGTCAAATCCGTCATTTTTGATCAATTTAAAATACAAGTCCTCCATTCCTGCTTTGAGGAGTAGATTGAAGGGCTTATCGCTTCTCCTACTACTTTATGTGTCATTTTACAAAACTGTCACACAAACGTCATAAATAAATGATACTTAAAAAACCGTCACACAAATGTCATAATTTTATGACACTTAAAAAACCCGTCATATGAATGTCACGAAAAAGGGTAAATTTAGTAAAAAGATGTGACACTTGCATTTCTGTTACATGTGAACTGTCACCGTAGCCTGTTTTTCTTGTAGTGCAAGTTGAATACCTTAGCATTTGAGTAAAACTCACTTTTATATTTCATCAACATTCAATATTTACAAGTCCTAAGGGTCCTATTTATAGTAACAAATAGACCATTCTAGAAGAAAAATTAAAAGACAAAAACTACATGTGGATAAATGGGAACGATTTTATGTTTACTTGGTGACCAAGAGTGTTTCGACCAAACCAAAATAATGAAAAAGGCCTTGGATTTTCTTGGGGACAAAGAATGAATCTTTCACACTCCCTTTAAGGATTCCAAGTACAAGATTGGATGAATTTCTCTTCTCAAGACTTCATCCTCTTGGAACTAGGTTAGAAGCTTCCATCTTGATTTCGGAGTGTCTTGGACGAATGTAGAAGGGAGTATTTCGACCATCCCTTTATCTTCTTGGTGTATCCAAATACATGGATGAATTATCCTCTTGGAATCATCATCTTCTAGACCATTGTTCGTGTATACTTGTCCTCCAACTCACGGCCTAGTCATCCCTTTGGAAGACCTTTTTTGCTTAGTCACCTTATTGAAAATGTTACACCCCGTAATTCCAAGGCAATGAGATGAGAACGTACGTGTGAAAATAAGATTTGAATCTTAGAACGAAATAAAGATTATTTTTCTTAAGGAAAAATATCGGAAACTTGTGAAGGAAAAGGTTTATTAATCGGAATTTGATTCTCAAATTTGGTATTTGATACTTTTGGAATATATTGGAATTATGGATTTTAATTTTCAGATTTGGTCACGTGGGGCCCGCGGGAAAATTTTACGGTTTTGTGGGGCCCACAATATTTTGAGATATTTTGGTCAATTATGGATTTTTGGGAGATGAAATAATTTTGAACCAATCGGAGGGTGACACGTGTCACCCCCTTTGACTATTTGACTTGGTCTTGGAAGACTTGGACTTGTAGATATTTTGGAGACAAGTGGAGGTGGGTCCCACTCCATTTGTCTTGCTACACATAGGTCATACACTTGGCAAGATCTCACTACAATGGATACATTATATATTCATAGAGGGGTGCAAGACTTGTTCTACACTTGGCCAAATTTCATTAAATATTTTGCTCCTCTTAAGGGCTCTCGGTTTTGGCTTCTTTTGGACACCAAAAATTGTTCAATATTTGTTGAAAAATCCTCAAACTCAAGGCTAAGCTCCCTAATGAAGTTCTAAGCCTAGCTAAACCCTTAAAACCCCGAGATCATGTGTTGGCCGAAAATAAGGGCGTGAAACCCTAATGTTCTGTCGACCTTTTGTAAGCGAAATACAATGTGGAGTTGTGTATAAACTCATAGAGGTCACATATATGTGATTGGATCTTGAAAAAGTGGAGTGAAACGAAAACTGCGGGCCAAAACCTAAGGGGATGTTTTGGACGATTTTTGGCTAAAAAATGAGGTAATAATTCTTCTTCCTCCGCAGTAATTGGATATTACTTATTGTTATGTTTAAGGGATGAACTTATGTTAAGGAAGAAATGGAAAATAAGATGTGTATGTGATAGATATGTTGTTGACCAATTTGAGACAATTTTGTGTCATTGGTTTCGTTGGTTATATTGTTGTTGTTATCCACACTTGTCTCATGTTAAAATAAGGTAATATGGTTGTTAAAGTTTTTGAGACTTGTATAAGTATTGGAACTTGAATTGCATTAAAAAGGAATTAAGGAAAATTGATTTGGATTTAATGTATGTCGGCCGAGAATGACCCTTAATGTTGGTAAATAATGGACTGTTTTAATGGAGATTGTGGAGCATAATTTTACACGTCCAGTTAGGCGTGTAATACTCTTTGGCTAATTGTTGGTTGCGCCTTAAATGTGGCTTGTTGGTTGATGAATACGGGCCTTGGAAAAGGTGGAAAAGTACGTAGAAACAAAGGAAGTGCTGCCCAATTTTCCGTAGAATTAGAGGGCATTATTTGGTATAAGTCTTATACTAGAAAGTATGTTATTGATAGAAGTGCTATCGTCATTATAGGTTGAAGTACTACGTGTAGTATATTCTACTATGAGGGTGGAATATCTAATAATGTCGAAGTACATTGGAGTGTATTGCTACTTGTCGTTTGGGTTAGTCGCCAACGAGGTATGTGAACTTCTTCCTTCTTTTGACATGATCATTTGGAAAGTCTATATGACTTGATTTTGGTGAGTCTATGTGACTTGATTTATTGAAGTAAGTAAATTGATTTTGAAAGTATATGAGTCTTGATTATGAAAGTATGAGTGACTTGGTTTGAATTGTATAAGTTACTTGAAGTACTTTAAAGTTATGAGACTTGATTTCTTTAAAGATTATGAGACTTTATTTTTCAAGTTATGGGACTTGATTTCTAAAGTTAAGAGACTTGATTCATTTGGAAGTTATGAAACTAAAGTTATTTGAAAGTCATGAGACTAGAATTATTTTGACAAGTATAGATTACTTGGTTTAAAGAGACTGCATGACTTGATTTTAAAAGATAGGAGTAACGTTATTTGAAAAGAATGAGTTACTTGAGTTAAAGGAATAATTGTCTTAATGTTGAAAGTAGAAGTTACTTGATTTAAAGCCTTGTGTTGAAGTTAAAAAGGTGTAGTAAATTGATTTGAAAAGTATATGTTACTTGATTCCAAGAGAATAAGTAATTTGATTTGAAAAGTATATGTTACTTAATATAAAGAGTAGAAGTAACTTGATTTAAAGGTATAGGTTACTTGATTTTGAAAAAGGGAGTTTACTTGATTTAAAAGTAAGTTACTTGAGTTTAAAAGGGTAAGTAACTTGGTTTTAATAGTGAAAGTGCTTTTGGGTTCAACTCCCTAAATATTGCATGAAACGATTATTTTATAAAGAATAGACGTACATAGTACTTTGGGTTCAAATCCCTTACATGACATGATAGTGTCGTGGTTGAATTAAAAGGAAAGATGTGGTAGTGCTTCAGTTTTCTAAAAATGAAAGTGTTATAACAACTTTATGAGAAGTTTGTTATAACAAGGTTCGTGGAAAGTCAAGAGAGGGTTTAAAAATGTTGTAAGGAAATCATGTGAGAATGTCTATGATTAAGTCCTTAATATAGTACATGATATGTGGCACTTTGATTTTCAAAGATGTTTTAAAGTAATATGTGACGTCTATTGCCTTGATTTGTCAAACCATGTCTTAGAAAGATACTTGGTGTGATAAGTGTCTTGATGATGGTTTCAAAATGATACATGTGTTGGATTCTACTTCCTAGTGATACATGTAGTACTTGGGCTTTTCAAAAATGGAAATTTAGTTTATAAAGTGAATGTACGGCGGACGTACAATTGTTGTAATGGATCTTAATCCTTAATGAACTATGTGATAGTGCCTTGGTGTTATAAAATGAAAGACTTGTTAGTGTCTTGGTTTTTCAAAGAGAATGATAGTTCATTCTATTTGTGCTAACGAGAGTCAAAAGGTGATTTAAAGTGTACATAGTTTCTTGTGATAGCTTTATGTGTACAGTCCTTTATATTTACCCCGAGTCCCAGAATGGGCCGGGAAATGTTGTACCTCGTATGACAATATTGTTTGGGTTATTTTAGAAAAGAAGGCATGTTATTGTCTTGGAAATTCTAAAAAGGAAGGCATGGTATTGCCTTGGTTTTTCTAAGGAGGAGAGTACCTCCTATTTGATCCAATCAGAGTTAAAGATTACTTAACTTGCATATGTTGTTCATGATAGCCATTGGTGCTAGTGTTATGAGTATAATTGCGGGGTAAACCCCCAAGACATTATACATCCCCTGAGTATAATTGTGTGGTAAACCCCCAAGACATTATACATCTCCTGAGTATAATTGCGGGGTAAACCCCGAAGACATTATACATCTCCGTGGACTAGCCCTCCACAATGAGGGTATCCATATATACTCTCATTACTCTCATTGTTAATCAGGCATAGTGTACTATTATTTTGGTTGCCATACTTGCCTCCCGTGTTATATTTGGACTGTGTGGTTTTACAAAAAAAGGGGCATAGATGACTCTCGGTGTTATAATAGTACAGTGATCTGAGGATCTGATGAAATCTGATGATACAGGGTACATTTGACTCTGGTTTTATATGACACGGTAGGATCTGGTATTTGATTTTTATACTTGCCCATGTCATTCTTTTGTACAGTTATGATCTTATTTCCTATACTTCATGTTTACATACTTAGTACCTTGTTGTACTGACCTCCTTCGGGGGGCTGCGTTCATGTCCGCAGGTCTAGGTACTCAGTTGTGGATCTGCGAGCTTAGAATCCTGGTTCAGCATTTTGAGATGGCTCCAATGTTCCGGAGCTTGTCATTATGGCTAAGTATATTCAGGGGTACGGCGGGGCCTTGTCCCATCACAGTTTACTGTCCAAATTCTTAGAGGTCTGTATTCATATGTGGGCTGAACTGACTAGAGTTGTATTTACATTGTTGAACAGTGTAGACCCTTTCGGGTGACTTATATTATGGCAGCCTTATCGGCTTTGCCTTTGTTTAAAGAAAACAAATGAGTGCTATTTATCTTCCGCGTCTTACTTAAGTTATATGGATAGAAGGGTGCCCAGGTAGGGCACCATTCATGGGCCCGGGGTTCGGAGCGTGACAGAAAGACTCTCGGCCTTATCACCTTTTACATGGCCTATTAATTATGTCCTAAGGTAGGTATTACATGACATACTATGTCCTAAGATAAGAGCTAAAATCTAAGCTAAGAAATAAAGACAAGCTAAAAGAAAACATAGTCTTCGGCCATGACCTACATACAAAGGCCGAATAAAAAGTTGCTTCCTAGATCTTCACGTGACAACTCCAACTCCATTCCATTTTCCATGCCATTTGAGGCATATTATCTTCAGATGATCAACCTTCTTTGGAACGCCGAGCTTAACACCTCGAGGATCAAATTGGAACCTTGAGCTCACGGAGATGTTTACATCATACTCCCTTTTTTCAAAAGAATTCATCATCAAATTTTTGTCGTCTAAATGTGGTAATAAATTTTCAACAACAGGTGTTGATCTAACATTTCAACCATTAGATAAGTCCGGAAGTTTTATCTTGTAGATGCCTTCTTCGACACTTGCCAAATACGAATTCGAATAAAAGCGAAACTATTTTGAAAAATGATGTATGTATTGTGTCATGGCTCTCATACAATCTAATGCCTTGCCATATATATAGAATAATTGCACGATGCACCATTTAATTTTTTGTTAGGGCAAAAGATGACATTTACTCTAGTTTCATGTTTGGTGTCCAACGACTCTTCACGACTTGGCATGGTTAGGGGCGGGGCTTCATAATTTTTTTCTCAAGGCTTCAAAAACTCTTATTTCTCTTCGAAACCATTCACACTCATCTTTTCTTATTAGCTCTTTGGTAGTAGCAGTAAATTCATAAAAATTCAGTATTATATGATAAGAATAAGAAGTCAGGCCAAGGAAACTATTTGCCACAATTATACCCATAGGCTCGGAACATCTTTGGCGAGAGTCCACCGGGGTGGGATCATCACAAATGCTCTCGGATGTCGTGATGTAACCCATGAACCATTGTAGACTCTTGTGCATGAAGCTCATGTTTGTAGTATTGCACCACCTACATGGCATAATGAAAGTTTTTCCCCGTGATGTTATTGGGTGATCGAGAATAAGATCCAAGTTCACATATTTCCATGGTTGTTCAGGGTCCAACAAAAGGAGTATATTATTCTTGGTGGAAGAATCTCGTAGCCCTTTGATACATGTAACACTTTCTTGGCACCACAAGAATTCATGTGCCGTACGTTGAATAAGGAAGCCTTGTATCACCCAATCATCCGCTAGAGGATGTCATGGATTCTTGGCCTCGAAGTGAGACGACTCCAATATCATATTTGTTGCGATAATTCTGTGCGCTAACGCAAGTGTACGTATCGCTAAAGTAATAAAGATCTGTAAGACCGGGTTATCGTCCACAGAGACTGGTTTGTCAAGTACCGAATATCTAATCCATGGTATCTATTTGGTTAACGTTCTTTTGTTTGAGAATTATAACTAAGAATTAAAACTAAACAAAGTGCAGAAAATAAACTAATGATGATAATACTTCGGGTTTAAGATAGTTATGAAGGGAACTAGGGTTTCCAATCTCCTCAACTATCCACTATTTCACTTGTTAATGCAATACTAATGACTCTTCTTCTTATTAAGATAGCAGGTTAACGAACATGTTCTATATTCCGTTTAGGACATATAAAAACTCAACCTTGTGCAGAAACCTTCTATATTTCTATGATATAGTTTACCACACAGGAGGATTAAGAACAATAACCTTAAATACTACACAAGTATCGGGGTACTTCCGTCCACGATTTTAACCTCTGTCTAAACAACTACAACATATTTAAATCTTCCTTTTCAGATCTCGATTCGAAATCATTTAAGTTATGACAATTAATGGCCAGTCAATTATCAAACAATCAATACAATATTGAATAGATCTTAATATAGCTGAAGAAGAAATCAATAACTATGCATTAACTGTATGAAATAGTTTCAAGCGATTCGACGAAAATCCTAATAAATAAATTAGCTCCTAGACATTGTCATGTTAAGAACTAATTTAATATCCAACATAAACTGAAATAAATAAAAGAGAAAAGAAAGAACTTGAACAAGAGTAGTCTCCAATCTTGTAGATTTTGCCTCCTTTCTAGCCTCCAATGTATGATATGAAATATGACAGGGTTTCACGGTTTTATATCTGAGCAAAACCTCGTTTCGGACCCTTTTACCCTTATTAAATTCGGCCCAGTTTCTCAGAATTGCACGTCGGCACCGCAGCGTAATTATCCAAAAACCACTGGACTCACTGAAAATTTCGCACCTCGGATCTTCGAATCTGCACCCCGACGCTTTATGCCTGTAGACCCGTGCGGTTTACAGTGTAATTTTCTTTAAATTACTTCCCGGGATTCTCAAGGCTTCTTTGATTGATTTCTTGGGCCTTGATTGTTCAATTTCATCCTCAAAGTCAGCTCATTTCATCCTCAATTTGGTATTTCCTTCTTTAGGACCGCTGTGACTCAAAAGAAAGAAAAACAAACCTAACACTATACTAAATGCAAATTAAAAGAGGAAAATACTCACTAAAAATGACTCAAAAGTGTATATAAAATAGACTCAACAATATTCAACTCCAATATTCAGAATAGGGGCAGTAAGGGCCCAAATATTTTGAGTGAATTGACAAGGAAAGGAAGCTGAATCACATAAACCTTTTGCCATACTTCTATTCAACGGTTCGGGCCAACCCCGGAAGGTTAATACCGTGGACAGAACATTACACGTGTCATAGGATGATATGATGTAGCCCATAAGTAGTTGTAGAACCTTGTGTATGGAGCTCATGGGAGGGCTTGGAACGTTGCCCAATCCAAATGACATCACAAGCCATTCATTGCAACCATGCTTGAGTTTGAAGGTCATATTTCTTTCATCTCTTCCTTGGACCTTCATGTTTTGGTAGCCACTTCTCAAATATATCTTGATGAATAATTTGGCTCCACTTAATTCATCAAAAATATCTTTCAACCTCAGCATACGAAGTTTGTTCCCAATGATGAAGTTGTTGACCTCTCGGCTTTCAACACACGTGTGCCAAGTTTCATTTTTCTTTGGCATCATCAAGGTCGATGTCTTGTTAGGATTGTGGCTATAGGCTTGATGATTAAGTAATTAAATTTGTATAAATAAACCAAGAATAGGTTCAATACTTTCCACCGTTGGTGACCCGGTTTCAAGCTCGTCCGCACATACAACTTCCAAGGACTCCTTCAAGTCGGCATCTCTGGTGCATCAAGTAAGGGGGTATTGGTTTCCTCTTATTTGTCAAGTGGTATGGGTTCTATAATAGCAAAGGAAAACCCACACTCACGATACTCTTGTACAAGATCGACATCATCCTCTATGGTCATAACTCGGGAATTAGGACATTCTTTTACAACGTGTCCTACCTTTTCACATTGGAAGCATTTATTTCTTTTCTTATCTATCCCTTTGTAACTTCAATGCCTTCGTGATTATACAAAGGGTTAGTAAAGAAGTACTACCCTTTTCTACCCTTGTATCTTTCTTTACTCTTTCGCGGCTATACAAGGGGTTTGTGAAAGAGGTGCCGCCTTTTGCCTTATCATTAGTGTCCTTCACGTAGGGCCTTACATGGGACGTTGAGACATCATTCTTTTCAAGCCTTGGACTATTTTACACAACCATTGACTTGTCATTTTTATTCATGGCATGCCTCGAAATTTCTTCTTTTAAGACTTTCACATGTTTCACAAACACCTTTCTTACGAGCCTCCTTAGCTCTTCTTTGTTTACGTGAGCCATAGCGTCAAAGCGTGGGATTAAATGGCCTCGCTCTGATACCAATCTAATATAATTAAGGAGGGGTGATGTTTGGAAAGTGGGTTGGGTGTTGGTAATATTCGGGTTGACCCGAAATTGGATGCAAAGATGGGGTTCTCGGGTTGGCCGGATAAAGTGGTGTTTGGTGGATGTTTCGGGTAGTTGTGCTTGGAAACGGACTTAGGTATTCTGTGGAGTTATTATAAGTGTGTTGAGGGTCTGGATGATGTTCGGGAATTGGTGGTTTGGTGGTGTCAAGGTGACATAACAGAACTGAAACAGAGAGGTCGTCGGCAAGGTGTGTTATGCGGACTGTTTAGTTTTGTCGGGGTTGGACAGGACTTTGTGGGTGTTTTCGTTTGGGGACCTTATATGGGGATATGTATGGAGTCTTTTGGGATGTGGTGGTAGAAATAATTAAGTGGTTTGGACAAGGAATGAACACAAAATGCGAGGTGCAAATCCGAGAACACACCAAATGTTGGTTGGTTCGATTTTGGCTATGTGTTTGGTTGTTGTTGTTTTAGTGAAGTCCGGATGATATGAAAAGGATAGAAACATAAGGGTGTTACTTCCCGAGTCGACACCAAGGATATGGTTACCAATTCGCCAAGGTCAAGACCGGGGTTGCTATGTACAAGCCCGTGAACTAGCCAAGTGAGGGTGGTCGGAAGGCCTTTTAGTAACCTGAAGCTTAGGCTAGGTTGGTCCACACAGTTCTAATATTTGCTTACCACTAAGGAGGTTCCTCAAGCTAGGGTATTGATTAGATAACATAATCCTAATCAAGACTTACACTGAAGGGAAACCTTAGTTTGGGTTTAACTAGGTCACGCATTCCTAACTTCAACTTACACTAAGAGGTTTGGCTCACACAAGAACTAAAGGCCCACACAAGGACCAACTAATGTATACAACACAAAAGTTGAATACCTTAGCGTTTGAGTAAAACTCACTTTTTATCTTTCATCAACTCTCAATACTTACAAGTCTTAAGGGTCCTATTTATAGTAGCAAATGGATCATTCTAGAAGACAAATTAAATGAAAAAAACTACATGACAATTTCGGCCAAGTGTGGATAAATGGGAACAGTTTTGGGTTTACTTGGTGACCAAGAGTTTTTCGACCAAACCAAGACAATGGAAAAGGTCTTACTTTTCTTGGGGACAAAGAATGAATCTTTCACACTCCCTTTATGGATTCCAAGTAGAAGAGTGGATGGATTTCTCTTCTCAAGACTTCATCCTTTTGGAACTAGTTTAAATGCTTTCATCTTGATTTTGGAGTGCCTTGGCCGAATGTAGAAGGGAGTATTTCGACCATCCCTTCATCTTCTTGGTGTATCCAAATACATGGATGAATTATCCTCTTGGAAGCTTCATCTTTTAGACCATTCTTGTCCTTGTATACTTGTCTTCCAACTCACGGCCTAGTCATCCCTTTGGAAGACCTTTTATCTATAACTTTATTTATTATATTTCGATAGAAGTACGTAATTAGTTATAAATGTTTAGGAGTATTGGGCGTGTTTGGGGGTCTCACCTAAACAGTTGTGAAGAACGTTTGGGTGGGTACCGGTGTTGAACTGTGACGATGAATGATATGGGGAATCAGTCTTAAGCTGATTTCGACTGCTATTGATTAGGCTTATCTCCATATGTGGGCACATCACCATATTTGGTATTGTTGTGATTATTCATCACATATTATTTCATTGTGATATCCTAATTTCATTGGATTACGTGTTATTAACTTCCTAAAAGCATGTGATATTCATATCTTATATACTTGGATGCATCTCATTATATTTGATTTCTTACCTTGTATTGTCATTTGCATTTATACACTCATAGTTCTAATGGTTATTGATATGCGAGTGGATGAAAATATTATAGGTCCAAGAGACCGAGAAGGTAAAAACACTTATAAGACTATTGACAATATTGAGATGATGATGTTATGCGGGGGAATGGGTTGCACGCCTGCAAAGGTTATTATTCAGCCAACACCAGGGATCTATAGAGAAATTTTGAAGGAGTATATGGACTTCGTGGGTCCCCTATGGGTGTGCAGTTCATAGAATTTGAACGCATGTATATTGAAGATAAAATGTACCTAACATATGCATTGCATACATATCATACATACATTACTTCATTGACTATCTGTTATAGATAAAGTGTTGGACCAATTATAAGATGATGTGGCTAAATTATTCGATAAAGACGGGTTGTTTATTGATCATTGATATTTGAGATTTTTTCATTGAACTCATCTAAAATTATAGTAATTTACATGATTATAAACCTTATATGAACAAAGTGAATCATTGATTTAGTGAACTACTATGTGGACAATGTGACTTAATTGAGATATTGAACTGCTTAGTATATGATTATTTTGTGTCAACTTGATATTTATATTTAATTGTGTATCTTCCATCGTTGTCGGTCTATGATGCCTACAAGGGGAACGTTGTGTACGCATACTACGCTTGTTGCATTCTTTTTGGATGCAGATAAAACCCCTTCTACTAGTTCGGGACCTCGAGTTTGAGTCCGAACTGGTTGATTATCAGCATTCAAGGTAAGAGTGATACTTTCCAGCATGCCTTAGATGCTCCTATCTCTTCCATTGTCTTATAATTTGGTTCTGAGAAACATGTTCAGACAGTTGCTATATTTAGCTTATGTTATCTTTATTTCAGACTTGTACTAAACTTAGAGCTCTTTTATTGCGGACGCTCGAATGTCAACAGGTCCTTTGAGATATGAAAGCTTACTTATCCAGTCCTCTGCTCATGTCAAATCCAAAGGATGGATAACAACTTTTATATATGTTGCAGTTTTGGAGGTAGCGATAAGTGCGGTATTAGTACATGAAGAAAAATGTACACAATTTTCTATTTATAATGTGAGTAGATCATGTCAGGTGTAACACCTCTATTCCCGGGTTATGATTTGAGCACATAGACGTGGGCGGGTAGACCCGAACCCCAGAGAATTTATATTGTACTTGCGTATACTAATAAGGAAATTAGTATATAAAAAGATGTGATCCCGAAATAATTTTTGGATTTAATAAGTGCAACGATGGGGATTTATAATAACGATTTTATATCTCCAAAAATGTTACAGACAAATGTCATATTATGAGAATTGTGACATTGAGCACACGAAGGTTTTATAAGTCGTCAAGATTTACGTGAATTGGGATCGAGAATTATTTGTATGTATAATTAATTAATTGTGAGATTAATTATTAGTGGGGACAATATCAAGTGGGATTCCATGTGATAGCCTTATAACAGGCCATCTCAATGGCTTCGTCTTGTATATACGATCGGTGGCCAATTTTTGGAACCTGAACATGCAATATTCTCCATTCATCTCTTCAATCCTCTCAATCTCTACAAGAATTCCCTCTCCAAGAACAGTTGCACACCTCAAAATCAGAAGGGAAATCTCATCACAGTAGCATCCGAAATTCGCGACTGAATTGGGTGTTCTTCACGGACTGCTGGTCTCCAGAAAAGGGGAAGAACATTCATGATGTTCTAAACCTTAATACAACAAATTAAATCCATGAAACAAGAATAAACCCTTGGAATCAATGAAATTTTTGGTCTCGAAGAAGCTCCAGCCAAGTCGATTCTTGGAGCTTTCGATCCTGCTTGTCGGAATTCTGTACCAGTAAAACATATCCGGTGATGCTCGTCGTAACTTCTAACAGAGGTACTGACTTATACTCCTAATTTTATACCAGTTATAAGTCTGATTCTTATCCCTAGCTCTAAGGTGATTGTCGATAATATTGGGTTATTGGGTATTGTTGAGGCTGCTGATGTAAAAAAATCGAGAATTGCATGTGTGATTGCTGGACTGTTTTAGAGATTATAGCAGTAAGAAGTTGGATTAATAAGGGCTGGGTGTTCGCTAGATTGTTTTAGCGAAATATGTTTTCAATATATTAATTTATGTGTGATTTAAATCATTCATAGGATATGGGAAACCATTCGTAGTATTTACAAAGAATCGTGGGAACTTAGAATACATTCGACAATAAGGTATGTGAAGGCACTTCATTCCTTTATTTTGACATAATTTTATGTACATAACGTAACTGTCATGTTACTCCATAACTTACTCTACTCTAATAGTTAAGGGTATTCATATTCTTGAAATCTATGCTAAAAACATATTTAAATGGTTCCTAAGTCTTTATTAAGGAATATGGGATTAAGTGCTGAGACTGGTTTAATAAACAAGTGGGTATGTTTTAGTAGACATGTTGTAATAAGTCATTGGAGAGTTAAGTGAAAAAGGTATCGACAAACAATTATATTAAAATGATTTTAGAATGTCATCTGCATAGAAACTAAGATATAATCAATTTGTTTTACATTTGCTAGTTCACAGCTGATTAGATAAGATCTTTATAAAAAGATAAATTACTCACGGCCCATATAAGGAGTTAATTAAGTAGTTCGGATCTATTATCACCAATCAGATGTTTCCATAAATGTTAGCCAAAGGAGCAAGGACATTATTATCGTTCAATAAATTCAGGGAATATTGTAATTCATGCATATTCATTTGCATTGCATTTGCATATTACCCTGGACCATTTATTCTTTGCACACTATGGTATATTATATATATGTAAGGGATCTGGAAAAAGAGAAAAAGGTGTTATATACGCACACCACCTGCAGTTGGTACATACTATCACAAAAAGAGCCCTAAGAGGCCACATATCGAGCCTTGATGGTTAAATTAGATGTATGTGTGGCCAAAACGATATGATATGAATGCATATGTGGCCAATATAACCAGATTCCCACAGAGGATGTTATAGGTAAGATGCAAGTGTGGCCATCAGTATATTTGATCGGTGTATTTTATATACACTTTTTGAGTCGTTTTTAGTTAGTCTTTTGTCCCTTTTTGTACAAATAAGTGTCGTATTAGGATAGATTTTCTTTCTTTTGAGTCAAAGTGGTTAAAATGGCCAAATGGAGGAAAATGAGCTAAAAGAGGGCAAAAGAGGAGGTTCCAGAGCTAAAAACAGAGAAAGTGGCGAACGAGGCAAAGCTTGGACCCGGCGCGGCAGCTCCTGTGATCGAAGCGAGCGCGGCGCTAATCATCGAGAGAGGCTGCGAGATTCCAGCGCGCCTGAACTGCCAGAATCGGGGCGCGCGCGGCGGAAAAATCAGATTTTGGACGATTTTTGGGCCAGCTGCGAGGAAAAGTTAGAGCGGTTTCACCTATAAAAGGAGAACCTAGGCAGATTTTAAGGGTTCCCTTTCTTGCACAACTCAAGGATTCTTGCTTTGGAGATTGGAGACCTTAAACTTAGTAATTTGCTTTTCTTTTCTTTTCTTTATTTCAGTTTTGTATGATGAACTTTGAATTAGTTCTTGTCATGTCAATGGCTAGGAACTAATTCTTTTATAGGGCTTTCCATGTTGATTCACTAGAAACTTATGTTATGAATTAATGCATGTCTATGGTTATTATTCTTCTTTGAGAGATTTATCCAATAATTGCTTTGAATGCTTGATAATTAATTGACAACTAAATATCATTATATGATTTCTAATCAAACTTCGAAAGGAGGAGGTTGTGAATATGCTGTAAGTTGGGTAGACATATTTGGGTTAGGGATGCAAATACCTCAATTATTTATGTAGCGTTAATGAGAGGCTTAACAACCCTAATTTTACGCATGGTGCGTGACAGTTAACTAGATTTCTGTGCTTAATCCTCCTATAGAGTTATCCTTATCACCGAAAGGTAGGTAAGGTGCAATACTGGGGTTGAGTGTTTATATATCCTTAACGGGAATGTAAAACGATTTCGTAAACCTGCTAGCTCCGAGAGAAGAAGACCATAATTCATTGCATTAATAAATAACATAAGCGGATAGTTGAGGAGATATGGAAGCCCTATTCTCATCACAACTGAAGTAAACTTATAGTTAATTAGCTTTTATAATTATTAGTTATAAACCACAAAATCAAATATCAATTGCCAAATAGATACCAAAAGATATATAGTTGGTAATTGAACCCTAATCCTTGTGGACGATATTCGGTCTTACCAAGACTATATTACTTGTCACGATAACGTGCACTTGCGTTAAAGTGTGTGCATCTTTTCGCGCATCAAGTTTTAGGCGTAGTTTGGATTAGGCATAGTTCAATATCAAATTTATCTATTTTTAATTTCTAATTTGGTTTTTATTTTATTTTATTTTTACGTTTTTTATTTATTTCAAAAATCGAGGTACCATGATTAGTTGTTTGTTTTTGATCTATTTCAGGAAATCAGTTTATGCGAAGGAGAAGAGGGGCATACACTCTTGTCCCCTTCAATCCAGAGATTGAGAAAACCTGTAAACAGAACAGAAAGAATCAGCGGATTGCAACCTTGATAGAGATGGACGATGTTCAAAACAACAACATGATGAGAGAAGGGTTAGGAGAAAATCAACCCAATCCAGCAATACCTCGGCAAGTACCTATGGATGTCGAGGAAAGAGTTCAAGTCCAGGCAGAAAGAAGCTTGGGAGACTATGTGCTGCCTAGAGTGAATAGAGCACAGACATGTATTAGGCTCCCTGCCATAGGAGTGAACAACTTTGAGATAAAACCGGCGATTCTGAGCATGGTACAGCACACAGTGCAATTTGGAGGACTGCCATCGGAGGATCCACATATGCACATAGCTAATTTCTTGGAGCTATGTGCAACTTTCAGATATAACGGCGTTACTGATGATGCCGTCAGATTGAGGCTCTTTCCCTTCTCACTCAAGGATAGAGTAAAAGTATGGTTGAATTCCCTGCCGGCCGATTCGATTTTTACATGGCAAGAGCTGGCACAGAAATTCCTAGCCAAGTTCTTTCCCCCATGCAAAGCAGCAAAATTGAGAGGGGAGTTGAACAACTTCTACCAAGCAGATGGAGAGTCCTTATATGAAGCTTGGGAAAGGTTCAAAGATTTGCAGAGAAAATGCCCACACCATTGCATTGAGTTGTGGAACTTGGTCCACATCTTCTACAACAGGCCGAGCAAAGACGGAACCATTATAGATGCGTGAAAGTGGGGCATTCATGAGGAAAACAGCCCACGACGCTCACGAGTTATTAGAAGATATGGCCACCAACAACCATGTCACAGAAGAGAGGTCGACAAGTGGGAGGAGAACAGTGGGAGTCCATGAGATAGATGTTATTGCTGCCTTGAATGCCCAAGTGGCTCTTTTGACGAAACGATTCAGTAAACATACTGATGTCGATGAATGCGGTGCAGATGCCTAAAAGTCATGAAATATGTGGTGGCCCACATACATTCGATAGGTGTCCTTCGTGATCCTAATAATATACCAATGGAGCAGCGAGTGTCGTGCCGTGGTAATTATCAAAGGCCACAAAACAATCCATACTCCAACACTTATAATCCAGATGGAGAAATCACCCAAATTTCTCATGGAGAGGAGAGAGGCAGCAGAATCAATACAGGGCGAGATCAAACCCAAGAGAACCAAAATCAGCGACTTTACTCGGGCCCCACATCCTCAGCGATTCAATGCACGGTTCAAAGAAAAAGCGTGACGAGTGAAAGCTGTGTTGGCACTTACCAACACCTGCACTCGATTCATGCGAAGCTAGATCCTCGCTCAGAATTTGGAAACACAAGTGGGTCACTAGCAAAGCAGCAAACAAAGAGCCACGTGGTACATCGCCAAGCAACACAGAGGTAAATCAGGGAGCGGTGTCGAGCGACAATTGAAGCGGCAAACAATTGAGCGGCGATCACCTCACCGAGTTGAGAAAAGGGCAGAGATAGAAAAAGAGAAGGTGGTTGAACCTAGCCCAGTGGTAGAGAAACTTCCAGAGAAGGAATATACAGAAAAGATCCCTTTCCCCCATAGAATACAGCGGAAGGCGGTTGATAAACAATTCTCCAAATTCTTGGAGATATTCAGGAAGCTGCATATCAACATACCTTTTATAGAGGCTTTGGAGCAGATGCCCTCCTATTTCAAGTTCATGAAGGAAATATTGGGGAAGAAGAAGAAGAAGCTGGCAGAGTACGAAATAGTAGCACTGACAGAAGAGTGTAGTGCTATCTTGCAGAAGAAGTTGCCACCAAAACTAAAGGATCCAGGGAGCTTTACACTACCGTGCACTGTTGGCAGGGTGACATGAAACAGGGCTCTGTGTGATCTAGGGGCAAGCATAAATCTGATGCCCTTATCGGTATTTAAGCCATTGGAGTTGGGAGAGGCCAAACCAACCACTGTGAGCCTGCAGCTGGCTGATAGGACAGTGGTTCATCCAAGGGGGAAGATTGAGGACGTGATTGTCAAAGTAGGAAAGTTCTTCTTTCCTGCAGACTTCCTCATTCTTGACATGGAAGAAGATGTGGAAATCCCTATCATATTGGGGAGACCATTCCTAGCAACAGGGAGAGCTTTGATTGATGTGAAAATAGGAGAGCTGACATTAAGGGTGGAGAAGGAAGAAATGATGTTTAAAGTTTTTAAACACATCATTGAGCCACCAACCATTAGTAGGTGCTTTGTAATCAGCACCATCAAACCCCCCTGTGAGCCCATACAAGTCAACCAAAGGGAGATGAGCCCACGGAAGCAAGCATGGTTTGCCAAACCTCCACAACAGCAGGTATGTGTTCCTGAACTCCCCCTTAATGATAATGCTAAGAGGAGAAGAAGAAAAATAAAACGCAAAATGTGGAGAAAATGGATTAGTTGTGGGCTTGACCCACCCCACGTCTATTAAACTAAGGAACTTGCGTCCGGCTAAAAGACGTTAAAGACAGCGCTACTTGGGAGGCAACCCAAGGTATTTTTGATTTATTTTACTTTAATATAGTAATTTTTATTAAGAACGGTCTCACGGAGGTAGTGTTTATGTTGTGATTGACAGGTGTAGGCAAATAAACTGAGGGGCGAAAAACTGAAGAAAAGCCAGGATTTTCGTAAAACGGGTAGCCATGGCTAAAAAGGTAAGAGGCGCTGAAGTTTAAGCGCCACGCGCTGAGCGGCGGCGCGCCAAAAATCGAGAAAAATGCCAAGTCTAGCCGCGGCTCAGTAATAAGTGGTCGCAGAAATTCCCGGGCGAGAATATCAGCCGCGGCTAAAAGCAGGGCCGCGATGCCTAAGCGGAAATCCAGAAACTTAAAAACGCCCAGAAATCAGATTTGCCCCAATTTCAAAACCAAAACCTAACCCTTCTTCTCCACAAAACTCACGAAAATCCACAAGTTACCCACAAATCCACCACAAATCAAACCCAAACCCAACCACAACCAAAACTCTTAAATTCCTAAAAACCCTTAGCTATCTCAACCAACAAAGCTCCATTCCATAGCCTCAAATCACCATTAGAAGCAAGAATATCGTAGAGAACACCATCAAAAAGGTAATCTTCACCTTTTCTTGAAAGTTGCTAGTAATCAAAAGAGGTAGTAGTTTGGAGAAGTGTTGCATTGTGAAGTAGTTTGGGGTGCTAAAAAAATTGGTTGTGGAGTTTAGAGAAGGAGTAGACAAGGAGGGTGTGGGTATTGAGTAGTAGAATTGAAGTTTGGGGGTGTTTGTGTGTTAGCTGCTAGATTGTTGATTGTGTTGGGAAGCACTTGTAAGCTGTACAAAGTAAGTTAACCATGTCTGCCAGAAAAAGAAGAGCTTCCACATCCACCTCAGCCCCACAATACAATGAGACTAGGTTCGTTAGCCACAAAGCCTATAAAAGATACATAAAGCTTAGTACTAGACCCTTAATCCCTGAAAGGGGAATGGACTACCAGAGGGATTCGTTGGGGGAAGAGGATGTCTATGAGCCCATTCGGGCAATGATTGAGATGAGGGGGTGGAAAAGATTTGTAAACCAGGAAAAGTTAGCACCAATGAACACAGCAATGGTACGGGAATTCTATGCTAACTTTCCGGAGAGGGTAGACAACAAGTGCTTTGTGAGGGGAAGATATGTGCCTGTGACAGCAACAGTAATAAACATGTCTCTAAAAACAGTAGATGTTGAAGGAGGAGATGGTGATTGGAACTCTTTTAGAACATGGTCTAGGAACACCAACAACATCGACTGGAATAACGTTGCAGACACAATAAGCTACCCTGGGCCGCTTTTGATATCATGAAACGGGTCAAGAGCAATCGGCGGTGCCAATTCAACAAAGCAGCCAAGGGTTGGCTATATTTCGTCAGTGCCCGCATGATTCCATCCACGCACTTCACCAGAGTGCCAGAAGATAGGATTAAGCTGATATATGGAATTATGAGGGGGTTGACGATTGATGTGGGGAAAGAGATAGTGCAAAGTATTGAAGAGACCAGCAGGTTGGTGACAACAGGTGGATTGGGACATGGATCACTTATCTCTAATTTGTGCAACATGAATACGGTCCAAATCCTACCCACTGATACTAATGAGAGGAACCAACTGCCGGTGACATATGGGATAGTGCACTCTTTCCCAGACCCAAGCCCCCCAGCATCTAGAAGAAGAGTACAACCACCACCACCAGCAGCAGCAGAGGCCGCCATGGACGAAGATGGGCCTGAAATAGGGGCTCAATATGCGGCAGGGCCTAGCCACCAGCCTACCACAGAAGCAGAACCTTCAGTGCCCACGATGGAGCAATTGCTTCAGAATCAGATGAGGATGATGCAAAGTTTGGACACAGTGATCCAAGGACAACAAGAAACGAGGCAACAAATCAACGAGATGAGTTCCTTGTTCAGTCAGTGGTCCATGCACTATCCAATGCCACCACCACCACCACCATTTTAGCCAAAGTCTGTAAGTGTCATATTTCTTTTATTATCTTTGAGTCTACACACATTGGGGACAATATGTGATTTAAGTTTGGGGGGGTGTTTTATTTGTGTTTTATTTGTGTTTTTGTTGTTTTTTTATGTATTTTTGAGTCACAATTTTTTTTTCTTTTAAGTCATAATCGTCTGTCAAAAGATCATGTATGCTGTAGTTACTAGAAACACCTCGTATTCCCGGATTATGATTTGAGCATAGACGTGGGCGAGTAGACCCGAACCCCGGAGAATTTATGTTGTACTTGCGTATACTAATAAGGAATTAGTATATAAAAGGATGTGATCCCGAAATAATTTTTGGATTTAACAAGTGCGACGACGGGGATTTATAATAACGATTTTATATCTCCAAAAGGTTACGGACTAGTGTCATATTATGGAAATTGTGACATTGAATACACGAAGGTTTTATAAGTCGTCAGGATTTACGTGAATTGGGATCGGGAATTATTTGTGTGTATAATTAATTAATTATGGGATTAATTATTAGTGGGGATAATATCAAGTGGGATTCCACGTGTTAGCCTTATAACAGGCCATCTCAATGGCTACACCTTGTATATACGATCGGTGGCCTATTTTTGGAACCTGAACATGCAATATTCTCCATTTATCCATTCAATCCTCTCAATCTCTACAAGAATTCCCTCTCCAAGAACAGTTGCACACCTCAAAATCAGAAGGGAAATCTCATCACAGTAGCATCCGAAATTCACGACTGAATTGGGTGTTCTTCACGGACTGTTGGTCTCCAGAAAAGGGGAAGAACATTCATGATGTTCTAAACCTTAATCTAGCAAATTAAATCCATGAAACAATATTAAACTCTTGGGAATCAACGAAATTCTGGGTCTCGAAGAAGCTCCATCCAAGTCAATTCTTGGAGCTTTCGATCCTGCTTGTCGGAATTCTGTACCAGTAAAACATATCCGGTGACGCTCGTCGTAGCTTCTAACAGAGGTACTGACTTAAACTCCTAATTTTATACCAGTTATAAGTATGATTCTTATCCCTAGCTCTAAGATGATTGTCGAAAATATTGGGTTAATGGGTATTGTTGAGGCTGCTGATGTAAAAAAAATCGGGAATTGCATGTGTGATTACTGGATTGTTTTAGAGATTATAGCAGTAAGGAGATGGATTAATAAGGGCTGGGTGTTCGCTAGATTGTTTTAGCGAAATCTGTTTTCAATATATTAATTTATGTGTGATTTCAATCATTCATAGAATATGAGAAACCATTCGTAGAGTTTACAAGGAATCGTGGGAACTTAGAATACATTCGACAACAAGGTATGTGAAGGCCCTTCATTCCTTTGTTTTGGCATAATTCTGTGTACCGAACGTAACTGTCATGTTACTCCATAACTTACTCTACTATTAGTAGTTAAGGGTATTCCTATTCTTGAAATCTATACTAAAAACATGTCTAAATGGTTCCTAAGTCCTTATTAAGGTATATGTGATTAAGTGATGAGACTGGTTTAATAAACAAGTGGGTATATTTTTCTAGACATGTTGAAATAAGACATTGCGGTGTTAAGTGAAAAATGTATCGACAAACAATTATACTAAAATGATTTTAGAACGTCATTTGCATAGAAACTAAGATATAATCAATTTGTTTTACATTTGCTAGTTCACATCTGATTAGATAAGATTTTTATAAAAAGATATATTACTCACGGCCTATATAAGGAGTTAATTAAGTAGTTCAGATCTATTATCACCAATCAGATGTTTCCATAAATGTTAGCCAAAGAAGAAAGGATATTATTGTCGTTCAATAAATTCAGAGAATATTGGCATTCATGCATATTCATTTGCATTGCATTTGCATATTACCCTGGACCACTTGTGTTATGCACACTATGGTATATTATATATATGTAGGGGATCTGGAAAAAGAGGAAAAGGTGTTATATACGCACACCACCTGCAGCTGGTACAGATTATCACAAAAAGAGCCCTAAGAGGCCACATATCGAGCCTGTGTGGCCAAGACGATATGATATGAATGCCTATATGGCCAATATAACCAGATGCCCACAGAGGCGGTTATGGGTAAGATGCTTGTGTGGCTGTAGTATACCGCATGTGCATCATGCATGACATTTATGTATATCATGCCCACAGAGGCTGTTATGAAAAGAAAGACGCATGTGTGTCCATCAGTATATTTCATTTGCTATGCATACCATTTAGACATATGTATTGGGGCCTCTGAGGTAATTACTATTGGTCAGTTGTTTCTATTTCAGATTGTGATACATCTCGGTTATATTATTTCTTATTTCTTACATACTCAATACATCAGTCGTACTGACATTCCCTTTGCCGGGGGACGCTGCGTTTTATGCTCGCAGATTCATACTAATAAGATGACAAATTGTACTAAGAAATTGTTGGCTCAGCTGTGTGAGAGCACTCTACTTATTCCAGAGTTCTTACAGGCTTGTAGATAAGTGTCATGTGGTGAGGTTTCATACATGGACTTATCGGCCTTGATGTATATATATATGTGGTTAAATATGGGTTGTATGGTCAGGGGTGCCCGGTAGGTTGGGTCCGGGTGCCCGTCACAACCCTCTGGTTTGGCTCGTGACATCAGGGGCCGAAACTCGGTACTCGATTCTAAAAAGGTTGGTATTTTCTTTAGTGATTTTATCGTGGAAGCTTTTTTCGTATTTCAAATGCCACTCGATAGTCGTGGTAATGACGTTTTTTCTAAGAAATGTGCTACATAAGCTCGAACTATCGAGGCGATAGGCTAAGTGGATGGTAGAATTAAGTGAATTTGATATCAAATATAAACCTCAGAATGTGATAAAGTCGCATGTCCTTGTAGATTTTATGGGTAATTTCAATCCGGGAGTTACCCTTCAGGAAGAAAAAGAAGTCACTTTAGTCTTGGGGACTACCTCCTATAGCGACCTATCCGATCCTTTTTTTGCCTAAGACCCTTATTTGACTATATTACCCTTTCTATAGACTATATGGGGTATGTGATACGCGGGGATGAGTTGCACAAATCTCAAGGTTCAATTATGCGTGTTTCACAAAACAAAAACCTCAAAATAGAAATCTTAGAGTTGATTAGCTTGACTCAAAATTGACTTTTGAGTATATGTGTTCATTTTTGGGTTTCGTCACTTTCGGTAGCTCCGGAGGGTTATTTATAACTTAGTCCAGTCGTTGGTTTCCTTTTCAACTCAATTAGATGCACTTTATAGTTTTATTTGTGAAATTTGGATATTGAGTTATTTTGGATGATTCCTTAGAAAAGTATGTCTTAGCTCAGTTAAATGAGAAATTTGAGGGCACGAGTGAGTTTGTAGCACCGTTTACCCTGGGATAGAATGTCTGGCTTGTGTTTGTAAGGTCTTGGGAGTGTTTTGGGTGGTTAAAGGAGGATTTCCATAGTTGTCCATTGTTAGTGTCTAGTGTCTTCACCAACGGACTGTATGGACGCTTCTAGGGGCCTGCCTTTGCAAAGGTTGGCTCATAGATATGAGCCCTAAAGTGTTTTGAGATTCCACCACTGCGGAGGTATCCTCACAGAGGCGATGGCGGCTATATGGTGATTTTCTCGCACTAGAGACTATGTGGGATTTTGTATGGTTTTGCCTCAACTGATTTTTTCCGTTATGGCCTAGTCGCCCCAACGGGATCAGGTATGTCGTTGCGGGATCACTGTGTTAGGCAGATTCTTAAATTCCCAAAATCAATTCACTTTCCCTAAATATCACATCTCATTTGTTGAGCTTGTTGGGGGGAGGATTTTCTTGGGAAATTCATTTGGAACATCTCTTAAGGCAAAACTTCACCCCTTATGATAATTGTTGTCTTTTAAATACAAGTTTGGACCTTATTTAGGGAAGAAGGGTTGTAGGTTTCCATGGAAGATTAAGAGAGCAAAACCTTTATAGATTACATGATCATGAATTTATGAATAAGTGTTGATTAATCATAGGTGACTATGTTGCATTAATTAAATTAGGAATTGAAACATTTGTTTAGATTGGGGAAGATCTAGGGTATTGTAAATTGGAGCTTTCTTAAATTACGCAATTGATGATTAAATTGTGTTTAATTTTTTAATTAATATAAGGATAGGATTGTCTAGTATGTGATTATGTTTTTTAGGTAATAAAGTTTGAATTTTAATAATGTGGGCTCGGGGTTGGTTTTAGGTGACTTTGCTATGATTGAAGGACTAAGTCCTTGAATTGTATGTTAGTTTTATATTAACGTGAGTCCATGCGTGTTAGACTACGACTATTACGAGGTGTTATGGAAGGACAAGGCTATCGTTAGGGTTAATAGTTTGTGGTGCCTGCTCTACCCTGAGGTAGGCTATAGTTTCCTTCATTAGACTCTGATAGAAGTACGAAATTAGTTATAAATATTGAGGGGCATTGGGCATGTTTTGGGGTCCCACCCAAACAGTTGTGATGAACGTTTGGGTGGGTACGGTGTTGAACTATGATGATGGGTGATTCGGGAAATCAACCTTAAGATGATTTCGGCTGCTGATGAATGAGTTTGTCTCCATTATGTGGGCTCATCGCCATATTTGCTATTATTGTGTTTATTCATCATACATGATTTCATTGTGATATCCTAATTTCATTAGAATACATGTTATTGACTTCCTGAAAGCATGTGATATTCATCTCTTATATACTTGGTTGTATCTCATTACATCTAATTTCTTACCTTGTATTGTCATTTACATTTATACACTCATGGTTCTAATGGTTATTGATATGAGAATGGTATGAAAATTGTTACACCCCGTAATTACAGGACATGTCTTAAGAACGTAAGTAAGAACTCACAAATGTTAAGGATTTGAGACTTGCAAATTTTATCGGAAATTATGAAATTGTCGGAAAACGTAAGTGTTGTGACGAATGGGAGGGCGACACGTGTCACCCCCCCTTAGCTATGCCTTGGACGAAATGGCATGGCCATTATGGTCATTTACCATAAGTCTTCTATGACTTAAGTCTTGCAAGTTGTGGCTTGACAATCTTGACTAAGTCAAATGGTCAATAAGTCTTGATATTTTGCTAAGAGAATATCCAAGCCAACCATGTGGATGCATCTTAACCCTCCATGACCCTATATATAATACTAGTAGCAAGAGAAGACTTAACACTTAGAAAAATTTTGCAAAATTTTGAAGAACTCATAGAGGGGGGTCTCGGGTTCATCACTTAGAAAAAGAAAAAAATTTCGTTTCTTGTCCATTTGATTCCACACTTTAAACCAAGGGTCTTAGGTGTATTGTGAACACATCTCAATAGAAAAATCTTGGAAAAAGATTGTTTTCGGGTTAGTCGCAAACGAAAACCTAATGGTCTTTCTAGGTTTTGTTTGGAGCTTTGAAGGATAATTGTTAGTATTGTTCTAAGGGTCTCAATGTCGGATTGAGGTGTCTTGAAGAGGTTCTAAACTACTAAGGAGCGACTGCGGATTGGAGTTGGTTTCATATTCGTGAAGGTATAATCTTGTCTTTGAAAGTGTTACAAGGTTGTATATTTATATTGTTGTCGATAGCTTTGTATGTTGCAAGCATGGAATTGTTATCTTGAGGTTATAAGGATTATGGATTGATTATAGCCTTGGAAATCCGAAATGTAATGTAAGCCATGACTAAGTTGAAGTACAATTTAATCGTTGTTAGAACCGTCGCATGTCATTGACTTAAGGATTATGGTTATTATAATCAAATGCGACTTGATATCATGTTATGCTACAAATTTGGATTGAAATGGAAATTGGACTACCTTATTTATAATTGTGAGCCAATTGGGGCTGTTTAGTTAGTCATTTGTATTGGACTACCTTATATATAATTGTGAGCCAATTGGGGCTGTTTAGTTAGTCATTTGTATTGGACTACCTTATATATAATTGTGAGCCAATTTGGGCATTTAGTTAGTCATTTGTATCGACTACCTGCTATATTGATTGTGAGCCAATTGGGGCTGTTTGGTTATTGTATTTCGGCCTTGAAAAAGGTGGCAAAGTGAGTAAAAACAAAGGAGGTGCTGTCCGATTTTCCGTAGAAAATGGAGACTTAATACTTATAATATTCTACGTTTGAAGTAAGGCTTTAATAGACGTATTGTGAATATTATAGGTTGACATAGTACGGGCGGGACTTCGTACTTGGCAAAGTGGTTTGACCCGACAAGGTATGTAGAACTTTTCCTATCTTTGAGCATGACTAGTTTCGCGTATATAGTACGGTAGACGTACAAGACTTTGACATCCTTTACTTGTTTTATGAAATGCCAAGTCGGGTGAGTTAGGAGATTTAACTCACTTCTTTGAGAATATTAAAGATGTCTTAAGTCTTGTTAAAGATAAGGGACTTGAAGAATTTTAAAGTATGTAATACTTGTGTCGTTTTAAACGTATAAGTCCCTTGGATAGGAAATTGTACATGACTACGGTATAAAGTGAATATAACGACTTTATGGGAAGTTGGTTATATTGACTTTATGGAAAGATAAAGGACTTGATTTAATTGAAGGTAATTCTATTTTAAGGCATTAATTGCCTAAGGTTTTAGAAGACACGAGTCACTTGATTTAGAAGCCATATTTATTTCTGAAAGTATTGTGACTTGTCTTGAAAAGAAATTGTCACTTGATACTACGGCTATTAGTATCTTGGAAGTTTTATAATGAAATGAGTCATTTTAAAATCATAGAAGTACGTAGTACTTTGGGTTAAATTCCCGGATTTTTATAAAAGACATGAAAGTGTCTTAAGTAAACTAAAATGAGAATGTAGAGGAATAAGACTAATAAGAAGTTAGGGGGATTGCTAACTTGCTTAATTATTGGATGACGGCCGGTTTTGAGATAGGGTAAGAGTATCGGTGAGGCAAACCCCAAGACGCTATACCACCTTCTTCGGATAAGAGTATAAATGAGGAAGCCCCAAGACGTTATACCACTGCGCATTATCTTCTACAGGATAAGAGTATAAATGAGGGCAAACCCCAAGACGTTATACCACCTGCTTCAGGGTAAGAGTATAAATGAGGGGTAGACACCCCAAGACGTTATACCACCTGTTTTTATGGGTTCGCTACCCATGGTATGATCGGGAGACTGCTATTGTGATGTTATACGTATTCTCTTGATGTACTCTCATTGTTAGTAAGGCAATCGCTAATCGTAATTTTGTTATCATACATGTCTCGCTTTCTATTAAACTTATGTTGTAATTACAGATTTTCCGCTTTACATACTTAGTACATATCGTATCGACCCCCTTCCTGGCCGCTGCTCACGCCGCAGAAAGCGGTAAGCGGCGCATCCACATTCTGGATCACTTATCGGACGTCTAAGCTCCATTCTCGGAGGCTTGTCTTTCTTTAGTACGCCTTGTCCCCGATGTTGTAGATTATGTACATTCTGTGGTATGGCGGCCCCGCCCCGCCACGCTTGTTATTCCTGTGAGGTCCGTATTCACATATGTGGTTGGGCTATAAGAATCGAGTTGTAAAGTTGTACTTTTGACTTTGTTTATATTATGGAAGCGCACTTATCTGGCCAGCTTTGTGTTGTATATTATTTACACACGTGTTTATGTTGTGTATGTTCGCCGCTATTCTCTCGATGTATACGAACGGGTGCCCGTGTAGGCACCGCCGCGTCCGGTCGGGTCGTGACAAAAGTGGTATCGAGCGATTAGTCCTCGGAAAGTGTCTACGCATCGCGTGTCAGTAGAGTCTTGATTATCGGTGTGTTATGCACCACATCTATAATCGTGAGGTGCAGGACATTTAGGATTGGTTTCCATTTTTCTCTACGAGATCGTGCAGAGCTGTCTTATTAGGTTGAATCCTCTGCGCCTCTTCTTATGAAACAGTATGCCTCCACTGAAAGCTACGAGCCCGAAGGGCAAAGCGGCAGAGGCGCTAGCGGTACTCGAGGTCACACGGGCTCGAGCACGACTATGCACGAGGTAGTGGCGGGTCGTTGAGTTCACCACGCGGTATTAGAAGGCCGAGAGCGGCAGTAGCTCGAGGTTCCGATACTGCACCTCCATTCCTCACCACCGGTGCGAGTATAGAGACTACGGGAGCGGTCGGTTATTGACCATATAGATAGCAGCGGGCACGACAGAGCGGCGGCGCAGCGAGCGAGCAGCCTCACCCAGAGCCGATTTGCGGATTAGGATTTTCCGGGATGTAATCCACCGAGTTTTATGGTTCGAGGTCCGACGAGGATCCGCAGAGTTCGCTCGACTACAATGGACCATGCAGTTCTTAGGGCTTCAGAGACGAGTGCATTACACTAGCCTCACTGGTTGCGCGATATTGCGTTGAACCGCTTGAGTCGTGGTTGCTTTCGAGAGGTGATGATGCTCTTCCACTGTTTGGGAGGAGTTCTGAGAGGCCTTTATGGATCACTTTACCTCCCGAGATGAGGAGAGCCGGGTAGACAGATTTTTGACCTTGCGGCGAACGGGAGGGCCGTTAGGGAGCACACTGAGTTTGACTCCTGGCAGCATACTCACACTATTGTAGCTAGCATGGCGGATAGAGTTTATCGTTATGTGATGGGGCTAGACCGTCATATGATTACAAAGATGCTTGGGTGGCTCTTCACCGGTATGGACATCGCCGGATGCAGCCTATGCTGTGGATAGAGGATAGAGAGAGGAGGACCAGATTGACGCGGCCACCAAGAGGCCGTGACATCGGGGTCTCAGGGCGATTCGAGGCGGACAGCCTCGGCAGAAGTAGAGTAGTCCACGCCCGGCCAAAGACAGTGCTCGCCACGGTTTTCGGCAAGAGGTCCGACCACCAGCGGTCGATCGAGCAGTCGTGGCTCGGACTACAGGATTTCGCGAGGCAGAACCGTCACCGTCGGGACCACCCACACCTCGGTGTGCTCGACGGTAGGTTCCACCAGCGAGTGTCGCAGAGCCGGAGCTTGTTACTCTTGTGGCCACCGGGCCATTTGAAGAGAGATTGTCCGTCAGAGGCGGTATGAGTGGTACAAAGACAGCCGACGGGATCAGTTGTTGGGTCTTCTTCTCCTTCTGTGGTTATGCGCCCCGGAGGGCAGGGTACTCACGGACCGGCAGGCCGCGGTAGAGGTCGTGGTGGTGGTTCCAGTTCTAGCGGTCCCCAGAACCGCATATATTCTCTAGCCAGCCGCCAGGATCAGGAGGCTTCCCCTGACGTCGTCACAGGTATATTACTAATTTCAGGTTGTGATGTTTATGCATTGATAGATCCAGGTTCTACCTTGTCCTATGTGTCCTCTTATGCGGGTAGAATCGAGTAGAGCGGTCGATAGAACCGTTTGAGGTAACTACGCCGATTGGTGATTCGGTGTTAGCCGGCGGTGTATAGAGGTTGTCAGATTTATTTATCGTCGCCGACTTGCAGACTTGATAGAGCTGGAGATGACAGATTTTGATGTCATTATGGGTATGGACTGGTTGGCCTCTTGTTATGCCAACGTTGACTGTAGGGACAGGTTGGTTCGGTTCCAGTTTCCTGGCGAGCCAGTTATCGAGTGGAGGGGCAACACAGCATCGCCGAGGGGTAGGTTTATTTCTTACCTCAAGGCTAGGAAGATGGTGCGAAGCGGTACATCTATCATCCGCGCGTATTTGATGCAGGCCGAGTGCAGTTCTTGATCGATGCGATGGTTAGGGAGTTTGCGATGTGTTCCTGCATGATCTTGGTATCCTCCCGAGAGGAGATTGAGTTTTGTATTGACACGTTGCGGACACTCGACCTATTTCCATTCCGCATATACAGGATGGCACCTGCCGAGTTGAGGGAGCTGAAGGACCAGCTGAAAGATTTGCTGGAAAAAGGCTTTATCAGGCCTAGTGTATCTCCCTGGGGAGCGCCGGTATTGTTTGTAAAGAAGAAGGATGGGACGCTGCGTATGTGTGTTGACTACAGGCAGCTGAATAAGGTAACCATTAAGAATAGGTACCCCTCCCGTGATTGATGATTTGTTTGACCGATTCAGGAGTGCGTGGTGTTTCTCAAAGATAGACTGCGGTGCAGTTATCATCAGTTCGAGTTCGAGAGGCGATATCCCAAAGATCGCATTCGGGACCGGTATGGGCACTATGAGTTGAGGTTATGTCTTTCGGTTTGACCAACGCCCAGTGTATTTATGGATTTGATGAACCGTGTTCAAGTCATTCTTGGATACATTTGTGATTGTATTCATTGATGACATCTGGTTTATTCACTGACAGAGCGAGCATGCAAATCACTCGGCGACGGTGATTGGGATTCTCGGAGCCGCAGCTTATTCGCCAAGTTCTCCAAGTGTGAGTTTTGGTTGGCCTCAGTGGCATTCCTGGGGCATATTATTGGGGCTGATGGTGTTCGGGTAGATACGGCAAAGATTGAGGCAGTCAAGTCTTGGCCGAGACCTACTACTCCGACCGAGGTGCGCAGTTTCTTAGGACTGGCAGGTTATTATCGCAGGTTTGTGGAAGCGGTTGCCGATTTCAAGACCGCTGACTAGGGTCGACTCGAAAGCGCCAAGTTCCGATGCGAGAGGCTTGCGAAGGGTTTCCGGTTGTTGAAGGAAAGGTTGACTACACTCCGTTCTTACTCTTCGGAGGTTAGATGGGCACGCGTGATCTATTGTGATGCCTGCATCGGGCCAGGGTGTGTTTTGATGCAAAGACGGCAAGGTTATAGCCTATGCTTCGGCGATACGGAAGCATGAGAGGAATTACCCTACCCATGACTTAGAGTTGGCGCAGATTATTCATGCCTCAAGATTTGGAGACATTATTTATACGGGGTTCATGTGGATATTTATACAGACCACAAGAGCCTCCAAAGTATATCTTCAGCAGAGGAGTGAACTTGAGACAGAGGCGGTGGTTAGAGTTCTTTGAAAGATTATGATGTTGATATTCTATACCATCCGGAAGGCCAACGCGTCTTGATGCCTTGAGTCGTAGATCGATGGGAGCCTATCGAGGTACATGCAGAGACAGGACATGGTCCGTCGATCCACCGATTAGCGAGCCTTGGGGTTCGATTGATCGATACCGACGCGTTAGTGAGTACGGGTTCGTGAGGTTGCCGAGTCTTCCATCGTTGATGAGGTAAAGAGGCGACAGTTTGAGGACCCAGTGTTGGTATGGTACCGTGATGCAGCTCTTCGGGAGGAGAAGAGTCTGTTCGAGGTAGCGCCTGATAAGCCGAAGTTTTGAGGCGGTTGTGTTCCCGATGTATCAGGACTTCGTCAGTAGATTCTGGGGGAGGCACACAGTGCTCGTTATTCTATTCATCCGGGGTCGACCAAGATGTACCATGACCTCAGATGTTTGTATTGGTGGGATGGCCTGAAGAGGGACGTGGCAGGTTTTGTTGCCTGATGTCCTAATTGCCCAGCAGTCAGGTCGAGCACCGAGGCCCGATGGTTTATTGCGCCTATTGAGATTCCGACTTGGAAGTGGGAGATGATCAACATGGACTTTGTTACTGTGGTTACCTCGTACTCGAGGAAGTACGACTCCATTTGGGTTATTGTTGTGGTCGACGAAATCAGCCCATTTCCTTCCGATCGACGCCACCGAGGACTATGCGGATTGTACATCCGAGAGATAGTGAGGCCGCACGTTCGGTGTCGATTATATCCGATAGGAGCCCAGCTGCCTAACCACGGAGGTCTTTTCGAAGGTTTAGGACACAGTGAGTCTCAAAGACAGATTTCACCCTCGGATCGACGGCAGCAGAGCGCACTATCGACACGCGAGGATATCTGCGAGCTGCGTGATAGATTTCAGTGGTAGCTGGGAGGATCATTTGCCTCTTGTGGAGTTTGCTTACAACAACATCTACCATTCCAGTATTCAGATGGCGCCATACGAGGCTTTATATGGGCGGAAATGCAGGTCGCCGTCGGTTGGTTCGACGTGGCGAGGTGCGATTAGTTGGCGGACTTGGTACGCAGTCGTGGATAAGGTGAAGCTTATCCAGAGAGCGTTAGCACTCGAGTCGGCAGAAGTCTTACGCGGATAATCGGCGTCGGCATTTGGAGTTTCGTGCAGCGATTGGGTCTTGAAGGTGCCACCCATGGCGGTGTGATGAGATTCGGTAAGAATGGGAAACTCACCAAGGTACATTGGGCCTTACGGATCATCCGTAGAGTGGGCGGGTTGCCTACGAGTTGGATCCGCCATCGAGTTAGAGGCGGTACATCCGGTCTTCCATGTTTCTATGTTGCGGAAGTGTATCGGTGATCCAGCGAGAGTTTTCCCTACTAGTGAGGTCCAGGTGACAGAAGGGTTATCGTATGAGGAGAGTCCCATAGCGATACTCGATCGCCAGTCGCGATCGCGGACCAAGGATGTAGTTTCCACAAAGTCTGTGGAGGAATGATAACCGAGAGGAGATGACTTGGGAGGCGGAGGAAGACATGTTGAGAAGTATCCTCACTTATTTCCTATACCTTCAGGTAATTCATCTTCCCTTACTTGTCAAGTTTTAAATTGAAGTATCTCTTTGCTTAAATGCTATTATGTGGCCATGTGGGGCATTTTTGGTATGTCGGGGTTGTGAAAGGAAACTATGTCGCTAATTAAGTTTGACTCCGAAAGAACATTCGGGGACGAATGTTTCTAAGGGGGGAAGAATGTTACACCCCGTAATTACAAGACATGTCTTAAGAACGTAAGTAAGAACTCACAAATGTTAAGGATTTGAGACTTGCAAATTTTATCGGAAATTATGAAATTGTCGGAAAACGTAAGTGTTGTGACGAATGGGAGGGCGACACGTGTCACCCCCCTTAGCTATGCCTTGGACGAAATGGCATGGCCATTATGGTCATTTACCATAAGTCTTCTATGACGTAAGTCTTGCAAGTTGTGGCTTGACAATCTTGACTAAGTCAAATGGTCAATAAGTCTTGATATTTTGCTAAGAGAATATCCAAGCCAACCATGTGGATGCATCTTAACCCTCCATGACCCTATATATAATACTAGTAGCAAGAGAAGACTTAACACTTAGAAAAATTTTGCAAAATTTTGAAGAACTCATAGAGGGGGGTCTCGGGTTCATCACTTAGAAAAAGAAAAAAATTTCGTTTCTTGTCCATTTGATTCCACACTTTAAACCAAGGGTCTTAGGTGTATTGTGAACACATCTCAATAGAAAAATCTTGGAAAAAGATTGTTTTCGGGTTAGTCGCAAACGAAAACCTAATGGTCTTTCTAGGTTTTGTTTGGAGCTTTGAAGGATAATTGTTGGTATTGTTCTAAGGGTCTCAACAAGCGGATTGAGGTGTCTTGAAGAGGTTCTAAACTACTAAGGAGCGACTGCGGATTGGAGTTGGTTTCATATTCGTGAAGGTATAATCTTGTCTTTGAAAGTGTTATAAGGTTGTATATTTATATTGTTGTCGATAGCTTTGTATGTTGCAAGCATGGAATTGTTATCTTGAGGTTATAAGGATTATGGATTGATTATAGCCTTGGAAATCCGAAATGTAATGTAAGCCATGACTAAGTTGAAGTACAATTTAATCGTTGTTAGAACCGTCGCATGTCATTGACTTAAGGATTATGGTTATTATAATCAAATGCGACTTGATATCATGTTATGCTACAAATTTGGATTGAAATGGAAATTGGACTACCTTATTTATAATTGTGAGCCAATTGGGTACATTTAGTTAGTCATTTGTATTGGACTACCTTATATATAATTGTGAGCCAATTGGGGATGTTTAGTTAGTCATTTGTATTGGACTACCTTATATATGATTGTGAGCCAATTGGGGCTGTTTAGTTAGTCATTTGTATTGGACTACCTGCTATATTGATTGTGAGCCAATTGGGGCTGTTTGGTTATTGTATTTCGGCTTTGAAAAAGGTGGCAAAGTGAGTAAAAACAAAGGAGGTCTTTGTCAGATTTTCCGTAGAAAATGGAGACTTAATACTTATAATATTCTACGTTTGAAGTAAGGCTTTAATAGACGTATTGTGAATATTATAGGTTGACATAGTCTGGCGGGACTTCGTACTTGGCAAAGTGGTTTGACAGACAAGGTATGTAGAACTTTTCCTATCTTTGAGCATGACTAGTTTCGCGTATATAGTACGGTAGACGTACAAGACTTTGACATCCTTTACTTGTTTTATGAAATGCCAAGTCGGGTGAGTTAGGAGATTTAACTCACTTCTTTGAGAATATTAAAGATGTCTTAAGTCTTGTTAAAGATAAGGGACTTGAAGAATTTTAAAGTATGTAATACTTGTGTCGTTTTAAACGTATAAGTCCCTTGGATAGGAAATTGTACATGACTACGGTATAAAGTGAATATAACGACTTTATGGGGAGTTGGTTATATTGACTTTATGGAAAGATAAAGGACTTGATTTAATGGAAGGTAATTCTATTTTAAGGCATTAATTGCCTAAGGTTTTAGAAGACACGAGTCACTTGATTTAGAAGCCATATTTATTTCTGAAAGTATTGTGACTTGTCTTGAAAAGAAATTGTCACTTGATACTACGGCTATTAGTATCTTGGAAGTTTTATAATGAAATGAGTCATTTTAAAAGCATAGAAGTACGTAGTACTTTGGGTTAAATTCTCGGATTTTTATAAAAGACATGAAAGTGCCTTAAGTAAACTAAAATGAGAATGTAGAGAATAAGACTAATAAGAAGTTAGGGGATTGCTAACTTGCTTAATTATTGGACGACACGGTTTGAGATAGGGTAAGAGTATCGGTGAGGCAAACCCCAAGACGCTATACCACCTTCTTCGGGATAAGAGTATAAATGGCGGGAAGCCCCCAAGACGTTATACCACTGCGCATTATCTTCTACAGGATAAGAGTATAAATGGCGGGCAAACCCCAAGACGTTATACCACCGCTTGGTAAGAGTATAAATGGCGGTAGACACCCCAAGACGTTATACCACTGCTTTTATGGGTTCGCTACCCATGGTATGATCGGAGATCGCTATTGTGATGTTATACGTATTCTCTCGATGTACTCTCATTGTTAGTAAGGCACCGTAATCGTAATTTTGTTATCATACATGTCTCCCGCTTTCTATTAAACTTATGTTGTAATTACGATTTTCCGCTTTACATACTTAGTACATATCGCGGTAATTCTTCCTGGCCGCGCTCACGCGAAAGTGGTAAGCATGTGGCGCATCCACATTCTGGATCACTTATCGGACGTCTAAGCTCCATTCTCGGAGGCTTGTCTTTCTTTTAGTACGATCTTGTCCCCGATGTTGTAGATTATGTACATTCGTGGTATGGCGGCCCCGCCCCGCCACGATTGTTATTCCTGAGGTCCGTATTCACATACGTGGTTGGGCTATAAGAACCGAGTTGTAAAGTTGTACTTTTGACTTTGTTTATATTATGGAAGCGGCACTTATTGCTAGCTTTGTGTTGTATATTATTTACACACGTGTTTATGTTGTGTATGTTCACGCTATTCTCGATGTATACAGGCAGGGTGCCTGGTAGGGCACCGCCGCGCCCCGGTCGGTCGTGACAAAAATGACGTGGGTCCAAGAGACCGGGAGGGAAGAACACCTATGTGAGTATTGGAAACATAGAGATGATGATGATACTCGGGGGAATGGGTTGCACGCATGCAATGGTTATTATTCAGCCAAGAGCTGGGCTTCATTGAGAAATTCTAGAGGAGTATATGGACTTCGTGGGTACCTTATGGGTATATATTTCATAGAATTTGAATGCATGTATACTGGAGATAAAAGGTATCTGGCATATACATACATATCATACATACATTACTTCATTGACTATCTGTTATGGATTAAGTGTTGGACCGATTATATGATGTTGTGGCTAAATTCTTGGATAAAGAATGGTTGTTTATTGATCATTGATACTTGAGATATTGTCATTGAACTCATCTAAAATTAGAGTAATTTACATGATTATGAAACCTCATATGAACAAAGTAAATCATTGATTTAGTGGACATATGTCAACAATGTGACTTAATTGGAATATTGAACTGCTTAGTATAGGATTATTTATTGTCAACTTAATATTTTTCTCTAATTGCGTATCTTCTGTAGTTGTCGGCCTATGATGCCTACGGGAGTATGGTGTGTACGCATACTACGCTTGATGCATTCTTTTTAGATGCAGATACAACCCCTTCTACTTGTTTGGCACCTCGAGTTTGAGTTCGAGTTGACTAATTAACAGTATTCAGGGTGAGGATGATACCTTTCGGTATGCCTTGGATGCTCTTATCTCTTCCCTTGTCATTTATTTTGATCTTCAGAGATATGTTCAGACAGTTGCTATATTTAGCCTATGTTATCCTTAGAGCTCTTGTTTTGTTGATTAGATTCTTGGAGTTGTACTGATGATTCTCATACTTACTTTTCGTATTTTATATTATGATCCAACAACTTATTTAAGTATGTTGTTAATTCTACATTTATTTCTTATATCATGTTAATAATTTGGGAGTGATTTACTTACTGGTCGGAAAAATGTAGGTGACATCATGATTCCTACGGTGACAGTCAGAGTGTGACCATTTTTTCAACTGTCACATAGTGTGACAATGTTTCCCTTGACTTCTTGGTCAACAGACATTTATGACATATGTGTGACAGTTATTTAAAATGTCATAAAATTATGATAGTTATTTGCATTGTCACATGTTGTGTGACGATTTTATAGAGTTGACCCATTTTTTTTAGTTGACCCGACCGAAATTGGGCCTCTTCCCTTTTTTTAAGCCAAGTCCGGTCCAAATAATGGACCAAGACCCAACCCAAGTCGCTTTTAATACTCCATTTCATTCACCCCTCTTCTAAAGAGGTAAACCTAGTAGCCGCAACACACCCCTCTTCCACTTCCCCCTTTTCTCTCTTCATATCCAAAGAATTATCTAAAAAGAAATTCACACACACACACACAATCGTCTCTCTACATACACTTGTATTTTATGTGTTTGCAGATCAGAGCTTCTGTTAGATCCGATTCAATTCTCTTTTTTTTGGTAAGCTCTATCGGTGCTTTAATAATAAAGTAATCTGATTGTTTCAGTATTCTTCCGTGTTTATCTTGAATTTCGTGATTTTTATAGAAATTAAGGGTTTTTTTTAATTCTAGGGTTAGGAAACATGGCTATTCACACTATATGTTTCCTCGGCACGCTTTAGTGCGCTGCGTATGTTTGGAAGTGACATATGTTTGGAAGATGAAATTCAAGTTTTCTTTGAAAATCAATTATCACACATTGGTGGGATGAGTAAAATTTAGGGTTCTTCGGGCCTATAAAAGGAACCCATCACCTTCTCATTTATTCCCAAGCCTTGATATTGGTATTTTCACCTAAATCGAGCAAAAGTCTTAAATATTGGATTTTCTCCCAAAGTTTGAGCATAAAGTCTTAACATCCAATTTTAGGCATAAGTTAGGCATAGTCTCATATTTTTCAGCAATCTAAAACCCTAGAATATTCTCTAAGGTTTCAAAAGTTTTAAACTTAAATCTCTGTGTGTTTCTGTTAATTATGTGTCCTTATTGATATGATTATATAGTTTAAGCATGTATTAGCTTAATTTAGATTAAAATTATTCACTAGAGTGTTAATTAAATCATGTTTCTATTAGTAGATTGAGTGCGCTGATAGGTACCATTCAAAATAAGTATAAAATGTGTGTTAATTCGGCATTTCATGATTGTGTTAATTCGGCATTTCATGATTGTTTACTATGGAAGTTATCTATCAGCTTGTTTAGCTAGTGTTTAACATTTTGGATGATTTGTGTTGAATTTATATCTAATACATGAGAATATAAGAGTAGTTTTACATATGTTTAAATGAATTGTGATGTAGATTGATTGGGTTTTCAGCATGAGTAGTGTACTGTGGGGTTTGTTTGAATGTAGAAAATTATAATTTGGATTGGTCTGTGGTCATATTACGTGGTTATGACTATGTCCCTAACATGTATTTGTACCTAGTCATAAGATGTCTAAAATGCTTGTCCAGTATGAAGTGATGCCATAGAGGCTACATGGAGTTTGAATGTGTATCTTAGTGGTTTATTTATATCCTTCTTTGAAGTTTAGTGCCAACAGTGTAAAATGTGTGTGCCTTTATCAAGTTATAAAATCCAAAAACAGCATGTGTTAAAATGTGATTTAGGTTGGAAAATGTCTTATCTTTATTATTCTGATCTTGTTTGCTCACCATGACAGTCATAACATGTGTACATGTGAGTCCTTATAAATACATACCTCTTCTCTTCAATTTAAGGGTCCGAAATTTGATTCTTAGTTTTTGCATTGTTAAGAGCCATTATCAAGTTAAAATTGATTGATTTATGCTTAAGTTGGGATCCAACCCTTTGGCGGAATCTAGGCCTAAGTCGAATCAGTCCTTCATAGTCTAAACCCATCTCTTTTGTGTGATTTTGTGAGTTTGAGGTACCCGGAGTGAAGTCGAGCTCAC
Organism: Przewalskia tangutica; assembly: GCA_029844215.1. Classification (NCBI taxonomy): domain Eukaryota; kingdom Viridiplantae; phylum Streptophyta; class Magnoliopsida; order Solanales; family Solanaceae; genus Przewalskia; species Przewalskia tangutica. The sequence continues at coordinate 47,914,956 of CM056723.1, forward strand.
TTTCGACCTTTCAGTTGTCTTCACACAATGTAAAGGTTATTCCCTTCCATTTTGTTTTAAGTTGTTTAGATGAATTGCATTATGTGGTCTATGTGCTAATTAAGTATGACTAGTAATTGTTTAAGTTCCATATTCAGCTATTAGCATGTCTTAGATGTTATCTGAGCTATGTGATCGATTCTTAATTACACTTAGTTGGTTTGGATCTTATTTGAGTCGCCAATAAACATGTATAATGAAGGTTGTTGACTGTCTATAATTATTCAGTCACTTCTAAGCATATGTAGTTAGTTTAGACATTGATAACATAATAAAGGTTTATGTGTCTTAACAAACGACTTCGCCATGTCTATTTATCAGGTCACATATCAATGTTTTCACTGAAATAAGGGAACACCATTTGTTGATGACCAAGGTATCTACAATAGGTTAACTTGGTGGGAGCAAATAGATAATGGAAAGCAACTTACACGCAATATGAAGTTTCTAATAGTTGTCCCTGTGGTGCTATAAGTAGTCAATTTCTAATGGTTGTCCCTGTGGTGCGATAACCAAAAGGCTGTCCCTGTGGTCCGATAACCAAAAGGTTGTATTGCGATAATGCAGTAATCTTATTTTTAAGATTTGTTCTTCGTGTGGTTCAAAACTTGTTATAAAGATTGTCCAAGATAACTCATTTATCCCTTGAAGTGTTCATGTGTTGTCGCTTAATGATTCTAGAGGATAATGATCAATTTAGGCCTCTAAACCATATACACCTAGACTTAAGATTGGTTTAGGCTTAAAAAATGAAATTAGAAGCCACATTTTAGCTCATCTTTTAAATATCATGCTATTTTAGAACCATAATGGGTTTAATATCAATTTAAGTCTGTCATTGAAATGGTCCTTTAGGTTCAGATTTTGTGCTGATTTGGTACTGTTTTTTTAGTTGAACATAGTGAATGTTTGGTTGGGTTTTAGTACAACTTTTGATTGAGTTTAGTTAAGATTTTGATTGTTATTTGGATCAGTTTTTGGTCTCTTTAAGTTTAGTTGTGACACTAGTTTTTGTTCAGTTTAGACACTATTTTTTAGACTGATCTAGATAAGTTTCAGTTCAATTTTACTGAGTTTTTGTTCAGTTTAGACACTGATTTGGTACTGAGTTTTGTTCAGTTTAGACACTATTTTTAGACTGATTTGATATTGTTTTAATTATGTTATTAGTTGTTAGTTTGGTTGAATGTATTATGTCTTAGTAGTCTATGCTTGAGTCATGTGATGTGGTATAATGCTCAGTTAGCTTAATTAAAATTGAAATTGATTAATGGTGGATTGAGAGTTCATACTCTGAGGGGGAAGGGGCTAGTTTTGGATAATTAGGACTTGGTTTTAATTAAAATAAATGTTGATTGGACACTTAAAGACTTATTTTAGTTTCAATTAGTTAAAGTACTTTTGGAATCTTCCATAATTAATCTAGCTTCAGTTGAACATCTTTGAGAGATTAACTAGGACCTGAATGGATTCAATAACCTGTTTAGTTATGGTATTTGAATTTGAGAAGTGACTTAGTGTTAAACAAGCTTATTATTTCTTTCTAATATTGTCTAGATGATAGTGAGAAGCTAAAATGTAATAGGTTAATCAAGACTAGTCTGAACTATCTCCTGTCTCTGTTTAGTTTGTAATGCAAATGTTGTCTTGTGGTTATTAAAGTAAATCTCAAATCCGGCTTGTTTCCTTGACCATCTTAATAAGACCACATCAACTCAATGTGTTTCCCAGTCCGATGTTAAAGGGATGATGTAATTAGCTTTGTATGCTGACTGATTTTGCTCAGTGTTGAGATGTGTAAGTTCGACTCCCAGTCTCCCACTATTCCTTTCTCCATTCTGCTAACAAGTAAAAGAAAAAAAGTGTAAATTTGATGGTCACTCTAAGCTTTATTCCTTGTCAATAAAGCATGTGTTGACTGAGCCCTTGTTGTTGTGAAGGTGGGTGAATCTCAGTGCTATTAAGAGACTTGTAGAAGAAGATGCACTCAAGATGGAGATTATTCACAAGCCAAAGGTATCAATTTCTTCTTGTTTAGCAGGTGTTCAAGGTTTCAACACATTGTATAAGTGTCTGATCTTAGCTGATTTTCATTGTTAGAAAGTGGATGGGGTCAATATTGAAGAAATTCGAACACCACAAATAATAATACCATATCAGGAACAAAGAGTTATTATGTGAAGGTTTAAGAAGACATTGTATTTTCGACCTTCTTGTTGGTCTTGGCCGAGACCATGGATTTCTTTTGTTTTGGGACATTTTGTTTTGTAAAACAATTCATAAATGTTTCAATATTGTGTATTAAAATGATTTGATTAATTAGTTAAATTTTAGTTACAATATGCTATTTTCTCTTCAATTTAACTATTATTGAAAAATTAAAAAAATAATTAATTCAAATTCAAATTTATTAAATTAAATTAATTAAAATTTATTAATAAATTTACCGCCAAAAAATATATTAAATTAATAAAATTCAAATATTAACCGCCAAAATTTGTAAATTTTCGGGAAAAATGTGTGATGGTTTTTGCCCGTCACATATTATGTGACAGTTATTTAAACTATCATCGATGAAGGACTTACGGTGACACAGACTACAATAACACTTAAAAAACTGTCATGAACCCCCTCCGATGATAGTTTTTAACCGTCACCATAGGTCGTTTTTCTTGTAGTGAATGTCTAATAGAGTCTTGTGGGGAGACGTTCGTACTTATCTTCGAGAGGTTATGAGATATTTAGGAAATTTCAATTTCTTCATTGCTTTCATGATAAGTTGAATCAAATTGGTATCTGACCTTTGTTTCTTATTCTCTCACATATGGTGAGGACTCGTGCCCATCCAGCATGAGAAGAGGCACCGACAACTATACCTACAGTACGCGGTCATGATAGAGGTTATGATAGGGGCCGAGGTAGAGCCCGAGAAACTGCACCGACCAGGGGTGGGGCAAAAGGAGCCAACCAGGCTTGTACTGGATCAGTTTCCCCTAAGCCATATATTGAGCCTCAGGACGAGTTGCTTGATAAAGAGATGAGGCCAGCCCAGGATCAACCCAGATTTATAGATACTCCGGTTCTATAAGACATGTTAGTCAGGTTGTTGCGTGTGCTTGATCGATTTTCCCAGCAGGCGTGCATTTGACTACTTCGGGTGGGTTATACACTCGTGTGAGAGAGGGATAGACTCCTGAGTTTCGTACTTCTAGTGTTCAGCCAGCTATTATGTCAGCGCCTTATATTGATGAGGTATCGGCACCCAAGTTTAGTCCCCGACTGACTTTAGGGACAACTATAACCCGTGATGAGTGGAATATATGAGAGCACTTTTCTAACATGAAGTCTCATAACTTCTATGGACAACCCGATGAGGATTTATAAGAGTTTATTATGAGCAGCCATAAGAGGCTACACACATTGGGCATCATCGCATTATACAGAGTCTATTTTCTGGTCGTTCAGCTTAGGGGAGATGCAAAGCAGCGGTGGAGGGCGTATATTGATTTTCGACCAGTGTGGTCGCCTCTACTATCTTGGGTCAAGTTCTATCGGGTATTTCTAGAGAAATATATACCTCTTAGTTGGCATCTAAACATGCATGATAAGTTCTAGAGGATTGAGTAGAGGGGTTCGACAATTGTAGAGTATGAGACTCGCTTCCACGCCTTGTCTCGCTATGCAACACCATTACAACCTACAGAGGCAGATACAGTCATTTGTTTTGTGAGAGGGTTAATTATTCCTCTTTATTTGGCTACGCTATAGTTGGTAGCCTCTAGGGCTTCTTTCGAGGTAGTGGCTGAGCATGCTAGGATGGTTGAGTATATTAAGGGAAAGTTGCCCAGTCATGAGTGTAATAAGAGGATACATCGATATGGATAATATAATGGGTCTACTTCTCATGGGTTTGGACAATAGGCTAGATTACAACATTCGCAGTCTAATCGCCTGATTCACGAAGCCCTCCAGATTATAGACGGTACTTCTGCAGGTCAGAGCAGTTATAGCGGGGTCTAGTATTCTAGAGGTAGTCTCAGTATTCTGACTGTGATGGTCACTCAGGTTTTTCTATCTGTATTCATCAGGATTTAGTGGGCAGGACTTGTTACAGTTGTGGATAGGTTGGACATTTTAAGAGGGAGTGTCTCAGGCTTAGATTGGATGGATCCAAAACACCTAGGACCCCAGCATAACTATCTAGGGGTAGTGAATAGTCTAGCATAAGTGGTTCCCAGTTAGGCCATAATATCTATCAGACTAGTCATGGTAGATCTCAGACGAGTATATATGGGGCTTGTTCATGCCCAGGTGGATAGCAGGGCACTCAGTTCGATAGAAGATGCACCTACTATTATGTTTTCCCTGATAATGTAGAGGTTGAGACATCAAGTGCAATTATTACATGTATCATCTTAGTCTGTCATTAGCCAGCTTCAGTGTTATTTGATCTAAGGTCTATGTTCTCCTATATGTCTGCCTACTTTCCTTCTGATTTGGATATATAGTGTGATATGCTTGATATCCATATTTGTGTGTCTATACCAGTTGGTGATTTTGTGGTTGTAGATCGAGTATATTTGCTTTGTGTGGTTACTTTTATAGGTTATGATACTTGGGTAGACTTGTTCATATTAGACATGTTTGATTTTGATATTATCTTGGGGATGTATTAGTTATCACCGTACTATGCGATTCTGGACTGTCATGCCAAGACGGCTACTTTAGTGATGCTTGGTCTTCCGAGGTTAGAGTATAGGGATGCTTCCAGTCCTTCTCCTAAGAATATCATTTCTTTCATCCAGGCTAGAAAGTTGGTAGATATGGGTTGTTTGTAGTACCTAGCTCATATTTGGGATACAAGTGTGGAGACTCCTTTTCTGAAGTCAGTTTTGGTACTTAGTGAGTTTGTTGAGGTCTTTCCGTGGGATTTGCCGGGTATGCAGTCGGATAGAGATATTGATTTCTACATTGATCTAGAGTCGTGTACTCAACCCATTTCTATTCTTCTATGTCGTACAACTCCAGTACAGCTGAGAGATTTGAAGGAGAAAATTTAGTATCTATTGAGTAATGGTTTCATTCTACCTAGTGTGTCTCATTTAGGTGCTCATATGTTGCTCGTGAAGAAGAATGATGGCACCATGTGTATTGATTATAGGCAGCTGAATAAGGTAACCATCAGATACAAGTATTCAATCCCTCATATTGATGATCTGTTTGAATAGATTCAAGGTGTTTCTGTGTTTTAAAAATTTAATTTGAGGTTCGGGTATTATCATTTGAAGACTTAGGCCAACGATGTTCCAAACACGACTTTCCGGACTCGTTATGGGCACTACGATTTCTTGGTGATGTCATTTGGGATTACCAATGGCCCTGCAACATTCATATTGATGAATGAGCTATTTAAAGCCTTGTTTGAATTCGTTTCTGATTGTCTTTATTGATGATATTTTGATCTATTTGAAAAGTCGGGAGGACCACAAGAAGCATTTGAGGGTGGTTCTTGGGATATTGAAAGAGAAAAAATTGTATGCTAAGTTCTCAAAGTGTGAGTTTTAGCTCAAATCTGTAGCATTTTTTGGACATGTGGTGTTCAAGGAGGGTATTATAGTGGATCTAAAGAAGATAGAGGCAGTCAGGGATTGGCCTAGACCTACTTTAGTGACAGGGATTCAGAGCTTCGGGGATCTTGCTAGCTACTATCGTCGGTTCATTAAGTGATTCTCATCTATTTCTTCTTATTTGACATATTTGACTCAAAAGGAGGTTCCTTTCCAGTGGTCCAATGAGTGTGAGAAGAGCTTTCAAAAGCTCTAGTCACTTCTGACCACAACCCCAATTTTATCCCTTCCGACAAAGGGAAAGGACTTTACCATGTATTGTGCTACTTAGAGGATTGGTTTGGGCTATGTGTTGATTGCATGAGGGTAAGGTGATATCTTATGCATTGGGCAGTTGAAGGTGCACGAGAATAACTATTCTGTTCATAACTTAGAGTTGGCGGATGTTGTGTTTGCTCTGAAGATTTTGAGGCATTACCTTTAGGGAGTTCATTGTGAGGTGTATAATGATCACTACAATTTTCAACATGTGTTCAATCAAAGAGATTTTAATTCTGGATAGCATCTATGGATGGATTTGCTAAATGATTATGACATGACTATTTTGTACCATCCAGTAAAGGCCAATATGGTGGCGGATGCCTTGAGCAAAAAGGCAGTCAATATGGAGATTTTAGCTCGTTAGATTGTTTCTGAGCGTCCTTTGGTGTTGGAGGTTCAGTCTTTAGGCAACAATTTCATGATGTTTGATATTTCGAATATAGTTAGAATTTTGTCTTATGTTGAGGCGATGTCGTCTCTTTTGGAGTAGATTAAGACCCACCAGTATGATAATGTAAAGTTGTACAAAATTAAGGATAAAGTGATGAGCAGAGAAGCCAATGAGGTTGTGATTGTAGTGAGAGGGTGTTGAGGATAAAAGTAGAATGTGTCTTCCTCGAGTTAGTGATTTGACTGATTGATTATGGAGGAGGACCACAACCTTAGGTATTCAATTCATCCAGGTGCTACTAAGATGTATTGTGACTTGAAGTAACACTATTGGTGGGGTAGGATGAAGAGAGACATTGTTGAGTTCGTGTTTCAGTGTTAAAACTGTCAACAGGTCAAGTATGAGCACTAGCAACTCGGTGGGTATGCCCATTCCTAAGAAAAAGTGGGAGAGGATCGTTATAGATTTTGTTGTTGGGTTGCCCAAGAAATTGGGAAAATTTAATGGTATTTAGGTCATTGTTGATAGGTTGACCAAGTCCACACATTTCATTCTGGTCAAGATGATTTACGATTCTGAGAAGTTGGCTAAGTTTTATATTCATGAGATTGTCCATCTTTATGGTGTCCTATTTCTATCATTTCATAACGGGGTACTCAGTTTACTTAACATTTCTGGCGGACTTTTCAAAAGAAGTTAGGTACTCACTTGGATCTCAAAATAACATTTCACCCTCAGACCAACGGTTAGTTCGAGTGGACCTTTCAAGCATTGGAGAATATATTACAAGCCTACGTGATTTATTTTGGTAGTCATTAGGACCAGTTCTTTCCTTTGGCAGAGTTTGCGTACAACAATAGTTATCACTCTAGCATCGATATGGCACCATTTGAGGCTTTGTATCGCACGAAGTGTTATTCTAAGATTGGGCGGTTTGATGCATTCGAAGTTCAACCTTAGGGTACCGACTAGTTGACATACTCCTTAGAGAAGGTGAAGGTAATCCATGACAAGCTCCTAGCAGCTCAGATCAGGAAGAATGAGTATGCAGAATGGAAGGTCTAATAATATGGAGTTTATGGTTGGTGACAGGGTTCTATTAAAGGTCTCGCCCATGAAGGGTGTGATGAGATTGGACAAGAGAGAGAAGTTGAGTCTGAGGTATATCGAACCTTTTGAGATTCTTTAGAGGATTGCTGAGATGGCATATGAGTTGGCTCTACCACTAGGTCTTCACGTGTTCATCAGGTTTTCCATATGTATATGCTGAAGAAATAATGTACAGACGGTTCTTACATCATCTAGTGGGGCTCTATATTGCTTGATCAGAATTTGGAGTTCAAGGAGGAACTTGTGGTTATTTTGAACAGGCAAGTGAGAAAGTTGAGGCCTAAGGAGATAACTTCTGTGAATGTGTAATGGAAGGAATGTCCTGCTGAGGAGGTGACTTGGGAGACAGATTCCGACATGCGGAGCAGATATATTGACTTGTTTACTACTTCTAATATGTTTCCCTTTTTCTTTTTTCTCTGTTTGAGGATGATTGTTTGTTTAATTGGTATTTAATGTAACAACCCGTCCGGTCATTTTTATCCTAAGACCTTTATTTTACTATATTACCCTTTTCGTAGACTCTATGTAGGGTATGTGAGGTGAGGGGATAGATGGCACAGATCTCGAGACATACGAGAAACCCAAAATATAAATCTTAAAGTTAATTAGTTTAACTCAATGTTGACTTTCGAGTATATGGGTTCGTTTCCAGGTTCCGTTATTTCTGGTAGCTCCGAAATGTCATTTATAACTTAGTTGAGTATTGATTCGCTTCCCGAGATAATCAGATATACTTTGTGGTCTTATTTGTGAAATTTAGATATTAGATTATTTTGGGCAATTTCCTAGAAAAGTATGTCTTAGCTCGATTAAATGAAAAATCTGAGGGCACGAGTAAGTTTGTAGCACCATTTACCTTGGGATAGCATGTCTGGTTTGTGTCCGAAAGTTCTCGAAAGTGTTTCGGGTGGTTGGAGGAGGATTTCCATAGTTTTCCATTTTTGGGTTTTGGTGTCCGCACTAGCGGACTGTGTGGCTGCTTTTGCGAGCCTACCTTATGAAGGTTGGCTCACAGATACGAGCCCTATAGTTTTCTAGGTTCGGCCACTATAGATGTTTCCTCGCAGAGACGATGACTCCTCTGTGGTGATTCTCTCACACTAGTGGCTATGCGAGAATTTGTATGGTTCCATCTTAGCTGACTTTTCCATTGTGACGTGGTCAGCCCTACATGATTGGGTCCGTCGGTGTGGGAACGCTGTGTTAGAAAGATTCTTAAATGCCAAAAATCAATTCACTTTCCCTAAATATCATATCTCGATTGTTGAGTTTGTTTGGGAAGACATTCTTGGGAAATTCATTTGGATCATCTCTTAAGGCGTAACTTCACCCCTTATGATAATTGGTGTCTTTTAAATACAAGTTTGGACCTTATTTGGGAATAAGGGTTGTAGGTTTCTATGGAATATTAAGAGAGATAAACATTTCATTTGTGAATGAATTATGTATTATATAATCATGATTTCATGAATAAGTGTTGATTAATGTTAGGTGACCATGTTGTATTAATTAATTTGGAATTGAAGCCTTCGTTTAGATTGGGGGTGTTTCATACAAACTATAAGATATCAATTCAAAGGCCATGCAGGAAGGGCATCATCAACTTCTTCATCCGAGTCATTTCCATCTTCACCCCGCAATTCCTTCAGAGACAACTCAGCTTTATGCAGATCAACCTTTGTGTCAAGAAGATCTGTAGGGATGTCCATTTATGGCTTGCTGACCTCCTCGAATGTATCCCTATGAGTCTTCAAGATGGAAAAATTTCTGTGGATTTCACCTTTGACATCTGGTCTGAAGCTCAGTAATGGCATTTTCAGAGGAAATAAATTGTTCCCGAGTTATTGCCAAGTAAACCTCCAATCTAGCCGTCTTTTCCTTAAGATTCACATACAAGGAAGTGAGTATCTGAAATGAATTATTTGAGTCCCTTAGTGAGTCAGTAGCATCCTGCAAGAACAATTGGAGAAAGGCTTGAAGGGAGTTAGAGTCCCGAATCTCAACTCAAAGACTTTCTACCTCGGCTCTTAAGTGTTAATTTTCTTCTGACAATTTCTTTTCTTCCTGTGAGGGGGCTATCGCTTTATCCAAATCCATAGTTGAAAGAGCAATGGCATGCCCATAAACAAGAAGGAGTGTGTCAATGGCATGCCCCTAAACAAGAAGGAGCGTGTCAGCAAGAAGTTAGGTTTGCAAAAAAACTTAAAGAGAAAACGAGGGTTTACCTGAAGAAGTAAATCCACTAAGTAAGAAAGGAGAGCCTCCATGGTAGTATTCGGGCACTTACGGGGGGAAGAAGCAGATGTCCCGACTTCAGTATCAGAGGGATAGAGCTTTCCTTGTGGGAATTATGTGTATGGACTGACGTTTCATTGTCATGAGTCTCAGACGGGAGGTTTCCGACATTATCATTTTTCTCGATTGCGTTATCCTCATCTTCAATATGGATAAATCCTTCTTGCACTTCTTTCCAGATCTCCGTGAGTCAGCAGGGGGTTCTCAATCTAGAGCCAATTCTCGCTGGAATCTCGGTGGTCCCATCCTGAGTCTTTCATTTCTGAATGCTTGAGGCTAACTGAATTATATTGGATAGGGCGGCTACACGAGAAGGCACCTTCTGAGTGGAAGTTTTTCTCACTAGGAGTCATGTAGGAAATACAAAGGCGAAGAGAAGGAGTCTTTAAGAATGTTTCAGGTTTATCTTACCATGGTATTTTCCTTTCCACCACTCGGAGGTTATGCTTCCAAATCCATGTGGTGTTGAGAGATGAACGGAGGAGGTAGACCACTCATTCAAAGATCCCCACGATCAATTACGGTTCAATGGGGATGGTTGCGAAATAAAAACATTTGTGCATGAAAAACAAGGTTTCACATTTTTGAAAAAAAAAAGTGGATGGGGTAGTGATCGATAAAACCAACGAGTGTCGTTCCATATTTTTGGGAAAAGTTTAGAGGCTGGCTGATAAACTTGATTGGTTCGGATCATTACAAATCTAGTCAGCCACCCTTGGTCAAAGTTATCCTCAGCATTGACAAGGCTTCAGTTTCCACTGGGGTATAAATAAATAATTCCACCACAGAATAATCGAGGATAGTAAAAAAGGAAAAGATGGTCAATGGTGAATGACACGTTAGCACGATCTGTCAGCATCTGAATGCAATATACTAGTCTCCAAATCTGAAGGGTGACCTGCCCCATGCATACCTAATATCGACGACAGATATCCTCGATAATCTTCAGAACTAGGAGGCAAAAACTGATGGTAAAAGGATACCTATGGACCATCAAAAATCCTTCCACGTGATGGTTCATTTAGATGTTAGACTGGTGATTTTAACATCAATGTTGGAATCAAAATGGTGACTTCTGGTAGAATGTCCACAGTTATCAGGGATTCTATTTCTTCTACTGACTCAAAGTGTTCTTTAATGCAGAAATCTCCTTAATAATAGAATCCTACAGGGAGAATTTTTGTAGCAAGAGAATTCAAATCAATCTCGCGGCTCTTGGGAGAAGTCCGATCTTATCCTGGACGATGGCTCGGAGGAGAGTCATCATTGTTTTTTTTTCTACTAAGAAGGGGAAGGTCTGGAGGTTGAAATTATGGTTAAAGAGAATCGAAAATGGGTAAGGGATCCATGAAGGGCTTTTACTCTTGAGAAAGGAAAGGAATTTTGGTTGAATATTCAAGGAATAAAAAGGTAATGATCTGGAAACGAAAGGACGTCGCTCATCATGATCGTGCAACTTTACGTCAATCAGTATGATTAGATATTTGCTGCCATTTCAGAAGCATTAAATAGGGTTGTGACATTTGATGTTTGTAATCGGGTCATCATTGTATTTCAGTTTTCCCCCAAGGGTTAGGGTTTCCGATTTGTTTAGTAATCAAATCCACTTCCTCGATGCAAAAGAGACACGCTCGAAAAGTGTGGATACTATCTGTATAGGGAAAAAATTGTATTATATAGATGGACGAATTATGTTATGACACATGGCATGAAGAGAAGAGTCGAATCCAAGTAAGCTTTTGGTACGACATGCAACACTGAAATTGCATCGGGGGTATCAAAGAGTCATAAGTACCGAAAAGTAGGAATATCAGGGGACCAGTTCGAATTCCAACGGACAGCCGTTACTTGTTTGACTATACACCTTCCAAGAGTACATTAATGGCATTTATGAAGATACTAATTGTCCAATTATTACAACATTCATGTATTGATATTATTATGGGCATGATTCATGAAATGTGTATCCATAAGTCCAAGTATAAATAGGATCAATTGTAAAGGCATCATATTCAAGATATTACAACATTACTTTTTGATTCATACTATGTCTCAATACTTGTGCTTTGATATTGGCTGAAAACATCTAGTCCGAAGGCCTCGTCAGAAAGCTTCTTTTAGGATCATGCTAACTATATTCTTATTTATTATTTATTATTTATTATTTATTATTTATTATTTATTATTTATTATTTATCTGCTAATATGTTTACTAATCTAGTCACTTGAGACTCACATGTCCTTAACCACGTACACAAATTCAACAATACCGATTTACTGGTAAATAACATATTTAGTAAATTCCTCAATACATATATATGGGTTGGACCAAAGAAACCCGCTTGAGTTGTATCCCACTAAAACCTATATCGATCAAAGACCGGGATATCATGTTGAAAATGATATATAGTCTGAACATAACCTACTAGTGCAAACACGAACTATCTTGGCTAATGATTTTACATTTTCAATTGAATTTTGGGAAGAATTTTTATTAGGATTGCTCATTATTGGAATTCATAATCCACGGTTTCCTTTCTTAGTCTACTTGTTTAAAGTAAAAGTACAACACATTTCTTTGCAATAGAAAATGAAACTCAAAATGTTTGCATCGATCAGCCACCATTTGTTGTTGTTGCACCATCTCTTTTTCATCAAGGAAATGTCAAATACAAATGCTAAATTTAGATCAACAAAGTTTCAATTCAACTTCAACTTTTGGCTTGATGGGGTCACTGTGTAAGGCACTGAGATATGTTTCAATAACAAAATCTGAATGATATTGGTCAAGTACTGAAGACATTTTGAAATGTTAAAATTGTTAAGATGTTCCTTCTTAATTATAAATTCTAAATTGCATATTTGACAATTAAAGAAGTAACAAACTCCTTTCCTAGTGAGAATGCAGTAAAATCACCAAAACATCAGATAAACCAAATCGCGAAGCAAGAATAGTGAATTGTTGTGCAGCAACACATAGAGGTGGATTCAATATTTTAAGTTTATATCTTCTGAATTTATAATTTTTGTTACTAAGTTCTGATGAACTCAATAACGTTAACCTATATCCATCCTAGCTGTAGGGAGTGGATATATAACTTGCTCCAAGCGGTGTCACAGAACACCATATTGTCCAAATTTCTTAATAGCCAGATACATATATATAGACAATAAACAAAACAATAGTGGGTATGAATATAAAAATATTATGATGATTTATGAATTTGTTCATTCTTTAAATATTGACACCACTTAAAAAAAACTCTTGCATATGTCACCGCCTATCAGTACACCCTCCCCCACCTCGAGTAAAAAATCCCTAAAATAGAGAAAAGGGATCTATACGTGATGTGATCAATCAAATATCAATGCAGAAAACTTTGGAGAACTAGAAAGTATTTCAATATGGTAATACACATATATAAGCAAATAGATCGAGAAAACTTAATTCATTATCAGATCCCCCATTTACTACTACCACATTGGCCTTGCCCGACTTATAAAAGTGGTTATGTCATAATTCCTGACCAATTCCATCCATCTACATTGTCTTGAACTCAAGTCCCTTTTACCTAACACATGTTGGAGACTACGATTGATCGTGAACGCCTCTTTATTGACTCCGTAAAGGTAATATCTCTAAATCTTAGCGAACACTGCCGTTATCAACTCCAAGTCATGATTGGGGTAGTTTCTCTCGTGAACCTTCAACTGTCTTAAAGCGTATGCTATAGGTAGTCAGGCGTAATTGATATTGGAGGTGCATCCTGGCTAAGAGTATGGTGAGATTTGATATTTTAAAACTAGGCAAGGTTATGTCTTTTGTGGAGACGAGATCATCGTTTATGAAGAAAATTAAGACTTAAAAGTTCAAAAATGTGAATTTATGCAAGATTCGAGATAAGATGTTAAAGAGGAAGGCCAAGAAAGTGATTCTTGATGATGATGGGGTTTTAAGCATAAAGGGGCGTGTTTTTGTATCCTGATTTGGTGGATTGACCAAGTTGATTATGGAATAGGCTCACAGTTTGAGGTATTTCATCCATCCTAGTGCTATTAAGATGTATCATTACTTGAGGCAACACTATTGGTGGTGTAGCACGAAGAAGGACATAGTTGAGCATATGTTTTAGTGCTTGAATTGCCAACAGGTGAAATATGAACAGAAACAAGGAGGTATGACTCAGATGATGTTTATACCTTACTATGGACTTCGTGGTAAAGTTCCTTGAACAAGGTGAAGATAATTCAAGATAGGCTCCTCGCGGCTCAGAGTAGACAAATAAGTTATGCGGATTGGAAAATTCACGATGTTGAGTTCATGATTGGTGATCAAGTTTTGTTGAAGATTTTTCCCATGAAAGGTTTAATGATGTTTGGGAAAAAGGGCAAGTTAATCCCGAGGTTTATTTGCTCATTTGAGATTATTTGAAGTATTGATGAGGTAACTTATAAGTTAGAATTACCACTAGGGTCATCGGGTGTTCATCACATATTTCATGTTTCTAAGTAGAAAAAGTATCATTCAGACGGGTCCTTTATAAACCAATTGGACTCTATGCATTTTGATAAAAATCTTACATTCGAGGAAGAGCCAATGGCAATTATTGAAAGACGAGTCGCAAAGTTGAGATAAGGGGAAATAGCTTCAGTAAAGGTACAGCAGAAACACTGTTTGATCGAGGAGGCTACTTGGGAGATCTAGACGGTTATGCAAAGCAGATACTTGTAGTTGGTCATCAATTCAAGTACCTTTTTTTACTTCTTTACTGTTCGAGGATGAACGATTGTTTAATTAGTATCTGATGTAACGACTCATTTGATAGTTTTGTGATTTTTAGATCTTTTTCCAAAAATGACCCTTCCTGTAGCTTTGGATCATTATTTGTTTCTTTTGGGGTTGGATGGAATGACTCCCAATGAGATTGGATGAGAAACGGAGAAGATTTAAGTTTTAAAATTTTGAAGTTCTAAGTTTGATCAAAACTTGAATATTGGGTAAAAACATATCATAAATCAAATTTCAACACTCTCATGAGGCTCGAAACATGATTTATAACTTAGTTGGATACTTGGTTCGCGTTCCGAGGATTCGGGATAGTTTAGATATTTGATTGCAAAGTTTGAGTTTTTTAGAAAGTTAGAGCTATTTTATGGAAAATGTGCCTTACTGATGTCATATCGGTGCATTGAGTACGGAGCAACTTTACAATGTCATTTACACTCAAGTTACACTTTTTGTTTGTATTTGGGGGTTCCAAACGATTTTGGGATGTTGGATCAGAAATTTTGAGAACTGCACTTTGGTTTTAGTTGTTTTGGTGTGACCACATCTGTGGATTTTTTGTCTCACATATGCTTAGTGGGCCACAGATGTGAGAGTGTCCTGAGGGGTAGGTTTGTGAGCCTGCAAAGGAAAGGTCGCAGGGGCGAATATGCACCTGCGCTTGGGTGTCCGAACCCGCCGACATTTGTCTTTTGAGTGAGGCTCGCATCTGCGCATGCCACTGGATAGAGCTCATTTATTTTTCAACTTCGAGCTTATTCATTTAGTCATATGTTGAGTTAGAGAACTTGGTTGGAGGTGATTGCAAATGCTAGGTCTTCAATTCTTTGTGGGGGGTAATATACTAGTCTCTATTTTGAAATTTCCCATTGACTTAATTTTCCGTTTAGCTTTGTTTTCATGTTGGGTTGGTGGAAAATTGATGATGTTATCTCTAAGTTGAGTATAAGGAAAAAGATGAAATTGAGGACCAAGATCGTGAATTTTTGAATAGATTTTTTGAATTTGAAATCCTTAGGCTTAAGGTGAAACTATTTAAAAGAAAATTCTAATTTCATCGACATGAGTCCGGGTCAGTTTTTGACCCGAACCTTATATTGTCGATATGGGTATCTTCTGACTCGTGTGTTAATGTAGACTACATATTTGATAGATTTAGATCATCCATAGGTACTCCAGAAGGTGAAGGCTTGGATTGGATTATTCCTGGATCCTGCTATGCTTTCGAGGTTGGTTATGGCTTACTCTTTAGACTCTACTTAGAGCACGTATATATTGTAAAAATACTGAAGGGGTTGAGGGCTTGAAATGGAGTCACATAATTGTGACTAAGATGAGCACTTGTGTAGGTACACAGAAAAGATATTCAGTGTAATTGTATGTGTATTGTACGGTGATAGTTATTAAATTGTTAGCGTTTGATACACAGAAAAGATATAGTTGTGTGTTAGTAGATAAAATTATGACTTCTATGTGCTATGTGCATCATTTCTTACATGATAAGAGTGAAGTTCTCATAGTCGAACGATTAAGTAGGGTAGTATAGTGAGGTTCTCACAGTCCAACAGTACAGTGACAAAAGTCACAGTTCGATGTGAAATGGCCTCGGGCAGTATAGCGACAGGTATATGGATCCCGCGAGTTATACATGGATCATGACTATACGACATGGCCTATAGCATGTGTGCACCGGGTATATTATATAAGAATGCATTGCATTCATTCATGCTTCTACTTGTTCCTACTTGAATAAATGCCTACATGTCATGAAACATGATTTCTCTTGCCATAATATGGATGTATAAATGCACCAATTGAATATGTGTTGTGTTCAGCCTTTATCTGCTATATGTGTTGTCTCTTTCATTGTATGTGTATTATACTTACAGAGTACTGACAGTTTGTACTTATACTACACTTGATGCACTTTGAGCAAATACATGCCCTTCTTCCATTTTTAGGTACACTATCTGTAACGTCTCGTAATTTTGGGCGATAATTGAAGTACGAAAATGAATAAAATAGACCCGAGTGTTTGAATTTTTTTTATATTTACATATGCTAATAAGAAAATTAGTACACATGAATGTGATCCCGAAATAATTTTGGATACAACAAGTGTGACGATGAGAGTTGGAAATAATTTTGGTATATTCTTAACAAGGTAATGGACTAGTGTCATATTATAGAAATTATGACATTGAGTATATGAAGATTTTATAAATCATTCGGATTTAAAATGAAGTGGGATCTAGAATTAATTGTGTGTGTAATTGATTAATTATGGGATGAAGGAAGTAGTGGATAATCCACGTGTAACGTGAATATGAAACCACAAAAGTGTTAGGGTCATGCATTTAGGTGTAGGTGTCGTGAGTTAAACAATTGGTGGGGTAGAAGTGTCCTTAAATAGTTAACAGGAGCTAACCAACATATTGTCGATTTAGCTAGTAGTATCAGTATCCAATACCCTCCACACATTCATCATATAACCTTATCTTCATCTCTTTACACAAAGTCCCATCAAATTCCCATTTTTCATATTTTCTTTCATAAATGTAATATTCACTTTTACTATCCCTTTTGCTTCACTGTAACAAATGGCTACCAAATTTGGGTTCACTGTAACAACAAGCATTAACTATTTCATGCACCTTTTAGAATAAGAAAAAACCCAATCCTTTTATATCTTATAATGATTCTTTATGAGGTGTTTTGAAGGTTGAATTGATTAATTTTGGTAGAAGGAAGTTATATGTTCGACGTAGGCTATTTGTTCTCTCTCTCCTAAGGCCACTATTGATTAAAGGTATGTTAAATCAAATCATTTATTTCTTTTGGCATGTTCTATGTATGAAATATAACCGTGATATGACTTCATAATTTATACTACTCTTAGAAGTTAAGGAATATTCATGTTATTGATTCAAATGCTGAAAGCATGTCTAATTATTTCTAAGTTCTTAATAAGGCATATGAAAAAGATAATAATGATATTCATAGTGTCATCAAGGTACAAAGGTAATATGTCACCCGTTGAGGTTGGAATATGGTGTTACCATTTATGCATTTCATTTGCATATTACCTTGGACCACTTGTGCTGCGCACATTTGTTAAGTCCATTTTAGGACTGTTTTAGATTATGTTTTAGGATGTCTTTTATGTGTTTTTAGTTGTTTTATACTGTGTTATGTGTTTTGTTTCGTGTTTTCAGGTCATAAGCGATTCAAAATGAATATGGCAAATTTAAGCAGAAATGAGCTGATTTGGAGAATAAAAATGCACGATCAGGGCCCCGACAATCAAGCAAAGGAGTCCAGGGAGAATAGAAGAAATCCGGCGGAAATCAGGATGAAAAATGATCAAGAGTCACGGCGCCAAGGAGCAAGGATCGCGGCTATGCTGAGCCGCGACACTGGACCAGGAGCCAAGGCGCCTGAAAGGCAGTAGCTGGAAAGAATAAATCATCGTTGAAGGCGCCGCGACTCCTGAAACCTAAGTCGCGGCGCCGTTTGTCCCGTAGCTCCAAAATGATTTTCTGCCTATTTAGCGCCGCGGCGCTTGGCTGAAGAGTCGCAGCGCCGATGCGTATTTTTGCGGAAAAAGGTCGATTTTTAAAAGGGGAAAATAGTCCAAAATGGGATTCGATTGTGATTTATTAGCCCTAGGGATTATTCTATTGAGGGAATACACTTTGGAGCAGAGAACGGAGGCGATAACACCATTAGAGACATCTAGAGACACCTACTGTTCAAGTTCTTTTCTTTTTCCTTACTTTAATTCAGTTTATGCTGAAGACAATTAGTGTCTTAGCATGACAATGTCTAGGAGCTAATTTCTTTATTAGGGTTTTCCATCGAATCAAATTGAATCTTTTTTCATAAGTTAATGCGTTGTTAGTGATTTCGTCTTCATATGTTAAGATCTATTCAACTTGTATTGAATGTATGATAATTAACCGGCCATTAATTATCATAACTTATATGATTTCAAATCGAGATCTGAAAATGGAGATTTGAATATGATATAGTTGATTAGACATAGGTTAAAATTGCAGACGAAAGTACCCCGATACTTGTGTAGTGTTTAAGGTTATTGTTCTTAATACTCCTGGTAAAATCTATCATAGAATATTTCTGCATAAGGTTGAGTTTTTATATTTCTTAACCGGAATATAGAACATGTTCGTTAACCTGCTATCTTAATAAGAAGAAGAATTATTAATCTTGCATTAACAAGTTAAAGGGTGGATAGTTGAGGAGGAAGCCCTAATTCCTTTCATAACTATTTTAACCCAAAGTATTATCATTTTAGTTTATTTTCTGCACTTAACTTTAATTGTAGTTCTTAGTTAAAAATCCAAACAAAATTATGGTTATCAAATAGAAACCAAAGATTAGTTATTCGGTACTTGATAAATCAGTCTGTGTGGACGATACTTAGTCTTACCAAGATTTATTACTTAAGCGATACGTACACTTGCGTAAGCACAAAAATATTGTGTACAAGTTTTTGGCGCCGTTGCCGGGGACTAGCGTGTCACGACCCAACCTGACAGGCCGCGACCCGATTCCCTACCTGGGAATCCTTATACCCACCTGTCACATATAATCACACGGATACCAAGGATAATGTAAACATCGGTAATAAACCTGTCTCTCGATGAGTCACAGCTAATTCATATAACAAAATAGGCAAGCCGACAAGGCCACCACTGTACATAGAGATATCCAAAACGAATCACAACCGTACACATATCCAAATACACATCTACCACCCACACCTGTCTACAGACCTCTAAGAATACGATAATGAAATAAGACGGGACAGGGCACGTCGTGCCCCTAAATTTGCATAAGTCCCAAAATAAGGTTCTGTATCAAAATGACTATGCTCCGAATCAATGGAGCTCTCCGAACAGATGAACATGAATCCTAGACTGGAGGATCACCAAACTGAGAACCTGTACCTGCGAGCATGAACGCAGGGGTCGACGTAAATAATGCATCGAGTATGTAAAACATGAAATCGTAGAAGATCATAACTGACCAAAAGATGTCAGGAGACAAGTATAATAATCAAAATACCAATACAACTGTGCCATATAAAAATGAGAGTCAACTGTGCGTTATAAAAATGAGAGTCATATCAAAATCATGGATGATTGTCCATAGAATCATCATGTCTATATACATATAACGTGTCCCGGCCCTCTAGTGAGGGACTCGGTGGAATCATCATAGTCATGGATGCCTATCCATATAACGTATCCCGGCCCATTCTGGGACTCGGTGAGCTCATCATCATCATGGATGACTGTCCATGGAATAATCATATATATACATATAACGTATCCCGACCCATTCTGGGACTCGATAGAACAATGCAAGGTTGTGCACGAACATGGACCGGCCCGAGACTCGGTGAAATGATATAATCACATCAGGCACGAATAGAGTATCATGAGAAACCATATGCAGATTAAATCAACATTTGACTCTCAATGGATTAAATAAAAGACACTATCATATCATGTATCATTTTAAATCATCATTTGAAAAATCAAAGGCATTATCATATCACATATCATTTGGAATTAAGATTCAATAAAATCATGTATGTCCGCCGTCGTACACTCATTTTATATAAGTCATGCCAAAAGAATAAAGGATAGTTTCACTTACTTTATTGTCGAAATAACCAACTCTATAACTACAACTCGTCTCGATTAGCACTTCAACCTATAACAATAGTAATTCGTTCGTCAACTCTATGATTTCTAGCGTAAGTTATATCGAATGACGACTCTCTTTTCTATAGAAATTTGGGCAGCACTTTTCTTATTTATATACACATACACAACTTACAAACAAAGCCAACAATACCAATAACAAGATGCAACTTAAAGATATAACCAAAACAATCCTAAATACTCCTTATACGCCCTCATAATACATTCCTTCTCTTTACGTTCATGGACGACAACAACCAAGGTGATTTACACCTATTTATCTTGTTAATTCAGCCCCTTAAACCACATTAAAACATCCTTTAAAACAGTCCATCAATTCTAGCAACAACAACAAGAGTGCAAGTTTTATAGTTTGCAACATAACACCTTTTTTACACCTTAATTTCTTTAAGACATACATTAGTAATTACCACAACATATATACATGTTTATAACTTATATTTCCAGCATTCTTACTTCAACAAAACAACCTTTAAAATGAGACAACCACGTCCAACAATTTCATGGAAGTCTCGGCCAACAACAACATAATTTCCCAACTCTTCTCTTAATTTCTTAAAATCCAATTTCATATTTCAACACTTCCATATAACTAATTACAACTTTAAATATCAATGTTTCTTTTCAATTCAACATGCAATTAGTGACAATAATAACAACAATAATCAAATCCAAGGTATATCAAAGCAGTCCCTAAAAATCGATAATAGTCATTCCAATTGGCTTAACAACATCAACAACAATCACATGCAATCTCTTATTTCCAATTCTTCTTTAACATGAGTTTAACTCTTAACTACAACATCATTTAATCTTCCAAATACTCTATGAAAAGAAGAATTCTTACCTTAATTTTTGCTCAAAACGGTCCCTATATTTCGCTGCTCCACTTCCTTTTGCACCATTTTTCACCATTTCTTCAACTTATATTTACATGCATGTATTCTACAAGTTTGAGACCATCTTGCTTACTTGTTTTTCTTTCAAAAAAAGTTCATCTTTCAAGCTACAATTTCCTTGGACAGTTTTGGTCCCAGCACTACCCAAAAGCAGTGGGTAAGAAGTTTACCATGGCCTAGAACTTTAGTAGAAGAGTTTATTCTTGAAAGGGGAGTTGTTTGGTCTTTTCTTAGCTATGGAGGATGAGGTAAAATCTGTTTTGGGAGGGGGAGAGAATGGAAGATGAGAGAGGGGTGTTGTTCGAATGAGGGGGTGGAAATGGGAATATGTGAGCTGAAAATGGGGTTTAAACCAATGCATGTTAGTGGTATTTCCACTTGGAGGGCACAAGGTGCCATTTGTCTTCCACTAATCCCCACTTATCCTTCTTGCTACTAAAAATTAGTGTCATACTTAGTTAAAAATCTGAAATTTTTGAATAGACCCTCTATTCTCAATGTCAACACATTTTTTTATAATACAACATTAATCCAAAACCCCATTGAGAAAGTTCAACTACTAGTATTAATTCTCGTCGCCACATATGTTATATCCAAAATTATTCCGTATTTGCATATGTAAATATGCTTTATATCCAATATTCGAATCTTACTTCCTTAATGACGTTCTTAATTACTGCCTTAAAACTACTAGGTGTAACATCCTTCCCCCCTTAGAAACATTCGTCCTCGAATGTTCATCATAGGTCCCATGCTATAAAAAATTTGGCAGAGTCTCCCCTATAACTCTACCTATCAACCTATATTCAGCAAACCCAAAGATTCCTCACAGGGCCACAATATATCATATGTATTATTCCACCAATCAATAAAATTAAGTAAGGAGTCGAATTACATGTAGGCATAAGGAACAAGTGAGGATACTTCTTCTTCATTTCGTCTTTCGCTTCCCAAGTCCTCTCTTCTCTATTGTTGCTTTGCCATAATACATTGACGGAAGACATATCCTTAGTACGTAACCTTCTCACCTGACGATCAAGTATCGCTATGGGGCTATCCTCATAAAATAACTCCTTAGTCACATGAACATCATCTACAGGGAATACTCTAGAAGTATCACTAATACACTTTCACAGCATCGATATATGAAAAACTGGATGTACCGCTTCCAAATCAGATGGTAAATCCAACTTATAGGAAACATTGCCTACTCTACGAATAATCTGGTAAGGTCCAATGTACCTCGGGCTAAGCTTCCCCTTCTTACCGAATCTCATCACACCGCCGTGGTGGCGCGACACCTTCGTAAATACCCAATCACGAAACTCTAAGTGTCGATTCTATGCATCGACTTACATGCCGACTGGGCTGCTAATAATCTCTCCTGCATAAGCTTCACCTTATCCACAACTTTCTGAACTATGTCTGGGCCGATGAACTTAGTCTCGCCTATGTCAAACCAACCAATAGGTGACCTGCACTTCCTCCCATACAAAGCCTCGTACGGTGTCATTTGGATACTAGAATGGTAGCTATTATTATAAGCAAACTCAATGGGTGGTAAATGATCATCCCAGCTACCTCTGAAGTCCATAATACAAGCCCGCAACATATCCTCTAGTGTCTGAATAGTACGCTCAGCCTGCCCATCAGTCTGAGGATGAAATGATGTGTTAAGACTCACATGTGTTTCCAATCCCTTCTGGAACGATCTCCAAAAGTTAGCTGTAAACTGAGCTCTTCTGTCTGATATAATAGATGTGGGAACCCCATGAAGTATCACTATCTCCCTGATGTACAATCTCACATAGTCTTCAGCTGAATAAGTAGTCCTTAAGGGAAGAAAATGGGCTGATTTCGTCAGCCTATTCACAATAACCCATATAGAGTCACACTTTTGCTGAGTGCGAGGTAAGCCTGTAATGAAGTCCATATTAATCACTTCTCATTTCCAAGTTGGGATCTCTATCTCCTGTAGCAATCCACCAGGCTTCTGATGCTCGACCTTAACCTGTCGACAATTCGGGCACTGAGCAACAAACTCTGTTATGTCCTTTTTCATGTCATCCCACCAATACAAGAATCTAAGGTCATGATACATCTTTGTTGACCCTGGATGAACAGAATAACGGGCATTGTGTGCCTCTCCCATAACCTGCCGTCGTAGCCCTACAATATCTGGTACACATAATCTACCATCATATCGTAGCACTCCATCAGGTGTAACCTCAAACGGATTCTTCTCCTCTCGAGGAGTTATATCTCTATATTGTGCCAGAAAAGGATCCTCATACTGGTGTCTCTTTACCTCTTCTATGATATAGGACTCAACAACTCCTCGAACGACAACGCCACTATCTCCAGAATCAGCCAAACGGACTCCAAGACTAGCTAGCTGGTATATCTCATGAACCATCTCTTTTTTGTCTAGCCACACATCCGTCAAGCTACCCATAGATCTACGGCTAAGAGCATCTGCCACAACATTTGCTTTCCCTGGATGGCATAAAATATCAATATCATAATCCTTTAGCAACTCTAGCCACCGTCTCTGCCGTAAGTTCAGCTCTTTCTGCTTAAAGATATATTGGAGACTCTTGTGATCCGTATAAATATCAACATGAACTCCATACAAATAATGCCTCCATATCTTTAAGGCATGAATAACCGTTGCTAACTGCAGATCATGAGTAGGATAATTCTTCTCGTGCTTCCTGAGCTGTCGGAAGGCATAAGTTATAACTCTGCCATGCTGCATCAACACACAACCTATCCCAACACAAGAAGCATCACAATAAATAACGTAAATATCTAGTCCCTCAGGAAGAGTCAGAATTGGAGTCGTAGTCAACTTATCTTTCAACAATTGGAAGTTGTGCTTACAAGCATCCGTCCACTGGAACTTAGCTTCCTTCTGAGTTAGCCTTGTTAAAGGCACTGTAATCGAGGCAAACTTCTCTACGAACCTCCTGTAATATCTTGCAAGCCCCAGAAAATTGCGTACCTCATTAGGCATCGTAGGTCTGGGCCAAGTCTTAACTGTCTCAATCTTTTGTGTATCTACCCGAATATCATCAGCTCCAATAATGTGCCCCAAGAATGCCACTGAAGTCAACCAAAATTCACACTTACAGAATTTGGCATACAACTTCTGGTGCTGGAGCACCCTAAGTACCGCCCTCAAGTGATATGCATGCTCCTCTTCTGATCGTGAATAAACCAGAATATCATCAATGAATACAATAAAAAACATATCCAGGAATAGCTTGAACATTCAGTTCATCAAATCCATAAACACTGTTGGAGCATTGGTCAGCCCAAAAGATATCACTCTAAACTCATAATGTCCGTATCGGGTCCTGGATGTTGTCTTCAGAATATCTGTCTCTCTTACCCGCACCTAATGATAACCTGACCGCAAGTCTATCTTTGAAAAACACTTAGCACATTGCAACTGGTCAAATAGATCATCAATCCTGGGGAGGGGATATCTGTTCTTAATTGTTACATTATTCAGCTGTCTATAATCAATACACATCCGCAGCGATCCATCTTTCTTCCTCACAAACAACACCAGTGCTCACCAAGGTGATGTACTAGGCCTGATGAAGCCTTTTTCCAACAAGTCCCTCAGTTGTTCCTTCAATTCCTTCAACTCTGCAGGTGTCATTTTATAGGGAGAATTGGGTATCTGGCAATACATCTATAGTGAACTCTATCTCCCATTCTGGAGGAAGACCTGAAAGATCATCTGGGAACTCATTAACTACCGGGACTGACCAAAGAGTCGGTACATCTACTTCTACATCATGCACTCGATCTGAATGATAAATATAACCTTTTCTAACCATCTTTCTTGCCTTGAGGTATGAAATGAACTTACCCCTCGGCGATTTTGTATTCCCTCTCCACTCTATAATTGGTTCGCCTGGAAACTGAAATCGAACCATCCTTTTCTCTACAATCGACCTTAGCTTAATTAGAAGTCAACCAATTCATACCCATAATGACATCAAAGTCAGTCATGTCTAACTCTATCAAATCTGCTATGGTATGATGACTATATATAACCACCGAACAATTCCTAAATACTCTATTAGTTATGACAGAATCTCCTACCGGTGTAGCCACCTCAAATGGTTTTATCAACTCAGGTTCTATTCCAATTCTACTAGCAACAAAGGGGGATATATATGATAAGGTGGAACCTGGATCTATCAATGCATATACGTCTCAGGAAAAAAAAGATTGATAATATACCTGTAACCACATTTGGTGACTCCTCCTGATCCTACCTACTAGCCAAGGCATATATGCGGTTCGAATGACCGCTAGCACTTAAAACTCCGCCACGACCTCTACCATGGCTTGCTGGCATGTGAGCACTCCGCCCTTCAGGGCGCATAGCTATAGAAGAAGATGAATCAGCAACCGGTCCAGTAGGCTGAGCCATACCACATGTATCCCTTCTAAAAGGACGCTCTCTCATCACATGGCCTTGACGACCGCAATAAAAACAAGCACCTGTAGCAAAACAGCATTTCCCAGAATGGGACCTACTACACTGAGAACACTGAGGCAAAGGTGGCCTCGACTGACTAGAAACCCCACTCATCTGTGAACCTGAAGTCCTGGAGCTCTGACCATCTCCTGAATACCCTGTGCGGTCCAATATCCTACCTGGGAACTGTGGGGGTGCACTCTGTACTGGCTGGGAATAATATCTAACATGCTGCTGAGGCTGCCCGCCTTGAAACCTACCAGTATATTCAACCGTCCAAGCCCTCTTATGCTGACCTCTGTCGTGGTCCCTATCTAGCTGACACCCACTGTGTCGGTCCTCTACCCCCTGTGCATATGCCTGTATCGGGGCAATATCCATACCGGGCTGAAGAACCACTGCCAAACAACCATCAGTCAAATAGCGATCTAGTCCCATCACATAATGGTGCACTCTACTTACGAAGTCACGAATCCTCAGACTATCAGATCTATAGCCAAGTTCTAGTCCATGGATGCGAGTCTGTCCTTCTGCTAATCTGATCAGCAAATGAGCTACATCTCTCACGGCCCTATCTTCCGCCCCTGGCTGAGGAGCTGGAGGCTCAGGTGATAGGACCTCGGGAGCTGGTGATATTGCCCCATGAACTGGAGCCTCTGGAGGTGGCGGTGTAGCAGAACTCGCCGACTGGAGTACAATCTCGGGCGTAGACTAGGCACGAGCCCTAGTAACTCTCGGGATCTGACTAGTATCTCCCGTTACTGATTTGCCCTTCTGGGCCACTGTCGCTTTCTCTAGAGGCATAGTTGTAAACACAATAACTCGTCAGAGAAGTATTATCCTAATAACATAACTCTATCGCACCATCTTAGAGTAAGAAGAAAAGATGACATCCTAAATGTCCGGCAGCCTCCTGCGTATAAGTATGGTGCACAACATACTCATACACAAGACTCTACTAGACACGGTATGTAGACATTCCGAGGATGAACTGCTCTGATACCATTTTTGTCGCTATCCGACCCGGCGGGCCGCGACCCGGTGCCCTACCTGGGCACCCTTATACCCACCTGTCACATATAATCACATGGATACCAAGGATAATGTAAACATCGGTAATAAACTTATCTCCCGATGAGTCACAGCTAATTCATATAACAAAATAGGCAAGCCGACAAGGCCGCCACTGTACATAGAGATATCCAAAATGAATCACAACCGTACACATATCTGAATACACATCTACCACCCACACCTATCTACAGACCTCTAAGAATACGATAATGAAATATGACGGGACAGGGCCCCGTCGTGCCCCTAAATATGCATAAGTCCGAAAATAAGATTCTATACCAAAATGACTAAGATCTGAATCAATAGAGCTCTCCGAACAGCTGAACGGGAATCCTAGACTGGAGGATCACCAAACTGAGTACATGTACCTGCGGGCATGAACGTAGCCCCCGAGGAAAGGGGGTCAGTACGAAATAATGTACTGAGTATGTAAAACATGAAGTACTGTAAAGAAGATCATCACTTGACAAAAGATGTTAGGAGACAAGTATAATAATCAAAATACCAATACAATTGTGCCATATAAAAATGAGAGTCATAAATCATGGTTGCCTGTCCATAGAATCATCATGTCTATATATATATATAACGTGTCCCGGCCCTCTAGTGAGGGACTTGGTGGAATCATCGTAGTCATGGATGTCTGTCCATATAACGTATCCCGGCCTATTCTGGGACTCGGTGAGCTCATCATCATCATGGATGTCTGTTCATGAAATCATCATATATATACATATAACGTATCCCGGCCCATTCTGGGATTCGATAGAACAATGCAAGGTTGTGCACGAACATGGACCGACCCACGACTCAGTGAAATGATATAATCACATAAAGCACGAATATAGTATCATGAGAAACCATATGCAATTTAAATCATTATTTGACTCTCAATGGATTAAATAAAAGACACTATCATATCATGTATCATTTTAAATCATCATTTGAAAAATCAAAGGCACTATCATATCACATATCATTAGGAATTAAGATTCAATAAAATCATGTACGTCCGTCGTATACTCATTTTATATAAGTCATTCCAAAAGAAGAAAAGATAGTTTCACATACCTTATTGTCGAATAAAACCAACTCTATAACTACAACTCATTTTGATTAGCACTTCAACCTATAACAATAGTAATTCATTCGTCAACTCTATATTTTCTAGCGTAAGTTATATCGAATGACGACTTACTTTTCTGTAGAAATATGGTCGGCACTTCCCTTATTTATATGCACATCCACAACTTACAAACAAAGCCAACAATACCAATAACAAGATGCAACTTAAAGATATAACAAAAACAATCTCAAATACTCCTTATACGCCCTCATAATACATTCATTCTCTTTACGTTCATGGACGACAACAACTACAACAACCAAGGTGATTAATACACCTATTTCTCTTGTTAATTCAGCCTCTTAAACCACATTAAAACATCCTTTAAAACAGTTCATCAATTCTAGCAACAACAACAAGAGTGCAAGTGTTATAGTTTGCAACATAACACCTTTTTTACACCTTAATTCCTTTAAGAAATACATTAGTAATTACCACAACATATATACATGTTTATAACTTACATTTTCAGCATTCTTACTTCAACAAAACAACCTTTAAAATGAGACAACAACGTCCAACAATTTCATGGAAGTCTCGGCCAACAACAACATAATTTTCCAACTCTTCTCTTAATTCTTTAAAATCCAATTTCATATTTCAACACTTCCATATAACTAATTACAACTTTAAATATCAATGTTTCTTTTCAATTCAACATGCAATTAGTGACAATAATAACAAGAATAATCAAATCCAAGGTATACCAAAGCAGTCCCTAAAAATCGGTAATAGCCATTAGATTTGGCTCAACAACATCAACAACAATCACATGAAATCTCTTATTTCCAATTCTTCTTTAACATGAGTTTATCTCTTAACTACAACATCATTTAATCTTCCAAATACTCTATGAAAAGAAGAATTCTTACCTTAATTTTTGCCCAAAACAGTCCCTATATCTCGGTCACTGCTCCACTTCCTTTGCACCATTTTTCACCATTTCTTCAACTTATATTGACATGCATGTATTCTACAAGTTTGAGACCATCTTACTTACTTGTTTTTCTTTCAAAAAGTTTATCTTTCAAGCCACAATTTCCTTGGACAGTTTTGGTCCCAGCACTACCCAAACGCAGTGGGTAAGAAGTTTACCATGGCCTAGAACTTTAGTAGATGAGTTTATTCTTGAAAGGGGAGTTGTTTGGTCTTTTCTTAGCTATGGATGATGAGGTAAAATCTGTTTTGGGAGGGGGAGAGAATGAAAGATGAGAGAGGGGTGCTGTTCGAATGAGGGGGAGGGAAATGGGAATATGTGGGCTGAAAATGGGGTTTAAACCAATGCATGTTAGTGGTCTTGCCACTTGGAGGGCACAAGGTGCCATTTGTCTTCCACTAATTCCCACTTATCCTTCTTGCTACTAAAAATTAGTCCCATACTTAGTTAAAAATCTGAAATTTTCGAATGGACCCTCTATTCTCAATGTCAACACATTTTTTTATAATACAACATTAATCCAAAACCCCATTGAGAAAGTTCAACTACTAGTATTAATTCTCGTCACCACATATGTTATATCCAAAATTATTTCGTATTAGCATATGTAAATATACTTTATATCCAATATTTGAATCTTACTTTCTTAATGACGTTCTTAATTACCTCCTTAAAACTACGAGGTGTAAAGCGTACTATCAATATTGAATTATCTAGTCTTATTTCTAATTTGGTTTTTATTTTTTTATTTTTATTTTTAGAACACATTTTTGCCTTGATCTGTTGTATTATTTTTTATCGCTTTCAGGAAGCTTGTTTATGCGAAGTAGGAGAGGAGCAGACACACTTGTCCCTCTGAATTATGAAATTGAAAAATTGTGCAAGCAGAACAAGCGAGATAAAAGAATTGCAGATTCTTTAGCAATGGAAAATCAACAAAATAACAATGGGGCGAATGACGATCTACATGCAGCCAATGTGCAAGGACAGCATCCTGCTGAGATGAGCTTGGGAGACTACGTTCTACCTACAGTCACAGGTGTGCAGACTTGCATCAGGCTTCCAGCTGTGGAAGGCAATAATTTTAAGATAAAACTGGCTATCCTGTACATGGTTAAGAGCACAGTCCAGTTTGGGTGGTTGCCGTCTGAAGACCCACATATGCATATTGCCAATTTTCTTGAGTTGTGTTCTACATTCAAGTATAATGGCGTTACTGATGATGTCATTCGATTGAGGCTCTTCCCATTCTCACTCAGGGATAGAGCCAAGGCCTGGTTAAATTCTTTGCAAGCATACTCCATCACCACAGGGCAAGACTTAGCCTAGAAGTTTCTTACCAAATTCTTCCCTCCATCAAAGGCAGCAAAGTTAAGGGGAGAGATGAACAATTTCTATCAGCTAGATGGGGAGTCGTTATATGATGCTTGGGAAATATTCAAAGACTTGCAGAGGAAATGCCCCCATCATGGAATTGTAAAGTGGATGTTGGTCCACATTTTTTACAATGGGTTATGTGGTACTACTCGTACCATCATTGATGCTGCTGCGGGAAGAACTTTCATGAGTAAGAGTGCCAATGAAGCACATAATTTATTAGAGGATATGGCCACCAACAATCACCAGTGGTCCGATGAGAGATCGACCAATAGCAGAAAAGTGGTTGGCGTACATGAGTTGGATGCTATCACCGTGTTGACTGCTCAGGTGGCTTCTCTGACTAAGCAATTGCAGCGGAGTACTATGACTACAAATGTTGTTCAGACGCAGGTTTAGTGTGAAATTTGTGGGGGACCACATACTTTTGATAAGTGCACAGCAGTGGATCCCAACAATGTACCTATAAAGCAGGTTCAGGCAGTTGGAAATTTCCAGAGACCTTACAACAATGCTTACTCCAACACTTATAATCCGGGGTGGAGAAATCACCCCCAACGTTTCATGGAGAAATGACCAAGGGCAACAATTACAGTTTCAAGGCCAATATCAGAACCAGCAGCCGTAAAATCAGGCCTCATCTTCTTAGCAGTTCAGACCGCCAGCTCCACAAGAGAAACCCGATGAGTTGAGTGTTACACTATTAACCCTTACCAACTTCCAAACCCAATTCATGACAGAGACGATGTCCTCTATTAGGAACTTGGAGACTCAGGTGGGGCAGTTAGCAGAGAGGTTGAACGACAGACCGCAGGAGAATCTCCCTAGCAACATAGTGGTGAATCCAAGGGAACAATGTCAGAAAATCACCTTGAGGAGTGGTAAACAAATGGAGAATTTCACCCCAACAACATGTTGAGTAAGAAAATGAGTTGGAGAAGACAGGTAGTTCAGATAAGAAGTGGGTTACTAATGACCGCCCTATTTCAGAGAAGGCTCCAGCAGCAGCTATGAGGGAATACAAAGACAAAATTCCCTACCCTAAAAGACTTCAAAAACAATCCCTCGATAAACAATTTTCAAAGTTCTTAGAGGTGTTTAAAAAGCTGCACATAAATCTCTCTTTCATTGAAGCTTTGGAACAAATGTTTGCCTATGTCAAGTTCATGAAAGATATCCTCTTTAAAAAGAGGAAGTTGGTCCTTTCTGTAGGAAATGTTACATACAATACCTTGCACTATAGGGAATGTTACATGCAATAGGGCCCGGTGTGATTTGAGGAAAAGTATCAACCTGATGCCCCTTTATGTGTTTCAAAGACTTGGCATCATTGAAGATGTATTGGTGAAAGTTGGAAAATTCATATTTCTTGCTGACTTCATCATCTTGGACATGGAAGAAGATGAGAATATGCTCATTATCCTTGGAAGACCCCATTCTAGCTACAGGGAGAGCCCTCATTGATGTGAAAAAATGAGAGTTAAAGCTCCGAGTCTATGATGAGGAAATGATCTTCACTGTATTCATGCCACCAACTGAACCACAAGCCAGTGACAGATGTTTTGCTGTTGGATAGTTGAAAAGGTTGTTTCTCAGGAAAGCTCCAAGGGTACTGACGCTCTTGGAGTAACATTATAGTGTGCAAAGCAGGATGGTAAGGATACTGAACCAGTGAATGATGAAAAGGGAGTGAACCCCTCTGAACATGGCCCTGTGAAGATGAAAAAGAGAAATAGGAAGAGAATAGTCCTGAAGTGGATTTGTTGCGGGGGTAATTTACCCCCTTGAATGAAAAAGAAAACTACGTCCGGCTAAATGATGTTAACGACAGCGCTACTGGGAGGCAACTCAATATTTTAATTATGTTATTTCATTTTGTTTTAGTTTTGTTCATGAATAGTCTCACGGTCTTGTTCTTTTTGGTGTGTTTTTTATGGCAGGTGAAATGGGGACTAACTCCAAGGGGAACAAGGTCGAAAATACTGAAAACTGGAAGAAAAATGATATTTGAAGGCGAAGCGCCGTGCGCCTGGGTCGAGGGCCGCAGCGCCAGAATTCCAGAGAGTGAAATTTTATGTCAGAGGAAATATCGCCGCGGGGCCATGGAAGAGGGCCGCGACTCCTGTGAGGCAGTGTGCAATGATGATTTTTTAAAGGCTCAGGGTCGCGCGGCGCTGAAGACGGGTCGCGGCTCTAAACAGGCAGAGACTTTAGTCATTTATGCAGTGAATTAGAGCCACGACGTCTGGGTCAAGGGTTGCGACTCCTAAGTTCTAGAGAGAACGAAAGGAAAAAACAATTAGGGCCACGGCGCACAAAGAAGAGCTGTGGTGCCTGAAATTTTCGAGATCGCGCCGCGGCGCTACACTTCAAAGGTCGCGGCGCCTCAGTGATTTCCAGAATAAAACCCTAGACTCTATCCTTTTTCCTCATTCCAAAAGCTCAAATTTTCTCCTCCTCTCCAAACACTTCGAATTCCCCTAGCCTCCTCAGATTTTCTTCCCCAATTTTCACATAAACCTCACAAGTCCTCTCTTCCCACTACCACAAAAAATCGAAATGCTCTCCCAAAACAAAACTCCTAAACCCCATTACACCATAATATATAACTCTTCTCCCATACACCACCACACTTCATCAATTGGGTCAAGACATCTTTGCAAGAGAATTCATCCAAAAGGTAATATTCACCATTTTTCTTGCAAATTTCGTTCCTTATTGTGAAAATCACTTCAAGTCTTCGGTTGAAATCGTTGTTAGGGCTAATATTGAAAAATTGGTGAGCATTATAAATCGGGTTGTTGTGGGTTGTTATTGTTGTGTGATGTGCTACTAATTTTAGGGTGAATTGTTGTTTGTGGTTGTGCTTTGTGTGCTGATTGTCGTTGGTATTTGTTGTTGTGCTGTGAGTAGTGACTGTTTGTGGAACATCACAAGAAATACAAAGGAAACTCTGCCAAATTTTTCCCAACTCTATCTCCAAAAGTGGGTCCAAAGTGAATAAGTAACAGGGGATCTTCTTCCAGGGCACCATCCACTAGAGTCATCGTACCTGATTATGATGAGACAAAATTTGCAAACAAAGCAGCGCAAGATATGTACATCAGGCTACGCTCCCGTCGTCTACTTTCGGAAAGGGGTATGGAATTCAACAATTTAGCTTATGTCGATGAGGTATACGAGCCTATCCGAGCCATGATTGCGGATAGAGAATGAGGAGACTTTGTCACTTCACAGCTACCTAGGCCCAATGCCTCTATCGTTTGTGAGTTCTATGCGAACTTCCCAGAATAGATTGATGAACACTGCTTCGTGCGAGAGAGGCAGGTGACAGTGGGATCAGAGGCCATCAATGCATTATTTGGGATGCCAAATATTGAAAATGTGGGTTTCAACAGACGCATTTTCGCTAATTAGTGTAGTGAAGTAATATTTATTGACTGCGCTGAGGTAGCTGATACAGTTGCATACAGAGGGGCCAGATGTATTGATGAGCGGGGCCAGCCAAGGAGCATGCACATATACCAATTCAATAAAGTCGCTCGAGCTTGGATATATTTTGTGAGTGCTCGCCTTATCTCGTCGACATATTTTTCCACCATACCAATAGACCGTGTGAAGCTGGTATATGCTATTATGATGGGGTTGAGAATAGATGTGGGGTTTGAAATCTAGAAGAGCATAGCGGGATATGCCGACTGACTACCACAGGGGGGTTGGGGCATGGATCTTTGATCACGGCACTCTGTGCTGCACATGGGGTACCCGCCGGAGAAAATGATGTACCCGGAAAGGTGCAGCTGACCCTTACTCGCACCATAGTCGTTGCATACCCAAACCCAGTACTAGTGGCCCATGCACAAGCACCTGCTGCTGAAGACTGCATCCAACGCCCACCTAGGCGCCGACAGAGAGCTGAGGAGGAGCTTGAGGTTGTTGAGACGAATATGCCTGGAGAGAGTAGTTTTCCACCTCATTTGGCTATTGTGCCACCAGTGGAGATATTGTACCTGATGATCCAACATATTCAATATCTAAAGCAGCAAAACCAGTATCTCATCCAATCTCAGCACGACTACTACCAACATAACAATCAATTTCAGCAGCATCAGTATAACTTTGAGACCCAGCGCGTCGACGAACTCAACTCTATGTTCAACCATTGGTCACTAGAGGTTCCATTGGTTGAGCCCCATTTTGGTTACCCTCTAGAGTACCAGCCCTTTCAGCCACCACAACCACTATCACCACCACCACCATTTTGAGTCGCTTGTGTGTCTGTAAGTTTTCCTACCTTTGCTTTACTTTTCACATTGGGGACAATGTGTTAATTAAGTTGGGGGGGGGGAATTTATTGTTTTGCGTCCGTATGTTTTAGTGTTTTATGTCAGTTGTGTCTTTTAAATTGTTTAGGTTCAGTTGTTTGTTTATTGTTTGTGTCTTTGTTTTATGTTAAGTGATTCAAGTTAAAAACTTTATGCCAATGAGATTGAGTGAATGTCTGTAATAAAATTGGAGGAAATCTATAGCCATGAAATGCATAAATATGTGTGCATAATTTGGACAGTCTTTCGGTTTGCTTTTGATTATTGATAATAATGAAAACGTGTTTATGACTATCGACTCTCTTATACTTAATTAATTGGGTTATGCATAAGTGAATTTGGGTTTGAGGGTAAAGGTGGAAAAATTTAGAACTTGCTTGCTTGTTACTTGAGACGAAATCCTAGATAATGCATGCTTAGGAAAATGATTTAGGCCATCTTTGGACCGTTTGAGCCTTTCAAGCCACCGTTGTTACATTAATCCCTAGTCACCCCTTTTGAGCCTGAATGATTCCTTCTTTGTTGATCAACACCTATCTCTGAGCCTATTTGAAATACTTCACTAATACTCCATTCCATTGAATTACCATAAGTATAGAAACATACAAGTTTGGGAGGTTGAATTTTAGTGAATGATATTGTGGATTGGTTGTTATCAATAAGAAAGTGTAACAGATTGAGAAAAGTATTGAAAAAAAGAAATATATATATATATATATATAAATAAACTACACACCCATTGTACATACAACAATGAAAAATAGTTTGGAGGTGTTGTGGTTAAAAAATGAAAGTTCTCAATCTAGAAAAGAATAAAAGAAAAAAGAAAAAAAATGGGGATTGGGTACATTATAAGTGAAAACAAGTGTGGATTGGTTGGTTCTATGCTTATGGTAATTGTAAACCGAAATGTCATTTTATCTGCCCATGCCTAAGCCTAACAATACAACTCAATAAAGTCCTAATGATTTTAAATATGCATGTCTATATTAGTGGAGAGTAGCAAGTGAGCAAGCTATAGAATTTTGGCCTGATGGATTGTTGGAGAGAATTCGCTTGTGCGTAGACTGATATTGAATGCATGTTTGAGTCAGTAGTCATGTTTGAGTGATCATATGCTTTAATAACCTTAAGAAAGCTTAATGATTATCTGACTTGGAATTCTAGATAGCAAACTAGTGATTAGAAGGTTTCTGAAAATGATATTGCATATGCTCATGATCTTCGAGGCATAAATAATGTGATTGACTTGATTCATGTTTAGAGTCTGTCATTTTGTTTTTTTAGAGTGTAGAGAGTTATTTACTCGAGAGCGAGTAAAGTTTAAGTTTGGGGGTATTTATTAAGTCCATTTTAGGACTATTTTAGAGTCTGTTTTAAGATGTCTTTTATGTGGTTTTAGTTGTTTTGTACTGTGTTATGCGTTTTGTTTCGTGTTTTTAGGTCATAAGCGATTCAGAATGAATATGGAGAATTTAAGCAGAAATAAGCTGATTTGGAGGATAAAAATGCATGATCAGGGCCCCAACAATTAAGCAAACAAGGCCAGGGAAATTAGAAGAAATCCGGCGGAAATCATGATGAAAAATGATCAAGAGCCGCAGCGCCAAGGAGCAAGGGTCGCGGCGCTGGGACCAGGAGCCAGGGCACCTGAAAGGCAGTATCTAGAAAGAATAAATCATCTTCGAAGGCGCCACGACGCCTGGAACCTGAGTCGCGGTGCCGGTTGTCCAAAGAGCT
This sequence comes from Przewalskia tangutica, assembly GCA_029844215.1. Classification (NCBI taxonomy): domain Eukaryota; kingdom Viridiplantae; phylum Streptophyta; class Magnoliopsida; order Solanales; family Solanaceae; genus Przewalskia; species Przewalskia tangutica. The sequence goes on from CM056723.1 coordinate 47,951,200, forward strand.
CGAATGATTTACGCTTATTTAGCGCTGCGTACCATCAAGAGCCACTAGCGACGCGTATTTTTTATGAAAAGGTCAATTTTTAAAAGGGCAAAATGGGATTTGATTGATTTATAAGCCCTAGGGATTATTCTATTGAGGGCATATACTTTGGGAGGCAAGAAACGGAGGCTGAGACATAATTCCAGACACGGATTGTTCAAGTTCTTTTCTTTCCTTTACTTTATTTTCAGTTTATGTTGGATATTTGTAAATTAGTTCTTAGCATAACAATGTCTAGGAGCTAATTTCTATATTAGGATTTTCCATCGAATCAACTTGAAACTCCTTTCATAAGTTAATGCATCGTTAGTGATTTCTTCTTCATCTATTTAAGATCTATTCAATTTGTATTGATTGTTTGATAATTAACTGGCCATTAATTGTCATAACTTATATGATTTCGAACCGAGATCTGAAAAGGGATATTTGAATATGCTATAGTTGTCTAACCATAGGTTAAAATCGCAGACGAAAGTACTCTGATAGTTGTGCAGTGTTTAAGGTTATTGTTCTTAATCCTCCTGTGTGGTAAAATCTATCAGATAAATATAGAAGATTTCTGAATAAGGTTGAGTTTTTATATGTCCTAACCGGAATATAGAACATGTTCGTTAACCTACTATCTTAATAAGAAGAAGAGTCATTAATCTTGCATTAACAAGTGAAAGAGTGGATAGTTGAGGAGATTGGACGCCCTAATTCCCTTCATAATTGTTTTAACCCAAAGTATTATTATCTTAGTTTATTTTTGCACTTTACTTTAATTGTAGTTCTTAGTTAAAAATCCAAACAAAATTACGGTTACCAAATAGAAACCAAAGATTCGGTACTTGATAAACCAGTCTCTGTAGACGATACTTGGTCTTACCAAGATTTATTACTTAAGTGATATGTACACTTGCATAATCATAGAAATATCACGTACAACATTACTACATGGTAAATATTACAAATATATATAGGGAAATGGAAAAAAGGAAAAAAGGCATTATATACGCACACCATCTGCAGCTGGTACATATTATCACAAAAGAGCCCTAAGATGCCAACATTGAAGCCATCATGGCTTATATGATATAACTGAAAGCTTGTGTGGTAGTTATGATTGGATAGAAAGCATGTGTGGCGGTCATGAGAAGTAGGATTCTGATACTACTGAAAGCCTATGTGGCGGTTATCGAAAATTAGGATTCTAAAATAATCGAAAGTCGGTGTGGCGGTTATGAGAAATAATTAGTATACCGCATTTGCATCATACATGACAGTTATGTATATTATATCTACAGAGGCTGTTATACAAAGAAAGACGCCTGTGTGGCCATCGATATACTGGATTGGTATTGCATAACATTTAGACATATGTATTAGGGCCCTCAGAGGTATGTACTGTTGGTCAGTATTTCTGTTTCAGATTATGATATATCTTGACTATGTTATTTCTTATGCCTGTCATACTCAGTAAATCAGTCATATTGATGTTCCTTTTATTGGGGTACGATGTGTTTCATACCCGCAAGTTCATTTAAAGAGAGTGATGGTTCACACTGGTAGGTTGTTGGTTCAGCTGATGTCAGAGCACTCAATTTGTTCCAGAGTTGCAGTCTAGTCTTGGTATGATATTTTGATGTCGTATACTCTTTAGAGGCTTGTAGACATGTGTCCTATGGATAGTGGTTTTATATGGCCTTGTCAGTTTTGGCATGGACATGTATATATATGTATAAGTCAGTTTTCTGGTCAAGAGCTTTCATAATCCTTTTCGGGTACCCGCCGGGTGAAATCCAGGCGCCCCTCGCGGTCCACCGGTTTGAGTTGTGACAAACTTGGTATCAGAGCATGTCTGTCCTAGGGAGTCTACAAGCCGTGTCTAGTAGAGTCTTGTATATGGGTATGTTGTGCACCAAACATATACGCAAGAGGTTGCCTGACATTTAGAGATGGTTTCTATTCTTTCATCTCGTAAATCGTGCAGTAGAGCTGAGTTTTAAGAATTCGAGTTTAACTCATTCCTTGTACCATTTTGATAATGTCGATTTCCAAAAAGACTTCGATTAGTTTATACTCATAGCTAGTAAATGAGTGATTTCTATCAAAATAGTTGATACCAGAAGGGTAATAGTATGATAAAAAGTTTCGACATTATGAGAAGTTGTCTCACGCATATACAAAGGAGATAATGCAAGCCTGGGAAGCGAAACATTTGTTTTGGGAAGGAGTAAAATAAAGGAGATACTACACACCAGAACACAGGAGTTTGTAAGGATTCACATTGTAGACTTTATCATGTTTATGATTACAGCAATGTCTTCTTCCAATAGGGCTATGATTAGCTTGGATGTTGAGGTTGGATTAAGGGTAAATATGAGTAGTATGCTCTCTATTGAGACAGATCCGTCAGAGGATATGAGTAAGTTGTTTTCTCAGACACGACTTCACCCTAAAGCATCTGATAGAGATAGATGATATTCGTGCTAAGGATATTTCCCAAGGTGGATTGACATAGGGATAGCAAAATCAAATTGCTCATAATTAATAGAGGATATTATAGTTAGTGGAAGAGCTTGAAAACTTGGAAGAGACTTTATATGAGAGAGTACGTGAAAGTCTTGGTGCACATGTTGGAAGGACATCTCATGGAAAGAAAAAGGAGCATGAGGAAGAAGAGTTTTTGAGTGCGGAGGATGAGTTCTATGATCGCACAAAGAAGCCTTCAAAGAAAAAAAAACGGGCGAAAAGAAATCAATTGAGACAACTGATTCTCTTCTTGATAAGAATTATGCCATTGTTAGGGAGATGGAAGACAAGAGAAGATTATTTATTAATGAAAAAAATGTTACATGTCAGGAAAGTGAGGTTGAGGCTGGAGATGAACTGGATTCTTGCATGTCTGGGCTTTCATCTCAGCTAGCTCTTGAGAAGAAGAAAAGTTTGACAAGGAACTTTTCGCTCTCCAAATGGAGTTGGACAGGGTACTCTACTTGCTAAAGATTGCTTATTCTACTGGTGAAGCTGTAAAAAAAACAGGGAGCTGAAAGTACAAGAACCAAAGACCAGCTTGACCAAACTATCGTAGGCGATGCCCCAAGGCCTCAGGGCGAGAAGAATGAAAAAAAAAGAGACAAGCATCGAACAATGCAGAACTTCAAGAAAATGATGAATTTATTAACTACAAAGATAGGAAAAAGGTTTTGGTAAAGCTAGATATTACATAGTTGATTGTTGACTCAGGAATTGAAAGTATAGCTCTTGGACCTTGACTAATAATTAGGAAGTGCAAGCAAGTTGAGAAGTATGATGCGACTGAACTCAAAGATCCTCAACAAATCCTCTAAAGCTGAAATGAAAGTAGAAGATGTGGTGGCTCTGTTGTTGAAACATTCTCAAAGATACCACGGTACTGATGATGAAGTGGAACATGGCGAACACGATATGTCCTATGAAGGTTAAATCAGGAATAAAAAGAAAAGTAGAAGAAGGATCTTGGTCCAGAGGGACCATCATTTCTGAAGAGTGAGAATGACTATGAATCTTAGATTCCTCCTGAAGGGAAACCAGGTAATGGACGTATCTTATTGAATGATCGTCTTAGTTATTGACTGAATGAGATTCTAAATGTTGACACCTGATGTGAGATGGGGTAGCTTGACTTACAACCTACTGAGGGACCATGTAATTGAACAACATTTACAGCTTGAGTCGAGATTTTATCTTGCAAAAACCCAGACGGAAAGACTTCTGGGGGAAAACACCAATCTTGATATTATATGCGGTATAATTCCATGAAAGGGTGTTGCTTGAAGAGAAGAAAAAAGGGGAAGGATTACGACGAGAGGGATAAAAGTGAGTAAGATTATAGTTATATAGATTCCACAGAGGTATGATTACCCAGAATAGTTAAAGAACCAATGATAGAGGAGGGACAGTACGAACTCTTCGGCCAAAGGTGACGAACCTTTAATGTTCAGGAATATAGTATGAGAAATACTTTGAGATAAGAGACCACCAAGGCAACTTGAAATGGATATGTAAAGGTAAGACGAATGGGCACTCGGTCGATGAGAGACCTAATCATTGGATCATGTAACATCGTGAATTGGATCTAAACATACGAAGCATCGATTTCATGACATATGCAGTCATACCTTTCAGAAAGTATGTAAACGGAAGTAACAGTGAGTAAATCTCAAGATTAGCACATAAATAGGTGAAAGAGGCCAATGATGCCTATGGATATAAGGTAGACATTAAAGATATATGTCAAGAGATAATGACATTATAATACAGATAAAATGTCAGGCAAATGCAGATGTCTTTGAGCATTTTTGAACTGGCCAAAAGTTCTACGAGATAGGTAAGGTAATGGGTTTACAGCTTAACGAGATCAAGGAAACCTTTTCATAAAAAAAGACCATTGACAGAAATAGTTAGCCATAAGGTAAGTGGAACAGTTCGAATCGAAGTATAATGACCAAATTTAGAGATAGTAGGTCAACATCATGTAATACAATTCTTCAGAGTCTTCTACGTACTGAATAAAAGAATAAGTTAACAATTAATTCCTTAAGAGGTAGTAACGTCAAGTATTGGAATCAGGAGCAATGTTTGAGATTACATGTGTATACCAGAATATTTTGGAATTATGAGGAATACGACAAGTAAGAAATAAGTGAAAAAGTGCCAAAAGATATGAAGTTATTTATAATTACGAGTAGTGAAAAGGTACGAAAAAAAAGGATTTCTTTCAGACTATGAATGAGAGTTAACTGCGATGAAACACGAACTTTAGATTCGATGACATTGTCCATAAAGTTTTCACGATTGAGATACTACAAATATAAGAGTTTCCAGCACACCAGTTGGTAAACAAAACTAAGTTGATAATATGATAATTCACCCACAAGAAGCTTGACTAATGTGAGGACTAAGGAGAGACATTGACATGGACGAACACATCAGTTAGTTAATTGAGAGCCCGATTAAAGGATTCAGATAGTAATAACCCTATGACTTAGAATACATCAGTGTCATCCCTCATACATGAAGAAAAAGTAACGTCATGATGAAAATCCCATTTTTAGAAAAGATTGGGAAAGATATTTAATAAAAAAAGGAGAATCGCAACTTTCGAGTATAATGGAAAAGGGACCCTCAGATGGAAGGTCCATTTGTGTATTCCTGAATGTAGCAGGATTACGAGACAAGATTACGACGGAAGTCCATTGTTTACAATATTCCATTCGCCATGGATCTACTAAGATGTATTATGATCTCAAAAGGGTATGTATTGGTAGGACAACATTAAGAGGAACATTGCGGAGATGGTGGTTCAGTGCCTTAATTGTCAGTAGGTAAAAATAAAGCACTAAAAGCCCAGTGGCTTGACTCAGAACATAGATATTCTGATATGGAAATGAGAAAGGATTAATATGGACTTCATTACGGAATAACCTCGTTCTTTCCAGAAGTCTGACTCTATTTGGGTGATTGTTGATAGACTAACCAAATCAGCTAATTTCTTGCCGGTGAACATTACCTACACAATCAAGGATTACGCGAAGTTATATATTAAGTAGATTGTTCGACTCCATGGTGTGCCTGTTTCTATTATATCTGACCGAGGCACTCAATTTACAACTAACTTCTGGAAGTCATTTCAGAAAGGATTAGGCACCCGAGTTAATCTATGTACGACTTTCAATCCACAGACAGACGGTCAGGCCGAGCGAATGATTCAGACGCTCGAGGAAATGTTACGAGCTTGTATGTTGGACTTCAAGGGAAGTTGGGATGATCGCTTACCCCTTATTGAATTCACATACAATAATAACTATCACGCCATCATTAAAATGGCTCCATACAAGGCTTTATACGGACGAAGATTTAGATCTCCTATCGAATGGTTCGAGGTAGGCGAGTCAGAGTTATTTGGACCTGACTTAGTGCATCAATCCATAGAAAAGGTAAAGCTTATCCAGTAACGATTGTTAATGGCTCAGAGTCGTTAGAAGTCATATTCAGATGTACGACGACGAGACTTAAAATTCCAGGTAGAGGATGTGAAGGTTATAGAAAATCTATCATATGAAGAGATTCTTGTTGCTATCCTAGATCGACAAGTTCGAAAGCTGAGGTCTAAGGAAGTAGCTTCTGTGAAAATCTTGTGGTAAAATAAAAACGTAGAAGAGATGACATGGGAAGCGGAAGAGGAAATGATGCGCAAGTATCCACACCTATTTCATACTAATGTCGAGATTTCAAGAGAAGCCTAAGGTAAATTCCGATTCATGTTATGAAGATTAACGCTTCTATATTGTATATTTGGTCTATGTAACGGGGAATAGATATGTTACCCCAAACATTCAAGAAAGAATGTTTCTAAGGGGGGAATGATTTAATGTCTCATAATTTTGGGCGATAATTGGAGTACAAAAATGAAGGAAATAGACCTGAGTGTTGGAATTTTTTTTATATTTACATATGCTAATAAGGAAATTAGTATACATGAATGTGATCCCGAAATAATTTTGGATACAAAAAGTGTCACGATGAGAGTTGGAAATAATTTTGGTATATGCTTAACAAGGTAATGGACTAGTGTCATATTATAGAAATTATGACTTTGAGTATATGAAGATTTTATAAACCATTCAGGTTTAAGTCAGGTAGGATCTAGAATTAATTGTGTGTAATTAAATTAATTGTGGGATGAAGGAAGTAGTGGATATAATCCACGTGTAACGTGAATATGAAACCACGAAATTGTTAGGGTCATGCATTTAGGTATAGGTATTGTGAGTTAAACAATTGGTGGGGTAGAAGTGTCCTTAAATAGTTAACAGGAGCTAACTAGCATATTGTCGATTTAGCTAGTAGTATCAGTTTTCAATACCCTCCACACATTCATCATATAACCTTATCTTCATCTCTTTACACAAAGTCCCATCAAATTCCCATTTTTCATATTTTCTTTCATAAATGTAATATTCACTTTTACTATCCCTTTTGCTTCACTGTAACAAATGGCTACCAAATTTGGGTTCACTGTAACAACAAGCATTAACTATTTCATGCACCTTTTAGAATAAGAAAAAAACCCAATCCTTCTATATCTTATAATGATTCTTTATGAGGTGTTTCAAAGGTTGAATTGATTAATTTTGGTAGAAGGAAGTTATATGTTCGACGTAGGCTATTTGTTCTCTCTCCTAAGGACACTATTGATTAAAGGTATGTTAAAGTAAATCATTTCTTTCTTTTGACATGTTCTACCACTACAAGAAAAATGACCTACAGTGACGGTTATTTAGGCTGTCACCGTAGGGGGTGGATGACACTTATTCTAAGTGTCATAGTAGGCGGTGTCACCCTAGGGATAACCTACGGTGACAGTTTAAATAACCGTCATATAGAGTGACGGGCATAAACCGTCACACATTTCACGTTTTTTTTTCCTGGGAATTTACAAATTTTTGCAGTAAATTTTTAAATAAATTTTAATTTTAATTTTAATTTTAATTAATTTAATTTAAATATAAAACAATTGCGGAAAAATTAATTTTGACGCATTTTTTATTTAATAATTAATTTAATTAAATTAATTTTTTTTAATTTTTCAATAATAGTTAAATTGGCTGGAAAATGGTATATTGCAACTAAAATGTAACTAATTAATCAAATCATTTTAATACATAATATTGAAACATTTACCATTGTAACTAAAATGTAACTGATTAATCAAACACATTACAAATCTTCTTGTTCTCAAATGTATCCAAAACAACATGTTTTACAAAACAAAATAAGCCTAAATACATATTATCCAAACATCACGAATGTAGCACAACTTCTGTAGTACGGAGAATCTTTGAAAAATGATGTGCCCACTCAATTTGGACCTCATCAAACTCATGCTGTGAAAAAAAACTTATTTTCCATTGTATTGTTAAACACAATAGAGATCAATTAAAATTTCTAATCGTAATTAGGCCATTCTAATATAGTTAGATCCAAATATAATTCAACATGTTAGATCAATTATAATACACAATAGAGATCAATTAAACTATATATAGACAAGTACATAAACAAGAAATAATGTTAGATACTTACATTTTTTTGCAGCAGAGATAAATCATTCATGAGGTATCTAACGAAATGCAACATATAGTAACCGCACTCGTATCCATTAGATTGTTGTGGTACCTTAAAGCAAATTTAACTCAAACATTTACTTAACTGAATAAATTTGAATTTACATTACATGTAATCATTACATGCAAGTGAATTAATCAAGAGTTTTTCAAGTGTATCGTGGTATAAATAGCAGGAAAGTAAAAAATGGTGTAAATAGCAGGAAGGTAAACAAGATAAGAACAGATACACCATCGAACGAATGACTTTGCAAGAGTAGTTTCATCGGTGGAAGGGAGGACAAAAAGCAAAGAGGTGAATTAAAGGGAAAAGGCAACAACTATTAGCCTCTTGTATGATACATCCATTGATGTAGTAATCTGGTAGCAAACTAATCACACACCTAGATTAAGTGGCAGCAAGCAAGAGTAATCTGTGGTGCTAGTCTAAATATTTTGTTTGAGAGGTCAAGGAAAAGCTACTCTCATATATGCTAAACAAAAAGTTAACTTCGCAACAAAAGCAATAACTGAAGATAAGTTTCAGATTACAAAAGAAGTGCACAGTAGAATTGATTACAAGGTCACTAGCAAACTAACATACACAAAAAGAAAGGATGCCACAGCCATTCCATAATACTACTAAATCAGTTGATAAACTATTAAATCTCACAAACTATGCTGCAGAAGTTTTCAAAATAGTGTCACTAGGATTTGAGGGTTGAATTGGAGGCACACATTTCTAGTCTATTTCATTCAAATGCAACATCTTTCTCTACTGGAGTAGAGAAGCATTACACAAGAAATAATCTTCCGAAGCAATAAAATAATTATTCACAAAAGGTGAATTTTGACAACAAGAGGACAAATAGCAACAAAAATCTATTTTGTATATATTGTAAGAATCATGGGCATGTCATTGAAAATTGTATAAAACTTCAGTAACTGAACAGTCTCAATAATAATAATAATTCCATACACAATTTTGTTGTAACCATTTCTTCAAACTAATATAATATAGGAGAACTACTGCTTTTGTCCAGGGTTGAGACAGCAAGTATCACACCAAAATAATACCACAAAGTGCAACACTTGACTTTAGATAAGTAGCAACATTTGATCATAGTGAAGTAGGTTGCATAGGACAAGAATGTAGCTAATCATTTCATCAAAAGAGACAGCTAAATATAGCAAATCAGCAACACTTAATAGCAGCATATTTTAGCAAAGAAACCAGCAATAATTAGGCTCGGAAATACAACAATCGTGAACATCAACTGTGCTCAAAAGTGAAGCAATGGTTTGGCCAGAATGCAGTGCCAAACAATAGCAACTAGTAGCATTAAATAGTAGCCATAAGTGGCATAAAAATAGTAACAGGTGTAGCAGTTCAAACATAGCAGCAAACAATAATTTAGCCCAAAAATGTAGCAGCCAGCATTCTAGGAAGCAGCATCAGCTCATCTCAACGATATACCAACAAAATGAGTCTCAAAGTATAATACTTTTTAGAACCACAACAGTTAGCACAAAATTAGCACAAATATTTTGAACTCATCTTTTACCTAGATATGTAAGATAGAAACAAATTGGATGTATTTTAAATATACAACAGTAGCGTGAACATATAGATATATGCAAATAGTATCTTAACTAAATAAATTTAAACTTATATTAGATGCAATTAAAGACTTGAATAAAATGAAGTACTTTAACAATTTTCAGCATTCTAGAAAAAGCTCATTTCTGATTATAACATTTTTGAGTTGTGTACATGCGCATGGCGCTATAAAAAATGATAAAATATTAGAACATGCTTGTCAACATTCTTGAAATATAATTGACTAACAATATTAAAACAAGTTAGTAAATAATAACAAGTAAACAATATGTACTGTGTGATAAGTTTTGTCATGTCTTGATGAGGAGCAATATTAAGAGAATCCAGATAGTATACCTCAAATTTAGATACATCAGAAACAACCTATACTCAATGATTCCTACAAATCATGTATATTCAGTATTTGTCAATCTAATTAAGGGAAAATGACTTTAAATACAACATATAAAGAAAACAGAATTGACATACTGAGGATTATATAGCATGAAGATATATTGTCTGTCTTTTCCTTTCAACAAATGATCACATAGACTTGTTTCTCTTTTTTCAGGTGGACTGTTTGGTTTACCTTTTGAATTTATATTTGCACACATCAAATCAGGCAGCTGATGCGCGTTAAGATGCACACATTTTAAACGCAAGTGCACGTTATCGTGACAAGTAGTATAGTCTAGATAAGACCGAATATCGTCCACAAGGATTAGGGTTCAATTACCAACTATCTATTTTCTAGTATCTATTTGGTGAATTTATGATTGATTTGTTGTTTATAACTACGAATTATGCAAGCTATTTAAATATAAAGATTTACTTCAGTGGTGATGAGAATAGGGCTTCCATGTATCCTTACTATCCGCTTATGCTACTTACTAATGCATTAACTTATGGTATTCTTCTTTAGGAGAAAGCAGGTTTACGAAATCGTTTTATACTCCCGTTAGGGTTATATAAACACTCAACCCCAGTATCGCACCTTACCTACCTTTCGGTGATAAGGATAACTTTATAGGAGGATTAAGAACAAAAACCTAGTTGACCGTCACGCACAATGCGCAAAATTAGGGTTGTTAAGCCTCTCATCAACGCTACATAAATAATTGAGGTATTTTCATCCCCAATCCAAGAATGTCTACCCAACTTACATCATATTCACAATCCCTATTTTCAGAATCTGATTAGAAATCATATAGTGATAATTAGTTGTCAATTAATTACCAAGAATTCAACTCAATTATTGGATAGATCTCACAATAAGAAAAATAACCATAAGCATGCATTAATTTATAACATAAGTTTCTAGCAATTCAACATGGAAAGCCCTATAAGAGAATTAGTTCCTAGCCATAAATATGACAAGAACTAATTCAAAATTCATCATAAAAACTGAAATAAAGTAAAGAAAAAGAAAAGAAATTACTAAGCTAATGGTATCCAATCTCCAAGCAAAATTCTTGTGTTATGCAAGAAGGGGAACCCTTAAAAACTGCCTAGGGTTCTCCTTTTATATGCTGCAAACCGCCTCCCTCTTTTCCTTCAGGCCTGGCCCAGAATTTCGTCAAAAGACCTAATTTTTCCGCGTCGGCGCGCCTCGCAGACAGCGCGCGACGGAAGTTCGCAACCCGTCGGGTGTTTTGCGCCATGCCCGATATCTGGCCGTTGCGAGCCGCGCTACTGGAACTCTGTAGCTTCTGGATGTTTAGGCGTCGCGACCTGCATTTTTGCTCGAGGCGCGCTACGAAGTCTTCGCAGCCTCTCGAATAGTGGCGTCGCGCCGCTGATCGCAGGAGGCCGCGGCTACTGGTCCGATTTTACCCTCGTTCGCCACTTTCTCTGTTTCCACTGCATCTCTCTTTGCCCTCTTTTAGCTCCTTTTCCGCCATTTGGCCATTTTAACCACTTTGACTCAAAAGAAAGGAAAACTATCCTAATATGACACTTATATGTACAAAACGGGACAAAAGACTAACTAAAACTGACTCAAAAGATGTATATAAAATACACCGATCAAATACCCCCAAACTTAACCTTTGCTAGCCCTCGAGCAAAGATAGAAAGAAATAAAATAAAAGACTCAAAGGAACGAAAAATAAAAGACTCACTGCCATTGATCACTTTTGCTGCATTAGTGTTAACTAGAAAAACATGAAAGTTAGCAAAATAATATGAAGGAACATATAGCATGAAATTTCAGCACATTAAGCTAGATATTTCGCAAACTCATATTCATCATGCTTTAATGGAAGTCAATATACTAAATCATGCATATAAATTCAAAAATCCTATGGCATCCTTACTTGCTATTCTCCACTAATCCTGGATATGCATAAAAGAGATCTTCAGGACTTTAAGGGTTGTAATGTAGGCTTAGGTATAGGTAGGTAAAAATAGGCAATTTAGGCTCATTTCGTGTACCATAAGCTCTTCAGTTTTTCAGTGTTTCCCTTTTTCTTTTTGTTCTTTTCTTCATTTCGATTCTATCTTTCCCTCTTTTGTTTTGGGAGAGTGAAGTATATAATAATGACAAACACCCCCAAACTTAGGCTTTTGCCTATTTCTTATTACTTTTGTATTGGGGTGCAACAAACTTATTCACTCTTTTTGTCTCTTTTTTAACACAATGTATTCCACTATTTCATATTTTCACTTATGGTACAATTTGTGGGAATATAGGGTGTCAAAGAAGAAGTTTCAAATTTAGGCTCAATGGGTCGACTAGGATATTTTTAAAGTACGGGATAGAAAAGAATGGTAAGAATTGGCTATCAAAGAAATGCCTGAGTCATCTCCCTAACATGCATATCCTAACTATTTCGCCTCAAATAGCAAGCAATCATAACACATAAGTATTTATCATTTAGCATGCATAACTCAAGCAAGAAACTCCAAATAGACAGATTCTGTGAGTTTTTGGCATATCTAACTTAGGTGTTGAGATAGTTGCTTCAATTCCGTTACATTATTCCACCTTACTTCACTAGGTGTTTCTAGCAACTACAGCATACATGATCTTTGACAGACAATTATGACTCAAAATTCAAAAAATTTTGGTGACTCCAAAATAAACATAAAAACAATCAAAAAGACTTAAATAAAACATAACATGACACAAATAAAATAAAACACAAATAAAACACCCCCAAACTTAAATCACACATTGTCCCCAATGTGTGTAGACTCAAAGACACTAAAAGAATTAAGACACTTACAAACTTTGGTTAAAATGGTGGTGATGGCGGTGGGTAATGCATCGACCATTGGTTGAACAAGGAACTCAACTCGTTGATTTGTTGCCTTGTTTCTTGATGTCCTTGTACTACTGTGTCCAAGGTCTGCATCATCCTCATCTGATTTTGATACAATTGCTCCATCGTGGGCGTTGGAGGTTTTGCTCCTGTAGTTGGCCGGTGGCTAGGTCCTGCCTCATATTGGGCCCCTATTTCAGGCTCATCTTCGTCCATGGCGGCCTCTGCTGCTGCTATCGTACTCTTCGTCTGCCGGGGCTTGGTCTGGGAAAGAGTGCACTATCCCATAGACACGGCAGCTGGTTTCTCTCACGGTGTCGGTGGTAGTTTTGGATCGCACTCGTGTGACATAGCTTGGTGATAATCGAGCCATGTCCCAATCCGCCTGTTGTTACCAACCTGCTGATTTCCTCAATGCTCTGCACTATTTCTTTCCCCACATCAATAGTCAACCCCCTCATAATTCCATAAATCAGTTTAATCCTATCCTCTGGCACTCTGGTGAAGTGTGTGGATGGAATCATGCGGGCGCTAATGAAATATAGCCAACCTTTGGCTACTTTGTTGAATTGACACCTGTTCAGTGCTCTTGACCCATTTCTTCCAATATCAAAAACAGCCCCATGGTAGCTCACGGTGTCTGCAACGGCATTCCAGTCGATGTGGTCAATGCTTCTAGACCATGTTCTAAAGTGATTCCAATCACTTCTTTCTTCAACATCAACTGTTTTCAATTGTATATTTATATCTTCTGCTGTCACAGGCACATAACGTCCCCTTACAAAGCATCCCCTTTCCACCTTCTCCGGAAATTGGCATAAAATTCACGCACCATTGTTGTGTTTACTGGTGCTATCTTCTCCGGATTCACAAATTTCCTCCAATCCCTTAACTCAATCATCGCCCGAATGGGCTCATAAACATCTTCTTCCTCATATGACTCCCTCTAGTAGTCCATTCCCCTTTCTGGTATTATGGGTCTGGTATCAAGCTTTTTGTATCTTTGGAAGGATTCGTAGCTTACAAACATATTTTCATCGTATTGTGGGGTTGGGGTGGATGTGGAGCCTCTTCTTTTCCTGGTGGCCATGGTTAAAACAGTTTCTGGAGCTTACAATTTAGTGGCACAAATGTTTCCTACACAATTGACAACTAACATCGAACACAACACCCCCAAACTTCAACTTTTCTACCCAATTACTTCAACTACAATACTCCTTCAAACTACTACCTCATGTGACTTCAGTAAAGGATTCAAGAACAGAAAAAAATTACCTTTTTATGAGAAGCTTCAAGCTTGTTCTTGTTTCAATTGGTGGTTTGAGGCTATGGAATGGAGCTTTGTTGGTTGAGATGACTAAGGGTTTCTGGAAATTTAAGAGTTTAGGTTGTGGTTGGGTTGGATTTGTGGAGGATTTGTGGGCAAATTTCTAGAATTTCGTGGGTTTTTGGAGAGGGAAGGTTAGGTTTTTGAATTTGGAATTGGGGAAAATCTGATTTTTGGGTATTTTTAAGTTTCTGGATTCCCGCCCATGCTGCGCTGCGCGCCAATCTTCAAGGCCTTCGACTTTCTGCGCGGCCATTCTGGAAATACGCGGCTAAACTTGCAAATTTTTCGATTTTGGCGCCGCGGCTCGCTCTCGCGCCGTGGCGCTAAACTGCGCTGCTCGATTCTTTTAGCGCGCGACCACATCGGGAGCCGCGCTACCCGCTTTTTGGAAATCCTGCTTTTCTTCGATTTCGCCATTTCCTCACCTATCAATCACATCACAAACACAAGAACCCAAGACCGTGATATTGTTCTAGACAAAATAAAATAAACTAAAGACAGAAATTAAAATAACATAATTGAAAACATTGGGTTGCCTCTCAAGTAGCGTTGTCTTTAACGTCTTTTAGCCGGACGCAAGTTCCTTAGCCTTAATAACCCTGGGGTGGATTAAGCCCCCAACCTATCTATTTCCTCCACATTTGGCGTTTTCTTTTTCTTCTTTTCTTCTTAGCATTATCAGTAAGGGGGAGTTCAGGAATACTTACCTCTTTTAGTGGCATTTCCGCAAACCATGCCTGCTTTCTTGGTCTCATCGCTCTTTGGTTGACTTGTATTGGCTCACATGGGGGTTTGATGGTGCTGATTGCAAAGCACCCACTCCTTGTTGGTGGCTCAATGACGTGTTTAAAAACTTTAAACACCATTTCTTCAGACTCCACCCTTAGTGTTAATTCTCCTCTTTCAACATCAATCAAAGCTCTCCCCGTTGCTAGGAATGGCCTCCCCAATATGATAGGAATTTCTGCGTCTTCTTCCATATCAAGAATGAGGAAGTCTGCAGGAAAGAAGAATTTTCCTACTTTCACAATCACGTCCTCGATCTTGCCTCTTGGATGAACCATCGCCGCTCGCTAGTCAAGCTTATCGCGTTGGTTCGCTTCACCCAACTCCAATCTTTTAAATACCGATAGGGCATTAGATTTATACTTGCCCCTAAATCACATAGAGCTCATTGCAAGTTACCCCGCCTGCAAGGTAGTGTAAAGCTCCCGGATCTTTTAGCTTTGGTGGCAACTTTTTCTCGCAAGATAGCACTACACTCTTCCGCTGCTACTATTTCAGATTCTCGCCACCTTCTTCTTTTTCCCAAAATCTCCTTCATAAACTTGAAATAGGAGGGCATCCGCTCTAATGCTTCATGAAAGGTATGTTGATATGTAGCTCGAATGTCTCCAAAAATTTGGAGAATTGTTTATCAACCGCCTTTATTTGTAGTCTCCGGGAAAGGGATCTTCTATGTATACTCTTTTCTCGAGTTTTCTCTCTTTGGGCTAGGCTCAATCACCTTCTCTTTTCTAACTCCGCTTTCTTCTCAACCATCGGCCGAGGTGATCGCGCTCCAATCGTTTCCACTTCTCAACCGCATCGCTCGACATCGCTTCCTTCGGATTTACCTCTGTATTGCTTGGCAATGTCCCATGTGGCCTGCTGTTTGCCTGTTTTGCTAGCTGACCCACTTGTGTCTCCAAGTTCCTGAATGAGGATCTAGCTTCTGTCATGAACTGGGTTTGGGCATTAGCAAGTGATGTCACAGCTGCTTTCATCTCGTCTGGCTTTTCTTGCTGAACCGATG
The DNA here is from genome assembly GCA_029844215.1 of Przewalskia tangutica. Classification (NCBI taxonomy): domain Eukaryota; kingdom Viridiplantae; phylum Streptophyta; class Magnoliopsida; order Solanales; family Solanaceae; genus Przewalskia; species Przewalskia tangutica. The sequence goes on from CM056723.1 coordinate 47,967,356, forward strand.
CATTGAATTGTTGATGCTGTGGGGCTTGAATGATGGGTTGCTGATTCGCATCGCCCCTATACCGATTCTGCCGCTTCGACATCGTTCTCACGCCCATGGTACTGATTATGTTGCCCTTGGTATTGATTCTGCTGGTTCTGGTGCTGGTTCTCACGCTGGTCTCTCTCCATGAGAAATTTGGGTGGTTCCTCCACCCTGGATTATAAGTGTTGGAGTAGGGGTTGTTCTGTTGCCTCTGATAATTACCTATGGCTTGACACTCTGCCTGCTCCATTGGTATATTGTTGGGATCCTCTGAAGGACACCTATCAAATGTATGTGGGCCACCACATATCTCACAGCTTTTAGGCATTTGTACCGCATTCATCGACATCAGATGTCACGCAAATCGCTTCGCAGAGGGCCACTTGGGCATTCAAGGCAGCAATAGCATCTATTTCATGGACTCCCACTGTTCTTCTCCCATTTGTCGACCTCTCTTTCGTGACATGGTTGTTAGTGGACATGTCTTCTAATAACTCATGAGCGTCGTGGGTTGTTTTCCTCATGAATGCTCCACCCGCTGCTGCATCTATGATAGTTCTGGTTGTACTGCTCAGCCCGTTGTAGAAGATGTGGACCAAATTCCACAACTCAATGCAATGGTGTGGGCACTTTCTCTGTAGATCTTTGAACCTTTCCCAAGCTTCATATAAGGACTCTCCATCTGCTTGGTAGAAGTTGTTCAACTCCCCTCTTAGTTTTGCTGCTTTACACGGAAGAAAGAACTTGGCTAAGAATTTCGCGCTACCGTGCCATGTGAAAATCGAATCGCCTACAGGAATTCAACCATACTTTTGCTCTATCCCCGAGTGAGAAGGAAAGAGCCTCAACTGACGGCATCATCAAGAACGCCGTTATATCTAAAGTTGCACATAGCTCCAAGAAATTAGCTACGTGTATATGTGGATCCTCTCATGGCAGTCCTCCGAATTGCACCGCGGTGTTGTACCATGCTCGTAATCACCGGTTTTATCTCAAGTTGTGGCTCCTATTGCGAGCCTAATGGATGTTGTGCTCCATTCACTCGTAGCACATAGTCTCCCAAACTCCTTCTCGGCTGGATTTGGACTCTCTCTTCCACGTCTATGGGTGCTTGCCTAGGTATTCCTGGGTGGGGTTGATTCTCTCCTAACCCTTCTCCCATCCCGTTGTTGTTATGAACGCCGTTCATCTCTAACAAGGTTGCAATCCGCTGATTCTTTCTGTTCTGTTTGCAGGTTTTCTCAATTTCTGGATTGAAGGGAACAAGAGTGTCTGCTCCTCTTCTCCTTCGCATAAACTGACTTCCTGAAATAGATCAAAACAGCATAACAAATCACGGCACCTCGAATTTTCAAAAGAAAAACGTAAAAATTAAAAATTAAAATAAAAACCAAATTAGAAATTAAAAATAGATAAATTTGATATTGAACTAATGCCTAATCCCCGGCAACGGCGCCAAAAACTTGATGCGCGTTAAGATGCACACACTTTAAACGCAAGTGCACGTTATCGTCCACAAGGATTAGGGTTCAATTACCAACTATCTATTTTCTAGTATCTATTTGGTGAATTTATGATTGATTTGTTGTTTATAACTACGAATTATGCAAGCTATTTAAATATAAAGATTTACTTCAGTGGTGATGAGAATAGGGCTTCCATGTATCCTTACTATCCGCTTATGCTACTTACTAATGCATTAACTTATGGTATTCTTCTTTAGGAGAAAGCAGGTTTACGAAATCGTTTTATACTCCCGTTAGGGTTATATAAACACTCAACCCCAGTATCGCACCTTACCTACCTTTCGGTGATAAGGATAACTTTATAGGAGGATTAAGAACAAAAACCTAGTTGACCGTCACGCACAATGCGCAAAATTATGGTTGTTAAGCCTCTCATCAACGCTACATAAATAATTGAGGTATTTTCATCCCCAATCCAAGAATGTCTACCCAACTTACAGCATATTCACAATCCCCCCTTTTCAGAATCTGATTAGAAATCATATAGTGATAATTAGTTGTCAATTAATTACCAAGAATTCAACTCAATTATTGGATAGATCTCACAATAAGAAAAATAACCATAAGCATGCACTAATTTATAACATAAGTTTCTAGCAATTCAACATGGAAAGCCCTATAAGAGAATTAGTTCCTAGCCATAAATATGACAAAAACTAATTCAAAATTCATCATAAAAACTGAAATAAAGTAAAGAAAAGGAAAATAAATTACTAAGCTAATGGTATCCAATCTCCAAGCAAAAGTCTTGTGTTATGCAAGAAGGGGAACCCTTAAAACCGCCAGTGGTTCTCCTTTTATAGCCGCAAACCGCCTCTTTTTCCTTCAGTTCGCCTGCAATTTCGTCAAAAGACCTATTGTTTCCGCGTCGCCGCGCCTGCAGGCGCCGCGCGCCGGAAGTTCGCAACCCGTCGGGTGTTTTGGCGCGCCCCGATATTCGCTGTTCGGTAGCGCGCTACTGGAACTTCAGTAGCTTCCGGATGTTTAGCGCCGCGTCTCGCATTCTTTGCTCCGAGGCGCCGCGACGAAGTCTTCGCAGCCTCTACGAATAGTGGCGCCATGCTGATCGGCAGGAGGCCGCGCTGGTCCGATTTTACCCTCGTTCGCCACTTTCTGCTTTCCAGCCTCGCATCTCCTTTTGCCCTCTTTTAGCTCCTTTTCCGCCATTTGGCCATTTTAACCACTTTGACTCAAAAGAAAGGAAAACTATCCTAATACGACACTTATATGTACAAAACGGGACAAAAGACTAACTAAAACTGACTCAAAAGGTGTATATAAAATACACCGATCAGCAGCATAAACCCAAATGGTCGCACTCTTCCTCTTCCCGGCTGGTTGTATTTATCATGCAACAAGCTAAAATAGAAACATAGCCACCAAATGTCAAATGCACACATCACAACAGAACAGAATGTAAAAAAACAGCCAATAAATTAAAAAATATACCAAATGTAAACTTCAATTTGATTAACAACTAACCAATCCATTTTGAGTAATGTCTCACATTCGTCGTTGCCAATATGAGCTTTGACAGAGTTTACGGTATCAAAAACAGAATCATCCACAAGGTATGACACAGAATAGTCTGCTGGCAACCTCATGTCCATAATGTCCCCAAAAAGATCAAGCACTTCATTATGTTCTCGTTGTTGCACTCTTGAATGCTGTGTTTTTCTCATTGGCTGTGGAAGATTTCCAGTTTTCTTTTTCCCTTTCTTCTTCTCATTTTCTAAAACATCTATCTCATCATTCAACACCACCATATCACCATCATCTACCAACAATTGTTAGTTGGTGGTAGGCTGATGCACTTCATCAATGACAAGCATTTGATCTTTCTTTGGTGATTTTTCCTAGCCACTAACGTCGTTCTTATCATCATTGTTAGCATCTGGAGGTGCATAGGAACAACTGGTCATATCTGAATGTTTAACAGTCGCTGCTTTAACTTGGCTCCTCAGTTCCTCCAACTCACTCTCATCGTTAAACAGTCGTTGCTCTAATCTCTTATTGCTTCCAGATCCATCAAATGTGTGAAAGTACAAAGTAGCAGTATAAAATTCACATGTCATTTGCATATGACCATTTTTTGAATTTTTTTTATAGCTCTTGCAAGTATGTCGTTCTTTCCACGAACCTTGAGTTTACCCTCTTCGACATCCTTTCGAATCATTTCATGTCAATACAATAATGTAAGATAGAATTCAGGTGAGACATTTCCTGAATAAAGTTACATTTGTCAATTAAGGCATTATGTATTCTTATAATTGAGAGCTTACAATTTCGTTGACAATAACTTTCACTTCCGGGTCAAATTTTACATCTCTCATCATCCAAGCTTGTTTTCAAAGCCCACTCCTATCAATCTGCTCTGAAACGTCGGATGAAAAGCACTGTATATTAAACAAAAAAGAATAGATGGTTTAAGTTCAAGCACATTTTTCTACATTGAAACAAAAATATAAAACTTACAATTTTTTCTATATGCCCCGTATATCCTGCTCTGCTCAAGAGATGATTCAAATTATTCTTTGCCCTCTTTAATTTTGCAACTTTACTTTTTCTAATTAAAGAAAAATTGAAAAGAATTATTTTTTCATTTATTGAACTACATCTGAAAGGAGTTATTTAATTTTATTCATTTACACACCAGGAAGTCTTCAGAAAGACAGATTTGATAAACTTCTCCCAATCAGATTTGGTAATATGTTTTTGTTCAAATGGAAGAGTGCACAACGACTGACGATCATTTACACGTTGGACAATATCTTTTTTTGTCAGTTTGTATTTGAAGTTTCGAAACATATGTAAAATTCCTTGTAGAATTTGCTTCTTACTTCGAGGATGAACCACAAAATGTACCTAAAATGATATTTACACAAAATTTCCAGCCCCTTATCCATCACCAGTCAGAAGTTTCTACAATAATAAGGTGAAGAGAAGAAGAGATTGAAGGTGAAGAGAAGAGGAAATTGAATGTGAAGAGAAGAAGAGATACAAGTAATCAGACACATTATGAATTTACCTTAACAGATTCCCAAAGCCGGTCTTTTTCTTCTTCCGGAACCAATCGTCAATCATCATGAAGTATAAACACTGTTGTGCGGGCCAAAACTCCTAAATGAGTGCATAAATCAATGTTTGATTCGCCTATTGGAATCCCCAACTTATTGTACTTAACCACAATTCTTCCACGTCTTTTTCTTTTCATAATCTGTTTATGGCCAACAGAAGCACATCTAATACGAATGTTATCCTCTAGTTTGTCTCCATTACTTGTATCTTCTCCATCATTTTCATCATCTTCGCTGTTTTCGGAATTTTCTCCAATAGAAAAATTAGGAATGGGTTTAAGTTTGCATTGCACTGCAGCAGCAGCAGCATGCTCTTCATTTTCATCAGATACACCATCTGACAGTTGGTCATCATCACTGTTACAATATGCATCTTTCTTTTTACTCTTATTCTTATCCATGTCAAAACTGTAAAAATAATTGATAATTGATCATAATCAAGTGAAAACAACAAAAATGATTCATAATTGATCATAATTAAGTCAAACATCAAATATGATTCATAATTGATCATAACCAAGTCAAAACATCAAAAACTGATTTATACTTACACTGAAACATGCACAATTAATTACACTCAAATTCCATCTTTTCCATCCCCTAAGTATACACCAAAGTCGTCATCATCATTCAACGATGATGTATTTGCAGTGGGAGCATGATCCATCACATTGTCTATATCATCATCAGTACCTTTATTCGACATACAACACACTACAGACCATTTTTCATTACTTGGATCAGATACGTAAAACACTTGTGTTACCTGCGGAGCCATAATGAATGGTTCTGACTTATGGCCTAATCGTTTGAGATTTACAAGTGTGCATCCAAGTTCGTCTTTTAATATGACACCACCAGCATTCTCTACCCAATCACACTTGAAAACTACAACTGTAAACATATTGTAATTGATATCCCAAATCTGATCTATAACTTAGTAAAATCCCATGTCACGAGTTTTAGAATTTTGATCCTTAGAACTCGCAACTTGTATGGTTGAAGCAATAATAGTTACACCACTATTATGTGTCTTTCGAATTGCGTTGTGCTCACATGTTTGAAAATGATATTCATTCACATCATATTCAGAATGTTTGTAAATAATGGGAGAAGGACCATGAGACAACCAACACAAAGTTTCTGAAACTACAACACCATTGCGTATTAATTCATAAACCTAAGAAAGCAATTCATAATCAATAACGTCATACAAACTAAAATAAAAAATGAGAACCATAATATAACTATATGATTTTGACCTTTTTTTTTAGCCAAGCAGCAAATGTTTGTTATGTTCAGTCTTACACCACTGCTCAGATCTCTTTGAATGTTTTAATCTTATGCACTCAAAATGCTCACTTCCCCATTAAATGAACAGAACAAATTGCATTGATACTGTGTATAAAAGCAAGCAACAAAACATGTATTTTAACTAAGAAATAATAAATTACCCAATAAATGGTTGAATTTCAATTGTATTCTCCAAAATCCACAAGTGGACTTGGAATAACAAAGCTGAATCAGACTGGATTATTTCCAGTCCACCAATTGATTTTTCAATTGATATACTCTGCATGTGTCCTTCCGGTACACCAACTGTTTTCATATCTAACATGTATGTGGAGCAAAATTCTAAGTCTTCCTCAACAATATAACTCTCACCAATACAACCATCTAGACAATTACGATTCATCACATAACTATTCAAGGTTTTCATATTTCTCTCGAAGGGATACATCCAACGAAGAAAAACAGGCCCACATTATCTCACTTCACTTACCAAGTGCACAGTTAAATGGACCATTATATCGAAGAAAGATGGAGAAAAATATTTTTCTAGCAAACACAAAGTTACTACAAGATCCTTCTGTAACTGATCTAATGTTGTGACATCAACAACTTTTGCACATAAAGTATTAAAAAACATAACCTCATGACTGCTTTTTTAACATGCTTATTCTTCAAACTCCTTAATGCAATCAGCAAAAATTGTTGCATTAAAATATGACAGTCATGGGACTTCAGTTCTTGAAGTTTCAATTGCTTCATACAAACTAGGCTCGGAATGTTGGAAGAATATCCTTTCGGAACTTTAATGTTTTTAAAACATTTACAAAAGATCTTTTTCTCTTCCTTTGTCAATGTGTAACATGCTGGAGGAAGCCAAGTCTTATTTTTTTTTTCTTAACTTGCGGTGCTAATTTTCCCCTAATTTTCAAAGCAACTAGGTCCATCATTGACTTCAAACCATCTTTAGACTTACCCGGAATATGAAGCAGTCTCATATACACTCTCAAACATATTTTTTTCAATGTGCATAACATCTAATTGATGTCTCACAAATAAGTGCTTCCAATACTCTAAATTGTATAATATTGATTTCTTCTTCCACCATAATCTCTCATCAGAATCATCCCTATATTTTCGCTTCTTCCCAATTTTCTTCCCCCATGTATTGTCAACACATTCAACTAAGTATAATATTTCCTTACCATTCAACTGTACATGGGCATTTTGCTCTTCTATTTCATTATCAAAGGAAGATTTTTTTCATCTGTATTTATGTGCTTCTGGAAGCCAACGACGATGATCAAGATACACATTTTTCTTGCTATGTCGAAGTCTACATCGGAAAGTATCAACACCACAATATGGACATGCATAATAACCCTTAACGGTAAAGCCCACTAAATCCCCATATGCAGGAAAGTTATTTATAGTCCACATTAAGACAACCCGCAAATTGAATACCTCTTTCTTGAAAGAATCAAAACACTCAACCCCGTCTTCCCATAAGATTTGTAAATCGTCTACTAAAGGTGCTAAGTAGACATCAATGTCATTCCCCGGTTGTTGTGGACCAGATATTAGGAGAGATAACATCAAGAATTTCCTTTTCATATAAAGCCACGGGGGAAGAACAATTGGCCAAAAACTATATGTACTACTAAGGGAGTTATATGGGTTGATTTCATCTGCCGATATAGCTAGACGAAGGTTCCTAGGGTCTTTTGAAAACTTAGCTTTTCATCTATTAACTCCCAAACTTTTGAATTTGCTGGATGTCGAAGCTTCCCATATCGGATCCTCATTTTTGCATGCCAAGTTAAGTCTTTGACTGTTTGAGAGAACTGAAACATTCGACGAAACCTAGGGATAATAGGGAAGTACCATAAAACCTTAGAGAGTATCCCTACTCTATCTTCTTCACTCCCATTTTTTTTCCATCTTGAAACAGAACATGTAGGGCATTTTTCCAGTTTTTCATACTATTTTCCATAAAGTATGCAATCATTAGAGCATGCATGAATTTTAATATACTCTAACCCTAAAGCAGTCATTATTTTCTTAGCATCATAAAAAGACACAGACAATTTATTTCCCTCATGCAAAATTTGAGATATAAGATTCAATATCTCAGAAAGGCTTTTGTCAGATAAACCAAATTTACCCTTGATATCAAAAAGTTTAACTAGAGCACCTAACTTAGTGAAATTTGTGCATCCTGGATATAAATGTTTCTCTGTGTCTTCAAGAACCTCTTTAAAAGTTGTATTATCGACACAATTATTAAAAGCATCAGTAACCATATCTACAGTGTCCCCATCATTGTAATTAGACTCAAACTGGTCACCTATTCTAGAGTCCATGTTTCTAGACCTTTCCCCATACCAAAACCATATTTTATATTCAATATCTATCCCATGAAAGAAAAAATGTTCAGATACGACTTTCACTAAATGAAAAGACAAATTCCCACATTGAGTGCAAGGACACCTAATCATACTACTGTCTACAGCATTGGCTACAACAAATTGCAAAAATTTCTTAACGTCTTTATCATATTCATGTGATAATTGAGAACATGACATCCAAGACTTATCCATCAATGAACATTATAAGAACAACACCTGCCACACAACAAAAGACATGCACACATATCATTCAACTTAAAAAATATCAATGCAAATTTTTAAATTTAATATACCTGTAGCTCAGCAACGAAACCAACAATTTTAGGGCACACAATGATTGTTCTTAGCTTAGAATAATTTTAGGGCTCATATTTCAGTTTTTGTGCTCAATCGGTTTGCACTAAGTTTTCCGAATTAGACGATTTTAGTGAGAATTTTAGGGCTCAGATTTAGGGTTAAGAACAAAAGAACCAAGGAAGAAAGTAAGATTTAGGGCTAAGAACTCAGATTTCGATTTTAGGGCTCAAATTTAGGAAAGAAAGCATGAAAATTTTTGGTGATGAAAATGGCCGCGGGAAAATTGAGAGCATTTTTTTTGGCTAATGAAATGAAGATGAATGTGTTGAATGTTAAGAAAAATGTGTTAAGAAAAATGTGTTAAGAAAAATGTGTTAGATGGGCCTGATCCTTTTTTGACCTAAATGGTTTATTTAGATGGGATGAATTTTAAGGGTTGGGTCGGGTCGGGTCGTCTCGAAAAAAATGGCCCAGCGCAAAAAAACCGTCACACAATATGTGACGGTTTAAATAACTATCATATTCCTGTCATAAATTTATGACAGTTTATATAATTGTCACACTTATGTCATAAGTGTTTGTTGATCGAGAAGTCAACGGAAAAATTGTCATACTATGTGACAGTTTCAAAAACCGTCACACAATTACCGTCACCGTAGGTCATTTTTCTTGTAGTGTACGTATGAAATATAACTGTGATATGACTCCATAATTTATTCTACTCTTAGAAGTTAAGGAATATTCATGTTATTGATTCTTATGCTAAAAGCATGTCTAAATTGTTTTTAAGTACTTAATAAGTCATATGAAAAAGATAATAATGATATTCATAGTGTCATCAAGGTACAAAGGTAATATGTCACCCGTTGAGGTTGGAATATGGTGTTACCATTCATGCATTTCATTTGCATATTATCCTGGACCACTTGTGATGTGCACGTTACTACATGGTAAATATTACATATATATGTAGGGGAATGGAAAAAAAGGGGAAAAAGCATTATATACACACACCACCTGCATCTGGTACATATTATCACAAAAAATTCCTAAAAGGCAAACATTCAAGCTAGCATGGCTTATATGATATAACTGAAAGCCTGTGTGGCGGTTATGATTGGATCGAAAGCCTGTGTGCTGGTCATGGAAAGTAGGATTCCGATACTACCTAAAGCCTATGTGGCGGTTATCGGAAAGTAGGATTCTAAAATAATCGAAAGCCTGTGTGGCGGTTATGAGAAATAGTTAGTATACCGCATTTGCATCATACATGACAGTTATGTATATTATGCCTATAGAGGCTTTTATATAAAGAAAGACGTCTGTGTGGCCATCGGTATACTGGATTGATATTGCATAACATTTAGACATATGTACTAGGGCCCTCAGAGGTATGTACTGTTGGTCAGTGTTTCTGTTTCAGATTATGATATATGTTGACTATGTTATTTCTTATGCCTGACATACTCGATCGTGATCGTCTTGGCGTTCGCTTTCTTTGAGGGCGTTGCGTTTACGCCGCGAGTTCATTTAAAGAGAGTGATGGTTCACACTGGTAGGTTGTTGATTCAGCTGATGTCGGAGTACTCGATTTGTTCCAGAGTTGCAGTCTAGTCTTGGTATGATATTTTGATGTCGTATACTCTTTAGAGGCTTGTAGACAGGTGTCCTGTGGATAGTGGTTTTGTATGGCCTTGTCGGTTTTGGCATGGACATGTATATATATATGTATAAGTCAGTTTTCTGGTCAAGAGCTTTCATAATCTTTTTCGGCTTAGTCCGTGCTTATTGTGATTATACAGTGATGGTATGATTTGGAAAACCCGGCGGGTGAGATCCGGGCACCCGTTGCGGCCCTACGATTTGAGTCGTGACACTATCCGAGACTTCAGGGTGAGCTGCTTGGCTAATCCTCGACCCCTGGATCTCTTCCTTTATCTTTACGCATTTGTTTTATTCAGATATTAACTTTTCAGTCCATGGAACTTGTATCCAGTATTCTAGTGCTCTTGTACGATTGACACCCTGTTTTGTTTTGGGGGTGGTTGTTATTAGTACTTTTCGGCATTTCTATATTATTGAGAATTTAAAGATATCTTGTTTTTAATATATTTTCCGCACTTAATAGCTAAACGATTTTCTAAATTTTGAGATCGTTCGCCTACCAGGTGAATAGTGTAGGTGTAATCATGACCCTTGATTTGAGTCGTGACAAATTAGTATTAGAGATCTAGGTCATAAGTACAAAAGTAATGTCTAATAAAGCCTTAATTGATATGTAAATGTGTACACAACCTAAAAAGGCTATAGATCATTTAGAAAACTTCAATTATATCATTCTTTTGATGCTGGTTTATTCAAATTAATATCTAATTCACTCTTTTGGTGCGAATCTGTTGAAATTGATATCTTTAACCTCATTGGACATTGTTCTATTCTTGAGTAAAGGCCTTACCCTCGTATCGTTAAATTCCAGAAAGGGAATAAAAACAGACGGTTCAGTTTTAGTGAATATGTCCACATGAGGAAAGTTAGAAAGTACTAAATGCCATAGGATGGAGTCAAACATGAGAATGGGGCTGATCTGATAAGAAAGTAGTGGCTGGGTTTCAGCCACCAAAAGATAATTCATTCCCCCCAACGCCACTTTTTGATGCAGGAAACAACCACGTGTCATCCACATTCGCTAAAGAAAGAATTTGTTGCCGAAAGTGAAAGGAGATGATAGGATGAGAACATGCTACACCAATTAGAAAATTCCATTATTCCATCTTTTTCTCTGCAATTTTGTCATTTCTCAAAGCCCATACCCTCTGACATTGTCTTCAATATTTTCAAATTCTTAAATGATTTCAATAACAAGATACATCTTATATGTGGGATCTGAAATTCCTTTGTCAAGGAAGTAAAATGATTATTTTTCAAAAGATCACCGGCTCAAGTTCACCAAATGAAAAAAATTCTTAAATGATTTCCCATCCTTAATAAATGTAGGTAGGGAATAAAACCCCATGGAAAAGACACAAAGGCATTAAGAAGATGGGGTTTAGATAACCTTTATGTGATTTAAAATATTTTGAAACTAGGAGTATGAACTTAGAATGTGTTTGACTTTGACTACGTGAGAAGAAAGAATATTGCAGATTTGGGCGATGAATGGTAACAGTTGTACATTTCGATCCATCTTGTCCGGCAAAATGAGATTCATTATTTAATTCCAATATTGGGTAGAAGAGTAAAGAAACGCAGATATTTCTATTGCAAGGGGATAAGATTCTTGATTCTAGAAAAAGATTCAGCGTGTCGTAAATTACCTGCCATGCTATAAGCGATGAGAGACCGATAAGATGCTTAATTATCATGATTGGTTTACCATCGGTACCATTCTGCACTATCTAGGGTTTGTACCACTTATATGATACATTTTTTTTAATTTATCTCAAAAAATGACATACTTTGTTATTTAAAAATAAATAAATTTTAAATTTTATTAAATTTATTATTAAGTATAATTTATGATGAATATTGATTTACATCATAAATTTAGACACTTTTCATTTTTTTCTTAAAAAAATATATACCCACACACTTTCACATAAACTGGGATGGAATAGCGAATATTTACAAAATTATGTAACTATTTATAAAATGTGAACTCAATAACATGAGAACAATATAGTTACTTTCTATAATAATTCTAATAATATATAACCTATTTACAGGATCGTCTTTGGGCTCGTGCGAGTTGTGCTATCGCACTGGGCCCTCGAAAATTTAAACATTTTAAGGGTCCATTTTTCATTTTTTATTAAGTAATATTAGCCAGAATTTACTGTAAAGACTCATAATTCGCAGGTCTTAGCCAATCAAAGTAGGGGTTGATTAACTTGAAGTTGTATTGAGTTGTTATTTACAATTTAAAATAATTTCTAATTATTGAAATCGTATATTTACTTATATTAAGGACACACTTTTATGAATTAGAACAGGGCATGTTTGAGACGGCCCTGCCTATTTATTATCAGTGTATATACACGTGAAATTCTTTTACAATAATTTCTCTTTTTGAAAAGATAGCGGAGGGCCTATCATAACTGTCTCTACGAGGTAGGGGTAAGGTATGCATAGACTCTACCCCCATATTTCGGGGCGAATTTATATACATTTTATATGGCACTTGAACTCATTGTCTTTCCGCAAAACTAAGTATTTTATGAATATATTTTCTAAAATTAATCTAATATTATGTGTTGACATCCATGCTACAAAAAGATTTAATGGTGTACTTAATTTAGAAGTTAAATTATTTATCTACAAGAATATGAATCAATTCCACTTAATATATTTTTTATCCTTTTTAGTAGCACACACATATTCTACTTAATCCTTTTTAGTAGCACACACATCTTCTACAAATCCTATAGAATTATATTAGGTATGTTGATGTAGTTGTTCTCTTTTTGATAAGAAAAAGAATCAGATATATGTAGAATAAAGGTGAAGCTGGCACGAGCATAACCGATCACTCCTAAAAAGGAAAGGTTTGTAGAGTCTAGTGCCTATTAAACACATAGCAACTTCTCTAAAGGGAAATTCTGTTATTAGGGTTTCAATCAGTGGTAGCCGTCATATGATCTCATTATAAGGGGTAAGAAGCATCTTGTCTCTCCAATTATACATATTTCCTCCGTCTCAATTTATATAACGTTCTTTCATTTTTAATCAATTTCAAAAAAAATTACACATTTTTATATTTTGTAACAATTCATTCAACATTAAATTTACATTTATATTCTTAATGAAATTATTTCTAAACACATAAATTTTTATTAGTGATTTTAGACTATAAGTTTTAAAAATATTCTTTTATTTCTTAAATTTTGTGTTAAGGCAAAGACTTTGATATAAAATGAGAATGAGGATGTATATGGATTGGCAAATCACTTTAACACTGTTAACTAATTTGGTTGTATTCCTCACCGTTCCATTATTTCCTTCAACCTGTTTCTCTTATGGATCGTACAACCACATTTTCAAATTAGTACCATTTCTTGGATCTCAATTTATGTGATATTGTTTGATTTGGTACTATATAATTTAAGAAGATAGGAAAAAAAGTTGAGAAATTTGTGATTTAAAATAAATATGTTTGTATGGCTATAAATCATTTCATTAAAGGTTAATAATTTTTTTTAAATAAGTTATTTATAATTATAGAAAAACCACATTTTTACGATGGACTAAAAGGGAAGTGATACCACATAAATTGAGACATGAGGAGTATTTATTACTCCATCCGTTTCAATTTATATGGTGTAGTTTGATTCGATGCGAAGTTTAAGAAATAAATGAAGACTTATGAATATTGTGATTCAAAACAAGTCAAAAATATTTGTGTGGTTATAGATCATCTCGTTAAGCGTAAAATATAAAGTTTAAATTTAAATTTTGCTAAATAAATAAACGTGTCATTCTTTTTTGGACTGACCAAAAAGGAAAGTGTATCATATAAAATAGAATAGAAACAATATTAATCTTATGTGAAAAATTAAGTAGAAGATACTTCCTTTTTAGTGGAATTATAATTTCTTTAAAATAATCCTTCTGATATAAGATGAATTATTCGTCCTAAATTGGCTCGACCTACTATGACAATTGCAAGAACTTGGTGATCTTGATTATTTAAATTGTATATCTTTTTCTATGCATAAAAGAAAATGTAAGATAATAATATTTTCAACTCTTCTTCTTCGCTAATGTCTTTTCTTTTCTTTTTAATTAAACTAACTCAAATCCATCATTGCTAGCTTCCCCACCGTCAAAGTTCAAACCCCATTAAAAAAGGAGGGGTGGGCCGTGAGTAAATTAATAAATCGTTGAAACATTCATGTGATATAGGATCCATTTATTATCCTTGAAAACGTAGAATTTGTACTGGTCCTATTAATAAAGATTCCTTGCTGCATAAGTCGGCTAAAAAAATTAAGTATTTCGAAAATTTTCCCATTTACGAATGCAATATTCCTCACCACGTCCTCGATGGTGCAATGTTTCATTCTTAACTCTCCTTTTGTTCTCCTTCTTCTTTCTAATTTTAGGCCTTGTTTTCCACCTTTTTCCCTTAATAGTGTTGTGTAAAAGAGTATTAAAATGACACAAACATATAAATGACCCCTACCATTGAATTCTTTTGCGGTGAGGTGTGGAGGTATATAGCTCTCTACCCACAAAGGTAATGGTAAGTGTTAAATATACAGCCAGAAGGTCCATCACGGGCAGTGTATATTAGGAATGTATATTATAGTATAATTAATATTGTACTTGTTGACACCCAATTTTGACCCTCCCGTCCAGTCATTAACTATAAAATTACACTAATTTTAAAACAATTTTATAATAATAAAATGCAACAATAAAACATTAATACAGGCATAAATAAACAATTTAATAATAAATAATAAATACATAAAATAATAATCTAACACACGCGTTTTAATATTAGCATTCATAAAAGAATTAAGAAGTCCTAATTTTTATTTAATAAGTCTTAATAATGACATCACATTATAAACATTAAACACTAATTAAATAGCACGCCCGTCTTTATTTTGTAATAATTTTAAACTCAAAATTAGATTAACAAAGCACCTAAAATAATTTGATCACAATTTATTAATTTAACTTACCACTAAGAAATTAATAACACACTTAAAACTAACTAAACCAACCAATCCCTTGCCCAACCTGCAGCCCAACTCCCTCATTTATTTTTCTTAATTCCCAGCCCACATCTAATCCATCTCCCCACAATCCGCGGCCCAAACCCGCAAGGCCCAAATCCTTCAGCCCTTTATACTCACCCTTCCTCGTCGCCCATAACCCAAAAGAAAAGAAAAAAACTTAACCTAAACCGAGAAGCCCTCAGCCTTTTACACTACCCGTCGTCCCCTCCCCTTAGAAACCCTAGAAAAATAAAGAGAAAACTCTTCCCTCATCCGCCGCATGCACCCTTCCCCCTACCCACGAATCTCGCCGGATTTTCAGGTGGGAAAATCTGGCATAACTCAATCGAATCTTCGCCTCAGTCATAACCAAATCGTTCCAACAAGAATAATATCAAAAATCATCCCTAAAATGGTAACTTGCCACAACCGAAGCTTCAGAAATCAAATCTTACCATAATCATCACCCAAATCACGCTCGAAATTAAGAATTGCCATATCTTACTATGTTCCACGAACCAGCACAAATATCGCCCCAAATCGTGTCAAATCGATAATAAATCCTTACCAAATCAGCCGCGAAATCAGTCCTAACGGCAATAAAATCGTCCAAGAATCATACCATAATTGGCATTTAAGGGTTTACCTAATTTGGAACCCGAAGGAAGGCTATATAAACATAGTAATATACATGCGAAGCGACAGACATCGAAAGTGAACGATCAAAACCCTTCTCTCGCATAGTCAGAAACAGAGGTCGAACACCCCTTTTATCTTCAAGGATACCTTTCTTTACATTCGAAAATCAGCAGTCCAGAGAACAACCCGATCGGCAAGACGAAAAAAAAAAAACCTTTCAAAGCAATTGAAGTACACTGCAAGAACACCTAGCACACTAGTTCTGCACATCTTAGCCCCAATAGCACAAAAACAGAAATTCAGAAACTACATCGCTTCGAATCGCATCGCAATAAACCCCGGTGAGCAAGCGACTTGATACGCCTCGGTTATTTGTCAGGAGAAAAGGTAAATCTATCACCCTTTCTGTCTTAGATTCCATTTACTTGTTGTGTGTTTTAATGATTGATTAAGTACAGATTATTGGTTGTTTGTGTGTGCTGAATCGACAATCTGAACCTGTTAGTTAAAATCGATCGCCATTGATGTTCGCGACTGCAATCACTAATGTGACTCGGATAGTATAGGGCATTAGTAATGTATTTATATGGCCACTGAAGCTTTCTTAATCCCTTCTTTATGTTTGCTATGATTAATTGTCTGTTTGTTAGTTTGGTTAAATAGGATTAAAGATGATACATATGCGCCTTAGGCCTTCTTGAATAATATGTTATGAGGATGGTGGGTAGCTTTAAGTTAAAACACTCTGTTTAATTGATTTAGAACTGTCATATGTTCTGTGCCCTTCATGTTGGTAAATAAGAAAACTGCATTTATTTTGAATATGAGTCCAAGGTGTGGATCTGGTTTTGGCTTATGTAAGAGTGGTGTAAATTGATTTCTCTATTTGAGTATGTCTAAACCACGAGGTTACGAGACCTGCCCCCCTTTTGTTTAAACCACTTTATTTTCAACTGACAAAGATCCATCTGTTCATCTTTGTTTAAAACAAGAGATTGAGTATGTAAATTCCAGTCCAGGGAAGTCATGTTGAACTTGTCTATGTATCTCCTCTGGAATATATGTACCTGCCTATTGTAGCTGGTCACTGTTGAAGCCTTTGTCTAAACTCATGTATAGCTATCTCTTTCCCTATTGCCCAAAATGTTAGCTGATAATACCCTGTTCTGATGGCAGTTTCTTCTTTACAAATGGTTTACATACATCACCCAAGGATGAGTAGAAATGTCCCATTAAAGCTTCTTGTATGATTCATAGTATCTATTCCCTAGGATAAAGTACGGACATATGTGTTTAAATTGCAGGCTAAACAATGTTTACTGCATTTGATTTTTAAAATGGTTTATGTTAAATTTGTCCAGTTAATACTTGTTTCTATTGGCTAGTTTGATTGTCAATATGTTTTAGCCAACACTAGCATTTACTGTACACAAGACCAAGTAGAGTAGTTGTGTGTCTAGGCTTTAAATTATGCCCCCTTATGATAGATAAACTCAGAATCACCGGGAGTACTATAGTAGATATTTATCAGGTTGCAACAATTAAAATATGAACAAATCCTTGGAATTATGTAACTGTTAAGGCTCTTAAAATAATTCTTGTTAAAACTTGATGTTAGCATTCTATGCTAGCTTGCAAACAGGAAGCTCAATGCCCTGTACATTATCAAGTACCCTTATCATTTTAGGAATCATGTCATATGTGTTTGAAGTTTATCCATTTGATTTCCTCTTCTGCTTTGTCGTTTCCCTGGAATGTAACTTGGAATCTGCCTCCCCCCCTTTGAATCTACATTCTGGTCACTTGCTGACTTAGTGATTTAATCACTCATGTATGCTCACTTTTAAAATATGCTTATCCGGCTTCTGTGAACCAACAGTCACGTTATAATTTTAAGTCTAAGATACTTCAATACATGAACAAGACAGTGTTGTTTTGGATTTTTACATTGGGACCTGCCATCTCGTTTGATTTTAATAATTAAAGCGTGTTTTGAGTATGTAATCACTTATTTGGCTTAACGTGTATTAATCCTTATCTTTCTTTATTTTACATGAAATGCATCGGAGCAACAAAGGGTCTCATAGCGGGACTCATCGTGGCAAACGCGAAGATCCACATCCACATGCATCCGTCCTGCATAGGAAATTCCAAACCGCGGTGAAAGGACATCGCCATTCCTCGAGTCATCCCTATTAATTCATATCCTCACCCTATTATTGGTTGTAATTATTTGCCTAACATTACGCTACTAGTAATACGATTAGAATAATCAAACTTTGGGCTATCATTAGAAAATAGTTTGACGCTAGAAATTCATTTCCCTTAAATTAATTATTCTTATGACTAATTATGCATTGCCTAAGCCATACTAAAATGACGTAAACATTCACGTAGCTAAAGCGTCACTCGCTATTAAATCCTTAACATAATAAATTAATTTCTTCATAAATTCTTACTAACATTCATAATTAAAAATTATTTTGTTAGTCTTTGCATAATAGATATTCTACATTTTATTTTATAAAATACACATTTCGTCATAATAAGATTTTGCAATACATGTATCTTATCTAATATGTTATGAACGCGAGCTTTTATCCAAAGCTAATTTTATATTCTAAATAAATCTTACAATTTTTATCCCTTCATTTAAACACTTTCAACATACATTTTTTTTAATATAATAATTACCCTAGGTTTGAACGGACAACCGCAAGTTAGCGGATCCTTTAGGGTGCCTAACCCCTTCCCTTTAGGATAATAAAGAACCCTTACCCAGAATCTCATTAAAGTTTAGCAGACCATTAAAATGGAGTTAATGTTTACTTTAAACTAGTTAACATTTAGGTGTCCTAATTCACCCAAATTAATTAGGTGGCGACTCCCTAGCAACCCTTTTAAATTTTAGTATTCTTTTAACATTTAGCTCTTTTATTTATTTCCTAACGTTTCTTATTAAGCAGGGTTCGTTTTTAGAAAATGTCGCGGTCGAAAAAGGGCGCGACAGTACTCTTATCATAATTGTATAGTTACTCTCCAAATAGAATAGGATTTTAGGAGTAGAATAGACAAAAAGATTTTCCTATTGTAAATTGTATATATATCTATTCAGTCAATAAGAATAATCAAGGAATTATTTCTTTCATGGTATCAGAAGTCTAGGTTATTTTTTCCTTGCTTCCGCTCCTCTCTCTTCTCGATTTCCGTGAACAGTCCATCCCCCTCTCGGATTTTTTTCCTTAAAACACGAGACACAAACCAATTTAACTTCTCGGTTTTCTTCCACAAACCGAGACACCCACACACAAATCCCTTCTTCAAAATTTCTTGTTCTACTCACTATGACTGATAAGAACATGTTTCATTCTGCCCTAACGGTTTCTAGAGTGTTCTACCTATTGTTCTTGACCTAGAAAACATCCAATATGGGACATGAGCAGAGTTTTTCAAGATTCATGCAATTGAACATCAAGTTCTCCATCACATAATCCCTCCGGCTCCTGATACGGAGGGTGTGCCCACCAAAGAGGACGATCATAAATTATGGATTACGTTTGACGCAAAAGTTCTTCAGTGGATTTATGTCACTATCTCTCTTGACCTCTTATAAACGATTATGGAACCTAACTCTTCAGCTATGGCTGCTTAGAATAGACTGCGTGATATATTCTAGGATAACAGTCATTCCCGCATTGTCACCCTTGAACAGAATTTTCTCAAGACGCTGTGGAGAATTTTCCAAACGTTTCATCTTAATGCAAACGACTCAAGGACTTGGAGGATCAACTTCGCAACGTGGGTGCTCCTGTTAGCAATAGTCGTCTCGTCCTATAAATAGTTGCAGGTCTGTCCGAGGACAATAACGGGGTTGCTTCGATTCTTCGTCAAAGTAACCCTCTACCGGAGTTCAACCAAACTCGTTCCATGCTTACGTTGGAAGAAGCCGGTTTGGCTAAAAGGCGGCTATCGGGACTAGCTCCATAGTCATGATGACGTCCTCCACAAATTCTTCAGGTTTTATTGATAATTCAGGCAAAACCGTGCTCATGGGAATGGCAAGAATAATCGGAAAATAGAACGCAGTCGATCGTGATGCCACCTCACCGGCCTGGCCATGGGCCCCATAGTGATGAATTTGGGCGATGAGCCATGGCCCAGCAAATCATATTTTTCAGGCCCTACTGCAGGTTACCAGTGGGTTGGACCGTCACTGTCGTGTCGATAGTCGAAATTCGTGTTCAACGAGTCGAGCGGCGGGGTGGTGTTTGGGCCAAACAAGCATTCTCGGCAGTAGGACCCACACCCACTCAAACCGACATTAAAGCCACAATGCATACATTTAGATTAACTTAACTCGACCCGAATTGGTACATAAACAATGGCACCACTACACACATGACCTCCGATCAAGGTACTCTCTCGTCTTATTCAATTTGAGCACTAATCGTGATATAATTGTTGATAATGATAATTTAATTCCAATTCGGGGTTATGGTCATAAATACCTTGTCTCCCCCCCCCCCCCCCCCCCATCCACCAAAAATACCATTCATGCCCCAAAATTAATTAAAACTTTGGTGTCTATCCGTAAATTCACAATTGATAATTGGGTTTCTGTTAATTTTGATCCTTTTGGGTTTTCTGTGAAGGATTTCAAGATGGAGAGTCCTCTCATGAGGTGTGATAGTATAGGAGATCTTTATACAATCACACCAAGTCTCGGTTTCTCGCAACAAGCCATGCCTTCAACTTTTGCAGCTCTTGTTCCTTCCTTGTGGCATGCTCGTCTAGGTCATCCGGGGTCGTCTATTTTGTCTGTCTTAGATAAAAACAATTTTATTTCTTGTAAGGGTATGCATAGTACTCCGAATTGTCAATTTTGTTCTTTAGAAAAAATTGTTAAGTTACCATTTGTAGACAGTAATTCTCGTACGGTAATGTCCTTTGATATTATTCATAGTGATTTATGGACATCTCGTGTTCTTAGTTCTTTGGGTCATCGGTATTACGTTCTATTTTCGGATGATTATTCTAAGTTTTTATGGACGTTTCCAATAGTGAAAATATCTCAAGTTTTTTCCTTCTTAAAATTTAGAGCATTCATTAGGACTCAATTCAAACGAGAGATAAAAATTATTCAATGTGATAATGGGGTGTTTCGGGAATTTTGTGCTAATAATGGGATCAATTTTCATTTTTCTTGTCCTCATACGTCTTCACAAAATGGAAAAGTTGAACGCAAAATCCGTACCATTAATAATATTATCCGGTCTTTATTAATTCATGCTTCCGTCCCCCCATCTTTTTGGCATCATGCTCTACAATGGCTACATATATTCTTAACATTCTTCCTTCTAAAGGTTTGACATATTCGTCCCCTCTTCAAATTTTATATAATAAGACTCCTTCGTATTTACATCTTAGGGTCTTTGGGTTCATGTGTTATCCACTTTTCCCGTCCACCACAATTAACAAACTTCAGGCCCGTTCTACCCCTTATGTGTTTTTGGGTTATCCGTCAAATCATCGTGGTTATAAATGTTTTGATTATTCGTCTAATCGAATCATTATTAGTCGTTATGTAATATTTGAGGAGTCCCAATATCCGTTTGCTAAGGTAAATAGTCTCATGCATTGATCGTATAATTTTTTGGATGATGATATATCCCCATATATTATTCACCATTTTTCGGACATGTCTTGCACCCAAAATTCTCCAGCGGGCCCACTGCCCGCTAGTCCCACAATATTGTCTCGATCCATTACGATCTGTCATGGGCGAACTAAGCTTGGGCGGTCCATTAATCTTGAAACGGGTCTAGTTCCCGTGTCGGCAGTTTCCCGAGTTGGGCCAATAGGCCCACTACCTGCTGGCCAGCCCGTCACGTATTCCGAAAATTCCTAAAACTCATCTAATTTAGCCCCGAGTCATGAACCATTCACCCGAGGGTATTTTTAAACCAAAAAGACATTTTAATTCAAATTTTAATGTTCTTAAATCACCCTTACCCCGTAATCCTGTGTATGCTTTAAATGACCCAAATTGGAAGATTGCCATGACAGATGAATATAATGCTCTTATTGATAATAAGACGTGGGAGTTGGTACCTCGTCCATCTGGTGTTAATATTATTCGGTCTATGTAGATTTTTGCTCATAAGGATAATTCTGACGGTTCTTTTGCGAGGCACAAGGCTCATCTTGTAGGTAGGGAGGGCTGTTATTGGTCCGGTCCGGGTATCGACATACCGGAACCGGACCGATAAGGTTACGATCGAGCAGATAAATTCGATCTGAAAGAGATCGGAATCGGACGATAAGGTTCTTGATCGGACGATCGTCGATAAGGTTCCGGTCGGGTTACGAATCTTGTTCCGATGCAAACGGGTCCAAAATATTAAAATCACTGTTTTACTTAAAAATATCTACTTTACTTATAATTTTTTTTATAAAAATACATGCTTTACTGCCTTTACTACTTTACATAATACATATTAATAAATTTAAAACAATATATAATAACAATATTCCAAGTATTGATAAGATAGTTATCGGGTATCGGATCGGGACTGATAACATATAAGTTATCGGGTAATTAGACCGGGTTGCCGGACCGGATCCTTATCGGTCCGGACCCTTATGTCTGGTACTCGTATCCGAACCGTTAACTTTTCGATCCGAGTATCTGTCCGGGTATTTCGGTCCGGTTCTCGGGTGGTTCTCGGTTGTATCCGGACAGATAACAGCCCTACTTGTAGGTGATGATAAGACTCAGCAGTTGGTGTTGATTATGGTGAGACATTTAGTCTGATGGTCAAGCCAGTTACCATCCGCACAGTGCTCAACTTGACTTTATCCAAAGCATGGCTCATTCATCAGTTGGATGTGAAAAATGTTTCTTACATGGTGATCTCAAGGAGACAGTTTATATGCATCAACCCTTAGGGTTTAGGGATCCCAAATATCCGCATCATGTCTTTTTGATGAAGAAGTCCTTATATGGGCTTAAGCAGTCCCCACGAGCATGATATAAGAGGTTTGCAAATTTTGTGTCGACTATTGGGTTCTCTCACAGCAGGTTTGATAATTCGTTATTCATATATTGTCGTGGTTCGTCATTGTCTTATATACTCTTATATGTGGATGATATTATCTTAACTGCTTCATCAGATGCATTACACTAGTTTATTATGACTGCTAAGTTCTGAGTTTGCTATGAAAGACCTGGGACCCTTAAGTTATTTTTTGGGGATTGCTGTCACTCGTCATACAAGTGGATTGTTCTTATCTTAGAAAAGTATATAGCTGAAATCATTGAGGGGCTGAGATGTCATCATGTAAGTCCACTTCTACTTCAGTTGATACTAAATCCAAGTTGAGTGTTGCAACTGGCTCTCCATACGAGGATTCGACCCGCTATTGCAGTCTTGCAGGGGCCCTTCATTATCTTACGTTCACGCGACCGGATATTACATATGTCGTAAGCAGGTGTGTTTGTTTATGCATGATCCCAGGGTTGAGCACATGAATGCGCTCAAACGCATTATTATGTACATCCAGGGGACACTTGATTATGTCTTGCATTTATATCCTTCGTCGATGTCTACATTTGTCTCGTATACAGATGCTGATTGAGGAGGATGTCCAGACACCATACGGTCTACGTCTGCCTATTGTATGTTTCTTGATAATAACTTGGTCTCTTGTTTTGCAAAGCATCAGTCTACTTTATCACGTTCTAGTGCAGAGGCCGATTATCGAGGGGTAGCCAATGTGGTCTTGGAATCATGTTGGTTACATAATCTTCTTTTAGAACTTCATTATCCTGTTGAGAAAGCTACCTTAGTTTATTGTGGTAATGTTAGTGTCATCTATCATTCTGGTAATCCGGTTCAATACCAGCGCACTAAACATATCGAAATGGACATTCATTTTGTTCGAGAAAAGGTATCTCGTGGACAAGTACGCGTCTTCCATGCCCCTTCCAAATATCAAATTGCAGACATATTTACAAAGGGTCTTCCCTCGATATTTTTTGAAGATTTTAGGGACAGTCTGAGTGTTCGAAGACCGCCCGCTATGACTGCGGGTGTGTGTTAAATATACATACAATATACATGTATATTGTATGTATATATCAAAGGAATCCAATAGGCTCGGCCAGAAGGCCAATCATCACGATCAGAACGAAGGCCCATCACGGGCAGTGTATATTAGAAATGTATATTGTAGTATAATTAATATTGTAATTTTACCATAATAGTATTATACTCTTACCATAATTGTATAGTTAGTCTTTAAATAAAATAAAATTTTAAGAGTAGAATAGAAAAAAATATTTTTCTATTATAAATTGTATCTATACCTATTCGGTCAATAAAAAAAATGTCTTGCGTATACGCCACTTTTTAGATCCCATAGTGGGACTATATTAGTCACTGGGTTAGTTGATAAGTTGTTGTCGTCCTCTTTGTTGTTGCGGAGGTGTCTAATATAAAAAGTACACAAAATTCCACAAAAACTGACCAACAAGAAAAAACCAAGCGGAAAATGTGAATTGGGGTTTGGGGGTGGGGGTTAGTGGATATAATGTATTGCTGATTAAGAGGCAAAGAGCTGAATGATTGGGGTTAATTAGCATGAGAGAACATATGATTACGTGAGATAGTATGCATGCTTATGTAACAAATGCTTCACTAAACGAAATCAAATCAAGGTTTAAAAATATATTAATATCTTTTTATCAGGTAATCAAATCCAAGCCCCACAAAGTGGAATGTGTGACATGCCTCAGCTAGCTAGAGTGCTTAGTGGAAAGATCTTTACTCAAGAATTGTCAAAGGACTTCCTTTCCACATTGTTACTGTTTATTTAATATAATAAAGCATATATACTTTAAGCTGCTTTTTGAGCAGTAGAAGATCCTCTGATGGCTTCACGTTAGCGCATGTTTATGTTTCAATCTCCCATTGGTTTACATATTCATAAATTATTTCTCACTTTATCTTTATAAAAGAAGAGGAGAATATTATTTTCTTCTTCCTTCATAATTTCTTATAGTATTTTTTTTCTCTCTTGAAGGTATGGGGAGGTTTTGTCTTCTTTAATTGGGAAAAGGTGGGAATGGTACTGTACATATGGCTCCTTGATTACTTTATGAACTTGAAAATACTGTCAAAAGGAATATGCTGAATGTCATGCATAATTTCAGAAGATAACTACTAATTAAGAAATAGGTGTTGTGACTTTTTAAATATTCCCATTAGACACTATAAGAAAAAAGGTATTTGCCAATAATATTTTTTATTGTCATAGCCCGTATGTTGGCTGTTGTTGTCAAAAGTAATTTTCGCAACAAATTTTTTTACATGTGGTTGCAATAACTTTTGATGAAAAAAATCGCAACAATTTTTTTGTTTCCATTACGTTATTTAGCAATAATATCTTAATTTTTTGTTGCAATTTATATTTTTAGTAAAAATATATTTACTGTTACTAAAGTTTTGTTGTCAATTCTATACTTTCACAATATGATTTTTTTTTTTTACAAGAGGGATCATTTAGGATTTCAACGGCTAAGGAAATTATCCGATAAGTCCTTCAAACATGTATGAGATGTGTTTTGCATTTGAAGTTATGTTTAGCGTTTAAGTTTGTTTCACTTTTGCAAAAGCATTTTATGGTTGCGAAGGGAAGAAAAATGTACTACTCCCTCCCTAACTCAACTTATATGACATATTTTTATTTTTAGTTAGTTCAAAAAAAGAATGATATATTTCTTTATTTTGAAATAATTTAATTTTAAACTTAATTTTTACGCTTAAAGAGATGGTTTATAACCACACAAATATTTTTGATTTATTTTATACCACAAGATTTAAAAGCCTTCCTTTATTTCTTAGACTTCATGCTCAGTCAAACTATATCATATAAATTGAGACGGAGGGAATACTTAATTTAGTCGCATTGTTGCATTTCTTGTGCATTTGGTGTAGGATATACAGTAGCTGAAAGTATATGTATGTCATAGAGACAATCTGTATTTGGACAAAATGTACTTTATACACATTCGTATTTATGTTAATGATGATTAATATTATGGCATTTGCATTTGTTGAATTATTAGTTGATTGTTTATAATATTCTATAAATGCATCCCTAGAGTTTACGTGGTTATTAATGGTGTAAGAATTAATATTATAACGTGACACTTAAGTTGCCTCGACTAATGATCATCGAAAATGGGATATCGATGATATGTGATACGTCGACATGTGATCTGCATCATATCCTTAGGGAATGTAGTATATCTCACTTGTTACGAGTTATGACAACTCATGATGGACGCATGGATACTTGTTGAAGTATTGATATACCCTGCTGATATACTATTTTGTTATATGTCCATAATGTTATTGGTGTGTGGAAGATATAACTACTTAGACTTGAGGTCGATACCACCATGTCCGTAATGTTCTTTGATCATGTCCTAAGCTCAAATGTCTTATAGGTTGAGACACGACTTATTTTGGGTACGTTACGAAGTAGATTAAAGGTGGCAGTTGAGCCAGGAGTAGGATTCATTCCTTGAAAGTATCTTCGAGAGAGCATTCAGATTCTCATATGGTATTAGGTTGACTAAGTCATTGCCAACGCAATGGACATGTCTTTGATATGATCCTGTTGTCAACTAATATAGATGAGGTATAATGATCAATCCATTTGGATAGACACTTGACAAATCCTAAGCTTGATTGAGTGTGTCGTGAATGAAAGAATTTTATCTCACCACATAGAGGTTCAGTTCACATGTTTCGTGTAGCTAAACTTTACATATTGAGTTCGTCTTCCGGCGCAGTCTAGGAGTTCCGTTAAGACCCTAATATTGTTAGTTTCGATATGTAAAGGCATGAAGGGTAACACTAAGTCAAATATTTCGTCGATTGAAGGATGTAATTAGAGAAGAGATTATATATGTTCGGTTGATGATTGAGACATTAGAAAGAAATGAAAACAAGGCAGAAAATGGGACAGGGCCGCGACGCCATGGACTCAGGGCCGCGGCGCCTGAACGCGTGTCTAGCGCCGCGGTTCCACTTATGCAGTGCCGCAGCGCTAAGGCACGTCTAGTGGGTCCGACTGCTGGCCCAATCTGCTGACGTTTTAATAGGCTGGCCCATTTGGGGAACCCTAGCTGTCCTCTTCAGCTATAAATAAGAGGGTTCCCCTTCCCATTTCTTTACACCAAAATCAAGAGACTAATCTCTTCTAAAGCTCTGCTGGAATTCCTAGCATTCTAAGAGTTAGAAAATTACATCAAAGTTCTTGACTTGCAAATCGATGGACATTTGCGTGCGCACTCTCGGACTACACAAATCTTCAAGGTTTCAGATTGCTAACTACAAATGTAAGTCTTCGTTCGAAGTATTACATTTTTGCTTTGTGTTATTACTTTCCATTATATAATCATACTACAGTTTGACCGCCATGTCGGGTTTGAAATATAAATTTTCAAATTCTGCTGTGTGTACGAACCCGACAAAATGCCTATATAGTATCAGAGTCTGGGATGTTTTTTGTGATTATATGATGAATATTAATGATAATATGGGTTAGAATTTGTTTGGATCTAATTTTATGTCTTTAAGAAGCTTTAAAACCCTAAATCTTTATAATGCATTGTCCTTGTAACCGGATCTGTTAAAACAATGATGTAATTGAGGAAGTCATTCCAATATATAACTCTTCTAAGTTGATATGTGTTATCCGGTTCGTTTAGAGCATGGTGAATTGAAACAAAGAACGAGAAGAAAATTGGATGATGGTCGATGAACGTATTGATTAATGGTGATGGCTTTACAAGTGATAGATTTGAAAATTTGACCCTAAACCAGTTTTAGAGGTTCGGATTTTTGGGATTTTACGTTTCTGGAGGTATGGCGTCGCGGCTCTGTTCTAGAGCGTCGCGACGCCTGTTAGGGTTTTTGAGGTGGCACCGCGGCTCCACGATGGAGCGCTGTGGTGTTGACCTGATGACGCCAGAGGCATCGCGGCTCTATTCTAGAGCGTCACGGCGCTGTTCATCCAGAAAACTTAAATAAATTTTCGGACTTACTGCCTCTAAGGCGCCGCGGCGCCACCTGTTAGGGCCGCGATGATGACGAAAATTTATCAGGATGTGCTTCCTTCTAAGGCGCCGCGGCGCCACCTGTTAGGGCCGCGACGCTGACGAACAGTTTCCAGATTCTGAGACACTGCCTTTGAGGCTGTCGACAATATTTAAAAAAAAATCGAAATCAGAAACTGAAGTATAATATTCAGATTCTGATTCTCAAGTTTTCAAAATGTCAGAATCTGAAAATATAAGTTTTAATTAGACAGATTTGATCCTTTCGGACAAATATGTAATTAAAGAAACTTTCTAAAATTTGATTTTAAGTTCTGGAAATTGCAAACAGGTCTCTGAAACCTGAAAATACTTTCTGAGAGTTAAAATTATATTTTCTGAATTTATTGGGGTGCAATTTGAACTTTTAAATTCTTGAGGGACTAAACTATAAATTTTAAAAGTTTGCAGAATTCCTGAAAATCAGAATTTTAAAATCAGAAAATATTTAGGGACTGTTTGTCATAGACATAGATTATAGAGTTTAGACAAATAGACTCATGATTATCATTAATGATATATTATTATATAATATACAAACGTGCTAAGTGTTTGAATGTGATGCATTTAAATTATTAGCATAGCGTCCGCAATTATTGTCTAGGTAGAAGGCGCCCAGTAATTGTTTACCTTGAATGACCGCAATAACTGTCTGGGTAGGTAGCACCCAGTATTTGATTAAAACCATCTTATATCATGTCTAATGGGTTTGATGGTTTCTCATCTAAATGTGTTTAGAAATTGCATGATAGGATGTCATATGATGTATGACATGTTTGTTGATCTTGAATGAAATCCCCGAAAACTGAAAATGTTCCCCAAACATTAAATACAAGTCTAAATTAAAATGATCCGTCCATTATAATTGTTAGGGTGCAAAATCTTTTTCGGCGATACGAGTATTTATGCCAAAGTACTTACTCTAAGTCTACGAGGACTCAGACCCTTTCAAAGATGTGTTAGAGTAAAAGTAGATGATAAACTTTTGTGGGTATTTACACCAAAGTGTTTGCTTGCGAAGGACAAAATTTACTTAGGTACTTATATGTAGTCGCGTAATGGTGTTGGCTTGTTTAGTTGAATCTTGGCGCCAAAGTGTCGGACTAATCTAAAGATGCACGATTAAAATGAAAGATATTTAATCAAACCAAGAGTTGCAAATAAGCTTTGTAATTGGTTGAGGACCTACCGAAATGTACTATTGAAGTTATCAGTCAAAGCAAACGCTGATATAGCATATGTGACCTTAAAATGTTTTAGGTTCGTATTCTACCTTGGGTTCGTAGAAGTATGCAAAATAGTGGGAGTTAATTAAACAAAAGACCATGTTAAATTAACATATAATGAATGTGTATAATTAGGAGAATGAATTTTGATTGCAGTTTCCTGTCTATCTATATCTTCAGATCTTCAGAATGTCGAATTTCTCGTTGAAAATGCTAATGGAATCAAACAGATTTACTGGACCCAATTTTATCGATTGGCTCAGGAATGTTAGGATCGTTCCGAGACAAGAGAAAATTGAGTATGTATTGGACACAGTATTCCCTACCATGCCTGCTGAAAAATCTGTCGAGTATACCACCTTTGATAAAGTTGCTTATCAGAAGCACTATGATGACACCACTTTGGCACAGTGTTTGATGTTGTCTTCTATGTCTCCTGAATTACAAAGACAACATGAGAACATGGGCCCCAATGAAATGTTAGAACATTTGAGGAGTTTTTATGACTCTCAGTCTCAGACTATGGAGTATGAGCTGCTCATAGAACTCTTCAAACGTAGACTCAATGAAGGGGGACAGGTGTCTCCACATGTGCTGAAGATGATTGGGTTGATCGAAAGGTTGGCCACCATTGAAATAAAGTTACACGACAGAGTTGACTCTACCCTTATCCTGCATTCACTTCCACATTCGTTCGAGAGTTTCATCATAAACTATAATATAAATGGAACTTAGGCGAAGTTGCCGGAGTTGCACAATATGTTGAAAACTTTTGAATCTTCGATCTCCAAGAGCAAACATGTACTCATGGTTGGCTCCTCTAGTCATCCCAAACCGAAAGATAAGGGACCACAGAAGAGGAATGGCAAAGTTGTTGCTCCGACAGCAACAATGAAGCCCAAAGGAGGGGCGAAAAAGAAGAAGAAACTTCCAGCTTCGGATGTGTGCATGAACTGCAACAGGAAAAGACATTGGAGGAAGGACTTTACTGCTCCATGAGGATGGAAGGCACCAGGTGCTCCATCCTCTAGTGGACAAGGTATGTTTGTAATTGAAATAAATCTGTCTATAAATGTTTCTCATTCCTGGGTACTAGATACCGCTTGTGGCTCACACATTTATACAAATGTGCAGGGGATAACTAATAGCAGGAAGGTCGGGCCTCGAGAGGTGGACCTGCGCGTCGAAAATTAAGCACGAGTTGATGCTGAGCGCGTGGGAGATTATATATTAGATTTACCTTCCGGCAAAGTTTTAATGTTAAATAATTGTTTTTATGTTCCCTCATTGACGAGGAACATTATTTTCATTCCTGTTTTAGACACTGAGGGCTTTTCCTCAAGCATTTCTAATAGCAATATGATTTTGGCTTATGATGATGTTGTGTATGGAATTGCGCCTCTTGTGAATGGATTGTATACATTAAACTGTCGCAGGGAAATTTTTAATGTACAAAATAAAATAGCTAAGATAAGTGAAAGAAATTCTACCTACCAGTGGCATTGTAGACTTGGTCATATCAATCAAACGAGGATAGAACGATTGAGGAAATTAAATTACCTTAAACTATTTGACATACAATCTTATGGTAACTGTGAATACTATTTGAAGGGTAAGATGACCATTAAACCTCTTTATGGAAAGGGGATCCGTGCCAAGGAGGTGCTTGAGTTGGTACATACTGATGTATGTGGACCATTTTCGACTCAAGATAGAGAAGGTTTCCCTACTTTATTACGTTTACAGATGACTTGATAAGGTATGGATATGTGTATCTTATGAGACACAAATCTAAGGCCTTCGAAAAGTTTAAGGAGTTTAAGTGTGAAGTTGAGAAACAACTCTAAAAAAGTATAAAGACTTTTTGATCTGATCGAGGAGGTGAATACTTAAGTAAAGAATTTATAGATTACTTAAAGCTTTATGGAGTTCATTATGAATGGACACCTCGTGGAACACCACATATGAATGATGTTGCCGAGAGGAGAAACCGAACCTTGCTTGACATGGTTCGATCCATGATGAGCTTTTCATCTCTTCCTACATACCTTTGGGGATATGCTATACTAACCTCAATATATGTTCTGAACTGAGTTCCTTCTAAATCAGTTGATAAGATGCCATATGAGGTATGATATGGCAAGAAGCCATCACTTAGACACATGAGGCCCTGGGGGTGTCCTGCATATGTCAAGAAGTTGATCACTGATAAGTTGGAGTCAAAGAGTGAGAAATGTTACTTCGTTGGGTATCCAAAGGAAACTAAGGGATACTATATCTGTCTTCCTAGCGAACATAAGATCTTTGTTTCTAGGAACGCAACTTTTCTTGAAGATGAATATGTCTACAAGGAAGAGAGTTGCACAGAGATAGAACTTTAAGAAATTCAAGAACAAAGTAACATAGAGGTTGAATCCTTGCCAGATGATAAAGGCAAGAATTCAGTGGGAGCTTTTGGCGAATATTGGGTACTCAGGGTACGCCCTTCGGTCAGTGAGAGTGCTACGAGGAATAGTGCAGAAATGCATGATCCTTCTGCATAGACCTCGGGAGCAAGTGTGTCAGTTGCACCTCCTCCCATTCAGGAAAGACATGAAAATGATATTCTTGAAAGCTCTAACGTTGGTGGATCAACCAACGCACAAGAACCTTCTCACAATCAGAACATATCTGTAACTGAACTGCAAGACACTCAACTCCGTAGGTCTACTAGAACTCATCGTCCTCCGGAAATACTAAATCTACTTGTGGAAAACACAAAATGAGTTAGATATTCCCGATGATGATGAGCCTACAACCTACAGCGAAGCAATGCTATACATTGATTCGAAGAGATGACAAGAATCCGAGATGGAATCTATGTATATCAATAAAGTGTGGAACTTGGTTGATTTGCCAAATGAGGTTAAACCCATAGGATGCAAATGGGTCTTCAAGAAGAGATTGCTGCATTTGGCAAGATTCAGACTTATAAAGCTAGACTAGTGGCTAAAGGTTTTAATCAGTGTCCTGGTGTGGATTATGATGAAATATTTTTACCAGTTGCTAAGATAAAGTCTATTTGAACTTTGCTTGTTATAGCTGCACATTATGATTATGACATTTGGCAGATGGACATCAAAACTGCATTCCTCAATGGTAATCTAATTGAGGAAGTGTATATGAAACAACCCGAGAGTTTTTCATCCGAGTCCAGACCAAATATTGTGTGCAAGCTACAGAAGTCCATTTATGGACTTAAGAAAGCCTCTATGAGTTGGATTATTTCTTTTGACAAGGCTATCAAATCTTTTGATTTTATCAAAAGCAAAGAGGATCCTTGTGTTTATATCAAATGCAAGGATAAGGGTATTGTCTTCATTATTATATATGTTGATGACATCTTGATAATGAAAAATAATAAGACTCTCATGCAGTCAGTTAAGGAATGGTTGTCCAAAACCTTCATGATGAAGGATTTAGGTGAAGTCTGCTACATGTGATTTAGGTGTTACCATTCATGCATTTCATTTGTATATTACCCTGGACCACTTGTGATGTGCACATTACTACATGGTAAATATTACATATATATGTAGGGGAATGGAAAAAAGGGAAAAAGGCATTATATACGCACACCACCCGCAGCTGGTATATATTATCACAAAAAATCCCTAAGAGGCAAACATTCAAGCTAGCATGGCTTATATAATATAACTGAAAGCATGTGTGGCAGTTATGATTGGACCGAAAGCCTGTGTGGCGCTCATGGAAAGTAGGATTTTGTTACTACCGAACGCTTATGTGGCGGTTATCGAAAAGTAGGATTCTAAAATAACCGAAAGCCTGTGTGGCGGTTATGAGAAATAGTTAGTATACCGCATTTGCATCATACATGACAGTTATGTATATTATGCCTACAGAGGTTGTTATACAAAGAAAGACGTCTGTGTGGCCATCAGTATACAGGATTGGTATTGCATAATATTTAGACATATGTAGTAGGGCCCTCAGAGGTATGTACTTTTGGTCAGTATTTATGTTTCAGATTATGATATATCTTGACTATGTTATATCTTATGTCTGACATACTCAGTACATCGGTCGTACTGACGTTCCTTTTGCTGGGGGACACTGTGTTTCATGCCCGCAGGTTCATTTATAGAGAGTGATGGTTCACACTGGTAGATTGCTGGTTCAGCTAATGTCGGAGTACTCAATTTGTTCCAGAGTTGCAGTCTAGTCTTGGTATGATTTTTTGATGTCGTATACTCTTTAGAGGCTTGTAGATAGGTGTCCTGTGGATAGTGGTTTTGTATGGCCTGTCGATTTTGGCATGTGCATGTATATATATGTATAAGTCAGTTTTCTGGTCAAGAACTTTCATAATCTTTTTCGGCTTAGTCCGTACTTATTGTGATTATACAGTGATGGTGTGATTTGGGGAACCCGTCGGATGAGATCCGATTACCCGTCGCGGCCCTCCGATTTGAGTCGTGACACTATCCGAGACTTCAGTGTGAGCTGCTTGGCTAATCCTCGACCCCTGGATCTCTTCCTTCATCTTTATGGTGCAGAAATACATGATCCTTCTGCACAGACCTCGGGAGCAAGTGCGTCAGTTACACCTCCTCACATTCAGGAAAGACATGAAAATGATATTCTTGAAAGCTCTAACGTTGGTGGATCAACCAACGCACAAGAACCTTCTCACAATCAGAACATATTTGTAACTGAACTGCAAGACACTCAACTCCGTAGGTCTACTAGAACTCATCGTCCTCCGAAAAGACGAAATCTACTTGTGGAAACACAAAATGAGTTAGATATTCTCGATGATGATGAGCCTACAACCTACAGTAAAGAAATGCTAGACATTGATTCGAAGAGATGGCAAAAAGCCATGAAATCCGAGATGGAATCTATGTATATCAATCAAGTGTGGAACTTGGTTGATTTTCCAAATGAGGTTAAACTCATAGGATGCAACTGGGTCTTCAAGAAAAGATTGATGCATTTGGCAAGCTCCAGACTTATAATGCTAGACTAGTGGCTAAAGGTTTTAATCAGTGTATTGGTGTGGATTATGATGAAATATTTTTACCAGTTGCTAAGATAAAGTCTATTCGGATTTTGCTTGCTATAGCTGCACATTATGATTATGACATTTGGCAGATGAACGTCAAAACTGCATTCCTCAATGGTAATCTAATTGAGGAAGTGTATATGAAATAACCCGATGGTTTTTCATCCGAGTCCAGACCAAATATTGGGTGCAAGCTACAGAAGTCCATTTTTGGACTTAAGCAAGCCTCTATGAGTTGGAATATTTATTTTGACAAGGCTATCAAATCTTTTGATTTTGTCATAAGCAAAGAGGATCTTTGTGTTTATATCAAACGCAATGATGAGGGTATTGTCTTCATTATTATATATGTTGATGACATATTGATAATAAAAGATAATAAGACTCTCATGCAGTCAGTTAAGGAATGGTTGTCCAAAATCTTCTTGTTGAAGGATTTAGGTGAAGCCTGCTACATTATGGGAATTATGATCTATAGAGATAGACCTAATAGATTGTTGGAGGTGTCACAGTCTATATACATAGACAAATTACTTAGACATTTTTCAATGGAGAATTCTAAGAAAGGCGGTCTTCCAATGGGTCAAGACATCAAGTTATCTAAGAAGGGTTGCCCTTCTAGTGTTGTAGAACTTGAGCGCATGAAGAGGATCCTGATATGCGATTTATACACACGCTAAACGCAAGTGCACGTATCGTACAAGTAATATAGTCTGGGTAAGACCGAATATCGTCCTCAGGGACTGGTTTTCAAGTACATATTACTCTATGCTTTAGTTTCTATTTAGTTAACGTTAATTGGTTTGGAATTCTAGACTAATAATGCAGGAAATAAACTAATAATGAAAATACTTTGATTTAAATCAGTTATGACGGAGAATTAGGGCTTCCAAGATCATCAACTATCCACTATATTCAATCATTAATACAATTAAACTGACTTCTTCTTCTACGTTAAGATAACAAGTTAACTAAGCCGTTTTATACTCCTGTTAAGGTAATATAAAAACTCAACCCCAATGGAGAACCCTTCTATCTTTCGATGACAAGATTGACTACAAAGGAGGATTAAGAGCAATAACCTATTAAGCTACACAAGTATTGGAGTACTTTCTTCCACGATTTAAACCTATGTTTATTCAACTATAGCATATTCACAATCTCCCCTTTCGGATTTCAATTAGAACTCATGTAAGTGATGATAACTAGCGATCAATTAATTATCAAGCAATCAAATCAATTATTGAATAAATCTTAAGCAAGTGAAGAAGAAATCAACTAATGTATTAATTCATGAATAAGAGTTTCAAGCGAATCACAAGAAAATCCCTAATAAAGTAATTAGCTCCTAGCCATAGTCACGCTAAGAGCTAATACAATCTCCATACATGAACTGAAATAAACAAAGAAAAGAAAAAGAAAAGAAAATACTTGAACTAGGTCTCAAATCTTCGCCTCCTAGAGTTGTGTTGTATATGCAATGGATGGAATGAATCCCCCTCTAGAGAATGATGTAGAGAATATATATATCCCAAGAATCCTTTAGGTCAAGGGTTAGGGATTATTTAGGTAGGAAAAGTTATCCCTTTTGGATCCTGAAAACGTGTCAAATTCGGCCCAAAACGTCAAAAATACCGCGTCGGCGCCGTGGCCCTGCAGTCGGGCGCCACGTCGCCTAAAAATCAGAGAGTTTCGAACAACTTCAGTGGTCGGCGCCTAAAAATGACTCAAAAGATGTATATAAAATACACCGATCAAACACCCCCAAACTTACACTTTGCTCGTCCTCGAGTAAAGCTCAAAAATAGAATGAATGACACGAAAGAAAAGAAAATAAAAGATTCGAGACTCTGATCAATCTGCTGCACAAATGTAACTAGAAAACATGAAGGTCAGTTGGATAATATGCAGGAACATGTATAGCATGGATTTTTTTTTAGCACTCTAAACTTTCAAGTCAGATATTTCGCAAATTCATTACAATCATGCTCCATGGAAGTAAGAGTACCTAACCTATGCATGTCAATTTCAAAATTCTATGGTTTGTTCACTTGCTATTCTCCACTAATCATAGATACACATATTAGAGATTTTCAGGTCTTTTCAGGGTTGTAATGTAGGCTTAGGCAGAGGTAGGTAAAAATAAACATTTAGGCTCAACGTACGTACCATAAGCTCTTTTGCTTTCAATTCTTCCCTTTTCTTTTGATTCTCTTTTTCACCTCATACCTATCTTTCCTTTCTTTTGTTTTGAGAGAATGAGGTGTATGATGAATAACATGCACTCCCAAACTTAGGCTTTTTGCCTATTGATTATTATTTTTTCATTGGGGTGCATCAAAATTGTTCACTCTCTTTTTGTCTCTTTTTCAACACTTTATATTCCAAACATATCAATTTTTCCACTTATGACACAAATATGAAATTATAGGGTGTCAAAGAAAAGATCTTATTTTTGGCTCAAAGGGGCTGACTTGGAATTCAATTGTAATGTCAGTGATAGGCAAAGAATGGTAAGAAAGGGCTAACAAAGAAATGCCTTAATCATCTCCCTAACATGCATATCCTAACTATTTTGCCTCAAATAGCAAGCAAGCAGACACATAGGTTTAATCATTAACAATGCATAAATCAAGCAAGATACCCCAAATAGTTCGATTTCATGACTTTTTGGCATATCTATCCTAAGTGTTCAGATTTTCTGCTTCTAATTCCATTACATTATCCCACTTTACTTCATTTAGGCGTTTCAAGTGATTACAACATGCATGATCAATAATAATTAAAAAATAATAATAATGACTCAAAAATACTCAAAAACACACAAAACAAATCAAGAAGACTAAAAAACAATAAGACACCCCCCCAAACTTAATCGACACATTGTCCCCAATGTGTGAAGACTAAAAATAGGGACAACTTACTGACACAACACAACGATCATAACGGAGGTCTGGGAGGAAAAATTCTGGAATTTGCATTGCGTCTGGGCCTCTGAACTTTCGGCGCCACGTCCCTGAGATTCGGCACCGTGGCGCCCCAAGTATTGCGGCTCTCTGAAGTTCCGGTGCCACGACACTGATTCTGGGCGTCGTGGCGCTGACGACGGCTTTTCCTTTTTTTCAGCGTTTTTGCTCCTTTTTTCTCAGAGTTAGCTTTCAGTCCACCTGTCATCCAACAACACAAAACAAGAACCCAAGACCGTGAGACTGTTCAAGACAAAATAAAACAAACTAAAGACAAAAATCAAACTAACATAATTAAAAACATTAGGTTGTCTCCCAACAAGCGTTGTCTTTGACGTCTTTTAGCCGGACGCAGTTAACCTTTACGAGTGCCCATTGGATCCTTCTGTGAACTGTTTGCAATCCACATAGTTATTGTTGCAGGTCTCACTTTTGCTACAACAATCTTTTTAACTAAGGGCTTCAGATATAAGATTATCCCCCAAGTACACAAGACATGCTTGTCTTCTAGGATCTCTATAATGTAGGGATCAGTGAGATTCCCAACATCTCTCAACTCTAGGGGGTGCCCTTGATGGTATGGACTTCCTATTTGGGGATAAACAGTGACCGCTGGTGGTATTTCTTTTGCAATAGGTACAGGAAAAAGAATTTTCAAAGAATCCAAAAAGGTGAATAATTGAATCTCAGTAATCTTTTCCTTCTCTACGCCAACTATCTCGCCATATTCCTCAACAACTGGGTGTGGTTCAGGTTCCTCAAATTTTTATCACTTCCCACAATGGTGTCTCTAGGCAGACTTTCTTGAAGTGTATTGCTCATCCTATCCATTAGTTGCCCTATTTGTGTCTCCAAATTTCTGAGGGACACTCTTGTCTCATCCATGAACTGAGATCGACACTTCAGTGAGCCCGAGTATGCACACTGCAACTCATCTAGATCTTCTTCCAGAACCTGTGGGTTAAGCTGTTGTTTATGAATTTGCTGCCCCTGATAGAAGTAGTAGTCCATATATATATATATATATATATATTGAATTTAACCTGCAAAATAAAATAAAAAACAAAAGGTGATAAAAAGATGATCGCAGAACAAGTTAGAAACTTGTTCTTGGAGCAACCAAATTAGAAATAAGAATAGATAAATTGATATTGAAAGTACGTCAGTCCCCGGCAACGGCGCCAAACCTTTATATGCGATTTATACACACGCTAAACGCAAGTGCACGTATCGTACAAGTAATATAGTCTGGGTAAGACCAAATATCGTCCTCAGAGACTGGTTTTCAAGTATCGATTATCTATGCTTTAGTTTCTATTTGGTTAACGTTAATTGGTTTGGAATTCTAGACTAATAATGCAGGAAATAAACTAATTATGAAAATACTTTGATTTAAATCAGTTATGACAGAGAATTAGGGCTTCCAAGATCATCAACTATCCACTATATTTAATCCTTAATACAATTAAACTGACTTCTTCTTCTACGTTAAGATAGCAAGTTAACTAAGCCGTTTTATACTCATGTTAAGGTAATATAAACACTCAACCCCAATGGAGAATCCTTCTATATTTCGATGACAAGATTGACTACAAAGGAGGATTAAGAGCAATAACCTATTAAGCTACACAAGTATCGTGGTACTTTCGTCCACGATTTAAACCTATGTTTATTTAACTATAGCATATTCACAATCTCCCCTTTTGGATTTCAATTAGAAATCATGTAAGTGATGATAACTAGTGATCAATTAATTATCAAGCAATCAAAGCAATTATTGAATAAATCTTAAGCAAGTGAAGAAGAAATCAACTAATGTATTAATTCATGAATACGAGTTTCAAGCGAATCACAAGGAAATCTCTAATAAAGCAATTAGATCCTAGCCATAGTCACGCTAAGAACTAATACAATCTCCATACATGAACTGAAATAAACAAAGAAAAGAGAAAGAAAAGAAAATACTTGAACTAGGTCTCAAAGCTTCACCTCCTAGAGTTGTGTTGTATATGCAATAGATGGAATGAATCCCCCTCTAGAGAATGATGTAGAGAATATATATAGCCTAAGAATCCTTTAGGTCAAGGGTTAAGGATTATGTAGGTAGGAAAAGTTATCCCTTTTGGACCCTGAAAACGTGTCAAATTCGGCCCAAAACGTCAAAAATACCGCGTTGGCGCCGTGGCCCTGCAGTCGGGCGCCACGGCGCCTAAAAATCAGAAAGTTTCGGACAACTTCAGTGGTCGGCGCTGCTGCTTGGCGTCGCGGCGCCGGTGGCGTTTTTTCGGCGGTTCTTTGCTTCGTCGTCCAGTTTTCATCCGGGCTTCGTCTGATCTTTTCTATACTTCCCGGGACTTCTTAGACTTTATTTATTGGCCCCTTTAAGTGTGCAATTTCATCTCAATTAAGCTCATTTCATCTTCTTTTCGCTATTTCTCCATTTTTGACCGATGTGACACAAAAGAAGGAAAACGACCCTAATAATATACTAAACATAAATGAAATGAGTAAAATACTAACTAAAAATGACTCAAAAGGTGTATATAAAATACACCGATCAAACACCCCCAAATTTAAACTTTGCTCGTCCTCGAGTAAAGCTCAAAAATAGAATGAATGACACGAAAGAAAATAAAATAAAAGATTCGAGACTCTGATCAATCTGCTGCACAAATGTCACTAGAAAACATGAAGGTCGGTTGGATAATATGCAGGAACATGTATAGCATGGATTTTTTTTAGCACTCTAAACTTTTATGTCAGATATTTCGCAAATTCATTACAATCATGCTCCATGGAAGTAAGAATACCTAACATATGCATGTCAATTTCAAAATTCTATGGTTTGTTCACTTGCTATTCTCCACTAATCATATATACACATATTAGAGATCTTCAGGTCTTTTCAGGGTTGTAATGTAGGCTTAGGCAGGGGTAGGTAAAAATAGACATTTAGGCTCAACGTACGTATCATAAGCTCTTTTGCTTTCAATTCTTCCCTTTTCTTTTGATTCTCTTTTTCACCTCATACCTATCTTTCATTTCTTTTGTTTTGAGAGAATGAGGTGTATGATGAATAACAGGCACTCCCAAACTTAGGATTTTTGCCTATTGATTTTTTTTTTCCATTGGGGTGCATCAAAATTGGTCACTCTCTTTTTGTCTCTTTTTCAACACTTTATATTCCAAACATATCAATTTTTCCACTTATGACACAAATATGGAATTATAGGGTGTCAAAGAAAAGATCTTATTTTTGGCTCAAAGGGGCTGACTTGGGATTCAATTGTAATGTCAGTGATAGACAAAGAATGGTAGAAAGGGCTAACAAAGAAATGTCTTAATCATCTCCCTAACATGCATATCCTAACTATTTCGCCTCAAATAGCAAACAATCAGACACATAGTTTTAATCATTAACAATGCATAAATCAAGCAAGAT
Organism: Przewalskia tangutica; assembly: GCA_029844215.1. NCBI lineage: Eukaryota > Viridiplantae > Streptophyta > Magnoliopsida > Solanales > Solanaceae > Przewalskia > Przewalskia tangutica. Next base: position 48,008,207 of record CM056723.1, read on the forward strand.
ACCCCAAATAGTTCGATTTCATGAATTTTTGGCATATCTATCCTAAGTGTTCAGATTTTCTGCTTCTAATTCCATTACATATTCCACTTTACTTCATTTAGGCGTTTCAAGTGATTACAACATGCATGATCAATAATAATTAAAAAATAATAATAATGACTCAAAAATACTCAAAAACACACAAAACAAATCAAGAAGACTAAAAAACAATAAGACACCCACCAAACTTAATCGACACATTGTCCCCAATGTGTGAAGACAAAAAATAGGGACAACTTACTGACACAACACAACGGTCATAACAGAGGTCTGGGAGGAAAAATGTTGGAATTTGCATTGCGTCTGGGCCTCTGAACTTTCGGCGCCACGACCCTGAGATTCGGCACCGTGGCGCCCCAAGTACTGCGGCTCTCTGAAGTTCCGGCGCCACGGCGCTGATTCTGGGCGTCGTGGCGCTGACGACGGCTTTTCCTTTTTTTCAGCGTTTTTGCTCCTTTTTTCTCAGAGTTAGCTTTCAGTCCACCTGTCATCCAACAACAAAAAACAAGAACCCAAGACCGTGAGACTGTTCAAGACAAAATAAAACAAACTAAAGACAAAAATCAAACTAACATAATTAAAAACATTGGGTTGTCTCCCAACAAGCATTGTCTTTGACGTCTTTTAGCCGGACGCAGTTAACCTTTACGAGTGCCCAATGGATCCTTCTGCGAACTGTTTGCAATCCACATAGTTATTGTTGCAGGTCTCCCTTTTCCTACAACAATCTTTTCAACTAAGGGCTTCAGATATAAGATTATCCCCCAAGTACACAAGACATGCTTGTCTTCTTGGCTCTCTATAATGTAGGGATCAGTGAGATTCCCAAAATCTCTCAACTCTAGGGGGTGCCCTTGATGGTATGGACTTCCTATTTAGGGATAAACAGTGACCACTGGTGGTATTTCTTTTGCAATAGGTACAGGAAAAAGAATTTCCAAAGAATCCAAAAAGGTGAATAATTGAATCTCAGTAATCTTTTCCTTCTCTACACCAACTATCTCGCCAGATTCCTCAACAGCTGGGTGTGGTTCAGGTTCCTTAATTTTCTTATCATTTCCCATAATGGTGTCGCTAGGCAGATTTTCTTGAAGTGTATTGCATATCCTCTCCATTAGTTGCCCTATTTGTGTCTCCAAATTTCTGAGGGACACTCTTGTCTCATCCATGAACTGAGACTGACACTTGGTGAGCCAGAGTATGCCTGCCTGCAACTCATCTAGATCTTCTTCCAGAACCTGTGGGTTAAGCTGTTGTTGATGAATTTGCTGCCCCTGATAGAAGTAGTAGTCCATTGACCTGTATATATATATGTATATATTTTGAATTTAACCTGCAAAATAAAATAAAAAACAAAAGGTGATAAAAAGATGCTCGCAGAACCTTGGAGCAACCAAATTAGAAATAAGAATAGATAAATTGATATTGAAAGTACGCCAGTCCCCGGCAACGGCGCCAAAAACTTGATATGCGATTTATACACACGCTAAACGCAAGTGCACGTATCGTACAAGTAATATAGTCTGGGTAAGACCGAATAGCGTCATCAGGGACTGGTTTTCAAATACCGATTATCTATGCTTTATTTCTATTTGGTTAACGTTAATTGGTTTGGAATTTTAGACTAATAATGCAGGAAATAAACTAATGCAGAAAATACTTTGATTTAAATCAGTTATGGCAGAGAATTAGGGCTTTCAAGATCATCAACTATCCACTATATTTAATCCTTAATACAATTAAACTGACTTCTTCTTCTACGTTAAGATAGCAAGTTAACTAAGCCGTTTTATACTCATGTTAAGGTAATATAAATACTCAATCCTAATGGATAATCCTTCTATCTTTCGATGACAAGATTGACTACAAAGGAGGATTAAGAGCAATAACCTATTAAGCTACACAAGTATCGGGGTACTTTCGTCCACGATTTAAACCTATGTTTATTCAACTATAGCATATTCACAATCTCCCCTTTCGGATTTCAATTAGAACTCATGTAAGTGATGATAACTAGTGATCAATTAATTATCAAGCAATCAAATCAATTATTGAATAAATCTTAAGCAAGTGAAGAAGAAATCAACTAATGTATTAATTTATGAATAAGAGTTTTAAGCGAATCACAAGAAAATCCCTAATAAAGTAATTAGCTCCTAGCCATAGTCACGCTAAGAACTAATACAATCTTCATACATGAACTGAAATAAACAAAGAAAAGAGAAAGAATACTTGAACTAGGTCTCAAATCTTCGTCTCCTAGAGTTGTGTTGTATATGCAATGGATGGAAAAAATCCCCCTCTAGAGAATGATGTAGAGAATATATATAGCCCAACAATCCTTTAGGTCAAGGGTTAGGGATTATGTAGGTAGGAAAAGTTATCCCTTTTGGACCCTGAAAACGTGTCAAATTCGGCCCAAAACGTCAAAAATACCGCGTCGGCGCCGTGGCCCTGCAGTCGGGCGCCACAGCGTCTAAATATCATAGAGTTTCGGACAACTTCAGTGGTCGGCGCTACTGCCTGGCCCTGCGGCGCCGGTGGCGTTTTTTCTATAAATGCATTCCTAGAGTTTACGTGGTTATTAATGGTGTCTGAATTAATATTATAACGTAACTCTTAAATTGTCTCGACTAATGATCATTAAAAATGGGATATAGATGATATGCGATACGTCGACATGTGGTATGCATCATATCCTTAGGGGATGTAGTTTGTCTCATTTTCTACGAGCTATGGCAACTCATGATGGACGCATGGATACTTGTTGAAGTATTGGTATACCATGATGATGTACTGTTTTGTTATATGTCCATAATGTCATCGGCGTGTGGGAGATATAAGTCCTTAGACTTGAGGTCGATACCACATTATTTACGGACTAATGTATTTGATCATGTCCTAAGCTGAAATGCCTTATAGGCTGAGACACGGCTTGTTTTGGGTACTTTACGAAGTAGATTAAAGGTGGTAGTTGAGCCAATATTAGGATTCATTCCTCGAATGTATCTTCGAGAGAGCACTCAGATTCTCATATAGTATTAGGTTGACTAAGTCGTTGGCCAACGCAATGGACATGTCTTTGATATGGTCCTGTTGTCAACTAATATAGATGAGGTATAATGATCAATTCATTTGGATAGACACTTGACAGATACTAAGCTTGATTGAGTGTGTCGTGTCATGACCCGAACCCAAGCGTTGGTGCCTACCACAGGCACCCTTCTACCCATACAACACAAGTAACCCGCGGAAGCTAAATAACACTTTTTTTTCAAACAAAGGCCAAATACAACTCACGCAAGTCCAGCCCACATATGAATACAGACCTCTAAGAGTTTGGACAAATACTATGACGGGACAAGACCCCGCTGTACCCATAAATGTACAAGACTCTAATACAAACTTCGTACCAACATGACAAGACTCCGGCACAGTGGAGTTGTCTCAATAGAAGCGGACTGGAGATCCTAAGCTCGCAGATCACCCAACTGAGTACCTAATACATGCGGGCATGAACGCAGCCCCCCGAAGGGGGTCAGTACAACAGGTACTAAGTATGGAACAGAAATAAAGTACAGTATTAAAATCATAGCTGGCCAAGAAATGACAGGGACAAGTAAAATAATCAAATACCAGATCCAACCGTGTCATATAAAATAAGAGCCAATTGTACCTTGTATCACTGTACCACTGTACCACTGTACTACTGTACTCGCCTCATGGATGCCTACTCATAGAATCATCATGTTCATACATATATAGATAACGTATCATACTCCGTACCTATAACCTGTCCCGGCCCATATTGGGACTCGGTCCTCATACTCTGTATCTAACATGTCCCGACCCATAGTGGGACTCGGTGTAAGGTTGTATAAGGTATAAAATGTACCGGCCTATTCTGTGACTCGGTGTGAAGTCATATAAGGTATAACATGTCCCGACCCTTTCTGGGTCTCGGTGTAAAGTCATATAATGTATAACATGTCCCGGCCCTTTCTGGGTCTCGCTGTAAAGTCATATAAGGTATAACATGTCCCGGCCCTTTCTGGGTCTCGGTGTAAAGTCATATAAGTCGTATAGCATTTCCCGGCCCTTTCTGGGTCTCGGTGTAAAGTCATATAAGTCGTATAACATGTCCCGGCCCATTATGGGACTCGGTGTGGTCATCTTCCTCACATATGCACCTATAACGTGTCCCGTCCCATTAGGGGACTCGGTGTAATCATGACTATCCATATAATCCTCATGTGTGTATATGCAACGTGTCCCGGCCCATCATGGGACTCGGTGTATCAATGCAACCATATGAAATTTTAAACCATCTCTTGACTTTCCATAAAACCGTTATAACAAACTTCTCATAAAGCCATTATAACAAATTTTCATTTTAGAAACTAAAGTACTACCACATCTTTCTTTTTAAGTAAACTAAGGCACTATCACCTCTTTCCTTTTAATAAAACCAAGACATTATCATGTGATATAACATTAGGGAAATGAACCCAAAGTACTATGTACATCTAATCTTATTAAAAGAATCATATCATGCCATATAAGGGAGTTGAACCCAAAAGTACTATGTACATCTATTCTTTCCTTTATAAAACCCCAGGATACTAGCACTTGTAGCATCAAGACACTTTCACTATTAAAAACAAGTTACTTAAACAGTAACTTATTCTTTTCAAATCAAGTAACCTATACCTTTAAATCAAGTTACTTTTCTTTCCCAAAATCAAGTCATTTATACTTCATATAAATCAAGTCTCTTCTACTTCATCTAATCAAATCTCATATACTTTCAAGTAAGGTCTCATATACCTTCAAGTAAAGTCTCATATACTTTCAACTAAGTCTCATAACTTTCAAATAAATCTAGTCTCATGACTTTCAAATAAATCAAGTCTCATAACTTTCAAATAAATATAGACTCATGACTTTCAAATAAATCAAGTCTCATAACTTTCAAATAAATCTAGTCTCAGGACTTTCAAATAAATCAAGTCTCATAACATTCAAATAAATTGTTACACCCCGAAATTCCAGGACATATATAAGAGAATAGACGTGAGAGCACAAGACTTATAAATTTGAACGAAGGAAAGAATTGTTTTTCCGAAGGAAAATCTTCCGAACTTCGGAAAGGAAAAATGTTCGTTGATGAGAATTAGATTCTCAAAATAAATTATTTAAGGAGTATGGAATTTATTATCATTGTGGAAATTTATTTACGGATTTGGTCACGTAGGGCCCACCCGAAAATTTTTACGTTTTGTGGGGTCCACGAGGGTTACAAAATTTTATGGACGAATGGGAGGGCGACATGTGTCACCCCCCCCCCCCACATGGGCTTGCTCGAAATTGGACCATGGTTAAGTGGTCTTGTGACCAAGGTTAAGTAGTAATGTGGATGATCAAATCTTGAAGCCTAGCTTGATATAATTGACTAAGTCAACTTGCCCACTTGACTAGATATTTAATCTCCTTCATCCAAGCCACACAAGTGTTTTGATCTAAGCCCTCCATTGTGTTATATATTCAACCTATTAGCAAGACTTAGCTCACAACACTTAGAAAAAAAAAATTGATAAAAACTTTGTGCAAGACTTGAGGCTCTCGGGTTCATGCCACTTTCAACAAGAAAGATTTTCGTTGTGGTTCATAATTCACAATACTTTAACCCAAGGTTCCTATGGGTATTTTAAGGATATCTCAATAGAAAGATCCCGGAAAAATGATGTTTTTACGTTAGTCGCAAGGCGAAAACCTAAGGTGTTCTTCAACTTTGAAGTTGGAAATGGAAGGGAAGTTGTTTGTGAACTTCTAAGGGCTTCAAATAGCGGATTGGAGCGTGAAGTAAAGGAGCCAAGATTGCTAAGGAGCGACTTTGAATCTTGGAATTTTATAAGGGCTTATCAAGGTAACAATCTTGTCGTTTTAGTGATTAAATATTACTTATTGTTGTAGTTATGGATATAAACAAGCATGAGATGTATATATTGAAGTTTGATAGGTGTTATGGATATTGGAACCACTATTCCGAAACTAGCATGATTAGCCTTTGAGATTACAATTCAATTTGGTTATTAGTTTAGTCATCGCATGTTATATAAAGAAGGAATTGTAGTTGTTAAAGTTGTTTACGACTATATAACATGGTAGACTTAACAACTTGGATTGAAAAGAATTGGAAAGGACTTTGTGTTGTTGTACATGTTAGCCGAGAATGGCTTTGGATATTGAACTACTTGGTATTAACTGTGGGGCAGAATTTTACACGTATTGTAAGGCGTGTAATCCCCTTTGATTGGTTGATGCGTTGAGCCTTAAATGCGGCATGTTGGTTATTGATTTTCGGGCCTTGAAAAAGGTGGAAAAGTACATAGAAACAAAGGAAGTGCTGCCCAATTTTCCGTAGAATAAGAGACCGTATACTTAGTATCATTCTACGTTAGAAACTAGAAGTTGATAGTCGTGTTGTGGTCATTATAGGTTGACAATTCTACGTGCGGCGTATTCGACTTAGCTTGTGGATTAAGCCGAAAAGGTATGTGAACCATTTCCTCTTCTTCTAGCATGATTCCTTATGGTAAAGAAAGTAAATCCTACTCCTTAAATGATCCACTCCTTGATTTTACTTGGATTGCCTAATATAGAAGTTGTTCTATATACTTCCTTGATTGTACTTTGGATGTTTAAATTGGATGTTGTTGTAGTCCACTCCCTTGATGAAATTTGGATTTTCAAAAGTGAAAGTGTTTTACTTGAAGTACTTAGAGTCTTAAAAAGGAAGCGGTTCCTAATCTCTTGGATAGTGCCTTAGTTCCAAAACCTAAAGGTTGTTATAACGACTTTAGGGGAGTCAAATGAGTGATTTACTTATTTGATTTAAAAGAGGAGAAATGACATGATTTAAAGAGAAGTAACTTGTTTTAGAGGTGTGAGTTACTTGGGATTTAAAAGTAGAAGCAACTTGATTTCTAAAGTTAAGAAACTTGATTTCTAAAGTTAAGAGACTGGAAGTATTCTGAAAGTTATGTAACTTGATTTGTAAGTATATGATACTTGATTTTAAAAAAAAGTATAAGTCTCTTGGTTATAAAAATAATGAATTTGTCTAAACCATAAAGAGTTATAACGGCTTTATGGGAAGTTAGTTATAACGACTTTATGGAAGGTTAAGAGAGTTGTCTATTTTGATTGATAGGCATGAGTTGCCTAGGTTGTGAAATTAGAAGTTACTTGGTTTCAAAGTCTTGAAATGAATTCCTAAAGGTGTAGTAACTTAATTTGAAAAATAGACATGCCTTGATACTACGGGTGTTAGTATCTTGGGGTTTTATATAAAAAGGAGTCTTTTGAAAAGAATGGAAGTACGTAGTACTTTGAGTTAAATTCCAGGATTTTTATGTGAAACGAAAGTGCCTTGAGTTTATAAAATGAAATTCATTTTTGTATGATAATGAAAGTCTAAAGATTTTATGAACTTGTCTATGCTTGCTTGTGATAGCCTTTGAGTGCAAGTATTATATTTTTACGCTGCCGTGACTCTCAGTTGGAGTGGTTTGTTGTTAATGAATTTACTTGGGCGTGCAAGCGGTGATGGGGATTCCACGGGTATGCTTCCATTGTGATGGATCCATGGACATGCTTATTGATCGGTGTATTTTATATACACTTTTTGAGTCATTTTTAATTAGTATTTTACTCATTTAATTTATGTTTAGTATAATATTAGGGTCGTTTTCCTTTCTTTTGTGTCACAGCGGTCAGAAATGGAGAAATGACGAAAAGGAGATGAAATGAGCATAAATGAGATGGAATTGCACACAAAAAGGGCCAAGAAATGAAGTCTAAGTTCCGAATTATAGAGAGATCCGACGAAGTCCGGACGGAAAAATGACGACAACAGAATCCGCACAAAGCGTCACCGAACGCGGTGCACAGCGGCGCGCCGCGCACAAAGTCTTGAAAGTCCGAGAGTTCTTGAAATTGGCCATGCGCTGATCTATGCAGCGGGCGGCCGGAATTATGAAGTGCTGGCCGAATTTGACATGTTTTCAGAATCCTAAAGGGATTATTTTTCCTACCTAAAGGGATTATTTTTCCTACCTAAAGGGATAACTTTTCCTACCTTAAAACCCTTACCTAAAAGGATTCTAATAACTTTTCCTTTCCTACAAATCCCTAACCCTTCACCAAAAGGATTCTTTGGATATAAATACTCTACATCATTAGAAGAATTATTCGTTCTCCATTCCACCATTCACCGTTCTACATCCATCCTTCCACCAATCCGTCTTGTAAATATTCCACAACACAACCATTGGATGCTTGGCTTGGAGACTCATTCTTAAGTAATTTTCTTTTCTTTTCTTTTCTTTTCTTTTCTTTATTTCAGTTTTTGTATGATGAACATGGGATTAGTTCTTGTCATGTCAATGTCTAGGAACTAATTCCTCTATAGGGCTTTCCATGTTGAATCTCTACAAACTTATGTTATGATTTAATGCATGCTTATGGTTATTCTTCTTCTTGTTGAGATCTATCCAATATTTGAGTTGAATTCTTGGTAATTAATTGACAACTAATTATCACTATATGATTTCTAATCAGATTCCGAAAGGGGGGGGGGATTGTGAATATGCTGTAAGTTGGGTAGACATTCTTGGATTGGGGATGAAAATACCTCAATTATTTATGCAGCGTTAATGAGAGGCTTAAAACCCTAATTTTGCGCATTGTGCGTGACGGTTAACTAGGTTCTTGTTCTTAATCCTCCTATAGAGTTATCCTTATCACCGAAAGGTAGGTAAGGTGCAATACTGGGGTTGAGTGTTTATATAACCCTAACGGGAGTATAAAACGATTTAGTGAACCTGCTTTCTCCAAAAGAAGAAGACCATAAGTTATTGCATTAATAAGTAGCATAAGCGGATAGTGAGGAGACGTGGAAGCCCTATTCTCATCATCACTGAAGTAAACCCTTTTAGTTAAATAGCTTTTATAATCCTTAGTTATAAACAACAAATCTAAATATCAATTTACCAAATAGATACCAAAAAATAGATAGTTGGTAATTGAACCGTAATCATCATGGCGATATTCGGTCTTATCAAGACTATACTACTTGTCACGATAACGTGCACTTGCGTTTAAAGTGTGTGCATCTTACCGCGCATCAAGTTTTTGGCGCCGTTGCCGGGGATTAGGCATAGTTCAATATCAAATTTATCTATTTTTAATTTCTAATTTGGTTTTTATTTTTGTTTCTTTAAATTATTTATTTTATTTTCTTTTAAAAAAATAAAAAATAAAAAACAAGTGTGCCGTGATTCGTTGTTGGTTTTGATTCATCTCAGGGATCCTTAAGACATGGATTTCTACTGTCAATATGATCGAGCTCCAACCATAGAGGAAGAGAGGGAGGAATTACGAGAAGCTATACTCAGTCTCACGAGGTACCAAAATCAGTTCATAGACGAAACGAGAATAGCCATGAAGAAGTTGGAAACGCAAATAGCAGAGCTCGCGATCATATTCAACAGCGAAACACAAGAAGAGCAATCTGCACCTGGGGTAGGCAATGAGGAAACACAATGTCAGGCAATTGACCTGAAGGATGCCGAATCAGGGGAGATAGAGAGTTCGCAGTTAGCGGCCAGCGCGCCGATGAGCGTGGCTCGGCCAAGATTACGAGACGAGAGCAGGGCGCGACGCGAACCCGTAAATCGAGGTGATTTTGAACAAATAACAAAGAAATTGAGGAGCGTGAACCACACCAATGGGTGAGATAGTTGGTGTAGAAGGAAAAGATTGCAGAGATCCAATTATTTACCTTCTTGGATTCTGTGGAAATTCTTTTTCTTGCACCTATTACAGAAGAAACACCACTAGCTATCACGGCTGATTCCCAATTAGGAAGCCCATACCATCAAGGGTACCCCATAGAGTTGAGAGATGTAGAGAAGTTCACGGATTCCTACATTATAGAAAGCATAAAAGACAAGTCTACTTGGGGGATAATTGTATATGTAAGGCTCTTGTTTGAACAAATGGTCGTAGGGAAATTGAGACCTACAACAATAACTCTGCGGATTGCAAGCAGTTCGCAGAAGGATCCAATGGGCACTCGAAAAGGTTAATTGCGTCCGGCTAAAAGACGTTAAAGACAGCGCTTGTTGGGAGGCAACCCAATATTTTTAATTATGTTATTTTAATTTCTGTCTTTATTTTATTTTATTTTGTCTTGAACAGTCTCACGGTCTTGGGTTCTTGTTTTGTGTTGTTGGATGACAGGTGGACTGAAAGCTGAAACCGAGGAAAAAGGAGCAAAAACGCTGAAAAAAAGGAAAAGATCGCCGCGCCGGTGCGAGAATCGGCCGCACAGAATCTCGTAAGAGCCACAGTAATAGCAGCCGCGGCGCCGGACCTTCAGAGAGCGATATTTCGGTATAAATTCCAGACTTTTTCCTCCTAGCCTCCATTATGACCATGTGTTGTGTCAAGAAGTTGTCCATTTTTTAGTATTGCACACATTGGGGACAATGTGTGATTTAAGTTCGGGGGTGTTTTATGTGTCTTGTTATGTTTTGATTAAGTCTTTTTTATTTTGTTTTGTGTTTATTTTTTGAGTCACAATTTTTTTTTTTGAGTCATAATTGCCTGTCAAAGATCATGTATGTTGTAGTTTCTAGAAACACCTAGTGAAGGAAGGTGGAATAATGTAATGGAATTAGAAGCAACTATCTAAACACCTAGGTTAGATATGCCAAAAATTCACAAAATCGCTCATTTGGAGTTTCTTGCTTAAATTGTGCATGCTAAATAATGAAAACCTATGTGTTATGATTGCTTGCTATTTGAGGCGAAATAGTTAGGATATGCATGTTAGGGAGATGACTCAGACATTTCTTTGATAGCCAATTCTTACCATTCTTTTCTATCCCGGACTTTAAAAATATCCCTAGTCTGCCCCATTGAGCCTAAAAACATGAAACTTTTTCTTTGACACCATATATTCCTAAAATTGTGCCATAAGTAAAAATGTGAAATAGTTGGAATAAATTGTGTTAAAAAAAGAGACAAAAAGAGTGAATAAGTTTGATGCACCCCAATGAAAAAGTAATAATAAATAGGCAAAAGCCTAAGTTTGGGGGTGCTTGTCATTATTAGATACTTCACTCTCCCAAAACAAAAGAGGGGAAAGATAGAATTGAAGTGAAGGAAAGAATCAAAAGAAAAGGGAAAAATTGAAAAGCTAAAGAGCTTATGGTACACAAAAATGAGCCTAAATGCCTATTTTTACCTACCTGTGCCTAAGCCTACATTACAACCCTTAAAAGTCCTGAAGATCTCTTAGATGCATAGCCATGATTAGTGGAGAATAGCAAGTAAACATGCGATAGGAATTTTGAAATTAACATGTATGATTCAGTATTTGACTTCCATTAAGCATGATAAAAATGAGTTTGCGAAATATCTAGCTTAATGTGTTTAGAATGCTGAAATTTCATGCTATATGTTCCTGCATATTATTCTGCTAATCTTCATGTTTTTCCAAGTAGCACCAATGCAGCAAAGTGATCAATGTCATTGAGTTTTTTTCGTTTTCCTTGAGTCTGTATTTCTTTCTTTTGATCTTTGCTCGAGGGCGAGCAAAGGTTAAGTTTGGGGGTATTTGATCGGTGTATTTTATATACACTTTTTGAGTCATTTTTAATTAGTATTTTACTCATTGTATTTATGTTTAGTATAGTATTAGGGTCGTTTTCCTTTCTTTTGTGTCACAGCGGTCAGAAATGGAGAAATGACGAAATGGCGATGAAATGAGCATAAATGAGATGGAATTTCACACACAAAGGGCCCAGAAATGAAGTCTAAGAAGTTCCGAATTATAGAGAGATCCGACGAAGTCCGGACGGAAAATGACGACGAAAACAATCCGCTCAAAACGCCACCGAGCGCGGCGCTGGCAGCGGCCGCGGCGCCAAAGTGCTGAAAGTCCCGAGAGTTGCTGAAATTGGCCGCGGCGCTGTCGCGCATGGCGCCGACGCGGGAATTATGAAGTGCTGGCCGAATTTGACATGTTTTCAGAATCCTAAAGGGATTATTTTTCCTACCTAAAGGGATTATTTTTCCTACCTAAAGGGATAACTTTTCCTTTCCTACAAATCCCTAACCCTTCACCAAAAGGATTCTTTGGCTATAAATACTCTACATCATTAGAAGAATTATTCATTCTCCATTCCACCATTCACCATTCTACATCCATCCTTCCACCAATCCATCTTGTAAATATTCCACAACACAACCATTGGATGCTTGGCTTGGAGACTCATTCTTAAGTAATTTTCTTTTCTTTTCTTTTCTTTATTTCAGTTTTTGTATGATGAACATGGGATTAGTTCTTGTCATGTCAATGGCTAGGAACTAATTCCTCTATAGGGCTTTCCATGTTGAATCTCTAGAAACTTATGTTATGATTTAATGCATGCTTATGGTTATTCTTCTTGTTGAGATCTATCCAATATTTGAGTTGAATTCTTGGTAATTAATTGACAACTAATTATCACTATATGATTTCTAATCAGATTCCGAAAGGGGGGGATTGTGAATATGCTGTAAGTTGGGTAGACATTCTTGGATTGGGGATGAAAATACCTCAATTATTTATGTAGCGTTAATGAGAGGCTTAAAAACCCTAATTTTGCATCATGCGTGACGCTAACTAGGTTCTTGTTCTTAATCCTCCTATAGAGTTATCCTTATCACCAAAGGGTAAGGTGCAATACTAGGGTTGAGTGTTTATATAACTTAACGGAGTATAAAACGATTTAGTGAACCCGCTTTCTCCAAAATAATAAAACCATAAGTTATTTCATTAATAAGTAGCATAATCGGATAGTGAGGAGACGTGGAAGCCCTATTCTCATCATCACTGAAGTAAACCCTTTTAGTTAAATAGCTTTTATAATCCTTAGTTATAAACAACAAATCTAAATATCAATTTACCAAATAGATACCAAAAAAATAGATAGTTGGTAATTGAACCCTAATCATTGTGGACGATATTTGGTCTTATCAAGACTATACTACTTGTCACGATAACGTGCACTTGCGTTTAAAGTGTGTGCATCTTACCGCGCATCAAGTTTTTGGCGCCATGTCGGATTAGGCATAGTTCAATATCAAATTTATCTATTTTTAATTTTTAATTTGGTTTTTATTTTTGTTTCTTTAAATTATTTATTTTATTTTCTTTTAAAAAATAAAAATAAAAACAAGTGTCTTAGTGATTCGTTGTTGGTTTTGATTCATCTCGTGGATCCTTAAGACATGGATTTCATCAATATGATCGAGCTCCAACCATAGAGGAAGAGAGGGAGGAATTACGAGAAGCTATACTCAGTCTCACGAGGTACCAAAATCAGTTCATAGACGAAACGAGAATGGCCATGAAGAAGTTGGAAACGCAAATAGCAGAACTCGCGATCATATTCAACAAATAAACACAAGAAGAGCAACTGCAATCGGGTAGGCAATGAGGAAACACAATGTCAGGCAATTGACCTGAAGGATGCCGAATCAGGGGAGATAGAGAGTTCGCAGCAGCAGCAGCGCCGCGGCGCCGATGAGCAGGGCCGCGACGCCCAGAACCCAGAAATCGAGGTGATTTTGAACAGCGAACAACAAATTGAGGAGCCTGAACCACACCCAACTGTGAGATAGTTGGTGTAGAAGGAAAAGATTGCAGAGATCCAATTATTTACCTTCTTGGATTCTGTGGAAATTCTTTTTCTTGCACCTATTACAGAAGAAAAACCACTAGCTATCACGACTGATTCCCAATTAGGAAGCCCATACCATCAAGGGTACCCCCTAGAGTTGAGAGATGTAGAGAAGTTCACGGATTCCTACATTATAGAAAGCATAAAAGACAAGTCTACTTGGGGGATAATTGTATATGTAAGGCTCTTGTTTGAACAAATGGTCGTAGGGAAATTGAGACCTACAACAATAACTCTGCGGATTGCAAGCAGTTCGCAGAAGGATCCAATGGGCACTCGAAAAGGTTAATTGCGCCCGCTAAAAGACGTTAAAGACAAATGCTTGTTGGGAGGCAACCCAATATTTTTAATTATGTTATTTTAATTTCGCTTTATTTTATTTTATTTTGTCTTGAATAGCCTCACGGTCTTGGGTTCTTGTTTTGTGTTGTTGGACGACAGTGGATCAAAGCTAAAACCGAGGAAAAGGAGCAAAAACGAAAAAGGAAAAGTAGCCGCGCCGCGTGCGTAATCAGGGCCGCGGCGCCGTAACTTCAGAAGAGCCACAGTACTAGCAGCGCCGCGGCGCCCGAACTTCAGAGAGCCATATTTCCGTGCAAATTCCAGAATTTTTCCTCCTAGACCTCCATTATGACCGCTGTGTTGTGTCAGTAAGTTGTCCATTTTTTTTTAGTATTGCACACATTGGGGACAATGTGTGATTTAAGTTTGGGGGTGTTTTATTTGTGTCTTGTTATGTTTCAGTTAAGTCTTTTTTATTTTGTTTTGTGTTTATTTTTGAGTCACAATTTTTTTTTTCTTTTTGAGTCATAATTGCCTGTCAAAGATCATGTATGCTGTAGTTTCTAGAAACACCTAGTGAAGGAAGGTGGAATAATGTAATGGAATTAGAAGCAACTATCTAAACACCTAGGTTAGATATGCCAAAAACTCACAAAATCTGCTCATTGGAGTTTCGCTTAAATTGTGCATGCTAAATAATGAAAACCTATGTGTTATGATTGCTTGCTATTTGAGTAAATAGTTAGGATATGCGCAGTAGGAGATGACTCAGACATTTCTTTGATAGCCAATTCTTACCATTCTTTTCTATCCCTGACTTTAAAAATATCCCTAGTCCCCATCGAGCCTAAAAACATGAAACTTTTCTTTGACACCATATATTCCTAAAATTGTGCCATAAGTAAAAATGTGAAATAGTTGGAATAAATTGTGTTAAAAAAGAGACAAGAAGAGTGAATAAGTTTGACACCCCAATGAAAAAGTAATAATAAATAGGCAAAAGCCTAAGTTTGGGGGTGCTTGTCATTATTAGATACTTCACTCTCCCAAAACAAAAGAGGGGAAAGATAGAATTGAAGTGAAGGAAAGAATCAAAAGAAAAGGGAAAAATTGAAAAGCTAAAGAGCTTATGGTACACAAAAATGAGCCTAAATGCCTATTTTTACCTACCCGTGCCTAAGCCTACATTACAACCCTTAAAAGTCCTGAAGATCTCTTAGATGCATAGCCATGATTAGTGGAGAATAGCAAGTAAACATGCGATAGGAATTTTGAAATTAACATGTATGATTCAGTATTTGACTTCCATTAAGCATGATAAAAATGAGTTTATAAATATCTAGCTTAATGTGTTTAGAATGCTGAAATTTCATGCTATATGTTCCTGCATATTATTCTGCTAATCTTCATGTTTTTCCAAGTAGCACCAATGCAGCAAAGTGATCAATGTCATTGAGTCTTTTTTCGTTTTCCTTGAGTCTGTATTTCTTTCTTTTGATCTTTGCTCGAGGGCGAGCAAAGGTTAAGTTTGGGGTATTTGATCGGTGTATTTTATATACACTTTTTGAGTCATTTTTAATTAGTATTTTACTCATTGTGTTTATGTTTAGTATAGTATTAGGGTCGTTTTCCTTTCTTTTGTGTCACAGCGGTCAGAAATGGAGAAATGACGAAAAGGAGATGAAATGAGCATAAATGAGATGGAATTGCACACAAAAAGGGCCAAGAAATGAAGTCTAAGAAGTTCCGGGAATTATAGAGGAGATCCGACGAAATCCGGACGGAAAAATGACGATGAAACAGAATCCGCTCAAAACGTCACCGAGTCGCGGCGCTGGGCAGCAGTACGCGAATACCAAAGTGTCGAAGTCCCGAGTTGCTGAATTCAGCCATACAGTCATAGGCTGCCGGCGCCGACGCGGGAATTATGAAGTGCTGGCCGAATTTGACATGTTTTCAGAATCCTAAAGGGATTATTTTTCCTACCTAAAGGGATTATTTTTCCTACCTAAAGGGATAACTTTTCCTACCTTAAAACCCTTACCTAAAAGGATTCTAATAACTTTTCCTTTCCTACAAATCCCTAACCCTTCACCAAAAGGATTCTTTGGCTATAAATACTCTACATCATTAGAAGAATTATTCATTCTCCATTCCACCATTCACCATTCTACATCCATCCTTCCACCAATCCATCTTGTAAATATTCCACAACACAACCATTGGATGCTTGGCTTGGAGACTCATTCTTAAGTAATTTTCTTTTCTTTTCTTTTCTTTATTTCAGTTTTTGTATGATGAACATGGGATTAGTTCTTGTCATGTCAATGGCTAGGAACTAATTCCTCTATAGGGCTTTCCATGTTGAATCTCTAGAAACTTATGTTATGATTTAATGCACGCTTATGGTTATTCTTCTTGTTGAGATCTATCCAATATTTGAGTTGAATTCTTGGTAATTAATTGACAACTAATTATCACTATATGATTTCTAATCAGATTCCGAAAGGGGGGGGGGGGGGGGGGATTGTGAATATGGTGTAAGTTGGGTAGACATTGTTGGATTGGGGATGAAAAAACCACAATTATTTATTTAGCGTTAATTAGAGGCTTAAAAACCCAAATTTTGCGCATTTTGCGTGACGGTTAACTAGGTTCTTGTTCTTAATCCTCCTATAGAGTTATCCTTATCACCGAAAGGTAGGTAAGGTGCAATACTGGGGTTGAGTGTTTATATAACCCTAACGGGAGTATAAAACGATTTAGTGAACCTGCTTTCTCCAAAAGAAGAAGACCATAAGTTATTGCATTAATAAGTAGCATAAGCGGATAGTGAGACGGAAGTCATATTCTCATCATCACTGAAGTAAACCCTTTTAGTTAAATAGCTTTTATAATCCTTAGTTATAAACAACAAATCTAAATATCAATTTACCAAATAGATACCAAAAAAATAGATAGTTGGTAATTGAACCCTAATCATTGTGGACGATATTCGGTCTTATCAAGACTATACTACTTGTCACGATAACGTGCACTTGCGTTTAAAGTGTGTGCATCTTACCGCGCATCAAGTTTTTGGCGCCGCTGCCGGGGATTAGGCATAGTTCAATATCAAATTTATCTATTTTTAATTTCTAATTTGGTTTTTATTTTTGTTTCTTTAAATTATTTATTTTATTTTCTTTTAAAAAAATAAAAAATAAAAAACAAGTGTGCCGTGATTCGTTGTTGGTTTTGATTCATCTCAGGGATCCTTAAGACATGGATTTCTACTGTCAATATGATCGAGCTCCAACCATAGAGGAAGAGAGGGAGGAATTACGGTAAGCTATACTCGGCCTCACAAGGTACCAAAATCGGTTCATGACGAAACGAGAATAGCCATGAAGAAGTTGGAAACGCAAATAGCAGAGCTCGCGATCATATTCAACAAATAAACACAAGAAGAGCAACTGCAATCAGGGTAGGCAATGAGGAAACACAATGTCGTGCAATTGACCAAGGATGCCGAATCGTGGAGATAGAGAGTTCGCAGAAGAAAGTAGCGCAGCGCCGAAAGCGTGGCCTTCGCGCCAAGATTCTGAGACAGAGCAGGCCGCGACGCCGTAACCCGTAAATCGAGGTGATTTTGAACAATAACAAAGAAATTGAGGAGCGTGAACCACACCAATCTGGGTGAGATAGTTGGTGTAGAGATGAAAAGATTGCAGAGATCCAATTATTTACCTTCGATTCTCGTGGAAATTCTTTTTGAACCTATTACTGAAGAAACACCACTAGCTATCACGGCTGATTCCCAATTAGGAAGCCCATACCATCAAGGGTACCCCATAGAGTTGAGAGATGTAGAGAAGTTCACGGATTCCTACATTATAGAAAGCATAAAAGACAAGTCTACTTGGGGGATAATTGTATATGTAAGGCTCTTGTTTGAACAAATGGTCGTAGGGAAATTGAGACCTACAACAATAACTCTGGATTGCAAGCGTTCGCGTAGGATCCAATGGGCACTCGAAAGGTTAATTGCGTCCGCTAAAAGACGTTAAAGACAGCCATTGGGAGGCAACCCAATATTTTTAATTATGTTATTTTAATTTCTCTTTATTTTATTTTATTTTGTCTTGAACAGCCTCACGGTCTTGGGTTCTTGTTTTGTGTTGTTGGACGAATTGTGGATCAAAGCTAAAATCGAGGAAAAAGGAGCAAAACGTCAAAAAGGAAAAGGCGACGCCATGCAGTAATCGTGGTCGCGCGCCAGAACTTTAGAAGAGCCACAAGAATAGCAGCATGGCGCGCCCGAACTTCAGAGCCATATTTCCGCAAATTCGCAATTTTTCCTCCTGCACCTCCATTATGACACTGTGTTGTGTCAGTAAGTTGTCCATTTTTTTTTTAGTATTGCACACATTGGGGACAATGTGTGATTTAAGTTTGGGGGTGTTTTATTTGTGTCTTGTTATGTTTCAGTTAAGTCTTTTTTTATTTTGTTTTGTGTTTATTTTTGAGTCACAAATTATTATTTTTTTCTTTTTGAGTCATAATCATCACAAAGATCATGTATGTCGTAGTTTCTAGAAACACCTAGTGAAGGAAGGTGGAATAATGTAATGGAATTAGAAGCAACTATCTAAACACCTAGGTTAGATATGCCAAAACTCACAAAACTGCCTATTTGGAGTTTCTTGCTTAAATTGTGCATGCTAAATAATGAAAACCTATGTGTTATGATTGCTTGCTATTTGAGGCGAAATAGT
Source organism: Przewalskia tangutica (assembly GCA_029844215.1). NCBI lineage: Eukaryota > Viridiplantae > Streptophyta > Magnoliopsida > Solanales > Solanaceae > Przewalskia > Przewalskia tangutica. Next base: position 48,027,081 of record CM056723.1, read on the forward strand.
TAGGATATGCATGTTAGGGAGATGACTCAGACATTTCTTTGATAGCCAATTCTTACCATTCTTTTCTATCCCGGACTTTAAAAATATCCCTAGTCTGCCCCATTGAGCCTAAAAACATGAAACTTTTTCTTTGACACAATATATTCCTAAAATTGTGCCATAAGTAAAAATGTGAAATAGTTGGAATAAATTGTGTTAAAAAAAGAGACAAAAAGAGTGAATAAGTTTGATGCACCCCAATGAAAAAGTAATAAGAAATAGGCAAAAGCCTAAGTTTGGGGGTGCTTGTCATTATTAGATACTTCACTCTCCCAAAACAAAAGAGGGGAAAGATAGAATTGAAGTGAAGGAAAGAATCAAAAGAAAAGGGAAAAATTGAAAAGCTAAAGAGCTTATGGTACACAAAAATGAGCCTAAATGCCTATTTTTACCTACCCGTGCCTAAGCCTACATTACAACCCTTAAAAGTCCTGAAGATCTCTTAGATGCATAGCCATGATTAGTGGAGAATATCAAGTAAACATGCGATAGGAATTTTGAAATTAACATGATTCAGTATTTGACTTCCATTAAGCATGATAAAAATGAGTTTGCGAAATATCTAGCTTAATGTGTTTAGAATGCTGAAATTTCATGCTATATGTTCCTGCATATTATTCTGCTAATCTTCATGTTTTTCCAAGTAGCACCAATGCAGCAAAGTGATCAATGTCATTGAGTCTTTTTTTCGTTTTCCTTGAGTCTGTATTTCTTTCTTTTGATCTTTGCTCGAGGGCGAGCAAAGGTTAAGTTTGGGGGTATTTGATCGGTGTATTTTATATACACTTTTTGAGTCATTTTTAATTAGTATTTTACTCATTTTATTTATGTTTAGTATAGTATTAGGGTCGTTTTCCTTTCTTTTGTGTCACAGCGGTCAGAAATGGAGAAATGACGAAAAGGAGATGAAATGAGCATAAATGAGATGGAATTGCACACAAAAAGGGCCAAGAAATGAAGTCTAAGAAGTTCCGGGAATTATAGAGGAGATCCGACGAAGTCCGGACGGAAAAATGACGACGAAACAGAATCCGCCTGAAAAACGTCACCGGAGCCGCGGCGCCCAAAGTGCTGAAAGTCCCGAGAGTTGCTGAAATTCGGCCGCGCGCTGATCAGGGCGCGCGCCGACGCGGGAATTATGAAGTGCTGGCCGAATTTGACATGTTTTCAGAATCCTAAAGGGATTATTTTTCCTACCTAAAGGGATTATTTTTCCTACCTAAAGGGATAACTTTTCCTACCTTAAAACCCTTACCTAAAAGGATTCTAATAACTTTTCCTTTCCTACAAATCCCTAACCCTTCACCAAAAGGATTCTTTGGCTATAAATACTCTACATCATTAGAAGAATTATTCATTCTCCATTCCACCATTCACCATTCTACATCCATCCTTCCACCAATCCATCTTGTAAATATTCCACAACACAACCATCGATGCTTGGCTTGAGACTCATTCTTAAGTAATTTTCTTTTCTTTTCTTTTCTTTATTTCAGTTTTTGTATGATGAACATGAGATTAGTTCTTGTCATGTCAATGGCTAGAACTAATTCCTCTATAGGGCTTTCCATGTTGAATCTCTAGAAACTTATGTTATGATTTAATGCATGCTTATGGTTATTCTTCTTCTTGTTGAGATCTATCCAATATTTGAGTTGAATTCTTGTAATTAATTGACAACTAATTATCACTATATGATTTCTAATCGATTCAAAGGGGGGATTGTGAATATCTGTAAGTTGGGTAGACATTCTCGGATTGGGGATGAAAATACCTCAATTATTTATGTAGCGTTAATGAGAGGCTTAAAACCCTAATTTTGGCGCATTGTGCGTGACGGTTAACTAGGTTCTTGTTCTTAATCCTCCTATAGAGTTATCCTTATCACGTAAAGGTAGGTAAGGTGCAATACTAGGTTGAGTGTTTATATAACTAACGGAGTATAAAACGATTTAGTGAACCCGCTTTCTCCAAAAGAAGACACTAAGTTATTGCATTAATAAGTAGCATAAGCGGATAGTGAGGAGACGTGGAAGCCCTATTCTCATCATCACTGAAGTAAACCCTTTTAGTTAAATAGCTTTTATAATCCTTAGTTATAAACAACAAATCTAAATATCAATTTACCAAATAGATACCAAAAAAATAGATAGTTGGTAATTGAACCCTAATCATTGTGGACGATATTTGGTCTTATCAAGACTATACTACTTGTCACGATAACGTGCACTTGCGTTTAAAGTGTGTGCATCTTACCGCGCATCAAGTTTTTGGCGCCGTTGCCGGGGATTAGGCATAGTTCAATATCAAATTTATCTATTTTTAATTTCTAATTTGGTTTTTATTTTTGTTTCTTTAAATTATTTATTTTATTTTCTTTTAAAAAAATAAAAATTAAAAAACAAGTGTGCCGTGATTCGTTGTTGGTTTTGATTCATCTCAGGGATCCTTAAGACATGGATTTCTACTGTCAATATGATCGAGCTCCAACCATGTATAAGAGAGGAGGAATTACGGTGGTTATACTCGGCCTCACGAGGTACCAAAATCAGTTCATAGACGAAACGAGAATAGTCATGAAGAAGTTGGAAACGCAAATAGCAGAGCTCGCGATCATATTCAACAGTGAAACACAAGAAGAGCTATCTGCAACTGGGGTAGGCAATGAGGAAACACAATGTCAGGCAATTGACTTGAAGGATGCCGAATCAGGGGAGATAGAGAGTTCGCAGCAGCGTTAGCCGCCGCGACGATGAGCGTGGCCTCGCGCCAAGATTCTGAGACAGCAGGCCGCGACGCCGTAACCCGTAAATCGAGGTGATTTTGAACAATAACAAAGAAATTGAGGAGCGTGAACCACACCAATCAAAGTGAGATAGTTGGTGTAGAGAGGAAAAGATTGCAGAGATCCAATTATTTACCTTCGATTCTGTGGAAATTCTTTTTCTTGAACCTATTACAGAAGAAACACCACTAGCTATCACGGCTGATTCCCAATTAGGAAGCCCATACCATCAAGGGTACCCCCTAGAGTTGAGAGATGTAGAGAAGTTCACGGATTCCTACATTATAGAAAGCATAAAAGACAAGCCTACTTGGGGGATAATTGTATATGTAAGGCTCTTGTTTGAACAAATGGTCGTAGGGAAATTGAGACCTACAACAATAACTCTGGATTGCGTTCGCAGTATGATCCAAAGGGCACTCGAAAAGGTTAATTGCGTCCGGCTTAAAAGACGTTAAAGACAAATATTGTTGGGAGGCAACCCAATATTTTTAATTATGTTATTTTAATTTCTGTCTTTATTTTATTTTATTTTGTCTTGAACAGTCTCACGGTCTTGGGTTCTTGTTTTGTGTTGTTGGATGACAGGTGGACTGAAAGCTAAAACCGAGGAAAAAGGAGCAAAAACGCTGAAAAAAAGGAAAAGCAGCCGCCGCAAGGTGTAATCGTGGTCGCGCGCCAGAACTTTAGAAGAGCTACAGACAGCAGTGGCGCGCGCCGAACTTCAGAGAGCCATATTGCCGTTCAAATTCCCGAATTTTTACTCCTAGACCTCCATTATGACCGCTGTGTTGTGTCAGTAAGTTGTCCATTTTTTTTTAGTATTGCACACATTGGGGACAATGTGTGATTTAAGTTTGGGGGTGTTTTATTTGTGTCTTGTTATGTTTCAGTTAAGTCTTTTTTATTTTGTTTTGTGTTTATTTTTTGAGTCACAATTTTTTTTTTCTTTTTGAGTCATAATTGCCTGTCAAAGATCATGTATGCTGTAGTTTCTAGAAACACCTAGTGAAGGAAGGTGGAATAATGTAATGGAATTAGAAGCAACTATCTAAACACCTAGGTTAGATATGCCAAAAACTCACAAAATCTGTCTATTTGGAGTTTCTTGCTTAAATTGTGCATGCTAAATAATGAAAACCTATGTGTTATGATTTCTTGCTATTTGAGGCGAAATAGTTAGGATATGCATGTTAGGGAGATGACTCAGACATTTCTTTGATAGCCAATTCTTACCATTCTTTTCTATCCCGGACTTTAAAAATATCCCTAGTCTGCCCCATTGAGCCTAAAAACATGAAACTTTTTCTTTGACACAATATATTCCTAAAATTGTGCCATAAGTAAAAATGTGAAATAGTTGGAATAAATTGTGTTAAAAAAAGAGACAAAAAGAGTGAATAAGTTTGATGCACCCCAATGAAAAAGTAATAAGAAATAGACAAAAGCCTAAGTTTGGGGGTGCTTGTCATTATTAGATACTTCACTCTCCCAAAACAAAAGAGGGGAAAGATAGAATTGAAGTGAAGGAAAGAATCAAAAGAAAAGGGAAAAATTGAAAAGCTAAAGAGCTTATGGTACACAAAAATGAGCCTAAATGCCTATTTTTACCTACCCGTGCCTAAGCCTACATTACAACCCTTAAAAGTCCTGAAGATCTCTTAGATGCATAGCCATGATTAGTGGAGAATAGCAAGTAAACATGCGATAGGAATTTTGAAATTAACATGTATGATTCAGTATTTGACTTCCATTAAGCATGATAAAAATGAGTTTGCGAAATATCTAGCTTAATGTGTTTAGAATGCTGAAATTTCATGCTATATGTTCCTGCATATTATTCTGCTAATCTTCATGTTTTTCCAAGTAGCACCAATGCAGCAAAGTGATCAATGTCATTGAGTCTTTTTTCGTTTTCCTTGAGTCCAGATTTCTTTCTTTTGATCTTTGCTCGAGGGCGAGCAAAGGTTAAGTTTGGGGGTATTTGATCGGTGTATTTTATATACACTTTTTGAGTCATTTTTAATTAGTATTTTACTCATTGTATTTATGTTTAGTATAGTATTAGGGTCGTTTTCCTTTCTTTTGTGTCACAGCGGTCAGAAATGGAGAAATGACGAAAAGGAGATGAAATGAGCATAAATGAGATGGAATTGCACACAAAAAGGGCCAAGAAATGAAGTCTAAGAAGTTCCGGGAATTATAGAGGAGATCCGACGAAGTCCGGACGGAAATGACGACGAACAGAATCCAAAACGCCCGCTGAAAAACGTCACGTTAGCCGCAGTCGCCAAAGTGCCGAAGTCCCGAGAGTTGCTGAAATTGAAATGCGGGCCAGCGCGCACAGGCCGCGCCGACGCGGGAATTATGAAGTGCTGGCCGAATTTGACATGTTTTCAGAATCCTAAAGGGATTATTTTTCCTACCTAAAGGGATTATTTTTCGTACCTAAAGGGATAACTTTTCCTACCTTAAAACCCTTACCTAAAAGGATTCTAATAACTTTTCCTTTCCTACAAATCCCTAACCCTTCACCAAAAGGATTCTTTGGCTATAAATACTCTACATCATTAGAAGAATTATTCATTCTCCATTCCACCATTCACCATTCTACATCCATCCTTCCACCAATCCATCTTGTAAATATTCCACAACACAACCATTGGATGCTTGGCTTGGAGACTCATTCTTAAGTAATTTTCTTTTCTTTTCTTTTCTTTATTTCAGTTTTTGTATGATGAACATGAGATTAGTTCTTGTCATGTCAATGGCTAGAACTAATTCCTCTATAGGGCTTTCCATGTTGAATCTCTAGAAACTTATGTTATGATTTAATGCATGCTTATGGTTATTCTTCTTCTTGTTGAGATCTATCCAATATTTGAGTTGAATTCTTGTAATTAATTGACAACTAATTATCACTATATGATTTCTAATCGATTAGAAAGTGGGATTGTGAATATGCCGTAAGTTGGGTAGACATTCTCGATTGGGGATGAAAATACCTCAATTATTTATGAGCGTTAAGCAGAGGCTTAAAAACCCTAATTTTGGCATCAGGCGTGACGGCTAACTAGGTTCTTGTTCTTAATCCTCCTATAGAGTTATCCTTATCACGTAAAGGCAGTAAGGTGCAATACTAGGGTCGAGTGTTTATATAACCTAACGGAGTATAAAACGATTTAGTGAACCCGCTTCTCCAAAAGAAGAAGACCATAAGTTATTGCATTAATAAGTAGCATGCGGATATGGCGAGACGTGGAAGCCCTATTCTCATCATCACCAAGTAAACCCTTTTAGTTAAATAGCTTTTATAATCCTTAGTTATAAACAACAAATCTAAATATCAATTTACCAAATAGATACCAAAAAATAGATAGTTGTAATTGAACCCTAATCATCATGGACGATATTTGGTCTTATCAAGACTATACTACTTGTCACGATAACGCACTTGCGCTTAAAGTGTGCATCTTACCGCGCATCAAGTTTTTGGCGCTGTCGGGATTAGGCATAGTTCAATATCAAATTTATCTATTTTTAATTTCTAATTTGGTTTTTATTTTTGTTTCTTTAAATTATTTATTTTATTTTCTTTTAAAAAAATAAAAATTAAAAACAAGTGCCGTGATTCGTTGTTGGTTTTGATTCATCTCGTGATCCTTAAGACATGGATTTCATCACAATATGATCGAGCTCCAACCATAGAGGAAGAGAGGAGGAATTACGAAGCTTATACTCGCCTCACGAGGTACCAAAATCAGTTCATAGACGAAACGAGAATAGCCATGAAGAAGTTGGAAACGCAAATAGCAGAGCTCGCGATCATATTCAACAGCGAAACACAAGAAGAGCAATCTGCACCTGGGGTAGGCAATGAGGAAACACAATGTCAGGCAATTGACCTGAAGGATGCCGAATCAGGGGAGATAGAGAGTTCGCAAAGAAGAAGAGCCCGCGACGCCACGAAAGCGTGGCTCGCGCCAAGATTCTCGAGACAGCAGGCCGCGACGCCGTAACCCGTAAATCGAGGTGATTTTGAACAGCGAACAGCAAATTGAGCAGCGTCAACCAAACCAATCTGGTCAGATAGATGGTGTAGAGAAGGAAAAGATTGCAGAGATCCAATTATTTACCTTCGATTCTCGTGGAAATTCTTTTTTGAACCTATTACAGAAGAAACACCACTAGCTATCACGGCTGATTCCCAATTAGGAAGCCCATACCATCAAGGGTACCCCCTAGAGTTGAGAGATGTAGAGAAGTTCACGGATTCCAACATTATAGAAAGCATAAAAGACAAGTCTACTTGGGGGATAATTGTATATGTAAGGCTCTTGTTTGAAAAAAAGGTCGTAGGGAAATTGAGACCTACAACAATAACTCATGGATTGCAAGCATTCGAGAAGGATCCAATGGGCACTCGAAAAGGTTAATTGCGTCCGCTATAAAAGACGTTAAAGACAACTTGTTGAGGCAACCCAATATTTTTAATTATGTTATTTTAATTTCTGTCTTTATTTTATTTTATTTTGTCTTGAACAGTCTCACTGTCTAGGGTTCTTGTTTTGTGTTGTTGGATGACAGGTGGACTGAAAGCTGAAACCGAGAAAAAAGGAGCAAAAACGCTGAAAAAAAGGAAAAGCTGCCGCCATGGCTGTAATCGTGGTCGCGGCACAGTAACTTTAGAAGAGCCACAAGACAGCAAGGGCGCCCAACTTCAGAGAGCCATATTTCCGCAAATTCCGTAATTTTTCCTCCTGCACTCCATTATGACCACTGTGGTTGTGGTCAAGAAGTTGTCCATTTTTAGTATTGCACACATCGGGGACAATGTGTGATTTAAGTTCAGTGTTTTATTTGTGTCTTGTTATGTTTCGCTTAAGTCTTTTTTATTTTGTTTTGTGTTTATTTTTTGAGTCACAATTTTTTTTTCCTTTTTGAGTCATAATTGCCTGTCAAAGATCATGTATGCTGTAGTTTCTAGAAACACCTAGTGAAGGAAGGTGGAATAATGTAATGGAATTAGAAGCAACTATCTAAACACCTAGGTTAGATATGCCAAAAACTCACAAAACTGCCTATTCGAGTTTCTTGCTTAAATTGTGCATGCTAAATAATGAAAACCTATGTGTTATGATTTCTTGCTATTTGAGGCGAAATAGTTAGGATATGCATGTTAGGGAGATGACTCAGACATTTCTTTGATAGCCAATTCTTACCATTCTTTTCTATCCCGGACTTTAAAAATATCCCTAGTCTGCCCCATTGAGCCTAAAAACATGAAACTTTTTCTTTGACACAATATATTCCTAAAATTGTGCCATAAGTAAAAATGTGAAATAGTTGGAATAAATTGTGTTAAAAAAAGAGACAAAAAGAGTGAATAAGTTTGATGCACCCCAATGAAAAAGTAATAAGAAATAGGCAAAAGCCTAAGTTTGGGGGTGCTTGTCATTATTAGATACTTCACTCTCCCAAAACAAAAGAGGGTAAAGATAGAATTGAATTGAAGGAAAGAATCAAAATAAAAGGGAAAAGTTGAAAAGCTAAAGAGCTTATGGTACACAAAAATGAGCCTAAATGCCTATTTTTACCTACCCGTGCCTAAGCCTACATTACAACCCTTAAAAGTCCTGAAGATCTCTTAGATGCATAGACATGATTAGTGGAGAATAGCAAGTAAACATGCGATAGGAATTTTGAAATTAACATGTATGATTCAGTATTTGACTTCCATTAAGCATGATAAAAATGAGTTTGCGAAATATCTAGCTTAATGTGTTTAGAATGCTGAAATTTCATGCTATATGTTCCTGCATATTATTCTGCTAATCTTCATGTTTTTCCAAGTAGCACCAATGCAGCAAAGTGATCAATGTCATTGAGTCTTTTTCGCTTTCCTCGAGTCCGTATTTCTTTCTTTTGATCTTTGCTCGAGGCGAGCAAAGGTTAAGTTTGGGGGTATTTGATCTGTATTTTATATACACTTTTTGAGTCATTTTTAATTAGTATTTTACTCATTGTATTTATGTTTAGTATAGTATTAGGTCGTTTTCCTTTCTTTTGTGTCACAAATGTCGAAATGGAGAAATGACGAAAAGGAGATGAAATGAGCATAAATGAGATGGAATTGCACACAAAAGGGCCAAGAAATGAAGTCTAAGAAGTTCCGAATTATAGAGATCCGACGAAGTCCGACGGAAAATGACGATTTAAACAGAATCCGCTCAAAAACGCCACCGGAAAGCCGCAAGGCAGCAGGCAGCGCCAAAGTGCCGAAAGTCCCGAGTTGCTTGAATTGGGCCGCTGCGCCGTCAGGGGCGCGCCGACGCGAATTATGAAGTCGGGCCGAATTTGACATGTTTTCGTAATCCTAAAGGGATTATTTTTCCTACCTAAAGGGATAACTTATCCTTCCTTAAAATCATTACCTAAAAGGATTCTAATAACTTTTACTTACCTACAAATACCTAACCCTACACCAAAAGGATTCTTTGGCTATAAATACTCTACATAATTAGAAGAATTATTCATTCTCCATTCCACAATTCACCATTCTACATCCATCCTTACACCAATCCATCTTGTAAATATTACACAACAAAACCATCGGATGCTTGGCTCGAGACTCATTCTTAAGTAATTTTCTTTTCTTTTCTTTTCTTTATTTCGCTTTTTGTATGATGAACATGAGATTAGTTCTTGTCATGTCAATGGCTAGAACTAATTCCTCATAGGCTTTCCATGTGAATCTCTAGAAACTTATGTTATGATTTAATGACGCTTATGGTTATTCTTCTTCTTGAGATCTATCCAATATTTGAGTTGAATTCGTAATTAATTGACAACTAATTATCACTATATGATTTCTAATCGACACGAAAGGGGGATTGTGAATATGTTGTAAGTTGGGTAGACATTCTTGATCGGGGATGGAAATACCTCAATTATTTATGTAGCGTTAATGCAGAGGCTTAAAACCCTAATTTTGTGCATCAGGCGTGATTTGCTAACTAGGTTCTTGTTCTTAATCCTCCTATAGAGTTATCCTTATCACCAAAGGTAGGTAAGGTGCACATCTGGGTTGAGTGTTTATATAACTTAACGGAGTATAAAACGATTTAGTGAACCCGCTTTCTCCAAAAGAAGACCATAAGTTATTGCATTAATAAGTAGCATAAGCGGATAGTGAGGAGACGTGGAAGCCCTATTCTCATCATCACCAAGTAAACCCTTTAGTTAAATAGCTTTTATAATCCTTAGTTATAAACAACAAATCTAAATATCAATTTACCAAATAGATACCAAAAAATAGATAGTTGGTAATTGAACCCTAATCATCATGACGATATTCGCCTTATCAAGACTATACTACTTGTCACGATAACGCAGCGCTTAAAGTGTGTGCATCTTACCGCGCATCACTTATACGATGGAGGATTTCGGCACGCGACTACGATGCGTTAAATCCCTGATGATATTGTTATTTCACGGACTAGCTCTCCGCGAGGTTTAGTGACACAGACGGATCCGTAGCTAGCTTCAGACTTGCCCTGGCCGGTTCTATGGCACGCTTTGGTACGGTAGACTCGTAGATGGCTTCCGCACTTGCCCTGGCCATATCCGCGACGCAGCCGATCCGTAGTTGGCTGCACTTCTGCCGCTTATCGACGCAGCCGGATCCGTAGTTGGCTTTCGCATTTGCCCGCCGCTTTATGATGCAGGCTGGATCTGGTGGTTGGCTTTCCTACTTGGCCCGTACAGTTTTTATGACACAGGTGGGACCTGGTGTTCATGTATACTTATTGGTGTTATATTAAATCATGGATTGCCGGCAGTGAGGAAGGAATTCCACGGGCAGGATTGATATTATGGGCGTGAGACCCATGATTATATGTGAGTAATGACTTTGAGGGCATGCGTCTCTGACTTGACATGATCGCTATATATCAGGTAATCGTAGTTTGGTTATCATACATGTCTCTTGTTTTATATGATCGTTATGATTTCATTACGATTTTCGCCACATACTTGGTACATATTTCGTACTGACCTCCTTCGGGGGGCTGCGTTCATGCCGCAGGTTGAGGTACATAGCTTGTTGATCATCATTCTTAGGATCACTATTCAGCTGGTTGGGAAGCTCCATTATTTCAGAGGCTTTGTATTTTGGTATAGTTCCCTGAGGTTGTAGATTTTTTGTACATTCAGGGGTATAGCGGGGCCCTGTCCCATCACAGTTGTTACGTCAAAACTCTTAGAGGTCTGTAGTCATATCTTGTGGGTCGCTTTGTAAAAAAAAAGGTAACTGCTTTTGGATTTATGTATATTTATATATATCCAGGGAGGTGGCCTTATCGGCTAACCTGTTATTTATTTCTTGTTGAGTTTATGTATGTTCCGCTGATTATCTCTGATGTATACCTGTAAGGGTGCCCAGGTAGGGCACCAGTCGCGGGTCCGGGGTCGGGTCGTGACATAAATCTAGTCTCAGGACTTTCAAATAAATCAAGTCTCGTTAGTGTTGTAACCTAGCAAGATCAACTCGACTCCAATGCTTACTAAACACTCTTACCAACATCTCTCATAAGACTTGGTAAGGACTTAGGAATAAATTAGACATGCCTTTAGCATAGAATCAATAACATGAATACTCTAATAACGAGGCAAGTATACTTCAAGAAACAAGTCATGTATACTCCAATAATCAATCATGTCGATAGAAGGAAGAAGTTCACATACCTCGTTGACGACTAACCAACACGACAAGTAGAATACACCCCAATGTACTTCAACCTTGTCGGCTATTCTGCATGACAAGTAGAATATGTCACACGTAGTACTTCAACCTAAAATGACAATAACACTTCTATCAACTTCAAGCTTCCAAGTGTAAGACTTATACCAAATAATGACCCTTTTATTCTACGGGAATTTGGGCAGCACTTCCTTTGTTTCTCCGTACTTTTCCACATTTTCCAAGGCCCAAATTCAACAACAACCAAAGGGGATTACACGCCAACTTGACGTGTAAAATTCTGCCCCACAACGATATAAAAGCAGTCTATAAAACAGTCCATAAATAACCAACATTAAAGGTACAGTGTGATGCCTTTTTCACCCTTATTCCTTAGGACTTTCATTAGTCATTTTCCCACATTAAACATGCAAAATGAGGGCTGAATTTCCAGAATTCCAACGCCCCAAAACAGTCCCTAAAAAACTGTATAATAACGTCCAATAGTTTTATAGATTCCACGGCCAATAAGTATAATCCGATAACTCTTTCCTTAATTCATTTTATTCCAATTCAATTTCCAACACTTCCATATATGACATACCAACTTATCAACAACCATATTACCTCATTTTAACATGCGACAAGTGTGGATAACAACAACAATATAACCAACTGTCACGACCCGCTCCGGGGCCCGTGACTGGTGCCTTACCGGGGCACCCAAGTAGACATACATCAGAGTAATCAGCGGAATATAAAAACAAGACATGAAACAAATGTAAATTGAGACACAGTTTATCTGAGAAAAGTCGCCTTTCGGCATATATATATAAAGAGTGAACAGTTACATCCCAACTTTACAACATGACTACTGCACTTAGGAATGTAACAACTATGGCGTGACAGGCCCCGCCATACCCCGAATGTACATATATCTACAACATCGTGGAGAACCATACCAAAAGTCGGGCCTCCGAGAAGATGGAGCTCGACACCAAAGCAAAGATCCTAAGGATGCGGATCTAGCACTGCTGCTCTTACCGCAGACGTAACGCACTCAAGCGAGGTCGATAACAGCACCAAGTATGTGAAATCAGAAGCATCAAGTAAAATCAAAGTATTTAAAACCATTTGCAAACACAACCAGCCTAATCGCACATAGTGCCACAACATAAACAAGAGCAAAATAGATATAATGTAATCGTATTTTCTAGGCCGCGAATGATCGGGCAAGGCCAATCGCCCATAGTATCATTATGCTGCCTAACTCGACTTCCCGCATCCGCATAGGTCACACATGCACCGCATGAGGTATTCTCGTGACGGGGTAGCTAACCCCTGCATTCTCCTCGACTCCCGCACCGCATAGTCTCATAGACCGCATAGTCACATTGCATCGCATAGGCATCCCCGTGACGGATAAAACACCCTAATGATCCATCCTCGAACTCCCGCAGCCCGCATAGTCACACAAACCGCATAGGTCGATAGACCCGCATCGGGTGGCAAGCCCTGTGATAACAAGTCGAGGGTATGTGATATAATAACAGTTCAACGGTCTTAACGTTTAACAACGTAAGCACAACAAGAATAACATCACAAGACACTAACACACGTAGTATCATAACATGTTTACTTATCAAACCATCTTTCTATACTTTGCAGAAGTCAATACAAGATTTTCATAAACAAACAAGTAAAACCGTTCCTTTTATCTTTCTTAAGTCGTTATACCTAACTTCACATAAAGCTAGTATAACTCTTAAGATTTTTGTTTTAAAAACAATATTCTTCTTCTTTCAAAAATGATTTATAATTCTTTTGAAAGACTTCAAGATTCTTATTATTCAGGCTTAAGTCAAAAGACATTGCCGTAAAGCTACGCCCGCTTAACATACGCACGCTCACCGTACTATATATATATTTTAAAATATCATGCTCAAGAGTATAGGAAGAATCACATACCTTCTACGAAAACCACCGCCAAGTCGAATATGTCGCGCAGAGTATCGACCTATAATACCAAATACGCCTATCAACGCCTAGACTATAATTGTATAAAGTTCTAAGCAGAGGTTCTCTATTCTACGGAAAATTGGGCAAAGACTACCCTACCCGCAAGCTACTCAAGTTCATCAGAATACAAATTCCATGTAAGTACAGTTCAATCTTCTTTATTATTCTTCTGATGTGATTTCAGTTCAATTCTTTCTTTAATAACCTTCTAAGTATCTTATACTCAAGTCTTAACTATTCTTATATATAATATCCAATTACAATAGAAGGACAAGAGTATTTACCTCGATAAGCCCAAAATTATCCAAGTTAAATGTCGATCATGGGCAAGGTTTAGCTCCTAATTTGCACGCTCCGATAGCTCCAAGAAGCCCTTAGAAGTTCTACACAACTTCTACTTAAATACTATAAGGGATTTGGGCTAGGGTATTTAGGAATAGCAACTATACTTGGAAGACAACTTTCTACCAAGGGGGGGGGGGGGTTTCGGCTAGAGCAACTAGGCTAGAGGGGGAAGATGTTTCGGCCAAGGGCCTTCACAAGGGGGAGGGGGAGTGTTGGACGAAACACTACAAGAGAGGGGAGGAAATTTTGAGACTTGGAAGACAATTTGTGGATGAAGAAAACCTTTAAGTTAAGGGGGGTATTTATAGGCCAACCAATGGCCAAGATGAAGTCAAGTGGTAGGCAAGTGTAAGGTGTGGATTCACCCATGTGTCCTTATCCATCTACTACACAAAAAATCCTACCTAACCTTGACCAAAGTTTGGCCACAAAATCGTCCAAGAAACGTCCCCAATTCCGCCAACTTGAGGGTGACAAGTGTCGCTCTCTCGTTGGTCCAAAATGTTTCATCTCTCGGAAAAATTCGTAAAAATTATAAATGAAATAGCCATAATTTTCCCTACGCAAGTTTTGGAAAACGTTTTGTCGGAAAACGATTCTTTTCGTGGGTTGTGCACAAGTTTTTCGTCCAATGCCTAACTTTAAGGCTAACCAGACGCACGCCATCACGTACATACTCTGGAAATACGGGGTATAACATTCTCCCCTCCTTAGAAACATTCGTCCCGAATGTTCCTTCCCAAAACAGATAACGATAAAGTTCCTCATAACTTAAACAGTTTGCAAATGCCACATACGGCCACAAAACAACACTTAGGCATATATGACAATGAAAATTTACAAGTAGGAAAGTGAGTTATCTGGAGGTGTGGGAATAAAGAGGATACTTCGCCTCATGTCCTCCTGGCTTCCCATGTCATCTCCTCCCCGAGCTCGTTCCGCCACAAGACTTTGACTGGCCACGCCTCGTCCGCAGACGCTAACTCCGACGATCGATTATCGCTATGGAATCTCCTCATACGATAACCCCTCACACCGAACATCGCCAATCGGTGTACCCTAGATGGATCCCCGATACATCTCTCAAAGATAGAAACGTGAAAATCGGATGACCGCTTCCAGACGGACGGCAGATCCAACTCGTAGTAACCTTGTCTACCTCGCGACACCGATACGCCCAATGTACTGGGCCGAAGTTTCTTCTTCCCGAACCTCGCCACACCCTTCATGGGTGACACCTTCAAGAAAACCCAATCATCAACCTCAAACTCTAGATGCCGACGACGATGATCTCGTGATATGACTTCGCCGACTCGAGCCGCCAAGAATCGCTTCCCGATAAGCTTCACCTTATCCATCGCTCGCTGCACCAACCTGGTCCCACTAATCGCACTCGCCCACATCAAACCAACCTATCGGCGATCGCACTTCCTCCCATACAAGGCCTCATAAGGCGCCATCTCAATACCGGAGTGGTAGCTATTATTATACGCAAACTCAACTAGAGGCAAATGATCCTCCCGCCTACCTCGGTCAATAACACAGCTCGCAAAGATATCCTCAAGAGTCCGATAGTGCGCCACCGTCCGTCTGCTCGTGGATGGAATGCAAGACTGTGCTCACTCGGCCCCTAAACCCTTCCGAAAGACCTCGAAGTTAGCCAGAACCGGGCTCCTCGTCTGATATGATCGAAATAGGGACTCATGCACCGACGATCTCTGATGTAAAGTCCGCATAATCCTCACCGAAAAAGTCGCCCCGACGGAAGAAAGTGGGCTGATTTCACCGCCGACGATAACCCGATAGAATCATGCTTCCTGAGTGCGAGGTAATCCCGTGATAAAGTCCATGTTGATCACCTCCCACTTCCGTGTCGGGATCTCTATCGCCCGCAACAAACCACCGTGCCTCCGTACTCTACCTTCACCTACTGACAACACGGGCGCTGAGCCACAAACTCTGCAACGTCCCTCTTCAAGCCATCCCACCAATACACAGATCTGAGGTCGTGGTACATCTTGGTCGACCCCGGATGGATAGAGTTGTTATACCCCGTATTTCCAGAGTATGTACGTAAGGACGTACGTGGAGAATTTGAGCCTTAAGTTAGGCTTTGGTTCGAAATTTGGGCACAAGTGCCGTCAGAGTCGCTTTCCGACTAAACGCTTCCACATTTACGTTGGGAAAATTCCGCTATGTCATTTAGTATTTTTGCGAATTTTTCCGAGAGACTAAATGTTTTGGACCAACGGGAGGGTGACACTTGTCACCCTGCCGGGCGTTGGGTTGGCCGATTGGGTCACGTTTCTATGGCCTATTGGCTCCTTGTTTTGGCCTTGTTTTGTGGCTTGTTTGGTGCCATGTTTTGTGCCTTGTTTTGTGGAGTAGGGTTTAGGGTGCACTTGGCTTAATCTTGTCCTTACACTTGCTATACACTTGGAAGGATCTTGCCTTGGTTGGCCTTTGGTTTTGCTATAAATACCTCTAAATGTGAAGACTTCATCCATTCCAAAACTTCCAAGTCTTGAAACCCTCTCCTCCCCTTTGTGAGCTCTAAACCGAGAGCCTTCCTCCCCTTTTCGTGTGGCCTTTGGCCGAGAACACCCTCCCCTAGCCTAGTGTGCTAGCCGAGCCTACCCCCTTGGTAGAAAGTTGTCTTCCAAGTATTGTTATAATGCCCAAAATACCTTAGCCTTGTACCTTGTAGTATTCCAAAGATACCTCTATACGTAGAGCCCAAAATACTACCCTTTGTCCCTTTAGTCTCAAACCGAAACCCTAAGAAAATCTTCATTGATTGATTGAAGTATTTAAGTAGAAGTTGGTTAGAACTTCTGGGTTGTTTGGAGCGGATGGAGCACCGAGTCGAGCTAAACGTTGCTAAGGATCGACATTTAACTTGGATAATTATGGGCTTATCGAGGTAATTATCTTCCTCTATTTGTAATTGGAAATTACATGTTATTAGAATATATAGTTGAAGATACTATATATAGAACTAAGCTTAGTATCGCGGCAATGTCTTTTGACTTAAGCTCAAGAATAAAGAAAAGAATCGCATCAGTATTTACATAGATCAGATTGCAGTAGACTTGTGTAAGACATCGAGTAGAATTGTACACGCCCGTTAGACGTAAACCCCCGGTTGGCTTGATGGCCCGCCGACAGAGAGAGAGATTTACGCTGTCATGCGGGAGGTGCCGCGAATTTTCTCAGAGAAATGGAACCTTGTGTTTTGAAGTTAATAGACGTTTGTGACCTTTCTAGTGAAAGTACTAAGAGTAGCGTATTCTACTTGAGGAGTGGAAAGTGGCTAGCGTTGTAGTACTTGGAGCATTTTGCTTATCGTCGATACTGTCGCGAGGTATGTGAACCTCTTCCTATCTGTTCTAGCATGATATGTGTGTAGCTATGTAAGACGGTGGACGACAGTGCTAAGTGTATTTGTTTGTTTAAACATAAAGTGTTATAACGCTTTATGGGAAGTTGGTTATAATACTTTATGTAGGTAAGAAAATGGTTTATCGATGTTAGAAGTTAAGAGACTTGATCTTATAAGATAAGAGACTTAACTTATTTGTTTTAATGTGGATGTTTGTGTGAAACCTCATTCGTGAGTAATGAGTACTTGGTTTTAAAGGGATAATGTTTTACCGATTTCGAAATCGTAATGTGTATCGACTGCACCACCGCAATGCTAATAAAGGAAAATGTATTGAATAATGATGTGTTGTATTAAAACCAGAGAAACCTCCATCCGCATAAGCTAAGATGACAAAATGATATTACATTTTCTAGATCACGGTCTTTGTAATAAGATCGTTATAAACAAGAATAAACTACTCACATATATGACATATGTTACTCAATTGTTTTAAAAGAGATTAAGACTATGAGTTATGAAACCTTTCTAAAATAAGTGACTTGAGCATTTGAAAACGGTAAGCTTGAGTAATCAAACTAGGCAAACCGAACTTAGGAAAAGAATGTTGTTACTTGATTTTGAAAAGGAATGTGGGTTGGTCATTCTAATACTACTGCATAGGGTGACTTTTATAAAAGTAATGGATCTCTTTTAAAAGAACTTAACGATGTAGTACTGGGGTTAAAACCCGACTTTGGCATAAAATGAAAGTACTTTGAGTCAGGTGAAACTTGCCTATGCTTGTTGTGAAACTTGCCTATGCTTGTTGTTGTGAAACTTGCCTATGCTTGTGATGATAGCCTTTGTTGTGCAAGTGTGGTATTTCGTTACCGCTCTCGATAGAGGCCTGGCCGACTTGTCGAGAACTTACTGACGCGCTTGGCGGTGATGCGTAATTCCACCGCATGTTTCCATTTTGATTATCGTCTTGTTGTTGATGTCACATGGACATGTCTACACCGACGCAGATTCCGGCACGCCACGCGGCCGTTGATTACCCGATATATTGTTATTGTGGTTACATGGACATGTCTACACCGAGGTAGAATTCCGGGGCATGTGTTACGCGCAGGTTGATCACCCAAGATATTATTTTTGATGTCACACGGACGCGTTCACACCGAGGTAGAATTCGGCACGTGGCCATGGGCATTGGTATTATTGTTGCATCATGGACATGTCTACACCGGCGCAGACTCCGGCACGCGCCACGATGCGAACATGATTGATGTTGGCGTGAGACCCATAGTTATATTTGAGTGATGACTGAGGCGTGAGTCCCCGATCGACATGATCGCTTATGTTGTGAATCAGAGTTTGGTTATCATACATGTCTCCCGCTTTATATAGACTAGTATGATTTCATTACTGATTTTTACAGCCACATACTTGGTACTGCCAGATCGACCTCTTCGGGCCGCTCATGCCGCAGTAGAGGTACATCGGCCGTGGATCCTCGCCTTAGATCTCGCCAGCTTGGGAAGCTCCGCTTCTCCGAGGCTTATCTTTTGCATGTGTTCTCGAGTTGTAGGTTCTGTACATTCGTGGTATGGCGGGCCCCGTCCGCCATAGTTGTTGTAAATCTTAGAGGTCTCAGTAAATCGCTGTGGCGGTGGTTTGTAAAAAGGATTAAACTGCTTGTTTTGTAAGAGTTGTATTTATATATGTTATTGGAAGCGTAACCTGGGTTGGCCTGCTTTTATGATCATATATCTTGTTTCTTGTTTAAAGTTTTATTTTCCGCCGTTTTCTCTCGATGTCAGGTCACTAGGGTGCCCGGATAGCGCATCAAGAACGCCCCGGACGGTCGTTACAAAAGTGGTATCGAGCGCTTAATCCTCTGAAAGTGTCTACGCATCGTGTTCAGTAGTCTTGATTATCGATGTGTTGTGCACCACATCTATAATCGTGAGGCCGCAGACATTTAGGATCGGTTTCATTCTTCTCATTCCGAGATCGTGCCTTAGCCGTGGTTGTAAGTCGGACCCTCCGACGATCTCGCTTTTACCGCTTATGCCTCCGCGCAAGGCAACCGTGAGCCCCGGGCGGCAAGACATACCGAGGAACCGCTAGTGAGATACAGAGGAGTACGAGGCGCAGCCCGCACAAGACTGAGGTCAGTGCTTCGACGGGCGGTTTTCAGGAAGCCGCCACCCAAAGAGGTTAGAGCCGCAAAGAATGGCCGCCGAGACCGCAGCACTGAGCCTCCACCCCACACCGGGCGCAGGAGATGGGTTGGCGCGAGATGGCCGCTGGCCGCCGTGGTCGCGCCGATATGAGGATAGGCCGGACGCAGCAGTTCCAGCCCAGAGCACCAGCCGTTCACCCCGAGCAGATAGTTTGAGGCTACGGACTTTCCGAGTCAGAGCCCGCCAGAGTTTTACGGGTCGAGGCTCGAGGATGATCCGCAGGAGTTCATCCGGCAGCTGGCCGATCACGCGGGTGATCAAGGCTTCAGACCGAGTCAGGACCTTTGGTTCGCATCGGCCGCGCGTGATACCGCAGCCGATTGGTTTGATTCACGGAGCTTTCCGGGAGAGCATGCACTCCAGCAGATGGGATGAGTTTTCGGGGCTTTCTCACTCACTTCTTGCCTCCGCATGGCGAGGGCACGGGCCGACGATTTTTGATGCTTAGACAGAGCGCGCACGGTTCGAGTACAATGTGGAGTTCGACTCATCGCCCGTGACGCCCCAAATGGTAGCTAGTATGGAGGATCGAGTGCACCGATATGTTACAGGCTCGATGATTACATGTCGAGGCATGTTCAGTGAGTAGCTCTTCACCGCATGGACATTGCCCGCACGCAGCTCATGACCGATGCGAGGCACGAGAGGTCGACGGAATGACCAAGATCGCAGGTAAGAGGCCGTAACAATGGTCCTTTGGTGACTTTCGAGGCGGACCGCCTCAAAGAAAGATACTAGTTTTGTACCTCCGCCAGCAGAGTGGTCCTCCACAACCTTCAGAGTATTCGGAGCAGTCGTGGCTCGAGGTTCAGTTTCGAGGAAGTGGCGGTGTTGGCGGACGCGTCACCCCTACCTCGTGGTCGATGTGTAGACCGCATTTCGGGAGTGTCGGTGCTGTGGGAGCTTGTTATTTTTGGCAGCAGGCCATTTTGCGAGGAACCGTCCACTGGCGGTAGTAGCACGGATGTTACGACTCACCACCGGATCGCTGGTTCATCGCTTTCATACATGCTACACTGGCAGGCGTGCCTATGATTAGAGTGGAGCCAGAGCTTCAGTATATCCTTAACCTCTAGAGTTTTGGTATGCTTGTTATGATGGTCTCATTATTACGTGCTATGTACGAATAGCGTTGTGTTAATTGTGAGTTAGAAAACATGCTTAGTTGGGAGGATACGATGGGGGCATGGTAAGTGTGAACCTTAGACTATGTCACGACCGAGACCTTGTGGTAAGGTCGTCTTGAGTTAAAGATTTATTTTATGTTTGACCCTTATCGAGTAGTAGTATACGTGGATTTATTTGTGTGATAAGTCCGGTAGTGTGAGATGAAAGTGGTAGCTTTCATGATGTGAATTAGTAAGATTGTTCGGATCGGGAACAAGAGTTTGGCGCGGGGTCGGGTTGAGGACCATTTGCGTCAACCAGAACCCGTTGGGGTGGTCCGTATGGGTGGTCCTCCAGTGGTAGGTCACGAGGATGCTAGGCCCAAGTTTGTTTGACCATCGTATGAGTTGGTGGATATGTTCGACCGTGCCGATCGCGAGGCCGAACGCCTTAGAAAAGATCGGTTAGTAAGATGACCAAGTTCGAGGTAGTGACTCAAGGGTTGGAAATGCGCTGACGGAAGTGTGTACAGATACTAGAAAGAGTTCGAGTATTCGGTATGGTACAACAAGATAGGGTAAAGTGAACGTGTGTGATCGCTTTTTGTGGAAACGGTGTGAAGGAGTATATTTTAGACCTCGTAAGGGGTTTTGTGATGATTAGAGGTGTTTCCTCGTTGACCGGGTTTAAGTATTGCGCGTTTGTTATTTTTATGGCCAAAGTGTGGCATGATTGTTTTCGCGCAGATAAGATGAAGCGCTATACTAGCGCATGTTTGTGTTGAGACTTGAGAAGGAACATTCGGACGAATGTTTCTGGCGAGGGGAGAATGTTATACCGTATTTCCGCAGTATGTACGTAAGGACGACGTGGAGAATTTGAGCCTTAAGTTAGGCTTTGTTCAAATTTGGGCACAAGTGCCGAATAGAGTCGCTTTTCGACGAAACGCTTCCACGCCTTACGCTGGGAAAATTCGCCATGTCATTTAGTATTTTGCGAATTTTTCCGAGAGACTAAATGTTTTGGATCAACGGAGGTGACACTTGTCACCCTGGGCGCTTGGGTCGCCGATTGGGTCACGCTTTCTATGGCCTATTGGCTCCTTGTTTTGGCCTTGTTTTGTGGCTTGTTTGGTGCCATGTTTTGTGCCTTGTTTTGTGGAGTAGGGTTTAGGTGCACTTGGCTTAATCTTGTCCTTACACTTGCTATACACTTGGAAGGATCTCGCCCTTGGTTGCCTTTGGTTTTGCTATAAATACCCCCTAAATGTGAAGACTTCATCCATTCCAAAACTTCCAAGTCTTGAAACCCTCTCCTCCCCTTTGTGAGCTCTAAACCGAGAGCCTTCCTCCCCTTTTCGTGTGGCCTTTGGCCGAGAACACCCTCCCCTAGCCTAGTGCTAGCCGAGCCTACCCCCTTGGTAGAAAGTTGTCTTCCAAGTATTGTTATAATGCCCAAAATACCTTAGCCTTGTACCTTGTAGTATTCCAAAGATACCTCTATACGTAGAGCCCAAAATACTACCCTTTTGTCCCTTTAGTCTCAAACCGAAACCCTAAGAAAATCTTCGTTGATTGATCAAGTATTTAAGTAGAAGTTGGTTAGAACTTCTGGCGGTTGTTCGAGCGGACGGAGCACCGAGTCGAGCTAAACGTTGCAAGGATCGACATTTAACTTGGATAATTATGGGCTTATCGAGGTAATTATCTTGTCCTCTATTTGTAATTGAAATTACATGTTATTAGAATATATAGTTGAAGATACTATATATAGAACTAAGCTTAGTAATCGCGGCAATGTCTTTTGACTTAAGCCCAAGAATAAAGAAAAGAATCGCACTGTATTTACATAGGATCGTATTGCGCAGAGACTTGTGTAGTATCGAGTAGAATTGTACACGCCAGGTTAGACGTGTAAACCCCCGGTTGGCTTGATGGCCCGCCGATAGAGAGAGGAGATTTACGCTGCGGGGAGGTGCCGAATTTTCTCAGAGAAATGGAACCTTGTGTTTTGAAGTTAATAGACGTTGTGACCTTTCTAGGTGAAAGTACTAAGAGTAGCGATTCTACTCGGCGAGTGGAAAGGGCTAGTGCGTTGTAGTACTTGGAGCATTTTGCTTATTGTCGATACTGTCGCGCGAGGTATGTGAACCTCTTCCTATCTGTTCTAGCATGATATGTGTAGCTATGTAGTACGGTGGACGACAGGTGCTAAGTGTATTTGTTTGTTTAAACATAAAGTGTTATAACGCTTTATGGGAAGTTGGTTATAACAACTTTATGTAGGTAAGAAAATGGTTTATCGATGTTAGAAGTTAAGAGACTTGATCTTATAAGATAAGAGACTTAACTTATTTGTTTTAATGTGGATGTTTGTGTGAAACCTCATTCGTGAGTAATGAGTACTTGGTTTTTAAAGGGATAATGTTTTACCGATTTCGAAATCGTAACGTGTATCGACTGCACCATCGCAGCTGTTAATAAAGGAAAATGTATTGAATAATGATGTGTTGTATTAAAACCAAGAGAAACCTCCATCCGCATGAAGCTAAGATGAGACAAAATGATATTACATTTTCTAGATCACGGTCATTGTAATAAGATCGTTATAAACAAGAATAAACTACTCACATATATGACATATGTTACTCAATTGTTTTAAAAGAGATTAAGACTATGAGTTATGAAACCTTTCTAAAATAAGTGACTTGAGCATTTGAAACGGTAAGCTTGAGTAATCAAACTAGGCAACCGAACTTAGGAAAAGAATGTTGTTACTTGATTTTGAAAAGGAATGTGGGTTGGTCATTCTAATACTACGTATAGGGTGACTTTTATAAAAGTAATGGATCTCTTTTAAAAGAACTTAACGATGTAGTACTTTGGGGTTAAAACCCGACTTTGGCATAAAATGAAAGTACTTTGAGTTGTGAAACTTGCCTATGCTTGTTGTTGTGAAACTTGCCTATGCTTGTTGTTGTGAAACTTGCCTATGCTTGTGATGATAGCCTTTGTTGTGCAAGTGTGGTATTTCGGTTACCGCTGTCTCGACAGAGGCCGGTCGACTTGTCGAGAACTTACTCGACGCGTCGCGGTGATGGAGAATTCCACGTATGTTTCCATTTTGATTACCGCTTGTTGTTGATGTCACATGGACATGTCTACACCGACGCAGATTCGGGGCACGCGCTACGCCCGGTTGATTACCCGATATATTGTTATTGTGGTTACACGGACATGTCTACACCGAGGTAGAATTCGGGGCACGTGGCTACGCGCAGGGTTGATCACCCAAGATATTATTGTTGATGCCATACGGACGCGTTCACACCGAGGTAGAATTCCGGCACGTGGCTACGGGGCATTGGTATTATTGTTGCATCATGGACATGTCTACACCGATGCACTCCGGGCACGCGCCACGACGAACATGATTGATGTTGTGGGCGTGAGACCCATAGTTATATTCGAGTGATGACTGAGGCGCGAGTCCTCGATCGACATGATCGCTTTATGTTGTGAATCAGAGTTTGGTTATCATACATGTCTCCCGCTTTATATAGACTAGTATGATTTCATTACGATTTTTACGCTTTCACATACTTGGTACCAGTTATCGACCTCCTGGGGCTGCGTTCATGCCGCAGTAGAGGTACATCGGCCGTGGATCCTCGCCTAGGATCTCGCCATTTTGGGAAGCTCCGCTTTCTCGTGAGGCTTATCTTTTGGTATGTGTTCCCGAGTTGTAGGTTCTGTACATTCGTGGTATGGCGGCCTGTCCCGTCATAGTTGTTGTAAATCTTAGAGGTCCAGAGTAATCGCAAGTGTGGTTTGTAAAAAGGATTAAACCGCTTTGTTTTGTAAGAGTTGTATTTATATATGTTATTGGAAGGTAACGTTGGGTTGGCCTGCTTTATGATCATATATCTTGTTTCTTGTTTAAAGTTTTATTTTCCGCGGTTTTCTCGATGTCAGGTCACTAGGGTGCCCGGATAAGGCACCGCAACTGCCCCGGACGGGTCGTTACAAGAGTAACGTGTGTTGTGTGCTTCCTAGAACTCCGCCAAGTCCCGCAATATCCGAACACACAACTCGCCTCGAACCTTAGCACCCCATCGTGCTACCTCAAAAGGACCTTCACCTCACGAAGAGCCAGATCACGCATCGCGCCAAAACCAGATCTCAAATCAAGCTTCTTCACCTCTTCGACGATGGAAGACTCGCAACCTCTCGAACTCGAACCCCACCGCTATCGTAATCAATCAAACGGACATCAAGGCTCGCTAATCGATGCAAATCACGAACCATGCGCCTCCTCTCCTGGCCGCACATCCGATAGCTACCCATCGACCTACGATTGCGGCATCTCGCCACAACATTGGCCTTCCCGTGGTACAGGATATCGACATCATAATCCTTAAGCAACTCTAACCACCGCCTCAGCCGTAAGTTCACTCCTCGATGAAGATATACCGAGGCTCTTGTGGTGCGTATAAATATCCACGAACCCCATACAAATAGTTTCCAGATCTTCAAGGCGTGAATCACCGCGCTAACTCCAAATCATGGGTGGGGTAGTTCCTCATGCTTCTTAAGCCGCTGGACGCGTGACGCTATAACCTTGCCTCGCCGCATCAACACACATCCCAACCCGATGCGCTCGACGATCACAATACACGCATATAGCCGTCGACCTCCGGAAGAGTAAGAACGGGCGTTCGCCTCTCTCCTTCAAGAATCGAAACCCCGCCACACGCATCACCATCGAAACTTAGCCGCTCGAGTCACCCTAGTCAATGGTGCGTAGATAAGCAAACTTCTACGAACCGATAATAACTCGCAAGGCCCGTAAAATCGCGAACCTCGCTTGAGTAGTAGGTCAGGCCAACTCGATCGCTTCGATCTTGGCCGTATCCACCGAATACCATCGGCCCGACTATATGCCCAAGAAAAGCCACCAAGTCAACCGTAACTCACACTTCAAAACTTGGCGATAATCGCTGGTCTCGAGAACTCTCAAAGACAGCCTCAAATGCTCCGCATGCTCCTCGCTCGAGCGAATAAACCAAGATGTCATCAATGAACACTATCACAAACGTGTTCAAAAATAGCTTGAACACTCGGTTCATCAAATCCATAAATACCGCTTCGAGCATCGTCAACCCGAAAGACATAACCTCGAACTCATAGTGCGTGCATCGTCCGAATGCGATCTAGGGACATCCGCCTCTCTAACTCGCACTGATGATAGCCCGATCGCAGATCAATCTTGAGAAACATCTCGCACCGCAATCGTCGAACAAATCATCAATCTCGGAAGCGGTATTCGTTTTAATGGTCACCTTGTTCACCGCTCGTAATCAACACATGCGCAACGCCCCATCCTTCTTCTTCACGAACAATACCGCGCTCCTGTGGAGAAACACTAGGCCCGATGAAGCCCTTCTCCAAAGAAATCTCTCACCTGGTCCTTCAACTCTCTTAACTCGGCGGTGCCATTCGTATGGCGGAATGGAAATAGCCGAGTGTCCGCAGACATCGATACAAAACTCTATCTCCTCTCGTGAGGATACCCGGAGGTCGTCTAGAAACACGTCCGGGAACTCTCTCGACCATCGAATCGATCAAAACCCGCACCGCAGCCTCGCAGATCAAACACCCGAATAAGATGGTAGATGTACCTTCTCGCACCATCTTCCTAGCCTTGAGGTAGGAAATAAACCTACCTCTGGCGATACGTTGTTCCTCCCACTCAATAACCGGCTTCCCAGAAATCGAACCGCACTCACTATCTCCCCGCAGCTTCACATTGGCGCAGCAAGAAGCTAACCAATCCATGCCCATGATCACATCGAAATCGGGCCATGTCCAACTCTATCACGTCGGCTGGTCCGACGATCGCATAAAGTCATCCGGGCAAGCCCTATATACCCGCCGAGCTACCACCGAATCGCCATCGGCGTAGCTACCTCAAAAGCGGTCTATGGATACGTGCTCTATCCCTATCTTACTAGCAATAAGGGAGATATATAGACGAGTAGAACCCGGATCTATCAAGGCATACACATCATAACCAGAAACTGATAAGGTACCTGTGACGACGTCAGGCGACGCCTCCTGGTCCTGCCGGCTGGACAAGGCATAAATGCGATTCTGAGGACCGCGAATCGGGACCGCGCCACGACCTCTGCCGCGACTGCTGGTCCATGAGTACTCGCCATCCGGCGAGTAATCAAGGGATGAAGACCGCAATGCACTGGCGTCGACTTACCCTACGCGCGCCTGCCTGACAGGCTCGCATAATGACCGCCGCCACAAGTATAGCAAGCTCCCGGTAGTACCACGCTCCCGAATGGAATCTACCACAACGGACACACCGAGCAAACCTCGATCGGTTAGCACCGCTACCCCGAAATCAAGTCCCGGGCCCCGACCGCCTCAATACTCGCCGTACCGAAATGATGTAGGAGTGCTCGAGCCGGGCCGAGGTGCAAATCTAGACGTCACGAGGCCGCCCACCCCGAGAGCTACCAAAAGATCCGGCCGCCTCGCCTTCTTCGCTGCTGATATCCGCCGACCCGCCGCCTCTACGCTCCTCGCATCCAAGTGCATGAGCCTGCATGCGGGTAATGCCCATACCCGGCTGAAGAGCAACACCCGCACAAGACTCAGCCATATAATCATCTAGCCCAGTGACGTAGCGGTGCACCCTGTCCTCCATATCTGCTACCAACGCAGGGACATATCGAGCCAACGAATCGAACTCAACGTTGTACTCTAATCAGGCGCTCTCTCTCTCAAAGAACAAAAACTTGTCGGCCCGTGCCCTCCTCATCTGCGGAGGCAAGAAGTGAGTGAGGAAAGCCTCCGAGAACTCGTCCCATAGTGCTGGAGGCGCATGCTCTCCCCGGTCGGTTGAGGATGCAGGGTGGATCTGGTAGCTATGCCTTCGTACTTGCCTCGTACGGTTCTGATGACACAGGTGGGATCTAGTGTTCATGTGTACTCCTTAGTGTTGTTATATCAGTAGACCTCATGGAGAGCTAATCCATGGAATAATACTGTCAACAGGGAAACGAACCCTCATCATGGCCGCATACCCGTGGAATCCTCCATCACTGACGGTACGCCCAAATAGACTCATAACTACATGCTTTTAATTCGAATTGCAATACCATGCCTTTACATAAACCAAGACAATTACCATGCCTTCTTTTCACAAAACCAAGAGAATTCTTATTTAAGCAAGCCAAAGTACTTATCAAGGCACACATAGAATAATTCTCAATTAAACAAGCCAAAGTACTATGTACGTACATTCTTTTCGAAAGCCTCCTTTTTATATAAAATCCAAGATACTAACACCCGTAGTATCAAGGCGTATCTATTTTTCAAAGCAAGTTACTACACCTTTAGAAAACTCGTTTCAAAGCTTGAAACCAAGTAACTTCAATTTTTCACAATCTAGACAACTTATGTTCATTAATCAACATAGACAACTTTCATAACCTTCCATAAAGTTATTATAACCAACTTCCCATAAAGCCGTTATACTAACTTTATGCTTTAGAAATTTAAGACATCCTTATCCTTTCATAAGGTCGTTATAACTAACTTCCCATAAAGCCGTTATAACTCCTTATAAACCATTTTGTTCTTTTACTAACCAAGAGACTTATACTTCAAACAAATTCATACAATTTTCAAAAATACTTCAAGCTTCTTATCTTTTAGAAAACAAGTTTCTTACCTCAAAAATTTAAGTCTCTTATCTTTTAGAATAATTCAATACTCAATACTTTCACACCAAGTACTTTATACTTCATTATGTCAAGAAATCCTTGTCTACCTTATTGAGGATAAACCACTCCTTAAGAACAAGCGGGTTAACTTCTTAACCCAATCAACTTAGACATTTTCTTAAAACAAGTCAAGTATAACAAAAGGATTTACTTCATTCAAAAACACGTACGTCTACCGTACTATATAATTATAACTATTCATGCTCAAGAGATAAGAAAGTTTCCACATACCTCTTCGGTCAATCCACTTGCTAAGCTCAAACTACCGCAAGTAATATGTCAACCTAAAATAACCATGATACATTTATTAACCACTAATTTCTATGTAGAAATAATCTAAGTTCAAAGTCACTAAATTCTATGGAAAATTGGGCAGCATTTCCTTTGTTTCTACATACTTTGCCACCTTTCTCAAGGCCGAATTCAACATCCAAATGCCACATTTAAGGCTCAACAATCCAACATTTTAAAGGGGATTACACCTCCAAACTTGGGTGTGTAAAATTCTGCCCCATTAGGTACAACAATTCACTAAATAATTCTAAGGTAGTTTTTAGGCTACAACATGCTCATATATATCTTCTTAACCAATTCTTTTATATCCAAACCATATTTCTTGCATGCAATGACTCTAAGAGCATTATCTACCACCACAAGTTCTTCCTTTTTAACATGCAACACTAGAAACTAATTCTAAAGGAAGAAATGTTACCTTAAAGCTTTAGCCAAATCTTTCCAACCACTTGCTAGTTTCCTTTTCAAGAACACCACCACAACAACCTTCACAAGCTAGCCACAAGCTTCCCTCTTGCTTTTACTTTTTCAGATTTTTCCTAAGGCTAGAATGTCTCTTGGGATTTTAGAGAGAATGAGGAGCTTGAACTTTTAAGAGAGAAGGAAGAGCTTTTGTCTAAGAGAGAGAGATGAAGTATGACCAAGTCTTGAAATATAATGCATGCAAAAATCAGATGGGGGGGGGACACTTGTCACCCTCCCAAGGTCTTTTAAAAGAAAAATCTGACTTTTCCTAAGTTTTTCCGCCAGATCCGCCTCGGCCGCTGCCTCGCTTTCTCGCGCGCTGAAACCTCCGCGACTTCTTCAACATCCAGCGCAAGGCTGTAATCTCAGCGCCCTCGCATTTCCCGAGCCGCTGCCTCGCATCCGCGCCGCGCCTCGCCGCTTGTCCAAACACATTTCGTCCGATGCGCCTCAACTTGTAACTCCCATAACTTTCTACTCCGACGCCCTATCGATTTAACGGTTGGTTGCGTTGGAAACTAGACTCAACGAACTACGCACTACGACTTTGAAATACTTAGGAACTTCAATGAACCGGGTCATAACCCGCCTCAAAGTTGACTAAAACCCATCCGAACAATCCACAACCTATCTCTTGAAAATTTTAAGTCTTACTCCTTTCGACGCTCTCACGCGCATGACCTGAACTACGTGGTGTAACATTCTCCCCTAGAAACATTCGTCCCGAATGTTCTTTCGAGCCAATCTACTATTCCTCGACATCCTCGCACTATATACTAATGGAACTTCATTACGCCACCTATGACCCTAAGATATCGCACACGCATACCTATTTACCGTAAGTCAAACAGAAAAAAAGAACCCAACATATGAACCATTACTACTTACCCCTGTTCACGGCCTAACAGAATTTCCCGTTCGTATTTAGCACTCATTCTATCACACGCATACGCCTCAATATCCTCTGCTCATAACACTAAATCATACAACAATCCTATCATGCATACTAATCTCTAAAGCGGTCAAAGATATACCGTAATTATTGCTTCACATTCCCTGTCTGCTCTAATCATGATCCCGCTCCGCACGCGCATAACAAAAGAAGCGCGATGAACCACCACTAATCCCGAACGAATCTCTACATCCGCTATCTCTCGCCTGACGCTCGTGATAATGACCGCCGGCCGCATGCATAGCAATTACCCAAACTAGCACGACACTCCCATAATGGGTGTTACCACATCGGCTACACCGGTGTAGAGGTGGCTTCGCACTAACACCCCTACTCTCCCGAAACTCAACTCGAGCCCCGCCCCGCTTCCCGACCTCCAACGCCCCAAGATCGCGTGGAGTACTGCATCGCCGAGGCGCATAACTAGCTCGCCACGAGGCGGTCCGCCTAAAATCGCCTAAGGTCTCGCTGCCTCGCCTTCGGGCCGGCTCGAGCCAAGCCGACTTCTCCTTCTCTCGTCCTTCTATCCTCGCGCATATGCTCGCATCTCCGGCGATATCCATACCGGGTCAAGAGCTACTCCTAAGCACGCAGAATCATACGACGGTCTAGCCCCATCACATAGCGATGAACTCTATCGCTATGTCGGCTACAATAGTGTGCGCGATACCGCCAAAGAGTCAAACCTGTGTCAGACTCTCGACGGTCCTCCCATTCTCGCCTCAAGGTCAAGAATCTATCCACGCGGGCTCTCTCAACTCGTGAGGCAAGAAGTGATCCAGAAGGCCTCGTGAACTCCTCCCAAACCGCCGGGAAGCGGCACCTCCTCTAGACAATTCCCATGACTCAAACCGCTCAACGCAATATCGCAGAACCAGAAGAAGCTAACACAACGGACTCCGCCTCCGAGGCCCTAAGCACTGCGTAGTCCGCCGCACTGTCACATAAACTCCCGAGGATCCTCCTCGCACTCGAACCATAGAACTCGTGGATTACAACTCGTAAAGTCCCGAATCCTTAAACCGTTTACTTGTGGGTTAGCCACGCTCGGCGCGTGCCGCTCGCCACGATGCTAGTCAACAACCCGATTTGCTCTCGTAATCCCTATACCGCGCCTCGCCGCGAATCGAGGCTCGCATCAAACCTTCGAGCTACCGCCGCCTCCCGGCCTCTAATATCGCCGCCAGAATAACTCGCCGACTTTACTCCTCGTGCATAGTCTGCGCCCGAGTCTCGTAACTCTCTGCGTACCACTAGCACTGCCGCCGCTTTGCCCTTCTGGCTCGTCGCTCCGCGAGGAATAATCGTACATAAAAAGAGGTCGAGGATTCAACCTAGTACGATACTTCATCGCACGATCTCAGAGAGAAGAATGAAAACAAATCCTAAATGTCCCGCACCTCTCCGATTATAGATGTGGTGCACAACACACCGATAATCAAGACTTACTAGACACGCTCAGACACTTTCCGAGGACTAATCGCTCGATACCACTTTTGTCACGACCGACCGGCCGCGACTAGTACTACCGGTACCCCGCCGTATACATCGAGAATAGCAAATGAACATACACAACACATAACTTATAAAATGGTAAACATCATCGCCACCGATAAGGCCGCTTCCATAAAAAAACATACTTAATCGTAAGTACAACTTATTCTTACAAAATTTCAAACCACAAACGTGACTACGCACTTCAGAACAACAATCGTATGACAGGCCCCGCCATACCCCCTGAATGTACAAAAGTCTATAACCTCGGGGAATCATACCAAAAGACAAAGCCTCCGGAGAGATGGAGCTTTCCAGAAATGAACAGTGATCCTAAGAGTGCGGATCGCCAGTTACGATCTCGACTGCGCAGATTTAACGCAGCCGGGCGAGGTCAAGACAACAGTACCAAGTATGTGAAATCAAAATATCAGAATGAAATCATATAGCATATATAAAGCAGGAGACATGTATGACAGCCAAACTACAGTACACAACATATACGCAGCCATGTTAAGTCAGGGACTCACGCCCTCTAAGTCATCACTCAAATATAACCATAGGTCTCATGCCCGTAACATCAATCATGCCCGTGGAATTCCTTCCTCACTGCCGGCAGTCTATGATATAACAACACTAAGGAGTACACATGAACACTAGATCCCACCTGTGTCATCAGAACCGTACGAGGCAAGTACGAAGGCATAGCTACCAGATCCACCCTGCATCCTCAACCGACCGGGGCAAGATTTAAAGCCGCTACCGATCCACCTGCACTAACAATACTATACCTGAATCACGAAGCTGACCGGGGCAAGTGCGATAGCCTCTACCAGATCCACCCTGCGTCACATCGCTGACCGGGGCAAGTACGCAGGCTAACCACCAGATCCACCCTGCATCACACCACTTCGCCCTAACCCTGACCGGGGCAAGTACGAAAGCCAACTACCGATCCACTCGCATTACGCCTCCGACCGGCAAGTACGAGGGCTAACTACTAGATCCACCGCATCGCAGAGACCTCATGGAGAGCTAATCCATGGAATAATATCACAGTGGAAACGAACCTCATCATGGCCGCATACCCGGAATCCTCCATCACCGACTAAGACGCCCAAATAGACTCATAACTACATGCTTTTAATTCGAATTGCAATACCATGCCTTTACATAAACCAAGACAATTACCATGCCTTCTTTTCACAAAAACCAAGAGAATTCTTATTTAAGCAAGCCAAAATACTTATCAAGGCACACATAGAATAATTCTCAATTAAACAAGCCAAAGTACTATGACGACATTCTTTCGAAAGCCTCTTTTTATATAAAATCCAAGATACTAACACGTAGTATCAAGGCGTATCTATTTTTCAAAGCAAGTTACTACACCTTTAGAAAACTCGTTTCAAAGCTTGAAACCAAGTAACTTCAATTTTTCACAATCTAGACAACTTATGCTCATTAATCAACATAGATAACTTTCATAACCTTCCATAAAGTTATTATAACCAACTTCCCATAAAGCCGTTATACTAACTTTATGCTTTAGAAATTTAAGACATCCTTATCCTTTCATAAGGCCGTTATAACTAACTTCCCATAAAGCCGTTATAACTCCTTATAAACCATTTCGTTCTTTTACTAACCAAGAGACTTATACTTCAAACAAATTCATACAATTTTCAAAAATACTTCAAGCTTCTTATCTTTTAGAAAACAAGTTTCTTACCTCAAAAATTTAAGTCTCTTATCTTTTAGAATAATTCAATACTCAATACTTTCACACCAAGTACTCTATACTTCATTATGTCAAGAAATCCTTGTCTACCTTATTGAGGATAAACCACTCCTTAAGAACAAGCGGGTTAACTTCTTAACCCAACCAACTTAGACATTTTCTTAAAACAAGTCAAGTATAACAAAAGGATTTACTTCATTCAAAACACGACGCTCACCGTACTATATAGTTATAACTACTCATGCTCAAGAGATAAGAAAGTTTCCACATACCTCTTCGGTCAATCCACTTGCTAAGCTCAAACTACCGCAAGTAATATGTCAACCTAAAATAACCATGATACATTTATTAACCTCTAATTTCAATGTAGAAATAATCTAAGTTCAAAGTCACTAAATTCTATGGAAAATCAAGATTTCCTTTGTTTCTACATACTTTGCCACTTTTCTCAAGGCCGAATTCAACATCCAAATGCCACATTTAAGGCTCAACAATCCAACATTTTAAAGGGGATTACACCTCCAAACTTGGGTGTGTAAAATTCTGCCCCATTAGGTACAACAATTCACTAAATAATTCTAAGGTAGTTTTTAGGCTACAACATGCTCATATATATCTTCTTAACCAATTCTTTTATATCCAAACCACATTTCTTGCATGCAATGACTCTAAGAGCATTATCTACCACCACAAGTTCTTCCTTTTTAACATGTAACACTAGAAACTAATTCTAAAGGAAGAAATGTTACCTTAAAGCTTTAGCTAAATCTTTCCAATCACTTGCTAGTTTCCTTTTCAAGAACACCACCACAACAACCTTCACAAGCTAGCCACAAGCTTCCCTCTTGCTTTTACTTTTTCAGATTTTTCCTAAGGCTAGAATGTCTCTTGGGATTTTAGAGAGAAGGAGGAGCTTGAACTTTTAAGAGAGAAGGAAGAGCTTTTGTCTAAGAGAGAGAGATGAAGTATGACCAAGTCTTGAAATATAATGCATGCAAAAATCAGATGGGGGGGACACTTGTCACCCTCCCAAGGTCTTTTAAAAGAAAAATCTGACTTTTCCTAAGTTTTTCCGCCCAGAATCCGCCTCGCCGCGACTGCTTCGGCCACAAGGCTGAAACCTCCGCGGCGCTGAAACCTCCGCGACTTCTCTGAACTTCCGCGCGTGCCTCGCTTCCGGCCAAGGCGCTGCAACTTCAACGGCCCTCGATTTCCGAGCCGCGCCTCGATCCGCGCCATGCCTGCCGCTCTTGTCCAAAACACATTTCGTCCGATCACAGACCGAACTCAGAACTCCCATAACTTTCTACTCCGACGTCCTATCGACGAACGGTTGGTTGCGTTGGAAACTAGACTCAACGAAATACGCACTACGACTTTGAAAT
Source organism: Przewalskia tangutica (assembly GCA_029844215.1). Classification (NCBI taxonomy): domain Eukaryota; kingdom Viridiplantae; phylum Streptophyta; class Magnoliopsida; order Solanales; family Solanaceae; genus Przewalskia; species Przewalskia tangutica. Next base: position 48,061,861 of record CM056723.1, read on the forward strand.
ACTTAGGAACTCTCAATGTACTGGGTCATAACCCGCCTCAAAGTTGACCAAAACCCATCCGGAACAATCCGTCAACCTATCTCTTGAAAATTTTAAGTCTTACTCCCTTTCGTACGCTCTCATGCGCATGACCTGAACTACGGGGTGTAACAACTATACTGTATAAAGTTCTAAGCAGAGGGTTCTCTATTCTACGGAAAATTAGGCAGCACTACCCTACCCGCTGTTACTCAAGTCATCAGAATACAAATTTATGTAAGTACAGTTCAATCTTCTTTATTATTCTTCTGATGTGATTTCAGTTCAATTCTTTCTTTAATAACCTTCTAAGTATCTTATACTCAAGTCTTAACTATTCTTATATGTAATATCCAATTACAATAGAAGGACAAGAGTATTTACCTCGATAAGCCCAAAATTATCCAAGTTAAATGTCGATCCTGGGCAAGGTTTAGCTCCTAATTTGCACGCTCCGATAGCTCCAAGAAGCCCTAAGTTCTACACAACTTCTACTTAAATACTATAAGGGATTTGGGCTAGGTATTTAGGAATAACAACTATACTTGGAAGACAACTTTCTACCGTGGGTGGTTTCGCCAGAGCAACTAGGCTAGAGGGAAGATGTTTCGCCATGGCCTTCACAAGTGGAGGAGTGAGGTTGACGAAACACTACAAGAGAGGGGAGGAAATTTTGAGACTTGGAAGACAATTTGTGGATGAAGAAAACCTTTAAGTTAGGGGGGGTATTTATAGGCCAACCAATGGCCAAGATGAAGCCAAGTGGTAGGCAAGTGTAAGGTGTGGATTCACCCATGTGTCCTTATCCATCTACTACACAAAAAATCCTACCTAACCTTGACCAAAGTTTGGCCACAAAATCGTCCAAGAAACGTCCCCAATTCCGCCAACTTGAGGGTGACAAGTGTCGCTCTCTCGTTGGTCCAAAATGTTTCATCTCTCGGAAAAATTAGTTAAAATTATAAATGACATAGCCGTAATTTTCCCTACGCAAGTTTTGGAAAATGTTTTGTCGGAAAACGATTCTTTTCGTGGGTTGTGCACAAGTTTTTCGTCCAATGCCTAACTTTAAGGCTAAACTTTTGTACGTACGTCATCACGTACATACTCTAGAAATACGGGGTATAACACCAACGAAACCAATAGCACAAAACTACCTCAAATCGGCCAACAACACATCTATCACATACACATCTTATTTTCCATTTCTTTCTTAACATAAATTCATCCCTTAAACATAACAACAAGTAATATCCAATTACTTTAATTTAAGAAGAACTATTACCTCATTTTTGTGCCCAAAACCGTCCAAAACAGCCCCTACTATAATGGTCCGCAGTTTTCGTTTTGCTCCACTTCTTCAAGTTCCAATCACATATATGTATCTACTACAAGCTTATTTCCAACTTCCCTTTGTATTTCACTTCCAAAAAGTTGATAGAACTTAGGGTTTTCTTGCACCCTTTATAGGCCCAAACAAGTCTCCAAAGATTGAGATGTTAATATTGGTTCAACACTTGGTTTAGGGGCTTAATCTTGGAGAAATAAATTGATCAACAATGGTTGTTCTTGGTCTAAAGGTGCTCGAGATTTAGAGCTCAAAGGGAGAGAAGATGGTGAGATATATGGCTAAGTGTAAGTGAGATCCAAGTCTTGCAAGACTTGGATATGTATAGCCAAGTGGAGTGGGACCCATATGTCCACTTGTCCTCAAAATATCTAACATGTTGTCATTTTAGCAAGACAAGTGGAGGGGTGACACATGTCACCCTCACTCGACCAAAATATCTAAAAATCTCGTGGGCCCCACAAAATTATAAAATTTTCGGTGGGCCCCACATGACCAAATCCGAGACTTCAAAATCCAAAACTAATTCCGTACCTCCAATTAGGAGAATTGAACTCCAAGTTAACAAATTGTCGTCTTCATATTTTTCCAAAACTTTCCTTAAGAAAATGTAATAATTCTTTCCTTCCCAAAATTCAAATCTTAAATCCTTAATCACGTTCTCAATTAGTAGCCCTGGTATTACGGGGTGTAACATTCTCCTCCCCCCCCCCCCCCCTTAGAAACATTCGTCCTCGAATGTTCATCTAAGGTCTCAAGCTATACAAATTCTCAATCGACTCAACAATCATCAACATCAATCCCAAGTAGTTTATACTCAAACTAAGGAATCATCACCTCTAATATACTTCACATATACTATGTATTTTAACCACAATCACATATGAAATACTTTTCTCTTGAAGGCCTTGTCTATCTAAGGTCTCAACGATTATCCAATACTCTAAGATTCTCAATTATTCCAAATTAGCACATATATAACCTTGATGTGGATTCATTAAACTGTTTCACACCTTCCAAGCAATTTATAAAGCTTAACCATCACATGATAACCCATAATTGCTTTAGAAAACACACACATGGCCCCAAATAAATATGTTCGCATAGATGTACATTATCATACCAACTCTACAATAATTTTACCAACCTGGATACTAAGTCCATATATTCCCCTTCGGGGCCGCTGTCGTTTTCTCATAGTTGCAATCACAATAATACGTTAGGGAGGGACTACCTTAACAACACAGCTCTATCGCACGATCTTGGAGTAAGAAGAATAGAAACCAGTCCTAAATGTACTGTAGCCTCCTGTTTATAGATGTGGTGCACAACACACCGATAAACAAGACTCTACTATACACCTGGTCAGACATTACGAGGACTAATCGCTCGATACCACTCCACAACCCGAACCCTGCTCGCGACTGATGCCCTACCTGGGCACTCTTCTACCCATACAACACAAGTAACCCGCGGAAGCTAAATAACACTCTTTTTTTCTTCAAACAAAGGCCAAGACGGCAAGGCTGCCATAATATATAATACCTGAATGGGACTACAACTGTACAATAATATAAATACAACTCACGCAAGTTCAAATTTCACATATGAATACATGCACTTCTAAGAGTTTGGACAAATACTATGACAGACAAGACCCCGCTGCATCTATAAATATACAAGACTCTAATACAAACTTCATCAACACGACAAGACTCAGATAGTGGAGTTGTCTCAATAAGTGAATAGAGATCCTAAGCTCATGATCACCCAACCGAGTACCTAATACTCATGACATGAACGCAGCTTCTCAAAGGGGTCGACAATAAGTAATAAGTATGGAACGAAAATAAAGTACAGTATTAAAATCATGGCTGGCCAAGAAATGACAGGGACAAGTAAAATAATCAAATACCAGATCCAACCGTGTGATATAAAATAAGAGCCAATCAGATTTCTTTGTATCATCGCACTGCACTCATCGCATCATCGCATTCATCGTACTCACCTCATGGATGCCTACTCATAGAATCATCATGTTCATACACATATAGATAACGTATCATACTCCGTACTTATAACATGTCCCGACCCATATTGGGACCCGGTCCTCATACTTTGTATCTAACATGTCTCGGCCTATATTGGGACTCGTTGTAAGGTCGTATAAGGTATAACATGTCCCGGCCTATTCTGGGACTCGGTGTGAAGTCATATAAGGTATAACATGTCCCGACCCTTTCTGGGTCTCGGTGTAAAGTCATATAAGGTATAACATGTTCCGGCCCTTTCTGGGTCTCGGTGTAAAGTCATATAGGGTATAACATGTCCCGGCCCTTTCTAGGTCTCGGTGTAAAGTCATAGAAGTCGTATAACATTTCCCGGCCCTTTCTGGGTCTCGGTGTAAAGTCATATAAGTCGTATAACATGTCCCGGCCCATTATGGGACTCGGTGTGGTCATCTTCCTCACATATGCACCTATAACGTGTCCCGACCCATTAGGAGACTCGGTGTAATAATGACTATCCATATAATCCTCATGTGTGTACATGCAACGTGTCCCGGCCCACCATGGGACTCGGTGTATCAATGCAACCATATGACATTTTAAACCATCTCTTGGCTTCCCATAAAACCGTTATAACAAACTTTCCAAAAAGCCATTATAACAAACTTTCATTTTAGAAACTAAAGCACTACCACATCTTTCTTGTTAAGCAAACTAAGGCACTATCACCTCTTTCCTTTTAATAAAACCAAGGCATTATCATGTGATGTAACATTAGGGAAATGAACCCAAAGTACTATGTACATCTAATCTTATAAAAAGAATCATATCATGCCATATAAGGGAGTTGAACCCAAAAGTACTATATACATCTATTCTTTCCTTTATAAAACCCCAAGATACTAGCACTTGTAGCATCAAGGAACTTTCACTATTAAAAACAAGTTACTTACACTTTTAAACTCAAGTAACTTATTCTTTTCAAATCAAGTAACCTATACCTTTAAATCAAGTTACTTCTTCTTTCCCAAAATCAAGTCATTTATACTTCATATAAATCAAGTCTCTTATACTTCATCTAATCAAATCTCATATACTTTCAAGTAAGGTCTCATATACCTTTAAGTAAAGTCTCATATACTTTCAACTAAGTGTCACGACCCGACCTCGGGCCCGCGACTGGTGACCTACCTGGGCACCCTTCTATACATACAATACAAAATAACCGCGGAAGACAAGTAACACATTTTGTTTCTTAAACAAATGCAAACCCGATAAGGTTGCCATAAAATAAATCACCCAAAAGGGCCTACACTATTCAATAATGTAATTACAACTCTAGCCAGTCCAACCCACATATGAATACAGACCTCTAAGATTTTAGACAAATACTATGACGGGACAAGGCCCCGCCGTACCCCTGAATATACATAGCCATTATGACAAGCTCCGGAACATTGGAGCCATCTCAAAATGTTGAACCAGGATCCTAAGCCCGCGGATCCACAACTGTGTACCTATACCTGCAGACATGAACGCAGCCCCCCGAAGGAGGTCAGTACATAGGTACTGAATATGGAACGAAAAATAAGGTACAGTAAACAGATCATAACTGTACAAATGAATGACAGGGGCAAGTATAAAAAGTAAATACCAGATCCTACCATGCCATTACAACTCATGAACTTGATCGAACATTATTATCTTTTCCCATTTTTCAATAAGAGTTATAGTCAAATTCTTACGTACGTAGTTAGGAAAAATCATCAAGTTCATTATCATATAACTTACTTATCTTGCATAACATAATCCGGCCCTTTTATGGAGGGACGCCTTATTTTGGAGTTTACTTTGATTATCCATATGTAATAACGTAACCCGGCCCATTTGCGGGACATGGCGAAGTCATACAAAAGCCTTCCCACGAAGGTATACTGCCCGGCCCATTCTGGGACGCGATAAAGTCACATAAGTCTTCCCATAAAGGTATACTTCCCGGCGCAATCTGGGACGCGATAAAGTCACATAAGTCTGCCCATAAAGGTATACTGCCCGGCCCAATCTGGGACGCGATAAAGTCACATAAGTCTGCCCATAAAGGTATACTGCATAAAAATAGGAAGCTTATGATCAACTTAGGACCACCTGCCCATAGTATCATTTGGCAATCCTACTCCTGGGACTATTTCACCCGCATAGGCCGTATGGACCCGCATGAGGTAATTTTCTCGCATAGACTCTATCCGCCCGCATAGGTCGTATGGACCCGCATGAGGTAATTTCCTCGCATAGGACTGGTCCGCCCCGCATAGGACTATTTCAACCGCATGAGCCCTACAGACTCGCATGAGGTATTCCTCGCATCATGGGTAGCAAATCCACGGAATATGCAAATGCCACAAACCCGGGGAATGACCCCGTAATGAACAATATATCACTAGCACAACCGGCTATCATACATAACATAAGCACTACCAGCTTATCATACATAACATAAGCACTACCGGCTTATCATACATAACATAAGCACCACAGGCTTATCATACTTAACATAAGCAAGTTAAGAAATCCCCTAACTTCTTATTAGCTTGGTTCATATACACTCTCATTTTAGTTTACTTAAGGCACTAACATGTCATTATAAAATCCGGGAATTTAACCCAAAGTACTACGTACTTCTATTCTTTTAAAATGACTCTTTTTCATATAAAACTTCCAAGGTACTATTAACCGTAGTATCAAGGCATGTCTACATTTCAAACAAGTCACTACATTTTTAGAAATACATTTCTAGGCTTCTAAATCAAGTGACCCTTACTTTAGAACTTTAAGCAATTGATACCGTTAAATCAAGTTGCCCTTCCTTATTTCAAGTCATTTCTTTATTTACATTGCTAGGGAAAACCATTCTTTTAACCTTCCATAAAGTTGTTATAACCAACTTCTCATAAAGCCGTTATAACTCTTTATGTCTTAGACTAATCCATTCCTTTTATAACCACGAGACTTATACTTTCAAAATACTTTAAGTCTCTTACCTTTAGAGATCAAGTTTCTTACTTAGAAATCAAGTCATTTCTTCCTTTAAGAATCAAGTCCCATAACTTGAGAAATAAAGTATCTTAACCTTTTAAGAATTCAAGGTTCATAGTCTTAAAACTTCATACGTAAACTCTTTAAATTAAGTAACATATACTTTTATGCGTTGTGAATAGGTTATACTTGTTTATAACGATATTATTAAAGCAACCATGATCTAGAAAATGTAATACAATTTTGTCTTATCTTAGCTTCTATGCAGATGGAGAATTCTACTCATTTTATTTTAATTGATTGCCGATACATTTTTTTTTATTAACGCTGCAATGGCTTGTTCGATACTTATCCTCATTCATGCAATACTTAGCAAAGTCAACTTGACTCCAAATACTTCCTAACGACTCTTACCAACATCCCCCATAAGACTTGGTAAGAACTTAGGATAACTTAGACGTAACCTTTACATAGAGTAAATCAACATACATACCTCTTAATTTCTAAGAGTAGAAGGAATCATGAAATAGCACCACATGTGTATTCCATACATAGAATCATGTCAAAAGAAGGAAGAGGTTCACATACCTCACGACGATTACCGACAAGTAGAAAAATGCTCCAAAGTACTTCAACCTTGATAGATATTTCATCCCTTAAGTAGAATACGCTATACGTAGTACTTCAACCTATAATGGCCATAATACGTCCATTAACTTCTAGTTTTAAACGTAAAATATCCCAAGTGTAAAGTCACTTAATTGTACGGAAAATTGGACAGCACTTCCCTTGTTTCTACATACTTTTCCACCTTTTTCAAGGTCCGAAATCAATATCCAAATGCCACATTTAAGGCTTCAATAGTTCAGCAATTCAAAGGGGATTACACGCCTAACCGGACGTGTAAAATTCTGCCCCACAATTAACATAAATTCTCGGCTACAATCAATGCCACAATAATATCAATTTCCTTTCAATTCCTTTTTCAAACCAAGTTGTTATTATTAACATGTTATATACATACCAACAATTACAACAACTATAAATCCTTTCTTCCTTAACATGCGATGATAATCACTATCGACCAAATTATATTTCAACATTAATGGCTAACTTGTCCATTTTCGGTTTTTAACATGTATATCATGATCCAAATCTTTTCAAACCTCAATTTATATACCACATGCTCATTTCTTAACTACTATTATAGGTAATCTTCAATCATATAAAGAAGGTGAAGATCTTACCTCAATAAGCCCTTTTTCAAAATTCTTCTTCACGTTAGAATCACCTCTACGAACCCCCTACAAGTTTGTCAACATATATCCTTCTTGTCGCCTTTCCAAAAATCTCATCACACAAGGCTTAGGGTTTATAAATTTTGAGAGAGAAGGGAAGAGCAATTTCTTGAAATGAAATCTTGCAAATGGTCAAGTATTGCAAAACTTTGGCCATAATATAAGGTCTAGCTTGCTTTACAAGTTGGGATGGACACTTGTCGCCCTCCCATAGGCCCTTTACCAAAATATCTTCTGATTTTCCCCAATTTTCGCTAAAAATCCCGCCGCGGCCCTGCAGCCGGCGCCATGGCGGTGCAACTTCAGAGAGGTTCAGGACTTACGGCGCCGCGGCCTGCGGCCCGTATTGTGGTGGCGCTCGCAAGCTTTCTTTCTCCTCCGTCAACAGAACTTCTAACGTCCATAACTTTCTACTCCGATGTCCTATCGACGATCGGTTTGTTGCATTGGAAACTAGACTCAACGAACTTCATAATAGGCTTTTGAAACACCTAAAAACTCCTAATGTACTAGGATATATACCGCTCCAAAGTTGACTCAAAATCTGTCCAAAAACATTCTGTCAACTTATCTTTCCAATTTCAATTCTTATTTCCTTTCGTACGTTCTCAATACATGACCTGGATTTAAAGGGTGTAACACTAAGTCTCATAACTTTCAAATAAATCCAGGTCATGTATTGAGAACGTACGAATCTCATAACTTTCAAATAAATCTAGTCTCATGACTTTCAAATAGTGGCCGATGGGCTGGCCAGCCTCCGGATCGGGGCGGGTCGGACGGAGAAGAGGCGGGTCGGGCTGGGCGGGCCACCGGGTCGGGACCGGCGGGACGATACCGTGTCCGTCCGATGCAGTCCGATGGGCGGTCGGGACGGGACGGGCGGTTTTTTTTTTTAATTTTTCCACTAAATTAAAAATACTAAATTACTAACAAAGTAACATTAACATATAGTCATATAGTGATAGTCATAGACTCATATACTCATATTATACTATTATAATATTATATTATTATACTCATATATATAATATATTTATAAAGCATAAACTAAATAATTAAACATAGACAAGAAGATTGTAAAAAATATCCTAATTTGTTTTGTGCCTCTTATATTATTAATTATTTCATTGAAATATCAAATATACAAGATTCATAATTACAACATTGTAGTGTACTGTTGTTGAAAAAAATTGCAAAAGACATAAAAAAATTAAAAAATTGCAATGAAATAAATTACCAATTTGAAAATACTTTTTCTAGTTTCTTTATAACTTCGTGTGGTTCTTCGGTTGGAATTGGTATATCTTGGTCAAATTGTTCCACGTCGCAACTCATGCCTTCAGATAAGATGCCGTTGTAGTTTTCGTCTTCTTCTTCGTTAATCTCTGGTTGACCTCACCTTCTTCGCTCCGCTCGTATCCAATCTCTGAATAGTACCGCCATCTCCAAGTTGTCTCCGGCTAATGAGTGTATGTGCTCTCCTATTTGAAATCTGCCTGCAGAAAATGCGCTTTCAGAAGCGATTGATGATGCTTGAATGTTCAAAATATCTCGGGTCATCATTGAAAGTGTCGGAAATTTCTTCTCATTCTGCATCCAATATTTCAGCAAGTCTTTCTTTCCGTCTTCATTGACAACTTCTTTGTAAGGTAAAGTACCCTGCAAAATAAAAACATCGAACTCGCTAATTTGGTTAGCAGTGCTACCACCGCACATTCTATTTCTGAGGCTTTCAATACTAGCCGCAGAAACAGCATGTCTTTTTTGAGGTTGTGTTGAAGTAGAAGAAGATGGTACGAAAGCCGGTTGGTTACTAGCACTTTCTTGCTGGTAATGCCGATATACTTTTTTGCATTCATCTTCTACGCTATTCAACACTTCTTCTAGCGTTTGTTCAATAGGTGACGCAACATTTAAATTTTTGGGAGTTGGAGGTGGTAGTACGTCCATACAGTTATAAATATTTTCAATAAGACTTTTACAACCCTCTACTTTAATAGTCGGGTTTAATACAACACCAATAATATAAATAGGGGGAATAGGAATAAAATATTTCTTTAATTTCATAAACATTTTTTTAATAGCTGCCTTATAAGCAGGTTTTTCCATATATTCTTTAAGAAGTAAAAATATTATAGCTATATAAAACAATATAGTTGAAATAGTAGGATATATAAAGTAGAAAATTATTTTGTTGCTCGTTGAAAATTCTCTAGAAATACAATAAGTTCTTTAATTTTGTCTCAATCATTATCCACAATCATATCATTTAGATTTTGATTATGGGCGTTAAAAAATAAAGTGATATGTTTTCTATAGTCATAAGCAATAACTAGTTGGTCATATAAAGAATTCCACCTAGTTGGTACTTCTTCGGGAATTTTTCTGTAAGATAGTCCACAATCGTGACAAGTTTTTTTATTCATTTCTCTATTGAATTCTATTATTTTTAAAAATAAAGTTTATAGCAAATTGTATTTTTTCTAGAATATCTTGAAAAAGTGAAAGACCATCTTTTACAACTAAGTTATAAATATGACACGCACATTTGATATGAAAACATTTTGGAAAAGACGGAGTTAAAACTTCTTTTAAAATATAAATAGCAGAATTGTTAGAAGATGCATTATCTAATGTAATACTCATAACTTTATCAGTTGTTAAAGTAATCGCATGAGACTAAATAAATATTTTCTGAAATAAACTCACCAGTGTGCCTACTATCTATATATCTATATGCTAAAATACGTTTTTGCATATACCATTTATAATCTATCCAATGACAGGTTACCGTTAAATAATCATGGTCGTTAGTACTATGACATATATTAGAAGTTAGAGCGACTTTGCAATTTAAATGATATAAAGAATAACGCAAATATTGTTGATATTCGTGTGCCAATTTAAACATGTCTCTCTTAACCGTTGATCTAGGAAAACCTTTATAAGCAGGATTATACATATCGCTAATATAATGAATAAAACCAGGCGATTCAGGAAATGAAAAAGGCATACCCTCCACATCAACTAATTTTGCTAGTGCTTCTCTATCTTTATGTTTATCATATTTAGGGCCTACAACTCCCCCCGTCATAGGGTTAATTTGACCCTGTACTTTGTCCGGGACAGTATGTGAACCTTGTCCCGATTGAGAGGACGCTTGCTCACCATCTTTTTCAATAATGTATTGGGCATGCAAGGCTTTGTATTTTTGCAATATGTGTCTTCCTAAACCCCCCGTCCCACCATGACCTTGTCCAGTTTTAAAAAAATAAACAGATTTACAAGTTTTACATATAGCTACTTGATTCGGTACGTCCCTGTCAAAATATTTCCATACAACTGATTTTAATGGTCGTTTTGCCGGACCTCGTCTCATACTAGGAGGGATAGGAGGCAATTCACTAGTGGATGTATCATCATCTACATTAGTAGGTGTATCATCATCTAGAGTGTCATCTAAATTAAAATTTTCTTCATTTTGAGGATAAACATATGTGTCAAGATCATATGGTATTTCAGGAAACAGTTCAGGATCTATAAAATCATCTTGTCTAGGAATGCTAGAAGAAGTACCCTTGCCCTTGCCCTTGCCCTTGATACCTGATCGGTGTATTTGATATACACATTTTGAGTCATTTTTAGTTAGTATTTTACTCATTTCATTTATGTTTAGTATAGTAGTAGGGTTGTTTTCCTTTCTTTTGTGTCACAACGGTCAGAAATGGAGAAATTGCGAAAAGGAGATGAAATGAGCATAAATGAGATGGAATTGCACACAAAAAGGGCCAAGAAATGAAGTCTAAGAAGTTCCGGGAATTATAGAGAAGATCAGACGAAGTCCGGACGAAAAAAGGATGACGAAACGGAATCCGCCAGAAAAACGTCACCGGCGCCGCGGCTGATATCTTCGAAGTCCGAAAGTTGCGGGTTTTTAGTGGTAGTGGCGATTCTGAACAGCGGCACCGACGGGATTTCGAAGTTAGGCGGAATTTGACATGTTTTCAGGATCCAAAAGGGATAACTTTTTCTACCTACATATTCCTTAACCTTTTTTCATAACTTTTGCTAAAAACCTTTACCTAAAAGGATTACATAACCTTTCCTACCTACATAATCCTTAACCCTTTACCTAAAGGATTCTTGGTCTATAAATAGTCTCTACATCATTAGAAGACTCATCCTCCATTCTACATTCTACATTCTACATCCATCCTTCATTCCACATCCACCCATCCTACATCCCATTCTCCATCCACCATTCCATTCCATCTTGTAAATATTCCACAACACAATCCTTGGATGCTAGAAGGCTTTGAGACTCGTTCTTGAGTATTTTTCTTTTCTTTCTTTTGCTTTGTTTATTTCAGTTCATGTATGGAGATTGTATTAGTTCTTAGCGTGACTATGGCTAGGAGCTAATTACTTTGTTAGGGATTTCCTTGTGATTCTCTTGAAACTCTATTCATGAATTAATATATTAGTTTGGTTTCTTCTTCACTTATTTAAGATTTATTCAATAGTTGTTTTGATTGCTTGATAATTAATTGATCACTAGTTATCATCACTTATATGATTTCTAATCGAAAGCCAAAATGGGAGATTGTGAATATGCTATAGTTGAATAAACATAGGTTAAATCGTGGACGAAAGTACCCCGATACTTGTGTAGCTTAATAGGTTATTGCTCTTAATCCTCCTTTGTAGTCAATCTTATCACCGAAAGGTAGAAGGGTTCTCCATTGGGGTTGAGTGTTTATATAACCTTAACAGGAGTATAAAACAGTCTAGTTAACCTACTATCTTAACGTAGAAGAAGAAGTTAGTCTAATTGTATTAAGGATTGAATAGAGTGGATAGTTGATGATCTTGGAAGCCCTAATTCACCATCATAACTGATTTAAATCAAAGTATTTTCATAATTAGTTTATTTCCTGCATTATTAGTTTAGAATTCCAATTCAATTAACGTTAATCAAATAGAAACTAAAGCATAGATAATCGATACTTGAAAACCAGTCCTTGAGGACGATATTCGGTCTTACCTAGACTATATTACTTGTCACGATACGTGCACTTGCGTTAGTGTGTGCATAAATCACGCATCAAGTTTTTGGCGCCGTTGCCGGGGATTGGCATATTTTCAATATCGATTTATCTATTCTTATTTCTAATTTGGTTGCTCCAAGAACAAGTCTAACTTGTTCTGCGAGCATCTTTTTATCAACTTTTGTTGTTTTATTATTTTGGAGGTTATATTCGGAAAAAAAAAACAAAAAAAAACCAGGACGCATGGACTACTACTATCAGAGACAGTGGAGTCATCAACAGCAGCTTAACCCACAGGCTCCAGAGGAAGATCTACATGAGTTGCTGGCAGGCATACTCAGGCTCACCAAGTGCCAAACTCAGTTTATGGATGAGACAAGAGTGTCCCTCAGAAATTTGGAGACACAAATAGGGCAACTAATGGATAGGATGAGCAGTACACCTCAAGAAAATCTGCCTAGCGACATCATTATGGGAGGTGGTAAGCAAATTGAGGAGCCTGAACCACACCCAGCTGTTGAGGAATCTGGCGGGATAATTGGTGTAGAGAAGGAAAAGGTTACTGAGATCCAATCATTCATCTTTTTGGATTCCTTGGAAAATCTTTTTCTTGTACCTATTGCAGAAGAAACACCACCAGCTGTCAATGTTGATCCCCAAAAAGAAAGTTCATACCATCAAGGGCACCCCCTAGAGTTGAGAGATGTAGGGAATTTCACTGATCCCTACATTATAGAGAGCCTAAAAGACAAGTCTATCTTGTGTAATTGGGGGATAATCTTATGTCTGAAGCCCTTAGTTGAAAAGAGTGTTGTAGGAAAAGTGAGACCTGCAACAATAACTTTGCTGATTGCAAGCAGTTCGCAGAAGGATCCAATGGGCACTCATAAAGGTTAACTGCGTCCGGCTAAAAGACGTTAAAGACAACGCTTGTTGGGAGGCAACCCAATATTTTTAATTATGTTATTTTTATTTTTATTTTTATTTTTGGTTTGTTTTATTTTGTCTTGAACAATCTCACGGTCTTGGGTTCTTGTTTTGTGTTGCTGGATAACAGGTGGACTGAAAGCTAAATCTGAGGAAAAAGGAGCAAAAATGCTGGAACAAAAGCGATCGTCAGTACTGGCTGAATCAGCGTCATGGCGAAACTTCAGAGAGCCACAGTACTTGGGGCGCCGCGGCGCCGAATCTCAGGGTCGCGGCACCGGAACTTCAGAGAGCCATATTCCGTGCAAATTCCAGAATTTTTTCTCCTAGACCTCCGTTATGATCGCTGTGTTGTGTCAGTAAGTTGTCCCTATTTTATTTTATTTTTGAGTCTTGCACACATTGGGGACAATGTGTGATTTAAGTTTGGGGGGATGTTTTATTGTTTTTTGAGTCTTTTTGATTTGTTTTGGTATTTTTGAGTATTTTTTTTAGTCATAATTTTTTTTTTAAGATCATGCATGTTGTAGTTACTTGAAACGCCTAGTGAAGTAAAGTAGAATAATGTAATGGAATTAGAATAAACCATCTGAACACTTAGGATAGATATGCCAAAAATTCATGAAATCGAACTATTTGGGGTATCTTGCTTGATTTATGCATTTTTAGTGATTAAACCTATGTGTCTACTTGCTTGTTATTTGAGGCGAAATAGTTAGGATATGCATGTTAGGGAGATGATTCAGGCATTTCTTTGTTAGCCCTTTCTTACCATTCTTTGCCTATCCCTGACAATAAATTGTATCCCTAGTCAGCCCCTTTGAGCCAAAGATAAGATCTTTTCTTTGACACCCTAAAATTTCATATTTGTGCCATAAGTGGAAAAATTGAGTTGTTTGGAATATAAAGTGTTGAAAAAAAAAGACAAAAGAGAGTGAATAATTTTGATGCACCCTAATGAAAAAGTAATAATAAATAGGCAAAATCCTAAGTTTGGGGGTGCCTGCTATTCATCATACACCTCATTCTCTCAAAACAAAAGAGGGGGAAGATAGGTATGAAGTGAAAAAAAGAGAACCAAAAGAAAAGGGAAGAATTTAAAGCAAAAGAGCTTATGGTACGTAAATTGAGCCTAAATGCCTATTTTTACCTACCCCTGCCTAAGCTTACATTACAACCCTGAAAAGCCCTGAAGATCTCTAATATGTGTATCCATGATTAGTGGAGAATAGCAAGTAAACATGTCATAGGATTTTGAAATTGACATGCATAGTTAGGTAATCTTACTTCCATTGAGCATGACTAAATTGAATTTGCGAAATATCTGACTTGAGTGTTTAGAATGCTAAAAATCCATGCTATATGTTCCTACATATTTTCCTACTAACCTTCATGCTTTTCTAAGTGACAATTGTGCAGCAAAATGATCAGCGTCTTTGAGTCATTTTATTTTTTTTCGTGTCTTTGTTTATATTTTTTATCTTTGCTCGAGGGCGAGCAAAGGTTAAGTTTGGGGGTGTTTGATCGGTGTATTTGATATACACCTTTTGAGTCATTTTTAGTTAGTATTTTACTCATTTCATTTATGTTTAGTATAGTAGTAGGGTTGTTTTCCTTTCTTTTGTGTCACAGCGGTCAGAAATGGAGAAATGGCGAAAAGGAGATGAAATGAGCATAAATGAGATGGAATTGCACACAAAAAGGGCCAAGAAATGAAGTCTAAGAAGTTCCGGGAATTATAGAGGAGATCAGACGAAGTCCGGACGAAAAAAGGATGACGAAACAGAATCCACGAGCGTCACCGCGCATGGCTGATATCTTCTAAGTCCGAAAGTTCTGAGTTTTTCGCGTAGGGCGGATTGCGGGGCAGCGGCAAGCGGGATTTCAAGTTACGGGCGGGTGACATATTTTCAGGATCCAAAAGGGATAACTTTTCCTACCTACATATTCCTTAACCCTTTTTCATAACTTTTCCTAAAAACCTTTACCTAAAAGGATTCCATAACCTTTCCTACCTACATAATCCCTAACCCTTTACCTAAAGGATTCTTGGTCTATAAATAGTCTCTACATCATTAGAAGACCCATCCTTCATTCTACATTCTACATCCATCCTTCATTCCACATCTACCCATCCTACATCCCATTCTCCATCCACCATTCCATTCCATCTTGTAAATATTCCACAACACAATCTTTGGATGCTAGAAGGCTTGGAGACTCGTTCTTGAGTATTTTTCTTTTCTTTCTTTTGCTTTGTTTATTTCAGTTCATGTATGGAGATTGTATTAGTTCTTAGCGTGACTATGGCTAAGAGCTAATTACTTTGTTAGGGATTTCCTTGTGATTCTCTTGAAACTCTATTCATGAATTAATATATTAGTTTGGTTTCTTCTTCACTTATTTAAGATTTATTCAATAGTTGTTTTGATTGCTTGATAATTAATTGATCACTAGTTATCATCACTTAAATGATTTCTAATCGAAAGCCGAAAGGGGAGATTGTGAATATGCTATAGTTGAATAAACATAGGTTAAATCGTGGATGAAAGTACCCCGATACTTGTGTAGCTTAATAGGTTATTGCTCTTAATCCTCCTTTGTAGTCAATCTTATCACCGAAAGGTAGAAGGGTTCTCCATTGGGGTTGAGTGTTTATATAACCTTAACATGAGTATAAAACGGTCTAGTTAACCTGCTATCTTAACGTAGAAGAAGAAGTTAGTCTAATTGTATTAAGGATTGAATAGAGTGGATAGTTGATGATCTTGGAAGCCCTAATTCTCCATCATAACTGATTTAAATCAAAGTATTTTCATAATTAGTTTATTTCTTGCATTATTAGTTTAGAATTCCAATTCAATTAACGTTAATCAAATAGAAACTAAAGCATAGATAATCGGTACTTGAAAACCAGTCCTTGAGGACGATATTCGGTCTTACCTAGACTATATTACTTGTCACGATACATGCACTTGCGTTAGTGTGTGCATAAATCGCGCATCAATACCCAAGGCCTTGCCCAAAACATTTTTTGTTCTTTTCATTTTAATTATGGTAATAACTAATAAATAGTTAAAGACTTAAAAAGTTAAAGATAATGAAATTAAATGTGCTAAATGAAATAAAAACAAAATAATAATTTAATGAGAGAACGAATGTACCAAGCAAGCGTAGAGTCGATGTGTAATCGAGAGAGGTTGAAAATTGAAAATTTGCTCGATAGATTAATCCTCAAGCTAGTTGTCAACTTCACTCCCAATTTTCAAATTAATAAATAGAGTGAATATGTAGTAGATAATGTTATATAGAAATAGATTGATTGAGATTTGAGGGATTAGAGATTGTAGGAAGATTGTGAGAAATAAGAAGAGAAAATGAGGTATTTATAGTTGGAAAATTGGGTTAAAGTGTAAATATAATAACTTAGGGGTTAAAATTAAATATAAAGGGGGTAGGGGGGTTGGGGGAGTGGGGGAAGCCAAAAATGGTCGTTGCAATAACGGCCAAGATGTAAAATAGATGTTATTGCAACGGCTATTTTTGATAATTTGCGGGACTGGGGCGGGATCGGGGCGGGATCGAGGCGGGATCGGGGCGGGATCGAGGCGGGATCGGGACGGGACCGGGATGGGTCTGGTCGGGTCCTGGTGGGACCGGGTCGGGCGGGACCATACCCTGTCCCGTCCCGGTTCGAGCCCCGGACTCGCTATTTTTTTTTTAAAACGGTGTCGGGACGGGGTCGGGTCAGGACCGGGACGGGGCACGTTGCATGTACACACATGAGGATTATATGGATAGTCATGATTACACCGAGTCCCCTAATGGGTCGGGACACGTTATAGGTGCATATGTGAGGAAGATGAGGACCGAGTCCCTACTCATAGAATCATCATGTTCATACACATATAGATAACGTATCATACTCCGTAATTATAACATGTCCCGGCCCATATTGGGACTCGGTCCTCATACTCTGTATCTAACATGTCTCGGCCTATATTGGGACTCGGTGTAAGGTCGTATAAGGTATAACATGTCCCGGCCTATTCTGGGACTCGGTGTGAAGTCATATAAGGTATAACATGTCCCGGCCCTTTCTGGGTCTCGGTGTAAAGTCATATAAGGTATAACATGTTCCGGCCCTTTCTGGGTCTCGGTGTAAAGTCATATAAGGTATAACATGTCCCGGCCCTTTCTGGGTCTCGATGTAAAGTCATATAAGTCGTATAACATTTCTCGACCCTTTCTGGGTCTCGGTGTAAAGTCATATAAGTCGTATAACATGTCCCGGCCCATTATGGGACTCGGTGTGGTCATTTTCCTCACATATGCACCTATAACATGTCCCGGCCCATTAGGGGACTCGGTGTAATCATGACTATCCATATAATCCTCATGTGTGTACATGCAACGTGTCCCAGCCCACCATGGGACTCGGTGTATCAATGCAACCATATGACATTTTAAACCATCTCTTGACTTTCCATAAAACCGTTATAACAAACTTCCCATAAAGCCATTATAACAAACTTTCACTTTAGAAACTAAAGCACTACCACATCTTTCTTGTTAAGCAAACTAAGGCACTCTCACGTCTTTCCTTTTAATAAAACCAAGGCATTATCATGTGATGTAACATTAGGGAAATGAACCCAAAGTACTATGTACATCTAATCTTATAAAAAGAATCATATCATGCCATATAAGGGAGTTGAACCCAAAAGTACTATGTACATCTATTCTTTCCTTTATAAAACCCCAAGATACTAGCACTTGTAGCATCAAGGCACTTTCACTATTAAAAACAAGCTACTTATACTTTTAAACTCAAGTAACTTATTCCTTTCAAATAATGTAACATATACCTTTAAATCAAGTTACTTCTTCTTTCTCAAAATCAAGTCATTTATACTTCATATAAATCAAGTCTCTTATACTTCATCTAATCAAATCTCATATACTTTCAAGTAAGGTATCATATACCTTCAAGTAAAGTCTCATATACTTTCAATTAAGTCTCATAACTTTCAAATAAATTTAGTCTCATGACTTTCAAATAAGGCTGGCCAGTGGGTCGGGTCGGGCCCTCCGGGATCGGGACTGGCGGGATCGGGACGAGGTCGGGACGGAGAGAAGGGGCGAGGTCGGGCTGGGGCGGGCCCACCGGGGTCGGGACCGGCGGGACGATACCGTGTCCCGTCCCGGTACCGGTCCCGATGGACAGGGGGTCGGGACGGGTGGGGACGGGACGGGACGGGCGGGTATTATAGTATTATACTCATATATATATAATATTTATAAATTATAAACTAAATAATTAAACAAAGACAAGAAGAGTGTAAAAAAAAATATCCCAAGGCTGTTTTTGTGCCTCTTATATTATTAATTATTTCATTGAAGTATCAAATATACAAGATTCATAATTACAACATTGTAGTGTACTGTTGTTGAAAAAAATTGCAAAAGACATAGAAAAATTAAAAAATTGCAATGAAATAAATTACCAATTTGAAAATACCTTTTCTAGTTTCTTTATAATTTCGTGTGGTTCTTCGGTTGGAATTGGTATATCTTGGTCAAATTGTTCCACGTCGCTACTCGTGCCTTCAGATAAGATGTCGTTGTAGTTTTCGTCTTCTTCTTCGTTAATATCTGGTTGACAGCACCTTCTTCGCTCCGCTCGTATCCAATCTCTGAATAGTACCACCATCTCCAAGCTGTCTCTGGCTAATGAGTGTCTATGCTCTCCTATTTAAAATCTGTCTGCAGAAAATGCGCTTTCAGAAGCGATTGATGACGCTTGAATGTTCAAAATATCTCGGGTCATCATTGAAAGTGTCGGAAATGTCTTCTCATTCTGCATCCAATATTTCAGCAAGTCTTTCTTTCCGTCTTCATTGAAAACTGCTTGGTAAGGTAAAGTACCCTGCAAAATAAAAACATCGAACTCGCTAATTTGGTTAGCAGTGCTACCACCGCACATTCTATTTCTGAGGCTTTCAATACTAGCCGCAGAAACAGCATGTCATTTTTGAGGTTGTGTTGAAGTAGAAGAAGATGGTACGAAAGCCGTTTGGTTACTAGCACTTTCTTGCTGGTAATGTCGATATACTTTTTTGCATTCATCTTCTACGTTATTCAACACTTCTTCTAGCGTTTTTTCAATAGGTGGCGCAACATTTAAATTTTTGGGAGTTGGAGGTGGTAGTACGTCCATACAGTTTTAAATATTTTCAATAAGACTTTTACAACCCTCTACTTTAATAGTCGGATTTAATACAGCACCAATAATATAAATAGGGGAATAAGAATAAAATATTTCTTTAATTTCATAAACATTTTTTAATAGCTGCCTTATAAGCAGGTTTTTCCATATATTCTTTAAGAAGTAAAAATATTATAGCTATATAAAACAACATAGTCGAAATAGTAGGATAATATAAAGTAGAAAATTCTTTTGTGGCCCGTTGAAAATTCTCTAGAAATACAATAAGTTCTTTAATTTTGTCCCAATCATTATCCACAATCATATCATTTGGATTTTGATTATGGGCGTTAAAAAATAAAGTGATAGGTTTTCTATAGTCATAAGTAACAACTAGTTGGTTGTTGCGCCCTTTTTTGACCTCGGGGTCTGAACGGTATCCGCAACGTTGCTCTTTTGCGCGGTTCCCTGGATGAAGCAATAATGTTGATTTTAAGGAGTCGCCACCTAATTAGTTAAGTGAATTAGGACACTTTATTTATTGCAGTAAAATACTGCAATTAATCTCCATTTAATGGTCTGCGAAATTAGTGAGATTCTGGATCAGGGATCTTTATTATCCTAAAGGGAATGGATTAGGCATCCTTTAAGATCCGCTAACTTGCGGTTATTCGTTCAAGCCCAGGTTAATTATTTATTGCCCTTTTTATTCTACCTATTCTAAGCATTTTTTCATAATTTATAATTAAAATAAAGTGCAATACAAAATAATAAAACTAAAATTAAATGAGACATAAAATAAAACTCTGGGACATCTTTTAGCCCTTTTAAGGCCTTCTGCGCAAGATGATCTCCGGGTACCTGTATAAACACTTAGTAAAAGTGTTAGTAATAGAATGAATAATTTTAAAGCAATGACAGAAATTAATAAATAAAGCCAAAAAATAAATAAATCCGCCTTTTTGCACAGATGAGGCCTTGGAAATCAGACGGAGATTTCTTCATCGGCCAATATTGCTAAAAGCAATAAAATAAATAAAACCTTCAGATCCGCGCCAAAACAGTAATAGTTTTAAATACGGGGGGCTCAGATATATATAAAAATAAAGTGGGACATCCTAAGCAAGTTCGACTGCGAAAATTCGCCTCGCCAGCGCATGTTGGTTATCCTTTGTAAGTAGAAGAAATCATCAACGCCCAGAAAGTTTCATTTATTTTATTTTCCGTCTTTGCAACTGTGGAGGCCTCAAAAATCGACGGATAACTTTTTCATTGGCCAATCAAAGTGTAGTATCATGTTCAAAATCAGTGAGACTTTCACCAAGTGTAACATCTATCCAACCAGTTTAATAAATAAATAAATAAAAGGACAGATTTATCAAAACTCGTCCAGAAAATAGCCAAAACAGTAGAAACACGCTGAAAATATCAGTCCGACAAACAGCCGGAAAACATCAAAACAGTAGCCAACGAAATCGCCGGAAATCTCAGAACATCGCCGGAGTTTTTCAAGAACTCCGGGCGAATGTAAAATCAGTCCAGAATATGGCCAAAATCAGTAGCAAATATGGCTTAAAAAACCAGTCCAAAAAACAGTAAACAGTAGCAGCAACATAGTTCGCCGGAAAAGTCCAAATATCGCCGGAAATTTCAAAGCTTCGCCGGAGTAAAACTCCGGCGTATTACCAAAACAAGAAATCAAACCAGTCCGCCAACAACATATAACAAACAACAAATACTGAAAATCATGCCAACAGGGTCTAACAACAACAGTTCGCAATCAGTCCAAAAACGAAACATAACATAGGTCGCCGGAGTTTAACAAACTCCGGCGAGATTCAAAATAATAAATCAGTCCAAATAATCAATAATATAATAGCAACGAAGAGACACAAATAGTGATTTCAACAACACAAAAGGCAGCAGGCAGCGGCGGGGTCGACGAGAACAGTGGGTGGCGGTGAAGGTTCGCCGGTGAGTTGCAGTGACAGTGTTGGGTGTTGGTCGACGGGAGCAGAGGTGTGGGGATGAGAAGTTGAGAGGGGTGCGGCTGAGGGGATGCTGTTGTTGGGCGGCTACTGAGTGTTTAAAAGGGGGGTTCGCCGGAGGTTGGAGCCCCGGCGAAGGGCGGCGGCGGCGACGGGAAAGGGGAAGAAGGAGAGGGCAGGGAGACAAAGGGGAGTGGGCTGATTTTTGTTGTGTGGGCTGCCCCCCTCCTTTTTAATAAAAGGGGGAAATATTTATTATATAGGGTAGGTTTTTAGGGTTTGGGTTTGATTTGGGGGGGAAATGAAAAGTGAGTTTTGATTTTAGGGGGAAAAATAAAAAGATGAAAGTTTGAATGAAATTAAAAAAATAGTGTTGGATTGGACTGATTCAAATTGTGTCTTGGACTGGATTGGTTTGACAAAATGCAAGGTGGTTTATTTATTTAAAAGAAAAATTATTTAAAAGATGCAAAATTACTAAAATGCAGATGCCGACGCAATAATAATAAAATACAATATTTTAGCAAATGTTTAATGTCTAATTACAACGGGATGTCAATTAATTATTTAAAGAGATGCAAATATTATTAAAATAAACGACGGTGTAATAATAATAGAAACATAATATTAACAAAGACATAATGCTTAAATTAAAATAAAAAATGCAATGTCATTTTGTGAAGAAATATACATAGGATATTATGTAACAAATGCAAAAATAATGATTAAAATGCGATGTCCTAAAACACATAAAATTACAACAAATATACGAAAAACGGGTCAAAATTGACTGTCAACAACATATCCCTCTTTGTACGGAGATGATGGAAGAGTCTTCGGACAAAGATGTTGACTTGTAGCCAATTTTGTCCTGTTTTATAAACTGGAACTCAAAAGTAGGGTTGATGCAGACTCAAAATGTCTCAGTGTCGAATTATGATGACACTGGGTCGTTGTGATGCGAAAAAATAAAAGCAAAGCTGACGCTGATTAAAAAATGTCCCAGTGTCGAATTATGAGGACACTGGGTTGCTGCGATGTTAAAAAATTAAAGCAGGCAGACGCCTATTCAAAATTGTCCCAGCGTCGAATCATGACGACACTGGGTTGCTGTGATGCTGCAAAATTAAAGACAATGCCGACGCAGATTTAAAATTTGTCCCAGTGTCGAATTATGATTGACACTGGGTTACAGGTGATGTGGTGCTGTAACAGACAGGGTGTTTGTAGACGTTGATGGCGTCATTTGCATGGACGCGATGCAGATGCTCGTCGTTGCATAGACGAAACATGGATGAAGCCGTTGCATAGGATTAGATGAAATGGCGTCGTTGCATAGACGCGATGCAGATGTTCGTCGTTGCATAGACGAAACATGGATGAAGTCGTTGCATAGGCTTAGATGAAATGACGGTGTTGCATAGACGTGATGCAGATGTTCGTCGTTGCATAGACGAAACATGGATGAAGTCATTGCATAGGCTTAGATGAAATGACGTCGTTGCATAGACGCGATTCAAATGTTCGTCGTTGTATAGACGAAACATGGATGAAGTCGTTGCATAGGCTTAGATGAAATGACGTCGTTGCATAGACGCGATGCAAATGTTCGTCGTTGCATAGACGAAACATGGATGAAGTCGTTGCATAGGCTTATATGAAATGGCATCGTTGCATAGACGCGATGTAGATGCTCGTCGTTGCATAGACGAAAAATGGATGAAGTCGTTGCATAGGCTTATGAAATGACGTCATTGCATAGACGCGATGTAAATGCTCGTCGTTGCATAGACGAAACATAGATGAAGCCGTGGCATAGGCTTATATGAAATGGCGTCGTTGCATAGACGCGATGCAGATGTTCGTCGTTGCATAGACGAAACATGGATGAAGTCGTTGCATAGACTTTGATGAAATGACGTCGTTGCATAGACGCGATGCATATATTCGTCGTTGCATATACGAAACATGGATGAAGTCATTGCATAGGCTTTTATGAAAGGGCGCCGTTGCATAGACGCGATGCAGATGCTCGTCGTTGCATAGACGAAACATAGGTGAAGTCGTTGCATATGCTTAGATGAAATGACGTCGTTGCATAGACGCAATGCATATGTTCGTCGTTGCATAGACGAAACATGGATGAAGCTGTTGCATAGGCTTTGATGAAATGGCGTCATTGCATAGACGCGATGCAAATGTTCGTCGTTGCATAGACGAAACATGGATGAATTCGTTGCATAGGCTTAGATGAAATGACGTCGTTGCATAGACGCGATGCAGATGTTCGTCGTTGCATAGACGAAACATGAATGAAGTCGTTGCATAGGCTTTGATGAAATAGCGTCGTTGCATAGACGCGATGCAGATGTTCGTCGTTGCATAGACGAAATATAGATGAAGTCGTTGCATAGGCTTTGATGAAATGCGTCGTTGCATAGACGTGATGCAGATGTTCGTCGTTGCATAGACGAAACATAGATGAAGCCGTTGCATAGACTTAAATGAAATGACGTTGTTTTATGGACGCACCTGCTTTGTGACTCGCCTGGGTTGAGATAACGCCATTGCATAGACGTTGTGCGTTTGTAACCCGCATGGGCTTATTGTTGTGCTCCTGTCTTTGCTGATATGAAGATCCTGCGCTCAAAGAAAACTTGTGAGTTTTAGGAAATGAGTGGTTGATTAGCGTCGACTTTGTAGCTTTGGCACTTGATGCTTGGATTCTTGGTTTGGTTTAAACTGAAGACCTAGTTGGCCTATTTTTTTTTTGTCTATTGTCATTTTCTTGCAGTGAATCCTTGAAATGTCTCAGTTTCTGGTAAATGAAGATGTTGAACATTCAACTGGGTAAGGTAGAATCTTGACGCTATCAAGGCGATCAGGTAAGCAATTTTTTTTTTTTATAATGAATGAAAAGCTAATGCGAGAACATGGACAATGTACAATTGAGTAGATGAGAATGCGATCCTCAAAATATGCCCCAGTCATGTGTAGGTAGTTATGGATGCAAAATATAAGAGGATGCTAAACGCTCCAATGGACAAAATCGAGTCTTGTGCGAAGCAAGGAAGAAATATTTCTAATGGTATGACCGAAGCTGATATGGCTGCCTACGTATCCCGCCGAGGGAATCAGGTCAAGACGTAGTTCATGCTGCAAAATAAGAATTTTTTATGATTTTAAAATGATGCGGGACCGAAGCCGATGTGGTCGCCTACGTATCCCGCTGAGGGAATAAGGTCAAGACGTAGTTCGTGCTGCAAAAATAAGGATTTTTATCATTTTAAAATGATGTGGGACCGTAGTCGATGTGGCCGCCTACGTATCCCGCAGAGGGAATCAGGTCAAGACGTAGTTCATGCTGCAAAATAACGATTTTTTATGATTTTAAAATAATGCGGGACCGAAGCCGATGTGGCCGCCTACGTATCCCGCTGAGGGAATCAGGTCAAGACTTAGTTCATGCTGCAAAATAACGATTTTTATGATTTTAAAATGATGCGGGACCGAAGCCGATGTGGCCGCCTACGTATCCCGCTGAGGGAATCAGGTCAAGACGTAGTTCATGATGCAAAATAAGAATTTTTTATGATTTTAAAATGATGCAGGACCGAAGCCGATGTGGCCGCCTACGTATCCCGCGGAGGGAATCAGGTCAAGACGTAGTTCGTGATGCAAAATAACTATTTTTATGATTTTAAAATGATGCGGGACCGAAGCCGATGTGGCCATCTACGTATCCCACTGAGGGAATCAGGTCAAGACGTAGTTCGTGATGCAAAATAACGATTTTTAAGATTTTAAAATGATGCGGGACCGAAGCCGATGTGGCCGCCTACGTATCCCACTGAGGGAATCAGGTCAAGACGTAGTTCGCGATGCAAAAAATAAGAATTTTTATGTAATATGCATTTTGTTGCTTTTTCTGGAAAAAAAATGGAAGACGACATTACGTTCTGACTTCAGTTGATACCAACAATTAGTATTGTGCATAAGGATATTCTTTTATTGCTTTCAATCTAATCGAGATTGACTCTGGTGTAATTCACACGGCTTCAGATAGTACCTCAGACATACCTGAGTGTCGACACACCTGCATGCATCCAGGGTTTCGAACTACACGTAATCTCACGTTTCAAATTCCCTCACTGAAAGAAAGTCCCATTTCACACATATATTCTAGTATTTTGAATTTTGGGACGTTTAGAGAAGTACACTCACACTCAAAAAGATGTTTAATGCATACAATTGTGATACCATAGGCTTGGCCGCCATGTAAATATCCACTAATGTGAGATCCCTCTGTATAAGATCATGTAGGGCTTGTCACGGGCTTGTAATGTAGGCTTGGGGAAAGGAATGGATATCATTTGGGTAAAAAGTGACTAATCATTCCTCGAGAGTTGGACTACGTCTGTGCTTGATATTTGTGTGTTTTGATGCTGACTTACTTTCTTTTTGTCCCAGTTTTTCTGCACTGATTTTTTTTTTTTTTTTGAATCTTTTATTTGGAGCCCCCTTTTTTTTTCGGGGTTATATATTCCCTTTTTTTTATTAGCGGGGCTTTTGATTTCCTCTTTGTGTGAAGTCGTCTCTGCTTTTATTTTTTTTTCTTTTTGAGACTTTTACGATTTTTGTCTTTGCAAACTTCAACGCGGGATTTTGTCAGCCACTTGCACATTTCTAAAGCGCTCGAGGAGGTCGGGTCAAGAGAGGGATAGTGCGTACGCACTCAGAAAGGGTATAGGTGTAATATGCGGTTGTCAAAAAATAGGTTTTAAGCTCAAAGGGGTGTACTAGGGATAATGTTATTTGGTAGGCTGAAAAGGCTCAAACGGGTCAAAGAAAGCCTACGATCATTTCCTACACCGAGTGTTACTCAGGATTTCGCATCAACAAACATTCAGGCCAAGTTTTAGATCACAATGCAACGCAATTGAACTTATTCAAACACTCACCACACAATGCATATGAAACAATGAGGTTGGTTTCGTCCTTATCTTGGAAACACGCAAGACAATGTCATTTACAGGTATGAATAAGAGGTACCAAAAGAATCTATGGTTTACCACAAAGTCAACCCATACTGATTATCACTTGTTTTTTTTTATGCACACTCCTAACTGTGTTGGTATAAACAAAGTTAAACAATAATACTTAAAAAATGTTTTTGTATTTTTTGAATAACATTTTTTTTGTATTTTTTGAACAAAATATTTTTTTTTTAATAAAGGGTACCGAACCTGAATAGGGCTGCCTACGTATCCCGCCAAGGGAATCAGGTGCGCGTAGTTCATTCAAATATGTTGTAAAATGTATGCTTGAAAAAAATTATCAATGAAAGGATAGCAATATAAAGTTGTGCAAAAGAAATGATTGTCCATTGTGGACGAATGCAAAGTAAAATGAATGCCCGAAAACATGATGAATGTGATGCATGAGTGAGAAATGTGCTCTTTATTATTATTATTATTTTTTATATATATTTTTTTTATTTTTGTAGTGTCGAACCCAAAATGAGTTGCCTACGTATCACACCGTGTGGTGAGAATCAGACACGCGTAGTTCGGAATAATTATGCTGTAAAATGCATGATATGCAAGAACTATGTAATTAACGCTAAACATATAAATTGAGTTTGCAAATATGAATAAAAATACAAAGT
Source organism: Przewalskia tangutica (assembly GCA_029844215.1). Taxonomy (NCBI): domain Eukaryota; kingdom Viridiplantae; phylum Streptophyta; class Magnoliopsida; order Solanales; family Solanaceae; genus Przewalskia; species Przewalskia tangutica. The sequence goes on from CM056723.1 coordinate 48,089,409, forward strand.
ATAAAAGAACTGAGAGCGATGTCTCGTTGAATCTGGTATAAACTGACTTCTATTAGTCAACACAATCCCGCTCATTTTTGTGATGATTTTTTTCTTCTTTTTTTTTTCTCGACCGCCCTAGGCTACTTGAGAGGACGACCTTCCTGCAAAAATATGAAAAATAGGTGAGTATGAAAAAAATAATAATAAAAATGCAGAGATGTGACAATATAGTCAAAGACTCCCCTGATTGGTTCGACCGGACTGGTGGTTGATGCTTCACAAAGTCCAAGTCGCGTTATTCAAAAGTGATTTATGCAGTAGAAGTCCTGATTGCAATGTGACAGCAAAAGTGCAAAAATGCAAATGCTCGAGCCCGGAATCACAAAAGGGTAATTATTGCATTAAATAATATGTAGAGAGTTGTTAGCAACAAACAATAGTAAACAAAAAGCATGCAAATCAAGCGTGCGCCCTAACATGCATGGGACCTCTCTTGTGCAAGAGGTAGGCCTAAACGCCAAATATGCGAGATTATGATAAATAGGTCCAAGCTGTTAAACTGCAATGTTTTGTTGGAAATGGCGACCAAATGACGGTGCAATTTTTCCAATTTCGGTGTGTCATAAACAGGCTTGGATCCGTCTATCATCATCACGCTACACATAGTATGCTAATGGTCGTTGGGTTGTGAAATCCGTCGACAAGTTTGGTGGATCTCTAATTGTGGCGTTAATACCAAGGATTAACCCACCTAAGGTTTATGCATGCATGACTTAATATAAAATGTGGTATAGCTCTATCTTATGTTTTCTAAGATTTGGCTTACTAGACTTGAGTTCAAGCGGACAACTCGAGTGAGAAGGCTACGCTGATCGACGTAATCGATCTAACTCGCAAGCGCCAACTCTCCTAAATTTTGGGTATTTTCGAAAGAAATTCGCGGGTGCGCGAAGCACACCTCACGTGTAGTGTGTGATAGTGTCAATTTTTCAGAATGGAGGAAATATGAGCGGAATGACAATTTAAGGAAAGCAGTAAAAGAATGTAGCAATTAAAGTAGTTAATTACAAAATAAAAGCGAACAATATAAAACATTTACAATAAATATAAAAGCAAAATAAAGCGCAATATTTAATTAACCTGAGTTTGCTATGATCAAGAACCTGATATTCCCAGTGGAGTCGCCATGTCGTCGCCCGCTTTTTGACCCTGAGTGCGAGCGGTATCTGCAACGTTGCTCTTTGGCGCGGTTCCCTGGATGGAGCAATAATGCTGATTTTAAGGAGTCGCCACCTAATTAGTTAAGTGAATTAGGACACTTGATTTACTGCAGTAAAATACTGCAATTAATCTCCATTTAATGGTCTGCGAAATTAGTGAGATTCTGGATCAGGGTTCTTTATTATCCTAAAGGGAAGGGATTAGACATCCTTTAAGATCCGCTAACTTGCGGTTATTCGTTCAAGCTCAGGTTAATTATTTATTGCCCTTTTTATTCTACCTATTCTAAGCATTTTTTCATAATTTATAATTAAAATAAAGTGCAATACAGAATAATAAAACTAAAATTAAATGAGACATAAAATAAAACTCCGGGACATCTTTTAGCCCTTTTTAGGCCTTCTGCGCAAGATGATCTCCGGGTACCTGTATAAACATTTAGTAAAAGTGTTAGTAATAAAATGAATAATTTTAAAGCAATGACATGAATTAATAAATAAAGCCAAAAAATAAATAAATACGTCTTTTGCACAGAGGAGGCCTTGGAAATCAGACGGAGATTTCTTCATCGGCCAATATTGTTAAAAGCAATAAAATAAATAAAACCTTCAGATCCGCGCCAAAACAGTAATAGTTTTAAACACGGAGAGCTCAGATATATATAAAAATAAAGCGGGACATCCTTAACAAGTCCGGCTGCGAAAATTCGTCTCGCCAGCGCATGTTGGTTATTCTTTGTAAGTAGAAGAAATCATCAACGCCCAGAAAGCTTCATTTATTTTATTTTCCGTCTTTGCAACTGTGGAGGCCTCAAAAATCGACGGATAACTTTTTCATTGGCCAATCAAAGTGTAGTATCATGTTCAAAATCAGTGAGACTTTCACCAAGTGTAACATCTATCCAACCAGTTTAATAAATAAATAAATAAAAGGACAGATTTATCAAAACTCGTCCAGAAAATAGCCAAAACAGTAGAAACACGCTGAAAATATCAGTCCGACAAACAGCCGGAAAACATCAAAACAGTAGCCAACGAAATCGCCGGAAATCTAAGAACATCGCCGGAGTTTTTCAAGAACTCCGGGCGAATGTAAAATCAGTCCAGAATATGGCCAAAATCAGTCCAAAATCAGTAGCAAACATGGCTTAAAAACTAGTCCAAAAAACAGTAAACAGTAGCAGCAACATAGTTCGCCGGAAAAGTCCAAATATCGCCGGAAATTTCAAAGCTTCGCCGGAGTAAAACTCCGGCGTATTACCAAAACAAGAAATCAAACCAGTCCGCCAACAACATATAACAAACAACAAATACTGAAAATCATGCCAACAGGGTCTAACAACAACAGTTCGCAATCAGTCCAAAAATGAAACATAACATAGGTCGCCGGAGTTTGTTATTCAAAATAATAAATCATTCCAAATAATCAATAATATAATAGCAACGAAGAGACACAATGAGATTTTCAACATTTCAACACAAAGCGGCAGCGCGGCGGGTCGGCGAACAGTGGGTGGCGGTGAAGGTTCGCCGGCGAGTTGCAGTGGCAGTGTTGGGTGTTGGTCGACGGGAGCAGGGGTGTGGGGATGAGAAGTTGAGAGGGGTGCGGCTGAGGGCATGCTGTTGTTGGGCGGCTACTGGGTGTTTAAAAGGGGGGTTCGCCGGAGGTTGGAGCTCCGGCGAAGGGCGGCGGCGGCGACGGGAAAGGGGAAGAAGGAGAGGGCAGGGAGACAAAGGGGAGTGGGCTGATTTTTGTTGTGTGGGCTACCCCCCTCCTTTTTAATAAAAGGGGGGGAATGTTTATTATATAGGGTAGGTTTTTAGGGTTTGGGTTTGATTTGGGGGGGAAATGAAAAGTGGGTTTTGATTTTAGGGGGGAAAATAAAAAGATGAAACTTTGAATGAAATTAAAAAAAATAGTGTTGGATTGGACTGATTCAAATTGTGTCTTGGACTGGACTGGTTTGACAAAATGCAAGGTTGGTTATTTATTTAAAAGAAAAATTATTTAAAAGATGCAAAATTATTAAAATGCAGATGCCGACGCAATAATAATAAAATACAAATTTTTAGCAAATGTTTAATGCCTAATTACAACGGGATGTCAATTAATTATTTAAAGAGATGACAATATTATTAAAATAAACGACGGTGTAATAATAATAGAAACATAATATTAACAAAGACATAATGCTTAAATTAAAATAAAAAATGCAATGTTATTTTGTGAAGAAATATACATAGGTTATTATGTAAAAAATGCAAAAATAATGATTAAAATGCGATGTCCTAAAACACATAAAATTGCAACAAATATACGAAAAACGGGTCAAAATTGACTGTCAACATTGGTCATATAAAGAATTCCACCTAGTTGGTACTTCTTCGGGAATTTTTCTGTAAGATAGTCCACAATCGTGACAAGTTTTTTTATTCTTTTCTCTGTTGAATTCTATTATTTTTAAAAATAAAGTTTATAGCAAATTGTATTTTTTCAAGAATATCTTGAAAAAGTGAAAGACCATCCTTTACAACTAAGTTATAAATATGGCACGCACATTTGATATGAAAATGTTTTGGAAAAGACGGAGTTAAAACTTCTTTTAAAATATAAATAGCAGAATTGTTAGAAGATGTATTATCTAATGTAATACTCATAACTTTATCAGTTATTCTGTAATAATCGCAGACTAAATAAATATTTTCTGAAATAAACTCACCAGTGTGCCAACTATCTATATATCTATATGCTAAAATACGTTTTTGCATAGACCATTTATAATCTATCCAATGACAGGTTACCGTTAAATAATCATGGCCGTTAGTACTACGACCTATATCAGAAGTTAGAGCGACTTTGCAATTTAAATGATATAAAGAATAACGCAAATATTGTTGATATTCGTGTGCAAATTTAAACATGTCTCTCTTAACCGTTGATCTAGAAAAACCTTTATAAGCAGGATTATACATATCTCTAATATAATGAATAAAACCAGACGATTCATGAAATGAAAAAGGCAAACCCTCTACATCAATTAATTTTGCTAGTGCTTCCCTATCTTTATGTTTATCGTATTTAGGGCCTACAACCCCACGTCATAGGGTTAATTTGACCTTGTACTTTGTCCGGGACAGTATGTGAACCTTGTCCCGATTGAGAGGACGATTGCTCACCATCTTTTTCAATAATGTATTGGGCATGCAAGGCTTTGTGTTTTTGCAATATGTGTATTTCTAAACCCCCCGTCCCACCATGACCTTGTCCAGTTTTAAAAGAATAAACAGATTTACAAGTTTTACATATAGCTACTTGATTCGGTACGTCCTTGTCAAAATATTTCCATACAACTTATTTTAATGGTCGTTTTGCCGGACCCCGTCTCATACTAGGGGGGATAGGAGGCATTTCACTAGTGGGTGTATCATCATCTTCATTAGTAGGTGTATCATCATCTAGAGTGTCATCTAAATTAAAATCTTCTTCATTTTGAGGAAAAACATGTGTGTCAAGATCATATGGTATTTCAGGAAACAGTTCAGGATCAATAAAATCATCTTGTCTAGGAATGCTAGAAGAAGTACCCTTGCCCTTGCCCTTGCCCTTGCCCTTGATACCCAAGGCCTTGCCCAAAACATTTTTTGTTCTTTTCATTTTAATTATGGTAATAACTAATAAATAGTTAAAGACTTAAAAAGTTAAAGATAATGAAATTAAATGTGCTAAATGAAATAAAAACAAAATAATAATTTAATGAGAGAACGAATGTACCAAACGCCGACGTAGAGTCGATGTGTAATCGAGAGAGGTTGAAAATTGAAACTTTGCTCGATAGATTAATCCTCAAGCTAGTTGTCAACTTCACTCCCAATTTTCAAATTAATAAATAGAGTGAATATGTAGTAGACAATGTTGTATAGAAATAGATTGATTGAGATTTGAGAGATTAGAGATTGTAGGAAGATTGTGAGAAATAAGAAGAGAAAATGAGGTATTTATAGTTGAAAAATTGTGTTAAAGTGTAAATATAATAACTTAGGGGTTAAAATTAAATATAAAGGGGGTAGGGGGGTTGGGGGAGTGGGGGAAGCCAAAAATGGTCGTTGCAATAACGGCCAAAATGTAAAATGGTCATTATTGCAACGACTATTTTTGATAATTTGCATGGATCGGGGCGGGATCGGGGCGACCGAGTCAGTCTGGCGTCCTCAAGTGACCGGCGGGACCATACCCTATCCTGTCCCGATTCGGGCCCCGGACCCACTATTTTTTTTTAAACGGTGTCGGGTCGGCCCGGCCCACTGGTCATCCCTACTTTCAAATAAATCAAGTCTCATAACTTTCAAATAAATCTAGTCTCATGACTTTCAAATAAATTAAGTCTCATAACTTTCAAATAAATCTAGTCTTAGGACTTTCAAATTAATCAAGTCTCATTAGTGTTGTAACCTAGCAAGATCAACTCGACTCCAATGCTTACTAAACACTCTTACCAACATCTCCCATAAGACTTGGTAAGGACTTAGGAATAACTTAGACATGCCTTTAGCATAGAATCAATAACATGAATACTCTAATAACGAGGCAAGTATACTTCAAGAAACAAGTCATGTATACTCCAATAATCATGTCGATAGAAGGAAGAAGTTCACATACCTCGTTGACGACTAACCAACACGACAAGTAGAATACGCCCCAATGTACTTCAACCTTGTCGGCTATTCCGCATGCCAAGTAGAATATGCCACACGTAGTACTTCAACCTAAAATGACAATAACACTTCTATCAACTTCAAGCTTCCAAGTGTAAGACTTATACCAAATAATGACCCTCTTATTCTACGTGAATTTGGGCAGCACTTCCTTTGTTTCTACGTACTTTTCCACCTTTTCCAAAGCCCAAATTCAACAACAACCAAAGGGGATTACACGCCAACTTGACGTGTAAAATTCTGCCCCACAACGATATAAAAGCAGTCTATAAAACAATCCATAAATAACCAACATTAAGGGTACAATGTGAAGCCTTTTTCACCCTTATTCCTTAGGACTTTCATTAGTCATTTTCCCACATTAAACATGAAAAATGAGGGCTGAATTTCTAGAATTCCAACGCCCCAAAACAGTCCCTAAAAAACTGTATAATAACGTCCAACAGTTTTATAGATTCCACGGCCAATAACTACAATCCGATAACTCTTTCCTTAATTCATTTTATTCCAATTCAAGTTCCAACACTTCCATATATGACATACCAACTTATCAACAACCATATTACCTCATTTTAACATGCGACAAGTGTGGATAACAACAACAATATAACCAACGAAACCAACGACTAGGGATGTCAGTGGGGCGGGTAAATACGGGTACCGCCCCGCACCCGCTCCAGTTGGAGCGGGTATGGGGATGGTTTAGTGGGTGGTGGGGCGGGTATGGGTATCAAAAGTGCTACCCGCCATGGGTAGTGGGGCGGGGGTGGATTTCATATAAGACCTGCCCCGCACCCGCCCCTCCCCGCTACCCGCACCGTACCCACATCGACCGTACCCGCACCGCCCATATCCGTATCGCCTATTAGTTTAATTAGACTATTTATGAATTTATTTGGCCCTTTGATTTAAAATATGACTTGAGCCAACCCGCACCGTGTCCTGAAAATCATGAAAGTACCTCTTTCCATTTGTTTTTTTACATAAACAGTAGTGTACTGATCCTGAATGTACCTCGTCCCTTTGTTTATAAAATGGCTTTGTACTAATCATGAAAGTACCTCTTCTATTTACTTGCTGTTTAATTTCCCCTTTGTCCACAACTGAGTTTCATGCTCCTAATTATGGAAATCCTGAAAATAATATTAGTAGGCTAATCTACTTTTATTGTCCATTTGCATCTCTGGTATATGAAAATAGTAAGTTTAATAGGATGTATGCTTAGGTTAGGCTTGCATGTGTGGATGAAACAGCTCTAACCTTGGAATGCCCATCATTTGTGTTTTAATGTTTGCCAACTTTTCAGCGAGCATTTATGCTAAGTTTTACCTTGATCTTGCAGTGGAAAGATGGTTAACTGAGAGATTCAAAAGTCAACCTGGAGAGCTCTGTGTATAGTTGGGTTCGTCTTTGTGACAAGGCAAATCCTGGAAACTAGTTAATCATTTTTTCGGGACCGTCAGAAAAAGAGAATGAGATTAATGGGTACCCGCCGGGTAAGTGGGTACCCGCGCGGAGTAAGTGCGGCGGGGACGGGTGGAGGAATTACTACCCGTGATGGGTGGTGGGGCGGGGGTGGGGGTGTGTTTTAGGTGGTGCGTACGGGTACGGGGTACCCTTCCCCGCCCCCGCCCCGCCCCATTGACATCCCTACCAACGACACAAAACTGCCTCAAATCGGACAACAACACATCTTATTTTCCATTTCTTCCTTAACATAAATTCATCTCTTAAACATAACAACAAGTAATATCCAATTACTTTAATTTAAGAAGAACTATTACCTCATTTTTGTGCCCAACATCGTCCAAAACAGCCCCTACTATATTGGTCCGCAGTTTTCGTTTTGCTCCACTCTTCAAGTTCCAATCACATATATGTATCTACTACAAGCTTATGTCCAACTTCCCTTTGTATTTCACTTCCAAAAAGTTGATAGAACTTAGGGTTTTCTTGCACCCTTTCTCGGCCCAAACAAGTCTCCAAAGGTTGAGATGTTAATCTTGGTTCAACACTTGGTTTATGGGCTTAATCATGGAGAAATAAATTGATCAACAATGGTTGTTCTCGGTCTAAAGGTGCTCGAGATTTAGAGCTCAAAGGGAGAGAAGATGGTGAGATATATAGGCCCCACAAAATTATTGTCACGACCCGACCCCGGGCCCGCGACTGGTGCCCTACCTGGGCACCCTTCTATTCATACAATACAAAATAACCGCGGAAGATAAGTAACACATTTTTATTTTTTCTTAAAACAAAGGCAAAGCCGATAAGGCTGCCATAATATAAATCACCCAAAAGGGCCTACACTATTCAATAATGTAATTACAACTCTAGCCAGTCCAGCCCACATATGAATACAGACCTCTAAGATTTTGGACAAATACTATGACGGGACAAGGCCCCGCCGTACCCCTGAATATACATAGCCATTATGACAAGCTCCGGAACATTGGAGCCATCTCAAAATGCTGAACCAGGATCCTAAGCCCGCGGATCCACAACTGTGTACCTAAACCTGCGGACATGAACGCAGCCCCCGAAGGGGGTCAGTACACAGGTACCGAATATGGAACGGAAATAAGGTACAGTAAACAGATCATAACTGTACAAAAGAATGACAGGGGCAAGTATAAAAAGTAAATACCAGATCCTACCATGCCATTACAACTCATGAACTTAATCGCATTTTATTATCTTTTCCCATTTTTCAATAAGAGTTATAGTCAAATTCTTACGTACATACTTAGGAAAAATCATCAAGTTCATAACCATATAACTTACTTAACTTGCATAACATAATCCGGCCCTTTATGGAGGGACGCCTCATTTTGGAGTTCACTTTGATTATCCATACGTAATAACGTAACCCGGCCCATTTGCGGGACACGACGAAGTCATACAAAAGCCTTCCCACGAAGGTATACTGCCCGGCCCATTCTGGGACGTGGTAAAGCCACATAAGTCTGCCCATAAAGGTGTACTTCCCGGCCCAATCTGGGACGCGGTAAAGTCACATAAGTCTGCCCATAAAGGTATACTGCATAAAAATAGGAAGCTTATGATCAACTTAGGGCCACCTGCCCATAGTATCATTTAACAATACTACTCCCGGGACTATTTCACCCACATAGGCCGTATAGACCCGCATGAGGTAATTTTCTCACATAGACTGTATCCGCCCGCATAGGTCGTATGGACCCGCATGAGGTAATCTCCTCGCATACGACTGATCCGCCCCGCATAGGACTATTTCACCCGCATAAGCCCTACAGACTCGCATGAGGTATTCCTCGCATCGTGGGGAGCAAATCCACGGAATATGCAAATGCAACAAGCCCGGGGAATGGCCCCGTAATAAAACAATACATCACTAGCACAACCGGCTATCATACATAACATAAGCACCACCGGCTTATCATACATAACATAAGCACCACCGACTTATCATACATAACATAAGCACTACCGGCTTATCATAAATATCATAAGCAAGTTAAGAAATCTCTTAACTTCTTATTAGCCTTAATTATTATGCACTCTTATTTTATTTAAACTTAAGACACTAACATGTCATTAAAAATCCGGGAATTTAACCCAAGGTACTATGTACTTCCATTCTTTTCAAAAGACTCATTTTCATATAAAACCCCAAGATACTAACACCCGTAGTATCAAGGCATGTCTACATTTCAAACAAATCACTACATTTTTAGAAATACATTTCAAGGCTTCTAAATCAAGTGACCCTTACTTTAAAATTTAAGCAATTGGTACCTTTAAATCAAATTTCCCTTCTTTATTTCAAGTCATTTCTTTGTTTACATTACTAGAGAAAACCATTCTTTTAACCTTCCATAAAGTTGTTATAACCAACTTCCCATAAAGCCGTTATAACTCTTTATGTCTTACACAAATTCATTCTTTTTATAACCAAGAGACTTATACTTTCAAATCAAGTTACATAGCTTTCAAAATACTTCAAGTCTCTTAACTTTTAAGAAATCAAGTTTCTTAACTTAGAATATCAAGTTATCAATGCTTTTCCCAAATCAAGTATTCTATACTTTTAAATCAAGTCATTCCTTCCTTTAAGAATCAAGTCCCATAACTTGAAAAATAAAGTCTCTTAACCTTTTAAGAATTCAAGGTTCATAGTCTTAAAACTTCATAACGTAAACTCTTTAAATTAAGTAACATATACTTTTATGCGTTGTGAATAGGTTATACTCGTTTATAACGATTTTATTAAAGCAGTCATGATCTAGAAAATGTAATACAATTTTGTCTTATCTTAGTTTCTATGCAGATGGAGAATTCTACTCATTTTAATATAATTGATTGTCGATACATTTTCTTTTATTAACGCTGCAATGGTTTGTTCGATACTTATTCTCATTCGTGCAGTAAATTAGCAAAGTCAACTCGACTCCAAATACTTCCTAACGACTCTTACCAACATCCCCCATAAGACTTGGTAAAAACTTAGGATAACTTAGACATGACTTTTACATAGAGTAAATCAACATACATACCTCTTAACTTCTAATAGTAGAAGGAACCATGAAATAACACCACATGTATATTTCATACATAGAATCATGCCAAAAGAAGGAAGAGGTTCACATATCTCGCGACGATTATCGACAAGTAGCAATATGCTCCAAAGTACTTCAACCTTGATAGCTATTCCATCCTTCAAGTAGAATACGCTATACGTAGTACTTCAACCTATAGTAATCATAACATGTCTATCAACTCCTAGCTTATCAACGTGGAATAATACTAAGTGCTAGGTCTCTTATTCTACAGAAATTTGGGCAGCACTTCCTTTGTTTCTACGTATTTTTCCACCTTTTTCAAGGCCCGAAAATCAATAACCAAACGCCACATTTAAGGCCCAACAATTCAGCAATACAAAGGGGATTACACGCCTAATAGGACGTGTAAAATTCTGCCCCACAATCAATATAAAATTGTCCAACATTTCCAAGCCATATTCGGCTACCATTGTCACAACAATTATCAATTTCCTTTCAATTCTTTTTTCAATCCAAGTTGTTATTCCAACATGTTATATACATAATAACAATTACAACAACTATAAATCCTTCTTTCGTTTCAAACTTAAAGTCGTATCTTCTCACGTACATTCTCTTAAACACATGTCCTGGAACTACGGGGTGTAACATTCTTCCCCCCTTAGAAACATTCGTCCCCGAATGTTCTTCCAGAGTCCAATCTAATTAGATAGCGACATAGTGTTATACCCCGTATTTCTAGAGTATGTACGTAAGGACGTACGTAGAAAAATTTGAACTTGTGATTTAGGCTTGGCCGAATTCTTTTTGTTCACAACACCCGATTAGAGTCGTTTTTCGACGAAACGTTTCCACAGCTTTCGTAGGGGCATTTCCGGCGATGTCATTTTTAATTTTTGCGGATTTTTCCGAGAGACGAAACATTTTGGACCAACAAGAGGGCGACACTTGTCACCCTCTCATTGGAACACCTTGGGCGGTAAAGGGGGTTGGCCGAATGGCCATTGTTTGGTCAAGGGGTTGGTAGGATATTTTGGTGGTAGATGGATAAGGTGCACTTGGCAAGATCTTGGCCCTACACTTGCCTTGCACTTGGCAAGATCTTGGCCATTGGTTGGCCTTCACTTGACCTATAAATACCCACCCCTTTGAAGACTAATTCATCCACAAAATTGCCTAAGTCTTGAAAGCTCTCCTTCTCCCTCCCCTTGTGTTGAGTTCGGCCGAGGGCCTCCCCCTTGTGGCCGAGAGCACCCCCCCCTCTAGGGGTGCTAGCCGAGAGTGTACCCCCCCTAGCCTAGTTGTCTTCGTATAATACCCCCCCTCTTGTTAGAAATACTCTCAAAAGTATTGTTATAATGCCCAAATTACCTTAGCCATATACCTTGTAGTATTCTAAGGTTATACCTTTACAAAAAGCCCAGAAATACTATTATACTTCCCTTCAGTCACAAAACCGAAACCCTAAGGAAAATCTCCATAGTTAGTTGGAGTATTAAGTAGAAGTTGGTTAGAACTTCTAAGGGTTGTTTGGAGCGGGTCGGAGCGCACGGAGTAGGAGCTAAACCTTGCTCAGGATCGACATTTAAACTCGGATAATTATGGGCTTATCGAGGTAAATATCTTGTCCCCCTATTGTAATTGGAAATTACATGTTGTTAGATTATATAGTTGAAGTATACTATATATAGTACTGAACGTTGTTATCGGCAATGTCTTTTGACTTAAGCCTGAATAATAAGAAACCTTTTCGAAAGAAGAGTACTGAACTGTATTTAGACTTGTGTAGCTTTTCTGTGAGGTAGAATTGTGCACGTCCGGATTAAACGTATAACCCCCCCTGGTTGGCTTGGTAGCCGGCCCCGATAGAGGAGGAGATTTACGCTGTTGCGGGGGGGGGGGAGGTGCTGCCGAATTTTCGGTAGAATGTTCTACGATGAGGTCTAAATGTTAATAAGCGCCTTGTGGCCTTATAGGTTGAAGTACTACGTGTGGCGCGATCTACTTGGCTTAAGGAGTAGCCGACGGTTGGAAGTACTTGGAGCGTTTTGCTATTAGTCGATAATCGTCGCGAGGTATGTGAACCTCTTCCTATCTCTTCTAGCATGATATGTGTGAACTATGTAGTACGGTGACGCATACGTGCTAAATGTATTTGATTGGTTTAAAACATAAAGTGTTATAACGGCTTTATGGGAAGTTGGTTATATGACTTTATGTTGGTAAGAAAATACTTGTGGTTTTTAAAAGGTAAGCGATTTGAACTATAAGCGGCTTGTTATGTGTTAATAAAGAACTTGAAGTATTTCAAAAGATTTTGAATCATTTGAAAGAAGAAGTAATACTTGGTTTTGAAAACTTAAGAGTTATACTAGCTTTATGGGAAGTTAGGTAATAACGGCTTAAGAATGTTTCTTGATTTGAGAAATCGAATGTATCGACAAACCACTGCAGCGTTAATAAAAGGAAATGTTTTGACAGATTAAGTATTATTAAAACCAGTAGAAACTTCCATCTGCATAGAAGCTAAGATGAGACAAAATGATATTTCCTAGATCATGGCTGCTGTAATAAGATTGTTATAAACAAGAATATCCTACTCACATATAAGACTTATGTTTCTCAGATAGTTTAAAGGAGAATTATATTCTTAAATGAATAAGACTATGAACTACGAAACCTTTCTAAAAAAGGCAAACTTGAACATTGGAAACTAGGCAAACTTGAACATTGGAAAAGAATGTGGCTACTTGATTTTACAAAGAGAAGTAATTGAGTTACTCTAAAAAGATAATCACTCTATTTTCATATACTACAGGTATTGTGTGGTTTTTGTGAAGTAACGTATCTTTTAAAGATTTAATGTATGAAGTACTTTGGGGATAGGTACCCGAACTTGTTAGTAGAAAGTACCTTGTGTGAATAACTTGATTGTATTGGTTTGTGATAACCTTGTAATACTTTCTTGTTGATTTGATAAGTAAGCATGTTAGGATGCTACGTGTGTTAGTATCTTGTGATTATTGTGTAAGGGGGTCACTCTTGTTGTGCTTACGTTGTCAACGTTAAGCCCGTTATCGTTATTGTATCACATACCCTCGACTTATTATACCGAGGGCTTGCCACCCTTGATGCGGGTCTATACGGCTATGCGATCCTTGTGACTACGCGGAGTCGCGGTAGCTCGAGATTGATCATTCCGGTGTTTAGCCCGACGCGGGATTCCTATGCGCGGTCTGTTGAGACTATGCGGTCTTTGAGACTATGCGGCTGCGGAGCCTAGGCGGATACCGAGGGTTAGCGCGCCGATGCGGGTATACCTCGGTGATGCAGGACCATGATTCGAGAATACCTCATGCGGGTGCGTGGGTGACCTATGCGGAGCTGCGAGAGTTCGAGGATAGACGCGCGACATTGATATTGCGCGCGAGTGGCGGCCGATCATGGTGCGGTCTAGAAAGACCTCGGGATACGGTTTGTGGTATTTTGCATGCGTGGGTCTTAGTAGTCGGCTATGCCTTCGTACTTGCCCGCACGGTTTTATTGTGATAACTTTGAGGCGTGAGTCCACGACTTGACATGATTGCTATTTATTGTGAATCGTAGTTTGGTTATCATACATGTCTCGCTTTATATAGACTACTATGATTTAATTTACTGATTTATTTTCGATTTCACATACTTGGTACTGTCAGATCGACCTCTTCGGGCCTGCGTTTCATGCCGCAGGTAAAGGTACACCAGTCGTTGATCCTCGCTCTTAGGGTCACAGTTCAGCGTTTGGGAAAGCTCCGTTTCTCCGGAGGCTTATCTTGGTATAGTCCCCTGTCGTTGTAGGTATTTACATTCAGGGGTATGGCGGGGCCCTGTCCCGCCATTGTTGTCGTATCATTTCTTAGAGGTCTGTAGTACTGTTGTGGGCAGGGTTGTAAAAAGGATTAAACTGTTCATTTGTAGGAGTTGTTATTTATATATATGCCGAAAGGCAAGTTTTCCTCAGATTACTGTTTTGTACTTCATTTGTTTCATGTATGTGTTTTATGTTCCGCTGATTACTCTGATGTTGTATCACTAGGGTGCCCGGGGTAAGGCACCAGTCACGGGCCCAGATTCGGGTCGTGACAAAAGTGGTATCAGAGCAGTTAATCCTCGGAAAGTGTCTACAGACCGTATCCAGTAGAGTCTTGATTATCGGTGTGTTGTGCACCACACCAATAATCAGGAGGCTATAGGATATTTAGGATTGGTTTCTATTCTTCTCACTCTGAGATCGTGCCTTAGAGCTGTGTTGTAAGTTGGACCCTCTAACGTATTTCTTTCCCTTACCGTTATGCCTCCGCGTAGGGCAACCGGGCCCAGGAGGGCAAAGCGCAGAGGAGCTGCGAGTAGAGTACAGAGGGTTGCGTGGGCACAGGCCCAATCATCACCTGGGGTGGTGCTTCATTCGGGGAGTTCTGCGACGTCACTAGCCCCAGCAGAGTTTAGCACGGCGGCGGAAGTTCCTACTGCGGCCATGATATTTGAACCTTCGCCCACGGCCGGGAGCAGAGAATATAGATTTCAAGGAGGCGACCACATTAACTATGGATTTGACTACCAGAGAGTATACCGATATACCGCGAGTCTTGATGAATATCAACGAGAAGGTTGTGCAAAAGTAAGTTCTTCAGTTAAGCTTGAGCATGGCCTGTGTACGGGCTTATGCGCAGCAGGCCGAGAAACGTAGAGATCGACGGGTTAACGAAGAGGGCCAGAGCAGCAAGGCCCTTTGGTAACTTTCGAGGCGAGTCGCCTCACCAGCAGATCAGATTATGCGCATCCACCAGTGCAGAAAGGTCCTCCACAGGGTTCAGGACGTTCGGGGTATGCAGGAGTTGGTCAGAGCTCCAGAGCTTCCGGTTCACACACGGGCGTTCGGCCATCCGATTCGATTTTTCTCGGTGTTCGCGGTGTGCGGCGTCATCTCAGGGAATGTCGTCTTTTAGTTGGTACTTGTTGTACCTATGACCGTCAGGGTCTGATGTCGAAAGAGTGTCCTTGCGGGAGGACTTAGCCTTCAGGATCGGTGGGTAGTTCGTCATCTTCCTTAGCTATGCGCCCTACGGGGCAGGTTTGATTAGAACGACTAAGGGGAGTGAAGCAGTAGATTCAGGTATATCTTTAACCCTCTAGGGTTTAGTATGTGTGATAAGGTGAGTATACCTTAAGTGTTATATTCTGATAGCATTGTGTAAATGGTGATTAGAAATCTTGGTTAGTTAACCAAGTAAGATTTGGGGGATAGAGAAAGTGTGAGCCTTAGAGTGTTATACGTAGAGACCTTAGAGGTAAGGCCATCTCGAGTAAAAGATGTATTGTTTATGTTTGACCCTTATAGGAGTGCATAGTGCACGTGAGTTATGTTTGTGGGATTAGTCCCTGAGTAGTGTGGAATGAAAGAGGGTAGTTGAGCTAAGAAGACCGCTAGGTTTTCGTAACGTGATTAGTGGGAGTTTTCCTTCGCGAGCTAGCGTTTTCGCGGCGTTCTTGGTCGGGTTGAGGCCACGCGCGGGTCAACCCGCGGCATGTATGGTGGTGGGGTCAGTTTGTGGTGGTCCCGCCTTGTGGTAGGGCCACGAGGGTGTTAGGCCCGAGTTTAGTTAACCAACATACGATTTCATGGATCGTTCGACCGATGGTAGTTGGCGAGGTCACCGTGTTGTCTTCTAGCAAAGACCGTTTACTCGGCAGGTTATGCGAGATGATATATCGTAAAGGTTGTAAGGTCGCACGAGGTGCCTACCTTCACCTTATGTCGCATGTGGAGCCAGTTGCGGTGTTTCTTTTACGGAGGTTTTACCGTGCAAGGTTAGGAACTCAAGTAAGTCTCGACCACATTCGCCTCGGGCGGTGTTTGATTTCGAGGATAGTTGCGAGAATTGTTGTCTCTGTTGAAGGAGTGTTTAAGCTACCATTTCGGTGTTCGGATGTCGCCTTATGAAGCCTTGTAGGGCGGATGTGTGAGTCGCGGTCGATTGGTTCGATGTTGGCAAGATTCGATAGTTGGTTGAGCTTGTTCCAGCAGATCGTGGATAGGGTAAAGCTTGTCTTGGAGGTTACGCGGCTCGGAGAAATCGTGCGGATAATCGGCGACGACGCTTAGAGTTCGAGTTGACGGTCGGTCTTCAAGATACCACCCCGGTTTGGGTGTGACGAGTTTTGGAAAACAGAGGGAACTTAGCCCGAGTTACTTTGGGCCTTTGAGTTCATGTGAAGAATAGGCCAGGTTGCCTATATGTTAGCATTTGCCGTCCGACTTAGGAGGCAGTGCGTCCAGTCTTTCGTGTTATGTTCGAGAAGGAAATCGGAGATCCATCCAGAGTATTCCCAGCTAATGATGACCAAGTTGAAGATGATAACCCTGAGTTTTGAATCAGCGAAGATCGAAATGTAAGAGTTCGAATGTACGACATCTTCAGTGATCGCATGCAGCCCGGTACCATTTGTTGGGTCGCCGGAGTGACACTAGAACCTCGCGGCAAGGTGACAAAAGTGGTATGCTTTATGATGTTAGAGGTGCTTCCCCGTGGACTTGGATGTAAGCATTTTGCGCAGTTGTTTCGGTGGCCATGTGTGACAGGTTTGTCCTCGTAAGTATAGTAGTGAAGACTATCTTGGGCGCCGTTTGTTTTGAGACTTAGAAGGAACATTCGACGAATGTTTCTAAGAGGAGAATGTTATACCGTATTTCCGAGTATGTACGTGACGACGTAGAAAAATTTGAACTTGTGATTTAGGCTTGGCGAATTCTTTTGTTCACAACACCCGATTAGAGTCGTTTTCGACGAAACGCTTTCCACACTTTCGTAGGGAATTTCCGGCTATGTCATTTTTAATTTTTGCGGATTTTTCCGAGAGACGAAACATTTTGGACAACAAGAGGCGACACTTGTCACCCTCTCATTGGAACACCTTGGGCGGTAAAGGGTTGGCGAATGGCCATTGTTTGGTCAAGGGTTGGTAGGATATTTTGGTGGTAGATGGATAAGTGCACTTGGCAAGATCTTGGCCCTACACTTGCCTTGCACTTGGCAAGATCTTGCCATTGGTTGGCCTTCACTTGACCTATAAATACCCACCCCTTTGAAGACTAATTCATCCATAAAATTGCCTAAGTCTTGAAAGCTCTCCTTCTCCCTCCTGTGTTGAGTTCGGAGAGGCCTCCCTGTGGCCGAGAGAACCCCTCAGGGGTGCTAGCCGAGAGTGTACCCCTAGCCTAGTTGTCTTCGTATAAAACCCCCCCTCATGTTAGAAATAATCTCAAAAGTATTGTTATAATTCCAAAATTACCTTAGCCATATACCTTGTAGTATTCTAAGGTTATACCTTACAAAAAGCCCGAAATACTATTATACTTCCCTTCATCCACAAAACCGAAACCCAAGGAAAATCTCCATAGTTAGTTGGAGTATTAAGTAGAAGTTGGTTAGAACTTCTAAGGGTTGTTTGGAGCGGGTCGGAGCGCACGGAGTAGGAGCTAAACCTTGCTCAGGATCGACATTTAAACTCGGATAATTATGGGCTTATCGAGGTAAATATCTTGTCCCCCTATTGTAATTGGAAATTACATGTTGTTAGATTATATAGTTGAAGTATACTATATATAGTACTGAACGTTGTTATCGGCAATGTCTTTTGACTTAAGCCTGAATAATAAGAAACCTTTTCGAAAGAAGAGTCGAATCAGTATTTACATAGTATTACAGTAGACTTGTGTAGCTTTTCTGTGAGGTAGAATTGTGCACGTCCGGATTAAACGTATAACCCCCCCCCCCTGGTTGGCTTGGTAGCCGGCCCCGATAGAGGAGGAGATTTACGCTGTTGCGGGGGGGGGAGGTGCTGCCGAATTTTCGGTAGAATGTTCTACGATGAGGTCTAAATGTTAATAAGCGCCTTGTGGCCTTATAGGTTGAAGTACTACGTGTGGCGCGATCTACTTGGCAGGAGTAGTGGCGGTTGGAAGTACTTGAGCGTTTGCTATTAGTCGATAATCGTCGCGAGGTATGTGAACCTCTTCCTATCTCTTCTAGCATGATATGTGTGAACTATGTAGTGCGGTGACGCGTACGTGCTAAATGTATTTGATTGGTTTAAAACATAAAGTGTTATAACGGCTTTATGGGAAGTTGGTTATAACGACTTTATGTTGGTAAGAAAATACTTGTGGTTTTTAAAAGGTAATCGATTTGAACTATAAGCGGCTTGTTATGTGTTAATAAAGAACTTGAAGTATTTCAAAAGATTTTTGAATCATTTGAAAGAAGAAGTAATACTTGGTTTTGAAAACTTAAGAGTTATACTAGCTTTATGGGAAGTTAGGTAATAACGGCTTAAGAATGTTTCTTGATTTGGAAATCGAATGTGTATCGACAAACCAACGCAGCGTTAATAAAAGGAAATGTTTTGTGATTAAGTATTATTAAAACCAGAGAAACTTCCATCCGCATACAAGCTAAGATGAGACAAAATGATATTTCCTAGATCATGGTCTTTGTAATAAGATTGTTATAAACAAGAATATCCTACTCACATATAAGACTTATGTTTCTCGGATAGTTTAAAGGAGAATTATATTCTTAAATGAATAAGACTATGAACTACGAAACCTTTCTAAAAAGGCAAACTTGAACATTGGAAACTAGGCAAACTTGAACATTGGAAAAGAATGTGGCTACTTGATTTTACAAAGAGAAGTAATTGAGTTACTCGAAAAGATAATCACTCTATTTTCATATACTACGTGTATTGTGTGGTTTTTGTGAAGTAACGTATCTTTTAAAGATTTAATGTATGAAGTACTTTGGGGATAGGTACGAACTTGTTAGTAGAAAGTACCTTGTGTGAATAACTTGATTGTATTGGTTTGTGATAACCTTGTAATACTTTCTTGTTGATTTGATAAGTAAGCATGTTAGGATGCTACGTGTGTTAGTATCTTGTGATTATTGTGTAAGGGGTCACTCTTGTTGTGCTTACGTTGTCAAGCGTTAAGCCCGTTAATCGTTATTGTATCACATACCCTTGACTTATTATACCGAGGGCTTGCCACCCTGATGCGGTCTATACGGCCTATGCACCTTGTGACTACGCGAGCGCGGTAGCTCGAGATTGATCATTCGGGTGTTTAGCCCGATGCGGGGATTCTATGCGGTGCTGTTGAGACTATGCGGTCTTTGAGACTATGCGGTGCGGAGCCTAGGCGGATACCGAGGGTTAGCCGCCGATGCGGGTATACCTCGGTGATGCAGGACCGTGATTCGAGAATACCTCATGCGGTGCGTGGGTGACCTATGCGAGCTGCGAGAGTTCGAGGATAGACGCCGCATTGATATTGCGGGCGAGTGGCGGCCGATCGTGTGGTGCGGTCTAGAAAGACCTCGGATACGATTTGTGGTATTTTTGGTATTGTGGGTCTTAGTAGTCGGCTATGCCTTCGTACTTGCCGCACGGTTTTATTGTGATAACTTTGAGGCGTGAGTCACGACTTGACATATCGCTTATTTATTGTGAATCGTAGTTTGGTTATCATACATGTCTCTGCTTTATATAGACTACTATGATTTCATTTACGATTTATTTTCGGTTCACATACTTGGTACTGTTATCGACCTTCGGGCCGCGTTTCATGCCGCAGTATAGGTACACCGCCGTTGATCCTCGCTCTAGGGTCCTGATTCGGCGTTTGGGAAAGCTCCGTTTCTCCGGAGGCTTATCTTGGTATAGTCCCCTGTCGTTGTAGGTATTTACATTCAGGGGTATGGCGGGGCCCTGTCCCGCCATTGTTGTCGTATCATTTCTTAGAGGTCTGTAGTACTGTTGTGGGCAGGGTTGTAAAAAGGATTAAACTGTTCATTTGTAGGAGTTGTTATTTATATATATGCCGAAAGGCAAGTTGTCCTCGACATCGTTTTGTACTTCATTTGTTTCATGTATGTGTTTTATGTTCCGCTGATTACTCTGATGTTGTATCACTAGGGTGCCCGGGGTAAGGCACCAGTCACGGGCCCAGATTCGGGTCGTGACACATAGTCTCCTTTTACTACACCCTTCCTACAAAAATATGCCACCCATGGCCATATAACAATACTTATACTAAAATGTCAACCTGAACTCGAAGTGTCGACGTCGGTTATCTGCATAAAGCTTCTGCTGACTCCACAATTGCATGTCACAGAATGAAGGAATAACTTACATATTACTAACACTTCCTTTCCTTCCCTATCGATAACCGGCTCACCGGGAAACTGGAATCGAACCAACCTCTCTCTACAGTCAACCTTGGCATACACGAAGCCAACTAGTCCATACTCATAATGACCTTAAAGTCTTTCGTATCCAACTCTACTAGATCTGCTAGGGTCTGACGATCGTATCATCACCGGGCAAATCTTATATACCCGCTCAGCTACCACCCAAACACTCACGGGTGTAGCTACCTCGAAAGGTTCTTATGGATTCAGGTTATATTCCTCTACACTTGGTTGCTCTCTTTCTTACTGGTCGTACTCTTTCCGTACCTCCAACTTATACTAGCATACGTACATAACCTCCATACCGATTCTGGCCTCCAATCTTTGGAGTCACTCTATTAAACAATATAAGGCCATTTCCGGCTCTCACGACCTGGTTCCGGTGGAACGCATCCACGAACCCGTAAAACAATTAACTAGACTTGGGCCTTGCACCCTCGTGACCCTGTCACGTAGCGGAACTACTACCAACTGATCCCACTCCATTTCAGGCTATGGGGCGACCTGTAATAGGTCCTCAACCCGACCCACCGTCGCACTTAACTCTTACCCTTAGTCTGAATAAAATCTTATTGCCCGAGAAGGTCTTATATACCTACGGTCTCGGCGGTTATCAATATTCTTAGGCTCGCAATTTCCATGCTCCAAGCCTCCCTTATCAGTCCCCCCCATAAACGGGTACAATAACTTCTTATAATACCATAACCATGTTTCCTTGATCACAACAACCATTACTTACTCCATACGGATCTCATCCGTACAATTCTATTAAGCCTGCCACGTAGCTTAATCTATTAACATGGCATTCCATTAAGGTCCTTAACATGACTTCTTCAGGGTTCACTACCCTATCAGACAGCTCATCATTTCTCAATTATCTCAAAATAAAACATAAGACCTTGGCGAGAATTCATTAACTGTTTCATACCTTTCCGGTATCTATTTAGTCATTAGCAATTCCTGGTAATCTAAAATCATTCTAGGAAACACGCGTCTGACCCTCATACATAACTCCGTATAGCTGTATGTCATAATACCAACTATACTACAATCATTACCAACCTGGATACGCAATCCACATAGCCCTTCCTGGGTCACTGCTGTGTTTCTCATAGCTGCAATCAACATAACTCGTTAGGGAGAGACGACCCTAACAACACAGCTCTATCGCACGATCTCAGAGTGAGAAGAATGGAAACCAATCCTAAATGTCCTGCAGCCTCCTGATTATAGATGTGGTGCACAACACACCGATAATCAAGACTCTACTAGACACGGTTTGTAGACACTTTCCGAGGACTAACAGCTCTGATACCACTTTTGTCACGATCCGACACCGGGCCCGCGACTGGTGCCCTTCCTGGGCACCCTTCTATTCATATAATACAAAATAACCGTGGAAGATAAGTAACACATTTTTTTTTAAAACAAAGGCAAAGCCGATAAGGCTGCCATAATATAAATCACCCAAAAGGGCCTACACTATACAATAATGTAATTACAACTCTAGTCAGTCCAGCCCACGTATTTATACAGACCTCTAAGATTTTGGACAAATACTATGACGGGACAAGGCCCCGCCGTACCCCTGAATATACATAGCCATTATGACAAGCTCCGGAACATTGGAGCCATCTCAAAATGCTGAACCAGGATCATAAGCCCGCGGATCCACAACTGTGTACCAAAACCTGCGGACATGAACGCACCGAAGGAGTCGACACAGTGCAGAATATGGAGCGGAAATAAGGCGATAAAATGATCATAAGCGTACAAAAGAATGACAGGGGCAAGTATAAAAAATAAATATCAGATCCTACCATGTCATTACAACTCATGAACTTAATCGCATTTTATTATCTTTTCCCATTTTTCAATAAGAGTTATAGTCAAATTCTTACGTACCTACTTAGGAAAAATCATCAAGTTCATAACCATATAACTTACTTAACTTGCATAACATAATCCGACCATTTATGGAGGGACGCCTCATTTTGGAGTTCACTTTGATTATTCATACGTAATAACGTAACCCGACCCATTTGCGGGACACGGCGAAGTCATACAAAAGACTTCCCACGAAGGTATACTGCCCGGCCCATTCTGGGACGCGGTAAAGCCACATAAGTCTGCCCATAAAGGTATACTGCTCGGCCCAATCTGGGACGCGGTAAAGTCACATAAGTTTGCCCATAAAGGTATACTGCATAAAAATAGGAAGCTTATGATCAACTTAGGGCCACCTGCCCATAGTATCATTTGGCAATACTACTCCCAGGACTATTTCACCCGCATAGGCCGTATGGACCCGCATGAGGTAATTTCCTCACATAGACTGTATCCGCCCGCATAGGTCGTATGGACCCGCATGAGGTAATCTCATCGCATACGATCGTCCGCGTAGGACTATTTCACCCGCATAAGCCCTACGGACTCGCATGAGGTATTCCTCGCATCGTGGGGAGCAAATCCACGGAATATGCAAATGCAACAAGCCCGGGGAATGACCCCGTAATGAAACAATACATCACTAGCACAACCGGCTATCATACATAACATAAGCACCACCGGCTTATCATACATAACATAAGCATCACCGGCTTATCATACATAACATAAGCACCACCGGCTTATCATAAATATCATAAGCAAGTTAAGAAATCCCTTAACTTCTTATTAGCCTTAATTATTATGCACTCTCATTTTATTTAAACTTAAGACACTAACATGTCATTAAAAATCCGGGAATTTAACCCAAGGTACTATGTACTTCCATTCTTTTCAAAAGACTATTTTTCATATAAAACTCCAAGATACTAACACCCGTAGTATTAAGGCATGTCTACATTTCAAACAAGTCACTACATTTTTAGAAATACATTTCTAGGCTTTTAAATCAAGTGACCCTTACTTTAAAACTTTAAGCAATTGGTACCTTTAAATTAAATTGCCCTTCTTTATTTCAAGTCATTTCTTTGTTTACATTACTAGAGAAAATCATTCTTTTAACCTTCCATAAAGTTGTTATAACTAACTTCCCATAAAGTCGTTATAACTCTTTATGTCTTAGACAAATTCATTCTTTTTATAACCAAGAGACTTATACTTTCAAATCAAGTTACATAGCTTTCAAAATACTTCAAGTCTCTTAACTTTTAAGAAATCAAGTTTCTTAACTTAGAATATCAAGTTATCAATGCTTTTCCCAAATCAAGTATTCTATACTTTTAAACCAAGTCATTCCTTCCTTTAAGAATCAAGTCCCATAACTTGAAAAATAAAGTCTCTTAACCTTTTAAGAATTCAAAGGTTCATAGTCTTAAAACTTCATAACGTAAACTCTTTAAATTAAGTAACATATATTTTTATGCGTTATGAATAGGTTATACTCGTTTATAACGATTTTATTAAAGCAGCCATGATCTAGAAAATGTAATACAATTTTGTCTTATCTTAGTTTCTATGCAGATGGAGAATTCTACTCATTTTAATATAATTGATTGTCGATACATTTTCTTTTATTAACGCTGCAATGGCTTGTTCGATACTTATTCTCATTCGTGCAGTAAATTAGCAAAGTCAACTCGACTCCAAATACTTCCTAACGACTCTTACCAACATCCCCCATAAAACTTGGTAAAAACTTAGGATAACTTAGACATGACTTTTACATAGAGTAAATCAACATACATACCTCTTAACTTCTAAGAGTAGAAGGAACCATGAAATAACACCACATGTATATTTCATACATAGAATCATGCCAAAAGAAGGAAGAGGTTCACATACCTCGCGACGATTATCGACAAGTAGCAACATGCTCCAAAGTACTTCAACCTTGATAGTTATTCCATCCTTCAAGTAGAATACGATATACGTAGTACTTCAACCTATAGTAATCATAACATTTCTATCAACTCCTAGCTTATCAACGTGGAATAATACTAAGTGCTAGGTCTCTTATTCTACAGAAATTTGGGCAGCACTTCCT
The DNA here is from genome assembly GCA_029844215.1 of Przewalskia tangutica. Classification (NCBI taxonomy): domain Eukaryota; kingdom Viridiplantae; phylum Streptophyta; class Magnoliopsida; order Solanales; family Solanaceae; genus Przewalskia; species Przewalskia tangutica. The sequence continues at coordinate 48,114,145 of CM056723.1, forward strand.
TTGTTTCTACGTACTTTTTCACCTTTTTCAAGGCCCGAAAATCAATAACCAAACGCCACATTTAAGGCCCAACAATTCAGCAATACAAAGGGGATTACACGCCTAATATGACGTGTAAAATTCTGCACCACAATCAATATAAAACTGTCCAACATTTCCAAGTCATATTCGGCTACCATTGTCACAACAATTATCAATTTCCTTTCAATTTCTTTTTCAATCCAAGTTGTTATTCCAACATGTTATATACATAATAACAATTACAACAACTATAAATCCTTCTTTCGTTTCAAACTTAAAGTCGTATCTTCTCACGTACATTCTCTTAAACACATGTCCTGAAACTACGGGGTGTAACAATTATAAAATTTCCGGTGGGCCCCACATGATCAAATCCGAGACTTCAAAATCCAAAACTAATTCCGTACCTCCCATTAAGAGAATTGAACTCCAAGTTAACAAATTGTCGTCTTCACATTTTTCCGATACTTTCCTTAAGAAAATGTAATAATTCTTTCCTTCCCAAAATTCAAATCTTAAATCCTTAATCACGTTCTCAATTAGTAGCCCTGGTATTACGGGGTGTAACATGTCGTGAATGAAAACAATTTATCTTATCACATAGAGGTTCAGTTCACATGTTTTGTGTAGCTAAACTTTACATATTTAGTTCGTCTTCCGGTGCAGTCTAGGAGTTCCATGAAGACCCTAATGTTGTTAGTGTCGATATGTAAAGGCCTGAAGGGTAACACTAAGTCAAATGTTCTGTCGATTGAAGGATGTAATTAGAGAAGAGATTATATATGTTCGGTTGATGATCGAGACATTAGAAAGAAATGAAAACAAGGCAAAAAATGGGACAGGGCCGCGGCGCCATGGACTCAGGGTCGCGGCGCCTGAACGCGTGTCTAGCGCCGCGGCGCCACTTATGTTGTGTTGTGGCCCATTTGAGGAACCCTAGCTGTCCTCTTCAGCTATAAATAAGAGGGTTCCCTCTCCCATTTCTTTACAACAAAAGCAATAGAATATCTTTTCTAAAGCTCTGCTGGAATTCTTAGCATTCCAAGAGTTAGAAAATTACATCAAAGTTCTTGACTTTCAAATCGAGGGGCATTTGTGTGCGCACCCTCGGACTACACAAAGCTTCAAGGTTTCAGATTGCTAACTACAAATATAAGTCTTCATTCGAAGTATTACATTCTTGCTTTGTGTTATTGCTCTACATTATATAATCATACTACAGTTTGACCGCCATGTCGGATTTGAAATATAAATTATCAAATTCCGCTGCGTGTACGAACCTGAAAAAATGCCTACAGTAGCAAGGACAAACTTTCACCATATAAATCAAGTGAAAAACATTAATTTAATCCATACATGTATGTATATAATGAAATCTTTAACCGTCCAAGGTGAATCGTGTTTTAAATAGAGCAGTCAATATGGGCTAGGCCGGTTGGGCCGGTCCATTTAAATCTGTGATTTAATAGGATTAGGCTAAGATTTTTGGAGCCCTTTAAAAACGAAACTTTTTAGCCCGACCCGAAAAAGCCCGTTGGCCCATATGCTTGAGCGCTGCTAGGTTGGGCCAGCCCGACGGCTTTAGCGATGCTGAGTATAATTATTATTACACTAATAATAATAAATGTGATCTATAGAAAAAAATACTTTTAAAACAACAAAAATTAAGAAAAACACTCGGGGCATACGCTTTTATGCCATGAGCTCTCTTTTGCGCCAGGACTTACGCTCCAAACTCTAGGGCGTACTCGCTACGGGTCTACACCTCTCATTTGCATCCTGGTGGAGCATTTTTGGTACGTCCCGCTCCGAGACTAGCCCCAAAAACGCATTGAAAAACATTGTTTGAGACTTAGTTAGCAAGTCGTAACACCATCTAATATTATCTTATAAATATTTATGCTAGCATTTTTAAATTAAAATTAAAATTTAAAATAATTAACAAAAATATTTCTTCAAAAAGGTGGGCTGGCCCGGCCAGGCTCGCAGCCCACGTAGTGATAGTTGGACTGGCTGTTTTAAGGTCCATAAAAAAGATGGGTCAACTCGGCCTGACCCATCTTTTTTCAAAGCCCAAATAAACTGGGCCAACCTGTTTTAACTGCTCTAATTTTAGGGATTTGGTAGCTAGAATGCATTTATTAGGACTGTAATCTAAACTCAATTTTGTATAAAATTTACAAATTATCAAAATGCTTTTCATGTAATAGTCTTTTTTTGTTTCCTATTCGGTATTTGGTATCTGGATTGGGCCCCGATAAATTTGAATTTGCACCCTCATAAGACTCATTTAAGGGGGAAGCGCTTCCTAACAGAATATTTTTTAGACCCAAAGCTTCTAAAATTTTAAAGCCATGATTTGAAGAAAAAAATTGTAATGCTCTATGGTCACAAGGTTCTAAACATTTAAATCCATGATTTGAATAAGATAATCGTAATGCTATATTGTTTTGACACCTGATAGACATAACCATATATACTACTTGTGAAAGTGCAGAGGAGGGGTGAATTGTAATTTTTTGCTTTTCTAGTCGACTAACTATGTTCAGTAGTCAAATGTAACAAAGATAGTAAGTAACTTAAAAGTAATACAAAAAGTAATTTTCAGTAAGTAAATGACACCGGATATTTTTATACTGGTTGTGAAAGAATTAATCCCTGAATTATTTTTATTGATGAAATGCATATATATACAAGTTACAATAAGAAAATCATTTTTCTATTCTACATCTAAATCCCAATTCTATATGGAGACTAATCATACAATTATGGTAAGACTACAAGATTAATTATGGTAAGTGTACAATGTAATATTTACACTTAAATAATTCCTAAACTACTTAATGTAATACACGGACAAAGTAATACATGGTCAAACCAAATATACCAAATATACACGGTATATTTGGTATATTTAACAGGATTCAATGTGGATTTTAGTTCAGTTCCCTTGGATTGCAAGAGTGTTCTATGTAGCTCTTTGTTAGTAGATCTTGGTACAATGGTTGTAAGATGCAGCTCTTACGTCTACACTCAAACTTTCATAATCTTTTTGATACAATGTCTCACCAACTATATTATATAGAAGTAGTTTCTGCCTTGTGTTGTTGAATACAACAAATATTTTTTTCATAATTTTACCCAAAAATAAATCTTTATTTGACTTGCATCTTCCTTCTTTAAATGTATGCGCGCTGACTTCTTCTTTCCTACTTCAATGCTAATTCTACGTTGATCAACTTATCGTAATATTTTCATAACTTGAAATTCAATTTTTCATTGAATAAGGAATGATTCAATATTTTGTTTCCTCCTAATTGATATGAAATAACTTTTTGGCAGTCTTCAATGTTGCGTGATAAGGATCAGTTCCTTTGAGCAGTTTATTTGTTGATATGATTGCTTCACTGAATCCCTTTGAGATCTGTTTGAATATCTGGTTCTTCAAAAGCCTTTCTTATATCTCCGTTGATTTCCATTGAGTACATTGCTTGTTAAATCATCAAAACATGATTATAAGCTTAGCAACTATTATTGAGTCAACAACAACCCAGCAAATTTATTATTATGTCCTGGTTCTGATGAATTTCTTATGATCTCCAAATTTTCAAGAAGTATAGTTCCTCCAGATTTTCCAACTTACTAAAACTAGTATAATTTGCAAAATTAACTTGTGAATGGCATTTTTACGTTTTATATCCCATCCTTTCTTGAACAGACTCATGGTAATTCAATAACAATGTGTAACACCTAGGAGGGCTTAAAAGTAATTCCATACATAGCTTGCAACATCTCCCTCAATAAAAATATGTTGGATGGAGTCACACTGTGATTTCTAGCAAGAGTAGTATCTTGAGACTAGCTGTCCCCAAATTTAATTATCACTTCAATAAAAGGAAGCTTCCCAAGGTTAGTCTACAACCAAGAAATAATATTTTAAATGGAACAGAGTTATGTCATATCTTGCATAACTCCAGATTCTTCTGTTTTATGTGATAAGTAACCTGCCATATTGATTTTTTGAATATTGGACATCTTCTGTATCCTTTCACACTGCATAGTCGTGTTAATCTTTCTCTCCAATATCAATATGACTGAGATGTTGCACCACGTGATCCGGTATAACTTGTTGAAGCTTGTCAATGTTCCATAGTCCTATTGTGATGTACTTTTTGACTGAATGTTTAGGAGGTTTTTCCAATGTGGGGTACTATTTTGCTAAGTCCCTGTTATCAGTCAAATTATCCCACCATAAGTTACACTTTCCAACTTTAATCTTCCATAACATTATGTGGCACGACCCAAATTACGCCCTAGTTTTAACTGGCATCCACGAGTCCTAACAACCCAACCGGCAAGGCGAACCTTACCAACAAACATAAGAAACAACAATAATAACTAGATAATATAAGTCTGACAAATATATATAATATAAATAGAAATATGTGCAACATTGCAATACACTTGCTCTAACGTATTCAACATACCTAAAAAATAGTCATGAAACATATAATACAAAATACATGTCTTTGAAAATGTCGGATAATACAATATACACTAGACATCAAATATAAAGTTGAATAAAGATAATTGGCAGCCCTACGAACTAGTGCAGCTCACATCCTCAAATACTGCAATGGAAATGCAAGAAGATGCTAAGTGTCTGTTATAATTGTAAGAATTATGAAATATTTTCCTCCATATTTCACTTCCAATGAGGAGGTAATTATAACAATATTACAAGCTAGAGTTAAGGTATTTATATGATAAGATAGGCTAAAAGCATGCATACTAATCTATTCTAATCTCCCTACCATATACAGAAGATACTACACTAATTACAATAATAATAAATTATTAATGAGTTACTAATTATTATTCTATCACTCCCCCACAGTTGAAGCGGGAGGGAGACGGATGTTGAGACTGTCCTGGAAATCTTCAAATAATATCATAGGAAGACCTTTAGTGAAAATATCTGCAATCTGATAGTGGGATGAGACATGTAAGACACGTACTTGTTCGCGAGCCACATTTTCACGAACAAAGTGGATATCTAGTTCAATATGTTTAGAGTGTTGAAGGTTCACCGGATTTCCTGAGATATAGATAGCACTAACATTATCACAGTATACCAATGTTGCCTTCAGAATTTGACAATGGGGTTCTAGGAGCAGATTGCGAAGCTAGCATGATTCAGACACTACATTGGAAACCCCTCGGTATTCTGCTTCGGCATTAAAGCGAGACAGTGTGGCTTGCCATTTTGAGGACCAAGATATCAAGTTATCACGAAGAAAAATACCATAGCCGAATGTAGAGCGGCTAGTGTCCAGACATCCACCCCAGTCAGCATCTGTATAGGACACCAGGGTGGAAGTCGATGATGAATATAAGTGCAACCCAAATTCTAGAGTTCCCTGAATATATCTCACAATCCGTTTGAGTGCATGCATATGATCATCCATCAGATTATGCATAAAGAGGCACACTTACTACACAACGTATGAAATATCTGTCCTGGTGAATGTAATATATTGTAGGGCCTCTGCGAGGCTGCGATAAAGATACGGATCGGCAAAAGGCTTGCCAGATGATGCACTCAATTTGAATTTTGTGTCTACTGCTGTTGCAGATGGTTTGCAAGAGGACATTCCAGCACGTTCAATAATTTCTGTTGCATACTTCATTTGGGATAAAAATAACCCGCATGCATGACGTGTCATAACTATGCCTAGAAAGTAGTGTGGAGGGCCGAGATCTTTCATTATAAATTCTGAGGCAAGTTCTGACACGATGGACTTGTGAAGAGCATCTGATGAGGTTGTTAATATTATAGCATCCACATATGACAGAAGATAAATAATATTATTACCTTGACGGTAGAGAAATAGTGAGTGATCAGAACGACTGTTAGAAAATCCAATGTGTGAAACTAAATCTGCAAACCGTTGTATCAGGCCCAGGGAGCTTGTTTAAGCCCATAAAGTGATTTCTTGAGTAGGCACACATGATTGGGATAGTTGGAGTCCCGATATCCCAATTGTTGATGCATGTATACCATTTCATTTAGTTGGCCATAGAGGAAAGCATTTGGACATCCAACTGATGGTGTGGCCATGTCTTTGAAATTGCCAAATTGAGGATCGTTATGATAGTTGCTAGTTTCATCACCGGACTGAATGTCTCCCCGAAATCTACACCAATCTGTTGTGTCTTTCCATCACCTACAAGATAGGCTTTATGCCTCTCAAAAGTACCATCAAATTTTTCTTTAAGACTGAAAATCTACACATACCGAATTATATTGACATTAGGAGGACGAGGTACCAACTCTCATGTCTTATTTTTAATAAAAGCATTAAATTCGTCATCCACAGCCATTTTCCAATTCGGATCACTGAATGCAGACACATGATTGCGAGGTAAATATGATTTTGAGACTCGGGTGTGTAGGCTATATTTGGTGTTGGGTTTGGCAATGTCATGTTGACTACGGGTGACCGAACAATGGGTTGAATTCTCATTTGGGTCGGTAGGTTGGGCACCACTACCTGGCAGTTGACAGGGAGCTGGGTTGTGGCCCAAATCACTGTCAGTCCAGGTAATAACAGGCTGGAAAAGTGAGCCAGTGAGAGAAGGCCTAGTTCGATGGGCATTATTTTGTCATGGATGGGCCACTTTTGTTGTACCCGAACTGTTTGGGCTCAAAACAGACGGCCCAGTCTGCTGGACAATTGTGCTCCGCGGTTGGGCCATTGTTTCATGGCCCAAATCCCTAAAATTTTGAGGGTTATACGGAACCGTGGGTTCGGGATAGGATGAAAAAATGTGGGACAAATATGGGGGCAGGCCATCGTCTAACAAATTCATAGGTAGATGGTCCGGACTTGTGAATTATAGCAAATGGGAGATTTGTTTCATCAAAAAAGACGTGACGACTCACAATTATTTTATTTAAGGAGAGGTCGTAACACGTGTATCATCAATAATTTGATGGATAGCCCAAGAAAACACAAGGTGTGGACCGGGGTTGGAGTTTATTTATTGTGATGGATGAAAAAAGAGGATAGCATAAACACATTTACTTGTAAATGTGAATAGGAAGGGCCCGTAAATAGAGTATTTTGAGGGGAGCCTGATAGGATAGGTTTTTGTGTGAGAGTATGTTCAATAAATATGTAGTCATTTGTAGTGCATGATGCCAAAATTAGGGGGTAATGAGGCATGGGCAAGGGAATTTCGAACAATGTTATTGATGGTTCCAATTTTACGTTCGATCAATCCATTTTGAGAGGAGGTGTGTGGACATGAAAGCTGAAAATTCAAGCCATAAGAGTTACACAAATCCTAAAAATGCCTATTATAAAACTCCCTACCATTATCACATTGGATATTTTTTATTTTCCGTTCAAATTGAGTTTGGATGAATGCTTTAAATTGTAGAAATGTGGAAAAGACTTGTGATTTTTTAGATAAGGGAAATGTCCACAAAAAATTGAGCTCAAAACGGGTGATGTCCAAATATCACAATGTATAATATCAAACGACAAAAGTGTGCATTAATTAGATGAAATAAATGGCAATTGAACATGTTTACCAAGTGGACATGAACGACACTTATTCAAATTTCGAGTTTGAATATAAGAAAAAAATTATTTTCTTTGAGGAAGGCTAAAACATGTGCCCCCGGATGCCCCAAACGTTCGTTCCAGAATGAAAGATTGAAAGTTGCAACAGTAGATCGTAACTTGGATCATTGAATGAGTTAAGTGATTGGATATAGCTCCCGTTGACTATCACATCTCATTAGGATTGTCCCCATTTGAAAATCCTTCACGGAAAATCCAAAAGGGTCAAATACAACAGACACTCAGTTATCAGTTGTAAACTTTCAAACAAATACCAAGTTCTTAATTAATTGTGAGGTATGAAGAACATTCTTTAAGGTTAGTGGTAGATTTGGAAGGGGGGACAATTTAGTAGAACCATAACCTCGAATTGGAATAAAATGACAATTTTCGATAATTATACCATATTTTTTACTCAAATTAAAATAGGACGAGAGATTACCTTGAGAAGATGTCATATGAGATGTTGCACCTGAGTTCATATATCAATTTACGTCGAGCGGGTTGAGCCCAAGAGTCTGCATAGCGGACTCAATGTCGGTTGGGCTAGCCACTGTCGAATGGGCCTTCTGCCACTGGTTCGACATTGGCCCAATATTGTCTAGGCCGCTACTATTGCTGCTGGGAAACTGCCTGGGCCCAAAATTGCTTGGCCCAACATTGTTTAGACCGGCAGCCGCCATTCGATGGGCGTAATGTGGCCCGCCCAGCCTCATCGCTGTGGTACGGGCACAACTCACGAGCACTGTCAGGCCCAATGGGTTGGTCCGTTGCGGGACTGCCACTGTTGTTGCCCGCCGGTGTTATTTCTGCCGGAGTTTTTGCCGCCACCACTGGAATTTTGGTGGCCTCCATTTTTATTATTTCCGTAATTTCCACCTCGATTTTAATTACCATTTTTTCCTTTTTGTCCCCGATTTTGTTATGTGGGTTCAAAATTGGTATTTTCGTCATTTGTTGAGGTAGCAATCATGGCGGAGTTCGAGATGGTTGCGGCCTTTTTGACAAGACTCTTCAAGTATAAGCATCGAACGGGATTGATAAAAGGGTGGTAGGGGGTTTCTTTGTCGGATGAGTGTTCTGACACCACTATAGACATCAGTAAGACCGACAACCAATTGTAGAACTAAGCGATTGTTTGTAACCGGCGAACTAACATTTTTAAGTTGATCCGACAAGACTTTGACCCATTAATAGTATGCCGACGCATTTGGAAAATCCGCCATGTCGGTGGTGGAAAATTCTTGCTCCAACGTGACGGCGCGGAAATTTTTGTTGTCTTGAAAAATATCCCGCAGACGATTCTAGGCCTCCATGCCCGTAGAATCGGGTTCCATTATTGTGTGCAACAAATCACTTGAAATTATTGCATAAATCCACGAAAGAACTGTGGCTTCAAGGGTTTTCCAAAGTTCTTTTTCATCATCATTTTTGAAGACTTTTTCGTTGCCGTTTTCCGATGAGATTATGTGATGAATAACCCGGTGGAAACGACAATAAATTTTAAAAAGTTCCGCCAAAGTTGCATAATGAACATTTTTCATCTCAAGAATGATGGAGATATGTGTTTTGATGTTAGAAACGGCAAGAGCGATATGAAAAGTGGATTTATATTCCGACATTGTTGACCGGAACAAAATGGAAGATAAGAAAAAAAAAATGTGGCGGCCGGTGGAGGTGTGGTGATGGAGGTGGCCGAAAATTGAAGGGTTTTTGGTTAGGGTAGGATCTCTGATACCATGAAGAATGGATCTTGGATCTAACTCAACTCAAAAGCTAGCTTGTAGAATGAGGATTTTTCAAGTCCATATAAGGAGTCCATGTTACCATTCCACATCCGATGTGAGACTATTAACATTCTCCGTACGCCCAGACCTTGTTAATTGGAGTGTGAATAATATAATTTGGGGGCCCAACATCGGTGAACAAAGAATTGAAATGAGTTTGACTCTAATACCATGTAAGAACTATGAAATGTTTTCCTCCATATTTTCCTTCAAATGAGGTGGTAATTATATCAATATTACAAGCTAGAATTAAGGTATTGATATGATAAGATCATGCATACTAATCTTTTCTAATCTCCGTACCATATACAGAAGATACTACACTACTTACAATAATAATTATTAATCAGAATATTACTAATTATTATTCTATCAATAATCGATGGATGAGCACCAAAAATATCTTAAAAACCGTGAAAGTACGGAAATGAGCTATATTTACAAGATATATAACCCAATAAGTTCAACCGCTCCAAGCTATACCCTTGAGACAAAAGTTAAAAAATACAAGCACAAATAATAAACACAATTATAAGAGATACAATGATAATAAACATATAAAACAAAGTGATGAAGAACATATACCCTATAGTACTCCTTCCCGTACCTCCCTACGGTCGGTTGATTGAGCTAGATTAACCTACACTCTTATCAGTAGATGAAATGAACGATGTAGGACCAACCTGCACTATATTCACTAGTGTCTGGAACGGTGCTGGACCAATGTACACCCTATTTTCAAAATTGGAATGATGGTACTGGACCAACTTGCACTATGTCTCTCTCTCTCATAAATCCCATATCCACATACCTAATGCCTAACTCCAAGTCTTACTCTAGAAATCTCCTTAAATTAGTGTTGAAACAAGTCATGTATGCACCACATACTCGCGATTCCCACCTCTCTGCTAACATACAACCCATAGGCTAGGTAGAGCAACATAGCCAAAAAGTAGTACTGAAAAACACTCATAACAAGGTTAAACATCCCTACTAATCCTCCGATGCCTTCTGAATTCAATCTATCAAATATCTTAATCAGCTCGGAATATCCATGTAAAGAATGGATCTTGGACCTAACTCAACCCCAAAAGCTAGCTTGTAGGTTGAGGATTATCCAAGTCCATATAAGGAGTCCATGTTCTCATTTCATATCCTGGGACTCTTAACACTCTCCCGCACGCCCAGATCTTGTTAGCTGAAGTGTGAATAATATAATTTGGGGGGTCCAACATCGGTGAACAAATAATTGAAATGAATTTGACTCTGATACCATTGTTAAGAATGGATCTTTGGCCTAACTCAACCTCAAAGCTAGCTTCTAGGGTGAGTATTGTCCAAGTCCATATAAGGAGTTCATGTTCTCATTTCATATCCGATGTAAAACTCTTAACAATTCACGATTTTCGAGATCTTGATCAAAGTCAAACTTTAACTACTCGGGTAAACATCCGGTCAACCTGTGCCAAATTTTTCCAAACACACACTAACAAATAGTCACCTAGAGGAGTCCAAATATATGATCTAAGCCGAATCTTGATTAGAAATGACACATATACAACGGTTTGACTCATTTTTCAATAAACTCAGTCAAGGACCTCAAAATTCAATAAATCTTATATTCCCACGAAATCCATAATCAAAGTCCAGTTTTGATTGGGAATCGATGGCCAATTAAGCATTTTTCTGTAATTACATTTACATGTCTCTAATTTCAAAACCCTATTAAACCACACAAGTTTTCTATCCTCTTCATTATAACGTTGTAATTATCATAAAACCCTAATTTGAATAGAACCCCTTGTGGGAATCAGTTCTCTGAAGCTCGATCTTATTTTTTCAATTCGGAATCTAGGTTTCAAAAATCCGCCCACAAGTATGTGCTTACACTATTCCACCATAACTCCATGATGGTCTTTGCTTTTGAATATTATAGGAGGCATGACATTTTGTAAGTGGTCCTCCTTGCAGTCACCAACTATCGTTCATGGTGGGTAGTGTTTGCAGATGAACTTGGTGATCACATAAAGTACTTTGCTAGATATTCCTTCGATGGGTAAGTTCGCCCCACATCGCCGATTACAGGACGCCCAACAGCTTCATTGGATGGAACATGCAACATACGTCTTCTGTTAGTTTTTCTTACCGTTGTGACTAAGAGAGATAAAAACCACTTGAAATAATTTATTTTAAACTTTAAAAAGCTTTTTTTTTGTCATTATGAAATGTTTAAGATCACAAATTATAAAGGCAAACAACGTAAAATCTTGACTAGAGCATTTATATATGTCATCGCTAAAAAAAAGAGCAATCTAGATAAATGGTAAAACATCAGATTTCACAAATATATGTGGGACTTGTACTGAAAGGGGTCAGGTTCGCTTGTGCATGTTATTATCTTGTCAGGAAAGAGAACTTTTGTGGCTAAATTAGGCAAATTAAGATCCACAAAAAACGAACAAAAGAAGAAAGAGAAAAAAGAGGAGATAAATTTATCTTTTACGCTTAACGAAATAATCTATAATCACATAAATATTTTTGATTTGTTTAAGATCACAAAATTCAAAAAAAAAATCTTTATTTTTTAAACTTTGTGCGTTAAATTACATAATATAAATTGGGATGGAGGGAGTAAAATTTAGAATTACAAGAAGCATCAGCAACAGTAATTTGAATTTATGGTCTCTGATAAAGTTAGTTACGAGCTTTTGGGAAAGGAAGGTAATAGTAGAAAAATTCAATCTCTCTCTCTTTCTCTCTCATATATCCTGTCTGTTGTGTGGGGAGTTTTATAACAGTATTATTTAGGGATAGACACACATTTATTCCTTGATAAAACTGAGTGTGTTTTTTTCCTTTATAAAGGCCATAAGACCTCCATCATTCCTCACACATCAAATCTCTTAAATCAAAATCATTTCAAATAAAACAGTTGTGGCTACTCTTTCAAATCTAGGGTTTTGCCTCAGTCTTCTGCCAGCCGGAGAGATGGATAACTTGAATCCAAGATTAAGGTTTAAAGGGGTAATAAAGGAAGGTGACAGAAGAGAGTGAGCACACATGGTGTTTTCTTGCATGATTTATATGCTTGAAGCTATGCGTGCTCACTCTCTATCTGTCACCCCCACCACTCTCTCTCCCTCTTGATTTCTCTTCTTTCTGTATGAAAATAAGTCATATAGGTGTGAGATAATTGCTTGTTCATGTTCTTTAATTCATGTTAATTGGAGTTGATAAAGTTTTCTTGATTCATTTTCATATTGGTGTACCTTTGGCTATTGGATATCGAAATGGTTTCAAGCTTTGTGCATTTCTCCAAGTTTTTCTTGGGGTAGAGGGGGAGGGGAAGCTGTTGCACAGGCACACATCAATTCACCTTTAATTTCTTGCTTCGTTTGTTGGTTTATCTACTCTTGAAATTTCACCAGCAAACATTTAAGATATAAATGTATTGACTCTCTAGTTCAAATGGATTAATCCCAATCTATCTCGTAGCGTTTCAAGGAAATTGATTACCTAGCTTGTTTAGGATTTTCCGCAACTTCAAGATTCAGTATTTTAATTACCTAGCTTGATTGATTACCATAGAGGTTGATCGAAAAAGTATTTAAGAAATGTAATTAGATAGGACATGACATATCTGCAACTTTACTGAGGATATGATCGTAAATAAGAAGATATGGAGGTCGAGGATTAGAGTAGAAGGCTAGTAAGTATTCGAGCGTCTAACTTTTACTTCTCAGTAGTATTACCATTACTTTCGTTATCTTATTATTCGGTTGTTATTATTATGTGTTGTTTTCTTTGATTCAGTTATAGTATTATATGTTGTCACTTCTCTTTTTTTACATTATTTATTTCTTCATTACTATATTTCCTTTTTCAAACATGCTTTTGAAAATGTTTTACTCGAGTCAAAAGTCTTTCGGAAATAGACTCTCAAAGTAGAGTTAAGGTACTATGCATACACACCGCTTCCCCAAACCTGACTTGTAAATTACACTGATTATGTTATTGTTATTTTTCTTCAATTAATTTCGTACTATATTATTTATGAAAAGGGACAATTTAGGCGTGTTGTAACGTATAAAATACCTTGATCAGTAACCAATAGCATTCAAGATTAGAGTTTGAACATGTCTCAGTGCCTTCCTTGCACAATGATCCGAAATGACAAGTACATGTTTCAATCCAAAGGATAAGTTTAGGTGGAAGCCTTGCTTATCTTAATTACTCCCTCTATCCCAAAAAAGAATGACATATTTACTTTGCAATAATTTAACTTTAAATTTTATTTTTTACGTAAAATAAAATGATCTATAATTACACAAATTTCGTTGACTTATATTAGACCATAAGATTTAAAAGTCTTACTTTATTTCTTTAAAATGTGTGTCATCACATAAATTGCGACGGAGGGAGTTTATTTTAGAGATTACATTTGACTTGTGTGTAAACAAGAAGTGGTCGCTGATGTAAACACATCTCGTTTTGCTTCTTCTTTTTTTTTAATCAGAAACAGTCTTTTTCTATAAATAAATACAATAAGAAAGGGGTCCAACAATGAGCAATCCTTTAGAAAAGTCTTCCCGAATGTGGATTGGAAGGAGCACTAGTAGGTTTTTAAGTTGAAACTAATCCATCATTTTCAAGATCCCGTCTTTGATTGATACAAGTCCTAATTAGTGGGATAAAACTCAGTACGTTTTCTTTTTTAATTCCTATCTTATATACTTTTCCTGTCTGTCATCAAACTATTACATCTTGCGTGTAAAGCAAAATTATTTACATGTTTATCTAACTCTTTTTAATTTGTGCCGGCTTTATGAAGCATTAGCCTGAACTTTTCCAATTATATATAATACTCTTGTGTATGAGTCATAATTATACTCATAATGCTGAGTTGTTTCTTTCTCTGTTAATTCTAGACCAGCAATATATGTATATATATCAAGAATTTGAGTCAGCGTTATTTCGTTTAGTTTATGTGAGAGTCACACGTTGAGTAAGGCTATAGGCTGTTGTATCTGTTCTTGGAAAATTCTGATCACGATATATATAACTGATTAGCTTTTGAGTCGAATTAAATCGAAAATTTATTTTTCTTTAATTACATGGTAACAACTCTAGACTTATCCCAATTATCCAATGTCGGATCCTCACGTCATATATATTATCTAAGCATCATAGTTCAATCCTGGAGGTGCTAGAAGGAGATATTGGAGCGTGTTAGGGTCTCAAGGACATAGATTGTTGCATCTTCATATATTATTTTGTCAATCTTCGCCTCGTGATCCTCATAGCTCATGAGCTATCTTCTTTTTGTTGAATTAGTTCAAAGATCTATGTTTCTATTCAAAATATGATATTATACAAATGGTGTATATCTACTTCTAGTAATGTTTCGTTACGTTGAAGCATGTTATATTAGCTTTTCCTACGTTCTTTTGTGTAGTTTATGTTTTAGATCTTAAGGTTAATATTGTTTGTTTCTTATGCTAATGTAGGAAAGACGTGAGTCCAGTCTCCTTTCCTCTTGATGGAGGTCTACATACATTCCACATACTAATTAAAATAGGTCATTACCCACTCCATTGAAGATTACGTTGAGCTTTTGCATAGGTACAACTGGATTTACTTTAATTATGTACTATGTAACTGTGTCTACCTTCATGTCAGTTTCTCTTGTGCCCTTGACGCTTTGTTTTTTTAAAATATTAAGCCATCACCATTAGGTTGTGAGCCTAAGGTGTGGGGGGTTTGGCTTGACCCCATATTGTGTTAGATTGATAAGATTGGCGATTGATAAGAATAACATACAATGATTAGAGGGGGACATGGTACCTTGCCTCTAGCCTACGAAAAAGATTGATAATCAATATAAGGAATGATTAGCCTATACAGTTCCTTCCGGAATCTAGCAAAGAGAAATTAGCAGACAAATAAATTACATTATTCAAACCTTTTAAAAGTAGGCATTTGCCATTTATCAACAAGCAGAAGCCCCTTACTTCTCTTGGAGGTCCTGATAGTTGAGATATATGCTATTGTTGCCTCCAGATGATGCCTTTTATGCCAGAAAATCAGCCACTTAGCTTCCCTGAAACAGTGTGTGATTATAGCATTTGTTCCTCTGAGCCAGTTTGTAGTATCATCTATGATGTGCTTCAGCTTCAAGTTGTTGGTGTGATTCTTAGTGTGATTATGTTTGATCATATCATGATTACCTTAGAGTCATTGCTGAATCCATTTTATACACACCACTTAATACCATATTGAACAGCTAGAGCTTTAGCATGATTGTTGCTCCTACCACCCACATAAGCAGAGAATGCCATCAGCAGATCTCCATGAGCATTCCTAAGAACACCACCAGTACCAGATTTGTTGTTGTATCTGAAATAGCTATCATCTGTGTTGAGCTTTACTCTGTCTACCTCAGGTTTCCTCCAGCAGACCGCTAATCATTTGATCATAGGTTTGAGCCTCTCTATATGATCACATACATTGTTCCAGGTGCTCTCAATTGACACTTTACTTAAGGCATTCTTGATCATTGTTCTGATGTTCAAATTGCATTTGGTGAGCATGTGTATTGAAAGAATTTATTTTTGCCACCATATCTACAAGCAGTTCAAACCTTTCATATTTCCCAGCATATTACAATGACAATGGGAGCAACCTGAAGAATAAGTTTATGCACCTTTTTCTTTGATTTGGATCCCTACCATCTTTGCAAAACTGCTTTAATAGGAACCATTTGATGTCTAATTCCCAGAGGTCCACCTATCTTGGTCCACAAGTTTTTAGCACCTTCCACAAAGACATGTTAGATGCTTTCAACTTGTGGGACAGTACAACACAAACAATCTATGTCATCCTGGTTAGTGTATTTTGCCCTGAATTCATTGAAAGGTAGTTTGTCAAAAAATACTCTCAAACCGATGAAAGAAAATTTGAAAGGAACATAAATATGCCATACATATATTGTTGAGAGTAAGATTCTTCTGCCTGTAATTCCTCACCACATTCCATGCACTCTTGTTGGTATATAGACCAACAACAACAAGAAATCCCACAACGTGGGGTTTGGGGAGGGTAGAGCGTACGCAGACCTTACCTCTACCTAGGTAGAGCGGTTGTTTCTGAGAGACTCGGCTCAGGACAAGCAAAGCAAAAAACAGTCAAAAAATTAAAGCAAAGCAGTAAGCAGTAAGAAAATGTTGATAGCAAATGCGAATACGCCATGATATCGCATCCTGAAAGAGAAGCAGTAACTAACGCTGATAAATTAGATAAACCAAGTACATTAAAGAACGCATAGCAGAAGAAATATAACTAGAGAAGACTATAAAGCAATACTACGCCTATTCATATGATATGCTAAGCATGCCTACAGTCAGTTTGTAAGTCTAAGCAGAACTACGCTCGACTACCTACTACCCTAATATGTGTCCTCCACAACCACCTATCTAAGGTCATGTCCTCAGTAAGTTGCGCTTGCTCCATAGCCCATCTAATCACCTCTCCCAATATTTCTTTGGCCTACCTATACCCCTCCTGAACCCGTCCATAGCCAACCTCCCACACCTCCGCACTGAGTCATTGTGTCTCTCCTCCGCACATGTCCAAACCATCTCAACCTCGCTTCCCGCATCTTGTCTTCCACCGAGGTCATTCCCACACTACCCCGGATATCATCATTTCTAATCATATCCCTCCTCGTATGCCACATCCTCTGATTTATTCCATACAGCATAGTCATCCAGATCCCCATTTCCAATTTCAATGGAGCTTATATGTAGAGCAATTTGACCTGATACTGTATTGTCAAGCTTCTATAGATTCCAGGTATTGTTATGAATAAAGTCATGCACCTTCAGTTTAGAAACTCTTCTCCCATAAGATTGGGGCATATATGAGCTAAAGGGTCATTTCCTATCCATTGATCCCACCAAAAACTATAACTCCCTCTGTTGACTATCCATGTAATGTATTTCTCCCCTTTATATCTGGATTGTAGCAGATATAAAGTCAGCCTATAGAGAGTTTTTGGACCTAAATTTCCACCATCTATTCAAGGTGAGAGTTTCCACAATGTCCTGCATACTTCTGATTCCAATTCCTGCTTCATCTTTAGGAAAACACAACTTGGTCCATGCACTCCAATGATATTTGTTCTTTCCATCTTTAGATCCCCAGAAAAAATTGCAAATGTGTTTCTCTATGAGCTCAATTGTACCAACATGGGGGTTAATAGCAGAAAGAATGTATATGGGGAGGGATTGAATGACACCTTTATAAGCACATATGTACCACCACAAGATAGCATATTACCTTTCCACCCATTAAGCCTTTAATAATTTTAGAAATCATACCATCAAAGTAGGACAACTTTTTCTTACCAGTATATATAGACATACAAGATACACAAAAGGAAAGTTCTTATCCATAAAACCTGTACAATTTCTAATCCTATTAAATCTGTAAGCACAAGTCTTAGGGCCAGTAAGAAAAAAAACTTTTATATTTATTAACCAGTTGACCTGAAGCATTTTCATACCTCTTAATGCATTTCATAACAAGCTTGATAGATCTAGAGTTACCACTACTGAAGATTACAATGTCATCAGTATATGCAAGATGAGTAATTTGGAGACCATTAGCATGCATAAAAAAAGGAATGAAATTATGGTTCAAAGTAAACTGTTAAGATATCTAGACAGGACTTCAGCAGCAATGATAAAGAGAGATGGTGATAGTGGATCACCCTGTTTTAAATCATGAGAAGAAGTAAAAAAAATCTTGTCTTGACCCATTAACAATAACAGAATACCACATATTAGAAATGTTTCTCCAAATAAGATCAATCCATATTTCATTAAAGCCAAATCTTTCTATAACATTAGTCAAAAAAGTCCAAGAAAGTCTATCATAAGCTTTAGCCATATCAAGTTTTAAAACCACATTACCACCCTTATTATCTTTTTTAATATCATGCATAATTTCTTGAGTCAACATGACATTATTAGTGATGAGCCTACCTCTTAATGCATTTCATAACAAGCTTGATAGATCTAGAGTTACCACTACTGAAGATTACAATGTCATCAGTATATGCAAGATGAGTAATTTGGAGACCATTAGCATGCATAAAAAAAGGAATGAAATTATGGTTCAAAGTAAACTGTTAAGATATCTAGACAGGACTTCAGCAGCAATGATAAAGAGAGATGGTAATAGTGGATCACCCTGTTTTAAATCATGAGAAGAAGTAAAAAAAATCTTGTCTTGACCCATTAACAATAACAGAATACCACATATTAGAAATGTTTCTCCAAATAAGATCAATCCATATTTCATTAAAGCCAAATCTTTCTATAACATTAGTCAAAAAAGTCCAAGAAAGTCTATCATAAGCTTTAGCCATATCAAGTTTTAAAACCACATTACCACCCTTATTATCTTTTTTAATATCATGCATAATTTCTTGAGTCAACATGACATTATTAGTCAACATGACAGCAACAAAATCACTTTGATTTTCAGAGATGAGACTGCTCAAAATAGGATTAAGCCTATTAGTCAAGATTTTGAAAATGATATTATTAGTATAGTTACTCAAACTAATAGGCCTAAGATCTGAAAAGGTACTAGGAGAGTCTACCTTAGGAATAAGTGCCAAGCATGTATGAGTGAAATACTTTGTTAAATTCTTCCCTACAAAGAAATCATTCACAAAAGCAATTATATCAAGTTTGATAATATTCCAGCAGTATTGTAAGAATTTGCCATTGAATCCATCAGGTCCTGCTGAATTATCTGCACTCATGTTGAAAACTGCATGCTTAATTTCCTCCTCCTCAGGAACTTTAGTCGTAGCATCATTTTGTTCATCACTGATGATCCTGGGAATGTAGTCCAACACTCTATTGTTGGATTCCTGATATTTGAGATTGGACTGTCTTTTGAAATGTTTGACAACAGCTTTGTTGATATTGCATTCCTTTCGGATCCACTTGCCTTTACTATTTTGAATTCTGTATATCTGTAATCTACTCCTATTCCTCAGAACACTATGAAAGTATTTAGTATTCTTCTCCCCATTCTTGAACCATTGAGATTGAGTCTTCTGTTTAAGCATACATTCTTGTATATTGAGCCATTTGATGTATTCAGTATGGGCACGTTTGGTACGCTGTGTATTACACAGCGTTTGGTGGGCTTATTTCAACCGGACTGGACTGTACTATTTCTAAAAATAGTACACTCCAACTGCCATTTTTGTAGATGGGTCTCCCCTGGACTGTACTAAAAATAAAAAATAAAAAATACAGTCCATTATATATTAATACTCTAATACCGTCCATTATATATTAATACAGTCCGGTCCATTACAATACAGTGTAGTTCAATATAAAAATATACAGTCCAGTGCGACGTACCAAACGAGCCCTATATCCTTTATTAAGCTCAGACATTGCATTTTCATCATTGTGCTTAATGTTTTGATTTTCAAGCAGCTCCACCTTGGCTTCCCATTCAATAACCTTTTCATTGATACCTCCTATATTGTTTCTGCACCAGTGACTCAGATTATTGCTTAATCTCTTAAGCTTGCTTTGAAGAATCCACATAGGGTTGCCCCTTAATTGACCACTCCATGATCTTTGAACAATATCTAAAAAATCTTCTTGCTCAATCCAGAAACTATGGAAGTATTTGATATATGTCCCTTGATTGTTATAAGTTATAACACTTGAAAAGTAATGGCCTGTGGTCTGAACCTGTTCTGGATAGGTGTCTTACAGAATTATTTTGAAAATTTTGATACCATTCATCATTGATTAGAATTCTATCTAATCCCATCCATATCCTCTTGCTAGGTCTCCAATTATTGCACCAGGTGTATTTTGGACCTGTAAAGCCAATGTCACATAAACCACTAGCTTCCATGCATGATATAAAGTCCATACTTTTTTGAGTTCTGTGAGGTAAGCCTCCTAGTTTTTCTTCTGGATCCATTATCACATTACAGTCTCCCATGACAACATTAATGAAACTATCCCACAGTTTCCTTTTCTCAGGAGTGCACTTTGCATAAACAGCAATGATATATTTACCTTTGTCATTAGCAAAATTCTTGAGTTTGAGAGTAATCTGCTGGTCATTACTCACTAATGTTTCAATGTGGTCACAGTCCTATCAAAAACACCATATTTGGCCATTTGGATTTGCTAGACAGTGATAAAATTTCAAATATCTTTTGTAACCATTGATCTTGCTCTTATCCATGAATGGTTCTGTAATTGCTACAAAAACTAACTTATTGATATTTACAAGTCTCTTAAGTCTTTGAATATATCTTTTTAGTCCTTACCCTCCTGATATTTCAGAAAATTACACTAATCATGGATTGTTGGAGGGACACTTTGTCTCTGAGATTGCTTCTTTCCGGTTTGTGATGCAGTGTGTTTGATATTAGTCTTCCTCACCTTTTCCTGTTCCTACATATTCCTCTTGAATCATTAGAGCTTCTGTCTCTCTTTAGGCTTTGCACAGTCTCCTGACTTTCTTCCTTGTTGTTTCTAAAACCATTAGCGTCAACTGATAATGCACGACTCCATCCATGGCTTCTGTTGTCTTTTCTTCCTCTAGTACTATTTTCATTTTCTTTGTTCTTTCCATGTAGTTGACCCTTATTCTGATGACTCTCCTGATCTTGATCCTTTGTATCTTTCTCCTGTTGCTGAATATTGACAACCTCCTGCAAGTTAACTGTCTCCTGTTGAGCATGATCTTCACAATTGATTTCCACAAAAAGGTCAATTCCTTCAACATTTTTAATAAATGAAGGAAGACTTGGAGATTGTATTTCTCCTTCCTCTATGTCCTCTTCATTGGTATTTGATCCTTCAGTTCTAATAATCTGATCCATGTTTAAGTCATCATCTCCTTTTGCACTGCTAACAAGGGTCATGTCTTCCTGGTTTTGCATTGTTTTATCCTTTTCTTGTTCTTTTACCTCCCCATCAATTTCCTCTGTTTGGGATTCATTTGAGTGAGCTTCTGGATCACTGTAGGGAGGCTTTGGCTATTCCTGCTTACTTTGGTTCTGAGAAATCCTGTTCCTTTTTTTCCTCTTGATAATCTCTTTGGGGGCCACTGTTTCAAACACCATCTTGTCCCTCTTCTTTGGCATTTTTTTGCCACTCTTCTTTTTTGCTTTTCCTCTTGAACCTTTTACTAGTAGTATCTTGAGTAACATGTCCACAGTTAATGATTGATGCATCTTCCTCCTCCTTATCATGTTGTTTCCTATCAGAGACCTCATTCTTCACGGTATTATCAATATTCCCAGTATCAGCCTCCTTCTCATTATGTTTGTTAATATTAGGGCCTTCAGATGATTCCCCTTCTTCTTGAGACTTAGTAACAATCTCCAGAATGTTCTTGTTTCTATCTATAGCTCTACATTCCACCATATAATGTCCTATTTTTCTATAGTTCCAGCAGTATTTGGGCACTCCCCCATACTCAAGTTTTTGGTAGTAACCTCTAAGAGGAGCATCCTCATCCTCCAATCCTATCCAAACTTGATCAGGAATAAATTAACCTCTACCTGAACTTTATCCATACTAGGTCTAGTACGACTCACAGTAGCAGTATCAGGAGCAAGAGGCGTACCTACTGATTTGATGTAGTGACATGTGTGGAGATGGAAAGGTAACTCTGGAAGTAACACCCACGCTAGGGAAGAGGGAAATCTTCTTCAGGTTTAAAATCTGGTGTCCACATCTGTTTGCCTTCAATTTGAATTACTCATATGTACCAAACCGTGTTGTAGTCATCTTCATTATACAGTTCAATGAAGACATTGTAGTTGTCAAAAACTCCAATTTTGGCAGTGCACTTGATTTTCACGATTTCTTTTAACTGCGATCGAATTCGTTCAATTCGGGGCCTAGCTTTGATAAATCGACCAACAATTATGTAGCGGCATGACTCCATAGTAGTCCTCTTTGAAAATCACTTCCATTGTGGGTGGTATGCCTAGGCAGTTACAGATTCTCTAGCGGAGCCATTTGGATTTAGGGTTGATGTGCTAGGAGCCATTTCTAATCGAATAGTACTGTCAAAGAGGACTTGAACCAATACCAGATGTTTAAGGTTCATAAGAATAATGTAAAAGTATTCATGTTTATCAAAAACAATATCTCTATTATTCATGATAAAAATAAGGGTCAACTTGTGGAATTCAAGTGTTTGTTATTGTTGTAATGTTGTTGTTATAACTTGGTTGTAACAAGAATATATATAGGTGGTGAGTTGATATTTTAGATGGTCTGTTCTTTTAATTCTTGCTTCTAGTGGATAGTTTGTTCTATGGCTGTCCATCGGGCCGGGGCTACCCGACCCCGACCTTATCCAGATTGATCATGTACCGAAATCGAATACCGGTATTTGGTATCGGTTTTGGTACGGGATCGGGCATTTTCCCCGACCCAGCCCCGCCCCGACCATGACCTCGACCCTTCCCCAACCGTTGCACAACGGCTATACACTTGTGCAACGGCCAAATCCCCTCTATCCATTAATATTTATTTTTAACCCCTAAGTTATTATATTTACACTTTAACCCAATTTTTTCAATTATAAATACTTAATTTTCTCACAAATCTTCCTACAATCTCTTTAATAATCTCTCAAACTATATCTCATTCTCTCTACATTGTCTACTTAATATTTAATTTTATTTATTCATTTGAGAGTGAAGTTGGTAACTAGCTTGAGGATCATCCATCGGAAAAAAATTCAATTTTCAACCTCTCGATTATACGTCGACGTTACGTCGGCGTTTGGTACATTCGTTCCTTCATTAAATTATTATTGTTTCTTCATTTTATTTAGCGCACTTAATTTCATTATCTTTAATTATTTATTTGCATAATTATAATAGAAGGACTTAAACGTATAATTACGGGTAAGAATACTTCTTCTAGTCATCCTATTTCTTCTATACATGACGATTTTGTTGATACTGAATTATTTCTTGAAGTACCATTAGATTTAGACGAGGAGTTATTTTCTGGAACTCAACAAGACTTTAATTTAGAAGATAATCTAGATGACACACCTACTAATCTAGATGACAAGCCCACTAATGCACCTCAAACTGAATCGCCTCCTATTCCCCCTAGTATGAGACGAGGCTCACCACAACGAAAATTAACATCAAATGTATGGGCTTTATTTTTATTGGGACGTAGACAATCAAGTAGCTAGATGTCAAATTTGTATAAATATTTATAAATTTAAAATGGGAAAAGGTCAGAGCGGAACGGTAGGTTTAACTACGCATTTGAATAGATTTCACAAAGTTAGGTGAGAGGAATATAAGGCTAAAAAGACGGGTGCGTCAATGCCCTCTCAGTCGGGACAAGTTTCATATACTGTCCCGGACCAGGTACATGGTCAAATTGACCCTATGACGGGGGCAATTGTAGGCCCTAAATACAATAAAAATAAAGATAGGGAATCATTATCAAAATTAATTGCAGTGGAAGATTTGCCTTTTTCATTTCCTTCCTCTCCTGGTTTTATTCATTAAATAAAAGAAATGTACAATCCTGCTTATAACGATTTTCCTAGATCAAATGTTAGGAGAGATGTTTTTAAATTTACACACGAATATCAACAATATTTACGTTATTCATTATATCCTTTTCTTGGCAAAGTATATATTACGTCTGATATATGTCGTAGTACTAACGAACATGATTATTTAACGGTAACATGTCATTAGGTAGATTATATTTTTTCAGTTTGCGATTATTATGGCATAATTGATAAAATCATGACTATTACATTAGATAACGCTTCTTCTAATGTTACTGTTGTTAGATTATTAAAAAATGTTTTAACTCCATCATTTTCAGATCATTTTTCTATAAAATGTGCATGTCATATTTATAACTTAGTTGTAAAAGATGGTCTATCACTTTTTGAAAACATTCTTGGAAAAATACAATTTGCTATAAAGTTTATTTTTAAAAGCAACGAATAAAAGAATATAAAAAAACTTATCACGATTGCTAACTACCTTACAGAAAAATATCTGAAGAAGTATGCACTAGATGGAATTCTTTATACAACCAACTACGTGTTGCTTATGAGTATTGAAGTTAACCCAATTTTTTTAACGTCCGTAATCGAAATTCTACTGATATGATTATTGATTCCGATTGGGATACAATTTTAGAACTTATTACATTTTTAGAGAAATTTTATCTAGCTACTAAAGAATTTTTCGGTATTTATTATCCTACTATTTCATCAATGTTATTTTATATAGCTCTAATATTTATATTACTTAGTGAATGTATGAAAACCCAGCTTATAAGGCACATATTAAAAAAATGTTTCTAAAAATAAAAAATATTTTATTCTTATTCCCCCAATTTATATTATTAGTGTTGTATTAAATTCATCTATTAAAATATACGGTTGTAAAGCACTTATTGAAACGATTTATGATTGCATAGATAAACTTTCATCTCCATCTCCCAAAAATCCAAATGACTCACCACCTATTGAAAAAACTAGAGAAGAAGTGTCTTCTACCATACGTGATGAATGTAAAAAAGGTATATACGCATTACCAACAAGAAAGTGTTAGCAACCAACCGGCTTCCATGTCATCTTCTTCTTCTTCAACACAACCTAAAAAATGACATGATGCGGCTAGTATTGAAAGGCTCAGACATAGAATGTTTAGTGGTAACATTTCTAACCAAGTTAGCGAGTTTGATGTTTTTGTTTTGCAGGGTGTTGTACCGTACGAAGCAATTGAAAATGAAGAGGGACACAAAGACTTGCTAAAATATTGGAGGAAGAATGAGAAGACATTTCCAACACTATCTAAGATGGCCCGAGATGTGTTGAACATTCAAGCGTCATCAACATCGTCTGAAAGCGCTTTTTCGGCCAGCAAATATCAAATAGGAGAACACAGACATTCATTGGCGGGACACTCATTATAGATTGCAGTTCTATTCAGATATTGGATTCATGCGGAGCGTAGAAGGTGCGGCCAACTGGAGATCAATGAAGAAGAAGACTACAACTACAACTACAACAAAATCTTATCCGACAGAGGTGGAAGTGACGTCGGCCAATTTGACCAACAAATACCAATTTCAACAGAAGAACCACAAGAAATTATAAAAAAACTAGAAAACGTATTCTTAACATGTAATTTTTTTAATGTAATTTTACTATGTTATTTATTTGCAACTTTCAATATCACGAAGTTGCAATTTTGAAATTATATTACAAAAAAAAAATCATACTTCTATTAAATAATATAAGAGGCACAAAAACAACATTGGAATGGTTTTATTAAACTATCTTGTTGTGTGTGTTATTTTTTTAATTTAAGGGTAAAAAATGACCCCACCCCACCCCACCCTGACACCTCGGGATCGGGACGGCGACAGACCCCGCCGGTCCCGACCCCGCCATCCCTGCCAAACCCCAACCCTGCCCTACCCCCAATCCCGTCAGACCTTGACCCCGCCAGCCCCGACCCGACCCCGCCCCGTTGGCCACCTTTAGTTTGTTCTCATTAAACTGTTTGGGATATGCATCCATGGATAATTCCCTAACAAAATTTCGCGTACACAAGTATTTAAATCAAATTGTATCAATTTACTATAATTATAAAGTGAATTAATGAGATTAGAATTTATTAGTAAATCATATAATTAAAGATTATTCAATAAATTAGAAAACGATTTCAAACTAATATTTTATGAAGGGTATACAAAATTAAGAAAATGATATGGAATAAAGGAAGATTTGAGATTTAAAAATGAACTTATGACGAATTCATTCAAACCATCAATCATGTATGCACAAAGATTACTATGGTGTGATGGCAAATCAATGTAGAAGGACGATTGTTGGGAGATTTCTGAAAGCTCGCCCCGAAATTGACAATCTTAGGTCAAAATTTTCTGAAACATTTCCACTCAAAGGGACGGTCACAATTGGGGTTTATGATAATTTTAATGTATTTTTTAGCATTACGAATGATGAGGACTACAATTTCATTCTATACAAGAGGGTAATTGAAATAGATGGGCATTCTATACAATTTCATTATATACGACCTTATGATGTCACGTACTCTTTAGAGGCTTGTAGATAATTGTCATGTGTATAGTAATCATGTATGGCCTTGTCGGCCTTGATATGTGTGTCCCATCAGGATATTTGATAATGGTCCTTATGACCATAATTGATTATGATTAGATGTTAATTATATGACTAGTGGTACTTGGCAAGTAAGGTTTGGGTGCCCATCATAGCCCTCCGGTTTGGCTCGTAAAAACTTGGTATCAGAACAGGTGTGTCCTAGGGAATCTACAAGTAATGTCTAATAGAGTCTTGTTTATGGTTGTGTTGCGCGTCACACTTATAAACATGAGGTTGCAAGGCATTTAGGGATGGTTTCCATTCTTTCATATCCTAGATCGTGCAGTAGAGCTGAGTCTTAGGAATTCGAGTTTAACTCGTACCTAATATTGTTTCAGTAATGTGGGTTACCAAAAAGACTTCGGTCAGTTCATATTCATAGCTAGTAAATGAGTGACTTTTACCAGACGATTAGTACGTCATAAGGACAGTATTATGTTAAAAATTTGAGACTGTGAGGAATTGTCTCACTCATATACGGAAGAGATAATGCAAACATAGAAAGCAAAATGTTTGTTTTCGGATATATAAAAAAAGAATAAAGTAAAGAAAGTACAAAGCACCTTAATGCAGAGGATTGTAGGATTTTCTCTGTAAACATTATCGTGTTTATGATTAAAGCAATCCCTTCTTCTAGTAGGGCTATGATAGTAGGGAGATTAAACTTGAATGGAGTGTAAATGTGAGTAGTATGCTATTTGTTGAGACAGATCCGTCAGAGGATATGTGTAAGTTGCTTTCCCAGACACGACTTTATCCTAGAGCATTTGATGGAGATAGGCCCATGAGCGGTCGGGGAGCTCATAACCCAGAGAATTTATTAGTCAGGGATCGCCGATATTTAAAAGGGTCAAAGATGCCAATTTCTCAGTGTCAGAATTGTAAAGGTTGAGTGAGACCGCCCTGACCATCTTGTAGTCAGTGTGGTCGAGCGCATGCCAAATTGTATCGCAAAGGTACATGGGGTTGGTGGCATCCATGGCCATAACGTTTCGAAATATCCTACGTTGATGCGCAAATGCAAGGATAAGATGATTATGAGTTGTACAGGTGAAAAAACATAAGACATCATTGGAAGGTCTAGTAGGTTATGAAAAGCTACACGTTTTACAGTGACTTTTGATGATTAGAGTGAGGGAATATGTTATGTACGTGCAACTTGAATTGTAATGTCTTACCCAGAATAGTGATCCCAAGTCATATTTATAATGATCGAGTTATCCACGGTGGTGGAAAGAGAAATGAAGTCTCTCGTCCGTACGTAGAGGGTCATACCGCGTAGTATTGAGAATTAAATGTATCAGTGATAGTAAGCTAAGACATGTTATAGGTATTGTACTGGTAAGGTCTTCAGTTTCATTGTGCAGCATGTTACAATTCTAAATAACCTCTGGTAGCAATAGGGGCAATTAAGAACGAGAACTATGAAACAGTCGAATAATGATTGTAAGATGTATGAAAACAGTTAATAAGTATGAATGGAATGGTATGATCAAGTATCAAGGCAGAAATATTTTTCATTTAATAACGAGTAGAATGAAGAATTGCGACAAGAAGGATAAAGGTGATGAAATGCAGGTTTCACAAAGGTATGATAACTTTATAACAACGTAAGGATCAATGAGAGAGGAAGGACAGTAAGAACTCTTCGATCAAAAGTGACGAACCTCTGATGTTTAGGAAGATAGTACGAGAAATACTTTGAGATAAGAGACCCCAAGGCAATTTGAAATGGAAATATAAAGGTACGACGAATGAGCACTCGGTCGATTGGAGATCTAATAATGATAAGACAAGAAGCTTGACAAGTCATTGTCGCGGCCGTTTTTTACCGTGGGGTCTGAACGAAACTGCAACATTGCTCTTTTGGCGCGGTTCCCTGGATTGATGAAAATGTTAATGTTTTGAGGATTCACCACCTAATTAGTTAAGTGAATTAGGACACTTGAACTATTGCAATAAAAATACTGCAATTGATCTCCATTTAATGGTTTGTGAAATTAATGAGATTCTGGATCAGAGTTCTTTATTATCCTAAAGGGAAGGAGTTAGACATTTTTTAAGATACGCTAACTTGCGGCTATCCGATCAAACATAGGTTAATTATCTACCACGCTTTAGAAATATATGTACTTAAAAAATATATACTTTAAAGAAAAAGAATGTTTGAAAATATTGAGACGGACCTAAAAAATAATAAACTAGCGGTTTCTGATTTTTTTTATCTATCTTTTTTAATTATTAATTCTAAATCTACTTACTCTAAACATTTTCAATAATTTACATTTTACAATAAAAATGCAATACAGAATAAAATAAAATAAAACTAAAATTAAATACAACGACATAAAATAAAACTCTGAAGGGGTATCTTTTGCCTTCTTTAGCCCTTGTTTTAGGCATTTTTGCACAAGATGTATCTCCGGGTACCTTCATAAACACTTAGTAAAAGTGTTAGTAAGAGAATACATAATTTTTAAACAATGACAAGAATTAATAAGAAAACAAAAAATAAAATCCATCTTTTGTACAGGGGAGGCCTTGGAAATCAGACAGAGATTCCTTCATCGGCCATTGTAGTATCTGTTCAAAATTAGTGTACCAACTGTGTAATATTTGTTCCAAATCAGTTAATATCAACGGTGGGGCATCTGTTCAACCAGTTTAATATAAATAAAGGGCAAAATTGTCAAACCAGTCCGAAAAATAGCAAGATAGTAGAAGCGGTAATAACTACACAGCAAACACAGTGGACCGTGAAACAATGGAAACATCGAAAGCAGCAAATCAAAAAACAACAACAACAATAGCGTACTGATTTCTGGAAAAAAAAAAGTGAAATAGAAGGGCGACGGCGATGCGAGACAGTGGTGGTTTGATGGTATTGACTGTCAAACTTCGACGTCGTGAGTTCACCGGAGGTGATATTGGGATGGTGGTGCGTGAGTTTCGAGGGTGTGGTTGTCGGCGATGGAGTTGGGGGACAGTGGTGTTGATGAGGTTTGGACGGCGGAACAGTGGTGTTGGTGGTGGGGTTTGGTTTAGAGGTTCACTGTTCGTGAGGCTCGTGGTGAGGGTGAGGTTCGAAGGTTCATTGTTCATCGGAGAAAATGGCGGCGACGGGAGGAGTGTCAAATGGAGAAGAGAGGATGATAAAGTGAGAGAGATGTGGAAAAATAGGGATGTGCGGCTGATGAAGTTCAAATAAAGGGAGGGGTAAGTTTTTATTTATAGGGGAGGATTAGGTTTAGGTTTTAGGTGGAAAATGAAAAGTGGGGTTTGATTTGTAGGGGGAGAATAAAGTGGTGTTTGGTTTTGGGGGAAATAAAAATAGTATTTAATTGGACTGATCCGCATTGGGCCTCGGATTGGACTGGTTTAATGAAATTGGTTGGACTAAAAATACAAAAGGGTTTATCATTAAAAAAAATTATTTAAAGAGATGTAAAATTATTAAAATAAAATGAAAGTGTAATAATAAAATAATATTAAAAAAGACCTAATGCTTAATTTAAAACATGAAAGATGCGATGCCATTTTGTGAAAAATAAAACATAGAATATTAGGTAAAAAATATGATTATTATAAGAAAAATGTAAAAAATTATGATAAAAATGCGCTGTCCAAAAATACGTAAAATTGAAACAAATGACCAAAAGATGGGTCAAAATTGGGTGTCAACAGTTTATCCCTCTTTGCCTGAAGACGATGAAAGAGTTTTTAGAAAAAGACGTTGACTTGTAGCCAATTTTGTCTCCATCGTCAGAATTAGAACAGAAATCAGGAAATGCATAGGCAAAAGAAATTTTAAAAAGAAATGAAAACAAAGCAGTTGCAGATTCAAAAAATTTGTCCCAGTGTCGAATTATGATGACATTGCTTGCTACGATGCTGAAAAATTAAAGACGGGCAGACGACGATTAAAAATTGTCCCAGTGTCGATTTATGATGACTGAGTTGGTACGATGCTAGAAAATTAAAAATAATGCCGACGCAGATTTAAAATTTTGTCTCAGTGTCGAATCTTGATAACACTGGGTTACAACTTACAAGTGTGATGGGATGCTGAAAGAGATAGAGTGTTCGTTGTTTCTGGACGCAGTGTAGATGTTCGTCGTTTCTGGACGAAGATGGCGTTATTTTTGGACGAAGATGCAGACTTTCGTCGTTTCTGGACGAAGATAAATGAAGTCGTTGCATAGGCTTAATGCAGATGTCGTCATTGAATAGACGTTGTGCAGATGTCGTTGTTGCATAAACGAACATGATGAAGTAGTTGCATAGGCTTAATGAAAATGACGTCGTTGCATAGACGTGATGCAGATATTCGTCGTTGCATAGATGAAACATAGATGAAGTCATTGCATATGCTTAAATGAAATGGAATCGTTGCATAGACGCGATGCAGATGTTCGTCGTTGCATAGACGAAACATAGATGAAGTTGTTGCATAGGATTAAATGAAATTGTGTCGTTGCATAGACGCGATGCAGATGTTCATCGTTGCATAGACAAAACATAGATGAAGTTGTTTCATAGGCTTAAATGAATTGACGTCGTTGCATAGACGCGATACAGATATTCGTCGATGCATAGACGAAACATAGATGAAGTCGTTCTATATGCTTAAATGAAATTACGTCGTTGCATAGACGCGATGCAGATGTTCGTCTTTGCATAGACGAAATATAATGAAGTTGTTGCATAGGCTTAAATGAAATGACGTCGTTGCATAGACGCGATGCAGATATTCATCGTTGCATAGACGATAACATAGATGAAGCTGTTGCATATGCTTAATGAAAATGGCGTCGGAACCCGTATGAAGGGGGGACGACCCGCCGAATTCACATCAGAAATAGCTTGCATAGACGCGTTGCAAATGTTCGTCGTTGCATAGACAAAACATAGATGAAGCCATTGTATAGGCTTAATGAAAATGGCATCGTTGCATAGACGCGATGCAGATGTTCGTCGTTGCATAGACGAAACATAGATGAAGCCGTTGCATAGGTTTAATAAATATGGCGTCATTGTATAGACACAATGCAGATACTAGTCATTACATAAATGAAACATAGATGAAGTTGTTGCATTGACTTAAACGAAATGACGTTGTTGCATAGACGCGATGCAGATGTTCGTCATTGCATAGACGAAACATAGATGAAGTCGTTGCATAGGCTTAATGAAAATGGCGTCGTTGCATAGACGTGATGCAGATGTTCGTCGTTGCATAGACGAAACGTAGATGAAGTTGTTGCATAGGCTTAATGAAAATGGCGTCGTTGCATAGACGCAATGCAGATGTTTATCATTGCATAGAAGAAATATACATGAAGTCGGTGCATAAACTTAATGAAAATGACATTGTTGCATAGACGTTGTGCAGATGTCGTCGTTGCATATACGAACATGATGAAGCCGTTGCATAGGCTTAATGAAAATGACATCGTTGCATAGACGTTATACAGATGTTGTCGTTGCATAGACGAACATGATGAAGTCGTTGCATAGGCTTAATGAAAATGACGTCGTTGCATAGACGTGATGATGTCATCATTGTGTTGACGATGCTGATGGAGGCGTCGTTGCATGGACGCATTGCTAATGATGTCTCTGCATGGATATAATGCTGATGTGACGTTGTTGTATGGACATTGTGCGTTTGCAACCCGCAAGGATTGAAATGATGTTGAAGTTCTTGCAAACTCAATCTGGATGAAGAGTTAATGCATGGATATAGGTAATGTAAAAATGAATAGATGAGGATTAGAATATGACCCTGTGAGTCAAAATACCGTCCTTGTACGGACATAATGCAGTTGGTACCCTGTAGGTCAAGATGGTGCTTTTGTACAGATACCAAACCTGAATGTGATCCTCGCGGGCTGAACTGTGATGCGGACGTTTCTTGCGAAACTAGGCATACATGTTGCGGCTTCCTGCCTTTGTCAACCTGAAAACTCAAAGAAATTTGTGAGTTTGGGCGGATGGGCGGTTGATTCCCGTCGACTTTGTAGCTTTGGCTCTTGACGCTTGCACGCTCAGACTGGTTTAGACCGAAGGCTCAATTGGTCGACTTTTTTCCCTGTTTATTGTCGTCTTCTCGCAGTGAATCCTTAAAATGCCCCAATTTCTGGTAAATGAGGATGTTGACCTTTCAACTGGCAAGGTTGAGTCCTGCGTAGGTAGCTTGCCTGCTCTATCAAATTGATCAGTTGAGTTTATCTTGTTATGTGCAGAACAAAGGGAGAAAGATTTCTAAAGGGTGTGACCGAAGCCGATGTGGCTGCCTACGTATCCCGCCGAGGGAATCAGGTCAAGACGTAGTTCGTGATGTAAAAAATAATATTGTAATTTTCAAAAGCTGGACTGAAGCCAATGTGGCCGCCTACGTATCCCACCGAGGGAATTAGGTCATAACGTAGTTCGTGTTATGCAAAAGAGGATTGTACAGTTTTAAAAAATGAGACCGAAGCCAATGTGGCCGCCTACGTATCCCACAGAGGGAATCAGGTCAAGACGTAGTTCGTGACAAGCAAAAGAATATAAGGATTTTAATATATATATATATATATATATATATATATATATTTCGTTGTTTTTTTCTAAAAATGAAAAGACAACATCACGTTCTGACTTCAGTTGGTACCAACAATAAGTATTGTGCATAAGGATTCCCGTTTATTGTTTTCAGTCTAACCGAGATCGACTCCGGTGTAATTTTATAGTTTCAGATGGTACCTCAAACATACCTGAGTGTCGACACTTGCTTCAAGCAAAGATTTCGAACTATACGCATCCTCATGTTTCAAATGCCTCACTGAAAGAAAGTCTCATCCTCACATATATTCGAGCATTTTAAACTTTGGGGCATTTAGAGAAGTACACTCACACTCAGAAGGATGTTCAATGCATGCAATTATGATACCATAGGCTTGACCGACATGTAAGTATCCACTAATGTGAGAACCCTCAGTATAAGATCATGTAGGGCTTGTCATGGGTTTGTAATGTAGGTTTGGGGAATAGGACGGATATCATTTGGGTAAGGAGTGACTAATCCTTCATCGAGCGTCTATGTCTGTGCTAGGTATTTGTGTGTCATGATGCTGATCTGCTTCTTTTCATCCATTTTCTTTTGGATTGTGCCCTGATGTTGATCTACTTCTTTTTGTCATTTTATTTTGGACTGACTTCTTTTGAATTTTCGTTCGGAGCTTTTTTTTTCCCCCTTTTTTCAAAGTCCTTTTTTTTTTTTGATATTGTTGGGGCTTTTGATTTCTTCTATGTGTGAAGTCGTCCCTTTTTTTTTGGACTTTGCAACTTTATCTTTGGGAACTTCAACTCGGATCTTTATCAGCAATTTGCACATTTCCAAGGCGCTCAAGGAGGTCGGGCCAAGAGAGGGATAGTGCATGTATGCACTCAAAAAGGGTATATGTTTAATATGTGGTTGTCAAAAGAATAGGCTTTAGGCTCAAAGGGGGAGTACTACGAATAATGTTATTTGGTAGGCTGAAAAGGCTCAAACAGATCAAAGAAAGCCTACAATCATTTCATATACCGAGTGTTACTCAGGATTTCGCCTCAATCAACATTCAAGCCAAGTTCTAGATCACAATGCAATTGAACTTAATCTAGAACTCACCACACAATGCACATGAAACGATGACGTTGGTTTCGTTCTTACTTAGAAGCATGCAAGACAATGTCATTACATATATGAATGAGAGGTACCAAAAGAATCTATGGTTTACACGAACTCATACTGATTATTACTCGTTCTTTCCTATGCACACTCCTAATTGTGTTGGTATCAACCAAATCAAACAATGATACTTAAAAGGGCTTTCTTTTTGTATTTTTTTTTGAATATTTTGTGTTTTTTGAATAAAATATTTTTATATTTTTTGAATAAATGGTACCGAACCCGAGTAGGGCTGCCTACGTATCTCATCTTTGACGAGAATCATGTGTGCGTAGTTCGTTCAGATATGTTATAAAATGTATGCTTAAAAAGATTTCATATATGATAGGATGATAAGAGTAAAAAGTTGTGCAAAATAAATGATTGTCCACTATAAAATGAATGCAAAGTAAAATTATTGTCCATGGTATGATGAATGTAATGAAAAAATGAATGTCCGTGATAGAATGAATGTAATGAAAAAAATGAATGTATGTGATAGGATGAATTAATGCATGGGTGAACCGAATATGTCCTCCCTTTTTTTATTATCATTTTTTTATGTGGTGCCGAACCCAAGATGGGTTGCATACGTATCACACCGTGTGGTGAGAATCAAACACGCGTAGTTCGGGAAGATATGTTATCCAATGTATGGTATGAATGTATTACGTAATTAAAGCTAAGCAATCAATTGAATTTGCAAATATGTATAAAAATACAAAGGTATAGAAAAAACTCAAAGTGATGTCTCGTTGAATCTGGTATTGGCTAACTTCTTTCAGTCGAAACATCTCTCGGTCATTTTTGTGATTTTTTTTACGACCGCCCTCGACTGTTTACGAGAATGGTCTGCCTGCAAAAAATATGAGAAATGAGTGAGAGTAGAAAAGTCACAAAAATAATAACAATATAGGGGTGTGACAATATAGTCAAAGACTCCCCTGATTGATTGCTCGGACTGAAGGCTGACTGACTCATTTCAGTCAAAAATAACTCTTGGTCATCTTTGTGACGCTTTTGTTTTGTTCTTTCCTGGAGTATCTCCGGGGATAATGTTTTAGAACGACCGTCCCCAACTGTTTGTGAGGACGGTCTTCCTGCAAAAGATATGAGAAATGGGTGAGAGTAGAAAAGTCACAAAAATTATAAAATGTAGGAGTATGACAGAATAGTCAAAAACTCCCATGATTGATTCAACCGGACTGGAGGATGATGCTTCACAAGGTCCGAATCGTGCTGCTTAAGAGCGATTTACCCTTTACTGGTAACACATCTCATGTCCCATGGACCAAAATATGGCATTGCCCCAGTAGAAGTTATGATTGCAGTATGACAATAAAAAGTGCAAAGTGCAAATGCTCGTGCCCGGAGTTACAAGCACATGGGATGATATTGTCACGACCCGACCCCGGGCCCGTGACTGGTGTCTTACCCGGGCACCCAAGTAGACATACATCAGAGTAATCAGCGGAATATAAAAACAAGACATGAAACAATATGAAGTGAGAAAACGCTTTATCGAGAAAAGGCATGCATGGCATACATATATATACACTTGAACGATTACATCCCTTTTACAAATCCCGCTTACAAAGATTTCTGGACCTAAGATTTTTACAACAACTATGACGGACAGGGGCCCGCCATACCCTGAATGTACAAGAACTTACAAACTCGGGAAAACATACCAAAAGATAAGCCTCGAGAAAGCGGAGCTTCCTAATCTGTTCGTGATCCATGAGCGAGGATCAACAACCGGGTGTACCTCACTGCGGCGTGAACGTAGCCCCGAAGGAGGTCGATAACAGGTACCAAGTATGTGAAACTGAAAATACTGTAAACGAAATCATAACAGTCTAAAATAAAACAGGAGACATGTATGATAACAAAACTACAGTTCACAACATAAAAGCAGTCAAGTCAGGGACTCACGCCCTCAAAGTCATCCCTCATTCCCGTGGAACTCCTTCCTCACTGCCGGCAGTCTATGTATAAATCGTATGAAATACATTCCCGGCCCATCTCATGGAATCGGTATAGAATCGTGTGGAATACATTCCCGGTTCATCCCATGAACTCGGTATCGTGTGAAATACATTCCCGGTTCATCCCATGAACGCGGTGTCGTGTGAAATACATTCCCGGTTCATCCCATGAACGCGGTGTCGAGTGAAATACATTCCCGGTTCATCCCATGAACGCGGTGTCGAGTGAAATACATTCTCGGTTCATCCCATGAACGCGGTGTCGAGTGGAATACATTCCCGGTTCATCCCATGAACGCGGTGTCGAGTGGAATACATTCCCGGTCCATCCCATGGACGCGGTGTCGAGTGAAATACATTCCCGATCCATCCCATGGACGCAGTATAGAATCGACCATAACATTTAAACGCTCTTTTAAGACAGATTAAGATAATACCATGCTTTCCTTTTAAATCAACTAAGGCAATATTATGCCCTCCTTTTTAAACCAAAACACTTTCCTTTTTAAAGTCAAGTAACAACATTCTTTTCCAAAAGTTCAAGTTGCCTAATTTCAAATACTCAAGTCTTTTAGTTTTGAAAGATTTCATAGTTCATAGTCTTAATCAAATAACGTAATCTTTTTAAAACAATTGAATAACGTATGCCTTATGTGTGAGTAGGTTATTCTTGTTTATAACAATCTTATTAAAGCAGCCATGATCTAGGAAATGTAATACAATTTTGTCTTATCTTAGCTTCTATGCAGATGGAGGTTTCTACTGGTTTTAATATAAATTAATTATTGTCAATACATTTTCCTTTATTAACGCTGCAGTGGTTCGTTCGATACTTATTCTCGTTTCCGAAATCAGTAAAACATTATTCTTTAAAAACCAAGTACTCATTACTCACGAATGAGGTTTCACACTTTTTAACAAAATTCATATCAATTCAATTAAGTCAAGTCTCTTATCTTTTAAGATCAAGTCTCTTAACTTCTAAAATCAATAAACCCTTCTTTTTATCTCTCTTAAGTCGTTATACCTAACTCCCCATAAAGCTAGTATAACTCTTAAGCTTTCAAAACCAAGTATTACTCTTCTTTCAAAAACGATTCTTAATTCCTTTGAAATACTTCAAGATTCTTATTATTTAAAACTCAAGTCAAAAGACATCGAAGTAAAACCACGTTCAGTTAACACACGTACGTCTACCGTACTATATATATATTCTTTTAAAATATCATGCTCAAGAGGATAGGAAGAATCACATACCTCGCGACGATTATCGACAATTAGCAAAACGCTCCAAAGTATTCTAACCTTGCTCGCCTTTTCCACCCTTTGAGTAGACCACGCTACTCGAAGAACTTCAACCTATAACGGTCATATAAGTCTATCAACGTCTAGACTACTCTGTAGAATAATTCTAGATACAATATTTCTTATTCTACGGAAAATCGGGCAGCACTTCCCTACCCGTCAAAATACACAAGTCTACTGTAAATACAGTCCTATGTAAGTACAGTTCAATTCTCTTCTTATATACCTTCCTTGTATATAACTTATACTCAATTCTACACTTCTACAATATGTAATCTCCAATTACAATAGAAGGACAAGATTATTTACCTCGATAAGCCCAAAATTATCCAAGATAAATGTCGATCCTGAGCAAGGTTTAGCTCCTATTCTGTACGCTCCAATTCGCTCCAAGAAACCCTTAGAAGTTCTACACAACTTCTACTTAATACTTCAACCAACTATGAAGATTTTCCCCAGGGTTTCGTTTTGTGACTAATGGATATAAAGTAGTATTTCTGGGCTTTTAGTATAGAGGTGACTTTGGAATACTACAATGTATTTGGG
Source organism: Przewalskia tangutica (assembly GCA_029844215.1). NCBI lineage: Eukaryota > Viridiplantae > Streptophyta > Magnoliopsida > Solanales > Solanaceae > Przewalskia > Przewalskia tangutica. Next base: position 48,152,375 of record CM056723.1, read on the forward strand.
CCAAGGTATTTTGGAATTGTAACAATACTTGGAGAATACTTTTCTACCAAGGGGGGGGGGTATTTCACGAGAACTATCAAGAGGGGTACTTGGTAGGGCCTTCTCGAGGAGGAGGCTTGGACGAAAACTACAACTAAGAGGAGGATTTTAAGACTTGGAAAATGTTTTGTGGATGAAGAAGTCTTCAACTAAGGGGGGGTATTTATAGGGCCTTCAATGGCCAAGATTAAGGCAAGTGGAGGGCAAGTGGAGGGTGGGGATTTGGGCAAGTGTACCTTATCCATCTACTACACAAATATCCTACCTAACCTTGACCAAAGTTTTAACACCAAAAATGTGCCAACAAAAGCCCACAACGCCGTCCACTTTGAGGGTGACACATGTCGCCCTCCCGTTGGTCCAAAATATTTTATCTCTCGGAAAAATCCGCAAAAATAATAAATGTCGCAACCGTAATTTTCCCTTCGCAAGGTTCGGAAAACTTTTTGTCGGAAAACAATTCTTTTCGTTAGTTGTGCACAAATTTTCGTCCCTTATGCCTACTTAAGGCTTAAACTTTTGTACGTACGCCCTCACGTACATACTCTGTAAATACGGGGTATAACATTCTCCCCTCCTTAGAAACATTCGTCCCGAATGTTCCTTCTCAAGACGGATAACGATAAAGTTCATCTTAACTTAAACAAGTTGCCAATGCCACACATGGCCACAAAATAACATACGCGCAAATACTGAAATGGTAGTTATAATGATACTCACTCAACAAGAGGCACATAATCCTCGCTGCTACCCCGGAAATTAAAACACCGGCCCGAGGGTGAATGCAATACTGAGACTCACCTGAGTTCCTAACCCCCGCCTGGTAAAACCTCCAGAAAAAGAAATAGCCGTAAACTGGGCTCCACTGCCCGTCATAAAGTAAAAGTAGGAACCCCGTGCAGCCTTACAACCTTCCTGATATACAACATCTCGCATAACCCTCCGCCGAGTAAATACCCGATCTGGCGAAAGACAAGATGGGCTGACCTCATCGGCCCGACTACTGGTCGAACGCATCCACGAACTCGTACAACGGTCATCTAAACTTGGGCCTGGCGCCCTCATGATCCTACTACCTGGCGGGACCACCACGAACTGACCCCACCACTTTACAGGCCGCGGGTTGACCCGCGATCGGTCCTCAACCCGACCCGCTATCGCGCCAAACTCTTGTTCCCCCGATCCGGAACAATCTCACTAATCAAGTCACGAAAACCTAGTGGTCTTCTTAGCTCAACTACCCTCTTTTATTTCATACCACTCAGGGACTTATCACACAAATAAATCCCACGTATACTATGCACCCCGATAAAGGTCAAACATAAAAATAAATCTTATACTCCAGATGGCCTCGCATCTAAGGTCTCTACGTATAATATTCTAAGGCTCACAATTTACCTGTCCCCCAATCTTACCCTTCTAACTACCCATGTTTTCTAAACACAATTTAACATAATGCTATCTGAACATAATACTTAGCACTTCATTATAACATCAACGCATACTAGTCTCTAGAGGGGTAAGAATATACCTGTATCATCTGCTTCATTTTTCCTTAGTCGCTTTAATCCTAATCACACTGCCACGCGCATAGCATAAGGCGATGAACCCGCCATCGACCCGTGGTGCGTCATTCCGCCTGCACCCTCCATGAGCACGATCTCGTCACATGGCTCGACGGCGCAGTGAAACAAGCGCGATAAAAGACAACATTCCCGGGATGATGCACGCCACATCGCAAGCACCGAGGGGACATGAATCCTGCGGCTAGAACCCATGTATATCAGAAACGAAGCCCCGAGCTCGACCAGCTCGAATACCGAACGCCCCGAAGATTGTGGAGGACCACTCGCCTGGCGCTGCTTCGAGGCGGTCCGCCGAAAGTTACCAAAGGACCTGCTCGCAGCCTCTTCTCGCGATCTCGGTCATTCCGTCGACCTCTCCGCTCCTCATACCCAAGTGCATAAGCCTGCATGCGGGCAATGTCCATGCCCGACTGAAGAGCTACACCCGAACAAGCCTCTGCCAAGTAGTCATCGAGTCCGGTGACGTAGCGGTGTACTCTGTCCTCCATATCAGCTACTAACGCGGGGACATACCGAGCCAACGAGTCGAACTCCACGTTGTACTCCCGAACCGTACGCCCGGTCTGCCTCAACCGTAATTTTCCCTTCGCAAGGTTCGAAAAACTTTTTGTCGGAAAACAATTCTTTTCATTAGTTGTGCACAAATTTTCGTCCCTTATGCCTACTTAAGGCTTAAACTTTTGTACGTACGCCCTCACGTACATACTCTGAAAATACGGGGTATAACAGATATTTACAGAGTTAAAAGGGTAATTTATTGCTTTAAATAATATGTACAGAGTTGTTAGCGACAAACACCAGTAAAACCAAAAGGCATACAAATCAAGTGCTCCCTAATATACATAGGACCTCTCTGGTGCCAGAGGTGGGCCTAAATGCCGAGATTGTGATAGATTGATCCCAGTTGTTAAATATTAATGCTTTTGTTGAAAATGATTAATGTACATTATCCAATTTTGGCATGTCATGATTAGGCTTGAATCCATCTATCATTATCACACTACACATATATGTGATTGGTCGTTGGGTTATGTGACCCGTCGACAATTTGATAGAATTCCTGATTTGTGGAGACGATACCAAGGATCGACTCACCTAGGGTAAATACATGCATGAATTAATATAAAGGTGGTATAGCTCTATCCTAAATTTTCTATGATTTGGCTTACTAGACACAAGGTTCCTGAGCGGACTACTCGAGTGAGAAGGCTACGCGGTCGTCCAGACGAACCGGACAACTCCGCGCCTTTGCCAACTCTCCTAAAATTGGGTAATTGAAAGAAATTTGCGGGTGCGCAAAACACACCTCGTGTGTAATGTGTGATAGTGTCAATTTTCCGGAAGGGATGAAGTATGAGCGGAATGCCTATTTAAGGAAAGCAGTAAAGAAAGTAGCAATTAAAGCAGTAAATTACAAAATTAAAAGCAAACAATTTAAAGCATTTACAATAAAAAATAAAAGCAAAATAAAACACAATATTAATTAACCTGAATTTGCTATGGTTAAGAACCTGATATCCCCAGTGGAGTCGTCATGTTGTCGCGCCCGTTTTTACCTCGGGGTCTAAACGAAACTGCAACGTTGCTTTTTTGGCACAGTTCTCTGGATTGAATAAAATGCTAATGTTTTGAGGAGTCGTCACATAATTAGTTAAGTGAATTAGGACACTTGAACTATTGCAATAAAAATAATGCAATTGATCTTCATTTAATGGTTTGCGAAATTAATGAGATTCTGAATCAGGGTTCCTTATTATCCTAAAGGGGAGGAGTTAGACATCCTTTAAGATCCGATAACTTGCGGCTATCCTATCAAACATAGGTTAATTATCTATCAAGCTTTAGAAATATATGTACTTAAAAATATATACTTTAAAGAAAAAGAATGTTTGAAAATATTGAGACAGACGTAAAAAATAAATAAACTAGCGGTTTCTGATTTTTTTTATCTATCTTTTTTCATTATTAATTCTAAATCTACTTATTCTAAACATTTTCAATAATTTACATTTTACAATAAAAATGCAATACATAATAAAATAAAACTAAAATTAAATACAATGATATAAAATAAAACTCTGGAGGGGCATCTTTTGCCTTCTTTAGCCCCTTTTTAGGCATTTTTGTACAAGATGTATCTCCGGGTACCTTTATAAACACTTAGTAAAAGTGTTAGTAAGAGAATAAATAATTTTCAAACAATGACAAGAATTAATAAGTAAACAAAAAATAAAACCCGTCTTTTGTACAGGGGAGGTCTTGGAAATCAGACAGAGATTCCTTCATCGGCCATTGTAGTATCTGTTCAAAATCAGTGTACCAACCGTGTAGTATTGTTCCAAATCAGTTAATACCAACAGTGGAGCATCTGTTCAACCAGTTTAATATAAATAAAGGGCAAAATTGCCAAACCAGTCCGAAAAACAGCAAGACAGTAAAAGCAGTAATAGCTACACAGCAAACACAGTGGACCGTGAAACAATGGAAACATCGAAAGCAGCAAATCAAAAAACAATAACAACAGTAGCGTACTGATTTCTGAAAGGTCGCGAGATGCCCCAAAAAACAAATCAATCCAACCATTAACAACATATATAATAGCAACAAAGTGGGAGAATAACAGTAACGTCGCCAGAAAACCGCCACGCGAAAATAACCAACAGATAAAACGGAAGCACAGTTCGTGTCATCGCCGGAGTTCATACTCCGGCCAGATTCGACAAAAACAACAACAAAAAAAGTGAAATAGAAGGGCGGCGACGATGCGGGACAGTGGTGGTTTGATGGTATTGGCTGTCAAACTCCTGCGTCGTGAGTTCACCGGAGATGATAGTGGGATGGTGGTGCGTGAGTTTCGAGGGTGTGATTATCGGCGATGGGGTTGGGGAACAGTGGTGTTGGTGGTGGGGTTTGGTTTGGAGGTTCACGGTTCGTGGGGCTCGTGGTGTAGTTGTGAGGGTGAGGTTCGGAGGTTCATGGTTCGTCGGAGAAGATGGCGGCGACGGGAGGAGGGTCAATTGGAGAAGAGAGGATGATAAAGTGAGAGAGATATGGAAAAATAGGGATGTGCGGCTGATGAAGTTCAAATAAATGGAGGGGTAAGTTTTTATTTACAGGGGAGAATTAGGTTTAGGTTTTTTGGGGGAAATGAAAAGTGGGGTTTGATTTGGGGGTGAAAAATAAATGGGTGTTTGGTTTTGGGAGAAATAAAAATAGTGTTTAATTTGGACTGATCCGCATTGGGCCTCGGATTGGACTGGTTTAATGAAATTGGTTGGAGTAAAAATACAAAAGGGTTTATCATTAAAAGAAAATTATTTAAAGAGATGTAGAATTATTAAAATAAAATGAAGGTGTAATAATAAAATAATATTAATAAGACCCAATGCTTAATTTAAAACATGAAAGATGCAATGTCATTTTGTGAAAAATAAAACATAGAATATTAGGTAAAAAATATGATTATCATAAGAAAAATGCAAAAAATTATGATAAAAATGCGTTGTCAAAAAATACTTAAAATTGCAACAAATGACCAAAAGATGAGTCAAAATTGGGTGTCAACAGTCATTGAATCATGTAACACCATAAATTGGATCTAAACATATGAAACAATGGTTCCACAACATATGCAGTCATACCTCTCAAAAGATAGGTAAGCTAAAATAACAGTGAGTAAAGCTCGAGATTAGCACTTAAACAAGTGAAAAGGGGTCAATGACGCATATGGATACAAGGTAGACATTAAAGATATATGTCAAAAGATAATGACATTATAATGAAGTTAAAATGTCAGGAAAACACAGATGTCTATGGACATTTCTGAACTGACCAATGGTTCTACGAAGTAGATAAAGTAATGGGTTTACAACTTAAAAAGATCGAGGGAATCTTTTTTCGAAGTGCCATTGACATAAGGTCTTAGCCATGAGGCTAGTGAAGAGATTCAAATCTAAAGTATAATGACCAAGTTTGGGTATAGTAGAACAACGTCATATAATGCAAATTCTTCAGAACCTTTCACGTATTGAATAAGGGAATAAGTTAACAACTCATCCTTTAAGGGATAGTAACGCCAAAGATTGGAATCAGGAGTAATGTTTGCGATTAACGTACATATACCCGAATATTTTGGAATTAAGAATAGTATGACAAGTAAGAAAATGAGTGAACAAGTGTCAAAAGAAGTAAAGAACGGAAGTTGTTTATAATTATGAATAGTGGTGAAGTATGAAAAAAATGGAGATTCCTTTCAGACCATGAATGATAGTTAACTATGATGATACGCGCACTTTAGATTTGATGACATTGTCTATAAAGTATTCACGATTGAGATACTACAAATATAAGAGTTTTTGGCACACCAGTTGGTAAACAAAGCTAAGTTAATAATAGAATCACTCACTTACAAGCGACTTGACTAATGTGAGGATGAAGGAGAAAAGTTGACATGAGGGAACACATCAGATAGTTAAGTGGGAGTGCGATTAGAGGATGCAGATAGTGATAGCCCTATGACTCAAAATACAGCAGGATCATCCCTCATACTGGAAGAAAAGAAATGTCATGATGAAGATCCTATTTTTATGGAAGATCGAGAATGATATTTAATAAAAGAGAACCGCAACCTTCGAGTATAATGGGAGAGCGACCCCAGGTGGAAGGTCCATTTGTATATTCCCAATATAGCGAGATTACGAGACAAGATTATGATAGAGGTCCATTGCTCACGATATTCCATTCACCCTGGATCTACTAAAATGTATCATGATCTCAAAGGTATGTATTGGTGGAATGATATGAAGAGGAGCATTGTGGAATTTGTAGCTCAATGCCTTAATTGCCAACAATTAAAATATAGCACCACAAGCTCGATGGCTTAACTTAGAACATTGAGATCCCGATATGGAGATGGGAAATGATTAATATGGACTTCATCATGGGTTTACCTTGCTCTTATCATAAGTTTGATTCTATTTGGGTGATTGTTGATAGACTGACCCAATCAGCTCAATTCCTGACAGTCAAAACTACCTAAACAGTCGAGGACTGCGTAGAGTTGTACGTCAAGGAGATTGTTCACCTTCATGGTATGCCTATTTCCATTTTATATGACCGAGGTTCACAACCCACAATTAATTTTCTAGAGATCATTTTAGAAAGGTTTGGACACTCAAGTTAATCTTACCACAACTTTCCACCCTCAATAACAATCTTAAGGGGAAGTTGAAATGATCATTTATCCTTTATTGAATTTACGTACAATAACAATTATCATGATGATATCAAAATGGCTCCATATGAAGCTTTGTACAGATAGAAATATAGATCTCATACTGGATGATTCAAAGCAGGCGAATCAGAATTATTTGGGTCTGACCTAGTGCACCAAGCGATAGGGAATGTGAAACTTATCCAAGAACGGTTGTTAACCGCTCAGAGTCATCAGAAGTCGTCAGATGTGCGACGACAGAACTTAGAGTTCCAAGTGAATGATTGGGTCTTTTTGAAGATTTCTCCTATGAAGGGTGTAATAAGATTAGGAAAAAAAGAAAGTAAATCTCAGGCCAAGGTACGTTGGGCCATATCGCATAATTCGAGAATCGGCCAAGTGACTTATGACTTGGACTTACCTTTAGATTTAGAGTTTGCTCATCCATTTTTCCATTTTTCTATGTTGATAGCGTGTATTGAAGATCCTTTCCAAATTGTACGATTGAGGATGTGAAGGTTATAGAGGACCTATTATATGAAGAGGTTCCTATATTATCGTAGATCGAAAAGTCCGCAAGGTGAGGACTAAAGAAATAGCCTCCATGAAAGTTTTATGGCAGAATAAGAATGTAAAAGAAATGAGATGAGAGGTGGATGAGGAGATGAAACATAAATATCCCTACCTATTTCAGACCAACGTCGAGGTTCCGAGAGGAACATAAGGTGAATTTTATTTCATATTATTATAATTAATGCTTGAGGACCATGTGAGGTCTAATGTAATGATGTGTGTTATATTATATAGCCTCATGAAAAGGTGGTTGTATTTTCTGGCTGTGACGGGGATTAGATATTTTACCCCAACATTCGAGGACGAATGTGTCTAAGGGAGAAGGATGTAACATTCCGTAATTTCGAGTGATGGTTTGAACAGCTAGACGTATGCAAGTAAACTTGAGGCCGAGGAAATTTTATTATATTCAAGTATGCAGATAAAGAGCTCCTTGTATAAAAGGATAAAACCATGAAATATATTTTGGACTTAACAAGTGAGATGACGAGGATTGAAAATAATAGTTGGTATTTGGGAAAAATAGGATACCGACTAGTGTTATATCGCATGACTATGCCATTGAGTACTATATGAAGGTTTTATAAATCATTAAGCTTTAAGTGAATTGAGGTCAAAAAATTATGTATTTGACAATTGATTAATTATGGTGTTAGTGGATAAGAGGATAAGTATCATGTTAATTACTATATTTCCAGGTGTTTCCTTAGTACCAATTGCAGCAAATGACTATGCAAATATTTGAAGATGTGGGTGGACACCTTTAAGATGAATATATATCTCATAAGAATCATTAGTGGTGTGGAACTCACAGTTCAAAAGGGAAAAGGAAGTCTTGAGGGAGTTCTAGTTCAAAATTATTTTTGGTATTGAACTTATGAAACTTTGAAGTACCGTATCTTGAAGAGGGCTGCTAAATTTTGAGAAACAGATACTACATCTTGAAATGAACAGATCGATGTACTTGGTAAAAAAATCCCACTGATAAGAACACGATACTACACGTGGGCAGATGAAAATGATTTTGAAACCATGTCTCTTTTTAAAGATATGTTAGGGCAAATTCTTCTTTCTTTTGGCATGTTTCATGTAACGAAATGAAACTGTGGTAATATTCCATAAATTATTCTACTATTGGTAGTTAAGGATGTTCATGTTATTGATACCTATGTTAAAATCATGTCTAAATAAGTTCCTAAATCCTTATTGAGGTATATGAGAAAGATGTTAAGATTCCTAATGTTAGCCGAATGTACAATGATATTATGTCACCCGATACGTTCAAAATATTTTATTATCATCTATGCGTTACATTCATGTATTACCCGAGATCATTTATTGGAGACAGGAAATGAGATACGCAGACCACCTGATCAGCTGGGATATGATGATGATTATGACCACAGAGGCCATAGATAATATGATGCCCACAGAGGTCGATATGATGCACATGGGAAAGAAGATGTCCAATAAGGCCAATATATATATATATATATATATATATATATATATATATATATATATATATATATATATATATATATATATATGTATTCCGCATTTGCATCATGCATGACATTTATGCATATTATGGGCCTAAGAGGTATTCTCTATTGGTTGGTTATTTCTTCTCTCATGTTACTTTTAGTTCTCTGTTATGCTATTGTTCATGCCTGACATACTCAGTACATCAGTCGTACTAACGTCCCTTTTGTCGGGGGTAGTTGCGTTTCATGCCCGCATGCTCTGTAGACAGTGGGACGGTTCGCGCTAGTAGGTTACTGGTTCAACTAATATTGGAGCACTCCACTTATTTCAGAGTTGCAGTCTAGTCATGGTATGATATTCTGCATATGCATATGGGTATGGTGGGGCCCTTTCACGACCTTATGATGTCACATACTCTTTAGAGACTTGTAGATAGTTGTCATGTATATAGTAATCATTGTTGACACCCAATTTTGTCTCTACCCTTCGATTAATAATCAATAAATTAAACTAATTTTTCTAAACACCGCTAAATAACGTTAAGTAATAAGGATACACACATCTATAAGCGTATACATGTAAATAATCAATTTAATAATGGCGTTAGCATTAAGCACTAATTATATAACACGTCGGCATTTAATATTTTTAATAATATTTAAAACAATTTATAATTTTAAAATCCATTAAAACTCTAACACTTAAAAAATCTACCCAAATAAACTATCCAAACTCTAAACACCTTAACACTACCCAAAAATCGGCCCAATTCCTCTCACCCAACCCGCAACCCATAAGCTATCCCATACCCAACCTTTATTACCCAGAAGCCCAATTCTCACAACCCATAACCCTTTACGTCCAAAGGAGCAGCCCTAGAAACCAACGAGAAACTCCCTAAAATCCTTCAGTCGCGTTTCACATCAGATTTCTCGCCGAGAAATCCGGTCCCTTTCTTTACCTTCCTTGTAGAATCATATAGTTTACCGTTCTTACATGGAAATTCAAAGTAAAGCAGCTACAACTTTCATACTATCAAAGGAAAGCTAAATCAAAGTTCACAAGATTTGATTCCGTTTATTTTTAAAGGATTTGTGTATAGAAACCATATTCCATTACCAATTTTAGGTGATTCACAAATTTTCTAAAAAAAACAACGTTTATTTTCCTTATTTGGCCGATTCGGTCCTCAATTAGAGGAGTTTAAATCCATAATTTCAACTATAAATACACCTCTCGTGGGGGAAGGAAGGACGGACAGAGTGGCTCTAAAAGACACTCTCTTTTCGGTTCAATTTTTACTTCCTTCTCATCCTCGCAAACAAGTTACTGAAAACTCTTCTTTGACGATTCGAAGGTACGCTCGCCGTCGCCTCAGATTCTCCACACACAAAGGGTAAAACTTCATCCCCTTCTTCAATTTTGTTCGATTTTACATTATATGGTACGCTTCGTTGAATGTGCTTGGTACGAGAGGGTTCGCTACTGAATTAATTTGAAAAACGTTTGACGAGCATTTTCTGTTTGAACCTGTTAGTATATGACCGGATACTTAGTAGGGGTGTACTGCTATACAGTGATTAATTTCGGGAGCACTGGTTAGCAAATGTTAATCTAAGATTCGGTCCAGTAATCGCATATGTTACAATTTTTATTTTTTTGTCTTTGTGTAAGTCTAAACCAGTTACAGATCCTGTTTTGGACTGTCGAATAACCTCCATGGTCTTTGTTTATTTAAAATTTCATTGCCTCTTATGATTAGTCAAATAAAAGTGTTTGATATGTTAATTCAAGATCAGTATTAATCAGGTATGAACTGTTAGAGCCAAGACTCACCACATACGCTACTTCTTATAACTCTCTCTATAAATGAATACTTCTCCTAACAAATAGTTAGCGGGAAGTAAAAGGGATTACGAGGTCTAATCCCAAAGTCTTTAAGCCGACGCATTCCCGAAAATAACAACAACCAAAATTCAAAGGGATTAGGTGTGTTTATATGTATATATATTTATGTGCCTATATTCAAAGATTCAAACCTCTTACTTATTTCTGAAATATTGTAAGAGAGATTATGTGTTCGTATGCATGTAATAACAACCAAATTTAAAAAAAAGGTGATTATGTGTTTGTATATATATATATTTGTGTGGCTACGTTCAAAAGATTCAAACATTTACTTACTTTCTAAAAACAAATTGATATCGTACTTTAATAACTTAAGACCGGCCTCCAATAAAAAATGTTACTAAGATCAGAATACATGATTTACAGTGTCGTGTTATCATCCCAATAAAGTAACAAACATTTTAATTTTAAAATAAAAATCTTCACGCTCTCATCTCTTAAGATGGCTAATTTATTTAACTCCTAAGCTAACTATATGAGTTTGATCTCTATCATAAGATATATGTTGTACTCTGTTTTCATCATTTGGGTTAGTTAAAGTTTGCACTGTGTAGGAGTTGTAAAAGAATCACTGTAAAGTGGAATTGTGCTTAACGATGAATAAGAATGTCTTACGCCTATACTCTTGATTAACTACATATTAAGATAGTCTCCCTGATTGGTGGTTCATCATCTTTATTTGCCTAATACCTCATTGAATTGGCTCTACCCCGACCCTACCTGTTCAGTTGGTGAAAGTCCCCATAATTAACTTATAAATACTTTTAAGTCATGACCTGTGTCGTTGTTTAAACTTGCAGAAAATGATAGTCATTCAGTAAACAACATGCCTGGGGTTTAAACCTAAATAACGCTTTGGGATTCAATGTCATTATCTATCATTAGTTTATGTATTTTTGTTCCAAACTCGTTGGCTCTGCTGCATCACCACTCCTACTCCCTTTCAGACACCCTCCCTGCTTTAATTTGTTAGCATACTCTTTTGCTCAAATCTTCTCATAATCTGAGATGAAATACATGTATATCCCCAGTTGGTTACTACATGTATGATTCACTTTAATGAGTTCGTAGTCTCCCTTCCGTGTCTAAATCTGCTTGATGTGCTTATTCTATTTACTCTGCTTGGTGTTATTTATTCGAGTCATTTGCGTAAATATGTAGTCTGTCTAGCAATACCTTATTTAGTCGAGTGTCGCTTGTTTGATTAACAAAGAACATACGAGTGTTCCTTCCTCTAGTTGTGTTCCAGATCAGCTTATATTCAGTCTTGCTTTCACCTTCCATTTGGTCTGCTGAGTTTGTGATAAAATAATAGAAGTATATAGGGTATATGGATTCCAATATACATTGGATGTATATCGAAATTATGTATCTTCGTATATTTTCACATATGCTCATGTATACTCTGAATATTGTTTGTATATCAGCCCTCATATTTATCCAAGTGTATACATGTGCTCTGTATTAAATTGGGTGCATTCGTGCATCTGGATTGATCCATTTTTTCTTTCTTTCGATATTATCATAGGCTATCTCTTTCTGATTTGTTTCTTGGCTTGTTGTATGTGTTGTGCTTGTTTCATGTAATAGGCGTTTCTGATCTGTTTCTCGGTTTTGTTATGTGTTTAGGCCTGCTTTACATCGTAATGCAATAAGATGTCTGGGGACTGTTTCATAGTGAACTATTTTTTCACACATAAATACGAAGATTGGTTTTCTTATATAAAACATGCATCTTATTTTAAGTTGATTCCAGATTGTAGGATAAAAAAGAACTGAATAATAATTAGATTTTGCATATGTGTTAGTTACTTGCCTTATCGATGAACTTGGAATACTTACTACTCCTTCTCTTTTTCTTTTCTTATTTTACATGACATGCATCGAGAGCTAAATCAAGAGTCTCGGTATGAGACTCCTTATGATTCTCACGTCGGCGTCCGCATCCTTGCCTCAGAACTTTCAAACAACAATGGGATGGAATGGCGTCGTCATCTGTCCCAAACACTACATCAACTCTCTAATTTCATCCTTCATTTATTTGTTTATTTACTTATTTGTTGCTGTAATTTTATTCGCTCATTTAGTAATTAATAGGATACTAACTCTATTAGCCTTTGAATAGATTGGGATGGTAGTTTTAAAATATGAACTCATCCTCACTTACTTATTCTAGGTTTGTCACATAGGGCTAAATTAGGAGATAATTTAACTATCCTTTACCTATATTGTGTAACTAAGACATCATTTTTCATAACAAAAGAGACACATATTCTCACGGGCTCGTTATTAACATCATATAATAAACACTTTATATATCATGTCAAAAATCAAAATTTGTGATTACGTGCGTATTTTAGTTAACCTCGCTCTTCTTTTTCTTTTACAAACAACGCTAGGTTACTTTATGTTGTTAAGTGCATCCTCTCATGGAAATCAATTTTCCTATTACTCTTTCCTTTCATACTATGCTAATAATATATATATTTTTACAACGATTTTATATATTCCAAATAATGTTACTTCCATCTTATATATATATTCTTGTGAAATAAATATCATAAATCCTTACATTGTTAAATACACATATATTTTATATACTTGTAAATATCTTTTACTTAAAATATTTTCAAAACATGCATTCATTTAACATAATAATTAACCTAGGTTTGAACGGACAACCGTAAGTTAGCGGATTCTAAAGGATGCTTAAACCCTTCCCTTTAGAATAATAAATAACCCTTACTCAAAATCTTATTAAGTTTCACAGATCATTAAATGGAGTTAATTTTGACTTTAATCGGTTGGTGTTTAGGTGTCCTAATTCACCAATTAATTAGGTGGCGACTCCCTTAACATTTACATTTTTATTTTATTTTTGGAGGGATAACCATTCTGTCGCGCATTCAAGCCTGAGAGTTCAAAGTCGGGTGCGATAGCATGGCGACTCCACTGGGGAACTACGGGATCTAGGTTCTTAATCATAACAAACTTAGGTTAATTACCGTGCTTTATTTTTCTTTATTTGCTTAGTTGCTACTTTTGTGTTTTCACATTTATTTGCTCTTATCTATCCTTTGCCTAAACTGTTATTCTTTACATAAATATTTGCATGCTGCTATTTGTTACCGCTTTCCTTAAACTGACATTCCGCTCATATTTCCTCCCTTACGGAAAATTCACACTATCACACACAACACGCGGGTGTGCTTTGCGCACCTGCAAATTTCTTTCAAACACCCAAATTTAAGAGAGTTGGCATCTTGCGCGGAGAATCCGGTCCAACCGGTGGTCGCGTAGCCTTCTCGCTCGAGTAGTCCGCTCGAGAACCTCGCGTCCAGTAAGCCAAATCTTAGCAAACTTAAGATAGAGCTATACCACCCTTTATACTAAGTCATGCATGCATACACCTTAGGTGGGTCGATCCTTGGAATCATTTCCACAACTAGGAACCCTCCAAATCGTCAAGGGTCTCATGACCCAATTGACCAAATCAGCTTATTATGTGTTGCATAATCAGGATAGATTTATCCAAGCCAAAAAGACTTGCCAAAGTTGGAAATGTAAGTCTATTATTTCTACTTTTTCAGCATTTGTATCATAGCATGGATCGTATAAGAATGGTAAGCGGAGTTCCTAGTAAGCTAAGAGTATGGTGGGAGGATTTCGACATCAGCAGTCAGACGATGATTAGGAAGAAATTGGGGTGTCTCATCTCACTATTTGGTATTTCGCCAGATCTGCATTTGATCAGAGTTTTAATCCAGTTTTGGGATCCAGACCGAGTCGTCTTCAGATTCAAGGATTTCGAAATAACTGCTACATTGGAAGAAGTGCATTATTTCACCAGTCTAGTTTACCAAGGTAGAAGACAAATCATTCCCAACAGCCAGTCATGGAAGAAATTTCTCTGCTACATGGGTCTAAAGAATACTAAGGAATTGCGTTGCTTCGAGAACAACTGGGTGTCTCTTGACTATCTTTACGAGAGGTACGGACATAATAACGTTTACAAGACATGCAAAACAGAATTCTCATGTACTCTACGCCATTGGCAAAATAGGCGTCATATTGCATTCACTGTCGCTTTACTTGGCACCTTGATTTTCCCACTTGAGTATGACAAAATAAGTACTTGTATATGTTCCGTGGCCAGATCACTTTTCGAGGGGATTGACGGCGTGCAACCCACTTTAGTTCCTATTATCTTGGCAGAGATATTCCAAGCTCTTGGGAAATGCAAAAGAGGCCAGACAAACTTCTTTGAAGGTTGCAATCTTATCTTACAAATGTGGGCCATGGAGCATTTTTCCCAACGGTCAAATATGACGGATGTTTGTTTCAGCGCATCCTATAAGATCGACATCTTCTATGATAGGACGAAACGGTTTGTGTCACCGGTCGGCACCAAATATTGGTGCAAGTTTTTGACATCCCGCACCCAGGATCAGATCCAGTGGAAATATCCCTTACTCCCTCACAAGACTGGAGCCTTTATACGCGGCAAAGAATTATACTATATTGAGCTTATTGGTCTAAAGGGTCTACAAATGCGCTCCACTCTGGCGTACTCGATAATTCGGCCAAGAGCAGATAATCCCACTTCGGTCAGACATGGGAGTTTCAGAAGTCACATTTGGACCAAACTTTATCGTGCCCCGAACTGGACAAATTTTGAGAGAATGGGACGATATTAACATGGTAGACATCAGAGATGAACAAGCAGGGCGCACACCCGAATATCAGACATGGTTGCAAGAGGATCACGACAACACAACCTATAGCCTAAAAGGAAAGCAAGGTTTCGAGGACGTGGGCACGAGGAATAGGATAAAGGATCGTCAACTCAAAGATAAGGTCATCACTCCAGACATGTGGGTTCTGATGCAGTATGCAGTGCAGTACTTGGAACAGGCAGGGGCTATACTTAGAAAGATCTAAAGCTTCACCATCACGTCGGCAACATAGTTATAGGCATTTAGTTTGAGATTTTCTTTGTTTTTCTTATAAGTGCCATTTCAATAAATTTTAGCTTTATTTCCAATAAAAGCATTTCAATACAATGGCTTGGGTACATCTAACATGACTTTGCATATATGACGCTTAGGCCTACCTCTGGCATAATAGAGGCCCCTTGCATATTAGGACGCACGTTAATCTACTCTATTTTTGAAGCTTCATTGCATGCCCCCATATGTTTTTATATTTATGTTGATGCTAACACATGTTTCATAAAAGGGGGGATTTTGCTGTATTACTCCCCTCCTCGACTGGTTTGTGTTGGCAAGCACTGGCTGAACACCCATATTTCACAAGATCCAAAGCACGAGCAACAAAATGAATGATTCAGGGGTAAACGAACAAGATGGTTTGGGACTCATTGGCATTCAACGAGAGGAACCAGAAACATCAGAAAAGGGGAATGCCACATCTTCCGATGAATACCTCACTCAAGTACTGCAACAAATGGCGGTCATGCAAGCGGAAATGGATCGACTCCGAGACATCACTAAGCTATCCATAAGCCTCAATGCACAACTACCCACACTTCCAAATTCACTGTCTTTTCGACGCCCTCCCCAACACCCAATAAATAACCCACAGCCCACCAATCCACAACACAACAACACACCTCCTCCTAACCCACAAACCACAAATGACCCTAACCCATACATGACTCAACCCCAGATTATACAAACCGCCCCGACCACCATAGACAACCAACCTGCCCAACCCGCGCCAATGACATACCACAACAAATAATACGAACCATACCAATACCTTCCCCGGAGTTTGTTCAGTATGAAGAGATGGAGAAAAGAACAAGATCCGGGACAGATGAAAACATGGCTATAGAAATCCACGATTTGAAGGAAGTCTTTAAGAGTCTTCAGGCGAACAAGGGTCATGAAGGATTAGAGTACGAGGACTTGTGCATGCATCCCGACGTCGAGCTGCCCGTCGGATATAAAGTACCAAAGTTTAACATGTTCGATGGCAAAGGTAATCCTCGTGCACATTTGAGGTCCTACTGCGACAAGTTAGTGGGTGTGGGAAGGGATCAGTCGATCATCATGAAGCTGTTTATTAGGAGCTTTACTGGAGAAGCCTTGGACTGGTACATTAGCCAGGATCAAAGAAAATGGCGTAGTTGGGGGGCGATGGCACAAGACTTTGTGGACAAATTCAGATTTAATACTGACAACGTCCTGGATAGATTCTACCTCATAAAATTGGAGAAAAAGTCGACAGAGACTTTTAAGGAATATGTGATGAGGTGGAGGTCTGAAGCAGCGAAGGTACAACCGTCTATGGCGGAAAGTGAAATTACAACACTATTTGTACAATCCCTGAAGGACCCCACGTACTATGAGAGGTTGATCAAGGTCATTGGGCGTAATTTTTCTGAAGTAGTAAAGATAGGAGATTTTGTGGAAGAGGGAATTAAAACAGGTAGAATCACGAATTTGGCTGCTTTGCAAGCAACAAGCAAAGCGATACAATCAGAATCAATCGGAGGAATGAATAAGAAGAAAAAGGATGGAGCAGCCCCTATCATGACGGTACAACAACACAAACCAAATCAAACCCCAACATACCAACCCCAAACATACCAAACCCATACGTATCAAAGTCCGACGTTCCAAAACCCTTACTATGATCACTTTAGCCAAAATCCTCCCCCGTACTATCAACCTTCACCCGTCTCATACCCTGTCTACACTACCCAGCCAATATACAATCCTCCACGGGCGTTCGCCCACAGAAATCCCTCACAATACCGACCAGCATACCCAGCCCCACAACAATACCACGCGCAAACACACCTGCACTCAACCAACACCGAGAAGCCCACAAACCATACACCCGTTGGCGAACCATATTCCCAAATATATGAAAGACGAGAGTCGGTTTTATCTGACCGATCGTGGCGAACTCCCAATCCACTCCCACCATGGCATGATGAGAATAAGCATTGTGCATACCATTCTGGAGCATCCGGACACGATACAGATAGTTGTTATGCTTTGAAAAACAGAATTGAGGAGTTAATCTGTTATACCCCGTAGTTCTAACCCTACGTGTTGGGAACGTACGAAAGCATGTAAGACTTAAAATTTTCAAAGGATAGGTTGACGGGTCGTTCCGAACGGGTTTTAGTCAACTTTGAAGCGGGTTATGACCCGGTACATTGAGAGTTCCTAAGTATTTTAAAGGCTTAGGGCGTAGTTCGTTGAGTCTTGATTCCAACGCAACCAACCGTTCGTCGATAGGACGTCGGAGTAGAAAGTTATGAGAGTTACAAGTTCGTGCGATCGGGCGTAAATGCGTTCGAGCAAAGCGGCAGCGGCGCGGATGCGAGGTCGCGGCGCCTAAAATCGAGGTCGCTGAAGTTGCAGCGCATGGCCCGGGGACAACGAGGCGCGAAAGTTCGAGAGGCTGCGGAGGTTTCAGTACAAGGCGGGAAATTTGGGCGGAAAAACTTAGAAAATCTGATTTTTGTTTTAAAAGAGACCATGGGAGGGTGACAAGTGTCCCCCCCCCATCTGATTTTCTGTTGCATGCAATATATTGACCAAGACTTGGTCATTGTCTATCTTTCATCTTCTCTCTCTCTCTCTCAAATTGCTCCCTTCTCTAAAAACCCAAGAAAAATCTGAAAGTTAAGAACAAGAAAAGGAAGCTTGTAGCTAGCTTGTTGGCATTGTTGTGGTAGTGTTCTTGGCAAGGAAGCTAGCAATATTTGGAATAAGTTTTGGCTAAAACTTTAAGGTAACATTTCTTCCTTTAAACTTAGTTCTAGTGTTGCATGCTTAGAAGCAAGATCTTGTGGTAGTAAAATTATGCACTTAGAGTCATTGCATGCAAGTAAATGTGGTTTGGATATGAAGAATGGGTTAAGAAGAAATTATGAGCATGTTGTAGCCTAAAAACCACCTTAGAATTGTTAAGTGAATTGTTGTAAACTTATGGGGCAGAAATTTTGGGCATGGAATCCCCTTTGAATTGTTGGATTGATTGAGCCTTAAATGTGGTGTTTTTGATGATAAATTCGGCCTTGAGAAAGGTGGCAAAGTGAGTAGAAACAAAGGAAATGCTGCCCAATTTTCCTTAGAATTTAGTGACTTTGAACTTGGATTGTTCTACATTAAGATTAGAGGTTAATAAACGTATCATGACTATTATAGGTTGAAATATTACTAGCGTTATATAGGACTTGGCAAGTGGATTGACCAAAGAGGTATGTGAAGCTTTCCTATCTCTTGAGCATGAATAGATGAAACTATGTAGTACGGTAGACGTACAAGATTTGGTATTCTTACTTGTTTTGAGTATAAAATGACTTATTTCGTTTTAAGAATGTATAAGTCCCTTGGTTAAGGGAAAAGTATGATTTTTACTAAAGTATAGAGTTAATATAACAACTTTATGGGAAGTTGGTTTATTAGCTTCATAAAAGGTTAATGAGAAGGGATTTACTCTAAGTAAGATAATTATATGAAGAGGCAAATTGATTTAAAGGCATCAATTGCCCAAAGGCTTTTATGTATAAAGAAGAGTCACTTTTGAAAGAGTTGAAGTATGTAGTACTTGGGTTAAATTCCCGGTGTTCTTTTATTAAAGATATGGTTAAGTGCCTTAAGTAAACTAAAATGAGAGAGTATGTGAACAAGACTAAAAAGAAGTTATAAGTTTTCTTAACTTATTATTGTTATGATATGATGTGATTTGAGATAGGGTAAGAGTATGTGCGGGCAAGCCCCAGATCGTCATACCACCTCCTTCGGTGTAAGAGTATGTCCGAGGCGGCCCAAGATCGTCATACCATCCCTTGATGTAAGAGTATATCCGAGGCGGATCCAAGATCGTTATACCATCCGCACTAGTATAAGAGTATATCGAGGGCAAACCCCAGATCGTTATACCATCCGCTTGATGTAAGAGTATATCGAGTACGGCCCAAGATCGTTATACCATCCGCCGGGGTAAGAGTATATCCGAGAAAGTCCCCAAGATCGTTATACCACCTGTTCCGTGGATTTGCTACCCATGATGCGAGGAATACCTCATGCGAGTCCTTATGGGCTTATGCGGGTGAAATAGTCCCATGCCGGCGGGTACAGCCGATGCGAGGAGTACCTCATGCGGGTCCACAGGACCTATGCGGGTGAAATAGTCCCAGGAGTAGGGGTGCTTATTGATACTACGGGCGAGGTACCCTGTTTTGATCCTAAGTCCCCTATTTTATGCAGTATTATATATATATATACACTTGTCACTCTCATTGTTAGTAAGGCACAGTAAAAGGTATTTTATTGTCTTTCATGACTCCAGCTTGCTTTTAGACTTATGATATCATATTACAGTATTTTTCCCAGCTTTACATACTTGGTACATATTGTGTACTGACCCCCTTCCCCGGGGGCTGCGTTCAATACGCGGTAAGGGTAGCGATTGAGGATCCTCGTTCTTAGGATCACTATTCGGTGTCGAAGCTCCATTCCTCGGAAGCTTATTTATTGGTATGGATATTTCCACGATGCTATAGGTATTTTGTACATCCAGGGTATGGCGGGGCCTGTCCGCCACGCTTATTATCTTTAAGTGCAGCCACCTATGTGTTTTGGGCTATAAGAACCGGTTGTACCATTATACTTTGTTAAGTATGTTTATGGAAGGCGACTACCGGTGGCGGTGATATTACGTTTATGCGTATGTGTTGCGTATGTTCATTGCTATTCTCGACATATACGGCGGGGTACCCAAGTAGGGTACTAGTCGCGGCCCGGTCGGTCGTGACAAAAGTGGTATCGAGCGATTAGTCCTCGGAAAGTGTCCACGCCAGTGTCTAGTAGAGTCTTGATTATCGGTGTGTCGTGCACCACATCTATAATCGAGGAGGCTGCGAGATATTTAGGATTGGTTTCCATTCTTTCACTCTAAGATCGTGCAATGAAGTGAGTTATAGGTTGAATCTCCCGATGTTTTCCTTTATGTATCGATTATGCCTCACGCAAGGCAACCGCGGCCCGGAAGGCAAAGCGGTGAGAGTCGCTAGTGGGGCGGAGAGTCACGAGGCACGAGCCCGATCCTTACCAGAGATGATGTTTAGGCGGCGAGTTCCACGTCGTCGCCCGGCCTCAACAGTTCGAGGCGTGACGCGGCCATCGAGACGCGATGACGAGCCTCGGCTCATGATCGGCGAGTACGAGATTACGAGGAATGATTCGATTCTTGACCATAGTGGCGGCGGCGCACGACAGAGCGGCGGCAACCCAAGCCGACGATTTCTGGATTCGGGATTTCTGGGTTGTCACCCACCCGAGTTCTATGGTTCGAGATTTGATGAGGATCGCGAGGAGTTTGTCCGGCGATTCTGACGGACCATGCAGGTTCTTAGGGCATCGAGACGAGTGCATTATACTAGCTTCTAGGTTACGCGATATTGCGTTGGCGGTTTTGAGTCATGGGTATTGTCGAGGGTGATGATGCTCTTCCGGTGATTGGAGGGAGTTCACAGAGGCGTTCCTAGACCACTTCTTGCCTCCTGAGGTGAGGAGAGCCCGCGTAGATAGGTTCTTGACCTTGAGACAGGACGGGAGGACTATCAGGGAGTACAGCCTGGAGTTTGACTCCTTGGCCGATATGCACACACCATTGTAGGCGATGGCGAGCGGGGTTCATAGATACGTGATGGGACTGGCCGTCACACGATTCTGATGCTTGGGGTGGCTCTTGGCCGAGGATGGATATTTCCGTGATGCAGCGTGCACGAGGGATTGAGGCGAGAGAGAGTAGGATCGGCTAGATTTGGGCGGCCCGAGGCGTGACATCGGGTTCGGGCGATTTTAGCGGGCGGCCTCGGCGAACTAGGTCCACCTTCCGGCCCGGCCAGAGTGCTCCTTCACGATTTCGGCGGGAGGTCCGATCGCGAGGTTATTCGGGAAGCGGTCGGGGGCTCGGGGCGTCGAGTTTTCGAGGCGAGACCGGCGACAATCGAGACCACCTACCTCGGTGCGTTCGATGCGGTAGGTCTCATCCGGCGAGTGCGTATGGGTTTGAGATCATGTTACTCTTGTGGCGGCGAGGCCATCGAAGAAGATTGTCCGTCCCAGGCGGCGGGAGCATGCAGTTCAGCCCGGCGAGTGCATTCTTTGAATCTTCATCTTCGATGGTTAGACGCCCGGAGGCGTGGTACTTATGGGCGGCGGCGCGGCGAGAGGTCGTGGTAGGGGTTCGATTCTAGCGGTCCTCGACCGCATTTATGCTATGTCGGTAAGCGACAGACCGGGGCGTCGCGGATGTCGCGGTACATTGTTGGTTTCTTCTTTGTGATGTATATGCTTTGATAGATCCGTGTTCTACCTTGTCCTACATATCTCCTCATATTGCCGGTAGAATAGGGATAGGCAGAGTCTATAAGACCTTTGAGGTGGCTACGCGATGGGTGATTCGATGGTAGGCGGCGAGTGTATGAGGCTTGCCCTGTGACTATAGATAGCCGTCAGACTCTAGCCGACTTGATAGTGTTGGACATGACAGACTTTGATGTAATTATGGGTATGGATTGGCTAGCATCTTGCTATGCCAACGTGGACTGTATGGAGAGATTAGTTCGGTTCCAGTTTCCCGGCGAGCCGGTTATCGAGTGGAAGGGGAATACTGCATCGCCGAGGGGTAAGTTTATTTCTTACCTCAAGGCTAGGAAGATGGTGCGGAAAGGGTACATCTATCATATGGTTCGGTATTCGACATCGAGGTGAGTCTGGGACCTTGATCGATTCGGTCGTTAGAGAGTTTCGGATGTATTCCCGGATGAGCTTAGGGTATCCTCCGAAAGGAGATTGAGTTTTGCATTGATTTGGCGCGGATACTCGACCGATATCTATTCCGCCATACAGGATGGCACTTAGAAATGAAGAGTTGAAGGACCGGTGAAAGATTTCTTTGGAGAAAGGCTTAATTAGGCCAAGTGTTTCTCCTTGGGAGCACGGTGTTATTTGTAAAGAAGAAGGATGGGGCGCTGCGTATGTGTATTGATTACGGTGAACAAGGTAACTATCAAGAATAGATATCCTCCCGGGATTGACGATTTGTTTGACCGATTCTTTGGGTGCAAAGTGTTTTCAAGATAGACTGCGATGCAGTTATCATCAGTGCGAGTTAGAGATAGATATCCCAAGGATGCATTCAGGACCGGTATGGGCACTATGAGTTCAGGTGATGTCTTTCGGTTTGACCAACGCCTTGCAGATTCATGGATTTGATGAATAGGGTGTTCGTGCCATTCTTAGATATGTTCGTTATAGTGTTTATTGATGATATCTTGGTGTATTCGCGCCTGAGCAGAGCATCTGAATCATTTGAGGACGGTATTAGAGTCCTCCGAGACCGCGATTGTATGCCAAGTTCTCGAAGTGCGAGTTCGGTGGCGTCGCTGGCTTTCTTAGGGCATGTTATCGGGGCCGATGGTATTCGGGTTGATACTGAAAGATTGAAGCGATCAAGACTTGGCGGACCACTACGACGGAGTGCGTAGCTTTGGGCCTTGCGAGTTATTATCGGCGGTTTGTAGAAGTTTGCTTCTATTTCACCTTTGACTAAGCCGACTCGGAAAGCGGCTATGTTCGATGGACGGATACTTGCGAGAAAGTTTTGATTGCTAAAGGAGAAGTTGACGGCCGCCCATTCTTACTCTTCGGAGGGCTTAGATGGATATGTGGTTTATTGTGACGCGTTAGGTGTCGGGCTTGGGTGCGTGCTGATGCAGCACGGCAGAGTTATAGCTTATGCATCTCGACAGCTTAGGAAGCATGAGAAGAACTATCCCACACATGACTTGGAGTTGGCAGCAGTGATTCATGCCTTAAAGATCTGGAGACATTATTTATATGGAGTTCATGTGGACATTTACATTGACCACAAGAGTCTCCAGTACATCTTCAGCCAGAGGGAGCTGAACTTGCGGCAGAGACGTTGGTTGGAGCTACTTAAGGATTACGATGTTGATATTCTATACCACCCAGGGAAGGCCAATGTGGTTGCAGATGCCCTTAGTCGCAGATCGATGGGTAGTCCTGCGATGTTCACCGCAGAAGAGGATATGGTCAGAGTTACATCGCCTAGCGAGCCTTGGGATTCGTTTGGTTGATTCGATAGTGAGGAATTCGGGTTCGAGAGGTTGCGAGTCTTCTATCGTCGAGGAGGTAAAGAGGCGTGATGAGGATCCGATTTTGATGCGATGCAGAGACGCAGCTCTCCGTAAGGAGAAGAGTCTATTTGAGGTAGCGCTGATGGGGTGCTAAGATTCGAGGCGGTTGTGTGTTCCGATGTAGCAGGACTTCGTCGGTGCAGGGAGGCACACAGTGCTCGTTATTCTATTCATCCGGGGTCGACTAAGATGTACCATGACCTCAGATGCGTGTATTGGTGGGATGGCCTAAAGAGGGACGTTGCGGAGTTCGTGACACGGTGCCGAATTGTCGTGAGTTAAGATTGAGCACCGAAGCCGGTGGCATTACGAGCCATTGATATTCCGACTTGGAAGTGGGAGGTGATAAATATGGATTTTATTACAAGCCTACCTACCACTCAGAGGAAGCATGATTCCATTTGGGTGATTGTCGACAGGCTGACGAAATCAGCCCATTTTCTTCCGGTCAGAACGACGTTTTCAGCTGAGGACTATGCCAGATTATATATTAGGGAGATTGTGAGACTGCACGGGGTCCCGGTGTCGATTATATCAGATAGAGGAGCCCAGTTCTCGGCTAACTTCTGGAGGTCCTTTCAGAAGGGGTTAGGGACACAGGTGAGTCTCGACGGCGTTTCACCTCGAGACGGACGGGCGGGCGCACTATCCAGACACTCGAGGATATGCTGCGGGCTTGTGTTATTGATTTCAGGGGTAGCTGGGAGGATCATTTACCTCTCGTGGAGTTTGCTTATAACAATAGCTATCATTCCAGTATTCAGATGGCGCCTTATGAGGCCTTATACGGGAGGAAGTGCAGGTCACCGATAGGCTGGTTCGAGGTGGGAGAAGTTCAGTTAGTCGGGCCAGACTTAGTCCACAGCGATGGATAAGGTGAAGCTTATCCAGGAGCGGTTGTTGGCAGCTCAGAGTCGGCAAAAGTCGTATGCAGATCATCGGCGTCGACACTTGGAATTTGAGATAGATGATTGGGTTTTCCTAAAGGTATCGCCCATGAAGGGCGTGATGAGATTTGGAAAGAAAGGGAAGCTTAGCCCAAGGTACATTGGGCCGTATCAGATTGTCCGTAGGATAGGCAAGGTTGCCTATGAGTTAGATCTTCCGTCCGATTTGGAGGCGGTGCATCCAGTTTTTCATGTGTCCATGTTACGGAAATGTATTGGAGATCCATCTAGAGTGCACCCGGTTCAGGATGTCCAAGTGACAGAGGAGTTATCGTATGAGGAGAGTCCCATAGCGATACTCGATCGTCAGGTTAGACGACTCCGGACGAAAGACGTGGCTTCCGTCAAGGTCCTTTGGCGGAACGAGAACAAGGAGGAAATGACGTGGGAAGCAGAGGATGGCATGATGAAGAAGTATCCTCACTTATTCCCTATGCCTCCAGGTAACCTACTTTCCTGCTTGTTAGTTTTGATTTAGCATTTACGCTTCAGTATGTTGTGGCTCGTGGAGCTTCTTTATTTGCGAATGAATAGTTAAGAGGGTCTATGTCGATGTTGTGATTTGAGTAAGCCTAGAAGGAACATTCGGGACGTACGAAAGCATGTAAGACTTAAAATTTTCAAAGGATAGGTTGACGGGTCGTTCCGGACGGGTTTTAGTCAACTTTGAAGCGGGTTATGACCCGGTACATTGAGAGTTCCTAAGTATTTTAAAGGCTTAGGGCGTAGTTCGTTGAGTCTTTATTCCAACGCAACCAACCGTTCGTCGATAGGACGTCGGAGTAGAAATTTATGAGAGTTACAAGTTCAACGCCGCAATGCGTTCGAGCAAAGCGGCCGCGGCGCCGATGCGTGGCCGCGCGCCTAAAGCATCGAGGGGTCGCTGAAGTTGCAGTAGCCACGCCGATGCGCGGGCGCGCACAAAGTTCGCAGAGAGTCATGGAGGTTTCAGCACAAGCGCCGAGGCGGAAATTTGGGAAAAACTTAGAAAATCTGATTTTTGTTTTAAAGAGACCATGGGAGGTGACAAGTGTCCCCATCTGATTTTCTCAGCATGCAATATATTGACCAAGACTTGGTCATTGTCTATCTTTCATCTTCTCTCTCTCTCTCAAATTGCTCCCCTTCTCTCTAAAAACCCAAGAAAATCTGAAAGTTAAGAACAAGAAAAGCTTGTAGCTAGCTTGTTGGAATTGTTGTGGTAGTGTTCTTGGCAAGGAAGCTAGCAATATTTGGAATAAGTTTTGGCTAAAACTTTAAGGTAACATTTCTTCCTTTAAACTTAGTTCTAGTGTTGCACGCTTAGAAGCAAGATCTTGTGGTAGTAAAATTATGCACTTAGAGTCATTGCATGCAAGTAAATGTGGTTTGGATATGAAGAATGGGTTAAGAAGAAATTATGAGCATGTTGTAGCCTAAAACCACCTTAGAATTGTTAA
This sequence comes from Przewalskia tangutica, assembly GCA_029844215.1. Lineage (NCBI taxonomy): Eukaryota > Viridiplantae > Streptophyta > Magnoliopsida > Solanales > Solanaceae > Przewalskia > Przewalskia tangutica. Next base: position 48,178,780 of record CM056723.1, read on the forward strand.
GTGAATTGTTGTAAACTTATGGGCGTAAATTTTGGGCATGGAATCCCTTTGAATTGTTGGATTGATTGAGCCTTAAATGTGGTGTTTTGATGATAAATTCGCCTTGAGAAAGGTGGCAAAGTGAGTAGAAACAAAGGAAATGCTGCCCAATTTTCCTTAGAATTTAGTGACTTTGAACTTGGATTGTTCTACATTAAGATTAGAGGTTAATAAACGATCATGACTATTATAGGTTGAAATATTATCGGTAGTTTGGACTTGGCAAGTGGATTGACCAAAGAGGTATGTGAAGCTTTCCTATCTCTCGAGCATGAATAGATGAAACTATGTAGTACGGTAGACGACAAGATTTGGTATTCTTACTTGTTTTGAGTATAAAATGACTTATTTCGCTTTAAGAATGTATAAGTCCTCGTTAAGGAAAAGTATGATTTTTACTAAAGTATAGAGTTAATATAACAACTTTATGGGAAGTTGGTTTATTAGCTTCATAAAAGGTTAATGAAGGATTTACTCTAAGTAAGATAATTATATGAAGAGGCAAATTGATTTAAAGGCATCAATTGCCCAAAGGCTTTTATGTATAAGAAGAGTCACTTTTGAAAGAGTCAAGTATGTAGTACTTGGGTTAAATTCTGTTCTTTTATTAAAGATATGGTTAAGTGCCTTAAGTAAACTAAAATGAGAGTATGTGAACAAGACTAAAAAGAAGTTATAAGTTTTCTTAACTTATTATTATTATGATATGATAGATTTGAGATAGGTAAGAGTATGTCCGGCGGGCAAGCCCCAAGATCGCCATACCACCTCCTTCAGCAAAGAGTATGTCCGGCGGGCCACCCCAAGATCGCCATACCATCCGCCTGCAAAGAGTATATCTGAGGGGCAGATCCAAGATCGTTATACCATCTACACCAGTATAAGAGTATATCTGATGGGCAAACCCCAAGATCGTTATACCATCCGCTCAGCAAAGAGTATATCCGAGGTACACCCCAAGATCGTTATACCATCCGCCTGTGGTAAGAGTATATCCGGCGGGAAAGTCCCCAAGATCGTTATACCACCTGCTGGATTTGCTACCCATGATGCGAGGAATACCTCACGCGAGTCCTTATGGGCTTACGCGGTGAAATAGTCCCACGCCACGGCACATGACGCGGCGAGTGAGTACTCACGCGTCCACAGACCTATGCGTGAAATAGTCTCGTGAGTAGGGTGCTTATTGATACTACAGGCGATGTACTGCTTTGATCCTAAGTCCTATTTTATGCGATTATATATATATATATACACTTGTCACTCTCATTGTTAGTAAGGCACAAGAAAAGGTATTTTATTGTCTTCATGACTCAAATTGCTTTTAGACTTATGATATCATATTACGATTTTTCCCACTTTACATACTTGGTACATATCGTATCGACCCCCTTCCTGGGCCGCTCATGCCGCAGGCGGTAAGTGATTGAGGATCCTCGTTCTTAGGATCACTATTCCGGTGTCAGAAGCTCCATTCCTCCGGAAGCTTATTTATTGGTATGGATATTTCCCTGATGCTATAGGTATTTTGTACATCCAGGGGTATGGCGGGGCCCTGTCCCGCCACAGTTGTTATCTTTAGAGGTCTGTGGCCACCTATGTGTTTTGGGCTATAAGAACCAGTTGTACCATTATACTTTTGTTAAGTATGTTTATGGAAGGCAGCCTTACCGGCTGGCCAGTGATGTTACTTTTTATGCGTATGTGTTGCGTATGTTCCGCTGCTATTCTCTGACATATACCTGACAGGGTACCCCAGTAGGGTACTAGTCGCGGCCCCGGGGTCGGGTCGTGACAAAATCAAAGAAGGAGCTATTCAGTTGAAAGAACCTTCCCCTAATGTCAACAACAATCCCTTGCCAAATCACGACAATACTGGCGTGTGATCGGTGTATTTTATATACACTTTTTGAGTCATTTTTAGTTAGTCTTTTGCCCATTTTTGTACAAATATGTGTCGTCTTAGGATAGATTTTATTTCTTTTGAGTCATAATGGTTTAAAGTGGCAGATTGGCGAAAAGGAGCGAAAAGAGGGAAGAAACAGAGGTTCCAGAGCTCAAAAAGCTAAAAAGTCAGACCCGAGAAATAGGGCTCACGCGCCTCAACCAGCAAAGATCGAGCGCCACGGCGCCCAAATTACAGAGAGCCGCAGGAGTTTCGGCGCCGCGGTGCCAGTTGCAGGGCCGCGGCGCCGAGGCGGGAATTCTGCCAAATCCGAATGGGAATGGGCAAGGCCAAGAAGGAAAAGTTTAGGAACGTTTTTGAGGCTATAAAAAGGACTTTCCTAGGTCAGAATAGGGGTTCCCACCTTTGATAATTCATCACAACTTGGAGATCAAGATTGGAGACTACTTTTGTGTAATTTCTTTGTTCTGTATTTTATTTCTTTTTAGTTTATGTTGGATATTAGTTTAGTTCTTGGCATGCATATGGCTAAGAACTAAATTAATTTAGGGCTTTACATATCGAATCACTTGAAACTCATTCTTATGAATTAATGCATGTTTTGGTTTCTTCTTATTATTGTTGAGATTTATTCAATATTTGTCTTGATTGCTTGGTATATAATTGATCACTAATTATCATAACCTATATGATTTCTAATCGAAAGCCGAAAGGGGAGATTGTGAATATGCTATAGTTGAATAAACATAGGTTAAATCGTGGACGAAAGTACCCCGATACTTGTGTAGCTTAATAGGTTATTGCTCTTGATCCTCCTTTATAGTCAATCTTGTCACCGAAAGGTAGAAGGGTTCTATATTAGGGTTGAGTGTTTATATTACCTTAACAGGAATATAAAACGGCTTAGTTAACCTGTTGTCTCAAAATAGAAGAAGAATCATAATTAATTGCATTAAAAAGTAAGATGAGCGGATAGTTGAGGAGATTTGGAAGCCCTATTTCCACCATATCTGAAGTAAAATAAAGTAATTTAGTCAGCATCTATAATTATAGTTATAAACAATTCATCAATTATCGGTTACCAAATAGATACCATAGAATAGAGGTTGATAATTGGACACTAATCCCTGAGGACGATAACTCGGTCTTCTAGACTATATTACTTGTCACGACATGTGCACTTGCGTTTAGTGTGTGCATAAATCGTGCATCAGCGTGCAAATGATCGCCCTTGATGATGGGTACGATATGAAAGGGACTATTGTGCCAATCAAAGAGAAAGAGACAGTGAGATCTTCAGCCCACATTGCTCATGTGATCACAACCAAGGTTAGGGCGCCGTTGGAAGTAGAGTTGAGCCGTCATAAACCCCTAATGCCAGCCTTAGTACCAGGTTTGAGCCATTCGATCAAACAACAGAATGAGGGTAAACATAAACAGGTGGTAGAAGTTGTTGCGGCAGGAGTGACGAGGTTCGAACAACGTTACACATCTGTAGAAGTATCCGGAAGGTGCCCCAGAAAAAAATTGTGACCGAACCAGAAGTAGAGGAATTTTGGAGAAGAATGCCTACAAGAGACTACTCCATTGTAGAACAATTGAGTAAAACACCAGCACAAATTTCTCTATTATCACTGTTGATGAATTCTGTGAACCACCGGATCTCTTTGATAGAGGTTCTGAAAGAGGCTATGTACGGGAGATCGCATGTAAAAACTTCTCAGCATTGATCGAGCAAATTAAAGAGGTACAAAAGATAATCTTCCATGAGAGTGAGTTACCTCCCGAGGGTCGTGGACACAACAAGATGTTAAACATAACAGTCAGGTGTGCGAATAAGTTTATCTCTCGAGTTTTGATCGATGGAGGTTCAACTGTTAATGTATGCCCTTTGGGTACTCTTCGAACTTTGGGAGTCGACATTGGGGAACTCCATGAGAGTTACATGAGGGTAAAAGGTTTCAATGGGACCCTGAGGAACGTCACAGGCGAGATTGACTTGACACTGCAGATTGGGCCCGCAAAGTTCGTGATAGAATTTCAGGTATTGGACATATCTACATGCTATAACTTATTACTTGGGAGGTCGTGGATCCACGTGGTCGGAGCCATCCCTTCCACTTTGCATCAAGTCCTGAAATTCATCTGGAATCACCATGAAATTGTGGTTGAGGGCGACAAGGACAACACTGCTAACACCAAATGGGCAATTCCAGTCATCGAGAGTATGGAAAGGTTAGATGGGTCTGTTTACCATATGAACAATATCGTAGACGTTAGCAAGGCTAAATGAATGCGACTACCCCGCACTCCTAAAATGGTGGCCCGAGAGATGCTAAGAAATGGTTTCGAGTCGGGTCGAGGACTTGGACCAAAATTAGGAGGGATCACAGAGCCGATTCACCTGCCGGAGAAGAAGGACACTTTTGGTCTCGGATATCAGCCCACTACCGATGAGATGTTGTTATTTGATCGCAGAAGGAAGGACGAGTCTCATCTACCAAGACCTGTTACGCCCCTGAATCATTCATTTGTCAAAGCATACACTGCTTAGCTACCAGGAGAGGAGGATGCAGACAATCTCGCGGAGGGACTTCAGGGTCTTTTCATTACTCAGGAGGAAGCAGAATGTCATGCTATTTTGGAAGACTACACAGATGACCAGACCATTTGGAGTGCAGATCCAGGAGATGTCTTGAGCAATTGGACCTGTACCCCAACGCTGTTTTTCCACGAATTTGGGTAGAATTAATATTAGTCGCTCTCGAACAATTCAATTCATATTTTTAATCTGAATTGTGGGAACACATTTTTATGAGCTTATTTCCCTTTTGAAGTTTTAATAACAAGTTATGTTTTAATCAACGTTCTTTATTCCCTTTCTTTCAGCATACAAAATAATATACTTGTCGATAATGAAAATGTGACATGTCATGAAACAAGCGAACAAAGTCAGAACCACGAAAATAATCCAACAGAACCCGAAGGAAGTTTTTGTTATACCCCGTAGTTCTGACCCTACGTATGAGAGCGTACGAAAGCATGTAAGACTTAAAATTTCCAAAGGATAGGTTGGCGGATTGTTCCAGACGGGTTTTAGTAGACTTTGAGGCGGGTTACGACCCGGTACATTGAGAATTCCTAAGTGTTTCAAAGGCCCAGGGCGTAGTTCGTTGAGTCTAGATTCCAACGCAACCAACCGTTCGTCGATAGGACGTCGGAGTAGAAAGTTATGAAAATTACAAGTTCGGCGCAATCGGACAAAAATGTGTTTTGACAGACAGACGGCACGCGGCGCTACGATGCAGGTCGCGCGCCAAATGCATCGAGGGTGGTCGCTGAAGTTTCAGCGCCGCGCCGTGAAGCGGCCGCGCCCGGAAGATCCGAGGTCCACGGAGTTGGCCGCGGGCGCCGGAAGGCCGCGCGCCGAGGCGGATTCGGGCGAAAACTTAGAAAAGTCGATTTTTCTTTTAAAAGACCTTGGGAGAGTGACAAGTGTCCCCATCTGATTTTGCATGCACTATATTGACCAAGTCTCAAGACTTGGTCATACTTCATCTCTCTTAGACAAAAGCTCTCCTTCTCTTAAAAGTTCAAGCTCCTCCTTCTCTCTAAAATCCCAAGAGAAATTCTAGCCTTAGGAAAATCAAAAGTTAAGAACAAGAAGAAGCTTCATGCTAGCTTGTTGGTGGTATTCTTGGCAAGGAAGATAGCAAAATATTTGGAATAAGTTTGACTAAAACTTTAAGGTAACATTTCTTCCTTTAGAATTAGTTTCTAGTGTTGCATGTTAAGAAGAAAGAACTTGTGGTAGTGAATAATGCTCTTAGAGTCATTGCATGTAAGAAATATGGTTTGGATGTGAAAGAATTGGTTAAGAAAATTATGTGAGCATGTTGTAGCCTAAAAACTACCTTAGACTTGTTAAGTTAATTGTTTTACCTTTTGAGGCAGAATTTTAGACACCCAAGTTTAGGTGTGTAACCCCCTTGAGGTTGTTTGGATTGTTGGGCCTAAGAAGTGGCGTTTGGATGTTGAATCGGACCTTAAAAGGTGGCAAAGTATGTAGAAACAAAGGAAATGCCGCCCAATTTTCCATAGAATTTGTGGGCTTTGAACTTAGATTATTCCTACATTGAAATTAGAGGTTAATAAACGACATGGTTATTATAGGTTGGCATATTACATGTAGAGTTTGAGCTAGCAAGTGGATTGACCAAGAGGTATGTGGAAACTTTCTTATCCTTCGAGCATGAGTAGTTATAACTATATAGTACTAGACGACGCCGCTTTGAATGAAGTAAATCCTTTTGTTATACTTGACTTGTTTTAAGAAAATGTCTAAGTTGGTCAAGGTTAAGAAGTTAACCCTCTTGTTCTTAAGGAATGTTTTATCCTAAATAGGATAGACAAGGATTTTCTTGACCTAATGAAGAATAGAGTACTTTTGGTGTGAAAGTATTGAATATTGAATTATTCTAAAAGATAAGAGACTTAAAGTATTTTGAAAATTGTATGAATTTGTTCAAGTATAAGCCTCTTGGCTAGTAAAAGAACGAACGGTTCATATGAGTTATAACGGCTTTATGGGAAGTTAGTTATAACGGCCTTATGAATGGATAAGATGTCGAATTTCTAAAACATAAAGTTAGTATAACGCTTTATGGGAGTTGGTTATAATAACTTTATGGAAGGTTATGAAAGTTGTCTATTTTGATTAATGAGCATAAGTTGTCTAGATTGTGGGAAAATTGAAGTTACTTGGTTTCAAGCTATGAAATGATGTTTCTAAAGGTGTAGTAACTTACTTTGAAAAATAGACACGCCGATACTACAGTGTTAGTATCTTGGATTTTACATAAAAAGGAGGCTTTCGAAAAGAATGTACGTACATAGTACTTTGGCTTGCTTAAATAAGAATTCTCTTGGTTTATGTGAAAAGAAGGCATGGTAATTGTCTTGGTTTATATAAAGGCATGGTATTGCACCGAATTAAAAGCATGTAATTATGAGTCTATTTGGGCGCATCTGTCGAGGGAGGATTCCACGTACGCGCCACGATGAGGGTTCGCTTTCGCTGATGATTATTCCATGGATTAGCTCTCCATGAGTCATCACGCGGTGGATCTAGTAGTTAGCCCTCGCACCGCCCGGCCGAGACGTGATGCAGGTGGATCCGTAGTTGGCTTTCGACGCCTGGCCGTGTTGTTGCGGGCGGTGTGATGCAGGTGGATCTCGTGGTTAGCTCGCGATTGCTCTGGCCAAATACGTGACGCAGGTGGATCTCGGTAGAGGCTATCGCACTTGCCCTTGGCCACCGTGATTCGATTATGGTATTGTTGGTACGGGTGGATCCGGTAGCCGCTTTGATTTGCCCCGATTGAGGACGCAGGTGGATCTCGTAGTTATGCCTTCGCATTTGCCTCGCATTCTTATGATACAGTGGGATCTAGTATTCATATGTACTTTAGTGTTGTTATATCATGGATCACGGCAGGTGAGGCGAATTCCACGCACGATTGATATTATGGGCATGAGACCTATGGTTATATTTGAGTGATGACTTAGAGGCGTGAGTCCTCGACTTGACATGGCCGCAGATATGTCAGGTATCGTAGTTTGGCTATCATACATGTCTCCCGCTTTATATATATGCTATTATGAATTCATTACGTGATTTTCGGCCACATACTGCAATTGCCAGATCGACTCCTTCGGGCCGCTCACGCCGCAGTCGAGATACGTAGCTTACCGGGTCCGCACTCTGTGATCACTGCTCATTTCTTGGGAAGCTCCATCTCCCGAGGCTTGTCTTTTGGTATGATTCCCGAGGTTATAGACTTTGTACATTCAGGGTATGGCGGGCCCCGTCCCCGCCATTGTTATTCCTAGAGGTCCAGTAGTCACGCTTGGTGTTTTGGGCTATAAGAACGGTTGTATTACTATACTTTTGTTTAAGTATGTTTTATAGAAAGCACTTTATCTACCGCCAAGAATGATTACCCTTTTTCTAAGTAATGTGTTATGTATGTTCCACGCTATTCTCTCGACATATACCGATGCGGTACCGGTAGGTACCACCATGGCCCCGGCCGGTCGTGACAGTTTTCCATTAGGAGAGTTAACTGAAGAGCTAGGAAAGTTCGAAGATAAATCGAAACCAAATCTGGACGAAACGAAAACAGTGAACCTAGGAGATGATAAAATCATTAAGGAGACGAGGATCAGCGTCCACTTGAATGTCGTACAGAAAGAAAATTTGGTGGCCCTATCGAAGCAGTATGTTGACATATTCGCTTGGTCTTATGATGATATGTCAGGTCTAAGCACGGACATCGTTTCTCATAAGTTGCCCATTGAGCCATCATGCCGTCCAGTGAAGCAAAAATCGAGGAAAATCAAGCCGGATCAGAGTTTGAAAGTCAAGGAGGAGATCTCCAAACAATTGGACGCAAAGGTTATTCGGGTAGCAAGGTACCCTACTTGGTTAGCCAATATTGTGCCAAGAATGAAGGATGGTAAGATACGAGTTTGTGTCGACATAGGATCTCAACAAGGCAAGCCCTAAAGATGATTTTCCCCTTCCGAACATCCATATACTCATCGACAATTGTGCGAAGCATGAGTTGCAGTCATTTGTCGATTGTTTCGCTGGGTACCATCAGATTTTAATGAACGAAGAAGATGCAGAGAAGATCGCGTTCACCACTCCGTGGGGGGTATATTATTATCGAGTCATGCCGTTTGGACTTAAAAACACATGTGCCACTTACATGAGAGCCATGGCTACTATTTTTCATGATATGATCCATAAGGAAATTGAAGTCTACGTGGACGACGTCATCATCAAGTCACGAGGGCTACGGACCATTTGGTCCATTTGAAGAAGTTTTTTGAACGGATGAGGCAATATAACCTGAAGTTGAATCCGGAAAAATGTGCCTTCGGCGTTCCAGCGGGAAAATTATTGGGTTTCATCGTGAGTAGAAGGGGAATAGAGTTGGATCCTTCGAAGATAAAGGCCATTCAGGGACTACCTCCTCCGAAAAGTCGCAAAGAGGTGATGAGTTTTCTCAGTCGCTTGAATTATATCAGCAGGTTCATAGCACAATCAACAGTGATATGCGAACCAATATTCAAGTTACTAAAGAAGGACGCTGCCACTAAGTGGACAATGGAGTGCCAACAAGCTCTTGATAAAATCAAAGAGTATCTGTCAAATCCGTCGGTCTTGGTGCCTCCAGAACCCGGGAGGCCTTTACTGTTATACTTATCAGTATTGGAAGATGCGTTCGGATGTGTGTTGGGGCAACATGAAGAGACGGGAAAGAAGGAACAAGCAATATACTACTTGAGTAAAAAGTTCACGCCTTATGAAGCTCGTTACACAATGCTGGAACGCACCTGCTGCGCTGTTATACCCCGTATTTCCAGAGTATGTACGTGAGCGCGTACGTATTATAATTTGAGCCTTAAAGTTGGCTAGTTTCGAAATTTGTACACAACACCCGATTAGAGTCGTTTTTCGACAAAACGTTTCCACAGCTTTTCGTAGGAAAATTCGGCTATGTCATTTATAATTTTTGGATTTTTCCGAGAGACGAAACATTTTGGACCAACGAGAGGGCTTACACTTGTCACCCTCTAATTGGAAGGAGTGGACTGACGAAAGTGGGAAGGTTGGCACGCTTTTTGTGCATTATTTTTGGTCAAGGAATCAGGATATTTTGGGTAGATGGATAAGGTTGCATACGGCTTAATCTTGACCTTACACTTGCCTAACACTGACGGATCTCGCCATTGGTTGGCCTTCACTTGACCTATAAATACCCTCTAGTTGAAGACTTTCTTCATCCAAAAACTTGAGCAATCTAACTAAGTCTCAAAATACTCCCTCCTCGAGCTGGCCCACCACACCCCTCCCCTTCGAGAGCCCTCGCCGAGAGCCACCTCCTCCCCTTCGAGGTGTTTTGCCGCGGGTACCCCTAGCCTAGTTGTCTCGTATAAATACCCCTTTGTGGTATAGAAATACTCTCCAAGTATTGTTATAATGCCCAAATACCTTGTAGTATTCCCAAGGTTACACTTTTACAAAAGCCCAGAAAATACTATTATACTTCCCTCAGTCACAAAAACGAAACCCTAAGTAAATCTTCACCCATAGTTGAAGTCATAAGTAGAAGTTGGTTAGAACTTCTAAGGGTTGGTTGGAACGGATTGAGCGCCTGAGTAGAGCTAAACGTTGTTCAGATCGACATATAAACTCTGATAATTTTGGGCTTATCGAGGTAAACATTCTTGAACTTCAGTAATTGGAAATTACATGTTGTAGGAGTATATAGTTAAGTATACTATATATAGAACTGAACATAGTTGTGCGGCAATGTCTTTTGACTTAAGCTCGAATAATACTTACTGAATGTCTTGCGACTTAAGCCCGAATTTAAAGAAGAGAATCGAATCAGAATTACATAGTGTATCAGACATGAGACTTGTGTAACATTACCGTAGTAGAATTGTACACGCCCGTTAGACGCAGCACCTCGTTGGCTTGGTAGCCGCCTCGATAGAGGAGGAGATTTACGCTGTGTGAGTGTCGCCAATTTTTCAGAGAATATTCTACGCCGATCTAAAGATATTAATAGGCGCCAGGCCTCTATAGGTTGTAGTACTACGTGTGGAGTGATCCGCTTGATCGAGAGTGTAGCCGCGGTTTGAGGTACTTGGAGCGCTTTGCTATTAGTCGATAATCGCCGCGAGGTATGTGAACCTCTTCCTATTTGTTCTAGCATGATATGTGTATAACTATGTAGTACTAGACGCACATATGTTTAATGTATTTGATTGGTTTGAAACATAAAGTGTTATAACGGCTTTATGGGAAGTTGGTTATAACGCCTTTATGTAGGTAAGAAAGTACTTGTGGTTTTAAGAGGTAAATCGATTTGAACTATAATGGTCAAGCTATGTGATAATAAAGAACTTGAAGTATTTCAAAAGATTTTTGAATCATTTTGAGAGAAGAAGTAATCCTTGGTTTTTGAAACTTAAGAGTTATACTAGCTTTATGGGAAGTTAGGTATAACGCTTAAAATGTTTTATCGATTTCTAAATCGAATGTATCGACAAACCACCGCAGCTGCTAATAAAAGGAAATGTTTTGGACAGATTTAGTATTATTAAAACCAGAGAAACTTCCATCCGCATGAAGCTAAGATGAGACAAAATGACATTTCCTAGATCATGGTCGCTTAATAAGATTGATTATAAACAAGAATAACCTACTCACTTATAAGACATAGGTTTCTCAAAACGCTTAAAGGAGAATTATGTTTTAAAGGATTTAAAACTATGAACTACTAAACCTTTTTCTAAAATGAGAAACTTGAGCATTCAAATTAGGCAAACTTGAATGTTTGGAAAATAAGGTTGTTACTTGATTTTACAAAGGAAAGCATTTTGGTTTACTTAACAATGTTAGTCACTCAAATTTTATACTACGTATCGGTGACCTTTGTAAAAGAAATGGATCTTAAAGGGAATTTAACGGACGTAGTACTTTAAGGTTAAAATCCGACTTTGACATAAAATGAAAGTACCTTGAGTCGTGTGTAACTTGCTTATGCTTGTTGTTATGAAACTTGACCATGTTACGGTGATAGCCTTGTTGCAAGTAAGATCGTGTTCTACTCGACTACCGGTCATCCGAATGTATTTCACTTGACACGTCATCCGAATGTATTTCACTTGATTACACGTCATCCGAATGTATTTCACTTGATTACCGGTCATCCGAATGTATTTCACTTGATTCACGGGTCATCCGAATGTATTTCACTTGATTACCGATTCATCCGGAATGTATATCACTTGACTACGGCTCATCCGGAATGTATTTCATCGACTACCGTTCATCCGGAATGTATTCCACACGCTTTATATCGGGTCCATAAGACGGGCCGAGACCGTTATACGATCACATGATTTGTACCTAGATCACGCCGGTGAGGAAGAAGTTCCACTGCACGAGGGATGACTTTGAGGCGAGTCCCCGACTTGACACGATCGCTTCTATGCGGAATCGTAGTTTGTTATCATACATGTCCCCGCTTTATATAGACTATTATGATTTCATTTACGTGATTTTACGCTTCACATACTGTACTGTTCAGATCGACCTCCTTCGGGGCCGCGTCATGCCGCAGTAAAAGGTACATCGGCCGATCCCCGCTTTAGGATCACCTTTCAACAGATTGGGAAGCTCCGTTCCTTCGAGGCTTATCTTTTGCATGTTACTCGAGTCCAGATTCTTATACATTCGTGGTACGTGGCCCCGTCCCGCCATACCGCTGTAAAAAATCTTAGAGGTCCAGAGTAATCGCTGCAAGCGTGGTTTGTAAAAAGGATAACTGTCGGGTATTTATGTATATACGATGAAGGCAATCGCTTGGTTGGCCTGCTTATTTATCTTTTCTCTTAATTCATGTTCATGTTTTTATTTCCGCTGATTTTCTCGATGTTATATCACTAGGTGCCCGGTAGGCACTACCACGCCCGGTTCGGTCGTGACAAAAGTGGTATCAGAGCGCTTAGTCCTCTGAAAGTGTCTACGCACCGGTCTAGCAGAGTCTTGATTATCGGTGTGTCAGGCACCACATCTATAATTGTGAGGTCGCAGGACATTTAGGATTGGTTTCTATTCTTCTCATTCGAGATCGTGCCTAGAGTCGTGTGATAAATCGACCCTCCGACGTATTCCTTCATTTACCGCCATGCCTCCGCGCAGGCAACCTGTGCCCACGGGCAAGGCAATGAGGAGTCAGTGAGATACAGGAGTACGAGGCGCAGCCCGGCCAAGACTGAGACAAGATTCGACGGCTGGTTTCGCGACGCCAAAGACCAAAGAGAGTTTAGAGTCGCAGCAGCTGGTCTGCCGAGACTACAAGACTGAGCCTCCATCCCCACACCGAGCCGGCGAGACGGGTACAAGGAGATGGCGCCATCGCCGTGGTCGTGGGCCGATATGAGGATAGGTCGACGCAGCAGCCCAAATTTCAAAGAAGACCGTAGTTCACCCCGAGCGCATGGGCTGAGGCTACGGACTTCCCGAGTCAGAGCCTCCGGTTGTTCTATGGATCGAGCCGAGGACGACCCTCGTGAGTTTATCCGACGCCACACGGATCATGAGAGTGATCGAGCCTCGCAGGCGTAGTCGGTGGTATTGGTTCGCATCACCGCGCTGACATCGCAGCTGACCGGTTTGATTCGCGAGTCGCCCCGGAAGAGCATGCACTTCCAGCAGTTTGGGACGAAGTTCTCGAGGGCATTTCTTGCACATTTCTTGCCTCCACAGATGGCGAGGGCTCGGCCGGCGATTTTTGACATCGAGGCAGATCGCGATTAGAGAGTACAATGTGGAGTTCGACTCATTAGCTCGGATGTTCCCGTCAGAGTAGCGATATGGAGGATGAGTACACCGCCACGCCACCGGGCCGACGATTACTTGGCAGAGGCTTGTACGGGTGTAGCTCTTCAGCCGGGCATGGACATTGCCCGCATACAAGCTCACGACCAGGACGCGAGGCACTGAGAGGTCGACGGAACGACCGAGATCGCCAGAAGAGGCCGCAACAGCAGGTCCTTTGGTAACTTTCGAGGCGACCGCCGCAGTTAGCCTAGTTATGTACCTCCGCCAAGACAGCAGTGGTCCTCCGCGCCTTCGTGTCGCTCGGTATTCGAGCCGGTCGAGCTCCGTGGCTTCGTTCACGTGTTTACGCGAGTGCTAGCAACAGGATTCACGCCCTCGCCGCACGATGTGGCAAACATCATCCCGAAATGTCGCTTTTTATCGGTGCTTGCTTCACCGCGCCGCCGTAGCCATGGACGAGAGATCAGGCTTATAGAGAGGTACCGCAGCTGGCGCAGCTACCGATCGCGGCGTTCATCGCTTTCTACAGCATGCGCGCAGGCGCATTTATGATTAGAGTGAGCGTAGCTTCGTGTATATCCTTAACCATCTAGAGGCTTGTATGTTTTGATGTTATGTTAATGTGTTAAGTGTTATGTTCGGATAGCTTTGTGCTAAAATGTGATTTAGGAACCCGTCAGGGAAAAGGGTAAGCAAAGGGGTGAGAAAATGATGAACCTTAGAATATTACGCTGAGACCTTAGATGTGCGCCGCCTTGAGTACAAGATTTTGCGAGTGATCCTTGTCGAGTGCATTTTATGCCTAGAATATATTGTGTGATAAGTCTCTGGTTGGGTAAATGAAAGTGGTATCTTTCATGATGTGATTAGCAAGCGTTGTTCCGGATCGAGAAACGAGAGTCGCGCGATGCAGGCTCGGCCGAGGACGTGTGCGGTCAACCCGTGAGCCGAATGAGCGGGTCACCAGTGGTCCCGCCAGCGGTAGGGTCACGAGGTGCTAGGCCCAAGTTTAGATGACCATCGTATGAGTTCGTGGATATGTTCGACTGGCGGATCGTGAAGGCCAAGTGGCCTTAAGGAAGATCGAGGCTAGTAAGATAACCAAGTTGGAGTGGTGACTCCAAGGTTTGGAGAGAAGTGATGATCAAGTGTGGTACGATATCGGAAGAGTTCAAGAGTTCGAGAAGAGTACGACGAGTAAGGGTAGAGGCGAGCATGTATTGCGAGCATAGATATGATCATTTCTTGTAAAGGGAGAAGGTGCGAAGGATGTATATTTTAGACCTCGTGAATCGTGACGCATCCGGCATCATTTGTTGGGTCGCGAGTGACACTAGAACCTCGCGCAAAGTGACAAAAGTTTGTGATGTTAGAGGAGTTTCCTCGTGGACTCGGATATAAGTATTTGCGCACGTGTTGTTTCGTGGCCAGTGGCGCTGCAACTTATTAGAAGAACTTTATCGTTATCCGCTTGAGAAGGAACATTCGGACGAATGTTTCTAAGGAGGAGAATGTTATACCTCGTATTTCCGCAGTATGTACGCGAGCGCCACGTATTATAATTTGAGCCTTAAAGTTGGCTAGTTTCAAATTTGTACACAACACCCGATTAGAGTCGTTGACGAAACGCTTCCATAGCTTCGTAGGAAAATTCGCTATGTCATTTATAATTTTTATGGATTTTTCCGAGAGACGAAACATTTTGGACCAACGAGAGGCGACACTTGTCACCCTCTAATTGGAAGGTGGACTGACGAAAGTGGGAAGGTTGGCACGCTTTTTGTGCATTATTTTTGGTCAAGGAGTTGGTAGGATATTTCGGGTAGATGGATAAGGTTGCATACGGCTTAATCTTGACCTTACACTTGCCTAACACTTGGACGGATCTCGCCATTGGTTGGCCTTCACTTGACCTATAAATACCTCTAGTTGAAGACTTTCTTCATCCAAAACTTGAGCAATCTAACTAAGTCTCAAAATACTCCCTCTCCTCGAGCTGGCCCACCACACCCCCTCCCCTTTGAGAGCCTCGCCGAGAGCCACCTCCCTCCCCTTTGAGGTGTTTTGCCGGGGTATCCCCTAGCCTAGTTGTCTCGTATAAATACCCCTTTTGTGGTATAGAAATACTCTCCAAGTATTGTTATAATGCCCAAATACTCGCCCAAATACCTTGTAGTATTCCCAAGGTTACACTTTTACAAAAGCCTGTAAAATACTATTATACTTCCTCACCACAAAAACGAAACCCTAAGTAAATCTTCACCCGTAGTTGAAGTCATAAGTAGAAGTTGGTTAGAACTTCTAAGGGTTGGTTGAACGGATCGAGCGCCTGAGTAGAAGCTAAACGTTGTTCAGATCGACATATAAACTCGGATAATTTTGGGCTTATCGAGGTAAACATTCTTGACCTTCATTGTAATTGGAAATTACATGTTGTAGTGAGTATATAGTTAAGTATACTATATATAGAACTGAACATAGTTGTGCGGCAATGTCTTTTGACTTAAGCTCGAATAATACTTACGAATGTCTCGCGACTTAAGCTGAATTTAAAGAAGAGAATCGAACGTAATTACATAGGTATCAGACATGAGACTTGTGTAACATTACCGTAGTAGAATTGTACACGCCCGGTTAGACGTGTTAACCCCGGTTGGCTTGCAGCCGATAGAGGAGAGAGATTTACGCTGCGGGAAGCGCCGAATTTTTCAGAGAATATTCTACGCCGATCTAAAGATATTAATAGGCGCTTTGTGGCCTCTATAGGTTGTAGTACTACGTGTGGAGTGATCCGCTTGATCGAGAGTGTAGCCGACGCTTTGAGGTACTTGAGCGCTTTTGCTATTAGTCGATAATCGTCGCGAGGTATGTGAACCTCTTCCTATTTGTTCTAGCATGATATGTGTATAACTATGTAGTACTTAGACGCATATGTTTAATGTATTTGATTGGTTTGAAACATAAAGTGTTATAACGGCTTTATGGGAAGTTGGTTATAACAGCTTTATGTAGGTAAGAAAGTACTTGTGGTTTTTAAGAGGTAATTGATTTGAACTATAACTGGCTGGCTATGTGATAATAAAGAACTTGAAGTATTTCAAAAGATTTTTGAATCATTTTGAGAGAAGAAGTAATACTTGGTTTTTGAAACTTAAGAGTTATACTAGCTTTATGGGAAGTTAGGTATAACGGCTTAAAATGTTTTATCGATTTCGAAATCGTAATGTGTATCGACAAACCACTGCTGCGTTAATAAAAGGAAATGTTTTGGACAGATTTAGTATTATTAAAACCAAGAGAAACTTCCATCCGCATAGAAGCTAAGATGAGACAAAATGACATTTCCTAGATCATGGTCGCTTAATAAGATTGATTATAAACAAGAATAACCTACTCACTTATAAGACATAGGTTTCTCAAAACGTTTAAAGGAGAATTATGTTTTAAAGGATTTAAAACTATGAACTACTAAACCTTTTTCTAAAATGAGAAACTTGAGCATTGAAATTAGGCAAACTTGAACGCTTGGAAAATAAGGTTGTTACTTGATTTTACAAAGGAAAGCATTTTGGTTTACTTAACAATGTTAGTCACTCAAATTTTATACTACGTATCGGGTGACCTTTGTAAAAGAAATGGATCTTAAAGGGAATTTAACGGACGTAGTACTTTAAGGTTAAAATCCGACTTTGACATAAAATGAAAGTACCTTGAGTCGTGTGTAACTTGCTTATGCTTGTTGTTATGAAACTTGACCATGTTACGTGTGATAGCCTTGTTGTGCAAGTACTGTTCTACTCGACTACCGTCATCCGAATGTATTTCACTTGACACGGGTCATCCGAATGTATTTCACTTGATTACCGTCATCCGAATGTATTTCACTTGATTACCGGTCATCCGAATGTATTTCACTTGATTACGGCTCATCCGAATGTATATCACTTGACTACGGCTCATCCGAATGTATTTCATCGACTACCGGTTCATCCGAATGTATTCCACACGCTTTCTATATCGGGTCCATAAGATGGGCCGAGACCGTTATACGTATCACATGATTTGTACCTAGATCACGGCAGTGAGGAAGAAGTTCCACGCACGGTGAGGATGACTTTGAGGCGTGAGTCCTCGACTTGACATGATCGCTTCTATGTTGCGAATCGTAGTTTGGTTATCATACATGTCTCCCGCTTTATATAGACTATTATGATTTCATTTACGATTTTACGCTTTCACATACTGTAATTGCCAGATCGACCTCCTTCGGGCCGCTCACGCCATGCAGTAAAAGGTACATGTTGTCGATCCCCGCTTAGGATCACCTTTCAACAGATTGGGAAGCTCCGTTTCCTTGGAGGCTTATCTTTTGGTATGTTACTCGAGTCCGTAGATTCTTATACATCTGTGGTATGGCGGGCCCCGTCCCGTCATAGCCGTTGTAAAAAATCTTAGAGGTCCAGAGTAATGCCACAAGTGTGGTTTGTAAAAAGGATAACCGTCGGTATTTATGTATATATGATGAAGGCAACCGCTTTGGTTGGCCTGCTTATTTATCTTTTCTCTTAATTCATGTTCATGTTTTTTATTTCACTGATTTTCTCCGATGTTGTATCACTGGTGCTCGGTAAGGCACGACCACGCCCGTTCGGTCGTGACACGCGCTGACTGGGTCGCATGAAATTCGCATACACTATTTATCCGCATACACCACCTACCTCATTTCGAGGATGGACCCGCTCAAGTATATCTTTCAGAAGCCCATGCCCACTGGAAAACTTGCAAAAATGGCAGATCCTTTTAAGTGAAATCAACATCGTATATGTCACCCAAAAGGTAGTCAAGGGGCAAGCGTTAGCAGATCATCTTGCGGAGAATCCGGTAGACGAGGAATATATTCCCTTGCGGACCTACTTTTCAGATGAAGAAGTGATGTTTGTAGGAGAAGACATCTCAGAAGAGTACTCAGGTTGGAGAATGTTCTTCGATGGTGCCGCGAATTTCAAAGGAGTAGGTATCAGAGCGGTTTTGGTATCAGAAACAGGACAACACTACCCAATATCATCAAAGCTCAGATTCCCGTGCACCAATAATATGGCAGAATATGAGGCTTGCATACTTGGACTCTGAATGGCTATCGACATGAACATACAAGAGTTGCTGGTCATAGGAGATTCAGACTTGTTAATTCACCAAGTGCAAGGCGAATGGGCCACCAAGAATATGAAGATACTTCCTTACCTGTACTGCGTGAAAGAATTGCGCAAAATGTTCGTTGAGATAGAGTTCAGGCATACTCCGAGGGCTCAAAATGAGTTTGCAGACGCTTTAGCAACTTTGTCCTCCATGATTCAACATCTAGACAAGAACTATATTGACCCAATCAAAGTAGATGTGCTAGAGCAGCCAGCCTATTGTTCTCAAATAGATGAAGAATCAGAGGGCAAACCTTGGTATGACGAAATCAAGAGGTATCTCAAGGCAGGCGAGTACCCGGAAGGCATGACCAACATACATAAGAAGACTCTTCGGAGGTTAGCAAACCATTTCTTCCTGAGCGGCGAGGTCTTTTATCGGAGAACTCCGGATTTGGGTTTGTTAAGATGTGTTGACACCGAAGAAGCAAACAAACTATTAGAAGAGATACACGGGGGTATGTGCGGACCCCATATGAACGGTTTCACGCTAGCGAAAAAGATACTACGAGGAGGTTACTTCTGGATGACAATGGAAACAGATTGCATCCGTTTCGTGCGGAAGTGTCATCGATGCCAGATCCATGGCGATTTGATTCACGTGCCGACAAATGAGCTCAATGTCACGAGTTCTCCATGTCCATTCGCAGTTTGGGGCATGGACGTCATCGGTCCTATTGAGCCGGCAGCGTCAAATGGACACAGGTTTATCCTAGTGGCGATCGATTACTTTACAAAATGGGTAGAAGCATCATCGTATAAGTCTGTGACCAAGAAAGTAGTAGTGGATTTTGTTCACCACAACATCATCTGTCGGTTTGGAAGTCCAGAGTCAATCATAACCGATAACGGATCTAATCTCAATAGTGGTCTGATGAAGGAAATGTGTGAGAAGTTCAGGATCACTTATCGCAACTCTACTCCATATCGACCACAAATGAATGGAGCAGTCGAAGCGGCCAACAAGAACATCAAGAGGATACTGAGGAAAACGATAGATAACTACAAGCATTGGCATGAAAATTTGCCTTTCGCACTCTTAGGTTACCGTACTACAATCCGGACCTCCACAGGAGCAACACCGTATCTCTTGGTTTATGGAATGTGTCGTACGCCAATGAGGTAGAAATACTATCCTTAAGAATCATCCAGGAAGACGAACTAAACGAAGCCAAATGGATACAGAGTAGGTATGAACAATTGATGCTTATTGATGAGAAACGAATGAATGCAGTCTGTCACAGACAACTTTACCAGAACAGAATGGCCAGAGCTTTCAATAAGAAGGTACGAACAAGAGACTTCCAACCAGGACAGCTGGTGCTGAAACGTATATTCCCTAATCAAAGTGAGGCGAAAGGGAAATTCGCACCCAATTGGTAAGGGCCTTACATGGTTCACCGAGTGCTTACAGGAGGGGCCCTCATCTTAGCTGAAATGGACGGCGAAGTGTGGCCGAGAGCCATCAACGCAGATGCAGTGAAGAGATACTACATTTAGAGTGCTTTATTTTCCAAGTAATTTCCCTTCATTTGTAATTTGAACTACATTTGACCTGATTTCCTTGGCGGGATACGTAGGCGGCCATATCGGTTTCGGTCCCATTTCTAGAAAAGCCCAATTACTTTGTTTGTAATCGGAACTACGTGTGACCTGATTCCCTTGGCGGATACGTAGGCGGCCATATCGGCATCGGTCCCGTCTTTAAATTTTTTAAGTCTTGTCTGTAACGTACTACGTTTGGCCTGATTCCCTTGGCGGATACATATGCGGCTACATCGGCCTCGGTCCCGTCTTTAAAAATTTTAAGTCTTGTCTGTAACGTACTACGTTTGACCTGATTCCTTTGGTGGATACGTAGGCGGCCTACATCGGCCTCGGTCACACCATTAGGAAATTTTCTTTCTCCTCATTTGGCATTTGTAGTGAGCGGTACTCCATCCGGTTATACAAACAAGACAAATGAACGACATATATCAGACTCCGCTTCACCTGTCAGAAATTGGGACAATTTTAGAAGCCTCGCCACAGTAAAGAAACGACATAAGGATCTCGTCCGTCTAAGGTTTTAGTACACGTCTATATCAGAAACTGGGACAAATTTTTATGAGCTTCGCCACAGAAATACATCGTTCAAATGCGGTTCCATGTGTTGGAAAAAATCGACCGTCCCTTTCGTCAGAAACTGGGACAATTTTAAGGGGTTCCCTGCAGAAGGTACCAATGAACATGGCTAACCTGCGCAGAGGGTTCAATGTCCCGAAACTGGGACAAAATTTTAAAGAATTTCACTGCAAAGGAGCACCGAGAATAATGGGAGAATATATCGCCAATTTCAAATAAGGATGTTCGCTATGTTTCACAACGTGTTGCTATTCAAAGATCGACGCAATTCCCTACTAACATATATAAGTATATTTTCTCAATATATAATATCTTTAACGAATGTTTTCGACAAGGATTTGAAATCATACAGGGGTTACAGGTCCAAACAAGACAACGCGTGCAAGAGCCAACGCAAATCGGCCGACCCCTCCCCGAACTCACAAATTTTCTTTGAGTAAATTTTTGCAGGACAATAGGAACAAGGATAACAACAACATTCCAATACAATGGATCCGCTCACAAAGTCAAGCTACAACAAGTCTACATCAAACGTAGCTCCCAGAATCATCTTCTTCTCACTCATGCTACATCATTTACACGTTATGCATTAATTTCTTTATTTATGTTTTGATTACGCATAAATCGAAAAGCAATAAATCCTCCTATAGAGGGCGAAGCCATTTTATCTACCCCTTAGGGAACGACATTTGCATTTTTCGTCCATACAAGATGATAACGCCCACACAAGCCGACATTTGCATTCCTTCCATACAAGACGACAACGCCCATACAAGACGTCATTTGCATTTCGTCCATACGAGGCGATAACGCCCATACAAGACGGCATTTGCATTCCGTCCATACAAGACGACAACGCCCATACAAGGCGTTATTTGCATTTCGTCCATACAAGATGATAACGTCCACACAAGGCGACATTTGCATTCCGTCCATACAAGAAGACAACGCCCATATAAGGCGTCATTTGCATTTCGTCCATACAAGACAATAACGCCCACACAAGGCGACATTTGCATTCCGTCCATACAAGACGACAACGCCCATACAAGGCGTCATTTGCATTTCGTCCATACAAGACGATAACGCCCACACAAGGCGACGTTTGCATTCCGTCCATACAAGACGACAATGCCCATACAAGGCGTCATTTATATTTCGTCCATACAAGACGATAACGCCCACGCAAGGCGACATTTGCATTTAGTCCATACAAGGCGTCATTTACATTTCGTCCATACAAAACGATAACGCCCACACAAGGCGACATTTGCATTTCGACCATACTAGATGATAACGCCTACACAAGGCGACATTTGCATTTCATCCATACAAGACGATAACGTCCATACAAGACGTCATTTGCATAACACCCATACAAGGCATCATTAGCGTAACGTCCATACAAGATGTCATTTGCATAACGTCCATACAAGACGTCATTTACATTTCGTCCGTACAAGACGATAATGCCCACACAAGGCATCATTTGCATTTCGTACATACAAGACGATAACGCCCATACAAGGCGACATTTGCATTTAGTCCATACAAGGCGTCATTCGCATAATGCCCATACAAGACGTCATTTACATTTCGTCCATACAAGACGATAACGCCCACACAAGGCGACATTTGCATTTCATCCATACAAGATGATAACGCCCACACAAGGCGACATTTGTATTTCATCCATACAAGACGATAATGTCCATACATGACGTCATTTGTATAACGCCCATACAAGGCATCATTAGCGTAACGTCCATACAAGATGTCATTTGCATAACGTCCATACAAGACGTCATTTACGTAACATCCGTACAAGACGACACACCGTCGCATCATTTCATTACATAGTATATACGATTTGTCTACAACCACAACACAAAATTTGCATTCTTACATGGTTCGGTTTTGACAGTTAGGCACTAACGTTTTTCTTGAGCGTTAGCACGCAGGAGCAGTAGCACAACATGGATTTTTCTCTTACAGCGAGCCGAAGTAATTTGTTAGGGATCCAGTCTTCCCAACAAAGGGTAGAAACGGCCTCAAGCGTCGATCCACTCTCCAACGACCCAGCGTCGTCATAATTCGACACTGAGACAAATATTGAATCCACGTCAGCCCGCCTTGGTGTTTGACCATGGTAGCCCAGTGTCGTCATAATTCGATACTGGGACAATTTTTGAATTCGCGTCAGCCTAGTCTCAATTGCCCAACATTTTTTATTCTGAGGATCGAGACAAAATTGGCTATAAGTCAACGTCTTTGTCTGAAGAATCTTTCATTCTTCTCCATACAAAGAGGGACAACCGTTGACACCCAATTTTTTCTCTCCCATTCGATTAATAATCAATAAATTAAACTAATTTTTCTAAACACCGCTAATGTTATACCCCGTATTTCCAGCGTATGTACGTGAGGACGTACGTACAAAAGTTTAGCCTTAGTTAGGCACTATGGACGAAAATACTGTGCACAACACTCAAAAAGAATCGTGTTCCGACGAAACGTTTTACAAAACTTGCGAAGGGAAAATTCCGGCTATGTCATTTATTATTTTTGCGGATTTTTCCGAGAGACGAAACATTTTGGACCAACGAGAGGGCGACACTTGTCACCCTCTAGTTGGATTGGTGAGGCGCCCATTTGGACGATTGGAATGGCTTGTTTTGTCAAGGAGTTGGTAGGATATTTTTGTGTAGTAGATGGATAAGGACACTTGCCTAAATCCTCACCCTACACTTGCATAGCACTTGGCTTCATCTTGGCCATTGGTTGACCTATAAATACCCCTCTAACTTGAAGGTTTTCTTCATCCACAAATCAATTCCCCAAGTCTTGAAAAAAAACCCCTCCCCTCTCTTATAAGCTTTTCGTCCAAGGCTCTCCCCCCCCCTTCCTTGAGCCCTTAGCCGAAACCTACCCCTCTCCCTTGGTAGAAAAGTTGTCTTCCAAGTTTAAGTTACTATTCCAAAATACCCTAGCCCAAATCCCTTATAGTAGTTAAGTAGAAGTTGTTAGAAACTTCTAAGGGTTTCTTGGAGCTATCGGAGCGTGCAATTAGGAGCTAAACCTTGCTCAGGATCGACGTTTATACTTGGATAATTTTTGGGCTTATCGAGGTAAATACTCTTGTCCTTCTATTGTAATTGGATATTACATATAAGAATAGCTAAGACTTGAGTATAAGATACTTAGAAGGGTATTAAAGAAGAATAATTGAACTGTACTTACATAGGACTGTTTTCACAGTAGACTTGTATAATTACCGGGTAGGGAAGTGCTGCCCGATTTTCCGTAGAATAGCGAACCCTCTGTTTAGAATGTCCAACAGAGTAGTCTAGACATTGATAGATGTCTTTGACTATTATAGGCTGATACTCTGCGCGCGGCATATTCGACTTGGCAGGTGGATTTCGCCGAGAAGGTATGTGATTCTTCCTATACTCTTAAGCATGATATTTTAAAATATATATATAGTACGGTAGACGTACATGTGTTAACTGAATAATAATTACGGCAATGTCTTTTGACTTAAGCCTGAATAATAATTACGGCAATGTCTTTTGACTTAAGCCTGAATAATAAGAATCTTGATGCATTTCAAAAGAATACTGAATCATTTTAAACAGAAGAGAAATATTTGGTTTTTAAACAAAAAGCTTAAGAGTTATACTAGCTTTATGGGAAGTTAGGTATAACAACTTAAGAAAGATAAAAGGAACTGTTTACTTATTTGTTATAAAAACCTTGTATTGATTTATGTAAGGTGTAGTAAGATTGTTTGATAAATAGACATATTATGATGCTACGTGTGTTAGTGTCTTGTGATGTTGTGAAAGGGGGTCATTCTTGTCAGGCTTACGTTGCTAAGCGGTAAGTCGATTGTAATGTTATTATATCACCTACCCCTTGACTTGTTATACCGGTGGCTTGCCACCCTTGACGCGTCTATACGGCCTATGCGCCATGTGACTACGCGGAGTGCGGAGTTCCGGATTGATCATTCCGGTGTTTTATCCCGACGCGGGTATGCCTATGCGATGCGTGTGACTACGCGGTCTATGAGACTATGCGGATCGCGGAGTCCGTGAGGGTACCGGGTTAGCTACCCCGACGCGAGGAATACCTCACGCGTCGTGTGTGAGCTATGCGGATCGCGGAAGTCCAGGACTAGGCACGCATAATGATACTATGGGCGATTGGCCTTGCTTCGATCATTCGCGGCCTAGGAAAGACCAGTTACATTATATCTATTTTGCTCTTGTTTATGTTGTGGCACTATGTGCAGTTAAACTGGTTGTATTTGCAAATGGTTTTAAATACTTTGATTTTACTTCAGTACTTTACAGTTTCACATACTTAGTACCTGTTGTACTGACCTCCTTCGGGGGGCTGCGTTCATGCCGCAGGTAAGGGCAAGCAGGTGCTAGATCCACATCCTTAGGATCTTTTTGCTTTGGTGTCAGGAGCTCCATCTTCTCCGGAGGCTCGACGTTTGGGTATGATCTCCCTGTTGTTGTATATAGTTTTGTACATTCAGGGTATGGCGGGGCCCTGTCCCGCCATAGTTGTTTATCTTCTTAGAGGTCTGTAGTCCTATTGTACAGTTGGGATGTAACTGCTAAACCATGTTTATATATATATGCCGAAAGGCGACATTTTCTCACATAAAACTGTGTCTCATTTTACAACTGTTTCATGTCTTGTTTTTATATTCCGCTGATTACTCTGATGTATGACTACTTAGGTGCCCAGGTAAGGCACCAGTCATGGTCCCCGGAACGGGTCGTGACAAAAGTGGTATCAGAGCAGTTAATCCTCGGAAAGTGTCTACAGACCGTATCTAGTAGAGTCTTGATTATCGGTGTGTTGTGCACCACACCAATAATCAGGAGGCTATAGGATATTTAGGATTGGTTTCCATTCTTCTCACTCTGAGATCGTGCCTTAGAGCTGTGTTATAAGTTGGACCCCTCTAACGTATTCCTTCTCAGAACGCTTATGCTCCACGTAAGGCAACCCGCCCGTAGGGCAAGGCGCCGGCGGAGTCGTTAGTAGGACACCGAGAGTCACGAGGCACGTGCCCGCTTACCCGAGGCGATACCTCGACGGCGAGTTCCATGACGCCGCCGCCCAAAGAGACCACGCATTCGCCTCCACTCGCCCCACACCGGGCGAGGAGTTAGGGTACAAGGAGATGGCTTGGCCATCGCCGTGATCGTGGCTGCATACGAGGATAGGCCGGATGCAGCAGCCCAGCCCACCCAGAGTACCCGTGGTTCACCCGAGGCGTATAGTTTGAGGCTACGAGATTTCTGAGTCAGAGCCCGCCGAGTTTTACGGTCGAGGCCGAGGATGATCCGCAGGAGTTCATCCGTCGATTCAGAGGATTATGAGGGTGATCGGGCGCCGAGACCGAGTCCGTGATTCGGTTCAGATCGGCCGCGCGTGATACCGCAATCGATTGGTTTGATTCGTGAGTTATCCCGGAGAGCACGCGTCCCGCCTACTGGGATGAGTTCTGGAGGCTTTTCTCACTCACTTCTTGCCTCCAGCATGAGGAGGGCACGCCGACAGATTTTTGTTATCGAGACAGAGAGGACGCACGATTAGGGAGTACAATGTCGAGTTCGATTCTTTGCTCGATATGTCCTCGCATTGGTAGCGGATATGGAGGATGGTGCATCGCTACGCCACCGGCTAAATGATTATATGGCCGAAGTTCATGCGGGTGGCTCTTCACCGAGCATGGACATTACCCGTATGCAGCTCATGCACTGATGCGAGGAGCGTAGAGACCGACGGTCGACAGATATCAAGATCGGCGCCAAGACGGCCGTTCTTTTGGTAGTTCTCGGTGGACGGCCTCAGAATAGCCTAGATTTGCACCCCACCAGCTCGAGCACTCCCACATCATTGTCGATGCCCAGAGTATTCGGGGCGGTCGTGCCCTAGGACTTGATTTGTGGTAGCAAGCGGTGCTAACCGATCGAGGTCCGCTCGGTGTCCGCTGTGGTAGATTCCATTCGTGGAGTCGTAGTACTACTCCGAGCTTGCTATACTTGTGGCCGCAGGTCATTTTGCGAGGGCCTGTCCGACCGGGGCAAGCGGGTGGTAGGCTCACCACGTGGTCTGCTGCCGTTCATCATCTCCTACAGATTATCGCCCGAGGCGTGGTACTCATGGGCCAGGTCGCGCAGAGGTCGTGGCGCGGTCTCAGCTTCTAGCGGTCCTCGAATCGCATTTATGCCTTGTCCACCGGCAGACTGTGAGGCCTCACCGATGTCGCCACAGTACCTTATCGCCTCCGACATGATGTGTATGCCTTGATAGATCCGGTTCTACTGGCCCTACATATCTCCCCTTGTTGCTAGTAGGATAGGGATAGAGCCTGAGTCCATAGACCCTTTCGAGGTAGCTACGCCGGTGGGTGATTCGGTGGTAGCTCGACGGGTATTTAGGGCTTGCCCAATGACTTTATGCAGTCGTCAGACCCTAGCCGACTTGATAGAGTTGGACATGACTGATTTCGACGTGATCATGTGTATGGATTGGTTAGCTTCCTGCTATGCCAATGTAGACTACAGAGAGAGAGTGGTACAGTTCCATTTTCCTGGGGAGCCGGTTGTTGAGTGGGAGGGGAACACTGTATCGCCGAGGGGTAGGTTTATTTCTTACCTCAAGGCTAGGAAGATGGTGCAGAAGGGGTATATCTACCATCTCGTTCGGGTGTTTGATAATCGAGGTCGCAGCGCGATTTCCGCCGGCCCAAAGAGTCGAGAGTTCCCGCACGTGTTTCAGCACGACCTCCGGCATCCTCCGCAGAGGAGATAGAGTTTTGTATCGATGTCTTGCTGACACTCGCCTATTTCCATTCCGCCATACGTAATGGCACCCGCCGAGTTGAGAGTCAAGGACCACCGAGAGATTTGCCGGAGAAGCGGCTTCATCGACCTAGTGTTTCTCCCCGGGAGCGCCAGATTGTTCGTGAATAAGAAGGACGACGCCTTTGCGCATGTGTGTTGATTACGCGGTGAACAAGGTGACCATTAAGACCAGATACCCTTCCTGTGATTGATGATTTGTTCGACCACCGCAGGTGCGAGATGTTTCTCCAAGATTGATCTGCGATCGCTATCATCAGTGCACGAGTCGAGAGGTCGATGTCCCTAGATCGCATTCCGACCCAGACGCATTATGAGTTCGTGGTCATGTCTTTGGTTGACCAATGCTCGGCGGTATTCATGGATTTGATGAACCGAGTGTTCAAACCATTTTGGACACGCTTGTGATAGTGTTCATTGATGATATCTTGGTTTATTCTCGCCAGAGCAGAGTACGCGAGCATTTGGCGATCGCGGCCGAGCTTCTCCAGACCAGCAGCTTATACGCCAAGTTTTCCAAATGTGAGTTTTGGTTAGCTTCGTGGCTTTTCGGGCATATTGTCGGGCCGATGGTATTCGGGTGGATACGCCAAGATCGAGGCGTCGGGACTTGCCTAGACCTACTACTCCGGCAGAGGTTCGCAGCTCGGGCCTCGCAGTTATTATCGCGTTCGTGGAGAAGTTTGCTTTATCTCTCGCACCATTGACTCGCTGACTCGAGGCTAAGTTTCAGTGGATCGATGCTTGGAGCGTGGTTTCGCCATCGGCGAGAGATCGACGACCGCCTCGCTCTTACTCTTCCGCAGGTCCAGACGGCTATGTCGTGGTATCAGACGCGCCGCATCGGGTTGGGATGTGTGTTGACGCAGCAGGCAAGGTTATAGCGATGCATCCCGACTTAAGAAACACGAGGAACTACCCCACCCATGATTTGAGTCGCGCGGTGATTCACGCCAAGATCTGGAGGCACTATTTGTATGGGTTCATGTGGATATTTATACGCACCACAAGAGCCTCCAAAGATATCTTCACCCGAGGAGCCGAACTTACGGCTGCAGACGGTGGTTAGAGTTGCTTAAGGATTATGACGTCGATATCCCGTACCACCCGAGGAAGGCCAATGTTGTGGCGTATGCCCTTAGTCGTAGGTCGACGGGTAGCCTATCGATGCGCAGCAGAGAGGAGGGGCATGGTTCGCGATTTGCATCGATTAGCGAGCCTCGTGTCCGCTTGATTGATTACGATAGCAGTGGGGTTCGAGTTCGAGAGGTTGCCGAGTCTTCCATCGTCGGCGAGGTGAAGAGGCAACATTTGAGGATCGATTTTGACACTGCATCGCGATACGGCTCTTCGTGAGGGAAGGGTACTTTTGAGGTAGCACCATGGGATGCTAAGGTTCGAGGGCGTTGTGTGTTCCGATATTGCAGACTTCGGCAGGAGTTCTGGAAGCACACAAGACGCGTTACTCTATCCATCCGGGTCGACCAAGATGTACCACGACCTTAGATCTATGTATTGGTGGGATGGCTTGAAGAGGACGTTGCAGAGTTTGTAGCTCGCCCGTGGTTGTCGCAGTGAAGATAGAGCACCGCAGGCCCGGTGGTTTGTTGCGCATTGAGATCCCGACCGAAGTGGAGGTGATCAACATGGACTTCATCACAGGATTACCTCGCACTCGCAGGAGACATGATTCTATATGGGTTATCGCCGACAGTCGATTTAAATCAGCCCACTTTCTTCCCGCCGATGACCTTTTCTACCGAGGATTATGCCAGACTTTACATCCGAGAGATCGCCGATCGCATGGAGTCCCTATTTCGATCATATCGCATGCAGGAGCCCGCACGCTAACTTCCGAGGTCGTTCTGAATGGTTTAGGGACGCAGTGAGCTCGAGCATCGCATTACATCCACGCATGCACGACAGCCGAGCGCACTATCCGCACTTCGAGGATATGCCGCGAGCTCGTTATTGACTTCGTGGTAGCCGAGGATCATTTGCCTCTAGTTGAGTTTGCATATAATAATAGCTACCACCCAAAGATTCGGATGGCGCCTTATGAGGCCTTGTATGGAGGAAGTGCAGATCGCCGATAGGCTGGTTTGACGTGGGCGAGTGCGATTAGTGGGACCAGACGGTGCAGCAGTGCCGGATAAGGTGAAGCTTATCCAGAGCGTTTCACACTCGTAGTCGATGGTCGATGCAGATCATCGTCGTCAGATCCGGAGTTCGAGGTTGATGATTGGGTTTTCTCGGTGCCACCCATGGCGGTGTGATGAGATTCGGAAGAAAGGGAAACTCACCAAGGTACATTGGGCGATCGATTGTCCGCAGTGGTAGGCAAGGTTGCCTATGAGTTGGATCCGCCGTCCGATCCGGAGGCGGTGCATCCGGTGTTTCATGTTTCTACGCCGGCGAGATGTATCGGATCCATCTAGAGTGCATCCGATTGACGATGTCCAGTGACCAGGGGTTATCGTATGAGGAGATTCCCATAGCGATAATCGATCGTCGTTAGGCGATGCGACCAAGGACGTGGCTTCCACAAAGTCTTGTGGCGAACGAGCTCGTGGAGGAGATGACGGAAGTCGGCGAGGACATGAGGCGTAAGTATCCTCACCTATTCCCCACACCTCCGTGTAATTCATTTTCCTACTTGTAAATTTTCATTGTCATTTATGCTTAAGTGTTGTTTTGTGGCAGATGTAGCATTTGCAAACCGCTTAAGCTTTATCGTTAATCGTCTTGGGAAGGAACATTCGGACGAATGTTTCTAAGGCGAGGAGAATGTTATACCCGTATTTCAGCCAGTATGCGTGAGGACGACGTAAAGGTTTAGCCTTAGTTAGGCACTATGGACGAAAATATTGTGCACAACACTCAAAAGAATCGTTTTCCGACGAAACGTTTTACAAAACTTGCGAAGGGAAAATTCCGGCTATGTCATTTATTATTTTTATGGATTTTTCCGAGAGACGAACATTTTGGACAACGAGAGGCGACACTTGTCACCTCTAGTTGGTGGATGAGGCGCCCATTTGGACGATTGGAATGGCTTGTTTTGTCGGAGTTGGTAGGATATTTTTGTGTAGTAGATGGATAAGGACACTTGCCTAAATCCTCACCCTACACTTGCATAGCACTTGGCTTCATCTTGGCCATTGTTGGCCTATAAATACCCTCTAACTCAAGGTTTTCTTCATCCACAAATCAATTCCCAAGTCTTGAAAAAATCCTCCCTCTCTTATAAGCTTTTGTCCAAGGCTCTCCCCTTCCTTGAGCCCTTAGCCGAAACCTACCCCCCTTCCTTGGTAGAAAAGTTGTCTTCCAAGTTTAAGTTACTATTCCAAAATACCCTAGTCCAAATCCCTTATAGTAGTTAAGTAGAAGTTGTTAGAAACTTCTAAGGGTTTCTTGGAGCTATCAGAGCGTGCAATTAGGAGCTAAACCTTGCTCAGGATCGACGTTTATACTTGGATAATTTTTGGGCTTATCGAGGTAAATACTCTTGTCCTTCTATTGTAATTGGATATTACATATAAGAATAGCTAAGACTTGAGTATAAGATACTTAGAAGGGTATTAAAGAAGAATAATTGAATTGTACTTACATAGGACTGTTTTCACAGTAGACTTGTATAATTACCGCAGGGAAGTCGCCCGATTTTCCGTAGAATAGTGAACCCTCCGCTTAGAATGTCCAACAGAGTAGTCTAGACATTGATAGATGTCTTTGACTATTATAGTCGATACTCTGCTTGGCATATTTGACTTGGCGGTGGATTTCACGGAAGGTATGTGATTCTTCCTATACTCTTAAGCATGATATTTTAAAATATATATATAGTAAGACGTAGACGCATACGTGTTAATCGAATAATAATTACGCAATGTCTTTTGACTTAAGCTGAATAATAATTACGCAATGTCTTTTGACTTAAGCACGAATAATAAGAATCTTGATGCATTTCAAAAGAATCTCGAATCATTTTTAATGTAAGAGAAATATTTGGTTTTAAACAAAAGCTTAAGAGTTATACTAGCTTTATGGGAAGTTAGGTATAACAACTTAAGAAAGATAAAAGGAATTGTTTACTTATTTGTTATAAAAACCTTGTATTGATTTACGTAAGCGAAAAGATTGTTTGATAAATAGACATATTATGATGCTACGTGTTAGTGTCTTGTGATGTTGAAAGGGGGTCATTCTTGTCAGGCTTACGTTGCTAAACGGTAAGTCGATTGTAATGTTATTATATCACCTACCCTCGACTTGTTATACCGAGGGCTCACCCTCGACGCGTCTATACTACATGCGATCTATGTGACTACGCGAGTCGCGGAGTTCCGTGATTGATCATTCCGGTGTTTTATCCCGACGCGGATGCCCATGCGCGGTCCGCGTGACTACGCGTCTATGAGACTATGCGGATCGTGGAGTCCAGAGGGTACCGGGGTTAGCTACCCCGACGCGAGAATACCTCACGCGAGTCAGTGTGACCCATGCGATCGCGGAAGTCCAGACTAGGCACGCATAATGATACTATGGGCGATTGGCCTTGCTTCGATCATTCGCGCTCAGAAAGACCAGTTACATTATATCTATTTTGCTCTTGTTTATGTTGCACTATATGCGATTAAACCGGTTGTATTTGCAAATGGTTTTAAATACTTTGATTTTACTTGATTTTTACGCTTTCACATACTTAGTAATCTGTAATCACCTCCTTCTGGGGCTGTGTTCATGCCGCAGGTAAGGGCAAACAGGTGCTAGATCCACAACCTTAGGATCTTTTTGCTTTGCGTCGTGAGCTCCATCTTCTCCGAGGCTCGACGTTTGGTATGATCTCCCGTTGTTGTATATAGTTTTGTACATTCAGTGGTATGGGGGCCCCGCCCGCCATAGTTGTTTATCTTCTTAGAGGTCTGTAGTCCTATTATGCATTGGGATGTAACTGCTAAACCATGTTTATATATATATGCCGAAAGGCGACATTTTCTCACATAAAACTGTGTCTCATTTTACAAATGTTTCATGTCTTGTTTTTATATTCCGCTGATTACTCTGATGTATGACTACTTAGGTGCCCGAGTAAG
This sequence comes from Przewalskia tangutica, assembly GCA_029844215.1. Classification (NCBI taxonomy): domain Eukaryota; kingdom Viridiplantae; phylum Streptophyta; class Magnoliopsida; order Solanales; family Solanaceae; genus Przewalskia; species Przewalskia tangutica. The sequence goes on from CM056723.1 coordinate 48,211,461, forward strand.
GCACCAGTCACGGGCCCCGGAACGGGTCGTGACAGCTAAATAATGTTAAGTAATAAGGATACACACATCTATAAGCGTATACATGTAAATAATCAATTTAATAATGGCGTTTGCATTAAGCACTAATTATATAACACGACGGCATTTATTATTTTTAATAATATTTAAAATAATTTATAATTTTAAAACTCATTAAAACTCTAACACTTAAAAACTCTACCCAAATAAACTATCCAAACTCTAAACACCTTAACACTACCCAAATATTGGCCCAATTCCTCTCACCTAACCCGCGGCCCATAAGTTATCCCATACCCAACCTTTATTACCCAGAAGCCCAATTCTCATAGCCCATAACCCTTTACGTCCAAAGGAGTAGCCCTAGAAACCAACGAGAAACTCCCTAAAATCCTTCAGCCGCGTTTCACATCGGATTTCTCGCCGAGAAATCCGGTCCCTTTCTTTACCTTCCTTGTAGAATCATATAGTTTATCGTTCTTACATGGAAATTCAAAGTAAAGCAGCTACAACTTTCATACTATCAAAGGAAAGCTAAATCAAAGTTCACAAGATTTGATTCCGTTTATTTTTAAAGGATTTGTGTATAGAAACCATATTCCATTACCAATTTTAGGTGATTCACAAACTTTTCTAAAAAAACAACGTTTATTTTCCTTATTTGGCCGATTCGGTCCTCAAAGAATCACTGTAAAGTGGAATTGTGGTTAACGATGAATAAGAATGTCTTACGCCTATACTCTTGATTAACTACATATTAAAATAGTTTCCCTGACTGGTGGTTCATCATCTTTATTTGCCTAATACCTCATTGAATTGGCTCTACCCCGACCCTACCTGTTCAGTTGGTGAAAGTCCCCATAATTAACTTATAAATACTTTTAAGTCATGACCTGTGTCGCTGTTTAAACTTGCAGAAACTGATAGTCATTCAGTAAACAACATGCCTGGGGTTTAAACCTAAATAACGCTTTGGGATTCAATGTCATTATCTATCATTAGTTTCTGTATTTTTGTTCCAAACTCGTTGGCCCTGCTGCATCACCACTCCTACTCCCTTTCAGACACCCTCCCTGCTTTAATTTGTTCGCATACTCTTTTGCTCAAATCTGCTCATAATCTGAGATGAAATACATGTATATCCCCAGTTGGTTACTACATGTATGATTCACTTTAATGAGTTCGTAGTCTCCCTTCCGTGTCTAAATCTGCTTGATGTGCTTATTCTATTTACTCTGCTTGGTGTTATTTATTCGAGTCATTTGCGTAAATCTGTAGTCTGTCTAGCAATACCTTATTTAGTCGAGTGTCGCTTGTTTGATTAACAAAGAACATACGAGTGTTCCTTCCTCTAGTTGTATTCCAGATCAGCTTATATTTAGTCTTGCTTTCACCTTCCATTTGGTCTGCTGAGTTTGTGATAACATAATAGAAATATATAGGGTATATGGATTCCAATATACATTGGATGTATATCGAAATTATGTATCTTCGTATATTTTCAAATATGCTCATGTATACTCTGAATATTGTATGTATATCAGCCCTCATATTTATCCAAGTGTATACATGTGCTCTGTATTAAATTGGGTGCATTCATGCATCTGGATTGATCCATTTTTTTCTTTTTTCCGATATTATCATAGGCCATCTCTTTCTGATTTGTTTCTTGTCTTGTTGTATGCGTTGTGCTTGTTTCATGTAATAGGCGTTTCTGATATGTTTCTCGATTTTGTTATGTGTTTAGGTCTGCTTTACATCGTAATGCAATAAGATGTCTGGGGACTGTTTCATAGTGAACTATTTTTTCACACATAAATATGAAGATTGGTTTTCTTATATAAAACATGCATATTCTTTTAAGTTGATTCCAGATTGTAGGATAAAAAAGAACTGAATAATAATTAGATTTTGCATATGTGTTAGTTACTTGCCTTATCGATGAACTTGGAATACTTACTACTTCTTCTCCTTTTCTTTTCTTATTTTACATGACATGCATCAAGAGATAAATCAAGAGTCTCGGTATGAGACTCCTTATGATTCCCACGTCAGCGTCCGCATCCTTGCCTCGGAACTTTCAAACAACAATGGGATGGAATGACGCCGTCATCCGTCCCAAACACTACATCAACTCTCTAATTTCATCCTTCATTTATTTGTTTATTTACTTATTTGTTGCTGTAATTTTATTCGCTCATTTAGTAATTAATAGGATACTAACTCTATTAGCATTTGAATAGATTGGGAGGGTAGTTTTAAAATATGAACTCATCCTCACTTACTTATTCTAGGTTTGTCACATAGGGCTAAATTAGGAGATAATTTAACTATCCTTTACCTATATTGTGTAACTAAGACGTCATTTTTCATAACAAAAGAGACATATATTCTCACGGGCTCGTTATTAACATCATATAATAAACACTTTATATATCATGTCAAAAATCAAATTTTGTGATTACGTGCGTATTTTAATTAACCTCGCTCTTTTTTTTTTTACAAACCACACTAGGTTACTTTATGTTGTTAAGTGCATCCTCTCGTGGAAATCAATTTTCGCATTACTCTTTCCTTTCATACTATGCTAATAATATATATATATTTTTACAACGATTTTATATATTCCAAATAATGTTACTTCCATCTTATATATATATTTTTGTGAAATAAATATCATAAATCCTTACATTGTTAAATACACATATATTTTATATACTTGTAAATATCTTTTACTTAAAATATTTTCAAAACATGCATTCATTTAACATAATAATTAACCTAGGTTTGAACGGACAACCGTAAGTTAGCGGATTATAAAAGATGCCTAAACCCTTCCCTTTAGAATAATAAAGAACTCTTACCCAAAATCTTATTAAGTTTCACAGATCATTAAATGGAGTTAATGTTGACTTTAATCGGTTGACGTTTAGGTGTCCTAATTCACCAATTAATTAGGTGGCGACTCCCTTAACATTTACATTTTTATTTTATTTTTGGAGGGATAACCATTCCGTCGCGCATTCAAGTCTGAGAGTTCAAAATCGGGTGCGACAATCATGTATGGCCTTGTCGGCCTTGATGTGTGTGTCAGCAATATATTTGGTAACGGTCCTTGTGGCCATGATTGATTATGATTAGATGTTAATTATATGACTAGTGGTACTCGACAAGTAAGGTCTGGGTGCCCGTCATGGCCCTTCGGTTTGGGTCGTGACATTTGAATGGGAAAAAAGATGTTGAAGACAAGAATAGAAAGAACAGTGGAGCTAAAATCCTAATAAAAAGAATGTGGATGATATGCAAAGGAATATTGATCAAAACCACGATGATAGAGGCAGGGAAACACGAAGAAATAAAGTCAATGTGAGCAAAAAATAAATAGGGAGAAGTCAACCTCCTAAAACAGTTTTCAAACCTACATGTTCAATTTTTCATTAGATAAACCTTAGAAAATAAATGAAAATATAGCCAAAGATGTCATCAATACCAACCAATCTGCAACAGAGGTGATAAGCAAAGAAGAACCAATGAAGGAAATCAACAATGATCACAACAAAGAGAAAACTGTTGACCTTTCACGGGATTCTAGCACTGTTAACAATCAATCTGCTCAGAAGGGTGATAATCAAGAAGAAAAAGAAAATGCTTGGAAGAAATTGAATCCAAGCATCAACATCGAGCAACACATTCTTATCAATGATCATAATGAGTTACAAGTTGAACTATTTGGAGAAGGATGGGAAGTACCTAACTCTAGAAAATTCAAAAAGGCTTCTGGTAAGATATCATATAGTAAAAAGAAGATGAATTTGGATGGGGACATCAGTCAGAATATTATTAGTGCTATTATTACCAAGAATAGCTTTGATGAACTCATGAATGAAGAAAGCAGTCAACATGATAATCAAAATTCAAGCACTCATATCACCAAAGAGAATTAGATTAACAAGAATGTGGCAGATAAGGTGAGAAGGAACCTGAAGATGAGTGGGCTGATGTTTCATCGCCAGAGGAAGAAGAGGAGAACACTTCAGAAGATTATCCGCTGAGGTACCTGAACATTTGGTACACACTATGGTGGGAGATGGTATTCAAACAGGTACATCCACAGGTGAACAGGAATCCCAGTGCAAGGAAGTATACCAATTACAAAACTTGAAAAAATTAAAGCAGGGAATGTGGTCAGAGCTTCTCCTATTACTAGGGATCAAAAGATGAATTCCCAAAAACAAATAAACCCCCAACCTTCTCAATGATTAAGTCCGTAATTGGATTACAAGGGGATGAAATCTTAGGCCTCTACTGAGATATTAAAGTTCATGATTAAACTATTACTAATTATCTAAATAAGAAATAAAATTCAAAATTATATTTATAACTAACTAAAAATAAAAGAAAACTAATAATGAATTTCAACCAATAAAAAATGAATTTTTATCAGAGAAAAGATAGATCTAGGGTTACGACTACTAACAATTCAATTGAGTCTTCCAATCGTTATACCTATTTTATTTCCTGGGTTACTAGTTGATAGGTTAATTATAACTTTATGGTATTCTTTCGAACCACTCACAAGTCTGTAGATGATACTCTTAACGTCTATATTTCTATGATCGCAAGAAGTAACAAGAACGCATGTATATCTCTGTATCCAACTATGTAGGGCTAAAGGATTTATCTCTATCCTCAGTATGAAATAATAAATCGAACAAATGCTATTTATTTTTATTACGCACGTGAGTTCCCTCTTTAAAGTTCAACTCATGCACCACAGACAATGTTTAATTAGTGATCAAGTAACTAAACAATTAGGCTCAAGAATAAATAACAACCCAAAAGATGGAAATCTAATAGATATGAACGATAATCAAATATCAACTTTTATGATAGCGTCAAAAACCCTATAACTAAATAGTTTAGCTCCACATAGAGATGGAGGAAAAACAACAAATATTCTGAATAAAAACATAAAAATAAGTAATAGAAAGAATAAAAGGTAAAATCCTATAACTACAGTCTTTGTGTGGCTTCAAGCTCTCCCTAGGTCTAAAGTTTTAAACTTCATGTTAAAATTAATCTCAAAATTATATAATAACCCTGTCTTGTGGATTATTTATAGGTGTGGGGAAAATCTAGAATGAAATAAATGAGTACAAAAAGAATTGGAACATGGGCGCGCAGTAGGACGTGTTGACTCCCGTATCGCAAGCCACTGCTGCTTCTTTCAATTTTCATTTTTTGAATATTTGCAACATTCCACTAACTCTTATTGTAATCATTATATCTCCTTCTTCTCCCTTCTTTTTTTCTTTATTATTCTTATGTTTTCTATTTAATTTTGCTCCATATCTCTTCATTTTCCACCGATTTATTTCTACATATTAAAAATATAATATTAACTACAAATCACTATAATTGATACTCAAAAGATGATTAAAAGTACTAGAATGTGAGATAACAATGACTAAATATATGCAATTTTAGGTTGAACATCACCACCCCACACTTAAACTCTCGCTCATCCTCGAACAGGCATCAAAACCAGTCTCAAGAAATCAAGCCAGAAACACCACCACTTTGGTTGATACCAATAATTAGGCCCTATAGCAACTTACGATGTCAAGTACACTTTTCGATCATTATGTAAGGACCAACAAACCTCCTAAGCTCAAGCACATACTCTAACTTATCAAATTTAAGTTCGTTCATCTACTCTGTCAAAGAAATCTATTAACATCACCTATCTAGAATGAAAAAATGTCCGCACAAGAAGAAATAGTTCATACACTCGAATCAAATAATGGAATATAAATTAAGGACTCGGCATCAAAGCACAACTCCTGCACTCACAAAGAAATTCACATGAATGCACAAAGAACCATAGGCTTGCCAATTATGTACATCTCCACTAATTAAGTGTGCTCGAATAAAATCAAATAAGACTTTAACGGTTTGTAATGTTTGCTAGGGGATGATTAGAAAAACTATAAAATAGTGACTTACACTTCCCTTAGCACTTTGCATTTTTAGACTTCATCACCCATTATGTGGAAATGTGGTTTCTGCTTTAGCGGAAGGTCTATCCACATGGGCGAGTCTGCCTCTATGGAGTCGTGTTTGTTATGGCGCTGAGGCGAGGTGTCAAGTGACAGCGCCTCAGCGGAGGTTCTGTTCGCCCATAGCGGATCCGTTCCAGTGGAGTCGATTCTGTCGGGGTAGAATCGTTGTATTAGGTGTCCTATAAAATTCTTTAGGTCAGAGTTCTTTTTCTAAATTAGAATACCTCGGAACCAGAGCCACCATAGAGTATTTTCATAAGTCTAAGATCAATTCCATCCTTGGGATAAGTGATTATTTCCTTCCTTTATTATGTTTCCTAAGTTCTTTAATAATGGTGACATAGTATGATTATAAGTTTGAGGAGTTGGGTTATGTTTTCTTGTGAGATTAAGAGAGTTAAATCATGACTAATGAAGGATTTATGGATTAGATTACTTGAATTATTGTGAATTACTGATGGATACGAGTAGATGATCATGTTATAAGGCTTAATTTGAATATAGAAATATATTTCAATTGGGGGAAATTTCTAGGGTATCAATTTGGGGATTTTGTATATTAATCAATTGAGGGTTCAAATGTATATAGATTTTCAATTAACTTAAGGATGTAACTACCTAGTATGTATTCTTGATATTCGAGTATTAAAGTTTGAGTCTTGGTAGTGTGGGCCCGGGGTTGGTATTTAAGTCTTGATTTATAAGGTGTAAGCTTTATATTAACGATCATACTATGCTTGATTAGACTTTGATTATCATGATGTGCGTAGGAATGGTGAGGCTATCATCGAGGCTTGATCATGTAGTACTCCTGTTCGGCCCAGAGGTAGGCTATGATTTGTTTTTTGAGACTTCGGTAGAAGTGCATAATTAGTTATAAATATTTAAGGGTATTGGGTGTATTTGGGGGTGCTACTCAGCCAATTGTGATAAACGTTTGAGTGGGTACCGATGTTGAACTGTGATGATGGGGGATTTAGGAAATCAACCTTGTGCTGGTTTCGACTACTGCTTATTTAGGCTTGTTACCATATGTGGGTTCATCACCATGTTTGCTATTGTTTTTTACTCATCACACATGTTTCTGATACGATATCTTGATTTTGACTTGGATTATATACGTGTGTTATTAAATCTTGAAAATATGTGACATGTCATTTCTATACTTTATTGCATCTCATTATATTATGATATTTTTTCTTGTGTTATCATTTGCATTCATAAACTCATGGTTTTGTGATACCGGTATAAGAGTGGTATGGATATGTTATGGGTCCAGAGGCCGAAAAGGTAAGAAAACTATGAGATTATAACAACAGTGAGATGATATTGATACACGGTAAATGAAATTGCACGCCTGCAACATGATATTATTCAACTAAGAGATGGGCTCCGATGAGACATTCTGAAGGGGTATATGGACTTCGTGGGCCCCCCATGGGTGTACAGATCATAATAAAAATTTAACGCACTATATACAGAATTGGAAAATGTACCTGGCATATGCATTGCATTCACATGATACATATACATGTCATTTTATTGACTAATTATGAATGAACTTGTATTTGGAGTGATTGTTGATGACTTGACTGGATTCTAAATATGGAAGATCATACTTGCTATTTTATACTTGGATTAGTGTTAGGACTCTTTGAAATTGGATGACGTAATGATTATGCACTCTTATCTGAATAAGGTAATATGTGAATTATGTGAATCATTTTGTGGGCTACGTGACTTTACTTGAAGTATTGAACTGTTAGTATAGGATTATTTGGTGTCAATTTGGTATTTATCTCTGATTATATATCTTCCGTTGTTGTCGGCCTATGATAACTACGCGGGGTATGTTATGTACTCATGTTACGCTTGCTGCATTCTTTTTCGATGCAGATTCAGTACCTTCAACCTCTGCGGGATCAAGTGGCTGAGTTTGAGTAGTGTATCTCCATCATTCAGGGTGAGGATGCTATCTCTATTATACCTGTGGGTGTTATCTCTATTTTATTCTTTTGTTGCACTTGAGAGACATAACAGACTTTTTAAGACTATTTATTTGGTTTTTTCCTTCGTGCCTATTGAGACTTGTATCAAATTTATTAGTGCTCTTGTATCTGTAGACTAGATCGCTTGAGGATGCTTTTGGTGTATTTGACTTATTCCTTCGTTCACATTTATATAATGAGACATCTTATGTAATATTTACTACCTTTCGCTTTTACTTATATCATATCATGCGAATTATTGAGAGTGTTTCACCTACCGATGGGATTATATATGTGCCACAACGATTTCTAAAAAGGGATCGTGATAAAGTTGGTATCAAAGCCCTAGGTTAAAAGGTCTTAAATACAATAGCAATGTCTAGTAGAGTTTTGCATATCGGTACGGAGACTTTCATAATTATCTTCGAGAGGCTATATGACATCTAGAAAATTTCACTTTCTTCATTGCTTTCGTGCTAAGTTGAATCAAATTGGTAATTGACATTTGTTTCTATTCTTTCACAATGGTGAGGTTGCACACATTGCTTTCGTGCTAAGTTAAATCATTGCTTTCGTGGAAAGGTTGCACACTGATGCGCGAAAAGATGCACACACTTTAACGCAAGTGCACGTTATCGTGACAAGTAAAATAGTCTTAGTAAGACCGAATATCGTCCACAAGGATTAGGGTTCAAGTACCAACTATCTATTTTTTGGTATCTATTTGGCAATTGATATTTGATTTTGTGGTTTATAACTAATAATTATAAAAGCTAATTAACTATAAGTTCACTTCAGTTGTGATGGGAATAGGGCTTCCATGTCTCTTCAACTATCCGCTTATGTTATTTATTAATGCAATGAATTATGGTCTTCTTCTCTCGGAGCTAGCAGGTTTACGAAATCGTTTTATATTCCCAAGTATGATATATAAACACTCAACCCCAGTATTGCACCTTACCTACCTTTCGGTGATAAGGATAACTCTATAGGAGGATTAAGAACAAAAATCTAGTTAACCGTCACGCACCATGCGCAAAATTAGGGTTGTTAAGCCTCTCATTAACGCTACATAAATAATTGAGGTATTTTCATCCCCAACCCAAATATGTCTACCCAACTTACAGCATATTCACAACCCCCTCCTTTCGAAGTTTGATTAGAAATCATATAATGATAATTAGTTGTCAATTAATTACCAAGCATTCAAAACAATTATTGGATAAATCTCTCAAAGAATAATAATAACCATAGACATGCATTAATTCATAACATAAGTTTCTAGTGAATCAATATGGAAAGCCCTATAAAAGAATTAGTTCCTAGTCATTGACATGACAAGAACTAATTCAAAGTTCATCATACAAAACTGAAATAAAAAGAAAGAAAAGAAAAGAAATTACTAAGTTTAGGGTCTCCAATCTTCAATCCAAGAAAACCTTGTGTTGTGCAAGAAGGGGAACCCTTAAAATCTGCCTAGGGTTCTCCTTTTATAGGCTGAAAACCGCCTCTAACGTTTCCCTGCAGGCCTGGCCTAAAAAATCGTCTAAAACCTGATTTTTCCCGCCAGCGCGCCGAACTCGCAAAGACTTCGTGATTTGGCACCGCGCCCCGATCTCTGTTCGCAGCCGCGCTACTGGAACTTCCGCAGCCTCTCTGATGATTGGGCGCCGCGCCCGCTGATCGCAGGAGGCCATGGCGCTGGATCCTCCGCAGCACTTCGTGTGTTTATGCGCCGCGCCCTCGTTGATCGCAGGTAGCCGCGCGCTGGTTCTGCTTCGCTGCTCGCCACTTTCTCGCTTTTAGCTGAACCTCCTTTTGCCCTCTTTAGCTCTTTTTCCGCCATTTGGCCATTTTAACCACTTTGACTCAAAAGAAAGAAAATCTATCCTAATACGACACTTATTTGTACAAAAAGGGACAAAAGACTAACTAAAAACGACTCGAAAAGTGTATATAAAATACACCGATCAAATACCCCCAAACTTAACCTTTGCTCGTCCTCGAGCAAAGATAGAAAGAAAGAAATAAAAGACTCAAGAAATGAAAATAAAAGACTCACTGACATTGATCACTTTTGATGCATTAGTGTTATCTAGAAAAACATGAAGGTTGACAGAATAATATGCAGGAACATATAGCATAAAGTTCTAGCACACTAAACACATTAAGCTAGATATTTCGCAAACTCATTTTTATCATGCTTAATGGAAGTCAACTTACTGAATCATGCATATAAATTCAAAAATCCTATGACATTTTTACTTGCTATTCTCCACTAATCTTGGATATGCATAAAAGAGATCTTTCGGACTTTAAGGGTTGTAATGTAGGCTTAGGTATAGGTAGGTAAAAACAGGCATTTAGGCTCATTTTTGTGTACCATAAGCTCTTTAGCTTTTCAATTTTTCCCTTTTCTTTTGATTCTTTCCTTCACTTCAATTCTATCTTTTCCCTCTTTTGTTTTGGGAGAGTGAAGTGTATTATAATAATAAGCACCCCCAAACTTAGGTTTTTGCCTATTTCTTATTACTTTTTTATTGGGGTGCAACAAGCTTGTTCACTCTTTTTGTCTCTTTTTTAACACTATTTCATATTTTTACTTATGGCACAATTTGTGGGAATATAGGGTGTCAAAGAAGAAGTTTCAATTTTTAGGCTCAATGGGGCTGACTAGGGATATATTTAAAGTCCGGAATAGAAAAGAGTGGTAAGAATTGACTATCAAAGAAATGCCTGAGTCATCTCCCTAACATGCATATCCTAACTATTTCGCCTCAAATAGCAAACAATCATAACACATAAGTTTTTCATCATTTAGCATGCATAGTTTAAGCAAGAAACTCCAAATAGACAGATTTTGTGAGTTTTTGGCATATCTAACCTAAGTGTTTAGATAGTTGCTTCTAATTCCATTATATTATTCCACCTTACTTCACTAGGTGTTTCTAGCAACTACAGCATACATGATCTTTTGACAGACAATTATGACTCAAAATCAAAATTTTTGTGACTCAAAATATATAAAAACAATCAACAAGACTTAAATAAACAACAATAAGACACAAATAAAACACCCCCCCCCCCAAACTTAAATCACACATTGTCCCCAATGTGTGTAGACTCAAAGACAATAAAAGACATAAGACACTTACAGACTTGGCTAAAATGGTGGTGGTGGCGGTGGCATGGGATAGTGCATGGACCACTGTTTGAACAAGGAACTCATCTCAATAATTTCCATTGCGTTTCTTTGCCCTTGTATCATCGTGGTTCCAAACTTTGCATCATCCTCATCCGATTCTCAAGCAATTGTTCCATCATGGGCACCGAGGGTTCGAACTGCGGGTAGGTGGTGGCTAGGCCCTCGCCGCATATCGAGCCCCTATTTCGTGCTCATCTTCGCTCATCATGCGCCTTCTGCTGCTGCTGCTGGTGGTTGTGCCCTTCTTCTTGCTGCTGGGGGACTTGGGTCTGGGAAAGAGTGCACTATCCCATATGTCACAGGAAGTTGGTTTCTCTCATTAGTATCGATGGTAGGATCGGGACCCCATTCATGTGGCATAAATCGTGATAAGTGAGCCATGTCCCAATCCTCCCGTTGTCACCAACTCGCTGATTTCTTCAATGCTCGCACTATCTCTTTCCCCACATCAATCGTCAATCCTCATAATTCCATATATCGCCTTAATCCTATCTTTTGGCACTCGTGAAGTGCGTGGATGGAATCACGCGCATCGACGAAATATAGCCAACCCTTGGTCGCTTGAATTGGCACCGCTCGGTGCTCTTGACTCATTTCTCGCAATATCAAAAGCCCTGTGGTAGCTCATCGTGTTTCGCGATATCGATTGATGTTGTCGGTGCTCCTAGACCATGTTCTAAAATGGCTCCGATCACCAATTCCTCCTACAACATCAACTGTTTTTAGAGTCATATTTATTGCTTCTGCCGTCACAGGCATATATCTTCCCCTCACAAAGCACTTGTTGTCTACCCTCTCCGGAAAGTTGGCATAGAATTCACGCACCATTGTTGTCTTCATTAGTGCTATCTTCTCCGGATTTACAAATCTCCTCCACCCCATTATCTCAATCATTGCCCGAATGGGCTCATAAACATCCTCTTCCTCAAACGACTCCCTCTGATAGTCCATTCCCCTTTCAGGGATTAAGGGCCTAGTACTAAGCTTTTTGTATCTTTGGAAGGCTTCGTAGCTCACAAACCTAGTATTATCGTAATGTGGGGTTGGGGTGGATGTGGAGGCTCTTCTCTTTCTGGTGGACATGGTTAAAATACTTTCTGCAGCTTACAACTTAGTAGCACAAATGTTTCCCAACACAATCAACAATCTAGCAGCTAAAACACAAACACCCCCAAACTTCAACTCTACTACTCAATACCCACACCCTCCTTGTCTACTCCTTCTCCAAACTTCACAATCAATTTTTCAGCACCCAAACTACTTCACAATGCAACACTTCTCCACACTATTACCTCCTTTGACTACTAGCAATTTTCAAGAAAAAGGTGAAGATTACCTTTTTGATGGTGTCTCCACGATGTTCTTGCTTCCAATGGTGATTTGAGACTATGAAATGGAGCTTTGTTGGTTGAGATAGCTAAGGGTTTTTAGGAATTTAAGAGTTTTGGTTGTGGTTGGGTTTGATTTGTGGAGGATTTGTGGGTAACTTGTGGATTTTCGTGGGTTTTGTGGAGGAGAAGGGTTAGGTTTTGGTTTTGAAATTGGGGCAAATCTGATTTCTGGGCGTTTTTAAGTTTCTGGATTTCCGCCGCGCTGTTCGCTTTAGCGCGCCTAATATTCTGACTCTTCGATTTTATGCCGCGCTAGACTTGCATTTTTTTCGATTTTTACGCCGCGCTCGCCTCAGCGCTGGCGCTTTAAACTTCGCGGCGCTTAAACTTCGCCGCTTCTTCGCTTAGCGCGCCATTCGCTCTTAGCGCATACCCGCTTTTTCGAAATCCCGCTTTTCGCTTTTTCGCCCTTCGCTTTATTTGCTCGCACTGTCAATCACAACACAAACACTACTCCGTGAGACCGTTCTTAATAAAATTTACTAAAGTAAAATAAATTAAAATACCTTGGGTTGCCTCCCGCGAGCGCCTTTTAACGTCTTTTAGCCGGACGCAAGTTCCTTAGTTTAATAAACGTGGGGTGGGTCAAGCCCACAACTAACCCATTTTCTCCACATTTTTCGTTTTCTCTTTCTTCTTTTCCTTTTAGCATTATCGTTAAGGGGGAGTTCAGGAACACATACCTGCTGTTGTGGAGGTTTGGCCAACCATGTCTGCTGTGGGCTCATCTCCTTTGTTGACTTGTACGGCTCGCGGGTTGATGGTGCTGATTGCAAAGCACCTAGTCATGGTTGGTGGCTCAATGATGTGTTTAAAAACTTTAAACACCATTTCTTCCTTCTCCACCCTCAATGTCAACTCTCCTCTTTCTACATCGATCAAGGCTCTCCCCGTCGCTAGGAATGGTCTCCCCAATATGATAGGGATTTCTGCATCTTCTTCCATGTCAAGAATGAGGAAGTTCGCAGGAAAGAAGAATTTTCCTACTTTGACAATCACGTCCTCAATCTTCCTCGATGAACCATCGCCCCATCGCCACCGTGATGCTTATCGTGGTTGGTTTGGCCTCACCTAACTCCAATCGCTTAAACACCGAGAGGCATCGATTTATACTTGCCCCTAAATCACGTAAAGCCCGTTGCATGTCACCCCGCCCACCGTGTGCGTAGTGTAAAGCTCCCTGGGTCTTTTAGTTTTGGTGGCAACTTCTTCTGCAAGATAGCACTACACTCCTCCGTCAGTGCTACTATTTCGTATTCTGCCAGTTTCTTCTTCTTCCCCAAGATCTCCTTCATGAACTTAAAATAGGAGGGCATCTGCTTTAATGCTTCTATAAAAGGGATGTTGATATGCAGTTTTCCGAATGTCTCCAAGAATTTGGAGAATTGTTTATCAACCGCCTTTCGCTGTAATCTCTGGGGGAATGGGATCTTCTCTGTATACTCCTTCTCTGGAGTTTTCTCTACTACTGGGCTAGGTTCAACCACCTTCTCTTTTTCTATCTCTGCCTTTTTCTCAACTACTAGCTGAGGTGACTGCTGCTCCAATTGTTTGCCACTTCAATCAGATCGCTGGCATTGCTTCCTCGATTTACTGTTACTTGGCGGTGTACCGCGTGACTGCTGTTTGCTCGCTTTGCCGACCCACTTGTGTTTCCAAGTTCTGAACGAGGATCTAGCCACGAACTGGTCTCGGCGTTGGTTAGTGCCAACAAAGCCGCCTCACTGCTCGCTTTCACGAATCGTGCATTGAATCGCTGAGGCCGTGGGCTCGAATGGCGGTCGCGACTCTGTTCTCGCTGTTCTGCATCGCCCCTATATTGATTCTCGCCGCTCTCTCTCTCCATGAGAAATTTGGGTGATTCTCCACCGGATTATAAGTGTTGAGTATGGATTGTTTTGTGGCCTATGATAATTACCACTACCGATATCGCCGCTTCCATCGGTATATTATTAGGATCACCAAGGACACCTATCGAATGTATGGGCCACCACATATTTCACCTTTTAGGCATCCGCACCGCATTCATCGACATCAGATGTTGCCGCAATCGTTTTCACCAAAAGGGCCACTGGGCATTCAAGGCAAGAATGGCATCTATTTCGTGGACTCCCATCGTTCTCCTCCCACTTGTCGACCTCTTCTCGTGATACGGTTGTTGGTGGCCATATCTTCTAATAACTCGCGAGCGCCGTGGCTGCTTTTCCTCATGAATGCCCCACCCGCCGATCTATAATGGTTCTCGTTGTCTCGCCACCAGTTGTAAGATGTGGACCAAGTTCCACAACTCAACGCAATGGTGTGGGCATTTTCTCTCAGAAATCCTTGAACCTTTCCCAAGCTTCATATAAGGACTCTCCATCCGCTTGGTAGAAGTTGTTCAACTCCTCTCAATTTTCTCGCTTTGCATGGGGAAAGAACTTGGCTAGGAATTTCGCGCACCATGCCATGTAAAAATTGAATCGGTACAGGAATTCAACCATACTTTTGCTCTATCCCCGAGTGAGCGGAAAGAGCCTCAACTGACGACATCATCAAGAACGCCAAGAGTTATATCGAAAGTTGCACATAGCTCCAAGAAATTAGCTATGTGCATATGTGATCCTCCACGGGCGCCTCCAAATTGCATCGTGTCGTACTCATGCTCGAATCGCCGCTTTATCTCAAAGTTGTTTGCTCCTATGGCAGGGAGCCTAATACATGTCTGTGCTCCATTCACTCTAGGCAGCACATAGTTTCCCAAGCTTCTTTCTGCCTGGACTTGAACTCTTTCCTCGACATCCATAGGTACTTACCGAGGTATTCCTGGATTGGGCTGATTTTCACCTAACCCTTCTCGCATCATGTTGTTGTTTTGAACACCGTCCATCTCTATCAAGCGTCAGAATCCGATTCTTTCTCGCTTACATGTGTTTTCAATCTGGATTGAAGGGAACAAGAGTGTCTGCCCCTCTTCTCCTTCGCATAAACTGATTTCCTGAAATAGATCAAAAACAAACAAAAAATCACGGCACCCTGATTTTTACCGAAAATAACGAAAAAAAACGTAAAAATAAAAATAAAAATTAAAAACCAAATTAGAAATTAAAAATAGATGAATTTGATATTGAACTATGCCTAATCCCCGGCAACGGCCCAAAAACTTGATGCGCGAAAAGATGCACACACTTTAACAGAAGTGCACGTTATCGTGACAAGTAATATAGTCTTAGTAAGATCGAATATCGTCCACAAGGATTAAGGTTCAAGTACCAACTATCTATCTTTTGGTATCTATTTGGCAATTGATATTTGATTTTGTGGTTTATAACTAATAATTATAAAAGCTAATTAACTATAAGTTTACTTCAGTTGTGATGGGAATAGGGCTTCCATGTCTCCTCAACTATCCGCTTATGTTATTTATTAATGCAATGAATTATGGTCTTCTTCTCTCGGAGCTAGCAGGTTTACGAAATCGTTTTATATTTCCGTTAAGGATATATAAACACTCAACCCCAGTATTGCACCTTACCTACCTTTCGGTGATAAGGATAACTCTATAGGAGGATTAAGAACAAAAACCTAGTTAACCGTCACGCACCATGCGCAAAATTAGGGTTGTTAAGCCTCTCATTAACGCTACATAAATAATTGAGGTATTTTCATCCCCAACCCAAATATGTCTACCCAACTTACAACATATTCACAACCTCCTCCTTTCGAAGTTTGATTAGAAATCATATAATGATAATTAGTTGTCAATTAATTACCAAGCATTCAAAACAATTATTGGATAAATCTCTCAAAGAAGAATAATAACCATAGACATGCATTAATTCATAACATAAGTTTCTAGTGAATCAACATGGAAAGCCCTATAAAAGAATTAGTTCATAGCCATTGACATGACAAGATCTAATTCAAAGTTCATCATACAAAACTGAAATAAAAAGAAAGAAAAGAAAAGAAATTACTAAGTTTAGGGTCTCCAATCTTCAATCCAAGAAAACTCAGAAACAGGCAAGGAGAACCCTTAAAATCTGCCTAGGGTTCTCCTTTTATAGGCTGAAAACCACCTCTAACTTTTCCCTGCAGGCCTGCCCCAAAAAATCGTCTAAAACCTGAATTTTCCCGCGTCGGCGCGGCCATCGGCCGGAACTTCGCAAGACTTCAGGTGATTTGGCGCCGCCCGATCTCGTTGTGCGCAGCGTGCGCGCTGGAACTTCCGCAGCCTTCTCGATGATTGGCGCCGCGTTCTCGCTGATCAGAGGAGGCGCGCGACCGGATCCTCCGCAAAGACTTCGTGTTTAGGCGCCGTGGCCCTGCTTCGATCGCAGGGCGCCGCGGTCTTGGTTCTACGCCTGCTTCGCCACTTTCTCTGCTTTTAGCGCTGGAACCTCCTCTTTTGCCCTCTTTTAGCTCCTTTTCCGCCATTTGGTCATTTTAACCACTTTGACTCAAAAGAAAGAAAATATATCCTAATACGACACTTATTTGTACAAAAAGGGACAAAAGACTAACTAAAAACGACTCGAAAAGTGTATATAAAATACACCGATCACACACATCAAGAGAGATTGCCCCAAATAATTTTTGAGTGCATCCCGTGCACCTAGGACCCCAACACAGACATCTAAAGGTGGTAGTTAGACTAGCCGAGAAAGATCTCAATTATGTTGTGGTAGCCATCAATCTGTATTGGTGGACCCCAATTGGGGAAAGATGGAACTCGTTCAGGCTGAGGTGGCTAGTAGGGTACTCAATTCAAAGTAAGGCACACTTATTGCTATGCATTCACCAGTAAGGTTAAGGTTGAGGCATCGGACGCAATCATCACATGTATCATCTCAGTTGATCATCGGTCTGCTACTGTGTTATTTGATCCGGGGTCTACATTCCCTTATGTGTCTGCCTAATTTTCTACTAAATTGGGGATATGGCATGATATTCTTAATGTTTCTATTCCTGTGTCTTCACCAGTCGATGAATTTGTGATTGTAAATAAAATTTACCGCATATGTGTAGTTACTTTTTAATGGGTTATGACACTTGTGTAGATCCAGTTATCTTAGATATGGTGGATTTCGATGTTAGGGTATGATTGTCTATCACCATATCATGCGATTCTGGACTGCTATTCCAGGATAGTCACGTTAGCTATGTATGGTCTTCCGAGGTTAGAGTGGAGGGGCGTTCTCAGCCCTGCTCCTAGAAAGGTTATTTCTTACATTCAGGCTAGGAAGTTAGTGGACCGGATTTGTTTATCATATCTTATTCACATTTGGGATACTAGTGTGGAGAGTCCTTCTCTTGAGTCAATTTTGGTAGTTAGTGAATTCATTGAGGTATTTCCTTCAGACTTACTGGGTATGCCGCCAGACAGAGATATTAACTTATGTATTGATTTTAAGTTAGGTACTCGACCCATTTTTATTCCTTTGTATCGTATGGCTCCAGCCAAGTTGAGAGTTAAAGGAGCAGCTTCATGATTTTTTGAGTAAGGGTATCATTGACCGGGTGTATCTCTATAGGGTTCTCCTAACTTATTCGTGAAGAAGAATGATGACATTATGCGTATATGCATTGATTATAGACAGTTGAATAAGGTCACCATCAGAAACAAGTATTCAATTTCGCATATTGATGACATGTTCGATCAGCTTCAGGGTGCTTCAGTGTTTTTGAAGATTGACTTGAGGTATGGGTATCATCAGCTGAAGATCTAGGCCGATGATGTTCCCAAGATAGCTTTCCGAACTCGTTATGGACATTATGAGTTCTTGGTGATGTCATTTGGGCTTACCAATGCCCCCGTAGTACTCATGGACTTGATAAATAGGATATTCAAGTCGTATTTGGATTCTTTTGTGATTGTGTTCATTGATGACATCTTGATATATTTGAAGAGTCAAGAGGACTATAAGCGTCATCTGAGAGTGGTTTTTGGTTTATTGAAGGAGAAGAAGTTATACGTTATATTATTGAAGTGTGAGACTTGATATTTCGAGTTTGCGAGCGAGTTCGGAGCTTCATTTACACTTGTGTAGAATGTCTGGTTTGTATCTGAGAGATCTCAAGAGTGTTTTGGGTACTTGGTGGAGAGTTACTAAAATCTTATATTGCGAATTTCTGGTGTTTCGCACTAGCAGACCAGTGACCGCCTCTGCGGAGGTTAGTCCACAGATGCGAGGCTTGGCAGGGTTCAGAAATTCCGCTCTTGCGGCCATTGTTGCACAGAGGTGACCCACCTGTGTGACATTTTTTCTGCTTCTGCAGCATCCGGGTACATTAAGTTTGGCCATTTCTGTGGTTGTTTTTTTTTGAAGCAGAGGTCAATCCCACTAAAGTGGGATCATTGTTTCCAGAATATATAATTTAATGCCTATTTTGAAATCATTTCTCCATTCCCAAACTTGGAGACCTAAGTTCTGTGGCGAGGTGAATATTGAAGAATTCCATCATTGTTCCCCTTGGGGTAAGATTTCTATCCAATTCCATTTCATAACCATGATCATATACTAGAATCTAGGTTTATTTCCTTATTTGGGGTAAATTAAATCTAGAGTTCATGACTAGTTAATGAGAGGCTTAAATCATGAATCGGAGGCTAAGTATTGATCCTATTGCTTGAATATTGTAAATAGTAGTTGGTTAATGATAGTGATGTATTGTAATGCTCAATTTAGTAATTGAATTTCTTTTAAAATTGGGGAAAATCTAGGGTTGATAATTGGGGGTTTGTTTAGTTTATGAAATTGGAGGCTCAAATGTATTTAGTTTCCTAGTTAACTTAGGGATATGAGTCAATAGAGTATTCTCATGATTTTAGTATAATAAAGTTCTAGTTTTTACCATTGTGGACCCGATTTCAATTTGATGGTGGGACTTTTGGTTGCTTTAAAAGGCTAAGCCTTTGTGCATTTATTAGAATATTATTAAAGTAGAATCTATATGTTAGACTGTGACTATTCAGAGGCGTTTTGCAAGGACAAGGCCTTGGCAGTGGATTGAGGTTTGTCGCACCTACTCGGCTCTGAGGTAGGCTATGATTTAATATTACTAGACTCTGATACAAGTATGTGGTTGTTGTAAATATTGAGGGGTATTAAGCGTGTTGGGGGTCCCACCTTACTAGATGTGATGAGTATTTGGGTGGGTATCGATGTTGAATTACTTTGATTGGTAATTTGGGGAATCAACCTTAGGGTTGATTCTGACTGCTATTATGTAGGCTTGTCTCCCTTGATTGATACTTATTGTTTACTCATCATATATGATTCTGATATGAAAAGTTGATTATATGAAATTATATGTTATTGAATTCTGAAGCATGTGTTATTCATATTCTATATTTGATTACATCTTATAGACTATGACTACTTGCCTTATTATTGTTGCATTATACATATGTTTACTGTGATATTGAATGAAGTGGTATAGAATGATATGGGTCTAATGAGACCGGAAAGGAAAGGTAATGATATTATTATGAGATGGCTTTGAAATCCTGAGAAGATAATTATGATTTGATATGGCTCGACAAATGAGTCTGAGGCTCTAATCAAATTTGATGAATCATTTCGACTGGTTGTGAGTGGTATGGACAGCATAGAGCCCCCATGGGTCATATCTATATGGTAAATCCTATAGTGTGTATACTAGTTGATGGAAAGATACCTTACATTATATTCATATCATTCATTCATACACATTGATTACTTGAGTTTTGTATTGATTTGGATTGATTATCATGATAAGGTAAATTTGTATTGATTAAACTTTCATGATTTCAGAGTTGTCTAAGTGTTAAATCATCTATGAAAGTGACTTATGTGAAACATCAAACTGTGTAGACTACGATTATTTGAGAGTTAACTTGGTATTTATGTCAGTTACATATCTTTTATCATAGTTGACATATGATGCTTACGAGGGTACTTTGTGTACTCATACTATACTTGATGTGTTCTTTTTGGATGCACATACAACACCATCTGCTAGTTCTAGACTACGTGGCTGAGTCTAGATTTGAGTGTTAGAGGTGAGCCTACAATTCTCAGCATGCCTTAGACACCTCCTTTTTACATTTTTTCTTATATTATGTTTATGAGACATATTTATACTTTTCAGACTTCTTATTTCAGTATTAGCGCTCTTATACTCACATACTTGATTTTGGGATTTTAATAATTAGATATTTGGATTCTTACTGAAATAACTATATGACAAGACATCTTTATTAATTATCTCTTCTAATCTTCTGCTTAATTATCTTTTTGGGAAAGTGGTTCATCTATTGGTGGAAAACGTGTAGATGCCACAACGATGCCCAAAAGTGGTAGTGAAAAAGTTGGTATTAGATTCATAGGTTAAACAGTATCAAGTACAAGAACAACATCTAGTAGAGCCTCGTGAATCAGTGCAGAGACATTCGTACTTATCTTCGAGAGGCTTTAGGACATTTAGGAAACTTCACTTTCTTCTTTCCTTTTGTGTTAAGTTTGATCAAATTGGTATATGAACTTACTTTATATTCTCTCGAGATGAGGCAACAACACCAGCCCCTATAGTGCGTGGTCATGATAAGTTCTAGCACGGGGTATAGATAAACCATGAGCTGCACCACCGGCGATGGGTGGAGCATATGGAGTTATTTAGGCTCGTGCAAGATCAGTATTCCTTAAGCTAAATGTAGAGTATCAGGATAATCATTATGAGGAGGAGATGGGGCTAGCCTATGCTCAGCTAGAGGTTATAACCACGCCGGTCCTTCAGGATACTATGACTCGTATATTGAGTTTACTTGAAGGTTTAGCCCAGACGGCCATTCTTTTAGCTACATTGGGTAGGTCACGTACCCAGGTGGTAAAAGGTCGGACTCCAAAGTTCCGTACTCCAGGGTGCAACTAGCTGCTACTTTTATGCCTCGTATTGATGAGATCCCAGTGCCAAAGTTTGGTCCACAGCTAGTGACTGCAACTGTTACGACCCATGTGAACGGAAGATATGGGTGAATTTCTCTAACATGAAGCGTCCCAGTTTCTATGGTTACCCTAAGGAGAATTTTTATGAGTTTATAGTGAGTATCCATGAGAGGCTCCATTCTTTGGGTATTTTTGAGTCACGTGGGGTCAAATTTGTTTATTTTCAGCTTTGGGTGATGTGAAGCAATGGTGGAGGTCATATATTTATTGTCGGCTAGCAGGTTCACCTCCACTATCTTGGACTAGGTTCTATCAGGTCTTCCTTGAGAAGTATGTTCTCCCTAGCTTGTGAATGAGCAAGAGGGATGAGTTCTCTAAGTTGGAGTAGAAGGACATGTATGTTGTTGAGTATGAGGCTCGTTTTCTTACTTTGCATGTTATGCAGTGCCGCTACTTCCTATAGAGACTGAAAGGGTTGAGTATTCCCCCTCTAGTTAGTAGCCTCTGGGGCTTCTTTTGAGATTGTGGCAGAGCACGCCAAGATGGTCGAGTCAGTGAGGGTTAGGCTCCCCAAGCATTAGTCCAAGAAGAGAGGACGCCGATAGGTCACTATAATAGGCCTTAATTTTGAGGTCATGTGCAGCAAGGTAGATCCTAGTATTCTTAGTGTAGTTGACTGATACAGTCAGCCCTTCAGGTTTCAGGTGATAGTTCTACAAGGAAGAGTGAGTATAGTGCAAGTCAAACTTTCATAGGTTCTCACTCTCGATTCTCATATTGCGAGGGTCAATTAGGTTCTTCTGTTTTCATTCAACAACCCATAGTGGGCAAGACTTGTTATAATTATAGTGATGTTATACACTTCAGGATAGATTGTCTCATGCTCAGATTAGGTGGATCCTAGACACCCAAGACCCCAACACAACCTTGTAAGGGTAGCGGACAATCTATCACATGGTGTTCTCAGTCAGGTCGCGGGTGTTATCAGACCAGTAGAGGTGGGTCTCAGACTAGTAGAGATGGAGTATGTTTAGGCAGTAGTGGTTATCAGGGTTTTCAGTCCAAGGTAAATTGTGTTTACTATTATGCTTTCCCTAGTAGACCAGAGGCGGAGACGTCTGATGAAGTTATTACATGTATCATCTTAGTCTATCATCGATCGACCTCAGTATTATTTGATACGGGTTCTACATTATCCTATGTTTCTACATACTTTTATGCTAATTTGGATATGTGGTGTGATATACTTAATGTCCCTATTTGTGTGTCTATACTCGTCGGTGATTCTATTATAGTAGATCGAGTATATCAGTTTTGTGTGGGTACTTTCATGGGTTATGATACTTGGGTAGACTTTGTTATTTTGGATATGGTAGATTTTGATATCATCTTGGGTATGGACTGCATATCATCATATCATGTGATTCTGGACTGTCACGCCAAGATAGTCACTTTAGTGATGCTGGGTATTCCGATGTTGGAATGGAAGGGTACTCCAAGCCCTGCTCCGAAGAAGATCATTTTTTCCTTCAGGCTAGGAAGTTGGTAGATAAGGGTTGTTTAGCATACTTACTGAATATTTGGGATACGAGTGTGGATACTCCTTCCCTTGAGTCAGTTACTATAGTGTGTGAGTTTCCTGAGGTCTTTCCGATGGATTTGTTGAATATGATGCCGGATAGAGATATTAATTTCTATATTGATTTAGAGCTGGGTACTCGACCTATTTCTATTCCTCCGTACTGTATGGCTCCAGTGGAGTTGAAAAAGTTGAAAGAGCAGTTGCAAGATTTGTTGAGTAAGGGTTTCATTAGACCCAGTGTGTGTTCTTGGGGTGCTCCTGTATTATTTGTAAAGAAGAAGGATGGCATCATCAGTATGTTTATAGACTATCCATATTTGAACAAAGTCACCATAAAAAACAAGTACTCAATACCTCGCATATATGTCTTTTTCACTTCATGGTGCTTCAATATATTTGAAGATTGATTTGAGGTTTGGGTATCATCAGTTGAATATCATGGGAGAGGATACTTCCAATACGGCCTGAACAGGGTCGGTCCAGTCTTTTTTTTTCAGTCCGGACTGAATTTTGGCTGCACAACAGGGTAAAACTTGACCGGACCGAGGACCGAATTTTTAGAAAACTAGGACCAAAGATCGGACCGAATTTATCGGTCTAGTCCTTTTTTTTTGCCCTGGCCGAATTTTGTGCAGCCCTACTTGTAGTAGACAAGATTGGAACTCTTTTTTAGGTCTTATAAGGCTTTGAGGGTGTTTGGATTGACTTATTTTAAGTATTTTTTGGCTTTTAAGTTCTTTTCTATTTTTTTGAGGTGTTTGAATGATATAAAAAGTGTTTTAAGCACTTATTTCTAAGTTTAAAAAGTACAAAAAGTAAGCCAAAAGCCAAAAGTTGGGTAGGGCAAACTTATGACTTTTAGCTTTTATTTTTAAATAACTTTTAAAAAGTCAATCCAAACAACCCTTAATATTTTGGATTGTAACTATGATACTCTTCTTGATCAATTTATTATAGCAATAATGCCAATTACCTATTATGTAGTGAAGCATAACATTAATAAATAAATTCAAGCCTCATTTGCTTGTACTTAATGTAGGTCAGAATCTGAATAATTCGAATCTTAGGCCATTAAGTATGTTATTTTTTAAAGATTTTAGCTCTTATTAGATCTGAGCCATTAAGTATGTTATTTTTGTAAAAGATTTTAGCTCTTATTAGATTTGAACAGATCTGATTTGGTCAGATTTATGATCAAGTCTTAAAATTGTTCAGACCGTTCCAAACCATGAACCCTTTAAGTTTTGCTTTCTTCGACAAACTTCATACAATTGTGTGGTTCTCCTTGTAAACGTGTAGTTGTCAGTTAGTCATCCCTACCCCATAATTAGAATATATTCCATATATTGTGTAAATATAATTATGGTAAGACTATGATTTCTCTTGTGATTAGGTTTAGGATTCCTATTGTATAAGAGATGAATATTATACACTATATATATATGATATTTATGAGAAGACTCTCCAAAAAAGATTAATATCATCTTACATGGTATCAAGAGCCTAAAACAAAAAAACCTATAATTTTTTCTTGCAATGACGCCGCCCCACCCCTGGGCATCTCACCACAAGATCCCCTCCTCCCTAAATTCTTGGTTTTTCTCTCCATTCCTCTCTTCTCTAAATGGATACTCGTGACTCTTCCAATACATCTAACGCTTCCACCTCCACAAATCCCACCACCACGTCGTCACACTCTTTTCATCCAGCCCTAACTGTTACAAACATCAAGAACTCTATTCTCATTCTTCTTGATCAAGAAAACAGTCAGTATTCTCCCTGGGTTGAACTGTTTCGTAATCATGTATGTCTCTATAACGTGCTTGATCATATTGATGACACTATTCCGCGCCCTCCAGAGGTTGATGATTCTACCTGGCATCGTCTAGACGCCGACGTCAAACAGTGGATTTTTAGTAGTATTTCTGATGATCTTTTTCTTACTATCATGAAAAATCTGGCGCCACAGCCCGTGATTTATGGAATCGCTTGGAGGAAATTTTTCAAGATAACAAGCACACTCGTGCGGTGTATTTGGAGGAACAATTTAACAATACACCCCTTGAAAATTTCTCTAGTATGACTGAGTACTGCATACAGTTGAAACTACTGGCGGATCAACTCTCCAACATCGACACGCCTGTCTCGGACACTAAAATGGTGTTGTAATTAATTATAGGCCTTTCCAAAGGCGACTATGATACTCAACCACCATGATTCAACAGGCAGATCCGCTACCCAGTTTAACAAAGCTCGATCTCAGCTGTTGCTCGAAGAGACTCGACGTATAATACGTTAACCACCATGATTCAACAGACAGATCCGCTACCCAGTTTTAACAAAGCTCGCTCGCAGCTGTTGTTCGAAGATACTCGACGTGCTAAGCAAGATGAGCACAATCCAAAGGCATTAGCTGTCGAAATGCGCCCCCACGATCCCACACCGCCAGAAAACTCTCAACCGCAGCAGGGAAGCGGTGGCAAGGGTGACAAGGGCTGCATCAGAGGAGGTCGTGGTCGTGGCAAGCGTTGCGGATAGCAAAATCAGCAGCAGTAACAATAGGGCCTGCAAAATCAGTTCAGCGCCGCGGCGCCCCAACAGTACCCGTACAGTGTAGCGGTGCCACCGCAGTTCTAGTACCCCTTCAACGTACTCCCACCATGGGTTGTTGGACTCGCTCACCTTCTCAAGAAGTTCGCAAAGATCAAGCCCACTTACGCACGCCGCCCAGCCCTCGTCCAAAATGACACCCATTGAGTTGGGTCAATCCTTCAGCAGTCTCAATATGCAACAACCTGACAACAACTGGTACATGGACTCCGGAGCCACTTCTTACCTCACCCGGACTGCAGGTAATATTCTCAAACTGTTTGGTTTAAAGCATCCTCAATTTGTGATAGTTGGTAGTGGCCACCGCATTCTAATAAAGGGTTATGGTACATCCTACGCACCACCTCCTAATCCATTCCCCCTTAAAAATATCCTATATGCCCCACATGTAATTAAGAATCTAATCTTTATCCGTAAATTTACTCGTAATAATTCCGTCTCTATTGATTTTGACCCTTTTGGTTTCACTGTGAATGATCTTCATACGGGGACACCTCTTCCGAGATGCAATAGCACGGGGGATCTCTATCAATTCACTCCCACCTCCGCTGCCAGATCTTGCTCTCCCGTCTCTCTAGCGGTCATTTCTTCTTAGAGACAATAATTTTATTACTTGTAATGGGAAGCTTGCCCAAAACTGTGTTTCTTGTTCTTTAGGCAAACATACTCGTCTTCTGTTTAAATCATCTACTAGTGTTACATTTGCACCATTTGATATTATACATGCCGATTTATGGACATCACCTGTTGCTAGTTCTCTCGGTCATAAATACTATCTTATCCTACTAGATGACTTTTCTCACTTTGTTTGGTCCTCTCAAATTTAAATCGGAAGTGTTTGTCAAATTTCTTGTGTTTCGAACATTCATTCAAACACAATTTGAAAAAGGTATAAAATCTTTTCAGTGCGATAATGGTCGTGATTTCAACAACTCTATGTTTCACCATTTTTGTACTAATAATGGCATGGTCTTTCGCTTCTCCTGACCCCACACCTCCCCTCAAAACGGTAAAGCTGAAAGAATCATCCGCACCATTAACAATATGATTCACACTCTATTGATTCATGTCTCCCTACATCCGTCCTTCTAGGTCTATGCTGCTAAAATGTCAGAATACGTTCTCAATATTCTCCGGACTAGCACCCTTCACAATATGACCCCTACCGAAATCATCTATCATAGAGTCTCATCTTATGAGCATCTTCAGATATTCGATTGTCTATGCTATCCTAACCTTGCCTCTACTGCCCCTCACAAACTAGCTCATCGGTCCACTCCATGTGTCTACCTAGGCTTCCCGCCGAACCATAGGGGCTATCTATGCTATGACCTGTCCACTCTACAGATCCACATCTCTCGTCACGTCACATTCGACGAGACCATATTCCCGTTTTCGAATCTTAATAAGTTCCAAAAACCGAATTACTCTTTTCTTGACGAGCCTGGCATCTCTCTCATCATTCTCAGTCAACTAGCTCATAGATCGCCACGTAATCACCTTCTCTCGCGGTGGTTCATTTCGTCACACACAAGACTAAAACTCATGCGAGCATAGTCACGATCACCGCCGACACACATGGACGGTTGTTGAGGCGTCGATGCGCCAAAACTCAGAGATCGGTCCCTCCATGCCGCGCCTGATCACGGCCGCACATGGCTCCGACGGCGTCACCTCCTCCTTCTCCATATCCAACCAATCCCTCAGTCTCGGCTATTCCCACTCAGCCGATACAGCCTCCCAATGTCCCCACTCACCAAATGGAAACTCGTGCCAAACATGGAATCTTCAAACCCAAAGTCCAATTTAACTTGTCTGCCCAAACCATTTCTCCAATTCCCAAAAATTCCAAATTGGCCAAACAAGACCCTAATTGGAATGCAGCTATGTATGAGGAATTCAATGCTTTAACTAAATAACACACATGAGATCTAGTACCTAGACCTGAGGGGGTGAATGTGATCAGTTTCATGTAGCTACTTCATTACAAATTCAGAGACAGTGGAGATCTTGAGAGGTATAAGGCACGACTTATGGCTAATGACACAAATCAGCAGTAGGGCATTGATTGTGGTGAGACCTTCAGCCCGGTTGTCAAATTGGCTACCATTCGCACAGTTTTGAGCATTGTCATGGGCAAACACTGGCCGATCCATCAACTTGATGTGAAGAATGCATTTTTACATGAGGATCTAAAAGAAACAGTATACATGCATCAGCCGCCTGGGTTCACCCATCTAACAGTTCCTCACTATGTGTGTCGTCTCCGTAAGTCACTATATGGCCTGAAACAGGCCCCCCGTGCGTGGTATGATCGTTTTGTCTGGTATATCTTGCAGATTGGGTTTGTATGTAGCAAGAGTGATACATCACTCTTCATTTTTCATCGAGGTAGTAGCACTGCTTACTTGTTACTTTACGTGGATGATATTGTTCTTACTGCTTCCTCTGACGGGTTGAAAAATGAGATTATTACCTTGCTTAAGTCCGAATTTACAATGACTGATTTGGAAAAACTGAGTTACTTTTTGGGGATATAAGTGGTCAGGTCTGCCAATCACATGTTCTTGGGTAAGCGTAAGTATGCAGAGGAGATTGTGTACATGACTAAGATGGCGAATTGCAAAGTTTCACATACTCCAGTTGATTCAAAATCTAAGCCCAATGCTATGGATAATGCTCCAGTCTCCGATCCTACTCTGTATAGGAGCCTTGTCGGTGCACTTCAGTACCTCACATTTATAAGGCCAGACATTGTTTATGTTGTTCAGCAGGTATGCCTATTTATGCATGCCTCTAGAGAGTTTCATTTCAATGCTCTTAAGCTTATCATCCGATACATTAAGAGTGCATTTGATTACGGTTTGCACCTATACCCCTCCACACCAAACAGGTTGCTCTCTTATACGAATGCAGATTAGGCAGAGTGTCCGGACACGCGACGCTCCACCTCCGAATTTTGTGTATTTTTAGGGGATAATCTGATTTCTTGGTGCGCTGTTTACGCATCACCCTATCTCGTTCCAAAGGCAGGCCGAGTACAGAGGCGTTGAAAATATGGTAGCTGAGATTTGTTGGCTCAGATGTTAACTATTAGAACTTCAGTGTCCTTTGCGTCAGGCATCTATTGTGTACTGTGATAACATCTCTGTCATCTAGCTTTCTCATAATCTGATTCAACATCAGCGAACCAAGCACATTGAGATAAACCTACACTTCGTTGGTGAGAAAGTTGCTCTAGGCCATGTCAGAGTGTTACATGTTCCCTCATCCTATTAGTATGCAGATATTTTTACCAAAGGAATTTCCAGACATTTATTTCTTGACTTCAGATCCAGTCTCAGCGTCTGGCCTCCTCCCGCTCCGACTGAGGGGGTGTGTAAACGTGTAGTTGTCAATTAGTCATCCCTACCCCATAATTAGAATATATTTCATATATTGTGTAAATATAATTATGGTAAGACTATGCTTCCTCTTATGTTTAGGATTTCTATTGTATAAGGGATGAATATTGTACACTATATATTTGATATTAATGAGAAGACTCATCAATGGAGATTACTATCATCTTACACTCCTTGTAGGATATTATTATTGTAGGGTTTTGTTGGGTTCGTGTACGCAATGAAATTTGAAAAAAATTATGTTTCAAACCCAACAAACAACGAACTGTAGGATGATTATGTAATAATGTAAAATACATGCAATCATATAACATATATATAATAACTGTAATGCATCGAAAGAATACTTACAGTTTGAATCAATCTCGAGTTTTTTAGTATAAAGTCCGAGGGGTGCGCCGCAACTGATCCTCGATTGCAAGTTCCAAGAACTCCGATGTAATCCTCTTTCAGACAGCTAGGAAATCCGAGAGAGGTTCGAGATAATTTGATTCTATGTATGTTCGCCCGATTTCCATTTGCTCACGCAAGTATACGTATCGTTACAAGTAATATAGTATGGTAAGACCGAATATCGTCCTCAGAGACTGGTTTCTAATTACCGAACATCTATTCTAGGTTATCTATTTGGCAAACGATAAGTTGTTTGGTTTTTATCTAACACTAGTGGAGTAATTTCAAGAATTAAACTAAATTATTGAGGTTTAAATTTAATCAGTTATGAAAGAATTAGAACTTCCAATGTCCTCAACTATCCACTCTTATCAATCCTTAATGCAACTAGAATGACTTCTTCTTCTACGTTAAGATAACAGTTAACTACACTGTTTTATATTCCGATTAGGATATTGTCACGACCCGACCCCGGGCCCGCGACTGGTGCCCTACCTGGGCACCCCTGTCAGGTATACGTCAGAGAATAGCAACGGAACATACACAACACATATAAAATGCTTAAACATAAAATAACAACAGACTAGCCGATGAGGCCACCTTCCGTAAAATTTACATAATCTAAAAACATAACAGTACCTCTTTTTTTTCTTTACAACCCAATCCACAAATGTGACTACAGACCTCTAAGAATAACAATCGTATGACAGGCCCCACCATACCCCGAATATACAACAACCGACAATACCAGTGGATCTAGACCAGGATAAGCCTCCGAGTAATGAGCTTCAATACCGAATCGGTGATCCTAAAAGTGAGGATCAAGAACTCAGATACTCTACTCGCAGATTTAACGCAGCCCCAAAGGAGGTCGACAACATGTACCAAATATGTGAAATCGAAAGCATCGTAGTGAAATCATAAGTCTAAAATAAAGCCGAGACACGTATGATAACTCAATTAACAAGACATCTGTGCCTTACTAACAATGAGAGTAAACAAGAGTATACTTTATCGCATAAAAATAGAGGCTCATGATTAAAGTAGGCCACCCGCCCGTAGTCATTAAGCAATCCTACTCGGGACTATTTCACCCGCATAGTCCCGTGGACCCGCAATGAGGTAACTTCTCGTGATAGTCAGTATCCGCCCGCATAGGTCGTGTGGACCCGCATGAGGTATTCCTCGCATAGGACTATTTCACCCGCACAGGACTATTTCACCCGCTTAGGCCCGATGGGCCCGCAATGAGTACAAACGTCGCACTCGCATCATGGGTAGCAAATCCATGGAATTAATAGTAACCCGGGGCTTTACCCCGTAAGAATAACATAAACTAGCACAACCGGCTATCATACATAACATAAGCACTACCGACTTATCATACATAACATAAGCGCTACCGACTTATCCTAACATAACATAAGCGCTACCGGCTTATCATACATAACATAAGCGCTACCGACTTATCCTAACATAACATAAGCAAGTTAAGGAATCCCCCTAACTTCTTATTAGTCTTATTCATATACACTCTCATTTTAGTTTACTTAAGGCACTAACATGTCATCATAAAATCCGGGAATTTAACCCAAAGTATTACGTACTTCTACTCTTTTAAAATGATTCTTTTTCATATAAACATTCAAGATACTAATAACCGTAGTATCAAGTCAAATCTACTTTTCAAGACAAGTCACATTACATTTTAGAAATACATTTAGGCTTCTAAATCAAGTGACTTCTTTCTTTTTAAAACCTTAAGCAAATGATGCCTTAAAATCAATTTGTCTTTCGTTATTTCGAATCATTTATCATACTTACATTACTTAGAGTAAACCACTCTTTTTAACTTTCCATAAAGCTATTATAACCAACTTCCCATAAAGTCGTTATACTAGCTTTATACCTTACATACTTACATTCTTCTTTATAACCAAGAGACTTAAACTTTCCAACAAAACAAGTATCAAAAATATTTTCAAAATACTTAAAGTCTCTTAACTTTTAGAAACCAAGATATCCTTAATATTTATAAACAAGTGAGTTAATTCCCTAACTCAACCAACTTGGACATTCTTAAAATAAGCCAAGGATATCAAATGGACTAGATTGTCAAAATCTCATACGTCTACCGTACTATATATTTACAACTATTCATGCTCAAGAGATAAGAAAGTTCCACATACCTCTTCGGTTCAATCCATTGGCTAAGTCCAATATGCCGTACGTAGTATATCTACCTAGAATGACCATAATACGTCTATTAACTTCTAGTTTCAAACGTAGAATATTCCAAGTGCAAAGCTACCAAATTCTACGGAAAATCAGACAGCACTTCCTTTGTTTCTACATACTTTGCCACATTTTTCAAGGCCGGATTTAATAACCAAACACGCCACATTTAAGGCTCAACAATGAAGTTAACAATAGGGGATTACACGCCTACAAGACGTGTAAAATTCCGCCCCACAATTATATCAAACTAGTCCAAAAATACAATGTCAATTCGGCCAAAGGTGTATCAACATATCAACCTTTCCAATTTCCTTTTTCAATTCAAGTTGTTTAGTATAACATGTTATCAAGCCGCAATTGAGTATAACTACTACAATATTCAAGTAGGTAATATGCGACGATTCTAATTAACGACCAAATTGTAATTCAATTTCAAATGACTCAACATGTCATTTTCGGATTTGAGCTTCTAAACTTCCATAACACTTATCAATCTTCATAACACATATCACATGATCACTATAA
Organism: Przewalskia tangutica; assembly: GCA_029844215.1. NCBI lineage: Eukaryota > Viridiplantae > Streptophyta > Magnoliopsida > Solanales > Solanaceae > Przewalskia > Przewalskia tangutica. The sequence goes on from CM056723.1 coordinate 48,243,783, forward strand.
CTTATCATAACATGGAATCTTCAATTACAAAAGTAAGATGAAGATTATTACCTCATTTAGCCCAAATATGATCCAAGATTACAAGTCGATCCTTAGCAACTTTAGCTCCTCTTTTCGACGTTCCAATCCACTCCAAGCAACCCTTAGAAGCTTATGAAGAACTCATCTTCAAGTTCCAACTTCAAAGTTGAAGAACTCCTTAAGTTTTCGCCTTGCGACTAATACGAAAACGTCACTTTTCCGGGATCTTTCTATTGAGATACCCCTACAATACTCTTAGGAACCTTGGTTTAAAGTGGGGAGATTATTGGACAACAAACAATTTTTTTTTCTTGAAACCCTTATGAAAGCCGAGAGCTCCTCTCATGATCATCCAATTTTTCTTGAAAATTTAGCTAAGTGTAGAGCCTTGTCTTGCTAGTAGTATACATATATAACATAATGGAGGGTCAAGATTAGTACATATGGATGGCTTGGATGCATTTCACTAGGATCAAGCCCAAGTGGCCCTTTGACAAGTCAACAATGTCAAGCTCTTAGTCTTGGCAAGACTTGGTCATTTAAATTATGGTCAAATGACCATTCTAACCATGTCAAATTCATCCAAGACCACTAAGGGGGGGTGACACGTGTCGCCCTCCCGTTCGTCGCAATATTTCGTTTTCCGACAAATTCCAAAATTCCGACAAATTCTTACTCGTCTCAAATCTTAACATTTTTGAGTTCTTACGTACGTTCTTATAAACCTATCCTGGAATTCCGGGGTGTAACAAATATATAATCGCTCAACCCCAGTGCAGAAACCTTCTATATTTCTATGATATGTTTACCATATAGGAGGATTAAGAACAATAACCTATAATGCTACACAAGTATCGGGGTACTTTCGTCCACGATTTTAACCTATGTCTATTCAATTATAATATATCCAAATCTCTCATCTCGGTTGTTGATTCGAAATCATATAGATTATGATAATTAGTGATCAGTTAACTATCAAACATTCATACCAATATTGAATAATTCTTAATCCAGTGAAGAAGAAACCAAACTAATGCATTAATACATGAATAAGAGTTTCAAGCGATTCAATAGGAAAACCCTAATAAAGTGTTTAGCTCAGCCATAGACAAGCTAAGAACTAATATAAATCCAAACATGAACATAATTAAAATAGAGAAAAGAAAAAGAAATACTTAGAACTAATGTATCCAATTGTAGCCGCCAAGCGTTATGATGTGTTGTGTATCCGGTGTCTACCCTAAAATCTGTCCCAAGGGTTTAAATATGGCATATGCTGTAAAAATTGTGTGCCCTAAACCCTTCTGCCCCTGGCCAATTGTGCCTCGGATCGTATTTTCCCGCGTCGGCGTCGCGGGCCTGCATTATGATGCCGTAGCGCCGAATGTTCTGCGGCTTCTCAGGATTTACGCGCCATACCCCAATACTTTCTGCAGATCGCCAATTTTGTCTTTTTGCACGGAGCCTTTTTTCGCCACTTTTCGCTCTTTTTCGTCATTTTTGTCTTTTTGAACCGATGTGACTCAAAAGAAAGAAAAACGACCCTAATACGACACTTATTTAAATAAAAATGGGGAAAATAATAACTAAAAATGACTCAAAAAGTGTATATAAAATACACCTAATAAATACCCCCAAACTTAATCTTTGCTCGCCCTCGAGCAAAGATCAAGACAAAATCAAAGAAACAAAACAAACAGAATCAAAGACTCAAATCAAGCAGCTGCACAAAGTTACTTAGAAAAGCATGAATGTCAGTTGGGATAATGTTACGACCCGAACCCCGGGCCCGCGACTGGTGCCCTACCTGGGGACCCCCTCTCATTCCCACACATCACATAAAATCAATAAGACTAGTGATTGTAAACTCATGATATATAAAAGCAGGCAAAGCCGATAAGGCCGCCACTGTACATATATTAAACTATAACTTATTACAACTACCTGAGTCCAGCCCACAAATGAATATAGACCTCTAAGAGTTGACAACAATATATGACGGGACAAGGCCCCGCCGTACCCGCAAATGTACAATATCGATATATACAAAAGACTGTACCAAAATGATAGGCTCCGGAATAATGGAGTTATCCCGAAATACTGAAATGAGATCCTAACAGCGAGGATCACCCGACTGCGTACCTACGCCGGCAGACATGAACGCAGCCCCCCGGAGAAGGGGGTCAGTACAACAATAATGTACCAAGTATGTGAACATAAGGTACTGTAAATAAAATCATAACAGGCCAAATATGATAGAGACAATTATGAAAATCAAATACCAGATCCTACCGTGCCATATAACAGAAGAATACCTTTTCAAAATACCAGAATCACCCATACCTTTTCACAAATATGAAAGCCATGTCAAAATCCGGGACACACGCCCGTAGAATCATATGCATGTCCTATTCATGGGAATCGAACCCGCATCATGCAAGGGCATGGCAAGAGCCGTATGCACATACGCTCGCATCACGGATAGCAAGTCCACGAAATCATGGGAATCTAACTCGCATGGGCCCGTACACCCGTGGAATCATATACATATAATATTCATGTAATAATCATGGACGTTCTCAACTATACCATTTTCAAAATAAGATTTATGTCATAATCATGGACGTTCTCACATGATTTCCATAAGCGTATATAGGTCATAATCATGGACATTCTCACATGATTTCCATATGCATATGTAGGTCATAATCATGGACATTCTCACATGATTTCCATATATTATATAAGTCAAAATCATGGACATTCTCACATGATTCCCACATAATCCTCATACATAGACATATAATGCGTCCCTGCCCGTTATGGGTCTCGGTGTGAAAGCATAAACACATAACGTCACCCGACCCATCATTGTACATGGTGTGATGCAACCATATGCAATTTTAATCATCTTTGACTCTCATTAGAACAAATAGAATGAACTTTCATTTTAGAAAACCAAGGTACTATCACATCTTGCAATATTAGGGACTTGAACCCAAAAGTACTATGTACGTTCACCGTACATTCATTTTATAAAAACTCAAGGTACTATCACCTCATATATCAATTAGGATTAAGATCCAATAAAATAATGTACGTCCGCCGTACAATCTTTATTTTATAAAACTCAAGGCACTTTCACTTGTAAAATCAAGTCACTTATACCTTTTGAAACCAAGTCATTTATACTTCATATAAATCAAGTCGCTTATACTTCTTCAATTCAAGTCGCTTACACTTTTAAAATCAAGTCACATGTACTTCATATAATCAAATCTCATATACTTTCAAATAAAGTCTCATATATTTTCAAATAAAGTCTCACATACTTTCAAGTAAAGTCTCATATACTTTCAAGTAAAGTCTCATATACTTTGAAAATCAAGTCACATAGACTTTCCAAAATCAAATCACATATACTTTAAAAATCAAGTCACATAGCTTTCAAATAAATCAAGTCTCATAACTTTCAAAATCAAGTCTCATTACTTTCAAAATAAATCAAGTCTCATAACTTTCAAATAAATCTAGTCTCATATCTTTCAAAATAAATCATGTCTCATAACTTTCAAATAACTCAAGTCTCATGGCTTTCAAATAAATCATGTCTCATAACTTTCAAATAACTCAAGTCTCATATCTTTCAAAAATAAATCAAGTCTCATACTTCCAAAATAAATCATGTCAAAGAAGAAAGGATAATTCACATACCTTATAGGCTTTACCAACTCGACAATTAGAACACGCCTCGAGTAGTACTTCAACCTATAAAATCAATAACACGTCTATCAACTACGTGCTTACTAGTATACACTTATACTACATAAAGACCCTCTTTTCCTAGGAAAATTTGGGCAGAACTTCCCCTACTTATACGTACTTTTCCACCTTTTCCAAGGCCCGAATTCAACAACTAACAAGCCACATTTAAGGCACAATCAAAAAAGCAACCAGAGGGAATTACACGCCAACTTGACGTGTAAAATTCTGCCCCACAATTCACCTTAAAACAATCCATAATTAACCCACATTAGGGGTACAATATGAAGCCTTTTTCACCCTTATTCCTTAGGACTTTCATTAACCATTTTTTCACATTAGACATGCAATATAGGGGCTGATTTTCCAGCATAACAACACGTCTAAAACAGTCCATAAAACGACACGACGACGCCTAACAATTTGGGCAGTTTCTCGGCCACAACACTACCACAATCCAAAACCCTTTTCCTTAATTCCTTTTAATCTAATTCTCATTTCAACATGTTATATAAATCATATAAACTATCAACAACATTATTTCCTTCGTTATATAACATGAAACAAGTGAAAATAACAACAATAATGATCAACAATTCTAATGGCCGAAAATGTCCAACTCTCGGCCTCAACTCCCAAAATTGTCCAAACCATTTTTAATCTTCATTCTTTTTAGTACTAGCTCACTTATACATTAATACCACATGTAATCTTCAATTACTTCAAGAGGAAAATGATCATTACCTCAAATATAGCCCAAAACAGTCCAAGCTAAAGTCGGTCCTTAGATTAGTCTTAGATCCTATTCTTCACGTTCCAATCACATGTATGTAACCTCTACAACCTTACACTCATCTTGTCTTCACGTTTCAACACCAAAAGTTGAACAACAAGTTAGGGTTTCAAGACACTACAAACGGCCCAAAGGGATATAAAGGGCTTGGAGGGATTATCTTGGTTTAGCACTCTATTAGGGAGCCTAATCTTGTATTAGAGGTTTTAACTTGGAAGATTTAAGAATTTTTTGTCTTCAAAATGGCCCTTGCCCGAGAGCAAACTTGAGAGAGGGATATATTTCTCTTGAAATTTGGCTAAGTGTTGTGAAGTCTTGCACTCCCTCTATGTATATATAATTATCTCAAAGGATGAGATCTTGACAAGTGTATGGAAGGGGATGAGGGACAAGTGGAGTGGGACCCACTTGTCCACTTGTCTCAAAATATCTCACAAGGTCAATGTCTCGCAAGACAAGTGGAGGGGTGACATGTGTTGCCCTCATATTGGTCCAAAATAATTTCTTCACCAATAAATTCCATACTTGGCCAAAATATCTAAAAAAATCGTGGGCCCCACAAAATTATAAAATTTCCTATGGCCCCCCACTTGACCATATCCGAGACTTAAAAATCCAAAACTTTAATATACTATAATAATTCCATATACCAAATTTGAGAATCAAATTCCAAATTATAAACATTTTTCCTTCACAAGGTCCCGAAATTTCTCCTTAGGAAAAAAGTGATTTTTCTTTCGTTCCAAAATTTAAATCTTATTTTCTCACGTACGTTCTCATCTCATTCTCTTGGAAATACGGGGTGTAACATCCTTCCCCCCTTAGAAACATTCGTCCCGAATGTTCATACTAGGTTCAAACTAAACAGATATCGGCATAGTCCCGTTTAACTATACCCAACACAATCAAATATGCCACACATGGTCACAATATAACACATGTACCACACATAAATCAATAAAACCAAATAAGGAGTCGAATTACCTGTAGCAAAATCTGGTGACGTCTCCTGGTCAAAGCATAAATGCGGTTCGAAGGACCACTAGAACTGGGAACTTCCACCACGACCTCTACCGCCTGCTGGCGTAGTTATAGAAGGTGAAGAATCTGGCCCGATCGATCCAAATGAACTATACCACCGCATTCTCGCTACAGACGGACACTCCCTCATCATATGGCCTTGACGGCCACAAGTAAAACAAATGCCCCTACTAGAACGGCATATCCGACATGGGACCTACCACACTGAGTGCACTGGGGCCAAGGTGGCCTCAATTGGCTAGAACCCCTGTATGCCTGCGAACCTCAAGCCCTGGAGCTCTGACCAGCCCTCGAATACCCAGAACGGTCAAACCTTCGGCCTGTGGACTGTGGAGGTACACTATGTACTGGCTGGGACGAATAACCAACATGTTGTTAAGGCTGACCGCCTCTATACTCACCAGAATAAACTATCAACCTGGCCCTCTTGGGATGATCTCCATCATGACCTCTGTCTGGTTGACTCCTCTTACGTCTGTCCTCTACTCCCTGGGCGTACGCCTGAATTCGAGCGATATCCATGCACGGCAGAAGCGCTACTGCCATGTACATATCAATAAGATAATTATCTAGCCCCATCACGTAGCGGTGCACTCTGTCTGCCATGTCCGCTACTATAGTGGGGGCGTACCGAGCTAATGAGTCAAACTCTAGGCTATACTCTCTGATAGTCCTCCCTCCCTGCCTCAAAGTCAAGAATATATCTACTCTGGACCTCCTCATCTCTGGGGTAAGAAATGATCAAGAAAGGCCTCCGTGAACTCGTCCCACATAGCTGGAGGAGCACCCTCGCCCCTGGACAGCTCCCATGACTCAAACCAGTTAACTGCTACATCGCGCAACTGGTAAGAAGCCAATATGACCGACTCGGTCTTCGATGCCTTAATCACCCTCATCGTCCGTTGAATCTGGCGGAAGAACTCCTGAGGATCATCCTCAGGCCTCGACCCATAAAACTCCGTCGGACTACAACCCAGGAAGTACCGGACTCTCAAACTGTATGCTCTGGGGTCAACGGCCCCGGTCTGTACGTCTGTCCTGCTACTATCCTAGCCAGTAGTTGTACTGTATCCCTGAAGTCCCTATCCTCTTCCCCTGGCTGAGGAACTGGAGGCTCAGGTGTCGGAGCCTCTGGAGCTGCTGCTGCTCTAAGCTCCTCTAGTGACGATGGCGTAACAGAACTAGCCATATGACGCACAACCTCAGGCATTGACTGGGCATGTGCCCTCGTAACTCTCTGCGTCTGACTAGTAGCTCCGGCTGCTGACTTGCCCTTCTGGGACAATGTTGCCTTCCGTTGAAACATAAATGATACATAAGAATATGTCAGAGAGGGATCAACCTAATAACACAACTCTATTGCACGATCTCATAGTGAGAAGAATGGAAACCAATCCTAAATATCCTGTAGCCTCCTGAGTATAAGTATGGTGCACACATACCCATACCTAAGACTCTACTAGACACGGTCTGTAGACATTCCGAGGACTAACTGCTCTGATACCACTCTGTCACGACCTGAACCTCGGGCTCGCGACTGGTACCTTACCTGGGCACCCCCTCTCATTCCCACACATCACATAAAATCAATAAGACTAGTGTTTATAAACTCATGATATATAAAAACATGCATGACCGATAAGGCCGCCACTGTACATATATTAAACCATAAATTATTACAACTACCTGAGTCCAACCCACATATGAATACAGACCTCTAAGAGTTTACAACAACATATGACAGGACAAGGCCCCGCCGTACCCGCAAATGTACAATACCAAAATATACAAAAGACTGTACCAAAATGATAGGCTCCGGAATAATGGAGCTATCCCGAAATACTGAAATGAGATCCTAACTGCGAGGATCACCCGACTGCGTACCTACGCCGGAGGACATGAACGCATCCCCCCGGAGAAGGGGGTCAGTACAACAATAATGTACCAAGTATGTGAACGTAAGGTACTGTAAATAAAATCATAATAGGCCAAATATGACAGAGACAAGTATGAAAATCAAATACCAGATCATACCGTGCAATATAACAGAAGAGTACGTTTTCAAAATACCAGAATCACCCATACCTTTTCACAAATATGAAAGCCATGTCAAAATCTGGGACACCCGCCCGTAGAATCATATGTATGTCCTATTCATGGGACTTGAACCCGCATCATGCAAGGGCATGCAAGAGTCGTATGCACAGACACTCGCATCATGGATAGCAAGTCCACGAAATCATGGGAATCTAATCTGCATGGGCCCGTACACCCGTTGAATCATATATATATAATATTCATGTCATAATCATGGACGTTCTCACATGGTCTCAACTATACCATTTTCAAAATAAGATTTATGTCATAATCATGGACGTTCTCACATGATTTTCATAAGCGCATATAGTCATAATCATGGACATTCTCATATGATTTTCATATGCGTATGTAGGTCATAATCATGGACATTCTCACATAATTTCCATATATTATATAAGTCAAAATCATGGACATTCTCACATGATTCCCATATAATCCTCATACATAGACATATAATGTGTCCCGACCCGTCATGGGTCTCGGTGTGAAAGCATAAACACATAACGTCACCCGACCCATCATGGGACTCAGTGTGATGCAACCATATACAATTTTAATCATCTTTGACTCTCATTAGAACAAATAGAATGAACTTTCATTTTAGAAAACCAAGGTACTATCACATCATGCAATATTAGGGACTTGAACCCAAAAGTACTATGTACGTTCACCGTACATTCATTTTATAAAAACCCAAGGTATTATCACCTCATATATCAATTAGGATTAAGATCCAATAAAACAATGTACGTCCGCCGTACAATCTTTATTTTATAAAACTCAAGGCACTTTCACATGTAAAATCAAGTCACTTATACCTTTTGAAACCAAGTTGTTTATACTTTATATAAATCAAGTCGCTTATACTTCTTCAATTCAAGTCGCTTACACTTTTAAAATCAAGTCACATGTACTTCATATAATCAAATCTCATATACTTTCAAATAAAGTCTCATATATTTTCAAGTAAAGTCTCACATACTTTCAAGTAAAGTCTCATATACTTTGAAAATCAAGTCACATAGACTTACCAAAATCAAGTCACATATACTTTAAAAATCAAGTCACATAGCTTTCAAATAAATCAAGTCTCATAACTTTCAAAATCAAGTCTCATTACTTTCAAAATAGATCAAGTCTCATGACTTTCAAATAAATCTAGTTTCATATCTTTCAAAATAAATCATGTCTCATAACTTTCAAATAACTCAAGTCTCATGGCTTTCAAATAAATCAAGTCTTATATCTTTCAAAAATAAATCAAGTCTCATACTTCCAAAATAAATCATGTCAAAGAACAAAGGATAATTCACATACCTTATAGGCTTTACCAACTCGACAATTAGAACACGTCTCGAGTAGTACTTCAACCTATAAAATCAATAACACATCTATCAACTACGTGCTTACTAGTATACACTTATACTACATAAAGACCCTATTTTCCTAGGAAAATTTGGGCAGAAATTCCCCTACTTATACGTACTTTTCCACCTTTTTCAAGGCCCGAATTCAACAACCAACAAACTGTCACGACCCGTTCCCGGGCCCGTGACTGGTGCCTTACCCGGGCACCCAAGTATCCAAACATCAGAGTAATCAGCGGAATATAAAACCAAGACATGAAACAATGACAGTAAGAATAGTCTTAACCGAGAAAATGTCGTCTTTCGGCATACATATATATATTTTCCCAACGGTGAGCGATTCGTCCCAAAATATGACAGGACTACAGACCTCTAAGGAAGTATAAATACTATGACGGGACAGGGCCCCGCCATGCCCCTGAATATACTAACATCTACAACACCAGGGAGAACCATACCAAAAGTCGAGCCTCCGGAGAAATGGAGCTCCTGACACCTGAATAGAGATCCTAAGAATGAGGATCTACCTCTTTCCCTTTACTGCGGCATGACGCAGCCGGGCGAGGTCGATAACAGTACAGTATGTGAAACTGTCAAGTACAGATATAAATACACATATAAAACCATAACATTTTAAAGCCAACTCACAAGTATGTATGAAAACAACCGAGTTAACTGCACATAGTGCCATACCACAAACAAGAGCAATAATAGGTATCAGTAGCAGTCGTTTTCAGGCGCGAATGATCGAAGCAAGGCGATCGCCCATAGTATCATTACGCACGCCTAATCACGGACTCGCGATCGCGCATAGGCCACCTGAGCCCGCATGAGGTATTCCCGCATCGAGGGTAGCTACTCGCCGGCATCGCCCCGGACTCTCGTAGTCCGCGTGGCCACATAGACGCGTGAGGTATTCCCGCACACTAACACGAAACTCCGTAGCTCGCATAGGTCCCCGGACCGCATGAGGCATTCCTCGCATCGGGGGACAGCTTAACCCCCGGTATAACATGTCAAGAGGTGAGTGGTACAATACTAACACAATGGCTTATCGTTAAACAACATAAGCACAATAAGAATAACCTCTTTACACAAACATCACAAGAATTGAACACAACGACTTATCGTTAATCAATATAAGCATAACAAGAATAACCTCCTTACATAAGCGTCACACGATACTAACACACGTAGTATCATAACAGGTCTATCAAACCAACTTACCCTACCTTCGGACAATATTTCTAGCATTTGATAAACAAACAAAAACCGTTTTCTTATCTTTCTTAAGTCGTTATACCTAACCTCCCATAAGGCTAGTATAACCCTTAAGCTTTTTGTAAAAACCAAGTGTTACTTTTCTTCCAAAAATGATTCACAACTCTTTTGAAATATTCAAGATTCTTATTATTTAGAACTCAAGTCCAAAGATATCAAAAATAAAACCAAGTTCAGTTTAATACACGTACGTCTACCGTACCTTATATATATTTGGAAAATATCATGCTCAAAGGGATAGGAAGAATCACATACCAAAACTAGACTACAACTCTGGAATAAATAGAGTGCTCCGACATCAGCTGAACCGGCAACCTACCAGGGTGAACCATCACTCTCTTAAACTGAACCTCGATTCCACTAATTATTCGAGTCAAGAGAGTTTACTGTCCAATATGGAATTTCCAAATGATTTAAAGTGGAACATGTTGCTGCACAAATTGCTTTGTGCTACGAGTAATATACAAGGATAAGTGTTTCTCCAAACTTCTCCACTTCTCGTGAATGAAATAACAAGAATAGTTGTTATGTAGTTCTTCCATTTTTTTTTTCTAAAAAGGAAAGGTCTAAAATTGAAAATGAAATTTGCCTAAGGATTTGTTACGTGTAACAGTGGACAAGTTGTTAAGATTAGAAATGAAAGGGAGATGAATTAAAATAATGAACTTGCAGCATCTTTAGGCTTTACACGTGTGGCCCTCCACAATACCTTTTATCTACTAATCATCACACATTACACCACCTGTAATGTGCATGCATTTCACCTAATAGGCTTCCACCTATTAATGAACACATGGACCATGTCCACATAATATTTATCCAATAATCCTAATTAATTATTGATCTTAATACACTTAAATCCTGGTGATTTATAAAATCTTCATATCTTCAATGTCATAATTCTTGTAATATGACACTAGTTCATAACCTTGTTAAGCATATACTAAAATTATTTTCATCTTCCATCGTCACACTTGTTGTATCCAAAATTATTTCGGGATCACATCCCTTGTATACTAATTTCCTTATTAGTATACGTAGATATATATAAAAAAAACAACATTCGGATCCATTTTCTTTGTTTACATGCTCAAATTGTTGTCCAAAATTACGAGTCGTTACATCTTTCCCCCCTTAGAAACATTCGTCCTCGAATGTTGGGGTGACATATAACATACAACTACATCAGACCTCTCATGGTCTTCAAGCATTAATCGGAATTATAATTTACCTTGAGCTTCTCTTGAAATCTCGTCATTAGTCTGGAATAGGTGTGGATATTTGTGTAACATTTCTTCTTCCGCCTCCCACGTCATCTCTTCCACATTCCTATTTTCCCACAAGACTTTCACATAAGCTACATCCTTAGTCCTCAGCTTGCGGGCTTGTCGATCTAGGATAGCAACAGAAATTTCTTCATATGTCAGATTCTCTGTAACCTGCACATCCTCTATTGGTACAATCCTAGAGGGATCTCCACCGTATGCTCTCAACACGGACACATGGAAAACCGGATGAACAAACTCCAATTCTTAAGGTAAATTCAATTCATAAGCTACCTGACCAATACGTCGAATTATGCGATATGGTCTAATATATCTTGGACTAAGCTTTCCATTCTTTCCGAATCTCAATATTCCCTTCATTGGTGAAATATTCAGGAAAACCCAATCGTAAACTGGAACTCCAAGTGTCGATGTCAATTGTCTACATAAGACTTCTGTCGACTCTGAGCTGCTAATAACCTCTCCTGGATAGGCTTCACCTCATCCACAGCCCGCTGAATCAAGTCTGGGCCAATTAACTGAACCTCGCCTACGTCGAACCAACTAACCGGCGACCTACACTTCCTTCCATACCAAGCCTCATATAGGGCCATCTGGATACTGGAAGGGTAGATGTTATCGTACGTAACTCAACAAGAGGTAAATAATCCTCCCAGCTATCCCTGAACTTAATAACACAGGCCCGCAGCCTATCCTCAAGTGTCTGGATAGTACGCTCTGCCTATCTGTTGGTCTGAGGATGAAATACAATACTGAGGCTCACCTGTGTCCCTAATCCCTTCTGGAAACCCCCAGAAGTTATCCGTAAACTGAGCTCATCTATCTGACATAATAAACGTAGGAACTCCGTGCAGCCTCATAATCTCCCTGATATATAGTCTAGCTTAATCCTCAGCCGAGTAAGTATTAATCACCTCCCATTTCCAAGTCGGGATCTCAATCGTCCGTAATAGCCCACTGGGCTTCTGGTGCTCAACCTTGACCTGTTGACATTCGGACACTAAGCAACAAACTCTGCTACGTCCCTCTTCAGGCCATCCCACCAATACATGCATCAGAGGTCATGGTACATCTTAGTCGACCCCGAATAACTTAGAGTAACGAGCCGTGTGCTTCAAAACTCCTGACGAAGTCTTGCAGCATCGGGTACACACAATCTGCCCTCGTATCCTAGCATCCCATCAGGTGCTATCTCACACAGGCTCTTCTCCTCTCGGAGAGTCGTATCTCGATTCCGTACCAAAACTGGATCCTTATACTATTGCTTCCTCACCTCCTCGATGAGGGTAGACTCGACAACCTCCCAGACCTGAACTCTATTAATCATTGGAAACAAACCACCGAACCCCTAGGCTTGCTAGCTGATGAATCTCACGGATTATGTCCTGTCTACCTGGCTGTCCGTCTGACAGACTACCCATGGATCTATGACTAAGAGCATCTGCAGCTATATCGACTTTCCCTGGGTGGTATAGGATATCAACATCATAATCCTTGGGTAACTTTAACCACCGTCTCTGTCGCAAATTCAGTTGTCTCTGTCTGAAGATATACCGGAGGCTCTTGTGGTCTGTATAAATATCAACATGAAATCCATATAAGTAATGCCTTCAAATCTTCAAGGCATGTCTAACTACCACCCATTTCAAATCGTGAGTAGCGTAATTCCTTTTGTGCTCCCGTAGCTGCCGGAAAGCATAGGCTATAACCTTACCGTGCTGCATCAACACGCAACCTAGCCCAATACTCAAAGTGTTACAATAATAACTTAACCCTCTAGTCCCTCAGGAGGGGTTAGAACTGTAGTCGTAGTCAGCTGATCTTTCAATAACTGGCAGCTTTTCTCGCACTTCTGAAATATTCGGGCATGATACATTCTTAATAATGATTCCTGTTTCCAGTCTTCTGTTGCAACCAAAATTGGTTACTATACTTAAATTCAAATTCCTTCACTTGCCTCATTGTTACGACTTTTTGCCGATCACAATCTAGGGGGAGATTTCCTTAATCTCGCAAAGTAGTAATCCTATTATTCTTCCCAGCTCATAGAGCTTATAGTCAGGTGTTCAAACCTCATCTCACGGTACTACATAATCCACTGGCTTGCCAAGACCTGTTATCTTGTTATGATTAGGTCCCTCATCGTTCGAGTGTCTACTCGTCTTACCTTTATTTTTTTCATTTCAAGTTGTCCTGGGGGTCTCTTACCTCCCCGAATTTTCATACTATCTTTCTCGTCGTTACAGATTTTGCCACCTTTCATCGAGGTGTTCTTACTGACCATCATTAACTAATGGTCTTTACACTAGTCTGGGGTAATTATATTTCATGCAACGTACACAACCATAGATGCATTCTCTTTTATCATTCTGGTCATAACCCTTCATTATACTCATTATTAACAAAATATTTCTATCTTGATTCTTGATCATACTGTTTCATTCACGCGTACTACCCGCATTTATATCCTTACGACACTTCCTCGACCATTTCCTAATGTCGTCCTCAATTACCCCAACACAATATTGTTCCCACGGTTAATTGAAATTGTAACATATGGCATGGCGAAACTAAAGACTTTACCAGTTTCCTATCCATCACCTAATAATATGGGTACGCATAACCCTCAAAGATACGTAAAACTATCCTGTTATATGGGGGAGAAAGCTTATCTCCCTTTCATAAGCTTTCCTTGAAGTTACAACCCTAACCACAGGGTCCTGTTGCGGTTTCCTCTAATATTTCTAATCATTAAGCACCGCCTAAAAAAACAACTCGTGTAGATTTTCAAAACCTGCTAATGATGTCTTTTGCTCTTCGTCGGCATCACTCATACTTATCTTATTCTTGCTTTGCGCATTCTCTGGAGATTATTCGGAAAGTCGCGGCTCTGACTGTCATACTAAGCCGACTCCAAGTACCAAGTGTACTTATCATAAAATCCTTCAATAATCGTACGTTTTCATTTCCATCTCTTAACTCTTCAAATTCAAATAACACATACTTTCTACATCAATTTTTTTACTTCAAATGAACAAGTCACATAGACTTTTCAATTACTTATGTCAAAGAAGGAATGATAATTCACTTATTACAATCACTTCCTTTCCACTCGATAACCGGCTCACCGGAAAACTGGAATCGTACCAACCGCTTCCTACAGTCTATATTGGCGTAGCAAGAAACTAACCAATCCATACCCATGATCACATCAAAATCGGTCATATCCAACTCTATCAAGTCGGCTAGGGTCTGACGACTGCATATAGTCACTGGGCAAGCCCTATATACCCGCTCAGCTACTACCGAACCTCCCCCCACTGGCGTAGCTACCTCAAAAGGGTCTATGGACTCAGGCTCTATCCCTATCCTACTAGCAATAAGAGGAGATATATAGGATAAGGTAGAACCTGGATCTATCAAGGCATATATGTCGCAACAAGAAACTGATAAAGTACCTGTGATGACATCCGGCGACGCCTCCTGGTCCTGGCGGCTGGACATGGCATAAATGCGGTTCTGAGGACCGCTGGAACTAGAACCCCTGCCACGACCTCTGCCGCGACCTGCTGGCCCATGAGAACCCTGCCCTCCGGGGCGAGTAACTGTAGGAGATGAAGATTCGGCAAAAGACCCTGTAGGCTGAACTCTACTATCTGCGCCGCCCTTAGTCGGACAGTCTCTCGCAAAGTGACCCTGCTGGCCACAAGTGAAACAAACTCCCGCAGCAGTACCACATTTCCCGAAATGGGATCTCCCACATCGAACACACTGAGAAGAAGGTGGTCTCGATTGGTTAGCACCTTTGCTACTCGAAGTCAAGTCTCGGGCCCCGACTCGCCGAATACCTCGCTTGGCCCCGAAGATGGTGTGGGAGTTCTCGAGCCGGCCGAGGTGCAAATCTACTCGGCCGAGGTCGCCCACCTCGAGGACTACCAAAGGACCTCGACGCCCCGCCTTCTTCTACTGATATCCGCCAACCCGTCGCCTCTACGCCTCACACCCAAGTGCACGAGCTCGCACGCGCAATGTCCATGCCCACAAGAGCTACACTGAGCAAGACTCGCCAAGTAGTCGCCAAGACTCGTGACGTAACGGTGCACTCGGTCCTCTCCATATCGCTACCGCATGGGACATACCGAGACAATGAGTCGAACTTCTACATTGTACTCCGAATCGCGCCTCTCGCTTTAGCATCAAAAATCTGTCAGCTCGTGCCCTCCTCATCTGCGGAGGCACGAAGTGAGCAAGAAATGCCTCTGAGAACTCGTCCCAAACGGCTGGAGGCGCCTGCTCCCCCCGGGACGGCTCCCAAGAATCAAACCAGTCGATTGCGGTAGTGCACAGCCGATGTGTACCTCAGACCACTGACTCGGTCTCCGACGCTGATCACTCACGATCCGTCAGAATCGTCTCGATGAACTCATGTGATCATCTCGTGTCTCGACCCATAAAACTCTGGCGGTCCGCAACTCGTAAAGTCCCAAGTCTCAAACCATCTCGACCTCGGGTGAACCACGGTACTACTGGATCGAATCGCCAGATTCAAATTTATCTCGTGCTCGCCACGACTCGCCAATAATCGCCATCTCCTTGTAACCCATGTCCTCTCGCCTGTGCCGTGGGTTGGGGCTCGGTGCCGTGGCCTTAGCAGCCTCGCTGCGTCCTAAACTCGCTGCGGCGACGCCGTGGAACTCGCCGTCGAGGTATCACCTCGTGGTGGGCCCGAGCCTCGTGACTCTCTGTAGTACTAGCAGCCTCCTCGCCGCCTTTGCCCTTCGGGCACAGGTTGCCTTACGTGAGGCATAATCGGTAAGAAAGAGAAATTCGCCGGCGGTCTAACCTATAACACCGCTCTAAGGCACGATCTCAGAGTGAGAAGAATGGAAACTAATCCTAAATGTCCCGCAGCCTCCGATTATAGATGTGCACAACACACCGATAATCAAGACTTACTAGACACGGCTCAGACACTTTCCGAGGATTAACCGCTCTGATACCACTTTTGTCACGACCCGTTCCCGGTCCAGTGACTGGTGCCTTACCCGGGCACCCAAGTATCCAAACATCAGAGTAACCAGCGGAATATAAAACCAAGACATGAAACAATGACAGTAAGAATAGTCTTAACCGAGAAAATGTCGCCTTTCGGCATACATATATATATTTTCCCAACAGTGAACAGTTACATCCCAAAATATGACAGGACTACAGACCTCTAAGGAAGTATAAATACTATGACGGGACAGGGCCCCGCCATGCCCCTGAATATACTAACATCTACAACACCAGGGAGAACCATACCAAAAGTCGAGCCTCCGGAGAAATGGAGCTCCTGACACCTGAATAGAGATCCTAAGAATGAGGATCTACCACCTGCTTCTCTTTACTGCAGATGAACGCAGCCTCGGCGAGGTCAAGATAACAGGTACCAAGTATGTGAAACTGTCAAGTACAGATATAAATATACATATAAAACCATAACATTTTAAAGCCAACTCACAAGTATGTATGAAAATAACCGAGTTAACTGCACATATTGCCATACCACAAACAAGAGCAATAATAGTATATCAGAATGTGTCGCTTAGGCCGCGAATGATCAAGCAAGGTCAATCGCCCATAGTATCATTACGCACGCCTAATCTCGACTCCGCACCGCATAAAGCCACCTAGCCCGCATGAGGTATTCCCGCATCGAGGGTAGCTACCTCTGCGATCGCCCCGACTCTCGTAGTCCGCGTGGCCACATGCACCGCATGAGGTATTCCTCGCACACTAACTCGAACTCCGTAGCTCGCATAGGTCCCCGACCCGCATGAGGCATTCTCGTGACGCGGCATTTTAACCCCTGTATAACATGTCAAGAGGTGAGTGGTACAATACTAACTCAATGGCTTATCGTTAAACAACATAAGCACAATAAGAATAACCTCTTTACACAAACATCACAAGAATTGAACACAACGACTTATCGTTAATCAATATAAGCATAACAAGAATAACCTCCTTACATAAGCGTCACACGATACTAACACACGTAGTATCATAACAGGTCTATCAAACCAACTTACCCTACCTTCGGACAATATTTCTAGCATTTGATAAACAAACAAAACCCGTTTTCTTATCTTTCTTAAGTCGTTATACCTAACCTCCCATAAGGCTAGTATAACCCTTAAGCTTTTTGTAAAAACCAAGTGTTACTTTTCTTCCAAAAACGATTCACAACTCTTTTGAAATATTCAAGATTCTTATTATTTAGAACTCAAGTCCAAAGATATCAAAAATAAAACCAAGTTCAATTTAATACACGTACGTCTACCGTACCTTATATATATTTGGAAAATATCATGCTCAAAGGGATAGGAAGAATCACATACCAAAACTAGACTACAACTCTGGAATAAATAGAGTGCTCCAAGATCACCGAATCCCAAGAACCTACCAGGGTGAACCATCACTCTCTTAAACTGAACCTCGATTCCACTAATTATTCGAGTCAAGAGAGTTTACTGTCCAATATGGAATTTCCAAATGATTTAAAGTGGAACATGTTGCTGCACAAATTGCTTTGTGCTACGAGTAATATACAAGGATAAGTGTTTCTCCAAACTTCTCCACTTCTCGTGAATGAAAGAACAAGAATAGTTGTTATGTAGTTCTTCCATTTTTTTTAAAAAAAGGAAAGGTCTAAAATTGAAAATGAAATTTGCCTAAGGATTTGTTACGTGTAACAGTGGACAAGTTGTTAAGATTAGAAATGAAAGGGAGATGAATTAAAATAATGAACTTGCAGCATCTTTAGGCTTTACACGTGTGGCCCTCCACAATACCTTTTATCTACTAATCATCACACATTACACCACCTGTAATGTGCATGCATTTCACCTAATAGGCTTCCACCTATTAATGAACACATGGACCATGTCCACATAATATTTATCCAATAATCCTAATTAATTATTGATCTTAATACACTTAAATCCTGGTGATTTATAAAATCTTCATATCTTCAATGTCATAATTCTTGTAATATGACACTAGTTCATAACCTTGTTAAGCATATACTAAAATTATTTTCATCTTCCATCGTCACACTTGTTGTATCCAAAATTATTTCGGGATCACATCCCTTGTATACTAATTTCCTTATTAGTATACGTAGATATATATAAAAAAAACAACATTCGGATCCATTTTCTTTGTTTACATGCTCAAATTGTTGTCCAAAATTACGAGTCGTTACACAAACCACATTTAAGGCACAATCAAAACAGCAACCAAAGGGGATTACACGCCAACTTGACGTGTAAAATTCTGCCCCACAATTCACATTAAAACAGTCCACAAAACAGTCCATAATTAACCCACATTAATGGTACAATATGAAGCCATTTTCACCTTTATTTCTTAGGACTTTCATTAGCCATTTTTCCACATTAAAGATGCAATATAGGGGATGATTTTCCAGCATAACAACACGTCTAAAACAGTCCATAAAACTACCCGCCGCCGCCTAACAATTTGGGCAGTTTCTCGGCCACAACAGTTGGGGTGATTTCTCCACCCCGAATTGTATGTGTTGGAGTTATAAGGGCGCTGAAAGTTCCCCACTGCTTGAACATGCTCCATGGACACATTATTAGGATCCACCGCTTTGCATCTGTCAAAAGAGTGTGGGCCCCCGCAAATCTCACAATTCACCGACATCTGAACTGCATTCACAGACATATTGTTTTGCTGCAGCTGCTTTGTCAAAAGGGCCACCTGTGCATTCAGTGCAGTGATATCATCTATCTCATGTATGCCCATAGTCTTCCTGCTACTCATTGATCTGTCATCTGCCCCTTGGTGATTATTCACATCTATGTCTTCTAGCAACTCATGTGCCTCATTGGCACTCTTCCTCATGAATGCTCCCTCTGCTGCAGCATCAATTATGGTACGAGTAGTACCACTCAACCCATTATAAAAAATATGGACCAACATCCACTTCTCTATGCCATGATGCGGACATTTTCTCTGCAAATCCTTGAATCGCTCCCATGCATCATACAACGACTCTCCATCTAGCTGATAACAATTGTTCAACTCTCCCCTTAGCTTTGCCGCCTTTGAAGGAGGGAAGAACTTGGTAAGAAACTTCTGGGCTAAGTCTTGCCATGTGGTGACGGAGTTTGCAAGTACTGAGTTCAACCAGCTCTTGGCTCTGTCCCTAAGTGAGAACGGGAAGAGCCTCAATCTAATGACATCGTCAGTAACACCATTATACTTCGGGCGTGGCACACGGCTCCAAAAATTGGCACGTGCACGCTGGGGTCTTCGACGCAATCCCCAAATTCTACTGTGTTCTGGACCATGCTCAAGATGACTGGCTTGATCTCAAAGTTGTTTGCCCCTATTGCTGGGAGCCTGATATGTCTGTGCACCTATAACCGTGGGCAGAACGTAGTTCTCCAAATTTCTCTTTGCCGGAACCTGTATTGGCTCCCCTACATTTTTAGGAACCTCATTGTTCGCCACATTCTGATTCAGTTGGTTTTCCATGGTCACTGAATCAAATATCCTCTTGTTTCGCCTTTTCTACATGCAAGATTTCTCAATCTCAGGGTTAAAGGGATCAAGTGTATCTGCTCCTCTTCTTTTTCGCATAAACTAAGTCTCTGAAATCGATCAAAATCAACAAACAAATCAAGGCAACAGGGTTCTAAAATAAAATTAAAAAAAATAAAAATAAAAACCAAAGTAGAAATAAGAATAAATGGTTCGATATTAGAAGTACGCCAGTCCCCGGCAACGGCGCCAAAAACTTGTTCGCCCGATTTCCAATTGCTCACGCAAGTGTACGTATCGTTACAAGTAATATAGTCTGGTAAGACCGAATATCGTCATCAGATACTGGTTTCTAATTACCGAACATCTATTCTAGGTTATCTGTGTCACGACCCGACCCCGGGGGCCGCGACTGGTGCCCTACCTGGGCACCCCGTTCAAGTATACATCAGAGAATAGCAGCAGAACATACACAACACATAAATATGTTTAGACAATAAACATCACAGGCTAGCCGATAAGGCCGCCTTCCATAAAATATACATAATCGAAAGTAAACAAGATAACTCGTTTACACCAAAACCACAAAATGTGACTACGCACTTAGAATAACAATCGTATGGACAGGCCCGCCATACCCCTGAATGTACACAATATCTACAATATCAGGGAAAATCGTACCAAAAGACAAGCCTCCGGAGAAATGGAGCTTCTGACACCTGATCAGTGATCCTAAGAATGAGGATCCACCACTCGCTACCCCTACGCGGCAGATGAACGCAGCCGAGGAAGGGGTCAAGACACAATATGTACTAAGTATGTAAACCGAAAATATCGTAATTATATCATAAGTTTAAAACAAAGACGAGATACGTGTGTGATAATCAAATTACAAGACATCAGGCCTTACTAACAATGAGTAAATAAGAGTATACTTACAACATAAAAATAGGAGGCTCACGATCAAAGCAGACCACCCGTCCGCAGATCATTAAGCAATCTTACTCTTGGGACTATTTCACCCGCAAGTGGTCGCTGGACCCGCATGAGGTATTCTCGTGATAGTTGTATCCGCCGCGATAGTCGTGGTAGACCGCATGAGGTATTCTCGATAGATCGGTCCGCCCGCACGGGACTATTTCACCCGCATAAGCCCTTACGACCCGCATGAGATATTCCTCGCATCACGGGTAGCAAATCCACGAATATGCAAATGCCACAAACCCGAGAATGACTCACCTAATAACATACCACTAGCACAAACCGGCTATCACACATAACATAAGCACTACCGACTTATCATACATAACATAAGCACTACCGGCTTATCATACAATATATAAGCAAGTTAAGAAATCCCCTAACTTCTTATTAGTTTTGTTCATATACACTCTCATTTTAGTTTACTTAAGGCACTATCATGTCTTTATAAAAATCCGGGAATTTAACCCAAAGTACTACATACTTCCACTCTTTTAAAAATGACTCTTTTTCATATAAAACTTCCAAGATACTAATAACCGTAGTATCAAGTCACAATTACTTTTCAAGACAAGTTACAATACCTTTAGAAATAAAATTAGGCTTCTAAATCAAGTGACTTCTTTTCTTTTAAAACCTTAGGCAATTGATGTCTTAAAATCAATTTGCCTTTCATTAATTCAAGTCATTTATTTTACTTAGAGTAAATCTCTCTTTTTATCTTTCCATAAAATTAATATAACCAACTTCCCATAAAGTCGTTATATTAACTTTATACCTTAGTCAATTACAATTTCCTATCCAAGGGACTTATACGTTTAAAACGAAACAAGTATCGTATACTTTAAAACACTTCAAGTCCCTTAACTTTGAAAACTTAAGACATTCTTAATACTTTGAAAGAAGTGAGTTAATCTCCTAACTCACCCAACTTGGCTATTCTTAAAACAAGTAAAGGATATCAAGGTCTTCAGACGCTCACCGTACTATATACGTGCAACTATTCATGCTCAAGAGATAGGAAAGTTCTACATACCTCTTCGGGTCAATCCACTTGCCAAGTACAATGTCCCGCACGTATTATGTCAACCTATAATGACCATAACACGTCTATTAACGTCTTACTTCAAACATAGAATATTGTAAGTGCAAAGTCACTAAATTCTCCGGAAAATCGGACAGCACTTTCTTTGTTTCTACATACTTTGCCACCTTTTTCAAGGCCGAATTCAATAACCAAACACGCCACATTTAAGGCCCAACAATGTAATTAACAATAGGGGATTACACGCCTACTAGACGTGTAAAGTTCCGCCCCACAATTGATAACAAACTAGCACAAACTACAAGTGTAAATCCGGCAACTTGAGATACAACAACACCAATTCTTATCCAATTTCCTTTTCAATCCAAATTGTTAGCATAACATGATATCAAGTCGCAATCGATTATAACCACTACAATCTTCAAGTAATTAACATGCGACGATTCTAATTAATGACCAAATTGTAATCCAACTTCAAATGGCTTATATGACATTTCGGATTTTAGGCTAAAACAATCCATAACACTTATAAATCTTCAACACATATACTTCATGCTAGCAAAATGTAAGGCTAACAACAATATATAATCTTGTAACACTTTAAGAGAACAAGATTATTACCTCAACGAGTCTTAGTCCAACTTCAAATCCGAAGTCGCTCCCTAGCAACTTAGAGCCTCTTCTTGACACTTCAATCCGCAACTTGAGACCCTTAGAATATCACAAACAACTTTCCTTTAATCTTCCAATAAAAACCTAGAAAAGCAACTAGGTTTTCACCTTGCGACTAATACGAAAACGCTATTTTTCCGGGATCTTTCTATTGAGATACCCTTACAATACCCTCATGAACCTTGGTTTAAAGTGTGGAGCTTATTGGACAACAAACAAATTTTTTTCCTTTTCCTTTTTGATGAACCCGAGAGCTCCTAGTTGTGTTCTTCCAATTTCTTGAAAATTTGGCTAAGTATAGAAGTTGTCTTGCTACTAGTACTACTGTATAGTAACATGGAGGGTCAAGATGTGCACAAATGTGTGGCTTGGATGCAATTCTTTTAAATATCAAGACTAGTGGCCCCATTGACTAAGTCAAATATATCAAGCTCTACAACTTGCAAGACTTTGTCATCTTAATAATGGTCAAATGACCCCTTTGGCCATGCTATTTTCGTCCAAGACTACATAAGGGTGGGTGACACGTGTCGCCCTCCCATTCGTCACAATATTACGATTTCCGACAATTTCATAATTTCGATAAATTTTACAAGTCTCTAATCTTAACATTTCTGAGTTCTTACGTACGTTCTTAAAACATGTCATGTAATTACGGGGTGTAACATTCTTCCCCCCTTAGAAACATTCGTCCCCGAATGTTCTTTCGGAGTCAAACTTATAATTAGAGACATAGTTTCCTTTTACAACCCCGACATATCCATAATGCCACACATGGCCACATAATAGCACTTAAACAAAAATGCTTCAATTAAAACTTGACAAGTAAGGGGAAAATGAATTACCTGAAGGTGTAGGGAATAAGTGAGCATACCTCCTCAACATGTCCTCCTCCACTTCCCAAGTCATCTCCTCCCTGTTGTCATTCCTCCGCAAGACTTTGACGGAAGCCACATCCTTGGTCCGCAGTCGCCTGACCTGACGATCGAGTATCGCTATGGGACTCTCCTCATACGATAACCCCTCTGTCACCTGGACCTCACTAGCGGGGAAAACTCTTGTTGGATCTCCGATACACTTCCGCAACATAGAAACATGGAAGACCGGATGTACCGCCTCTAACTCTGATGGCAGATCCAACTCATAGGCAACTTTGGGTACTGACGACATGCGGTAGGCCCAATGTACCTTGGGCTAAGTTTCCCCTTCTTTCCGAATCTCATCACACCCTTCATGGGTGACACCTTCAAGAAGACCCAATCGTCTACCTAAAACTCCAAATGCCGACGCCGATTATCCGCATATGACTTCTGCCGACTCTGAGCTGCTAACAGTCTCTCCTGGATAAGCTTCACCTTATCCACGGCCTGCTGAATCAAGTCTGGGCCAACTAACTGCACCTCGCCCACGTCGAACCAACCAATCGGCGACCTACACTTCCGCCCATACAAAGCCTCAGATGGCGCCATCTCAGATATTGGAATGGTAGCCGTTGTTATAAGCAACTCCACAAGAGGCAAATGATCCTCCCACTACTCGAAATCAATCACGCAGCTCGCAAAGATATCCTCGTGTTCGGATAAGACGCTCGCCGCGCCATCGATGATGAAACGCATCGAGACTCACTCAGGTCCCTAATCCTTCTCGAAAGACCTCCGAAGGTAGCCAGAATCGGGCTCTCTATCTCGATATAATCGACACGGGGACTCGTGCGGTCTCACAATCTCTTATATACAATCGACATAGTCTCACCAAAACGTCGCCCCGATCGGAAGGAAGTGGGATGATTTCGTCACCACAACAATAACCCAAATGGAGTCGCATTTCTCCGAGTACGAGGTAACCTCGTAACAAAGTCCATGTTGATCACCTCCCACTTCCAAGTCGGAATCTCAATAGCCGCAATAGCCCACTCAGCCTCTCGTGCTCGACCTTGACCGCCGACAATTAGGACACGTGCAACAAAACCCGCCACGCCCTCTTCGTGCCATCCCACCAATACATACATCTCGAGGTCATGGTACATATTGGTCGACCCGGATGAATAGAATAACGAGCACCGCAGGCTCTCCGAATCTGACGAAGTCTCGCCACATCGGAACACACAACCGCCTCAAATCTTAGCACCCCATCAGCGCCACTCGAATAGACTCTTCTCTCACGAAGAGTCGTGATCTCGACATCGTACCAACACCGGGTCCTCATATCGCCGCTTCTTCACCTCATCAACGATGGAAGACTCGGCAACCTCACGAACCCGTACCCCACTATCATCGATATCGATCAATCGAACCCCAAGGCTCGCTAGCTGATGGATCTGACGGACCATGTCATGTCTCTCTGGCTGTACCTCTGACAGGCTCCCCATCGATCTACGACTCAAGACATCTGCAACCACGTTGGCTTTCCCCGGATGGTATAGAATATCAATATCATAATCTTTCAACAACTCTAACCACCGTCTCTGTCGCAAGTTCAGCTCTCTCTGCCTGAAGATATACTAGAGGCTCTTGTGGTCTGTATAAATATCCACATGAACCCCATATAAATAATGTCTCCAAATCTTCAAGGCATGAATAACTGCGGCCAACTCTAAGTCGTGGGTAGGGTAATTCCTCTCATGCTTCAGAATCGCCGAAGCATAGGCTATAACCTTGCTGCGCATCAAAACACACCCCAGTCCGATACCCGAGGCATCACAATAGATCACGCATCTGCCTAACCCTCAGGAAGAGTAAGAACTGGAGTCGTCGTCAACCTTTCCTTCAGTAACTGGAAGCCCTTCTCGTAAGCCTCGCCCATCCGGAACTTAGCCGCTTACGAGTCACCCTAGTCAACGCGCCGATATCGGGCAACCGCTCCACAAACCTACGATAATAACTCGCCATTTCTAAGAAATCGCGTACTTCGGCCGGAGTAAGAGGTCTCGCCAAGACTGATCGCCTCAATCTTTGTCGTATCCACCGAACATCATCACCTCAATAATGTGCCCAGAATGCCACCGAGGCCAACCAAAACTCACTTGGAGAACTTGGCGAACAATCGCCGGCTCCGAGGACCCAAGTACCGCCTCGTGATTTGCATGCTCTCGCTCAGACGTGAATAAACCAGATGTCATCAATGAATACTATAACAAAAGTATCCAAAATGGCTTGAACACCCGCTCATCGATCCATATATATCACGAGCGTTGTCAAACCGAAGACATCACCTCGAACTCATAGTGCCTATACCGGTCCCGAATGCGCTTTGGGATATTCGCTCTCGAACTCGCACTGATGATAAACTGCATCGCAGTCTATCTTGGAGAAACACTCGCACTCGCAATCGGTCAAACAAATCATCAATCCCGGGAGGGTACCTATTCTTGATGGTTACCTTATTCACCGCTGTAATCAACACACATACGCAGCTGCCCCATCCTTCTTCTTCACAAACAAAACCGGCGCTCCCTGTGGAGAAACACTAGGCTCGATAAAGCCTTTTTCCAAAGAAATCTTTCACTGGTCCTTCACTCCTCAACTCAGGCCATCCGTCAGATGGCGGAATAGATATAGGTTGAGTGTCCGCAACATATCAATACAAAACTCAATCTCCTCTCGTGAGGGATACCCAAGATCGCCCGAAACACATCCGAAACTCCCTAACCATCGGCATCGACTTAAGAACTGCATCTCACCTCAGACGAATACCCGAACCAGATGATAGATGTACCCTTTCTGCACCATCTTCCTGGCCTTGAGGTAAGAAATAAACCTACACCTCGGCGACGCTGTGTTGCCCTTCCACTCGATAAATGGCTCGCCAGGAAACTGGAACCGGACCAACCTGTCTCTACAGTCAACGTTGGCATAACAAGAAGCCAACCAGTCCAT
Organism: Przewalskia tangutica; assembly: GCA_029844215.1. NCBI lineage: Eukaryota > Viridiplantae > Streptophyta > Magnoliopsida > Solanales > Solanaceae > Przewalskia > Przewalskia tangutica. Next base: position 48,270,563 of record CM056723.1, read on the forward strand.
ACCCATAATAACGTCAAAATTTGTCATCTCCAACTCTATCAAGTCTGCTAGAGTCTGACGACTGTAAATAAACACTGGACAACCCTTGTACACCCGCTCCGCTAACACCGAATCACCCACTGGCGTAGCTACCTCAAAAGGCTCAATTGACACCTGCTCTATCCCGATTCTACCAGCAATAAGAGGGGACACATAGGACAAGGTAGAACCTGGATCTATCAAAGCATATACGTCACAGCATGAAATCAATAGTGTACCTGTGACGACATCGTGAAGCCTCCCGATCTGGCGGCCGCTAAGGAATAAATACGCTTCAGGACCGCTAGAATCGAACCACCACTGGACCTCTCGCGGCTCACGGCCGTGAACACCCTCGCCCCGGCGCATAACCACAAAAGAAGAGGAAGACCCAAAGAATCGATCTCGCTTACCGCACCATACCACCCATGCCGCCTCGCCTGACGATCCTATCTTCAAATGGCCTACCGCCACAAGAGTAACAAGCTCCGGGCGAACACGACACTCGCCGGTGAGAGATCTACCGCACGAGCACACCGAGATGGGTGGTCTCGACGGTGACGGCCGCCTCGAAACCTCAAGATCCGGAGCCCGACCGCCTCGAATGACCTACCGATCGGACTCCCGCCAAAATCGGGGCGAGCACTCGTCTGGCCGAAATGTGGACCTAGTCTGCGAGGTTGTCCGCCTAAAATCGCCTCGAGACTCGTTATACCTCGTAGTTGGTGGTATGTATGTGAGGACGCACGCAGAGTACAGTAAATTTTGAAAGAAAGAAAGATGTGAGTTTTCGTGGAAAAGTTTCCTGCTATTTGTGAAGAAAAAGGTTCGTTAATGGGAATTGGATTCCCAGATTTGGTATTTGGACTTCATAGATTATATTAGAATTTTGAGATTTTATTTTCTGAAATGGTCACGTGGGCCCACGGAGAAATTTACGCTTTGTGGGCCCGCTTTGTTTTTGAGATTTCGGATTTTGGATATTTTCGAAGACGAAATATTCGGGCGAATCGGGGCGACACGTGTCACCCCATGGCACCCTCGCCGATTTTACATTTGTGCACAACACCCTGCTAGAGTCGTTTTTGACGAAACGCTTACAGAATGCGGGCGGAAAATTCGCTATGTCGCTTTTGTATTTTTGCGGATTTTTCCGAGAGACGAAACATTCGGACCAACGGAGGGCGATACGTGTCACCTCACAACGGAAGATGCAGCGCACTCGCCGAACTGGCGGGCAAGTCAGGTAGATATTTGTGTAGATATTTGTGAGGGTTTTAAGGAGTAGGGTCTAGGGTGCACTTGGCTTGATCTCGCCTTACACTTGCCTTGCACATGGCTTGATTCGCCATCGTTGGCTTTTGGTTTTGCTATAAATACCCCTCGCTCAAGACTTCATTCACCCAAAAATGTTCCAAGTCTTGCTATCCTTCCCCTCTCCTCTTGTTTGACTCTCGGCCAAGAGCCCCCCCCTCCCTAGTTAAGGCCTTTGGCCGAGAGTCCCCTCCTCATGCTAGCATGGGTACCCCTAGCCTAGTTGTTTCGTATAATACCCTCCTCGTGGTATTGAAATACTCCCAAGTATTGTTATAATGCCCAAAATACCTTAGCCTTGTACCTTGTAGCATTCCAAAGATACCTCTTTACGTAGAGTCCTAAATACTACCTTTGTCCTTTTTAGTCTCAAACCGAAACCCTAAGGAAATCTTCATAGTTGGTCAAGATTTGAGTAGGTAAGTTGGATAGAACTTCTGGGTTGTTGGAGTGGTTTGGAGCGCACTGAGGAGCTAAACCTTGCTCAGATCGACATTATAACTTGGATAATTTTGGGCTTGTCGAGGTAATTATCTTGTCCTCTATTGTAATTGGAAATTACATGTTTGTTAGACTATATAGTTGAAGATACTATATATGGAACTATACTTAGTATTCGCAATGTCTTTTGACTTAAGCTCAAGAATAAAGAATCGAATCGAATCAGATTTACATAGGATCAGATGCAGACTTGTGTAAGACATCGAGTAGAATTGTACACGCCCGTAGGCGTGTAAACCCTCGGTTGGCTTGCAGCCACTCGATAGAGAGGAGATTTACGCTGTCATGTGGAGGTCACAATTTTCTATAGAAAGATAGAAACTTGTGTTTTGGGGGTTAATAGACGTTTTGACCTTTATAGGTGAAAGTACTAAGAGTAGCGTATTCTACTCGAGTGGAAAGTGGCCAGTGCGTTGTAGTACTTGGAGCATTTTGCTTATTGTCGATAAATCGTCGCGAGGTATGTGAACCTCTTCCTATCTTTTCTAGCATGATTGTTGTATGTAGTACGGTAGACGCATACGCATGTGCTAAGTGATTTGGTTGGTTTAAAACATAGGGTGTTATAATAGCTTTACGGGAAGTTAGTTATAACGACCTTATGTAAGTGAAAATGGTTTATCATGTTAGAAGTTAAGAGACTTGATCTTATAAGATAAGAGACTTAACTTATTTGTTTTAATGTGGATGTTTGTGTGAAACCTCATTCGTGAGTAATGAGTACTTGGTTTTTAAAGGGATAATGTTTTACCGATTTCGGAATCGAATGTATCGGCTGCACCACCGCAGCGTTAATAAAAGGAAAATGTATTGAATAATGATGTGTTGTATTAAAACCGTAGAAACCTCCATCCGCATGAGCTAAGATAAGACAAAATGATATTATATTTTCTAGATCATGGTCATTGTAATAAGATCGTTATAAACAAGAATAAACTACTCACATATATGACATATGTTACTCAATTGTTCTAAAAAGGAATCAAGTGATTAAGTTTGGGAACTATGAAACCATTTGAAAATGAGAAGCTTGAGTAATCAAACTAGGCAACCGGAACTTAGGAAAAAATGTTGTTACTTGGTTTTGAAAAGGAAGGTGGGTTGGTCATTCTAATACTACGTATCGTGACTTTTATAAAAGAAATGGATCTCTTTTAAAAGAACTTAACGATGTAGTACTTTGGGGTTAAAACCCGACTTTGGCATAAAATGAAAGTACTTTGAGTTGTGTGAAACTTGCCATGCTTGTTGTTGTGAAACTTGCCTATGCTTGTTGTTGTGAAACTGCCTATGCTTGTGATGATAGCCTTTGTTGTGCAAGTGTGGTATTTCGTGTTACCGCTCTCGATAGAGGTCGACTTGTCGAGAACTTACTCGACGCGGCCGGTGATGGAGAATTCCACGGGTATGTTTCCATTTTGATTATCGCTCTTGTTGATGTCACATGGACATGTCTACACCGACGCAGACTCGGCACGCGGCCACGCGCCGGGTTGATTACCCGATATATTGTTATTGTGGTTACGTGGACATGTCTACACCGAGGTAGAATTCGGGGCACGTGTTACGCGCAGGTTGATCACCCAAGATATTATTGTTGATGTCACACGGACGCGTTCACACCGAGGTAGAATTCCGGCACGTGGCCACTGGGCATTGGTATTATTGTTGCATCATGGACACGTCTACACCGGCGCGTAATTCCGGCATGCGCCATGATGCGAACATGATTGATGTTGTGGGCGTGAGACCCATAGTTATATTTGAGTGATGACTTGAGGCGTGAGTCCTCGATCGACATGATCGCTTTTATGTTGTGAATCGTAGTTTGGTTATCATACATGTCTCCCGCTTTATATAGACTAGTATGATTTCATTACAAGATCTTTACGATTTCACATACTTGGTACTGCCAGATCGACCTCCTTGGCCGCGTTCACGCCGCAGTAGAGGTACATCGGCCGTGGATCCCCGCTTAGGATCACAGTCAACAGGGAAGCTCCGCTTTCTGAGGCTTATCTTTTAGTATGTGTTCTCGAGTTGTAGGTTCTTGTACATTCGTGGTATGGCGGGCCCCGTCCCGCCATAGTCGTTGTAAATCTTAGGTCAGTAATCGTTGTGGCGTGGTTGTAAAAGGATTAAACTGTCGGGTTTTATGTATATCGAAGGCAACCGCTTTGGCCTGCTTATTATTATATCTCTTGTTTCATGACTCATGTTTTATTTTCCGGTTTTCTCGATGTTGTATCACTAGGGTGCCGGATAAGGCACCATGAACGCCCCTAACGGTCGTTACAAAAGTGGTATCGAGCGCTTAATCCTCGGAAAGTGTCTACGCATCGTGTTCAGTAGAGTCTTGATTATCGATGTGTTGCACCACATCTATAATCGTGAGGTCGCAGGACATTTAGGATTGGTTTCCATTTTTCTCATTCCGAGATCGTGCCTTAGAGTGTTGTAAGTTGGACCTCCGACGTATCTCGCTTTTTACCGCTTATGCCTCGCAGTGCAACCAGAGCCCGGGGCGCGCAAGCGAGGGTGCCGCTAGTGAGAGATACAGAGAGTACGAGGCGCAGCCCTGACAAGACTGAGGTCAGGCTTGACGGCGGGTTTCAGGACGCCGCCCAAAGAGAGTTTAGAGCCGCGGCCGTGGTCGGGATGAGACTACAAGCACTGAGCCTCCACCCCACACGGGCGAGGAGATGGGTTACAAGAGATGGCGATTCTTGGCCGCCGTGGTCGTGGCCGAATATGGAGATAGCCGACGCAGCAGTTCAGCCCAAGAGCACCGTGGTTCACCCCGAGCAGATAGTTTGAGGCTACGGACTTTCTCGAGTCAGAGCCCGCCAGAGTTTTATGGGTCGAGGCTCGAGGATGATCCGCAGGAGTTCATCCGCAGCTACCGATCACGCGGTGATCAAGGCTTCAGAGACCGAGTCAGTGACCTTTGTTCGCGTCCGCGTGATACCGCAATCGATTGGTTTGATTCATGGAGCTTTCCGGGAGAGCACGCACTCCAGCAGATGGGATGAGTTTTCGGCTTTCTCACGCACTTCTTGCCTCCGCAGATGGCGAGGGCACGCCGATTTTTGATGCTTAGACAAAGCGCGCACGGTTCGGAGTACAATGTGAGTTCGACTCATCGCCTTGTGACGCCCCGTTGGTAGCTAGTAAGGAGGATCGAGTGCACCGAAATGTTACAGGGCTCGAAGATTACATCTCAGAGGCATGTTCACGAGTAGCTCTTCAGCCGGGCATCGACATTGCCCGCACGCAGCTCATGCGACCGGGATGCGAGGCACGGAGAGGTCGACGGAATGACCAAGATCGCCAGAAGAGGCTGTAACAGTGGTCCTGGTGACTTTCGAGGCGGACCGCCAACAAAGATACTAGTTTTGTACCTCCGCCGCAGAGCAGTGGTCCTCCACAACCTTGAGTATTCGGAGCAGTCGTGGCTCCGAGGTTCGTGTTTCCGGGAAGTAAGGGTGTTGGCGGACGCGTCACCCTACCTCGGTGGTCGATGTGGTAGACCGCATTTCGGAAGTGTCGTGGTGCCAGGAGCTTGTTATTTTTGGCGACAGGCCATTTGCGAGGAACTGTCTCACCAAGGGTAGCACGGATGTTACGACTCACCCACTGGATCGCTGGGTTCATCGCTTTATACAGCCTGCGGCAGTGTGCCTATGATTAGAGTGAGCGGAGCCGGTATATCCTTAACCTCTAGAGTTTTGGTATGCTTGTTATGATGGTCTCATGATTATGTGTTATGTACGAATAGCGTTGTGTTAATTGTGAGTTAGTAAACATGCTTAGTTGGGAGGATACGATGGGGCATGGTAAGTGTGAACCTTAGACTATGTCACGGCCGAGACCTTAGGGTAAGGTCGTCTTGAGTTAAAGATTTATTTTTGACCCTTATCGAGTAGTAGTATACGTGGGATTTATTTGTGTGATAAGTCCGTGGGTAGTGTGAGATGGAAGTGGTAGCTTTCATGATGTGAATTAGTAAGATTGTTCGGATCGGGAACAAGAGTTTGCGCGGGGGTCGGGTTGAGGACCATTTATGTCAACCCAGTAACCCGTTTGGGGTGGGGTCTCGGTGGTCCCGCCAGGTGGTAGGGTCACGAGGATGCTAGGCCCAAGTTTGTGTGACCAACGATGAGTTCGTGGACGCGTCACCGTAGCCGGTTCGTAAAGGCCGGAATGGCCTTAAGGAAGTTGAGGTTAGTAAGATGACCAAGTTCGAGGTAGTGACTCGCAGATTTTCGAACGGAGGTAATGATCAAGTATGGTACGTCGGGAGAGTTCGAGTGTTCGAGAAGCGGTACAACGAGTAAGGAGGAAGATAACGTGTGTTATCTCGCGCCAGGCGTGGCGTTGGCAACTGTTGTAGAGGAACTTCATCGATATCCGTCTTGAGAAGGAACATTCGGACGAATGTTTCTAAGGAGGAGAATGTTATACCCGTAGTCAGGGGTATGTATGTGAGGACGCACGACGAGAGTACGCGTAAATTTTGAAAGAAAGAAAGATGTGAGTTTTCGCGGAAAAGTTTCCTGTTATTTGTGAAGAAAAAGGTTCGTTAATGGGAATTGGATTCCCATTTGGTATTTGGACTTCATAGATTATATTAGAATTTTGAGATTTTATTTTGAAATGGTCACGTGGGCCCACGGAGAAATTTACTGCTTTTGTAGGCCGCTTTGTTTTTGAGATTTCGGTATTTTGGATATTTTCGAAGACGAAATATTCTGGCGAATCGGCGACACGTGTCACCCCACGTGGCACCCTTGGCCGATTTTACATTTGTGCACAACACCTTGCTAGAGTCGTTTTTAAACGCTTTTCAGTAACTGCGAAGGAAAATTCCGCTATGTCGCTTTGTATTTTTGCGGATTTTTCCGAGAGACGAAACATTCGGACCAACGGGAGGTGACATGTGTCACCCTCACAACGGAAGACGCGCGCGTGACTGGCCGACCGGCGGCAAGTTGTGGTAGATATTTGTGTAGATATTTGTGAGGGTTTTACGAGTATGGTCTAGGGTGCACTTGGCTTGATCTCGCCTTACACTTGCCTTGCACATGGCTTGATCTTGGCCATCGTTGGCTTTTGGTTTTGCTATAAATACCCCTCGCTCAAGACTTCATTCATCCAAAAATGTTCCAAGTCTTGCTATCCTTCCTCTCCTCTTGTTTGACTCTCGCCCAAGAGCCCCCTCCTAGTTAAGGCCTTTGGCGAGAGTCCTCCCCTTTGCTAGCACATGGGTACCCCTAGCCTAGTTGTTTTCAGATAATACCCTCCTCGTGGTATTGAAATACTCCTAGTATTGTTATAATGCCCAAAATACCTTAGCCTTGTACCTTGTAGCATTCCAAAGATACCTCTTTACGTAGAGTCCGGAAATACTACATTTTGTCCTTTTTAGTCTCAAACCGAAACCCTAAGGAAATCTTCATAGTTGGTCAAGTATTTGAGTAGAAGTTGGTTAGAACTTCTAAGGGTTGTTTGGAGTGGTTTGAGCGCACTGAGTGAGCTAAACCTTGCTCAGGATCGACATTATAACTTGGATAATTTTGGGCTTGTCGAGGTAATTATCTTGTCCTCTATTGTAATTGGAAATTACATGTTTGTTAGAATATATAGTTGAAGTATACTATATATGGAACTATACTTAGTATTCGGCAATGTCTTTTGACTTAAGCTGAAGAATAAAGAATCGAATCGAATCAGTATTTACATAGATCGTATTGCAAAGAGACTTGTGTAAGATATCGAGTAGAATTGTACACGCCCGGTAGGCGTGTAAACCCCTCGGTTGGCTTGGTAGCTAGCCTCGATAGAGGAGAGAGATTTACGCTGTCATGGGGGAGGTCTGCAATTTTCTATGTAAAGATAGAAACTTGTGTTTTGGGGTTAATAGACGCTTTTGACCTTTATAGGTGAAAGTACTAAGAGTAGCGTATTCTACTCGAGAGTGGAAAGCCAGTGAGTTGTAGTACTTGGAGCATTTTGCTTATTGTCGATAAATCGTCGCGAGGTATGTGAACCTCTTCCTATCTTTTCTAGCATGATTGTTGTATGTAGTACCAGACGCATACGTGCTAAGTGATTTGGTTGGTTTAAAAATAGGGTGTTATAATAGCTTTATGGGAAGTTAGTTATAACGACCTTATGTAAGTGAAAATGGTTTATCATGTTAGAAGTTAAGAGACTTGATCTTATAAGATAAGAGACTTAACTTATTTGTTTTAATGTGGATGTCTGTGTGAAACCTCATTCGTGAGTAATGAGTACTTGGTTTTTAAAGGGATAATGTTTCACCGATTTGGAATCGAACGTGTATCGACTGCACCACCGCAGCGTTAATAAAAGGAAAATGTATTGAATAATGATGTATTGTATTAAAACCAAGAGAAACCTCCATCCGCATGTAAGCTAAGATAAGACAAAATGATATTACATTTTCTAGATCATGGTCATTGTAATAAGATCGTTATAAACAAGAATAAACTACTCACATATATGACATATGTTACTCAATTGTTCTAAAAGGAATCAAGTGATTAAGTTTGGGAACTATGAAACCATTTGAAAATGAGAAGCTTGAGTAATCAAACTAGCAAACCGGAACTTAGGAAAAGAATGTTGTTACTTGGTTTTGAAAAGGAAGGTGGGTTGGTCATTCTAATACTACGGTATCGGGTGACTTTATAAAAGAAATGGATCTCTTTTAAAAGAACTTAACGATGTAGTACTTTGGGGTTAAAAACCCGACTTTGGCATAAAATGAAAGTACTTTGAGTTGTGTGAAACTCGCTTATGCTTGTTGTTGTGAAACTCGCCTATGCTTGTTGTTGTGAAACTTGCCTATGCTTGTGATGATAGCCTTTGTTGTGCAAGTGTGGTATTTCGTTACCGCGTCTCGATAGGCGCCTGGCCGACTTGTCGAGAACTTACTTGACGCGTCGGCTGATGGAGAATTCCACGTATGTTTCCATTTTGATTCTCGTCTTGTTGTTGATGTCACGTGGACATGTCTACACCGACGCAGATTCCGCACGCGGCCACGCGGTCGGGTTGATTACCCGATATATTGTTATTGTGGTTACGTGGACATGTCTACACCGAGGTAGAATTCCGGGGCACGTACGCGCAGGTTGATCACCCAAGATATTATTGTTGATGTCACATGGACGCGTTCTACACCGAGGTAGAATTCCGGCACGGCCGCTGGCATTGGTATTATTGTTGCATCATGGACATGTCTACACCGGCGCAGAATTCCGGCACGCGCCATGATGCGAACATGATTGATGTTGTGGGCGAGACCCATAGTTATATTTGAGTGATGACTTGAGGCGCGAGTCCTCGATCGACATGATCGCTTTTATGTTGTGAATCGTAGTTTGGTTATCATACATGTCTCCGCTTTATATAGACTAGTATGATTTCATTACTGATATCTTTTACGCTTTCACATACTTGGTACTGTTATCGACTCTTCGGCCGCGTTCACGCCGCAGTAGAGGTACATCGGCCGTGGATCCCCGCCTTAGGATCACGATTCAACAGACAAGCTCCGCTTTCTTGGAGGCTTATCTTTTGTATGTGTTCCCCGAGTTGTAGGTTCTTGTACATTCGTGGTATGGCGGCCCCGTCCCGTCATAGTCAGTAAATCTTAGAGGTCGTAGTAATCGCTGTGGCGGTTGTAAAGGATTAAACTGTCGTTTTATGATATACCAAGGCAACCGCTTTGGTTGGCCTGCTTATTATTATATCTCTTGTTTCATGACTCATGTTTTATTTTCCGCTGGTTTTCTCTCGATGTTGTATCACTAGGGTGCCCGATAAGGCACCGTGAACGCCCCTAACGTCCGCATGCACTCGCCGCCCCGCCCTCGGGCCGCTCGAGTCAAGTTGATCCTCCCTCTCTTTATCCTCTATCCCCTGCGCATACGCCTGCATCCTGACAATATTCATACCTGGCTGAAGGGCCACCCCCAAGAATGCAGTAATCATATGACGGTCCAGCCCCATCACATAACGATGAACTCTGTCCGCCATGTCAGCTACAATGGTGTGCGCATACCTGGCCAAAGAGTCAAACTCTAGGTTGTACTCTCTGATAGTCCTCCCATTCTGCCTCAAGGTCAAGAATCTATCTACGCGGCTCTCTCATCTCGTGAGGCAAAAGTGATCCAGAAGGCCTCGTGAACTCCTCCCAAACAGCTGGAAGAGCATCCTCACCTCTCGACATCTCCCATGACTCAAACCAGTTCAACGCAATATCGCGTAACCGGTAAGAGGCTAGCATAATCGACTTTGTCTCCGAGGCCCTAAGCACCTGCATAGTCCCAGAATCGCCGAATAATAAACTCCTCGCGATCCTCTCGCACTCGAACCATAGTACTCGGTGCATGACAACCCGTAAAATCCGAATCCGCAAACCGGCTCAGTGGTTAGCTACCGCTTCGCCACGCTCGCATTATGCCGGTCAATAACCTGACCGCTTCCCCGTAGTCTCTATACTCGGCTCGCCGTGGAATCGAGGCTCGCACGAACCTCGGTGCTACCGCCGCCTCGGCCTCTAATACCGCTGGCGTGGATGAACTCGCCGACCGCTTACTACCTCGTGCATAGTCCGTGGCTCGAGTCCTAGTAACCTCTCACAGACCGCTAGCGCCTCGCCGCCGCTTTGCCCTTCTGGGCCCCGGCCGCTCCTGGAGGCATAACTGATACATAATAATAGGTCATAGAGGATTCAACCTAATAAGACAACTCTACTGCACGATCTCAGAGAGAGAAGAATGGAAACCAATCCTAAATGTCCTGTAGCCTCCTGATTATAGATGTGGTGCACAACACACCGATAATCAAGACTCTACTAGACACGGTCTGTAGACACTTTCCGAGGACAACCTGGCTTTGATACCACTTTTGTCACGACGACCCGGTCGCGATCGTGCCCTACCCGGGCACCCTGCCTGTGTATACATCGAGAATAGCAATGAACATACACAACACATAAATATGTTTAGACAGTAAACATCACAGGCTAGCCGATAAGGCCGCCTTCCATAAAATATACATAATCGAAAGTAAAACAAGACAACTCGTTTACACCCAAACCACAAAATGTGACTCTGCACTCTAGAATAACAATCGTGGACAGGCCGCCATACCCCGAATGTACACAATATCTACAATATCGTGGAAAACCGCACTAAAAGACAAGCCTCCGAGAAATGGAGCTTCGACACCGATCGGTGATCCTAAGAATGAGGATCCACCACCGCTACCCCCTACCGCGACATTTAACGCAAATTCGAGAAGGGGTCGAGACACAATATGTACTAAGTATGTAAAGCGAAAATACTGTAATTACATCATAAGTTTAAAACAAAGCCGAGACATGTGTGATAATCAAATTACGATACATTGTGTCTTACTAACAATGAGTAAATAAGAGTATACTTACAACATAAAAATAGAGGCTCACGATCAAAGCAGACCACCCGCCCGCAAAGATCATTAAGCAATCCTACTCCGGGACTATTTCACCCGCATGGTCGTGTGGACCCGCATGAGGTATTCCTCGTGATAGTCAGTATCCGCCGTGATAGTCGTGGTAGACCGCATGAGGTATTCCTCGTGATAGATCGGTCCGCCCCGCATGAGACTATTTCACCCGCATAAGCCCTTTACGGACCCGCATGAGGTATTCCTCGCATCATGGGTAGCAAATCCACGAAATATGCAAATGCCACAAACCCGGGGAATGACCCCGTAATGAATAACATACCACTAGCACAAACCGGCTATCACAAATAACATAAGCACTACCGGCTTATCATACATAACATAAGCACTACCAGTTTATCATACAATATATAAGCAAGTTAAGAAATCCCCTAACTTCTTATTAGTCTTGTTCATATACACTCTCATTTTAGTTTACTTAAGGCACTATCATGTCTTTATAAAAATCCGGGAATTTAACCCAAAGTACTACATACTTCCACTCTTTTAAAAATGACTATTTTTCATATAAAACTTCCAAGATACTAATAACCGTAGTATCAAGTCACAATTACTTTTCAAGACAAGTTACAATACCTTTAGAAATAAAATTAGGCTTCTAAATCAAGTGACTTCTTTTCTTTTAAAACCTTAGGCAATTGATGCCTTAAAATCAATTTGCCTTTCATTAATTCAAGTCATTTATTTTACTTAGAGTAAATCTCTCTTTTTATCTTTCCATAAAGCTAATATAACCATCTTCCCATAAAGTCGTTATATTAACTTTATACCTTAGTCAATTACAATTTCCTATCCAAGGGACTTATACGTTTAAAACGAAACAAGTATCGTATACTTTAAAACACTTCAAGTCCCTTAACTTTGAAAACTTAAGACATCTTTAATACTTTTAAAGAAGTGAGTTAATCTCCTAACTCACCCAACTTGGCTATTCTTAAAACAAGTAAAGGATATCAAGGTCTTGTACGTCTACCGTACTATATACGTGCAACTATTCATGCTCAAGAGATAGGAAAGTTCTACATACCTCTTCGGGTCAATCCACTTGCCAAGTACAATGTCCCGCACGTATTATGTCAACCTATAATGACCATAATACGTCTATTAACGTCTTACTTCAAACGTAGAATATTGTAAGTGCAAAGTCACTAAATTCTCCGGAAAATCGGACAGCACTTCCTTTGTTTCTACATACTTTGCCACCTTTTTCAAGGCCGAATTCAATAACCAAACACGCCACATTTAAGGCCCAACAATGTAATTAACAATAGGGGATTACACGCCTACTAGACGTGTAAAATTCCGCCCCACAATTGATAACAAACTAGCACAAACTACAAGTGTAAATCCGACAACTTGAGATACAACAACACCAATTCTTATCCAATTTCCTTTTCAATCCAAATTGTTAGCATAACATGATATCAAGTCGCAATCGATTATAACCACTACAATCTTCAAGTAATTAACATGCGACGATTCTAATTAATGACCAAATTGTAATCCAACTTCAAATGGCTTATATGACATTTCGGATTTTAGGCTACAACAATCCATAACACTTATAAATCTTCAACACATATACTTCATGCTAGCAAAATGTAAGGCTAACAACAATATATAATCTTGTAACACTTTAAGAGAACAAGATTATTACCTCAACGAGTCTTAGTCCAACTTCAACCAAGTCGCTCCCTAGCAACTTAGAGCCTCTTCTTGACACTTCAATCCGCCACTTGAGACCCTTAGAATATCACAAACAACTTTCCTTTAATCTTCCAATCAAAACCTAGAAAAGCAACTAGGTTTTCACCTTGCGACTAATACGAAAACGCTATTTTTCCGGGATCTTTCTATTGAGATACCCTTACAATACCCTCATGAACCTTGGTTTAAAGTGTGGAGCTTATTGGACAACAAACAAATTTTTTTCCTTTTCTTTTTTGATGAACCCGAGAGCTCCTAGTTGTGTTCTTCCAATTTCTTGAAAATTTGGCTAAGTATAGAAGTTGTCTTGCTACTAGTACTACTGTATAGTAACATGGAGGGTCAAGATGTGCACAAATGTGTGGCTTGGATGCAATTCTTTTAAATATCAAGACTAGTGGCCCCATTGACTAAGTCAAATATATCAAGCTCTACAACTTGCAAGACTTTGTCATCTTAATAATGGTCAAATGACCCCTTTGGCCATGCTATTTTCGTCCAAGACTACATAAGGGGTGACACGTGTCGCCCTCCCATTCGTCACAATATTACGATTTTCGACAATTTCATAATTCCGATAAATTTCACAAGTCTCTAATCTTAACATTTCTGAGTTCTTACGTACGTTCTTAAAACATGTCCTGTAATTACGGGGTGTAACAATCTGTTTGACAAACGATAAGTTGATTTGGTTTTTATCTAACACTAGTGGAGTAATTTCAAGAATTAAACTAAATTATTGAGGTTTATCAGTTATGAAGGAATTAGGCTTTTCAATATCCTCAACTATCCACTCTTATCAATCCTTAATGCAACTAGAATGACTTCTTCTTCTACGTTAAGATAGCGGTTAACTAGACTGTCTTATATTTCGGTTAGGATATATAATCGCTCAACCCCAGTGAAGAAACATTCTATATTTCTATGATAGGTTTTACCACATAGGAGGATTAAGAACAATAACCTATAATGTTACACAAGTATCGGAGTACTTTCGTCCGCGATTTTAACTTATGACTATTTAATTACATCATATCCAAATCTCTCCTCTCGGTTCTTGATTCGGAATCATATAGATTATGATAATTAGTGATCCGTTAACTATCAAACATTCATACCAATATTGAATAAATCTTAATCCAGTGAAGAAGAAACCAAACTAATGCATTAATTCATGAATAAGAGTTTCAAGCGATTCAATAGGAAAGCCCTAATAAAGTGTTTAGCTCCTAGCCATAGACATGCTAAAAACTAATACAAATCCAAACATGAACTGAATTAAAATAGAGAAAAGAAAAAGAAATACTTAGAACTAATGTCTCCAATTGTAGCCGTCAAGCGTTGTGATGTGTATCCGGTGTCTACCCTAAAATCTATCCTAATGGTTTAAATATGCTGCAAAAATCGTGTGTCTTGGGCCCTTCTGCCCCTGGCCAATTGTGCCTTGGATCGGATTTTCCCACGCCGAACTGCGTTCAGACATGGCGCCGTGGCGCCAATATTCGCGGCTTCAGATTTCTCGCGCCAGCCTCGCCGCCAATGCCCCGAATGCTTTAGTACGGATCTGCCAATTTTTGTCCTTTTTGCTTTGGGAGCCTCATTTTCTGCCAACTTTTCGCTCCTTTTCGTCATTTTGCCTTTTTGAACTGCTGTGACTCAAAAGAAAGAAAAATGACCCTAACACGACACTTATTTAAACGAAAATGGTGAAAATAATAACTAAAAATGACTCAAAAAGTGTATATAAAATACACCTAACAATGTCTCTAAGACTTAGAATGAAATATGAATATTATATGTCTTGAATAATGAATGAAAGCCTCTATTTATAGCTGTGTTTTAGGTTGAAAATGCAGCTAGGGTTTCCCGTGGGCCAGGCCCATAAAATGAGGTGTAATGGGTCAGTTCAGACTGCCTACTGCCTTGTCGGCGCCGCGACTCAAATAGGAGGCATCGCAACGCTTGACGTCCAATATGCAACGTCGTTTAGTTTTCATTTTAATTAAATATGAAATCCAATTTCGACTTAATTAAATATTAATTATTCATTCAAATGTCTCAATTATAAATCGAACATTTATATTCTCTCAATACATACTTAGATCGAAGGAACAATTGACTTAGTGTTACCCTACAAGTCTTCACATATCGACACTAATCATATTAGGGTCTACACGGAACTCCTAGACGGCGCCAGAAGACGAACTCAATATATTAAGTATATTTACACGAATCCGGTAAACTGAACCTCTATGTGGAAAGATAAAATCCTTTCATTCACGACACACTCGATCAAGCTTAGGATCTGCCAATTGTCTATCCAAATGGCTTGATCATTATATCTCATATATATTAGTTGACAACAAGACCATATCCTAGATATGTCTATTGCGTTGGCCAATGACTTAGTCAACCTAATATCATTGAGAAACTGAGTGCTCTTTCGAATATACATTCGAGGAATGAATCCTAATCTTAGCTCAACTACCACATTTAATCCACTTCGTAATATACCAAATACAAGTCGTATCTCAACCTATAAGACATTTGAGCTTAGAACAAGATCAAAGTACATTACTCTGTAGACAAGGTGTGTATTGACCTCAAGTCTAAGGACTTCTATCTTCCACACGTTGATCATACTTTAGACATGTATAACAAACATTATATCAGCAGGGTATACCAATACTTCCAAAGTATCCATGTGTCCATCACGAGTATCTGTAACTCGAAGCACGTGAGACATATTACATCCTATACGGATATAATGCAGACCACATGTCGACTTATCACATATCATCGATATCACATTCTCAATGATCATTAGTCGAAGCTATTTTAAGAGTTACATTATAATATTAATATCTCACTTTATTAATAATAGCGTAACCGCTAGGGATGCATATTATAGAATATTATAAACAATCAACTAATAATTCAATAATTACAAATGCCAAAATATTAATCTCTATTAATAATAATATAAATGTGTATAAAATACATTTATCCTAATACAGATTGTCTCTAGGACATAAATATACTTTCAATTATTATCACGGATTCATATAGCTTTGATCAGACTTCATAATTTTTACTCTTCCCGTGAAGAGGCCTTTTTACATGAGTACCCTGTGCGCACTCGAAAGAGTAGCGGCTGCGGGTTCCTTCGTAAAAAAAAAAAAACATTGCAATTGAAAATATAAAACACCATGAAAAATATACATTGTCTGATACCAAAGGATTACTAGATGAAAATCATAGCAGATTTTAATTCCTCCACCTTCAATGGTTTTGGTTCCTACTATTTCGTCTCTTATTTCATGACAAAGTGCGATGAGATTTTTTTTGTGTGGAATTGTTGGTCTTTGTAAACACCACATAAGAGGGGGAATAAAGGGTCTAAAGCCCAAATGGGCGAGATGGAGGATTGATAGCACATTGGTGTCGTTTGGTAGAAGGGATGGGATGAAATTGAATTATTAGTTCCATGAAATTAAAATTAATCTTATATTTAATTGGTGAGATAACTCCTTTGATATTCCATTCAATCTCATCTACATCAGATAAAAAGTGAAATAAATTATCCACATATAGGGTGAGATAAGTTATACCATCTTATCTCACCCAATCTCACATTCGTATAAGATCGTTCTCCACTTTTCTTTTACTCTTCAATTAAATTTTACTGAAATATGTATACTGTTTGCACTTTATGTACTTAAATTTTTGTTATTAATTATAAAATACCCATTTATATGTTTCAATTTGATAAAATAATGATTTTAAATTTTCCAGATTAACAATTTTCCAATACCTCATTGTTATTGTATTTAATTAATATATTCTATTTAAATTGTATGTTTATTATTTTAAATAAAAATAAAATATATACAGTTAGATGTTAAAAATAAATTATCTTAATTATTTAATATTCATATTTAAAATAATATCTTAATCATTAAAATGTGCATTAAGATTTAGACATGTTAATTTTAATGTAAACATATATGCCAAGTATTTAACTAGAAAGAAAAAAAAGTATGGAGTTTTATAAAGGAAGACCTAAATTATACCCAAGAAGCCCAATAGAGAAACTAGCCCTCAATTTTGTGGAATCCACGTCACCGGCTTCTTGTTTTACCAATCCAAACGCCGCCGTATTTATCCCCGTTTCGGGTCAAATAGGAATTTTAAATATTAGAAGCCAAAAACAACATGGAAACTTAATCCTAAACCCCCTAGTAAACATAATAATTCTATTAAAGGCCACAATTCCAGAAAAACAATAACAAAAAACACAAACACAACAAGCAGTCTCATCTCATCTCATCTATTCCTCTTTCCTGAACTCCTGCGGCGTAGATCCGAGGAGTTTCAGACAAAAACAACAGTCTTTACAAACCCTTAAAACACTATCTCCTCAGATCTTTTTACTCATCCCTAATCAAGTAAGTTATGCTTTCTTTTTTCTCTCCCTTTTTTGTGTTTCTTGTAATATTTGTTTTTTTTTGTATTCAAGTTTGAATCTTGATGATTGATTGTTGGTGTGAGTTCGTTTCTACACATGGGTTTTGAGTTATATAAGCTGCTTTTGTTGGTGGGATGATTTTTTGTATATTTTTCTGTTTGATTTTACTATTTTTGATAGAGATCTGTTTGATAAGATTTTCTTTATTGTAAAAAGATCATCTTTGGTAATTATCTGTTAGGTGTATGAGCTATTTCATTCTCCGTGTCCTTGTCTTACCATCCTGCTTAGAAATTCTTTTATGACAAGGGAATCTGTGCCCCATTTGTTTTGTATCTTATTTTTTGCTGTCCTATTTTCCCTGCAATCCTGCAATGACTTACTTTCTTTTTGAGCCGAGGGTCTATCGAAAACAGTTCTCTACCTCGCAAAGGTAGGGTAAGGTCTGCGTAGATCTTATCCTACTCATACCTCACTTGTGAGATTACACCGGATATGTTGTTGTTTAAGGGAATCTGCGGACGCTACACTAAACCTCACTCATGTGCAATAATGCGCAAACCACACAAGAGGGATAACCCGCACCAGGCAAGCCCCGTGTAACGGATCTCGACCTTGCTTAGAAAATATTATGCAAAAGGTTTATCTTTGAAAGGAATAAAGTGGTGGTTTTTGGGTCTATGCATTGTTTTGATGCAATATGTTCTTTAAGTAATGATTGTTTTGTGAGAAGTTCATCAGTTCTGGACAAAGTAGCTAGTTGGGTACTTATTATGTATAGGAAGTAAATCTGGGGATTATAATGCCTTTTTCTGCCATATGTTCTCGTTCATGTGAAAGCTTGATATGGTTCTCATCGTTTAGCTTGATGGTGTTGTATTTCTATTCTGGGAATCCTTATCCAACTTTTGGTATTTGTGTCATATGTTCTGTAAAGAATGAAGCACTTAAACACATGCATAACTTGAAAGGTTGTTTGGCAATTGGCTACTGTAGCCTGCAGTTTTAAACAATTGTTTTTAATGTGTATCTCCTCTTTCTGCGCTTTGTGTTTCGTATAAGAAAACAACATACATTCTATTGTGTCCTCCTTCCCTTTCAGTATTAGAAAGGAAGAACAGATGATATTTATTGCTACTACAATTATTGACATCTGTGATATTTTCAGAGTTAGGTTTTAATTTTTCCTTTTTATTAAGTTCAAGATTGTTTGATGTGTTCATATGAGTAATAACATTGTTATTTTGTTTGCTATAGTCATGGCTGGCTTGGCACCGGAAGGTTCTCAGTTTGATGCTCGGCAGTTTGATGCCAAAATGACTGAGCTGTAAGTTGTTTGCTCTAATTTCTATACCAGTTATTGGGTTTTGATCTGGCAGCAGAAAACTACACTTGTGTTTTATTTCCTCCTTAGGTGCTTTAGCTATCACTTGCAGCTCTCCTGTGATTACTCATTTAATTTTCAAAATTTTGGATGTATGATATGCTGAAACAGGCTTGGGACTGAACAACAGGAGTTTTTCACATCATATGATGAGGTTTATGACAGTTTCGATGCCATGGGTTTGCAAGAAAACCTTCTTAGGGGCATCTATGCTTATGGTAAAGTTCACTTCTTAATAGCACATGTGGTTTTATTAGATTTAGCAGGGCATTGAACACCTGTCTTGAATTGCTTGAAGGTTTTGAGAAGCCATCTGCTATCCAGCAAAGGGGTATTGTTCCATTTTGCAAGGGTCTTGATGTGATCCAACAGGCACAATCTGGAACGGGAAAGACGGCAACTTTCTGCTCTGGAATTCTCCAGCAGCTTGATTACAGCTTAGTGGAGTGTCAGGCTCTGGTTCTGGCTCCAACACGTGAGCTTGCCCAACAGATTGAGAAGGTTATGCGAGCACTTGGTGACTATCTTGGTGTGAAGGTTCATGCTTGTGTAGGAGGTACCAGTGTCCGTGAGGATCAGCGTATCCTGCAAAGTGGTGTTCATGTGGTCGTCGGTACTCCTGGCCGTGTCTTTGACATGTTGCGCAGGCAGTCTCTTCACCCTGACCACATCAAGATGTTTGTTCTTGATGAAGCTGATGAAATGCTCTCAAGAGGTTTCAAGGATCAGGTTGCCCTTTTCTCCTTTCATTTTTTTTCTCCCTACTCACCTAGGACATGACCATAGATAGGAGGTTATAGACGACACAAATTAGGGTAGAAGATTAGTAGGTAGTTGAATGGTGTCTCATTTATCCTTTTCATACTAGTAGTAGTATTACTCTTGTAGCGTCGTACCCTTTGATTTCTACTACTACCTGTTGTTTCTTATTTGTCGATTATCGTATTAATTTGTGGTAGTTAGTCCTTTTTTCACATTGCTCTATCATGCATTTTATAGTTCATCGCTGCCGTTATTGCTATTTTCATACTACTTTGTATTGTTTGTCCTTGTGCTGAGGGGTAGAGGTCTACCGGAAACAGCCTCTCTGCATTGGGAGGCAGGGGTAAGGTTTGCATACACTCTACCCTCCCAGGCCCCACTTTGTGGGATTTCTCTGGGTATGTTGTTGTTCAGATGGAATTTTCTATTTCTAGGTTTCTGTATTGTGATTTGGGAAGTAGTTCACAAAGATGGGGCTACCTTTTCTTTTTATTTGGGGGGGGGGGGGTAAAGTAAAGTATTTGTATGCATCTTTTCTCAGTCATATGGTAGGTTTGTAAAAGATTTGTGCATATGGGATATTAACCTCTTTAAGGGAGTTTTATCTATTCTTGTCATTATTAGCCTTGTTATTCTTTAATGTCTTTTAGAATTACTGCAGAATTTTGCTGGTTCTTTGACCTTATTTCCTTTAGTATCTCCAGTGGGCCTAACCTATAAGCATTGCTCCCAAGGTTACAAATAGTATCTTATTTGAAAGCTGTTTTATTATCTTCCAGATTTATGATATTTTCCAACTGCTGCCACCAAAGATTCAAGTTGGTGTTTTCTCTGCCACAATGCCACCAGAGGCTCTTGAAATTACTAGGAAGTTCATGAACAAGCCTGTGAGGATTCTTGTGAAGCGTGATGAGCTTACTCTTGAAGGTATCAAGCAATTTCATGTCAATGTTGAAAAGGAAGAGTGGAAGCTTGAAACTCTTTGCGATCTTTACGAGACCTTAGCCATCACCCAGAGTGTCATCTTTGTGAACACCAGACGTAAGGTTGATTGGCTCACCGATAAGATGCGCAGCCGTGATCACACAGTATCTGCAACTCACGGAGACATGGACCAGAACACTAGAGATATCATTATGCGAGAGTTCCGATCTGGGTCGTCTCGTGTGCTCATCACTACAGATCTTCTGGCACGTGGTATTGATGTGCAGCAGGTATCCCTTGTGATTAACTATGACCTACCTACTCAGCCAGAAAACTACCTCCATCGTATTGGTCGTAGTGGACGATTTGGAAGGAAGGGTGTGGCTATCAACTTTGTCACAAGTGATGATGAAAGGATGCTTTTTGACATTCAGAAGTTTTACAATGTTGTCATCGAGGAGCTGCCAGCCAATGTGGCCGATCTCCTTTGAGGCGGTTTTGGTTCTGTGAGGTGAAATTCTTCCTTACATCAAGTAATTTAATATTTTATTCGTAGGTTAGTTAGAATTGGGAAATGCAGTTGCCGTGGTTTGCCATGGAACCTGTAGTTTTCCAATTTGGTTGGACTTATTTACTATTGCAAATTTTGTTGGTTTGTCTTTTTGTTTTGCAAGTCCATAACAACTTCATTTTGGATGTTTTCTGGATTTACTTTATTGAGTTTATCTATTGGCCTTGTTATTTTTGTTGTTGTATGAGGAAGGCTTTTGGAGGCAATTTTGATCATCTGTATTGAGTGATCATTTCTCTTCGTCATGCCTTGTATAGCTTTTCCCTTCTGATTTTTGTGTTCTTTAATGCTACTCACAGAAAAATATAGTAGTAAATTGGAAGGGCCTGTGTCAATGACTTATATATCATATTTGAAACTTGAAATTAGTTCCCATGTGATCCCTTTTTTGACTTTTTTTTTCTATCCGCGACCAGGGAAGGAATCCACATCTATTGTGTGTGAGAAAGTGTATCTGGAGTTCATGCAACTTATGAATCCACCCCACAATTAAGCTTGTTTTGTACTTCGACTGTTTACATCTTTTCTCTTCTTGTTTGGCATGTGTTGAGCATGACAAAAGTAAAAATGACTTATTTCTTCTTTAGTTTACAAATATAGAATCCCATGTTAAAGAGAAGCTTACAGCTTGTTTGGATGGTTGTTACCTTTGTATTGTATGTGTTGTTAGTTTAAATACAATGTTTGTTTTGATTGTTACTTTAATTTTAATGTGTCGTATCGTTAAATCCATCGTTACGTAACGACCAAAAGCCCCATTTTATGTAATGACCTAGTTGGTGTTATCACGTCGTTACCTTATCTTTTTTTCTCATTTTATTATCTAATTCTATTTTATCATTTACCCTACCTTTTTATGGTAGCTCTATCCCTACCCTATTTTTCTTGTAGGTTTATCCTTCAAATTGTTGATGTATGAGATTATGTGACGACGTAAAACGATACAATCTATCCAAACGTTGTATCAATCAAAATAATATATTATGATACAATACGATACGATACATTATATAACAATATGTAACAACCATCCAAACAGAGTGTTACTCTGGTTTCTTTTCCATCCAGATATCATTTTTAGAATTATCTGCTATTTTTTTCATTCCTTTCTGGGCTTCTCATTTGTTCCCAAGCATTTGAGGGGTCCTTAGAACAAGTATCTTTACTGATCCATCTAGAATTACAGAATGGATATTTGTATTTGGTGTTTATACCACATTTAGCAATTTAATCACGGGAGTTTGTACAAATTTGAGTAGAATAACTAGTCCCCATGTTTCAATTTATTTATCTTATTTTCCGTTTTAGTTTATTTTAGAGTGTCTT
Source organism: Przewalskia tangutica (assembly GCA_029844215.1). Classification (NCBI taxonomy): domain Eukaryota; kingdom Viridiplantae; phylum Streptophyta; class Magnoliopsida; order Solanales; family Solanaceae; genus Przewalskia; species Przewalskia tangutica. The sequence continues at coordinate 48,293,081 of CM056723.1, forward strand.
TTTTCTAATTTAGCAACTCTTTAATTTTAACGTATATGTTTAAGATCATGAGATTAAAACATATCTTGGTACATTATGCATATTTTTAGTTTAAGATTACTAGATTCAAAAGTTTTCTTTACTTAATAAAATTCCCTACTCAGTTAAACTAAGACAAACAAATGAATACAAAGAGATAGGGATGTCAGTGGAGAGGGTAAATGCGGGTATCGCCCCGCACCGCTCCAATTGGGGCGGGTATGGGGGATTGTTTGGTGGGTGGTGGGGCGGGTATGGGTATCAAAAGTGCTACCCGCTATGGGTAGTGGGGCGGAGGTGGATTTCATATAAGACTCGCATCGTACCCGCCCTGCTACTCGCCTCGTACCTGCCCCGCCCCGCTACCCGCCTCGTACATGTTTGTGTTGGATTCTTTAATTATGTTGATTTTCTGGTATTCTTAACTAGACAAGGACTTGAAATCCCTTATTCTTGTCAAGACTCTTTGATTCTTGTCAAGTCATCAACCTATTATTATTATTATCATTTAAAATAAAGTGTACGGTACCTTTCAATTTTTTTAATATTTTTGTGTGAAAATGTATGGTACAATGCAACAACTCTACCTGTGCGTATGCAACAACATTGGAGTTTTTCTTTTACATTTTTTACAATTGTGATCATTTGAAAGGACGAGAAAAATTCTTTTCTTCTAAATAAATTTCACGCTTTATTTTAACCTTTTAATATTTTTAATATTTTGGTAAAATTTCAAACTTTGATATTCGATACACCATAGTGAAAAAAGTTCATTTTTTCCATTTTCATGGACCTCCTTATTTTCTTATATAACTTTTTTTTAATTCCCGTGATGGGTACTCGCCGGGTAAGTGGGTACCCGTCGGGGTAAGTGAGGTGGGGGTGGGTGGAAGAATTACTATCCGTGATGGATGGTGGGGCGGGGTGGGGGTGGGGGTGGATTTTAGGTGGCGGATACGGGTATGGGGTACCCTTCCCCCGCCCCTCCCCGCCCCATTGACATCCCTACAAAGAGAGTATTATTCAACCATCTTTAAGTAATAAAAATTTATACCTCACATGTAAACACCATAAGTGAGGATGCAACCATATGTGGGACAAGACAACCAGTTGCATTCATGAGGTAGCTAGAGAATTGTTAGGGGCCTCGCGGAGTAACCGTGGTGGGCATCGAGAGGATTGGTGGTGGAATAGTAAAGTTCAAGAGAAGATGGAGGTGAAGAAAGCAGCGTATGCGAAATTGGTAGAGAGCAAGGATGAGGTGGAGAAGTGGACGAATATGAAACTGTATATGAAAAGAGACAAAGATGGCGATTACGGCGGTGAAAACATCGGCTTTTGAACGCATGTATGTGGAATTAGAGGAGAAAGGTGGGGATAAAACAACAACTACAGTTGATTCTAGCGAAGAAGATGAATAAGAACAGATTGTTTGTTTGAGTTTTTGATTATATGTTTATTCTGAACAGAAGAAATTGAAGAGAATTTGTGTTGTGTGTGTCTCTCGAATTGAACAGAAACGTTCAATTTATAAGAGCCAAAAGGGTGGCAAACAGTCATGTCGATTGGTTTTTTCAATGCTCTGTTCTCTTGAATAGTCACGCCTGTTGGTGTCCTCAAGAACCGTTGTAACGTTCTGAAACCTTTAGGGACCAAAATGTAAATAGTTGACATTTCAGGGACCAAAAAAAGTTCTAAAATAGCCCGTGACCTGAGCCCGGATGGGTGGCGCGTGTGTGGGGCTTAGCCCCGAATACAAGCTCAACTAGGTCCTCTTCCTTCTAAACACATGGTTACCCCTTGGAGTCCCAAGCCATTACTCAAACTTAGTGTTTATATAATGCATAACCTCTCCTTCTTCTACCAATGAGGGAGATTCGTCATTTTTGGCCAAAAACACTTCATCTTTTTATGTCTCAAACACCTTACTTTGTGTATCAATATCTGTTTCATTTCTTAACGAAATTTGACAATACTTGACACTAACATCATCTACTTACTTAGTAGATTAGACATGTGCGAAGAAACGATGTTTCCGACATGCAGGATCACATGTTTAAGTCATTAAAGACGGGATAAACGCAATCCCACATTAATAAAATTTCCAACATCTTTATCATTGATGTACACATGATTTTTAATAAGCGATGTCGATATATAATGAATCGTTTGCATCAGATTTCTTTTATAACACAGCTAGGATAAATTTGATATTTTTGTAATTGTTGCACCAAAAAACTTGCACTTTATTATTTCATTAATTGCTCGAAACATATCAAACGAACTCAGAATAGGACACAACTATTTTTTACAAGTCATAAATAATGATATGGAAGAACCCCGCTCAACCATCTCGTTATCTAATCAAATTTTGTAGACAAGTCCCAAATATCTATCCTGAGCTACTAGAAGTCTCGGAATATGATTCAGACTTTTACAATAAAAAATGACCACCACTTAGACAGATGTTCCACCTCAAACGCGACTAAAATCATCAATACAAGTCGAAATTCAATAAGACAAGTTCCTACATGTCACAAATAATGAAACGCAACTAGCGGTCTAATCAAAATCCAAATACAACCACCTTTAAGCAAAACAAGACTTTGATTAGAAACCCGCAAGGGTAGTCATTGAGAAGAAGAGAATACGACCGCAAGATCGCGAGTTCGATCACTGCATAAACCTTCTTGGTTGGCGCACACGCGTGGCTTGCCAGTGTGGTTAATTGAAGGTGAGTTGCGCGCTATTGCGTCGGTGAGTTTACCCTGCGCACTCGAAGAAAGAGTAGCGCATGCCTTCACAACAAAAAAAGACTTTGATTAGAAAATCTGAAATCCCAAAATGAGTTTCAATGGTGCCAAATCACCTCCAAATTTCTAGGGTCCCAATCTGAACATTCACATAAGTCCAACATTATCAGACGAATCTATTGAAACCTTCAAATCATGAATCTAAGCTTATTTAGTTAAATATTGACTTTAATCAACTCTAATAACTTTAGGCTTCTAATTTAAAATCAGTAATTTCATAATACTCTCGAACCTCTCAGGACTTGTGTCATCCATATTATATATCACTAAATAGATCTACTAAAAGTCTCAAATAGGGGTCCTAGATCTCAAAACTACTGATTGAGTCGTTATAGCAATCATATGAATATACATGATAACATCTCTATCAGTTTCACTAGTCATCAAGTGTTCTTTATTGTCGGAATCGGGCAATTTTATAGGATTCTTTTTATCTTTTCTATTCTCAACTATTTCAATTTGATTACCCGTTTTGTTATTTTCATGACATTATTTGTTGTATATTACAGTGGATGTATGAGAATAGTATACAACTATCGCTAGTGCTTAGAAATGATAATCAAATACAATTTCAATATAATAGGCTCGAAGCCTAACATCAGTTGTCACAACATGAATAAGTGTTGATAATCTTGATCTTCGGTCTTTGATCTTTCTTTTAATCTTGAGATCCTTGTTGAAACTGCAGCAAGCCCCTTGAGAACAACAACAACAATATGTTTAGAAGTCTTGAAATATAATAAGATAATTGGCTTGCTGAGTCGATTGAATTATCAATCTATCCTTAAGATAATATTGTCCCGTATATCCTTTCAACGGTGTAATGACAACTTATCTTCCAAGATAAAACAACAATCAAACAAATGAGCAAAGAGAACTCAAGTGTTCGCTAGAATAAAAGGATCTTTGAGTGTGTAAGATTGCAAGAAAGGAAGAGATTTTATCAAATATGAAATCATCCAAGTGTAGAGAGTATTTCTCTTGTGTTTGTTCTTGTACATTGTGTCCCACTCCTCGTATATGAAATAAGGCATGATTATATAGTTTAGAAATGAGGGGAGGTGTTAATGACTATTAAGATGGCTGTTTATGAGGCTCAATGAAGGGCCAAAACGTTCAGGAATAAGTGTTCAACGTTCCAACAACTTAATGACATTACTCTGAAAACGCCCGTAGCGCCGTGACCCTGTAGCCTGGCGCTGGCCAACTTTGGTTTCCAAAAATTTCAGGGACCAAACTGTAATTAAAATAAAGTCTGGGGTCCAAAAAGATAATGTCAGAACAACCCAGCAGCCCGTGACCCGGGCGGGTGGTGGTGGCGCGCGTATGGGCCTAGTCTCGAACCCAAGCACACCTAGGTCCTCCCTCCTTCAAACACATAAGTTACCCCTTGGGGTCCCAATCTCTTATTTAGTTTTGAGGCTTATATTATGAACAAATCTTCTTTTTTCCTACCGATGTGGTAGATTTGTCCCACACCACTCTTCCATGTCTCAAACACCTTACTTCGCGGACCAATATCTCTTCCATTTCTCAACGAAATTTGACGATCCTTGGCCCTACGGTCATCTACTCACTTTGTAGATTAAGCATGTGTGAAGAACCAGGTTCTTCAACATGTGGAATCATGATGTTTAAGCAATTGAAGATGGGCGAACCAACCTCCACCAAAAATAAATTTTCAACATTATTTTTATTATATTCTCATCATCAAGGATCAGCAAGATTTGAATCAATTACGTTGCTTGTGACTTTATTCTTAATAATTTGACTGGCAGACTAAATAAATAAATCTTAGGCTAAAGAAGCCTATTCCAAAGTGAATATTAACTAAAGAAAGAGGGAATTTGTCCTAAAAAAGGTAGATTATATTCTTAACTTATTTTATAATTTTTTTCATCTAAGCGATAGAGTGGAAAATGTAAAAAGCTTTTGTCAGTATCATTTTGATTGTTTCTTAGACATCTTACAATTCTGGATCAAGTTTCTCTAGTGGAGAGGTGTATTTGCCTGCCATTAACCACGAGAAAGAAAATATAACTTTTTAGTCTGGATATCTCCACAAAGAAAAAAAAAAATAGTACCAATTGAAATTTTTGTAGGAATACGTAAAGATGACATGTAAGGAAGGTTTCATTAAAAAAAAAAAGACATGTAAGGAAAAAGAGACTTTTGAGAAAAGGAGTGCGCATAAGTATATTTTTTGGTAAATGGACGAGAGTTGTCCTAAAAATGATATACTTTGCTTTAATTTGTTTTATGATCCTTTTTTGTGTAAGAATTAGACTGGAAAACATACAAACATCAATATTATCTGTGTTAAATATACATATAATATACACATGATATATATGTATATTGTATGTATATTGAGTATAGAGCCAAAGCCCAAAGCCGAGAGGTCTTGGCCCAAATCAGATCGTCCAGCCCAAGCAGTCCGTGTACATTCATTTATGATATATTGTGTATATTACACTCGTCTTATCATAATTGTATGATTAGTCTTCAAATAGAATAGAGATTTAGATGTAGAATATGAAAATAATTTTCATATTGTAACTTGTATATATAAGTCTTTAATCAATAAGAATAATCAAGAGATTATTTCTTTCATGGTATCAGAAGTCTAGGTGATTTCTTGCTTCTGCTAAAATCTCCCCAAATCTGAGAACCCTCTCGTCTTCTTTTTCTTCCTCCAAAAATCGAGACTCTTCAAATCCCTTCTCCAAATCTTCTTATTCTATTCACCATGTCTGATAAGAACATGTTTCATCCTGCCCTAACGGTTTCCAACATCAAGAGCGTTCTTCCTATTGTTCTTGACTTAGAAAACGTTCAATATGAGACGTGGACAAAATTGTTCAAAGTTCATGCAATGGCACATCAAGTTCTCCACCACATCATCCCTCCGGCTACTAATACAGAGGATAATACGGAGGTTGTGCCCACCAAAGAGGACGATCCAAAATTATGGGTGACGTTTGATGCGAAAGTTCTATAGTGGATTTATGCCACTATCTCCCTTGACCTCTTACAGACGATTATGGAACCCAACTCCACAACTATGGCTGCTTGGAATCAATTGCGTGATATCTTCTAGGATAACAGTCTTTCCCGCATTGTCACCCTTGAACATAAATTTTCTTAAGTTGCTATGGAGAATTTTCCAAATGTTTCATCTTATTGTAAACGACTCAAGGACCTGGCGGATCAACTTCGGAACATGAGTGCTTCTATTAGCAATAGTCGTCTCGTTCTACAGATGGTTGCAGGCCTGTCCGAGGCTTATAACGGCGTTGCTTCGATTCTTTGTCAGAGTAACCCGATATCAAAATTTTATCAAGCCCGCTCTATGCTTACTTTAGAAGAAGCTGGTTTGGCTAAAAAGGCGGTTATTGGCGCTAACTCTGCCATGATGGCCATGTCCAATGGTTCTTCGACATTTTAAGACAATTCAAACCAAAATCGTAACAACGGTGACGACAAGAAAGGTCAAAATCACAAGAATACAAATAAAGGTGATGGACGTGGCGGAAATAGCAGCTGCGGCGGACATGCCACTGGGTCCCGGCCAGCCGGACCACCGGCGAACTAACCCTGGGCGTACTAGCCATGGGCCAACTGCTAGTGGCCCGCCAACCAATCTGCCCAACAGGGCTCGACGGAAATAAGCGGGCCTGGGCCTAGGCAACAACGGCCGCCCGATTCCAGCAAAGAACGGATATTGTCGATGATGGGAGCAACAGTCACGCCCAGTTGGGCCTTGGCAGCCCAGGCTGCTTGGCCTCGGCCAACAAAGCTTTTGATTGAGGCCCAAGGCCCGTCTACGATAGATATTGAGGCTGCAATGCACAAACAGGGATTAACTCCTCCGGACCCAAATTGATACAAGGACACCGACGCCACTACCCACATGATATCCGACCAAGGTACTCTCTAGTCTTATGGTCATAAAAATTTGTCCCCCCTACCCACCACTTGTCTTGAAAAATACCCTTCATGCCCCAAAATTAATTAAAAATTTATTGTCTCTCCGTAAATTCACAACTGAAAATTGGGTTTCTGTTAATTTTGATCCTTTTGGGTTTTCTGTGAAGGATTTCAAGACGGAGAATCCTCTCATGAGGTGTGATAGTAGGAATGATCTTTATCCAATCACACCAAGTCTCGGTTTCTCGCGTCAAGCCATACCTTCAACTTTTGCAACTCTTGCTCCTTCCTTGTGGCATGCTCGTCTAGGTCATCCAGGGTCGTCTATTTTGTCTGTCTTAGATAAAACCAAGCTTATTTCTTGTAAGGGCACGCATAGTACTCCGAATTGTCAATCTTGATCTTTAGGGAAAATTACTAAGTTGCAATTTGTAGAATCTAATTCTCATACTTTAATGCTGTTTGATATTATTCATAGTGATTTATGAACGTCTCCTATTCTGAGTTGTATGGGTCATCAGTATTAGGTTTTATTTTTGGATGATTATTCTAAATTTTTATGGACTTTTCCAATAGCAAAAATGTGAAGCCCCAAATTAGTGTTACGATAACAATAAACATTATTGTGTCTATGTGATTATGTTACGACCTTATTCACATTCGAGGACGAATGTTGCTTAAGGAGGAGAGAATGTGAAATCCGGAAAAAAATAAAATAATATATAGTTGTGGTTGAGTTAATAAATATATATATATATAAGAAAACAAAGAATAAATTGCATGGGATAGAGTTAGTGTTAAAGTTGGATAAATAGATAGATGAAATGAAAATAAGAAAACAAAAAGAAAAACAAAACAAAAACAAAAACAAAAAAAAAATGAAATGAATTGCAGCATGCCAGCATGCACGTACCCCTTCCCTTTACCCCTTCCCCCCTTTTCATTTCCCCTCCAACTCTTGTCATTTCACCTCCCATAGGTTATAGAAAACTCCTCCATTTATACATTGTATTTACACACAAACAAAGTACATAACATAAATGTTAGAAAATCAGAAAAAAACAAGTGAACAAGAAGGAAAAAAATCAAGAAAATATCAAGGGAGGAAGGAGAACAAGAAAATTAGGGAACACTAAGGAGCAAGGGTGGTTGTAGCAACCGAACCACAATCTTTTTCACACTTACAAGGTGAGTTTTCTCACTCAGAAATTCTTGGTAACATCCTTTATTTTTAGTTCAATACATGTTGGAATAAGAATTGAGTGTTGAAAAGAAATATTGAACTTTTGATTGTTTAGACAACTAGTTGCGTCATGAACTTTACTAACTGTTCTCACTGAGTTATAATTGTTAGAATTTGATGAAATTCGAAATAATTGTACACCTCTCTAATATGATCATATAGAACCAAAAATGAGGTAAAATAGACGTACGGTTTGAAAGTTATCATAGTTCAAAGTTCCTGCCTTAGATTTGGTCGAAATTCGGAAAGGCATAATTACAGACTGTTTTTATTGAGTTTTACTTATTAGAATTATATGAAAATTTACATGGTTGTAAATATCTCTGTTACGGACATATATATATAACGATTTATTAAAACGGACTTACGAGTTGAGAGTTATTGTAGTTTGAAGTTGCTGCCTCGGATTCGTCGGAATTCAGAAGGGCAGGATGTTGAAACGTAAAACTGTACTAATCTGTGGGGAATATGAAAATTGTTGCTAAATTAAAGTTCTAGATCTCTTTGTTGTGGACATTTTGAGACCTTACGGGGGTCTATACGACTTACGGATTGAGAGTTATCGCTTTTTAAAGTTTCTACCTCGGATCTATCGAGATCCAGGAAGGGCAGCGAATAAAAGTATAAAACTGTACCAAATGGTACAGAATATGAAAGAATGGTTCACATGGAGACGTGTAGCTCTCTGTTCTCGTCGTTTTGAGAATTTATGGGGCTTGAACGGGTTTACAGATTAGGAGTTATGACTATTATAAGATTGGATGCTGTTTAATAAAAATTCTGCCGAAACAAATTTCATGTGGCTGTTTTGAGGATAAATTTGTGTTAGTTACCCAAAGTAGTTTTAAATGAAATTTGGTACAGTGAAAGATCCCCGTCTTACCTTAGTTTCCGCTTGAGAAACACCTTAGTTGGAGTTATGGTTAAAAAGTTATAATCGTTACAAGTATGAATGACAGAATGTTAGAAAAGAGAATAGTATTTATTTGATCTTCTGAAAAATATGAAAAGTGAATACGTGTTCACATAAATATATAAATATATAATGGATCGGGTTGCGCGCAACAAAACGTAAAGTGAATACGCGTTCACAAATACGTAAACATAATGGATCGGGTTGCACGCCGCAACAAAACGTAAAGTGAATATGTGTTCACAAATACGTAAAATAATGGATCGGGTTGCGCGCAACAAAGCGTAAAGTGAATACGCGTTCACAAATACGTAAATATAATGGGTGGGTTGCGCGCAACAAAGCGTAAAGTGAATACGCGTTCACAAATACGTAAACATAATGGATCGGGTTGCACGCGCAACAAAGCGTAAAGTGAATACACATTCACAAATACGTAAATATAATGGATCGGGTTGCAGCGCGCAACAAAGCGTAAAGTGAATACGTTCAAAAATACGTAAACATAATGGATCGGGTTGCGCGCAACAAAGCGTAAAGTGAATACGTGTTCACAAATACGTAAATATAATGGATCGGGTTGCACGCAACAAATATGAAAGATGAATACATGTTCACCTATATATATATGAAAAGTGAATACGCGTTCACAAATATATAAATGTAATAAACATGTGGAAATGCGAGGAATGTCTTAACGTATAATACGAGATAAAATGAAGTGTTAGTTAAGCGAGAATTTCCTATGAGGAGTTGTTGCATATTTAAAAATGTTGTAACTTTGATATGTTTTTGCAATATGCTTATTACGTTATAATGTGATTGCACTTGGAATATTGTGGTGTTACTTTGAATTGTAGGGTAAGGTTCTCACTCATTGGATGGTAGAGTGACTCTTTATTTAACATGTTTCAGAAAGCGTGATAGAGGAAAGACTCACGCCAAGGCTAGCGATCGTCCATGACCTCTTGTCATACCAAGTCCATTGCTTGGGCTTGGTACTCGTCGAGTTCGAATGTCGGTTCGGTGTCTCGAAATGCCCGTGTGGAATGGTCTCCTTCCAACTTAGAATAATATTTGTCGGTATGTCTATGTAGAAACAATATTTGCAGTATGGGCTCGCGTTATATTTTCAATAAAGTCATAAACAAATTTCTTTATTGTTATTTTTATTAATAGCTCGTATTTGAATATAAGTTTAAATTTCTAAATAAAGAGAATTAAATGGTGCTCACGGTGGAAAATAATTGTGCAGTGCCATCACGCCTAAGTAAAGACTTAGGAAAATTTGGGGCGTGACAAGTTGGTATCAAAGCTAAACCAGTTAGGAGATTCTAGGAAGTTTCTTGAGTTGGGTGTTTGAGCGGTTACTTATTGCGGCGGTGTGCGCGCCCACCTTAGTAATAAGTAAGCGGAATAACATCCTAAAGTTTCACTTCTTTCATACTCTTCTCGTGCCTATCTTGAGTCTTTTCAAAGACTTGGTTCTTGTACTACCTCCTTCAAAGGATTGTGGAAGGGAGTGTACAACGATAAAATAACGGATGTGATCGCACCACCAGAAAGGTAGGAGAGGTACCAGATAGACTATGGGGCAAATTTTGTGAGAAGAAGGGAACATATCTATACGGGAAGGACTACAAGTCTAACTTGATAGTATTTCTCGATGAGGTAGAAAACCTCTTTTACACGAGGATGTGTGGAGACGCATGACGTCAATTTGGTGTCGCGGTTAGTGGGCGACACGGGTGTGGTGGAGGAATTTTAGGAAAAATCGTCCAACGATGTTACCACCAATGACTTTGGGAGGTTTCAGAGAGGCATTCATTGAGAAATTTATGCCTAATACGCGCAAGGATGCGCTCAGACGAGTTTGAACAATTGAATCAAGGTGACCGCGATGTACAAGAATATGATACGATTCGTGAGATTATCGGCATCTGACACACATGTCATCCCTACAGAAATGGATAGAGTCAAGCGATTTGTAGAGGGTTTAAACCCGAACATAGCAGAGAAGGTGGTGGCGTTAGCCAACGATCGAACTTATCTTCAGATTGTCGATATGGCTTTGAGGGTAGAAGGTTTCGCTAAAGCAAAAAGAGAATATTCGCAGAAGAGATTTCGGACGTCAGGATCATTTAACCAGAGTCAAAATCAGAAGCAGGAGTTTAGTAAGGGATCTTCAGGACCGAACCAATCTGTGGGCCAGACTTATTTCAAGCCTAAGGGGCACAGTTGGTCTAATTACCAATGTAGCAAGGACAAAGCCACCAACCCTAACACAGGAGGTGACAAACCGATTTGTAAGATTTGTCAAAGGAAACACACTGGAGAATGTCGGCTCTTAACGAAGACATGTTATAATTGTGGAGAGTCAGGCCACTATGCCAGGGATTGCAAGAAAAGGACCCAAACTCAATCTATTCAGGGGAGGTCAGAAGCAACCACAATCGCTCTGGGAAATCGGAAACCAACCCGCCCAGTCGGGAGGTCAACAACCCAACAATTCTAATCGGCTCTACGCTTTGCCCCAGAGGAATGAGGTAGAAGCATCTAATACGGTGGTCACATGTATTTTGCTATCTCGAGTATTCCTGCATTTGTATTATACGATCCCGGCTCTACATTTTCATATGTGTCAATGGGCTTTGCTAAGAATTTACACGTAGAACTTTCTTATTTAAGTGAACCTTTTGAGGTTATGACACCGGTAGGGGCCTCTCGGGTGGTAAATAATTTCCCATTAGAAGTGAATGGCAGGGGGACAATGGTGAACCTAGTACTACTTGATATGGTAGACTTCGACGTCATTTTGGGTATGGATTGGTTGTCGGCATGTTATGCCATGTTAGATTGTCGGCGAAAGATAGTGAGATTAACTTTTCCGGGAGAACCAGAAGTTGTTATAAGGGGTAGGATTGGAATATCCTCAGGTCAGTTTATTTCCTACCTTGGGGCTCAAAAGTTATTGAGAAGTCACAGAGTGGAGTACGGATATCTGGCTAATATAGTGGATACCCAAAAAGAATCCCCAGCAGTGAATGATGTCCCTATTGTTCAAAATTTTCCGGAGGTTTTTCCTGAAGATCTTCCAGGCCTTCCTCCGGATAGAGAAGTGGAATTTGCTATAGAGTTAATTCCGGGTACAAGACCCATTTCTATTCCTCCATATCGAATGTCCCCAGCTGAATTGAGGGAGTTAAAAGAACAATTGAAGGATCTTCTGGATAAAGGCTTTATAAGGCCTAGTGTTTCCCCTTGGGGTGCACCAGTCCTGTTTGTGAAAAAGAAAGACGGATCGCTCCGAATGTGCATCGATTATCGGCAGCTCAATAAGGTCACGATTAAGAACCGATACTCATTACCAAGAATCGATGATCTTTTTGACCAACTTCAGGGAGCTAGCTATTTTTCCAAGATTGATCTCCGTTCGGGATATCATCAGCTGAAAATAAATCCGGATGATATATCCAAAACAACCTTTAGAACCCGATACGACCATTATGAGTTCTTGGTCATGTCTTTTGGGTTAACCAATGCCCCAGCAACTTTTATGGATTTAATGAACAGAATCTTCAAACCATTCCTAGATTTGTTCGTGATTGTGTTCATAGATGATATCCTAATCTACAGTAAGAGTGTTGAAGAACATGAAGATCATCTGAGGGTAGTGCTTCAAGTCTTGAAACAGGAGAAACTATATGCTAAATTTTCAAAGTGTGAATTTTGGTTGGAAAAAGTAGCCTTTTTGGGTCATGTTGTGTCAAGGGATGAAATTATGGTAGACCCCCAGAAGATAGAAGCAGTGAAGAACTGACCAAAACCGACCACTCCGACAGAAGTTAGAAGTTTCTTGGGTTTGGCTGGGTATTATAGAAGATTCGTAAAAGGTTTTTCTAGTCTTCTTGCTCCGCCTTGGCGGTTGACTCAAAAACGGTTAAGTACCGGTGGTCGAAGCATGTGAAGCAAGTTTTGAAACTAAAGGAATTATTGACTCGCACGATCCTAACCTTACCACCGGACAAAAGGGTTCACGATCTTTGCGATGCCTCTAGAGTTGGGTTAGGATGTGTCTTGATGCAGTTTGGAAAGGTTATTGCGTATGCATCTAGACAGTTAAAGATACATGATAAGAATTACTCAACTCATGACTTGGAATTAGCTGCGGTGGTGTTTGCCTTACGAATATGGAGACATTATTTGTATGGTGTGCATGTGGACATATTTACAGATCATAAGAGTTTGCGATTACATAACCACGTTGAAGGATTTGAATCTCAGACAAAGAAGATGGTTAGAGTTGCTTAAGGATTATGACCTTAGTATTCTTTACCATCTGGGAAAGCTAACGTGGTGGTGGCGCTCGATGAGAGATCAATGGGCAGCCCGTTTGGCAATACAAAAGAGGGGTATTGGTCGGGAGGTACAAAGATTGGGAAACCTCGGGGTTAGCATAACTGAGGTCGGTGAAGGTAGGGTGGTGGTACATGATACCTCGCAGTCTGCCTTAGCTTCAGAAATAAAAGAAAGTCAGTTTGAGGATACGGAGTTTGTTGGATTTCGGGAGAGGCTCCAACAGGAAAAACCTTCTGATTTACATTGGGAGATAATGACGGAACCGCCCGGTATAAGGGTAGGTTATGTGTTCATAAGGTAAAAGATCTAAGGAGGAAGATCTTAGATGAGGTCACAACACAAGATATTCCATTCATCCAGTCAACAAAATGTATCAGGACCTCAAGGCAAATTCGGTGGGACGGGATGAAGAAGGACGTTGCGGAGTTTGTCGGGAGGTGTCTTATATGTCAGCAGGTGAAAGCTGAACATCAAAAACCTGGCGGATTACTTCAGGACATTGGAGTCCCCATGTGGAAATGGGAGACGATTCATATGGATTTTGTAACTGGTCTACCGAAAACTCGAGAAGGGTATGTTTCTATTTGGGTGATTGTTGATCGACTTACAAAGTCAGCCCATTTCTTACCGGTCAAGACTACGATCGCACCACAGACACACAGATTTATTTAAAGGAGATTGTGCGGTTACACGGGATTCCCTTACAAATTATTTCAGATAGGGTTCCTAATTCACCTCACACTTTTGGCAAAGTTTCAGCAGGTCTCGGACAAAAGTTAAGTTAAGCATGACTTTCCACCCATGAAACAGATGGGCAAGCCGAGCGAACAATCCAAACACTCGAGGACATGTTGCGATCTTGTGTGTTAGATTTTGGGAAATTTGGTTGGACCATCTATGTCTAATTGAGTTCGCCACAACAATAGTTTTCACTCTAGTATACAAATGACCCGTTTGAAGCATTATATGGACGAAAATGTAGGTCTCCACTGATGGTTCGAGGTGGGTGAGGCAATGCTCGGACTGAAGTCATTCAGAAAATAAATGATAAGGTACAGATGATTCGGGAGAGGATCAAAACAGCTCATAGCCGTCATAAGTCCTATGCGGATCATCGAAAAAGAGATCTTGAATTTCAAGAGGGGGAGAAAGTATTTTTAAAAATGTCCCCAATGAAGGGAGTTATGCGCTTTGGTAAGAAAGGGAAATTGAGCCCAAGGTTTATTGGGCCATATGAGATCTTGCGAAGAGTGGGGAATGTGGCTTACGAATTAGCACTTCCACAAGAGCTGGAAGCAGTGCATCCGGTATTTCATGTGTCAATGTTACGAAAATACTTGCACGATCCAAGTCACGTCATCCTTCCCCAGGAGATAGTTCTTAATAAAGAGCTTCAATATGAAGAGGCTCCGGTAGAAATACTTGATAGAAAGGTCCAACGCCTTAGAAATAAAGATATTGCTTCCGTGAAAGTCCTATGGAAGAATCACTCCACAGAGGAAGCCACCTGGGAAGCGGAAGAGGCGATGAAAGTCAAATATCCATTCCTATTTGACTAAGGTAAAAAAAATGCATTACATAGTACTTCATATGTGTGTCATTTGCGTGTCTATATGCATGTGTTACAACCTTATTCTCATTCGAGGACGAATGCTTCTTAAGGAAGGGAGAATGTGAAGCCCCAAATTAGTGTTACAATAACAATAAACATTATTGTGTCTATGTGATTATGTTACGACCTTATTCACATTCGAGGACGAATGTTGCTTAAGGAGGAGAGAATGTGAAATCCGGAAAAAAATAAAATAATATATAGTTGTGGTTGAGTTAATAAAAATATATATATATAAGAAAACAAAGAATAAATTGCATGGGATAGAGTTAGTGTTAAAGTTGGATAAATAGATAGATGAAATGAAAATAAGAAAACAAAAAGAAAAAGAAAACAAAAACAAAAAAAAAATGAAATGAATTGCAAAGATGCCGACGTACACGTTCCTTTACCCCTTCCCCCCTTTTCATTTCCCCTCCAACTCTTGTCATTTCACCTCCCATAGGTTATAGAAAACTCCTCCATTTATACATTGTATTTACACACAAACAAAGTACATAACATAAAGGTTAGAAAATCAGAAAAAAAATAAGTGAACAAGAAGGAAAAAAATCAAGAAAATATCAAGGGAGGAAGGAGAACAAGAAAATTAGGGAACATTAAGGAGCAAGAGTGGTTGTAGCAACCGAACCACAATCTTTTTCACACTTACAAGATGAGTTTTCTCACTCAGAAATTCTTGGTAACATCCTTTATTTTTAGTTCAATACATGGTGGAATAAGAATTGAGTGTTGAAAAGAAATATTGAACTTTTGATTGTTTAGGCAACTAGTTGCGTCATGAACTTTACGAACTGTTCTCACTGAGTTATAATTGTTAGAATTTGATGAAATTCGGAAGAATTGTACACCTCTCTAATATGATCATATAGAACCAAAAATGAGGTAAAATAGACGTACGGTTTGAAAGTTATCATAGTTCAAAGTTCCTGCCTTAGATTTGGTCGAAATTCGGAAAGGCATAATTACAGACTGTTTTTATTGAGTTTTACTTATTAGAATTATATGAAAATTTACATGGTTGTAAATATCTCTGTTACGGACAGATATATATAAAGATTTATTAAAACGGACTTACGAGTTGAGAGTTATTGTAGTTTGAAGTTGCTGCCTCGGATTCGTCGGAATCCAGAAGGGCAGGATGTTGAAACGTAAAACTGTACTAATCTGTGGGGAATATGAAAATCGTTGCTAAATTAAAGTTATAGATCTCTTTGTTGTGAACATTTTGAGACCTTACGGAGGTCTATACGACTTACGGATTGAGAGTTATCGCTGTTTAAAGTTTCTACCTCGGATCTATCGAGATCCAGGAATGGCAGCGAATAAAAGTGTAAAACTGTACCAAATGGTACAGAATATGAAAGAATGGTTCACATGGAGACGTGTAGCTTTCTGTTCTCGTCGTTTTGAGAATTTATGGGGCTTGACCGGGTTTACAGATTAGGATTTATGACTATTATAAGATTGGGTGCTGTTTAATAAAAATTCTGCCGAAACAAATTTCATGTGGCTGTTTTGAGGATAAATTTGTGTTAGTTACCCAAAGTAGTTTTAAATGAAATTTGGTACAGTGAAAGATCCCCGTCTTACCTTAGTTTCCGCTTGAGAAACACCTTAGTTGGAGTTATGGTTAAAAAGTTATAATCGTTACAAGTATGAATGAGAATGTTAGAAAGAGAATAGTATTTATTTGATCTTCGAAAAATATGAAAAGTGAATACGTGTTCACATAAATATATAAATATATAATGGATCGGGTTGCGCGCAACAAAACGTAAAGTGAATCTGGCGTTCACAAATACGTAAACATAATGGATCGGGTTGCGCGCAACAAAACGTAAAGTGAATATGTGTTCACAAATACGTAAATATAATGAGTCGGATTGCACGTCGCAACAAAACGTAAAGTGAATACGCGTTCACAAATACGTAAATATAATGGGTCGGGTTGCACGCCGCAACAAAACGTAAAGTGAATACGCGTTCACGAATACGTAAACATAATGGATCGGGTTGCACGCGCAACAATCCGTACAGTGAATACGGGTTCTCACGTACGTAAATATAATGGATCGGGTTGCACGCGCAACAAAGCGTAAAGTGAATACACGTTCACAAATACGTAAACATAATGGATCGGGTTGCACGCCGCAACAAAACGTAAAGTGAATACGTGTTCACAAATACGTAAATATAATGGATCGGGTTGCACGCCGCAACAAATATGAAAGATGAATACATGTTCACCTATATATAAATATGAAAAGTGAATACGCGTTCACAAATATATAAATGTAATAAACATGTGGAAATGCAGGGGAATGTCTTAACGTATAATACGAGATAAAATGAAGTGTTAGTTAAACCGAAAATTTCCTATGAGGAGTTGTTGCATATTTAAAAATGTTGTAACCTGATATGTTTTTGCAATATGCTTATTACGTTATAATGTGATTGCACTTGGAATATTGTGGTGTTACTTTGAATTGTAGGGTAAGGTTCTCACTCATTGAGATGGTAGAGTGACTCTTTATTTAACATGTTTCAGGAAAGTGTGATAGAGGAAAGGCTCCACGCCAAGGCTAGCGATCGTCCCGCAGCCTCTTGTCATACCAAGTCCATTGCTTCGGGCTTGGTACTCGTCAGGTTCAGAATGTCAGTTCCAGTGTCTCGGGAAATGCCCATGTGGAATGGTCTCCCTTCCAACTTAGAATAATATTTATCAGTATGTCTATGTAGAAACAATATTTGCACGAGTATGGGTCCGCGTTATATTTTCAATAAAGTCATAAACAAATTTCTTTATTGTTAATTTTATTAATAGCTCCGTATTTGAATATAAGTTTAAATTTCTAAATAAAGAGAATTAAATGTTGCTCCTGGTGGAAAATAATTGTCCAGGTGCCATCACACCCTAAGTAAAGACTTAGGAAAATTTGGGGCGTGACAGAAAAATCTCAAGTTTATTCCATCTTCTTAAAATTTAGAGCTTTCATTAGAACTCAATTCGAACGAAAAATAAAAAATATTCAATGTGATAATGGAAAAGAATATTACAATGGGAAGTTTCAGGAATTTTGTGCTAAAAATGAGATCAATTTTCATTTTTCTTGTCCTCATACATATTCACAAAATGGGAAAGCCGAACGTAAAATTTGTACCATTAATAAGACTATCCGCACTTTATTGATTTATGCTTCCGTACTCCCATTTTTTTACATCATGCTCTACTAATGACTACAAATATTCTTAACATTCTTCCTTCTAAAGGTTTGACATATTTGTCCCCTCTTCAAATGTTATATAATAAGACTCATTCGTATTCACATCTTAGGTTCTTTGGGTGCTTGTGTTATCCACTTTTTCCGTCCACCATAATTAACAAACTTCAGGCCCGTTCTACTCCTTGTGTGTGTTTTGGATTATCCGTCGAATCATCGTGGTTACAAATATTTTGATTTATTCACTAATAAAATCATCATTAGTCGCCATGTTATTTTTTATGAATCCCAATTTCCTTTTGCTAAGGTAAATAGTTCTGTGCCTAGTTCATATACTTTTTTGGATGATGACATATCCCCGTATATTATTCACCATTTTTCGGATTTATCCCGCTCGACTCTGCCAGGCCCATCGCCCTGGTCCTCAAGATCTGCGTCGACATCGGGTCCAAACCGCCATCTTCCCAGCCTAGTTCTGGCCCAGATCGTGTCCCAGCTTCCACTCGTTCGTGCCCAATCGCATCGTCCTCGCTTTCGTTGGGCGACAGCACCGTCACGATCAGCCCGCCCTGTGTCCCGAAAATTCCTAAAATTCACCTAATCCTGCTCCGAATCATGGTCCAGTAACACGAAGTCAACATGGTATTTTTAAACCAAAAAGACTTTTTAATTTAAATTCAAATGCTCTTAAAGCACCACTGCCCCGTAATCATGTGTCTGCTTTAAATGACCCGAATTGGAAAATTTCTATGACCGATGAATATAATGCTCTTATTGATAATAAGACGTGTGAGTTGGTGTCCCATCCATCTGGTGTTAATATTATTCGGTCTATGCGAATTTTTGCTCATAAGGACAATTCTGACAGTTCATTTGCAAGGCATAAGACTCGTCTTGTAGGTGATGGTAAGACTCAACAGGTTGGTGTTAATTGTGGTGAGACATTTAGCCTGGTGGTCAAGCCGACTACCATTCACACTGTGCTCAGCTTGGCTCTGTCAAAAGCATGACCCATTCATCAGCTAAACGTGAAGAATGCGTTCCCACATGATGATCTCAAGAAGACAGTATATATGCATCAGCCCTTGGGGTTTAGGGATACTCGATATCCTCATCATGTCTGTTTGTTGAAGTAGTCCTTGTATGAGCTTAAACAGTCTCCACGGGCTTGGTATAAGAGGTTTGCTGACTATATTTTGACTATTGGGTTCTCTCACAGCAGGTCTGATAATTCATTATTCATATATCTTCAGGGTTCTTCCATGGCTTATATACTATTATATGTGGATTATATTATCTTGACTGCCTCTTCTGATGCATTACGACAGTCTTTTATGACAATGCTCAGTTATGAGTTTGTCATGAAAGACTTGGGGCCATTGAGTTATTTTTTGGGGATTGCTGTCACTCGTCATACAAGTGGACTATTCTTATCACAGAGAAAATATGCAGCTGAGATCATTGAAAGGATTGGGATGTCATCCTGTAAGTCCACTTTCACATCAGTTGATACTAAACCCAAGTTGGGCGCTGTAGCTGACTCCCCCTATGAGGATCCGACCCGCTATCGTAGTCTTGCAGGGGCCCTTCAGTATCTCACGTTCATGCGACCTGATATTACATATGTCGTACAACATGTGTGTTTATTTATGCATGACCCCAAGATTGAACATATGAATGCGCTCAAATGCATTCTTAGGTACGTTCAGAGAACACTTGATTATGACTTGCATTTGTATCCTTCGTCGACGTCTACGCTTGTCTCCTATACATACACTGATTGGGATGGGTATCCGGATACCAAACGTTCTACGTTTGGCTATTGTATGTTTCTTGGAAATAACTTGGTCTCATGGTCTGCCAAACGTCAATCCACGCTTTAACGTTCGAGTGCAGAGACCGAGTATCGAGGGGTAGCCAATGTGGTCTCTGAGTCATGTTGGTTACATAATCTTCTTTTAGAGCTTCATTGTCCTATTCAGAAAGCTACCTTGATGTATTGTAATAATGTTAGTGTCATCTACCTTTCTGGTAATCCAGTTCAGCACCAGCGCACCAAACAAATAGAGACGAACATTCATTTTGTTCGAGAAAATGTAGCTCGAGGACAAGTACGCGTCTGCCATGTCCCTTCCAGATAGCAAATTACAGACATCTTTACAAATGGTCTTTCCTCGGTCCTTTTTTAAGATTTTAGAGACAATCTCAGCGTATGAGACCGCCCGCTATGACTGCGGGTGTGTGTTAAATATACATACAATATACACATGATATACATGTATATTGTATGTATATTGAGTATACAACCAAATCCCAAATCCGAGAGGCCTTGGCCCAGATCAGATCATCCAGCCCAAGTAGTCCGTGTACATTCATTTATGGTATATTATGTATATTACACTTGTATATTAATTAGTCTTGTAGTCTTACCATAATTGTATGATTAGTCTCCAAATAGAATCGAGATTTAGATGTAGAATAGGAAAATAATTTTCCTATTGTAACTTATATATATACGCATTTAATCAATAAAAATAATCAAGGAATTATTTCTTTCAATCCGTGAATTTAGTTTGATTATTTCTTGGTCACCTTACTATTCTTGGTCAATTTTCAGATTTTATTTGGTGAATAGGCATATTAAGCCTCATTTTATTTGTAGTTTAAGTTTCTCTAAATCCTAATAATTTACATTTCAGCCATTAAGTGTTATTTTTAGGTCTAAATTTGAGTTATTCATATCTCGATCATTAAATGTTTAATTTATGTTATGTTACAATCATTTAATGAGTATGAATAAATGATAAAAAGTTAAAAACTCATAACAAAATCTTACTATCATTAAAATAATATCCAGTAACAGTAAATTTTTTAAGTAAAGATGATATTACACCACTACTCCATTCACTTTAATGCTCAACATTGCCGCCACCGAACCCGCAAGGGTAGCCAAGTTGGTGTAGCAGTAGAGCGCGGGACCGCAAGGTCACGAGTTCGATCCCCTGCATAAACCTTCTTGGTTGAGCCTGTCACACATGACTTGCCAAGTGTGGTTTACATGGCTGACGTGGTTTGCAGGCTACTGCGTCAGTCCGGGGTTTACCCTGTGCGCACTCGAAAGAGTAGCGGCTGCGGGTTCCTTCGTCAACAAAAAAACATTGCCGCCACCGCTAGGGATGTCAGTGGGGCGGGTAAATGTGGGTACCGCCCCGCACCCGCTCCAGTTGGAGCGGGTATGGAGGATGGTTTGGTGGGTGGTGGGGCGGGTATGGGTATCAAAAGTGCTACCCGCCATGGGTAGTGGGGCGGAGGTGGATTTCATATAAGACCCGCACCGTACCCGCCCCTCTACCGCACCGCACTGCCGTACCGCCTGCGCTTTCTTCCTTTTTAATACCATACGTGCATTTCACTCTCAAATTTAGCATCATTTCTCCTTCTCCAGTAAGTAAAACTCACTATATTTGCCTTACAAAAATCTCCTCTATACCACTTATTTACAAAGTACCAAACAAGTAGAGATATAAAGTATAACAAGACGAAGTGTTGCATAAAAAATGGGAACAGTTGGCCATCGATAATAGCGGTGGGATTATTCATATTATTGTCACCGGAATTCGCTATTCGATTGCCTTGAGAATAAGATTCTGCGAGTTCGGGAATATGTACACCAGTGAGATTTCAGTACTTGCTCATGCCATCTTATACTTTTGTATATTTACCCTTTATATTATCACCTTTAATCTCCACATGGTCCGATTTTTCCTTCCATCCAATCAAGATTTAGTAATAATCGTAACCTTTTTTTTGTGTTTCTTCCTCGTATAGTTATACTATTTCACAGGTAATTCTAAAAGTGTTTTTCAGGGTGTTATCATGATCAGTTCATGCAAATGAAATCAACATTTTTTGGATCACCTTTTGATCATGAGATACTCTCTATATCTTCAAGATACTACATAGTATCTTTAAACTAGCTACTTAGGTTCATAGATGTTAGAGATTCACTACTAAAAAAACAAAATTCTGCTATGCAGTTTCATTCAACTTATTTAGGTGGGTACCCGCCGGGTAAGTGGGTACCCGCCCGGGATAGGTGGGGCGGGGGCGGGTGGAGGAATTACTATCCGTGATGGGTGATGGGGCGGGGATGGGGGTGGGTTTTAGGTGGCGGGTACGGGTATGGGGTACCCTTCCCCGCCCCGCCCCATTGACATCCCTAGCCACCGCCTATCATCAACTACCACCACCATCGTGATCTACCATCATCAACTATCGCCGTGCATCATCTAGAACCACAATCCTTAGTCGTAACAACCATCACCTATCACTAGTCACTATTTATAATTATCACCATCAATCACTATTATTACAACAACCACACATCCATATTGACAATTATCACCATCAACCATCGTTATATTAGCTAAATCACTGCTATAAGTTATCACTGCAACCATATCATTCAAACATCACTACTATCAACCACATTTATCAAACGTTAGCCATCATACCATCAATCATTTTTCAAAATATTTTACTGATAAAGTATGTTATTTAGATTTTGCAATAATTAGCTTTTAAATAAAGACAAAATTTAACTTTTAGATGTTGAAAAAATAAATATTATTAATTGTTTAGTATTAATCTTAATATAATATTTAAATTTGAATATCTTAATATTAATAAACATTTTTAATATTATTAAATATATATTTAAAATCGTAATAAAAGCAAATGAAATCTTAGTATGCCATAAGCCAATTATTACGAGGAATAAGTGATAAACGAAAACTAGTTCTTGTAGGAATGTGTAAATATGACATTTAAGGAAAAAGAGACTGCATGTATTGTCGTATTTGTCAAAAGTAATTATTCTATAATAATTTCTATTCTAGAAAATTAAGAAAAAAATGTTTTATCCTTAGTATTTTAGTAGATAATCATTTATCGAGGAAATATAAATATGACTTGAAAATCAAAAAGCAAATACAGATAAAATATTAAATTTTACTAAAGGGCGTACAAAATACTATTCCACCGACGAGGGGTTGACCGATTTGGAAAGTCAACTAATTTTTTTATTACTCATTCTGTCTATGTGATATATTTTTTTTTAATTTGTCCAAAAAAGAATGATACATTTCTATATTTAGAAAAAAAAAATTTAACTTTAAACTTTCTTTTTTACCCTTAATAAAATGGTTTGCAGCTATACAAATATATATGACTTATTTTAAACCACAAATTTCAAAAATTCTTTCTTAAAATTCACGCCTAATCAAAATATATCACATTAATTGAGACAAAAGAAATACAATTTATTCCAACTCTTTGTATATATCGTGAATTATTAATTATGTAGTTTTATAGTATTTTTATAGTTTTCAAATATGTAAAATTTATTATAAAATATTTAATGACTTTTTAAAATTAAATAAAAGACAAAGCTATTTGAATCCTAATACGGATCAATCATTAGAATTAGAGATGACAATGGATCCTGGACCCGATCCGGATCCGGTGGATCCAGATCCGTTTTATAGGATATGGATATTCAAAGTTTGGACCCGACGGATCCGGATCGGACCCAGATCCGTTTATGATGGATCGGATCTGGATCTTGTCTTTGAGATCCGTATCCGGTCCAGATCCGACCCGTGAATCCATTTTTTATTAAATTAATTATACATTTATTATTTATACATCATGGCACCGAATCCTTTATAATCTTAATTTTATTTTATATTCAAAGGGCCGAAGGCCATTATTTTTTTAATTGAGACACGTTTTGCGTGTTATTCTTTAATCATTATATTAATCATTTATGTGGTACTTATGTAGTAGCTTAGGTATTGAGAGGATTGTTTCTCACTACAGCAATAGCCAATAGGCATAACAATTGTCAATAATGTCATTTAGTCATAATTTACGGATACATTTCTCATGATTCCGTTAAATTAAATTGACTCTTTTTCTAAAAAAATTGGACTGATTAGAAGGTATAACTTAATAATCAGTCACTTTGATTTGGATCCAGATCCGATCCGTGGATCCGGTGGATCCGATGGATCTGAATTTGGATATGATTTTATAGACCCTATGGATCTGGATCTGGATATGGATACATGTATGTAAAACGGATCTGGATCTGAATCTAGTAGGATTCGGTCCAGATCCTACCCGTTGCCATCCCTAATTAGAATAGAGGAGTAACACTACAAGTAAGTACTATTCTCAATTTATACGATATTTTTTTTTCTATAAAAATGTCATTTTTTTTATATTTAAAAATAATTTAATTTTATAAAATTTAAGCCAAAATTAAATAGTGTCACATCACTTGGACTGGGTGAGGATGTAGAGCAGATATCACGGACAAAATGTTGACTAGTCAACCCCAGATTTTCTTGAGCTCAAAACAGAAGTTGTTTTCCATTAAAACGGCAATCTCTAGAATCAATAAAAGAATACTTTCAACATGGTATTGATTTTCACTGGAATTATTCTGTTTTTTTTTAATTGATTCTTGTAGGTACTATAAGTTGTCCGTTCTTAAACCATAATTATTAAAGCACATCTTGCGATTTATTGATAGTATTATTGAGGGACCGATACTACTATCTCTAGATTAAGCTGACGCAAGCCAGAAAACTAAATATCAAAAAAAAAAAAATAGAGAAAAAATTCAAAAAAAAAAACGCCATTACACAGCACATCTTATTCCTCATTCTCTGGCAGTTTGGTATCCCACTCTGTCCAATATTTCTCATACCTATCTCAAAAAACTTCTTGAATTTCAAGAACCCCTTTTCTTTTTCTTGCCTAACAAAACCATCATGGGTGATTACAGATCAAAATCTTGTGCTGATGGTAGGATGCAGATGGACAAATATAATTATGACCCTCAATTTCTTCTAATGATTTCAGCTCTTATAGTACTTAATATGCATCTACTGTTGGTGCACCACCTCTCCCACCTCCACCCCAAATAAAGAAAGGGAAGAGTACTAGTGGGTCAACTTCAAAGACTTGGAGCTTTAATGATCCTGAGTTTCAAAGGAAGAGAAGGGTTGCTAGTTATAAAGTTTATTCTGTTGAAGGCAAGGTTAAAGGGTCTTTAAGGAGGAGTTTAAGATGGTTCAAAGACAAGTATACACAGGTTCTCTGAAGTGATTGTTGGGTTTTGATATTGGTGAATGAGAAATGATGGGATGAAAATTAAAGGGGGTATAAGATTCTTTTGTCCCATATCGAAAAAAGAGAAGGAAAGAGAGGTGTATATATTACATTACACCTTCTCTAACTGATAAAAGGGTTGAGAGGCGAGGACACTCAGCGTAGTCGTCATTCGGCTCGCCGACTTTGGATTTGTCAAAAGATTGATTGATAATCTTTTTGGACAAACGTTTTTTTAATTAAATTAATTAATTAATTATTTAATTATTTAATTAAAAATAAATCCAAACGGATCGACCATGACCAGGCGACCGTCGACTCTCCTCTTTTTTTGAATTTCCCTCCAAATATAAGGTGACTATTCTGAATGGTTGCAAACATTCAGAATCAATACCTCCAACCCTATAAATTCTTGATTATTTCAAGAATTATGAATTCATTTTTTAATTGATTCATTTTCATTCTGAATCAAAGTCTTCAAGTCGAAAATATTTTTGTCTTCATTACGTGATATCTGTAGTTGAGTGGTTCGCTGCTACCAGAATTTGGAGTACTACTATTCTGGTAAGATAATCGTTCTATCCTGGGAGACGATATTCCGTTAACCTCGAGTACTGTGAGGGGAATAATTTCCTTAAGGACACACTTTGAACTAAGTGGGCTCGATTACATTCTGAAATTATTTTCCAAAAATATATTCTGTTTTCGTTTACTGTTTCATTAATGTTATCTGTTTCACTAAGTGATTAACAGATTGTGTTGAAACATTATTTAGCCAAATACAGATTATTATAAGGAAATTATATTTATTGTATTTTAATCTGTATCCTGGTTTGGAGATTAAAACATGTGTGGTTTTCTAGTCCGTATGAGATTTCATATTCTAACTTGAAGACATAAAAACTTCGTTGGAATATTAAAAGTCCAGGAAAAAGTGTTTTCCAAAAGGAAAAAAAAAGTGTTTTTTCAGAAGAAAAAAAAAGGTGTTTTTTCAGAGAAAGAAAAAAAAAGTGTTTTTCTTGTATGTTGTTTGAAGACTAAAATCTTCGGATTTTCTACTCCGGTTGAGATTAAAGTTTTCATAACTTTCTACTCATTTGGATACTTGATTTGAAGATATAAAAACTTCATCAAGTATACAACATACAATCTACTGCACTTCGTTTCTATCAATTTTGATTTGGTTTGAAGAAATAAAATCTTCACCGTTGTGTATTATATTTGTTGTTATCAAAATTGATTCGGTTTGAAAAAATAAAATCTTCACCGTTGTGTATGATATTTGTTGCAACGATTTGAAGAACATAAAAACTTCATCGTTCTGTTTAAGGAGATTAAAACTTGTGTAGTTTTCTACTCCATATGAATATTAGTATTCTGACTCGAAGATATAAAAACTTCGTTGGAATACTAAAGTTTCATAATTATACTACGATTTGAAGAAATAAAATTTTCATCGTTTAAGTTTATAATTCGACTGCGATTTGAAGAAATAAAATCTCCATCGTTGAAGTCTGTGAATTAATTGCTATTTTGGTTTTATTAATTAAAACAGTTTGTCGATTTGACTGTGACAAACAATGTCAATTGAAATTGGAACTACCTCTGCAAATACTGCACCAGCGATACTACTACAACGTCTGCAGCGATACCGCGGTTTGAGAAACCTGCGAAGTTCACGGTGCAACTTTAAGGATGGCAGCAAAGATTGTTCTTTTGGCTTACCACTCTTGGTTTGCAAAAGTTCACCAGTGAGGACCTCGTACTGCGCCGACATGCCCGACAACCGTGATTCATGGTTCTTGAGACTTGAAACAAGCTGATTTTTGTGCAAAGACTACATTTTAAGTGCCTTAGAAGATGACTTGTACAATGTCTACGATCTGAGAAACTTCCAAAGAATTATGAAGTGCACTTGAAAGAAGTACAAGGCAGAAGATGCTTGCTTGAAGAAGTTTGTGGTTGCCAAATTCCTAGACTACAAAATGGTTGATGGAAAAACCGTTGGAACCCAAGTTCAAGAGCTTCATTTATCTTCCATGACCTTATTCTTTGAAGGTATGGTAGTGAATGAAACATTCCAAGTGGGCATGATGATTGAGAAATTGCGTCTTCGTGGAAAGATTTCAAGAATTATCTTAAGCACAAAAGAAAGGAAATGAAGTTGGAGGATCTTGTGATTCGCCTCAAGATCGAGGAAGATAACAAAACCATTTGAAAAAGGTATCGTAAGAGTTCACCAATTGAAGGGTCAACATCGTTGAAGATCGCCGAAAATGAACAAAAGAAAGAGGCCTTACGGAAAGAGAAGGTTTCTAACAAGAAAAAGTTCAAGGGCAACTGCGTTAATTGTGGAAAAGCTGGCCACAAAAGCCCAGATTGTCGTCTCCCGAAAAAGGACAAGGGAAAAAGACAAGCCAATATGGTGGAAATGAATGATGATCTGAATGATCTGTGTGCAATGCTGTCAGAGTGCAATTTGGTTGGAAACCCAAAGGAGTGGTGGCTGGATTCTGGTGCCACTCGACATGTTAGCATTTGCAACCTATGCTCATTTGGACAGAAGAGGTCTTGTTTATGGGAAATCTTGCGACGAGTTGAAGGATATGGGAAGATACTTCTGAAGATGACTTCCGGCAAGGTCATGACTCTCAACAATGTTCTGCACGTTCCAACAATTCGGAAGAATTTAGTTTCAGCCGGATGATGCGCGAAAAGATGCACACACTTTAACGCAAGTGCACGTTATCGGGACAAGTAATATTGTCTTGGTAAGACCGAATATCTTTCACAAGGATTAGGGTTCAAGTACCAACTATCTATCTTTTGGTATCTATTTGGCAATTGATATTTGATTTTGTGGTTTATAACTAATAATTATAAAAGCTAATTAACTATAAGTTTACTTCAGTTGTGATGGGAATAGGGCTTTCATGTCTCCTCAACTGTCCGCTTATGTTATTTATTAATACAACGAATTATGGTCTTCTTCTCTCGGAGCTAGCAGGTTTACGAAATCGTTTTATATTCCCGTTAAGGATATATAAACACTCAACCCCAGTATTGCACCTTACCTACCTTTCGGTGATAAGGATAACTCTATAGGAGGATTAAGAACAAAAATCTAGTTAACCGTCACGCACCATGCGCAAAATTAGGGTTGTTAAGCCTCTCATTAACGCTACATAAATAATTGGGGTATTTTTATCCTCAATCCAAGAATGTCTACCCAACTTACAGCATATTCACAATCTCTCCTTTCGAAGTAAATTAGAAATCATATAAGGATAATTAGTTGTCAATTAATTACCAAACATTCAACGCAATTATTGGATAAATCTCTCAAAGAAGAATAATAACCATAAACCTGTATTAATTCATAACATAAGTTTCTAGTGAATCAACATGGAAAGCCCTATAAGAGAATTAGTTCCTAGCCATTGACATGACAAGAACTAATTCAAAGTTCATCATACAAAACTGAAATAAAAGAAAGAAAAGAAAAGAAAATACTTAAGAATGAGTCTCCAAGCCTTCTAGCATCCAAGGGTTGTGTTGTCGAATATTTACAAGATGGATTGGTGGGAGGATGGATGTAGAATAGTGAATGGTGGAATGGAGAATGAAAATTCTTCTAATGATGTAGAGTATTTATAGCCAAAGAATCCTTTTGGTGAAGGGTTAGGGATTTGTAGGAAAGGAAAAGTTTATTAGAATCCTTTTAGGTAAGAGTTTTAAGGTAGGAAAAGTTATCTCTTTAGGTAGAAAAAGTTATCCCTTTAGGTAGGAAAAGTAATCCCTTTAGGATTCTGAAAACATGTCAAATTCGGCCCAGACTTCATAAATCCCGCGTCGGCGCCATGACCAGATCAGCCTGGCCCCAATTCAACTCTCGGGACTTTCAGCACTTTGGCAAGGCTGCCAGCGCCGCGGCTCGGTGACGTTTTTGAGCGGATTCTTTCGTCGTCATTTTTCCGTCGGACCGTCGGATCTCTCTATAATTCGGAACTTCTTAGACTTCATTTCTTGGCCCTTTTTGTGTGCAATTCCATCTCATTTATGCTCATTTCATCTCCTTTTCGTCATTTCTCCATTTCTGACCGCTGTGACACAAAAGAAAGGAAAACGACCCTAATACTATACTAAACATAAATAAAATGAGTAAAATACTAATTAAAAATGACTCAAAAAGTGTATATAAAATACACCGATCAAATACCCCCAAACTTAACCTTTGCTCGCCCTCGAGCAAAGATCAAAAGAAAGAAATACAGACTCAAGGAAAATGAAAAATAAAAGACTCAATGACATTGATCACTTTGTTGCATTGGTGCTACTTGGAAAAAAACATGAAGATTAGTAGAATAATATGCAGGAACATATAGCATGAAATTTCAGCATTCTAAACACATTAAGCTAGATATTTCGCAAACTCATTTTTATCATGCTTAATGGAAGTCAAATACTGAATCATGCATGTTAATTTCAAAATTCCTATCGCATGTTTACTTGCTATTCTCCACTAATCATGGCTATGCATCTAAGAGATCTTCAGGACTTTTAAGGGTTGTAATGTAGGCTTAGACACGGGTAGGTAAAAATAGGCATTTAGGCTCATTTTTGTGTACCATAAGCTCTTTAGCTTTTCAATTTTTCCCTTTTCTTTTGATTCTTTCCTTCACTTCAAATCTATCTTTCCCCTATTTTGTTTTTGGAGAGTGAAGTGTATCATAATAACAGGCACCCCCAAACTTAGGCTTTTGCCTATTTCTTATTATTCTTTTTATTGGGGTGCATCAAATTTGTTCACTCTTTTTGTCTCTTTTTTTTAACACAATTTATTCCACTTTTTCACATTTTTACTTATGACACAATTTGTGGGAATATAGGGTGTCAAAGAAGGAGTTTCAATGTTTTTAGGCTCAATGAGGCCGACTAGGGATATTTTTAAAGTCAGGGATAGAAAAAAGTGGTAAGAATTGGCTAACAAAGAAATGTCTGAGTCATCTCCCTAACATGCATATCCTAACTATTTCGCCTCAAATAGCAAGCAATCATAACACATAGGTTTTAATCTTTTAACAATGCACAAATCAAGCAAGATACTCCCAAATCCCAATAGACAGATTTCATGAGTTTTTGGCATATCTAACCTAAGTGTTTAGATGGTTGCTTCTAATTCCATTACATTATTCAACCTTACTTCACTAGGCCATTCAAGTAACTACAGCATGCATGATCTTAAAAAAAAAAAATTATGACTCAAAAATACACAAAACAATTCGAAACGACTCAAAACAATAAAACATCCCCCCAAACTTAAATCACACATTGTCCCCAATGTGTGCAAGACGCAAAGAAAATAAAAGAAAAATGACAACTTACTGACACAACACAGCGGTCATAACGGGGGTCTAGGAGGAAACATTCTGGAATTTGCACGGAAATATAGCTCTCTGAAGTTCGACGCGCGGTACGATATTCGGCATGGCCGCTGCTAATCTTGTGGCCTTCTGAGTTCCGGCCATGTGCACGACAACTTTTCCTTTTTTTCAGCGTTTTTGCTCATTTTTCCTAGGTTTTAGCTTTCAGTCCACCTGTCATCCAACAACACAAAACAAGAACCCAAGACCGTGAGACTGTTCAAGACAAAATAAAATAAACTAAAGACAGAAATTAAAATAACATAATTAAAAACATTGGGTTGCCTCCCAACAAGCGCTGTCTTTAACGTCTTTTAGCTGGACGCCTTTAACCTTTACGAGTGCCCATTGGATCCTTCTGCGAACTGCTTGCAATCCGCATAGTTATTGTTGCAGGTCTCACTTCAACTACAACAATCGCTTCAAACAAGGGCCTCAAATATACGATTATCCCCCAAGTACACAAGACATACTTGTCCTTTAGGCTCTCTCTAATGTAAGGATCAGTGAGATTCCCAACATCTCTCAACTCTAGGGGGTGCCCTTGATGGTATGGACTTTCTGTTTGGGGGTCAACATTGACAGCTGGTGGTGTTTCTTCTGCAATAGGTACCAGAAAGAGATTTTCCAAGGAATCCAAGAAGGTGAATAATTGGATTTCAGCAATCTTTTCCTTCTCTCGCACTAACTATCTCGCGGATTCCTCAATAGTGGGTGTGGTTCGTGCTCCTCAATTTGCTTGCCACCTCCCACAGTGCATTGCTTTTCTTGTATTTATTTGTTCAAAATGACTGCGAGTTCTCCTATTTGCAGTTCCAACTTTCTGAGGGACTCTCTTGTCTCAGCCATAAACTGAGCCTGGCACTTGGCGAACATAAGTATGCCTGCCTTTAACTCATTTCGATCTTCCTCTGAAATCTGTGGGTTAAGCTGCTGTTGATGACTCCACTGTCTCTGATAGTAGTAGTCCATGTGTCCTGATTTTTTTTTTCTTTTTTTTTTCGAATTCAACCTGAAAAATAAGAAAAACAACAAAATGTGATAAAAAGATGCTCGCAGAACAAGTTAGAAACTTGTTCTTGGAGCAAAAACAAATAAAAACAGAAATAAAACCAAATTAGAAATTAAAAATAGATAAAATTGATATTGAACTATGCCTAATCCCCGGCAACGGCGCCAAAAACTTGATGCGCGAAAAGATGCACACACTTTAACGCAAGTGCACGTTATCGTGACAAGTAATATAGTCTTGGTAAGACCGAATATCGTCCACAAGGATTAGGGTTCAAGTACCAACTATCTATCTTTTGGTATCTATTTGGCAATTGATATTTGATTTTGTGGTTTATAACTAATAATTATAAAAGCTAATTAACTATAAGTTTACTTCAGTTGTGATGGGAATAGGGCTTCCATGTCTCATCAACTGTCCGCTTATGTTATTTATTAATACAACGAATTATGGTCGTCTTCTCTCGGAGCTAGCAGGTTTACGAAATCGTTTTATATTCCCGTTAAGGATATATAAACACTCAACCCCAGTATTGCACCTTACCTACCTTTCGGTGATAAGGATAACTCTATAGGAGGATTAAGAACAAAAACCTAGTTAACCGTCACGCACCATGCGCAAAATTAGGGTTGTTAAGCCTCTCATTAACGCTACATAAATAATTGAGGTATTTTCATCCCCAATCCAATAATGTCTACCCAACTTACAGCATATTCACAATCTTTCCTTTCGAAGTAAATTAGAAATCATATAAGGATAATTAGTTGTCAATTAATTACCAAGCATTCAACGCAATTATTGGATAAATCTCTCAAAGAAGAATAATAACCATAAACCTGTATTAATTCATAACATAAGTTTCTAGTAAATCAACATGGAAAGCCCTATAAGAGAATTAGTTCCTAGCCATTGACATGACAAGAACTAATTCAAAGTTCATCATACAAAACTGAAATAAAAGAAAGAAAAGAAAAGAAAATACTTAAGAATGAGTCTCCAAGCCTTCTAGCATCCAAGGGTTGTGTTGTGGAATATTTACAAGATGGATTGGTGGGAGGATGGATGTAGAATAGTGAATGGTGGAATGGAGAATGAAAATTCTTCTAATGATGTAGGGTATTTATAGCCAAAGAATCCTTTTGGTGAAGGGTTAGGGATTTGTAGGAAAGGAAAAGTTTATTAGAATCCTTTTAGGTAAGAGTTTTAAGGTAGGAAAAGTTATATCTTTAGGTAGAAAAAGTTATCCCTTTAGGTAGGAAAAGTAATCCCTTTAGGATTCTGAAAACATGTCAAATTTAGCCCAGACTTCATAAATCCCGCGTCATGCATGGCTAGATCAGCGCATGGCGAAATTCGAAACTCTCGGGACTTTCAGCACTTTGGCCATGGCCGCGGCGCCGCGGCTCCGGTGACGTTTTTCAGGCGGATTCTATTTCGTCGTCATTTTTCCATTCGGACTTCGTCGGATCTCCTCTATAATTCCCGGAACTTCTTAGACTTCATTTCTTGGCCCTTTTTGTGTGCAATTCCATCTCATTTATGCTCATTTCATCTCCTTTTCGTCATTTCTCCATTTCTGACCGCTGTGACACAAAAGAAAGGAAAACGACCCTAATACTATACTAAACATAAATAAAATGAGTAAAATACTAATTAGAAATGACTCAAAAAGTGTATATAAAATACACCGATCACCGGACTACTCGTAAAAAAACGGGTTTAAGTGCGTGTTGGTTAGTGAGAAAATTGTAATAAATAAGAATGATATGTTCATAGGAAAGGGCTACCTCACCGAGGGCCTTTTCAAACTCAATGTAATGGTTGTTGACAGTATTAATAAAAATTCAGCTTCGTCTTACTTATTGGAGTCAAATGATTTATGGCATGTTCGTTTAGGACATGTCAATTACAAAACCTTGCGAAAATTAATTAGTTTAGAAGTATTGCCTAAATTCGAGTGTAACAAATCAAAATGTGAAATTTGTGTTGAATCTAAGTTTGTTAAACATCCATATAAGTCTATTGATAGGAATTCAAATCCTTTAGACTTAATTCACACAGATATATGTGATATGAAGTCAATACCATCTCGTGGTGGGAAAAAGTATTTTATAACTTTCATTGACGATTGCACTCGATACTGTTACATGTATTTGCTTAATAGTAAGGATGAAGCAATTAATGCATTTAAGCAATACAAGAACGAAGTGGAAAATCAATTGAATAAAAAGATCAAAATGATTAGAAGTGATAGGGGTGGAGAGTACGAATCTCCTTTTGCAGAGACATGTTTGAAATATGGAATTATTCATCAAACTACTGCCCCTTACACACCACAATCAAATGGAATTGCGGAAAGTAAAAACCGAACATTAAAGGAAATGATGAATGTCTTACTAATTAGTTAGGTTTCTGCAGAGCTTGTGGGGAAGCTATCATTCTGACTAATCGAATACTCAACAGAGTACCTACAAGAAAACACAATCTATTCCATATGATCTATGGAAAGGAAGAAAACCAACTTGAAATATTTCAAAGTGTGGGGGTGTTTAGCGAAGGTCCAAGTTCCTTTGCCCAAAAGGGTAAAAATCGGACCAAAAACTGTGGATTGTGTTTTTATTGGCTATGCTACAAACAACAAAGCTTGTCGGTTTTTGGTTCACAAATCGGACAATCCCGAAATTCATGTTAATACGATAATTGAATCAGATAATACTGAATTCTTTGAAAACATCTATCCGTATAAAACTGAATGTGAGTCGTCAAGTGAAAGATCTAAACGACCGCGGGAAGAACCAAAGGAAAGTATACCGAGCAAAGAGGATCTAAGGCGTAGCAAACGTCAAAAGACGTCTACTTCATTTGGACCATACTTTGTAACATTCTTGCTTGAAAATGAGCCTCAAACATTTAAAACAGCAATGTCATCTTCTGATTCAACATTTTGGAAAGAAGCAGTCAATAGTGAGATTGAATCAATTTTAAACAACCATACATGAGAATTAGTTGATCTTCCTCCTGAAAATAAACCTTCAGGATCAAAATGGATCTTTAAAAGGAAAATGAAAGTTGATGGCACTATTGACAAATATAAAGCAAGACTTGTGGTCAAAGGTTATAGACAAAAAGAAGGTCTTGATTACTTTGACACATACTCGCCGGTAATAAGAATAACATCTATTCGGGTGTTAGTGGCAATTGGCGTAGATATGGTCTTGAAATCCATCAAATGGATGTCAAGACGACTTTCTTAAATGGAGAATTGGAGGAAAAATTTACATGGAACAACTTTGAGGTTTTGTGGTTCCTGGTAAAGAAAGGAAAGTGTGCAGACTTGTTAAGTCACTTTATGGACTTAAACAAGCACCCAAACAATGACATGCGAAATTTGACCAAACAATGTTGGCAAATGAATTTAAGATTAATGAGTGTGACAAATGTGTTTACATTAAAAATACTCCAAATCATGAAGTCATTGTTTGTTTGTATGTTGATAACATGTTGATAATGAGTAAAGATATTGTTGATATAAATGCTACGAAGCGTATGCTCGCTAGCAAATTTGACATGAAAGACTTAGGGGTTGCAGATTTGATCTTAGGAATTAGGATCAATAAAACTCCACAAGGTGTAGCATTATCACAGTCAAATTATATTGAAAAAGTACTTGACAAGTTCAAGTATTTAAATTTCAATGTTGCAAAGACTCCAATTGATGTAAGTTTTGCACTTCAAAGGAATGAAGGTGAAAGTGACTCACAATTGGACTTTGCACGAGTTTTGGGAAGTTTGATGTATATTATGAATTGTACACGACCAGATATAGCATGTACTATAAGCAAGCTGAGTCGATTCACGAGTAATCTCAATCAAACTCATTGGATGTCAATGAAACGAGTCTTGGGATATTTACAACACACCCAAAACTATGCTTTGCATTATAATAAATCTCCCGCAGTACTTGAGGGATATAGTGATGCAAATTGGATCACCGGATCGTTTGAAGTTAAATCCAAGAGTGAATATGTTTTCACCGTTGGCGGAAGAGCAGTGTCTTGGAAATCATCAAAACAGACATGCATCGCATTTCTACAATGGAATCGAAATTTATAGCTTTAGACAAGTGGTGAAGAAATTTGAATGGCTCGAATTTCTTAGAAGATATTCCATTCGCCCAAACCTTTGGCTCCTATATGTATACATTGTGACAGTCAGCAACAATAGGTAGAGGCGGGGGCGTAATGTATATGAGAAAATCTCGTCACATCTGACAGAGACACAATCTTGTCTAGTGGCGTTATCACAATTGATTATGTAAAGTCAAGAGATAACGTGGCGGATCCGCTTACAAAAGACTTATCTAGAGAGAGAGTTAGTAGATCATCAATGGGAATGGGGTTAAGGCCAAGGACAAGTCATCATGACGGTAACTCTACCTAGCAGACTGGAGATCCCAAGAGCTAGGTTCAAGGAGATCAAACAAAGTTGTGACTGACGGTTCAACATTGTCAAATAACTCAACCCATTCTCGGATGAAGACAATGTTCAGAAATAAGGATAAGACTTTATGGCTTGTTAATGAGTTAATAAAGCATTAAGGTTTTTTAATGATTATCTAAATCTGGCGATGTATGACCAGATAATGTGGCTATAGGACTACATGTTTAGAAATCACCTATGTGGGTGTTAAGTGTAAGCCGCTTTAAAGGGGAATGACAGTAAATGCCAATTCTCTATGCACTCATGAGACCAGGCGGTGTTCATGGCTGAAACGAACACAACCGTGAGAACCATAAATGGTTGAGGGTTGATTGTGTGTCTTATGTTGTCTAGGTATACAACAAAGTTCGACGGTTCAAAGATATCAAATCTACCGATTGATCGAGTATATCCGATATAAGTTCACTACAGAAAGTTCAAAGGGAAACCTACTTATCGGATCACGATCAATTCTCGCTTGTATATCACACTCGTCCGTACATTCTTTTATCTTATAACCATTCCCCATTCATGTGGGGGATTGTTGGGTTTTGATATTGGTGAATGAGAAATGATGGGATGAAAATTAAAGGGGGTATAAGGCTCTTTTGTCCCATATCAAAAAAAGAGAAGGAAATAGAGGTGTATATATTACATTACACCTTCTCTAGATGATAAAAGGGTTGAGAGGGCAAGGACCCCTCGCGCCGTCGTCGTCGCTCGCTCGGCTCGGCTTTGGCTTTGGATTTGGATTTGGATTTGTCAAAAGATTGATTGATAATCTTTTTGGACAAATGTAACTTTAATTAAATTAATTAATTAATTATTTAATTAAAAATAAATCCAAACGGATCGACCCGCGACCGACCCGACCCGTCCAGCTCTTTTTTTTTTTTTGAATTTCCCTCCAAATATAAGGTGACTATTCTGAATGGTTGCGAACATTCAGAATCAGTACCTCCAACCCTATAAATTCTTGATTATTCCAAGAATTATGAATTCATTTTTTAATTGATTCATTTTCATTCTGAATCAAAGTCTTCAAGTCGAAAATATTTTTGTCTTCATTCTGTGTGATATACTGCCGTTGAGTGGTTTCGCTGCTACCGGAATTTGGAGTACTACTATTCTGGTAAGATAATCGTTCTATCCTGGGAGACGATATTCCGTTAACCTCGAGTACTGTGAGGGGAATAATTTCCTTAAGGACACACTTTGAACTAAGTGGGCTCGATTACATTCTGAAATTATTTTCCAAAAACATATTCTGTTTTCGTTTACTGTTTCATTAATGTTATCTGTTTCACTAAGTGATTAACAGATTGTGTTGAAACATTATTTAGCCAAATACAAATTATTATACCAACAGTGATTGTTCTTGAAGGTTGTTCAGTTTTTTCACTTGTTTTGTGCTTTTTATAGTTGTTTAAAAAAACAAAAGCAGACCGGTGCACTAACCACCTTCAATGCGCGGGTTCATAGAAAGCCGGACCACAAAGGTCTATTGTACGCAGTCTTACCTTGTATTTTTGTTCAAAGAGACTTGAACCCATGGCCTACATCAATTTTACCTTACCTGTTACTCCAAGACTTTTATAGTTGTTTTGATTGATCATAATGTTATATTTTGTTGTCAAGAGGGCAATTATAGATGCGGATTTTCTTGTTGTGAATGAATTACATTATTGTGTTTCTTATGACTACTTAATTGATTATGATTTTCAATACTTTGGTTGTTAAAGATGTTGGATGCTTTATCATCACTCAGTGGTCATTATGTCTTGGAAATGGATTTTATGTTAAATTTGTGTTCAGGGAGAGTTTTGAGGATTATATTTATGTATTATACTTCTAGAGGCCAGCAAAATTGGGGATACTTTCTAGTA
Organism: Przewalskia tangutica; assembly: GCA_029844215.1. NCBI lineage: Eukaryota > Viridiplantae > Streptophyta > Magnoliopsida > Solanales > Solanaceae > Przewalskia > Przewalskia tangutica. The sequence goes on from CM056723.1 coordinate 48,331,172, forward strand.
TATGTATCCGCGTGATGCCCGGATTATTTCAAAGAGAAAAAAGAGATAATAGAAATAAATGTATATGAATCATGTGTGAATTTTATATTATCATATTTTTGGATCCATCTTATTACGGACTAACGTTTTCTATGATATAGATATTCGGGCCTTTTAATTATAGGTGACAAATAAGTTTTAAAATTGAGTTGGGGTAACTCTAGTTTTTTAATTGAGTAGGGGTGCTAAACTTTGGATTAGTGATTAGAGAGTTTTGACTCACCTCAAAATTATATTTTTAACACTTTGACCAAAAGCTTTATTTTTTACACTTTGCCCCCAAGTTTTATTTTTAACACTTTGACCCAACCCATATAAACCCTACAGAGCAAAAAAAAATGCGACAAATTATTTTTTGCCTGCGCCGTTTCCACCATTTTTTGCTCTTCTTTTTTGTTTCATTTCTTCTTCTTCTTGCTGCTTCTTCTTATTCTCTTGCTCGTTTCTTCTTCGTCTTGACTAGATTTTGCTCAAGAAAGAAAAAAACAAGACCACCTGATTTTGCAACTTTTTGACTGGATTTTATTCGTGTAGCACTGAGAATTACTTCATAACTCATTCCATTGTTCTGCTTTCTTCTTCTTCGCCCGCCATTGTTGCTCAAGAAAGAAAACATGTGACCACATTTTGTAATTTTTTGACTGGATTTTGTTGGTGTAGCACTGTCAATTACTTCATAAGTGTTTTCCGCTAATTTGGTAAGTACAACAATGCTGTTTTATTTCAATTTTTCACCTGGGTATAAATATACTGATTTTTCAACAACTTACAGTAGCTGTTGTAGTTGTTGCAACATATAATATGGTTGTTACAACTTCTACAACAGATTATGAAATTGTTGTAATTGTTAAATAAATAACCTGCAACAACTGAGTGAGTTGTTGCAACATGTATTCCACTTGTTGCAACAACTCAACGATATGTTGGAGTCAGCTTCAGTTTTTGTCTGAAACCGAACCCAAAAAACTGAAGTCGCTTCCAACAGATTATTGACTTGCTGCAACAAGTTGTATAGTTGTTGCAACAGGTGTTCCACTTGTTGCAACAACTCAAATATCTGTTGGAGTCGGCGATTTTATGCGAAACGTAACCCAAAAAACTAAAGCTGCTTCCAACAGATTATTGACTTGCTGCAACAAGTTGTATAGTTGTTGCAACAGGTGTTCCACTTGTTGTAACAACTCAACTATCTGTTGGAGTCAGCTTCAGTTTTTGTCTGAAACAGAACCCAAAAAACTGAAGTTGCTTCCAACAGATTATTGACTTGTTGCAACAAGTGTACTATTTGTTGCAACAAGTAATACACTTGTTGCAATAACTCGATAATCTGTTGGACATCTTCAACAGTCTGAAACATTACCCCAAAAAAACTGAAGTTGACTCCAATAGATTAGTGACTTGTTGCAATAATTTTATTACCTGTTGCAACAAGTAGTCCACTTGTTCCAACAAGTCAATAATCTGTTGGAACAACTGCTGCAGCTATTTCATTTTGTTATAGATTGATATGTACTCTCATGACCAATTTTTTGTTAAACAAAATATTTTCAGGTACCTCGAATACCACTAATGGGGGACTCAACAACAATAGGGGTTGATTGCCATGGTGAATGGATCGAGAAGAACAATCGATATATTTGGCGATGGAAGGGTAGTGACACGTTAGAGACGATAGCGATGACTATCCAAAGAGATGTTATGTTTGATGATTTTGTGAACCTAATCATCACCTATTGCGAATTAACTTGTGAACCAAAAGATCTAGCCATCACTTATATGCACAATTTTTTTGAAAATCAGAGGGTCTTACCATTTAAGATAACTGATCAGGTTCGTTTGCGTGCTTATTTGAATGATGTAGCTAGGCCCATTTTAAGGGTATACGTTGTTGGAAGCCCGGTAGAGAACCACAATTTATCTCAAGACCAACCAGATGTGTTAAATGATGAATTAGATGGGGTGGATGTGGATATCCCAGATAATGGAAGTGGGGCTGACCCGATTCCTATACCTGAAGTTGCGAGCAATACATTGGGCACTACACAATCAATACAGTCTAGACATGTTCAAGATGATGAAACATGTTTTTATAAAAAAAATGTCATTCAAGAACAAGGAATGTCACGACCCGAACCGGGGCCCGTGACTGGTGCCTTACCCCGGGCACCCTCGTGATACAACATCAGAGAGAATCAGCGGAAATAAAAACATAAACATGAAACAAGAGACATGATAAATAAACAAAGCAACCAAAGCGGTTGCCTTACGTATATATTCATAAAACAGAACAATTATCCTTTTACAAACTCTGCCCACAACAGTACTACAGACCTCTAAGAAGTGACAATAACTATGACGGGACAGGGCCCCGCCATACCCCTGAATGTACAAGAACCTACACACTCAGGGTAACATACCAAAAGATAAGCCTCCGGAGAAACGGGGCTTCCCAATCTGTTGGTGATCCTATGGCGAGGATCCACAACCGATGTACCTCTACTGCGGCATGAACGGCCACGAAGGAGGTCGATCTTACAAGTACCAAGTATGTGAAACTGAAAAATACTGTAAATGAAATCATAACAGTCTATATAAAACAGGAGACATGTATGATAACCAAACTACAGCTCATAACATAAAAGTAGTCATGTCAAGTCAGGGACTCACGCCCTCAAAGTCATCCCTCATGCCCGTGGAACTCCTTCCTCACTGCCGGCAGTCTAGGTACAAACCATGTGATACGTATAACATGTCTCGGCCCATCTCATGGACCCGGTATAGAAACGTGTGAAATACATTCCCGGTTCATCTCATGAACTCGGTAGTCGGATGGAATACATTCCCGGTCCATCCCATGGACGCGGTAGTCGAGTGAAATACATTCCCGGTTCATCCCATGAACGCGGTAGTCGAGTGAAATACATTCCCGGTTCATCCCATGAATGCGGTAGTCGAGTGAAATACATTCCCGGTTCATCCCATGAACGCGGTAGTCGAGTGAAATACATTCCCGGATGAACCGGTAGTCGAGTAAAATACAGTACTTGCACAACAAAGCTATCACACGCAAACATAGGCAAGTTACACACAACTTAAGGTACTATCATTTTATGCCAAAATCCCGGTTCTGACCTAAAGTATTACATACATTAACTCTTTTAAAAAGATACGTTTCTTTCACAAAAGTCACACAATGTTCGTAGTATAAAATAGAGGGACTATCTTTTAAGTAAACCAAAACACTTCCCTTGTAAAATCAAGTAACACATTATTTTCCAAACGTTCAAGTTTGCCTAATTTCAAATGCTCAAGTTTCTCATTTTCGAAAGGTTTCGTAGTTCATAGTTTTAATCACTTAAGAATATAATTCTCCTTTAAAACAAATTTGAGAAAAATATGCCTTATCTGAGAGTAGGTTGTTCTTGTCTATTACAATCTTATAAAAGCGACCATGATCTAGGAAATGTAATATCATTTTGTCTCATCTTAGCTTATGCAGATGGAGGTTTCTACTGGTTTTAATAACAATTAGTCAATACATTTCCTTTATTAACGCTGCAATGGTTTGTTCGATACTTAATCTCATTTCCGAAATCAGTAAAACATTATTCTTTTAAAACCAACTACTCATTACTCGCGAATGAGGTTTTACAACATTTTAACAAAATTCATAACAAGTCAAACTAAGTCAAGTCTCTTATCTTTCAAGATCAAGTCTCTTAACTTTCAAAATCAAGTCGTGTATAAGTCAAGTCTCTTATCTTTCAAGATCAAGTCTCTTAACTTTCAAAATCAAGTCGTGTATAAGTCAAGTCTCTTATCTTTCTACAATCAATAAACCATTCTTTTACCTACATAAAGTCGTTATAACTAACTTCCCATAAAGCTATTATAACACCCTATGTTTTAAACCAACCAAATCACTTAGCACGTATGCGTCACCGTACTACATAGTTCACAACAATCATGCTAGAAAAGATAGGAAGAGGTTCACATACCTCGCGACGATTATCGACAAATAGCAAAACGCTCAGTACTTCAACCCGTCGGCTACTCGTAGCCAAGTAGATCACGCCACACGTAGTACTCGCTCCTAAAATGGTCATAGTACTTCTATCAAACCTTTCTTACCATTGAAGACTTATACCAATAAAAGCCCTCTAATTCTACGGAAAATTCGCAAGACTTCCCCGTTTTACTCACTTTTCCATCTTTCTCCAAGGCGAATAACGTAATATATATACCATATATATATATAAGGCGTAATAATTAAACATAAAGAAGGGGATTACACGCCCAACGGTAACGCGGTTTACTATCACGCCCATAATAACAACAAGTAAAAGAAGGGGATTACGCGCCCAAACGGTACGCGGTTTACTATCACGCCTTCATAACAATACAATAATTAAAAAGGGGATCACACGCCCAAGCGAACGCGATTGAACAATCTTCCCTTAATGAAATGTAAATCTGATCCAAAGTAAATCGGTCCAAAGTAAATCTTGTCCAAAGTAAATCTGATCCAAAGTAAATCTGATCCTTAAGTTGGGGTCCTTGGCGACTTTGTCCATTTTACTTATCCAATTACTTCATTAGTCATCCAACTTATATTCCATCTTAATATAAGTTATAGTTACTTTGTTAATTACTTCTTCACAAGTAAGATACGTTTTACCATTTTAATGGCAAGCGACCAACTTTCTTTTAACAAGTTAACAAGATCCAACTTTTCCAAACTTTACTCCATATTTTATATACTCCATAATATACTTATAATATATGTATAATGACCAATTCACAAAGAGGTTAAGGTTTACTACCTCAAATAGCCCAAAATTATCCAAGAACTTAATGTCGCTCCAAGCAAGTCTTAGCTCCAAATATTTCCGTTCCAATCCGCTACAAGCAACCCATAGAAGCTCCTAACCAACTTCTCTTCAAGAACTAACTCAATATAGTGAAGAACACTTAGGGTTTCCAACTAGTAAGTTTCGGCCAAGGCATGAACAATAGGTTAGGGGTGTGAAATCTTTTCCAACTCTTGGTACACAATCTTCCTAACACCTTAGGGAAGAACACTTGAGAGTTTAAGAATTGTTGGAAAAATTTAGGTCAAGAAATGGGGTCAAAAACGAGAGCAAGGTCAAGGGAGAAGGGAGGGAATTTCTTGTCTTGAAATGGTTAAGTGTGGAAGTTTTCATCAACTAAGGGTGCATATATAGGACAACCAAGGGCTAGGATGAAGGCAAGTGTGTGGTTGAGATTGGGGACAAGTGTGTGTGGGTCCCACAAGCCACTTGTCCACACAAAATATCTAGCAAGACTTGGCCACTTGTCCACACAAAATATCTAGCAAGACAAGGCCACTTGTCTTGCCACTTGTTAGCAAATTTCGGCCATGAGGCCACCTAGGGGGGTGACACGTGTCGCCCTCCTACTCGTCCAAAATATTTCATCTTCCGAAAATATCCATAAAGGCAAAAATCTCGAAAACAAAGTGGGCCCCACAAAATTGTAAATTTCTCCCGTGGGCCCCACGTGACCAATTCCGGAAATAAAATTCCATAATTCTAATATAATTCAAGAAGCCCAAATACCAAATCTGGGAATCCAATTCCCATCAACGAACCTTTTTCCTTCACAAAACCCGGAAACTTTTCCGTCGAAAAATCACATCTTTCTTTCTTTCCAAAATTTCTGTCGTATTCTCGCACGTACATCCTCACCTATATACCCTGGAACTACGGGGTATAACATTCTTCCCCCCTTAGAAACATTCGTCCCGAATGATCCTTCTAAGTCTCCAAACGTCTTTGCGTCGGTATAGTCTTCACTCTTATACTTACAAAGCCGATCACGCCACCAATGGCGAGAATATAACATGTGCGCAAAACTCAAATCCAAGCCAACGAGGAATCATTTCTAATCTCACAACAGCTCCCACTAGCTTCAATTTACTCTAAGGCCATTCCCGCCTTCACGATCCGATTCGTTGAGCAACGATCCACGAACCCGTCGATGGTTACCTAAACACGGGCCTAGCACCTCGTGACCCTACCACCGGAGGACCACCTCGAATCGACCCCACCCCGGGCTGCGGGTTGACACGGAACCTTGGCTCACCCCGACCCATTTGCGCGCCAAACTCTTGTTCCCGATCCGAACAATCTCACTAATCAAGTTACGCAAACCTAGTGGTCTTCTTATCATAACTATCCTTATATAATTCACACCACTCGGGGACTTATCACACAATTTTTTACCTCGTATACTATGCACTCCGACAAAGGTCAATCGTAAACAAATCTTTACTCAAGACGGCCTCGCATCTAAGGTCTCCACTTATAATATTCTAAGGTTCACACCTTCCATGACCCCAAACTTACCTCTTCAACTAGTCATGTTCTCTAAGTTATACTTAACACAATGCTATCCGTACATAGCACAATAATAAGATCATCATATCGCGCAAGCAGAACTCTAGAGGTTAAGGATATACTTGTATCTACCGCTCACTCTAATCATAGGCACGCCTGCAGGCATGCCGTAGAAGGCGATGAACACGCCATCGATCCGGTAAGGCTGCGTCGTCTTGTCGGTACCTCCTATAAGCACATTCTCGTCACATGGCCACGGCGGCGCAGTGAAACAAGCACGATAAAAAGACGACATTCCCGTGATGGCGCCGCATCGCGCACCGAGGGACATGAATCCTGCGGCTAGAACTCACGTATATCCGTGAACGGAAGCCCCGGAGCCACGACCAACTCCGAATACCGAACGCCCCGAAGGCGCGGAGGAACACTCATCTTGGCGAAGGTGCATAACTAGTCTGCCGAGGCGGTTCGCCTCATGAGTTACCAAGGACCTGCATTACGGCCTTCCTGCGATCCGGCCATTCCGTCGACCTCTCGTGCCTCACATCCAGTGCATGAGCTGCGTGCAGGCAATGTCCATGCGGTGAAGAGCTACACCGAACAAGCCTCGCCAAGTAATCATCGAGCCGGTGACGTGGCGGTGCACTCGCCCTCCATATCGGTCACTAAGGCGGGGACATACCGAGCCAACGAGTCAAACTCCACGTTGTACTCCTGGCAAATGCGCGATGCGCTTTAACGTCAAAAATGCCGGCCCGAGCCCTCCTCATCTGTGGAGGCAAGAAATGTGCAAGAAATGCCGCCGAGAACTCGCCCTAACTGCGGGGCGCATGTTCCTCGGGACTTCCGTGAATCAAACCGATCATTGCAGTATCACGCGGTGATGCGAACCAATACCACCGACTCGCCTCGAGACTCGATCACTCTCATGATCCATTGTAGGCTGTCGGATAAACTCACGAGGTCATCCTCGGCTCTCGATCCATAGTAACGGCGGGCTCTGACTCGAAAGTCGTAGTCTCAAACATGCGCTCGGGGTGAACTACGGTGCTCTGGGATTGGAGGCTGCTGCGATCGGCCTCTCGCCATATCGCCACGACCACGGCGATCGGGCCATCTCGGCTTGTACCCCATCTCATCTGCTCCAGTGTGGGGTGGAGGCTCAGTCTTGTAGTCTCGGCGACCATCTGCGGCTCTAAACTCTGCCCGTGGCATCGCAAAACTTCGCCGTCGGAAGCACTATCTCGTGTAACGCGGGCCTCTACCGGTAACCCTCCGTGCTCTACTCGCGGCTCCCTCGGCTGCCTTGCCCTTCTGGGCCCCGATTGCCTTGCGTGGAGGCATAACTGGCACATAAGAATACGTCAGAGGGAGTCCAACTTATAACACAGCTCTAAGGCACGATCTCAGAGTGAGAAGAATAGAAACCAATCCTAAATGTCCTGCAGCCTCCTGATTATAGATGTGGTGCACAACACACCGATAATCAAGACTTACTAGACACGATGCGTCAGACACTTTCCGAGGACTAATCGCTCGATACCACTTTTGTCACGACCAACCGGGGCGTGGATCGTGCCTTACCGGGCACCTCGTGATAAAACATCGAGAGAGAATCGTGAAATAAAAACATAAACATGAAACAAGAGACATGATAAATAAACAGGCCAACCAAGCGGTTGCCAGTATATATTCATAAAACCCGAACAATTATCCTTTTTACAAACTCTGCCCACAACAGTACTACAGACCTCTAAGAAGTGACAATAACTATGACGGGACAGGGCCCCGCCATACCCCTGAATGTACAAGAACCTACAGACTCAGGGTAACATACCAAAAGATAAGCCTCCGGAGAAACGGGGCTTCCTAATACGTTGAACTGTGATCCTATGAGCGAGGATCCACAACCGATGTACCTCTACCTGCGGCATGAACGCAGCCCGAAGAGTCGATTACAGGTACCAAGTATGTGAAACTGAAAAATACTGTAAATGAAATCATAACAGTCTATATAAAACAGGAGACATGTATGATAACCAAACTACAGCTCATAACATAAAAGCAGTCATGTCAAGTCAGGGACTCACGCCCTCAAAGTCATCCCTCATGCCCGTGGAACTCCTTCCTCACTGCCGGCAGTCTAGGTACAAACCATGTGATACGTATAACATGTCTCGGCCCATCTCATGGACCCGATATAAGCGTGTGGAATACATTCGGTTCATCTCATGAACTTCGGTAGTCGGATGGAATACATTCCTGGTCCATCCGTGGGCCATGATAGTCGAGTCAATACATTCGGTTCATCCATGAACGGTAGTCGAGTGAAATACATTCGGTTCATCCATGAATGCGGTAGTCGAGTGAAATACATTCGGTTCATCCTATGAACGCGATAGTCGAGTGAAATACATTCGGTTCATCCTATGAGCGGTAGTCGAAATAAAATCTGACTTGCACAACAAGGCTATTACACGCAAACATAGGCAAGTTACACACAACTTAAGGTACTATCATTTTATGCCAAAATCCGGTTCGACCCTAAAGTATTACATACATTAACTCTTTTAAAAGATACGTTTCTTTCACAAAAGTCACACAATGTTCGTAGTATAAAATAGAGGACTATCTTTTAAGTAAACCAAAACACTTCCTTGTAAAATCAAGTAACACATTATTTTCCAAACGCTCAAGTTTGCCTAATTTCAAATGCTCAAGTTTCTCATTTTGAAAGGTTTCAGTAGTTCATAGTTTTAATCACTTAAGAATATAATTCTCCTTTAAAACAAATTTGAGAAACATATGCCTTATGTGTGAGTAGGTTGTTCTTGTCTATTACAATCTTATAAAAGCAACCATGATCTAGGAAATGTAATATCATTTTGTCTCATCTTAGCTTACATGCGGATGGAGGTTTCTCTTGGTTTTAATAACAATTATTCAATACATTTCCTTTATTAACGCTGCAATGGTTTGTTCGATACTTAATCTCATTTCAAATCAAGAAAACATTATTCTTTTAAAACCAACTACTCATTACTCGCGAATGAGGTTTTTACAACATTTTAACAAAATTCATAACAAGTCAAACTAAGTCACGTCTCTTATCTTTCAAGATCAAGTCTCTTAACTTTCAAAATCAAGTCGTGTATAAGTCAAGTCTCTTATCTTTCAAGATCAAGTCTCTTAACTTTCAAAATCAAGTCGTGTATAAGTCAAGTCTCTTATCTTTCTACAATCAATAAACCATTCTTTTACTACATAAAGTCGTTATAACTAACTTCCCATAAAGCTATTATAACACCCTATGTTTTAAACCAACCAAATCACTTAGCACGTACGTCTACCGTACTACATAGTTCACAACAATCATGCTAGAAAAGATAGGAAGAGGTTCACATACCTCGCGACGATTATCGACAAATAGCAAAACGCTCAAGTACTTCAACCGTCGGCTACTCCTAAGCCAAGTAGATCACGCCACACGAGTACTCCTCCTAAAATGGTCATAGTACTTCTATCAAACCTTTCTTACCATTGAAGACTTATACCAATAAAAAGCCTCTAATTCTACGGAAAATTGGCAAAGACTTCCGTTTTACTCACTTTTCCATCTTTCTCCAAGGCGAATAACGTAATATATATACCATATATATATATAAGGCGTAATAATTAAACAACATAAAGAAGGGTATTACACGCCCAAACAGAACGGTTTACTATCACGCCTCCATAATAACAACAAGTAAAAGAAGGGGATTACGCGCCAAACGGTAACGCGGTTTACTATCACGCCTTCATAACAATACAATAATTAAAAAGGGGATCACACGCCCAAACGAACGCGATTGAACAATCTTCCCTTAGCGAAATGTAAATCTGATCCAAAGTAAATCTGATCCAAAGTAAATCATCCCAAAGTAAATACTGATCCAAAGTAAATCATGTCCAAAGTAAATCTGATCCTTAAGTTGGGGTCCTTGGCCAACTTTGTCCATTTTACTTATCCAATTACTTCATTAGTCATCCAACTTATATTCCATCTTAATATAAGTTATAGTTACTTTGTTAATTACTTCTTCACAAGTAAGATACGTTTTTACCATTTTAATGGCAAACGACCAATCCTTTCTTTTAACAAGTTAACAAGATCCAACTTTTCCAAACTTTACTCCATTTTTATATACTCCATAATATACTTATAATATATGTATAATGACCAATTCACAAAGAGGTTAAGGTTTACTACCTCAAATAACCCAAAATTATCCAAGAACTTAATGTCGCTCCAAGCAAGTCTTAGCTCCAAATCTTTCCGTTCCAATCCGCTACAAGCAACCCATAGAAGCTCCTAACCAACTTCTCTTCAAGAACTAACTCAAAAAGTGAAGAACACTTAGGGTTTCCAACTAGTAAGTTTCGAAGGCATGAACAATAGGTTAGGGTGTGAAATCTTTTCCAACTCTTGGTACACAATCTTCCTAACACCTTAGGGAAGAACACTTGAGAGTTTAAGAATTGTTGGAAAAATTTAGGTCAAGAAATGGGCTCAAAAACGAGAGCAAGGTCAAGGGAGAAGGGAGGGAATTTCTTGTCTTGAAATGGTTAAGTGTGGAAGTTTTCATCAACTAAGGGTGCATATATAGGACAACCAAGGGCTAGGATGAAGGCAAGTGTGTGGTTGAGATTGGGGACAAGTGTGTGTGGGTCCCACAAGCCACTTGTCCACACAAAATATCTAGCAAGACTTGGCCACTTGTCCACACAAAATATCTAGCAAGACAAGGCCACTTGTCTTGCCACTGTTAGCAAATTTCGGCCATGAGGCCACCTGGGGTGACACGTGTCGCCTCCTACTGGCCAAAATATTTCATCTTCCGAAAATATCCATAAAGGCAAAAATCTCGAAAACAAAGTGGGCCCACAAAAAGTAAATTTCTCAGTGGCCCCACGTGACCAATTCCGGAAATAAAATTCCATAATTCTAATATAATTCAAGAAGCCCAAATACCAAATCTGGGAATCCAATTCCCATCAACGAACCTTTTTCCTTCATAAAACCCGGAAACTTTTCCGTCGAAAAATCACATCTTTCTTTCTTTCCAAAATTTCTGTCGTATTCTCGCACGTACATCCTCACCTATATACCCTGGAACTACGGGGTATAACAAGGAAGAACTAGCCACTTGGTTGAAACTTGCTTGCTTGAAGAAAGATTTTAGAATCAAGAAGGTGATTAATTCGCGTACTGTGTATTGCTTCAGATGTGTACATCCGGAGTGCAAGTGGTGGCTGAGGGATGTGAAGCTTTTAAGTTCTGACATATTTTGTATTAGAACCTACATAAAGCATCACACATGTGGTTCTGAGCACATTACGAGCCATAATCCACACGTTACTGCGAAAGTCATTGGTGAATACTTCAAAGATAAGTTTCCTTACGGTAAAGGCCTATCTACAAAAGATATGAGTCAATCAATCCGTACAGATTTGGGTTGTAAGGTAAGTTATTGGAAGGTCTGGAAGGGCATGGAGATTGCAAAGGCTTTGACAAGGGGGACACATGAGCACGGGTATGCAGTGCTTGATGCGTACCGTTATATGTTTCGTTTTGCAAATCCAGGAAGTAAGACGACATTGAAGGTTGATGAAAATGGGAAATTTCAAGTACTTTTTTTGTAGCCTATAAGGCTTGGATGCTTGGTTTTGCGCAAATGAAAAAGTCATAGCTGTCTATGGGACATTCTTGAGGAGCAAGAACGAAGGAGTGTTGTTTTCAGCAGTTGCACAAGATGCGGAGAATCATATTTTTTCAGTGGCATTTTGTGTAGTGGACAAGGAGTGTAACGTTTCGTACAAATATTTTTTGAACAAATGAGAAGCTATATAGAGGATACCCCTGAGTTGTGCATAATATCTGATAGACATTCAAGTATCAAAAAGGCGGTTTCAATTGTCTTCCCTACATGCCATTATGGTTTTTTGCATGAGGCACCTAGGGGAAAATTTGAGAACCACCTTTCACATTGGGGCGGTCGTATTTCAATTTTATAAAGCAGCAAAAGCGTACAATATTGATGTCTTCAATGACCATTTCAATCAAATCAGAGATTTGGTTCCTGGGGCCGTCGAACATCTTGAACGTGCTGGATTCCACAGATGGAGCAGGACATTCTGCCCCAGACATAGGTATTTTCACATTTCTGTTTCCAACAAGTAACGTATCTGCTGCAACTAATATGTAACTTGTTGCGGCAGATATTGTACTTGTTTTGATTTTTGACACAGCTGAGCCTCAACCACATGTTTCAACACTAATATGTTTGTTTTGTCAGGTATGATTTTATGACGACAAACGCTGCTGAGTCGGTGAAATCAATGTTCAATGTTGAAAGAGAATTTTCCATTACTTCTCTATTTGATTCCATAAACAGGAGGTTTACTGAGAAATTTTATGAGAGAAGTATGTAGTTCATCGACTTACCAACCATCCTTGTTCCCTTAATGGAAAAAAAATCAAAATTTGTCAACTTGAGTAATAAGTTATTGGACTATCAAATTGCCAACTACAAGTTCTGCGTCATCGGCCACGGTTCAGTTGCAACAGTCGATCTGCAAAGATGATCTTGTACTTGTAGAGTTTTTGACCTGGACAAAATACCTTGCCCACATGCTATGACAGCGCTTCGAGTCCAATATGGTGAAGACTTTGGAAGGCGGATTTATGACTACTCATCTCCATATTACAGGGTGGAGAATTACATAATTGCATAATGTGATGAAATGAATCCCGTGCCTTCTGAAGAATCTTGGGAAGTTCCTATGGAGATTTTAGAGAGAGAAATACCTCCTTCACATGTTAATCCGAGCAAACCGGGAAGAAGACGGACAAAGAGGAGACGTGGAATTGGGGAATCACTTGCAACGAGGAAAAACAAATGCTCCATATGCAAACAGGTGGCCATAAAAAAACTACATGCCCAAACCGAATTATTCCCCAGTTGTTAAATTTGCATTGTCTTGTAATAATAATTACTATTGTTTGTGTTTGTGAAATTGGATTTTATGACATTTTTATGTTGTTTAGTAAAATTGGTTTAAATGATATGTTGATCTTGCTCAAATCACCAATGTATGTTTTGTGGTTTTGCAATTTCTGAACATTTTTCACCAAGTAAAGTGCATTTGCAATTTGTGTAACTTGTTGGGATTTTGCCAACCAGTAATCGAACTTGTTGCAGCAACTAACTTAACTTGGTTTTCCAACAGATGAGTCAGTTGTTGCAACAAGATGTAAATTTGTTACAACATATGGTTCAGTTGTTGCAACATATGAGTTAGTTATTGCGATAAATCTAACTGCTGTTTTAGAAGTTGCAACAAGTTGATAATCTGTTGCAACAACTTTGTGATCTGTTGTAACAGATGAGTCAGTTGTTACAACAAGATGTAAATTTGTTGCAACAGATGGTTCAGTTGTTGCAACATATGAGTTAGTTGTTGCGATAAATCTAACAGCTGTTGAAGAAGTTGCAACAACTGAACCATCTGTTGCAACATATAACAAACTTGTTGCAACAAGTTAATAATATTTTGCAACAAGTGCATTATCTGTTGTAACGGACGAGTAACATGTCACAACCCGAACTCCGGGCCCGCGACTGGTGCCCTACCTGGGCACCCCCTCTTATACCCTCACATCCCTTTCAATACATAGGTAAAATAATAAATGAAAACTATATATGTAGCAACAAGGCAAGTCGATGAGGCTACCGCTATATATATATAAACGGGAACATCCCTACAACACCGTAGTACAACTGGTCAACAACATATATACACAACTAGCGCAAGTCCAGCCCACATATGAATACAGACCTGCAAGAGTTTGGACAGTAAACTATGACGGGACAGGGCCCCGCCACACCCGTGAATGTACGTAAGCCTACCATACCAGGGTCCGTACCAACATGACAAGCCTCCAAAATAATGGAGCTTTCCCATGAAAACTGAGTAGAGATCCCAAGAGCGAGGATCACCAATCTGTGTACCTAAACATGCGGCATGAAACGCAGCCCCCCAAAGTGGGTCAGTACAACAAGTACTAAGTATGTAAACATAAAGTACAGTTAATAAACCATAACTGACCAAAAGATGACAGGGACAAGTAAAAACCTTACCAGCTCCAACCATGCCATATAAAATAAAAACCAACTGTACCTTGTATCACTATACCACTGTACTATTGTACTTTGTATAAACAAATGAGAGTCAACTGAGCCTTTTAAAAATATGCCTTTTTAAAAGTAAGATCCACCGTGTCATTTTAAATTATTAAATAAATACCATTTCAAAATATGAAAGCCATGTCAGGGTCATCCGCCCTCAGAATCATTATGCAATTCCAACCATGGGTCTTAGACCCACAATATCAAAGCGTGCCCGTGGAATTCCTGCATCTCGGGAACATGTCATCATTGAGAGCTAGTCCATGGAATAATAATATCACCCGGGGATTGAACCCGCATCATGGCCGCACGCCCACATAATTCCTTCATCGTGAAAGCATGTCCATGGAACAATATAGTGGAAGCATGCCCATGGAATTCCTCCATCATGTAAGCACGTCCAAGTAAATAGCACAATTAGACGGCCGACCCTCCAATGAGGGACGCAGTGGTATAGAAATATAACACTTGCACGAAAGGCTATCATGAGCGAACATATGCAAGTTTAAAATATTCTTTTGACTCTTATTATCATAAAATGAATAAACCATCATTTTAACTAATCAAGACAATTACCATGCCTTCCTTTTTAAGATAATACCACGCCTTCCTTTTTAGGACAATACCATGCCTTCCTTTTAAAAAACATTTAAAATGAACCTTCCTTTTAGAAATCCCAAGGTACTATCAAGGGAGTATATCTAACAACTTCCATTTTATGAGCCGTGATTAATATATCATGAGATTTTATCTAATCAGATGTGATCCTAGAAAATGTAAAACGAACTGGTTATATCTTAGCTTCTATGCAGATGGAAATTCTACTCATTTCGATATAATTGATTGTTTTTTTCATTAACGCTGCAGTGGCTTGTTCGATGTTTTTTCTCATTAGTGCTATAACTTAGCAGGATCAACTCGACTCCAATGTTTACTAAAAGCTCTAACCAACATCTCCCATAAGACTTGGTAAGGAGTTAGGAATAATTTAGACATGCCTTAAGCATAGAATCAACAACATGAATACCCTTAACTTCTAAGAGTAGAATAACTTTCCTTTTTATAAAACCCAAAGTACTATTAATGAAATAGATAGAACCACTTCCTTTCTAGACAAACCAACTAGAACCATGTACGTTCGCCGCACATATTTTTCATATATAAACCCCAAGACACTAACACCCGTAGTATCAAGACACTTTCCGCCTTTAAGATCAAGTCAAGTATACTTTTAAACTCAAGTAACTTACTCTTTTAAAATCAAGGCACTTCCTTTTTTTAAGATCAAGTTACTACACCTTAAGTAACCTATTTTTTCCAAATCAAGGAAACACCACAATGAAATCCGAATTCATTTAAAATCCTCATTTGGAAATTCAAGAGACTTATAATATCAAGTATCATTTTATAAGGTTCATGCTCAAGAAGATATGAAGAGTTCACATACCTCTTCGGCTAATCCACACGCTAAGTAAAATACGCCATAAGTAGTACTTCAACCTATAATGATAATAACACTTCTATCAACTTCATGATACTAGTATACACTTATACTACTCAATGAATCTCATTTCTTTTATAAAAATTTGGACAACACTTTCCCCGTTTATACGTACTTTTCCACCTTTCTAGAAGGCCAATTTCATCAATAACCAAGGCACCGATTAAGGGCACAACAACAGTTTAACCAAAGGGAATTACACGTCTACTTGACGTGTAAAATTCAGCCCCTTAATTTACCCAAAACAGTCTACTAAAATCATTCCATAGTCCAATGTAAAAACAATCCTTTAGTCCGCTAAAATTAGTCCATAGTCCAATGTAAAAACAGTCCTTTATTTAGTGTTCTCGGCCAACTATTACAACCAAAACTGTTTTCATAACTTCTTATAATCCAACTTATATTCCAATACTTTTATATAAGTTATATCCACTTGTTAACAACAAGATTTCCTTTACGCCAACATGTAATAGGTGATGTTTAACAACAACAATAACTAACGAATTCGACAACACCAAAACACTCCACAATCGGCTAACATGTACTTCTTATTCTTCATTTTTTTAAATCACAAGTTCCTTCATTAATTACTACAACATGTAATATCCAGTTACTTCAAGAGGAGGAATAATCCCTACCTTAAATATGCCCAAAACAATCCACTTAAAGTCGGTCCATGGTTTAGTCTTAGCTCCTTATTCTTCAAGTTCCAATCACACACACGAATCTGCTACAAGCTTGTAAACATCTTTCCTTCTTGTTTTACTTCCAAAAAGTTCATAAACAAGCCTATGGATTTCACCTAACTTTCGGCCAAATCATGTTTGTGATACCTTGGAGAGTTAATTTGGTTTAGAACTTGGTTAGGGTGCTTAATCTAGGAGAATAATCAACTATTGTTCTTCATTAATGCTTGAAGAATCTCGAAAACCTCAAGGTTAAGGAAAGGATAAGAGAGTTTTGGATGAAGAAAATATTATGCAAATGTCTCTAAGTCTTGCTATCAACTCTCTTATATAGATGAAATCTTACAAGTGGAGGGGGGCCTAAGTGGTCCACTTCCCTTGATGAAAATATCTCACAAATATCTGCCACACTTGTCCACTTGGATGAAAATATCTCCCTTTCTAGACATTCTTGCAATACATGTACATATACATATATATAATTAGATCCTTGCTACACAAGTGGGGAGGGACACATGTCACCCTCTTACTCGCCCATATTTCCTTTCATAAAATAATAATCCAACACTTAGCCAAAATACTTAAAATTTTTTAACCCCCCAAAAATTGTGAAATTTTGACGGGCCTCATATTATCAATTCCATTACTTCGTAATACAATACTAAGCCCGTAAATCCACATTAGAGAATTTAACTCCGAGTTAATAAATTTTCCGTCTTTATATTTTTCCGAAATTTTTCCGGAGGAAAATGTAATCATACTATCCTTCCAATATTCAAACCTTAGTTCCTTGAGTACGT
This sequence comes from Przewalskia tangutica, assembly GCA_029844215.1. Taxonomy (NCBI): domain Eukaryota; kingdom Viridiplantae; phylum Streptophyta; class Magnoliopsida; order Solanales; family Solanaceae; genus Przewalskia; species Przewalskia tangutica. Next base: position 48,348,809 of record CM056723.1, read on the forward strand.
TCTCATATTAATGTCTTGGAAATACGGGGTGTAACATCTTTCCCCCCTTAGAAATATTCGTCCCGAATGTTCATAACAGGTTCCAAGCAGTCTACTTAACCGCATTCGCACACAACCATCACATGCTCATGTTTTGTCCATTCTAGGCTCCCACAACCCGGTTCTGGTGGAACACGTCCACGAATTCGTACAACGATTAACTAGACTTGGGTCTTGCATCGTCGTGACCCTATCACATAGCGAGACCATCTCCAACTGACCCCATTTTATTTCATGCTACGGGTCGACCCAGAATTGTACCACAACCCGACCCATCGTCACACTTAACTCTCATTATTGGTCTGAAATAAATCTCACTACTCGTGCCTTTCCTAATCTCAACATGTTCTAGTGTACATACGTAATCCTGGACGTTGCTCCAGATTCCATTCCCGGATGATACCATACCTTAGGGGATAAATTGATAACTTATTTCTATATTCAATACGTAGGAGACTCTGAAGAATCACATTACATGATGTCGATCTACCATCTCCCAACATTGGTCAATATACTTCACCTCAAATTCTTCCAATAATGTCTTCTATTCGGTAACACTGGTACTTATCTTATTCTGTGTATCCACTTGGGATACTTCGAAATACGGTGGCCATGGTTGCCATACCAAACTAACCTCTTGTACCTTTACGTCACGTTTTAACAACTTGGTAAACTATTGGAACCTAATACACTTACCATTTTGTGTATTTAATTTCAAACAAAGGTAACATATTCAAGTTATGAAAGCCTAGTGATCTTCTTAGATCATCTACTCATTTTCATTTCATACAAACCACGAAATAATCACAATTTATACACTTCATACATACCATGTACTTTAATCAAGATTAACCGTAAAGTCTTTTACCCAAGAAGGCCTTGTATATCTAAGGTCTCACGGTTATCAATATTCTAAGGTTCTCAATTATTCCATGTCCCATGCTAACGTTATCGGCCCCCACATACGGGTAAGGTAGCTTCTCATAATCTCAAAATTCGGTTGTCTTAATTATAACAACCCTAATTACTCCATACGAATATCATTCGTACATATCACTTAAGCATACACCATAGCTTAATCTAACAACCTGGTATGCCATTAAATCAATTAACCTGATCTCCTAAGAGTTCATCCCCCTCTCTAGAGCCCATCGCCTCCTAAATATTTCAATTTAGCACACCTATATATGCCTTGGTGTGGATTCACTACACTATTTCACACCTTCCAAGTAATTATTAAAGTTCAACCAGCTCATGATAATCCATAATTACTTCAGACAACACACACATGGCCCCAAATAAATACGTCTGTATAGATGGATATCATTATACCAACTATAAAATAATTTTACCAACCTGTACACAAGGTCCATATATTCCTTTCTGGGCCACTATCGCTTTCTAATAGCTGCAATCACAATAACTGTTAGGGAGGGACCATCCTAACAACACAACTCTATCGCACGACCTTAAAGTAAGAAGAATAGAAACCAATCCTAAATATGCTGTAGCCTCCTTTGTATAAGTATGGTGCACACATACCCATACCGAAGACTCTACTAGATACAATCTGTAGACATTCTGAGGACTAACTGCTCTGATACCACTTTTGTCACGACTCCAAACCGGGCATGGCGGTGCCTACATGGGCACCCTCTTATACCTCACATCCCTTTCAAGACATAGGTCAAATAATAAATGAAAGCGTATATGTAGCAACAAGGCAAACCGATGAGGCTGCGTATATATATATAAGCGGAACATCCTCTGACACCGTAGTACAACTGGTCAACAACATATATACACAACTCCCGCAAATCCAGCCCACATATGAATACAGACATGTAAGAGTTTGGACAGTAACCTATGACGGGACAGGGCTCAGCCACACCCCTGAATGTACGTAAGCCTACCATAGGGTCCGTACCAACATGACAAGCATCCGAAATAATGGAGCTTTTCCATGAAAACTGAGTAGAGATCCCAAGAGCGAGGATCACCAAACTGTGTATCTAAACATGCGGCATGAAACACAGCCCCCCGAAGGCGGTTAGTACAACAAGTACTAAGTATGTAAACATAAAGTACAGTTAACAAATCATAACTGGCCAAAAGATGACAGGGACAAGTAAAAACCTTACCAGCTCCAACCATGCCATATAAAATAAAAGCCAAATGTACCTTGTATCACTGTACCACTGTACTACTGTACTTTGTATAAACAAATGTGAGTCAACTGAGCCTTTTAAAAATATGCCTTTTTAAAAGTAAGATCCATCGTGTCATTTCAAATTATGAAATAAATACCATTTCAAAATATGAAAGCCATGTCAGGGTCATCCGCCCTCAGAATCATTATGCAATTCCAACCATGGGTCTTAGACCCGCAATATCAAAGCGTGCCCGTGGAATTCCTTCATCACTGTCGGCATGCACAAAGTATAATATATAACATGCCCGTGGAATTTCTGCATCTCGGTAACATATCATCATAGAGAGCTAGTCCATGGAATAATAATATCACCCGGGGATTGAACCCGCATCATGGCCACACGCCCACGAAATTCCTTCATCGTGAAAGCATGTCCATGGAACAATATAGTGGAAGCATGCCCATGGAATTCCTCCATCATGTAAGCACGTCCAAGTAAATAACACAATACGATGGTTGGCCCTCGAATGAGGGACGCGGTGATATAGAAATATAACACTTGCACGAAAGGCTATCATGAGCGAACATATGCAAGTTTAAAATATTCTTTGACTCTTATTATCATAAAATGAATAAACCATCATTTTAACAAACCAAGACAATTACCATGCCTTCATTTTTAAGATAATACCATGCCTTCCTTTTCAGGACAATACCATGCCTTCCTTTTCAAAAAACATTTAAAATGAACTTTCCTTTCAGAAATCCCAAGGTACTATCAAGGGAGTATATCTAACAACTTCCATTTTATGAGCCGTGATTAATATATCATGAGATTTTATCTAATCAGTTGTGATCCTAGAAAATGTAAAACGAACGAGTTATATCTTAGCTTCTATGCAAATGGAAATTCTACTCATTTCGATATAATTGATTGTGGATTCTTTTTTTTTCATTAACGCTGCAGTGGCTTGTTCAATGCTTTTTCTCATTAGTGCTATAACTTAGCAGGATCAACTCGACTCCAATGTTTACTAAAAGCTCTTACCAACATCTCCCATAAGTTAATAAGGACTTAGGAATAATTTAGACATGTCTTAAGCATAGAATCAACAACATGAATGCCCTTAACTTCTAAGAGTAGAATAACTTCCCTTTTTATAAAACCCAAAGTACTATTAATGAAATAGATAGAACCACTTCCTTTCTAGACAAACCAACTAGAACCATGTATGTTCGCCGCACATCTTTTTCATTTATAAACCCCAAGACACTAACACCCGTAGTATCAAGACACTTTCCACCTTTAAGATCAAGTCAAGTATACTTTTAAACTCAAGTAATTTACTCTTTTAAAACCAAGACACTTCCTTTTTTTAAGATCAAGTTACTACACCTTAAGTAACCTATTCTTTCCAAATCAAGGAAACACCACAATGAAATTCGAATTCATTTAAAATCCTCATTTGGAAATTCAAGAGACTTATAATATCAAGTATCAGTTTATAAGGTTCATGCTCAAGAGGATAGGAATAGTTCACATACCTCTTCGGCTAATCCACACGCTAAGTAGAATACGCCACAAGTAGTACTTCAACCTATAATGATAATAACACTTCTATCAACTTCATGATACTAGTATACATTTATACTACTCAATGAATCTCCTTTATTTTATAAAGATTTGGGCAGCACTTCCCCCGTTTATACGTACTTTTTCACCTTTCTAGAAGACCAATTTCATCAATAACCAAGACACCAATTAAGGGCACAACCAACAGTTTAACCAAAAGGGATTACATGCATACTTGACGTGTAAAGTTCAGCCCCTTAATCTACCCAAAATAGTCCACTAAAATCTGTCCATAGTCCAATGTAAAAACAATCCTTTATTTAGTGTTCTCGACCAACTACTACAACCAAAACTGTTTTCATAACTTCTTATAATCCAACTTATATTCCAATACTTTTATATAAGTTATATCCACTTGTTAACAACAAGATTTCCTTTACACCAACATGTAATAGGTGATGTGTAACAACAACAATAACCAACAAATCCGACAACACCAAAACTGTCCACAATCGGCTAACATGCCAAGATTGTGACATGTACTTCTTATTCTTCATTCTTTTTAAATCACAAGTTTCTTCATTAATTACTACAACATGTAATATCTAGTTACTTCAAGAGGAGAAATAATCCTTACCTTAAATATGCCCAAAACAATCCACTTAAAGTCGGTCCATGGTTTAGTCTTAGCTCCTTATTCTTCAAGTTCCAATCACACACATGAATCTACTACAAGCTTGTAACCATCTTTCCTTCTTGTTTTACTTCCAAAAATTTCATAAATAAGCCTAGGAATTTCACCTAACCTTTGGCCAAACCATGTTTGTGATACCTTGGAGAGTTAATTTGGTTTAGAACTTGGTTAGGGTGCTTAATCTAGGAGAATAATCAACTCTTGTTCTTCATTAATGCTTGAAGAATCTCGAAAACCTCAAGGTTAAGGAAGGGAGAATAGAGTTTTGGATGAAGAAGATATTATGCAAATGTCTCTAAGTCTTGCTATCACCTCTCTTATATAGATGAAATCTTACAAGTGGAGGGGGACCTAAGTGGTCCACTTGTCTTGATGAAAATATCTCACAAATATCTTCCACACTTGTCCACTTAGATGAAAATATCTCCCTTTCTAGACATTCTTGCAATACATGTATATATACATGTACATATACATATACATATATATAATTAGAGTCTTGCTACACAAGTAGGGAGGGACACATGTCACCCTCTTACTCGCCCATAATTTCCTTTACAAAATAATAATCCAACACTTAGCCAAAATACTTAAAATTTTCGAACCCCCCCAAAATTGTGAAATTTTGACGGGCCACATATTATCAATTTCATTACTTCTCCAATACTAAGCCCGTAAATCCACATTAGAGAATCTAACTCCGAGTTAATAAATTTTTCGTCTTTACATTTTTCCGAAATTTTTTCGAAGGAAAATGTAATCATACTATCCTTCCAATATTCAAACCTTAGTTCCTTGAGTACGTTCTCATATTAATGGCTTGGAAATACGGGGTGTAACATCCTTCCCCCCTTAGAAACATTCGTCCCGAATGTTCATAACAGGTTCCAAGCAGTCGACTTAACCGCATTCGCACACAACCATCACATGCTCATGTTTTGTCCATTCTCGGCTTCCACGACCCGGTTCTGGTGGAACACATCCACGAATTCGTACAACAATTAACTAGACTTGGGACTTGCATCGTCATGACCCTATCACATAGCGGGACCATCTACAACTGACCCCACTTTATTTCATGCTAAGGGTCGACCCGAAATTGGTCCACAACCCCACCCATCGTCACACTTAACTCTCATTCTTGGTCTGAAATAAATCTCACTACTCGTGCCTTTCCTAATCTCAACATGTTCTAGTGTACATACGTAATCCCGGACGTTGCTCCAGATTCCATTCCTAGATGATACCATCCCTTAGGGGATAAATTGATAACTTATTTCTATATTCAATACATAGGAGACTCTGAAGAATCGCATTACATGATGCCGATCTACCATCCCCTAACCTTGGTCAATATACTTCACCTCAAATTCTTCCAATAATGTCTTCTGTTCAGTAACACTGGTACTTATCTTATTTTGTGTATCCACTTGGGATACTTCGAAATACGGTGGCAATGGTTGCCATACCAAACTAACCTCTTGTACCTTTACGTCACGTTTTAACAACTTGGTAAACTATTGGAACCTAATACACTTACCCTTTTGTGTATTTAATTTCAAACAAAGGTAACATATTCAAGTTATGAAAGCCTAGTGATCTTCTTAGATCATCTACTAATTTTCATTTCATACAAACCACGGAATAATCACAATTTATACACTTCATACATACCATGTACTTTAACCAAGATTAACCGTAAAGTCTTTTACCCAAGAAGGCATTGTATATCTAAGGTCTCACGGTTATCAATATTCGAAGGTTCTCAATTATTCCATGTCCAAAGCTTACGTTATCGGTCCCCGCATACGGGTAATGTAGCTTCTCATAATCTCAAAATCCTGTTGTCTTAATCATAACAACCTTAATTACTCCATACGAATATCATTCATACATATCACTTAAGCATACACCATAGCTTAATCTAACAACCTGGTATGCCATTAAATCAATTAACCTGATCTCCTAAGAGTTCATCCCTCTCTCTACAGCCAATCGCCTCCCAAATATTTCAATTTAGCACACCTATATATGCCTTGGTGTGGATTCACTACACTGTTTCACACATTCAAAGTAATTATTAAAGTTCAACCAGCTCATGATAATCCATAATTACTTCAGACAACACACACATGGCCCCAAATAAATACGTCTGTATAGATGCATATCATTATACCAACTATACAATAATTTTACCAACCTGTACACAAGGTCCATATATTCATTTCTGGGCCACTGTCGCTTTCTCATAGTTGCAATCACAATAACTATTAGGGAGGGACTATCCTAACAACACAGCTCTATCGCACGACCTTAGAGTAAGAAGAATAGAAACCAATCCTAAATATGTTGTAGCCTCATGTGTATAAGTATGGTGAACACATACCCATACCCAAGACTCTACTAGATACAGTCTGTAGACATTTTGAGGACTCACTGCTCTGATACCACTTTTGTCACGACCCGAACCGGACTGGTGGTGCCCTACACAGGCACCCCTACTCTACTCACATTCCTTTCAAGACATAGGTAAAATAATAAATGAAAATTGTATATGTATCAACAAGGCAAGCCGATGAGGCATCCACTATATATATATAAATGGGAACATTCCTACAACGCCGTATTACAACTGGTCAACAGCATATATACACAACTCCCGCAAGTCCAGCCCACATATGAATACAGACCTCTAAGAGTTTGAACAGTAACCTATGACGGGATAGGGCCCCGCCACACCCCTGAATGTACGTAAGCCTACCATACCAGGGTCTGTATCAACATGAAAAGCCTCCGAAATAATGTAGTTTTCCCATAAAAACTGAGTAGAAATCCCAAGAGCGAGGATCACCAAACTGTGTACTTAAACCTGCGGCATGAAACGCTGCCCCCCGAAGGGGTCAGTACAACAAATACTAAGTATTTAAACATAAAGTACAGTTAATAAACCATAACTGGCCAAAATATGACAGGGACAAGTAAAAACCTTACCAGCTCCAACCATGCCATATAAAATAAAAGCCAACTGTACCTTGTATCACTGTACCACTGTACTACTGTACTTTGTATAAACAAATGAGAGTCAACTGAGCCTTTTAAAAATATGTCTTTTTAAAAGTAAGATCCACCATATCATTTCAAATTATGAAATAAATACCATTTCAAAATAAGAAGGCCATGTCAAGGTCATCCGCCCTCAGAATCATTATGCAATTCCAACCATGGGTATTAGACCCGCAATATCAAAGCGTGCCCTTGGAATTCCTTCATCACTGTCGGCATGCACAAAGTATAATATATAACATGCCCGTGGAATTCCTGCATCTCGAGAACATGTCATCATGGAGAGCTAGTCCATGGAATAATAATATCACCCGGGTTGAACCAGCATCATGGCCGCACGCCTACAAAATTCCTTCATCGTGAAAGCATGTCCATGGAACAATATAGTGGAAGCATGCCCATGGAATTCCTCCATCATGTAAGTACGTCCAAGTAAATAACACAATAAGATGGTCGGCCCTCCAATGAGGGACGCGGTGGTATAGAAATATAACACTTGAACGAAAGGCTATCATGAGCGAACATATGCAAGTTTAAAATATTCTTTGACTCTTATTATCATAAAATGAATAAACCATCATTTTAACTAACCAAGACAATTACCATGCCTTCCTTTTTAAGATAATATCATGCCTTCCTTTTCAGGACAATACCATGCATTCCTTTTCAAAAACCTTTAAAATGAACTTTCCTTTTAGAAATCCCAAGGTACTATCAAGGGAGTATATCTAACAATTTCTATTTTATGAATCGTGATTAAAATATCATGAGATTTTATCTAATCAACTGTGATCCTAGAAAATGTAAAACGAACTGGTTATATCTTAGCTTCTATGCAGATAGAAATTCTACTCATTTCGATAATTGATTGTTGATTCTGTTTTTTTTTCATTAACGTTGCAGTGGCTTGTTCGATGCTTTTTCTCATTAGTGTTATAACTTAGCAGGATCAACTCGACTCCAATGTTTACTAAAAGCTCTTACCAACATCTCTCATATGTTGATAAGGACTTAGGAATAATTTAGACATGTCTTAAGCATAGAATCAACAACATGAATACCCTTAACTTCTAAGAGTAGAATAACTTCCCTTTTTATAAAACCCAAAGTACTATTAATGAAATAGATAGAACCACTTCCTTTCTAGACAAACCAACTAGAACCATGTATGTTCGCCACACATCTTTTTCATTTTAACACTCGTAGTATCAAGATACTTTCCACCTTTAAGATCAAGTCAAGTATACTTTTAAACTCAAGTAACTTACTCTTTTAAAACCAAGGCACTTCATTTTTTTAAGATCAAGTTAGTACACCTTAAGTAACCTATTCTTTACAAATCAAGGAAACACCACAATGAAATCCGAATTCATTTAAAATCCTCATTTGGAAATTCAAGAGACTTATAATATCAAGTATCATTTTATAAGGTTCATGCTCAAGAAGATAGGAATAGTTCACATACCTCTTCGGCTAATCCACACACTTAGTAGAATACGCCACAAGTAGTACTTCAACCTATAATGATAATAACACTTCTATCAACTTCATGATACTAGTATACATTTATTCTTCATTCTTTTTAAATCACAAGTTCCTTCATTAATTACTACATCATGTAATATCCAATTATTTCAAGAGGAGGAATAATCCTTACCTTAAATATGCCCAAAACAATCCACTGAAAGTCGGTCGATGGTTTAGTCTTAGCTCCTTATTCTTCAAGTTCCAATCACACACATGAATCTACTACAAGTTTGTAACCATCTTTCCTTCTTGTTTTACTTCTAAAAAGTTCATAAACAAGCCTTGGATCACCTAACTTTCGTCCAAACCATGTTTGTGATACCTTGGAGAGTTAATTTGGTTTAGAACTTATTAGGGTGCTTAATCTTGGAGAATAATCAACTCTTGTTCTTCATTAATGCTTGAAGAATATCGAAAACCTCAAGGTTAAGGAAGGGATAAAAGAGTTTTGGATGAAGAAGATATTATGCAAACGTCTCTAAGTCTTGCTATCACCTCTCCTATATAGATGAAATCATACAGGAATACACTTGTCTTGATGAAAATATCTCACAAATATCTTCCACACTTGTCCACTTGGATGTAAATATCTCTCTTTCTAGACATTCTTGCAATACATGTACATATACATGTACATATACATATACATATACATATATATAATTAGAGCCTTGCTACACAAGTGGGGAGGGACACATGTCACCCTCTTACTCGCTCATAATTCCCTTTACAAAATAATAATCCAACACTTGGACAAAATACTTAAAATTTTTGAACCCCCCAAAATTGTGAAATTTTGACGGACCTCATATTATCAATTCCATTACTTTGTAATCCAATACTAAGCCTATAAATCCACATTAGGGAATCTAACTCCGAGTTAATAAATTTTTCGTCTTCACATTTTTTCGGAGGAAAATGTAATCATACTATTCTTCCAATATTCAAACCTTAGTTCCTTGAGTACGTTCTCATATTAATGCCTTGAAAATACGGGGTGTAACATAACCTATTTAATAGCTTCACATTTAGTAAACAATAAGTATCATTGGTTTTCGTTATTTACACCTAAATATGGGTGAATCAAGTAGTTATCAAATTACACCAACGATCGCTCAATTTGGGAAGTATACGCTTAGTTGATCATATGCCCTGACTCAGAATACCATTAAATTGATTAGGAACATTTAGTAAACAATAAGTATCATTGGTTTTCGTTGTTTACACTGAAATATGGGTGAATCAAGTAGTTCTTATCAAATTACACCAACGATCGCTCGATTTGGGAAGTATACGCTTAGTTGAACATATGTCCTGACTCAGAATACCATCAAATTAGTTAGGAACATTTAGTAAACAATAAATATCATTGGTTTTCGTTGTTTACACCTAAATATGAGTGAATCAAGTAGTTCTCATCAAATTACACCAATGATCGCTCGATTTGGGAAGTATACACTTATAATTTTCCATCAAAGCAATGAAATTACTGTCTAATCCATTAAAGATGTTAGTAGATAAATATATTGATCACTAAATATCATTGAATCCCTTTGTTTAACACTAAATATCATTGATTTCCTCTGTTAATAACTAAACATATGTGACTTACATCCTAGTTGTTGCAACAATTTCATGATCTGTTGCAGTAATTACATAATCTGTTGCAGCAATTACATAATATCAGGACCCGACCCCGGGCCCGCGACTGGTGCCCTACCTGGGCACCCTTGCAGATATACATCAGAGATAATCAGCGGAACATACATAAGATTTAACAATGAAATAAATAATAGGCTAGCCGATAAGGCTACCTTCCTGGATATAAACAAAATCCAAAAGCAGTTACCTCAATATTTTTTTAAAGTGACCCACAATATATGACTACAGACCTCTAAGAGTTTACGTAACAACTGTGACGGGACAGGGCCCCGCCATACCCCTGAATGTACAAAAGTCAACGACTTCAGGGAACCATACCAAAAACAAAGTATCCGGAGAAATGGAGCTTTCGGGGCGAACAGTGATCCTGGAGTGCGGATCAACAAGCTAGGTACCTCAACTGCGGCATGAACGGCCTTCGAAGGAGGTCGATCTAAAATATGTACCAAGTATGCGAAAATCGTAATTTAAATCATAATAGTCAAAAATACAGGTGAAGACATATATGATAACCAAAATAACAGTACACTGTGCCTTACTGAAGTGGAAGTAATGAAAGTCAGTTTTACCTTATACAGCCTGTCTCAACATATGAACCATAGTCACACCAGGGCTATGAACACGACCTCGAATATCCAAGCGCGTGGGATTCCCATCGCCGACCGCTAGGTGTAAAATCTAACTCTGTGACGCACCCGTGGCATCCTTCCTCACTGTCGGCGTACACCCAAATCTAACCATGTGACGCGCTCGTGGTATCCTACCTCACTGTCGGCGTACACCCATACAACACGTATATACCTATATCCTCTGCCCGTGGAATCCCCCGTCACTACCGACAACCATAAAAGTAAATACAACCATGTGACGCGCTCGTGGTATCCTACTTCACTGTCGGCGTACACATACACAATACTTACATGTGTCTATATCATGCCCGTGGAATCCCTCATCTCGGGTACATGACTTCATGAGGTGTCGCTCGCATCGTGGGTAGCAAATCCACGAAACAGGTGGTATAACGTCTTGGGGGTTTACCCCTCATTTATACTCTTACCCTGAAGAAGGTGGTATAACGATCTTGGGGGTGTACCCCTCATTTATACTCTTACCCCCCAAACTACATGCCTCGGAATCCCTCATCGTAAGCATGTCCCCGGTGCATACCCGTGGAATCCCACATCACTGACGGTATGTCCCGGCAACTCATACTAAGACCATGAAAGCATACCCGTGGAATCCCACATCACTGTCGGTACATCCAAGTAAATTCATACTATGACCAGGGGAGCATACCGGTGGAATCCCACATCACTGCCGGTACGTCCCGGTAGACTCATAAAGAGGAAATGGAGGCATACCCGTAGAATCCTCCATCACTGACGGTACGTCCAAGTAAACTCCTAACTTCTTTAGACTTTCATTATCATACAAAAATGGATCTCATTTTATGACCTTAAGGCACTTTCCATATCACTTAACAAGTCCTGGGAAATTTCAACCCAAAGTACTATGTATTTCTATTCTTTCCAAGATCCCTTTTCCACATAAGACCCCAAGATACTAACACCCGTAGTATCAAGGCTTATCTACATTTCAAACAAGTCACTATACTATTAGAAATATGCTTCGGCTTCTAAATTAAGTGACCCTCATTTAAACTTTAAGCAAGTGATGCCTTTAAATCAAATTGCCTTTCTTAGCTTCCATTCTTTTATCATTGTTTATCTACTCGAGAAAAACCGTTCCTTTAACCTTCCATAAAGTTATTATAACCAACTTCCCATAAAGCCGTTATACTAACTTTATGCATTAGAAACTAAGACATACTTACCCTTTCATAAGGCCGTCATAACTAGTCTCCCATAAAGCCGTTATAACTCCTTATGTCTTAGACAACTTTGTTCTTTCTTTATGACCAAGAGACTTGTACTTCGAATCAAGTTACACAACTTTCGAAAACGCTTCAAGTCTCTTTACTTTAGAAGACAAAATTCTTAATTTAGAAAACAAGTTCTTATCTTTATAATAGGTTCCAGAATCAATACTTTCAAATCAAGTATTCCATACCTTTCACATCAAGAAGTCCTTGTCTACCCCATTAGCATAACCCATTCTTATACCCCTCTCTCAAGGACAAGTGAGTTAATCCTCTAACTCAACCGACTAGGCATCTTTAAAACAAGTCAAGTATATCAAATGACTTTACCTTATTTAAATCACGTACGTCTACCATACCATACAGTTATAACTACTCATGCTCAAGAGATAAGAAAGTTTCTACATACCTCCTACGTTTAATCCACTTGCCAAGTCCAATATGCCGTCCGTAGATGTCAACCTATAATGACCATAATACGTCTATTAGCTTCTAGCTTCAACGTAATATATTCTAATGAAAAGTCCCTTGTTCTACGGGAAATTTGGACGACACTTTCTTTGTTTCTACTTACTATGCCACCTTTTTCAAGGTCCGCATTCAATAACCAAACGCCACATTTAAGGCACAACAATTCAGCTAACCAAAAGGGGATTACACGCCTAGCAATACGTGTAAAATTCCGCCCCACAATAATACAAAATAAACCAATAATCTCCATGCCAATCTTGGCCAACAATATAACCAATCCTAAATCTTTTCCAATTATCTTCTCAATCCATGTTATTAGGTCTAACATGATATCTAGCCCTAGACATCTTCAACAACTACAATTTCCCCCTTTACAACATGTGACGACCAAATTAGAAATCCAATTGAAGTTACAATCTTAAGGCTAACATGCCCATTTCGGTTTTCAACAAGACAACAAGATCCAAATCTATTCAAACTTAAGTATAACAGCCTCAGGCTCATTTCTAAACTACTATAACAAGTATTAACTCATATCCAAGAGAAGGGGAAACTTTTACCTTTGGAGAAGCCCACAAAAGCCCCTTTCTTCCACTTCTTTTCCATCAAACTCGTCCACCAGTGCTTCCCACAAGTTTACCCACACTTTTCCTTCTTGCCGCCGCTCCAACAATTTCCCCTAAGGCAAGGTTTTCTTCAAAATCTAGAGAGAAAAGGGAGAGGGTTTCTTAGGAGGGTTTCCAAGATGAAATGGCCAAGTCTTCCAAGACTTGGCCCTAAAATAGGACCTTATTCTGGTCAAAATGATGGGAGGGACACTTGTCACCCTCCCATAGGCTTTTAACAAAATATCCCCTGATTTTCGTCTTTTACCGCAGAAAAATCCCGCCTCGGCCCCGCCGCCGGCGCCGCGGCGCTTCCACTTCCGAAAAGTTCCAGCATTCCGGCGCCGCGGCCCTGCAGTCCGGCGCCGCGGCGCTGCAAACCCCGCGGACTCTCAGTACAACCGGCGCCGCGGCCCTGCAGTCCGGCGCCGCGGCGCTGTACCCCTGAACCGAAATCACTGCTTTGCCTGACTGCGCACCAAACTTGAAACTTCCATAACTTTTGACTCCGATGCCCAAACGACGAACGGTTTATTGCGTTGGAAACTAGACTCAACAACCTTCATACTAGTCTTTTAAAACTCCTCAAAACTCCTAAGGAACTAGGAGATATACCGCTCCAAAGTTGACTAAAAGTCTGCCCACAACCCTTTTTGCCAACCTAAGTTTCCAACTTCGAAATATTATTTCCTTTCATACGTTCTTAACTTAACCTCTTGAATTTACGGGGTGTAACACATAATCTGTTGCAGCAGTTGCATAACCTGTTGCAACAAGTACATAATCTGTTGCAGCAGGTAACATAGCTGTTGAACAAGTCATATCACTTGTTGGATGAAATAGATAATACACTTATTGCAACATATTATTAACTTGTTGCAACAACTAACCCATCTGTTGCAACATATTACAAACTTGTTGCAACAGATGAGTCAGTTGTTGCAACAAATCTTTCAATTGTTGAAGAAATTACAATAATTTACTCATCTGTTGCAACAAATCACAAATTTGTTGCAACAAATGAGTAAATTATTGTAATTTCTTCAACAATTGAAAGATTTGTTGCAACAACTGACTCATCTGTTGCAACAGATCACAAACTTGTTGCAACAGATTATCAACTTGTTGCAACTTCTAAAATAACAGTTAGATTTATCGCAATAACTTGTAATCTGTTACAACAACTAATTCATCTGTTGTAATAAGTTTGTAATATGTTACAACAGATGAGTCAGTTGTTGCAATAAGTTTGTGATCTGTTACAACAGATGGTTCAGTTGTTGCAACTTCTTTAACAACTGTTAGATTTTGTGACTTGTTTAAAACTACTGAAATCATTGAACATAATGTATTGAACACAACTTAAATAATGAACACATAATATATACTTAACAAAATGTCTTAGAAAAGTACTGAACACCTAATATATACTTAAATTACATAATGTCATAAAAAACTTCTAATATATACTTAAATCGTTCAACAGGCCACATTTTGGCTCCAAAAAATGCAATATTAATGAATTGTTTATCAAACCATCTTAGGGCTCCAACATTTTTTCAATGACACCTAATGCCTATCTCCATTGCATCCTCCCTACAGAGTTGTCGCTGATTAGACTTTCGGGTTTTGTCACAGATGTGCCGGTAAGCAAAGCCTCCATAAAAGCAATTGACCACGAACCACATGCCCTACTAGTGACATTGCGGGGGAGATTCTGTAGCCTATTGAATTCCCACGATTCATTGAGTAACTTTGTAGGCAAGTGTGCGAACATTCCACTCTGTTGCAATAACTTGGGCCACAATTCCATTACCGGCTCCATAAAACAAAAGAAATCAGATTCTTCGTAGACAGGAGTGTTGCAGTCATACACATTTAACACTCTCTCTTCAATCATGAACTCGAGAGTGACAAAATGTGTGACATTAATATTCATCACTGTTAAAACCCTCTTTGCACCAGCCCACGAGAAACCTTCCGGGTAGGGTCTGACACCCCTATAATAATCGAGCATATTATCATCCCACTTGAATTCAGCAAGTCTAACTATCAGAGGCACGACATTTGGAACTGTACTCTCTTTTGTCAATTCTGCGTACCTCTTGGACATGTTGTCGTAAACGTTGAGGTCCACAATTATGTCGGTGGAATCATAGTACTCAGGGAAATTGATTTACCTCATACGCATTAGAAGCAAGACTTCATCTACATACTAAAGTAAAAGTAGTAAAACAGTTAGTAACTTGGTGCAACATATTCAACAGATTATATCTACTTGTTGCAACAACTAGTTAACTTGTTGCAATAGATTATCTACTTATTGCAACAACATAATGAATTAGATAGATATATACAAGTGTTGAAACTTACCCAATCCTCCCACCAAACTTCCATGCTTGTCAGAGCCTTGAAGTCTGCTGCTCCAAATTCATGCATTGAGTACAAGGTTCTCCCACTCTTTTTGGACTTGATTGCAGTCTCAATCTTTTTATTTCTTTGGGCATGTACATGCTTGAACATCAAGAAGAGGAGTCTCAATTGACTTACTGGGAGTAGCGACAGATCTTCTTGATCTAACTGATGCAAGTGCCTTGGCAATTGCTTTGCCCCTTCTCCGAGCATGAACATGAGTATAAGGTGAGGAAAAATTCTTTGATGGTTTGATACCTCTCTTAGATATCAACTTCTGTATAGAAGTGTTTGTGGCTTCTTGGGCCTGCGCCAATTCCTCCACCTTTCTAATCAAATTAACTATTTTGTCCTTGCAAGTGGTGCACTCACAAGAACATGAGGGCACCTTAGAAGTACTGGCACCAACATAAACAAATCTTCTACCACTCAATCCACCACCACTAAAATTATCACCAAACCCGGAAAAATCACCCAATTCAGGAACTGGAGTAAATCCACTAATATTAGCATCATCATATCTTATTTTTTCCCCAGCAAGTAATTTTCCCCCAGCAATACTTGTTGGGACATCATCACCAAAACCACCACCACCAACAACAACATCAGCACCACCATCATAAACAACAACATCACCACCAACACCAACAACAACATGCCCACCACTACCAGCTACAACATCATCAACTCTAGTGATGACTGTCACTCCAGCCAATTCCCCTTTGAACCCATAAATTAATCTGTCAGACACAGATTCTATGGGCACAAAGGTGATAAGGCATGACATCTCTAACTCTCTTATTGTTGGGACAAGCCATGAGTTCACAACCTACAACAAAAAAATAGATATATCATAATGGTGCTAAATCATAAAAAGCAAAACCTATTTAAAACAAGTTATCAGGTTGTTGCAAAAGGTTACACATCTGTTGGGCAATGTCCAACAGATGGGTAATTTGTTGCAGCAGGTTGCTCATCTGTTGGATATTGTACAACATATTAGTAATTTATTGCAACAGATTATTGTACTTGTTGTAAAATCTTACTGTAACAGATTCAAAAGTTATCAAATTAGCAAATAAAGTGATATGTTGCAACAACTGTGGTACTTGTTGGAAATTATCCAACAGATTGTCAATTTGTTACAACAGGTTTATCATCTGTTGGGCAATGTCCTACAAATGGGTAACTTATTGCAGCAGGTATCTCACCTGTTGGAAAATTTCCAACAGATGGGTAATTTGTTGCAGCAGATTGCTCATCTGTTGGATATTGTACAACAAATTAGTAATTTATTGCAACAGATTATTGTACTTGTTGTAAAAACTTACTGTAACAGATTCAGAAATTATCAAATTAACAAATAAAGTGATATGTTGCAACAGCTGTGGTACTTGTTGGAAATTGTCCAACAGATTGTCAACTTGTTATAGCAGGTTTATCATCTGTTGGACATTTTCCAACAGATGGGTAACTTGTTGCAGCAGGTTACTCATCTGTTGTAAAAAACTAGTTGTATGTTATAACAGATTCATATGTTGGGTAACTTGTTGCAATTAATTATCTGTTGGACAATGTCCAACAGATGCATGTGTTGTTGCAGCAGATTATAAAAGTTGTTGCAATACCTAGTAATCTGTTGTGTTCTAATGCTTACAGCTTTCTTAGGGGGTTGAAAATGTCAACACTCAATTTTGTGTTGTTCCTGGCAGTGAGCCATCTAAGAATTCTTAGATAGGTAACTTCTTTGGAGTATTCCTTGACTTGATGCCTGAGGTGAGGAATGACTTCAAATGCCCAAGCCTAAAAAAAAGATGTCATCAAAATTCAAAATATTGATTGAAATAATAAAAAAAGGGTAAAACATTAACGAAAATTTACCATGAAAGTCCAAGGGAAGCCATATAGGTTTTGTGTCTTTTCCGTTGGCTTCAAATCCTTCATCAAATATTCAACAGTCAAGCTAAAGCTTTAAAAACCCCAGTCATAGTTGTTGAAGGCATCATAGTCCTCATCAAGTTTAATCAATTCAAGCGGTATGTTGTTGTTTACGTCCCTTGCCCAGAGAACACTGTGCACAAACCAAACTAAGCACAGTGCCTCCTTGTGCTTTTTTGAGAAAGTTTTGGACTCCAAGTCTTCCAACAATTTCTTTTGAATGTAGCTCTTTTCCACTAAGTTTACCAAAGAGACATCATTCTTAGCTTTGGAACCCTTTTCTTTCTTGGCTGCCTTGGGCGTCCGCCCTGGCTTGGTTAATACAACAGTAGGAAGAGACTCACAAGGATAACATCTCAATCCGGTAATTATGGCAAACTCCTTCATGCCAAAGCAAACCGGCATGCCACAATAATTGATCCAAATCTCATCCTTTCTATTACAAATAATCTTACGCTTCAAAAACTCAGAAACCATTGTCATTTGAAATCGGGCACCGGTATCTTCAGACAAATCTAAATAGAACCCAAAGCAGCTAGCCCTAAAGAAATTCTTCAACCCCTGTTGCCGGAGAATGCCACTAAAGGTGTCAAAGCCCTTTCCCATGGTTGATCTAACCACAAAATCACCGGACAAATCCTTATTTTCATTCAGCGGCATCGTCACGCCGTACTTTTCAATGCTGAAACTCTTGACGACCTCCTCAATCGAAGGTCTATTGGGATCTATGGCAATAATAGAAGACTCAACAAGATTGACATCCACATTATGTTTCCTTTTCTTCTTAATTCGATCAAGGTCTGATCTGTTGATTCTTCTTCTTCTTCTTCATTACCATTTTCAGTTTCTGCATCTTCTTCACCTCCTTCATCCCCTTCAGCTCCTTCATCCCCTCCATCTCCTTCTTCTTCATCTCATCCTTCTTCACTTACTTCTTCTTCATCTCCTTCAGCAATTTCTTCATTTTCTTCATCTCCTTCAGCAGATTTTTCGTCATCTTTTTCACTTTCTTCTATAGTTTCTTCACTTTGTTCATTTTTATCACTTTCCTCTTCATGCCCAACAGAGGTGTCGTGGGTTTCCTCTCTTTCTGAAGCCCCAGTTTCACTAACTCTTTCCTCGTCTGTTAATTGAGAAATAGCAGTCACAAGTTCATCTAATGGTGTTTGCACCTTAGCTCTTTTACTACTTTCTCCCTCAGTTGGTTTCTCTCATTTTCTTTTAACTGGAGCTATTTTATCTACATACAGGAGATAGAAAAACAGTTTTAATTGGTTAGTGCAACATTCAAAGTAAAAAGGGAAAAAGAATATGTTGCAACAAATAATCATTTATTGCAACAAATTAATAATATGTTGCAACAAGTAATCAGTTGTTGCAACAGATTAATAAT
The DNA here is from genome assembly GCA_029844215.1 of Przewalskia tangutica. Classification (NCBI taxonomy): domain Eukaryota; kingdom Viridiplantae; phylum Streptophyta; class Magnoliopsida; order Solanales; family Solanaceae; genus Przewalskia; species Przewalskia tangutica. The sequence continues at coordinate 48,368,217 of CM056723.1, forward strand.
ATGTTGCAACATATTATTAATCTGTTGTAACAACTGATTACTTCTTGCAGCAAAATCTAAATCTGTTGGAAGTAGAAAAGCGATAATATGACTTAGCTGTTTTGATTTTTTACAACGACTTGTTAATATGCTCTGACAAGCTTGAATCTGCAAAAACCTCAACAATTATTTTGATTTTATCCAGCAATTGTTGGATAAAATAAAAAAAAATCCTAAACCATAGCATGACAGCAACAACAACAGCAAAATAATCTAAATTTAACTACAAAACATCTATATTTCACTACAAACACACAACCATCACAAATCTCACTCACAACTTAAACAAAATACACCAAATCAAACAACCTCAGCAGATGTTTGCAACTGTCAAACAAGTGCTGAATTTGCTGCAACAGATAACCTCAGTTGTTGGAAAACATCAACAAAATTGCAAGCCTTTTTTTCGAAACAACAAGGAGAAGAACAAAAACAGCACCAAAAATCATAATTTCACAACCACCACCACTATTTACAAACTCACAAACCCCAACAAGTGCATCAAATACACGAAACTACAATAAAACAAACAACATTCAAGAAAAATCCATGCTCTTCTTCATCTTCTCTAACCAAAATCATCATTTTCACACTCTGATTTCAAAACCATAACTTTTGAACCAAGTGGAAAAAAAAAAGTTTACCTGAGAATGAATAGAGAAGCAGCAGCAATGGAGAGAGAGAGAAATGAGCAGTAACAGCAGCAATGGAGAGAGAGGAACGAGCAACAACAATGGTGGTCGCCGGTTTTTTGCAGCAGCAACGGAGAGGAGAGACAGAGACGACGAGGGAACTGCTTTTTTTTTTTTGAATAAAATGAATTTTTGTATAATGTGTATGGGTTGGAAGAAGTTTTTGTATAATGTGTATGGGCTTTTGTGTATTTTGTAAAAGATTATAAGTTTTAAAAATTATAACTCAATCCAATTTTAATTAATCACATTTTTAAGACAAGTTTGACCTTGACTGGTCAAATTTATCACCATTTCTAATTACGTGACTTTTTTGTCACCATAAGTTAAATCTTCCTAGATACTCTGCTATTACCAATCAAGCTTAACAAACACTCAAAATGTCATTAAATAGTTATCATATCTCTTTAGTTAAAAATTAAAATAGAAATAAAATAGTACTATCATTTTGTTGAACAATAATATTTTAGACTCTTTTATATTGGCTGCAACTTCTTTTTGAAATGCCAAATAATGTACATTTAAAGGTGGAAGTAAGAATTGGATAAGTTGGGATACTTTCTATTGTATATATTGTCGTATTTATTCTTAAATACCGGTTCACTGCCTAATGATGCCAGTGGCTTGCCTTTCTCCTGATAAAGTTGAAGTATGCCATCTAACATATACCTAATGACAACGTCAATAGTTTTTATTCCTTCAGTGTAGTTTAACTTGTTATAGCTGATTGTCTGTCTTATTTTCAGGTTGAAAGTTACCTATATACATTTTTTATGTGCGTGACGCTGTAAATGTTTTTTTACACTGTATCGGAGCTGTTTGAGAAATGTCATTCTCTGAATGAGCCTTCTGTAATTTTTTAATCTGTTAACCAACTATCCTTGTTTGAGGTGTGTTGGAGATAAAAATAAATTCTATTGGCAAAATACGTTGAAGATACTTAAACTTGGCTCCAACTGTTATTTTGACACTTAAATGGGATACACCTGAGTTAAGTTGAGGTGTCTAGATAATCACTTGTTAAATTTAAGTGTCAAATTTATAGTTGGGGCCAAGTTTGAGTCTCTGTATTTTGTCAATTCTATTATTGACATTTAATGTTTGTTTTGTTATCTGTTATGCCAAATCATAATATGTTTTATTGTTTTGCTTCATTTTTCTTGTTGCTATGTTAATCTTTTTATAAGTGGATTTTTTGGAATTTACCTCTTCTATTAAAGAGAGTCTTGACGTAACTGGTAAAGTTGACTTACGTGTGTGAGGAGGTCATGTGAAACAACCTTCGCTTTAAATGCGAGGGTAAGTGCGTCTGATAGACTCTTGTGGTCCGGTCCTTTCTCAGATCCTGCACATAGCGAGAACTTAGTGCACCTGACTACCTTTTTTTTACCTCTTCTATTAGTTCTTCCCTTGTATCTATTCTGTCGTTTTTCTGCTTTGTTCATGAAACCCTTTCTGGCATTTTATCTCACATTTATATCCCAATGATATCCAAACTGATAAAAAAAACCTCTGCTATAAATGCTGAAATATCTGCATCTCAAGAAGTCTATCATCTTAAGACAATAAATCCAACACGAAATAGGAGTTGACTGACTTGTGTACAAGGGAATATACTGTAGAATAGTGTTGGCTACCATATGCTGAATGTTTGTTTCCTATCCAGATCCATCCTCATTTTACATATCAAATATTGGTATCATGAAACTTTTAATTGGTGATTCATTGCCACATCCAACACTGAAAATCCCAGGAATAAGGTTCAATGAGAAAACTAAATTGTAAAGGTTGCGTTAGCGCTTCGGTGGAAGCAAGAGCACTTCGAATAATGTGTTTTTCTTAAGAAACATAATCGAAGGCCGTTCCCGTGATAGGCAAAAAGTGCTACCCGTAAGAGGGGTAACAGATAAATTTCCAAACCTTTAGTGATCCTCAATAGTTGAGGTTAGGTTGGAGAAATTTTTAATGGTTCCTAACGCTTGTGTAGCGGGGTATTACAGGATATCTTGTAGGAGACCACCTATTTAAGTGCGAGGACAGACCTCCTAAAATGAACGCACTTAAGAATCTAAGGGTGTCCACGGCCCACGACAGACAAAATACTAGAAAGATTGAGTAGGAAAGGTGTTGTGTTGGTACAATTGTCTAGACATATACTAAACACTGACGGTTCAAGACATCACGTTCACCGCGCAGTAAATATGTCCGATGATATTCTACCATGGAAGGTTCAAAGCTCCGGTTACCTCTCCAGATGTAACATCGATCCGCCGAGTGATTACTCGAAAGGCACCATACGCGTGCACCAAAATCTCTTCCAAGAGGGGATTGTTGAAAATATTTATTAAACGTGAAATAAAGTAAATCCTATTAATTATGAATCGAACAATTGGGGCCATGTTTGTTATACCGTATTTCAGTATATGCGTAAAGGAATACGTCTGAAAAGTTGGTCTTAAAATTAGGCCTTGGGCGATTTTTAGGCACAACTTCATAAGCAAGCGGTTTTCAGCGAAGCGTTTCCACGACTTTCGTAGGATAAATTCGGTATGTCATTTCTAATTTTTGCGGATTTTTAGAGAGGCGTAACACTTTGGACCAGCGAGAGGCGACATTTGCCACCCTCTCATTGGTGGACTTGTCCGGCAATAGGGCGAATGGATGACCATCCTTGTCGTAAAGTTGGTTAGATATTTTGTGTGCAAGTTGGCTAGGTACACTTGCCACTAATCTTGACCTTACACTTGCCTAGCACTTGGCTAAATCTTGGCCATTGGTTGGCCATGTCTTGACCTATAAATACCCTCTTAAGATGAAGAGTTCTTCATCCACAAAAGCTTTCAAGTCTAAAAATCCTTCCTCTCCCTTTGTAAGCAATTCGTCCAACACCATCCTCCGAGAAGCTTGGCGAGGCTACCCACCCCTAGCTAGCGAAACCTACCCCTCCTTGGTAGAAAAGTTGCCTTCTTGTATTGTTATAATGCCCAAAATACCCTAGCCCAAATACCTTAGTACTTAGTAGAAGTTGTGAAGAACACAGGTTTCATGGAGCATCTGACTTAGGAGCAAAACCTTGCTCAGCGCGACTTTTCTAGGATATTATTGGGCTTCTGAGGTAACTAATCCTAACCCTCTTTTGAATTAGAGAATACTTCTGTTGTAGAATAAGAATAAGTATAAATACTTAGAAGGTTATTAAGGAATAGAATTGAACTGTAACACCTTAGAAGGGTATAAAAGAAGAATATCTGACTGTACTTACATGAATTTGTTTTCACTGATGAACTTATATAGCTCATGGGTAGGGTTGTGCTGCCCGACTTTCAGTAGAATTGAGGACCCTCTGTTTAGAATGACCTCTGAGAATAGTCTAGACTTTGATAGATATCTGTGACTATTATAAATTTGATTCTGCTTGTGCGACATACTCGACTTGGCGGTGGATTTGTAGAAGGTATGTGATTCTTCCTAAAGCATGATATTTTACAATATGTATATAGTGCGGTGAGCGTACATGTGTTAAGCTGAATAATACTTACGGCAATGCCTGGCTTAAGCTTTGAATAATACGTCACGGCAATGCCTCACGGCTTAAGCTTTGAATAATAAAGAAGCGAAAACATTTCAAAGGACTCTTGAACCGTTTATTATGAAGAGAACTAATTGGTTTTAAAGCGAAGCTTAAGAGTTATACTAGCTTTATGGGACGTAAGTATAACCACTTAAGATTGATAAAAGAAACAAGTTTGCCTATGTGTTTATAACGGACTTATATTGTGAAAAGAATAATAAGATGGTTTGATAAGTAGACATGATCTGATGCTATGTGTGTTAGTATCTTGTAACGTTTGTATAGGTGAGTATCCTTGTTGTGCTTATGTTACTTAAAGATAAGTTGTTATGTTAGTATACTATCACTCACTCTTGAGATGATCACAGGGGTTAAGCGCCCTCCGTCTGGGGTAGACTCGAGTGATGCAGGACCGTGATTCGAGAATACCTCAATGCGGGTCGAGGGCTATGCGAGCTACGAGTTCGAGGTTAGTATGCGGGGTTATGCCTCATGCGATCATGTGGCCATGCGGACGGCGAGTCGGGGCGATGCGAGTAGCTACCACCGATGCGGGGTTATACCTCATGCGGGCCCGTGCGAGTGGCCTATCGCGGACTCGGGAGTCGAGATTAGGCTTGCGAGAATGAGGATGTGGCGAGTGGCCTGTTTGATCATTCGCGGCCTAGACAAGGCGTATTACGATTACTATTCTTTGCTCTTGTTTGTGATGTGGCACTATATGCGGTTTCTTGGTTGTTTCACACATATTTGTAAACGGTTTTAAAAATGATATGTTTTCATTTAAGTACTTTCTGATTCGCATACTTAGTACTGTTATGCGACCTCGCCGGGGCTGCGTTCATGCGCGGTAAGAGGCGGCAGTGCTAGATCCGCGTCCTTAGGATCTCTACGTTGGTGTCGGGAGCTCCATCTCTTGGGAGGCTCTACTTTTGGTATGATCTCCTGTTGTAGATAGTTTTATGCTGATCGAGGGTATGGCGGGCCACTGTCGCCATAGTTGTATATTTCCTTAGAAGTGCTGTAGTCATTTATGCGATGTCGGATGTTGCTAAAACATGATTATATATATATCTTAGAAAGCGATGTTTTCTCACATGTCGTATGTCTTGTTTTATAAAGCTGTTTCATGTCTTGCTTTATGTTTCCGTGATTACTCGATGTATGACTACTTGGGTGCCGTGAGCACGATCCACGGGCCGGGCAGTCGTGACAAAAGTGGTATCGAAGCGATTAATCCTCGGAAAGTGTCTGAGCCGTATCTAGTAGAGTCTTGATTATCGGTGTGTTGTGCACCACGATGTCGAGGAGGCTATAGGATATTTAGGATTGGTTTCCGTTCTTCTCATTCGAGATTGTGCTTTAGAGTGTGTTATAGGTTGGACCCTCTAACGTATTCCTTTCTATGTGATTATGCCTCGCGTAAGACAACCGGGCCCGAGAAGGCAAAGCGGGAGGCGCTAGCGAGACACCCAGTCACGAGGGCTCGAGCCCGTCTATACGAGCGGCGAGTTCTATGGCGCCGCCGGCCCAGCGAGACCCAGTACCAGCCTCGCATCCCGCGATGCAGGCGGAGAGTTAGGGCTCTGAGAGATAGCCCGACTTTTGGCTAAAGTTGTGGCGTCTGAGAGAAATGGATCTGGCGATTCAGTTCAGCTCGGTCTTGGTCGCGCCCGTTGTTCACGAGGCGAGAGTTTGAGGCTACGAGACTTTTGGTATGTAGCCGCGGAGTTTTATGGATCGGCGGAGGATGATCGCGAGTTCATCCGTCGGCAGAGGATTTTGAGAGTGATCGGCGTCGGAGACCGGTCGTGATCTTTGGTTCCACGTAAATTTGCGTGATACCGCGATCGATTGGTTTGATTCGTGGGAGTTATCCGGGAAAGCAGCGTCCCAGTACTTGGGATGAGTTCTCGGAGGCTTTCTCGCTCACTTCTTGCCTCGCGGATGAGGAGGCGCGGTGATAGATTTTTACTGCGAGGCGAGAGAAGGGCCTGCTGTCGAAGTACAATGTCGAGTTTGATTCATTGGCTCGATATGTCCCGGCATTAGTAGCAGATATGGAGGATAGGGTGCCGCTATGTCACGGGCTGAAGCGACTATATGGCGAGTCATGTGCGGGGTTTCTCTCGGCCGGGTATGGGCATTACCGCGTGCGAGCTCGCGCCCTTGGATGCGAGGCGCGAGGTCGGCGAGTGGGCGAGCGGCGAGAAGAAGGCGGGGCGGGAGGGTCTTACGGTGGTTATCGTGGTGGCGGCCTCGGTGGCGATCTAGGTCGCACCACGGCCGGCCTGAGCACTCCTGCACCGTCCTCAGCCTGGCCCGCGATTTTGAGGCGGACCGGGGCCAGGGCTTGAGCGTCGAGTAGCGCGAGAATGCGGCGATCGGGACCACCCGGTGTGGCGTCACGGTAGATCCATTACGGAAGTGTGGTACTACTTTTGGATCTTATTACGATTGTAGCGGCGAGTCACTGCGAGGCTGTCGGCCGGCGTGGCGGTGGTAGAGCTCGACGCCGAGTTACATTGCGCCATCATCTCCTACGATTACTCGCCCGGGCGAGGTGCTCGTGGGTCAGCCAGTGTGGCGGGGCCGTGGCTCAGTCGATTCTAGCGGTCCTCGAGAACGCGTTTATGCTTTGTCGGTAAGCGGATCGGGAGGCCTCGCTGATGTCGTCACAGTACCTTGCTCGGTTCGGGTTTGATATGTATGCTTTGATAGATCGGGTTCTACTCATCCTATATATCTCCCTTGTTGCTAGTAGGATAGGGATAGAGCACGAGTCCATAGACCACTTTCGAGGTAGCTACGCGATGGGTGATTCGGTGGTAGCTCGGCGGGTATATAGAGCTTGTCTGTGATCATTCTGATCGTCGGACCACTGGCGACTTGATAGAGTTGGAGATGATTGACCGATGTGATCATGGGGATGGATTGGCTAGCTTCGCTACGCCAATGTAAAGCTGAGAGAGAATAATGCAGTTCGGTTTCACGAGGCGGTTGTTGAGTGGGAGGAACGCGGTATCGTAGGGTAGGTTTATTTCCTACCTCAAGGCTAGGAAGATGGTGCGAGAAGGGGTATATCTACCATCTCGTTCGGGTGTTTGATCTGAAGGCTGCGGTGCAGATTTTCCGTCGATTCGATGGTCGTGAGTTCCCGGGCGTGTTTCGGATGACCTCGGGTATCCTCACGAGAGGAGATCGAGTTTTGTATAGATGTGTTGCGGATACTCGGCTATTTCCATTCCGCCATACTGAGAATGGCACTGCCGAGTTGAGAGAGTTGAAGGATCGGCTTAGGGATTTGCTAGAGAAGGGCTTCATTAGGCCTAGTGTTTCTCGCAGGAAGCGGTATTGTTCGTGAAGAAGAAGGGCGGGGCAGCTGCGCATGTGTGTCGATGCTGACGGTGAACAAGGTGACCATTAAACAGATACCCTTCCTAGGATTGATGATTTGTTCGACCGATTGCGAGTGCGAGATGTTTCTCGAGATTGATCTGCGATCGGGCTATCATCAGTGCGAGTCGAGAGGTGGATGTCCCAGAATTGCATTCGGACGTGCGGGCATTATGAGTTCGGTCATGTCTTTTGGGTTGACGATGCTCGGCGGTATTCATGGATTTGATGAGCGAGTGTTCAAACCATTTTTGTACACGTTTGTGATAGTGTTCATTGATGATATCTTGGTTTATTCGCTCAGGCGAGGCGTCACGGAGCATTTGAGAATTTGTCTTGTGATTCTCGAGACCAGCGATTATGCGCCAAGTTTTCCAAATGTGAGTTTTGGTTAACTTGATGGCGTTTCTTAGGCATATTGTCGGGTGATGGCATTCGAGTTGTCTGGCGAATCGGCGATCGAGGACTTGGCCTGAACTCTACTCAAGCAGAGGTTCGCGATTTTACAGGCCTTGCGAAAGTATTATCGGCGGTTTGTGGAGAAGTTTGCTTCTATCTACGCACCATTGACTAGGTGACTCGAAAGCGGCTAAGTTTGATGGTGATGCTTGTGGCGAGTTTCGATTCTTTGAAAGAGAAGTGGCGCAGCCCCGTTCTTACTCTTCGGAGGTCGGATGGTTATATCGTGTATTGTGATCGTCGGGCATCGGGTTGGGATGTGTGTTGATGCGGCATGGCGAGTTATAGCATATGCATCGGCGGTGAAGAAACACGAGGAACTACCCGCGTGATTTGGAGTTGGCGGTTGTGATTCGCTTTGAAGATGCGGAGGCCTTATTTGTATGGGGTTGCGTGGATATTTTTACGGACCACAAGAGCCTCGGTATATCTTGACGGAGGAGGTGAACTACGGCGAGGCGGTGGTTAGAGTTGCTTAAGGATTACGATGTGGACATCTGTACCACGAGCAAGGCGATGTTGTGGCGAATGCCGCAGTCGTAGGTCGATGGGAACTATCGGATGTGCGATTAGAGAGAAGGGACATGGTTCGTAATTTGCACGATTAGCGAGCCTTGGTGTCCGTTTGATTGATTACGATAGCAATGGGGTTAGAGTTCGTGAGGTTGCCGTCTTCCATCGTTGAGAGGTGAAGAAGCGGCGATTCGAGATCGGCTTTGATTCGATATCGTGTCTGACTCTTCGTGAGGCAAGGTCGCTTGAGTACTTTGATGGGGTGCTAAGGTTTGAAGCGAGTTGTGTGTTCGGATGTTTGAGGACTTGGCGGCGAGTTCTTGGGGAAGCACCGCGTAGCGCGTTACTCTATCGTCGAGTCGACCAAGATGTACCACGACGCTAGATCGTGTATTGGTGGGATGGCTTGAAGAGGGCGTTGCGAGTTCGTAGCTCGATGCGTGTTGTCGGCGGTGAAGGTAGAGCACGAGAGACACGGTGGTTTATTCTGACGATAGAGATCCCGGCACGGAAGTGGGAGGTAATCAACATGGACTTCATCACGGGATTACCTCGCGCTCGGAGGAGACGTGATTCTATATGGGTTATCGTCGGCGGTGGCGAAATCAGCCCACTTTCTTCCGTCGGGGCGACTTTTGGTGAGATTATGCGAACTTTACATCAGAAGATCGTCGATTGCGCATGGAGTCCCTACTTGATCATATCGACGGAGCCCGATTCTGGCGGCTGCAGAGGTCGCTTCGAGAGGGTTTAGGGGCGAGTGAGCACAGTCGCATTTCATCCACGAGCACGGACGAGCGAGCGCACTATCCGGACTCTTGAGGATATCTGCGAGCTGTGTTATTGACCGATGGTAGTTGGGAGGATCATTTGCCTCTAGTTGAGTTCGCGTATAATAATAGCTACCACTCGGTATTCGAGATGGCGCCTTATGAGGCCTTGTATGGGAGAAGTGCAGATCGCCTATAGGTTGGTTCGAGGTGGGCGAGTGCGGCTAGTGGGACGGTTGGTGCAGTGGCGGTGGATAAGGTGAAGCTTATCAAGGCGGCTATTAATTTCGAGTCGGCGAAGTCGTATCACGAGATCATCGTCGTCGACATCAGAGTTTGCGATTGATGATTAGGTTTTCTGAAGGTGTCACCCATGAAGGGTGTGATGAGATTCGGGAAGAAGGAAACTTCGGCCCAAGGTACATTGGGCGTTTGGATTGTCGCGAGGTAGGCAAGGTTACTATGAGTTGGATCTGCCGTCCGTCTGGAAGCGGTCGTCCGGTGTTTCACGTTTCTATCTTTGAGGAGATGTATCGGGGATCCATCAGAGTACATCCGATTGGCGATGTCAGTGTGACCAGGGGTTATCGTATGAGGAGATTCCATAGCGATGTCGATCGTCGGGTTAGGCGTCTGCGGGACGAAGGGCGTGGCCGTCGAAGTCTTGTGGCGGAGCGAGCTCGAGGAGAGATGGCGTGGGAAGCCAGGGAGGACATGAGGCGAAGTATCCTCACTGTTCCCCACCCTCCGGGTAATTCACTTTCCTACTTGTAAATCTTCATTATCGTTTATGCCTAAGTGTTGTTTATGGCGTGTGTGGCTTTTGCAAAGCTGTTTAAGTTTTGAAGAACCTTATCGTTATCTGTCTTGGGAAGGAACATTCGGACGAATGTTTCTAAGGAGAGAAGAATGTTATACCGTATTTCAGTATATGCGTAAAGGAATACGTACAAAAGTTTGGTCTTAAAATTAGGCCTTGGGCGATTTTTAGGCACAACTCACAAAGCAAGCGGTTTTTCAGCGAAGCGTTTCCACGACTTTCGTAGGATAAATTCGGCTATGTCATTTCTAATTTTTGCGGATTTTTCCGAGAGGCGTAACACTTTGGACCAACGAGAGGCGACATTTGCCACCCTCTCATTGGTGGACTTGTCACGGCAATAGGGCCAAATGGATGACCATCCTTGTCATAAAGTTGGTTAGATATTTTGTGTGCAAGTTGGCTAGGTACACTTGCCTAATCTTGACCTTACAACTTGCCTAGCACTTGGCTAAATCTTGGCCATTGGTTGGCCATGTCTTGACCTATAAATACCCTCTTAAGATGAAGAGTTCTTCATCCACAAAAGCTTTCAAGTCTAAAAATCCTTCCTCTCCTTTGTAAGCAATTCGTCCAACACACCCTCCCGAGAAGCTTGGCGAGGCTACCAGCCCCTAACTGGCGAAACCTACCCCTCCTTGGTAGAAAAGTTGCCTTCTTGTATTGTTATAATGCCCAAAATACCTAGCCCAAATACCTTAGTACTTAGTAGAAGTTGTGAAGAACTTCTAAGGTTTCCTGGAGCATCTGACTTAGGAGCAAAACCTTGCTCAGTAGCGACTTTTCTAGGATATTATTGGGCTGCAGGGTAACTAATCCTAACCCTCTTTTGAATTAGAGAATACTTCTTGTTGTAGAATAAGAATAAGTATAAATACTTAGAAGGTTATTAAGGAATAGAATTGAATGTAACACCTTAGAAGGGTATAAAGAAGAATATCTGATTGTACTTACATAGAATTTGTTTTCTGATGAACTTATATAGCTCGTGGGTAGGGTTGTCTGCCCGACTTTCAGTAGAATTGAGGACCCTCTGTTTAGAATGACCTACAGAATAGTCTAGACTTTGATAGATATCTGTGACTATTATAGGTTGATTCTCTGCGCGACATACTCGACTTGGCGGTGGATTTGTAGAGAAGGTATGTGATTCTTCCTAAAGCATGATATTTTACAATATGTATATAGTGCGGTAGGCGTACATGTGTTAGCTGAATAATACTTACGGCAATGCCTGGCTTAAGCTTTGAATAATACGTCTGTGATGCCTGCGGCTTAAGCTTTGAATAATAAGAAGCGAAAACATTTCAAAGGACTCTTGAACCGTTTATTATGAGAGAGAACTAATTGGTTTTTAAAGCGAAGCTTAAGAGTTATACTAGCTTTATGGGAAGTAAGTATAACCACTTAAGATTGATAAAAGAAACAAGTTTGCCTATGTGTTTATAAGACTTATATTGTGAAAAGAATAATAAGATGGTTTGATAAGTAGACATGATATGATGCTATGTGTGTTAGTATCTTGTAACGTTTGTATAGGTGAGTATCCTTGTTGTGCTTATGTTACTTAAAGATAAGTTGTTATGTTAGTATACTATCACTCACTCTTGAGATGATCTGGGGTTAAAGGCCCTCCGATGCGGGGTAGACTCGGTGATGCAGGACCGTGATTCGAGAATACCTCATGCGGGTCGAGGGCCTATGCGGAGCTACGAGTTCGAGGTTAGTATGCGGGGTTATGCCTCATGCGGTCTATGTGGCCGTGCGGACCGAGTCGGGGCGATGCAGGAGTAGCTACCCTCGATGCGGGGTTATACCTCATGCGGGCCCGTGCGAGTGGCTATGCGGACTCGGAGTCGAGATTAGGCTTGCGAGAATGAGGATGTGGGCGAGTGGCCTGTTTCGATCATTCGCGGCCTAGACAAGGCGTATTCTGATTACTATTGCTTTGCTCTTGTTTGTGATGTGGCACTATGTGCGGTTTCCTGGTTGTTTCACACATATTTGTAAACCGGTTTTAAAAATGATATGTTTTCATTTAAGTACTTTCTGATTTCGCATACTTAGTACTGTTGTCTTGACCTCCCCGGGGCTGCGTTCATGCGCGGTAAGAGGCAGCAGTGCTAGATCCGCATCCTTAGGATCTACGTTGGTGTCGGGAGCTCCGTCTCTTGGAGGCTCTACTTTTGGTATGATCTCCTGTTGTAGATAGTTTTATCTGATCGGTATGGCGGGCCACTGTCCGCCATAGTTATATATTTCCTTAAGTGCGTAGTCATGTTATGCGATGTCGGATGTGCTGCTAAAACATGATTATATATATATCTTAGAAAGCGATGTTTTCTCCATGTCATGTCTTGTTTTATAAAGCTTTCATGTCTTGCTTTATGTTTCCGATTACTCGATGTATGACTACTTGGGTGCCATTAAGGCACGATCCACGAACCCGGAGCAGGTCGTGACAAAAGTGGTATCGAGCGATTAATCTCGGAAAGTGTCTCTGACCGTATCTAGTAGAGTCTTGATTATCGGTGTGTTGTGCACCACACCAATAATCGAGGAGGCTATAGGATATTTAGGATTGGTTTCCGTTCTTCTCATTCGAGATTGTGCTTTAGAGGCGTGTTATAGGTTGGACCCTCTAACGTATTCCTTTCTATGTGATTATGCCTCGCGTAAAACAACCGGGCGAGAAGGCAAAGCGGCGAGGAGGCGCTAGCGAGACACCCGAGTCACGAGGGCTCGAGCCAGTCTATACGAGGCGGCGAGTTCTATGGCGCCGCCCGGCCAGCGAGACCACAGTACCAGCGCCTCGCATCCCGCGATGCAGGCGGAGAGTTAGGAAGCTCTGAGAGATGCCCGACTTTTGGCTAAAGTTGTGGCCGTCTGAGAGAAGGCTGGATCTGGCGATTCGATTCAGCTCGATCAGTCGCGCCGTTGTTCACCGGCGAGAGTTTGAGGCTACGAGACTTTTGGTATGCCGGAGTTTTATGGATCGGCGGAGGATGATCGCGAGTTCATCCGTCGGAAGGATTTTGAGTGATCGGGCGTCGGAGACCGAGTCCGTGATCTTTGGTTCACGTAAATTGCGTGATACCGCGATCGATTGGTTTGATTCATGGGAGTTATCGGGAAACGCGCGTCCCATACTTGGGATGAGTTCTCGAGGCTTTCTCGCTCACTTCTTGCCTCGCGGATGAGGAGGCGCGGGTGATAGATTTTTACTGCGGCGAGAGAGGCGCCTTGTCGGGAGTACAATGTCGAGTTTGATTCATTGGCTCGATATGTCCCGGCATTGGTAGCGAATATGGAGGATAGGGTGCACGTATGTCACGGGCTGAAGCGACTATATGGCGAAGTCATGTGCGGGGTTTCTCTCGGCCGGGTATGGACATTACCGCGTGCGAGCTCACGCCCTTGGATGCGAGGCGCTTGGTCGGCGAGTGGGCGAGCGAGAAGAAGGCGGGGCGGGAGGGTCTTACGGTGGTTATCGTGGTGGCGGCCTCGGCGATCTGGGTCGCACCACGGCCCGGCCTGAGCACTCTGCGCGTCCTCGGCCACGGCCACGATTTTGGCGAACCGGGGCCCAGAGGCTTGAGCGTCGAGTAGCGATGCTTGGCGATCAGGACCACCCGGTGTGGCCGTCACGGTAGATCCCATTACGGGAAGTGTGGTACTACTTTTGGATCTTATTCTGATTGTAGCGGCGGTCACTGCGGCTTGTCGGCCGAAGCGTGGCGGTGGTAGGGCTCGGCCGAGTTACATTGCGGCATCATCTCCTCTGATTACTCGCCGGGGGCGAGTGCTCGTGGGTCGGCCAGTCGCGGCGTGGCTCGAGTCGATTCTAGCGGTCCTCGAGAACGCATTTATGCTTTGTCGGTAAGCGGGATCGGAGGCCTCACGATGTAAATCCGCAGTACCTTATCGGTTCTGGGTTTGATATGTATGCTTTGATAGATCGGGTTCTACTCTGTCTATATATCTCCTTGTTGCTAGTAGGATAGGGATAGAGCACGAGTCCATAGACCGCTTTCGAGTAGCTACGCGATGGGTGATTCGGTGGTAGCTCGGCGGGTATATAGAGCTTGTCTGTGATCATTCTGATCGTCGGACCACAGCGACTTGATAGAGTTGGAGATGATTGACCGATGTGATCATGGGGATGGATTGGCTAGCTTCGCCTTTCGCCAATGTAAAGCTGAAGAGAGAATAGTGCGGTTCGGTTTCTGAGGCCGGTTGTTGAGTGGGAGGAGCACGGTATCGCGAGGGTAGGTTTATTTCCTACCTCGAGGCTAGGAAGATGGTGCGAAGGGTATATCTACCATCTCGTTCGGGTGTTTGATCTGAAGGCTGCGGTACCAGATTTTCCGTCGATTCGATGGTCGTGAGTTCAGGGCGTGTTTCGGATGACCTCGGGTATCCCTCACGAGAGGAGATCGAGTTTTGTATAGATGTGTTGCGGATACTCGGCCTATTTCCATTCCGCCATCTGAGAATGGCACTGCCGAGTTGAGAGAGTTGAAGGATCGGCTTAGGGATTTGCTAGAGAAGGGCTTCATTAGGCCTAGTGTTTCTCGCAGGGAGCACGGTATTGTTCGTGAAGAAGAAGGGCGGGGCAGCTGCGCATGTGTCGATTCTGACGGTGAACAAGGTGACCATTAAAACAGATACCCTTCCTAGGATTGATGATTTGTTCGACCGGTTGCGAAGTGCGAGATGTTTCTCAAGATTGATCTGCGATCGGGCTATCATCAGTGCGAGTCGAGAGGTGGATGTCCACAGATGCGCATTCGGACGTGCGGGCATTATGAGTTCGGTCATGTCTTTTGGGTTGACGATGCTCGTGGTATTCATGGATTTGATGAGCGAGTGTTCAAACCATTTTGTACACGTTTGTGATAGTGTTCATTGATGATATCTTGGTTTATTCGCTCGAAGCGAGGAGCATGCGGAGCATTTGAGGCTATCTTGTGATTCTCGAGACCAGCGATTATGCGCCAAGTTTTCCAAATGTGAGTTTTAGTTAACCGATGGCGTTTCTTGGGCATATTGTGGGTGATGGCATTCGAGTTGTCTGGCGAATCGAAGCGATCGAGGACTTGGCCTGAACTACTACTCCGAGAGGTTCGCGATTTTACGGGCCTTGCAGGTATTATCGGTTTGTGGAGAAGTTTGCTTATCTACGCACCATTGACTAGGTGACTCGAGAAAGCGGCTAAGTTTGATGGTGATGCTTGTGGCGAGGTTTCGATTCTTTGAAAAGAAGGCGGCGCCGTTCTTACTCTTCGGAGGTCGGATGGTTATGTCGTGTATTGTGATCGTCGGAGCATCGGGTTGGGATGTGTGTTGATGCGGCATGGCGAGTTATAGCATATCGTCCGGCGGTGAAGAAACACGAGAGGAACTACCCGCGTGATTTGGAGTTAGCGGTGTGATTCACGCTTTGAAGATCTTGAGGCACTATTTGTATGGGGTTCACGTGGATATTTTACGGACCACAAGAGCCTCGGTATATCTTGACGGAGGAGCTGAACTTACGGCGAGGCGGTGGTTAGAGTTGCTTAAGGATTACGATGTGGACATCTGTACCACGGGCAAGGCGATGTTGTGGCGGATGCCCTTAGTCGTGGAGTCGATGGGAGCCTATCGGATGTGCGATTAGAGAGAAGGACATGGTTCGTAATTTGCACGATTAGCGAGCCTTGGTGTCCGTTTGATTGATTCTGATAGCAGTGGGGTTAGAGTTCGTGAGGTTGCCAAGTCTTCCATCGTTGAGGAGGTGAAGAGCGGCGATTCGAGGATCGGCTTTGATTCGATATCGTGTCTGACTCTTCGTGAGGCAAGGGTCCTTTTGAGGTAGCACTGATGGGGTGCTAAGGTTTGAGGCGAGTTGTGTGTTCCGGATGTTTGAGGACTTGGCGAGTTCTTGGGGAAGCCTGCGGTAGCGCGTTACTCTATCCGTCGGGTCGACCAAGATGTACCCGCGACCTTAGATCGTGTATTGGTGGGATGGCTTGAAGAGGGCGTTGCGAGTTAAGTAGCTCGGTGCGTGTTGTCGGCGGTGAAGGTAGAGCACGAGACACGGTGGTTTTATTCTGAGCGATAGAGATCGACACGGAAGTGGGAGGTAATCAACATGGACTTCATCGCGGGATTACCTCGCCTCGGAGGAGACATGATTCTATATGGGTTATCGTCGGCGGTGTGAAATCAGCCCACTTTCTTCCGTCGGGGCGACTTTTGGTGAGGATTATGCCGACTTTACATCAGAGATCGTCGGTGCGTGAGTCCCTACTTGATCATATCGACGAGAGCCCGTTTCGGCCAACTGCGGAGGTCCTTCGAGAGGGTTTAGGGGCAGGTGAGCACGATCTGCATTTCATCCACGAGCATGACGGACGAGGCGAGCGCACTATCCGGACTCTTGAGGATATGCTGCGAGCTTTGTGTTATTGACCGGTGGTAGTTGGGAGGATCATTTGCCTCTAGTTGAGTTCGCGTATAATAATAGCTACCACTCCGGTATTCGGATGGCGCCTTATGAGGCCTTGTATGGGAGGAAGTGCAGATCGCCTATAGGTTGGTTCGAGGTGGGCGAGTGCGGCTAGTGGGACCAGATTTGGTGCGGAGGCGATGGATAAGGTGAAGCTTATCCGAGGCGGCTATTGGCGGCTGAGTCGGCGAAGTCGTATCACGGATCATCGTCGTCGACATCCAGGTTTGCGATTGATGATTAGGTTTTCTGAAGGTGTCACCCATGAAGGGTGTGATGAGATTCGGGAAGAAGGAAACTTCGGCCCAGTACATTGGGCGTTTGGTGTCGCGAGGTAGGCAAGGTTGCTATGAGTTGAATCTGCCGTCCGTCTGGAGGCGGTGCATCGTCCGGTGTTTCACGTTTCTATCTTTGAGGAGATGTATCGGGATCCATCTAGAGTACATCCGATTGGCGATGTCGGTGGCCAGGGGTTATCGTATGAGGAGATTCCATAGCGATGTCGATCGTCGGGTTAGGCGTCTGCGGGACGAAGGGCGTGGCTTCCGTCAAAGTCTTGTGGCGGAGCGAGCTCGAGGAGGAGATGGCGTGGGAAGCCGAGGAGGACATGAGGCGAAGTATCCTCACTGTTCCCCACCCCTCCGGGTAATTCACTTTCTACTTGTAAATCTTCATTATCGTTTATGCCTAAGTGTTGTTTATGGCGTGTGTGGCTTTTGCAAAGCTGTTTAAGTTTTGAAGAACCTTATCGTTATCTGTCTTGGGAAGGAACATTCGGGACGAATGTTTCTAAGGAAGGAAGAATGTTATACCGTATTTCAGTATATGCGTAAAGGAATACGTACAAAAGTTTGGTCTTAAAATTAGGCCTTGGGCGATTTTTAGGCACAACTCACAAAGCAAGCGGTTTTCCGACGAAGCGTTTCCACGACTTCGTAGGATAAATTCGGCTATGTCATTTCTAATTTTTGCGGATTTTTAGAGAGGCGTAACACTTTGGACCAACGAGAGGCGACATTTGCCACCCTCTCATTGGTGGACTTGTCGCGGCAATCGGGCCAACTGGATGCCCATCCTTGTCCTAAAGTTGGTTAGATATTTTGTGTGCAAGTTGGCTAGGTACACTTGCCCTAATCTTGACCTTACACTTGCCTAGCACTTGGCTAAATCTTGGCCATTGGTTGGCCATGTCTTGACCTATAAATACCCTCTTAAGATGAAGAGTTCTTCATCCACAAAAGCTTTCAAGTCTAAAAATCCTTCCTCTCCTTTGTAAGCAATTCGTCAACACACCCCTCCTTGAGAAGCTTGGCGAGGCTACCCCACCCCTAGTAGAAACCTACCCCCTCCTTGGTAGAAAAGTTGTCTTCTTGTATTGTTATAATGCCCAAAATACCTAGCCCAAATACCTTAGTACTTAGTAGAAGTTGTGAAGAACTTCTAAGGTTTCATGGAGCATACAACTTAGGAGCAAAACCTTGCTCAGTGCGACTTTCTAGGATATTATTGGGCTTACAGGGTAACTAATCCTAACCCTCTTTTGAATTAGAGAATACTTCTTGTTGTAGAATAAGAATAAGTATAAATACTTAGAAGGTTATTAAGGAATAGAATTGGTGTAACACCTTAGAAGGGTATAAAGAAGAATATCTGACTGTACTTACATAGAATTTGTTTTCACGATGAACTTATATAGCTCATGGGTAGGGTTGTCTGCCCGACTTTCCGTAGAATTGAGGACCCTCTGTTTAGAATGACCTCTGAGAATAGTCTAGACTTTGATAGATATCTGTGACTATTATAGGTGATTCTCTGCCTAGCGACATACTCGACTTGGCGGTGGATTTCGAGAAGGTATGTGATTCTTCCTAAAGCATGATATTTTACAATATGTATATAGTGCGGTGAGCGTACATGTGTTAACTGAATAATACTTACGGCAATGCCTCACGGCTTAAGCTGAATAATACGTCTGGCAATGCCTCAGCTTAAGCACGAATAATAAAGCGAAAACATTTCAAAGGACTCTTGAACCATTTATTATGAGAAGAGAACTAATTGGTTTTAAAGCGAAGCTTAAGAGTTATACTAGCTTTATGGGAAGTAAGTATAACCACTTAAGATTGATAAAAGAAACAAGTTTGCCTATGTGTTTATAACGGACTTATATTGTGAAAAGAATAATAAGATGGTTTGATAAGTAGACATGATATGATGCTATGTGTGTTAGTATCTTGTAACGTTTGTATAGGTGAGTATCCTTGTTGTGCTTATGTTACTTAAAGATAAGTTGTTATGTTAGTATACTATCACTCACCTCTTGAGATGATCACAGAGTTAAGGCCCTCCGTGCGGGGTAGACTCGGTGATGCAGGACCGTGATTCGAGAATACCTCATGCGGGTCCAGGGGCCTATGCGAGCTACGAGTTCGAGTTAGTATGCGGGGTTATGCCTCATGCGGTCTATGTGGCCATGCGGACGGCGAGTCGGGGCGATGCAGAGTAGCTACCCTCGATGCGGGGTTATACCTCATGCGGGCCCGTGCGAGTGGCCTATGCGGACTCGGGAGTCGAGATTAGGCTTGCAGAATGAGGATGTGGCGAGTGGCCTGTTTGATCATTCGCGGCCTAGACAAGGCGTATTCTGATTTACTATTGCTCTTGTTTGTGATGTGGCACTATGTGCGGTTTCTGGTTGTTTCACACATATTTGTAAACTGGTTTTAAAAATGATATGTTTTCATTTAAGTACTTTCTGATTTCGCATACTTAGTACTGTTGTCTTGACCTCGCCCGGGCTGCGTTCATGCCGCGGTAAGGGCAAGTGCTAGATCCGCGTCCTTAGGATCTCTACGTTGGTGTCGGGAGCTCCATCTCTTGGAGGCTCTACTTTTGGTATGATCTCCCTGTTGTAGATAGTTTTTATGCGATCAGGGTATGGCGGGCCACTGTCCCGCCATAGTTGTATATTTCCTTAAGTGCAGCGTAGTCATGTTATGCGATGTCGGATGTAGCGCTAAAACATGATTATATATATATCTTAGAAAGCGATGTTTTCTCACATGTCGTGTCTTGTTTTATAAGCGGTTTCATGTCTTGCTTTATGTTTCCGATTACTACGATGTATGACTACTTGGGTGCCGGTAAGGCACGATCCACGAACCCGAGCAGTCGTGACACGCACATCGGAAATATGGTTTCCACACATGTGCACATAAAGTACCAAGGATCATTATTTCCTTAAATGGAAGATATATTGGTATGTATACGAATTGTTTGAGACATAAAAGAATAGACGATTATTGGTCAAATGACAAATGATTTCACGTTGGTAAATGAAAGGAAGAAATGTGTAAGAGATGAAACGAATCAGAAATCGCCACGGAAATACGGAGAGGCACCGCGGTGCCATAAGGACAGGACCACGGTGCTTGGAGGCACCGCAATGCCTCCACCTAGGATCGCGGTACTAATTCAGTTTTCGATTTCAATGACTTACTGGAATTTAGGCACCGCGGTGCCCTCCAGGGACCGCGGTGCTTCGACGTTTTTCAGTAACGTTGAAGGCGAATTAAGGCTGATTCTTGAGCTGACTTTGGAGCAATTAATCTCCATTATTTGGCTATTGATTTCAGCCATTACTAGGCTGAGTTAACCTCAATATCAATGGTCATTACTTGACATTGATGGCCATTCATTTGGTTAATTGAGAAGACAAATTCATCTACCTATAAATTGATGCCTTTGGCACAATTGCAAAACACATTCACTAAGCAATTCTCTAAAGTTGTCTTCCTCTCTTGTAATCACAAAACACTCAAAGATCTTTCTTCCTAAGCAAACACTTGAGTTTCTTTTGCTCATTTGTTTGATTGTTGTTTTATCTTGAGAGATAAGTTGTCATTACAACCGTTGAAAGGATATACGGGGCAATATTATCTTAAGGATAGATTAAGAATTTGATCGACTCAGCACACCCTCTTATTTGATTATTTCCAGATTTCTATCATACTAGTTGTTGTTGATACTATCTCATTTATTTGGTTTTACACACTATATGCCACAAGCTTAAGATAATATTCGCTATTTCAACAACAACATGTTGAAGACCAATTCAACGCTACTACTCAAGGCAATGACACTGTATACACTCCAACTAATCCTGGCATTCCTAATACCTTCCATACCACTGTTTTTGGCACTTCAAGTCCCTCCACTGCCTTTGACACAACTAGTGTCAACACTGGTTTTGGTACAATCAATGCCTCCACTGCTGCTCCGGGCACCTACAGTGCCCATGCTCATGCCCAAGGCATCAACAACGCCTATGCTCCTATTAGAGGCGTTCCAAACGTCTTTGCAACTTCTCAGGGGGCCGCCACTGCCCCTACACCTGATGGTTTTCACCATGAACGTCCTGAAAAGTTCATGGGTGCTCACTTTAAGAGATGACAACAAAAGATGTTATTTTTTCTGACGGTTATGAGAATGTTGTAAAATCCAGGAAATTTCTTTTAAATAAGAATAATAATAAAAATAAATAAATATATATATATATATACACACACACATTAATTAATTCCAACAAATGAATTTGCAATCTTCAATTATTCTTTAGTGAAGAAATGGACAACACATCCGACAATGACATTTCAACTCTTGGTAGTGATTGGTCAATACTAGTTTATGTTAATTAAGAAGGTGGTAGTAATAAAATCACCCAATTTTTGAAATCTTACCAAAGTTATTACATATTGGAGTAATTTTTGAAATCTTACCAAATTTATTACATATTGGAGTAATTCTGAAATTTATACCAAAGTTATTACATATAGGAGTAATGAGCATTTTGTCTTCTCCTTTTAGAATGTAACGTGCAAAATGTACATATTGGAGTAATTCTGAAATTTATACCAAAGTTATTACATATTGGAGTAATGAGCATTATGTCTTCTCCTTTGAGAATGTAACGTGCAAATGTACATATTGAAGTACTGAGCATTTTGTCTTCTCCTTCGAGAATGTAACATGCACATGCTCCCCTTTTCCCCTCCCCTTTTTCATCTCCCTCAATCTCTTGACATTCCCCCTCACACAAGTCATACAAACATCCCTAGTTATATATGTTGCTTATACACAAATAAAATACCTAGCACAAAGAACAGGAAATCAGAAAAAAAAATAAGAGAAAAAAAAATCTGGGAAAAATACCAAGAGGGCAAGAAGAACAATAATCAATATACTAGGGAGCAAGAATCATTTTAGCAACCAAACAACAATAATTTTCACACTTACAAGGTTAGTATTTGAATATAAGTTTAAATTTCTAAATAAAGAATTAAATGGTGCTCCTGGTGGAAAATAATTGTACAGGTGTCATCACGCCTTAAGTAAAGGATTAGAAAAAGTTGGGGCGTGACAAGTTGGTATCAGAGCTAAACCAGGTTAGGAGATTCTAGAAAATTTCTTCGAGTTGGGTGTTTGAACGGTTACTTATTGCAACAGTGTGCGCGCCACCTTAGTAATAAGTGAACGGAATAACATCCTAAAGTTTCCCTTCTTTCATACTCTTCTCGTGCCTATCTTGAGTCTTTTTCAAGACTTGATTCTTATACTACCTCTTTCACGCGGGTTAGGAAGAAGATTGTACAACATTATACTGACCAATAATTGTTGTGTAGATGGTAATTATAAGGCGAGTTCCAACAAAGAGGGATGTACTCGAGGAACAGGCAAGGGAAATGCAAACTCAGAAGGAATTCATGCGTCGTAAGATGAACTCGGGAGATGATTTTAACGAGTATATGGGCGACACAATCGTACTTTGTGCATGTTTGCTTAGGAGTAGACAGAAGAGGCGTTCCTACGACCCGACCTTCTTCAACTTTCCGATTGGAGTCATATTACAGATAATATTCAACTCTGTCCCGGAAAAATTCCAATCCTCATTCAGAGGGGCAAATATGCTAAGAGGAGATGTTACAGAAGATTCCTTGACCAAATTTCTATTTCAGGTAATAGTAGTAAGGGAAAGAATGAGCGAAATGGAAAGGGAAACAAGGAAGAAGGTTCACATGGAGTTGAATGCCAATCAGCAGAATAGGCGAATTATGCGGTTAAGCCCTTTAGAACGTGTTGTAGTAGGTGCATGTTCGAGTAAGAGACCTATAGGGAATGGCATAGAATGACATGCTCTGATGTATTGTAATATCATGAAATATTTTCAAATATGAGGAATGAAGCATTATTAATGCAAGTTATGAGTTGTAATTATTGTTTAGTTAATCTGCGTTTCCTTGTGGTGTTGCATGCTTATGAACTATAAGAAAATTTTAGGAGCTAGAGTAGACACTCCGTCTTCTAAAATATGAGTGTGTTTGTCTTCACAGAAAATGGTGAATTCACAAATCCCGGGAGCTCAAGAGGAGGTTCATCACGAAGCTCATGTACCTCCAGTTTACGTAGTGGTGTCTGAAGGAAGCGGAGAAAATGTCGGAGAAAATGTTGGAGAGAACGAGAGTCAAATAGCCCAAGAAACGGTGGGACAAAAACTAGATAGACTCATAAAGTTAATGACAAGCTGATTCCACACATGGTTCGCGCGCTAGTGTCTCTGTCGCCGAACAGAACGGGCGGCCCGGGACCGATTGCGGCGCACGCAGAGAGTGTAGAAGCTCAAGCAGTACCTGATAGGCTTTGGGCAAATTTTATGAGGAGAAGAGAACCACTTTACTTAGGGAAGGACCCCAAGGCCGACCCGATAGTATTCCTCGATGAAGTCGAAAACTTAATGTTCACATTGGGATGCGTGGAGACGCAGGGCGTCAACTTGGTAGGCGCACGACTAGTGGATGATGCGGGGGTGTGGTGGAGAAATTTTAGGAAAAATCGTCCCCAATGTCACTACCAATGACTTGGGGAGGGTTCAAAGCTGCATTCATTGAGAAATTCATGTCTAATACGTGCAAGGATGCGCTCAGACGGGAGTTTGAACAGTTGAAGCAAGGTGACCGCAGTGTACAAGAATATGATACACAGTTCGTGAGGTTATCGGCATACAACACACATGTCATCCCTACAGAAAGGGAGAGAGTCAAGTGATTTGTTGAGGGTTTAAACCCAAACATAGCAGAGAAGGTGGTGGCGTTAGCCAACGATCAAACTTATCTTCAGATTATCGATATGGCTATGAGGGTAGAAGGTTTCGCTAAAGAAAAAAGTGAATATTCGCAAAAGATATTTCAGACGTCAGGATCATTTAATCAGAGTCAAAATCAGAAGCAGGAGTTTAGTAAGGGATCTTCAGGACCGACCAATCTGTGGGCCAGTATTATTTCAAGCCTAAGGGGCACAGTTGGTTTAATTACCAAGGTAGCAAGGACAAGGCCACCAACCCTAACACATGAGGTGACAAACCGATTAGTAAGATTTGTCAAAGGAAACACACTGGAGAATGTCGGCTCTTAACGAAGGCATATTATAACTATGGAGAGTCAGGCCACTATTCCAGGATTGCAAAAAGAGGATCTAAACTCAATCTATTCAGGGGAGGTCAGAAGCAACCACAGCTGCCTACAGAGGAAATCAGGGAAACCAACCCCTCCAGAGTCAGGGAGGTCAACAACCCAACAATTCTAACCGGCTCTACGCTTTGCCCCAGAGGAATGAGGCAGAAGCATCTAATGCGGTGGTCACATGTATTTTGCTGGTCTCGAGTATTCATGCATTTGTCTTATATGATACCGGCTCTACATTTTCATATGTGTCAATGGGTTTCACAAAGAATTTACACGTAGAACCTTCATATTTAAGTGAACCTTTTGAGGTTATGACACCAGTAGGGGCCTCAGTTTGGGCCTCTCGAGTAGTTAAAAACTTTCCATTAGAAGTGAATGGCAGAGGAACAATAGTGGACGTAGTACTACTTGATATGGTAGACTTCGAAGTCATTTTGGGTATGGATTGGTTGTCGGCATGTTACGCCATGTTAGATTGTCGATGAAAGATAGTGAGATTATCTTTTCTCGGGGAGCCAGAAGTTGTTATAATGGGTAGGATTAAAATATCCTCACGTCAGTTTATTTCCTATCTTGGGGCCCAAAAGTTATTGAGAAGTGATAGAGTGGAGTACGCATATCTAGCTAATATAGTAGATACCCAAAAAGAATCACCAGCGGTACATGATGTCCCTATTGTCAGAAATTTTCTGGAGGTTTTTCCTGAAGATCTTCCAGGCCTTCCTCCGGATAGAGAGGTAGAGTTTGCTATAGAGTTAATTCCGGGTACAAGACCCATTTCTATTCCTCCATATCGAATGGCCCCAGCTGAATTGAGGGAGTTAAAAGAACAACTGAAGGACCTTCTGGATAAAGGTTTTATAAGGTCTAGTGTTTCCCCCTGGGGTGCACCAGTCCTTTTTGTGAAGAAAAAAGACGGATCACTCCGAATGTGCATAGATTATCGACAACTCAACAAGGTCACGATCAAGAACCGATACCCATTACCAAGAATCGATGATCTTTTTGACCAACTTCAAGGAGCTAAATATTTTTCCAAGATTGACCTCCGTTCGGGATATCATCAGCTGAAAATAAATCCGGGTGATATATCCAAAACAACCTTTAGAACCCGATACAACCATTATGAGTCTTGGTCATGTCTTTTGGGTTAACCAATGCCCCAACGGCTTTTATGGATTTAATGAACAGAATCTTCAAACCATTCTTATATTTGTTCGTGATTGTGTTCATAGATGATATCCTAATTTACAGTAAGAGTGTTGAAGAACATGAAGAGCATCTGAGGGTAGTGCTTCAAGTCTTAAAACATGAGAAACTATATGCTAAACTTTCAAAGTGTGAATTTTGGTTGGAAAAGGTAGTCTTTTTGGGTCATGTTGTGTCAAGGGATGAAATTATGGTAGACCACCAGAAGATAGAATCAGTGAAGAACTATCCAAAACAGACCACTCCGACAGAGGTTAGAAGTTTCTTGGGTTTGGCTGGGTATTATAGAAGATTCATAAAAGGCTTTTATAGTCTTGCTGCTCCATTGACCCTGTTGACTCAAAAGGCGGTTAAGTACCAGTGGTCAGAAGCATGTGAAGCAAGTTTTCAGAAACTGAAGGAATTGTTGACTACTGCACCAGTCCTAACCTTACCATCGGGACAAGAAGGGTTGACAGTCTATTGCGATGCCTCTAGAGTTGGGTTAGGATGTGTCTTGATGCAATTTGGAAAGGTTATTGCGTATGCATCTAGACAATTGAAGATACATGAGAAGAATTATCCAACTCATGACTTGGAATTAGCTGCGGTGGTGTTTGCCTTACGAATATGGAGACATTATTTGTATGGTGTGCATGTGGACATATTTACAGATCATAAGAGTTTGCAGTACATAACCACGCAGAAAGATTTGAATCTCCGACAAAGAAGATGGTTAGAGTTGCTTAAGGATTATGATCTTAGTATTCTTTACCATCTTGGAAAAGCCAACGTGGTAGCTGACGCACTCAGTAGGAGATCAATGGGCAGCTTTGTTATACCCCGTGGTTCGGGCCTGGACATGATCGAAGTCTCAGTGTAAGCGCCGAGAAGCGTACGCCAGCGCAGTGATTGTAGAAGCTGGCCGCGTCAGAGCGCGACTCGAAAATCGAGGGTGAGTTTCAGCGTATGCCCTGCGAAGCGGCGCGCGCTAAAGATCGAGTCCGGGGATTGGCAGCCCAGCCGAGCAGCCAGCGGGCGAGCGCGCGGAAATTTAGGCGGAAAAACTAGAAAGTCTGATTTTTGTTTTAAAAAAGGCCATGGGAGGGTGACAAGTGTCCCCATCGATTCTGCTACATGCATTATATTGACCAAGACTTGGTCATTTCTTTCAACATTTCATCTCTACACTCCATCTCTCTAAGTTAAAAGCTCGTCCTTCTCTACAAATTCCCAGAGGAATTCTAGCCTAAGGAAAAATCGAAAAGTGTAATAGGAAGGAAAGGTTATTACAAGCTTGTGAGGACTATTGTGGTGGTGTTCTTGGAGAAAAGGCTAGCAAGGTGTTGGAATAAGTTTGGCAAAAACTTAAGGTAACATTTCTTCTCTTGTAGTTGGTATTGGGTGTTGCATGTTTAATAGGAAGAACTTGTAGTTGGAAAAATGCACTTAGAGTAGTTGCGTGTAAGAAATGGGGTTGATTATGAAAGAATTGGTTAGGGGATATTATGAGCGTGTTGTTGCCTAAATACTACATTAGACTTGTTGGGTTAGTTGTTGTAACTTGTGGGGCTGAATTTTACACACCAAAGTTTAGGTGTGTAATCCCCTAGTGTTGGTTGGTTGTTGAGCCTTAAACATGGCATTTGAGCATTAAAAATCGACCTTGGAAAAGGTGGCAATGTATGTAGAAACAAAGGAAGCTGCCCAATTTTCCGTAGGAAATTGGTGACTTTAACTTGGAAATTCTGCATTTGTAATTAGAGCTTGATAAGCGTATTGTGGTCATTTTAGGTTGACATACTACGTGCGGTAAATTGGACTTAGCTTGTGGATTGGCCAGAAGAGGTATGTGGAGCTTTCCTATCTCTTGAGCATGATTAGTTGTACCTATGTGATGCGGTAGAGCGTCTGAGATTTGAAAATCTTCGTTTGTTATAAGCATTTGATACTTGCCGTTTTAAAAGAAAAGTATAAAAATCCCTTGGACTTAAGGAATGTGTTTTACTATTGTTTAACTCTAATATAACGGCTTTATGGGGAGTTGGTTATATTAGTTTGTGAAAGTTTAATGGAGAAAGGTTTTGATGTTTTGAACTTGTGAAAGGAAAATGGTTTTAAGGCATGAATTGCCTAAGGTTTTACAAGAAATGAAGTCACTTAATTTAGAAGCTTGAGATAGTTTTAAAAGGAAATGTGACTTGTTTGAAAAGAAATCGTAACTTGATACTATGGTGATTAGTATCTTGGAATTTTGTATAAAAAGAGTTATTCCTTAAAAGGTTAGAGGTACATGATACTTGGGTTAAATTCCCGGATTTTTATTAAAAGACATGATCGTGCCTTAGGTATACTAAAATGAGAGGATGTATTAAAACTATTAATAAGAAGTTAGGTGATTCTTAACTTGCTTAAGTTATGATAGGTCGGTAGTGCTTATGTTATGATATGATAGGCCGGTAGTGCTTATGTTATGATATGATAGGCCGGTAGTGCTTATGTTATGATATGATAGGCCGGTAGTGCTTATGTTATGATATGATAGGCCGGTAGTGCTTATGTTATGTATGATAGCCGGATGAGCTATGTTATATATATATTGTTACGGGTAAACCCCGGGTTATTATTTATGCCATGGATTTGCTACCCATGATGCGAGTGCGGCGCTTGTACTCATGCGGATCTGGACCATAGGATCCATGCGGGTGAAATAGTCCCTTGCTAGTAGGCGATGGTACTCATGCGGATCCACAGGATCCATGCGGGTGAAATAGTCCCATGCGGGTGAAATAGTCCTATGACGAGGCGGATGACCTCATGCGGGTCCACAAGACCTATGCGGGTGAAATAGTCCCAGGAGTAGGATTGCTTAATGATACTACGGGCGGGTGGTCCTGCTTATATTTTTATGCTATAAAATGTATACTTGTTACTCTCATTATTAGTAAGGCACGGTGCAACATAATTTGGTTTTATCTATAACTTTAATGTATTTTGGACTCATGATATTACTACAGTATTTTCCAGTTTTACATACTTGGTACGTTGTGTACTGACCCCCTTCCTCGGGGGCTGCGTTCATGCCGCAGGTAAGGGAAAGCAGGCGGTAGATCCTCGTTCCTAGGATCTTGTACTCAGGTGTCCGGAGCTCCATTTTTTCGGAGGCTCGACTTTTGATGCAGTTCTCCACAGAGTTGTTGTTATTTTGTACATTCGAGGGCATGGCGGGGCCTGTCCGTCATAGTGTTATTCATTCTTAGAGGCTGTAGTCTTGTCGAACTTGGTTCGTTAAGGATGTATTTGTTCGGTTTATGTACTTTTGGGTTGCTTGATTTAGACTAGACTATTCTATATCTTAATGGTTGTTTATCTTGAGTTTACATTCATTTGGTTTTCTCGATGTTGTGTCACTAGGGTGCGGGTTAAGGCAGGTCACGGTCGGGTTAGTCGTGACAAAAGTGGTATCAGAGCAGTTAATCCTCGGAAAGAGTCTACAGGCCGTATCTAGTAGAGTCTTGATTATCGGTGTGTTGTGCACCACATCTATAATCGAGAGGCTGCGAGATAGTTAGGATTAGTTCCCTTCTTTCACTTTAAGATCGTGCAATAGAGTGCATGTTATAGGTTGAATTTCCTCAGCGTATTTTCTGTATCGATTATGTCTCGCGCAGAGCAACGCGGCCCGAAAGGCAAAGCGATGAGAACTACGGTAGGGCAGAGTCACGAGGCTGAGCGGTCCTTACGAGCAGTGTTTGGACGGCCGAGTTCTGACGTCGCCAACCCAGTGAAGCGGCGGCAGCTCACGAGACCGCGATACGAGCCTCGATCCAGGCGGCGGAGGATATAGGCTACAAGGAGATAGCCCGATTCTGCGAGATCGTGGCGAGCGGGAGATAGGTTGGAAGCAGCGATTCCATTTGTAGTTCAACCTGAGCTGCTAGCTCGAGGCGAAGATTTTGAGTTGTAGCCCACCGGAGTTTCTGGTCGAGACACGAGATGATCCTCGGGAGTTTATCCGGCGATTCTGTGGATCATGGCGGTGATCGGGGCTTGAGGCGAAGTCGGTGGTCTTGAGTTCGCATCGGCTGCGGAGATCTGGCGATTGGTAATGCGATTCGTGGGGTATCCGGAGAGCATGCGCTTCCGGCCGTTTGGGACGAGTTCTCGAAGGCATTCCTTAGCCATTTCTTGCCTCGCGGATGAGAGGGCTCGGGCGATAGATTTTTGGCGCCGAGCGAGAATGGGAGGGCGGTCCGAATACAACGTGGAGTTTGACTCATTAGCTGGTATGTGCCGCATTGGTAGCGAACATGGAGGGCAGTGCCGTATGTCACGAGACTCGATGATCACTTGGCGAAGTTGCTCGGGGTGGCTCTTCGGTGGGCATGGACATTGCCGCGTGCGAGCACATGCCCTCGGGTGTGAGCAGCGGCGAGCGGATCGGCAGTATCAGCGAGAAGAGGCGGGCAGCGAGTCCTCTGGTAGTTTTCGGTAAACGGCCTCGGCGCGGACGAGGTTGCACCACGGCGATTGAGCACTCCTCCACCATGCCGGGGCGTCTGAGTATTCGGGGCGGGGCGAGGTTCCGGGCTTGGGTTTCGGAGGACGAGTTCGGTCAGATGAGGCCACCTATGCCTCGGTGTAGTCGATGTGGTGATTGCCATTATAGAAGTGTCGTGTTCCTCCGAGCTTGTTATTCTTGCGGCGGCGGGGCCATTTGAGAAGATTGTCCGTCCAGAGGTGGCGGGAATATGATGGCTCAACCAAGCGAAGTCGATGTTTGAATCTTCATCGTCGATGGCGTCGCCGGAAAGCGGTATTCACGGACGAGCGAGCGCGGCGGTCGTGGTAGAGTTCGATTCGGCGGTCCTCGTAACGCATTTATGCTATGTCCGGCCGCGGGACGGGGCGTCACGATGTCGTCACGGTACATTGTTGGTTTCTTCTTTGTGATGTTTATGCTTTGATAGATCCGAGTTCTACCACTGTCACATATATCTCCTCATATTCTTTGGTAGAATAGGATGAGCCGAGTCCATAGAATCCTTTGAGGTGGCTCTGTGGTAGGTGCCGGTGTTAGCCGAAGCGGGTATATAAGGCTTGCCCGGTGACTATAGATGGTCGTCGGACTCTCAGTGACTTGATAGAGTTGGACATAGTGGACCGATGTGATTATGGGTATGGATTGGCTATCGTCTTGCTATGCCAATGTAGGCTGAGAGAGGTTAGTTCGGTTCGGTTTCTGGTGGCCGGTTATCGAGTGGAAGAATCTTGCGCCGTAGAGGTAGGTTTATTTCTTACCTCAAGGCTAGGAGGATGGTGCGGAAAGGGTATATTTACCATTTGGTTGGTATTAAATCACGAGGTGAGATGCGGACCTTGATCGATCCGGTGGTTAGAGAGTTTCAGACGTTTTCCCGGACGAGCTGGGTATCCTCACGAGAGGAGGTTGAGTTTTGCATCGATTTGGCACGGACACTCGGCCGATATCTATTCCGCCATCTGAATGGCACTGCCGAGTTGAGGCGAAAGACCGGTGAAGGACTTGCTAGAAAAAGGCTTTATTAGGCCTAGTGTTTCTCCGCAGGAGCGCGGTGTTGTTTGTAAAGAAGAAAGATGGGGCGTTGCGTATGTGTATTGATTCTGGCGGTGAATAAGGTAACCATCAAAAATAGATATCCTCCCGAGATTGATGATTTGTTTGACCGATTGCGAGTGCGAGATGTTTTTCCAAGATCGACTGCGATGCAGTTATCATCAGTGCGAGTTAGAAGCGGATATCGAAGCCGCATTTAGGACCCGGTATGGGCACTATGAGTTGAGTAATGTCTTTTGGATTGACCAGCGCTCAGCGGTATTCATGGATTTGATGAATAGGTGTTGAGCCATTCTTGGATATGTTCGTTATAGTGTTCATTGATGATATCTTGGTGTATTCACGCGAGCGAGAAGCATCTGAGATCATTTGAGGCGGTGTTAGGAGTCCTCGGGGGCCGTGATTGTATGCGAAGTTCTCGAAATGCGAGTTTTGGTGGATTGATGGCTTTCTTAGGACATGTTATCGGGCCGATGGTATTCGGGTTGTCTGACAAAGGTGAAGCGATCGATACTGCCTGGACCAGCTACAAGCAGTGCGCGGCTTTGGGCCTTGCGAGTTATTATCGGAGGTTTGTGGAGAAGTTTGCTTCTATTTGACACCTTTGACTAAGGCGACTCGGAAGCGGCTATGTTCGATGGGCGGATACTTGTGAGAAAGTTTTCAGTTGCTAAAGGAGAAGTTGGCGGCCCCGTTCTTACTCTTCGGAGGGTTTAGATGGATATGTGGTTTTATTGTAGCGCGTCGGTGTCGGGCTTGGAGTGCGTCTTTGATGCGGCACGGCAAGGTTATAGCTTATGCATCGGCGGCAGGAAACATGAGAAGAACTATCCCACGCATGACTTGAGTGGCGGCGGTGATTCGTGCCTTGAAGATGCAGGCATTATTTATATGGAGTTCATGTGGACATTTACACACGGACCACAAGTCTCGGTACATCTTGGCGGAGGAGGTGAACTTACGGCGAGCGGTGGTTGGAGCTACTTAAGGATTACGATGTTGATATTACGTACCACCGGGGAAAGCCAATGTAGTGGCGAGATGCCAATCGCGGTCGATGGGTAGTCTATCGATGTTGAGCGAGAAAAGGGATATGGTCAGAGCTACACGATTAGCAAGCCTTGGGGTTCGTTTGGTTGATTAGTTAATGCGAATTCGGGTTCGAAGGTCGCAAGTCTTCCATCGTCGAGGAGGTGAAGAGGCGGCGATGTATGAGGATCCGATTTTGTGCGATCAGAGATCGACTCTCGGGAAGAGAAGTGTCTATTTGAGGTAGCCGGATGGGGTGCTAAGATTCGAGGCCGGTTGTGTGTTCCGATGTAGCGAGGACCGTCGTGATTCTTGAGGAGGCACACGGTGCTCGTTATTCGATTCATCCGGTCGACTAAGATGTACCATGACCTCAGTGCATGTATTGGTGGGATGGTTTGAAGAGGGCGTGGCGGTTTTGTTGCCCGGTGTCCTAATTGTCGAGTTAAGGTTGAGCACGAAGCGGTGGGCTATTACAGTATTGATATTCCGATGTGGAAGTGGGAGGTGGTCAACATGGACTTTATTACGGGGTTACCTCGCACGGAGGACATGATTCCATTTGGGTTATTGTTGTGGTAGCGAAATCAGCCCACTTTCTTCGATCGGGGCGGCGTTTTGGTAGAGACTATGCGGGTTATATATTAGAGAGATTGTGAGATTGCGAGTCGGTGTCGATTATATCGGATAGAGCCCGATTCACGGCTAACCGGAGGTCCTTCGAAGGGATTAGGGACACGAGTGAGTCTCAAGACGGCGTTTCATCCTCGGAGCGGACGGGCGGGCGCGCCTATCCGAACAACGAGGATATGTTGCGGGCTTGTGTTATTGATTTGGGGTAGTGGGAGGATCATTTACCTCTTGTGGAGTTTGCTTATAACAACGGCTACCATTCTAGTGTTGAGATGGCGCCTTATGAGGCCTTATACGGGAGGAAGTGCAGTCACCCATAGGTTGGTTTGAAGTGGGAGAAGTGCGATTAATCGGGCGGTTGGTTGTGAGCGATGGATAAGGTGAAGCTTATCCGGGAGCGGTTATTAGCGGCCAGTCGGCGAAATCATATGCAGATCATCGGCGTCGACACTTAGAGTTTGAGGTTAATGATTGGGTCTTTACGAAAGTGTCACCCATGAAGGGTGTGATGAGATTTGGGAGAAGGAAACTCGGCCCAAGGTACATTGGGCGTTTGATTGTCAGAAGAGTGGGCAAGGTTGCTATGAGTTGGATCTGCCGTCCGATCTTGTGGCGGTACATCCGATTTTCACGTGTCTATGTTACGGAAATCGTTGGAGATCCGTCTAGAAGTACACCGGTCGGGATGTCGGTGTGAAGAAGTTATCGTATGAGAGAGTCCCATAGCGATACTCGATCGTCAGGTTAGACGACTTGGACGAAGGGCGTGGCCGTCGAGATCTTATGGCGGAGCGAGCGAGGAGGAAATGGCGTGGGAAGCGAGAGGATGACATGATGAAGAAGTATCCTCACTTATTCCCTACACCTCCGGGTAACCCACTTTCTGCTTGTTAGTTTTGATTTAGTTGATTATGCTTGAGTAATGTTGTGGCTCGGGAGCATTCTTATTTGCAAAGGAATAGTTAAGAAGATATGTTTATATTGTGTTTTGTGTGAGGCTAGAAGGAACATTCGGACGAATGTTTCTAAGAGAGAATGTTATACCGTGGTTGAACTGGACATGGTCGAGTCTCAGCCTTGGCCGGGCGAGGCATGGCGCCAAGGCGAAGTGATTGTAGGGCGCGCGGAAGTCGTGGCCGCGGCTCGAAATCGAGGGTCGAAGTTTCAGCCATGGCCCACGGAAGCATGGCGCCAAAGATCCGAGTCCGCGGAGTTGCGCCTGTGCCAGGAAGCAGAACAGCGAGCGAGTAAATTTGGGCGGAAAAACTTAGAAAGTCTGATTTTGTTTTAAAAAAGGCCATGGGAGGGTGACAAGTGTCCCCACGTCGATTCTGCTCATGCATTATATTGACCAAGACTTGGTCATTTCTTTCAATATTTCATCTCTACACTCCATCTCTCTCTAAGTTAAAAGCTCATCCTTCTCTAAATTCCCAAGAGGAATTCTAGCCTAAGGAAAAATCTGAAAGTGTAATAGGAAGGAAAGGTTATTACAAGCTTGTGAGGACTATTGTGGTGATGTTCTTGGAGAAAAGGCTAGCAGGTGTTGGAATAAGTTTGGCAAAAACTTAAGGTAACATTTCTTCTCTTGTAGTTGGTATTGGGTGTTGCATGTTTAATAGGAAGAACTTGTAGTTGGAAAAATGCACTTAGAGTAGTTGCATGTAAGAAATGGGGTTGATTATGAAAGAATTGGTTAGGGGGATATTATGAGCGTGTTGTTGCCTAAATACTACATTAGACTTGTTGGGTTAGTTGTTTGTAACTTGTGGGGCTGAATTTTACACCAAAGTTTAGGTGTGTAATCCCTTAGTGTTGGTTGGTTGTTGAGCCTTAAACATGGCATTTGAGCATTAAAAATCGACCTTGGAAAAGGTGGCAATGTATGTAGAAACAAAGGAAACGCTGCGATTTTCCGTAGGAAATTGGTGACTTTAACTTGGAAATTCTGCATTTGTAATTAGAGCTTGATAAACGTATTGTGGTCATTTTAGGTTGACATACTACGTGCGGTAAATTGGACTTAGCTTGTGGATTGACCGAAGAGGTATGTGGAGCTTTCCTATCTCTTGAGCATGATTAGTTGTACCTATGTAGTACGGTAGACGTACAAGATTTGAAAATCTTCGTTTGTTATAAGCATTTGATACTTGCCGTTTTAAAAGAAAAGTATAAAATCCCTTGGACTTAAGGAATGTGTTTTACTATTGTTTAACTCTAATATAACGGCTTTATGGGAGTTGGTTATATTAGTTTGTGAAAGTTTAATGGAGAAAGGTTTTGATGTTTTGAACTTGTGAAAGGAAAATGGTTTTAAGGCATGAATTGCCTAAGGTTTTACAAGAAATGAAGTCACTTAATTTAGAAGCTTGAGATAGTTTTAAAAGGAAATGTGACTTGTTTGAAAAGAAATCGTAACTTGATACTATGGTGATTAGTATCTTGGAATTTTTGTATAAAAGAGTTATTCCTTAAAAGGTTAAGTACATGATACTTGGGTTAAATTCCCGGATTTTTATTAAAAGACATGATCGTGCCTTAGGTATACTAAAATGAGAGGATGTATTAAAACTATTAATAAGAAGTTAGGTGATTCTTAACTTGCTTAAGTTATGATAGGTCGGTAGTGCTTATGTTATGATATGATAGGCCGGTAGTGCTTATGTTATGATATGATAGGCCGGTAGTGCTTATGTTATGATATGATAGGTGGTAGTGCTTATGTTATGATATGATAGGCGGTAGTGCTTATGTTATGTATGATAGCGGATGAGCTATGTTATATATATATTGTTCTGGGTAAACCGGGTTATTATTTATGCCATGGATTTGCTACCCATGATGCGAGTCGGCGCTTGTACTCGTGCGGATCTGGACCATAGGATCCATGCGGGTGAAATAGTCCCGTGCGAGTGCGCGATGGTACTCATGCGGATCCACAGGATCCATGCGGGTGAAATAGTCCCGTGCGGGTGAAATAGTCCTATGTGAGGCGGATGACCTCATGCGGGTCCACGGGACCTATGCGGGTGAAATAGTCCCGAGAGTAGGATTGCTTAATGATACTACAGGCGAGGTACCTGTTTTGATCATGAGCCTCCTATTTTTATGCTATAAAATGTATACTTGTTACTCTCATTATTAGTAAGGCACGGTCTGACATAATTTGGTTTTATCTATAACTTTAATGTATTTTGGACTCATGATATTACTACTGATATTTTCGATTTTACATACTTGATACGTTGTGTCGACCCCCTTCCTGGGCTGCGTTCAATCTGCAGTAAGAAGCGGCGGTAGATCCTCGTTCCTAGGATCTTGTACTCAGTGTCGAGCTCCATTTCTTGGAGGCTCGACTTTTGGTGCAGTTCTCCACAGGTTGTTGTTATTTTGTACATTCAGGGCATGACGGGGCCTGTCGTCATAGTGTTATTCATTCTTAGAGGCACTGTAGTCTTGCCGAACTTGGTTCGTTAAGGATGTATTGTTCGGTTTATGTACTTTTAGGTTAGCTTGATTTAGGCTAGACTATTCTATATCTTAATGGTTGTTTATCTTGAGTTTACATTCATTGGTTTTCTCGATGTTGTGTCACTAGGGTGCCGGGTTAAGGCACAGGTCACGGTCCGGTTCGGTCGTGACAAGCAGCCCATTGGAAATACAAAGAGGGTATTGTTCGTGAGGTACAAAGATTGGGAAACCTCGGGGTTAGTTTAAGCGAGATCGGTGAAGGTAGGGTGGTGGTACATGATACCACGCGATGCCTTAGCTTCGTAAATAAAGAGAGTCGGTTTGAGATCGAGTTTGTTGGATTTCAGGAGAGGATTCAACAGGGAAAACCTTCACATTTTACATTGAGAGATAATGACGGAACCCTTCGGTATAAGGGTAGGTTATGTGTTCCTAAGGTAAATGATCTAAGGAGGAAGATCTTAGATGAGGGTCACAACACAATATATTCCGTTCATCCAGGGTCAACAAAAATGTATCAGGACCTCAAGGCAAGTTACTGGTGGGACGGGATGAAGAAAGACGCTGCGGAGTTTGTCGGGAGGTGTCTTATATGTAAACAGGTGAAAGCTGAACATCAAAAACCTGGCGGACTACTTCAGGACATTGGAGTCCCCATGTGGAAATGGGAGGCGATTCACATGGATTTTACAACTGGTCTACCGAAAACTCGAGAAGAGTATGATTCTATTTGGGTGATTGTTGATCGGCTTACAAAGTCAGCCCATTTCTTACCAGTCAAGACTACGTATCGCGCACCACAGTACGCACAGACTTATTTGAAGGAAATTGTGCGGTTACACGGGATTCCGTTACAAATTATCTCAGATAGGGGTTCCTAGTTCACCTCACACTTTTGACAGAGTTTCTAGCAGGGTCTCGGGACAAAAGTTAAGTTGAGCACGACTTTCCACCCGCAAACAGATGGACAAGCTGAGCGAACAATTCAAACACTTGAGGATATGTTGCGATCTTGTGTGTTAGATTTTCAGGGTAGCTGGTTGGACCATCTCTGTCTAATTGAGTTTGCCTACAACAATAGTTTTCACTCTAGTATACAAATGGCCCAATTTGAGGCATTGTATGGACGAAAGTGTAGATCCCCACTGGGATGGTTCGAAGTGGGTGGCGAATCGCTCGAACCAAGTCATTCAGGAGACAAATAATAAGGTGCAAATGATTCGGGAGCGGATCAAAACAGCTCATAGCCTTCATAAGTCTTATGCGGATCATCGCAAAAGAGATCTCGAATTTCAAGAGGGGGATAAAGTACTTTTAAAAGTATCCCCAATGAAGGGAGTGATGCGCTTTGGTAAGAAAGGAAAATTAAGCCCAAGGTTTATTGGTCCATATGAGATCTTGCGGGGAGTGGGGAATGTGGCTTACGAACTAGCACTTCCACAAGAGCTAGAAGCAGTGCATCCGGTATTGCATGTGTCAATGTTACGAAAATACTTGCACGATCCAAGTCACGTCATTCTTCCTCAGGAGATAGTCCTTAATGAAGAGCTTCAATACGAAGAAGTTCCGGTAGAGATACTTGACAGGAAGGTTAAGCACCTGAGGAATAAAGATATTGCTTCCGTAAAGGTCCTATGGAGGAATCACTCCACAGAAGAGGCCACGTGGGAAGCCGAAAACACGATGAAAGTCAAATACCCATTCCTCTTTGAATAAGGTAATAAAAAAAATGTGTTACATAGTACTTCATATGTGTGTTATTTGTCTGTCTATGTGCTTATGTTACGACCTTATTCACATTCGAGGACGAATGTTGCTTAAGGAAGGGAGAATGTGAAGTTCTAAATTATTGTTACCTTATTCACATTCGAGGACGAATGTTGCTTAAGGAGGAGAGAATGTAAAATCCAGGGAATTTCTTTAAAATAAGAATAATATATATATATATTATTACCACCTTCTTAATTAACATAAACTAATATATATATACATTAATTAATTCCAACAAATGGATTTGCAGTCTTCAATTATTCTTTAGTGAAGAAATGGGCAACACATCCGATAATGACATTTCCACTCTTGGTAGTGATTGATCAATACTAGTTTATGTTAATTAAGAAGGTGGTAATAATAAAATCACCCAATTTTTGAAATCTTACCAAAGTTATTACATATTGGAGTAATTTTTGAAATCTTACCAAAGTTATTACATATTGGAGTAATTATGAAATTTATACCAAAGTTATTACATATAGGAGTAATGAGCATTTTATCTTCTCCTTTTAGAATGTAACGTGCAAAATGTACATATTGGAGTAATTCTGAAATTTATACCAAAGTTATTACATATTGGAGTAATGAGCATTATGTCTTCTCCTTTGAGAATGTAACGTGCAAATGTACATATTGAAGTACTGAGCATTTTATCTTCTCCTTTGAGAATGTAACATGCAAATGCTCCCCTTTTCCCCTCCCCTTTTCATCTCCCTCAATCTCTTGACATTCCCCCTCCCACAAGTCATACAAACATCCCTAGTTATATATGTTACTTATACACAAATAAAATATCTAGCACAAAGAATAGGAAATCAAAAAAAAAAACAAATGAAAAAGAAGAGGAAAAAAAATCTGGAAAAAATACCAAGAGGGCAAGAAGAACAAAAATCAATATACTAGGGAGCAAGAATCATTTTAGCAACCAAACAACAATCATTTTCACACTTACAAGGTGAGTTTTCTCACTCAGAAATTTTTGGTAACATCCTTTATTTTAAGTTCAATACATGTTAGAATAAGAATTGAGTGTTGAAAAGAAATAATGAGCTTTTGATTGTTTAGACAACTAGTTGCGTCATGAACTTTACGAACTGGTTTGACTGAGTTATAATTGTTAGAATTTGATGAAATTAGAAAGAATGGTACACCTCTCTATTATGATCATATAGAACCAAAAATGAGGTAAAATGGACATACGATTTAAAAGTTATCATAGTTCAAGTTCCTGCCTTAGATTTGGCCGGAATTCGGAAAGACATAATTAGGGACTATTTTTATTGAGTTTTACTTATTAGAATTATATAAAAATTTATAGCTGTAAATATCTCTGTTATGGACAGATATAGCTAAATAGGAGTTAAAACGGACTTACGAGTTGAGAGTTATTGTAGTTTGAAGTTGCTGCCTCGGATTCATCGGAATCCAGAAGGGCAGGACGTTGAAACGTAAAACTGTACAAATCCGTGAGAAATATGAATTTGGTGTTAAATTGAAGTTCTAGATATCTCTGTTGTGGACATTTTGAGACCTTACGGAGGTCTATCCGACTTACGGATTGAGAGTTATCGTTGTTTAAAGTTTCTGCCTCGGATCTATCGAGATCCAGGAAGGGCAGCGAATAAAAGTGTAAAACTGTATCAAATGGTACAGAATATGAAAGGATGGTTCACATGGAGACGTGTAGCTCTCTGTTCTCGTCGTTTTGAGATTTTATGGGGCTTGAACGGGTTTACAGACTAGGAGTTATGACTATTTTAAGATTTGGTTTTGTTTAATAAAAATTCTGCCGAAACAAATTTCATGTGGCTGTTTTGAGGATAAGTTTGTGTTAGTTACCCAAAATAGTTTTAAATGAAATTTGGTACAGTGAAAGGTCCCCGTCTTACCTTAGTTTCAGCTTGAGAAACAACTTAGTTTGAGTTATGGTTGAAAAGTTATAATCATTACAAGTATGAATGACGAAATATTGGGAAAGAGAATATTATTTATTTGACCCTCTGAAAAATTGGAAAAGTGAATATGTGTTCACATAAATATATAAATATATAATGGATCGGGTTGCACGCCGCAACAAACGTAAAGTGAATACGCGTTCACAAATACGTAAACATAATGGATCGGGTTGCAAACCGCAACAAAACGTAAAGTGAATACACGTTCACAAATACATAAACATATTGGATCGGATTGCACGCCGCAACAAAACATAAAGTGAATACGTGTTCACAAATACGTAAATAGAATGGATCGGGTTGCACGCCGCAACAAATATGAAAGATGAATACGTGTTCACCTATATATAAATACTTTGGATCGGGTTGCACGCCGCGACAAATATGAAAAGTGAATACGCATTCACAAATATATAAATGCAACAATATATGAAAATGCAAGGGAATGTCTTAACGTATAATACGATATAAAATAAGATGTTAGTTAAACTAAGAATTTCCTATGAGGAGTTGCTGCATATTTAAAAGTGTTGTAACCTAATATGTTTTTGCAATATGCTTATTACGTTATAATGTGATTGCACTTGGAATATTGTGGTGTTACTTTGAATTGCAGGGTAAGGTCCTCACTCAGCCCCGGATGGTAGGGCTGACTCTTTATTTAACATGTTTCAGGAAAGCGTGATAGAGGAAAGGCTCCACGTCAAGGCTAGCGATCGTCCCGCAGCCTCTTGTCGTACCAAATCCATTGCTTCGGGCTTGGTACTCATCAGGTTCAGAATATCAGTTACAGTGTCTCGGGAAATGGCCGTGTGGGATGGTCTCCTTTCCAACTTAGAATAATCTTTGTCAGTATGTCTATGTAGAAACAGTATTTGCACGAGCATGGGCTTGCGTTATGTTTTTAATAAAGTCATAAACAGATTTCTTTATTGTTATTGTTATTAATAGCTCTGTATTTGAATATAAGTTTAAATTTCTAAATAAAGAGAATTAAATGGTGCTCCTGGTGGGAAATAATTGTCCAGGTGCCATCACACCCTAAGTAAAGGCTTAGGAAAAGTCGGGGCGTGACAAATTGATCGGTGTATTTTATATACACCTTTTGAGTCATTTTTAGTGAGTCTTTTGTCCATTTTTGTACAAATACGTGTCGTCTTATGATAGATTTTCTTTCTTTTGAGTCATATTGGTTTAAAGTGGCTCATTGGCGGAAAAGAAGCAAAAAAAGGGCAGAAACAGAGGTTCCAGAGCTCGAAAAGCGAGAAAGTGGCGAACCAGGCACAACAGCGGCGCACGGCGCCTCCGGCCAGCGAGGCGAGCGCCACGACGCCTAATCTTGAAGAGCCTCAGAGATTCGCGCGCTTGGCTGATTCTGCGACGCCGAGGCGGGAAAAATCAGAATTTCGAATAGACAATGGGCCAGGC
The DNA here is from genome assembly GCA_029844215.1 of Przewalskia tangutica. NCBI lineage: Eukaryota > Viridiplantae > Streptophyta > Magnoliopsida > Solanales > Solanaceae > Przewalskia > Przewalskia tangutica. Next base: position 48,409,560 of record CM056723.1, read on the forward strand.
ATGAAGGAAAACCTGCATCACGTTTTGGAGGCTATAAAAAGAGGACTTTAGGTCAGATGCAGGGGTTCATCTTCTTGTCAAATCACAACACTTTTGGAGATCAAGATTGGAGACCTTTTTCTTAGTAATTTCTTGTTCTTGTTTTACTTTCTTTACAGTTTATGTTGGATATTGATTTAGTTCTTGTCATGTCTATGGCTAGGAACTAAATCTACTTAGGGCTTTCCATGTCGATTCACTTGAACCTTATCTTTATGAATTAATACATGTTTTTGGTTCTTCTTCTTATTGTTGAGATTTATTCAATGTTTGTTTTGATTGCTTGGTAATTACTTGATCACTAATTATCATAATTCTTATGATTTCTAACCGAAATCCGAAAGGGGAGGTTGTGAATATGCTGTAGTTGGATAAACATAGGTTAAATCGTGGACGAAAGTACCCCGATACTTGTGTAGTATTAATAAGGTTTTTGGTCTTAATCCTCCTCTATAGTCAATCTTATCACCGAAAGGTAGAAAGGTGCTATAATGGGGTTGAGTGTTTATATAACCTTAACATGAGTATAAAACGGCTTAGTTAACCTGCTATCTCAAAATAGAAGAAGAACCATTATTAATTGCATTAATAAGTAAGTTAAGCGGATAGTTGAGGAGATTTGGAAGCCCTATTTCCACATTACTGAAGTAAAACAACATAGTTTAATTAGTTTTCATAATTCTAGTCATAAATATCATATCAATTATCGGTCACCAAATAGATAACATAGAATAGAATTTGGTACTTGAACACTAATCCCTGAGGACGATAACTCGGTCTTCTAAGACTATATTACTTGACTCGACACGTGCACTTGCGTAAGTGTGTGCATAAATCGCATCAAGTTTTTGGCGCCGTTGCCGGAGATTGGCGTAGTTCAATATCATTTTATCTATTCTTAATTTCTAATTTGGTTTTTATTTTTGCTTTTATTTATTACTTTTTTTTTTTGAAAACCAGTGTGTCGTGATCCGTTTGTTTAGTTTGATCTGTTTCAGGCACCCAGTTTATGCGAAGGAGAAGAGGAGCAGACACTCTTGTTCCCTTCAACCCAGAAATTGAAAAGACTTGTAAACAGAACAGAAGGAACCAACGAATTTCGGCCTTAATAGAGATGGGAGGCGTACAAAACAACAATGAGATGAATGAGGGGTTAGGTGATCATCAGCCTAACCAAAGAATGCCTCGGAGATTGCCGATGGATGTAGAAGAGAGTCGAGTCAGTGAGAAGCTTGGGAGATTATGTGCTACCGAGGGTGAATGAAGCACAAACTTGCATTAGGCTCCCAACAATAGGAGCAAATAATTTTGAGATCAAACCTGCGATTTTAAGTATGGTGCGAATCTGTTCGGTTTGGAGGTTGCGTCGGAGGATCCTCACATGCATATAGCTAATTTCTTAGAGTTGTGTGCAACCTTGGAATCTGATAATTATTCGATGGCCGTCAGATTGAGGCTCTTTCCCTTCTCACTCAGGGATAGAGCGAAAGTGTGGTTGAATTCCTTGCCAGCAGATTGGATATTCACATGGCAAGAGTTAGCACATAAATTTTTAGCAAAGTTCTTTCCACCATGCAAAGTCGCGAAGCTGAGAGGAGAGTTGAATAATTTCTATCAAGCTGATGGAGAATCACTATATTAAGCTTGGGAGAGATTCAAGGACTTGCAAAGAAAGTGTCCACATCACAGCATTGAGCTGTGGAATTTGGTCCATATTTTCTATAATGGGCTAAGCGGGACAACCAGAACGATCATTGATGCAGCCGCAGGTGGAACGTTTATGAGAAAAACAGCACATGAAGCTCATGATTTATTGGAAGACATGGCCACCAATAATCATGTAACGAGACAGAGCAATTGAGTGGCAGAAGAACAGTAGGAGTTCATGAGATTGATGCCATCACTGCACTAAATGCCCAAGTTGCTCTTTTGACCAAGCAGCTGCAACAAAATACAGTGTCTGTAAATGCAGTGCAAATGCCAATGAGTTGTGAAATGTGTGGTGGTACACATACCTTTGATAGATGTCCATCAGCTGATCCTAACAATATTTCGATCGAACAAGCAGAATGTCAAGCAGTAGGGAACTATCAGAGGCCCCAGAACAACCCTTACTCAAATACCTACAATCCAGGGTGGAGGAATCACCCAAATTTTTCATGGAGAGGTGAGCAAGGGCAGCAGAACCAGTTTAGAGGCCAGTACCAAAATCAGCAACTATTCACTCAGGCCTCATCTTCACAACAATTCAGTGCCCCTGTCCAACAAGAGAAGCCAGATGAGTTGAGAGCAGCTTTGTTGACACTCACCAACTCCCAGACCCAGTTCATGGCAGAGACTAGATCCTCTATCAGGAACTTGGAGACACAGGTGGGGCAACTAGCGAAGCTAGCAAACAACACGCCACAGGGTACGTTGCCGAGCAATACAGAGATGAACCCTAGAGAACAATGCCAGGCAGTGCAGCTGAGGAGTGGAAAACAGTTAGAGCAGCGTGCACCTCAGCCTGTGGTTGAACAGAGGGTAGAAATAGAGAGAGAGAAGGTGGTTGAAGACCGTCCAGTATTAGAGAAAGCTCCAGAGAAGGAGTACACTGAGAGGATTCCTTTTTCACAAAGGTTGCAGAAGAAAGTGGTTGATAAGCAATTCTCCATGTTTTTGGAGACATTCAGAAAGTTACACATCAACATACCCTTCATCGAGGCATTGGAGCAAATGCCTACTTACTTTAAATTTATGAAGGAAATTTTGGGAAAGAAGAAGAAGTTAGCAGAATATGAGATGGTGGCAATGACAGAGGAATGCAGTGCCATCTTGCAGAAGAAATTGCCCCCTAAACTCAAGGACCCAGTGAGCTTTACACTGCCTTGCACAGTTGGCAGGGTAACATGTAATAGGGCCCTTTGTGACTTGGGGGCTAGTATAAATTTGATGCCGCATGCTTTTTAAACGGTTGGAGTTAGGTGAAGCAAAACCAACCACTGTGAGATTGCAACTAGCAGATAGAACGGTGGTGCATCCCAGTGGGAAGATTGAGGATGTCCTCGTTAAGGTGGGAAAATTCTTCTTCCCCGCGGATTTCCTCATCCTTGCTATGGAGGAAGATGAGAAGATTCCCATCATATTGGGAAGACCGTTCTTGGCAACAGGGAGAGCCCTGATTGACGTAGAGAAGAGAGAGCTGACACTGAGAGTAGAAAGTGAAGAGATGGTGTTCAAAGTGTTCAAACACGTTATTGAACCCCGTCATGGCGGTGCTTTGCAATTAGCTGTCGAACCGTGTGAGCCAGTGCAAGCCACAACAAGGGAGATAAGCCCGCCAAAGCAGGTAAGTGATACTGAACCTCCTCTTGAAAATAATTATAAGAAGAAAAACAGAAGGAGAAAGAGGAACATGTTGAAAAAGTGGATTGGTTGTGGGGTTAGTTTACCCCACACCTCTTGATTTAAAGAACTTGCGTCCGGCTAAAAGACGTTAAAGACAACGCTACTTGGGAGGCAACCCAAGGTATTTGAAATTATTTACTTTAATACAATTAGTTTTTACTTAGAACAGTCTCACGGAGGTATTGTTTATGTGTTGTGATGACAGGTGCAGGGGCCAAGAATTTGGAGGGCGAAAAATGAAGATAAGCCAAGAGAAAAAAAAAGAAAAAAGTGGATTTCAGAAAATGCAGAAATGCGCCTTTGATTGAGGCGCGCGCCAAAAGTCAATTTTTGAAGTCCAGCCACAGAAGTTCGTAAGAGCTTGATAATTTGGGCGTCGTGGCGCCCGATGCGAGACACGCGGAAATCCAGAAGTTAAAATAGCCCAAAAATCCGATTTTTCCCCCATTCCAAATCAAAACCTAAACCTTTCCTCTCCACAAAACCCACGAAAATCCACCTTTTACCTAAAAATCTTCCATAAACTAAACTCAATCACAACCAAAGTTCTTAAATTCCTTAAACCCTTAACCATCTTAAACAACAACCCTCATCCCATTGCCTCAAATCATCATTAGGAGCAAGAAAATCTTGAAGAACACCGTCAAAGGTAACCTTTATCTTTTCTTGAAAGTTTCACTATAATTAGAGGAGGTAGTAGATTTGAGGAGGTGTTGTATCTGTGAAGGTGTGGGGGGGTGTTGAAGTTGGGTGTGAGATTTCGAGGAAGAGTATATGAGGTGAGTGTAGGGTGTTGTGCAGGAGCCTCTTGAGTGAAGTGTGGGGGTGATAAGTGTTGTAGCTGCTGATTGATTGAGTGATAGTGTTGGATGATATTGTTGATACAAAGGAAACGCTGCCAAAGTTATCTAAAAATGTCTGCCAGAAAGAAAAGAGCTTCCACATCCGCCTCCACCCCTCATTATGATAATACTAGGTTTGTCAGCCAAACAACGGAGGGTAGATATCAAAAACTTAGTACTAGGCCCTTAATCTCTGAAAGAGGAATGGATTACCAAAGGGAACCATTTGAGGAGGGAGATGTCTATGAGCCTATTCGGGCGATGATTGAGATGATGGGGTGGAAGAGATTTGTTAACCCGGAAAAGATAGCACCGATGAATACAGTGATGGTGAGAGAATTTTATGCTAACTTTCCGGAGAGGGTAGATGATAGATGCTTTGTGAGGGGACGGGAAGTGCCTGTGACGGCAGAAGTGGTGAATTTGCTATTGAAAACAGCGGATGTTGAAGAAAGAGGTGATGACCGGAGCTATTTCAGAACATGGTCTAGAGGAACCAACAACATCAATCGGGGCGTCGCATGGCGCGATAAGCTACAGAGTGTGTATGATATTGCCAGAAATGGAGCAAGAGGACTGAGTAGGTGTCAGTTCAACAAAACCGCCAAGGGTTGGTTGTATTTCGTCAGTGCCCGCGTGATTCCATCAATGCACTTCACCAGAGTGCCAGAAGACAGAATAAAATTGATATATGGAATCATGTCAGGAAAGACGATTGACGTTGGGAAGGAAATAGTGCAAAACATGAGAGAAACCAGCAGGTTGGTAACGACAGGTGGGTTGGGACATGACTCACTTATTAGTTGCTTATGCTCCATACATGGGGTCCCAACCCTACCCACTGATACATATGAGAAAAACCAACTTCCTGTGTCATACGGGATAGTGCATTGCTTCCCAGACCCAATCCCTCCAGCAGCAGCACGAAGGAGACCAACACCAAGAAGACTACTCAAGCAGCAGCAGAGGCTGCCATGGATGAAGATGAGCTTGAGACAGAGGCTCAGTATGGCGAGCGACCAGGCCACCCCGAATCAGAACCTCCGGTGCACATGATGGAGCGGTTGCTCACGAACGAGAGAAGGATGATGCGGAATTTTGACACGATGATACAAGGACAACAAGAATTAGGCGGGGCAACAACGGTTGCACGGAGAATTGAGATGAGTTCCTTGTTCAACCAGTGGTCAATGCATTATCCACCGCCACCGCCACCACTTTAAACCAAGTCTGTAAGTTGTCCTGTTTCTCTTATTTTCTTTGAGTCTTGCACACATTGGGGACAATGTGTGATTTAAGTTTGGGGGGGTGTTTTATTTGTGTCTTATTATTTTAGTATGTTTGAGTCTTTTTAATTTGTTTTGTGTATTTTTGAGTCATAAAATTTTATGAGTCATAATTTTCTGTCAAAGATCATGCATGCTGTAGTTACTAGAAACACCTAGTGAAGTAAGGTTGAATAATGTAATGGAATTAGAAGCAACTATCTAAGCACTTAGGTTAGTTATGCCAAAAACTCATGAAATCTGTCTATTTGGGGTTTCTGCTTGAATTGTGCATTGTTAAATGATTAAAACCTATGTGTATGATTGCTTGCCATTTGAGGCGAAATAGTTAGGATATGCATGTTAAGGGAGATGACTCAGGCATTTCTTTGTTAGCCAATTCTTACCACTTTTTCCTATCCCTGACATTAAAAATATCCCTAGTCAGCCCCTTTGAGCCTAAACAATAAACTTTTTCTTTGACACCCCATAATTCCATACTTGTGTCATAAGTGAAAATATGAAATGATTGGAATAGAAAGTGTTAAAAAGAGACAAAAAGAGTGAACAAGTTTGATGCACCCCAATAAAAAAGTAATAAGAAATAGGCAAAAGCCTAAGTTTGGGGGTGTCTGTGTTTCATAATACACTTCACTCACTCAAAACAAAAGAGGGGAAAGATAGATATGAAGTGAGGAAAGGAAATCAAAAGAAAAGGGAAGAATTGAAAAGCAAAAGAGCTTATGGTACATAAAATGAGCCAAAATGCTTATTTTTACCTACCCATGCCTAAGCCTACATTACAACCCTGAAAAGTCCTGAAGATCTCTTACATGCATATCCATGATTAGTGGAGAACAGCAAGTAAACATGTCATATGATTTTGAAATTGACATGCCTAATTCAGTATTCTTACTTCCATTAAGCATGATTAAAGTGAGTTTGCGAAATATCTAGCTTAATGTGTTTAGAATGCTAAAAATTCATGCTATATGTTCCTGCATATTATTATGCTAACCTTCATGTTGTTCTAAGTAACACCAATGCAGCAAAAGTGATCAATGTCGTTGAGTCTTTCTATTTTCTTTTTCCTTGTGTCTTTATTTCTTTCTTTTGATCTTTGCTCGAGGGCGAGCAAAGGTTAAATTTGGGGGTATTTGATCGGTGTATTTTATATACACCTTTTGAGTCATTTTTAGTGAGTCTTTTGTCCATTTTTGTACAAATACGTGTCGTCTTAGGATAGATTTTCTTTCTTTTGAGTCATATTGGTTTAAAGTGGCTCATTGGCGGAAAAGGAGCAAAAAGAGGGCAGAAACGGAGGTTCCAGAGCTCGAAAAGCGAGAAAGTGGCGAACCAGGCACAAAATAGGCCAGCATCGCGGCGCCTCCAGCCAGCAGGGCCAGGGCGCCACGACGCCTAATCTTCAGAGCTCAGGGATTCGTGCGCGCGGCTGATTCTGGAACGCGGCAGCGGCGGAAAAATCAGAATTTCGAATAGAAAATGGGTCAGGCCTGAAGGAAAACCTGCATCACGTTTTGGAGGCTATAAAAAGAGGACTTTAGGTCAGATGCAGGGGTTCCTCTTCTTGCCAAATCACAACACTTTTGGAGATCAAGATTGGAGACCTTTTTCTTAGTAATTTTTTGTTCTTGTTTTACTTTCTTTACAGTTTATGTTGAATATTGATTTAGTTCTTGTCATGTCTATGGCTAGGAACTAAATCTACTTAGGGCTTTCCATGTCGATTCACTTGAACCTTATCTTTATGAATTAATGCATGTTTTTGGTTCTTCTTGTTGTTGTTGAGATTTATTCAATATTTGTTTTGATTGCTTGGTAATTACTTGATCACTAATTATCATAATTCTTATGATTTCTAACCGAAATCCGAAAGGGGAGGTTGTGAATATGCTGTAGTTGGATAAACATAGGTTAAATCGTGGAAGAAAGTACCCCGATACTTGTGTAGTATTAATAAGGTTTTTGGTCTTAATCCTCCTCTATAGTCAATCTTATCACCGAAAGGTAGAAAGGTGCTATACTGGGGTTGAGTGTTTATATAACCTTAACAGGAGTATAAAACGGCTTAGTTAACCTGCTATCTCAAAATAGAAGAAGAACCATTATTAATTGCATTAATAAGTAAGTTAAGCGGATAGTTGAGAAGATTTGGAAGCCCTATTTCCACATTACTGAAGTAAAACAACATAGTTTAATTAGTTTTCATAATTCTAGTCATAAATATCATATCAATTATCGGTCACCAAATAGATAACATAGAATAGAATTTGGTACTTGAACACTAATCCCTGAGGACGATAACTCGGTCTTCTAAGACTATATTACTTGACTCGACACATGCACTTGCGTAAGTGTGTGCATAAATCGCGCATCACAAATGTCACGTTTTCTAACCGAAGACCTTCCACTAGTTGGGGAAGACGTGAACCCTCATCTAAATGATTTGGCGAGAGAGGGTCAAGGTAACCATGTCGCTGACGACATGAGTATGGTTCGCGAAGCATGGACACATAGTGATTTGAACTATATTCTAAACAGTTTGTCTGATCCTCTCTACACGGTGTACTGCACCGTTGAAACTGCCAAGCAGTTATGGGACAAACTTCAGAAGAAATATAACACCCAAGATGCGGGTAGCAAGAAGTTCATCATTGGGATATTCCTAAAATTTCAAATGGTGGATAACAAAAATGTGTCATCTCAAGTCCAGGAATTTCAAATGATTCTACATCACCTGGATTTGGAAGGATTGAAGCCCAACGAATAATTCTTGGTTGGGGCGTTGATCGAAAAACTGCCTCCCTCGTGGACTGAGTTTATGAACTATCTAAAACTCAAAACAAAGGAGATGACCTTAGATAAACTTATTGTCAAACTCCATATTCAAGAGGACAATAAAAAGGTCATGCCAAAGGGGAAACAACCCGCTGAGGCTAAGGCGAACCTGACGGAAGTTAAATGGAACTCAAGCAAGAAGCGGAAGTTCCAGAAGGAAGGCAAAACCCAAACTACTGAAAAGTTCAAGAGAAACTGTAATCATTGTGGTATAGTTGGTCACATGGCCAAAGACTGTCGCAGGCTCAAACGTGAGAATAAATAGAAGGCCAAAGGTAAAGCCAAGGCTAACATCGTTGAAGACACGTTTGTCGATGATATGATCGAGGAGTTCTCAGCGGTGGTTCTTGAAGCTAACATCGTTGAGAATCCGATGCAATGGTGGCTAGATACAGGTGCTACCCATCACATATGTTCTAATAAAGATGTCTTTTCCACATATACACCAGTCACAACTAAGAAATTGTTCATGGGCAACAATTCCTCTTCAGAGGTGCTGAGGGTAGGAAAGGTGACCCTAAAGATGACGTCTGGAAAGGAGCTAATTCTAAAAGAAGTGATGCATGTCCCAGAAATTCGAAGAAATTTAATTTCTGGACCTTTGTTAGTAAATGTTGGTTTTAGGCTAGTGTTAGAGTCTAACAAGTTTGTAATCACTAAAATGGGAACATTTGTAGGAAGGGGCTTCATCTGTGAAGACCTCTTTAAGTTCAATGATGCACATGTAATGCCTTCTATTTCAACTATCAATAAAATTGCATCTTCTACTTACTTGATTGAGTCATCTAATTTATGGAATCATAGATTAGGACATGTTAACTATCAATCTATCCAAAGATTGGTAAAGATGGAATTATCATCATCTATAGACATAAACCCTCAACGTAAGTGTGAGGTGTGCGTAGAGGAAAAACTTTCCAAGAGACCCTTTAGATATGTCGAAAGGGAAACCACTCATCTAGAATTTATACACACTGATATATGTGATTTGAAGTTCGCTCAAACTAGAGGGAGGAACAAGTACTTTGTGACTTTCATAGATGATTGATTGGTGTATTTTATATACACTTTTTGAGTCGTTTTTAGTTAGTCTTTTGCCTCTTTTTGTATAAATATGTGTCGTGTTAGGATATATTTTCTTTCTTTTGAGTCACAGTGGTTTAAAGTGGAACATTGGTGAAAAAGAGCGAAAAGAAGGCAGAAACAGAGGTTCCAGAGCTCAAAAAGCTGAAAAGTTGGCAACCCGGGCGAGAAACAGGGCGGCGGCGTGGCGCCAGACCACCACCAGCAGCGGGGCCACGGCGCCCAAGAAGCAGAGCCAGTCGCAGAAGTTTCGGCGCCACGGCGCCGGTTGCAGGGCCGTGGCGCCGACGCGGGAAATCTGCCAAATCCGAATAGGATTGGGCCAAGGCCGAAGAGGAAAAGGTTTTACACGTTTTGGGTGATATAAAAGGACCTTTTTATGTCAGTTTTGGGCGTTCCACACCTTACCATTCATCACAACATTAGATCAAGATTGGAGACTTATTTTTGAGTAATTTCTTGTTCTTTACTTTATTTCTTTCTAGTATATGTTGGATACTATTTTAGTTTTTAGCATGTCTATGACTAGGAACTAACTTAATTTAGGGCTTTCCATGTCGAATCGCTTGAACCTCGTTCTTATGAATTAATGCATGTTTTGGTTTTCTTCTTATTATTGTTGAGGTTTATTCAATAATTGATTTGATTGCTTGATTATTAATTGATCACTAGTTATCATCACTTATATGAGTTCTAATCGAAATCCGAAAGGGGAGATTGTGAATATGCTATAGTTGAATAAACATAGGTTTAAATCGTGGACGAAAGTACTCCGATACTTGTGTAGCTTAATAGGTTATTGTTCTTAATCTTCCTTTGTAGTTAATCTCGTCATCGAAAGATAGAAGAGTTCTATATTGGGGTTGAGTGTTTATATTACCTTAACAGGAATGTCGCAGGAAGTTGGCACCGAAAATCCCGAATGTCGCAGGAAGTTAGGCGCTACAACGCCAATCTCAGAGCGCCATGGCGCCGAAAGTCCAGAGGGTCTCTGAAGTTTGGGCGCCATGGCGCCAAATCAGAGAGCCACTGCGCCGGAAGTTCAAAAAGTTACAGAAGTTTGGGCGCCACAGCGCCGGAAGTTCAGAGGGTCGCAGATGTTTGGGCACCACGGCGCCGATCTCAGGGCCGTGGCGCCGTGATGGAAAAACTGAAATTAAAAGAGCCTAATTCAATTTTCCCCCTCCAAATCAAAACCCAAAACCATTCCTCTCTCCAAAACCCACGAAATCAGCCTCCATTACTTAAAATCTTCCACAAACCAAACTCAATCACAACCAAATTACTTCAATTCCTTGCACCCTTAACCATTTCAAACAACAACCCTCATTCCATTGCCTCAATCCATCACTAGGAATAAGAACATTTTTGAAGAACACCTTCCAAGGTAACTTTCATCATTTTTCTTGAAATTTTCAAAGCAATTAGGGGAGGTAATTCATATGTTTGTGGATGTGCTTTATTGGTGGATATGGTGGGGTGTGTTGAAGTTTGGTATTGTAAATTTCGCGGTGAGATTGTACGTAGTGATGTGGGGTGTTGTACCTGTGATTTGAGTGAAGTTTGAGGGTTGAATTGTGTTGTATTTTGCTGATTGTGTTGTGTGTTTATTGGTGTGATTGAAAGTTGCTGGATAATCTCACTAAAACAGAGGAAACGCTGCTGAAAGTTTTCCAAAATGTCTGTCAGAAAAAGGAGAGCTTCCACATCCGCATCCGTTCCACAATATGACACTACTAGGTTTGTTAGTCAAAAAACAGAAGACAGATATTACAAACTTAGTACTAGACTCTTGATACCTGAGCGAGGAATGGAGTACCAAAGGGAGTCATTTGAGGATGACGATGTCTATGAGCCTATTCGGGCAATGATATAGGCAATTAGGTGGAAGAGATTTATTAATTCGGAGAGAATAGTACCACAGAACACTGTAATGGTAAAAGAATTCTATGCTAACTTTCCGAAATGGGTAGATGGTAGATGTTTTGTGAGAGGACAGTATGTGCCTGTGACGGTTGAGGTGGTGAATGAGCTATTGAGAACAGCTGATGTTGAAGAAAGAGGCGATGATCGAAGCTATTTCAGAACTTGGTCTAGAGATGCCAACAACATTGATTGGGATATCGTCGCAAACACATTATGCTACCCTAAGCCTGAGTATGATATTGCACGAAATGGATCAAGAGGACTGAGCAGATGTTAGTTCAACAAAACAGCCAAGGGTTGGTTATATTTCGTCAGTGCCCGCCGGATTCCATCTACGCACTTCACTAGAGTGTCAACGGATAGAATAAAGATGGTATATGAGATTATGGAAGGGAAGACGATTGATGTTGGGAAGGAGATATTGAAGAGCATTGGAGAAACCAGTAGGTTGGTCACTACAGGTGGGTTGGGACACGGATCACTTATTTGTAGTTTATGTTCTAGACATGGAGTCCCAACCCTATCTACTGATACATATGAGAAGGGCCAACCTCCTGTGACATATGGGATAGTGCATGCCTTCTCAGAACCAGTCCCTCCAAAGCGGCGAAGGAGACCCGACACAACAACAACAGAGGTCGCCAGGATGAGGATGAGCACGAGGCAGAGGCTCGGCATAGAAGCGGTAGCGGCCGAATTGGAACCTCCGGTGCCTATGATGGAGCAGTTGCTCATGAACCAGCGGATGATGATGCAGAGTTTAGACACGATGATACAAGGTCAACAGGACCTGAGGCAAGGACAACAAGAAATAAGGCAGGATCAACAACAGTTGAATCAGAGATTTGATGAGATGAGTTCCTTGTTCAACCAGTGGTCCATGCATTATTCACCGCCACCGCCACTATTTTAAACCACAAGTCTGTAAGTTGTCCCGTCTTTCTTTTAGTTTTGAGTCTTGCACACATTAGGGACAATGTGTGATTTAAGTTTGGGGGGAGTTCTTGGAGTGCTTAGTTTATTTTTGATGTGTTTTTGAGTCTTTTTGTGTTATTTTCTATGTTTATTTGAGTCTAATTTTTTTTTTATGATCATGCATGTTGTAGTTACTTAAAACGCCTAGTGAAGTAAAGTTGAATAATGTAATGGAATTAGAAGCAACGATCTGAACACTTAAGTTAGATATGCCAAAAATTCATGAAGTCAAACTATTTGGGGTATCTTGCTTGATTTATGCATTGTTAATGATTAAACCTATGTGTCTGCTTGCTTGCTATTTGAGGCAAAATAGTTAGGATATACATGTTAGGGAGATGACTCAGGAATTTCTTTGTTAGTCCTTTCTTACCATTATTTGTCTATCCCTGACATTAAAATTGTATCCCTAGTCAGCCCATTTGAGCCTAAAAATAAGAACTTTTCTTTGACACTCTGTAATTCCATACTTGTGCCATAAGTGAAAAAATTTGAGATGCTTGGAATACAAAGTGTTGAAAAAAAGAGACAAAAGAGAGTGAACAATTTTGATGCACCCCAATGAAATGTAATAATAAATAGGCAAAAGCCTAAATTTGGGGGTGCTTACTATTCATCAGACACCTCATTCTCTCAAAACAAAAGAGGGAAAATATAGGTATGAGGTTAAAAAGAAAATCAAAAAGAAAAGGGAAGAATCGAAAGCAAAAAGAGCTTATGGTACGTAAGATTGAGCCTAAAAGCCTATTTTTACCTATCACTGCCTAAGCCTACATTACAACCCTGAAAAGCTCTGACGATCTCTAATATGTGTATCCATGATTAGTGAAGAATAGCAAGTGAACATACTATAGGATTTTGAAATTGACATGCATAGTTAGGTATTTTTGCTTCCATTGAGCATGATTAAATTGAATTTGCGAAATATCTGACTTGAGTGTTTAGAATGCTAAAAATTCATGTTATATGTTCTTGCATATTATTCTACTAACCTTCATGCTTTTCTAAGTAACAATGATGCAGCAAATTGATCAATGTCTTTGAGTCATTTTATTTTCTTTTCTTTCGTGTCTTTGATTCTATTTTTGATATTTACTCGAGGGCGAGCAAAGGTTAAGTTTGAGGGGTGTTTGATCGGTGTATTTTATATACACCTTTTGAGTCATTTTTAGTTAGTATTTTTGTCTCTTTTGTATAAATATGTGTCGTGTTAGGATATATTTTCTTTCTTTTGAGTCACAGTGATTTAAAGTGGCACATTGGTGAAAAGAAACGAAAAGAAGGCAGAAACAGAGGTTCCAGAGTTCAAAATGCTAAAAAGTTGGCAACAGGCGCGAAATGGCGGCTCGTGGCGCTGCACCACCGAAGCGCGGCCACGACACGAAGCGAGCCGATCGCGAAGTTTCGGCGCCAACACGGCGCCGGTTGCAGGGTCGTGGCGCCGACGCGGGAAATCTGCCAAATCCGAATAGGATTGGGCCAAGGCCGATGAGGAAAATGTTTTACACGTTTTGGGTGATATAAAATGACCTTTTTAGGTCAGTTTTGGGCATGCCACACCTTACCATTCATCACAACATTAGATCAAGATTGGAGACTTATTTTTGAGTAATTTCTTGTTCTTTACTTTATTTATTTCTAGTATATGTTGGATACTATTTTAGTTCTTAGCATGTCTATGGCTAGGAACTAACTTAATTTAGGGCTTTCCATGTCGAATCGCTTGAACCTCGTTCTTATGAATTAATGCATGTTTTGGTTTCTTCTTATTATTGTTGAGGTTTATTCAATAATTGCTTTGATTGCTTGATAATTAATTGATCACTAGTTATCATCACTTATATGAGTTCTAATCGAAATCTGAAAGGGAAGATTATGAATATGCTATAGTTGAATAAATATAGGTTTAAATCGTGGACGAAAGTACCCCGATACTTGTGTAGCTTAATAGGTTATTGCTCTTAATCCTCCTTTGTAGCCAATCTTGTTATCGAAAGATAGAAGGGTTCTACATTGGGGTTGAGTGTTTATATTACCTTAACAGGAGTATAAAACGGCTTAGTTAACCTGCTATCTCAACATAGAAGAAGAACCTTAATTATTTGCATTAACGAGTAAAGCGAGCGGATAGTCGAGGAGATTTGGAAGCCCTATTTCCACCATATCTGAAGTAAAGTAAAGTAATTTAGTTAGCGTCTATATTCATAGCTATAAACAAACCATCAAATTATCGGTCACCAAATAGATACTACAAAATAGAGGTTGGTAATTGGACACTAATCCCTGAGGACGATAACTCGATCTTCTAGACTATATTACTTGTCACGATACGTGCACTTGCGTTTAACGTGTGTATAAATCGTGCACCAATGATGGCACAAGGTTTTGTTACCTTTACTTACTAAAAAGTAAAGATGAAGCCTTTGGAGCGTTCAAACGCTACAAAGCAGAAGTTGAGAACCAACTAAGCGTACGGATTAAAACAATCCGTAGCGATAGAGGGGGAGAATATGTAGCGTCTTTTGAAGAATTTTGTACCCAGTCGGGTATAGTTCATCAAACAACGGCTCCTTACTCACCTCAATCAAACAGTGTGGCTGAACGCAAGAACATAACACTGAAGGAAATGATGAATGATTTACTCATCAATTCAGGACTTCCCCGACACATGTGGGGAGAAACTGTCCTTACCGCAAATAAGATTCTTAATAGAATCCCACACAAAGGTAAGGACAAGAATCCATACTAGTTATGGAAAGGAAAGAAACCTACCTACAAGTATTTGAAGGTATGAGGTTGTCTGGCCAAGTTAAAGTACCTATGTCAAAGAAGGTCAAAATTGGATCTAAGACTGTGGATTACATATTCATCGGATATGCCAATAACAGTAGTGCTTATCGCTTCATAGTGAATAAGTCGAATGTACAGGACATTAATGAAGGTACTATCATGGAATCAAGGAACGCATGGTTTTTTGAAGACACGTTTCCATACAAGGAAATCAACATAACCTCTCGCAAACGAAGTTATGAGCAAATCTCTGAGGATAAAGGGGTAGATGACTACCTAGATCCGAACGGTTCAAATCTATTGAATTCTGAAGTAGCTGATTATCCGGAATCCAGTATTCCAGATTTTCAGGACTTGGAAGATTCAGGAATGGAACCAAGGATAATCAAAAGGGCCCGAAAGGACAAGTCCTTCGGGCCAGACTTTGAAGCTTATTTAGTTCAGGATGAACCACGGACAATCGCCGAAGCATTCTCAACTCCAGAAGCACCGATCTGGAAGAAAGCTTTAGAAAGTGAGATAGAATCCATCTTGCATAACCATACCTGGGAGTTGGCTGAACTTTCCCCGGGACACAAATCGTTGGGTTGTAATTGGATCCTTAAACGAAAGTGAAAGACAGATGGATCTATCGATAAGTACAAAGCTAGGTTAGTAGTCAAGGGCTATCGCCAAAAAGAGGGCCTTGATTACTTCGACACCTACGCTCCGGTATCAAGAATGACATCCATACGTATGTTCATAGCTTTCGCCGCCTTGTGGGATCTTGAAATATATCAAATGAATTTTAAGAATGCATTCCTAAATGTTGATTTGGAAGAAGAACTATATATGGACCAACCCGAGAGGTATGTGGTTCCAGGATAAGAGACAAAAGTGTGTCGGCTTGTTAAATCATTGTACGGGCTGAAACAGGCCCCTAAACAATGTCACGAAAAGTTTGATAGTACTCTACTATCAAAAGGGTTCGCCATTAATGGAGGTGACAAATGTGTCTATATGAAAGGAAATGTTGAACCCTTCGTTATGATATGCCTATATGTAGACGACTTGTTGATCACTTGAAGCAATCCTGGGATAATCCTAGAGACTAAAAACATGTTAAAACAATATTTTGACATGAAAGATATGAGCATTGCAGATGTCATCTTAGGGATCAAGATCTCTAAGACATCTAATGGACTGGTCTTGTCTCAATCTCCCTACATCGAGTATGTACTAAAGAAATTTGGGATGTTCGACAGTTCACCGGTATCGACACCATTGGATATAAGTCAAAAGATTGACAAATATCTTGGTAAGCCCGTACGCCAGGAGCTATATGCGTAGGTGATTGATAGTCTGATGTATATCACAAACTGCACTCGACTGATATCGTTGATGCAGTCAATAAATTGGCTAAGTTCACTCAAAATCCAAGTGAGGATCACTGGAAAGCGTTGAACAGGGTACTACGGTTCCTAAAGTTCACGATAAATTTCGGGTTACACTATTCGAGGATCCAGCGGTACTAGAGGGGTACAACGATGCAAACTGGATATCTGATAGCGACGACATCAAGTCCACCAGCGGATATATTTTTACAATCGTTGGTGGAGCTGTGTCTTGGAAATCCTCTAGGCAAACTCTTATAGCCCGATCTACAATGGAGTCAGAATTTATCGCTTTAGATAAAGCGGGAGAGGAAGCTGAGTGACTTCATGGTTTTCTAGAGGATGTCCCATGTTGGGATAAATCTGTGTCTTCTGTAATAATCCACTGCGATAGTCAGTCGGCTCTAGAAAGGGCACGACGTTCAATATACAATGGTAATTCTCGTCATATTCGATGGAGACATGAGTCAGTTAGGCAGTTGATCACCTCGTGTATTATTTTCATTGATTACATAAATTCTAAGAAAAATATTGCAGATCCCTGACGAAGGGAATACCCAAAGATCAGTTGTTCTGCCTGTCTAAGGGAATAGGCTTAAAACCCGAACAATAAGAACCGATATAGTGGACACCCAACCTTACAGACTGGAGATCCCAAGAATAAGGTTAAATGGAAAAACTAAACTGTAAAGGTTCCGTGAGCGCTTCGGTGGAAGCAAAAGCACTTCGGATAATGTGTCTTTCTTAAAAAATATAATCCAAGGCCGTTTCCGTGATAGACAAAAAGTGCTACCTGTAAGAGGGGTAAAGGATAAATTTCCAAACCTTTAGTGATCCTCAATAGTTGAGGTTAGGTTGGTGAAATTTTTAATGGTTCCTAATGCTTACGTAGTGGGGTATTACATGATACCTTGTAGGAGGTCACCTATTTAAGTGTGAGGATAGGCCGCCTCAAATGAACGCACTTTAGAATCCAAGGGTGTCCACGGCCCACGACGGACAAAATACTAGAAATATTGAGTAAGAAAGGTGTTGTGTTGGTACCATTGTCTTGACATATACTAAACACTGACGGTTCAAGACATCACGTTCACCGCGCAGTAAATATGTCTGATGGTATTCTACTATGGAAGGTTCAAAGCTTCGACTACCTCTCCAGATGCAACATCGATCTGCCGAGTGATTGCTCGAAAGACACTATACGCGTGCACCAAAATCTCTTCCAAGAGAGGATTGTTGGAAATATTTATTAAACGTGAAATAAAGTAAATCCTATTAATTATGAATTGAACAATTGGGGCTCCGCACGTCGGAAACATGGTTTCCACACACATGCACATAAAGTACCAAGGATCGTTATTTCCTTAAATTGAAGAGATATTGGTATGTATACGAATTGTATGAGACATAAAAGAATAGACGATTATTGGCCAAATGACAAATGGTTTCACGTTGGTAAATGAAAGGAAGAAATGTGTAAGAGATGAAACGAATCAGAAATCGCCACGGAAATACGGAGAGGCACCGTTGTGCCACAAGGACAGGACCGAGGTGCTTGGAGGCACCTAGGACCGCGGTGCTAATTCATTTTTCGATTCCAGTGACTTACTGGAATTTAGGCACCGCGGTGCCCTCCCGAGGGACCGCGGTGCTTCGACGTTTTTCAGTAACGTTGGAGACGAATTAAGGCTGATTCTTGAGCTGCCTTTGGAGCAATTAATCTCCATTATTTGGCTATTGATTTCAGCCATTACTAGGCTGAATTAACCTTAATATCACTGGTCATTACTTGACATTGATGGTCATTCATTTGGTTAATTGAGAAGACAAATTCATCTACCTATAAATTGATGCCTTTGGCACAATTGCAAACCACATTCACTAAGCAATTCTCTAAAGTTGTCTTCCTCTCTTGCAATCACAAAACACTCAAAAATCTTTCTTCCTAAGCAAACACTTGAGTTCCCTTTGCTCATTTGTTTGATTGTTGTTTTATCTTGGGAGATAAGTTGTCATTACAACCGTTGAAAATATATATGGGGCAATATTATCTTAAGGATAGATCAATAATTTGGTCGACTCGGCAAGCCCTCTTATTTGATTATTTTCAGATTTCTAACATACTAGTCGTTGTTGATACTTTTCTATTTCCTTGGTTTTACACACTATATCCCACATGTCATACATCCATTAGTTTGATTTAAACACCTGATGGGTAAGTTTTTATCGATTACAGAATCCTCACCAACAAGGTGAAAGTTCAGGTAGTCAATCAACTGAGCTACTAAGATTCCCGAAATAATTGTCTCAACCGGATATTTGTTTCTCATATTTTCTTGTACAATTACCGCAAATTCGTTGACTTCCACTTTGCTCTGATGCAGACATGTGAATATACTCATCTATTTAGCGTTTATTTGTAATGCTTTCGATGTTTGATTTACACAAATGGTCAATTGTGCGGCCTTGTTAAGAATTCCAAAGTAGTTACCTGGTCTGTAAGTTTAAAATTCAAAGTCAATATTCAACTACGATCTAATTTTCTTTAAAAAGTGGTCAAATTTCAAATACAAAGCTACAGAATGGTCACCTCGTGTAAATATCACTGCTTTGCTACTACTGCTTGGTCTTCCCTTGTGGAACTCCATTTTAAGTTCTCTTTAACATTAACTAGCATACGTGCTCGCGCGATGCATGTATTGTTTCAAAAAAAAAAGGGAGAGAGATTATTGAAGACCCTATTATAGTCTTAGTTTAATTATAATAGCTTAGTCTATTTGTACTATAATTGTAATTATAATAAATATAAAATTTGTAGTCCTATTGAAATAGGATTACCTTATAAGACCAGGAAAAGAAAAACTTTACTTCTATATAAGGAAGTCATTATAATGCAAAGTATACAAAATTCTCTCATTATTCTTGTCTTTCTAAGTTCTTGTTCATGTCTCGATTTTAACATGGTATCAGAGCCAAATTAGAAAGAACACAAAAATCCTAGAATAGTAGCAGGTGACGGTAAAAAAATCAGGGATAACGGCAAACAAATCACTGGTGAAGAAAACAAAACCCAAAGAAAAACAATCTTCCCTGCGACATTACGTCGAATGATAATCATAATATTGTGGTGACACAAGTTCAATTGAAGGGCGAAAATTATGAAGAATGGGCTAGATCCATGAGGACAACCCTAGGAGCAAGAAAGAAGTTTGGCTTCGTCGATGGTATAATAAAAAAAATTGGACAAAGAATCGGCGAACTTTGAAGATTGGTGGATTATAAACTCACTGTTGGTGTCGTGGATTCGCAACAACATAGAATTGATGCTTCGCTCAACAATTACACATAAAAAGGAAGTGGAAGAATTATGGACGAGCATTCGAGAGCGGTTCACCGTTATTAACGACACTGTTATTCGTAGATGACATAGTCCTGATTGATGAGACCCGCAATAGAGTGAATGTTAAGCTGGAGGTTTGGAGACAGAATCTGGTGTCTAAAGGGTTCAGGTTAAGTAGGACCAAAACAAAATATTTGGAGTGCAAATTCAATAATGGGAGCGACCATGAGACAGGCGTAGAGTGAAGCTTAGTACTCAGGTCATTCCAAAGAAAGTAAGCTTCAAGTTCCTCGAGTTTAATATCTAAGGGAATGGAGAGATTGATGACGATGTCACACATTATATTGGGGTAGAGTGGATAAAATGGAGGCTCGCATCTGGAGTCTTGTGCGATAAAAAGGTGTCACAAAAACGTAAAGGAAAGTTCTATATGGTGGTGGTTAGACCGACTATATTATATGGGGCAGAGTGTTGGCAAGTCAAGACTTCACACATCCAAAAGATAAAAATTGCGGAAATGAGGATAATGAGATGGATGTGTGGGCATATAAGGAGGGATAAGATAAAAAATGATGATATCCGGGACAGAGTGAGAGTGGATTCGGTGGAGGATAAAATGCGGAAAGTGAGGTTGAGATGTTTCGATCATGCGTAGAGGAGAGACACAAATGCCCCAGTGCGGAGGTGTGAGAGGTTGGCTATGAACGGGTTCATGAGGGGTAGAGTTAGGCCGAAGAAGTATTTGGGAGATGCGAATAGACGAATATGGCGCAGGTGCAACTTACCGAGGACATAACCTTAGATAAGGGGTTGTGGAGTACACGAATTAGGATAAAATGGTAGTAGGTAGTTGAGCGTAGTCCTACTTATACTTACAAACTAGTAGTTGTAGTGTTATTATTGTAGGTCTGCTTAGCATATCATACTAGTAGACACATTATTGCTTTATAGTCCTCTGTCGTTTGATTTCTGTTGCTATGTGTTCTTTAGTGTACTTTATTTATCTTATTTACCTGCATTAGTTACTGCTTCTTTTTTCAGAATGCGCTATCATTACTTATTCTCTTTCGTTACCATCACTTTCATACTGCTTTAAATTTCTTATCCGGGTCTGACAGTTGCTCTTGCTTTGTCTTTCGAAAAAACCCGCTCTACCTATTAAGGTAGAGGTAAGGTCTTTGTACACTCTACCATTATCAGACCCCACGTTGTGGGATTTCACTATGTATGTTGTTGTATTTAGTTGTTATGAAAAAAAGTATGCAAATATTTGTTTTCTATATTATTTTATAAATTAAATGATATACCTATTAATTTTAAACCTCAATGAATTTTCATATCTCATTAATTAAAAATTAAAAGACTAATAAATTCATAACTAGTTGTACCATATCGATAAAGAATTAAAATCTAAGAAACATATGCATCTAAAACTAATTGAGAATTTAAATATTTCAAGTTTGACGTAAAAAATTTACAAATTGTAGGTTGTTTTGTAAATCTCAGTCTCTTAGTGATAATATAACGTTTGAATTGATGAAGAATTTTGTCCAAAATTTTAGCAAAAGTAAATACAATAGCTTTCTCTTGAAGGCTTCCTAAGAGTTTAACATAAATATTTTAATATCTTAATATTTTATTCTTATATATAATATATTTCTTACAAAATACTATTACACAATATTTGAATATGGCTGTTAGAGAGTTAATTTTATAAAAAATGTATTGTTATAATGAATGTTACTGTTGTTATATAGAATGTTATTATAGAGAAATAAAATATAATATGAAAAATTGATTTCGGAAAAAATCATTAGAGCGAAATGATGTTATAAGGAATGAAATTATAAAGAGGTGTGACCTACTTACGTATAGACAATCAACTAATGAGACCGAGTAGTTATATATGTATCTTTGGTAAGTTTATAAATTTAGTTCTCCTTTTTTATTTGTTTCCATAAATATTGTATAGACTATACAACGGTGAAACATGTATTATTCATACATTAAAGAGTTACCAAGTCAAATACTGGTAATATAGTACAAAATAATTCACCTAATTTGACATTCTTGGAAATATGAGATCAAGACCTTTAAATTCTAGATATATTTGTCATATTTTTTAAATTTCAATATTATATTGTCACACAGTAAAATCGAAACGTATGACCCTGTTTGGGATGAGTTGAACCCTTTTTTTTTTTACTAATAGAAGCTGAACAAATAAATCTCTACGGAAAGCTAGACGATGGGAAATAAGAAACAAAATTATTTCACGCAGCATGTGAAAGTATATATATGTATGTCCTAGAGATAATCAGTATTAGGACACATGTACTTTATACATATTCATATTTATATTAATGATGATTAATATTATGACATTTGCATTTGTTGAATTATTAGTTGATTGTTTATAATATTCTATAAATGCATCCCTAGAGTTTACGTGTTTATTAATGATGTGAGAATTAATGTTATAACGTAACTCTTAAATTACATGGACTAATGACCATCGAGATTGGGATATCGATGATATGCGATACGTCGACATGTGATCTGCATCATATCCTTAGGGGATGTAGTATGTCTCACTTGCTACGAGTTATGACAACTCGTGGTGGACACATGGATACTTGTTGAGTATTGGTATACCCTGTTGATGCACTATTTGTTATATGTCTATAATGTCATCGACATGTGGGAGATAGAAGTCCTTAGAGTTGAGGTCAATATCACCTTATTTATGGAGTAATGTACTTTGATCATGTCCTAAGTTCAAATGCCTTATAGGTTGAGACGCAACTTGTTTTGGGTACATTACGAAGTAGATTAAAGGTGGTATGTAAGCCAAGATTAGGATCCATTCCTTGAATTTATATTCGAGTGAACACTCAGATACTCATATGGTATTAGGTTGACTAAGTTATTGGCTAATGCAATGGACATGTCTGTGATATGGTCCTGTTATCAACTAATATAGATGAGTTATAATGATCAAGTCATTTGGATAGACACTTGACATATCATAAGTGTCACGACCCGACCCCGGGCCTGTGACTGGTGCCCTACCTGGGCACCCCTGTCATCCGGCCCAAACTATTGATGGTCCAAAAAGCTTAAAAGACATTTTTAGCCTTTTAAAAATAATTCTATTTCGTAGCTTTTTTTTAATTAATTTCAGCATATGTATAAAAACTGTATCATTATTGTATTGAAAATTTATCATAAGTATAAAAGTGTTATCATTGTTGTATAGAGTACGTATCACTACATTATATGTTTAAAAATTGTATCGTTATTGTATAATTTAAAATTTAATAAATATATAATCAATGTATACTTACTAATTATACATATTATACAATTAATATACATATTATAAAGTTTTGGAATATTTTTTGAAGGTTCAATCAACATACTTACTAATTATACACATATTATATATGCCTTGGGATATGTTTTGAAGACTCAATATAATTTTTTTTTCATCGCATATATATTTTTTTTTAGCAAGCTTAGTCACCACAAAAAACCTTTAACAACAGCAGTACATGCAGTGACTTTTAGGGGCGATTTTTTGTTCTATAAAAGTCGCCATAAAAAGTCTAATTTCTTGTAAAGAATTGAACTGTTGGACTAGAGCTTGTCAATAGTTTGGGCTCAAAGGCCACTTCGGGGCATTAAGTCTAAAATAGGCCATTAAAATTTTGAGAAGTCATACAGTGTCCTTTTTCCTTCTTTTTTTATAAATCTTCAAAGGTACAAAGTTGTCCTTGAGGGACTCCTTCGCCTTTTTTTTGCGCAAATTTCCCTTCAAAGGCAAATGGTCTTTAGTTTTTCTGCCAGTAGAGTTTGAAACTCTACCTTCAGAAGATTGCAGGCAAATTCTGTCTTGCGAACTTCAAACTATGTCATGCGAATTTTTTTTAGTTTTTGCTTGAGCGGGAGATTCAAACCCGAAACTCAAGAATTTTAGGCGAAGAGCAAAATTAAAGATTTTCAATTTCAGGGGTAAAAACAAAAGACCATCCCAAAATAAGGGCATTCCACCGAATTGCCCCTCATCCGCTTCGAAACACTTTATAATTTACGTCCGGATCCAACATTATGAGTAGTATTTTATAAGGTGCGGATGTAAGCCGAGGCGTTTACGTATGCCTCGCGAGGCTTAAGCCCCGAGGCACGGGCGTAAGCCCCATGAGTATTTAATTTTTAGTATTTTATAAATTAATAAAATAAATATTAAAAAAATACATTAAAAATATAAATAAAAAAAATAGTAGGAAAATGTATATTCTATTATGAACATGCTAACATGTGCATGAAGCATTAATTTTTTTTAAAAAAGTTAATGACGTAAAGATGCATTACACCAATAACATGACTATGATGAAACATAATTAGAGTTATTAAAATGATACTATATCCTAATAATACAAAGATAAAATGACAATAACATAAAGTTATTGCTTTAAAACCTAAAACTAGATAACAATTTAATATTCATTATAATACAAAGAACAAAGTCTTCAAAACATTATCTAAACTAGATCGATATCAAAAGAATGTTAAACTTTTTGAAGAAAATAAAGCATAAAGAAAAAAATGCAAGCATGGAAGTATAGTAAGAATTGGAGGATAAAAAAAATCTCTTTGTAGTTTGCACTTTGCATATAAAGGTCTAAAGTGTATATGTCAAACAATAAAGAGAAATTAGAAAAGATTATGAAATTAAGATAAATAATTAGAATATGTTGACTTTTTTAGAGTTTTAGTTTGAGAGTTTATTATGAGTTAACTTTTGAATACTTAATTTTAAAAAAGAAAAAAAAGACTTATTAAGCAATTTTAGCTCAAATTTGAAAAAGTACTTGAGGCTTACGCCCAAATAAACGTCCAAAATGTTGGAGCTTACGCCTAGTCGAACATCCGGAAGATTGGGGCTTATGCCCCACCATACTTACGCCCCCGCAAGTATGTCTTGGGGCGTTTTTGATACGCCTCGCCCTGGGTCTAACTCGGAGGCTCGCGCAGAAAAGGCCCTTTAAAACATTTATTATGATACAATTCTACTAAGTTTTAGCATGCCTTTGGCTAAAATGAAAAAGATCTGTTGCTATACTAACACAAATATTTCTTGCTATTTTGGGTAACTTTCAAGAATAATTAGATATTTTAACATGTATACAACATTAATTATACTTTTGTTACTCTTTTATACACGTGCATTTCTACAACTACAACAAAACCATGTTACACTTTTTATAACTAATGAAGGAAAATGTCTTTCCGGCCAAGAATCGAACTTTGGCCTTTTTTTGTGGAAGTGTGACATTCTATCAATCATCAATATTTGTTATATTTATGATTTTCATAATCATAATTCTTTGGCCGGTTCTAAATTAATTTTTAACAAGATGCCTATTTTTTTACACTTATTATTTATAATAGTGCAACATTTTTAAAAGTCTAAAGTTTGTAACTTTACATAGTAATATTATTGCTTTTATTTATATTAGTATAGATTAATTCACACGGTATTTCGGATAAATTAAAATAGGATTTAAAATATTTAAAGATAAATTAAAATATGATTTAAAATATAAAATTTGGGATAATTTCGGACCGGATTCGAATATTTCGGATATCCGAAATTATCATAAATTAAAATATGATTTTAAATATGAAAATTTCAGATAATTTCGGATCGAATTCGGATCCAAATATTTCGGATGTCCGAAATTTTTGGAT
The DNA here is from genome assembly GCA_029844215.1 of Przewalskia tangutica. Lineage (NCBI taxonomy): Eukaryota > Viridiplantae > Streptophyta > Magnoliopsida > Solanales > Solanaceae > Przewalskia > Przewalskia tangutica. Next base: position 48,435,193 of record CM056723.1, read on the forward strand.
ATTCGGATCACCGGATATTCAAAATTTTCATATTTTAAATCATATTTTAATTTATCTTAAAATATTTTAAATTATATTACTTAAAGTCATCTTTAATTCTAAATTTTATAGAGAAATCACAAAATCAAGTATTGTCTAAATTCTAATTAAGAGGATTAATTTCAACTTTAACCAATCCCATTTTTTGTGGGACTCAAGGAGGACGAGTGAAAATATATCGTCATATTTGGTAAAATTAAAAAGGGTGACTTTATGTGTCGCCCTCTTTGCATTTTCAACCACGGCGAAATATTTTAGTCGGCCTAATTGATAAAATTAAAAAAAGGCATTTTTTAATCGCCCTTATTGGTATAAATCATTCGTACCCTTTCATTCGAATTTTTCTTTCCTTGTTTTCTATGTTCTCTTAGGCTTGGCAAACATTACTTGGAGTAGGAGAATGGGAAGAAGATGATTAAATGAGAACTAAACTAATATCTCATGTGATAGAGATCAAACGGTGATTAGTGTGGTTAATTTATAGCCTCACCCTTGGCCTTTTCTTCCTAATTTTACGCATTCTGGTTCGCATATCCATATGAGTTCACTATACTAACATTATTTGTTATTCCATATTTTTTTGAGGAGAAAAGATCAAATAGGAACTTGATGTCACATATTTTTTTGATCTTAATTTCCAAAAATGTGACTGAAATAAGGTATAGGAGCAACTGATAATAAGGAATAGGAGAAGAGATTATGATATTGTAATCAAGGAATAAAGAACAAGAAGAATTCCTCTATATCTTTAATCTTTTTTCTCTCACTCATTCATGGGCAGGAACATTCCTTTAGGAGAGGTTCATCATCCTCTTATATATTTTTCATTTATGATTGCTTGTATTTCTGCAACGATTGCTATATTTTCATCACTTTGTGGTTTCTTAAGTAAAAAAAAGTCACCTCCTCCTCCAACCTCTTCAAATACTCGAGATAATGAAAATCAATTTGTTAGTACCACATCTTTAAATGAAACAGCTCCAAGATATGATGTATCATTCAAAAGAAATTCAACTGACCAACCACAACTACAAGGAGAAGAGTCAATATCTTTACAACAACCATTGCCACCACCACCTTCCATGAGAGCAACTTCGTCTAATAATTCTCATCTAAGGACTAATTCAATGGCTCCTACCACCCATTCAAGGTCAAATTCAAGTTCATCACAAGGGAGACTATCCGGAAGTGTTAGCATGAGGGGATTTGGGGGTTCATTAGGATCGAGACAGTCGTCGCGAAGGGAAGATTCTAATTATGACAAGAAGAGAGACAAGAAGTCGAATAAAGATGAAGATTCAATTTGGAAGAAGCAAATTATCTTAGGAGAGAAATGTAAAGTCCCTGCAGATGAAGATGATGACACCATTCTTTATGATGAAGATGGGAATAGAATCTCCGCCTATCATCCTAGACCATCTATTGGATTGATAATTTCTCGACAATCTTCAAACATAGAGGAAGATGATATTCCAAAATGAGTTGTGTAATAGATAGAAATATTAAACATCAACCTCAAATTTATAGAGACAAAATACGACAAGAAAAAATGACACTTTTGTTTCTTGAGATCGTAGTATGATCTTGGTGATGGAGATTGATAATCTACTACGATGAAAATAGCCGTCCTTTGGAATTGGGCATGAAGACATCGATGGAAAAAAAATATATATAACGGGTGTATATGGTTAATTTCTAATGTCATGTTTCTACATTGTGGTATGAAAATTAAATAGTCTTATTTACTTATCTTATATTTCAGCAATCTCTGTGGATATAGCTTCATATTTGGTCATGTTTCAACGAAGAAATCATCTGGAAACGGTATATTATACTTGTATTATTTGTTTAGCTTTCTTTCTAATCTTCTTTTATCAACTTTTTTTCTTTCTTGATCTAACTCTTTTCGAGAAGTTAATTTTATGGATTATTTCGTTAGTTCATAATCTTATGCCTCGGTAGTGTATTCCTTAGTCTGTTTACTTTTGCACAGTCTAAACATATCACATTTTACAACATATACAATTGTATGATTCGCAGTAATTTAACTGTAAAATGCTTTTGGTCACATTTCATATTTTACTATATATACAGTTCCATGAAAACTTAGCCAGTTTGGTCACATGCTGATTTGCAACATTTTAAAGGGTAGTGAATTCTCAAAGAATATTTGACAGAAAAATGCTCCTAATTACAAAGCATTTCTTGAAGTTCAGTCCTAGAAAATTCTTTCATTAATATCAAAGTATATATATAGAGTATAATGTTCATCCCTTATACAATAGAAATCCTAAGCTTATACAAAAGAGGAATTCTAGTCTTACCATAATTATATTTATATAGTATATGAAAATATTCTAATTATGGGTAGGGAATAATATTGTCTCTATTTACACGTTTACACACCCCCTAAGTCGGAGCGAAAGGAGGCCGGACGCTGAGACTGGATCTGAAGTCAAGAAATAACTGTCTGGGAAGTCCTTTAATAAATATGTCTGCATACTGATAGGATGATGGAACATGTAACACTCTGACATGGCCTAGCGCAACTTTCTCACGAACGAAGTGTAGGTCTATCTCAATATGCTTGGTTCGCTGATGTTGAACCAGATTATGAGAAAGATAGATGGCAGAGATGTTATCACAATACATTTGCAAATTTCTAACAGTAAATTTCTGAGCCAATAAATCTCAGCTTCTACATTTGCAAAGCCTCTGTACTCAGCCTAGGCACTGGAGCGAGATAGGGTAGCATGTCGCTTGGCAGACCAAGAAATCAGATTGTCCCTTAAGAAAACACAAAAGCCGGAGGTGGAGCGTCGCGTGTCCGGACACCCTGCCCAATCTGCATCAGTTTATGAAAGCAACTTGTTTGGTGCATGGGGTATAGGTGCAAACCATAATCAAGAGTGTCCTTAATGTATCGAATGATACGCTTAAGAGCAGTGAAATGAGACTTTCTGAGGGCATGCATGAATAAACACATCTGCTGAACAACATAAGCTATGTCTGGCCTGGTGAAGGTGAGATACTAAAGTGCACCTGCAGGGCTCCTATACAGAGTAGGATCAGAGACTGGAGCACCATCCATGGCACTGAGCTTAGATTTGTAATCAACTGGAGTAGGCACCTCTTTGCAGTTCGCCATTTTAGCCCTGTATACAATCTCTTCTGCATATTTACGCTGACACAAGAACGTATGATTGACAGACTTGGTCACTGATATCCCCAAAAAGTAACTCAGCTTCCCCAAATCAGTCATTGCAAATTCGGACTTAAGCAAGGCAATAATCTCATTTTTCAATCCGTCGGAGGAGGCAATAAGAACAATGTCATCCACGTAAAGTAATAAGTAAGCAGTGCTACTACCTCGATGAAAAATGAAAAGTTATGTATCACTCTTGCTGCATACAAATCCAATCGGCAAGATATGTATGACAAAACGATCATACCACGCACGGGAGGCCTGTTTCAGGCCATTTAGTGACTTACGGAGACGACACACATAGTGAGGAACTGCTGGATGGGTGAACCCTGGCGGCTGATGCATGTAGACTGTCTCTTTCAAATCCCCATGTAAGAATGCATTCTTCACATCAAGATGATGGATCGGCCAGTGTTTGCCCATGGCAATGCTCAGAACTGTGCGGATGGTAGCCGGTTTGACAACCGGGCTGAAAGTCTCATCACAATCGATGCCCTCCTGCTAATTTGTGTCATTAGCCACAAGTCTTGCCTTATACCTCTAAAGATCTCCACTGTCTCTGAATTTGTGACGAAATAGCCACAGACAACGAATCACATTCACCCCCTCATGTCTAGGTACTAGATCCCATGTGTGCTGTTTAGTTAAAACATTGAATTTCTCAGTCATAGACGTATTCCAATTAGTGTCTTGTTTGGCCAATATAGGGTTCTTGGGAATTTGTGAAATAGTTTGGGCAGACATGTTAAATTGGACTTTGGATTTGAAGATTTCATGTTTTGCATGAGTTTCCATTTGGTGAGTGGGGATAGTGGGAGGTTCCAAGGCGAAGGGATTTGTTGGATACGGAGAAGGAGGGACAGACGCCGGAGTAGGCACCGCGGCGCTGGAGGGAACCGTCGATGGCGTCGTGGCGCCGTGAACAAGCGTCGCGGCGCTGGAGGACTAACATACCTCTCTGATGTTTTGATGCCGTGACGTCTCAGCACTGGGCCGCAGCGCTGTCGACGGTGAATCAGGGACCTATTCACAAGAGTTTTGGCGCCGCGGCGCTGACGCTGAAGAAGAACTGCTATGCTCTAGTTGACTTAGGATGATGGGAGAGATAGCAGGCTCGTCAAGAAAAGAGTAATCCGAACGTTTTAAGATTCGAAAACCGTAATGTGGTCTCATCGAATGTGGCGTGACGAGAGATGTGGATCTGACGAGTGGACAAGTCGTAGCATAGATAGCCCCTATGGTTCGGCGGGAAGCCTAGATAGATACAAGGAGTGGACTGGGGGGCTAGTTTGTGAGGGCTAGTAGAGGCAAGGTTTGGATAGCATAGACAATCGAATATTCGGAGATGATCATAAGAGGGGACTCTATGATAGAGAATTTCAGTAGGAGTCATATTGTGAAGGGTGATAGTTGGGAGAATATTTAGAATGTATTCTGACATTTTAGCCGCATAGACCCAGAAAGATGAAGTTAGGGAGGCATGAATCAAAAAAGTGTGAATCATATTGTTAATGGTGCAGATGATTCTTTCAGCTTTACCGTTTTGTGAGGATGTGTGGGGGCAGGAGAAGTGAAATACCATGCCATTATTGGTACAAAATCGGTGAAATATAGAGTTATTGAATTCACGACTATTATCGCACTGAAAAGATTTTATGCCTTTTTCAAACTGTGTTTGAATGAATTTACTAAACTCAATAAATTTGGCAAACACTTCTGATTTAAATTTGATAGGATACAACCAATCAAAGTGAGAAAAATCATCTAGTAAGATAAGATAGTATTTATGACCGAGAGAACTAGCAACAAGTGATGTTCATAAATCAACATGTATAATATCAAAAGGTGCAAAAGTAACATTAATAGATGATTTAAATGGAAGACGAGTATGTTTTCCTAAAGAACAAGAAATACAATTTTGGGCAAGCTTCTCATTACAAGTAATGAAATTATTGCCTCTAAGAAAACTAAAAACTGGAGCTCCTGGATGACCAAGCCTATTATGCCATATTGAAGAAGAAATGGCCGCTAGAGAGACGTGAGAGCTAGATCTGGCAGCGGAGGTGGGAGTGAATGGATATAAATTCCTCGTGCTATTGCATCTCGTAAGAGGTGTCCCCGTATGAAGATCCTTCACAGTGAAACCAAAAGGGTCAAAATCAATAGAGACAGAATTATTACGAGTGAATTTGCGGATAGAGATTAGATTCTTAATTACATGTGGGGCATATAAGGTATTTTGAAGTGGGAATGGATTACGAGGTGGTGTATATGATGTACCAAGACCCTTTACTAGAATGCGGTGACCACTACCAACTGTCACAAATTGAGGATGCTTTAAACCAAACAGTTTGAGAATATTACCTGCAGTCCGGGTGAGGTGAGAAGTGGCTCCGGAGTCCATGTACCAGTTGTTGTCAGGCTGTTGCATGTTGAGACTACTGAAGGCCTGACCTAACTCAGTGGGTGTCATGTTGGATGAGGGTTGCTGAAACTGGTCGTTGATGCGCGTTAAGATGCACACACTTAAACGCAAGTGCACGTTATCGTATCAAGTAGTATAGTCTTAGATAAGACCGAATATCGTCCTCTAGGATTAGGGTTCAAGTACCAATTATCTATTTTCTAGTATCTATTTGGTGGATTAATGATTGATTGGTTGTTTATGACTAAGAATTATAAAAGCTATTTAACTATAAGGGTTTACTTCAGTTGTGATGAGAATAGGGCTTCTATGTATCCTCACTATCCGCTTATGCTACTTACTAATGCATTACTTATGGTATTCTTCTTTTGGAGAAAGCAGGTTTACGAAATCGTTTTATACTCCCGTTAGGGTTATATAAACACTCAACCCCAGTATCGTTTCTTACCTACCTTTCGGTGATAAGGGTAACTTTATAGGAGGATTAAGAACAAAAACCTAGTTGGCCAATCACGCTGATGCGCAAAATTAGGGTTGTTAAGCCTCTCATCAACGCTACATAAATAATTGAGGTATTTTCATCCCCAATCCAAGAATGTCTACCCAACTTACAGCATATTCACAATCCCCCCTTTTCAGAATATGATTAGAAATCATATAGTGATAATTAGTTGTCAATTAATTACCAAGAATTCAACTCAATTATTGCATAGATCTCACAATAAGAACAATAACCATAAGCATGCATTAATTTATAACATAAGTTTCAAGCAATTCAACATAGAAAGCCCTATAAGAGAATTAGTTCCTAGCCATAAAGATGACAAGAACTAATTCCATGTTCATCATGCAAAACTGAAATAAAGAACAAGAAAGGGAAAAGAAATTACTAAACTAATGGTGTCCAATCTCCAAGCAAAAAGTCTTGAGTTGTGCAAGAAGGGGAACCCTCAAAAACTGCCTAGGGTTCTCCTTTTATAGGCTGCAAACCGCCTCCCTCTTTTCCTTCAGACCTGACCCAGAAATTCGCCCAAAAACCTAATTTTTCCGCGTCGGCGCCCTGTGACAGCGCGCGGCCGAAGTTCTGCAATCCGTCGGGTGTTTTGGCGTCGCCGCGCCTGTATCTGTCTGAGCCGCGCGCTGTATCTTCTGTAGCTCTCCGGATGTTTAGCGCCGCGACCTGCATCTGCCGCGAGCGCCGCGGCCAGTCTTCGCCTCTCGAATCGGGCGTCGCGACCGCTTTTAGGCTGCGAGGCGCGCTGGTCCGATTTTGCCCTCGTTCGCCACTTTCTCTGTTTCGGCTCATCTCCTCTTTTGCCCTTTTTGCTCCTTTTTCCGTCATTTGGCCATTTTAACCACTTTGACTCAAAAGAAAGAAAAACTATCCTAATACGACACTTATATGTGCAAAACGGGACAAAAGACTAACTAAAATTGACTCAAAAGGTGTATATAAAATACACCGATCAAATACCCCCAAACTTAACCTTTGCTCGCCCTCGAGCAAAGATAGAAAGAAATAAAATAAAAGACTCAAAGAAACGAAAAATAAAAGATTCCCTGTCATTAATCACTTTTGCTGCATAAATGTTAACAAGAAAAACATGAAGGTTAGCAGAATAATATGCAGGAACATATAGCATGAAATTTTCAGCACACTAAACACATGAAGCTAAATATTTCGCAAACTCATATTCATCATGCTTAATGGAAGTCAATATACTAAATCATGCATATAAATTCAAGAATTCCTATGGCATGCTTACTTGCTATTCTCCACTAATTCTGGATATGCATAAAAGAGATCTTCAGGACTTTAAGGGTTGTAATGTAGGCTTAGGTATAGGTAGGTAAAAACAGGCAATTTAGGCTCATTTCGTGTACCATAAGCTCTTGACTTTTCAAGATTCCCTTTTTCCTTTTGTTCTTTTCTTCATTTCGATTCTATCTTTCCCTCTTTTGTTTTGGGAGAGTGAAGTATATAATGACAAGCACTTCAAACTTAGGCTTTGCCTATTTCTTATTATTTTTGTATTGGGGTGCAAGACTTATTCACTCTTTTTGTCTCTTTTTAACACAATGTATTCCACTATTTCATATTTTCACTTATGGTACAATTTGTGGGAATATAGGGTGTCAAAGAGGAAGTTTCAAATTTAGGCTCAATAGAGTGACTAGGGATATTTTTAAAGTGCGGGATAGAAAAGAATGGTAAGAATTAGCTATCAAAGAAATGCAGAGTCATCTCCCAACATGCATATCCTAACTATTTCGCCTCAAATAGCAAGCAATCATAACACATAAGCATTTATCATTTAGCATGCATAACTCAAGCAAGAAACTCCAATAGGCAGTTACGTGAGTTTTGGCATATCTAACATAAGTGTTTAGATAGTTGCTTCAATTCCTTTACATTATTCCACCTTACTTCACTAGGTGTTTCTAGAAACTACAAGATACATGATCTTTGTGAGACAATTATGACTCAAAAGGAAAAAATTTGGTGACTCAAAATAAACATAAAACAAATAAAAGACTTAAATAAAACATAACATGACACACAAATAAAACACCCTGAACTTAAATCACACATTGTCCCCAATGTGCAAGACTCAAAGAAAATAAAATAAAAAGACAACTACGGACTTTGGCTAGAATGGTGGTGGTGGCGGTGGATAGTGCATCGACCGTTGGTTGAACAAGCGATCGGCGTCGATTTGTTGCCTTGTTTCTTCTGTCCTTGTACTCTGTTTGCAAGGTCTGCATCATCTCCCTCGATGTTGGTACAATTGCCCCATTGTGGGCTCTGAAGGTTCTCGCTCCCGTGGTTGGCGGTGGTTGGGTCTGCCTCATATTGAGCCCCTATTTCGTGCTCATCTTCATCCATGGCGGCCTCATTGCTGCCGCCTGGTGGTTGTACTCTCCGTCCCTGGCCGGGGCTAGGTGCGGAAAGGAGTGCACTATCCCATGGACACCGGCGATTGGTTTCTTTCATGAGTATCGGTGGGTAGTTGTGGGACCGCACTCGTGACATAGCTTGGTGATAATCGAGCCATGTCCCAATCACCGCTGCCGCCAACTGCTGATTTCTTCAATGCTCGCACTATTTCTTTCCCACATCAATTGTCACCTCATAATTCCATAAATCAACTTAATTCTATCTTCCGCACTCTGGTGAAGTGCGTGGATGGAATCACGCGAACCGACAAAATACAAAAGCCTCGCTACGCATTGAATTGGCACCGCTCGGTGCTCTCGATCCATTTCTTCCAATCTCAAAAGCTCCCGGTAGCTCACTGTCTGCAACGACATTCCGATCGATGTAGTCAATGCTTAGACCATGTTCTAAAGTGATTCCAATCACTTCTTTCTTCAACATCAATGCTTTCAATTGTATATTAATATTTTCTGTCACAGCACATAGCTTCCCTTACAAAGCATCCCCTTTCCACCTTCTCAGAAAAGTTGGCATAAAATTCTCGCACTATCATGTGTTTCTTTGGTGTTATCTTCTCCGTTCACAAATTTTCTCCACTCCTTAACTCAATCATCGCCGAATGGGATCATAAACATCTCCTTCTCCAAATGACGCCTCGTAGCCCATTCCACTTTCTCGTATTAAGTGCAGTATCGCTTTTGTATCTTTGAGAGGCTTCGTAGCTTACAAACCTACTTTCGTCATATTGTGGGGTTGGGGTGGATGTGGAGCCTCTTCTTTTTCTGGTGGCCATGGTTAAAACCGTTTCTGGAGCTTTCAATTTAGTGGCACAACTGTCTCCTACACACTCAACACTAGCAGCGAATACCACACCCCCAAACTTCAACCTTTCTACTCACTACCCACAACCTTCGCAATCACTTTTCAAAGACTCCAAACTACTCCAACTATAATACTCCTCCAAACGACTACTTTCTATGACTTCAGTAGTAGGATTCAAGAACAAGGAAAGGGATTACCTTTTTATGAGAGCTTCACGCTGTTCTTGTTTCAATTCGTTGGCTTGAGGGTATGGAATGAAGCTTCGTTGTTTGAGATAGTTGGGGATTTTTAGGAATTTAAGAGTTTAAGTTGTGGTTGGGTTGGGTTTGTGGAGGATTTGTGGGCAAATTTATGGAATTTCGTGGGTTTTTGGAGAGGGAAAGTTAGGTTTTTGATATTGGAATTGGGGAAAATCTGATTTTTGGGCGTTTTTAAGTTTCATTCCCGCTTTGGCGCCAGCCTTTTAGCGCGGCTGATCTCTCAAGGCCCGCGACTTTTAGCGCCGCGCTATTCTGGCGCGCGCTCTAGACTTGGCAAACTTTCACTATTTTGGCGCCATGCTCTGAAATGCGCTTAAACTCTGCGCTTGTTCGTTCTTTTAGCGCCGCTGACCCTGCTGCATGGCTACGCCTTTTCGAATTTACTTTTCGGTTTATTTCCACTGTCAATCACAAAGACAAGCACAAACCCCAAGACCGAGATCGTTCTTAGACAAAATAAAATTAACTAAAGACCGAAATTAAAATAACAAAATTGAAAGCGTTGGGTTGTCTCCCACGTAGCGATGTCTTTAACGTCTTTTAGCGGACGCAAAGTTCCTTAGCCTTAATAACCCAGGGTGGATTAAGCCCAACCTATCCATTTCCTCCACATTTGGCGTTTTCTTTTTCTTTTCTTTTTAGCATTATCAGTAATAGGGAGTTCAGGAACACTTACCTCCTTTAGTGGCATTTCAGCAAACCATGCCTGCTTTCTTGGGCTCATCGCTCTTTGGTTGACTTGTAATGGTTGGCATGGGGGGTTGATGGTGCTGATTGCAAAGCACCCACTCATTGTTGGTGGCTCAATGATGTGTTTAAAAACTTTAAACACCATTTCTTCATTCTCCACCCTTAGTGTTAGTTCCCCTCTTTCAACATCAATCAAAGCTCTCCCCGTTGCTAGGAATGGCCTCCCCAATATGATCGGGATTTCCGCGTCTTCTTCCATATCGAGGATGAGGAAATCTGCAGGAAAGAAGAATTTCCCTACTTTCACAATTACGTCCTCGATCTTGCCTCTTGGATGAACCACTGTCCTGTCGGCTAGCTGCAGGCTTACTGTGGTTGGTTTGGCCTCACCCAACTCCAATCTCTTGAATACTGATAGGGGCATTAGATTTATACTTGCCCCTAAATCACATAGCGCTCTGTTGCAAGTTACCCTGCCCACTGTGCAAGGTAGTGTGAAGCTCCCTGGATCTTTTAGCTTAGGTGGCAACTTCTTCTGCAAGATAGCACTACACTCTTCTGTTAGTGCTACTATTTCGTACTCTGCCAGCTTTTTCTTCTTCCCCAAAATCTCCTTCATAAACTTGAAATAGGAGGGCATCTGCTCTAATGCTTCTATGAAAGGTATGTTGATATGCAGCTTTCTGAATGTCTCCAAAAATTTGGAGAATTGTTTATCAACCGCCTTTCGCTGTAGTCTCTGGGGGAAAGGGATCTTCTCTGTATACTCCTTCTCTGGAGTTTTCTCTACTGTTGGGCTAGGCTCAATCACCTTCTCTTTTTCTAACTCGCTGCTTCTCAACTCATCGGTTGAGGTGATCGCTTCCAATCGCTTCCACTTCTCAACCGCATTGCTCGACATCGCTCTCGGATTTACCTCAGATTGCTGCAATGCCCGGTGGCGATGTTTGCTTGCTTTGCGAGCCGACCCACGAGTTTCGTGTTCTGAATGAGGATCTAGCTTCGTCATGAATCGGAGTGCGCAAGTGCGCTACAATGCCGACTCTTCTCGCTTTTCTTTCGAATCGTGTATTGAATATTGATGTTGTGGGGCTTGAGTGAAGCGGTCGTTGATTCAATGCATCGCTCGACATCGATTCTATACCGATCACGCTTCGATATTGGTTCTGCCGCCACGATGCACTGGCCCCGCTGCCGACATCGCTCTCACGCCACGATATTGATTCGCTGGCCCCGATCTCCTTTCCTAGAAATTTGGGTGATTCCTCCACCTGGATTATAAGTGTTTGAGTAGGGGTTGTTCATTGCTGTGGTAATTACTCTTTGACACTCTGCTGCTCCATTGGTATATTGTTGGGATCCATTTGAAGGACACCTATCAAATGTATGTGGGCGCGCATATCTCGACTTTTAGGCATCTCATGCGGCATTTCTCGACTGTATGTTCTTTGCAATTGTTTCGCTAGAAGAGCCACTTGGGCATTGGCGTGATAGCATCTATCTCGTGGACTCCACGGTTCTTCTCCCACTAGTCGCCTCTCTTGATGACATGGTTGTTAGTGGCCATATCTTCTAATAACTTCGTGGCGTCGTGGTTGTTTTCCTCGTGAATGCTCCACTTTCTTGCATCTATGATGGTTACGGTTGTCTTGCTCGGCCGTTGTAGAAGATGTGGTCCAAGTTCCACAACTCAATGCAATGGTGTGGACACTTCCTTTGTAGATCCTTGAACCTTTCCCAAGCTTCATATAAGGACTCTCCATCACTTGGTAGAAGTTGTTCAACTCCCATCTCAGATTTGCTGCTTTACATGGTGGAAAGAACTTGGCTAGGAATTTCGTGCCATTTCGTGCCATGTGAATATCGAATCGGTGGAATTCAACCATACTTTTGCTCTATCCCCGAGTGAGAAGGAAAGAGCCTCAATCTGACGGCATCATCGACGCCGTTATATTCGAAAGTGGCACATAGCTCCAAGAAATTAGCTATGTGCGTATGTGAATCCTCAGATGGCGATCCTACGAATTGCCTGTAATGCCGTACTCATGCCTAATCGCCGGTTTTATTTGAAATTGTTGGCTCTATTGTAGGGAGCCTAATGCAAATATGTGCTCCATTCACTCTTGGCGACATAATCTCCCAAACTTCTTTACGGCTAGATTTGGACTCTCTCTTCCACGCCTATCGGGCGCTTGCCTAGGTATTCTGGATGGGGTTGATTCTCTCCTAACCCTTCTCCCATCCGTTGTTGTTTTGAACGCCGCTCATCTCTAACAAAGTTGCAATCCGATTCTTTCATTACGTTTTGCGGGTTTTCTCAATTTACGGATTGAAGGAGCGAGTGTCCGCTCTCTTCTCCTTCGCATAAACCGACTTCTGAAATAGATCAAAATGCAGACAACAAATCACGGCACCGAATTTTCAAAAGAAAACGTAAAAATTAAAAATTAAAAGAAAAGTTAAAAACCAAATTAGAAATTAAAAATGACAACTTTGATATTGAACTATGCCTAGTCCGTGCGGCGCCAAAAACTTAATGCGGCGTTAAGATGCACACACTTAAACGCAAGTGCGTTATCGTATCAAGTAGTATAGTCTTAGATAAGACCAGAATATCGCCTTCAGGATTAGGGTTCAAGTACCAATTATCTATTTTCTAGTATCTATTTGGTGGATTAATGATTGATTGGTTGTTTATGACTAAGAATTATAAAAGCTATTTAACTATAAGGGTTTACTTCAGTTGTGATGAGAATAGGGCTTCTATGTATCCTCACTATCCGCTTATGTTACTTACTAATGCATTACTTATGGTATTCTTCTTTTGGAGAAAAGCGGGTTCTGAAATCGTTTTATACTCCGTTAGGGTTATATAAACATTCAACCTCAAAGATCGTTCCTTACCTACCTTTCGGTGATAAGGGTAACTTTATAGGAGGATTAAGAACAAAAACCTAGTTGACCGTCACGCACAATGCGCAAAATTAGGGTTGTTAAGCCTCTCATCAACGCTACATAAATAATTGAGGTATTTTCATCCCCAATCCAAGAATGTCTACCCAACTTACAAAGATATTCACAATCCCCTTTTGAATCGATTAGAAATCATATAGTGATAATTAGTTGTCAATTAATTACCAAGAATTCAACTCAATTATTGGATAGATCTCACAATAAGAACAATAACCATAAGCATGCATTAATTTATAACATAAGTTTCAAGCAATTCAACATAGAAAGCCACATAAGAGAATTAGTTCCTAGCCATAAAGATGACAAGAACTAATTCCATGTTCATCATGCAAAGCGAAATAAAGAACAAGAAAGAAAAGAAATTACTAAACTAATGGTGTCCAATCTCCAAGAAAAAGTCTTGAGTTGTGCAAGAAGGGAACCTCAGCGCCTAGGGTTCTCCTTTTATACGCAAACCGCCTCCTCTTTTCCTTCGTGCTGGCCCAAATTCGCCCAAAAACCTAATTTTTCCGGCGGCGTGCCTGCAGGCGCGTGGCCGGAAGTTCTGCAATCCGTCCCGGGTGTTTTGGCGCGCGCCTCGCTATCTGGCATGCGAGGCGCCATGCTGTATCTTCTGTAGCTCGCCGGATGTTTAGGTGTGCCGCGACCTGCATCTGCTTCGAGCGCCGCGCCCCAGTCTTCGCCTCTACGAATCTGGCGCCGCGCCCTGCTTTAGCTGCGAGGCGCGCTGGTGCGGATTTTGCCTCGTTCGCCACTTTCTGTTTCTGCTCGCATCTTTTGCCCTCTTTTTGCTCTTTTTCCGCCATTTGGCCATTTTAACCACTTTGACTCAAAAGAAAGAAAAACTATCATAATACGACACTTATATGTGCAAAACGGGACAAAAGACTAACTAAAACTGACTCAAAAGGTGTATATAAAATACACCGATCAGTCGTGCATGAGGTGAGCCTGCTGCGGGTACTGGACTTGTCGAGGGGCTGGAGCAGGGCCCAACACACCGTGATGGGAGAACTGGTGGAATGGTTCTTTGATGCGAAGCACGGCACGCCGCGGTCTTTGTATGGATCTTCTTTGGGGCATCGCGGCTGACCGATTTGCGGATATTGTTGTTGTTCTTTGTTGAGCGCTGTCCGCGACCTCCTCTGACGCGGCCCTTTCCACCCTTTCCACCGCGTTCCTACTGCGGTTGAGAGTTTTCTGGCTGCTTTGGATCTTGAGGGCGCGTTTCGACAGCTAACGCCTTCTGATTGTGCTCATCCTGCTTAGCACGTCGAGTTTCTTCGAGCAACAACTACGAGCGAGCTTTGTTAAAATTGGAAAGCGGATATGCCTGTTAAATTATGACGGCTAACGTATCATAGTCACCTTTGGGGAGACCTGCAACTGCAATCAATTGCAATACCAATTTAGTATTCGAGACAGGGATGTCAACGTTGGAGAGTTGATCCGCCAGGAGTTTCAACTGTCTGCAGCACTCAGTCATGTTGGAAAAAATTTCAAGGCGTGTATTGTTAAACTGTTCCTCCAAATACACTACACGAGTGTGCTTGTTATCTTGAAAGATTTCCTCCAAGCGGTTCCATAACTCAAGGGTTGTGGCGCTAGATTTCATGATAGTAAGAAAAAGATCCTGAGAAATACTACCATAAATCCATTGTTTGACGACGGCGTCTAGACGGCGCTAAGTAGACTCATCAACCTCCGGAGGGCGCGGAATGGTGTCATCGATGTGATCAAGAACGTTATAGAGACATGCATGATTACGAAACAGTTCAACCCAAGGAGAATACTGACTGTTTTCTTGATCAAGAAGAATGGGAATAGAGTTCTTGATGTTTGTAATGTGATTGAAATTTGGATGAAAAGAGGATGACAACGTGGTGGTGGGATTTGTGGAGGTAGAAGATTCAGAAAGTGTGGAAGATTCAGGGATAGCCATTTAGAGAAGAGAGGAATGAAGAAGAAAACCTAGAATTTGGAGGAGGGTCGCGGCGAGGTCCGAGGGGGGGAGGTTCTCGGCGGCGGTAAGAAGAAAAAGTTCTAGGGTTTTGGGTGTTTGGCTCTTGATTCCATGTAAGATGATATTAATCTCCCTTGGGAAGTCTTTCATTAATATCAAAGTATATATAGAGTACAATATTCATCCTGATACAATAGGAATCCTAAGTCTATACAAAAGAGGAATCCTAGTCTTACCATAATTATATTTACACATTAATATGGAAATATTCTAATTATGGGTATGGAATAATATTGTCTCTATTTACACGTTTATAGTTTTAGTAGTGAATTTGCCACATAATTTTTGTAATCTAGTGGTCAGAATCATACTAGTTGATAGCTTTTTGTGCTTGGATTAAGGATTAACAGGAAATTATACTCAACTTAAATAGTGCATGTCAAATCCTTCTACGAACGCGATAGCATTTTTCAAGAATTCGAGCAATGTAGGGTATAAGTGCCATCTTTTTTCTTTCCTCTCTTGTTTTTTTCCTAATTGAGAAATCAAGAACTGCATTGCTCTGTCAATCATTCTCCTGCATGTGCACTTTGTTATACTTTCTCATAATGCTCTCCTTGTAAAATGATCAATTCTTCAAGTACCAAAATCTCATGCAACTCTCGATTCCTATCATGAACCATAGTTCGCGATTCCGATCGATATCTTCCAATCGGCTGAGCTAAACTGTTCTCTTTTAAATTCGTCGTCCTTTATCCGATCTGTGAGTTGCGCTTTTCTGATTTGTAAGTCAATCGATAGCTTTACAACTTTTCCTGTAACATGATATTAATCTCTCTTGAGAAGTCTTTCATTAATATCAAAGTATATATATAGAGTATAATGTTCATCCCTTATACAATAGGAATTCTAAGCCTATACAAAAGAGGAATTCAAGTCTTACCATAATTATATTTACACAATATATTGAAATATTCTAATTATGGGTAGGGAATAATATTATCTCTATTTACACGTTTACACACCCCTCAGTCGGAGCGGGAGAAGGCCGGACACTGAGACTGGATCTGAAGTCAAGAAATAATTGTCTGGAAAGTCCTTTGGTAAATATGTCTGCATACTGATAGGATGATGGAACATGTAACACTCTGGCATGGTGATCGGTGTATTTTATATACACCTTTTGAGTCAGTTTTAGCTTTTTTTTCAGGGGCAGAGTCAAGTTCGTTACGGTCAGCAAATCAGCCCCGCAATAGTCTTTTGTCCTTTTTTGTATAAATAAGTGTCGTATTAGGATAGTTTTCCTTTCTTTTGAGTCAAAGTGGTTAAAATTGCTAAATGGCGGAAAAGGAGCTAAAAGAGGGCAAAAGAGGAGGTTCCAGAGCTAAAAACAGAGAAAGTCGCGAACGAGGCTGAAACCCAGACCAGCGCCGCGGCGCCTCCTGCGATCGAAGCGAGCGCGGCGCCAACATCGAGAGGTTGCGAAGACCTGAGGCCGGCGCCTCGTGCCAACGATGCGAGCGCGGCGCCTAATCATCAGAGAGGCTACAGAAGAAGTAGCGTCGCGGCGCCACGCAGCAGAGAATGGCCGCGCGCCAAATCACCCGAGGACACAGATTCCGGCCGCGCTAAAGCGAGCATGGCGCCGACGCGGAAAAATCGAGTTTTGGGCGAAATTAGGCCGGGCTGAAGGAAAAGAGAGAGGCGGTTTTCAACCTATAAAAGGAGAACCCTAGGCAGTTTTTAAGGGTTCCCCTTCTTGCACAACACAAGGCTTTCTTGCTTGAAGATTGGAGACCATAGTTTAGTAAATTTCCTTTCTTTTTCTTGTTTTTATTTCAGTTTTATGAAGAACATGGAATTAGTTCTTGTCATGTCAATGGCTAGGAACTAATTCCTCTATAGGGCTTCCCATGTTGAATCTCTAGAAACTTATGTTATGATTTAATGCATGCTTATGGTTATTCTTTTTTTTGTTGAGATCTACCCAATAATTGAATTGAATGCTTGGTAGTTAATTGACAACTAATTATCACTATATGATTTCTAATCAGACTCCGAAAGGAGGGGATTGTGAATATGTTGTAAGTTGGGTAGACATTCTTGGATTGGGGATGAAAATACCTCAATTATTTATGTAGCGTTAACGAGAGGCTTAACAACCCTAATTTTACGCATTGTGCGTGACGGTTAACTAGGTTCTTAGTCTTAATCCTCCTATAGAGTTATCCTTATCACCGAAAGGTAGGTAAGGTGCAATACTGGGGTTGAGTGTTTATATAACCCTAACGGGAGTATAAAACGATTTAGTGAACCTGCTTTCTCCAAAAGAAGAAGACCATAAGTTATTGCATTAATAAGTGACATAAGCGGATAGTGAAGAAACGTGGAAGCCCTATTCTCATCACAACTGAAGTAAACTCATTAGTTAAATTAGTCTTTATAATTCGTAGTTATAAACCACAAAATCAAATATCAATTTACCAAATAGATACCAAAAGATAGATATTTGGTACTTGAACCCTAATCCTTGTGGACGATATTCGGTCTTGCTAAGACTATATTACTTGTCACGATAACGTGCACTTGCGTTTAAGTGTGTGCATCTTTTCGCGCATCAAGTTTTTGGCGCCGTTGTCGGGGATTAGGCATAGTTCAATATCAAATTTATCTATTTTTTAATTTCTAATTTGGTTTTTAATTTTTACGTTTTTATTTTTTTATTTATTTTATTTTATTCTTTTTCGTTTTATGTATTTATTGTGTGAAAACAAGGATGCCGTGATCCGTTTTTGGTTTTGATGCATCTCAGGGATCCTTTAGACATGGATTTCTACTGTCAATATGATAGAGCTCCAACCATAGAGGAAGAGAGGGAGGAGTTACGAGAAGCCATACTCAGTTTCGCTACGTATCAAGCTCAGTTCATGGACGAAACGAGATTGGCCATAAAGAAGCTGGAACTGCAAATAGGAGAACTCGCAGCCATTTTGAACAGTGAACAGCAAATTGAGGAGCTTGAACCACACCCAACTATTGAGGAATCTGGTGAGATAGTTGGTGTAGAGAAGGAAAAGATTGCAGAAATCCAATTATTCACCTTCTTGGATTCTGTGGAAATTTTTTTTCTTGCACCTATTACAGAGGAGACACCGCCAGCGATCACTGCTGATCCCCAATTAGGAAGTCCACATCATCAAGAGTACCCCCTAGAGTTGAGAGATGTAGAGAATTTCACGGATTCCTACATTATAGAAAGCATAAAAGACAAGTCTGTCTTGTGTACTTGGGGGATAATTGTATGTTTAAGGCTCTTGGTTGAACAAATGGTCGTAGGGAAATTGAGACCTACAACAATAAATCTGTGGATTGCAAGCAGTTCGCAGAAGTATCCAATGGGCACTCGTACCGGTTAATTGCGTCCGGCTAAAAGACGTTAAAGACAACGCTTGTTGGGAGGCAACCCAACGTTTTCAATTATGTTATTTTAATTTCTGTCATTAGTTTATTTTATTTTGTCTAGGACAATCTCACGGTCTTGGGTTATTGTGTTTGTCTTTGTGATTGTGAGTACATGTCAATAAGCGGGCGAAAGTCAAGAAAAGCGAGGATTTCGAGCGTAAGCGCGCCATACCAGTCTCATGCGGCGCTAAAAGAATCAGAGGCGCTGAAGTTTAAGCGCTGCGGCGCCAGAGCAGGTGCGGCAAAATTCAGAAAATTTGCCAAGTTTAGAAATTGGCCAATATGCGAGAAAGTCGAAGAGTCTGAAGATCAGCCGCCAGCGCTAAAAATGCGCGGCCAAAGCGAAATCAAACTTAAAACGCCCAGAAATCAGATTTTCCCCAAATCCTAATTTCAAAAACCTAACCCTTCTTCTCCAAAAACACACAAAAATCCAAAAATTTGCCCACAAATCCAACCCAACCACAACCAAAACTCTTAAATTCCTAAAAACCCTTAAGCTATCTCAAACAACAAAGCTCTATTACATAGCCTCAAACCACCATTTGAAACAAGAACAGCTTGAATCCTCTCATAAAAAGGTAATTTTTTTCTGTTCTTGAGTTCTTTACTGAAGTCACAGGAGGTAATAGTTTGAAGGAGTATTGTAGTTGTGAAGTAGTTTGGGTGCTAAAAAGTTGATTGTGAAGTTTGGAGAAAGAGTAGAAAAGGAGGTTGGGTATTGGGTAGAAGAGTTGAAGTTTGGGGGTGTTGTGTTCGCTGCTAGTTGTTGATTGTGTAGGAAACATTTGTGCCACTAAATTGTAAGCTGCAGAAAATGTTTTAAAAAATGTCCACCAGAAAAAGAAGAGTCTCCACATCCACCCCAACCCCATAATACGATGATACTAGGTTTGTAAGCTATCAAGTCTTCCAAAGATACAAAAAGCTTGTTACCAGACCCTTAATACCGGAAAGGGGAATGGACTATCAGAGGGAGTCATTTGGGAAGGAAGATGTTTATGAGCCCACTCGGGCAATGATTGAGTTGAGGTGGTGGAGGAGATTTGTAAATCCGGAGAAGATAGCACCAGTGAACACAACAATGGTGCGTGAGTTCTATGCTAACTTTCCGGAGAGGGCGGAAAGGGGATGCTTTGTAAGGGGAAGATATATGCATGTGACGGCAGAAGCAATAAATATGACTCTAAAAACAGTTGATGTTGAAGGAGGAATTGGTGATTGGAGCCATTTCAGAACATGGTCTAGGAGCACCGACAGCATCAACTGGCACGCCGTCGCAGACATAGTGAGCTACCCTGGGGCTGCTTTTGATATTGCGAGAAATGGGTCAAGAGCACTGAGCAGGTGCCAATTCAACAAAGTAGCCAAGGGTTGACTATATTTCGTCAGTGCCCGCATGATTCCATCCACACACTTCACCAGAGTGCCAGAAGATAGGATTAAGCTAATATATGGAATTATGAGGGGGTTGACGATTGATGTATGGAAAGAGATAGTGCAGAGCATTGAAGAGATCAGCAGGTTGGTGACAACAGGCGGATTGGGACATGACTCATCACGAATTTGTGCCACATGAATGGGGTCCCAACCCTACCCACTGACACTCACGAGAGAAACCAACTGCCTGTGACATATGGGATAGTGCACTCTTTCCTGGACCAAGCCCCAGTGACGGAAGAAGAGCACAACCAGCAGCAGCAGCAGCAGAGGCCGCAATGAACGAAGATAAGCCTGAAATAGGGGCTCAATATGAGGCAGGACCTAGCCACCAGCCAACCACAGAATCAGAACCTCCAGTGCCTATGATGGAGCAAGTGCTCCAGAACCAGAGAATGATGATGCAACATTTCGACACAATGATACAAGGACAAAATGAGTTGAGACAGGGACAACATGAGTTGCGACAAGGGCAACAAAAATTGAGGCAGGAGCAACAACAGTTGCACCAGCAGTATGACGAGATGAGTTCCCTGTTCAACCAATGGTCGATGCATTATCCACCGCCACCACCACCATTTTAGCCGAAGTTTGTAAGTGTCTTATTTCTTTTACTGTCTTTGAGTCTACACACGTTGGGGACAATGTGTGATTTAAGTTTGGGGGTGTTTTATTTGTGTCTTGTTATGTTTTATTTAAATCTTTTTATTGTTTTATGTATTCTTGAGTCACAATTTTTTTTTTTTTTGAGTCATAATTGTCTGTCAAAAGATCATGTATGCTGTAGTTACTAGAAACACCTAGTGAAGTAAGGTGGAATAATGTAATGGACTACAAGCAACTATCTAAACACTTAGGTTAGATATGCCAAAAACTCACAGAATCTGTCTATTTGGAGTTTTTTGCTTAAATTATGCATGCTAAATGATAAATACTTATGTGTTATGATTGCTTTCTATTTGAGGCGAAATAGTTAGGATATGCATGTTAGGGAGATGACTCAGGCATTTCTTTGATAGTCAATTCTTACCATTCTTTTCTATCCCGGACTTTAAAAAGTATCCCTAGTCAGCCCCATTGAGCCTAAACGTTGAAACTTCTTCTTTGACACCCTATATTCCCACAAATTGTGCCATAAGTAAAAATGTGAAGTTGTGAAATAAAATTGTGTTAAAAAAAGACAAAAAGAGTGAATGAGCTTGTTGCACCCCAATAAAAAAGTAATAAGAAATGGGCAAAAGCCTAAGTTTGGGGGTGCTTGTCATTAGTATATACTTCACTCTCCCAAAACAAAAGAGGGGAAAGATAGAATTGAAATGAAGAAAAGAACAAAAAGAAAAAGGGAAATACAGAAAAGGTAAAGAGCTTATGGTACACGAAATGAGCCTAAATGCCTATTTTTACCTACCTATACCTAAGCCTACATTACAACCCTTAAAGTCCTGAAGATCTCTTTTATGCATATCCAGGATTAGTGGAGAATAGCAAGTAAGCATGCCATAGGATTTTTGAATTTATATGCATGATTTAGTATATTGACTTCCATTAAGCATGATAAATATGAGTTTGCGAAATATCTAGCTTCATGTGTTTAGTGTGCTGAAATTTCATGCTATATGTTCCTGCATATTATTTTGCTAACCTTCATGTTTTTCTAGTTAACACTAATGCAGCAAAAGTGATCAATGTCAGTGAGTCTTTTATTTGTCGTTTCTTTGAGTCTTTTATTTCTTTCTTTCTATCTTTGCTCGAGGGCGAGCAAAGGTTAAGTTTGAGGGTATTTGATCGGTGTATTTTATATACACCTTTTGAGTCAGTTTTAGTTAGTATTTTGTCCCTTTTTGTACAAATAAGTGTCGTATTAGGATAGTTTTCCTTTCTTTTGAGTCAAAGTGGTTAAAATGGCCAAATGGCGGAAAAGGAGCTAAAAGAGGGCAAAAGAGGAGGTTCCAGAGCTAAAAGCAGAGAAAGTGGCGAGCAGTGAAACCGGACCCAGCGCGGCCTCCTGCGATCGAAGCGGGGCGGCGCCCAACATCCCGAGAAGGCTGCGAAGACCAGCGCGGCGCCTCATGCCAACGATAGCGAGCGCGGCGCCTAATCATCGAGAGGCTACGAAGAAAGTAAGCGCGCCTGCGAGCAGCGAAGAATCGGGTCGCGGCGCCAAATCACGAGACCACAGATTCCGCGCGGCTAAAGCGAACGCCGACGCGCTGAAAAATCGAGTTTTGGGCGAAATTAGGCGGGCTGAAGGAAAAGAGAGAGGCGGTTTTCAGCCTATAAAAGGAGAACCCTAAGCAGTTTTTAAGGGTTCCCCTTCTTGCACAACACAAGACTTTCTTGCTTGAAGATTGGAGACCATAGTTTAGTAAATTTCCTTTCTTTTTCTTGTTTTTATTTCAGTTTTATGAAGAACATGGAATTAGTTCTTGTCATGTCAATGGCTAGGAACTAATTCCTCTATAGGGCTTCCCATGTTGAATCTCTAAAAACTTATGTTATGATTTAATGCATGCTTATGGTTATTCTTCTTTTTGTTGAGATCTATCCAATAATTGAATTGAATGCTTGGTAGTTAATTGACAACTAATTATCACTATATGATTTCTAATCAGACTCCGAAAGGAGGGGATTGTGAATATGCTGTAAGTTGGGTAGACATTCTTGGATTGGGGATGAAAATACCTCAATTATTTATGTAGCGTTAACGAGAGGCTTAACAACCCTAATTGTACGCATTGTGTGTGACGGTTAACTAGGTTCTTAGTCTTAATCCTCCTATAGAGTTATCTTTATCACCGAAAGGTAGGTAAGGTGCAATACTGGGGTTGAGTGTTTATATAACCCTAACGGGAGTATAAAACGATTTAGTGAACCTGTTTTCTCCAAAAGAAGAAGATCATAAGTTATTGCATTAATAAGTGACATAAGCGGATAGTGAGGAAACGTGGAAGCCCTATTCTTATCACAACTGAAGTAAACTCATTAGTTAAATTAGCCTTTATAATTCGTAGTTATAAACCACAAAATCAAATATCAATTTACCAAATAGATACCAAAAGATAGATATTTGGTACTTGAACCCTAATCCTTGTGGACGATATTCGGTCTTGCTAAGACTATATTACTTGTCACGATGACGTGCACTTGCGTTTAAGTGTGTGCATCTTTTCGCGCATCAAGTTTTTGGCGTCGTTTCCGGGGATTAGGCATAGTTCAATATTAGCCTTGTACATAATCTCTTATGCATACTTACGCTGACACAAGAACATATGATTGGAAGACCTGGTCACTGATATCCCGAAAAAGTAACTCAGCTTTTCCAAATCAGTCATTGCAAATTCGGACTTAAGCAAGATAATAATCTCATTTTTCAATCCGTCGGAGGAGGCAGTAAGAACAATGTCATCCACGTAAAGTCTTAAGTAAGAAGTGCTACTACCTCGATGAAAAATGAAAAGTGATGTATCACTCTTGCTGCATACAAACCCAATCTGCAAGATATACCTGGCAAAGCGATCATATCACGCATGGAGGGTCTGTTTCAGGTCATATAGTGACTTACAGAGACGGCACACATAGTGAGGAATTGCTGGATGGGTGATCCCTGGCGGTTGATGCATGTAGACTGTCTCTCTCAAATCCCCATGTAATAATGCATTCTTCACATCAAGCTGATGGATCGGCCAGTGTTTGCCCATGGCAATGCTCAAAACTGTGTGGATGGTAGCCGGTTTGACAACCGGGATGAAGGTCTCACCACAATCAATGCCCTCCTGCTGATTTGTGTCATTAGTTACAAGTCTTGCCCTATACCTCTCAAGATCTCCACTGTCTCTGAATTTATGACGAAATAGCCACAGACAACGAATCACATTCACCCCCTCAAGTCTAAGTACTAGATCTCATATGTGTTGTTTAGTTAAAGCATTGAATTCCTCAGTCATAGCCGCATTCCAATTAGGGTCTTGTTTGGCCAATATAGGGTTATTGGGAATTGGTGAAATAGTTTTGGCGTCGTGGTGCCTCAGCACTTGGCCGCGGCGCTGTCGACGGTGAATCAGGGACCTATTCGCAGGAGTTTTGGCACCGCGACGCTGACGCTGTAGAAGAACTACTATGGTCTAGTTGACTTAGGATGATATGAGAGATGGCAGGCTCATCAAGAAAAGAGTAATCCGATTTTTGGAACTTTTTAAGATTTGAAAACGGGAATGTGGTCTCATCGAATGTGACGTGACGAGAGATATGGATCTGACGAGTGGATAAGTCATAGTATAGATAGCACCTATGATTCGGGGGGAAGCCTAGGTAGACACAAGGAGTGGACCGGGGGGCCAGTTTGTGAGGGGTAGTAGAGGAAAGGTTAGGATAGCATAGACAACCGAATATTCGAAGATGATCATAAGAGGGGACTCTATGATAGAGAATTTCGGTAGGGGTCATATTGTGGTGCTAGTTGGGAGAATATTTAGAACGTATTCTGACATTTTAGCAGCATAGACCCATAAAGATAGAGGTAGGGAGGCATGAATCAAAAGAGTGTGAATCATATTGTTAATGGTGCGGATGATTCTTTCAGCTTTACCGTTTTGTGAAGAGGTGTGGGGGCAGGAGAAGAGAAAGACCATGCCATTATTGGTACAAAACCGGTGAAACATAGAGTTATTGAATTCACGACCATTATCGCACTGAAAAGATTTTATGCCTTTTTCAAACTGTGTTTGAATGAATTTACGAAACTCAAGAAATTTGGCAAAATCTTCCGATTTAAATTTGAGAGGATACAACCAAACAAAATGAGAAAAATCATCTAGTAAGATAAGATAATATTTATGACCGAGAGAACTAGCAACAGGTGATGTCCATAAATCGACATGTAATATCAAAAGGTGCAAAAGTAACATTAGTAGATGATTTAAATGAAAAACGAGTATGTTTGCCTAAAGAACAAGAAATGCAG
The DNA here is from genome assembly GCA_029844215.1 of Przewalskia tangutica. NCBI lineage: Eukaryota > Viridiplantae > Streptophyta > Magnoliopsida > Solanales > Solanaceae > Przewalskia > Przewalskia tangutica. Next base: position 48,460,370 of record CM056723.1, read on the forward strand.
TTTTGGGCAAGCTTCTCATTACAAGTAATGAAATTATTGCCTCTAAGAAAACTAAAAACTGGAGCTCCTGGATGACCAAACCTATTATGCAATGTTGAAGAAGAAATGACCGCTAGAGAGACGGGAGAGCTAGATCTGGCAGCGGAGGTGGGAATGAATGGATATAGATCCCCCGTACTATTGCATCTCGTAAGAGGTGTCCCCGTATGAAGATCCTTCACGGTGAAACCAAAAGGGTCAAAATCAATAGAGACAGAGTTATTACGAGTGAATTTGTGGATAGAGATAAGATTCTTAATTACATGTGGGGCATATAGGGTATTTTGAGGCTTAGGATTCCTATTGTATAAGGGATGAACATTATACTCTATTTACACATTTACATTTCCTTTTCGATTAATGCAATTTCTTACGTATTTATACGTTTTGGTAACTTGCAGCTTGATTCAATTTCTGTTTATATGATGCCATATAACCATTAGTTTGAGTTTGAGTTTAATCGGTACTTTAATGCTAGCTTCAATAGTTTGAGTTTCTGCGAAGTATTTATTGGAAATTTACTACATGTGGAATTAAGTTTAACCCATTATTTATGACTCGAACAATTGAGGCCTCGCATGTCGAAAAAATATCTTTTCCACACACGTGTACACGTAGTGCCAAGTATCATAAATTTCATTAAGTGAAAGAGATATTGGTACGTAAGTGAAACGTTTGAGACATAGAATGATGGACGGTTATTGGTCAAATGACATGTATTCTACGTTGGTAAATGACGGAAGACGTGTACGATGTGTTAAAAAATGAAACGAGTCAGGAATACGGGCCGCGGCGCCACGGGCCACGGAGCCAGAAGGGCCGCGACGCTATCTTGTTAGAAGCGCCGCGACGCCTCCTCCCTTGAGCCGCGGTGCTAAATGGATTTTGTGTTCCAGTAACTTACTGGACGTAAAGCGCCGCGGTGCTTGGGTTCCAGAATGTCCGATGGGAGACGAAAATACATGACTCTTGGGCTGGTTTTGAGGCATTAAACCTCCATTACTTCCCAAATGAATTCAACCATTATTTAGCTTAATTAAACCTCCATAATCAAGGCCACTACATGGTCATTCAAGGCCATTATTTGGCCAATTTGAGAGTCATCTTCTCAACACTATAAAATGAGGCATTAGGCTCATTTGCAAATACACTCAATACTTGTAAGATTTCAGATTTTTCTGAAATATATTCCTCTCTTGCAATCTTCACACACTCAAAGATCCTTCTTCCCTAAGCGAACACTTGAGTCTCTTTTGCTCACTTGTTTGATTGTTGTTTTATCTTGGAAGATAAGTTGCCAACACACGGTTAAAGGATTATACGGGGAAATATTATCTTAAGGAAAGATTGAATATCAATCAACTCATCAAGCCATTTTCCTTGTTCTATTTTCAGATTTCTAAACACTTTTTTGTTGCTATCAAGGTCAAGAAGCTTGTAGAAATTGGAGCAAACACTCAAGAACTACACAAGAACGCAGATTTAAGACGGATCAAGAACCAAACTTTATTGTGGTTGTCGCAACTCTTGTTAGGCTTCAAGCCTATTGTATTGTATTGTAATTGTTTATTCTTTCTAAGCACTAATGGTAATTGTACACTATTTTCATACATCAATTGTAATTACTCACAGTATTAGTCATAGCCTTGCCTCTAATGCTCCATGACATTGCTCTTATGGTTGTTGAAGGAAAAAAATGGAGAAATCAAAGTCCAATAAATTGAAGCTTTGGAGAGAAAAAAAAATTCAAAGTTGGAATATTTTTTATTTTTTTGCTTTTGGTTCGGGGTGATTTTTTTGTTAACTTGGTGGAGTTTAATTTTGTGGCAATAACATAATATTTGTAACCACATATCAGAACTGCTATAATATTATTGTTAAATTTGATATTAGAACAGAATATGTTTTTGCTTGATACGTTGATAATCTTGTTGGTTCAAAAAATAGAACAAAGATATGGATGTCAGGCCCTTGATGGCCAAGTTAGCTTATTTGGTGTAATATTGTATTAATCTCCCTCAGAGAATCTTTTTCATTGATATAAATATATATAGTGTACAATGTGGAATCCTCATACAATAAGGATTATATATTTACCATAATTATACATCACTAAATATTACACAATATATGAGATATATTCTAATTATGGTACAATGTGGAATGTACACGTTAATACACCCCCCACAGTCGGAGCGGGAGGAGGCCGAACGCTAAGACTGGATCTGAAGTCGAGGAATAGTTGTCTAGGAAGACCTTTCGTGAAGTTATCTGTGTACTTATAGGTAGAAGACACATGCAAAACCTTAACATGATCGAGAGCAACCTTCTCACGAACAAAGTGAATGTCCATTTCAATATGCTTGGTTCGCTGATGCTGAACCGGATTATGAGATAAGTATATGACGGATATGTTATCATGATACACCATAGATGCTTTATACAAGGGACACTGAAGCTCCAAAAGGAGGTTTCGGAACCAACAGATCTCAGCAACAACATTGCAACTCCTCTATACTCTGTTTCTGCACTCGACCGGGATAATGTGTCTTGCCTCTTGGCATACCAAGATATGAGATTACTCCCTAAAACACACAGTAGCCGAATGTGGAGTGTCGCGTGTCCAGACAACCTGCCCAATCAACATTTGTATAGGATAATAATCTGGTCGGTGCTGAGGGGTATAAGTGCAAGTCATAGTCAAGTGTACCCTTAACGTATTGAATGATACACTTAAGAGCAGTAAAATGAGGCTCACTAGGGATATGCATGAATAATCACACTTGTTGAACAACATAAGAAATATCAGGCCTGCTGAAAGTAAGATATTGAATTTGGCCCTGTATACAATCTCCTTTACATACTTACACTGACATAGAAACATAGAATATACCGATCTAATCACTGATATCCCCAAAAAGTAACTCAGCTTCTCCAAGTCAGTCACAACAAATTTGGTTTTAAACTGTGCAATAATCTCATTTTTCAAAACATCAGATGAGGCAGTGAGCACAATATCATCAACATATAATAACAAATAAGTAATGTCACTACCTCAATAAAAAATAAAAAGAGAAGTATCACACTTGTTGTAAACAAACTCAGTCTGCATAATGTAGTTAGCAAAACGTTCATACCACGCTCTGGGGGCCTATTTCAAACCATTGTCGCGCCCGTTTTCGACCGCGACTTTATTAAAAGCGAACCCTGCTTAAGTAAAAATGTTAGGAAATAAATAATAAATGAACTAAAATGTTATAAATGCTTAAAAGGTGCTAAAAATGCAAAAGGGGTGCTTAATGCTAAAATGCTAAGGTTTAAAAAGACGCTAAATGCTAAAGGATTCACGGAGTCACCACCTAATTAGTTTGGGTGAATTAGGACACCTAAATGTCAACTAGGTTAAAGTCAACACTAACTCCATTTAATGGTCTGCTAAACCTAATGAGATTCCGGGTAAGGGTTCTTTATTAATCTAGAGGGAAGGGGTTAGGCACCCTCTAAGATCCGCTAACTTGCGGTTATCCTGCCAAACCTAGGGTAATTATTATGTTAAAAAAATGCTTGTTTTAAAAGATGCTTCAGAAAAGAAAAATGCATATTGATAGAAGTTTACAAGACTAAGGCCAAAAATGTAAGTGATGCAAAGGTTATTTATGGACCAATTATGTGTACTGCTAGCTAAATTAATCTTGCTTAACCTGCGTATAATATTATATAAGAGGTACTTTAAGATGATTCTTGAGAGTTTAGGAAAAAATCTGTTATGGATTTTAATAAGAAACAAAATGTTGGTTTTATGATGCAGGTTAAATCATTTAGATCATTTTTTGCAGAATTTAGACATGCCTAATGATCTAAAAGACAAATAAAGAAGAAATGCGTTTCTAAGTATAAATTACTTTCCGCATTTTATATGTTTGAAACTTAATTGTTCTAGATATCCTAAATATTACAGAAATAGAGTAATTAAATTACAATAAACAAATAAATGAATGAATAGCAAGTAAAGAGAGAGGATGTGATTTAAGAGTGCTCTTTACGACGGATGACGACGCCCTATTTGGTTTTCTAGGAATTTCTGAAGCGGGAACGCGAACGCGGATGCACATAGACGCGGGTTGCCATTTGAAGTAGCTCGTGATGAGTCTCAGGAGACTCTTCATTTTGCTCCTGCATTTCATGTGAATAAAAAGAAAAGATTAGTATGCGCCAAAACTTGTTCGCATTTACATAAATGAGGATGAATATGGAATTAAACACATGGATACATGTCTAAAATATTTAATATCGCTGATGGTAATTAACAGAGAAAAGATAAGTTAACCTAACCAACATATAATAAACCCAAATACCTCAACAAGGTAATGGGCCAAAAATGCAACAATATATAAGCAAAACAATAGGGAGCAGACCTACGGCCCATAGCTCTCAGACTAAATAAATTGAAGGGCTCAAATTTCTCATTTGGTTTGAACTATATTAGTATTAAATTATACTTCCTCTGTGCTAACTAGTGGGATGCAGCCAGTGATGGTCCAGTGTGACACAAACCAGTCCATGTAAATACAAGATGTTGGTATAAAAGCTGTCTAAATGACTCAGCAAGCAGATTTTGACACAAAGTAACTTGGGAAGTGAAAATATATGATATGAACACATATAGGAACTAAATGAATTCAAAACAGGACTTGGGACATGGAACATCTCATGAAACAGTTCATGACATGCTGAACAAGAAACATTTTAGTTCCATTCATCATACTAAGTTTAAAGCTAACAATTACATAGAACCAGTTTCTTATTGTACTCTGTTTTGTACTTAAACATGCAGGGGATAGATATAGCTCAATACATGTTTCTTAAGAAACTGAACTTGCCAGAAGATGCATACAGAAAGACCACTTCTTAAGCGGTTATATCTAAGCGAGGTTTAAAGAAAATGTAATGCCACATGATTGGCTCAACGGTATAGTTCTTGGTAAAGGGACATGATTATCATTCATAGATTATGCTAGACAGTCTGTATCCTTTATTAGCTTAAACTTATGGATTTAGGATATTGCATAAGTTGTGCAGCCTAGATTAAACCAAAACTATTACAACTTCATACTAAACAACCATAAGACCATATAGGCAGATTGCATATGGCTAAATAAGCTTCAAACCAGATTTCAAGTCAACTAGATAGCTTGCATATGAACAAAATCTGTCCTAAACAAACACAACAAGCCTTTATTTAACCAAATATTGAACAAGTAATGGTTGCAGCCAACTTTAACATGTCAAACTAATCCCTGGACAGTTTAACCACCAATATCCCGACTTATTGTGGTCATACTTAATTAACTAAATTCAAACTAACAAGACACACTTAAACCACAGATAATCATACAACACAGCACTTTCAACACTGATTTCGGCAAATAAACATGTCAATTCAAACCAGCAACAAGTTATCTAGAACATGTATTAACCAAACCGGAACTTCACTATTCGTCGAAATAACCTTGCATTTATCATAATCCAAGCAGAACTAAACAAAATAAACTGACTAACATTATACTAGCACAAAACACACGAGCACATGAGTCTGAACAAATACAATAGAATTCAGATGAGACGAGTTTACCTTCTCCGGACAGCGAACCGAGGCAGCGTATCAAGTCGTCGGTTCGCTCGGGTTTTGGCTTGCTAATGCAGTGGAAAAAGGAAGGGTTTTGCGAGAATGGTTGACTATTAAGATTGTGTTCTTACTCTGAATGGCTCGATTGGACTCTGCTCTTCGAATGTGTAAAACGATGGCCCCCTGACCCCGATCTGCCTTACTGTGCTCTGCTTTCGATGATCTCCTCTAAATTGCTATGTCACTGCCCTCCCCCCTGAGCTCTCTCGCCTTGTTGCTATTGGACTCCTTTGAGCTCTGCCCTGTTATGCCCTCTATCGATCGATGCCTTTGCATGTGCTTATATAGCCATGGTTTGGGTTCCCCATTAGGTAAGGTTTAAGTGCTGATTTGGTGCGATTTTAGGACGATTTTGCTTCTTATTTTGGATTGATTTGTTACTGATTTCGCGTGATTCGAATCGGGTTATGATAAGGTAAACGATTTGGAAGGATTTGCTTAGTTATGGTAAGAAATCGTTGGCTGGGTGTGTATGGGTAAAGGGAAGGAAAGTCGCCGGATTTTCCACCCTGAAAATCCGACGAGATTCGCGGTTGAAGGGAAGTGCGGCGAATGCTCTTTAGGTCTAGGGTTTCGTTCATTAGGTTACGTTTATGAAGATGAAGTGAGGGTCCCCTATAGTGGTCTTGGTTGGGAAACGACGTGGTAGGGCAACGTGGGCTGCGGGTAGAGGGGCGACGTTGGCTTGTGGGTTGGGCCTGGGTAGTTAGTATTAGTTTTAGGTATTTAATTAGGTATTAATTTGTGTAGTGTATTATTAATTAATTAGTGATAAATTAAATTAACAAATGTGATCAAATTATTTAGGTGCTTCATTAATCTAATTGTTATAATAAATGCGGGCGTGTTATTTAATTAGTGCTTAATATTTTAAAATGCGGCGCTATTATTTAAAATCTTATTTATGCTGTATTAATGTATTATTGTTGTATTTTATTATTATAAAATTGTTTTAAAATTAGTGTAATTTTATAGTTAATGATCGGGAGGGTCAAAATTGGGTGTCAACAGTTGTCCCTCTTTGTATGGAGATGATGGAAGAATCTTCGGACAAAGACGTTGACTCATAGCCGATTTTGTCTCGACCCTCAGAATTAAAATATTGGGCGAGGCTGACGCGGACTCAAAAATTGTCCCAGTGTCGAGTTATGACGACACTGGGCTACCATGGTCAAAACACCAAGGCGGGCTAACGCGGACTCAAAATTTGTCCCAGTGTCGAGTTATGATGACACTGGGCTATGGTGCAAAAGCAAAAAATAAAAATAACTGGCTTGAACCTGGGGTGTACCGCTATGGCTTATGGTGCTGGGTTTTATGGTGATGTGGAACGAGTGGACCGACGCTTGAGGCCGCTTCTGCCATTTGTTGGGAAGGTTGGCCCCCCAACAAATTGCCCCGGTTCGCTGTAAGAGAAAATCCACGTTGTGCTCCATCTTTTGCAGTTCCTGTAGATTGAAGCTAAGATAGAAGCATTAGTGCATAACTGTCAAAACAAAACAAATGCAAGGATGTAAATTTGTGTTGTGGTTGTAGTCAGACTGTATATGGAATGATGTGATGATACGCCGTCTTGTATAGACGAGATGCAGATGACGCCTTGTGTGGGCGTTATCGTCTTGTATGGACGAAATGCAAATGACGCCTTGTATGGGCGTTATCGTCTTGTATGGACGAAATGCAAATGTCGCCTTGTATGGGCGGAATCGTCTTGTATGGACGAAATGCAAGTGACGCCTTGTATGGGCGTTATCGTCTTGTATGGACGAAATGCAAATGACGCCTTGTATGGGCGGAATCGTCTTGTATGGACGAAATGCAAGTGACGCCTTGTATGGGCGTTATCGTCTTGTATGGACGAAATGCAAATGACGCCTTGTATGGGCGGAATCGTCTTGTATGGACGAAATGCAAATGACGCCTTGTGTGGGCGTTGTCGTCTTGTATGGACGAAATGCAAATGACGCCAGTATGGGCGTTGTAAATGCTCATATGGACGAGATGCAAATGACGCCAGTATGGCGTTATCGCTTGTATGGACGAAATGCAAATGACGCCTTGTATGGCGTTATCGCTTGTATGGACGAAATGCAAATGACGCCTTGTATGGCGGAATCGTCTTGTATGGACGAGATGCAGATGACGCCTTGTATGGGCGTTATCGTCTTGTATGGACGAAATGCAAATGACGCCTTGTATGGCGTTATCGTCTTGTATGGACGAAATGCAAATGACGCCTTGTATGGGCGTTGTCGTCTTGTATGGACGAAATGCAAATGACGCCTTGTATGGGCGTTGTCGTCTTGTATGGACGAGATGCAAATGACGCCTTGTATGGGCGTTATCGTCTTGTACGGATGAAATTCAAATGACGCCTTGTATGGGCGTTGTCGTCTTGTATGGAGGAGATGCAAATGACGCCTTGTATGGGCGTTATCGTCTTGTATGGACGAGATGCAAATGACGCCTTGTATGGGCGTTATCGTCTTGTATGGACGAAATGCAAATGACGCCTTGTATGGGCGTTATCGTCTTGTATGGACGAAATGCAAATGACGTCTTGTATGGACAAGATGTAAATGACGTCTTGTATGGGCGTTATCGTCTTGTATGGACGAAATGCAAATGACGCCTTGTATGGGTGTTGTCGTCTTGTATGGACGAGATGCAAATGACGCCTTGTATGGGCGTTATCGTCTTGTATGGACGAAATGCAAATGACGCCTTGTATGGGCGGAATCGTCTTGTATGGACGAGATGCAGATGACGCCTTGTATGGGTGTTATCGTCTTGTATAGACGAAATGCAAATGACGCCTTGTATGGCCGTTATCGTCTTGTATGGACGAAATGCAAATGACGCCTTGTATGGCCGTTATCGTCTTGTATGGACGAAATGCAAATGACGCCAGATGGGCGTTGTCGCTCAGATGGACGAAATGCAAGTAGCGCTTGTATGGGCGTTGTCGTCTTGTATGGACGAGATGCAAATGACGCCTTGTATGGCGTTATCGCTCATATGGGCGAGATGCAAATGACGCCTTGTATGGGCGTTATCGCTTGTATGGACGAAGTACAAATGACGCCTTGTATGGGCGTTATCGCTGTATGGACGAAATGCAAATGACGCCTTGTATGGCGTTGTCTTGTATGGGCGAGATGCAAATGACGCCTTGTATGGGCGTTATCGCTGTATGGACGAATGCAAATAGCGCCTTGTATGGCGTTATTGCTTGTATGGACGAAATGCAGATGACGCCTTGTATGGCGTTATCGCTTGTATGGACGAGATGCACACGACGCCTTGTATGGCGTTATCGCTGTATGGGCGAGATGCACATGACGCCTTGTATGGGCGTTATCGTCTTGTATGGACGAGATGCAAATGACGCCTTGTATGGGCGTTATCGTCTTGTATGGACGAAATGCAAATGACGCCTTGTATGGGCGTTATCGTCTTGTATGGACGAGATGCAGATGACGCCTCCTAGGGCATAGATAAAAATCGTGTTATGCATAATCAAAGCTAGATGAAATAATTAAAGTGTAAACGATGTAGCCTGAGTAACGAAGATGTGGTTTTTGCGAGATGTATTTGATGTAGACTTGTTGCAGATGGACTTCGTGAGCGGATCTGTTGTATTGGAATGTTGTTGTCCTCCTTGTTCCTATTGTCCTGCAAAATTCACTCAAAGAAAAATTGTGAGTTCGGGGAGGGTGTCGGCCGATTTGTGCTGGCTTTTGATATTTGCACGCGTTGTCTTGTCTGGACATGTAACCCCTGTCTGATTTCGCGTCTTGGTCAAAACATTTGTTGAAAAATATTCTATCTTGAGAAAATATACTTATATGTGCTTGTAGGAAATTATGTCGATATTTGAATAGTGGCATGTTGTGAAACAAAGCAAACTTCCTTATCCGAAATCGGCGGTATATTCTCCCATACTCTCGGTGCTCATTGCAGTCGCTCTCTTTTAAAATTTGTCGATTTTTGGGACATGGAACCCTTTGCGTAAATTAACCATGTCCATTGATGTCATTTGTAGTAAAACCCTTAAAATTGTCCCAGTTTATGTCGATCTTTCGAGCATATGGAATCATATTTGTCGATGTCCTTTCGTGGCGAAGTCCTTAAAATTGTCCCAGTTTTGACTGACGAAACTGGGTCGGATATATGTCGTTACTGGACATAATCGCGATAACGTCGTTATGCGGGCGTGTTCTTTGTTGGCGTCGTTTCGGACTTCTTTGTCGATAACGTCGTTCTTGGGACGTGTTCTTTGTTGTTCTGTAGAATAAATGCTCCTGCAAGCTAAGCTTGAGAAAAACGTTAGTGTATACCTGTTTAAACAAAATGATAAATACATATGAGAAGTGCAATTTTATGGGTAGAGATGTCATCCCTGATCGCGGATGAATGCGAGATGTGGTCCTTGCGCGGACATGCTAAATCCGCCGTGACGAATTGCCATGATGCGCCGTTGGGTGCGATGCGTTGGTTGCAGATTTGACTTTATGCCCGAGCTGATGCGCTAGCCCTTGTTGCGGAATTCAGAATTCTGACTGTTGATTGTCGATGCCTTTTTCTGCTTCTGCTGCTTCTGATGCGGACTTTGAACTTTGGATTGTTGTCATATCCTCTGCCTCACGCTTCTCGCTTTGCGAAGAAACTTTTTGCCGTATTTTCTGCTTCGGCTGTTGCACTTTCTACTTCTGTTAATATGAAAACCTGCGCTCAAAGAAAATTTGTGAGTTTTGGGGGGTCGATTCATGTTTGACTTCGCCGCCTTGTCCCTTGACATCTGCGTGCCTGGCCTGTTTGGACTTGCAACCCCTGTCTGGTTTCCTACCTTGTCCCAGTTTTGAAAAGGGCGTTTGGCCTAAGGTGGGTCTCAATGGAGTTGCTTGTGTATTCTCGTTATTTTCAAAACGAAGGGAAAGTTTCCTAATGGTGTGACCGAAGCCGATTTAGGCCGCCTACGTATCCCCATGAGGGAATCAGGTCATGACGTAGTTCCAATTACAAGCAAAAGAGAAATTGGGATTTTCTACAAGATGGGACCGAAGCCGATGTGGCCGTCTACGTATCCGCTAAGGGAATCAGGTCACACGTAGTTCCAATCACAAGCAAAAGAGAAATTGGGATTTTTCTAAAAGGTGGGACCGAAGCCGATGTGGCCGCCTACGTATCCGCCAAGGGAATCAGGTCACACGTAGTTCCAATTACAAGCAAAAGAGAAATTGGGATTTTCTAAAAGGTGGGACCGAAGCCGATATGGCGCCACGATCCGCCATGAGGAATCAGGTCTAACGTAGTTCCAATTACAAGCAAAAGAAAACATTATTAAAGCTTAAATACGAGTTTTTCTTTTTATTAATCTGCTAAGCTAAATTGCTCTTTCTTATCCGGGCTCTAGGCGGACCAGAACAAGGGTGCAAATCCAATCAATACGTCTTCTTGCTCTGCATCATGGCTGGTTGGGTCTTCATGCTCTGCTATTGCTTAGTCAAATACAAATCGACCTTTGGGGAAGGTGATAAATCCTTTTTAGACAAGATGTAGCAAACTGCGTTAGTGTAAAGCACGTGATTTTGCAAAAGTGTAAAAACTTTTAGCAAGTACATGTTTGTCACATTGCAAGCGGGTCCTAACATGCATGGGGATCCCTTTATGCCAGAGGTAGGCCTAAACGTCACATATGCGAGGTCATGATGGATTTGTCCAAGCCGTCCAACTGTAATGTTTTTGTTGGAAATGGCGACCAAATGACGGTGCACTTTTTCCAATTTCAACATGACAAGATTAGGTTTAGATTTGTCCATTATTGTCACGCTACACATAATATGCTGGTTGGTCGTTGGGTTGAGAAACCCGTCGACAAGTTTGGTGTCTTCCTAATTGTGGTGTCGATGCCAAGGACCGACCCACCTAAGGTAAATGCATGCATGCCCTAAAATAAAGGGTGGTATAGCTCTATCTTAAGTTTATAAGATTTGGCTTTTACGGGCCTTGAGTTCCCGAGCGGACAACTCGAGTGAAGGCTCTGCCACCGGTTAGACCGGACACTCCACGTATGTTACCAACTCTCCTAAATTTGGGTTTTGAAGAAAGAATTTTGCTGATGCACCCAGCGCACCTCGCATGTAGTGTGTGATTGTGTAAATTTTCCAGAGTGGAAGAAATATGAGCGGAATGTCAGTTAAGGGAAAGCAGTAAAGCAGGTAGCAATTAAAATAAACAAAATATAGCACACAAAATTAAATGCAAAAAATAATGCCAAATAATAACCCTAGGTTTGTTATGGTTAAGAACCTTAAATCCCCAGTGGAGTCGCCATTCTGTCGCGCCCGTTTTCGACCGCGACTTTATTAAAAGCGAACCCTGCTTAATAAGAAATGTTAGGAAATAAATAAAAGAGCTAAATGTTAAAAGAATACTAAAATTAAAAGGTGCAAAAAATGCAAAAGGGGTGCTTAATGCTAAAATGCTAAGGTTTAAAAAGACGCTAAATGCTAAAGGGTTCACAGAGTCGCCACCTAATTAGTTTGGGTGAATTAGGACACCTAAATGTCAACTAGGTTAAAGTCAACACTAACTCCATTTAATGGTCTGCTAAACCTAATGAGATTCCGGGTAAGGGTTCTTTATTAATCTAGAGGGAAGGGGTTAGGCACCCTCTAAGATTCGCTAACTTGCGGTTATCCTGCCAAACCTACGGTAATTATTATGTTAAAAAAATGCTTGTTTTAAAAGATGCTTCAGAAAAGAAAAATGCATATTGATAGAAGTTTACAAGACTGAGGCCAAAAATGTAAGTGATGCAAAGGTTATTTATGGACCAATTATGTGTACTGCTAGCTAAATTAATCTTGCTTAACCTGCGTATAATATTATATAAGAGGTACTTTAAGATGATTCTTGAGAGTTTAGGAAAAAATCTGTTATGGATTTTAATAAGAAACAAAATGTTGGTTTTATGATGCAGGTTAAATCATTTAGATCATTTTTTTGCAGAATTTAGACATGCCTAACAGTCCTAAAAGACAGATAAAGAAGAAATGCGTTTCTAAGTATAAATTACTTTCCCAGCTTATATGTTTGAAACTTAATTGTTCTAGATATCCTAAATATTACAGAAATAGAGTAATTAAATTACAATAAACAAATAAATGAATGAATAGCAAGTAAAGAGAGAGGATGGGATTTAAGAGTGCTTTTTACGATGGATGACGACGCCCTATTTGTTTTTCTAGGAATTTCTGAAGCGGGAACGCGAACGCGGATGCACATAGACGCGGGTTGCCATTTGAAGTAGCTCGTGATGAGTCTCGCCGGGAGACTCTTCATTTTTGCTCCGGTGCATTTCATGTGAATAAAAAGAAAAAGATTAGTATGCGCCCAAAACTTGTTCCGTACGACATAAATGAGGATGAATATGGAATTAAACACATGGATACATGTCTAAAATATTTAATATCGCTGATGGTAATTAACAGAGAAAAGATAAGTTAACCTAACCAACATATAATAAACCCAAATACCTCAACAAGGTAATGGGCCAAAAATGCAACAATATATAAGCAAAACAATAGGGAGCAGACCTACGGCCCATAGCTCTCAGACTAAATAAATTGAAGGGCTCAAATTTCTCATTTGGTTTGAAGCCCAGGGTGTCAAACAGAGGCCGGACGGAAATCGGGCCGAACCGGAATGGATCGGACCGGTCCGACCGGTGGATTCCGGTCCGGTCCTCGTCGTCAAAAATGTCGATTCCGGTTTTCCGGTCGGTCGTAAAACCGAATTTTCCGTCCGGGCCGAATGGACCGAATTTTTATTTTTTATTTTTTTATAAATTGAATTTTCAATATTGAAATTGACATTCGGATGCGGTGCCACGCAATTTTACGTTGAAATCAATTGTACATCGCGAGATATTTAGATTTGAAAAGGGAAAAATGTAACGATTTGGGGAAAAGTGAAATTGAGGGGCAAGATGGACGTTTTTGGAGAAATCGGCGGAATCAAACAGCTTATGCAGTTTGGCCACCCCGTATCGAAAAAATACGCGAAATCAAAAAAACAATTAGGTAAACGGACGTCCGAGCGCAAAGTTATGACCATATAAAGTTTGATCAATTTACAACCTATATTTCTTATGTCAATACGTCCGGCCAAGCGGGAGTGGCGGGGCTGTCCGGGTGGATGGGGCTGGCGGGGTGGTGGTGAGGGGACTGGGGCAAATCATTCGGTCCGAGTAACTGTAATTTGGTCTTCTGGTCTTGGTCGTCCGGTTTAACCTTTTAGGCACCCTAGTTTCAGGAATGTCCAAATTCCAAATAGAAAATAGAAAATATAAATGTGGTGTGTAACTTTAATTAATGAGTAGTTCAGTAGTTCGTATACGAACCAAGTACATTTGGTGATTTTCTTTAAGTTAGTTATATTAATGAAATAAAGTTTATTGAAGGATAAGGAAAAAAACAAACATATTTAATGAGATTGATAAACGAACACATTCTTAAAAATTTATAATTTAATTGCATTTAACAAAAAAAAAAAAAAAACCGGTCCAACCGGTCCAAAACCGGGGACCGGAATTTTCGGTCTCGGTCCGAAATTTTACGGATTAGGTTCGGTCCATTCCGATTCGTCCTGGTCGGCTCGATTGAACACCCCTAGTTTGAACTATATTAGTATTAAATTATACTTCCTCTGTGCTAACTAGTGGGATGCGACGATGATGGTCGGTGTGACACAAACCAGTCCATGTAAATACAAGATGTTGGTATAAAAGTTGTCTAAATGACTCAGCAAGCAGATTTTGACACAAAGTAACTTGGGAAGAGAAAATATATGATATGAACACATATAGGAACTAAATGAATTCAAAACAGGACTTGGGACATGGAACATCTCATGAAACAGTTCATGACATGCTGAACAAGAAACATTTTAGTTCCATTCATCATACTAAGTTTAAAGCTAACAATTACATAGAACGGTTTCTTATTGTACTGCTGTTTTGTACTTAAACACGCAGGGATAGATATAGCTCAATACATGTTTCTTAAGCCCGAACTTGCGTAAGATCATCTGAAAGACCAACTTAACCGGTTATATCTAAGCACAGGTTTAAAGAAAATGTAATGCCCTATGATTGGCTCAACCAGTATGGTTACTGATAAAAAGGGACATGATTATCATTCATAGATTATGCTAGACAGTCTGTATCCTTTATTAGCTTAAACTTATGGATTTAGGATATTGCATAAGTTGTGCAGCCTAGATTAAACCAAAACTATTACAACTTCATACTAAACAAACATAAGACCATATAGGCAGATTGCATATGGCTAAATAAGCTTCAAACCAGATTTCAAGTCAACTAGATAGCTTGCATATGAACAAAATCTGTCCTAAACAAACACAACAAGCCTTTATTTAACCAAATATTGAACAAGTAATGGTTGCAGCCAACTTTAACATGTCAAACTAATCCCTGGACAGTTTAACCACCAATATCCCGACTTATTGTGGTCATACTTAATTAACTAAATTCAAACTAACAAGACACACTTAAACCACAGATAATCATACAACACAGCACTTTCAACACTGATTTCGACAAATAAACATGTCAATTCAAACCAGCAACAAGTTATCTAGAACGTGTATTAACCAAACCGGAACTTCACTATTCGTCGAAATAACCTTGCATTTATCATAATCCAAGCAGAACTAAACAAAATAAACTGACTAACATTATACTAGCACAAAACACACGAGCACATGAGTCTGAACAAATACAATGTAATCTGGAGAGTCGAGTTTACCTTCTCCGGACAGCGAACCGAGGCAGCGTATCAAGTCGTCGGTTCGCTCGGGTTTTGGCTTGCTAATGCAGTGGAAAAAAGAAGGGTTTTGCGAGAATGGTTGACTATTAAGATTGTGATCTTACTCTGAATGGCTCGATTGAACTCTGCTCTTCGAATGTGTAAAACGATGGCCCCCTGACCCCGCTCTGCCTTACTGTGCTCTGCTTTCGATGATCTCCTCTAAATTGCTATGTCACTGCCCTCCCCCCTGAGCTCTCTCGCCTTGTTGCTATTGGACTCCTTTGAGCCCTGCCCTGCTATGCTCTCTATCGATCAATGCCTTGGCATGTGCTTATATAGCCATGGTTTGGGTTCCCCATTAGGTAAGGTTTAAGTGCTGATTTGGTGCGATTTTAGGACGATTTGGCTGCTTATTTTGGATTGATTTGTTACTGATTTCGCGTGATTCGAATCGGGTTATGATAAGGTAAACGATTTGGAAGGATTTGCTTAGTTATGGTAAGAAATCGTTGGCTGGGTGTGTATGGGTAAAGGGAAGGAAAGTCGCCGGATTTTCCACCCTGAAAATCCGGCGAGATTCGCGGTTGAAGGGAAGTGCGGCGAAGGCTCTTTAGGTCTAGGGTTTCGTTCATTAGGTTACGTTTATGAAGATGAAGTGAGGGTCCCCTATAGTGGGCTGGTTAAGGGAAAAGGCGTGGCAAGGCGGCGTGGGGTAGAGGGGCGACGTGGACTTGTGGGTTGGGCTGGGTAGTTAGTATTAGTTTTAGGTATTTAATTAGGTATTAATTTGTGTAGTGTATTATTAATTAATTAGTGATAAATTAAATTAACAAATGTGATCAAATTATTTAGGTGTTTCATTAATCTAATTGTTATAATAAATGCGGGCGTGTTATTTAATTAGTGCTTAATATTTTAAAATGCGGCGCTATTATTTAAAATCTTATTTATGCCTGTATTAATGTATTATTGTTGTATTTTATTATTATAAAATTGTTTTAAAATTAGTGTAATTTTATAGTTAATGACTGGACGGGAGAGTCAAAATTGGGTGTCAACAACCATACAGTGACTTGTAGAGATGAAATATATAGTGAGGGGCTGCAGGATGGACAAAACCTGGTGGTTGGTGTATGTAAATAGTTTCTTTCAAGTCCCCATGTAAAAATGCATTCTTCACATCAATTTTATGAATCGACCAATGATTACTCATGGCATTGCTCAGAACAGTGTGAATAGTATCCGGTTTAACAATCGAACTGAACGTCTCACCACAATCAATGTCATCATGCTGATTAGTATCATTAGCCACAAGTCTCGTCTTATATCTGTCTAGGTCATCACTGTCTCTGTATTTGTGATGATAAAACCACATGCATCGGATCACATTCACCCTCTCTGGCCTAGGAACCAGATCCCAAGCGTACTGTTTTGTTAAATCATTAAATTCTTCACACATGGTTGCATTCTAATTTTGGTCTAAGTTTGGCTAATTTTGGATTTTGGAGATTGGGGATATGATTTGTGTGAAGAGGTAAAATTGGACTTTGGGTTTGAAAATCACATGTTAGGTACAAATTTCCATATGGTACATAGGGATAAGGGTAGTTTTAGTATTTGTGTTTAGGATCAGGGCAAGGGTAGGTGAGGCAGTGTTGGTGGTGACAATTAGAACGGTGAGGTACTGCATCTAGCCAGGGGTAATCTGGATAGGTGTGGTGATTGTTACGGGATAAGGTGTTGGTGTTAACTAGTGGTGAGGTTGGGGAGATGGTGGTGACGGGTTGGGGTTTCGTCGGTTAGTGCTTATATCGGTTGTGTTTTTGTGGGAGATGGAAGATGTGAAGGGTGGATATGGCAGCCTGGACTGGATGTGGGGCCGGGATTGATGACCTGGGTGTGTGGGATGTAGCAGCGGTCTGGGGTGACACCAGTAACGAAAGATACGATGAAGTCAGGTGGGCAATATATAGCCTTGTTGACACCCAGTTTTGACTCTCTCGTCCAGTCATTAACTATAAAATTACATTAAATTTTCCAAATAACTTTAACAATGTTATAATAATAAAATGCAACAATAAAACATTAATACACGCATAAATAAGCGATTTAATAATGACACCACATTTTACGTAGAGTATTAAACACACTTTGAGTCTCGCGTCCGCATTCGTCATTTTAATAACAAGCAATTTCATTAATATTATTTGTAATTTAAATTAATTTTAATCTAATACATGTGTTTTAATAATAGTGTTGCATTTATAAAAAACATTAAGCAATCCTTAAATATCATATCTGCATTTAGCATTTAAATAATTTAATAATAATCTAAACTTCATTCAATTTTAATTTGACATCGCGAAATACACATAATAAATAAGATTTTAATAACGACATCGCATTATAAAATATTAAACATTAATTAAATAGCACGCCCGCATTTATTATTGTAATAATAAAAATCCAAGCTAAAACTAATAAAACACCTAGGGTTGTATTTAAATAATTTAATTTACCACTAATTAAATAATACACCTAAATCTAAACACTATAATTAATACCCTAATAGCACCAGCCCAATACCCTTTTAATTTGCGGCCCATTACCCACAACCCTTCTTGTTATTCTCTCCCCCTCACTAAAAAAAACACAGAACAAAATATCAACTTACCTAAAAAACGAAAACGCCGCCTTCACCCTCGCACCCCCATCGCCCAGCCGGAATTCTCGCCTGAGAATTCGGCATAACCAAATCATTTCCTTACCAAAATCATCTTTACCATAACCGATTCACCGAAAATCTTACAAAAGAGATTGTAACGAAATCGCAGGAGATCTGATAAAATCAGTACAAAAATCGCCCTTCTATGGGGAGAATCTTACAAAATCAGAAACCAAATCATAGTTATTAATACCAAGATTCGTCCGAATCAGTCGAAAAAGGGTATCAAATCTTACCAAACTGAGTACCATATTCAGGGCTATATAAAGCAATGGATCCTTACATGCAAAGGGACCCCTAGAGTTTACACGGAGGAACCCCCCTCAAGATCGAGAAAGCATAGGGAAAACCCTTAGAATAAATGGGCATCGACTTCTACAGAGGTCGAACACCAAGCAACAATCAGTCAAGAGTCCAACCTAAAAAACCAGCAAAATACCATAGGAGTTAAATAGTGGAAAACGGGTAAGCATCCGAAAATTAGAAGTCTTAAGGGAAGAACATAAATCAGAAACCCTTTCATCTTCCTCGCAAGAATCAGTCGCGAACCAATGAGCATTCTCAAAGCAAAAGTTTCATTCCCTTTTAATCGCATCGTAATAAACCCTCCGAGTGGATCGACGACTTGATACACTGTCTCGGTTCGCTGACCGGAGAAGGTAAAATCAAATTCCTTTGAATCCTGTTTCCTCTTATTTTATTGTGTGTTCAGTGGTATTTGTGCATTAACAAGCCTATTTAGTATGGTTTAGTTCATTAAGCTATCGATTAAATTCATATTTGACAGTAATGTTGTTCATACGCTGCTATAATCTGAATAGAATGATTATTTCATGACTGTTACACACATTTTGTTAGCCTGACTAATTAACTGAAGAGGTCGGGTATGTCATATGGTTCTGTTTCCAAACATTAAAGGAGGTGTGCTGCTACTTGGTGCCTGTTGTTATTTTTTAGAGTGGTGTAACGCCTGGCTATGCTTTGCGATTAGAGGTGCCCTCATGCCCCTGCCTTCGTATGATAATCTTATGTGAAAAATGAAGCTTTCAGAAAATGTCTATGGACACATTTTACTATGAAAACGATAAATGACAAGTTGGCATAACTTATAATCATTGGGAGTATGTTTAAGTCGTTGCATACCTATACTTGTCTCATACTCAGTAAAGATGAGCATGCCTTTTGGCTATTGTTCTGTTTATATGTTTCTGTGATTGACATGAGATAAGTAAATTTTGAAGTCTATATTAGCATGTTGATGAACTGGATTGCTGGACTTAGGATCTGATATACCCCTGAAATGAAAAGAAAAAACATCTGTATGAAATTGCAATAACTTTGGTTCCCTGCTGCGTTCATAAACTGGTTCTGTGTTTCTTATGTCTGATTATACTTTACTTAAAATCATGAAGCATGACCCCCCCTCCCTCTGATTTAGTACAATTACTTCAGCTCTTTGCGTGTTACTGAGGGTTACATATTCGTTTCTTACTCCAGTCTCACATACAAGCATTTAAATAACATCAAAGAGGACTCATTTTGTTAGAAATTCTTAAAATATTGGGCCTGCATGGTTTTATCCTATATGTATACTGAGGCTCAGTTTTAGTTATCAGATTATTGTAGGGGTTCGCTCACCGCCCATGTGCAGCGATTTATATGCTAATTTATATGTCAATGCTTATTTATTATGTGGCAGAGTTTAGATTATATACTAATCCTTATCTTCTCTTGTTTTACATGAAATACACCGGAGCCGAATGAAAAGTTTCATTGTGAGACTCATCGCGCCTTTCATCTATTGAAGATTTGCATTCACCCGCATTTGTGTGCATCTTGCTATCCGCATCAGAAATTCCAAACCACGTGAGGAATTACATCGTCACTCCTTCGAGTCGCCTTTTATTGGTTTCCTATCCCGCCCTCATTCATTTGTTGTAATTAATTGTCTAACGCTACATTAATTATCAGAACATTTAGAATAATTAAATCATGAATCAATAGATTAACAAGTAGTTGGATACTAGAAATCTGCTCCCCTTTAAGTTAATTATTTTAGGGCCGCCATGCATGACTAAGCCTTGCCAAATGATAATCGTCTTTTTGCACTATGCCATATATAAAAAATCAAATTTTCAAGTACATGCCTACATTTAGTCAATAAATCAATTTTTTATTATTTGATAAAATAATATAAATGCATGCTTTTAAACTTTACACATATTGTTATAGCACTAGTCTTATAATTTCTTATAAAAACAAAAATGCATTATTTTACTAAAACACCCTCAACATTGCATCTTAGCATAAATAATTAACCCTAGGTTTGAACGGACAACCACAAGTTAGCGGATCATTTAGGGTGCATGACCCCTTCCCTTTAGGATAATAAAGAACCCTTACCCAGAATCTCATTAAATTTAGCAGACCATTTAAATGGAGTTAGTGTTGACTTTAACCTAGTTGACATTTAGGTGTCCTAATTCACCCAAACTAATTAGGTGGCGACTCCGCGAACCCTTTAGCATTTAGCACCTTTAGTGACCTTTTAGCACTTTTTAACCCCTTTTTAGCATTTTATTTTTATTTCTAACATCTTCTAAGAAGGAGTTAGTTTATAATGTCGCGGTCGGAAAAGGGCATGACAAGCCTGGTAATGCCAGAACAATGGATGTGACATCGGAAACTGTCGAAGATATATAGGGTCTAACTTCGGAGGAGACGCAGGCGGGTAGTCGAGACCGATACTAGGCATGAAGGTTGCTTGTGGTGGCAGCGACGGGTGGCATTGATGGCGACTAGGGGGTAGCTATTAGATGTGGCGGTGATGGTACAATAGTCAGATTACTGAGCATGTGGTGAACGACGAGGGAGAGTTTGGACTCCTCGAGAAACGTGTAATCGGTAGTTCAAAAATTTTGGAGATTGACGAATAGGAATATTGCCTCGTTAAACGTGACATGACGAGACACGATGATCTTATGGAAAGACAAGTCATAACACAAATACCCTTATGATTGGGTAGGAATCCTAAGAAGGCACACGGGGTGGTACATGGTGCTAATTTATGAGGAGAAGTGGAGGCAAGATTTGGGGAGCACATGCAACCGAAAATTCTAAGGTGATCATAGGACGGGATCCGACGATAGATAATTTCGGTAGGAGTTTTGTTGTGAAGAGTACTGGTAGGTAAAAAAGAATTCTACCATTCTTACTGCATAAACCCAAAATGACG
Source organism: Przewalskia tangutica (assembly GCA_029844215.1). Taxonomy (NCBI): domain Eukaryota; kingdom Viridiplantae; phylum Streptophyta; class Magnoliopsida; order Solanales; family Solanaceae; genus Przewalskia; species Przewalskia tangutica. The sequence goes on from CM056723.1 coordinate 48,481,891, forward strand.
GGAAGAGGGGGGGGGGGAGAAGCATAAAAATGAATGGTATGGACCATGTTGTTGATAGTACATATGATTCGTTCGGCTTTTCCGTTTTGAGGTGAGGTGTGGGGACACGAGAAATGGAAGACTATGCCATTTTTTGTGCAAAAATTATGAAATGTGGAATTATTAAACTCCAGAATGTTGTCACATTGGAATGATTTAATATATTTTTCAAATTGTGTTTTCATATAATTACAAAACTCAAGAAATTTGGTAAAAATTTCAGACTTGAATTTTAGAGGGTAAATCCAAGTAAAGTAGGAAAAATCATCTAATAACACAAGATATAATTTATTACCTAGGAAAATAATAACAGTAGATGTCCATAAATCTGCATGAATAATATCAAATGGGAAAATATAACACTTAAAAGGGAGGCAACGTGTTTGCCTAAAGGGAAAGAAAAACATTGTTGGGCGTGTTTCTACTAGAACAACGAATTAAATTATTGTTCCGAAGATAATTAATAACATGGACTCATGGGTGTCCAAGTCTATTATGCCAGGTTGATGGAGAGATTGTTGCTAAAGAGGTTGGAGGATAAACTTTGGCAGTTAGAGATATGGTAGGGTTGACACTAGCAGCGGACGTGGATAGGAAAGGATAGAGATCACCCTCACTATTACATCGAGTTTCCCGATATGGAGGTCCGTTACGAAAATCCAAACGAGTCAAAGTTAATTGATACAGAATTATCGGTGGCAAATTTTCTAATGGATATTAGGTTTTTGATAATGTTAGGAGCATAGAAGACGTTATTCATGGAGAAATGGAGATGCGGTGGAGTTAATGTGTGGCCAAACCCTTGAATTAGAATGTGATGACCGCTTCCAATCATAATAGACTGTGAAGTATTTAAACTTCGCAGTTGAAGAAGATTACTAGAATTATTGGTGATGTGAGACGTGACACCCATATCCATATACTACACATTATCGGGTTGCCGAAGAGTCAATGTGATGAAAGCCGAGCCCAAATTAGATTGGGAGAGGCCTGGAGAGGACTGTTGGGCTCCAGGAAATATGGCCAGATTATTGTGGTCCATTGATTGGCCTGGGGCGGACTGATAGACTGCCTGAAAATGGGCCCAAAATTAATTTCCAGAACTTAGGTTGTTAGGCTGTCAGAGGGTGGGCCGTGACTGTAGCCCCAACTGATGCTGAGCCGCGGCTGCTGACTGCATGTCTCGGGTATGAAGAAAAGATAGTAAAGAAAAAAAAATTGCTTGTTTTTCTCGGTGAAAGAAAAAGGGAAGAAAACAAAACACAGACAAAGTTGTTTCTCGATTAAAGGAAAAGTGAAGAAAACAGGGAGCAGACAGACAAGGTTTGTGGCAGATGAATAGGGTCTGTGGAAAAGATGGGAAAGCTAAAAAAGTTGTTTTTGGCAGCCGTCGGTTGTCATAAAAACCGTTGCGGGTCAAAGTAAATAGGGTTTTTGTTTTGGCTTTTAATATCACATAAGATTGTATTAATCTTCCTTGGAGAGTTTTTCTCATTGATATAAATATATAGTGTACAATATGGAATACTCATACAATAAGGATCTTATATCTATCATAATTATACACCAATAAATATTACACAATATATGAAATATATTCTAATTATAGTACAATTGGATTGTACACGTTAATAATTTCTCATGCAAAGTGGTTAAGATGTACCATATTTGGAAGGCCAAGCAAAAGGTTTTATGAATCCAAAGAGAAAACTGAAAATCCAAAATGGTATGACGTTTCAAAATATTGTCCTTATTTCTTTAGCTTCTAGTAAAACAACTGTTGTGTAAGTTATCATGAGTTAAAAGTTATATATACTGTGAAATTTTTTATATTACCAAAGCAATTTGTTACTGTATCCTATAATATCATATATTAGAATAAAGTTTCTGGTTGTAATTAATCATGTAAACATTCTACTCCCACACATTGTTATGCTACTAACAAAGTCGCTCTGGCATGGACAACATGAGTTCGATTCTCCGCAGGCGCGAAGAAATTTTGCATGTTGGGAAATTTGACCTTATATCATTGATCAGTTGTACGCTTCCAAAAACTAGCCACTGGAGCACATCCCGCGATTTACTGGTGATATTGTTGAAGGACCGGTGCCATCACCTTGAGGACGTTTGGGTAATACCAGTGAAGTAGTCAGACGCAAGCCTATAAACCTCGATAACCAAAAAAAAAAAGGAAAAAAAAGGAATGTGACACTACTACTTGCTCTATATGGGAAAAAATGCTTTGGCTGACTGGCTTATCTGAACTGTCAATCCTCATTTCCCTGACTACTCAACTCGTCAAATCAATATAACAGAATACTACTTGGTCATTGCTGCTGAAATAGCAGGGAATTGACACAGATAAAGTTTGTTCCAAGTATTGTGTAATTTGGAGATTGATTTTAGTAAGGATCTTGATAGCTCGTCAATGTTTGCAACTTTCAATTCCGTCATGCTCGGCCTACTAGCTATATCAGTTTGTAGTCTGGCAAATTTCTTGATGGGTGTGTTGGTGTCGTTTCAGTTCAAATTGAGTATCCAACGATTGTGCTTGCTCTCGAGCGGTTGTTGTTTGCTTGTTGTCCTATAATTGAAATAGTGATTATGCTTCAAGCACGAAGATGAAAAATCGAACTAGTACTCGACCCCTTACCCCAACAAGGAAGTAAATAAAGAATGTGAGATTGATTCTATAATTGTGTGAAATAGATTGAATGTCATTTATATAAGTATTTAAGAATTATGTACGTTGCTGTATTTTCTTTAGTTCCTGTGTTCAAATTCTCGTCAGGTATTTTTATGTGTATGTGTGTGTATTCTGAGTATCTGTGTTAAGGTCATGATGAAAACTACATTGTCTTTGTCCCCCTATAGGTGAACCATTCTCAAGTTATCAAATCATTGTGGAGTAAAGCGGAAGAGTTAAATACATATGAAACATTATCCAATGATCTTACTATAAATAGATAAAATTACGTAAAGATAAATTAATCTTTACAACCTCATAATCGGGTCTAGATCATACAAGAGCAATAAATAAGTCTACTACAAGTCTCGTAGGATGAAATAACACTATTTCAGGAAATCAAATAGAAAGCGGATAAATAAGAGATGTCTGTGGGCCACGGATATGCCATTTTCTCACCCTCAATGTGTTAGATACTATGCCTCGGTATCAACCACGAGGTCCCAAACTGGAGCAGGGATCTGTATCTGCACGAAGTGCAACTGAGTACTACCATTAGTGTCACGCCCCAAATCCCGGGCCCGTGACTGGTGCCCCTACCTGGACACCCTTCTACCCATACAACACAAATAAATCGCGGAAGATAAATAACACTCTTTTTTTTTAAAAAACAAAGGCAAAGCCGGAAAGGCTTCCGTATAAATATAAATCACCCGAAAGGGTCTACGCTGTACAACAATGTAATTACAACTTACACCACCCAAATGCATATGAATACAGCACTTCAGAAGGTGACAACAACTATGACGGACAAGGCCCCGCCACTTCGAATATACCTAGCCATAATGACAAACTCCGAGCTTGGAGCCATCTCAAAATATCGAACAAGGATCCTAAGCTCGCGGATCCACAATCAGGTACCTAGACTGCGGACATGAACGCACTCAGAAATTCGATACAACAAGTACTAAGTATGGAGCAAATAAATAAAGTCTGATAACGAATCATAATCGTATAAAAGAAGAATGGCGAGGCAAGTATAAAAATTAAAATACCAGATCCTACCGTGCCATTTTAACTCATGAAATCAATCGTACATTAATCATTTTTTTCCTTCTTTCAATAAGAATTAACATCATATTCTTACATACATACTTAAGAATTCGATCAAGTTTTTCCGCATAACTTACATATCTTACATAACATAATCCGGCCCTTTATGGAGGGACTTCTTATTTGGAGCATACTTTGATTATCCATACGTGATAACGTAATCCGACCCATTTGCGGGACACGGTGTACTGATGAATCATGTAGCATAATCCGACCCACTTGTGGGGCTCGGTGTACTGTGGAATCATGTAGCATAATTCGGCCCGCCTGTGGGGCTCGGTGTACTGTGGAATCATGTAGCATAATCCGGCCCGCCTGTGGGGCTCGGTGTACTGTGGAATCATGTAGCATAATCCGGCCCGCCTGTGGGGTTCGGTGTGATTTTCCTTACATAACATTTTAAACCACCCTTTCACTTCTTCTTAAGTCGTTATAACAACTTCTCATAAAGCTATTATAACAACCTTTCATTTTAGAGAACTTAAGACACTTTTATTTCTTATCACATTGGGGAAATTAAACTCAAAAGTACTACGTACATACATACTTAAAAAGACTCATAAAACTCCTTTCTTTTTAAAACTCAAGTCACATACTCTTTTGAAATCAATCTTCTTAACTTTTGAAATAAATTAAGATGTCATGCTTTTTAAATCAAGTCATTTCCACTTATAAAATCAAGGCTTATAGTCTTAAAACCTCGTATCATATACTCTTTAAAATCATATAACTTTCACTTATAAAAACAAGTCCCTTTTCAATTATAAATTCAAGTCATTTTTAAATATAAAATCAACTTACTTTCTTCATATAAATCAAGGCACATAGCTTTAATCAAACCTCATAACTTCCTAACCATTCTTACCAACATCTCCCATAAGACTTGATAAGGACTTAGGATAACTTAGACATACCTTTAACTTAGAATCAACAACGTGGATACTTCTTAACTTCTAAGAGTAGAAGTAATCATGAAATAATATCATATGGCTATTTCATACGTATGATCATGCCAAAAGAAAGAAGAGGTTCACATACCTCGTGACGACTAACCCAAACGACAAGTAGCAATACGCTCCAATGTACTTCAACCTAAAATGACAATAGCACTTCTATCAACTACAAGATATCAAGTGTAGGACTTATACCAAATAATGGTCCTCTAATTCTACGGAAAATTGGGCAGCACTTCCTTTGTTTCTACGTACTTTTCCACCTTTTTCAAGGCTCGTATTCATCAACCAACAAGCCATATTTAAGGCGCAACCAACAGTTAGCCAAAGGGGATTACACGCCTTACTGGACGTGTAAAATTCTGCCTGATTATACAAAAGCAGATCCACAAATCAGCCCATAAAAATAGTCTGTAATCCAACAATAACGAGGGTAAAATGTGAGGCGTTTCAACACCTTTCCACACCCCTATTTCCTTAGTACTTTCATTAGCAACTACTATACTTAAACATGCATATTAGGGGCTTAATTTCCAGAATTATGCACGCCCAAAACAGTCCATGAAATGATACGACAACGTCTAACAAATTTAGGCAGTTTTTCGGCTAAAACAACTACAATCCGATAACTCTTTCCTTAATCCATTTTATTCCAATTCGAGTTCCAAAACTTCCATATATGACATACCAACTTATCAACAACCATATTACCTTATTTTAACATGCGACAAGTGTGGATAACAACAACCATATAACAAACGAAACCAAGGGCACAAAATTGCCTCAAATCGGCCAACAACATATCTACCTCATACACATCTTATTTTCCATTTCTTCCTTAATATGAATTCATCTATAGATTATAACAATAAGTACTATCCAATTACCTTAATTTAAGAAGAACTATTACCTCATTTTTGTGCCCAAAAACGTCCCGGGCAGAATGCTAAATAATGGCCCGTAGTTTTCGTTTCGCTCCACTTCTTCAAGTTCCACTTACATATATGTATCCCCTACAACCTTGGGAGCAACTTCTCTTCACATTTCGCTTCCAAAAAGTCGACGGAAACCCCTAGGGTTTCATCATCATTTTCGGCCCAATCCTAGATTTAGGGGTTAAGGGTGCTTAATCTTGCTAATCACTTGGTTAGGGACCTTAATCTTGTATAATGAACTAAGCTTGGAAGATTTGAAGTCTTTTTCTTCCATTTATAGCCCTAAGGTCGAGAGCAATGGAGAGGGAGATATATTTGCTTGATGAAGAATGGCTAAGTGTTGGCTAGGTCTTGCAAGAAATCTCTATGTATATATAATGTATCACCTAGGCTTGGATGATGACAATTGGAGGGTGAGATGGTGGACAAGTGTGGGTGGGACCCACTTGTCCACTTGTCTTCATTTTCATGAAAATATCTAATGTCAAGTAGTCAAAGTCTTCCAAGACCAAGACAAGGGGGTGGGGGTGTGCCACGTGTCACCCTATGATTCGTCCAAAATATTTTCATCTCCCAAAAAGTTCATAATTGGCCAAAATATCGAAAAACTTGTGGGCCCCACAAAAGCGTAAAATTATCCGGGTGGGCCCCATATGACCAAATCCGAAAATTAAAATCCATAATTCCAATATATTCTCTAAGTCCCAAATATCAAATTTGAGAATCAAACTCCACTTTATAAACCTTTTTCCTTCACGAGGTTCGGAGGATTTTTCCGGAATTTTTCATTCTTTTCAAAATTCAAATCTTAATTTCTCACGTACGTTCTTATCTCATTGGCTTGGAAATTTCGGGGTATAACAATTAGTACCCCATAAATATCATAGGCCGACAACGAAAAGACAAGACATAAAGCATATAAAGACCGACCCTACCTCATGTACAACAAAACATTATCCCTTTAAATTACGATGAATAAAGTCATGATTCATGCTAACTTTTTCAAACTTCATCGAGGAGTGTTTTCTTCAATCCAAATGACCTCTAATCTTTCATACATCTTCTTAACATGCATCTAAGCCGTAAGTGACCCTAAAAAGGGTCTTGAATTTTCAGAACATAGATCGATTAACTACACTCTCGCTTGCACATAAAAAGCATGGGGTGTAACATCATTTCCCCCTTAAAAACATTCGTCCTTGAATGTTGAGGGACGTAACTGAGGATTCTTAATTCTTGGGGTTCTGTAAAAACATTGCCAGTGTTCTCTATAAATATGACTATCCAAACCTATCGCGCAGTCAGAAAAAATAACAAATGCCTCACAGGGCTAAGAAAGAACATATGCAGTATCATATTGGCCCCACATGACCATCTACCTATCAGAAGATCAATAAAATTAGCCATAACTCACCTCAACTGTCAAGTTTCATAGTTTGAACTATGTCTGTCACACATGTGTCGTGATCATTGACTATATAAGGTACATAAGATTAAATTACTACTAAAAGGTAGGAATAAAGGAATTGTATCGCATGAAGTTTAATATAAACCCGATTCCTGAAATAAGTGGGGATACCTAGACTTCATGTTTTTATATTATTGTTTCTCCCTAACACCTTAACAAAGGCTACTTCTTTAGTTCATAATTTCCAAACTTGACGATCTAATATAGAAATGGAACCTCTTCATAAGATAGACCCTTTGTAATCTAGACATCCTTACTGAAGTAATACAAGAGGGATTCCATTTGCACTTGCACAACATTAATATATGGAATATGGAGTGCAACAAGTATGTTTGTTTATGCATGATCCTCGGATAACACATCATACGCTACCTACATGGCACTCTTGATTATGGCTTGCATCTATATGCATCGTCGGTCTATACACTTGTCTCTTATACATATATTGATTGAGGTGGTTGTCCAGACATCAGACGCTCTACGTCTGGTTATTGTATGTTTCTTGAAGATAACTTAGTCTCATGGTCTGCCAAACAACAAAATACCTTATCCCGCTCTAGTGCAGAGACCGAGTATCGAGGGGTAGCCAATGTGGTTTCTGATTTATGTTGGCTTCGTAATCTTCTCTTAGAACTTCACTTTCCAGTTCACAAAGCTACCTATTGTGATAATGTTAGTGTCGTTTACCTTTCTGGAAATTCAGTTCAACATCAGCGCACTAAATATATTGAGATGAATATACATTTTATTCGCGAAAATGTAGCTCGTGGACAAGTACACGTCCTGCATGTCCCTTCCAGGACTAAGGGTCTTCCATCGATTCTCTTTAAAGATTTAGGGACAATCTCACCATACGAAGACCGCTCGCTATGACTGCGGGGATGTGATAAATACCCGTGATATACATGAAATATACATCGTGTATATCATAGGAAGAATGGTGCAAATTGGGTGTTAAGACCCGTGATATACACGGTATATTCATGTTGTGTATATCACGATTTAGTGGCCTAATTTAGGTATGTTTAATTGTAATTAAATTAGAGTTATACACTTATCATAATTATATAATTATTGTACAAGTATTAGTTTTTGGAGTAAAATAGGAATAATATTTTCCTATTATGGAAATTGTAAATTGTATATATATTATTTCATTAATAAAAATAATCAAAAAAATTATTTCTATCATTTACCTCCCAAATTTTACTTTAATAGTCAAATTCCTCCTAAACTTTGAACAATAGACAATCTCCCCTTAACTAATTGCACTTGGTAGATTACTTCGAAAACGCACATGCACATTGCATCGAGTTCTGAGCTACAACATAGACCTTACGCATATTCAATTTCTCACTCTTGCCTACTAACTTGTTCCAAGAAATCTTCGAGCTTCCAAACATGGTATTTTTCACATGAATTATATCGTGCAACTCAGGGCCGTCCCTGGGGCGGTCAAGGAGGGTCCCGGCCGGCGGAGCCTCCCGCTTCCGCCTCAGATTTTTTTTATTTCAAATATTAAGATATGTATTAAACATGTCTCTAATTTTATCAGTGAGAACTATAACCTAGTGGTTGAAGTTCCTTCAAAAGTTGTTATTTAGCGAGAGGTCGCATGTTCGATTCCAATGAGCAGTAGATTTTTTTTAAAACACAAAAAATAAATTGGGCCAAAGTTCTGCCCCAACCAAAAACAATTTGAGCCCAAAATCCATTTCCCAATCGACCACACTCACTCTTTATATAAAAAAACAGTCCCAAAAGTGTAACACCTCGTGTTTTCGGGTAATAGTTTGAGCACATAAATGTGGGCAAGTGGACCCAAACATCGGAATTTTTTTGTTGTACTTACGTATGTTAATAAAGGAATTAGTATACAAGGGACGCGATCTCAATAAAATTTTAGACGTAACAAGTGTGACAATGGAGATTGAGAATAAATTTGAAGTATGCATAAAGAAGTTATGGACTAGTGTAATATTACAAGAATTATGACATCGATTATACGGATATTTTATGAATTTTTAGAATTTTATTAAAATAGGATCTAGAATTAATTATATGTATAATTGATAAATTATACGAAGACAGGTCACTTAATTAAATTAATTTCATGTATTATGTTGTGGCGTGAGATGGGACTAACTTCCACCGCCCAAGAGCAATTATAGGGGGGAAACAATCATGACTTATCAAAGATCAATTGTCATTTTCCCCTGGACAAAGATCAATTGTGAGAATAACTGAATAAAGGCAACATTGTACGTATTCACCTTCCTGCCAAAGATAGGAGAGGCAATTCATATCTTCTGTACATCCACTATTTCTTTCTCCTTTCAATCAAAAAACAAAAACAAAACCAAAGGCCTTTGAGAAGTAAACCAAAAAGAGGGACTGTGTGTGTGCGTTTGGACCATAGAGAATCCAAATATTTTTCAACTTCTTCTGCTGCTATACCCGATTTGTTTGGCAAATATCCATTTTAAGAGTTTGAAACATTAAAGTGTAAGCGAAGGTATGTGAAGGTAAATTAATTTTTTATATTGGCATGTTTTGCATATGAAATATAACTGTGATATTGTTCCAAAATTTATTCTACTCTTAGAAGTTAAGAATAATCATGTTATTGATCCTATGCTAAAAGAATGTCTAAATTGTTTCTAAGTCTTTAATAAGGCATACTGAAAAGATGATGATATTTATAGTGTTAAACGACGATATAAAGGATATTATGCCATTTAGAATATTTATTGTCATTCATGCATTTTCATTTGCATTTGCATTGCAATCATATTTTACCCAAAATTATATATTGGGGATGGAAAACGGGGAACGCAGACCACCTGATCAACTGAGATATGATAATGATAAAGCATGTGTGGCTGTCCTATGTGGCTTAATGAAGGAAGACACCTGATTAAGGGCCAAATTATATATATATGTGATTGGGAAGGAAGATGCTCTTGTATGACCAGTATATATGTATTACCGCATTTGCTCCATGCATGACATATAGATATTTTATGTCCACTGAGGCCGATAATGAAATGATGCCTAAAGAGGCTGTTATGAAAAGGACGATGCCTGTGTGATCAGTATTATACCGTATTTGCATTGCATACCCTTTAGACATATGTATTGGGGTCTCAGAGGTATGTACTGTTGGTCAGTGTTTTCTGTTTCATATTATGATATATCTTGGCTATGTTATTTCTTATGCCTAACATACTCAAGACATCACCGATCGACGCCCCTTTTGTCGGGACGCCGCGTTTACGCCCGCAGTTCGATTAAAGAGAGTTATGATTCACGCTGGTAGGTTGCTGGTTCAACTGATGTTGAAGCACTCTATTTGTTCCAGAGTTGTAGTCTAGTCTTGGTATGATACTTTGATGTCGTATACTCTTTAGAGGTTTGTAGACAGGTGTCCTTTGGATAGTGATTTTTTATGACCGTATCGGTCTTGGCGTGATCATATATATATATATATATATATGTATAAGTCAGTTTTCTGGTTAAGAGCTTTCATAATCTTTTTTAGCTTAGTCCGTGCTTATTGTGATTATACAGTGATGATGTGATTTGAGGTACCCGGCGGGTGAGATCCGGGCGTCCGTCGCGGCCCTCCGATTTGGGTCGTGACAAAAGTTCAATTCCCAGCCCACGCCCAAAACAAATTCGAGCCCAAATTTCATGGCCCAATCGTCCACCCTCCGTCTTTAAATAAAAAAACAGTCCCATTCCCTCTTTAAATAAAAAAACAAACATCCATTGGGTCACCACAAATACAATCCAAAAAAAAAAGTTCCCTCATTAATTATTGTAGAAATCTCAACTTTTAAGTAAAGATTTTTTTGGTAAGTTATTGTTTTGAAAATTATTTTGCTCTAATTTACCATTAACATGGATTTATTGCATCAATGTTTATTCCACTCGACATCTTTGATCCAAGAAATTGGGATGATTTAAATCTTAAATGGAAGGATCAATTAGTGGAAAAGGGTCCTATAAGAGATGTATTAATTGGAAAAGGTCCAATAGATGTATCATGCGTTTCTCTATGAAAGATTGTTTGATGACTTTGCATATCAATTTTTTATGCATAATGTAATGATTGTTTTTCTTATAAATCTTTGATTTAATGTATCTCTTTTGTAGCATTATAATTTATTGTATTGAAATTGAAAATATTGAATCGAATATAGTGTCTACTATACATTTATTAGATGTTTTGATCAATAATTTTTTTAATATTGATTAATTAGTTAATTTTAATTTTTCATGTGAATAATAAATGACCTTTTTTTTTTCTCGCACCGAACGCTTAAAAGTATAGAAACGAAGCTGGTGCAACTCCTTTAAGTAATTTGCAATTCTTGAAAGCTCTTGATCTTGAAACGAGGCATGGTTCTACTAGACATCTCAGAATCTAAAATACTCCGCTTTGTGCATACTATCTAGAATCAATCAGAAAATAATCAAACATATAAGAAATAAATTAATTTGAACTCAATCTACTATAAATATTTTTTGCTTATTTTATTTACCTTTCTAGCTTTGTCATATTGCTTCTTTATTGCCTTGTACAAAAACAAAAAATTGTGGGATCCGTTGAAAAAGGTCGAAAATATTTTTGAACTATTTGAAATAGGTTAATTTTATCCTCCGATATATTTTTGGCTTAAAAATACCCTTGTCATTACGTGTTTGCCTAAAAAAATGCCCTTGTCATTTACGTGTTTGCCTAAAAAATGCCCTTGTCATTACGTGTTTGCCTAAAAAAATGTCCTCCAACTAACCAAATAGCTAAAAAAATATCGTTCTTACTGATAATTTCTCCAAAATAAGAGAAAGCGGGCCAATTTTTTCCTTCAGCTATTCGAAATATGACAATTTTAATTTATCATCAATTTAAAGTTGGAGACGAGTGCTCTTACAAAGAGTTGAACAAAAGCTTATATTGGAGTCTGGAGAATATGAGACTATTTTAAATTATAATTTTATATAATATTAATTTTATATTTTATATAAAGTTTAAATAAACCAAAATTAGTTTTTCAATGTTTACTCTACTATTTTCTTTCAAAGTTATTAGACTGGCCCTCAACTGAAATTTGAGATGTTTTTTAAAGTTACAGCAAGTAATATCGCATATCAATATATAATTGAATTTCATTTATTTTATCATATCATTCTTAGAGTTAGTAAAATAAAAATAAATCCATTATTATTAATGTAGAAGAATACAATTTTAAATATGTAAGAAAAGGTACATATCATGCTCAATTATAATAAATACCTAATGCGTTAGGAACGGGAAGAAAAAATCTTAAATGTTATCATTTTTTATTTATTAACATAGGAAATGTTTATACTTACTACTAATTATTATATGTCTCGCACATTCAACCGCCTCCTCCTCCGCCCCCACACACATACAATTAAAAGAACAAAGACAAAACTAACACTTTTTATTGTTTTGGAGCAACCATTTATGCGAAGGGTATTTTTGAACTATTTAAATGGTTGAAGGCCATTTTTTAGCTTACGACGAGGATATTTTTAAGCCAAAAACACGACGAATAATAAAATTGAACGATTTTAAATAGTTCAAAAATATTATTTTTTACCCTTTTCCCCTTTTAAGCCATATAAGGTGATCTACTAGAACAAAAATTTCAAAAACTTACTAGAACAGGTAATAGTTAATAAAAAAATAAAATAATTATTTATAATAATTAAAAATACATTGATATTATATAAAAAATTACTACATCACACTTTCTAGGTGCGGCTCTTTCCCGAATCTTGCTAACACATGATACTTTATATACCGAACTGCCATCTTTTTATTTTAATTTTAATTATAATATTTTTTTTATTTCTCACCCAGTGTTCGACACCAAATTAAAACCCGATTATATCGGAATTCGCACGGTAAAGCCTATTTCTTGAAAAAGTGCTTCCTACTAAATATTTTTTCAATGAGACATCTGATTAAGCTAGGAGCAGCCTCATCAACTACATCACATCCTCCTCTTTGATTGATTTTTACTATAGTACTATAGTAGTACATGTTAGGGCTCATTTTGATATGAAAAATAAGAGATAATTAATCATGAGATTAAATTTGAAATAAATTTATCTCACTGTTTGATTGAAAAAAACCATAATATAGCTCATCTCGGAAATAATTATTCCGAAATTATATTATTATTTTTATCCTTATAGAAAGGTGGAATAATAATTAATTGTGAAATAACTTCGTACCGAAGCACCCATAGTTTACTAAGTTTATATATCATAGGCCCAACTCAGGCACCTAATAATACATTTGCATGAGCTGACCATCACCGAAATTTGACCAGTCCCCATTCAAATTAGCAGCAACCTTCCTAGAACTAGGGAGGAAAACAAATCCGGGGACAAGTCAATAGAAAAACGTTACCTTCAAGAATCAGAAAAAATTAAAGATTCTGTCGAAACCCAACTCCTTTCTTGTATTATTATATCTATACATACATAGATCCATTTGTGCATTAGTTATATCAAAAGGGTTATTGATTTTTTCGATCTGAGGTTGTTATTGGTACAAATTAGTTTCTGGGTATTCTTGGATTGAAAGAAACATTCAGTTTGGGATCTGTTTCATGATACTTGTAATTGGTGAAGAAGAAGGTAGGCTTGTGAACATACGGTGTGTTGTTCGCAGGCCACTGGTTTACCTGTTTGAACAAAAGGTTTTACCTTTTTGTATCCCAAGAGATAGGTGGGACAAAGAGTTTTATAATCTACAAGGTGGATAGTAACTTGTTTGATTTGTTAAATCTTGAAAAGGGATAAAAATAGTAAGTTTGAAGATGGGTTCTTCTTCACAAGCCACAAATGTGGCTGGGTTTGTTGATGGGTCTTCTGGTCATAGAGAAGTTTCAGTTTTTGATGGTTTGCCAATATATGTGAAGGAACTGATTGCTGGAGGAGCTGCTGGTGCATTTGCTAAAACTGCAGTTGCCCCATTGGAGCGTGTCAAAATACTTTTGCAGGTGAACGAAAAAAAAACTGTTCTATCTAGCTTCCCATGTTTTAATCTGATCATTTATTTATACTTGTCTAGACAAAATGATTTTTTTAGTTTTATATTAGTCTGCTTGGGGGGGGGGGGGGGGGGATAAATTGGATGAATGAAAAGCAGTTGCACCACTCTACTTCTATGATTGTTCTGAGAAAAGCTTTTATTTTTAGTTTCTCTGTGTCATTAGTTTTATTTGTTTTCTGAAATTAATTGAAATATATGTATATCGACTTCTCCAGCGGTAATCCTTTGTCATTTCAAATTTATTAGCCAATAGGCGAACCATTGACTCCTGGCAGTTTCACAGATCTCGCAGGAATCCTAAGTTGAAATCTTTCTTAGGCTCATCTCGTCGATTGGCATCCCGATCCTGATCATTCATAGATAGTCGGCACTTTTAGTCATAGGCTATCGCCCGTTCCTGTGAACCCTGATAGATATCAGGTGCCCACATATATAGTCAAAAAAGTATAGGGAGTCCAAAGTATAGGGGGTTTTCTTCGGGGCTCGAGAGATGGAATAGGACTTTAAGACAGCCTCGTAGGAGACATTGGATGTAACCAACCTTCAAAGGCACAGGAGTAAAAACTACTTTCTGTTCAGCCTACTTTGCCAAAAGGTGGCAGGAGCGCAACGACCTTAGTACAAACCTACTTAAACAACCTAAAGGCTTGGCCCGGTCTGAAAGTAACCCTTGTAGAAAAGCAGATAGGAAAGGTAGCCTATAGACTCAAGTGGCCAGCTGGGATTGCGGGGGAAATCTTCGATTTGGTTCATTCTATGTTGCCTGGGTCCTCTCACCAACCGCACACACCTCAAGATGACGAAGACTCGCCCTCTTCTATCCTCAGTTGGCTTCTTGTGTTTCCACTTGAATGAATCTGCCAGATGCTCGTTGTGTATTTTTTTTACATTCTTCACATGGCTATTTAATCCGGTAATGTGATGCCTTTGATTCAGTTTTAGTTCATTATGACATTCCTAACTTCCTCCTGCTCGCTGTTCTCCTCAATTCTTATAGACAAGAACTGAAGGATTTCATTCCCTTGGAGTTTATCAATCTCTAAAGAAGCTTCTGAAGCATGAAGGCGTTATTGGATTTTACAAGTAAGTTTAGATTTTAACTGTTCAAAAACTAGAGTTTGTTGTGGAAGTATTTGCTATTCATGATGCGATGTATTGCAGAGGAAATGGAGCAAGTGTTCTCAGAATTGTTCCGTATGCTGCTCTTCATTACATGACCTATGAGCGGTATCGAGGGTGGATATTGAATAATTACTCTGCCTTAGGAACAGGACCTGTTGTAGATCTCTTAGCTGGCTCGGCATCTGGAGGAACTGCAGTTTTATGTACCTATCCCCTTGATTTGGCTCGGACCAAATTGGCTTATCAGGTGCTTAATTTGTTAAAATACATTTATTTTCTTTCTTTTCTCTTTACATGTGATTGTATTTGACAGTTTTAATATTTTGCAATTGCTAGTTTTGTGCTAGTTTTGTGCTTATTTTGTGCTTTGCCTATGACTGATTCAAGAATTATGTTAAAAGAATCTACACTGCTTGTGTGCTCCAACTTGGCCATTCTGTTTGTATATTGTATATGTCAGAGTTACCTCCAAAAATATTACTGTACTTTGCACTAAGAATATTTGCAAATGGTTCTATATTCTCTTACACTCTCAGTCTCATGTAGGTTCACTAGATCAACAAATATAAATTTTATCCTTTGATTGTTGGCATAGTCGATCAAATTGTTTCGATGTCTATCATCTCATGTTAGTTTTCTTCCCTTATCTTTTGTTTAGGTCAAGGACACGAGAGGAAATTTGGGGAATGGCATTAAACCAACTCATGTTCATCCTCAATATAGTGGCACTAAAAATGTCCTAGAGGCTGTCTACAAGGAAGGAGGACTTCGTGCACTTTATCGAGGTGTAGGTAAGTATTTATTGGTTCATATTGAATAATGAACTTTTACTGCCCAATTGACTCATCTGCAATTTGGGTCATGAAACTTTAAAAACGTGAAGGACCTAACTTTATGAAGCATGTTGTGCTATGTTGTAGATATATAAAAGTGAATGTCATGGCAGATAACCATAGGCACCAAATTAGATTTCATATTCAAGTTGAACTTGAGTTTGATACCAGGACTGGTCATTCTTTAGTTCTTGTTATTTTTTGTTCTTTGATTATTTTATTTTCGGGATCTCATGAAACCATTCTTTTTTATGTAGTTGTTGTGTTGATGGCATCAACTCATGAAAACATTCTTGGTACTTCTGTAATTCCAGAAAACACCAACCAGACTCTACCTCCTAATTTCTTTTTTATATGCAGTTATTTTCTTGCGGAATGCAAAGTTAACAAAATGTTTGAATTGATTTTGCTATAAGTGAAAATTTTGAAATATCATAATGTTGAATCCCTTGAAATTACGTCCTCGGTCAAAAAGGATGAGGAGACTTTCATACAAAATTTAACAATTAATTTCGGGGTTTATGTTGTTTCAAGTACTTTGTATTTTTATTTACCAAAAAAAAAGAACTTTGTATTTTTTAACTGTACTGCGATGTTGAAAAATCACTGAAACTGATGGACCGTGTTTTTCATTTTACTTCTTTGATCCTCCTATGCCATATTTTAGTTTGAGTATAAGTTGAAATTCTATTATAGCTTGAAACAGATGGACTAAAGCAGAAAAAGATTATATTTTGATAAATTTGGGATTTCATAACAGTAAAAGAGGGTGCTAGGTACCTTTAAAAAAAGGGTAGCCTGGTGCACTAAGCTCCCGCTATGCGCAGGATCCCACTATGAAATTCAAGAAGAAATTAAAAAATGAGGAGAAAAGGTTTTAAATTAGGAAAATGGATAAAATATGTGAACACCCCAAAATAAAAGACAATCTTAAAAGGAGTAAATTTATTTGTTCTTTTCTTCTGAATGTTTAGATTGATGTCTCTCATTTCTAAAATCTGCCGTGCCTCCCTAACTTTTACAATTTTTGTGTCTTGATGTCCATGGTTGTACATGCATTGCTGAGGTCTTTGAAATGGTTTATGGTTTTAATTCTTTATGAATATCGATGATGCACAAATGACTCAATTTATATTCGGAGCAGGGCCCACCCTTATTGGTATTCTTCCTTATGCTGGATTGAAGTTTTACGTTTATGAGGAGTTAAAGAGGCATGTTCCTGAAGAGCACCAATCCTCCATTTTGATGCGCCTCTCTTGTGGAGCTATAGCTGGTTTATTGGGTCAGACATTTACATATCCATTGGATGTAGTTAGAAGGCAGATGCAGGTATCACCCTTTATTCTCTCAGACATGGCATAACTCAACATAACCTCTACATTTTGTGTTACTTGAATGAGTGCCTTTATTAGACCAGTATTGGTACATGTCATGACATCTGTGTCCTTATAATATCGTCCCATTAAGGGAAAAATGGGGGAGTTCAAAGTTAAAGTATTTCCAAATATAAAAAAATGTGTCACTCTTTTTGGATTAGACTAAAAAGGAAATATGTCATATAAATTAGAAAAGAGGAAGTAAATATTGTGCACTACCGCTGCCACCAATAAATTTAGTTAAGTTTTTTACACATTTTGGGCATGTTACTTATGCATATAAATTAATAAACTATGAAAATAATTTTATTCAGGTAGAGAATCTGCAACCTTCATTGCAAGACAGAGCCAGATACAGGAACACATTTGATGGGCTTTCTACAATTGTTCGTAATCAAGGTTGGAGACAATTGTTTGCAGGGCTCAGTGTTAATTATATGAAGGTAAAAAGTTTGGTTTTAACAGTTTCCATTTTCACTTTATTTTCAATTAAGAAAAAATAATTTTAACGAAGAAGGTGCATCAAGGACGAGGACGGCAAAGTACTGGTGAGGACGCGTATTAGACGGAGGTGACAGTCTTACTTCCATAAACTCTTGAACGAAGGAGATAAAGACATTGTGTTGAGAGATCTGGAGAAATCCGGAAGGTACCAGGATTTTGGATATTGTAGAAGTATTAAGGTTGAGGAGTTTAAGGATGTTGTTCGCAGGATGCGCATGGGACGAGCGACCAGGCCTGATGAGATTTCAGATGAATTTTGGAAGAGCGCAGACATGGCAGGTTTGGAGTGGCTGACTGAGTTGTTTAATGTCATTTTTAAGACGACACAATGCCCGAAGAATGGAGGTGGAGTATAATGATTCCTTTGTACAAGAACAAAGGTGACATCCACAGTTGCAACAACTATAGGGGTATCAAGCTGCTAAGCCACACTATGAAAGTTTGGAAAATGATCGTGGAGATGAGGGTGAGAAGAGGTGTCTATTTCCGAGAAACAATTTGAATTCATGTCGGGGCATTCGACTGCAGAAGTCATTCATCTTATTAGGAGGTTGGTGAAGCAGTATAGGGAGAGGAAGAGAGACCTACATATGGTTTTCATCGACCTCGAGAAGGCATATGACAGTTTCTACGGAGGTTCAATGGAGATGTTTGAAGATTAGAGGTGTACTTGTGGCGTACACTAGGGCGATCAAGGATATGTATGATGAAGTCAAGACCAGGGTACAGACAGTTGGAAGAGACTCAGAGCACTTTCCAGTGATGATGCAGTTGCACCAGGGATAACTCTTAGCTCATTCTTATTTGTCTTGGTGATGGATGGATTGACGCAATAAATTTAAAGGGAGGTGTCATGGTGTATGTTATTCGCAGATGACACCGTCCTGGTTGATGAGACTCGCAATGAGTGAACGCTGTTGGAGGTTTGAGACGCACTGAGTCCAGCGGTTCAGCCGAGTAGGACCAAGATAGAATACTTGGAGTGCAAGTTCAATAACGGGAGCGACCATGAGACAGGCGTGGAGGTGAGGCTTGGTACTTATGTCATTCCAAAGAAAGGAAGCTTTAAGTATCTCGGGTCTATTATCCAAGTGAATTGGGAGATTAATGACGATGTCACACATCGTATTGGTGCAAGGTGGATGAAATTGAGGCTCGCATCTGGAGTCTTGTGCGATAAAAATGTATCACCAAAACTTAAAAGAAAGTTCTATGGGGTGGTGGTTAGACCGACTATGTTATATGAGGCTGAGTGTTAATCAGTCAAGATTTCACACATCCAAAAGATGAAAGTTGCGGAGATAAGGATGTCGAGATGGATGTGTAGGCATACAAGAGGGATATGATTAGGAATGATAATATCCGGGACAGAGTAGGAGTGACTTCGGTGGAGGATAATATGCGTGAAGTGAGGTTGAGATAGTTCGGGCATGTGTAGAGGAGAGGCGTAAATGCCCTAGTGTGGAGGTTGGCTATGGACGGGTTGAAGAGGGTAGAGGTAGGCCGAAGAAATATTGAGGAGAGGTGATTAGACGGGATATGACGCACGTGCAACTTACTGAGGACATGACCTTAGATAGGGGGTTGTGGAGGACATGGATTAGAGTAGAAGGGTAGTAGTTAGTTGAGTGTAGTCCCACTTACACTTACATACTGGTAGTTGTAGTGTTATTATTGTAGCGCAATTTTTACTAGTAGGCGCAGTATTTTATAATCCCCGGTCCTTTGATTTATGCTGCTGTCTGTTCTTTTTTATACTTTATTTATCTTATTTACCTGCGTTAGTTACTGCTTCCTTTTTCTGAATGATTTATCATGGCTTATTCATTTTTGTTACTCTCATTTTCATACTGCTTGTCCGGATTTGACTGTTTCTCTTGCTTTGCTTGTGTTTATGCTTTGTCTTGAGCCGAGAGTCTTTCAGAAACAACATTCCGGTCCTTTGATTTATGCTGTTGTCTGTTCTTTCTTATACTTTATTTATCTTATTTACCTGCTTTAGTTACTGCTTCCTTTTTCTGAATGATTTATCATGGCTTATTCATTTTTGTTACTCTGATTTTCATATTGTTTGTCCGGGTTTGACTGTTTCTCTTGCTTTGCTTGTGCTTATGCTTTGTATTGAGCCGGGGGTCTTTCAGAAACAACATTCCGGTCCTTTGATTTATGTTGTTGTCTGTTCTTTCTTATACTTTATTTATCTTATTTACTTGCTTTAGTTACTGCTTCCTTTTTCTGAATGATTTATCATGGCTTATTCATTTTTGTTACTCTCATTTTCATACTGCTTCTCCGGGTTTGACTGTTTCTCTTGCTTTGCTTGTTTATGCTTTGTCTTGAGCCGAGGGTCTTTCAGAAACAACATTGGTAGGTAGTGGTAGGTAGAGGTAAGATTTGCGTACACTCTACCCTCCCCCGACCCCACGTTGTGGGACTTCACTGGGTATTTTTGTTTAAAAAAAAGAATTTCTAGTTTAGCCTATTTTGAATGCTATATATCTTTTCCATAATACACATGTTGGCACACTTCATTTGGGAGTTGGGTTAAACTTTAGTGGAATACTTTTTGAAACTTGAATGCTGATTAACTGCAGAAAAAGATATATGTGAATGACCAACAAAGCAAAAGCAAATAATCACCAAAGTTGTCCAACTACAGTTTTGTCACAAGTACTTGTTCGTTGAAAGGTTCATATAGTTAATAATAGAAATGACATTTCTAATGGGGAAGAATTGACAAATTAGTGGAGTATTATTTATCTCTTACATTTGCCAACTGTTTTTAGGTTTATTATCTTTGTTGCTTGAATTAGGTCACAATGCAAATTTCCCTACTATTTGTAGGAAAAATCATAAAGGTGTTCCCTTTCATGTCACTTCAGTGGGGTTTAGAAACTACATAAACTTCTGCACATATGTGTAAAATCCCCAATTATTATTAGCTAATTGTGATATCTTTTTGTTCATTTATATACTACTCAGTGTAGAATATCCCTGACATTTGAAAAACAAAGTCAGTTAGCCATTTATACTTTATCTCAAAGAGTATAGAAACATAAAGATATGATATTTGGGTAACTGACTAACTGACTTTGTTATCCTCTGCATGACCTAAAGTTATCCTCTGCATGACCTAATTATCCTCAAGTCTCTTTTGACATTTAACAAGTCTCTTTTGACAAAATTATCCTCTGCATGACCTAAAGTTCAATCAACTATCCGTGTCATTTGCCACTCTTCAAAAAATAAAAATTATCTTGGTTCCTCTTTTTTTCCTGAATAACCAGTATCATCACCTTTCTGTTCCCAATCCTCGTGTTATGATTTATTCCCTTAACCTGCTGATTGGAAACGGGGAGCTGAAACGATATTTCCATGACCATTGAATGATTTAATGTCAATCTCCTTTTACATTTTTTTTAGAATGGTTACATTGTATTCAACTATTCATCAACAACAACAACATACCCGACATTTAGAAAATGCTGGAGACCATATTTACAGGAAAGGACAACCAGCATCAGAAATAAAGAAAACCTTGATTCTTCTCACAAGGTTTCAACTAAATTTCTAAGAAGTCTAATAAAGATTCAGTATCTTCTACACATCTTTCTTTACACCAAAAATATAAAGACTACTGATCATCTTGATTTTTTTAATTGAGCTGCTCCTATCTTCAAAACACCTTGCATTTTTTTCTTTCCATATTGTCCACCATATACATGTTGGGATGGAATTCCACCATTTCAATTCTTTCTCCCCTACCTCCTGCTTTGTTCCAGCACTTTACCAACTCCATTGTAGTCCCTGGCATGACCCAATTCAAGTCATACATACTTAGAAACATCTGCCACAATTGTCCAGTCACTTTACAGTGGATGAACAAATGACTGTTGTTTTCTTAAGTTTCCTGACAAAGAAAACATCTTGAGCTCAACTGGATTCCCCTTCTTTGTAATTTTTCGTGAATCAAGCATGCTCTTCTGACCACCAACCAAGAGAAACATAACACTTTGGGAGAGGCTTTTCCTTTCCAGATATTCCTCCAGTTCCTGCTTTGGTTCTGTTGCCCAGCAGAGTTCAGTAAAGAGTAAGCTGATTTCACTGTGAAGCTCTTCCTTTCTTCACTTTTCTATGTAATGGAATGGAATCATCAGACCTTTGAAATCCTCCGGAGTCTTAATCAATGGCTCTAGAGACCTTCCAGTCGTTTAATAATCTCCTAAAAGAGAAATTCCAGCCTTGTTCACTCCATGTGTCTTCAATGGAAACATCTTGTCAGACTCAAGCAAAACATATCTGGGAACAACTCTTTTAGGGGGCCATGACTCAACCAATTATCATGCCAGAAGGATATTTTTCTCCCATTACCCACTGCAAACCCCACATTTTCCATAAAATTTGGCCAATGAACTCTGATGCAATGTTCTAAAAGACGCTAGGCCGAGGCTTGGCGGAGCCTGGCCGCCTAGCGCCTAGACGGCTAGGCGGGCGCCTAGACGGATTCCTAGGCGGGGGCCTAGGCGGATGTATTTTTTTTAAATTTTTTTAATATTTTACATCAATTGTATATATATATCATATATGCATAAAATATATGTGTGTGGAATTACACCTCAACTTCAAAGCATGTCTTTAAAATTCTAAAGGGTTTTGATTGATATAAATTTTCCAATTTCAAATTAGTGTAAAATTTGGTCTTAAATTAAAGCTTTTGACTCAATTTGGCTATAATTGAAATAAGTTTGAACATTTGATTCATTTGCAAAATGTGGCTACTTTCTATTTTAATTGAAATTAGGCTTCTTCAATTCCATTCAAACTGGCTGAGCCCAACTCAGGTTGACCTAGACCCGGCCCAACGCCTCAAATCTTAAGCATAAAGGTCAGGAATGACCCCATTTGGATTCTTTCCCAAAATGGGAAAACCCTAGCACGCTCTCCTTCAATTGCCATGCCAAAAACGGTAAGACCACAGAGGTACGAAGCTTTCCAGGCCGTGTGTTCATCCAAATAGGGAAAGAGCATTGATTGTTCTTGCACAGTACCACCATACGGTCGCTAAGAGCTGGTAAGGGTCAACCCTCTGCGCGCCTAGGGCAAAATCGGGACGGTCTGGGTGCGTCTAGCGCCTAGGCGACCGTCCCAGCCGATTTTTAGAACACTGCTCTGATGGATCTCCATACGCTGCCACCGTATGCAGCTACTACAGGCTTGTGCCCCAATGCCCATGTTGCTGATACTTGCTGGTCACCACCTCCTTCCATAGAGCTTGATCTTCCTTGTTGAACCTCCATGACATTTCATCATAAGGCTCTTGTTTTGTAACCTCATATTTTTAATACCAAGACCCCCTTCTGCGTTGCTCTTAGTGACCGCTTTCCAGTTTACTAAAAAAGGGCAGCCCGGCGCACTAAGCAATCGCTATGCACGGGATCCAGGGAAGGGCTGGACCACAAGGGTTTATTGTACGCAGCAATCTTACCTCACATTTCTGCAAGAGGCTGTTCCACAACTTGAACCCATGACCTCCTGCTTTCCAGTTTACTAAGTGGTAATTTTTATTTCATTTTTCCCTGCCACAAGAAGCTGCATCTGAGAGAATCTAGCCTCTTCACTACCTTTTCTGGTAAGGGAAAAAGAGATATAACATAAGTTGGTAGAGAGTCCAGAACTGCATTTATCAAAGTAACCCTACCCCACAGATATATACTGTGTTTTCCATCTAGCCAACCACCTTTCAGCTCTCTCTACTACTCCACTCCAGATTTCCATTGCCTTGTTTTTTGACCCCAGAGATAGTCCCAAATAGCTTGTTGGTAGGGTATCTATCTCACATTCTAGAACTCCCGCTAAAACTTGGATGTTTTGTACCTCTTTGACTGAGATCAACCTGCTCTTCCTCCAATTTACATCTAGTTCAGACAGATTAAAAAACAATCAAGATTAATCTCAGATATCTCAATTGTTCAACCTCAGCATCACACAAGACTAGAGTATCGTCAGCGTATAACAGGTGTGAGACCTCCATCTCATTGTCAACACTATTAGACACCCTAAATCCTCTCAGCCACCTATTCTGATTTGCAATTCTCATCATATTATTGAGCACTTCCATTGCCATAATAAATAGAAAAGGAGACAAGGGATCCCCTTGTCTTAGCCCCCTTTCAGAGGGAAAAAAACCCTTCAGGAGACCCATTGATTAGTATGGAAAATAAACAATCAAGATTAATCTCAGATACCTCAATTGTTCAACCTCAGCATTACACAAGACTAGAGTATCGTCAGCGTATAATAGGTGTGAGACCTACATCTCATTGTCAACACTATTAGACACCCTAAAACGTCTCAGCCGCCTATTCTGGTTTGCAATTCTCATCATATTGTTGAGGCCTTCCATTGCCATAATAAATAGAAAAGGAGACAAGGGATCCCCTTATCTATGGAAAACCCCTTTCAGGAGACCTATCGATGAGAATGGAAATCTTATTGTGCTAATGCCAAATTCAACCCATTTCAGCCACTTTCTTCCGAATCCTATCTCTTTCAGAGTCTTGAGTAGATACTTCCAAATTCCAATTAACATGATCATATGCTTTTTCAATGTCAAGCTTGCATAAAATTCCTGGCTTGTCCCCTTTCATTCTAGTATCTACACATTCATTTGCTATCAGTGCTGCATCCATGATTTTGCCTCCCCTTGATAAAAGCCATTTGTTGCCTGTCAACTAGCTTACCCACCACCTTCTTTCGTCTTTCAGGTAACACCTTGGATATGATTTTGTATATTCCCCCTATTAAGCTAATAGGCCTGAAGTCCCTTAGTTCCAATGCTCCCGCCTTCTTAGGGATTAGAGCTACATAAGTAGCATTGAAACTTTTCTCAAATAATCCCTGAGAATGGAAATTTATCAATGTTTTCATAATATTCTCCCTTAAAACTGTAGGAATTTGTTGGGTGTAAAACACACAAGTAAGACACAACGGAAGTTTAAAATTTTGAGTAAACTTACTTGCCCCAACAAACGTTTCTGGTATGATTATGCGATAATTCAAATCTGCAAAGACAGGAAGAAAACTTACAGTTTAAGCTTTGTTAGTCTTTACTAAAGGGAGCGCATGCGATTGTCAATCCGGGTGCAAACCTTGCTTCGGTATATTCCTTTGTCCAAGAAAGCTAGGAAATCTTGGCAGAGGTTTGAGAGAATTTTATTTCCTGAACTCTGAGTTCAGAAAGTGAAAAGTGAGTGCATCCTGAAATTATGGGTTAAGTGTCAAATATATAGTGGAGGAAACCCTAAACCAAATCAGATTTGGATCAGGCTTCAAGACCTGACCCAAATCCAAATCGCAGTGGGCCAGTCGAACTGGGCCCACTGCTGTGCGGCTCCTCCATTTATTTTCTGCACGTTTTAGTTCTAATTAAATCCAAGATTTAATTTTGACTTAATTATATAATTTTCATCAAATGAAAATTATCCCATAATTTATTATTAAATAAAATATCTTGATTCTAAATCCGATATTTTACATTCTCTCAATATACCCTTAGACCGAAAAGACAATCGACTTAGTGTGACCCTTTAGGCCTTCACACATCGGCACTTGATCAAATCAAGGTTCACACGGAACTCTGATCGGCGCGACGACCCAATGTGTGAAGTACGTTTACAAGACTCAAGTAAACAGACCTCTATGTGAGATGATAAATTCTTTCATTCGCGACACACTCGATCAAGCTTAAGATTTGCCAAGTGTCTATCCAAATGGCTTGATCACTTTATCTCATCTATATATTAGTCGACAACTAGACCATATCCTAGATATGTCTTTTGCATTGGCCAATGACTTGGTCGACTTAATATCTCTGAGAAGCCGAGTGTTCTCTCGAAATTTCAATCGAGGAATGAATCTTATTCTTGGCTCAACTACCACCTTTAATCTACTTCGTAATGCACCCAACACAAGTCGCGTCTCAACCTATAAGGCATTTGAGCTTAGGACAGGATCAAAGTGCATTACTCCGTAAACAAGGTGATATTGACCTCAAGTCTAAGGACTTCTATCTTCCACATGCTGATAATACTCTAGACATGTATAATAAATAGTTTATCAGCAGGGTTTGCCAATACTCCTCTAAGAGTATCCATGTGTCCATCACTAACAACTATTGCTAGCAGTAAGTGAGATATACTACATTCTCTAAGAATGTGATGCAGACCACATGTCGACTTAAAACATATCATTGATATCCCATTCTCAATGATGATTAGTCTAGGCTATTTTAAGAACTACACTCTATCATTAATATCTCACACTATCAATGACAATGCAAGTTCAAGGGATGCACATTAATGAATAATATAAACAATCAAATAATAATTCAATAATTGCGAAAGCCAAATATATTAATCTCATTAATAATATGAATGTGTTCAAGTACATTTGCTCCTAAAATGATTGTTTCTAGGACATATATACTTTCAAAAACTTCCCAACAAGTCTGGAAAAAGCCCATAGAATACCCATCAGGTCCAGGTGCCTTATCAATGGCACATAATTTTATACAATCCAGGACTTCTTGTTCTTCAAAACTTCTCTCCAGCCACTCATGTTCCTTTGTGCTGATGGAAAAGCCATCTGGAAAAGTGAAGTCAGGCCTCCAGTCTTCCGTTTCAGCATACAATTTCTGGTAGAAATCCAGGACCCCCCTTCACACCATCAGCATCAGAAATTACCTGGCCATTCACCACCAGTTTGTCAACGGAATTCATTCTTTTATGAGGATTTGCTATTCTGTGAAAGAAGTTAGTGTTCTTATCCCCATGTTTTAACCATAAGACCCGAGATCTTTGTCTCCATGCTATCTCTTCATTTGTAGCCACTTCTTCAAACTCCAATGATAAGCTTACTGTAGTGAGTGTTTCATTGTCAGTCAGTAACCTCTGTTCTTGTATCCTGTCCAACTCAGAAATATTGCTTTGGTTTTGGTGCATTTCATGTAACATCTTCCCAGGTTTCCATAGTTTGCCTTGTTCCATTCTTTCAGCTTCACCTTTAACAACTTCAATTTAGTGGCCAGCACATAATCTGGCCTACCCCTTACATCCCATGAAGACCACCATCCCGTAACTAAATCTGAGAAGCCTTCAACCCCAAGCCACCAGTTCTCAAACTTGAAATATGATTTTGACCATTCCCAATCTCCACATTCAAGTTGTATTGGGATGTGATCTGATACCATTCTAGGGAGGATAGACTGCTTTATGTTTGTGAATTGTTCATCCCATTCAGTAGAAAAAAGGAATCTATCAATTCTTGAAGCACAGAGATGATTATTACCTCTGTTCCAAGTGTAAGACCCCGCAAATAAAGGAAGGTCTACCAGCTCCAAGTCTTCTATGATCTCTGAAAATTCAGCCATTGGTGTAGTAATACTGCCCCCAAGTGCTTTTTCAGAAGGGAATCTAGTTATATTAAAATCTCCGCACACTACCCATGGACCACTGCATATGCCTTGGAAAGATGCCATTTCACAAGAAAGTATGTTCAGGAGAAGCTTACTTTCTGCCTCAATATGTTTCTAGAGAGAAGTCGCACGTCTGCACTTCCTAACAAGGACTCAAATTCCTACCATGTTTAAAATTGGATTTGTTCGTCACATTTTATAGGTGTTTTACTATTTAGCAAAGGAGGAATCATATCTTAGCATTTGACAAAGAACATAGTGCAAATTATCATTCCAAAATGGATTAGATCTACTGTCTAGTATTAGTTAGAGATATACCATATATTATGTTGCTAGATTTCTTGAGTAACTCATCAAAACTGCCTTTGGTTTTGTTGGCAGATTGTTCCCTCAGTAGCAATTGGTTTCACAGCATATGACACAATGAAGGCTTGCCTTCATGTTCCTCCCCGGCAGAAATCAAAATCCGTATCAGCTGCATAAATACACCCCCAAATGGTGACAACAACTCACATAATTCTGTATAAAAGCTTTGATGATCTTGATTACCAAGGGGGAAGAATACGTGTTTATGGCGTGCGCAAAGTTCTCGCCATGTGTGAGGTGGGGAGAAGGGCCGGACCACATTGGGTCTATTTTACACAGCCTTGCCTACTTATGATTTACTTAAATACATCACTTTACTAGTCTCTCTTCCTCCATCTTCCTTCTAACCAGTGCAATGTAGTTCCTGATGTAAAAGTGTTGTATTCGGCACAAGCTAGTCCTATTATACATGACATTGTTACATATTGTGCTTCTTACTTAAGGTCACGGGTTCGAGCCCCGTAAGAAGCTACTAATGCTTGCATTAGGGTAGGACACTTTGGGACGCCCCTCTTCCCCAGACTCTGCTGATGTAGGATGCTTTGTGCACCAAGTTATGTGTATCATAATCCCCCATAATATCCTAAAGAACAACCCAGTCGTTTGCACTATCCAGCATTTTATGTGCCAAGCTTAAACTTTGTAATGATCAAAATTTTGAGATTGTTTCTGCTACATTGCCTCACCTGTACAATAGTTAGATGTTCTCACTTTCTGAAGATAAAGGGTTAAAAAAGGTGTGTTTGGCGGGAAGTGAAATGTTTTTCACGGAAAATAAGTGATTTTTTTTAATTGATAATTAATTAGAAAATATTATTTCAAGAGTATTTATATATAACTAAGCTAACACTATGGGGGTCGGGGCATTGTGTTGGAGTCTGGGGATCTACCTATATACATTATACAATAACGGTTTGCTGGGGTGTTGAGGGGTAGAGAGGAGACAATCAATGTTGAAGAGTATCATTTATGAAATTTGTTTTTTCAATTTCTATTAGGAAGGCATTTTAAGAAACTTATTTTTTTTAGAGAAAATAACGGAAGTTTAGTATACCAGACTGTCCTTTTTTATTATTCAAAACATTTTGATCAATAAAAAATGAAAAATATTCAAAATGTATGCTCTTAAAACCTAGAGAGGTATTTGTAGGACTAAATTTCTAACTGAAAATTTAAAATGATTTTTTTTTCTTCCGTAACGTTAATGATTTAGTTACTTTGCCTCAGTATTTTACTCCGCCCCCACTCTAGACGTTTTTCTTTTTTATAATTTAAATGTAAAAAAAATAAAATCTCAGATACTTACCTCTAATAGCCTTTAAAGTCAGTCACCTGACCGTGTAAAAAGAATGTTTACACCGTTGAATGCAATTTTAATGGTTATTTAGAGATCAGTTAAACTTTTTTGACAATTAATTTTAGAAGTGTGATGAAGAATTTTTCTATGGTAGATATAATACGGAATTCCTTTTTTTAAATAAAAGTCTATAATCTTTAATCAATATAAACATCATAATTGCAGAGTTTAACACTTATCAAAATCATAATTAAAAACATATAGTCTAAAAATCATACCTCTTAGTAGAATTTCAAATCACCGAAAATCTCGACCTCACCCTGGCTCTCAGCTCCCTTTTTCTTCACTGAATTCACGGGATAAATGGCCTAAGTGCCTGGGAGTTCTCAACAGAATATCCTCTAAAATTCTTACTGAAGTGTAGGTATAAAGACTAATATGGTTCTAGTTATAACCTTTCAAAGTGATTTATCTCTGGTATTATGATATTATAATTGATCTGGATTATAGACTA
The DNA here is from genome assembly GCA_029844215.1 of Przewalskia tangutica. Taxonomy (NCBI): domain Eukaryota; kingdom Viridiplantae; phylum Streptophyta; class Magnoliopsida; order Solanales; family Solanaceae; genus Przewalskia; species Przewalskia tangutica. Next base: position 48,511,665 of record CM056723.1, read on the forward strand.
AGGGGAAAATTTAGCTAGACATAGAGAGATTTTTAAATAAAATTTTGTATTGGAAATTTTTTGACCGAGTAAACGTTTACAAGAGGTTCTTTATATAGATGACATCGGTTACTCTTTTACAAACTGATAATGAAAAAGTCGTAAAGTAAACAGTAATAAACAGTATAACTTTTTCAAAAAATCGCAAAGTGCACAGTGTTATCTTTGTCTTCTTTTTTCAGTCTTATCCTTCTTCTTAAAAATATCTGTTGCTTTCCTTTTCAAGAAACTTTTCAAATTTGTCCTTTTGCCAGTTTTTCAAACTTTTCATGTGATTTTGTCTTTTTCCTTGAGTCTTGAACTTTGAATAGGGTTATAGGGGTGAGCGGGTCGGGGTACCCTACAATTTTTGAACTACATGGACCCTACCCTGTAAAAGATCGGTTCCTAAATTTACTACCCAGAACCTACCTGTAGCAATTATTATCCGGAACCTACCCGAATCATTCGATTCCGGGTAGGTTCCCGGATATCCTGTAACGAAAAACACATATATAATTTGCTGCTAGAAGTATGAATTCATCACCAATTTTTCAGTTACTTGATTACTAGTTTCTACAACTCTGAAAGTAGATGTTGTATAAATTATTCCCCTATTTCTCTACAAACACTGGTTAAAGTACATATATAATTTGCTGCTAGAAGTATGAATTCATCACCTCAAATTAGTGCGTTTTGTCAATCAAAAAGTTGCGTATTCAATAGAAGACTACAAATTTTGAACCTACAAAAACATGATTCACAATGGTAATGGAGAAGCTGCGTAGTGCGTAGTTCACAATGGAACCTACCCGTTATTCTAATATAGCTACCCGAAACCTACCCGTTAGTGTCGGTTCCGGTCGGGTATCTGGGTACCCTGTACCCGTGCTCACCCCTAACTTTGATTTTTTTTTCTTTTCTTCTTTCCAAAGATTTGTCTCAATTCTTATCTTCTTTGTCTTTCTTTTGCTTTTGTTCTCTTTTGTTTTTTCTTCCTGAGATAGTCTTTCTTAAATTCACAATGTTTCTTCTTGTCTCTTTCTTTTAAATAATAAAACATGATTATTTGATAAACTTAGATGATTACTAGTTGATAAACTTAGATAAATTTTATTAAATTACCATATATATTCTTACCCTCTTCGGGGTTACTAGATGATGAAAAGATCCGCATAAAAATTGATCCGCACAGAAATTGATATCAGAGCCTTGTAAAAAGAATAAACAAAAATATGAAGATACACCCTTCGTTTGAAGATATGAGAAGACTAAATAAATTAAAATGGCAAAACATATAATTAAAAAATCAGCTAATAGAAAAAAGAGATAAATTAAGAATCTAATAGAAAAATGTTACCAATTAACACTAATAGAAGATTGGATGGAATTAAATTTGGACATGGTAGAACATATACAATATTTATGTGAAATAGATATGGATATATATAGACAAACAAAATTTATAATAAATCTAGAATTAGACTTAACGGAGTTTACAAAACAATTAGGATAAATATAAAATGAAAACACATCCGTCGTTCCGAGAAATTGCCAGATTAAATAAAACAATATGGTTAGCCAAACATGTAAAACATCTCTTAATAACAAACAGAAGATCAAACACATTAATAATGAAATATCATTAACAGAAGGAAGAAAAGAATTATCTTTAGAAGAATTAAATACCTTAGTAGAAGATAACATAACAACTTATAGAGAATGGATACATTTAAATCATGAAATAATGATATATACTCATAGAATAGCAAATTTAAACACGAAATTATGAATGTTTACAGAACATTATGGATGAGAATAGACTAATTGAACAACAAAATAAATTAATACAACTTAGAATAATAGCAGAAAACCCTCTCAAATATAATAGAGATATAAATCAACATATAATAAGTTATAGAATGAGTGTAGATCTTATAGAAGAAAAAGACCAACGTTTGCAAGAAAATTCTAAAAAATTATATGAACAAGAAAATACTATTAGTAAATTAAAAAATCTATCAGCATTAAGAAATGAAAAGCTGAGACAAAAAGAAGAAGAAATTATGAGATTAAGAGAAGTAAAACTATGAGAGGTAGTCAGAAAAGAAAATGAATTAAAAGACTTGAGAAAAGTTAAAGAAGAGCAATATAAATATATCAATCTATTAAAATATGGACAAAGGTAAAGAAATAGTAGGAGACTCTAGAGAAACATATTACCAAATGAATACATACGAAGGAGGAATAAGACAAATATTAAGCTTTAAACCAGAAACATATCAGAAAATACAAGATGAAAAAGAGGAATTATCTATTAAGAAAATATTTAAAACTAAATGGTTTGACAGAAATAAAGAAATAAGGTATATAGCACAAAAACATGAAAATATAATAGACACAACCAGTGTAAACGGAAGAACAAAGATAAACTTGATAACAGATGAAGTAATAAAAAGAGAATTAGCAAAACTACCTACTAGAGAAAATAAAAGATATAGAAACATATACTTTGGAGGAGTAGAATTTACCATAAAAACATATTTTCAGAAAAATATAGATACATCTATACAAATATACATACTAGATGATAGAATACTAGAAAATTTGCAAGATGCTTTAATATCAATAGTAAAAGAAGATTTAATATATCAAAAATTAAAATTTACGGTACAACCAGATTTCAGTATATCATTAAAAGATGAACATAAAGACCTAGTCTTAACATTATACTATAAACTAGATGGAATAACAATGTCACCAGAAAGTAAAGTTATAAGTATTGAAACAAAAATGATTTATGCACTAACCGAATATCATAATGTAAAGAAATAACACGAAATGAATATTTTAGTACCAAAAATTTACCAAAAAATATTAGAACAAATAGAACACAAAAAAAAAATTCAAAGATAACTATACCAGAAGAAATATATATGGATTTAATACTAGAACATTAACACCGTCAAAAAGGTTAATACCAAAAATAAAATCTAGACTAAGTATTATAAGAGAACAAACGATATCTAGACAAAATAGTTTACAACTCAGAGTATTAGATTTAATAAATATAAACAGTAATAAATTAAAAATTACGGGTAATAATATTTAAGGGTATAATAACAACAGCTGAAATAAATACTGGAGCTATTAAAAGTTTTATACATGTGAGTAAAATTAATGAATATGAATGTAATCTAATAGACCCACAAACTTATAATTATTCTGAAAATGAAAGAGAAATACTAATAACTAAAAGTATTAATTTAAGATTCAACATCCAAGACTTAAAATATAAGATAAACATAGAAGTAATAGAATATGACAATTTTAGTGAACTATTATTAGGAAGTGACTTTTTAACCATGATAAAGTATAAAATAAATAATAATGAAATTGAAATAAATGACCAAGAAAAAATAAGATTTATAAATAAAATATGAATGTACAAGAAAAAATAATAAAAAAAGAAACAAAAATTAAGAATAATAAGAGAAGCCTTATTAAAAGGAATAGATTCTCAAAATACCTAAGATACATTGCAAAGAGTATAAAATTAAAAACTGAAATAGAACAGTTAGAAAAACAATGTGATAAATTTGATAAAATATGGATAGATATGGAAAACAGATGGAAAAAACGAATTGATAATCCTAACTAACCCTAACGAGAAAATAAACGCGCTTTGGGAAGAAATAATAGTAAGAGAAAAAATAAAGAATACTTTGATAATAATGGATGAATAAAAGAAAATCAAACTAAAATGCAACAAATGATAAGAGAAGAATTTGTTAGAATATTTATTATTAATTACTATTAATAATATAATTATGTAGAATCTTTTGTATATGGTAAATAGTATTATGTATTAAATAGAATAGTATTAATATAGGAAAAGGAATATATTATGGGATAGGTAGGAGGATTTTAAGGAAGACTTAATCTTCCTATTAATTGTTATTTAGTGTATATATTGTGACCATTTGGGCATGAATAAGATCAAGGAAGATTTTCCAGTTCTAAATAATTCTTACATGGTATCAGAGCGTAATTCAAAAATACTACTCTAAATAAAATATTCCTTCCAAATTCGGTCATCTTCCCCCTCCATCCAACCGAATTTGTCTTCTCCATTGTTATTCTTTATTTTCCTCCATTATTGTTGTCAACCATGTCTGAATCAAAATCTTCGTTTCACTCAGCCCTTACTATCTCCAACATCAAAACACATATTTCTGTCAAACTAGAGATGGAAATTGTTCACTACGCAACATGGGCGGAGTTGTTCAAAATATGTTGTAGGGCTCACAAAGTTCTTCATCATATAATTCCACCAAAAAATGGTACAACAACGGAACAATCGTCTGAAGCAGACAAAGAATTGTGGGATACCCTTCATGCCACAGTTCTTGATTGGATTTATGCAACAATATCCACAGACTTGTTGCATACAATAATGAAACCAGATTCTACTGCCATGGCGGCATGGGAACGCTTGAGAGACATTTTTCAAGATAATCAAAACTCTCGTGTCGTTGCGTTGGAACAAGAATTTTCAACCATTGTCATGGCAGACTTCCCTAACGTTTCAACCTACTGTCAACGTCTCAAAGTGGTGGCAGATCAATTGAGAAACGTAGGTTCACCGGTTTCTGAAAACCGGTTAGTTTTACAATTAGTTGCCGGTCTCACGGATGCTTATAGTAGCGTGGGGACACTAATCCGTCAAAGTAATCCCTTACCAAAGTTTTATCAAGAAAGATCCATGCTTGTTCTTGAAGAGTCGGGTTTGATTAAGAAGGTTTCAACTACTATAAATTCCGCCATGGTTGCCACGTATTCAAATGTAGGTAATTATTTTGACTATTCTTCACAAAATAAGAGTAAAAAAGGACGTGGTTATCATAATAAGAAGGGTGGAAATCGCGAAAATAATAAAGGTGAAGTCACGGAATCCGGTGGCGAAAATGGCGGCAACACCAACTCCGGCGGTGGCTATGGCGGCAGCACCAACTCCGGCGGTGGCTGCGGCGAACCACGAGCCACCGGAAGCGGCCGAGCGGAAGACCCGGTGGTGGCGGCGAGGAGGGCGGGGCGGCCGAATGAAATGGGCGAGCAAACCAACAGCCCAATGGCGATGGCGACCGGCCATTTCAGCCGGCGTGGGCGAATAACGATTTGACCCAAAGAGCCCATTTGCTGGTCGATTTGGCGACAGTTTTGGGCCTCCTCCGGCCCAATGGCAGGAGGCCCATTCAACCACAACCCATCCTACGGATATTGAGCAGGCTATGCACACTCTGGGACTCAATCCACCGGATTCTAATTGGTATATGGACTCCGGGGCAACGTCACATATGACGACATCCCAAGGTACACTCTCACCCTATTTTAATTTGAGCAAAGAAAATGGTATTATTGTCGGAAATGGCCATGCAATTCCAATAAAAGGTTATGGGTCAAACACACTGTCACCACCACATCCGCCACTAGTTTTAAATAATGTCCTGCATGCTCCCAAATTAATAAAAAAATTGGTTTCTGTTAGGAAGTTTACTAGTGATAATTGGGTTTATGTTAAATTTGACCCATTTGGTTTTTTCGTATATGACTTTCAGACGGGGAAGCTTCTCATGAGATGTGATAGCAAGGGGGAGCTCTATCCAATAAGTTTACCAAATTCACAGTCTAAAGTTCCTTCCACTTTTGCAGCCTTGGCTCCATCACTATGACATGAACGATTGGGACATCTGGGGGAGTCCGTTTTGGCCTCTCTTAAACAAAACAATTTTATTTCATGTACTCAAACTCATGTTTTGAATAAGTGTCATGCTTGTGCCCTTGGTAAACATGTTAGGTTGCCATTTACTTCTTCTACTTCATGCACTACTATGCCGTTTGATATTTTACATTGTGATATTTGGACATCACCTGTTTTGAGTTCCTCAAGTCATAGATACTATTTACTGTTTCTTGATGACTACTCCAATTATTTGTGGACATTCTCTTTGTAGAAAAAATCACAAGTGTTTTCCACTTTCCTAAACTTTAGAGCATTTATCCGAACTCAGTTTGAACGGGAGATTAAAAGTATTCAATGTGACAATGGGAGGGAATTTGACAATAATCAGTTTTGGGATTTTTTCAAAACAAATGGTTTACAATTTCGTTTATCCTGTCCTCACACCTCTTCACAGAATGGGAAGGCGGAACGCAAAATTAGAACCATAAACAATATTGTGAGAACATCCCTTGCTCATGCTTCTATACCCCCCGTTTTTTGGCATCATGCGCTTCAAATGGCAACCTACATGTTAAATATCCTTCCCCATAAAAACATGTCTTACCAAGCTCCAATAAAAATGCTTTACTTACGAGAGCCCTCATATCATCATTTGAGAGTATTTGGTTGTCTTTGCTACCCTCTATTTCCATCCACCACAATCACAAAACTTCAACCCCGGTCTACTCCATGTGTCTTCTTGGGATATCCTACGAATCACCGTGGTTACATGTGTTATGACATTTCTTCCAAACATATGATTATATGTCGTCATGTAATTTTTTATGAGTCACAATTTCCCTTTGCCAAGATACATGACACAGGGACAAATACTTATGATTTTTTGGATGATGATAGGCTCCCGTATCTAACTCATTTTCTCCACAGCCCGGGACTCACAAAAAATACAGTCCAGCAAACTGGGCCATCAGTTCCAAGGCCCAGTGAACGAGAACCCCCTACTTCACACCAGCTGCCCCTTCAGTTGGGCCAACCTCCAACTCCAGGCCCAACTACACACAAACTACTCGTCCAGCCCAATGCAACCAGTGGAGAAAATAACAATAACTGGCGCATGGCGTTCACTGTATCTCACTCGGCCGATGACGCCCATCCGGCGCCCACTAAACCGGTCAGTCACCCGTAGTCAACATGGAATTACAAAACCCAATGCCAAATACAGTCTACACACTCAAGTCTCGAAATCACATTTGCCTTGTAACCCTGTGTCTGCTCTAAAAGATCCTAATTGGAAAATGACCATGGATGATGAATATCATGCTCTAATTAAAAATAGGACATGGGAGTTAGTACCTCGTCCATCTAATGCTAATATAATTCGTTCTATGTGGATTTTTAGCCATAAAGAAAAATCTGATGGTTCTTTTGAGCGGCATAAGACCCGACTTGTAGGTGATGGCAAGACTCAACAGGTGGGATTAGATTGCGGCGAGACATTCAGTCCAGTGGTTAAACCAGCAACCATCAGAATTGTTCTCAGTTTAGCCCTCTCAAAAGGATGGTTACTTCATCAATTGGATGTCAAGAATGTCTTCTTACATGGACACTTGAGTGAGACTGTATACATGCACCAACCATTGGGGTACAGAGATTCTCGATATCCCAATCATGTGTGTTTACTTAAAAAATCATTATATGGACTCAAACAGGCTCCCAGGACTTGGTACAAGCGGTTTGCAGATTTTGTGTTCAACATGGGTTTCTCAAACAGCCGTTCGGATAATTCACTATTTATTTATCAACAGGGTAATCATACTGCTTATATTCTCTTATATGTAGATGATATTATCCTATGACCTCTTGGACTCTCTTCGCAAGAATATCATGACCCAGCTGAGTTCCGAATTTGCTATGAAGGATCTTGGTCCACTTCACTACTTTCTAGGAATTGCGGTGACACGTCATGCAGGTGGTTTATTTCTTTCCCAGAAGAAGTATGCATCAGAGATCGTAGAACGGGCTGGAATGTCATCTTGCAAACCGTCTGCAACTCCAGTAGATACCAAGTCAAAATTGAGTGCCATATCCAGTAGTCCTTTTGCCAATCCGACATTGTATCGCAGCTTGGCAGGAGCTTTGCAATATCTCACATTCACCAGGCCAGATATTACATATGCAGTACAACAAGTGTGTTTGTTCATGCACAATCCAATGGAAGAACATATGCATGCACTCAAACGTATTGTACGATATATTCAGGGCACTCTGAATTATGGATTGCATCTGTACCCGTCTTCCATGACCAAGCTTGTCACCTACACAGATGCAGACTGGGCAGGATGTCCAGACACCAGACGCTCCACCTCCGGTTATTGCGTCTTCCTCGGTGATAATTTAATATCATGGTCCTCCAAAAGGCAACCCACCGTATCACGTTCCAGTGCTGAAGCTGAATACCGTGCGGTAGCCAATGTTGTGTCTGACTCATGCTGGATTCAGAATCTTTTACTTGAGCTTCATTGTCCTATTCCGACAGCCACTATGGTATACTGTGATAACATTAGTGCAATTTATCTCTCCGGAAATCCAATCCATCATCAACGCACTAAGCATATTGAGTTAGATATTCATTTTGTCCGTGAAAAGGTGGCTCGCGGACAGGTGCGAGTGTTACATGTCCCGACGCGACATCAGTTGCGAATATCTTCACAAAGGGCTTATTGATCTTATTTGAAGAATTTGGGACGATCTCAAGATTAGCCCTCCTCCATTTGCGATGAGTGTTAGAATATTTATTATTAATTACTATTAATAATATAATTATGTAGAATCTTTTGTATATGGTAAATAGTATTATGTATTAAATAGAATAGTATTAATATAGGAAAAGGAATATATTATGGGATAGGTAGGAGGATTTTAAGGAAGACTTAATCTTCCTATTAATTGTTACTTAGTGTATATATTGTGACCATTTGGGCATGAATAAGATCAAGGAAGATTTTCCAGTTCTAAATAATTCTTACAGAATTAACTAACTTATGGAATGGATCTGAGATACCAACATTTAAAATAATATTAGAAAAATTTAATATATTATTAGAAGAGAAAGACAAAGGTAAACAAATAATAGGAGAAAATGAACCAAGTACAAATAAAGAAAATACTATAATTAGTACTAATACTCAACATCCAGAAATAGTATCGATAGATGCTTGGAGAAGAAGTGAAAAACCTATAATGATAGATATTAGTAAAATAAAATCAAAATTGACAAAAGAAGTAGAATTCTTTTTGGATAGCCTAGCAATATTAAATAAAAAAGGACAATTTTAATGGAAAAACAAGAATCTAGCGTACCTAGTGTACTTACCTTTTTAAAGAATAATGCAAAAGACATAATAGAAAAAGAAATATACAAATATGAACCTATAAAAATAAAGACACAAAAAAACACCAAAGAAAGATAATAATTTAAAAGATGAAAATATATATTTAAAAGACACAGAAAAAATGACATATGAATATTAACTAGATAAACAAGAACAACAAATATATGAGTTAAAAACATAAAATACAAAATTGAAATCACATGGTAATGAAGAATGATATAATAAATATAAACGTAAATTCAAAGAAATAAAGAAACTATTAAAAGAAACCAAGGTAGAATTAAAGCAGACAAGAGAAGAACTAACAGAAGTAAAACAAGATGTAGACGAATTAAAAGAAGAATTATATATCATTAGAGAACAACTAGCAAGGTTAAAAGGAAAAAAAGAAAATAAGAAAACTATGACAAGCGATGAAAGTGATGAAAGCACTACTAGTGATAAAGAAATAGAAAGTGATACAGACAAAAATAGTATTATTAACCAATAAATACGAGGAGTAGAATTTATAGAAGAAGAACAAGAAGACTCAGAAATGGTAAAAGAAAATAACCAAATAATAGAAGCTTTACAAAAATTAAAAGAGTAAATGCAATCATAGAAGAAGAATCTGAAAGTGATATAGAAGATGAAGATGAATTTAACAGACCTATAGAAACATAAATGGAAACAGACGATATAATAAATGAAGACGCAGATGATTATCCTGAGGAATAATTAGTAGACCCTAATTTAGAAATAATAACAAGAAGACGCACTAGATTACCAAATTACATATCAGTATGACAACAAGTCGAATTTAAAGAATTTGTAGGATCAATGACACAAGGAGTAAATTACAATAAATATTTTCTAGACCTAGATAATGTTTACGATGAACAAGAAATAGAAAGAAGGATTAACGATTGGAATCTTGGAATGTATATAGCATTAATGAATTCTACACAGGCAGAAAATCTAGATTACATGTATGATTTAATATCTAAAACATTAATTGGAAAAGTAGCATATTGGATAGAATCTATAGCATATCAATTCAGAGGAGAAGTGTTTAGCCATGCAAGAGATTGGAAATATATGCTAATAATATTTGATATTATATTAAAAAGAGAATTTTTAGGAGAAAAATGGTTAGTACCACGAGAAAATGTACTTGCGGAAAGAAAAACTGAAATAATAATGAATCTAAATAACATGAAATGTTGTAAAATTAATAAATTATCAGAATATACAATTAGTTTTAGTAAGTTCTTTTATGAAGCAAGATTCTTACTACAAGAAGGTTTAATATATCAACAACTTTACTATGACCACCTACCAACACCTTATAATACCGAAATAACAAAAGAATATACTCAATTAGAACCTAAAGAAAATATGTTAGGAGAAAGGATAAGAGTATTAAGAGCATACCTAATGAGAAAATGTGAAGAATATAGAATGCAACAAAAGATTTAAAAAGATAAAAAAAACTAGAATTAAGAGAATATGTGGATTCACAGAAAAAAATTAGTATTTGGATGTGATGATAAAAGAAAAGAAAGGAAATAAGAAATATAAAAAGTATAAACATAGAAAAAAAAATTATAAAAAATATAATAAAAAACCTTATAGAAAAAGAAGATTTAAAAACACTCTTGAAACCAGGAAATTTTTTAGATACAAGAGAAAATTTTAAAAAATAAAGTATGTAAAATCAGTAGAAGCAGAAAAAACTAAAGAATGTAAATGCTTGAATTGTAATGAAAAAGGACATTATGCTAATAAATGTCCAAAGTTAAAGAAAAAAGGAGTAAAATATATGAATACTACACAATTTATAATGAGTTTACAATAAATAAAAGAGGATAATAATAAATGGTATGAATACGAAGACTTTTATATCAGTGAAACTGATGAAAAAAGTGAATCAGAATTAGAAAATATTAACTTTATTAATCAACACTCAGATAGTGAAAGTAGTTCAGAATAAATGAATTTATAAGAAGAAAAGAGAAAACTTTAGAGGAAAGAAATTACTGGATACAATGTGAAGAATATACACGCCATAAGATTATTACAGTTACTATTGAAACAGGAAGAAGATACTATCATGATAGATACAAAAAACTTACTAAGAACCTTAATAAAATAAGACGAAGATTAACAGAAATAAATAAGCAAGAAGTACTAGAATTAATAAAAGAATTAGGAATACTAGAAAAAGTAAAAGAATTAGAACAAAATAAAGAACTCCAACAAAGATTAAATTGAAGAATAAAAAGATAAATGGTAGCAATTTATATAGAAGCCCATATAGAATATAAACCCAATAAAATGATAAAACAAAAAATATTTATTGATAGTGGAGCAGATATGTGCTTAGCTAGAAAAGAAGTATTAGAAACACACAGATGAAAAAGATCTAGATCACATAGAGCAAGAATATAAAGATTTAATGAACAAACAAAAGAATTAGATATAATAGCAGAAAATATGAGAATCGTATTAGGAAAAATAATAATTAGATTGCCAATAATATATCAATTGGATAATATGAAACAACATGTATTACTAGAAAATAACTTCTTAGATTACTTTAAGACACAAGTTATAAATAGCAACACCTTCAGCCTACAAACACCTTTAAATAAATGGATAATGTTAAAAAGAGTACTACCAATACAAATGTTAAAACTATGCACCATAAAAACAGATAGGAATAATAACCTAAAAATACTAAAAGAAATATATCTTAATATATTAAAAAAGAATTTTGGAGAAAATCCAACACAACTATGGAAAAAAGAAAAAATATATGCTGAAATAAAATTAATAAACCCCAATGATATAATTAGATCTAAACCTATTAGATATAGTCCAACAGATCAAAAGAATTTGAAACCCAGTTAAAAGAATGATTAGAAGTAAAAATGATACAAGAAAGTAAAAGCCCACATAGCAGCCCAACTTTTTTAGTAAGAAAACATAGTGAACAAAAAAAAAGAAAAGCTAGAATGGTAATTGATTACAGAGAACTTAATATAAAGATAATATTTGATGAATATTTTTTACCATATAAAAGGAACCTTATTAATAGATTAGGAAATAGAAAATGGTTTAGTAAATTTGTTTGTAAAAGCGGATTTTGGCAGATAAAACTAACAAAAGAATCAAGATGCTTAACAACATTTAGTGCCCCTCAAGGACACTATGGAATGTACTACCCTTTGGATTAAAGAATGCACCACAAATATTTTAAAGAAGAATGGACCAAGTGTTCGGAAGATTAACGGAATATTGCATAGTATATATAGATGATATATTAATATATAGTGATAATCTAGATGACCATATAAAACATTTAGAAGAATTTATAAAAATGGTAAAACAACATGGAATATTACTATCTGAAAAGAAATCGGAAATTTTTAAAAATAATATAGAATATCTAGGATACATTATTGATAATGAAGGATTACAATTACAAGAACACATTGTAACAAAGATAGAGAATTTTAAAGATAAATTGGAAAGTAAAAAAGAAGTACAACAATTCTTAGAAGTAATAAATTATGCTGCAGACCATATAAAAGTTTTACCAATATTAAGAAAACCATTGCAAGATTTGATAAAGAAAAATGTAACCTTTGAAAGGAAAGAAGAACATACTAAAACTATAAATAAAATAAAGGAAAAAGTAAAAGCATTACCAAATCATAGAATACCAACGAAAAAAGATCAACTAGAACTTTTTACTGATGCTAGTGATGTAGGATGGGGAGCAGTCCTCATAGCTTATGATAAATAAGACATAGATAAAGAAAAATAACTAATTTGTGGACATGGAGGAGGAACATGGAAGCCAAATGAAAAGAATTATCATATTAATGATAAAGAATTATTAGCGGTAAAATTCGGAATAAAAAGATTTCATTATCACTTACTACCAGTAAAATTTGTTGTTAGAACTGATAACACACAGGCAAAAACTTTTATTACGAAGAAAATAGATCCTTTACCAGAATTAAATAAAAGAAGAAAATGACAATCATTTTTTTGTTGTTATGATTTTATTGTTAAGAATATATCTGGAACTAAAAATGTTTTAGTTGATTTTCTTAGCAGATATTACGATGTCGAGCAGTGATGATAACATCGAAGAGTATATTACCAATGCTATAGAATCCATTATACAAACCAATGCAATCATAATGACCAAATTACAAGAGAATAACCATCTTACAAACCAACTCAAAGAAGCTCTACAAGATCTAAAAGCCTTGAAAACCTTACAACCAAGATCACCAATGACTACACCAGAAAAATAAAAAAATCCTACTCAAATCTTAGCACCCTTGTTGCGATATTTCTAGATGCTTACGCAAGTGTACGTATCGTTCAAGTAATAAAGATCTGTAAGACCGAATTTATCGTCCACAGAGACTGATTTATTAAGTACCGATTATCTATTCTATGGTATCTATTTGGTTGACGTTCTTTAGTTTGAGGATTATAACTAAGAATTTTAACTAAGTGCAGAAATTAAACTAAAGATGATTATACTTTGGGTTTATAACAGTTATGAAGGAAATAGAGCTTCAATCTCCTCAACTATCAACTCTTTCACTTGTTAATGCAATGCTAATGATTCTTCTTCTTATTAAGGTAACATGTTAACTAATCTGTCATTATATTCCGGTTAGGGCATACAAGAGCTCAACCCTGTATAGAAATCTTCTATATTTCTATGATATATTTTACCACACAGGGGGATTAAGAACAATAACCTTTAAATACTACACAAGTATCGGGGTACTTTCGTCCACGATTTTAACCTATGTCTAGACAATTACAGCATATTCAAATCTCACCTTTCAGACTTTTGATTCGAAATCATATAAGTGATGACAATTAATAACTAATTAATTATCAAGCAATCATAACACTATTGAATAGATCTTAATATGCTGAAGAAGAAATCAATAATTATGCATTAACTATATGAAAGAGTTTCAAGAAGATTCGATGGAAAACCATACTAAAGTAATTAGCTACTAAACATTGTCATGTCAAGAACTAAATTACAATCCAACATAAACTGAAATAAAATAAGGGAAAGAAAATAACTTGAACAAGAAGATGTCTCTAATCTTGCCATTGCCTCCTTCTTCGCCTCCAAAAGTATAAACTAGAATATTGTATAAGGTCTGACATAATGAGCAGGGTTTTAGAGTTTTATACTTGAGAAAACTTGCGCTTCGGACCCTTTTAACCCTCTGAAATTCGGCCCAAAAATCAGATTTTCCGCCTCGGCGTCGTGGCCCTGCAGGCTGGCGCCACGGTGCCTAATATCCTGCAACGAAGTCAGAGCTCGCAATAATATTGGCGCCGCGGCGCTTCCGACGTCAATTTCTGATTTTTCTGATTCTGTGTCCTTTTTTCGTCCGGACTTCGTCACATTTCTTCTATGCTTCCCGGGACTTCTTAGACTTCATTTCTTGGCACTTTCTTGTGCAGTTTCATCCTCAAAAGTAGTATTTTCTCCTTTATAACCGCTATGACACAAACGAGAGAACAACACACCTAACAATATACTAAACGCAAAATAAAAGAGTAAAATACTAACTAAAAAAGACTCAAAAGTGTATACAAAATACACTTAACAAACACCCCCAAACTTACACTTTACTCGTCCTCGAGTAAAGCACTAAACAATAAATAAAAAAAATAAAAACAAAACAAAGACTATGTAATGGATCAATTAGTTATAGTAATGCTTCTTCAACATCATGGATGAAAGTTGGGATAATATGTTAGAACATACATAATATGAATATTTAGCAATCTAGAATTTCAAGTTAGATATTTCGCAAATTCACTTAGATCATAATCAATGGAAATACAAACACCTAACCTATGCATGTCAATTTCATTCCATCTTTCCCAAAACGCTATAGACCTGTTTCCTTGCTATTCTCCACTAATCATAGATATACATATTAAATATCATCAGGACTTTCAAGGGCTGTAATGTAGGCTTAGGCAGGGGTAGATGAAAGTAGACATTTAGGCTCAAATTACGTACCATAAACATTTTTCATTCAACTCTTTTTCCATCTTTTTTACTTTCTTTTTAATCTCATACCTATTTCCCCCCTCTTTTCTTTTGAGAGAATGAGGTATATTATAAATAACAAGCACCCACAAACTTCAATTTTTGCATATTTTTCATTTGGGTGCATCAAGTTTTTATTCTCTTTTTATTTCTTTTTCAACACTTTTCATCCAAATATTTTCAATTATCACTTATGGTACAAACAGGGAATCATAGGGTGTCAAGAAAAGATATTATATTAGGCTCAAAGGGGCTGACTAGTGATACACTTCATGTCAGGGTAGGTAATGAACGGTTAGAAGGGCTATCAAAGAATGTCTGAATCATCTCCCTAAACATGTACATCTTAACTATTTCGCCTCAAATAACAAGAAAACAGATTTTCAACCTTTATTTCCATAACTGACACACATAGGCTAAGTACATATATCCCAAATAATTAGATGTCATAAATTTTTGGCATATCTAACTTAAGCATACAGATTTTTGCTTTCAATTCCATTACATTATCCCAATTGATCCACTCAATATCATTAGCAAATACAACATACATGATCCATAAAAAAAATGACTCAAAAACACACAAAACAACACAAAGACAAATAAAAAAGACTCAAAATAAGACAAAATAAGACACCCCCAAACTTAATCGACACATTGTTCCCAATGTGTGAAGACTAAAAATAAAGGAACAACTTACTGACACAACACAACGGTCATAAAGGAGGTCTTGGAGGAAATTCTGGACATTGCACAACATCTGGGCTCTCTGAAGTTTCAGCGCCGTGGCCCTGCATTTTGGCGCCACGACGTTGTGCTCGATTTTTGCTCTTTTCCAACGTTTTTGATCCTTTTCCACTCAGGGTCAGTCCCTAGTCCACCTGTCATCAAAACATAAGACAAAAACCAAGACCGTGAGACTGTTCAAGACAAAATAAAACAATTAAACAAGAATTGAAATAACATAATTAAAACCATTAGGTTGCCTCCCAAGTAGCGCTATCTTTAACGTCTTTTAGCCGGACACATGTTACTTACTAAATCAAGGGGGTAGAGTATCCCCTCCGCATATCCATTTCAGCATCATTTTTCTCCTCCTTCTACTTGTTTTTCATAGGGCTCATTTCAGGAGGGTTCATTCCCTTTTTATTATCCACAGCATCATTCACGGGTGCAAAATTCTTACATTGTTTTAATGGTCACCCTCAAGCATCAGTACTTGTGAGACTTTTCTCAGCTACACCCTTGTCAGTTATTCCAATGGCAAAGCATCTATCATTTATTTGAGGTTCAGTGGGTGGTCTACAAACTTTGAATATCATTTCCTCACCTTGGACTCTGAGCTTTAGCTCTCCCTTTTCAACATCAATGAGGGCTTTACCTGTGGCTAGGAATAATCTCCCAAGGATCATGGACATATTTTCATCTTCATCCATGTCTAAGATGAGGAAATCAGCAGGAAGAATGAATTAACCCACTTGTACCAACACATCTTCAATTATTCCTTGGGGATGCACAATTGATCGATTAGCTAGCTGTAGGGTGATTGTGGTTGGTCTCGCCTCCCCCAAACCAAGTCTTCTAAATACAGAGAGAGGCATCAGATTGACACTTGCCCCCAAATTACATAGAGCCCTTTTATATGTAACCTGCCCAATGGTGCAAGGTAAAGTGAAATTTCCCGGATCTCTAAACTTAGGGGGAAATTTCTTCTGCAATATAGCACTGCACCCTTCTGTCAGCATCACTGTCTCATAATCTGTCATCTCACTCTTCTAAAATAGGAGGTTTTCATGAATTTCACATAAGATGACATCTGCTCCAAAGCTTCAATGAATGGAAGATTGATATGCAGTTTTTTGAATACCTCCAAAAAAATTGAAAACTGCTTATCCAAAGTCTTCTTCTGCAGTCTTTGAGGGTAAGGAATTTTGTCTGTATACTCCCTCATCACTGTGGGTGGAGCCTTCTCTAAAATAGGGTGGTCCTCAGTAACCCCCTCTTTCTCTGTCTCAACTGCTTTCTCCAACTCGATCTCCTTTTCAACTACTGGTTTGGGTGTCATCTGCTCTAACTGCTTTCCACTCCTCAAGCTAATTGCCTGACACTGTTCTCTTGGGTTCACCACAGTATCGCTGGGAAGACTCCCTGGCTCTCTATTGTTCAACATGTTCGCCAGCTGTCCCCACTTGTATCTCTAAATTCCTGATGGATGACCTAGTCTCTGTCATGAACTGGGTCTGAGAATTTGTGAGTGTTAACAGTGTTGCTCTCAATTCATCAGGTTTCTCTTGTGGCTGCTGGGATGAATATGCTTGATTCTGTGGCTGTTGGTTCTGATGTTGGCCCTGAAACTGCGTTTGTTGCCCTTGGTCATTTCTCCATAAAAAATTTGGGTGATTTCTCCACCCTAGATTATATGTGTTGGAGAACGCATTGTTGTAGGGCCTCTAAAAATTACCCACTGTCTGAACCTGCTCCATGGGCACATCATTTGGGTCCACTGCTTACACCTATCAAAAGTATGGGGACCCCCACAAATTTTGCATCTCACTGCTATCTGAACCACTTTAACTGACATGGTACGCTGCTGCATCTGCTTTGTCAAAGTGGCTACATGTGCAGTCAATGCAATGATAACATCCAACTCATGAATCTCAGCCACTTTCCTGCTGTTCATTGCTCTCTCATCGGCCCCCTAATGGTTGTTTGTTGCCATGTCTTCTAGTAGATCATGTGCCTCATTGACACTCTTTCTCATGAATGTTACCCCTGCTGCAGCATCAATAATGGTACAAGTAGTACCACACAGCCCATTGTAAAATATGTGGACTAGCATCCACTTCTCAATCCCATGATGTGGGCACTTCCTCTGCAAATCTTTGAACCGCTCTCATGCATCATATAGTGATTCTCCCTCCAACTGATAAAAGTTATTCAACTCACCTCTGAGCTTCGCTGTCTTAGATGGGGGAAAGAACTTGGCAAGAAACTTATGGGCTAAGTCTTGCCATGTAGTGATGGAGTTCGCCTGTAATGAGTTCAACCATCACTTTGCTCTATCCCTGAGTGAGAATGAGAAGAGTCTCAACCGAATGACATCATCAGTAACACCATTTTACTTAAAAGTTGCACACAACTCCAGAAAATTTGCTAGATGCATATGGGGATCTTCAGACGGTAATCCCCCAAATTGAACTGAGCCTTGAACCATGTGCAATATGGCTGGTTTGATTTCAAAATTATTGGCTTCAACAGATGGAAGCCTGATGCAAGTCTGCACCCCTGTAATAGTCGGCATCACATAGTCCCCCAAGCTCCTTTCTGCAGGGACTTGTCTTAAGACAAGCGGTAACTCATCATTCACCAAATTATTGTTTCGCTGATCTCCCATTGCTACAGAATCAACGATCCTCTTGTCTTTCCTGTTCTGTCTGCACAATATTTCAATCTCAGGGTTCAGAGGGATAGGAGTGCATGCTCCTCTCCTACTTCGCATAAACCAAGTTCCTAAGACTAATAAAAAACAACAAACAGATTACGACAGAATGTTCTAAAATAAAAATAAAAAGACAGAAAATAAAAACCAAATTAGAAATAAGAATAGATAATTCGATATTACAGTACGTCAGTCCTAGACAACGGCGCCAAAACCTTGTTGCGATATTTCTAGATGCTTACGCAAGTGTACGTATCATTCATGTAATAAAGATCTGTAAAACCGAGTTTATCGTCCACAAAGACTGGTTTATTAAGTACCGATTATCTATTCTATGGTATCTATTTGGTTGACGTTCTTTAGTTTGAGGATTATAACTAAGAATTTTAACTAAGTGCAGAAATTAAACTAAAGATGATTATACTTTGAGTTTATAACAGTTATGAAGGAAATAGGGCTTCCAATCTCCTCAACTATCCACCATTTCACTTGTTAATGCAATGCTAATGATTCTTCTTCTTATAAAGATATCAGGTTAACTAATCTGTCATTATATTCCAGTTAGGACATACAAGAGCTCAAGTCTGTGCAGAAACTTTCTATATTTCTACGATAGATTTTACCACACAGGAGGATTAAGAACAATAACTTTTAAATACTACACAAGTATCGGGGTACTTTCGTCCACAATTTTAACCTATGTCTAGAAAGTTACAACATATTCAAATCTCATCTTTCAGACTTTTGATTCGAAATCATATAAGTGATGACAATTAATAGCTAATTAATTATCAAGCAATCATAACACTATTGAATAGATCTTAATATGCTGAAGAAGAAATCAATAATTATGCATTAACTATATGAAAGAGTTTCAAAAAGATTCGATGGAAAACCCTACTAAAGTAATTAGCTCCTAAACATTGTCATGTCAAGAACTAAATTACAATCCAACATAAACAGAAATAAAATAAGGGAAAGAAAATAACTTGAATAAGAAGATGTATCTAATCTTGCCCTTGCCTCCATCTTCGACTCCAAAAGTATGAACTAGAATATTGTATAAGGTCTGACATAATAAGCAGGGTTTTAGGATTTTATACTTGAGAAAACTTGCGCTTCTGATCCTTTTAACCCTCTAAAATTCGGCTCAAAAATCAGATTTTCCGCCTCGGCGCCGATCCTGCAACGAAATCAGAGCTCGCAGTAATATTGGCGCTGCGGCGCTTCCGACGTCAATTTCCGGTTTTTCTGATTCTATGTCCTTTTTTCGTCCGGACTTCGTCGGATTTCTTCTATGCTTCTTGGGACTTCTTAGACTTCATTTCTTGGCATTTTCTTGTGCAATTTCATCCTCAAAAGTAGTATCTTCTCCTTTATAACCGTTGTGACACAAACGAGAGAAAAACACACCTAACACTACTAAACGCAAAATAAAAGAGAAAAATACCAACTAAAAAGGACTCAAAAATATATACAAAATACACTTAACAACCCTTTGTATCAAAACTTGCCAACATGCCATCTTCAATAGCATCCTCTTATCAAATATCAACTACTATAACAATGAGTGACAAACTGAAATACCTAGCAGAATACATCAGTGCTTATGAAAAAATAAATAAATTTTATGATTATAAGACTAACCCTTATATTTTACGCAGTGCTAAGCTAAGCAAGTATCCCAGATTCTTGTGCAGCGAACAGGCCAATCCGGATATTGTATCAAAATTATTCACTTATGATTTTATTGATAAACTAATAGTGGATGACATTATGTACAACATTGCCAAATATTCAATGGATTTAACCGGAAAATTATAGTAATATGCCAAATATTCAAAACAGGAAAAAGCAGCAATGTTAGCGGAGACGACGGTCCTCTGAAAAAGACAATATCATGTACTCTGGAACAATTTCAAGGATACCTTAGTACAAAAAGAGTTTTTGAAATAATGACATTGAAAATCAGGATAGAGGACATGTTACGAGCCAGAAAGACAACTATTATTGGAAGATCTAAAGGAGCAGAAGTGGAGGAAAATATTACCCTTTACTATGACAACGACATTCAGTCAGGATACCACGGAATTAGAATTACTACATGATAGATTAATAAATTTAAAACATAAACATGCAAAGATGATTGACCATTACCATACGGTAGCTGGACAAAAGAGAAAACCTACAGTAAATACCAAGTTTCCACCAGTACTAGCATGACTATAAAAAGGAAGAAAGTTCTGATCCTTTTACATAAAAATGTAAGATTATTGTGGTAGAGAGCATGCAGTTTTACTACTTGCAGCCCAAAAAAGATTATTATGACAGGGAGCATATGTAACTCTATTTACTACTATAGTGTGATGAAGAATTTTTCTATGGTAGATATTAGTTATTTCAAAGTGTATTTTACTCATAAACCAACAAGGTAGATTAACCACAAAACTTCATCTCTAAAATCTTATTAGAAAAAAGTTAATGTATCTCGTACAGAATAGAGCTGGTGATTTCTTAATGTGTATGTTGCAGATTGTTTAAATAGTGTTAGAAGAATTGGAACTAAACGAAAACATGAAATTCTTTTGTATTTTTGGTAAAGACGGTGGTGGAATAAATGTAGAGTCTAAGTTGCCTTCTACTATTTTTTTTTTATAATTTAAACGTAAAAAAAAAAAAAACTTAGATACTTACATGTAATAGCCCTTAAAGTTACCTGACCGTGTAAAAAGAATATCCGTCAGTGAATATTAGTTAAACTCTTGTTATAATATGCGACAAATACTATGAAACCATTATATTTTAATGTACCTAAAGGCTAGTTATATCAAGAGTAAGTCATAAATCTAGCGATTTGAACCTTAATACAAAGGACAGATTTAATGATTTGATTGTCGAATAACTTAGGATAGTCAACTGATAGGGAGGGAATAACATTTACAAATTTAATGATTTGACTGTCAAATTCAACTTAGGATAGTCAACTAAGAGGAGGGAATAACATTTACATATTTAATGATTTGATTGTCACTTGAATAGTCAACTAAGAGAGATTTAACATATTTAATGATTTGACTATCAAATTCAACTTAGGTTAGTTAACTGGGAAGGAGGGAGTAACATTTACATATTTAATTCAATTTAGGATAGATAGGAAGGAGATAACATTTACAGATTTAATGATTTGACTGTCAAAGTTAGTCAATTGAGAGAAGAATTTAGAGACTCAGCTAGTCAAGTGAGAGGGATGAGGCAGCATTTACTTAATGATAGTAGAAATGTCAAATGTATTGCCCTCACATACCTCACCCAAACTTATGATCATGTTGATGTTGTGGGACGAATACTTATTTTTTGTAAGTCACGAATGTGCGATTGATTGATTTGGCACTTCAAAAAAACCTTTGTTGATGACATTGGCATTAACTATGTCCTTGATCTTGACGCTGGAAACCCTCTAATCGAGGCTTTATGTGATGACTTAGGCAACGCAACACTACATGCCCTTGATGACGAGAGTATGTCTTGCTTCTAGCCTTATCCAACTTAAAATTGCCGTGTGCTCAAACAACTTTCAAATATAATGATT
Source organism: Przewalskia tangutica (assembly GCA_029844215.1). Lineage (NCBI taxonomy): Eukaryota > Viridiplantae > Streptophyta > Magnoliopsida > Solanales > Solanaceae > Przewalskia > Przewalskia tangutica. The sequence goes on from CM056723.1 coordinate 48,533,943, forward strand.
TCATAGTATTTGTCGCATAATTAAAAAGATGTATTCAAATTAAATGAAGTTGATCCATGATTCTAGTTTTGTTTGACAAAATCAAGAAGGATAAAATCATCTTTTGCTCTAGATAAATTGCTAATTAAAGACTAGACTTTGATTGAATAATTGAAAGAGAACCAAATGATAGCTCAGCCATGTTGCCAAAAACTATCACATGTAAAAGAAATTGCATTTGCAACAAAGATAAGTTCTCAACATGGGAGCTCATATGTTTGTATAACAATGGTATATGCCTCAACTTGTAAATACCTCAACTATTTGTAGTTGATATTTAGTATTTTTCACCAATAAAAATGCCGGATAACTACCTACCAAACTTAACATGGATTGCTTTCATCTTGAGTGAACAACTCAGGCTCAAGCTTGTGTCTACAAACAGGACAAAAGGGCTGCTTGGACAGCCAAAGATCGACACATTCCTGGTGGAATCCATGGTTGCAACCAGGAACCAACCTTGCAAGTTCCTCATTTCCAATCACATCCAAGCAAATTACACAATCATTGCCCAAACTCAAACCTTTTCCAGTGATTTTCGGGAGTTTCTCGAGCTGCACGACAGAGAGTCCTTCCTTTTGGGCGGTTTTCATCACCCGAGAAGGGTGGCCCCTACTGGTTGCTCTTGAAACGACGTAGAGGTAGAGGAAGAAGAGCAAAGTCATGACGACGAAAGGTAAACAAAGTAGTAGATACAAAGAGATTGGCATTTTCTTTTTTTTCCTTTTTGGAACATCCAATGGATTTACCCTTTAGGGAAAATGGAGGAGTGAAATCCAAGAACTTTAAATTTGTGTGAGAATTTTGGGTGTATATAGGTTGGCATTTGGTCTCTGTTGAAGTGGCCTATATGTGTCCTTTCTTGCAGGTGGAGTATAACGGCTGCAGTATTGGGAAATTGAAAGACAAAATTGGAAAGAGGACAAAAATTATTGTTACTAGTATTACCAGTAGCGGTATTATTTTGCAAAAGAAGTTTGAAACTATTTGTTCTTTACGGGGTGAGGAAATTTTACAAAAATAAATAGATTATAGACACCGAATATATCGACTCTTGTTACTTTCACCAAGGAAGTATCCAAGTATCTGAGTTGTGTATGCATGATAAAATGGAACCAGTAAGGGATAAGTATTGTAGATGAACCGGTTGGAAAATTGCCTTTTTCGGGAGTTGCGACCGACCAACTTTAACGGCTTAAACACTAGTGTTACGTATGTTCTACTAAATACATAGATAACTGTAGGGCCAAGGATCATCAAATTTCGTTGAGAAATTAAAGAAATATTGGTCCACGAAGTGAGGTGTTTGAAGCATGGAAAAGTGTGGTTTGGGATCAATTCTCCCTCATCGGTGGAGGAAGAAAGAACTGTTGTGTTTATAAGACTCAAAATTGGTTTGAGATTTGGGACCCCAAGGGGCATCCCATGTGTTTAAAGGAGGGAGGACCTAAATGTGCTTCAGTTTGAGGAAAGACCACACGCGTGCCGCCGCCGCCCGCCCGTCCCGGTCCGGTTCGGGACAAAACTCCATGGAAGGGAAAGAAACCCACCAACAAATACTTTAAGGTGTGGGGTTGTTTGGTAAAGGTTGAAGTACTCAAGCCAAAGCAGGTCAAGATTGGGCCTAAGACTGTAGATTGCGTATTCATCGAAGATGCAAATAACAGTAGTGTTTATCGCTTCTTAGTGCATAAGTCAGATATTCCAGATATCCAGCTGTACTAGAGGGGTACAGTGATGCAAACTGGATATCTGATATAGAGAACACCAAGTCCACCAGTGGGTATGTATTTACAACTGGTGGTGGGGTTGTGTCTTGGAAATCCTCTAAGCAAACTTGCATCGCCCGATCCACAATGGAATCGGAGTTTATCGCTTTAGACAAAGCAGGAGAAAAAACTGAGTGGCTTCATGACTTCTTAGAGGACGTTTCGTGTTGGAACAAACCCGTACCTTCGGTAATGATCCACTACGACAGTCAGTCGGCTCTAGGAAGGGCACGGAATGCTATGTACAACGGCAAGTCTCGTCATATTCGACGGAGGCATAAGATCGTTAGGCAACTGATCACTACGGGTATAATATCCATTGATTACATTAAGTCAAAGGATAATATAGCAGACCCATTGACAAAGGGCTTACCCAAGGATCAGATGACTTGCTTGTCTAGGGGAATGGGCTCAAAACCCAAAATATAAGGACGTCTGGTGGTAACTCAACCTTACTAGCGGAGATCGATGGTCGGTTCAATGGGAAAACTAAGCTGTAAAGGTTCAGTTGATCGCTTCAGTGGAAGCACAAGCACTTCGGATAGTGATTTCTGTAAAGAAACACCAATTCCAAAGTCGTTCCCACGATAGACGTTAAGTGCTATCTGTAGTATGGGTAAAGGTTAAGTTTTCAAAAACCTTTAATGATCCTCAACAGTTGAGGTTAGATTTTTGGGAAACTTTTAATGGTTCCTAACACTTGTGAAGTGGGGTATAGCAGGATACCTTGTAGGAGACCACCTATTTAAGTGCGAGGACGGGCCGCCTCAAATGAACGCACTTAAGAATCCAAGAAGTTGTCCATGGCCAAAACAGACAAAACAATACAAAGAAGAGAGTAAGGGAATTTTTTGTGTTAGTACTATTGACTTGGATTACACTAAACACTGACGGTTCAAGACATCACGTTCACCGCGCAGTAAGTGAGTCCGATGGTATTTAACTATGGAAGGTTCAAAGCTGAAGACACCTTTCCTTATGCAACATCGGTCAGCTGAAATATTGCTGGAAATAGAAAAGGCACTACTGTGAGTGCGCCAAAATCTCTTCAAGAGAGGATTGTTGGAAATTTGACTTTGGTGGGAGTTGCGACCGACCAACTTTAACGACTTAAACACTAGTGTTACGTATGTTGGAGAATCCGATTCTTTACACGTGTATGATCTACTAAGTACGTAGATAACTATAGGGCCAAGGATCATCAATATTCGTTGAGAAATAAAAGAGATATTGGTCCACGAAGTGAGGTGTTTGAAGCATGGAAAAGTGTGGTTTGGGATCAATTCTCCCTCATCGGTGGAGGAAGAAAGAACTATTGTGTTTATAAGACTCAAAATTGATTTGGGGTTTGGGACCCAAAGGGGTATCCCATGTGTTTAAAGGATGGAGTACCTAAATGTGATTCGTTCGAGGAAAGCCCACACGCGTGTCGCCGCCGCCCGCCCGTCCCGGTCCGGTTCTGGACAAAACTCCATATGAATCATGGAATGGAAAGAAACCCACCTACAAATACTTTAAGGTGTGGGGTTGTTTGGTAAAAGTTGAAGTACCCAAGCCAAAACAGGTAAAGATTGGGCCTAAGACTGTAAATTGCGTATTCATCGAATATGCAAATAACAGTAGTGCTTATAGCTTCTTAGTGCATAAGTCAGATATTCCAGATATCCAGTTGTACTAGAGGGGTATAGCGATGCAAACTGGATATCTGATATAGAGAACACCAAGTTCACCAGTGGGTATGTATTTACAACTGGTGGTAGGGCTGTGTCTTAGAAATCCTCTAAGCAAACTTGCATCGCCCGATCCACAATGAAATCGGAGTTTATCGCTTTAGACAAAACTGGAGAAGAAGCTGAGTGTTTTCATGACTTCTTAGAGGATGTTCCGTGTTGGAACAAACCCGTACCTTCAGTAATGATCTACTGCGACAGTCAGTCGGCTCTAGGAAGGGCATGGAATGCTATGTACAACGGCAAGTCTCGTCATATTCGACGGAGGCATAAGACTGTTAGGCAACTGATCACTACGGGTATAATATCCATTGATTACATTAAGTCAAAGGATAATATAGCAGACCCATTGATAAAGGGCTTACCCAAGGATTAGATGACTTGCTTGTCTAGGGGAATGAGCTCAAAACCCAAAATATAAGGACGATACGGTGGTAACGACCTTACTAGCGGAGATCCCGATGGTCGGTTGATGGGAAAACTAAGCTGTAAAGGTTCAGTTGATCGCTTCAGTGGAAGCATGAGCACTTCGGATAGTGATTTCTGTAAAGAAACACCAATTCCAAAGTCGTTCCCGCGATAGACGTTAAGTGCTATCTAGTATGGGTAAAGGTTAAGTTTTCAAAAACCTTTAATGATCCTCAACAGTTGAGGTTAGATTTTTGGGAAATTTTTAATTGTTCCTAACACTTGTGAAGTAGGGTATAGCAGGATACCTTGTAGGAGACCACCTATTTAAGTGCGAGGACGGGCCGCCTCAAATGAACGCACTTAAGAATCCAAGAAGTTGTCTAGGCCAAAACGGACAAAACATTACGAAGAAGAGAGTAAGAGAATTTGTTGTGTTGGTACTATTGACTTGGCTTACACTAAACACTGACGGTTCAAGACATCACGTTCACCGCGCAGTAAGTAAGTCTGATGATATTCAACTATGGAAGGTTCAAAGCTGAAGCCACCTCTCCTTATGCAACATCGTGTTGACACCCAATTTTGACCCTCTCCCCCAATAATAACCCATAAAATTAAACTAACATGAAATACGTTTTTACTTGCATTATTGATAAGCTTGGGATACATATTAATCCTTTTCTTTTCTTCTTTTTACATGAAATGCATCGGAGTAAAACGAAAGAGTCTCATTACGAGACTCATCATGAGCTATTGTAAATGAAGATCCGCATTTATGTGCCCCCGCATCTCGCATAGGAAAATTCCAAACCATGGGTGAAATGACCTCGCCACTCCTCGAGACATCCTTATTGTTTTCGTATCCCGCCCCATTTACGTGTTGTAAATTAATTATTTAACATTGCACTACTAACATTACACTTAGAATAGTTAAACCTTGACTCAATAAATTAGAAAGTAATTGGGTATTAGAATTTTGGCCTTCCCCCTAGTTATTTATCTTAAGCTTGTCATGCATGTCTAATCTTTTGCCTAACAACTTAATTTGCATACCTAATTATGAAATTAAGGCATAACAAAAGAAATTGATTTTTATCAATTGCAGAATTAAGTATTTTTGTGTGGTATGTCATACTTATGTTAATCAAGATTAAGTTAGCAAGTAAATACATGCATTTAGTCAATAAATCAACTTTGCGTCGTTTTTCACGAATAGTATAAATGCATACTTTTAAACTTTACGTATATTTTTATAGTATTAGCCTTATAAATCTTTTATCAAAAAAAATTCTTTCATAAAACACTTGCAGCATCTTAAACACTCAATTGTTCTTTAGCATAATAATTATCCTAGGTTTGACCGGATAACCGCAAGTTAGCGGATCCTATAGGGTGTCTGATCCCTTTCCTTTAGGATAATAAAGAACTTTTGCCCAGAATCTCACATAGTTTAGCATACCATTAAATGGAGTTAGTGTTGACTTTACCTAGTTGACATTTAGGTGTCTTAATTCACCCAAACTAATTAGGTGACGACTCTTCTAGCATCCTTTAGCATATTTTTGCATTTTTATTTTTATTTTCTAACCTTTAAAACAGGAATATCGCGGTCGAAATAGGGCATGACACATCGGTCCGCTGAAATATTGCTTGAAATGGAAAAGGCACCCTGTGAGTGCGCCAAAATCTCTTTCAAGAGGGGATTGTTGGAAATTTGTCTTTGGCGGGAGTTGCGACCGACCAACTTTAACGGCTTAAACACTAGTGTTATGTATGTTGGAGAATCCGGTTCTTTACACATGCATGATCTACTAAGTACGTAGATAACCGTAAGGCCAAGGATCGTCAAATTTCGTTGAGAAATGAAAAAAATATTGATCCACGAAGTGAGGTGTTTGAAACATGGAAAAATATGGTTTGAGACCAATTCTCCCTCATCGGTGGAGGAAGAAAGAACTGTTGTGTTTATAAGACTCTCAAAATTGATTTAGGGTTTGGGAACCCCAAGGGGTATCTCATGTGTTTAAAGGATGGAGGACCTAAATGTGCTTCGGTTCGAGGAAAGCCACGAAGTCTTGCCGCTACTTTGCCGTTTAGTCCAGTGTACGATATTATCTTTTTAGATCAGAATTCTTTCATATGTATAGTTTGGTCCCTGAAGTTTCCAAAAAATCAAAATTGGGCAGAGATATCAGAAACGCCACAACAACTCAATTCAGTCATTTATTTTGGTTGAATTACTCCTCCTATAATGGCCAATCCATTGCTCTTTTTCACCATTTATTTTGGTGGTATTACTACCTTCATAATGGTCATTACTTGGCCAGTAATGACACTTATGGAGGCAGCTCAACAACCCCTCCCTCACCTATATAAACGACCCCTTTGCACCATTGTTGGGAAAAGCATTACAATTGACGAAAAACACAAAACATAATTCTTCTTCCTACAATCTTTCAAGTATCATTTCGTTACTCAAAATTCTTCACGATAGCACTTGAGTTTCTTTTGCTCAATTGTTTCATTGCTGTTTTATCTTGGGAGACAATTGTCCACGGCGTATAAAGGATACATACGGAGCAATATTGTCTTAAAGACAGAGTGTCACACTCGACTCATCATTCACAAAACAGTTTCCATTTTTCTTGTTCAACATCTTTGTAATTTCAATTTTGTTGTTGAATTATATTTTCAGTTTTTGTAAGTCTTAGCATTTATTTGTAATTTCCGTTTCTTGCACCTTTGTAACCAACAGAACCAGCATCACCATTTCATTTGGAAAATCATTTCCTACATTAACGCTGATTGTACAATATTATATTTCATTAGTATTAATGAAAATGGCATGGATGAGTCATTTTAATAACGCCAATGGCATGGATGAGTCATTTTATTAACGAGTGTCATAAATGAGTAATTTCTGATAGTATATTTGAGCTTTTTCCCTTATATTAATATAAATGAGACATCAAAATGACAGTTTGGAAAATGCAGAGTCGTAAGTCTTGGGATTTTGAAGAGCACAAAGTAATACGGATCAACTTCAAAATCTTCAAACATTAAATGAAGAATCTAAGAATTAACCAAAGCACATCTCTTCGTGGCTGTTTCAACATAGAATTCATGAAGACAACTATCTACGGTTTACCCCACCCTTTGATCTCTTTTTGGCAACTATACTGTAAGCTCAACCAATAAATCCATCAAATGATCTTCTGCTAATCATCAAAGCTCTTTCCTCCTATTACTTAAGAAGATAACCCATAACCTTGTAAGCTTACAACTGGAGTTTCTTACCCTCTAGAATGCTACATAGAGACTAAAGCATCATTTCAACCAATCTTCGAAAGTGCTGGTAACTTGGCGGAGTAAATTAGTTAACATCAATACCAAAATTTGAACTCAGTCTATAAACCTTATCAACTAGACAGATTTCACAATAGTTATGTACCTTATCAACTAAGTACAATAGTTATGTACCTTATCAACTAAGTACCTTTTTTGCCAGCCTTCTGGAACTAAAAAACACTTCTTAGGTCAAACAGATACTTTTCAGAAATAGAAATACTTTTTTAAAAAACTAAAAAGTATTTCTAAATAGTAAGAAAAGCAGAAACATCAATTTGTTTATAAAATTTAAAAAAATATAAAGTAGAAATTTGAGAATATGATAGGTGGACGGGGCAGGGGGACGTTTGAAAAAATTTCATATTTTCAATCATTTTTTATAAAATAATAAAAAATATGAAATAGAAATTTGAAGATAGGGTAAGGCAATAGAGTGGGATGGGGTAGGGGGTAAGAAAAAAATCATATTTTTTATAAATTGTTTATAAAAGAAAAAATATAAAATAGAAAGTTGAGAATGGGGTAGGGGAGGTAATAAAAAAAATTCATATTTTCAATCATTTTTTATAAAAGTTACAAAAAATATGAAATAGAAATTTGAGGATGGGGTAGGACAATAGGGGTGGGATGGGAGTAGGGGTAACAAAAAAAATCATATTTTTTTATAAATTGTTTATAAAAGTTAAAAAAAAATATATAAAATAAAAATTTGAGAATGGGGTAGGTGGACGGGGGAGGTAAGAAATTTTTTCATATTTTCAATTATTTTTTATAATTCATATGTGGGGTCAGGGAGGTAGGGGTAAAAAATTCATATTTTTTATAAAAAAAAAAATATGACATAGAAATTTGAGGATTTGGTGGGGTAGGTGTGGGGTTAGGTTTGGACATATTTGAGTCATTGACTATCATATTGTCGTTACATTTCTTATGTAGAATATATATTTTTTGATTAAATATTGCAATTAAATAAATAAAAATTATTAAATTGTAAAGATATACTAATTTCAGAAACATATGATAAAAAAAATATTTTAAATAGTTTTGAATCTATTAAAAAAACTATTCTAGTAAATTTACAGAAATGTGGACCAAACATGAAATTATTTCTGTTTCTCATAAATACTTCTATAATTATAGGTCAAACATCCTAACAGATTCTCTAGAAACAGTTTTTGCAGAACTACTACTAAGAAACAGAAACATTTTTCTAAAAGCTTGACCAAACAGATTCTAATTCTTAGTTGTGTATACATTTAATCAATCAGAGCAGTAACAAATAGGGATGTCAATGGGGCGGGGCGGGGCGGGGCGGGAAGGGTACCTCGTACTGCGTACGCCACCTAAAACTCACCCCATCCAGCCCCACCACCCATCACGGATAGTAATTCCTCCACCCGCCCGCCCCACCTCGCCGGGTACCAGCTACCCGACGGGTACCCATCTTAATAAGTTGAATGAAACTGCATAGCAGAATTTTGTTTTTTTTAGTAGTGAATCTCTAACATCTATGAACCTAAGTAGCTAGTTTAAAGATACTATGTAGTATCTTGAAGATATAAAGAGTATCTCATGATCAAAAGCTGATCCAAAAAATGTTGATTTCATTTGCATGAACTGATCATGATAACACCCTGAAAAACACTTTTAGAATTACCTGTGAAATAGTATAACTATACGGGGAAGAAACACAAAAAAAAGGTTACGATTATTACTAAATCTTGATTGGAGGGAAGGAAAAATCGGACCATGTGGAGATTAAAGGCGATAATACAAAGGACATATACAAAAGTATAAGATGGCATGAGCAAATCGAAATCCCAGGTGTACATATTCAGAACTCATGAGAATCTTATTCTTGAAGGCAACTGGAATAACAGCCCCGGTGACAATAATATGAATAATCCCACCGCTATTATCGATGGCGCCCAATATGTTCCCATTTTATATGCAACACTTCGTCTTGATATATCTCTACTTGTTTGGTACTTTGTAAATAAGTGGTATAGAGGAGATTTTTGTAAGGCAAATATAGTGAATTTTACTTACTGGAGAAGGAGAAAGGATGCTAAACTTGAGAGTGAAATGCACGTATGGTATTAAAAAGGAAGAAAGACGGATACGAACGGGGCTGGTAGCGTGGCGGGACGGATACGGTGCGGATCTTATATGAAATCTACCTCCGCCCCACTACCCATGGCGAGTAGCACTTTTGATACCCATACCCGCCCCACCACCCACCAAACCATCCTCCATACCCGCCCTAACTGGAGCGGGTGCGGGGCGGTACCCGCCCCACTGACATCACTAGTAACAAAATGTCAAGCAACAAGTCTTTAGTGATATTACGGAGAAACAATTGAACATAGAAGTCTCTCCACTAAAAGGTTGCTGCTTCTCACAAGCACCTCTGCACCACTGACATTTCCACAGGTTCTGACAAATGCAATGGGATGGATGCCTCTGCAAAATTGCAACTCTACAAGGAGATTAGCGGTCTTCCTGCCTTCCTGATCAATAAGTTCAACTACCCTCAACGACCTAGCCTAGTGTTCCACAGGCTGTTTGAATTTGAAGTGAGCTCAGTGTCCATTCCAATAACATGCTCACCGTAGTTCAAAGTAATCATCATAGGGAAAACAGTGTTTTGGGGCTAATTCAGGGGAAACAAACACATGTAGACAATGCCACATTACCATTCTTAGAATTGACACATGGAAAGATAGAAACGTTAGCTGGAGAGGGGGACGCCGAAGCCACAAAAGCAATGAACAGAAAAACTAAAATTCTTTTGAAAACAACACAACAGCAAGACTCTTGTCCTTGTAAATGACATAAAGAAGTAACGCAATAGCTCACTTAAGGTTCAACTCCTAGAAGGAAAATGGTAAAAAGTACAGCCAAAACACGGATAAACGTAAAACAAAACTTAAGCAGATCAGATTAAAAACTAGTATCCATCAAAAACCTCTGCCAAGTCGAAACTTCCACAAGCTTACAGCTTGTCTTCAAACTCGGATAGAGGGGTCATCTGCTCCTTCAAACCCTTCCTCTTGCGGATATCAAGGACGAGTTGATTAGCTTGTGAGCCAACTTCCAATGGGTCGGATGACATCATTTCCCAATGGTCGAACACACATTGTGGGAAGGCTTGACCTGAAGTAGCAGCTCTCAAGGTACCTGAAAATCCAAATGACTCAACGACAGGAAGGTATGCCTTGATGTTGTAAAGAGGGGTTCCTTGCCTCTGCATCTCCTCAAACACATGTCCACGCTTCTGGTTCAGAACACTATAGATGCCACCAAGGGCTTGCTCTGGAGCTTGAATCTCGACAAGGTAAACAGGCTCCAACAGGCGGGGCTTGGCAGTAATCTGAGAAGCATAGATAACCCTCCTAGCAGTGGGAATAACTTGGCCACCCCCCCTGTGTATAGCATCAGCATGAAGAACAACATCACAGACTTCAAAGCAAATACCTCTCATGTTCTCTTCAGCCAAAGCACCTTCCTTGGAAGCCCACTGGAAACCAGCAACAACAGAATCCTTGATCTCATTAAGGTACTGAACTCCCTTACACATATCCACCACCATGTTGGGACCGGTTGTTTCAGGACCAAAGCACCAAATTTTCTTCGCAAGATCTTTGTCCCAACCAAACTCCTCAGCCAAGATCTTGGAACGAACTTTGGGATCATCCCTCGGGCCAATGCGTCCATCATCAATAGCCTCAGCAAGCCCTTCCTCCATAGGTCTAGCTTCCATGTACAAACGGTTGTGCTTGTTAGGAGACTTGCTCATCACAGTCCGAACAGACTTCTCGAGAACCGTCTCACGGAAGGACACAACAGGATCAGATTTTATAATTTCAGCACCGCCCATGAAGTCATCCTGCAAGTCCTTTAGGCAGATCTCAAGGTGAAGTTCTCCAGCGCCAGCAATGATATGCTCTCCGGACTCTTCAATAGAACAAACAACCATAGGATCAGACTTGGCCAGACGTTTCAACCCTTCAACAAGCTTGGGAAGGTCAGATGCAACCTTGCACTGAACAGCAACACGCACAACTGGTGAAACAGAAAACTTCATGGCTTTGATTGGGTGAGCATCGACCTCCTTCTCATTGGTCAATGTTGCATTCTTGGTAATATATTGATCTAAACCGACCATGGCAACAGTGTTACCACAAGGAACATCCTCAACAGTTTCTTGCCTCTTACCCATCCAAATTACAGTTCTCTGGATATTCTTAACATACAAATCCTTCTTCTCACCAGGAACATAGTTAGGACCCATGATTCTAACCTTCTGACCAGTACAAACCTTCCCGGCAAATACACGACCAAAAGCAAAGAATCTACCCTTGTCAGATGCTGGAATCATCTTGGATACATAAAGCATAAGCGGCCCTTCTGGGTCACAGTTCCTGATGGCATTGGCATATTTATCATCAAGGGGTCCCTCGTACAGGTTTTCCACACGGTATCTTTGAGCTGTGACAGGAGATGGAAGATGATATATCATCATTTCCAAAAGTGCAGTACTTGCAGGAAGCCAGGTCTGCATCACACGCTTCATCAGTGGCTTGCCCATCAAATCTTTCTCATCAGATTTCATGGTTACACCAAGCTTAGTCAACATTGGCCAGAGCTTATCTTTCTGATCATTCATGCAAGTGTTAATAATCTGCTTGATTGGCTCATAGCAGAACTGAACGAACCCACGCTTGCATGTAGGTGACCCATTGTTCTTGGTCATCCACTTTTTGGTGGCAGGGTCAAAAAAGTTCTCACCCCACAGCCTCTCCATCATCTTAGACTCGTCAACTCCAAATTTGGAAGCATACATCTTGGCAAAATTGGTGAGAGTGAAAGCCCACCCATGCAATCCAGCAGAGAAAGCAACGGTACCTTTCTCAGGATAAACCTGGACATCACCGAGAAGGGGGTCCTCATATGTAGCCATAATAACATTAGCATTCTCAATAACTCTTTGGAACGTCTGATAAGCCTCCTCTCCATCAACCTGAAGCTCAAGGAAACACCTGTCCATCTTGTTAACTGTCAAGACAGGACGAATCCTTTCACCAAGGGCCTGACGGAGTACAGTCTCTGTCTGGACACAGACACCTTCCACACAATCAACCACAACAAGCGCACCATCAGTAATACGAAGAGCAGCAGTCACTTCAGACGAGAAGTCAACGTGCCCGGGTGAATCGATGAGGTTGATGAGGTACTCGTTCCCCTTTCTTTCTCCCTTGAAGTTCTCCAAGGATGCATCAGTCATCTCGTAGTAAAGTGAAATACCTGTGGACTTGATGGTGATACCCCGTTCAGCCTCATCTGCACGTGTATCTGTCATTCTGACATCACCGGCAACTTCCTGAGCAATGATACCAGCAGCCGCAACCAGAGAATCGGTAAGGGTAGATTTTCCTGTCAGGTTAAACATATCACGGAATTAGAAACTCCTACTCATCATCTAATCAGTAAAACCGTAGATATGACGCTATTACCAATAGCTAGAATATTTTCCATGGAAAAACAAAGGAGAAGAAATCTAATGAAACAATATTGAGCAAAACTGTACCACCCTAAAAATATACAAAGTTATTCCAATGTAAAGATTGATTCCAGGTAATCACAGTAGAATTCCCTTCCCATTTGACATGGCTAATAATTTCACAAGAAAGAATTCAGACTACCAAAGTGAATAATATTAGATTAGTTACTTACCATGGTCCACATGAGCAATAACAGACATATTACGAATATTGTGCTGTAAGTCCATAATCCTCCTAAGCTCTTCAGCTGTGAACTTCACCATCTTGAATGCTTGTTAATGTAACAGCTAAGAATTACTTTTGTGACTGCCATTTGAAACCATGACAAATGTTAAACATCAACCAAAACACACTTTACAATGTGAAGTTAATTCAAACAACATCTTAGTGTAAGACAAAGTATAAAACAAGGAGTTATTCTGAAGAAAAATACACTTTACAATCTAAAAAAAAGTACATTTCACGTCGAAGGCTTACTACCAAGCAACAAAACAAGCTAGCAAAAAACAATATACAAGAAAATGCCTATACGTGCCAAATTTACAAAAATAAGCAAGACCCCATACTTTAAAAAAAAATTGACCTACAACAATCACATTAGGTAACTTAATAATTGATAGATCTGTTATACCTATAGCAAAATAATAATCGATTGAGATATTAATCACAACTTAATGAGCCAGGTATTTGGAATGCAAAATCAAATATTACTAAAAGCTCTCATGATTCTTATCAATCATATTTGCTTTATGCTTATAGAACCACATAGCACAGAAACAGACAGTTTGATATTCAAATTTTAGACCAATTACAACCTCTAATCCATTATGTTTGCAGATAGGCATCTATTAGCACATATCTCCTTATCTGGATTCATCCAGACATGAACAACAATTTAACACACGCATACACAGAATATATATATATGCACACATTTAATACACGGATGCACAGACACGCACACATCAGGAAATCATCAGAAATGAAACAGGTTAATCATATCTTTCACCAAATGAAACACGAACAGCTACAAGAGTATTAACATGAACCAAAAACATATATATATCCTAACTAATAACATCAAACAACTAAATATAAAACACAACATCAACAACTCCATAGGATTCGACTTACAAATAAAAATATTGCAACAAATGAATAAAAACATCTATTTATACACTAATATAACTGCAAATAAACAGCAGATCTGGACTAGATCTAGATACAAAACACCTAATAAAGCACTAAAAATGTATAAAAATGTTCATACAGAGTAAGATTTTACCAGAGAAAAGCAAATCACAACACAGATCAAACAGAAATCACATTGAAATTTAGAATCGGAACGAAAAAAGTAGTAGAAATATGAGCATGCGAGAGAGAGAAAATGGAGTCTTACTACTGAGTATAGAGAAGTAGGCGGTTAGAAATGTGTGACCTTACAATCCTGCCGCTATGATAAGCTCAAGCTTCGCATTGTGCCAAGGTATATACCTATGTTCATGGGCCGCTGCCGACTTAACCCCCAGTTTGATGGAGAAAATGGGCCAGGTTACCATCTAAATGGGCCTTTAGTGGGTCGATCTGAAAAAATATTACTTTTTGAATTGGCCCATGGTCCAAGCAAAGAGAAGACTCTTATTAATGCACTACTCCTTCCGTATAAAAAAAAAGTGTCATTTGCACACCCTTAAGAAAATATTAATTTTTAGAAAAAACATAAGTAATTTGACTAAAATACTCCTAATTAAATAGGTATTGCGATTTGATCACCTAACACTTAATAAGATTATATATAAAAAAAATAAGGTTAATTATTTCTTGATTTGATAACTGAACATTCTTTTTTAATCAAAAAATAAAAACTAAGTGGACACTCTTTTTAATTAGGAGGGAATACTAAAAATGTGATAAATCAATGGATACGCGATAAATCATGGACCCAAAGAGTCATATTTTTCGACAATGAAACCGACGTGGCGTATTAGAAATCTATTAGTTTTTATAATTTATTTAATAAAACCCTACGGACGTCCATTGATTATTTTCACACAAATTTATGCGAATTTTTTTTTGAGCCACACTGTTTGTCTAGTAGTCGGATATTTTTTGCGCAAAAAAGATGTAAGAAACCGATCAAAGCATCTGATTTAAAAAAAAATACTATTTTGGTGTAACCGACACCACCCCTCAATTTTTATATAAAAAGAATATTTAAAAATAATTTACTTTTATATTTAAAATAAAGCAACACAGCCCAAGAGTCATGCCTTGAATGACCATGTTAATGCTTGATTATGGAGTTACAATTCAGCCAAATAATGGCTGAATTCATGTCACCTTGAACCAGGCGTGGTAGTGCTCTACAGGCACCTTTCTATAACAACTAAGTATATTGCGGAAATTAATAACATTTCATATTTTTTTCTTTTAAAACCAACGTGCGTCTGGCAAAGCCGACTAGCCGCCATATCATATACATAAACAAAAGACATTACAGCATGTACGAGTCGATCCGCGTATGAATACAGGACCTCTAGGAGTTAAGCGAAATATGACGGGACAAGGCTCGTAGTACCAGCCACAAAGCGTATGCTTGAAGGATATATACCAAAAGATAAACTCACGGGCAGAGAGGAGCTATCCAAAAACCACGGCGAGGATCCTACGCTGCCGATCACCAAGCAGCGTACCTAAACTGCGGCGTAACGCGGCCGAAGGAGGTCGATGCGAAGAATGTACCAAGTATGTGAGCGATGAAATGCTGTAATGAAATCATAATCTAAACAAAGCGGGAGACATGTATGATAGCGACTACGATTACCAATACAAGCGATCATATCAAGTCGGGGGCGCGAGCCGCCAAAGTCACTACTCAAATATAACTATGGGTCTCGCGCCCATAATATCAATCATGCAGTGGGATCTTTCCTCATTCTTTGGCGATCCATGATATAACATAGCACGATAGGCATACATGAACACGAAGTCCCACTGTTCTAAAGCATGCGGGCGAGTAGGAGCGAGCGGTGGTATAACGTCTTGGGGTTTACCCGCCGTTATACTTTGACCACGAATGAGGTGGTAAGCGGGGGTATAACGTCTTGGGGCTTGCCGCCATTTATCTCTTACCACGGAGAAGGTGGTATAACGTCTTGGGGCTTGCCCGCCAATTATCTCTTACCCTATCTCAACCGGTCGTCAAACAACACATAAGCGGGTGGTACGGCGTCTTGGGGTTTACCACTCACTTATACTCTTACCTGAGAAGGTGGTGCAGTCTTGGGGTTTACCCTCACTTATACTCTTACTATCTCGTGAGCCATCAAACAAGACATAAGCACTACCGTATGTCTTATAAAAATCAGAATTTAACCCAGTGCTACGATGTGAGCATACGTGGAATCCCACATCACCGTCGATGCGTCGGTAACTTACAAGACGGTACCGCTTCAACCGAGTCGCGGCAACTTAATAAAACATAATACTTGCACTCAAGGCTATTACCAAACGTATAGGCAAGTTCTCAATTAACCAAGCCAAAGTACTTATCAAGGCACACATAGGATAAATTCTCATTTAACAAGCCAAAGTACTTACGAGGCACAATTAGAATAAATTCTCATTTAACAAGCCAAAGTACTTATCGAGCACAAATAGAATAAATTCTCATTTAACTAGCCAAAGTACTTATCAGCACAAATAGAATAAATTCTCATTTAACAAGCCAAAGTACTTATCGAGCACAAATAGAATAAATTCTCATTTAACTAGCCAAAGTACTTATCCGGGCACAAATAGAAAAATTCTCAATTTATCAAGTCAAAGTACTAATCAAGGCATACATAGAATAATTCTCTTTTAACAAGTCAAAGTACTTATCAAGGCACACTTAGACAAATTCTCAATTTATCAAGCCAAAGTACTACGTACGTACATTCTTTTATAAAGACTCCTTTCTATGTAAAGCCCCAAGATACTAACACGTAGTATCAGGCGTGTCTATTTTTCAAAGTAAGTTACTACACTTTTAGAAAACTCATTTCAAGTCTTGAAATCAAGTAACTCCAAATTTTCACAATCTTGGCAACTTATGCCCTTTTATCAAAATAGACAACTTTCTAAATCTTTCATAAAGCCGTTATAACCAACTTCCCATAAAGCGTTATAACCCTTTATGATTTTAGACATATCCATTCCTTGATGACCAAGAGACTTATACTATTAAAACCAAGTATCACATACTTACAAATCAAGTTCTTAACTTTCAAAATACTCCAAGTCTCTTAATAGTTAGAAAACAAGTTTCTTCTACTTTTTAAACCTCAAGTAATTGCACTTACTTGAAGTTACTTCTCTTAAATCATGTCATTTCTCCTCTTTTAAATCAACTAAGTAAATCACTCCTTTGACTCCCAAAGTCATTATAATGACCTTTAGGTTTTAGAACAAGGCCTAGCCAAAAGATTTGGAAACCACTTCCTTTTCAAGTCTCTATGTACTTTAAGAAAAATACCTTCACTTTTAAGAATCCAAACTTCCCTAAGGAAATGGATTATACTACTTACAATTTAAACATCAAAGTACACTCGAGGAAGTACATAGAACTAATTCTATTTTAGGCAATCCAAATATAAGCAAGGAATGGATCATTCGAGGAGTAGAACTTACTTTCTTTATTCTAAGGAATCATGCTAGAAGGAGATAGTTCACATACCTTTTGGCTAATTCCTCAAGCTAAGCGAATCGCCGTCGTAGAAGTTTCAACCTATAATGGTCACAACAAGACTATCAATCTTCTAGTCTCTAACGTAGAATAATACTAAGTATTTGGTCTCGATTCTACGGAAAATCGGGCAAGACTTCCTTTGTTTCTACTCACTTGCCACCTTTTTCAAGGCGAATACAATAACCAACAAGCCACGTTTAAGGCTCAACAACAACCAAACAAAGGGGATTACACGCCTAACAATACGTGAAAAAATTCCGCACAATTCATACAAAATAGCTTAAAACTCCAAGCCATTCTCGACGACTACATACTAACAATTCAAAGTCTTTTCCAATCCTTTTCAAATTCCAAGTTCTAGGGTCTAACATGTTATATAGTCATACACAACTTCAACAACTACAATTTCCTTCCTACGACATGCGGCGACTTAAGCGAATAATCAACTTGAATTTCCAAACTTAAGGCTAAACATGCTAGTTTAGGATTAGGGTTCGATAGCGATAAACATATCCAACTACATAATAATTAACTCATGCTTGCAATATCCAAAGCTACTGATCAATAAGTAAACTTAATTGCTAAAGCGACAAAATTTATACCTTTCCAAGCCCTTAAAATTTCCAAGATTTCAAAGTCGCGCCTTAGCAATTCTTAGCTCCTTTCCTTAGGTTCCAATCCGCTCCAAGCACTCGTAGAGGCTATGAAGAACCCATCTTCAAGTTCCAACTTCAAAGTTGAAGAACTCCTTAGTTTCCGCCTTGCGACTAACGTAAAAATGCGTTTTTCAGAAATCTTTCTATTGAGATATCCTTACAATACCCTAAGGGACATTGGGTTAAAGTCTTGTGGCTAATGGATCAAAACTACAAATTTTTGTGTGGGACTATTGGAGCAGGAAGCTTCTTCAAGCTAGCCTGAGGTTCTCAAATTTTTCTAAGTGTATAATGCCAAGTCTTGCTACTAGTAGTATACTTATAACCTGATGGAGGCTTAGACTTAAACAAATGTGAGGTTAGGATGAGTTTCACTTGGATCGAGCTAGGTGGACAAGTTGACTTGTCAATGATATCAACTTGCAAGACTTATCTTCCAAGATGGTCAATGACCATTAAACCCTTGCATAAATTTCGACCAAGACATGTGGGGTGCCACGTGTCGCCTCTCATTCGTCCATAAAATTAGTAACCTCGTGGGCCCCATGACGTAAAATTCCTCGGGTGGGCCCCACGTGACCAAATCCGTAAAAATAAATTTCCATAATAATAATAAGTTCCATACTCTTCAAATAATACATTTTGAGAATCCAATTCTCAACAACGAACATTTTTCCTTTCCGACGTCCGAAAGATTTTCCGTCGGAAAAACCATTCTTCCTTTCGTACTAATTTCCAAGTCTTGTTTCCTTACGTACATTCTCTTATACATGTCCTGGACTTACGGGGTGTAACAATTCATTTGGAAAGTAATGGAGGTTTAATGTCTCAAAAACAGTCCAAGAGTAATGTCTTTTCGTCTCCTATCGTGCTCACTGCCTGTCCAGCGCCGCGGCGCCAAAACTTCAGAGAGTTTTGGCCTTGTCGGCGTCGCGGCTCCGACGGTGAGGCGCCGCGGCCCTTCGATTCTCCGTGACATTTTTCCGACTCGTTTCATCTTTTACACAGCGTACACTTCTTCCTTCATTTACCAACGTGAAACCATTGTCATTTGGCCAATAACCGTATATTAACTTACGTCTCAAACATTTTGTATATGTACCAATATCTCTTCTACTTAGGAAATTTATGATCATTGATACAACATGTGCACGTGTGTGAAAACGAAGTTCCGACGTGCGGGGCCCCAATTATTTGAGTCATAATTAATAGGATTAACTTTATTTCACTTTTAATAAATTTCCAACAATCCCCTATTGGAAGAGATTTTGGCGCACGTACATGGTGTATTTCTAGCAACCGTCTGGCGGATCGATGTTGCATATGGATAGGTAGTCGTAGCTTTGAACCTTCCATAGTAGAATACCATCGGACTTATTTACTGTGCGGTGAACGCGATGTCTTGAACCGTCAGTGTTTAGTATAATCCAAGACAATGATACCCACACAACACCTTTCCATACTCTATCCTTCTTTATGTTTTGTCCGTTGTGGGTCGTGGACACACTTGGATTCTTAAGTGCGTTCATTTGAGGCGGTCTGTCCTCACACTTAAATAGGTGGTCTCCTAAGGTATCCTGCAATACCCCACTACACAAGTGTTAGGCACCATTACAAGTTTCTCCAAACCTGACCTCAATTTGTTGAGGATTATTTGAAGGTTTTGGAAACTTAACCTCTACCCCTCTGCAGGTAGCACTTAATGTCTATCACAGGAACGGCCTTGGATTCATGTTTCTAAGAAGAAAACATTATCCGAAGTGTTCTTGCTTCCACCGAAGCGCTCAACTGAACCTTTACGATTTAGTTTTTCATTGAACCTTATTCCTTGGATCTCCAGTCATTAAGGTTGGGTGTCCACAGTATCAGTTCTAATTGTTTGGATTTTAAGCACATTCCCCTAGACAGACATAACTCTTGATCTTTGGGTAACCCTTTTTAGTTAAAGGGTCTGTTATATCCTTCGATTAGTAATCAATGAAGTATCACCCGTGATGATCAACTGTCATACAGTTTTATGTCTCCTCTTGATAAGTTTAGACGTCGTCATTCGTGTCCTTACAGTACAACTGATGCAGGCACGAGTTACCCCCAATAAGGGACATCCTCTAAGAGGTCATGAAGTTACTCAACTTCTCATCATGCTTTGTACAAAGCGATAAACTCTGATTCCATCACGAATCAGCCGATGCACGTTTAGAGGATTTCCTTAAGGCACGCTATGCACATCCACTTGTGGCTTTGGTGTCCTTCAAGTCTGATGTCCATTTCATATCACATGGACATACAAAATATCATACTCCGTAGATAAGCGAATAACTCATATATCGTCACATCCGATTTAACGCCTTCTATTTATTATCTCCAATGAACCTTAGTTCAACTGATCTACTTTGTGAGCCGATACCAGGTCATTTGTAATGTGTAAGATACACTGAACTACATGTGACTTGCATATCTCTCCTGATATATGGGTGCACCATGATTCCAATCATATCCAATGATTCATAATCATTGGTGACTTTAACGAGACTATCAAAACACATCAAAGATGAGTTTAGAATTAGACCAGTCCGTTAGATATCTTAGAAATCACAGTTTCCTAAGATGTCATCTGTACTACCCATATCACTTTATGTCGAAACATTATTTCATCATACTTCTAGGATCAACCTAGGATTACTCTTTAGTGATCAATATGTCGTCTACGTAAAGGCATATCATAAACGAGTTAGAATTACCTTTTCATGTAGACACATTTGTTACATTCTTTAATGAAGAAGTCCTTCGATAGTAGAATACTATCAAGGTTTTCGTGCCATTACTCCGGGGCCTATTTCAACCCGCACAGAGATTTGACAAATCGATAGACTTTCTTCTCTTCCTTGGAACCACATACCCCTCAGGTTGTTCCATAATACTTTCTTCTTCCACTTTAGGACCTTTGGTTTTCTAACTGTTGGCTTTCTAGCTTCAGAATCAATGTCTCTATAGTCATATTAATTGTTTCTATTTTATCTGAAACTTCCAGGACCAAAATGTAAACATTTCAGGGACCATAATGGAAGTTCAGGAAGAAGCACAATTGTTCATCAAACCAACATTTCGATTAGGAAGACTGTCTTAACATCCATGTCATGCAAAATTGTGGTGGTCATGAATATTAAGCTATTCACATAGGAGCATATGTCTAAGTAGCCAAGGCCTTATACTCTTCAATAGATCCATCCACTTTGTACTCAATTTGAGTATCCACTTTTACAACCAAGAGGTTCTTTTTCCGGAGGAAAATCAACCATCACACAAGTGTGGTTCTATCTGATATTGCTCTCTTTTAGCTTATTTCCAAAGTAGCGCTTCTGGAGATGAGAATTCTCAATTTGTCCATGGTTCATTCTCAACCATATAAGCTAGAAGGCCTAGAACAAGTCTTTGTCCCCTCTTTTTGCTCGGTTTCGGTTCAACATCTAGAATCTCTGAGTTCTGTAGATCTGGAGCACTGGGCTCCGGATAGTCAGCAACTTTCGAGTCCTATAGATCTGGAACATCTAGTTCCAGACCGTCAGGCACTCGCGGGTTCCTGTTAACCTTGAGCAACTATTACTTTTTCCTTCTCAAGGAAAATTATCTTCAAAGAATTCAGCATTCTTTGGCACTAGGATGCGATAAGCACTACTGTTATTTGCAGATCTAGTAGATATGCAATCTACAGTCTTAGGTCCAACTTGACCTGTTTTGGCTTTAGTGCCTCAAGACTTTCCACACTACCCCATATCACAACATTTGTATATGAGATTTTTTCCATATTTCACATGGAGGGTTATCCTTATCCTTATGGGGAATTCCGGTGAGAATCGCATTAGCGGTAAGGATAGTCTTGCCCAAATGTCTTGGGCGTACGGATCAATGCTTGGCTAATGTCGTTAGACTGAGGTGAGTAAGGAGCAGTCGTTTGATAAACAATGCTTCACAATCTCCCCCTCTATCCCTACGAATTCCTCAAGTCGCAGGTTTTTCAGCTCCTACTTCCGAAGCGCCGCGGCCCTGCCTGGGAGGTGTTGCGGCGCTACTCAGTACTGTCACCAGCACCGTGGCCCTGGACCAAGGCACCGCGACACCTCGATTCTACTAACCAAACCTGTGATTAGCGTCGCGGCTCTTGGTGGAGGCGACACGGCTCTCCGACACTCCGACGGGGTTTCATATTTGTTTTCTAACAAAGGATGCAATACGTTGTACCATCGTTAATAGAGATAACAACATTCTTGTCTTCCCCCTCTATTTATACTAGCGTCAAATCATCTACGTAGACATGACTATGTTATAGAGGAGCGGTACTTCTTTCGATATTCCTTTTGACGGAATAGAAATGTGACTTTGCCTCTTCGCCTACCTCACATTCATTCGAGGGTTTAAGTTGATAGACGACAACAATCTCAACTTCGTCGGCTTTTGAATGACTTTCTATTTAATATGTCTTAAAGACCTTAGCCAAAAGCAAAGGATTCCCGAGGCCCGAACGAGAGCAGAGGCAGCAGGGCAGGTATTCTCGATCTTGGCATGAAACGTAACACTCTATGATGGCATAGATGCACGAATTTCAAATATATCATCCACTTGACTACAGTTTTACTGTACCACTTTTGGTTATTATCGACCTGTGGGACATGAGGCGAAGAACTCAAGCCATATTGCCCAACATCATCCTTGAAACTATGGTTAGGACATGTATCACCTCTTTTAAGAGTGATCACATTCCCTTAAGTCCTTTTGAGGACAACCTCTTCAACTTTGAAGGTAGTGTTGCTTCACATGAATAGCCTATTGCCCGTGGTTAGGGCGTAACCGGATTATATGTGATCTAGATACTTTGTCCCACTCCAGTTGCCTTAGCAGACTAAGTGTCTTATTTCTTTTATGCCTCTCTTTTAGCGTTCAAATCATTTAAGATCTCGAAACTCGATCCCACTCTAGTCACCCGTAGGCTTTGTATGACTGAGTATACAATATCGTCATATCATGTGATGGATCTGGCCCACTCCAGTCACCGGTAGGCTTTATATGACTGAGTGTCTACTACTATCCTGTCAAAAGACGGATCTTCTGTCGGAAATGGTGATAGGCTTGTCTTTAGTTCTCTAGTCCTTGTCTTTAGTCCTCTAGTCCTCTTCGCATGCTTAGAATTGTCCATAAATTCAATTTATTACAATCTAAGTCCATATCTTTTAGGCCGTTATTCATAACAGTCCAATATTTAACGGGAAGAAAAGTGAGATTAAACTTCTGATTTTAAAGTGTAGGGAATATATGTTTTAATGAAAAACACTTCATATTCCTAGTCTTGCTTTATTCACTTTTATTCAGAAATTATCTTTTAATCTCATTTTAGACAAGGAAGAATAATTGATTCATACATTTGGAATCTGGTCCACGTCAGTCACGTGTCCAAATCCTCCTTACCATAAGATGGAGGCTTCTTCTTAGAAGATGGAACATCATCTTCAGCCTTCTCCTCATGTCTTAGTTGACATCCTCAACCTCTCGTGGACGTTTGTTTTCACTACTCTCGGGAGCGGTGACAACAACTATTCCTTAATCCTTAGCCTTGCTAGCATGACTATCGACAATATCTTCAAGTTTAAGACAACAACTGAGATCTCACCTTTGACGAAAATAGATTTGTAACTATCGTCAAAGAGAGACCCAAAACTTGGACCAGATTTGTTGACACACATCGTTCTAGAACTAGTACCATATTATCTTAAGATTGTGAGTTACACAATGGATGCACGGGAATAGTGTACAACTGTTACTAGTACTTAGAAAGGATAAACAAAATGAATTACAATACAATATGCATGTAGCCTAGCAATAGTTGTGACAACCACAACAAAGTTTGGTTCTTGATCCATCTTGAATCTGCATTCTTGAGTAGTCCTTGAGTCTGTCTTGAGTGTTTGCTCCAATTGCAACGTGTTTCTTGACCCTGATAGCAACAACAAAATATTTAGTAATCTGGAAATAAAATAAGGAAAATGGCTTGCTGAGTCGATTGATATTCAATCTTTCCTTAAGATAATATTGCCCCATATAATCATTTAACGGTGTGTTGGAAACTTATCTCCCAAGATAAAACAGCAATCAAACAAATGAGCAAATGAGACTCAAGTGTTCGCTAGGATAGAAGGATCTTTGAGTGTGTGGAAGATTGCAAGAGAGGAAGATAATTTGCTGAAAATTTTCTAAGTGTCTATCTGCAAATAGGTCTAAGGCCTCATTTTATAGTGTTGAGAAGATGACCCTCCAATTGGCCAAGTAATGACCTTGAATGACCATGTTAATGCCTTGATTATGGAGTTACAATTCAGCCAAATAATGACTGAATTCATTTGGGAAGTAATGGAGGTTTAATGCCTCAAAAACAGCCTAATAGTCATGTCTTTTAGTCTCTCATCGTGCTCACTGCCTGTCCAACACCACGACCCTGCAGGGAGGCACCACGTAGTTGGAGGCGCAGCGGCTCCGACAGTGAGGCGTCGCGGCCCTTCGAGGCTCCTCGGTATTTTTTCAACTCATTTCATCTTTTACACAGCGTACATTTCTTCTTTCATTTACCAACGTGAAACCATTATCATTTGGCCAATAACCGTATATTAACTTACGTCTCAAACATTTTGTATATGTACCAATATCTCTTCCACTTAAGAAATTTATGATCATTCGTACAACATGTGCACGCGTGTGGAAACGAAGTTTCCGACGTGCGGGGCTCCAATTGTTCGAGTCATAATTAATAGGATTAACTTTATTTCACGTTTAATAAATTTTCAACAACAATTAATGTAGATGTGTATATATATACTTTCTCACTTCTTCATTCATCATTGTTTCCATCGTAAGTTAGTTTAGGCATTAACTAATCTAACTACTTCTTTAACTAACTCTTTAACTAACTAACTAACTTCAACACTTGTAGGTTCTTTCAACAGTCTCCCTCAAGCTGGATATTGTGAAGATGTTCAGTAATCCAAGCTCGGAACACATATATTGGTGTTGAAGTCTGTTCAGCCCTTTGGTAAGAAGATCAGCAGGTTGGTTGGATGTGTTGATATATTCTGGCTTCACAATTCCTTTTTGAATTTTTTCTCTTATGAAATATAGGTCTATTTCTATATGTTTAGTCCTTTCATGGAACACATGATTTGCAGTTATTTGAATGGCTGATTTGATATCAGTGAATATTGTTATTGTTAAGCTTATTCTAATCCCAATCTTCTCTAATATGCCAAGTATACATGTTAATTCATCAATTGTTCCTACTAGGCTTCTGTATTCTGATTTAGTTGAGCTTTTAGATATTGTAGACTGTTTCTTGGATTTTCATGAGATAGGTAAGTCTCCAAACATGACAATGTATTTAGTAACTGGTTTTCTTGTTTGAGGACAGGCAGCCCAGTTAGCATCACAATATATTGTTACTGTTTCCTGTGAGTTGCTGAACATTAGTATACCTTGTCTATGCTGATTTTTGATGTATCTGACTATTCTGAGAGCAACATCAAAATATGACTTCTTTGATTGTTGTAAGAATTTACTGAGTGTTTGAACATTGTAGGCTATATCTAGTCTTGTAACTGTGAGGTAAAAGAGCTTACCTATCAACCTTTGGTAAGGGCTAATGTCCTTTAGTAATGCATTTTCTGTCTTAGTATTATCTCTTCCTATTTCTTGAATCTTTTGGATATGATCATCATATTCTTTAGTAGTCAGTTTCATACTGCAGTCAATAGGTGTGTTGATAGGCTTAGCAATAGATAAACCAAGCTTAGAGATAAAATTCTAGAGCATACTTCCTCTGGTGCATAAGAATTCTTTTTTTTATCTTGCAAATTCTATGCCCAGAAAGTATTTCAATTCTCCTAGATATTTCATCTTGAAAGCTTGGTGTAAGGCTTGTTTTGTTTCTTCTATTTGTTCTAAATGTTCTCCAGTTATTAGCATGTCATCCACATAAACCAATACTAGAGTTATCCATTTATCAGTTTTCTTATGAACAATGAATGATCATATTGTTACTTTTTGAACTTCATTTGCAGTAGTGCTTCTGTGAGTTTAAAGTTTCATTATCTTGGAGCCT
Organism: Przewalskia tangutica; assembly: GCA_029844215.1. Classification (NCBI taxonomy): domain Eukaryota; kingdom Viridiplantae; phylum Streptophyta; class Magnoliopsida; order Solanales; family Solanaceae; genus Przewalskia; species Przewalskia tangutica. Next base: position 48,560,326 of record CM056723.1, read on the forward strand.
ATTTAAGTCCATATAAGGAATTAATCAGTGTGCATACTTGTTTATTCCCCTGGCTGATAAATCCTTAAGGAAGTTCCATATATATTTCATCATGTAGATCCCCTTGCAAGAAAGCATTATACACATCTATTTGATGTATGTGCCAGTGTCTAGATGCTGCAATAGATAGGATGGATCTGACAGTTACCATCTTCACTACTGGAGAAAAGGTTTCTTGTTAGTCAATACATTCTTTTTGGCGATATCCTTTTGCCACCAATCTAGATTTTAACCTTTCAATTTCTCCCGTTTCTTTATACTTAATCTTGTAGATCCATTTACACCATAGTGGAGATTTCCCTTCAGGTAAAGAAACAATATCCCATGTGTGATTGTCCTGTAGTGATTTGATTTCTACTTTCATGGCATCCACCCATCTTGGATCTTTGGATGCCTCATTATAGTTTCTAGGTTCAGTTATTTCTGACAAGCTATGATAAAGGCTCTATATTTAGGTGAGATTGTTTCATATGATATGTAGTTGGCTATAGAATATGAAATAGCTGAATCAGGTTTATTTGTGATAAAGTCTTTAAGCCATATTGGAGGTTGTTTGGATCAGGTAGATTTTCTGGTGGAAACTGTGTTAAAGGGTTGATTCTGTGTTACATGTGCTATAAGTTGTATCTGGATTATGTCATTGTGATTTGTGTCTGAAGTTGCATTTTCAATTAAAGAAGTTTGATTTTCTGGTGCATGATGTATTTGATTTGGCTCTTCATGTCTATTAGCTTGAGAATCATGTACATGTCTGTTCATATATATATTTGAAGTAAATAAATCATCATCAGGCCTACCAATTTGATTATGCAAAAAATATGTTGTTCTGGTTTTTCTGCTCTGAAAGGGAACTCAGTTTCCCTGAATCTCACATATGTATTCACAAAGAACATTTTGTTTTGTATATCATATAGAATATACCCCTTTTGTATTTCAGAATATCCCATCATAATTCATAACACAAGTCTTTTCTCTGGATTATAGTTTATCAGATACTATCAAGTCTTTAGCATAACACAGACAACCTAACACTTTCAGGTGACTAATATAATGGGTTTTCTTGTAAAGTCTCTCATAAGGTGTTATTCCCATAATAGAAGAGGGTAATCTATTTATAAAGTATACAACAACTTGTACATACAAGCTCCGGAATTTTTAGGGAATGCTGGCTTCAAACCTTACTTCTCTTGTTATTTCTAGTATGTGTTTGTTTTATTTCAGCCACACCATTTTGTTAAGGTGTATAAGCACATGATCTTTGATGTATATTTCCTAGTTTTAAGAATAAAATGTTGCCTACATCATTTACAAATTATGTTCCATTATCAGTTCTTATTATTTTAACTGTTTTCTTGAATTGTGTATACACAAAGGTTAAGAACTGTTTAACTACAACACAAACATCTGTCTTAAATTTGAGCAAGTATATCCAAATCATTCTTGTAAAGTCATCTACTATGGTTAGGAAATATTTGTTGCCATTATGAGTTTGTACTTTATAGGGTCCCCACACATCCATATGAATAAGATCAAAGCTAGAAATACTTTTGTTATTACTGGTTGGAAAAGGAAGTCTACATTGCTTAGCACACGTACACACATTACAATTCTTAATAGACTAACTATAACATTAGATTTTGCTCTAATCAGTTTACTTAAAACAGTACTAGATGTATGTTCAAATCTTCTGTGTCACAATTATATTTCTAGACATTGCAACAGGTTCCTTAGCAGGTTCCTTAGTCTTTCTCACACTTAGTCCTAGCTTCAAATGCTCATTTAGATTTTTTTTTCTCTTGGTTGATTCACTACCATGTATAAACCATCTTGCAGCCTACCAATCTCTTTCACCCTCTTATTGTAAAGATCCTGAAACAAGCAAAAATAAGGGTAGAAGGTGACTGCACACTATAATTCTCTGGTGAGTTGTGACACAGACATTAAGTTGAATTTGAATTCTGGTAAATACAATACATTTTTAAGTATACCTCTGTTAGATATAGTGCTTTACCCTGTATGAGTTACACGCACCTTCTCTCAATTAGGTAAATGTACTTTCTTAGAGTCAATTGTGTTTACAACTCTAGTTGCTTTATTTAACATTTGTATATCAGAAACTTTGTAATTAGTGGAACCAGTATCTATAATCCATTGTTTAAGTATATTGGCTATTAGAAAAGATTTATGACTATTCATACTTGCTACATTTACAGATGACTGGGTAGTATTTGATCCTTGTGGCTGGGTAGTTATAAGCTAAATCATGTTGGATTGTGTATTCACATTATGATTCAACAATTGTACAATCAGCTCATATTGGTCTCTAGAAAATATAGGTGCTCCTGTAACTTGCCACTGATCTGAGTTTGTCATTACAATAGATTTATCATTCATGCTACTGGTCTTACATATTTTCTCAGTTCTATCTTCATGACCATCTGTATACACATTGTGAGCAGCACGTTCTTTCCTTTTTTACTTAAAACTTAGAGGATATTCAACCACTTTATAACAATAATCTTTGGTATGACCATTCATCTTACATATTTCACAATACAGATTGAAGTTTTTTTTTTGAATTTCTATGAGTTTGTACCAGCTCTAGAGTACATTGTAGTAGGATAATGCACCCAACAATCCAGCAGACTTAGCAGTAATAGACTTCTGGTTCTCATCACTAGTAATCATAGAGTATGCTTTATTAACAATATGCAATGAAGACATTAACAATAATTGGCTTTTGCTTGCATGTAGTTCTCATATAAGCCCATTAATAACTGGTACAGTTTTTGTCTTTGAAAATATTCTACAAATTCGACTCGGGACATCCACAACTAGGGGTGGTATTAAAGATTGAAATTCTACCCACAATGTCTTGAGTTTGTAGAAACATCCAGCCACACTTGAACTTCCTTGAGTTAAAGTGTCTATTTCTCTATATAGATCTTAAGTTCTTGCCTCATCTATCTTATCAAATCTTTCTTTTAAGTCTTCTCATACTTCATAAGTTGTGTCTGCATATAGTACACCACTCAGTAAATCATTTGAAACAGAATTCATCAACCAGGCTTGTACCACTCCATTCACTCTATCCCGCTGATCCCACCACTCTTCTTCATAGTTTTCTTTCTTACACTTTCCATTAATAAAGCCAAGTTTATTTCCACCAAATAGTGCAATTCTCATAGACTTACTCCACAATGCATAATTTTTAGAACCAAATAATTGAAATGATGTGAGAGAAACACCACTTACATATGAAGATTGAAGAAACGATTGTGGTCTATTATTGCAGTGATTCCAGTATTCACTTTTGCTGTTGGATTTGTGTTATTTTGATGGTTTTCAGTAGCATGTGGATCAATATCCATTGTATAATATCAAGATATGATTCAGAAGTTGTATATCCAAGTCAGTATTCATAGATGATTACTTATATTGAAATGTACAGATTTCAATTTGTAGTAAACTCTGATTTGACTAAATGTCAAGCAATACCAGAAACTAGTTGATTTGGATATGCAGAATCAAGAGGATGAGAAACAATTCAAGAACATTTCAAATAAAGATTCTAAATTATGTTTACCAATCACCTTTATGAGTGAAGTATTCTGATTTAAACCAGTACTATATGTCAAGAGGATTATCAAAACTCAAGATAATTCTGATTTACAGAGTTAAAACAAGAAGTAACATAACAACACGAATGATATGATGAAACATAAATTTAGATGAACACAGAAGAATAGAAGTACAAGAACAGAATTGCAGAAGATAGAAAAACTAAAAACTGAACCAACTTATAATTAGATTGTCTTCAATGAACTTGCGAAAGAAAAACAATCATTGAGCCTTGGATCAAGCTCTGATATCATATTGAATTCTTCATATTTCATCATGTACATTTCGGAAAAACACAATGTAGAAGCAGTAGTAGTAAGAAGAAGAAGAACACTACAACAAATCACCTCAAAGAGGGCGACTGATTTATACCAACAAGGGCGACAAAAAATGTCCTTGTAGTTGGAACCAAAAAGGGTAACATATAGTCGTTCTTTTTAATTTCACCAAATATGGCGACTAAAATATATCTCCGTGGTTGAATTCATCAAATAGGGAGACACTTAAAGTCGCCCTTTTTAATATCACCAAATAGGGCGACACATAAGATCGTCTTTTTTGAACCACACCAAATAGGGCGACATATTTTCACTCGCCCTCTTTGAGTCCCACATAAAATGGGATTCGTTAAAGTTGAAATTAATCCTCTTAATGAGAATTTAGACAATACTTAATTTTGTGACATCTGTATAAAATTTAGACAAGTAAACAGATTGGATACAAATTTTAACATTTGACAATTGCATTTTTCAACGTTTTGACACACACACATACCTAAGATGCAACAATTAACTGGACTAGCTATAAAGTCCAATATTGAGAATGGATTTGGTCCAACGTTGAAAAAGTGATCTAATTTTGTGACCAAAGTTACTATATTACAATTCTGGATAACTAATCATAGAATTAGTTATAGCTTGATTTTATTTCAACCAAATTTGAGATAAATTTATTTAGAGATTAACTCCAGAATTAATTATCTCTTAGTTTGAATTTGACTCAACGAGGGCGAGTGTACTGTTGTCGCTCTAATTGATAAAATTAAATAGGTTTTCACCAAATAGGGCGACACTTAAAGTCGTCCTTTTTAATATCACCAAATAGGGCGACACATAGAGTCGTCCTTTTTGAACCACACCAAATAGGGCGATATATTTCCACTCGCCCTTTTTGAGTCCCACAAAAATGGGATTGGTTAAAGTTGAAATTAATCCTCTTAATTAGAATTTAGACAATACTTAATTTTGTGGCATATGTATAAAATTTAGACAAGTAAACAAATTGGATACAAATTTTAACATTTGACAATTGCATTTTTCAACTTTTTGACACACACACACCTAAGATGCAGCAAATAAATGGACTAGCTATAAAGTCCAATATTGAGAATGGATTTGGGTCCAAAGTTGAAAAAGGGATCTAATTTTGGGACCAAAGTTACTATATTACAATTCTGGATAACTAATCATAGAATTAGTTATAGCTTGATATTATTTCAACCAAATTTTAGATAAATTTATTTAGAGATTAATTTCGGAATTAATTATCTCTTAGTTTGGATTTGACTTAACGAGGGAGAGTGTATTGTTGTCGACCTAATTGATAAAATTAAATAGGATTTTTTTAATTTCATCAAATAGGGAGACACATAAAGTCGCCCTTTTTGAACTACACCAAATAGGGTGATATAAAAAGTCGCACTTTTTGAACCACACCAAATAGAGCGACATAAAAAGTCGCCCTATTTGAACCACACCAAATAGGGTGACATAAAAAGTCGCCCTTTTTGAACTACACCAAATAGGGAGACATATAAATTCTCCCTCATTGAGTCCCACAAAAAATGGGATTGGTTAAAGTTGAAATTAATCCTCTTAATTAGAATTTAGACAATACTTAATTTTGTGACATATGTATTAAATTTAGACAAGTAAACAAATTGAATACAAATTTTAACATTTGACAATTGCATTTTTTAACTTTTTGACACACACACCTAAGATGCAGCAAGTAACTGAACTAGCTATAAAGTCCAATATTGAGAATGGATTTGGGTTCAAAGTTGAAAAAATGATCTAATTTTGGGACCAAAGTTACTATATTACAATTCTGGATAACTAATCATAGAATTAGTTATAGCTTGATTTTATTTCAACCAAATTTGAGATAATTTATTTAGAGATTAATTTCGGAATTAATTATCTCTTGGTTTGGATTTGACTTAACGAGGGCGAGTGTATTGTTGTCGCCCTAATTGATAAAATTAAATAGGTCTTTTTTAATTTCACCAAATAGGGCGACATATAAAGTCGCCCTTTTTGAACCACACCGAATAGGGCGATATAAAAAGTCACATGTCGCCCTATTTGAACCACACCAAATTGGGCGACATAAAAAGTCATCATTTTTGAACCACACCAAATATGACGACATATAAAGTTGTCCTCCTTGAGTCCCACAAAAAATGGGACTGGTTAAAGTTGAAATTAATCCTCTTAATTAGAATTTAGACAATACTTAATTTTGTGACATCTGTATAAAATTTAGACAAGTAAACAAATTGAATCCAAATTTTAACATTTGACAATTGCATTTTTTAACTCTTTGACAAACACACACACCTAAGATGCAACAAGTAACTGGACTAGCTATAAAGTCCAATATTGAGAATGAATTTGGGCCAAAATTGAAAAAGGGATATAATTTTGGGACCAAAGTTACTATATTACAATTCTGGATAACTAATCATAGAATTAATTATAGCTTGATTTTATTTCAACCAAATTTGAAATAAATTTATTTAGAGATTAATTTCGGAATTAATTATCTCTTAGTTTGGATTTGACTTAACGAGGCGAGTGTATTGTTGTCGCCCTAATTGATAAAATTAAATTGGTCATTTTTAATTTCACCAAATAGGGCGACACATAAAGTCGCCCTTTTTGAACCACACTGAATAAGGTGATATAAAAAGTCGCCCTTTTTGAACCACACCAAATAGGACGACATAAAAAGTCGCCCTATTTGAACCACACCAAATAGGGAGACATAAAAAGTCGCCCTTTTTTAACCACACAAAATAGGGCAACATATAAAGTTGCCCTCCTTGAGTCCCACAAAAAATGGGATTGGTTAAAGTTGCAATTAATCCTTTTAATTAGAATTTAGACAATACTTAATTTTGTGACATATGTATAAAATTTAGACAAGTAAACAAATTGGATACAATTTTAAAACATTTGACAATTGCATTTTTCAACTTTTTGACACACACACACACACCTAAGATGTAGCAAGTAATTGAACTAGCTATAAAGTCCAATATTGAGAATGAATTTGGGTCCAAAGTTGAAAAAGGGATCTAATTTTGGGACCATGTCACGACCCAACTCACGAGTCGTGATGACACCTACCCTATTCCCCCGAGTAGGCGAACCACATTCTCAATAACAAGTTAATCAGCGAAAAATAAAATAAAATAAAGAAAGAAGTTATTAAGTCATAAATACTTATAATCCCTAGAAATGTTACGACCTTCCCAAAATCTGGTCAAAAGGGTACAAGAGCACTAAACATGGTCTGGAATAGAAGTCTGAAAAATAAATGTCCAAAGGCTACATACTGTTTGTCTACTACAAAAGAAAATAGAATCAACTAAGAAGCCCTTTAGGGGCCACAGATGATCAAGTAGCTCACCCTGAATGACTGAAAAATGTCACCCTCGCGAATCAGCCACGGGGCGTAGAACTGGAACCTGGATCGTACTATGCACTCAACAAAGTGCAGCAAGTGTAGTATCAGTACAACACTAGTACCGGTAAGCATCATAGGCCGACAATGATTAGATAACGCATGAAGAAGTTGAAACCAACAAGTAGCACATAGAGCACACAGGCACAGTCACATATCATATACAGGTAAAGTGCAAAGAAGTCAATAATCTATCAAGACAGATATAGTTCACCAATGATCAGTCAAATATAAGAGTATATGAATGCAATGCAATGCAATAGTCACCTCTCTCACTCCACTCCAGTACACACATACTAAGGGATATGCCTCAAATTCATGACCCATGGGGGACCCGCGAAGTTCATGTACCAATCGTGCCCTCCGACATAAACCTCGGAGTCACTCGTGCTCTCCGGCATAAACCTCGGAGGCTATCAATCACTCAAAATCTCCGGCAAAAACCTCGGAGTCACTCGTTCCCTCCGGCAGAAACCTCGGAGTCACTCAATCACTCTCAATCTCCGGAAAAAACCTCAGAGTCACTCGTGCCCTCCGGCAGAAACCTCGGAGTCACTCAATCACTCTCAATCTCCGACAAAAACCTCGGAGTCACTCGTGCCCTCCGACAAAAACCTCGGAGTCACTCAATCACTCTCAATCTCCGGCAGAAACCTCGGAGTCATCACAAAATAATATGTAAAGTATGTCAGACAAGATATCAAGTCTCAACACAAATCACTAGTACACAATTAGATGATAATCACAGAAAATAACACATATGGAGACAAACCCACATAACAGCTGACGGAACCAACGTAATTGTAATTCAACTCCACTTCATGCCCGAAGGCCTATCATGCTATCCCTGTCACTTCCTACAACTACATACGATTCTATAATCAGAGTCTAACTCAAGTAAATAATAACCTACCTCAATGCCGAGCGGGTGCCACGAACAATCAAATCAATGCCGAGCGGGTGCCACTAACAATCAAATCAATGCCTTCCCCTTGCGTAGAGCCTCTGAACGATTAAAATCTAGAAAATATGCGAGCTACGTTATAATACGAATCTAAGGACACCCATATCGCTATATTTATATTAAAAATATTTACCATTTCAATTGTATGACTAAACTCATAAAGAAAAATATTGACACAACTTCAGGAAATTCCAATAATCTTTCTTTCTTTCAACTTTCTCGTATCTTCCGCTTGTAAATGATATAACATTAAATTCGTAACTCCAAATCAGGTGTTTATTATACCACATCGAAGGCAAAACTAGGATCTCTTATTCTGCCGAATCCCATATGATAATACTTAGTGTAGTTGGTGAAAATTTACGAAAGAAATAACCCTATGAAATCTGTCGCCAGAACTTTTGTAAAATACAACAGAAACTATAAACAGTCATAACTTTCAAACCATAAGTCGGATTTATTCCCGTAAGATATCAAACTGACGGGAACAGAGAGATCTATAACTTTTATTCAGGATATACTTTTATTTTCCTTACAAATTTGTTCTGTTTTTACATTTTTCCTGCTGCTCGTCTGAATTTCGGGTGATTCAAGGCAGAAACTTTAAACAGTCATAACTTTCAAACCATACGTTGGATTTTTTCCTGTAAGATATCAAACTGACGGGAATAGAGGGATCTACAACTTTCATTCAACACATACTTATATATGCTTTACGGATTTCTACTGTGTTTTACGTTTTATACGCTGCTGCAATTACTATTCCATGATAATCCCTCAAGTTTCTCTTGTTCCAACGGATTGTGGAATTTTCATGTAATGACTTCTTTAGAAATTTTATTTCATTCTACAACACATCATTATAAAGATCATGAATAGATTAACTCAACCATAGAACATAGAATCTAACCTGAATTTAATTGAGTGTTTCCTCCTCGTCTAGCTACTAGGGTTTTCTTTTTCTTTTCTTTCTTCTCCTCATTTATTTCTCGTTGCTGCAGCGTTGCGTCCCCCTCCCTGGTTGCTGCTGCGTTTTCTCCTTTAACCTAGTTGCTAGGTTTTTTTCTTTTTCTTTTCCTTGGCTGCTTGTATACGTTTTTCTTCTCCCCTTTCTTTTCTTTTCTTTGTTTTTCAATTGCATCCTGCCTTTTCTCCAACTGCATCATACGCCCTTCTCTCTTTTCTTTTGCTATTTCAGCCATGCCCTATCACAATGGTAGTGGGCTTGGCCCTCCAACGCACTTAATTAATTTCATGCCCCATATAGTATATTAAAAATCATATAAATAATTACCACGTAGTCCCATATCCTTTTCGTAGTTTTAGAGTGTTAAACGACCAAACGAGTCGTTACATTAGATACCAATCAAACAATCGCTCGTCCTCGAGCGAAAAGGGTAGGGGGGTGAAGGAAAGGAGGTACCTGAACTGTCGAACAACTGAGGATATCTATTCCGATGCAAAATGTACAATTCTCCAAATATCACTAATAGTCACCCCAACTAATTACATATCTTTATAAAATAAGTAGTAAGTCTTCCATAAGTCCGTGTTGATCCATCTCATCCATTTTCTCTTGAATAATCAATCTTGTGTCGTCACTCTAACCTAACTAGAATCTCACCCAACTCATTAACTTGGTACGACTATACCCTTCGACTTGGATCTTCATGTTTTTCACTTAACCCTAGCAGTCACACAAATTTGATAAATCCTTAAAAAATCAAAATACTTCAAATCCTCCTTTTTGTTCTTTCACTTATCTCATTCACCACCCCGAATACCTTGATATATGGCTTTTGGCCTCCTACCCTTCACCATCGTAACAACTCTTAGTGTGATGTCTCATTACACCCTTACAAAATCCAAAAGTACCAAATCTTAAAATTTTACATGTCTCACTCCAATATTCCTATGTTATTCATACTTGAAATGTTCAATCATGCTATCAAGCTAGAAACATTTCGATATAGTCTACTATCATGACACAATTTCACCTCAAAATATACGTCACTACAAGTTGCAGAGATTTCAAGATTTTCTCTTACTTATCAACTCTAGCCCATCAATTAAATAATACTAGAAAATTACCTATCTTGGTACAACACATCGCCTTTCCATCAATCTTGTCATGTTAGTCATCTGAATATTACACCTTACCAGTCACTAATCGCAAAACCCCATGACACATCGTCATAACACTTGGTCAAGTTCCATAGACTTCCCTCTTCAGTCATATTTATCAACTACACTCTAACCATTGACGCATGACAACGCCGCCCTAATCCATACCTAACTCAAGAAATCTCATTTCTTCAATTTTAAATCTTTTTTTTCTTTCTGAAGATGTACCTTAATACTTCCAATTCGAATCCAAACAGGCCCTCATCTTAATTCTTCAATTTTTCATATTTCATTTCCAATCACTTCTACCATTAACAATTTTAAGATCTCTGAGTGTAATACCCTATTACGCCTTCAACAATCTAAACTATCACATCTTACACATACATCTTTCTTACCTCACATAATTACTCTAAGTCATTCATATCTGAAATACTCAACTGCACTATCCAACCATCGATTCTTCGACACCGTCCATTACCACCGACATAGGTCTTACCTCGAAACTATGCCTTCAGTTCCAATTGTAGAGATTCTTCCTCAATCACTATTTCACTCTAACTGCAGGATGTAGTACAATGTCACCAATGACTCGTACATGCTGCAAGTACACAATTAATTCTCGTTGTTATACTACTTCAAACCACCGTCGACTCAGTCCATAAAATGTAGGGTGATCTCTGACTCGTGCGCCCAAAATATCGATATCCCCATATAGATCATAGCAGTTTCCTTATACGTTCCTTAGCAGATGAATTGCTCTTCCATCTGATTCGTAAGTTTACCAACTGAATATAAATAGATGAGGGTCCCTTGGTGAATCCACTGCCCTTTATCGGAACTAACCCCTTAATTCGTCGCTTTAATTTTACTTTGTAACTAAAACATGTTACCATGTACTATCACTTGTAGAAGCTTGTCGAGCCTAATCAACATACACAATACTCATAATATTGTTATCCCGCTGACTGTGCCCTTTAAAATTGTCAAATCACTCCGCAATAACCCTTAAGCCATAAAAACACTCATCCAACACCCAAGTAACTAGATGTGGAGGGTATGTCGATTAATGCGATATTTTGAACTGCCACTACCATTCTAAAGAATATCACTAAACCAAAGAGTCAGAACCATAAATCCACGCCACTGGTTTGGATCTAATCAAGTGTCATCAACACTGAAACACACTTTTTAAATCAAGCAAAGTCACAATTGAATCTCATGTCTAAACCCAAAAACATGTCCCCACTATCAGTCAGAAAACAGAAGAATGAGGATAATATACCAATCTGATTAAACTCGCACGAAAAGAATGAACCAGAAACCAATCAGACTGAACTAGCACGAAAGAAATGAACCAGATACCAATCGGATTGAACTAGCACGAAAGGAGAAAAGAAGTGAAATGTTTCCTAAATGTCCTATATCCTCTCGAGGATGGGTACAGATGTCTACGTACCAATCCGCAAGTCTCTACCAGACATTGCTCTTGTACTCATTAGTCCGATTAACCTAGAAGCTCTAATACCAACTTTGTCACGATCCAACTCACGAGTCGTGATGACACCTACCCTATTCCCCCGAGTAGGCGAACCACATTCTCAATAACAAGTGAATCAGTGGAAAATAAAATAAAATAAAGAAAGAAGTTATTAAGTCCTAAATACTTATAATCCCTAGAAATGTTACGACCTTCCCAAAATCTGGTCAAAAGGGTACAAGAGCACTAAACATGGTCTGGAATAGAAGTCTGAAAAATAAATGCCCAAAGGCTACATACTGTTTGTCTACTACAAAAGAAAATAGAATCAACTAAGAAGCCCTTCAAGGGCCACGGATGATCAAGTAGCTCACCCTGAATGACTGAAAAATGTCACCCTCGCGAATCAGCCACGGGGCGTAGAACTGGAACATGGATCGTACTCTGCACTCAACAAAAGTGCAACAAGAGTAGTATCAGTACAACACTAGTACCGGTAAGCATCATAGGCCGACAAAGATTAGATAACACATGAAGAAGTTGAAACCAACAAGTAGCACATAGAGCACACAGACACAATCACATATCATATACAGGTAAAGTGCAAAGAAGTCAAGAATCTATCAAGACAAATATAGTTCACCAATGATCAATCAAATATAAGAGTAGATGAATGCAATGCAATGCAATAGTCACCTCTCTCACTCCACTCCAGTACACACATGCTAAGGGTTATGCCTCAAATCCATGACCCATGGGGGACCCGCGAAGTTCATGTACCAATCGTGCCCTCCGGCATAAACCTTGGAGTCACTCGTGCTCTCCGGCATAAACCTCGGAGGCTATCAATCACTCTCAATCTCCGGCAGAAACCTCGGAGTCACTCGTGCCCTCCGACAGAAACCTCGGAGTCACCCAATCACTCTCAATCTCCGGCAGAAACCTCGGAGTCACTCGTGCCCTCCGGCAGAAACCTCGGAGTCACTCAATCACTCTCAATCTTCGGCAAAAACCTCGGAGTCACTCGTGCCCTCCGGCAGAAACCTCAGAGTCACTCAATCACTCTCAATCTCCGGCAGAAATCTCAGAGTCATCACAGAATAATATATAAAGTATGTCAGACAAGATATCAAGTCTCAACACAAATCACTAGTACACAATCAGATGATAATCACAGAAAATAACACATGACGACAATCCTACATAACAGCTGACGGAACCAACGTAATTGTAATTCAACTCCACTTCATACCCAAAGGCCTATCATGCTATCCTGTCACTTCCTACAACTACATACGATTTTCTAATCAGAGTCTAACTCAAGTAAACCATAACCTACCTCAATGCCCAGCGGGTGCCACGAACAATCAAACCAATGCCTTCCCCTTGCGTAGAGCCTCTGAACGATTAAAATCTAGAAAATATGCGAGATACGTTATAATACGAATCTAAGGACACTCATATCGCTATATTTATATTAACAATATTTTTGCCATTTCAATTGTATGACTAAACTCATAAAGAAAAATATTGACATAACTTCAGTAAATTCCAATAATCTTTCTTTTTTTCAACTTTCTCGTATCCTCCGCTTGTAAAGGATATAACATTAAATTCGTAACTCCAAATCAGGTGTTTATTTTACCACATCGAAGGCAACACTAGGATCTCTTATTATGCCGAATCCCATATGATAATACTTAGTGTAGTTGGTGAAAATTTACGAAAGAAACAATCCTATGAAATCTGTGTCGCCAGAATTTTTGTAAAATACAGCAGAAACTTTAAATAGTCATAACTTTCAAACCATAAGTCGGATTTATCCCGGTAAGATATCAAACTGACGGGAACATAGAGATCTATAACTTTCATTCAGCACATACTTTTATATTACTTACGTATTTGTACAGTTTTTTACGTTTTATATGCTGCTGCAATTACTATTCCATGATAATCCCTCAAGTTTCTCTTGTTCCAACGGATTGTGGAATTTCCATGTAATGACTTCTTTAGAAATTTTATTTCATTCTACAACACATCATTATAAAGATCATGAATAGATTAACTCAACCATAGAACATAGAATCTAACCTGAATTTAATTGAGCGTTTCCTCATCGTCTAGCTACTAGGGTTTTCTTTTTCTTTTCTTTCTTCTCCTCCTTTCTTTCTCGCTGCTGCAGCGTTGCGTCCCCCTCCCTGGTTGTTGTTGCGTTTTATCCTTTAACCTAGTTGCTAGGGTTTTTTTCCTTCTTTTCCTTGGCTGCTTGTATACGTTTTTCTTTTCCCATTTCTTTTCTTTTCTTTGTTTTTCAATTGCATGCTGCCTTTTCCCCAACTGCATCCTACACCCTTCTCTCTTTTCTTTTGCTATTTCAGTCGTGCCCTATCACAATGGTAGTGGGATTGGCCCACCACCCCACTTAATTAATTTCATGCCCCATATCGTATATTAAAAATCATATAAATAATTACCACGTAGTCCCATACCCTTTCGTAATTTTAAAGTGTTAAACGACCAAACATGTCGTTACATACCAAAGTAACTATATTACAATTCTGGATAACTAATCATAGAATTAGTTATAGTTTGATTTTATTTCAACCAAATTTGAGATAAATTTATTTAGAGATTAATTCCGGAATTATTATCTCTTAGTTTTGATTTGACTTAACGAGGTGTATTGTTGTCGCCCTAATTGATAAAATTAAATAGGGCGACATTTAAAGTTGCATTTTTTAATTTCACCAAATAGGGCGACATATAAAGTCGCCCTTTTTGAACCACACCAAATAGGGCGACATACAAAGTCGCCTTTTTTGAACCATACCAAATAGGGCGACTGTTGACACCCAATTTTGCCTCATCTTTACTGAACATTTCATTTAGATCGTCCTTTTATCTCCAATTAATTTTATTATGCTTCTCAGTCTTGAAAATCGTCAAAAATAAATAGTTTTAATATTCTTCACTAATTATCGCATAATTTTACAATATCGAGTATTACATTTTTATAATTAAAATATAAGTAAAGTAATTTTAATATGTCAGCGTCAGTATTGATAATTGATTTTCTCTTAATATTTTTACCAATTACTAAATTAAGCATTTTATGAATATTATATTTACTTAAACTAAATAAATATATTAAATATTTTATACCGAAATTTATGTGTGTATGCATTTTTGAAATTAATTAGGACAAGAGAATCATGTTTTAATTAATTGAATAGTTACCCATTAATACCCTAATTCTTCTAATTTAATTCCACATTTTCGTCCATCTCCCAGCCCAAAAAACTAATCAGCCCACATCCAATTCCTTACCAATTCCGCCGACCCGGCCCATAATCCTTTATCTTCAAACACCCCCATCAACAAAACCAAAGCCAAATATTTTCGTCCATCTCCCAGCCCAAAACTAATCAGCCCACATACAATTCCTTACCAATTTCGCCGACCCAAGCCCATCACCAATTCCCTTCAACATTTCATTCAGCCCTAACCAAACCAGAAGACCCTCCTCGTCCCTCCAGAACCAGACAACCCCAAATCCCATCGACGAACCTCCAAGAAACCACTATCCGTCTGCCGCTTTCCTTTACCCGCCGGGACAGCCATATGTCACGACCGACCTCGATCGCGATCGTGCCCTACACAGGCACCCTTACGGTAAACATCAGATAAAATCAGCGGAACATACATGACACTTATAAATGAAACATTGGAAGTAGAACAACAAAGTTAGCCGATAGGCTACCTTCCCAGACATACATATATACAACCAAGCGATTGCCTCCTTTCTTTACAAATCGACCCACAAAATGTAACTACAGACTTCAAGAGTTTTTAACATAACAACTGAAGTGGACAGGGGCCCCGCCATACCTGAATATACATGAATCAACTACTTGGGAAAACTGTACAAGAGATAAAGCCTCCGAGCAAATGGAGCTTTTTCCAACAATCAACCGAGATCCTAAGAGAGGATCACCAACTGGTACCTAAACTGCGGCATGAACGCGGCCCGAAGGGTCGACAACAAATTTAATATGGAACAGAAATAACGTCAAGAAATGATCATAATCAGACAAAAGAATGACAAGGACAAGTATAAAACAATACATACGGATCCTGCGTGTCATTACCACTTATGAACTTAATCGCACTTATTATCTTTTCCATTCTTAATAAAATTTATGACCACATTCTTACGCATTATTAGAAAAAGAATCATTAAGTTCATTACTATATAACTTACTTATCTTCATAAGTATAATCCGGCCTTTAAGGAGGGCACCTATACTACCCGCCCGATCTAGACGCGATCAAGGTCACATACCGCGTGCAGGTATCTCGCCCGCCCAACTCGGTCGATAACGTCATCTAGTGCGCGTAAAGGTATCTCGCCCGCCCGTTCTCGGTCGATAATGTCATATAGTGCGCCCATAAAGGTATCTCGCCCGACCCATTCTCGGTCGATAATGTCATATAGTTCGCCATAAAGGTATCTGCCCGCCATTCTCGGTCGATAATGTCATATAGTGCGCTCAGATAGGTATCGCCTGCCCATTCTCGGTCGATAATGTCATATAGTGCGCCAGATAGTATATCGCCCCATTCTCGGGTCGATAATGTCATATAGTGCGCTCAGATAGGTATCGCCCGCCCGTTCTCGGTCGATAATGTCATATAGTCCGCCAGATAGGTATCTCGCCTACCATTCTCGGGTCGATAATGTCATATAGTATCCTGGAATTTAACCCAACGTACTACGCGCTCTACTCCTTTAGAAAGACTCTTTTTCAATTACAACTTCCGGATACTAACAACTATAGTATCAAGTCCTATCCGTCTTTCAAGACAAGTCACAATACATTTTTAGAAATACAATTACCATTTCTAAAAACAAGTGACTTCTTTTCTTATAAAACCTTAGGCAAGCGATGCCAGAAAATCAAGTTGCCTTTTCACTAAAGTCAAGTCATTTATCTTTCCATAAGGCAAATATAACTAACTTCCCATAAAGCCGTTATATTCACTTTATACCTTAGCCATAAACAATGTCATATCCAAGAGACTTATACGTTTAAAAAGGAACAATTATCACATACTTTAAAACTCTTCAAGTCCCTTAACTTTAACATCAACTTAAGATTTCCTTACTATTTTCAAAGAAGTGAGTTAATCTCTAACCCACCCGACTTGGCATTTCATAAAACAAGTAAAGAATGTCATAGTCTTCAGACGTCACTGCACTACATACGTGCAACTAGTCACGCCAAAAGATAGGAAAAGTTCTACATAGAGTAAATCACATAACTACCTCTTAACTTCTAAGAGTAGAAGGAAACATGAAATGATACCACAAGTATATTCCATACATAGAATCATGCCAAAGGAAGGAAGAGGTTCACACACCTCGCGACGATTGTCGACAAGTAGCAAAATGCTCCAAAGTACTTCAATCTTGATAGCTATTCCACTCTCCAAGTAGGATACGCTATACTTAGTACTTCAACCTATAATGGTCACAATACGTCCATTAACCTCTCACTTCATACGTAGAATTATTCTAAGTGTTAAGTCACCAATTCTACGGAAAATCGGATGTAACCTCCTTTGTTTCTACTAACTTTGCCACCTTTTCAAGGCCGAATACAATAACCAAACAGCCCCAATTGGCTCACAATTTCTATAAGGTACTCCAATACAAATGACTAACTAAAGTTCCCAATTGGCTCACAATTTAGAAAGTAGTCCAATACAAATGAAAAACAAACTAAAAGTCCAAATTCGCCACCTCGAGTTCAACCTTACTAATTCTTATCAAATTTCCATTTCATTCCAAATTGGTAGCATAACATGATATCAAGTCGTATTTGATTATAACAATCCATAATCTCTAAGTAGGTAACATGCGACGATTTCTAATAACGACTAAATTGAAATCCAACTTAACACGGCTTATATTACATTCGATTTCCAATGCTACAATCAATCCACAATCCTTATAAACTTCTACTAATCAACTTCATGCTAGCAACACGTAAAGCTAATAACAACAATATAAACATATAATCTTGTAACACGTTAAAGGACAAAATTATACCTCAACGAATCTTAATCCAATTCCAATCAAAGTCGCTCTAGTAGTTTAGAACCTCCAAGACACTTCAATCCGCTTGTTGAGACCCTTAGAACCACACCAACAACTTTCCTTCAACTTACAATCCAAAACCTAGAAAGTCTCTAGGTTTTCACTTTGCGACTAACCCAAAACTATCTTTTTCCGAGATTTTCTATTGAGATACACTTACATAACACTCATGAACCTTGGTTTAAAGTGTGGGGCTTAAAGGACAAGAAACGAAATTTTTGCTCTTCACAAGGCCTTGAACCCGAGAGCATCTCTTGCTCTTCCTTCAAATTTTTGTGAAAATATGGCTAAGTGTTAAGCTTGTCTTGCACAACTAGTATTATAAAGTGTAATGGAGGGTTATGATATAAACAAATGGGTGGTTTGGATGAGCTCTTAATTAATATCAAGCTAATGTGGCCCGTTGACTTAGTCAATATTGTCAAGCTCACTACATTGCAAGACTTGTCTTCCTAACAAGCGGTCAAATGACCCTTGTGCCCATGCATTTCGTCCAAGACATCTATAAGGGGGTGACACGTGTCGCCTCCCATTCAATCAATAAAACATTTTCCAAAATTTCATAATTCCGAGAATTTTTTTTACAAGTCCCAAATCTTAACACTGTGAGTTCTTACGTACGTTCTTACACCATGTCCTGTAAATACGGGGTGTAACATTCTTCCCCCCTTAGAAACATTCGTCCTCGAATGTTCTTTCGGAGTCAAACTTAAAATTAACAACATAGTTTCCTTTCACCACCCCCGACATACCAACAATGCCACACATGGCCTTAATACCTTGCACCCACATATCTGTCCGTCATAAGCCCCAAAAGGGATTATCTTTTCGCATTTCCAACTCCTTCTAACATATACATAGTCTCAATATAACTGCTCATAAAACTTAAACATACCATAACTTATCATGTAAACAAGTTTCTAAAGGCCAAAGACATACACGAATCATATAGGCGGTTCAAGGACCGCTAAAACTGGGAACTCCCACCACGACCTCTGCCACGGCCTGTCGGTGCATGAACATCTGCCTAGCTAGTGAAGGCGAAGAACCCGCAACTGATCCAGTAGGCTGTATTGTCCCACCAGGACCCCCTCTATAAGGACACTCTCTTAACATATGGCCTGACGACCACAAGAAAAACAAGCACTGCACTGCGCCGACATACCCCGAATGTAACCTACCACACCGGGCACATTGAGGCAAAGGTGGCCTCGATCGATCGGAACCCCATCTCACGAGACTCGAAGCTCTCAGAGACTGGCCAGGCCTCGCATTCCGGGGTTGTGAAACCCCATTGAAAATCGTGGAGGTGCACTCTGTGTTTACCGAATCAGACCTAGCTCGCTGAGGCTCTCCGCCTCGAATATCACCTGAACCCTCGCTGCTCGCCTCTTGGTGGCCTTGGTCCGGTCGGTCCTCTCTCTCGCCTCAATCCCGTGCATATGCTCGTATCTCGGCGATATCCATTCTCGTGAAGGGCGGCTACTCCTGTGCAAGTGATCATATAATGCTAGTCCCATAACATAGCGATGGACTCTATCGGCCATGTTAGCCACAATAGTGCGCATACCTAGCCAACGAGTCAAACTCTAGGGTGTACTCACGATGGTCCTCCCATTACGCCTCGATGATAAGAACCTATCAACACGGGCTCTCTCATCTCGTGAGGCAAAAGTGACCAAGAAAGGCCTCGTGAACTCATCCCAAACCGCTGGACGAGCATCATCACCTCTCGAAAGCAACCACGACTCAAACGGTTCAACGCGATGTCGCAGAATCCGGTGAGAGGCTAGCGTAATGCACTGCCTCAAGCCCTAAGAACTGCGTGGTCAGTAGCCTGCGAATGAACTCCTCGCGATCCTCATCGCACCTCGAACCATAAAACTCGTAGATGACATCATAGAAAATCCCTAATCCGCAAACCGCTGGCCGGGGTGGGTTGCTGCTCGCTTTGCGCACGCCCGACTACTATATCGGGTCAATAATCGGACCGCCTCGTAGTCTCTATACTCGCACCGGCTGCGAATCGAGGCTCGCACGGAACCTCTCGAGCTACCGCCGCCTCTCTAATAGGCGTGGCTGAACTTCGACCGCCACTTACCTCGGGCATAGTGCGGCTCGACTCGTAACTCTGCAGACCATCGCGCTCTCGCCACGCTTTGCCCTTCAGGCCATGGTCGCCTTCCGCGAGGCATACTGTTTCATAAGAATAGGTCGAGGATTCAACCTAATAAGACATTTCCATCGCACGATCTCGAGAGAGAAGAATGGAAACCAATCCTAAATGTCCTGCACTCGATTATAGATGTGGTGCACAACACACCGATAATCAAGACTACTAGACACGGTCGTAGACACTTTCCGAGGACTAATCGCTCGATACCACTTTTGTCACGACCGACCGGGATCGCGATCGTGCCCTACAGGCACCCTTACAGTAAACATCGAGAGAAAATCAGCGAACATACATGAAACTTATAAATGAAACATTGGAAGTAGAACAACAAAGTTAGCCGATAGGGCTACCTTCCGACATACATATATACAACCGGCAGCTTGCCTTTCTTTACAAACCGACCCACAAAATGTAACTTCTGGACTCTAAGAGTTTTTAACATAACAATAAGTGGACAGGGCCCGCCATACCTCGAATATACATGAATCAACTACTGTGGAAAACTGCATCAAGAGATAAAGCCTCCGAGCAAATGGAGCTTTTTCCCAACAATCAACCGAGATCCTAAGAGCAAGGATCACCAACACTGGTACCTAAAACTGCGGCATTTAACGCGGCGGGGTCCGCATAACAAAAATTTAATATGGAATGAAATAACGATAAGAAATGATCATAATCGTACAAAAGAATGACAAGGACAAGTATAAAACAATACATACGGATCTGCCGTGTCATTACCACTTATGAACTTAATCGCACCCTATTATCTTTTCCATTCTTAATAAAATTTACCACATTCTTACGTGCATTATTAGAAAAGAATCATTAAGTTCATTACTATATAACTTACTTATCTTCATAAGTATAATCCGACTTTTGGGAGGGGCACCTATACTACCCTACCCGATCTAGACGCGATCAAGGTCACATAGTGCGCGTGCAGGTATCGCCGGCCCGATCACGGTCGATAACGTCATCTAGTGCGCGTAAAGGTATCTCGCCGGCCCATTCTCGGTCGATAATGTCATATAGTGCGCCCATAAGGTATCTTGCGCCCGTTCACGGTCGATAATGTCATATAGTGCGCCCATAAAGGTATACGCCGGCCCATTCTCGGTCGATAATGTCATATACCGCGCAGATAGGTATCGCCACCCGTTCTCGGTCGATAATGTCATATAGTGCGCCAGATAGTATATCGCCCGCCCATTCTCGGTCGATAATGTCATATAGTGCGCTCAGATAGGTATACCGCCCGCCCGTTCTCGGTCGATAATGTCATATAGTGCGCTCAGATAGGTATCGCCCGCCCGTTCTCGGTCGATAATGTCATATAGTATCCGGAAATTTAACCCAACGTACTACGCGCTTCTACTCCTTTAGAAAGACTCTTTTCAATTACAACTTCGGATACTAACAACTATAGTATCAAGTCCTATCCGTCTTTCAAGACAAGTCACAATACATTTTTAGAAATACAATTACCATTTCAAAAACAAGTGACTTCTTTTCTTATAAAACCTTAGGCAAGCGATGCCAGAAAATCAAGTTGCCTTTTCACTAAAGTCAAGTCATTTATCTTTCCATAAGGCAAATATAACTAACTTCCCATAAAGCCGTTATATTCACTTTATACCTTAGCCATAAACAATTTCCTATCCAAGGACTTATACGTTTAAAGCGAACAAGTATCACATACTTTAAAACTCTTCAAGTCCCTTAACTTTAACATCAACTTAAGATATCCTTACTATTTTCAAAGAAGTGAGTTAATCTCTAACCCACCCGACTTGGCATTTCATAAAACAAGTAAAGAATGTCATAGTCTCAGACGTCACTGCATTACATACGTGCAACTAGTCACGCTCAAAAGATAGGAAAAGTTCTACATAGAGTAAATCACATAACTACCTCTTAACTTCTAAGAGTAGAAGGAAACATGAAATGATACCACAAGTATATTCCATACATAGAATCATGCCAAAGGAAGGAAGAGGTTCACACACCTCGCGACGATTGTCGACAAGTAGCAAAATGCTCCAAAGTACTTCAATCTTGATAGCTATTCCACTCTCCAAGTAGGATACGCTATACTTAGTACTTCAACCTATAATGGTCACAATACGTCCATTAACCTCTCACTTCATACGTAGAATTATTCTAAGTGCTAAGTCACCAATTCTACGGAAAATCGGACATAACCTCCTTTGTTTCTACTAACTTTGCCACCTTTTTCAAGGCCGAATACAATAACCAAACAGCCCCAATTGGCTCACAATTTCTATAAGGTACTCCAATACAAATGACTAACTAAATGATTTCAATTGGCTCACAATTTAGAAAGTAGTCCAATACAAATGAAAAACAAACTAAAAAGTCCAAATTCGCCACCTTGAGTTCAACCTTACTAATTCTTATCAAATTTCCATTTCATTCCAAATTGGTAGCATAACATGATATCAAGTCGTATTTGATTATAACAATCCATAATCTCTAAGTAGGTAACATGCGACGATTTCTAATAACGACTAAATTGAAATCCAACTTAACACGGCTTATATTACATTCCGATTTCCAATGCTACAATCAATCCACAATCCTTATAAACTTCTACTAATCAACTTCATGCTAGCAACACGTAAAGCTAATAACAACAATATAAACATATAATCTTGTAACACATTAAAGGACAAAATTATACCTCAACGAATCTTAATCCAATTCCAATCCAAGTCGCTCCTAGTAGTTTAGACCCTCCAAGACAATTCAATGCGCTTGTTGAGACCCTTAGAACCACACCAACAACTTTCCTTCAACTTACAATCCAAAACCTAGAAAGTCTCTAGGTTTTCACTTTGCGACTAACCCGAAAACTATCTTTTTTCCGAGATTTTCTATTGAGATACACTTACATAACACTCATGAACCTTGTTTAAAGTGGGCTTAAAGGACAAGAAACGAAAATTTTTGCTCTTCACAAGGCCTTGAACCCGAGAGCATCTCTTGCTATTCCTTCAAATTTTTGTGAAAATATGGCTAAGTGTTAAGCTTGTCTTGCACAACTAGTATTATAAAGTGTAATGGAGGGTTATGATATAAACAAATGGGTGGTTTGGATGAGCTCTTAATTAATATCAAGCTAATGTGGCCCCATTGACTTAGTCAATATTGTCAAGCTCACTACATTGCAAGACTTGTCTTCCTAACAAGGGTCAAATGACCCTTGTGCCCATGCATTTCGTCCAAGACATCTATAAGGGGGGGTGACACGTGTCGCCCTCCCATTCGTCACAATAAAACATTTTCCGAAAATTTCATAATTCCGAGAATTTTTTTTACAAGTCCCAAATCTTAACACTGTGAGTTCTTACGTACGTTCTTACACCATGTCCTGTAAATACGGGGTGTAACACCATACCACTACTGCCACTCATCGAATAAACCAAACCCATCACCTGCAGTCCCGTCTCCTTTTCTGTAAAATCGCCTGAACCATGAGGATTCGTTTTTAACCGCGAATCAAGCACGCAGGATGGTGCGCGGTTCACTGACCTTTCCTCTCTTCGATTTAGTGGATAAAATACTGATTCGATTTCGTTCAAAGTTCAATCCAAAGGATAAAAATCTTATCCCCATCCCAACGTTTTCTTCTCAAATCGATCGAAAGCAATATTTTTCAACATGTCCATCACCTCACCTGTCAAATGTCACACGTTTCCCCCCTCTCTTTTGAATTCGAAATTCAAAATGAAGAGCTTCTTGAAGAAGTTGTAGAGACCCATATCTTGACTATAAAATACAACCTCTCTGGGTTGTGTTTGGGGATCCTTTTTTTTTTAAGGCAAAAAGTCGCAAATACAGCCGGGAAGGCCAAGAACAAAACCCAAAAGAAAAATCTTCCTTTACTCTCAATCCCGACTCGAAAAAGTCATAAAAATATTCAAGCTCACATTCTCCTTCAATCGCATAGCATAAAATTACCTTCAAGCTGAATCGACGAGTCGAAACACGCCTCGGTTCGCTGCCCGGAAAAGGTCCGTAAACACTAATTCCTCTCAATTCATTTTATGTATATATTTTGTGTGTTTTGTGTCGATCATGTACTGATTATTCATGTTGTTGTGTTTTAATATCTAAATGTATTAAGTTTGTTAGCTTGCGTTAATTACTTGTTAAAGTTCAGAAATGCCTTTGTTTGTATTATTGGACTTGCCTCATATTAGGATATGAGGCATATGTTTTAGTACCCACTCAGAATAATTGTGACTAGTTAAGCGTTTATGTATGATTGTTGTGTAAGTTTCCCTGTGCTTGGTCTAAGTAAAAATGATTGTTAAAGTTATTTCTATATCAATACAGTATGTTAAAGATGTTACTAGAAATCTGTTTTGAAAGGATTATGTCTGATTCGGTTAAATAAGTATATGATGTTTTATTTATCTAGTAGATTATACATATTTAAATCTTGTATTGGATTCCTTTTACAATATAATATTTGAGTTAGTGTCACTAGAATAAAACTTTCTCTTGAAAAGATGCAAGATTCTTAGTTGGATGTCTTAAGTTATTAATTATTTAAGTGTTGATGTATGTCAAAACAGGTTAAGTATTAAAACTGATCATGTGTATATATAAGTTATCTTGTTGGTTCGATATCTTGTTTAAGAGTTATTTGATCATGTATGACTTGTTTAAATGATTTCGAGCTGATTGGCATGCTAGTTCTAAATTTGTTTTGACTAAGTGGCTGTGCAAAAATTCAGAATATGCTAGCATAAGTTTAGTGTATATTCGTCAACTATATGAGTTGTTTAATAGGTAAAAGGCTGATTCTGGGCCATTTCTCGGATTGATTTTCTGGCCATTTTTGGCTACTGGTTTTGGACTGATTTTTAATCATTTTTGGACTAACTTTCGACCATTTAGTCGGACCGATTTTGGCTATTTGACTGTTGTTTTTTTTGACATTTCTGTTGCTGATTTTTGGCCGATTTCTTGGATCCTTTACTTTGCTCAGAATACATGTATATTTTTAAGTTTATATGAATACTTTATTTATTTGCATTATTGTATATGGTTTCGCGCACCCGCAAATTTCTTTCAAAATATCCAAATTTTAGGAGAGTTGGCGCCTGCGCGGAGTTAGATCGGTTCGTCTGATCAGCCGCGTAGCCTTCTCACTCGAGTTGTCCGTTCGGGAACTCAAGGCCTAGTAAAGCCAAATCTTAGCAACTCAGGATAGAGCTATACCACCCTTTATTTTAAGGCATGCATGCATTTACCTTAGGTGGGTCGGTCCTTGGTATCGACGCCACAATTAGGAAGACACCAAACTTGTCGACGGGTTTCTCAACCCAACGACCAACCAGCATATTATGTGTAACGTGGCAATAATGGACAAATCCAAGCCTAATCATGACATGCCAAAAGTGGGAAAAAGTGCACCGTCATTTGGTCGTCATTTCCAACAAAAGCATTATAGTTGGACGACTTGAACAAATCCATCATGACCTCGCATATGTGACGTCTAGGCCCACCTCTGGCATAAAGGGGTCCCCAAACATATTAGAGCACACGCTTGATTTATTATTATTGCATGCAATTCTTTGCATATTATACTAACTTGGTTTGCTTCATTTATTAGAAGGTTATTTTTGTCTAGCTTATCCCCAAAAGGTTGATTCGCGTTGACTGGTAGAAGCACAATCATAAATGACTAACCCAGAAGCACCAGAACGAAACAACTTAGGACTCGTCCCCGTTCCTGTAGAGGATGCAGAGGCGTTAGAAAGGAGAAACACCAATGATCAACACCTCGCCAAACTATTGCAGCAAGTGGAAGTCATGCAAGCCGAAATAGAATTGGAACTACGTGTGACCTGATTCCCACGGCGGGATACGTAGGCGGCCATTTCGGTCTCGCCCCACCTTTTAGAAAAATCATAATTTTTCATCTATTAAGAATCTCCTTATTTTGTCACACTTTGGAACTACGTTTGACATGATTCCTCAGCGGATACGTGGCGCCGCTTTGGCCGGTCCCACCTTTAGAAATTTTAATTTCACCCAATTTCGCTTGTAATGAACTACGTCATGACCTGATTCTCTCATGGGGATACGTAGGCGGCCTAAATCGGCTTCGGTCACACCATTAGGAAACCTTCCATATTTTTGAAAATAACAAGAATACACATAACATACAAGCAACTACATTGAGACCCACTTTAGGCCAAACACCCTTTTCAAAATGACAATGTAGGAAACCAGGCAGGGGTTATGAGTCCAAACAAGGCAGACGTCCGAGCATCAAGAGTCAAAACTACAAAGTCAATGCGAATCAACCACCCCCCCTCAAACTCACAAATTTTCTTTGAGCGCAGGTTCTTCATGTTAGCAGAAGTAGCAGAAGCAGACAGACATCAACATTCAAATCCCGCAACAAAGTCTAGCGCATCAGCTCAGGCCTAGAGTCAAATTGCAATCCATGCAGTGCACAAACGCACAACAAAGACATCATGACAATTCATACGGTTCACAAAATGCATTACAACAACATCTCGACATTCGCAACACCCCACATATCATACAGGGACGACATCTCTACTCACAGAATTGCATTGCTCATATATTTATCATTCTGTTTTAATAGTTATACACTAACTTTTTTTTCTCAAGCTTAGCTTGCAGGAGCATTTATTCTACAGGAGCAGCAGCAACACGTCCGAAAACGACGCCAGTAGCAACATGTCCAGGCAACGACGTTATCAGCACAACACGTCCGAAAACGACGCCACGTCCGAAAACGACGCCACGTCCGAAAACGACGCCACGTCCGAAAACGACGCCACGTCCGAAAACGACGCCACGTCCGAAAACGACGCCACGTCCGAAAACGACGCCACGTCCGAAAACGACGCCAAGTCCGAAAACGACGCCACGTCTGAAAACGACGCCACGTCCGAAAACGACGTCACGTCCGAAAACGACGCCACGTCCGAAAACGACGCCAAGTCCGAAAACGACGCCAAGTCCGAAAACGACGCCACGTCCGAAAACGACGCCACGTCCGAAAACGACGCCACGTCCGAAAACGACGCCAAGTCCGAAAACGACGCCAAGTCCGAAAACGACGCCACGTCCGAAAACGACGCCACATCCGAAAACGACGCCAAGTCCGAAAACGACGCCGCGTCCGAAAACGACGCCGAGTCCGAAAACGACGCCACGTCCGAAAACGACGCCAAGTCCGAAAACGACGCCACGTCCGAAAACGACGCCACGTCTGGAAATGACGCCACGTCCGAAAACGACGTCATGAGCATATCATATCTACGCATGGACACTTCCTCTACTCTAAGAAATTTGCATTTCTTATTCATGCTTTATTACTCTGTCTTAGCAGTTATGCACTAACTCTTTCTTGAGCTTTAGTCTACAGGGGCAGTTGCAGTAAGGACAACATATCCGCATTCACAATCGCAAAGCATCTGCGCAAGGGCGAAATCACAGCATTTGCGGCAGACATCACATTTTCGCAGGATAGCATTTTTATACTCAAACAATTACATTGCTTATAAATTCATGCGTTATCATTTGCCTTAACAGTTAGGCACTAACCGTTTGTTTAAGTCTTAGCATACAGGAACAGGAGCACAACGTGGAACTACCTCTTACGGCGAACCGAAGCAACTTGTACCTCGAATGTTGATCCACTCTCCTCCAGCATCCTGGAACGCCAATGACCCCAGTGTCATCATAATTTGACACTGGGACAAATTTTAAATCTGCTTCCGCTTTGGTTTTAATTTTCTATCGTCATAAAACCCAGTGTCATCATAATTCGACACTGGGACAAATTTTGAGTCAGCGTTAGTCCACTTTGGTGTTTTGCCATGGTAGCCCAACGTCGTCATAACTCGACACTGGGAAAAAATTTTGAATTTTGCGTCAGTCTCGTCTTAATCGCCCAACATTTTTAATTCTGAGGATCGAGACAAAATTGGCTTTAAGTCAACGTCTTTGTCCGAAGATTCTTTCATCATCTCCATACAAAGAGGGACAAGCGGTTGACACCCAATTTTGCCTCATCTTTACTGAACATTTCATTTAGATCGTCCTTTTATCTTCAATTAATTTTATTATGCTTCCCAGTCTTGAAAATCGTCAAAAATAAATAGTTTTAATATTCTTCACTAATTATCGCATAATTTTACAATATCGAGTATTACATTTTTATAATTAAAATATAAGTAAAGTAATTTTAATATGCCAGCGTCAGTATTGATAATTGATTTTCTCTTAATATTTTTACCAATTACTAAATTAAGCATTTTATGAATATTATATTTACTTAAACTAAATAAATATATTAAATATTTTATACCGAAATTTATGTGTGTATGCATTTTTGAAATTAATTAGGACAAGAGAATCATGTTTTAATTAATTGAATAGTTACCCATTAATACCCTAATTCTTCTAATTTAATTCCACATTTTCGTCCATCTCCCAGCCCAAAAAACTAATCAGCCCACATCAAATTCCTTACCAATTCAGCGACCTTACCATAATCCTTTATCTTCAAACACCCCCATCAACAAAACCAAAGCCAAATATTTTCGTCCATCTCCCAGCCCAAAACTAATCAGCCCACATACAATTCCTTACCAATTTCGCCGACCCAAGCCCATCACCAATTCCCTTCAACATTTCATTCAAATTTCTAACCAAACGAAGACTCTCCTCGTCCCTCCGAACTGTGACCCCAAATCCCATCGACGAACCTCCAAGAAACCACGATCCGCTGCCGCTTTCCCTTTACCCGCCGGACAAGCCATACCACTACTGCCACCCATCGAATAAACCAAACCCATCACCTGCAGTCCCGTCTCCTTTTCTGTAAAATCGCCTGAACCATGAGGATTCGTTTTTAACCCTTGAATCGAAGCATGCAGGATGGTCTGGCGGTTTGCTGACCTTTCCTCTCTTCGATTTAGTGGATAAAATACTGATTCGATTTCGTTCAAAGTTCAATCCAAAGGATAAAAATCTTATCCCCATCCCAACGTTTTCTTCTCCTCAAATCAGACTGAGAAAGCAATATTTTTCAACATGTCCATCACCTCATCTGTCAAATGTCACACGTTTCCCCCCTCTCTTTTGAATTCGAAATTCAAAATGAAGAGCTTCTTGAAGAAGTTGTAGAGACCCATATCTTGACTATAAAATACAACCTCTCTGGGTTGTGTTTGGGGATCCTTTTTTTTTTAAGGAAAAAAGTCGAAAATCAGTCCTGAAAGGCCAAGAACAAAACCCAAAAGAAAAATCTTCCTTTACTCTCAATCCCGACTCGAAAAAGTCATAAAAATATTCAAGCTCACATTCTCCTTCAATCGCATAGCATAAAATTACCTTCAAGCGGAATCGACGAGTCGAAACACGCCTCGGTTCGCTGCCCGGAGAAGGTCCGTAAACACTAATTCCTCTCAATTCATTTTATGTATATATTTTGTGTGTTTTGTGTCGATCATGTACTGATTATTCATGTTGATGTGTTTTAATATCTAAATGTATTAAGTTTGTTAGCTTGCGTTAATTACTTGTTAAAGTTCAGAAAAGTCTTTGTTTGTATTATTGGACTTGCCTCATATTAGGATATGAGGCATATGTTTTAGTACCCACTCAGAATAATTGTGACTAGTTAAGCGTTTATGTATGATTGTTGTGTAAGTTTCCCTGTGCTTGGTCTAAGTAAAAATGATTGTTAAAGTTATTTCTATATCAATACAGTATGTTAAAGATGTTACTAGAAATTTGTTTTGAAAGGATTATGTCTGATTCGGTTAAATAAGTATATGATGTTTTATTTATCTAGTAGATTATACATATTTAAATCTTGTATTGGATTCCTTTTAAAATATAATATTTGAGTTAGTGTCACTAGAATAAAACTTTCTCTTGAAAAGATGCAAGATTCTTAGTTGGATATCTTAAGTTATTAATTATTTAAGTGTTGATGTATGTCAAAACAGGTTAAGTATTAAAACTGATCATGTGTATATATAAGTTATCTTGTTGGTTCGATATTTTGTTTAAGAGTTATTTGATCATGTATGACTTGTTTAAATGATTTCGAGCTGATTGGCATGCTAGTTCTAAATTTGTTTTGACTAAGTGGCTGTGCAAAAATTCAGAATATGCTAGCATAAGTTTAGTGTATATTCGTCAACTATATGGGTTGTTTAATAGGTAAAAGGCTGATTCTGGGCCATTTCTCGGATTGATTTTCTGGCCATTTTTGGCTACTGGTTTTGGACTGATTTTTAATCATTTTTGGACTAACTTTCGACCATTTAGTCGGACCGATTTTGGCTATTTGACTGTTGTTTTTTTTGACATTTCTGTTGCTGATTTTTGGCCGATTTCTTGGATCCTTTACTTTGCTTAGAATACATGTATATTTTTAAGTTTATATGAATACTTTATTTATTTGCATTATTGTATATGGTTGCGCCTATACTAATTCCTTATCTTTCTTTATTTTTACATGAAATGCATTTGAGAGCAACAAGAGTTTCATTACGAGACTCAATGCAACCATGACTAAATGAAGATCCGCATCCATGTCCCTTGCATTCCCGACTTCAGAAATCTCAAAACAAAATAGGGCGGGATGACATCGTCACTCGCTTTAGTCGCTTTAATTCTTTAAATTCCGTCATCTTCATTTGTCGTCTTGCTATCTTATTATGTAACCCTGTATAATTATTGAAAGGCTTAGAATAGTTAGGCCTAGATTAACAATTAAAAAAGGGGTAGTTCTAAAATCGGAAACCCAACGCTAGATTATTTTAGGCTCGTTATACATGTCTAAGCTTTCAAAACAATTTGGTCACCTTTTTATTTGTATGGTTAATCATAGGAAAATAAGGTTTTACTTTTATCTAATTTGCTAAAAAATAAACTTTTTAAAAAAAAATCGTCTTTTGGTATTATAAATAAAATTGTTTTCTCTTTACTTTCAATTGCCAAAACATAAGTATTTTACAAATAAAAATAAATGCATATTTTTACCTATATATGTATTTTTTATAAATAAGTCTTACAACTCTTTTATGTTGTCAAGAATGCATCTTTTGTTATTAAAAACTTGCAACGTCTTTTATTTAACATTTATGAAAGTATGCATTTCTTAGCATAATATTAAGCCTAAGTTTGAACGGATAACCGCAAGTTAGCGGATCTTAGAGGGTGCCTAACCCCTTCCCTTTAGGATAATAAAGAACCCTTACCTAGAATCTCACATAGCTTTCGCAGACCTTTAAAATGGAGATCATTTGTAGTATTTTACTACATTTTTAGTGTCCTAATTCACTATAATAATTAGGTGACGACTCCTTTAAATGCATTTAGGAATCCAACCATGTAGCAGTAATCCCGTTTCCGACTCCGGTTGAAATGGGGCGTTACAGCATGGCGACTCTGCTGGGGATTTTAGGTTCTTAACCACAACAAACATAGGTTAATTTATTGTGCATTATTTTCTTTATTTTGCTTAAATTGCTTCCCTTATGTTTTACACACTTATTTGCTTTTATTGTTTTGCCTAAATTATTCTACTTTACATATAAATATTTTGCATATTGTCTTAACTGCTATTTGTTACCGCTTTCCTTAAATTGACATTCCGCTCATATTTCTTCTATTCTGGAGAATTTACACTATCACGCACTCACGCGCTGGTGTGTTTCGCGCACCCGCAAATTTCTTTCAAAATATCCAAATTTTAGGAGAGTTGGCGCCTGCGCGGAGTTAGATCGGTTCGTCTGATCAGCCGCGTAGCCTTCTCACTCGAGTTTTCCGTTCGGGAACCTTGCGTCTAGTAAAGCCAAATCTTAGCAACTCAGGATAGAGCTATACCACCCTTTATTTTAAGGCATGCATGCATTTACCTTAGGTGGGTCGGTCCTTGGTATCGACGCCACAATTAGGAAGACACCAAACTTGTCGACGGGTTTCTCAACCCAACGGCCAACCAGCATATTATGTGTAACGTGGCAATAATGGACAAATCCAAGCCTAATCATGACATGCCAAAAGTGGGAAAAAGTGCACCGTCATTTGGTCGCCATTTCCAACAAAAGCATTACAGTTGGACGACTTGAACAAATCTATCATGACCTCGCATATGTGACGTCTAGGCCCACCTCTGGCATAAAGGGGTCCCCAAACATATTAGAGCACACGCTTGATTTATTATTATTGCCTGCAATTCTTTGCATATTATACTAACTTGGTTTGCTTCATTTATTAGAAGGTTATTTTTGCCTAGCTTATCCCCAAAAGGTTGATTCGCGTTGACTGGTAGAAGCACAATCATAAATGACTAACCCAGAAGCACCAGAACGAAACAACTTAGGACTCGTCCCCGTTCCTGTAGAGGATGCAGAGGCGTTAGAAAGGAGAAACACCAATGATCAACACCTCGCCAAACTATTGCAGCAAGTGGAAGTCATGCAAGCCGAAATAGAATTGGAACTACGTGTGACCTGATTCCCACGGCGGGATACGTAGGCGGCCATTTCGGTCTCGGTCCCACCTTTTAGAAAAAAAATCCTAATTTTTCATCTATTAAGAATCTCCTTATTTTGTCACACTTTGGAACTACGTTTGACATGATTCCCTTGGCGGATACGTAGGCGGCCGTTTC
This sequence comes from Przewalskia tangutica, assembly GCA_029844215.1. Classification (NCBI taxonomy): domain Eukaryota; kingdom Viridiplantae; phylum Streptophyta; class Magnoliopsida; order Solanales; family Solanaceae; genus Przewalskia; species Przewalskia tangutica. Next base: position 48,593,349 of record CM056723.1, read on the forward strand.
GGCTTCGGTCCCACCTTTAGAAATTTTAATTTCACCCAATTTCGCTTGTAATGAACTACGTCATGACCTGATTCTCTCATGGGGATACGTTGGCGGCCTAAATCGGCTTCGGTCACACCATTAGGAAACCTTCCATATTTTTGAAAATAACAAGAATACACATAACATACAAGCAACTACATTGAGACCCACTTTAGGCCAAACACCCTTTTCAAAACTGGGACAATGTAGGAAACCAGGCAGGGGTTATGAGTCCAAACAAGGCAGACGTCCGAGCATCAAGAGTCAAAACTACAAAGTCAATGCGAATCAACCACCCCCCCTCAAACTCACAAATTTTCTTTGAGCGCAGGTTCTTCATGTTAGCAGAAGTAGCAGAAGCAGACAGACATCAACATTCAAATCCCGCAACAAAGTATAGCGCATCAGCTCAGGCCTAGAGTCAAATTGCAATCCATGCAGTGCACAAACGCACAACAAAGACATCATGACAATCCATACGGTTCACAAAATGCATTACAACAACATCTCGACATTCGCAACACCCCACATATCATACAGGGACGACATCTCTACTCACAGAATTGCATTGCTCATATATTTATCATTCTGTTTTAACAGTTATACACTAACTTTTTCTCAAGCTTAGCTTGCAGGAGCATTTATTCTACAGGAGCAGCAGCAACACGTCCGAAAACGACGCCAGTAGCAACATGTCCAGGCAACGACGTTATCAGCACAACACGTCCGAAAACGACGCCACGTCTGAAAACGACGCCACGTCCGAAAACGACGCCACGTCCGAAAACGACGCCACGTCCGAAAACGACGCCAAGTCCGAAAACGACGCCACGTCCGAAAACGACGCCACGTCCGAAAACGACGCCACGTCCGAAAACGACGCCAAGTCCGAAAACGACGCCACGCTCAAAACGACGCCACGATCAAAAACGGCGCTAAGTTCAAAACGACGCCACGTCAAAACGACGCCACGCCCAAAACGACGCCACGTCCAAAACGACGCCACGCCCAAAACGACGCCACGCCCAAAACGACGCCAAGTTCAAAACGACGCCACGCCCAAAACGACGCCACGCCCAAAACGACGCCAAGTCCAAAACGACGCCAAGTCCGAAAACGACGCCACGTCCGAAAACGACGCCACGTCCGAAAACGACGCCACGTCCGAAAACGACGCCACGTCCGAAAACGACTCCGAGTCCGAAAACTACGCCACGTCCGAAAACGACGCCAAGTCCGAAAACGACGCCACGTCCGAAAACGACTCCGAGTCCGAAAACTACGCCACGTCCGAAAACGACGCCAAGTCCGAAAACGACGCCACGTCCGAAAACGACGCCACGTCTGAAAACGACGCCACGTCCGAAAACGACGTCATGAGCATATCACATTACGCATGGACACTTCCTCTACTCTAAGAAATTTGCATTTCTTATTCATGCTTTATTACTCTGTCTTAGCAGTTATGCACTAACTCTTTCTTGAGCTTTAGTCTACAGGGGCAGTTGCAGTAAGGACAACATATCCGCATTCACAATCGCAAAGCATCTGCGCGCGGCGAAATCACGATTTGGCAGACATCACATTTTCGCAGGATAGCATTTTTATACTCAAACAATTACATTGCTTATAAATTCACGCGTTATCATTTGCCTTATGAGCTAGGCACTAACCGCTTGTTTAAGTCTTAGCATACAGAATGCGAGCACAACGTGGAACTACCTCTACTACGAACCAAGCAACTTGTACCTCGAATGTCGATCCGCTCTCCTCCAAAGATCCTCGAACGCCAATGACCCAGGTGTCATCATAATTTGACATCGACAAATTTTAAATCGCTCGCTTTGGTTTTAATTTTCTAGCGTCATAAAACCCAGTGTCATCATAATTCGACACTGGGACAAATTTTGAGTCCGCGTTAGTCCACTTTTGTGTTTTGCCATGGTAGCCAGCGTCGTCATAACTCGACACTGGGACAAAATTTTGAATTTTGCGTCAGTCTCGTCTTAATCGCCCAACATTTTTAATTCTGAGGATCGAGACAAAATTGGCTTTAAGTCAACGTCTTTGTCTGAAGATTCTTTCATCATCTCCATACAAAGAGGGACAAGCTGTTGACACCCAATTTTGCCTCATCTTTACTGAACATTTCATTTAGATCGTCCTTTTATCTCCAATTAATTTTATTATGCTTCTCAGTCTTGAAAATCGTCAAAAATAAATAGTTTTAATATTCTTCACTAATTATCGCATAATTTTACAATATCGAGTATTACATTTTTATAATTAAAATATAAGTAAAGTAATTTTAATATGCCAATACAAGATTGATAATTGATTTTCTCTTAATATTTTTACCAATTACTAAATTAAGCATTTTATGAATATTATATTTACTTAAACTAAATAAATATATTAAATATTTTATACCGAAATTTATGTGTGTATGCATTTTTGAAATTAATTAGGACAAGAGAATCATGTTTTAATTAATTGAATAGTTACCCATTAATACCCTAATTCTTCTAATTTAATTCCACATTTTCGTCCATCTCCAAATTTCAAAAACTAATCACCACATCCAATTCCTTACTAATTCCACCACTACCATAATCCTTTATCTTCAAACACCCCATCAACAAAACCAAAGCCAAATATTTTCGTCCATCTCCCAGCCCAAAACTAATCACCACATACAATTCCTTACCAATCACACCCAAGCCCATCACCAATTCCTTCAACATTTCATTCAAATTTCTAACCAAACTGAAGACCCTCCTCGTCCCTCCGTAACTGCACGACCCCAAATCCCATCGACGAACCTCCAAGAAACCACCACCCGCTGCCGCTTTCCCTTTACCCGCCGGACAAGCCATACCACTCATCGCCACCCATCGAATAAACCAAACCCATCACTGCAATCCGCCTCATTTTCTCAGAAATCGCTCGAACTACGAGGATTCGCTTTTAACCCTTGAATCAAGCACGCAGGATGGTTCGCGGTCATCGACCTTTCCTCTCTTCGATTTAGTGGATAAAATACTGATTCGATTTCGTTCAAAGTTCAATCCAAAGGATAAAAATCTTATCCCCATCCCAACGTTTTCTTCTCCTCAAATCAGACTGAGAAAGCAATATTTTTCAACATGTCCATCACCTCATCCACAAATGTCACACGTTTCCCCCCTCTCTTTTGAATTCGAAATTCAAAATGAAGAGCTTCTTGAAGAAGTTGTAGAGACCCATATCTTGACTATAAAATACAACCTCTCTGGGTTGTGTTTGGGGATCATTTTTTTTAAGGAAAAAAGTCGAAAATCAGTCCTGAAAGGCCAAGAACAAAACCCAAAAGAAAAATCTTCCTTTACTCTCAATCCCGACTCGAAAAAGTCATAAAAATATTCAAGCTCACATTCTCCTTCAATCGCATAGCATAAAATTACCTTCAAGCGGAATCGACGAGTCGAACACGCCTGTCACGCCTCTATATGTCCGTAAACACTAATTCCTCTCAATTCATTTTATGTATATATTTTGTGTGTTTTGTGTCGATCATGTACTGATTATTCATGTTGATGTGTTTTAATAACTAAATGTATTATGTTTGTTAGCTTGCGTTAATTACTTGTTAAAGTTCAGAAATGCCTTTGTTTGTATTATTGGACTTGCCTCATATTAGGATATGAGGCATATGTTTTAGTACTCACTCAGAATAATTGTGACTAGTTAAGCGTTTATGTATGATTGTTGTGTAAGTTTCCCTGTGCTTGGTCTAAGTAAAAATGATTGTTAAAGTTATTTCTATATAAATACAGTATGTTAAAGATGTTACTAGAAATCTGTTTTGAAAGGATTATGTCTGATTCGGTTAAATAAGTATATGATGTTTTATTTATCTAGTAGATTATACATATTTAAATCTTGTATTGGATTCCTTTTACAATATAATATTTGAGTTAGTGTCACTAGAATAAAACTTTCTCTTGAAAAGATGCAAGATTCTTAGTTGGATGTCTTAAGTTATTAATTATTTAAGTGTTGATGTATGTCAAAACAGGTTAAGTATTAAAACTGATCATGTGTATATATAAGTTATCTTGTTGGTTCGATATCTTGTTTAAGAGTTATTTGATCATGTATGACTTGTTTAAATGATTTCGAGCTGATTGGCATGCTAGTTCTAAATTTGTTTTGACTAAGTGGCTGTGCAAAAATTCAGAATATGCTAGCATAAGTTTAGTGTATATTCGTCAACTATATGGGTTGTTTAATAGGTAAAAGGCTGATTAGGGCCATTTCTCGGATTGATTTTCTGGCCATTTTTGGCTACTGGTTTTGGACTGATTTTTAATCATTTTTGGACTAACTTTCGACCATTTAGTCGGACCGATTTTGGCTATTTGACTGTTGTTTTTTTTGACATTTCTGTTGCTGATTTTTGGCCGATTTCTTGGATCCTTTACTTTGCTCAGAATACATGTATATTTTTAAGTTTATATGAATACTTTATTTATTTGCATTATTGTATATGGTTGCGCCTATACTAATTCCTTATCTTTCTTTATTTTTACATGAAATGCATTTGAGAGCAACAAGAGTTTCATTACGAGACTCAATGCAACCATGACGAAATGAAGATCCGCATCCATGTCCCTTGCATTCCCGACTTCAGAAATCTCAAAACAAAATAGTATGATGACATCGTCACTCGCTTTAGTCGCTTTAATTCTTTAAATTCCGTCATCTTCATTTGTCGTCTTGTTATCTTATTATGTAACCCTGTATAATTATTGAAATGCTTAGAATAGTTAGGCCTAGATTAACAATTAAAAAAGGGGTAGTTCTAAAATCGGAAACCCAACGCTAGATTATTTTAGGCTCGTTATACATGTCTAAGCTTTCAAAACAATTTGGTCACCTTTTTATTTGTATGATTAATCATAGGAAAATAAGGTTTTACTTTTATCTAATTTGCTAAAAAATAAACTTTCACAAAAAAAATCGTCTCTTGGTATTATAAATAAAATTGTTTTTTCTTTACTTTCAATTGCCAAAACATAAGTATTTTACAAATAAAAATAAATGCATATTTTTACCTATATATGTATTTTTTATAAATAAGTCTTACAACTCTTTTATGTTGTCAGGAATGCATCTTTTGTTATTAAAAACTTGCAACGTCTTTTATTTAACATTTATGAAAGTATGCATTTCTTAGCATAATATTAAGCCTAAGTTTGAACGGATAACCGCAAGTTAGCGGATCTTAGAGGGTGCCTAACCCCTTCCCTTTAGGATAATAAAGAACCCTTACCTAGAATCTCACATAGCTTTCGCAGACCTTTAAAATGGAGATCATTTGTAGTATTTTACTACATTTTTAGTGTCCTAATTCACTATAATAATTAGGTGACGACTCCTTTAAATGCATTTAGGAATCCAACCATGTAGCAGTAATCTCGTTTCCGACTCCGGTTGAAATGGGGCGTTACAGCGACATATAAAGTCTCCCTTTTTGAACCACACCAAATAGGGCGACATAAAAGTCGCCATTTTTGAATCACACCAAATAGGGTGGCATATTTCACTCGCCCTCATTGAGTCCCACAAAAAATGGTATTGGTTAAAGTTGAAATTAATCCTCTTAATTAGAATTTATTTGAAATTATTCGAAAATTTAGGATATCCAATTTTTTGGATATCCGAAATATTCGGATCCGAATCCGATCCGAAAATTCCGGATATCCGAAATATTCAGATAAGAAACCGATCCGAAATTATCTGAAAATTGCGGATATCCGGTTTTTTGGATATCCGAAATATTTGGATCCGAAATTATCCAAAAATTGCGGATATCCGATTTTTTGGATATCCGAAATATTAGGATCCGAATTTGATCTGAAAATTTCGGATATCCGAAATATTCGGATCAGAATCCGATTCGAAATTATCTGAAAATTGCGGATATCCAATTTTTTGGATATCCGAAATATTCGGATCTGAAATTATCCGAAAATGCGGATATCCGAAATATTCGGATCCGAATCCGATCTGAAAATTTTGGATATCCAAAATATTCGGATCAGAATCCGATCTGAAATTATCCGAAAATTGGGGATATCCGATTTTTTGGATATCTGAAATATTCGGATTCGATCCGATCCAAAATTATCAAAAAATTGCGGATATCCAATTTTTTGGATATCCGAAAATATTCGGATCCGAATCTGATCCGAAATTATCCAAAAATTTCGGATATCCGAAATTATCCGAATCCGATCTGAAATTATCCAAAATAAAGACTTCTAAAAATGTTGCACTTATAAATAATAAGTGTAAAAAAATAGGCATCTTGTTAAAAATTGACTTTAGAACCGGCTAAGGGATTTATGATTATGAGGAGCATAAATATAACAAGTACCGATGGCTGGTCTAGTGGTAGAATGATTCCACAGAAGAGGCTAGGGTTCGATTCTTGGCTGGGGTGTATTTGTAGTGATTAATATTGCATAACTAGTGGTCTAGTGGTAGAATAATACATTGTCACGGTGCATACCAGAGTTCAAATCACATATGGTGCATTTAATTTTTCTCTTTTTTGAACTATATCAAAAAGGGCGAGTGACGTCGCCCTATTTTTTATGGATCTCAAAAAAGGCGAGTGTAGTCGCCCTATTTGAACCACACCAAATAGGGTGATTTTTCAAGTCGCCGCCTTTGATTAGGACCAAATAGGGCGACTACACTTGCCCTTTTTGATGGATCTCATAAATGGCGAGTGTAGTCGCCCTATTTGAACCACACCAAATAGGGCGATTTGTTAAGTCGCCGCCTTTGGTTATGACCAAATAGGGTGATTACACTCGCCCTTTTTGATGGATCTCAAAAAGATCGAGTGTAGTGGCCCTATTTGGTCCTTACCAAAGGGGCGACTTGAAAAATTGTCCTTGATCTAAGACAACAGACGTAATAAGACGACTTGAAGGGCGACTAAAAATCTTCCCCTTTGATCTAAGGGGGCGATATTTCACCAAAGAAGGCTACTGTCGCCCTCTTTGAAGAGATTCGTTGTAGTGGAAGTAAAGGAGAAGAAGAGAGGATTGTAGTGAGATGTATTCTTGTTATTTTTTTATATTAAAATTCTAAGATTTACAATGAGTGTAGATGTGTATATATATACTTTTTCACTTCTTCATTCATCATTGTTTCCATCTTAACTACTTCTTTAACTAACTAACTAATTTTCTAACTATCTTCAACACTTGTTAGTTCTTTCAACATGGTTAATTCGTGGATGACAGTTGAATTAGTAGAGATTGTATTAGGATTATAGAGATTTTACAACTGATTTTTTGCCAACCGTTGAAGGCATCAGAATAGGGTTATTTTGCATATTAGGGCTTCCTTCACGCGTCCCACTACTGGCTGGTTCTCTCATGGGATCTAACGCCTGATTATAGCTGTAGTGAAGATACTATTTGTAGGGTATGTTACCTCCCAATGAACCAAACAAACATCGTCCAATATTAAACTTATTAAGGCTAAGAATAGGATGAAAATCTTGACCAACATCTGAAGAAGTAGAAGTTCTGGAAAAAAAAAATTACTTAACGAAAAGTTTCTGAGTATTAAGATACTTACTTGAGTTAACTTCAAATATTTTAACATTCATACGTGGACTCTGAGAAGGAGAAGTATCCTTGACATATGATTTTTTTTATTTTTTTAGCAAAGAACACAGTTTGCCATTCCTCTTGTACTCCTTTGATAGTTTGTCATTGGGAACTATTCTCTTGTAGTTTTCTTGTGATGAGTTCACTAAAAGGGCAATTCTTTGCAAAGTTGACCTGCTCCCTCATAAAGGATCCTTTGTATGTGATCCAATAGAAATGTGAGATTTCACCTGCCTATCCAGTGAGACTTTAACACATAGTCTTGCATATCTACTACTCCGAGTAGAGCTAGTACAAGCATCCATTTTCAACTGTCTGCCAATTGAGTTTCCATTTTTTTTCATAAAATACTATCATAAAATTTTGTTGGTAATTGTGGTATCCTCACCCACACAGTTTATATAGTTTGTGTTACCTGTGAAGCCATAAAATTCAGCACCCATCTTTGCACTTATAAGTAGTTGTAGACATTTTAATCGGGTTCGTACACGCAGCGGAATTTGAAAATTTATGTTTCAAATCGACTTTCGGTCAAACTATAGTATAATTATATGATGTAAATAAACACAAAGCAATAATGTAATATTTGACAGAAGATTTACATTTTGGAGATAGCGATCCGAAATCTGAAGCTTTGTGTAGTCCGAGGGTGCACACGCAAACGTTCCTCGATATGCAAGTTTCTGGAAAACCTTTGATGTAATTGCTAAGTCTAGAATGCTAGGGATTTCAGCAGAGCTTTAGAAGAGATTAAGTCTCTTGCTTGGTGTATTGAAATGGGAGGGGGAAACCCTCTATTTATAGTAGAGAATAAAGGCTTTAGGGTTCGTATGGGCGGACCAGAAACCGGACGGTCAAATTCGACCGCTAACGCCGACGCTACTTGGCCGCATATGGCGCCGTGGCGCTGAATCATGGCGTTGTGGCCCTGTCCCATTTTTCTGCCCTTTCTCATATCTAATGTCCCGGTTATCAACCGAACATATATATATATATATATATATATATATATATATATATATATATATATATATAATCTCCTTCTAATTACATCCTTCAATCGATGAAACATTTGACTTAGTGTTACCCTTCAGGCCTTTACATATCGACATTAATAACATTAGGATCTTCACGGAACTCCTAGACTGCGCCGGAAGACGAACTCAATATGTAAAGTTTAGCTACACGAAACATGTGAATTGAACCTATATGTGGGAAGATAAAAATTCTTCATTCACGACACACTCAATCAAGCTTAGGATTTGTTAAGTATCTATCCAAATGGCTTGATCATTATATCTCATCTATATTAGTCGACAACAGGACCATATCAAAGATATGTCCATTGCGTTGACCAACGACTTAGTCAACCTAATATCTTATGAGTATCTGAGTGTTCTCTCGAATATACATTCAAGGAATGAATCCTAATCTTGGCTCAACTACCACCTTTAATCCACTTCGTAACGTACCCAAAACAAGACATGTCTCAACCTATAAGACATTTGAGCTTAGGACATGATCAAAGTACATTACTCCGTGAATAAGGTGCGTATCAACCTTAATTCTAAGGACTTCTATCTCCCACACACCGGTGACACTTTAGACATATAACAAATAGTGCATCAGTAGGGTATACCAATACTTCAACAAATATCCATGCGTCCATCACGGGTTGCCATAACTCGTAGCAAGTGAGACATACTATATCCCCTACGGATATGATGCAGACCACATGTCGACGTATCACGTATCATCGATATCCCAATCTTGATGATCATTAGTCGAGGCGATTTAAGAGTTACGTTATACTATTAATTCTCACATCATTAATAAACACGTAAACTCTAGGAATGCATTTATAGAATATTATAAACAATCAACTAATAATTCAATAAATGCAAATGTCATAATATTAATCATCATTAATATATAAATATGAATGTGTATAAAATACATTTTATCATAATACAGATTGTCATACATATAATTTCAGTAGTGACCATTGATGAACCACGAGCCTAGTTATAGTGCTCTATTCATATTTTTCTCTTGAATAAATTTAATTATAACGTAATCTGACCCTAGGTCAATTAGATGTAATTGTTCTGACGGCTTCCATAAATTCTGAATTTTAGCTTTCAGATATGGGTGTATCATATTTATCCCCAAAAGTTAATTATAACTGAGTGTTTTCATGTTGTATACATCTTATACTTATCTTCTTCGGATAAATGAATTTTGTTCAGCTCTTTCCCTAGTTGACTTTCATCCATATTATGGGCAGATTGGTCAGTTCCAGCGGTTGATAGATCCGTTAATGAAAGATTTTAATTTAATAGATTCTGATTATATGAAACTGTAAAATCAGAGCCCATCATTTTTATGTTGATAGATCCGTTAATGAAAGATTATTAATTTAATAGATTCTGATTATATGACACTGTAGAAAAAGTACGTGAACAAGGTACTATTGGTGCTTGTTTATCTGGGGGTTTAGGAGGAAGGAGGAGTTCTGGAGACATCCTTTAGTAATGCATCTTCTATCATAGTCTTATCTTTTCCTGTTTCTTGACTCTTTTGGATATGATCATCATATTCTTTGGTAGTCAATTTCATCACTACAAAAAAAAGGTCTACGGAGAATTTTTTAAACATGTTGCGCCCACTCGATCTGAACTTTATCAAAGTCATGCTGCGAAAAACATTCTTTGTCATTGTACTATAACACACAATGGAGATTATTTAAAAATTTTAATCATAAATAAGCCATTATAGACAAATACATAAACAAAAATCATTTTAAATACGGCAATCCTGTCCTCTTTCACCTTTGTCGTTATTCCTCGCAAAAAAACTATAAGAAAAGACAGTTAGAAATGAATGAATGCAAATAGAAAAACCTTCGGATCCGCACAAAACCATATAAGTTTTGATACGGAGGGCTCAGATTTATATTTTGTAAAAGACATTCCAATCATATCGTGGCTGCGAACTAGTGACTCGTCAGTCATTTTAGTCGTCTTGCCAACGCATGTTGGTTTCTCGTAGATGTGTGAAAGAATCCATAAATCTCTTCATCGCTCTTTTCCGAAGTAAAACAAACTAAGGGACAACCTTTCCGGAAGGGTCATGACCTCAAATTAATTATTCTCATATGTCCAAGTGTAATATCATGTTCAAATCAGTAAAATTTTCAGAAATATTACAGCTGTCCGAAACAGTCTTAAAGCAGCAGTTTTAGCCTAGAAACCAGCGACAATTGGATTAAAAAAATACAGCAGCGAGAAAGCATCAAATATGCTCAAAATGCAGCAGTAATTTGGCCAGGATGCTGCAGTTGTGTAGCTTGAAACATAACATCAGCCCATAAAACGAAGTGGCAACGTATGCTTTCAACAAGAGCTAGGAACACAACTATAAACTAGTCAAATATAGCATCAGTTCCTCAAATACAACTACTATTTTTGGTAAAGAAGAATGTAGCAGCTGAAGTGCGGCACAACAACCCAGTAGCTGTGTATAGCAACTCAATCAAACTGCTATAAAATGGTACCTTCTGTGTAGTATTTGTTCTCATCAAAGTGTTTCAACTGGACACCCCAAAATGTATCAAGTTTTGCCTAAAAATGTCACAATAGCAGGTTGGGCACATCAACTATTCATCAATGTTTACCATACCCGAGCAGCAACAAAAGAGTATCAGGATGCATCAGAGAGCCGCAGCTAACAACAACATCTTCAAAATATGGCAAAACAACGAACTTAAGGATGTGGGATTGCAAATTTGACCATAAGCACCATATTAAACACCAACTTTGAAAGATAAGACAATAAAGGGGGTTACCACTATCCATATTCCGATGCCGCGTCAAAATCAAAAGATTTCTAGAACCTTAGGCATGGCTAGCTATCGGGGAGGCTAAACCAAAGCCAAAGCTTGTCTTGGCTTTCTGCTGATGTACCTCACATATATATATTCTGAAAACATTTTACCATTTTAGACAGAATAATATATGGACAAGTTCAAAAGCTGAGACATAATAAATATAAGCTACCAGTAAACATCTTAGACATTTACGCAACATTATCACATGTATAGACATTTTATCCATACGCAGAACCTATTCAGATTATCACTATTCATTCATAGATAGTTTCAATACCAAATTATGCCCTCTACATACTTACTACATGAAACGAGGTTATAAACCAAGATAGCACTGCAAACATAGGCATGTTTAGGAAATGCAAAATGCTGGTACAGGCACCATTTAGACCACTTAACAGGTAGAAATGACATCAAATATTACTTAAAAGGTATTACACGCTACATTTTAACACTTAGGCGGATATGGAAAGTATAATCAGTTAGATAGACATAGAAATTGAATAGGGGACCAATTAAGAGCAAATTTCCAGGGTACAGGATCATTCAGTCTAAGCTAACCATGTAGGGTCATCTCATATAACCAGCAGAAGCTTAAGAACAACTCATCATCTCATAACGAAGGGTTCCTGTCCCCTGAACTGTAATAGCCAACTCTTAATATAAAACAGGCAAGCCGACAAGGCCGCCAATGTACATAGAATTATCCAAACGAACTACAACTGTAATGTCCAACTACACATCTACCGCTCACACCTGTCTACAAACCTCTAAGAGTATGATAAAGAAATATGACGGGACAAGGCCCCGCCGTGCCCCTGAATATACATGAGTCTTTAATCAAAGATCTGTACCAGAATGACAAGCTCCAGATCAATGGAGCTATCCCAAAAAGTTTAGCAATGATCCTAAGCTCGCGGATCACCAAACTGAGTACCTATACCTGCGGGCATGAACGCAGCCCCCGAAGGGGGTCAGTACAACAAAGTACCAAGTATGCAAACATAAAGCACATTAAATAAGATCATGACTGGCCAAATGACGACATGGACAAGTATGAAAATTAAATACCAGATCCAACCATGCCATATAAAATAAAGCCAACTGAACCTTTCAAAGATGAGAATCAACTGTGCCTTTTTTTAAAAGTGAAAGTCATATCAAAATCATAGATGCTTGTCCATATAACGTATTCGGGCCCATTTGGGACTCGATGTCTTTTTACATATAACGTATCCCGACCCATTGTGGGACTCGATGTTCTTTTACACATAACGTATCCCGACCCATTATGGGACTTGGTGTCTTTTTACACATACAATATCCCGGCCCATTATGGGACTCGATGTTCTTTTACACATAACGTATCCCGGCCCATTGTGGGACTCAGTGTCTTTTTACACATAACGTATCCCGACCCATTGTGGGACTCAGTGTTCTTTTACACATAACTTATCCCAGCCCATTGTAGGACTCGGTGTCTTTTACACATAATGTATCCCGGTCCATTGTGGGACTCAGTGTTCTTTTACACATAACGTATCCCGCCTATCGGATTTGGCACCATGATCTTGAAACTTCGTAGAGCTGCAAGAATTAGAATCGCGTGCCATTCTCAAGTAGTGCGCCGATGCGGGAATTTCAAAAATTAGTTATTTTGTGAAGGGAAAAACAAGTGGACTAGTGGGGTTCAAGGGCCCCCCTCCACTTGTGCTACATACACCATATTATATAAGTCTTGCAAGACTTTGTCTCACAAATATCTTCTCATCCAAACCTCTCTTCTCTCTTCCTTCTCCTCCAAGATTTTGAACCATAGCCAAGTGAAGGACAAAGTTAACTTATTTTTCCAAGATTAAGCTCCTTGACTAAGTTCTAAGCCAAAGTTATACTCCAAAACAGTGGGTCACGGTTTTGACCAAGAAAATTGTCTTGAAACCCTAAGCTTGGAAATGAACTTTTTGGAATAGAAACACGAAAGTAAGATGGTTACAAGCTTGTAGAGGATACGTGTGTGTTATTGTAACGTGAAGAAAACAGTGCAGTGGTGACGTGTGTTAAGGACTGTTTTGGGCTAAAGTGAAGGTAAGATTCTTCTTCCTCTTAATGAATAATGAAAGTTAAGTGATGTTGTAGTTAAGGGATGAACTTGTGTTAAGTGAAATGAATAATAAGAAGTGCATGAGACAATTTTGGCATGTTAGCCGATTTTGGAATGTTTTTAGTATATTGGATTCTTTGGTTATTGTTGTTGTTATCGTCACTAACTGCATGTTAAAATGAAGGAAATCTTGTCATTGGAAGTTGATATGGTTATATGAGATGTTTGGGTAGAAGGGTGCCCAGATAGGGCACCAGTCGCGGCCCGTCGGTTCGGGTCGTGACACTTAGGCAGGTAGAGAATTACATGACTAGCTTTGTCAAGATGTTGGACATAAGAATGGACCCTACAGGCAGGTGATTCTATGGTGATCATTTTGATGTATGTTGATGACCGTTTGATCACAGGAAGCAACTAACACATGATTCAAGAAACACAACAGACTCTTCATAACAGTGTCAAAGTGAAAGACTTAGGACACCTCAAATATTTTATGGGAATTGAGATAATGAGGTCTAAAAGGGACATTTTATTAAAAAAAAAAAATACACAGTAGAGTTAATAGCCACAGTAGGCTTAAGTGGAGCAAAACAAGCTTTCACACCTATGTAGTTAAATGTTAAGCTCACTACAGTGGAATATGACACATTGCTGAATAACACAGATGCAGAATCGAACACGAACTTTATCAATACCTCTCATCAAGCCATGTTGATTTACCTACAATTTATGTATTAATCATATTTAAGAGAATTTAGGCTATTTACTGAGACCTTTGTGATATAACAATATGAAGTTGAAGCTGAAGTAAAAGTCCAATATTTTTATTTGGACAACATATAATAGTGGTGTCTCAGTTGCATCAGTTTGGTAATTCTTTTAAAAAAATCACGAGAATTAGATTTGATTTGATAACTTAGTAGAAAGAAGTGCCCTCTTATTATAAGGATCGTAGGGTTTTGTCGGGTTAGTACACGCAACGGAATTTGAAAATTTATGTTTCAAACCCGACATGGCGTGTAGGATGATTATATAATATAAACACATAGAAAACTGTAATATTTCGAACGAATACTTATAATTTAGCAATCTGGAATCTTCTTTTTCAACGCGTACGCCGAGGGTGAGCACACAACTGTTCCTCGATTTCAAGTTTTGAAAACTTCGATGTAATTTACTCTTTCGGAAAGCTAGGAAATCCGACAGAGTTTCAGCAGAGAATAATTCTTGTGAATTGGGTGTATAAAATATGTGGCTTAACCCTCTATTTATAGCTGCAAAATGCAGCTAGGGTTACTCAAATGGGCCAAGCCCAGAAAACTGAAGCAGAGTGGGTCACTCGGACCCACTATACACGTGGCGCCGTAACGCTGAGTAAGTGGCGCCGCGGACCTTGGTCTGATGTGCCGCGACTCTGTTCCTATTTTGCCTCATTTTCAATTTTATTCTAATGTCTCGATTATAAACTGAACATTTATATTCTCTCTCTGATTACATCCTTGAATCGACGAAACAATTGATTTAGTGTTATCCTTCATATCACGACCTGACCCGACGGGCCGTGACTGGTTCCCTACTTGGACACGCTTATACGAACCAGTGACATGTAATCAGACTGATACCAAGGACAATATAGAAAATCTGTAATGAACCTGTCTCCTGAGGAGTCATAGCTAGTCAACATAACAAATAGGCAAGCCGACAAGGCTGCCACTATATACGGGAATATCCAAAATGAAGTACAACAGTACAGCTGACCAAAACATGTCTACAACCCACACATGACTACAGACCTCTAAGAGAATAACAGTGAACTATGACGGGACAGGGCCCCGCCGTACCCCTGAATACGCATAAATCTATAGCAAGAAGCTGTACCAAAATGACAAGGCTCCGGAACAATGGAGCTCTCCAAGTAGCCGAACAAGAATCCTAGACTGGAGGATCAGCAAATTGAGTGTCTGTACCTGCGGGCATGAAATGCAGCCCCCCGAGGAAAGGGGGTCAATACGAAATAATGTATTGAGTATATAAAACATGAAGTAGTGTAAAGATGATCATAACTGGCCAAAAGATAACATGAGACAAGTATAATAATCAAAGATATCAATGCAACTATGTCTTATGAAATAAGAGTCATACATGTCCATATAATATACCCGTGGTTGCCTGTCCACATATCGTACCCGTTCATTCTGGGACTCTGTGAAATCATATAATGTGTACACATAGTCATATCCGTGGATGCCTGTCCACATTAAATCATCATATATGTGAATGCCTGTCCACATAAAATCATCATATCCGTGAATGCCTGTCCACATATATTATCATATATATATATGCCCGACCCTCTAGTGAGGGACTCGGTGAACAATGCAAGAAACTGCGCACGAACATTTTCAGTCCGGACTCGGTGAAATGATATAAACACATTAGCACGAGTAGATTATCATGAGCAACCATATGCAATTTAAATCATCATCTGACTCTCAATAAAATAATTAGAATGAACTATCACTGTAAAATCAAAGGCAACTATCATATCAAGTATCACTAGGAATTAGGATTCATTGGAACTATGTACTTCCGTCGTACACGCATTTTATGTAAATCATGTCAAAAAGGAAGAAGGGATAGTTTCATATACCTTAACGTCTATACCAACTCGATAATTAGAATTCGTCTAAATTACCACTTCAACCTATAACAATAATAACATGTCCATCAACTTTATGATTACTAGTATACGTTATATATCGAATGATGACTCTCTTTTTATGTAGAAATTTGG
Organism: Przewalskia tangutica; assembly: GCA_029844215.1. NCBI lineage: Eukaryota > Viridiplantae > Streptophyta > Magnoliopsida > Solanales > Solanaceae > Przewalskia > Przewalskia tangutica. Next base: position 48,609,827 of record CM056723.1, read on the forward strand.
GCAGCACTTCCCCTGTTTATACTCACATCCGTAATTCACACACAAGGTCAACAACATCGATAATAAGTCACAACTTAAGGATATAACCAAAACAGTCTCATATACGCCATCGTTATACATTCTTTTTCTTTACATTCATGTAATACAACAACCACAACAACCAAGGTGATTACTACACATATTTCTCATGTTAATCCAGCTCCTTAATCCATATTAAAACAGTCATTAAAAACAGTCTATACTCCAACAACAACGAGAGTGAAATGAGCGGCAAGCTCGTCTTATAATTTGCAACGTAACACTTTTCCACCTTAATTACTTTAGGCCATATATTAGCAATTATCACAATGTACATGCATATTTGTAACTAAATTTCCAGCATTCTAACCAACAAGAACAACCCCTAAATACAACACAACAATACCCACGATTCATGGGGGTCACAACTTCACCAAACATAATACCATAACTCTTCTCATAATTTCTTAAAATTCAATTCATATTTCAACACTTTCATATAAACAACTACAACTTTAAATATCAATATTTCCTTCAATTTTTAACATGCAATTAGTGACAACGATAACAACAACAACAACCAAACCCATTGTACTTAAAAACAGTCCCAAATCGTTAATCACAACTCCAACAACAATGACATGCATTTTCTTACTTCCAATTTCTCTTAACACAAGTTCATATCTTAGCTATAACATCATTTAACTTCCAATTACTCTTTAAGATGAAGAAATCTTACCTCAACTTAGCCGAAACAGTCCCTAGTTGCATTCGACACTCACTGCTCCACTTTGCTCCAATTTCGCCACTTCTTCAACTTATAATGACATGCATGCATTCCTTAAGAGTTTAAACTCATCATACTTACATGTTTTTCTTCCAAATAGTTCATCTCCAAAACCACAATTTCTGTAACAACTCTCGGCCAGCATTGCCGAATTTACTACTGTTTTGAGGAGTTTACTATGGCTTGGAACTTGGTAGAATAACTTAATCTTGAAATGGGAGTTGGTTTGGTCTTTAACTTGGCTATGGAAGGTGAGGGAAAATCTGTTTTGGAGGAGAGATGATGGAGGATGTTGAGGAGGGTGGTTCTCGAAAACAAGGAGAGAAACATGGGAATATGTGGGCTGAAAAGGGATATAAGCCTATGCATGTTGGTGCCTTTGCCACTTGGAGGGAACAAGGTGCCACTTGTCTTGCCCACTAATCCTCACTTATCATCCTTTACACTAAAATTAATCCCACACTTAGCTTAAATCCTGAAATTTTGAAATGGCCTCATATTCTCAATGTCAAGATTTTATTTTACACGATATAGTCCTTAACCCCATTGGAAAAATTCAACCACTAGTATTAATTCTCCTCGACGCATTTGTTGTATCCAAAATTATTTTGTATTAGCATATGTAAATATACTTCTCTTCCAACACTCGAATCTTATTTTCTTAATTACGTTCTCACTTTATACACTAAAATTACGGGGTGTAACATCCTTCCCCTCTTAGAAATATTCGTCCTCGAATGTTCATAATAAGTCTCATGCTATAAAAATTTCGACATAGTCTCTTTTATAACTATATCTACCAACCTATATTCATCAAACCCATAGATGCCTCACAGGGCCACCATATATCACATATATTATTCACCAATCACATCAGTTATCAACCTAGGTTATCAAAGAGACCCATGCCAGTCCACAAAGGGCAACATCTGAACCTGGAATCATGTCATCAGTTCATATGGTGCTTAACTTAGCACAAAACATCATTCATAGTTCAGGCCATACAAAGTCCAAGTTAAGAAAAACATATACAACAGATACACACCTAACCTATCTGGTTTTATTTAAGAGAGTCAAATAGCTTAACTAAATATCTTTCCAAATTATTAACACATGATTCTAAATAATTATTAAGACTTCGCAATCCACACACAACTAAAATAATCCATAAACACATACATTGATCCTCATATGAATTCAAACAGACCATACATAACTAAAACCAGTTCTCGCCCAAGAAGGTTAGAAATATTTTATCTTGAAAACCCCCTATGACTGGAACAATTCTTAAATCAACATACTTACTTTAGTCAATCAAAACAACTACCTATGCTTGATCCACCCTGAAGTAAACAATATCTAGGTATGAAATTAACTGACACAGTCCATGTACAAAACTGAAATTAGCATACTAGCACACCAGGCTTTACTTCAGCTACACATGTCAGTTTATACTATTATAATATTTTAATCAACATGTGTCAACTTAAGTTAGTTTTATCTAATTAAACAAACTCCCAAATTATCATATTAACATTATTTCAAGTACAACCAGTCTACATACTAATTAATACAGATTCCAAATAAGGGCCAATCAAGCAGATATGATTCAACTCACTTGTTTCTCAAACAGGACAACAAAATATAGCTTTAGACATGACAACTCACAACTTCCAATTTTAATTAAGTAAGAATTGACTAAGGTGATTCAAATATTAGGCCTCTACCTAAGTTTTAGCATGAATACATAAGCATTAAATAAGGCAAGATCATATTAATACATACAGAGGACATTTCATTCATAAATATAAGTAAGGTTCTAAGACAAACAACCTAAGCTACAACATATTTGAACCAAGTTCCAACAGATACCAAATCCCATGAACTCCCATTTCAACTAGAATAGAGCATGACATTAAAAGCAAAATAGGCATCAATTTAATCATGTCTCTCACAATCTTCACCACAACAAGAAAATAGCATACACATCATATGACATTAAAATAAACCTAGTGCACCATACTAAAGCATAACAGCTAACCAAGACAAGCAAAGGTCAATAAGATGTTCAGTAATTCCACACATACAACTCCTTTTCCAATAGCATATGCCTAAAATAAGGCTAAACAATGACTTAAATCAATCAGTAACATATGTACATATTCTAACCATTTGAGCTAAGTTTTACTGTCCAGATGTTAATCACTATCTCCTAAACAATTAAAATAACAAATGGTGTCCATATCATGCTACTTGAGCCTAACATATTCTTAGTATACCATACTAAGAGTAATTTTAAACAATGATTGTAATTTAGAAAATCAAGGTAACCAAAACAGGTTACTCAATATCTTGTTCTAACAATGATTAGCAAAACTTCATCTATTACAAGTCGATACCTTATTTAACTTACTAATACAGTACTATAGATATATCCCAATCATATTAACATTAATCCGGTATGCTTAATCACCACTTTTAATATACCCATGAATCAGTAAAGCATGCTCAAAACAGTTTTAAGAAAAAGCATTTGAGAAACAGTTCTGATCTTATTCCATGAACAACATAAAACCTTTAGTTAACCACTAATTACCAAGGTCTTAACTTAGGTTAACTATCCCCAAAGGCATCCTAAACTAAAGTACACTTACAATTCAAACCCGATCATAGTATAAATAATCAGACATTAGTTCTACCTAAAATAAAAGTAACAATCAGACTTAAATAATCATTAATCTATAAGTTAATATTCAACTAGGCCATCTAAGTCTTAGGCAGAGTGAGACTAAAGAAGCTAAACCAAACCACACTTTATTAAAACTGAGGTATGTTAATCTGCTAATTCAAGCTAATCATGAACATCACAGTAGGACTAGAAATAGGCAATTACGACTACCTAATGAACACTTTAACCATGTAAACACCCAATTCACAATTTCTCAATACTAATGAAACTATTCAAAACTAGATTATACTAACAGTTATATCAAAACAGTACACACTCACTATTAAACCAACATAATGTTAACACTAGATTATCTCAAACTAATCATCATCAACATATTATAGGTCTAACCATTAGGAAAAGCGTTATTATGTGTCATCAGCTCAACAACCCTTCTTATACAATCCATCCAATATAATATTACAACTCACATTATCCGGCACGCATCCAAACTCCGTTGTAATCGTGAATCCTCATTGTGAACTATTTTTGACCTAAACAAACTGAAATATACCCTATAAGTATATAAAGGTCAACCCAACACACTAATCTACAAATTAATTCCTTCTCTTAACATATGCAAATTCATCAAAGGATCCCACACATTTCATGTTGTATATATACAATTCAGTCAAGTAAACCAACATACTCTACACCATAATTCATTTTTTTGTAACACATTAAAATAGGAAACTATTAGAAATCATACCATCCACAAATACACCAAGTACTGAGGCTAGATTGATCACCCCCTAGGAGCACATGTGATATTTAAACCAACTACCAATATGTAGAATAGATATGAATATGCAAGATAAACTGACTCACACATATGTTAAAATACTTATGTTGACATCTTGTTAGGTTCAAACAGAAGCCACATTTTTTTCACCTAGGCATATTTCATACATGTCACACATTTGAGAGAACCATACATGCTTCTACCAGGAAAATGTGTTAGACAATGTGACCACGACATGTTACACCATGAATTTATGACTATCTTTAGCTCAACTAGTTAATTAGGCTAACCTTCAGATTTTTCCAAGTTCATTTACAAGTTTTGCAGACACTATAAACATAGGATGCTAAGAAAACAAAATAAACTAGATTGACTCCTGGCCACTAGTACACATTTCAGAGGGACAATTATAATTTAACTAATATTCATGCTACATAAACAACCTCATACTAACATATTGTTCATTAACAATTCCTTACACAACAATACATATCCTAATACATTCTGTTGAGAACCCCATTTGATTACACTAGTTCAGTTAACACTTCAGACCAATAACTCATGGTAAAATTAGAAAATGAGCAGTAACTAATTTATCAGAAAATAGAACCTAGAAAGTAATAGTCAGCCCCTTTTAAAAGCAGTAGCAACTCTTTTTTTTTAAATAACAATCACACAGCCTTAAGACATAACTAAGCAGCCTTAAAATCAATCACAACTGAGCTAAAAATACAACAAAGACAACTTATCTTCAGTCAATCATATTCATAGCAAGCACAATAAGACCATTGTAGACAATCTCATGCTCATTTTATATAACTTCAGGCAGACATAGTGGACAGTTTACACAGATAGGTTTTAAACATAAAATTCTTTGGTGACTATTGTCAAGCTCTTAAGGATCACACAAATCAGGTCATTTAACTACTCCACTGGTTATCCAAATAAATAAGTTAGACATGTAACCAGGGGTTAAATACACCAACATCAGATTACTAAACCAAGTTATGATATTCTGTAAATTTGACATGTCCAGACTGGATTGACCATACATCTTACTTAGTTAAACAAAACATAAGATGACATATCCAGGAGATTTCAGACCAGCATGGTGACAATTATGGTATATTGGCATATGAAAATTAAACATATACTGATTATCATGGCATCGTACAGGCCATGCATTCCCCTCTCTGGACAAAACAGGTTCACAAATATGATGAACCAAACACAAGATCATAGCAGGAACTAACATGTCCATGGAACAACTTAGCACATTCTTGCATTATATCATGTTGACTTAACCATAACAAACCATTTAATCCATACAAATATCATTCCTACATATTACTTAAGCATATAACATAGCTTAATCTAACAACATGGTATGCCATTAAGTCAATTAAACATGATCTTTAAGAGTTTACCATAATCTCAGACAGTTCAACACCTCATAATTATTCCAAATTAGCACATATATTATGCCTTGATGTGGATTCATTATAATGTTACATACCTTCCAAAAAATTATTAAGGCTTAAACAACTCATGATAACCCATAATCACTTCAGACAACACACACGTGACCCTAATAAATATGTTCGTATAGATGCACATCATCATCACACCAACTATTACCAACCTATATACAAAGTCCATATATTCCCTTTTGAGCCGATGTCGCTTCCTTTGAAGACATAGCTGAAAACACAATAGTTCGTTAGTGAGGGATTACCCTAATTACATAGCTCTAACGCACGATCTACGAGATGAAAGAATAGATGACATCCTAAATGTCTGGTAGCCTCTTGTGTATAAGTATGGTGCATAACATACTCATATGCAAGACTCTACTAGACACGGTCTGTAGATATTCCGAGGACGAACTGCTCTGATACCACTCTTTGTCACGACCCGACCCGACGGGCCGCGACTGGTGCCCTACTTGAACACCCATACGAACCTGTTACATGTAATCAGACTGATACCAATGGCAATATAGAAAATCTGTAATGAACCTATCTACTGAGGAGTCACAGCTAGTTAACATAATAAATAGGCAAGATGTCACGACCCGACCCCGGGCCCGCGACTGGTGCCCTACCTGGGCACCCCTTTCGGTATACATCAGAGAATAGCAGCGGAACATACATAACTGATAAAATGCTTAAACATAACATAACAACAGGCTAGCCGATAAGGCCACCTTCCGTTAACTATACAAATAAAACAGTACATTTTTTTTTCTTTACAACCCAAACCACAATGTGACTACTGCACTTAAGAATAACAACTCAAGTGACAGGGCCCCGCCATACCCTGAATGTACAACAACCGACAATACCGTGGATAAGCCTCCTAATAAAGGAGCTTCTCAACAACAAAGTGATCCTAAGAGCGAGGATCAAGAACTCAGACTCTACTCGCGACATTTAACGCACTTCGGCGAGGTCAAGATAACATGTACCAAATATGTGAAACTGCATCAGAATGAAATCATAAGTTTATAATAAAACTGGAGACATGTATGATAACTCAATTAACAGTACACAGTGCCTTACTAACAATGAGAGTATTCAAGAGTATACTTACAACATAAAAATAGGAAGCTCGCGATCAAAGCAGGACCACCCGCCCGCAGTATCATTAAGCAATCCTACTCCTGGGACTATTTCACCCGCATAAGTCGTGTGGACCCGCATTTAGGTATTCTCGTGATAGTCAGACTACCGCATGGGACTATTTCACCCGCATAAGCCCATAAGGACTCGCATGAGGTATTCCTCGCATCATGGGTAGCAAATCCATGGAAACAGGTGGTATAACGTCTTGGGGGTTTACCCCTCATTTATACTCTTACCCTGAAGCAGGTGGTATAACGTCTTGGGGGTTTACCCCTCATTTATACTCTTACTCTGGAGAAGGTGGTATAACGTCTTGGGGGTTTACCCCTCATTTATACTCTTACCCTATCTCAACCGGTCATCATACATAACATAAGCCCTACCGGCTTATCATACATAACATAAGCCCTACCGGCTTATCATACAATAAATAAGCAAGTTAAGAAATCCCTCTAACTTCTTATTAGTCTTATTCATATACACTCTTATTTTAGTTTACTTAAGGAACTAACATATCATTATAAATCCGGGAGTTTAACCCAAAGTACTACGTACTTCTATTCTTTTAAAATGACTCATTTTCATATAAAACTTCCAAGATACTAATAACCGTAGTATCAAGTCATAACTACATTTTAAGACAAGTCACAATACCTTTTTAGAAAATACATTTTCGGGCTTCTAAATCAAGTGACTTCTTTCTTTTAAAACCTTAAGCAATTGATGCCTTTAAATCAATTTGCCTTTCGTTATTTCAAGTCATTTAACATACGTAAATTACTTAGAGTAAACCACTCTTTTTTTACTTTCCATAAAGCTATTATAACCAACTTCCCATAAAGCCGTTATACTAGCTTTATACATTAGCAACTTACATACTTCTTTATAACCAAGAGACTTAAACTTTCCAACAAAACAAGTATCAATAATACTTTCAACATACTTAAAGTCTCTTAACTTTTGAAAACCAAGATATCCTTAATATTTAAACAAGTGAGTTAATTCCCTAACTCAATCAACTTGGACATTCTTAAAATACGCCAAAGATATCAAATGGACCTAGATTGTCAAAATTCAGACGCTCACCGCATTCATACATTGACAACTTATTCATGCTCAAGAGATAAGAAAGTTCCACATACCTCTTCGGTTTAATCCACTTGCTAAGTCCAATTCGCCGTACGTAGTATGTCAACTTATAATGACCATAATACGTCTATTAACTTCTTACTTCAAACGTAGAATATTCCAAGTGCAAAGTCACTAAATTCTATGGAAAATCGGACAACACTTCCTTTGTTTCTACATACTTTGCCACCTTTTTCAAGGCCGAATTCAATAACCAAACACGCCACATTTAAGGCTCAACAAAGTAGTTAACAATAGGGGATTACACGCTTAATCAAGACATGTAAAATTCCGCCCCACAATATATAACAAACTAGTCTAAACTACAATGTCAATTCGGCAATTAGGGCAACAATACCAATTCTTCTTCCAATTTCTTTTCAATCCAAGTTGTTTAGTATAACATGTTATAAGGCCGCAATTGATTATAACAACTATAATCTTCAAGTAGATAACATGCGACGATTCTAGTTAACGACCAAATTGTAATTCAATTTCAAATGACTCAACATGTCATTTTCGGATTTGAGCTTCCAAATTTCCATAACACTTATCAAACTTCATAACACATATCACATGATCATTTCTAACTTATAATAACATGGAATCTTCAATTACAAAAGTAAGACGAAGATTATACCTCATTTATCCCAAATATGGTCCAAGATTGCAAGTCGATCCTTAGCAACTTTAGCTCGTCCTTTCGACGTTCCAAACCATTCCAAGCAACCTTTAGATGCCTATGAAGAACTCTTCTTCAAGTTCCATCTTCAAAGTTGAATAACTCCTTAGGTTTTCGCCTTGCGACTAATACGAAAACACCACATTTCCGGGATCTTTCTATTGAGATACACTTACAATACCCTTAGGTACCCTGGTTTAAAGTAGGGAGCTTATTGGACAACAAACAAAAAATTTCTTCTTGAACTTTTCTCCCAAAACCGAGAGCTCACTAAGAGTTCTTCAAGATATTTCAAATTTCTCTAAGTGTTGAGAATGACCAAGTCTTGCACTACTAGTAAGCTTATATTACACAAGGAAGGGTTAAGATTAAAACAAATGGATGGCTTGGATGCATTTTATTTAAAAAAATCATGCTATGTGGGCTCATTGACTTGGTCAATGTTGTCAAGCTCATAGTCTAGCAAGACTTTCTTCATAAATATGGTCAAATGACCATTCTACCCATGCACAAATTCGACCAAGACCACTAAGGGGGGGGGGTGACACGTGTCGCCCTCTCATTCGTCGCAATATTTCGTTTTCCGATAATTCCATAATTCCGATAAATTTTTACTCGTCTCAAACCTTAACATTTTTTAGTTCTTACGTACGTTCTTATAAACATATCCTGAAATTTCGGGGTGTAACACAAGCCGACAAAGCTGTCACTATATAAAGGAATATCCAAAATGAAGTACAATAGTACAGCTGACCAAAACACGTCTACAACCCACATATGTCCAACACACACATGACTACAAACCTCTAAGAGAATAACAGTGAACTATGACGTGATAGGGCCCCGCCGTACCCCTGAATACGCATAAATCTATAGCAAGGATCTGTACCAAAATGACTAGGCTCCGGAATAATAGAGCTCTCCAAGTAGACGAACATAAATCCTAGAATGGAGGATCACGAAACTGAGTGTCTGTACTTGCGGGCATGAAACACAGCCCTCCGAGGAAAGGAGGTCAGTACGAAATAATGTACTGAGTATATAAAATATGAAGTACTGTAAAGATAATCATAACTGACCAAAAGATAACATGAGACAAGTATAATAATCAAAGATATCAATGCAATTGTGTCTTATGAAATAAGAGTCATACATGTCCATTTAATATACCCGTGGATGCCAGTCCACATATCGTACCCGGCCTATTCTGAGACTCGGTGAAATCATATAATGTGTACACATAGTCATATCTGTGGATGTCTGTCCACATAAAATCATCATATTCGTGGATGCCTGTCCACATAAAATCATCATATCCGTGGATGCATGTTCACATAAAATCATCATATCCGTGGATGCCTGTCCACATATATCATCATATATATATATGCCCGACCCTCTAGTGAGGGACTCAGTGAACAATGCAAGGAACTGAGCACGAACATTTCTGGCTCGGGACTCGGTGAAATGATATAAACACATTAACACGAGTAGATTATCATGAGCAACCATATGCGATTTAAATCATCATCTGACTCTTAATAAAATAATTAGAATGAACTATCACTGTAAAATCAAAGGCAACTATCATATCAAGTATCACTAGGAATTAGGATTCATTGGAACTATGTACTTCCGCCGTACACGCATTTTATATAAATCATGCCAAAAAGAAAGAAGGGATAGTTTCACATACCTTATCGTCTATACCAACTCGATAATTAGAATTCGTCTCAATTAGCACTTCAACATATAACAATAATAACATGTTCATCAACTCTATGATTACTAGTATACGTTATATATCGAATGATGACTCTCTTTTTATGTAGAAATTTGGGCAATACTTCCCCTGTTTATACTCACACCCGCAATTCACACATAATGTCAACAACATCGATAATAAGTCACAACTTAAGAATATAACCAAAACAGTCCCATATACGCCTTCACTATACATTCTTTTTCTTTACATTCATGTAATACAACAACCACAACAACCAAGGTGATTACTACACATATTTCTCATGTTAATCCAACCCCTTAATCCATATTAAAATAGTCATTAAAAACAGTACATACTCCAACAACAACGAGAGTGAAATGCGCGGCAAGCTCGTCTTATATTTGCAACATAACACTTTTCTACACCTTAATTCCTTTAGGTCATATATTAGTAATTACCACAATGTACATGCATATTTGTAACTAAATTTTCAGCATTCTAACCAACAAGAACAACCTCTAAATACAGCACAACAATGCCCACGATTTCATGGGGGGTCACGACTTCACCAAACATAATACCATAACTCTTCTCATAATTCCTTAAAATCCAATTCATATTTCAACACTTTCATATAAACAACTACAACTTTAAATATCAAGATTTCCTTCAATTTTTAACATGCAATTAGTGACAACGATAACAACAACAACCAAACCCATTGTACTTAAAAACAGTCCCAAATCGGTAATCACAACTCCAACAACAACCATATGCATTTTCTTACTTCAAATTTCTCTTAACACAAGTTCATCTCTTAGCTACAACATCATTTAACTTCCAATTACTCTTTAAGAAGAAGAAATCTTACCAAAACTTAGCCGAAACAGTCCCTAGTTGCATTCGACGCTCACTGCTCCACTTTGCTCCAATTTCGTCACTTCTTCACCTTATAATGACATGCATGCATTCCTTAAGAGTTTAAACTCATCGTACTTACATGTTTTTCTTCCAAATAGTTCATCTCTAAAACCACAATTTTTGGAGCAACTCTCGGCCAGCATTGCCGAATTCACCACTGTTTTGGGGAGTTTACTATGACTTGGAACTTAGTAGAATAACTTAATCTTGGAATGAGAGTTGGTTTGGTCTTTAACTTGGCTATGGAAGGTGAGGGAAAATCTGTTTTGGAGGAGAGAGGATGGAGGATGTTGATGAGGGTGGTTCTCGAAAACAAGGGGAGAAACATGGGAATATGTGGGCTGAAAAGGGATATAAGCCTATGCATGTTGGTGCCTTTGCCACTTGGAGGGCACAAGGTGTCACTTGTCTTGCCCACTAGTCCCCACTTAACATCTTTTCCACTAAAATTAATCTCACACTTAGCTTAAATCCTGAAATTTTGAAATGGCCTCATATTCTCAATGTCAAGATTTTATTTTACACGACATAGTCCTTAACCCCATTGGGAAAATTCAACCACTAGTATTAATTCTCCTCGTCACATTTGTTGTATTCAAAATTATTCCGGCATATGTAAATATACTTTTCTTTCAACACTCGAATCTTATTTGCTTAATTACATTCTCACTTTATACACTAAAATTACGGGGTGTAACATCCTTCAGGCCTTCGCATATCGACACTAATAAAATTAGGGTCTACACGGAACTCCTAGACGGCGCCGGAAGACGAACTCAATATGTGAAGTATAGTTACACGAAACCTATGAACTGAACCTCTATGTGGGTAGATAAAATTCTTTCATTTACGACAGACTCGATCAAGCCTAGAATCTGCCAAGTTTTTTATCAAAATAGCTTGATCATTATATCTCATCTATATTAGCTGACAACAAGACCATATCATAGACATGTCTACTGCGTTGGCCAAAGACTTAGTCAACCTAATACCATATGAGAATCTGAGTGTTCTCTCGAAGATACATTCGAGGAATGAATGCTAATCTTGGCTCAACTACCACCTTTAATCCACTTCGCAATGTACCCAAAACAAGCCGCATCTCAACCTATAAGGCATTTGAGCTTAGGACATGATCAAAATACATTACTATGTAAACAAGGTGGTATCGACCTCAAGTCTAAGGATTTATATCTCCCACATGCCGATAACACTTTAGACATATATAACAAACAGTGTATCAGCAGGGTATATCAATACTTCAACAAGTATCCATGTGTCCATCACGAGTTGCCATAAGTCGTAGCAGGTGAGACATACTACATCCCTAAGGATATGATGCAGAACACATGTCGACGTATCACATATCATCGATATTCCATTCTCGATGATCATTAGTCGAGGCAGTTTAAGAGTTTACGCTATAATATTAATCTCTCACATTATTAATAATCACGTAATCTCTAGGGATGCATTTATAGAATATTATAAACAATCAACTAATAATTCAACAAATGCAAATGTCATAATATTAATCTCCATTAATATGAATATGAATGTGTATAAAGTATATTTGTCCTAATACTGATTGTCTCTAGGACATACATATACTTTCATGGATAACTATGAAAGACAAGATTCCTAATGGCTCTAAAATATCTAGAATGGATATTTCTATCCCTTCTAAATGTTATGTTGTTGGTTTAGGCACCGTGGAATTAAATATGTTGATCATTTTTTTTTTATAGTGGTAACTCTGCTCAAAATATATAGTACTCACATTGGGTACTTTTTGGTATTTCTTTTGCATGTTTTTCTTACCGACAATCGGTGATCAATTGGTGGAACTATAAGGTCCATAACTCAATTAAGTCACTTATTGTGAAATGCATTCCAACAATAAACTTCATGGGAGACGAGATCTGAAGATCTATATGTGGAGCTAAATATGAAACTGAAAAAAATATATGTCAAGAGAAATTTGAAGGAAAATGCTTTCAATATTGCCAAGTTTGTATCAAATTTATCTAGGAATCAACCATGAACAAGGTCTACAACATGTTCATGTTGCATTTACAGTGAAAATGATCGAGGAGATAAAAGAAGACATTATTTCACTTAGAAGGAATTGGAGAAGTTACAAGATATTTGTAGTTGAATTTAGACAACTTGATCCAGCTGTCAGTTCACTACTCGTGGTCATTAAATGCATATCAAATTAATAACAAACTCATAACTAACTCTTAACTAACTTTAATCTACATCATCTCTACTGATATACACACAATATACTACGATATACTGCTATTTCAACACTCCCCTTCAAGCTGGTGAGTAAAAAACATCTATCAATCCCAGCTTGGACAGTAGAGAGTGATTTTGAGTCACACCTAATCCTTTAGTCAATAAATCTGCAAGTTATAACTTTGTACTGATATATGTTGAACAATGGTACCATGTTTGAATTTTCTCTTACAAATCGGCAATCAATATCGATATGCTTTGTTCCCTCATGAAATATGTGATTAGATACTATTTGTATAGCCGCTTTATTGTCACAATAAATCTTAATAGGCAGCTTGATCTCAACTTGTAAATCTTTTAGCAAACCTGTCAACCAAACAATCTCTGAAATTGTTGAGGCCATAATTCTATATGCTGCATCAACCGAGCTTCTACTCACTGTGTGTTATTTGATAGACTTCCAAGAAATCAATGACCCTTCAAGCTGAACAACAAATCTTGTAATTGATCTTCTAGTATTAGGACAAGAAGCCCAGTCTGATTCACAGAAGACTGATAATTCTGTAATGAAATTCATTCTCAACAATACTCCCAAACCTGGAGATCACTTCACATATATCACCACATTCAATAGTGCATCCTAATGTGACTTCTTTGAATGTTGCATAAACTGGCTTAAGACCTGTACTACAAAGCAAATATATGTTTTGTGATTGTCAAATATATCAATTTTTCCACTAGCTTTTGATAACTTCCTTCATCTTCAAGTATTAGGTCATCTGTTTTTTCATATGTTGTGTCATTCCCTAAAATCGGATGACACAAGGCAAACTAGAATAGGCTGATTGACTCAACAGAGGTCAGCTTAACATTTGCCTTTAATGGGGTAGAAGATGGTTTGACCCCACCGAATCTTAGATTAGAAATCAACTCCAATTTTTACTTCCTCTAATTGAGCAATATACGTAGCTTAGATCTCAGCAATTCTATCCCTAGGAAATACTTCAATAATTGAACTGGCTATGCAAATATTTTTTGGTGGCAACAATAAAGCTAGATCGGTTTCCTGTTATAAGCAAATCATAAACATATATTAAGATGATGACATACTATTTTCCTTGCTGGTTAGTAAACAGTGAGTTGTCATGTGGACTTTGAGAGTATCATGCCTTTTTTAATGAAGTATTCAATTTGATGTTTCACTGTCTTGAAGCTTGCTTCAATCCATAGAGTGACTTTAAGAGTTTGCATACTCTAGTTTTCCCTTGTCTATGAAAACCTTATGGAAAGGCCTTGTATACTTCTTCATCTAAGTCTTTTTGAATAAATGCATTATTAACATCCATTTGAAATAACTCCCAATCATTTTATGTTGCTATGATGATAACTGTTCTGACAGTAACCATCTTTGTGACTGGGTGAGAAGGTTTCATGATAACCCAAACATTCTCTTTGTGTATAACCTTTGGCCACTAATCTTTCTTTGTACTTATCAACCTCTCCATTAGTTTTCAATTTCTGTTCGTACATCCATTTTGAACTAAGACTGTCCAGTAGGCCGGGTCAGCCCGATCCCGACCCGACCTGTCCCGATACCGGCCCGCTCCGTCCCGATCCCCCCAAAAAAATATTTTGTCGGTGTCGGGGAGTGTGATTGTCCCGCCTGTCCCGATCCCGAACCGAACCGACGTAACCCGATCCTGACCCGCCCCAACCCCGTCCCCCTTTGCAAAAATAACAATTGCAACAATGACCAATTTTAATTTTGGCCGTTGTGCAACACCTATAACGACCATTCCCCCTACCCTGTAAAACCCCTACCCCTTAATATTTATTTTAACTCCTAAGTTAATATATTTACACTTTAACACTATTTCTCAACTATAAATATCTCATTTTCCTCTTCATTTTAATCATAAATCTTCCTACCATCTCTCTAATCTCTCAATTTATTTCTCTACAATTCTACATTGCCTACTAAATATTATATATTTTTTGCTCGTTTATATCAAAGTTAAAAAATTGGGAGTGAAGTTGACAACTAGCTCTAGGATTATCCATCGAGCAAAGTTTCAATTTTCAACCTCGATTACACGTCGACGTTACGTCGGCGTTTGGTACATTCGTTCCTTCTATAAATTATTATTGTTACTTAATTTTAATTATCACACTTAATTTCATTTACTTTAATTTTTTATTTGTATAATTAAAATGGAAGGATTGAAACGTATGATTATGGGTAAGGGTAAGTATGTTTCTTCTAGTAGGGGTAACAAGGGTAATGATACTTCTTCTAGTAATCATATTTCTAGTCCGGATGATTTGATTGATTATTTGATTGATTACACTCATATTGATTAGACTTTTTTTTAATGATATACTATTAAATGATGAGGTAGATGAACCAGACTTTGATTTAGACGATAATATAGATGACACACCCACTAGTGCACCTCAACCTCAGGCTCAGACTGAGACTCAACGTCAAACTGAAATGCCTCCTATTCCCCCTAGTATGAGTTGAGGCCCCACTCAACGAAAATTAAAATCACATGCATGACATTTTTTTATAGGGACCAAGAGAATCAACTAACTATATGTAAAATTTATAAAAATGTTTATAGATTTAAAACTGGAAAAGGTCAAGGTAAGACGGGAGGTTTATTGAGACATATACAAGGCGAGCACACAGCTAGGTGGAATCAATATCAGGCTAAAAAATCGGGTTTGTCAATGCCATATGAGTTGGGACAAGGTTCACATAGTGTCTCTGACCAAGTACATGGTCAAATTAATCCGACGATGGGGGGGGGGGGGGATTTTTGGTCCTAAATCTGATAAAAACAAAGATAGGGAAAATATGACAAAATTAATTGCGGTGGAGGGTTTTCCTTTTTCATTTTCTTCCTCTCCTGGTTTTATTCATTACATTCGAGAAAATATATAATCCTTGCTTTTAATGGTTTTTCTATATCAACTGTTTGAAAGGATGGTTTTAAATTTGCAAGTGAATATCAACAATACTTACGTTATACACTGTATCATTTTAATGGCAAAGTGGCTATCACTTCTGACATAAGTCGTAGTACTAACAGTAATGATTATTTAATGGTAACATGTCATTGGATAAATCAAAATTGATTTATGCAAAAACATATTTTAGCATATAGATATATAGATGATAGACATACTGGAAGTTTTATTGTAGAAGATATTAGTGAAATTTGTGATATTATGGAATAACTGATAAAATTATGATTGTTACATTAGATAATGTTAGTTCTAATGATTATGCTATAAGACTTTTAAAACTTAGATTAACTCCATCTTTTTCTGATCATTTTCATATAAGATGTGTGTGTCATATTTATAACTTAATTGTAAATGATGACCTAAAACTTTTTGAAAGCATTCTTGATAAAATACAATTTGCTATAAACTTTGTTTTTAAAGGTAAAAAATACAAATACGCAAAGAGTATAAAAAATATGTCATGATTGTGGATTACCTTATAGAAAAATTCCAGAAGAAGTTTCGACTAAGTGAAATTCTCTCTATGAGCAACTACTTGTTGCTTACGATTATAGACAACCTATAACTTTATTATTTAACGCCCATAACAAAAATTCAAGGGATATACTTGTAGATAATGATTGGGCAAAATTTTTAGAACTTAATGGATTTTTAGAGAAATTTTATCAAGCTACTAAAGAATTTTTTGGTATATTATCCTACTATTTCAAAATATGTTATTTTATATAGCTCTAACATTTTTGTTACTTAATGAAGATATGCAAAAACCAACTTATAAGCATCTATTAAAAAATATTTATAAAATTAAAAAAATTTCTATTCCCACTATTTATATTGTTGGTGTTGTATTAAATCTAACAATTAAAGTATACTGTTGTAAAACACTTGTCAAACGATTTATGATTGTATAGAAGTACTTCCAATGGACCCAACTGAAGAATCAACTCACACACCAACTAAAGAAGCAGTTACGTCTAGCATACACACGAAATGCAAAATAGTATATACATATTATCAAGAGCAAAATACAAATAATCAACCGACTTATGTACCATCTTCTACTACTTCGCTACAACCTTATAAAAATATGCAGTTTTTACTGATAATAATCAGGCCTTAGAAATAAAATGTATAGTGGTTCAACTTCTTCACAAGTTAGCGAATTGAATGTTTATGTTTTGCAGGGTGTTGTACCGTACAAATTAATTGCCAATGATGAAATATAGGAAGACTTGCTGAAATATTAGAGGGAGAATGAGAATACATTTCTGACACTATCAAAGATGGTCCGAGATGTGTTGAACATTCAAGCGTCATCAATAGCGTCTGAAAACGTCTTTTCTGCTAGAAGATTTCAAATAGGAGAGCACAAACATTCATTGGCTTGAGGCACATTGGAGATTATAGTTCTATTCAGAGACTGGATTCGAGCGGAGCGTAGAAAGTGTGGTCAATCGGAGATCAATGAAGAAAAATATTACAACAACAATGAAATCTTATCCGAGGGAACATGAAGCGATGTTGAAGAATTTGACAAACAAATTCCAATTTCAGCAGAAGTTCCTCAAGACATTGTGAGAAAATTCGAAAAAGTATGATTGCATATGTAATTTTTTTAATTGTAATTTTACTATGCGATTTACAACTTTTGAACAACACCACAAAGTTTCAATTTTGAAATTATATTATTAAAAAAATCACATTTCTATTAAATAATATAAGAGACACAAAAACAACCTTGGGATATTTTTATTACACTATCCTGTTCAATTATTGAAGTGTTAATAGATATATATTTTTTAAATTAAGTGGCAAAAAAAAGCAAATCTCGATCCCGACCCGTCCCGACCCCTCTTCCGGTGGGATGTGGGACGGGACAGGACCTTTTTCCGTCCCTCCTGGCCCACCGGAACCCGAGTCCCGAACCTCCCCCGTACCATCGGGACCCACCCCGGCCCACCCCGTCCTGCCCCGTTGGACAATCTTATTTTCAACTAATGGTCTGCTTTCCTGGTGGCAATTCTACAAGCTCTCATGTATGATTCTCTTCAAGTGCCTCCACTTTTTTTTGCAAACCCTCTACCCAAACCTTGTCCTTTGAAGCCTCTTGAAAACTTCTGGGCTCCATCACACTAGAAAAACATCCCAAGTATGTTTGATAAGCTAGTGACAAGTGTGTGTAAGATAAGTGATTAGATATATGATATGCACATTGTCCAGTGTGCTTTGTGTCATCATATAATCTTTATGCCATATAGGTGGAGTAACACTTCTGCTAGTCTTTCCTTGTGTTTCCTGTATGATTGGCACTTGTTCACGTTGCTGCAACACTGAAAATATGATTCATTGCACCTGTTGAAGGATGCACTAACCTTAAAAGCCAAAGTTGTCCTTTCTTTATTGGTCCTACATGGTGTTGTACTTTCAGCTGTGTGGGTTGTTATTTATGTTGACTCCTGCAACATGAATAAACGTTCTCATTCTCTACCAATCTCCATTATCTTGCCATTGAAGAGTCCCTGAAATACACAAAAATCAGGCAAAAAAATAGATGCATAACATAGTTCCTTGGTGAGTTTAGACACTAAGAGCAAATTGAATTTGAACTCTGGCACATGCAAAACATTTGTGATCCTACTTCCTCCTAGAATTACTGCAATTGCTATATGTGGCTGATCACCTATTTATGTCTGCACCTTGTCACCTTGCTACACAAATAGATTTCTAAGTGCATGAAAAAGCTATGAAAAAGCTCTTTGCAAGGTGTTATATGATGTGATGCTCCTGAATCTACTATCCATTCATATGCAACAACATTGGATAATAGAGAAGTTATACCTGTAATGTTAGACACACATTTCATAGTTCCACCTTCATCCATTTTGTTCAACACCTCTTGATATATTGTGGTATGAAAAATCCACCAGTTATGTGATATGCATTACTAGATTCTCCTGTTCCTCCTTCAGTAATAGTTGAATTTGTATAAGGCTTAAACTCACCAACTTGTTCATTCTTCTTCTTGCTTTTGAAATTTGGAGGATATCCAACTGTCCTATATCACTCTTCAGTTATGTGGTTTTTGTATCCACATTCTTCATAAATCTGACTTGAAGGTGCCATTGTTGATGATCCTGTCTTTCTGTATCTGTTTCCTTGATTTCTCCCTGCTAACATAGTGAAAACTTCTCTATGTGCATCTACTAAACCTAGTGATCTTTGGCTTTCTTCTTGTGTAGTCACAATATAAGCTTCATTAATTGTTCAATCACATCAGAAATGGTATCAGTCTCTGAGCCTTGAGATGATATGTGTAGTGTTTATACTCATCACAACATGATGGTAAAGGAACAATAATATCTAATTCATCCCAAAGTATCTTCGTATTGGAATAGTAACTTGTTACTGAGTCATTTTCTTGCTTCAAATTGGCTATTTCTGTCCATTTTAACCTCTCTTTAGCTATATCTGTCCGTAACAGAGAGATTTACAACCATGTAAATTTTTATATAATTCTAATAAGTAAAACTCAATAAAAACAGTCCGTAATTATGCCTTTCCGAATTTCAGTCAAATCTAGGACAGGAACTTTGAATTATGATAACTTTTAAACCGTATGTCCATTTTACCTCATTTTTAGTTCTATATGATCATAATAGAGAGGTGTACCATTCTTTCTAATTCATCAAATTCTAACCATTATAACTCAGTGAAACCAGTTCGTAAAGTTCGTGACGCAACTAGTTGTCTAAACAATCAAAAGCTCGTTGTTTCTTTTCAACACTCAATTCTTATTCTAACATGTATTGAACTTACAATAAAGGATGTTACCAAGAATTTCTGAGTGAGAAAACTCACCTTGTACTTGTGAAATTATTGTTGTTCGGTTGCTACAAGGGACCCTTGCTCCCTAGTATTTCTTTTATTGTTGTTCTTCTTGCCCTCTTGTTTTTTCCAGATTTTTCCTCTTCTTGTTCACTTGTTTTTTCCTGATTTTCTAATCTTTATGCTATGTACTTTATTTGTGTGTAAATACAATGTATAAGTGGAGATGATTGTATAACTTATGGGAGGGGGAAAACCAAGAGATTGAAGGGAAATGAAAAAGGAGTGTGGGGAAGGGACGCACACCGCTCAGTGCAAGATACTTTTTATTTTTTTATTTTCATTTTATCTATCTATTTATCTAACTTTAACACTAATTTCATCTCATGCAATTTATTCTTTATTTTCTTATATATATGTATTTTTATTAAATCAACCAACAATTATATATTATTATTATTTTTTCCGAATTTTACATTCTCTCCTCCTTAAGCAACATTCGTCCTCGGATGTGAATAAGGTCGTAACATAATCACATAGACACAATAATGTTTATTGTTATTGTAACACTAACTTGGGACTTAACATTCTCCCTTCCTTAAGCAGCATTCGTCCTCGAATGTGAATAAGGCTGTAACACATGCATATAGACACGCAAATAGCACACATATGAAGTACTATGTAACACATTTTTTTTCATTACCTTAGTCAAATAGGTGTGAATATTTGACTTTCATCGCATCTTCAGCTTCCCAAGTGGCTTCCTCTGTGGAGTGATTCCTCCATAGGACTTTCACGGAAGCAATATCTTTATTTCTAAGGCGTTGAACCTTTCTATCAAGTATTTCTACCGGAGCCTCTTCATATTTAAGCTCTTTATTAAGAACTATCTCCTGGGGAAAGATGACGTGACTTGGATCGTGCAAGTATTTTCGTAACATTGACACATGGAATCTCGATGCACCGCCTAAATTGTGGAAGTTCTAATTGTAAGCCACATTCCCACTCTTCGCAAGAAGATCTCATATGGCCCAATAAATCTTGGGCTCAATTTCCTTTCTTACCAAAGTGCATCACTCCCTTCATTCGAGACACTTTTAAAAAAACTTTCTCCCACTATTGGAATTAAATATCTCTTTTCTCGATGATCCGCATAGGACTTATGACGGCTATGAGCTGCTTTTGATCCGCTCGAATCATCTGTACCTTATCATTTGTTTCTGAATGACTTCAGTCCGAACGATTCGTCTCACCCACCTCGAACCACCCAAGTGGAGACCTACATTTTCGTCCATATAATGCTTCAAACGGGGCCATTTGTATGCTAGAGTGAAAACTATTGTTGTAGACGAACTCAATTAGACATAGATGGTCCAACCAGCTTCCCTGAAAATCTAACACACAAGATCGCAACATGTCCTCAATTGTTTGAATTGGTCGTTCAGCTTGCCCATCTGTTTGCGGGTGGAAAGCCGTGCTTAACTTAACTTTTGTCCCGAGACCCTGCTGGAAACTTTGCCAAAAGTGTGAGGTGAACTGGGAACCCCTATCTGAAATAATTTGTAAGGGAATCCCGTGTAACCGCACAATCTCCTTCAAATAAATATGTGTGTACTGTGGTGCGCGATACGTAGTCTTGATCGGTAAGAAATGGGTTGACTTTGTAAGCTGATCAACAATCACCCAAATAGAATCATACCCTTCTCGAGTTTTCGGTAGACCAGTTACAACATCCATATGAATCGCCTCCCATTTCCACATGAGGACTCCAATGTCCTGAAGTAATCCGCCAGGTTTTTGATGTTCAGCTTTCACTTGCTGACATATAAGACACCTTCCGACAAACTCCACAATGTCTTTCTTCATCCCATCCCACCAGTAATTTGCCTTGATGTCCTGATACATTTTTGTTGACCCTGGATGAATGTAATATCTTGTGTTGTGACCCTCATCTAAGATCTTCCTCCTTAGATCCTTTACCTTAGGAACACATAACCTACCCTTATACCGAAGGGTTCCGTCATTATCTCCCAATGTAAACTGTGAAGGTTTTCACTGTTGAATCCTCTCCAGAAAACCAACAAACTCCGTATCCTCAAACTGACTTTCTTTTATTTCTGAAGCTAAGGCAGACTGCGAGGTATCATGTACCACCACCCTACCTTCACCGATCTCAGTTAAATTAACCCTGATGTTTCCCAATTTTTGTACCTCATGAACAATACCCCTCATTTGTATTGCCAAATGGGCCAAGCTGCCCATTGATCTCCTACTGAGTGCGTCAGCCACCATGTTGGCTTTCCCAGGATGGTAAAGAATACTAAGGTCATAATCCTTAAGCAACTCTAACCATCTTCTTTGTCGGAGATTCAAATCCTTCTGCGTGGTTATGTACTGCAAACTCTTATGATCTGTAAATATGTCCACATGCACACCATACAAATAATGTCTCCATATTCGTAAGGCAAACACCACCGCAGATAATTCCAAGTCATGAGTTGGGTAATTCTTCTCATGTATCTTCAACTGTCTAGATGCATACGCAATAACCTTTCTAAACTGCATCAAGACACATCCTAATCCAACTCTAGAGGTATCGCAATAGACTGTGAACCCTTCTTGTCCCGATGGTAAGGTTAGGACTGGTGCAGTAGTCAACAATTCCTTTAGTTTCTGAAAACTTGCTTCACATGCTTCGACCATCGTACTTAACCGCTTTTTGAGTCAACCGGCCATGAGCAGCAAGACTAGAAAACCTTTACGAATCTTCAGTAATACCCACCAAACCCAAGAAACTTCTAACCTCCGTTGAGTGGTCGGTTTGGCGCTTCTTGATCTTCTATCTTCCGGGTCTACCATAATTCCATCCCTTGACACAACATGACCCAAAAAGGCTACCTTTTCCAACCAAAATTCACACTTTGAAAATTTAGCATATAGTTTCTCCTATTTCAAGACTTGAAGCACTACCCTCAGATGCTCTTCATGTTCTTCAACACTCTTACTGTAAATTAGGATATCATCTATGAACACAATCACGAACAAATCTAGGAATGGTTTGAAGATTCTGTTAATTAAATCCATAAAAGCCGTTGGGGCATTGGTTAACCCAAAAGACATGACCAAGAACTCATAATGGCCGTATCGGGTTCTAAAGGCTGTTTTGGATATATCATATGGATTTATTTTCAGCTGATGATATCCCGAACGGAGATCAATCTTGGAAAAATAGCTAGCTCCCTAAAGTTGGTCAAAAAGATCATCGATTCTTGGTAATGGGTATCGGTTCTTGATCGTGACCTTATTGAGCTGCCGATAATCGATGCACATTCGGAGCGATCCGTCTTTCTTTTCACAAACAGATCGTGCACCCCAAAGGAAACACTAGGCCTTATAAAGCCTTTATCCGTAAGATCCTTCAATTGTTCTTTTAACTCCTCAATTCACTGGGGCCATTCGATATGGAGGAATAGAAATGGGTCTTGCATCTTAATAAACTCTATAGCAAACTCCACTTCTCTATCCTAGGAAGGCCCGAAAGATCTTCAGAAAACCTCCTAAAATTTCGAACAATAGAACATCATTCACCTGGGATTCTTTTGGGTATCCACTATATTTGCCAGATATGCGTACTCCACTCTGTGACTTCTCAATAACTTTTGAGCCCCAAGGTAGGAAATAAACTGACCTGAGGATATTCCAATCCTACCCCTTATAACAACTTCCGGTTCTCCGGAAAAAGTTAATCTCACTATCTTTCGCCGACAATCTAACATGGCATAACATGCCGATAACTAATCCATACCCAAAATGACGTCGAAGTCTACTATATCAAGTAGTACTAGGTTCACCATTGTTCCCCTGTCATTCACTTCTAATGGGAAATTATTTACCACCCGAGAGGCCCAAATTGAGGCCTCTACTGGTGTCATAACCTCAAAAGGTTCACTTAAATAAGAAGGTTTTACGTGTAAATTCTTAGCAAAGCCCATTGACACATATGAAAATGTAGAGCCGGGATCGTATAATACAAATGCAGGAATACTCGAGACTAGCAAAATACCTGTGACCACCGCATTAGATGCTTCTGCCTCATTCCTCTGGGGCAAAGTGTAGAGCCGATTAGAATTGTTGGGTTGATGACCTCCCTGACTCAAGGGGTTGGTTTCCGATTTCTCAGAGCGCTGTGGTTGCTTCTGACTTCCCCTGAATAGATTGAGTTTGGGTCCTCTTTTTGCAATCCCTGGCATAGTGGTCCGACTCTCCACAGTTATAACATGCCTTCGTTAGAGCCGACATTCTCCAGTGTGTTTCCTTTGACAAATCTTACAAATCGGTTTGTCACCTCCTGTGTTAGGGTTGGTGGCCTTGTCTACCTTGGTAATTAAACCAACTGTGCCCCTTAGGCTTGAAATAAGACTGGCCCACAGATTGGTTAGGTCCTGAAGATCCCTTACTAAACTCCTGCTTCTGATTTTGACTCTGATTAAATGATCCCGACGTCCGAAATCTCTTCTGCGAATATTCTCTTTTTGCTTTAGCGAAACCTTCTACCCTCAAAGCCATATCGACAATCTGAAGATAAGTTCGATCGTTGGCTAACGCCACCACATTCTCTGCTATGTTCGGGTTTAAACCCTCAACAAATCGCTTGACTCTCTCCATTTCTGTAGGGACGACATGTGTGTTGTATGCCGATAACCTCACGAACTGTGTATCATATTCTTGTACACTGCGGTCACCTTGCTTCAACTATTCAAACTCCCGTCTGAGCGCATCCTTGCGCGTATTAGGCATGAATTTCTCAATGAATGCCGTTCTGAACCCTCCCCAAGTCATTCGTGGTGACATCGGGGGACGATTTTTCCTAAAATTCCTCCATCACACCCCTGCACCATCTACTAGTCGTGCGCCTACCAAGTTGACGCCCTGCATCTCCACGCATATCAATGTGAACATTAAGTCTTCAATTTCATCGAGGAATACTATCGGGTCGGCCTTGGGGTCCTTCCCTGAGTAAAGTGGTTCTCTTCTTCTCATAAAATTTGCCCATAGCCTATCAGGTACTGCTTGAGCTTCTACACTCTCGATCCGTGGTGCAGTCGCAATCGGTCCCTGGGCCGTCTGGTTCTGGTTCGGAGCTATGACAGAGACACTAGGTGCGGGCGGAACCATGTGTGGAACTGCAACTGTCATTAACTCTATGAGTCTATCTAGTTTTTGTCCCACCGTTTCTTGGGCCATTTGACTCTCGTTCTCTCCAACATTTTATCCGACATTTTCTCCGACATTTTCTCCGCTTCCTTCGACATTACTACGCCAATCGGAGGTACATAAGCTTCGTGATGAACCTCCTCTTGAGCCCCCGGGATTTGTGAATTCACCATTTTTTGTGAAGACAAACACACTCATATTTTAGAAAACGGAATGTCTACTCTAGCTCTTAAAATTTTCTTATAGTTCATAAGCATGCAACACCACAAGGAAACGCAGATTAACTAAACAACAATGACAACTCATAACTTGCATTAATAATGCTTCATTCCTCATATTTGAAAATATTTCATGACATTACAATACATCAGAGCATGTCATTCTATGCCATTTCCTATAGCTCTTGTCACGACCCGACCCCGGGCCCATGACTGGTGCCTTACCTGGGCACCCTAGTAGATATAAATCAGAGTAACCAGCGGAAAAATAAACTTACAAACATAGAACAATAAAAAAATAAGAAACAGGCTAACCAAAATGGTTACCTTTCTGTAAATATATATAACAAAACCTGAACAGTTACATCCTTTACAACCCCCAATTTACAACAGTACTACAGACCTCTAAGAGTTTATAACAACTATGACGGGACAGGGCCCCTCCATACCCCTGAATGTACATAAAACTACAATGACAGGGAATCATACCCAAAGATAAGCCTCCGGAGAAACGGAGCTTCCCAAAAGCAGAACGGTGATCCTATGAGCGAGGATCAACAACCGATGTACCTCTACCTGCGGCATGAACGCAGCCCCCCCGAAGGAGGTCAGTACAACAGGTACCAAGTATGTGAAACTGAAAGTACTGAAATGAAATCATAACATTTTAAAAACCAATACACAGACATGTATGAAACAAACCAATTAACAGTATATAGTGCCACAGTATATATAAGAGCAAATAGGTGTAACCCAACCGGTCTTTTCTAGACCGCCAATGATCGGAGTAGGGCCATTCGCCCCTAGTATCATTGTGCGAGTCCTAATCTCGACTACCAGAGTCCGCATAGTCACGTGGACCCGCATGAGGTACTCCTCGCGTGGGGTAGCTAACCCGCGACATTTCTGGACTCCGCAATCCGTGATAGGCCATGGACCCGCATGAGGTATTCTCGACGGCGTAACACACCCGGTGATTCTCGGACTATCATAGCCCGTGATAGTCACGTGGACCCGCATGAGGTACTCGTGACGGTAGCTAACTAACCCGCGACAACATAACAAGTCAGGGGGGGTATGTGATATAACACAAGCACAACCGACTTATCGTAACAACATAAGCACAACAAGAAAACCCCCTTACTACAACAAATCTCAAGACACTAACACCCGTAGTATCATAGCATGTTTACTTATCAAACCAACTTACCACACCTTCAGAACTCGTTACAAGGCTTCTACAAACAAGTATGTAAACCGTTCTTTTTATCTTCCTTAAGTCGCTATAACTAACTTCCCATAAAGCTAGTATAACACTTATATATTTTTTTCTTTTATAAATCAAAACAATCACATTTGTTTGGAAAAAACCAAGAGAACTTATTCCTTTTAAAACCAAGTGTTAATTTCCTTCCGAATAATGCTTCATAATTCTTTTTGAAATATTTCAAGATACTTAACATTTAGAACTCAAGTCAAGGACATCAAAGTGAAACCAAATTCATTTGACACACGTACGTCTACCGTACTATATATTTCACGACAATCATGCTCAAGAGGATAGGAAGAATCACATACCTCCTCGGCTAAATCCACTTGCCAAGTCGGATATGCCGCGCGTAGAGTATCAACCTATAATAATAAAATACGTCTATCAGCGTCTAGACTTATTCGTAGCATATACTAAGTATAAAGTTCCTTATTCTACGGAAAATTGGACAACACTTCCTTTGTTTCTACATACTTTTCCACCTTTTCAAGGTCTGATTTCAATAGCCAACATGCCATAATCAAGGCCTAACAATTCAGTAATACGAGGGGATTACCCGCCTAACCGGGCGTGTAAAATTCTGCCCCACAATTCATATTAAAAAAATAATCCAATAAGTTTAAGGCAATATCTCGGCTATAACATGCTCACATATCATCCTTATCCAATCCTTTCAAATCCAATCGTTATTCCTACATGTTATATACCTAAAAGCAATATCGACAACTACAAGTCCTTTCGTCCTCAACATGCGACACAATTTACTTTAAAAGGAGAATGGATTGTTACCTTGGAATTCGTCCAAAACAGTCCAACAAATCGCTCACTTGCCCTCTTTCCACAATTTCCTCTTCGTTAAAATCTCCTCTACGAACCTCCTACAAGCTTGCCAACATATTTCCTTCTTGCCGCCTTTCCGAAATTTTTCTAGGCCTTGGGTTTTCCTTGAATTTTTAGAGAGAAGGGAGAGGAATTTTTAGAGAGAAGGGAGTTCTTTGAAGAATGGCCAAGTCTTCAAGACTTGGTCACTAAATAAGACTTCCTCCTGGTCAAAAAGATGGGAGGGACACTTGTCACCCTCCCATAGGCCTTTACAAAAAAATATCTTCTGATTTTCCCCAATTTTTGAGAAAATCCCGCCTCGGCGCCGCGGCGCTGAAACTTCCGAACATTTCAGTACCCTCGGCGCCGCGGCCCTACATTCCGGTGCCGCGGCGCTGCAACTTCAAAATATCTCAGAACATTCGGCGCCGCGACCCTGAATCCGGCGCCGCGACCCTGAATCCGGCGCCGCGGCACCTGACTGAAAACACTCTCATGCTCGTCTGCGCACTGAACCTGTAACTTCCATAACTTTCTACTCCGATGTCCTATCAACGAGCGGTTTGTTGCGTTGGAAACTAGACTCAACGAACTTCATACTAGGCTTTAGAAACACCTAAGAACTCCTAACATAACTGGACATAAACCGCCCCAAAGTTGATTAAAACCTGTCCAAAACATTCTGTCAACCTATCTTTCCAAAAAATTAAATCTTAATTCCTTTCGTACATTCTCATAAGCATGACCTGAATTACGGGGTGTAACATTCTCTCCCCCTTAGAAACATTCATCCCGAATGTTCCTTCTACGCTTACTCAAATTAAATATCGACATAGACCCTCTTAACTATTCCCCTTACAAATAAGAACGATATACATGGCCACAACAATACTTAAGCATATCTATCAATTTAAAACCAACAAGCAGGAAAGTAAGTTACCTGGAGGTGTAGGGAATAAGTGAGGATACTTCTTCATCATGTCCTCCTCTGCTTCTCATGTCATTTCCTCTCTGTTCTCGTTCCGCCATAAGACCTTGACGGAAGCCACATCCTTTGTCCGCAGTCGCCTAACCTGACGATCGAGTATCGCTATGGGACTCTCCTCATACGATAACCCCTCTGTCACCTGGACATCACAAATCGGGTGCACTCTAGATGGATCTCCGATACACCTCCACAACATGGATACATGAAAAACGGGATGTTCTGCCTCCAGATCGGACGGCAGATCCAACTCATAGGCAACCTTGCCTACCCTACGGACAATCTGGTAAGGCCCAATGTACCTTGGGCTAAGTTTCCCCTTCTTCCCAAACCTCATCACACCCTTCATGGGTGATACCTTCAGGAAGACCCAATCATCCATCTCAAACTCCAAGTGGCGACGCCGATTATCTGCATACCACTTCTGTCGACTCTGAGCTGACAATAACCGCTCCTGGATAAGCTTCACCTTATCCACCGCTTGCTGAATCAAGTCTGGCCCGACTAACTGAACTTCACCCACATCAAACCAGCCTATCGGTGACCTGCACTTCCTCCCGTATAAGGCCTCATAAGGCGCCATCTGGATACTGGAATGGTAGCTGTTGTTATACGCAAACTCCATAAGAGGTAAATGATCCTCCCAGCTACTCCGGAAATCAATAACACAGGCCCGCAACATATCCTCAAGTGTCTGGATAGTACGCTCTGCCTGTCCGTCAGTCTGAGGATGAAATGCAGTACTGAGACTCACCTGTGTCCCTAATCCCTTCTGAAAAGACCTCGAGTTAGTTAGCGGGCTCCTGCATGCGATATAATCGATATAGGAACTCCGTGCAGTCTCATAATCTCTCTGATATACAATCTAGCATAATCCTCAGCCGAATACGTAGTCCTGACTGGAAGAAAGTGGGCTGATTTAGTCAGCCTGTCAACAATAACCCAGATAGAATCATGCTTCCTCTGAGTGCGAGGTAACCCTATGATAAAGTCCATATTGATCACCTCCCACTTCCATGTCGGAATATCAATAGCCTGCAATAGCCCACCGGGCTTCTGGTGCTCAACCTTGACCTGCTGACAATTAGGACACTGAGCAATAAAACCTGCCACGTCCCTCTTCAGTCCATCCCACCAATACATATATCTGAGGTCATGGTACATCTTAGTCGACCCCGCATGAATAAAGTAACGAGCAATGTGTGCCTCCCCCAGAATCTGCTGACGAAGTCCTGCTACATCGGGAACACACAACCTGTCCTCAAATCTTAGCACCCCATCAGGTGCTACCTCAAATGGACCCTTCCCCTCTCGAAGAGTCGTATCTCGATACCGTGCCATAATCGGATCCTCATACTGTCCCCTCTTCATCTCATCGATGATGGAAGACTCGGCAACCTCTCGAACCCGAACCCCACTACTATCAGAATCAACTAATCGAACTCCAAAGTTCGCTAGCTGATGTAACTCGCGGACCATGCCCCTTCTCTCTGGTTGCACCTCTGACAGGCTACCCATCGATCTACGACTAAGGGCATCTGCAACTACATTGGCCTTCCCTGGGTGGTATAGGATATCAACATCATAATCCTTAAGTAACTCTAACCACCGTCTCTGCCGCAAGTTCAGCTCCCTCTGGCTGAAGATATACTGGAGGCTCTTGTGGTCCGTGTAAATATCTACATGAACTCCATATAAATAATATCTTCAGATCTTCAAGGAATGAATCACAACTGCCAACTCTAAGTCATGCGTGGGGTAGTTCTTCTCATGCTTCTTGAGCTGTCGAAATGCGTAAGCTATAACCTTATCATGCTGCATCAACACACACCCCAGCCCGACACCCGACGCATCACAATAAACCACATATCCGTCTAAACCCTCTGGAAGAGTAAGAACTGGGGCGGTCGTCAATTTCTCCTTCAGTAACTGGAAGCCCTTCTCGCAAGCATCCGTCCACTGGAACATATCTGCTTTCTGAGTCAGCCTAGTCAAGGGTGCTGAAATGGAAGCAAACTTCTCCACAAACCTCCGATAATAACCCGCAAGGCCCAAAAAGTTGCGCACCTCCGTCGGTGTAGTGGGTCTAGGCCAAGTCTTGACTGCCTCAATCTTTGCTGTATCAACCCGAATACCATCGGCCCCGATAACATGCCCTAAGAAAGCCACTGAAGCCAACCAAAACTCGCATTTCGAGAACTTGGCATACAACTGCCGGTCCTGGAGGACTCTCAGTACCGTCCTCAAATGATCTGCATGCTCCTGCTCTGTGCGCGAATAAACCAGGATATCATCAATGAATACTATAACAAACGTATCCAAAAATGGCTTGAACACCCGGTTCATCAAATCCATGAATACTGCTGGAGCGTTGGTCAAACCGAAAGACATCACCCTGAACTCATAGTGCCCATACCGGGTCCTGAATGCAGTCTTTGGGATATCTGTCTCTCTAACTGCAGACTGATGATAACTGCATCGCAGGTCTATCTTGGAGAAACACCTCGCACCCTGCAACTGGTCAAAAAAATCATCAATCCTGGGGAAGGGGTATCTGTTCTTGATAGTTACCTTATTCAGCTGCCTGTAATCAACACACATACGCAACGTCCCATCCTTCTTCTTTACAAATAAAACCGGCGCTCCCCAGGGAGAAACACTAGGCCTGATAAAGCCCTTTTCCAGCAAATCTTTCAGCTGGTCCTTCAACTCCCTCAACTCAGCAGGTGCCATCCTGTATGATGGAATAGATATAGGCCGAGTGTCTGGCGAAATATCAATGCAAAACTCAATCTCCCTCTCAGGAGGGATACCCGGGAGATCGTCTGTGAATACGTCTGGAAACTCTCTAACCACCGGAACTGACTGAATAGATGGCACCTCCGCCTCTGTATCGAACACCCGAACCAGATGATAGATGTACCCCTTCTGCACCATCTTCCTAGCCTTGAGGTAAGAAATAAACCTACCCCTCGGCGACACAGTATTCCCCTCCCACTCGATAACCGGCTCCCCAGGAAACTGGAACCGTACCAATCTCTCTCTACAGTCCACATTGGCGTAGCAAGACGCTAACCAATCCATACCCATAATCACATCAAAGTCTGTCATATCCAACTCTATCAAGTCGGCTAGGGTCTGACGACTGTATATAGTCACTGGGCAAGCCTTATATACCCGCTCAGCTACCACCGAATCACCTACTGGCGTAGCTACCTCAAATGGTTCTATGGACTCAGGCTATATCCCTATTCTACCAGCAATATGATGAGATATATAGGACAAGGTAGAACCCAAATCTATCAAAGCATATACGTCACAACATGAAACTAATAATGTACCTGTGACGACATCCGGTGACGTCTCCTGGTCCTGGCGGCTGGACATGGCATAAATGCGGTTCTGAGGACCGCTGGAATTAGGGCCCTTGCCACGACCTCTGCCGCGACCTGCTGGCCCATGAGCACCCTGCCCTCCGGGGAGAGTAACCGTAAGAGATGAAGACCCGGCGAATGACCCTGTAGGCTGAACCCTACCATCTGCGCTGCCTCTGGTCGAACAATCCCTCGAAATATGACCCTGCTGGCCACAAGTGTAACAAGGCCCCAGCAAGATACCTGACTCGAAATGGGATCTACCACATCGGCACACCGCAGGGGTGGTCTTGATCGGGTAGCATCCTCGCTTCTCGAAGCCGGCCGTGGGGCTCGACCGCTCTCGAATACCCTGGATATCCGGAAGACGGTGAAGGAGCGCTCTGAACCGGCTGAGGTGCAAATCCAGTCTGCTGCTGAGGCCGTCCGCCTCGAAAGCTACCAAAGGACCCTGCTGTCCTGGCCCTCTTCTGCTGATATCTATCAATCCGTCGGCCCCTACGTTCCTTACACCCAAGTGCATAAGCCTGCATGCGGGCAATGTACATGCCCGGCTGAAGAGCTACTCACGAGCAACCCTCTGCTAAGTAATCATCGAGCCCTGTGACATAGCGGTGCACCCCTCCTCGTATGCGCCACTAAAGCGGGGACATACCGGGCCAACGAGTCAAACTCTACGTTGTACTCCCGGACCGTCCGCCCGTTCTGTCTCAACATCAGGAATCTATCGGCCCGAGCTCTTCTCATCTGCGGAGGCAAGAAATGACTAAGAAATGCCTCTGAGAACTCGTCCCAAACAGCTGGAAGCGCATGCTCCCGGGGCTTCCGTAGATCGAACGATCGGCTGCAGATCACGCGGCGATGTAAACCAATAATACCGACTGTCTCCGAGGCCTTGATCACTCACGATCCACTGAATCGACGGATAAACTCACGAGGATCATCCTCGCCTCGACCCATAGAACTCGGTGGCTGCAACTCAAAAGTCCCAAGTCTCGTTATCGGATCACGGGGTGAACTACGGTACAACCGGAACGCTGTCTCTGTCTGCCTCCCGCCGCCACGATCACGGCTAATCGCGGGCCATCTCTCAGAACCTATATCCTGCTCCGGCCGTGGAACCGGAGGCTCGGTGCGTGGTCTCGTGAGCCCGCTGCTCAGAACTTCTGCGGCGGCGTCGTGGAACCCGCTGCTCAAGCATCACCTCAGGTAAAGATCGGGCTTGTGCCCTCGTAACCCTCTGCGTCCTACTAGCAGCTCCGCTTTGCCTTGCCGCCACGGGCCGCGGTTGCCTTGCGTGGAGGCATAACTGATACATAAGAATATATCAGAGGGAGTTCAACCTATAACACAGCTCTATTGCACGATCTTAGAGTGAAAAGAATGGAAACCAATCCTAAATATCCTGTAGCCTCCTGATTATAGGTGTGGTACACAACACGCCGATAATCAAGACTCTACTAGATACGGCCTGTAGACACTTTCCGAGGATTAACTGCTCTGATACCACTTTTGTCACGACCCGACCCCGGGCCCATGACTGGTGCCTTACCTGGGCACCCTAGTAGATATACATCAGAGTAACCAGCGGAAAAATAAACTTACAAACATAGAACAATATAAATTAAGAAACAGGCTAACCAAAATGGTTACCTTTCTATAAATATATATAACAAAACTTGAACAGTTACATCCTTTACAACCCCCAATTTACAACAGTACTACAGACCTCTAAGAGTTTATAACAACTATGACGGGACAGGGCCCCGCCATACCCCTGAATGTACATAAAACTACAATGACAGGGAATCATACCCAAAGATAAGCCTCCGGAGAAACGGAGCTTCCCAAAAGCAGAACGGTGATCCTATGAGCGAGGATCAACAACCGATGTACCTCTACCTGCGGCATGAACGCAGCCCCCCGAAGGTCGATCTAACAGTACCAAGTATGTGGCGAAAGTACTAAAATGAAATCATAACATTTTAAAAACCAATACACAGACATGTATGAAACAAACCAATTAACAGTACATATGCCACAATATATATAAGAGCAAATAAGTGTAACCCAACCGGTCTTTTCTAGACCGCCAATGATCGGAGTAAGTCCATTCGCCCCTAGTATCATTGTGCGAGTCCTAATCCTGGACTACCGTAGTCCGCATAGGTCACGTGGACCCGCATGAGGTACTCCTCGCATCGGGCGTAGCTAACCCGCGGCATTTCCTGGACTCTCGCAATCCGCATAGGCTACATGGACCCGCATGAGGTATTCCTCGCATCGGCGTAACACACCCGGAGTGATTCCTGGACTAACGTAGCCCGCATAGGTCACGTGGACCCGCATGAGGTACTCCTCGCATCGGGGGTAGCTAACCCGCGACAACATAACAAGTCAGGGGGGTATGTGATATAAAACAAGCACAACCGACTTATCGTAACAACATAAGCACAATAAGAAAACCCCCTTACTACAACAAATCTCAAGACACTAACACTCGTAGTATCATAACATGTTTACTTATCAAACCAACTTACCACACCTTCAGAACTCGTTACAAGGCTTCTACAAACAAGTAAGTAAACCGTTCTTTTTATCTTCCTTAAGTCGCTATAACTAACTTCCCATAAAGCTAGTATAACACTTATATATTTTTTTCTTTTATAAATCAAAACAATCACATTTGTTTGGAAAAAACCAAGATAACTTATTCCTTTTAAAACCAAGTGTTAATTTCCTTCTGAATAATGCTTCATAACTCTTTTTGAAATATTTCAAGATACTTAACATTTAGAACTCAAGTCAAGGACATCAAAGTGAAACCAAATTCATTTGACACACGTACGTCTACCGTACTATATATTTCACGACAATCATGTTCAAGAGGATAGGAAGAATCACATACCTCCTCGGCTAAATCCACTTGCCAAGTCGGATATGCCGCGCGTAGAGTATCAACCTATAATAATCAAATACGTCTATCAGCGTCTAGACTTCTTCGTAGCATATACTAAGTATAAAGTTCCTTATTCTACGAAAAATTGGACATCACTTCCTTTGTTTCTACATAATTTTCCACCTTTTCAAGGTCCGATTTCAATAGCCAATATGCCATAATCAAGGACTAACAATTCAGTAATACGAGGGGATTACCCGCCTAACCGAGCGTGTAAAATTCTGCCCCACAATTCATATTAAAAAAATAATCCAATAAGTTTAAGACAATATCTCGGCTATAACATGCTCACATATCATCCTTATCCAATCCTTTCAAATCCAAATCGTTATTCCTACATGTTATATACCTAAAAGAAATATCGACAACTACAAGTTCTTTCGTCCTCAACATGCGACACAATTTACTTAAAAAGGAGAATGGATTGTTACATTGGAATTCGTCCAAAACAGTCCAACAAATCGCTCACTTGCCCTCTTTCCACAATTTCCTCTTCGTTAAAATCACCTCTACGGACCTCCTACAAGTTTGCCAACATATTTCCTTCTTGCCGCCTTTCCGAAATTTTTCTAGGCCTTGGTTTTTCCTTGAATTTTTAGACAGAAGGGAGAGGAATTTTTTAGAGAGAAGGGAGTTCTTTGAAGAATGACCAAGTCTTCAAGACTTGTTCACTAAATAAGACTACCTCTTGGTCAAAATGATGGTAGAGACACTTGTCACCCTCCCATAGGCCTTTACAAAAAATATCTTCTGATTTTCCCCCAATTTTTGCGAAAATCCCACCTCGACGGCGCGGCCATGCAGCCGGCGCCGCGGCGCTGAAACTTCCGTACATTTCAGTACCCTCGGCCGCGACGCCGCATTCAGCGGCACTGTGGCACTCCATCGAAACACTCTCCCGCTCTCACAAGACCGAACTTGTAACTTCCATAACTTTCTACTCCGATGTCCTATCAACGAGCGGTTTGTTGCGTTGGGAACTAGACTCAACGAACTTCATACTAGGATTTAGAAACACCTAAGAACTCCTAACATAACTGGACATAAACCGCCCCAAAGTTGACTAAAACCTGTCCAAAACATTATGTCAACCTATCTTTCCAAAAAAATAAATCTTAATTCCTTTCATACATTCTCATAAGCATGACCTGAATTACGGGGTGTAACAGCTCTCTTACTCGAACATGCACCTAGTACAACACGTTCTAAAGGGCTTAACCGCATGATTCGCCTATTCTGTCGATTGTCATTCAACTCCCTGTGAACCTTCTTCCTTGCTTCCCTTTCCATTTCGCTCATTCTTTACCTTACTACTATTACCTGAAATAAAAATTTGGTCAAGGAATCTTTTGTAACATCTCCTCTTAGCATCTTTGCCCCTCTGTATGAGGATCGGAATTTTTCCGGGACAAAGTTGAATATTATCTGTAATATGACTCAAATCGGAAAGTTGAAGAAGGTCGGGTCGTAGGAACGCCTCTTCTGTCTACTCCTAAGCAAATACGCACAAAGTACGATTGTGTCGCACATATACTCGTTAAAATCATCTCCCGAGTTCATCTTACGGCGCATGAATTCCTTCTGAGCTTGCATTTCCTTTGCATGTTCCTCGAGTACTTCCCTCTTTGTTGGAACTCGCCTTATAATCACCATCTACACAACAATTATTAGTCAGTATAACATTGTACAATCTTATTCCTAACCCGCGTGAAAGAGGTAGTACAAGAATCAAGTCTTGAAAAAGACTCAAGATAGGAACGAGAGGAGTATGAAAGAAGGAAAACTTTAGGATGTTATTCCGTTCACTTATTACTAAGGTGGCGCGCACACCGTCGCAATAAGTAACCGTTCAAACACCCAACTCGAAGAAACTTCCTAGAATCTCCTAACCTGGTTTAGCTTTGATACCAACTTGTCACGCCCCGACTTTTCCTAAGCCTTTACTTAGGGCGTGATGGCACCTGGACAATTATTTCCCACCAGGAGCACCATTTAATTCTCTTTATTTAGAAATTTAAACTTATATTCAAATACGGAGCTATTAATAAAAATAACAATAAAGAAATCAGTTTATGACTTTATTGATAACATAACGCGAGCCCATGCTCGTGCAAATATTGTTTCTACATAGACATACTGACAAAAATTATTCTAAGTTGGAAGGGAGACATCCCACACGGGCATTTCTCGAGACACTGAAACTGACATTCTGAACCTGACGAGTACCAAGCCCGAAGCAATGAGCTTGGTATGACAAGAGGCTGCGGGACGATCGCTAGCCTTGGCGTGGAGCCTTTCCTCTATCACGCTTTCTTGAAACATGTTAAATAAAGAGTCAGCCCTACTGAGTGAGAATCTTACCCTGCAATTCAAAGTAACACCACAATATTCCAAGTGCAATCACATTATAACGTAATAAGCATATTGCAAAAACATATCTGGTTATAACACTTTTAAATATGCAGCAACTCCTCATAGGAAATTCTCAGTTTAACTAACACTTCATTTTATCTCGTATTATACGTTAAGACATACCCCTGCATTTCCATATGTTTGTTACATTTATATATTTGTGAACGTGTATTCACTTTTCATATTTATATATAGGTGAACATGTATTCATCTTTCATATTTGTTGCAGCGTGCAACCCGATCCATTATATTTACGTATTTGTGAACACGTATTCACTTTACGTTTTGTTGCGGCGTGCAACCCGATCCATTATGTTTACGTATTTGTGAACGCATATTCACTTTACGTTTTGGTACGACGTGCAACCCGATCCATTATGTTTACGTATTTGTGAACGCATATTCACTTTACGTTTTGTTGCGGCGTGCAACCCGATCCATTATGTTTACGTATTTGTGAACGCGTATTCACTTTACGTTTTGTTGCGGCGTGCAGCCCGATCCATTATATAGTTATATATTTATGTGAACACGTATTCACCTTTCATATTTTTCAGATGATCGAATAAATAATATTCTCTTTTCCAACATTCTGCCATTCATACTTGTAACGATTATAACCTTTTAACCATAACTCCAACTAAGGTGTTTTTCAAGCGGAAACTAAGGTAAGACGGGGATCTTTCACTGTATCAAATTTCATTTAAAACTACTTTGGGTAACTAACACAAATTTATCCTCAAAACAGCCACATGAAATTTGTTTCGGCAGAATTTTTATTA
Organism: Przewalskia tangutica; assembly: GCA_029844215.1. Classification (NCBI taxonomy): domain Eukaryota; kingdom Viridiplantae; phylum Streptophyta; class Magnoliopsida; order Solanales; family Solanaceae; genus Przewalskia; species Przewalskia tangutica. The sequence continues at coordinate 48,648,321 of CM056723.1, forward strand.
AACATAACCAAATCTTAGAATAGTCATAACTCCTAATCTATAAACCCATTCAAGCCCCATAAAATCTCAAAACGACGAAAACAGAGAGCTACACGTCTCCATGTGAACCATCCTTTCATATTCTGTACCATTTGGTACAATTTTACACTTTTATTCGCTGCCCTTCCTGGATCTCGATAGATCCGAGGCAGAAACTTTAAATAGCGATAACTCTCAATATGTAAGTCGGATAGACCTCCGTAAGGTCTCAAAAGAGAGATATAGAACTTTAATTTAACACCAATTTTCATATTTCTCACGGATTAGTACAGTTTTACGTTTCAACGTCCTGACCTTCTGGATTCCGATGAATCCGAGGCAGCAACTTCAAACTACAATAACTCTCAACTCGTAAGTCCGTTTTAATCTCTCTTTAGCTATATCTGTAACATAGAGATTTACAACCATGTAATTTTTTATATAATTCTAATAAGTAAAACTCAATAAAAACAGTATGTAATTATGCCTTTCTGAATTTCGGCCAAATCTAGGGCAGAAACTTTGAACTATGATAACTTTTAAATCGTATGTCCATTTTACCTCATTTTTGGTTTTATATGATAATAATAGAGAGGTTGTACCATTATTTCTAATTTCATCAAATTCTAACCATTATAACTCAGTGAAACCAGTTCGTAAAGTTCGTGACGCAACTAGTTGTCTAAACAATCAAAAGCTCGTTATTTCTTTTCAACACTCAATTCTTATTCTAACATGTATTGAACTTAAAATAAAGGATGTTACCAAGAATTTCTGAGTGAGAAAACTCATCTTGTACGTGTGAAATGATTGTTGTTCGGTTGCTACAAGGGACCCTTGCTCCCTAGTATTTCTTTTATTGTTGTTCTTCTTGCCCTCTTGTTTTTTCCAGATTTTTCCTCTTCTTGTTCACTTATTATTTTCTGATTTTCTAATCTTTATGTTATGTACTTTGTTTGTGTGTAAATACAATGTATAAGTGGAGATGATTGTATAACTTATGGGAGGGGGAAAACCAAGAGATTGAAGGGAAATGAAAAGGGGGGGAGGGGGAAGGGACGTGCACACTGCCTTGTGCAGCATACTTTTTTTTTTCTCTCCATTTTTTCTATCTATTTACCTAACTTTAACACTAATTTCATCACATGCAATTTATTCTTTATTTTCTTATATATATATATATGTATTTTTATTAAATCAACCAACAACTATATATTATTATTTTATTTTCCGAATTTTACAACAATACTAGAAATTAAGTCATTAGAGACTACTCCCTATCCAAGAAAATACAATTGCGTTACATTTCTCCCATAATTCCTCCAATTCTCCCTTGTAACTTTCTTTCGCACAAACTCCAATCACAAATTCAAGATTTTCTTTACCTCTTAGGGAAAGTTTCCTGGATCTGCTCCACAATATATAGTTTTATGTACCTGTAAGTTTTATAGAAATTAACACTAACCCAGAAACATTAGAGGCTTGCAAGTATAATGGATGATGATGATCAATTGTGATCGAAAATGCTTCTTCTCCCATTTTTCGATTTGAACTTCTTCTTCAACTATATTTTCTAATGAAGTTTTGAATCGCGCAGTTATGGATCATATGATCACTACTCTAATATCATATTAAATATCTATTAATCAATCATGAACAAGGTCTACAGTTTGTTCATGGTGCATTTGCATTGAAGATGATCGAGGAGAGAAAAGAAATATTATTTCACTGAAAAGGAATGGGAGAAGTTACAAGATATTTGTACTTGAATTTAGACAGCTTGACCAGTTGTCAATTCACTACTCATGGTCATTAAATGCATAACAAACTAATAACAAACTCATAACTAACTCTTAACTAACTCTAAGCCACATCATCTCGACTAATATACATACAATATACTATGATATCCTATTGTGTATACTACTATTTCAACAAAAATATTCGCAATATTAAACTTCCTCCTAATATGGAGAATATAACTAAATTATTGGACATGAACATTCACTTCAAGAAGACCATATTTATCAGATGGAGTAATATTTTAACTTTGTCAAATTAAACTTAGATGGGAGTTGCAAGAATGGCTTATGTGCGGGGGTGGTAGGGGCGGAGCTAGCGCTTCGATTATGAGTTCAATCGAATCAGTCGCTTTGGTCCAAAGCTCTGTATTTATATTAAAAATTTATCAAATATATACAAATTATTAACCTAGAATCAATAACCTCAAACTACTAGAGTCCCGAACTCATAAATTTTAAATACTGACTATCAGCGGAGGTGATGTAGTTAGAGACAATAAAAGTTATCTTGTAGTTGCTTACTCACTAGTGCTTCTATCTGAAAATAGTAACAATGTAGAAGCATCTGCACTTCTTTTTTTTGCATCAAATAGTGTGTGAAAATTGATTTTGAATAAATCCGTGAGTGACTCCAAGCTATTGGTAGATTGTGTTAATTGTGTGAAAACATTTCCTGGAGAATTTTAAAGGAAGTAGAGGAACTAAAATAGGCCATGAACAACTTCGGCTTCATTCTAAAATGATGCGTAAGGGGAGATTACTTAGGTGACTGATAGATTAGCGGTATTAACCTATGGTCTTACACAGTGTTAGATTTTCTTCAATACTATTGAATTACGAACTTAGATTAAGGATCTCATGACTATGGATAAATGGAACCTACAAGCTATACACATGTTTTGTTGGAAAATTATTGAGGAGAAGCACTCTATATCACTCAGTTTTTTCTTGAAGACAAGTTGAGGAAATAATTCTTCTTTACTTCACTCTACATGTTTACATAATCAATCATTCCATTTAAAGACAAGTGGGAAATATATTCATACACTCAACTTAACTTACATTTTAGCTTATCGAGAATGACCTATAATATCTAGGTATTAAGGACTGTCCTAGCATGTACCTAGTCTAGTACATGTATCATGATTCTATTCACTCCCCTTTTTATTCAACCATACATGTATTCTTACATTAATATTCTAAATACATGAACTAATCAAATTCATGTATCACATAAATTGAAAATCTTTTTTTTCTTCTAAGACAAGGTTCACATTTTAACACTCTCCCTTAAACCTTGTGATTTGAAATTCACAAAAAATTCTTCAATTTCTTAAATCTTTCTTCCTCAAGTCTTTCAAGATTTCACATGAGCATTCTTTTTTAGATTTCAAATGATATTCATCTATCATCTTCAGAAGATCCTCTCCTTCTCATCTTCTCAAGTCCTCATCTTCTTAAACGATGTTTCGTTCTACCGATTGAGGTTGTCGTTTTTATTGATTGTGCTTTAGAAGGCACATCAACAGTTTCATTAGAACATTCCTCTTCACTGGTGATCTCCTTTTTTTCGGGATTTCTCAGGTTCATGAGGAATTCTTCATCATTTTCTCATTTTCATATTTATTGTAAAAACCTTTTAGGTTCTACAACAATATATAGTATTTTAGAAGTGTTACTGCTTCATGAATCACTTCTTTAAATTTTCGTCAAAGCTAGTATTGTTAAATTCAACAACATGCTTTCTCTTATTTAAAATCATAACTATCTTCATTTGTGTCAAATAGGTATATAGTGACTTTTTAATGATGTATTAAATTTAATTAGGTCAAATAGAAATTTGAATCCTGCTCTTCAAAGCTTAAAAGAAGAAGAAGAAGAAAAAGAAGAAGGAGAAGAAGGAGAATGAGGAGAAGGAGAAGGAGAAGGAGAAGGAGAAGGAGAAGGATGAGGAGGAGGATGAGGAGGAGGAGGAGGAGAAGAAGAAGAAGAAAAAGAAAAAGAAGAAGAAGAAGAAGGAGATAAACTTCAATACAATCCCCAAAAGGAGCTCTTGATAAATATTTAGTGAACAATAAAAATCTTGACTATGAAATAGAAAAGCATGTTCTTTCGAAATAATACTGTAGGGTTTTTGTTGGGTCTAAAACACGTAAGTAAGACACAAAAGACGTTTAAAATTTATTTAAGTTACTTACCCCAACAGTTCTGTCTGGTATGATTACGTTACAATTGAAATCTGCAAAGACTGAAGGATAAACTTACAGTTGTTATTCTGTGGACTCTGTACTATAGGGAGCGCATGCGAGTATCCTTTCGACCGTAAGCCTTGCTGTAGTATATTCCTCTGTCAGGAAAGCTAAGAAATCTTGGCAGAGATTTGAGAGGATTTTGTTCTCTGAACTCTGAGTTCAGAAAGTAAGAATTGAGTTATCAATTCAGTAACCAAATAATGAGGTTAAGTGCTGAATATATAGGAGAGGTTAGGTTACAAATCAGATTAGGATTAGGCTTAAAACCTTATCCAAATTCCGAGATGCAGCGGGCCAGTAGGACTGGCCCCACTGTTGTACAGGCGCCGCGTCTCAGCCTCTCAGACACCGCGGCGCTCCCGCCCTGTTTTAATGTTTCAACACGTTTTGATTTTATTAAATTCAAAATCCAATTTTGACTTAATTAAATAATTTCAATCGAATAGAAATTATCCCATAATTATCATTGGTTTAAATTCTAAATCTAATGTTTTACATTCTTTCAATATACTCTTAGATCGAAAAGACAATCGACTTAGTGTGACCCTTTAGGCCTTCACACATCGACATTAATCAAATTAAGGTTCATACGAATCTCCTAGAATACGCCATATGACGAACTCAATATGTGAAGTACGTTTACATGACTCCGGTAAACAGAACATTTATGTGAGATGATAAATTCCTTTCATTCGCGACACACTCGATCAAGCTTAGGATTTGCCATGTGTCTATCCAAATGGCTCGATTACTTTATCTCATCTATATTAGTCGACAATTAGACCATATCCTAATTATGTCTCTTGCATTAGCCAATGACTTGATCGACCTAATATTAATGAGAAGCTGGGTGTTCTCTCTCAAATATCCAATCGAGGAATGAATCCTATTCTTGGCTCAACTACCACCTTAGTTCACATCGCAATGTACCCAACACAAGCCATGTCTTATATTATAAGGAATTTAAGCTTAGGACAGGGTCAAAGTACATTACTCTGTAAATTAAGTGCGTATTGACCTCAAGTCAAAGGACCTCTATATCCCACATGCTGATAATACTCTAGACATGTATAACAAATAGTTTATCAGCGGGGTATACCAATACCCTCTAAGAGTATTGATCGGTGTATTTTATATACACATTTTGTGTCATTTTTAGTTAGTCTTTTGCCCATTTTTGTACAAATATGTGTCGTGTTAGGATAAATTTTCTTTCTTTTGAGTCACAATGGTTTAAAGTGACACATTGGCGAGAAGGAGCGAAAAGAGGGCAGAAACAGAGGTTCCAGAGCTCAAAAAGCTAAAAAGTTGGCAACCCGGGCGAGAAACAGGGCGGCGCCGCGGCTCTAACTAATCGGCAGCAGCAGAGCGCCACGGCTCCCAAGAAGCAGAGAGCCGCAGAAGTTTCGGCGCCGCGGCGCCGGTTGCAGGGCCGCGGCGCCAACGCGGGAAAATTGCCTAATCCGAATAGGAATAGGCTAAGGCCAAGAAGGAAAAGGTTTGGGCCGTTTTTGGTGATTGATCGGTGTATTTTATATACACTTTTGAGTCATTTTTAGTTAGTATTTTACTCATTTCATTTATGTTTAGTAATAGTATTAGAGTTGTTTTCCTTTCTTTTGTGTCACAGCGGTCAGAAATGGAGAAATGGCGAAAAGAAGATGAAATGAGCTTAATTGAGATGGAATTGCACACTTAAAGGGACCAATAAATGAAGTCTAAGAAGTTCCGGGAAGTATAGAAAAGATCAGACGAAGTCCGGATGAAAACTGGAAGATGAAGTAAAGAACTGCCGAAAAAACGCCACCGGCGCCGCGGCCCCTGGCAGCAGCGCCGCGGCGCCGCCCTCTGAATTTTACGAAACTCCTCTGATTTTCAAGAGCCGTGGTGCCCGACTGCAGGGCCACGGCTCCGACGCGGTATTTTTAATGTTTTGGGCCGAATTTGACACGTTTTCAGGGTCCAAAATGGATAACTTTTCCTACCTACATAATCATTAACCCTTTACCTAAAGGATTCTATAACTTTTCCTACCTACATAATCCCTAACTATTTACCTAAAGGATTCTTGGGCTATAAATAGTCTCTACATCATTAGAAGAATTAATTCCATCCATTGTACATACAACACAACTTAGGAGGCTAAGATTGGAGGCTTTTCAAGTATTTTCTTTTCTTTCTTTTTGCTTTGTTTATTTCAGTTCATGTATGGAGATTGTATTAGTTCTTAGCGTGACTATGGCTAGGAGCTAAGTACTTATTTAGGGATTCCTTGTGATTCTCTTGAAACTCTTATTCATGAAGTAATACATTAGTTGATTTCTTCTTCACTTGTTTAAGATTTATTCAATGGTTGCTTTGATTGCTTGATAATTAATTGATCACTAGTTATCATCACTTATATGAGTTCTAATCGAAATCCGAAAGGGGAGATTGTGAATATGCTATAGTTGAATAAACATAGGTTTAAATCGTGGACGAAAGTACCCCGATACTTGTGTAGCTTAATAGGTTATTGCTCTTAATCCTCCTTTGTAGTCAATCTTGTCATCGAAAGATAGAAGGGTTCTCCATTGGGGTTGAGTGTTTATATTACCTTAACAGGAGTATAAAATGGTATAGTTAACCTGCTATCTTAACGTAGAAGAAGAAGTTAGTCTAATTGTATTAAGGATTGAATAGAGTGGATAGTTGATGATCTTGGAAGCCCTAATTCTCCATCATAACTGATTTAAATCAAAGTATTTTCATAATTAGTTTATTTCCTGCATTATTAGTTTAGAATTCCAACTCAATTAACGTTAACCAAATAGAAACTAAAGCATAGATAATCGGTACTTGAAAACCAGTCCATGAGGACGATATTCGGTCTTACCTAGACTATATTACTTGTAACGATACGTGCACTTGCGTTAAGCGTGTGTATAAATCTCGCATCAAGTTTTTGGCGCCGTTGTCGGGGACTGACGTACTTTCAATATCGATTTATCTATTCTTATTTCTAATTTGATTGCTCCAAGAACAAGTTTCTAACTTGTTCTGCGAGCATTTTTTTATCACTTTTTGTTGTTTTTCTTATTTTGTAGGTTAAAAAAAAAATAGGAACATGGACTACTATTACTATCAGGGGCAGCAGTACTACGACTATTATCCACAACATCAGTATCATCAACAGCAAGTTAACCCACAGGCTCCACAGGAAGATCGAAACGAGCTGCAGGAAGCCTTACTCAGGCTCACCCAGTGCCAGAATCCTCAAGGGCAATTTCAATACCACGCATTCGTGCCCCATCCAAGGAGCTGACGACCGAGAGCAACATTGTTGGCACTCACAACCGTCCAAACTCAATTCATGGTGGAAGTAAGACCCTCTCTTCAGAACTTGGAAACTCCAATGGAACATATTCTGAATTGGGAACCACAAATCGAGCAACTGATGGACATGGTAACCATTACACCTCAAGAAAGTCCACCAAGTGACCCAGTTACGAGGAATGGTGAGCAGATTGTGGAACCTGAACCACAACAAGCTGTTGAAGAATTTGGAGAGATAGTTGGTGTAGATAAAGAAGAGGTCACTGAGGACCACCCTATTGCGGAAAAGACTACACCAAAGGTCATTGCTGACCCTCAACCAAAAAGTTCATACCCTCAAGGGCACCCCCAAAAGTTGAGAGATATAGGGAGATTCACTGATCCATACATTATAGAGAGCCTAAAAGACAAGTATGTCTTGTGGAATTGAGGGATAATCTTAGATCTGAGGCCCTTGTTCGACAAAGGTGTTGTAGGAGAAGTGAGACCTGCAACAAACACTGTGCGGATTGCAAGCAGTTCGCAGAAGGATCAGCCGGGCACTAGTAAAGGTTAACTGCGTCCGGCTAAAAGACGTTAAAGACAACATTTGTTGGGAGGCAACCCCATGTTTATTAAATTATGTTATTTTAATTTTTGTTTTAGTTGTTTTATTTTATCTTGAACAGTCTCACGGTCTTGGGTTCTTATTTTGTGTTGTTGGATGACAGGTGGACTGAAAGCTAACTCTAAGGAAAAAGGAGCAAAAACGCTGAAAAAAAGGAAAAAACATCGTGAGCGCCACGCGCCAGACCGCCGTGGCACCGAACTCAGAGAGCCGCAAGATTTGCGCCACGGCGCCGAATCTCAGGGTCGTGGCGCCGAAGGTTCAGAAACCCAAATTCCGTGCAAATTCCAGAATGTTTCCTCCCAGACCTCCGTTATGACCGATGTGTTTTGTCAGTAAGTTGTCCCTATTTTTAGTCTTCACATATTAGGGACCATGTGTCGATTAAGTTTGGGGGGTCTTATTATTTTTGAGTCTTTTTGATTTGTTTTGTGTGTTTTTGAGTATTTTTGAGTCATTATTTTATTATTATTATTATTATTATTATTATTATTATTATTATTATTATTATTATTATTATTATTATTATTATTATTATTATTATTATTATTATTATTATTATTATTATTATTATTATTATTATTATTATTATTATTATTATTATTATTATTATTATTATTATTATTATTATTATTATTATTATTATTATTATTATTATTATTATTATTATTATTATTATTATTATTATTATTATTATTATTATTATTATTATTATTATTATTATTATTATTATTATTATTATTATTATTATTATTATTATTATTATTATTATTATTATTATTATTATTATTATTATTATTATTATTATTATTATTATTATTATTATTATTATTATTATTATTATTATTATTATTATTATTATTATTATTATTATTATTATTATTATTATTATTATTATTATTATTATTATTATTATTATTATTATTATTATTATTATTATTATTATTATTATTATTATTATTATTATTATTATTATTATTATTATTATTATTATTATTATTATTATTATTATTATTATTATTATTATTATTATTATTATTATTATTATTATTATTATTATTATTATTATTATTATTATTATTATTATTATTATTATTATTATTATTATTATTATTATTATTATTATTATTATTATTATTATTATTATTATTATTATTATTATTATTATTATTATTATTATTATTATTATTATTATTATTATTATTATTATTATTATTATTATTATTATTATTATTATTATTATTATTATTATTATTATTATTATTATTATTATTATTATTATTATTATTATTATTATTATTATTATTATTATTATTATTATTATTATTATTATTATTATTATTATTATTATTATTATTATTATTATTATTATTATTATTATTATTATTATTATTATTATTATTATTATTATTATTATTATTATTATTATTATTATTATTATTATTATTATTATTATTATTATTATTATTATTATTATTATTATTATTATTATTATTATTATTATTATTATTATTATTATTATTATTATTATTATTATTATTATTATTATTATTATTATTATTATTATTATTATTATTATTATTATTATTATTATTATTATTATTATTATTATTATTATTATTATTATTATTATTATTATTATTATTATTATTATTATTATTATTATTATTATTATTATTATTATTATTATTATTATTATTATTATTATTATTATTATTATTATTATTATTATTATTATTATTATTATTATTATTATTATTATTATTATTATTATTATTATTATTATTATTATTATTATTATTATTATTATTATTATTATTATTATTATTATTATTATTATTATTATTATTGATCATGCATTCTGTGGTCACTTGAAATGCCTAATGAAGTAACGTGAGATAATGTAATGGAATTAGAAGCAGAAAATCTGAACACTTAGGATAGATATGCCAAAAAATCATGAAATCGAACTATTTGGGGTATCTTGCTTGATTTATGTATTTTTAGTGATTAAACCTATGTGTCTACTTGCTTGCTATTTGAGGCGAAATAGTTAGGATATGCATGTTAAGGAGATGACTCAGACATTTCTTTGTTAGCCCTTTCTTACCATTTTTTTTTACCTATCCCTGACATTAAAATTGTATCCCTAGTCAACCCCTTTGAGCCTAAAAATAAGATCTTTCTTTGACACCCTATAATTCCATACTTGTGCTATAAGTAAAAAAATTGATGTGTTTGGAATATAAAGTGTTGAAAAGAGACAAAAAGAGAGTGAACAATTTTGATGCACCCCAATGAAAAAATAATAATAAATAGGCAAAAGCCTAAGTTTGGGGGTGCCAGCTATTAATAATACACCTCATTCTCTCAAAACAAAAGAGGGGAAAAATAGGTATGAGGTGAAAAAGAGAATCAAAAGAAAAGGGAAGAATCGAAAGCAAAAAGAGCTTATGATACGTAAGTTGAGCCTAAATGCCTATTTTTACCTACCCCTGCCTAAGCCTACATTACAACCCTGAAAAGCCCTGAAGATCTCTAATGTGTGCATCCATGATTAGTGGAGAATAGCAAGTGAACAGGCCATAGGATTTTGAAATTGACATGCATAGTTAGGTATTTTTACTTCCATTGAGAATGATTAAATTGAATTTGCGGAATATCTGACTTGATGTGGTTAGAATGCTAAAAATACATGCTATATATTCCTGCATATTATTCTACTAACCTTCATGCTTTTCTAAGTGACAATTGTGCAGCAAATTGATCAGTGTCTTTGAGTCATTTTATTTTCTTTTCTTTCGTGTCTTTATTTCTATCTTTTTGAGCTTTACTCGAGGACGAACAAAGTTTAAGTTTGGGGGTGTTTGATCGATGTATTTTATATACACTTTTTAGTCATTTTTAGTTAATATTTTACTCATTTCATTTATGTTTAGTATAGTATTAGGGTTGTTTTCCTTTCTTTTGTGTCACAACGGTCAGAAATGGAGAAATGACGAAAAGAAGATGAAATGAGCTTAATTGAGATTGAATTGCACACTTAAATGGGCCAATAAATGAAGTCTAAGAAGTCCCGGGAAGTATAGAAAAGATCAGACGAAGCCCGGATGAAAACTGGACGATGAAGCAGCATCGCTAAAAACGCCACCGGCGCCAAGGACACCGCAGCTAGCCGCCTCTGAATTTTCCAAAATGCCTCTGATTTTCAGGCGCCGTGGCGCCCGACTGAAGGGCCACGGCGCCGACGCGGTATTTTTGACATTTTGGGCCGAATTTGACACGTTTTCAGGGTCCAAAAGGGATAACTTTTCCTACCTACGTAATCCTTAACCCTTTACCTAAAGGATTCTATAACTTTTCCTACCTACATAATCCCTAACCCTTTACCTAAAGAATTATTGGGCTATAAATAGTCTCTACATCATTAGAAGAATTAATTCCATCCATTGTACATACAACACAACTTAGGAGGCTAAGATTAAAGGCTTTTCAAGTATTTTCTTTTCTTTATTTTTGCTTTGTTTATTTCAGTTCATGTTTGAAGATTGTATTAGTTCTTAGAGTGACTATGACTATGAGCTAAGTACTTATTTAGGGATTTCCTTGTGATTCTCTTGAAACTCTTATTCATGAAGTAATACATTAGTTGATTTCTTCTTCACTTATTTAAGATTTATTCAATAGTTGCTTTGATTGCTTGATAATTAATTGATCACTAGTTATCATCACTTATAAGAGTTCTAATCGAAATCCGAAAGGGGAGATTGTGAATATGCTATAGTTGAATAAACATAGGTTTAAATCGTGGACGAAAGTACCCCGATACTTGTGTAGCTTAATAGGTTATTGCTCTTAATCCTCCTTTGTAGTCAATCTTGTCATCGAAAGATAGAAGGGTTCTCCATTGGGGTTGATTGTTTATATTACCTTAACAGGAGTATAAAACGGTCTAGTTAACCTGCTATCTTAATGTAGAAGAAGAAGTTAGTCTAATTGTATTAAAGATTGAATAAAGTGGATAGTTGATGATCTTGGAAGCCATAATTCTCCATCGTAACTGATTTAAATCAAAGTATTTTCATAATTAGTTTATTTCCTACATTATTAGTTTAGAATTCCAACTCAATTAACGTTAACCAAATAGAAACTAAAGCATAGATAATCGGTACTTGAAAACCAGTCCCTGAGGACGATATTCGGTCTTACCTAGACTATATTACTTGTAACGATATGTGCACTTGCGTTAAGCGTGTGTATAAATCTCGCATCAGTGATATAAAAAAGACCTTTAGGTCAGATTTGAAGAGTTACACACCTTACAATTCATCACAATTGGAGATCAAGATTGGAGACTAAGTTTTGAGTAATTTCTTGTTCTTTATTTTATTTATTTCTAGTATATGTTGGATAATAGTTTAGTTCTTGGCATGTCTATGGCTAAGAACTAACTTAATTTAGGGCTTTCCATGTCGAATCACTTGAACCTCGTTCTTATGAATTAATGCATGTTTTGGTTTCTTCTTATTATTGTTGAGATTTATTCAATAATTATTTTGATTTCTTGGTAATTAATTGATCACTAATTATCATAACTTATATGATTCTAATCGAAAGCCGAAAGGGGAGATTGTGAATATGCTATAGTTGAATAAATATAGGTTTAAATCGTGGACGAAAATACCCTGATACTTGTGTAGCTTGATAGGTTATTGCTCTTAATCCTACTTTGTAGTCAATCTTGTCATCGAAAGATAGAAGGGTTCTACATTGGGGTTGAGTGTTTATATTACCTTAACAGGAGTATAAAACAGCTTAGTTAACCTGCTATCTCAAAATAGAAGAAGAACCTTAATTATTTGCATTAACGAGTAAAGCGAGCGGATAGTTGAGGAGATCTGGAAGCTCTATTTCCACCATATCTGAAGTAAAGTAAAGTAATTTAGCTAGCATCTATAATCATAACTATAAACAATTCATCAAATTATCGGTTACCTAATAGATACTATAGAATAGAGGTTGGTAATTGTACATTAATCCCTGAGGACGATAACTCGGTCTTCTAGACTATATTACTTGTCACGACACGTGCACTTGCGTTTAGCGTATGCATAAATCGCGCATCAAGTTTTTGGCGCCGTTGCCGGGGATTGGCGTAGTTCGATATCATTCTATCTATTCTTAATTTCTAATTTGGTTTTTATTTTTTTCTTTTTATCATTTTTTTGTTTTTATTGGTGAAACCGTGCGCCGTGATCCGTTTGTTGGTTTTGATTTATCTCAGGGACCCTGCAAACATGGATTACCACTATCAACAACAATGTAATCCCCATGCCCCACAGGAAGAGCATTATGGGCTACGAGCAGCCATACCCAGGCTAACTAGGCACCAAACTCAGTTCATGGATGAGACGAGAGCGTCCCTAAAGAATTTGGAAACGCAAATAGGACAACCCACGGGCATGCTAAGCAACAGAATACAAGAGAATCACCCTGAACATATTTGAGAGAATATAAAAGAGCAATGCTAGGCGATTGACCTGAGAAATGGCGAACTAGTGGAAGCAAACTCACCACCACCGTGTCCAGAAAAGAAGGGCCTAGACTTCTCGCAGAAGTTGCAGCGCCACGGCGCTGATCATCCTGAGACAGTGCAGAAGTTTGGGCGCCACGGCGCCGAATCTCAGAGCCGCGGCGCCCAGGGCTCAGAGAGTACAATGAGTTTGGGAGCAGTTGTGGACGCACCCCAGGTGAAAATACCGTATCCCCAGAGGCTAAAAACAAGTTCTCTTGACAAACAGTTCTCTAAATTCCTGGAAGTTCTCAAACAATTGCAACTCAACATCCCGTTTGCTGAGACACTAGAGCAGATGCCGAGTTATGTAAGGTTCATGAAGGAGATTCTCAGCAAAAAGAGGAGGATAGATGACTACGAAACATTGGTGTTGACTGAAGAATGCAGTGTCATCCTACTGAGAAAGCTACCTCAGAAGTTGAAAGATCCGGGGAGTTTCACCATCTCATGCACTATAGGAAAGTTTGAGTGTCATAAGACGTTGTGTGATCTGGGGGCAGGTATAAATTTGATGCCCTATCTGGTGTTTTGCAAACTTGGAATAGGAGAAGCCAGACCTACAAACATCACTTTGCAGCTAGCTGACCACTTCATCGTCCACCCTAGAGGAGTCATCGAGGATGTGTTGGTGAAGGTGGACAAGTTCATCTTTACCGCTGATTTCATTATCTTAGACATGAGAGATAATGACATGATCTCCATCATCCTTGGCAGTCCCTTCCTAGCCACAGGACAGACACTCATTGATGTTCGAAAAGGTGAGTTGAGACTTCGTGTGGAAAAAGATGAGGTGATTTTCAATGTTTTTCGAGAAGCAACTTTCCCAGAGGCAAGTGAAAACTGCTTCGCCATTGATGTGATCGAAGAAGCAGTGTCGGAAAATGGGTTCAGAAATGCTGATGCGCTTGAAGAAGTGCTGACACGATGGGATGATAATAGTGGCAATGACCCGAATCTGATGGAGTATGCAAATTGGATGAATTCTTATGAGCAGTGTGATAAGAAGAGATATGAAGAGCTTGGGCAGATGCCAGAGAGATCAGTACCATCCACAGAAAAAGCTCCAGAGTTAGAGTTGAAGACTCTACCAGATCATTTGCAGTACCAATATCTAGGTGAGAATCAATCCTTACCAGTGATCATCTCATGTCATCTATCCACAGTAGAGGTTGAGAAGTCACGAGAGTAATCCGAGGCTCACAAGCGTGCCATTGGGTGGACATTAGCAGACATAAGGGGGATAAGTCCGTCAACAGTGATGCATAAGATCCGTCTAGATGAGGAGAGTAGACTCTCCATTGAGGCACAGAGGAGACTGAATCCAAACATAAAGGAGGTAGTCAGAAAAGAAATCATGAAATGGCTTGATGCTGGGGTAATTTATCCTATCTCCGATAAAGGCACGGGTGAGTCCGGTGCAAGTGGTGCCCAAAAAGGTGGTATGACAGTAGTGACCAACGAAAGGAATGAGCTCATTCCATCTAGAACAGTTACTGGGTGGAGAATTTGCATTGACTATCGCAAGTTGAACAAGGCAACCAGAAAAGACCACTTTCCGTTGTCATTTCTAGATCAGATGTTGGATAGACTTGCAGGGCACAATTACTACTGCTTTTTGGATGGGTACTCAGGGTATCATCAGATTTCCATAGCACCAGAAGATCAAGAAAAGACAATATTCACCTGCCCCTTTGGTACGTTTGCATTCAGAAGGATGCCATTTGGGCTTTGCAATGCACCTGCGACCTTTCAGAGGTGTATGATGGAGATTTTCTCTGATATGGTGGAGAGAACTATAGAGATTTTCATGGATGATTTCTCGGTCTTTGGGTCCTCGTTCGACGAGTGTTTGAGGCACTTGGAAGCAGTGTTGAAATGGTGTGAGGAGTCCAACCTTATGCTGAATTGGGAAAAGTGTCACTTCATGGTAAAAGAGGGGATTGTCCTTGGACACAAAATATCCAACCAAGGTATTGAGGTGGACAAAGAAAATATTTCAGTAATCGAAAATCTACCACCTCCAGTATCAACAAAAGGGGTCAGAAGTTTCCTTGGGCATGCCGGTTTTTATAGAAGATTCATCAAGGACTTCTCAAAAGTTTCAAAACCTATTTCCACCTTGCTAATGACTGGGGTTGCTTTTGAATTCAATAAAGAATGCATGACCGCTTTTCAGACACTCAAGGAGAAGCTTATCTCAGCACCTATAGTCATTGCACCAAACTGGGAGCTCTCATTTGAACTAATGTGTGACGCAAGTGATTATGCAGTGGGAGCAGTGCTTGGGCAGAGGGTCGATAAGGTATTCAGATCCATTTACTATGCTAGTAAAACTCTTAATGATTGATCCTATAGCTGAAGCATATGGTATCCTCTTTATGTGTTAAAGTTATGCAACAGTAGAAGGACTATCATTCTTTGAAAACTTAATGCCTTGACCTATAGGAAGACTTCCCTTCTTGGAATTTTTCATAGAGAATCATTTTAGCACTTTGTCTATGTATACGGATTGTGACAGCCCCAACAATCTATTAGGTCTATCTCTGTAGATCCTAATTCCAAGAATGTAGCAGGCTTCACCTAAGTCCTTCATCATGAAGGTGTTGGATAACCATTCTTTGACTGACTGCATGAGAGTCTTATTATCTCTCATTATTAATATGTCATCAACATATATAACAATGAAGACAATACTCTCATTTGTGTATTTACAATAAACACATGGATCTTCTTTGCTTCTAACAAAGTCAAACAATTTGACTGCTTTATCAAAACAAATATTCCAACTCCTTAAGGCTTGCTTAAGTCCATAAATGGACTTCTATAATTTGCATACTGCTTTTGGCTGAGTCTTGAATGTAAAACCCTCTGGTTGTATCATATACACTTCCTCAATTAGATTACCATTGAGGAAGACAAATTTAACATCCATTTGCCAAATATCATAATCATAGTATGCAGCTATTGCAAGCAAAATCCGAATGGACTTAATCTTTGCAGTTGATGAAAAGGTTTCATCATAATCGACCACAGGCCATTGATTATAACCTTTAGCCACCAATCTTACCTTATAAGTTTGTACATTGCCATATGCATCAATCTCTTTTTTAAGACCTATTTGCATCCTCTGGGTCTAACCTCTGTTGGCAAATCAACCAAGTTCCACACTTGATTGATGTACATCGAGTCTATTTTGGATTTCATGGCTTCTTGCCATCTTTGTGAATCGATGTTTAACATAGCTTCGTTGTAGGTTCATCGTCATCAGTAATATCTATCTCATTGCGTGTTTCAACAAGGAGATTTACTCTTTCAGGCGGATGATGAGTCCTAGTGGTCCTACGGAGTTGAATATTTTGCGTTTCAGTGTTTGTTGTATTTTGATTGTGAGAAAGGTGTTTGTGTGTTGGACAATCCACCACTATGAGATCTTTCAGGAATGTTATTTTCATGTCTTTCCTTAATGGGATGTTGTACAACTATTGTATCATTTTCCATTGGTTGTGTATGAGAGTAATACATTTCTGCACAATCTCTCACAGCACTCCCACTGGCTGAAGGACGTACTCTAAGTACTCAATCTTCATCAAATACTCTCACTGAATCATTGTCTAGGTCATTGATCGGTGTATTTTATATACACTTTTTGAGTCATTTTTAATTAGTATTTTACTCATTTTATTTATGTTTAGTATAGTATTAGGGTCGTTTTCCATTCTTTTGTGTCACAGCGGTCAGAAATGGAGAAATGACGAAAAGAAGATAAAATGAGCTTAATTGAGATGGAATTGTACACAAAAAGGGCCAAGAAAGGAAGTCTAAGAAGTTCCGGGAATTATAAAGGAGATCAGACGAAGACCGGACGAACAAAGGACGAAGAAACGAAAAATCCGGAAGAATTCCGTCACCAGAGCCGCGGCGCCGACCACTGAAGCCGTCCAAATATCTCTGATTTTCAGGCGCCGCGGCGCCGACGCGGGAATTATGAAGTGCTGGGCCGAATTTGACATGTTTTCAGAATCCTAAAGGGATAATTTTTCCTTCCTAAAGGGATAACTTTTCCTACCTAAAGGGATAACTTTTCCTACCTTAAAACCCTTACCTAAAAGGATTCTAATAACTTTTCCTACCTACAAAATCCCTAACCCTTCACCAAAAGGATTCTTTGGCTATAAATACTCTACATCATTAGAAGAATTATTCATTCTCCACTCCACCATTCACCATTCTACATTCATCCTTCCACCAATCCATCTTGTAAATATTCCACAACACAACCCTTGGATGCTAGAAGGCTTGGAGTCTCGTTCTTAAGTATTTTCTTTTCTTTTCTTTTCTTTTATTTCAGTTTTTGTATGATGAACCTTGAATTAGTTCTTGTCATGTCTATGGCTAGGAACTAATTCTTTTATAGGGCTTTCCATGTTGATTCACTAGAAACTTATGTTATGAATTAATGCATGTTTATGGTTATTATTCTTCTTTGAGAGATTTATCCAATAATTGCTTTGAATGCTTGGTAATTAATTGACAACTAATTATCACTATATGATTTATAATCAAACTTCGAAATGAGGAGGTTGTGAATATGCTGTAAGTTGGGTAGACATTCTTGGATTGGGGATGAAAATACCTCAATTATTTATGCAGCGTTAATGAGAGGCATAACAACCCTAATTTTGCGCATGGTGCGTGACGGTTAACTAGGTTTTTATTCTTAATCCTCCTATAGAGTTATCCTTATCACCGAAAGGTAGGTAAGGTGCAATACCGGGGTTGAGTGTTTATATATCCTTAACGGGAATATAAAACGATTTCGTAAACCTGCTAGCTCCGAGAGAAGAAGACCATAATTCATTGCATTAATAAATAACATAAGCGGATAGTTGAGGAGACATGGAAGCCCTATTCCCATCACATCTGAAGTAAACTCATTAGTTAAATTAGTCTTTATAATTCTTAGTTATAAACAACAAATCCAAATATCAATTACCTAATAGATACCAAAAGATAGATAGTTGATACTTGAACCCTAATCCTTGTGGACGATATTCGGTCTTACCAGGACTATATTACTTGTCACGATAACGTGTACTTGCGTTTAAGTGTGTGCATCTTTTCGCGCATCAAGTTTTTGGCGCCGTTGCCGGGGATTAGGCATAGTTCAATATCAAATTTATCTATTTTTAATTTCTAATTTGGTTTTATTTCTGTTTTTATTTTTATTTGTTTTTTGCTCCAAGATCTGCGAGCATCTTTTTATCACTTTTTTTTTGTTTGTCTTATTTTGCAGGTTAAATTCGAAAAAAAAAAAACGAAAAAAAAAAAATATATATATATAATCAGGACACATGGACTACTACTATCAGAGACAGTGGAGTCATCAACAGCAGCTTAACCCACAGATGTCAGAGGAAGATCGAAATGAGTTGCAGGCAGACATACTTATGTTCGCCAAGTGCCAGACTCAGTTTATGGCTGAGACAAGAGAGTCCCTCAGAAAGTTGGAACTGCAAATAGGAGAACTCGCAGTCATTTTAAACAGCGAAATGCAAGAAAAGCAATTTTCACCTGTGGGAGGTGGCAAGCAAATTGAGGAGCCTGAACCACACCCAACTATTGAGGAATCTGGCGAGATAGTTTGTGTAGAGAAGGAAAAGATTGCAGAGATCCAATTATTCACCTTCTTGGATTCCTTGGAAAATCTTTTTCTCGTACCTATTGCAGAAGAAACACCACCAGCTGTCAATGTTGACCTCCAAACAGAAAGTCCATACCATCAAGGGCACCCCCTAGAGTTGAGAGATGTTGGGAATCTCACTGATCCCTACATTAGAGAGAGCCTAAAAGACAAGCATGTCTTGTGTACTTGGGGGATAATCGTATATTTGAGGTCCTTGTTTGAAGCAATTGTTGTAGTTGAAGTGAGACCTGCAACAATAACTATGTGAATTGCAAACAGTTCGCAGAAGGATCCAATGGGCACTCGTAAAGGTTAAAGGCGTCCGGCTAAAAGACGTTAAAGACAACGCTTGTTGGGAGGCAACCCAATGTTTTTAATTATGTTATTTTAATTTCTGTTTTTATTTTATTTTATTTTATCTTGAACAGTCTCACGGTCTTGGGTTCTTGTTTTGTGTTGTTGGATGACAGGTGGACTGAAAGCTGAAACCGAGGAAAAATGAGCAAAAACGCTGAAAAAAGGAAAAGCCGTCGTCGTGTGGCTGAGTCGAATGTGCGCCGGAACTCAGAGGGCTATCAGATTAAGCGGCCATGGCCGGAACTTCAGAGGACCATATTCCGTGCAAATTCCAGAATTCTTCCTCCTAGACCTCCGTTATGACCGCTGTGTTGTGTCAGTAAGTTGTCACTAATTTTTTTTTTTGAGTCTTGCACACATTGGGGACAATGTGTGATTTAAGTTTGGGGGGATGTTTTATTGTTTTTGAGTCTTGTTGAATTGTTTTGTGTATTTTTGAGTCATAATTTTTTTTAAGATCATGCATGTTGTAGTTACTTGAATTGCCTAGTGAAGTAAGGTTGAATAATGTAATGAAATTAGAAGCAACCATCTAAACACTTAGGTTAGATATGCCAAAAACTCATGAAATCTGTCTATTGGGAGTATCTTGCTTGATTTGTGCATTGTTAAAAGATTACAATCTATGTGTTATGATTGCTTGCTATTTGAGGAGAAATAGTTAGGATATGCATGTTAGGGAGATGACTCGGGCATTTATTTGTTAGCCAATTCTTATCACTCTTTTCTATCCCTGACTTTAAAAATATCCCTAGTCAGCCCCATTGAGCCTAAAAACATGAAACTTTTTCTTTGACACCATATATTCCTACAATTGTGCCATAAGTAAAAATGTGAAATAGTTGGAATAAATTGTGTTAAAAAAGAGACAAAAAGAGTAAATAAGTTTGATGCACCCCAATGAAAAAGTAATAAGAAAGAGGCAAAAACCTAAGTTTGGGGGTGCTTGTTATTATAATACACTCCACTCTCCCAAAACAAAAGAGGGGAAAGATAGAATTGAAGTGAAGGAAAGAATCAAAAGAAAAGGGAAAAATTGAAAAGCTAAAGAGCTTATGGTACACAAAAATGAGCCTAAATGCCTATTTTTACCTACCCGTGCCTAAGCCTACATTACAACCCTTAAAAGTCCTGAAGATCTCTTAGATGCATAGCCATGATTAGTGGAGAATAGCAAGTAAACATGCGATAGGAATTTTGAAATTAACATGCATGATTCAGTATTTGACTTCCATTAAGCATGATAAAAATGAGTTTTAAATATCTAGCTTAATGTGTTTAGAATCTGAAATTGCATGCTATATGTTCTGCGTATTATTCTACTAATCTTCATGTTTTTCCAAGTAGCACCAATGCAGAAAGTGATCAATGTCATTGAGTCTTTTATTTTCGCTTTCCTCGAGTCCGTATTTCTTTCTTTTGATCTTTGCTCGAGGGCGAGCAAAGGTTAAGTTTGGGGGTATTTGATCGGTGTATTTTATATACACTTTTTGAGTCATTTTTAATTAGTATTTTACTCATTTTATTTATGTTTAGTATAGTATTAGGGTCGTTTTCCTTTCTTTTGTGTCACAGCGGTCAGAAATGGAGAAATGGCGAAAAGAAGAGAAAATGAGCTTAATTGAGATGGAATTGCACACAAAAAGGGCCAAGAAAGGAAGTCTAAGAAGTTCCGGGAATTATAAAGGAGATCAGACGAAGACCGGACGAACAAAGGACGAAGAAACGAAAAATCCGGAAGAATTCCGTCACCAGAGTGGCGCCCGACCAATGGCGATCCAAATATCTTCGATTTTGGTAGCCTGGCGCTGAACATGGCGCGCAGGCGGAATTATGAAGTCTTTGGGCGGGTGACATGTTTCAGACTCACAAGGGATAACTTTTCCTTCCTAAAGGGATAACTTTTCCTACCTAAAGGGATAACTTTTCCTACCTTAAAACCCTTACCTAAAAGGATTCTAATAACTTTTCCTACCTACAAAATCCCTAACCCTTCACCAAAAGGATTCTTTGGCTATAAATACTCTACATCATTAGAAGAATTATTCATTCTCCACTCCACCATTCACCATTCTACATCCATCCTTCCACCAATCCATCTTGTAAATATTCCACAACACAACCCTTGGATGCTAGAAGGCTTGGAGTCTCGTTCTTAAGTATTTTATTTTCTTTTCTTTTATTTTATTTCAGTTTTTGTATGATGAACCTTGAATTAGTTCTTGTCATGTCTATGGCTAGGAACTAATTCTTTTATAGGGCTTTCCATGTTGATTCACTAGAAACTTATGTTATGAATTAATGCATGTCTATGGTTATTATTCTTCTTTGAGAGATTTATCCAATAATTGCTTTGAATGCTTGGTAATTAATTGACAACTAATTATCACTATATGATTTCTAATCAAACTTCGAAAGGAGGAGGTTGTGAATATGCTGTAAGTTGGGTAGAAATTCTTGGATTGGGGATGAAAATACCTCAATTATTTATGTAGCGTTAATGAGAGGCTTAACAACCCTAATTTTGCGCATGGTGCGTGACGGTTAACTAGGTTTTTGTTCTTAATCCTCCTATAGAGTTATCCTTATCACCGAAAGGTAGGTAAGGTGCAATATTGGGGTTGAGTGTTTATATATCCTTAACGGGAATATAAAACGATTTCGTAAACCTGCTAGCTCCGAGAGAAGAAGACCATAATTCATTGCATTAATAAATAACATAAGCGGATAGTTGAGGAGACATGGAAGCCCTATTCCCATCACATCTGAAGTAAACTCATTAGTTAAATTAGTCTTTATAATTCTTAGTTATAAACAACAAATCCAAATATCAATTGCCAAATAAATACCAAAAGATAGATAGTTGAACCCTAATCCTTGTGGACGATATTCGGTCTTACCAGGACTATATTACTTGTCACGATAACGTGCACTTGCGTTTAAGTGTGTGCATCTTTTCGCGCATCAGTCATGTGACAAGGTTTCAACCTCTGTATTATTTTGTGCTTCTTGAATTTCTTCCAGTTATATCTTATTGCAACTCCGTTCCTTGTAGACATAGTGTTCTTTAAGGAAAATTGCATTTCTGGAAACAATGGCCTTATGTTCTCCAGGAAGATTGAAATAGTATCCCCTAGTTTCATTTGGATACCCCACAAAATAATATCTCTCACTTTTGGATTACAACTTGTCAGTAAGCAACTTCTTTACATACGCAGGGCACCCCAGGGTCACATGTGTTTAAGTGCTGACTTCTTGCCATTTCATATCTCATATGGAGTTTTCTCTACTGACTTTGAAGGAACTCGATCTGTTCAGAACATAGATTGAGCTTTGTAATGCATATCCCCAAAGATATGTTGGTAAAGTTGAGAAGCTCATCATGGATCTAACCATATCTAATAGGGTTCGATTTCTCCTTTCAGCAAAACCATTCATTTGTGGCGTTCCAGGAGGTGTCCATTGTGATTGGACTCCATGAAGCTTCAAGTAATCTAGAAATTATTTACTAAAGTATTCACCTCTTCGATCTGATCGAAGTGTCTTGATATTTGTTTCAAGTTGCTTCTTTACTTCTAACTTGTACTCCTTGAATTTCTCAAAAGCTTCAGACTTGTGTTTCATAAGATATACATATCCAAACCTTGTGAAATCGTTTGTAAAAGTGATGAAGTAAGGGAATCCTCCCTTAGCTTGATTTGAAAATGACCCACATACATCTATATGGACTAACTCAAACACCTCTTTGGCACGCACGCCTTTTACAGAAAATGGCTTGGTGGTCATCTTTCCTCTCAAGCAAGATTCACAATTTCCATATGACTCCAAGTCAAATGGTTCTAGTCTAACTTCCTTAATCTTGCTATCCTTGATTCATTGATGTGACCAAGTCTAAGTCTGTAGTGTCATAAGTAGGTGGAGTTTCTTGGATTACTTATTTTAGCTCGTTTATTTTGTATATTGAAAATTTCATGACTACAGTTTAGAACATATAATCCATCCACAAGCGGAGCATTTCCACAAATAAAACCATTAAAAGACAATACATAACTGCCATTGACAATTAATGAGGAAAACCCCTCAGTGTCTAACACTGGGATAGAAATAATATTTTTCGTCAATGAGGGAACAAAATAACAATTATTTAGTTCTAAACAAAATCCTGAAGGTAAATCTAGTCTATAAGTTTCCACGCGTTCAGAATCCACTCGTGCTCCATTTCCAACGCGCAGGTCTACCTCTCATGGTCCGACCTTTATGTTGTTAGTCAGACCCTTCATATTATTATAAATGTGAGAGCCACAAACGGTATCTAATACCCAACAGTGAGAATTAGTTATAGACATATTTATTTCAATAACAAACATACCTTGTCCAACATGTCCAGAAGCACCTAGTGCCTTGTCTCTTCTTGGATTTGTGCAATGTCCCTCATAAGCATTTAACATGTTGTGAAGTTCTAGAAGATTTACCTTGGTTCCATTCATGTTGAAGTTCACAGTGAAATTCTTAAATGAACTAGGAAGCGAATTCGGGATCAGGTTGACAGAGACATTTATAGGTAGCTTCGTTCCAATCGAAATCAACCTCTCTATTAACCCAATCATCTTCAGAACATGCGCTGACACTGGACCCCCTTCGTTCAGCTTACACTTGAAGAGAACTCTCAACAGTTCATACTTCATTGTCTGAGACTGTGAGTCATAGATATTCTTCAAATGTTCTAGCATCTCATTGGGACCCATGTTTTCATGTCACCTCTGTAACTCTACAGTCATGGAGGACAACATTATACATTGTGTCTGGGTAGCATCGTCTAGATGTTTCTGATAGGCTGCCTTATCAAACAGGGCAAACTCAGCAGAATCTTCAGCAGGGACTGTGGGAAATACCGTGTCTAACACATACTCAATTCTTTCTAGTTTTAACACTAATCGCAGATTTCTTAACCAATCATGATAATTAGCTCCAGTCAGTTTGTTTGTTTCAACCAACATTCTAAGTGACATATTCGACATTGTAAATTGAAGAAAAGAAAGACTTGAAATCAACATTCTAATATAATTTATATTGAACACATTCGTTAACTAATTAACATGGTCTTTAGTTTAATTAACTTCCACTATTTTAACATACTCTTTTACCCCATAAAAGAATACATACTTATATCAAATATGGTCATAATGGGCCAAGATCCATACTCATGTTGTCTCTGCGTTTGCTGAGGCTGATAACTTCAACAACATGATATGGTAGGTCTCTAAACCAATTACAAACAATTTGCAACTCTTGGCTGATCGAATGTTCTAAACAAAATGATATGCGTCCCTCGGCTTGTCCGGCATTGAGGCGCCAAGACAGTCTAGCAAGTCAACCTCGTTATGCGACTGCAATTATGTATCTAAGTGGGTTTTGCCTTCATAGAGCAAACACTGAAGTGTAAATACCCATGAAGGTTTATCACCTACTTCTACATTTAACATGCATCTATGAAAGAGTCTGGGTCCTCGTAGACTTAGAGCAAATGCTGAGGCATAAATACTGATCTCGCCGAAAAGGATTTTGCACTACATTCAATTATAACGGACGACACATTCATTTTAAATGAGACTTGTATTAAAATTTGGAGAACATTTTAATTCTGGGTTTTAATCAAGATCAACTCTAACATGTTTCAAACATCACTCAAAGCATGATATTAAGCAGTTAAACATGTATTGAGCGTCGCCTACCCAAGCATAATTTACGGACGCTAAACTAGTATTGGGCGCCGCCTACCCAAATATTATTTGCGGACGCTATTCTAGTATAATAAATGACGATCATTTAGCACATAAAACAATATACTAAATATATTGTATAACAATAATAATCATGGTTAACTTTATGAAACTAAGATTTTTTTTTGATTTTCTGAACATCTGGCGCCACGACGCTTGCTGGGCAGAAACCTTTCGGTTTTTGTTTTGTGAGTTAGAGTCGCGGCTCTCCACCATGGGGTCACGACGCTTTAGGTCCAGTAGGTTTCAAATTTTAAAATGAGGCTTTTAATCACAATTTCGGACTGGAGCCGCAACCCCTACCTGTTACCGTGACCGGTGCCACGACGCTCCACCATGGGGCCGCGACGCCTCCCTAAAACCCTAGCAAGCGTCGCAGCGCTGACGTCCCGTCAGAACATTTTCGTGTTGATTTTCAAAATCGTCCAAACCCTATATCTAATTTAGGGATCAGATCATGAATCCTTTATTATCACCCACCAATATCAATAACTCACATGCCGACCATCATCCATTCTTATTCGTTCTTCATTGTGCACCATATTCGCAATGAACCGATTTTTGCACTAGGCTTAGTACGAGCTAGAACAGAATGACTTTCTCGATTTAGCGTAGTTGATAATTTAGGGTGACTACAAAGGTCAATCGTTCAGTCAAGGTATGTCGGATTTCAAGTAGCCTTGTTTTATTTCAGATTAAAATCAATTTTTACGTTTAACCCATATTATTATGTCTTTCATTTATTACGTGACCATTGAACCAGCATAGGCCCTGATACCACTGTAGGGTTTTTGTTGGGTCTAAAACACGTAAGTAAGACACAACAGAAGTTTAAAATTTATTTAACTTACTTACCCCAACAGTTTCGTCTGGTATGATTACATTACAATTGAAATCTGCAAAGACAGAAGAATAAACTTACAGTTGTTATTCTCTGGAGTCTCTAGTATAGGGAGCGCACACGAGTATCATTTCGACCGCAAGTATTGCTGTGGTATATTTCTATGTCAGGAAAGCTACGAAATTTTGGCAGAGGTTTGAGAAGATTTTGTTCTCTGAACTCTGAGTTCAGAAAGTAAGAATTGAGTTATCAATTCAGTAACCAAATAATGAGGTTAAATGCTGAATATATAGGGGAGGTTAGGCTACAAATCAGATTAGGCTTAAAACCTGACCCAAATTCCGAGATGCAGTGGGCCAGTCGGACTGGGCCCACTACCATACAGGCCCCGCAGCTCAGCCTCTCAGGCATTGTGGTGCTCCCGCCCTGGTACAATATTTCAGTACGTTTTGAATTAATTAAATCCAAAATCCAATTTTTACTTAATTAAATAATTTCCATCAAATAGAAATTACCCCATAATTATCACTGGTTTAAATATCTTGATTCTAAATTAAATGTTTTACATTTTCCCAATATATCCTTAGACCGAAAAGACAATCGACTTAGTGTGACCCTTTAGGCCTTCACACATCGACATTAATCAAATTAAGGTTCATACAGAAGTCCTAGACTGCGTCATATGAACTCAATATGTGAAGTAAGTTTACATGACTCCGATAAACATAACCTTTATGTGAGATGATAAATTCCTTTCATTCGCGACACACTCGATTAAGCTTAGGATTTGCCATGTGTCTATCCAAATTGCTCGATCACTTTATCTCATATATATTAGTCGACAACTAGACTATATCCTAAATATGTCTCTTGTATTGGTCAATGACTTGGTCAACCTAATATTACTGAGAAGCTGAGTGTTCTCTCTCGAATATCCAATCGAGGAATGAATCATATTCTTGGCTCAACTACCACCATAGTTCACATCGCAATGTACCCAACACAAGTCATGTCTTATCTTATAAGGAATTTAAGCTTTGGACAGAGTCAAAGTACATTACTCTGTAAATTAGGTGTGCATTGACCTCAAGTCAAAGGACCTCTATATCCACATGCTGATAATACTCTAGACATGTATAACAAATAATTTATCAGCAGAGTATACCAATACCCTGTAAGAGTATTCATATGTCCATAACTAGTAATCATACTAGTAGTAAGTGAGACACACTACATTCTCTAAGAATGTGATGCAGACCACATGTTGACTTATAATATATCATTGATATCTCATTGTCAATGATCATCAGTCAAGGTTATTTTGAGAGTTACGTCATATCATTAATATCTCACTTTATCAATGACAACATAAACTCAAGGGATGCACATTAATGAATAATCACAAGCAATCAAAATCATAATTCAATAATTATAAAATGCTAAAATATATTAATCTCATTAATAATACGAATGTGTTCAAGTACATTAGACCCTAGAATGATTGTCTCTAGGACATACATACTTTCAAATACAAGTAGAAGATAATACTTTAATCAATATACTTTATCTTCTTTTCCAAATGCCTATATTTCTTATAGAATAATGTTAACAACTGTCGTAATCGTTGCCTCAACATAAATAAGTTTTTCAAAATTAAAATTCATAAAATTAACAACGTATGAAGATAGACTAATATATATTTATATGCTTCAGTTAAGTTAAGACCTCACATTAGAGTTTCGCCTTATGCCACTAATGTCGTTGAGACGACCTGCATGTATTCAATTGTACATATACCTATATAAATATTTTAAATACATGAACTAACTAAATTCATATATCACACAAATCAAATACTCTTGTCCTCTTCTAAGACAAGATTCACATTTCAACTTATTTAACATGAGGTAGACACATATTACTTTTGATACTCCATGATTTGTTTTGCTCATATGTAGGCTTAGCTTATGCTTACCTTTGTGGTCAATTCGCACGAATGTCCTTATTTTGGGTGGTCTTTAGTTTTTGCCCCTCAAATTGAATTTTTTAAATTTTTGTCCTTTGTCTAAAAAATTTTGGGTTCCAAATTCAAACCCCCGCTCAGACAAAAACTTAAAAAAATCGCAAGAAGTAGTTTGGAGTTCGCAAGGTAAAATTTGACTGCAAACTATGCCTGAACTCTGCCTTATGGCAGAGTTTGCCCTTATCTGACATAGTTTGTCTTAAGGTAGCAAACTCTACCTTAAAACACACAGAATTTGCCTTGAGGCATAAGACAAACTCTGTCTTGCGAATCCAAATTCAACCTTGCGATTTTTATTTTATTTTTTACTGAGCAGAGATTTGAACTCAGAACCTCAGATATTTTTAGCAAAGGAAAAGTTAAATTGGCTTGGCCAGACGTTTCAACCCTTCAACAAGCTTGGGAAGGTCAGATGCAACCTTGCACTGAACAGCAACACGCACAACTGGTAAGACAGAAAACTTCATGGCTTTGATTGGGTGAGCATCGACCTCCTTCTCATTGGTCAATGTTGCATTCTTGGTAATAAATTGATCTAAGCCAACCATGGCAACAGTGTTATCACAAGGAACATCCTCAACAGTTTCTTGCCTCTTACCCATCCAAATAACAGTTCTCTGGATATTCTTAACATATAGATCCTTCTTCTCACCAGGAACATAGTTAGGACCCATTAACCTTCTGACCAGTACAAACCTTCCCGGCGAACACACGACCAAAAGCAAAGAATCTACCCTTGTCAGATGCTGGAATCATCTTGGATACATAGAGCATAAGTGGCCCTTCTGGGTCACAGTTCCTGATGGCATTGGCATATTTATCATCAAGGGGTCCCTCATACAGGTTTTCCACACGGTATCTTTGAGCTGTGGCAGGAGATGGAAGATGATATATCATCATTTCCAGAAGTGCAGTACTTGCAGGAAGCCAGGTCTGCATCACACGCTTCATCAGTGCTTTACCCATCAAATCTTTCTCATCAGATTTCATGGTTACACCAAGCTTAGTCAACATTGGCCATAGCTTATCTTTCTGATCATTCATGCAAGTGTTAATAATCTGCTTGATTGGCTCATAGCAGAACTGAACGAACCCACGCTTGCATGTAGGTGACCCATTGTTCTTGGTCGTCCACTTTTTGGTGGCAGGGTCAAAAAAGTTCTCGCCCCACAGCCTCTCCATCATCTTAGACTCGTCAACTCCGAATTTGGAAGCATACATCTTGGCAAAATTTGTGAGAGTGAAAGCCCCCCATGCAATCCAACAGAGAAAGCAACGGTACCTTTCTCGGGATAAACCTGGACATCACCGAGAAGGGGATCCTCATATGTAGCCATAATAACATTAGCATTCTCAATAACTCTTTGGAACGTCTGATAAGCCTCCTCTCCATCAACCTGAAGCTCAAGGAAACACCTGTCCATCTTGTTAACTGTCAAGACAGGACGAATTTTTTCACCAAGGGCATGACGGAGCACAGTCTCTGTCTGGACACAGACACCTTCCACACAATCAACCACGACAAGCGCACCATCAGTAATACGAAGAGCAGCAGTCACTTCAGACGAGAAGTCAACGTGCCCAGGTGAATCTATGAGGTTGATGAGGTACTCGTTGCCCTTTCTTTCTCCCTTGTAGTTCGCCAAGGATGCATCAGTCATCTCGTAGTAAAGTGAAATACCAGTGGAATTGATGGCGATACCCCGTTCAGCCTCATCTGCACGTGTATCTGTCATTCTGACATCACCGGCAACTTCCTGAGCAATGATACCAGCAGCCGCAACCAGAGAATCGGCAAGGGTAGATTTTCCTGTCAGGTTAAACATATCACGGAATTAGAAACTCCTACTCCTCATCTGATCAGTAAAACCATAGATATGACGCTATTACCAATAGCTAGAATATTTTCCATGGCAACACAAAGGAGAAGAAATCTAATGAAACAATATTAAGCAAAAACTGTACCACCCCAAAAATATACAAAGTTGTTCCAATGTAAAGATTGATTCCAGGTAATCACAGTAGAATTCCCTTCCCATTTGACATGGTTAATAATTTCACAAGAAAGAATTCAGACTACCAAAGTGAATAATATTAGATTAGTTACTTACCATGGTCCACATGAGCAATAACAGACATATTACGAATGTTATGCTGCAAGTCCATAATCCTCCTAAGCTCTTCAGCTGTGAACTTCACAATGCTGGTTAATGTAACAACTAAGAATTACTTTTGTGACTGCCATTTGAAACCATGACAAATGTTAAACATCAACCAAAACACACTTTACAAGGTGAAGTTAATTCAAAAGATATCTTAGTGTAAGAAAAAGTACAAAATAAGGAGTTAGTCTGAAGCAAATATACTTCACAATCTAAAACAAAATACATTTCACGTCAAAGGCTTACTACCAAGCAAAAAACTAGCGAAAAAATATCCGTACAGACAATATACAAGAAAATGCATATATGTGCCAAATTTACAAAAAAAAAAAAAAAACAAGACCCCATACAACAACAATATACCCAGTGAAATCTCACATTGTGGGGTCTGGGAGGGTAAAATATAAGCAGACCTTATCTCTACATTGGTAGGTAGATCGGCTGTTTTCGAGAGACTCTCGACTCAGGACAAGCAAAGCAAAAAAAAACAGACATACCCGGTCAAAAATAAGCAGTAAGAAAATGAGATAAACCAACACGAATACGCCATGATATCGCATACTAAAAGCGTTACACCCGTAAGTCCAGGACATGTATAAGAAATGTACGAAAGGAAACAAGACTTAGAAATTAGTACGAAAGGAGGAATTGTTTTTCCGACGGAAAATGTTCCGAACGTCGGAAAGGAAAAATGTTCGTTGTTGAGAATTGGATTCTCAAAATGCATTATTTGAAGAGTATGGAACTCTTAACCTAATGTAATTTTTTTTTTTTACGGATTTGGTCACGTGGGGCCCACCCGAGGAATTTTACGTTTTGTGGGACCCACGAGGGTTACAGAATTTTATGGACGAATGAGAGGGCGACACGTGGCACCCCCCACTTAAGGTCTTGGTCGAATTAGAGGAGGGGTAATATGGTCATTGACCATCTTGGAAGATAAGTCTTCAAGCTTGATATATTTGACCAAGTCAACTTGTCCACTTGTGCTTAATCCTTGTGATTTTCATCTTAGCCACCCATTTGTTATAGTCTAAGCCCTCCATTGTGTGTTATAAGCTCACTACTAGTGCAAGACTAGCTCATTACACTTAGAAAAATTGAGAGAACATTTGTGCCATGAGATAGTGCTCTCGGGTTTGGCATGTCCCTCACAAGAAAATTTTGTGATTTTGATCCATTAGCCACAAGACTTAAACCCAATGTCCCTAAGGGTATTATAAGGTTATCTCAATAGAAAGATTTCGGACAACGGAGTTTTCGAATTAGTCATGGCGGAAACCAAAGGAGTTCTTCAACTTTGAAGTTGGAACTTGAAGATGAGTTCTTCATAGGCTTATAAGGAGTGCTTGGAGCGGATTGGAACCTAAGGAAAGGAGCTAAGAATTGCTAAGGCGCGACTTTGGAATCTTGGAAATTTCAAGGGCTTATAAAGGTATAATCTTGTCGTTTTAGTAGTTAAGATTGCTTATTGATTGTAGCTATGGATATTAGCAAGCATGAGTTATATATTATGTTGTTGGATTAGTGTATTGGCTATTGGAACCCTAATCCGAAATCTAGCATGTTTAGCTTTAAGATTTCAATTCAAGTCGATTATTAGTTAAGTTGTCACATGTTGTATAAAGGAGGAAATTGTAGTTGTTGAAGTTGTTTATGACTAAATAACATGTTGACCTTAGAACTTGGAATTAGGAAAGGATTGGAAAAGACGTAGTGTTATTGGCTATATGTTGGCCGAGAATGACTAGTGAAGTATTATACTATTTGGTATGAATTGTGGGGCGGAATTTTACACGTATTGTAAGGCGTGTAATCCCCTTTGTTTGGTTGTTGTTTGGATCCTTAAATGTGGCTTGTTGGTTATTGTATTCGGCCTTGAAAAAGGTGGCAAAGTGAGTAGAAACAAAGGAAGTGCTGCCCGATTTTCCGTAGAATTAGAGACCGTATACTTAGTATTATTCTACGTTAGAGGCTAGAAGTTGATAGTCTTGTTGTGACCATTATAGGTTGACACTACGCATCTGACGTATTCGGCAGCTTGTGGATTTAGCCGAAAGGTATGTGAACTATCTCCTCTTCTAGCATGATTCCTTAAGATTAAGAAAGTATGTTCTACTCCTTAAATGATCCATTCCTTGGTTGTATTTGGATTGCCTAAAATAGAATTCGTTCTATGTACTCCCTTGATTGTACTTTGATGTTTAAATTGTAAGTTGTATAATCCATTTCCTTAGCGAAGTTTGGATTCTTAAAAGTGAAAGTATTTTACTTAAAGTACATGGAGTCTTGAAAAAGAAGTGGTTTCCAAACCTTTTGGCTAGTGCCTTAGTTCCAAAACCTAAGGGTTGTTGTAATGACTTTAGGGGAGTTAAAGGAGTGATTTACTAAATTGTTTTAAGAGAGGAGAAATGACATGATTTAAGAGAAGTAACTTGTTTTAAAGGTGTGAGTTACTTGAGGTTTAAAAGTAGAAGAAACTTGTTTTCTAAATGTTAAGAGACTTGAAGTATTTTGAAAGTTAAGAACTTGTTTTGTAAGTATGTGATACTTGGTTTTAAAAGTATAAGTCTCTTGGTTATAAAAGGAATGGATATGTCTAAAACCATAAAGGGTTATAACGGCTTTATGGGAAGTTGGTTATAACGGCTTTATGGAAGGTTTAAAAAGTTGTCTATTTTGATTAAAGGGCATAAGTTGCCTAGATTGTGAAAATTTGAAGTTACTTGATTTCAAGCCTTGAAATGAGTTTTCTAAACGTGTAGTAACTTACTTTGAAAAATAGACATGCCTTGATACTACGGGTGTAAGTATCTTGGGGTTTTACATAAAAAGGAGTCTTTTGAAAAAATGTACGTACGTAGTACTTGGGCTTGTTAATTGAGAATAATTCTATGTGATGCCTTGATTAGTACTTGGGCTTGATAAATTGAGAATTTGTCTAAGTGTGCCTTGATTAGTACTTTGGCTTGATAAAATGAGAATTATTCTATTTGTCCCTTGATAAGTACTTTGGCTTGTTAATTGAGAATAATTCTATGTGATGCCTTGATTAGTACTTGGGCTTGATAAATTGAGAATTTGTCTAAGTGTGCCTTGATTAGTACTTTGGCTTGATAAAATGAGAATTATTCTATTTGTGCCTTGATAAGTACTTTGGCTTGTTAATTGAGAATAATTCTATGTGATGCCTTGATTAGTACTTGGGCTTGATAAATTGAGAATTTGTCTAAGTGTGCCTTGATTAGTACTTTGGCTTGATAAAATGAGAATTATTCTATTTGTGCCTTGATAAGTACTTTGGCTTGTTAATTGAGAATTATTCTATTGTGCCTTGATAAGTACTTTGGCTTGATTAATTGAGAATTAGTCTAAGGGTGCCTTGGTAAGTACTTTGTCTTGCTAAATGAGAATTTTTCTATGTGTGCCTTGATAAGTACTTTGGCTTGTTTAGTTGAGAATTGCCTATGTGTGCTGGAAATAGCCGGTTGTGTGCTATTGGTATATCAGTCGTTTTGGGGTCATTCCCCGGGTTTGTGGCATTTGGATATTCCGTGGAATTGCTACCCACGATGCGAGGAATACCTCATGCGGGTCCGTAAGGACTTATGCGGGTGAAATAGTCCCATGCGGGCGGGTCCAGCCTATGCGAGGAATACCTCATGCGAGTCCGTAAGGGCTTATGCGGGTGAAATAGTCTCATGCGAGGAATACCTCACGCGAGTCCACGCGGCCTATGCGGGTGAAATAGTCCCAGGAGTAGGATGGCTAAATGATACTGCGGGCGGATGGTCCTGTTTTGATCATGAGCTTCCTATTTCATATTGTAAGGATACTACTGTTTACTCTCATTGTTAGTAAGGCACAATGTGTTGTAATTTGATTATCATATATGTCCCCGGATTTGTTTGTGTTATCCTATGGTCATGCTTTTACGATGTGGGATTCCGGGGCATGAGACCACGTGGTATTTAGGACACAGGTGGGACTTGGTGTTCATGTATCCTTATTGGTGTTATTACATCATGGATCGCCAGATGAGGAAGGATTCCACGCATGATTGATATTACGGGCGTGAGACCCATAGTTATATTTGAGTAGTGACTTTGAGGGCTGCGTCACGACTTTATATGATCGCTTATGTGTTATCTTGTAGGTTGGCTATCATACATGTCTCCCGCTTTGTTTAGACTATTATGATTTCATTACGCATTTCATCGCTCACATACTTGGTACATTCTTCGTCTTGACCTCCTTCGGCCGCGTTCACGCCGCAGTGTAGGTACGCTGTTTGGTGATCGGCAGGTGTAGGATCCTGCTCAGGGTTTTCGGATAGCTCCCTCTGTCCAGGAGTTTATCTTTTTGGTATATATCCTTCAAGATGTGCTTTATGCGATTTGGGGTACGGCGGGCCTTGTCCGTCATATTTCGATTCAACTCCTAGAGGTCGTATTCATATGGGATTGGACTCATGTACAGTGTAATGTCTTTTATTATGTATATTATATGGCAGCCTTGTCGGCTTTGCCCTTGCACGTACGTTGGTTTTAAAAAAAAAAGAGGTTTTATTAAATTTCCGCAGTTTACTTGTGTTGTTAAGGTAGAAGGGTGCCTGTGTAGGCACCACCACGCCCGGTTCGGGGGTGTGACAGTGGTATCGCCTCGCTACTCCTTTGCCCTTCTGGCGGCCGTTGCCTCTTGAGGCATAATCAGAAATGAATACGTGAGAGGAATTAGGGCTTATGCCTGGTTATACCGGATGTTGTTCGCGATCGCGAAGTTCTTCTTCGCGAGTTTTGAGGCCCAAGCACCGAGCCTCGGTTTCTCGATTAGGGAATACTTTAGGGTCGCGAAGGAAGCCATTATGTTATTGACCAAGATAGCGGTGCGCAGCTTCGTCGTGAGGAGGTTATTCGGCCAAGATGCATGTGTACAGAGGATAGAGGCCGCGGAGATCTGCGTAAGAGGCTAGACCGGTTGGTTATTCCGGTGAGTTTTGGACGAGCCGCCTCAAATGAGTGAGATATTCGTCCCAGCCTACCCAGTACATACCCCCGCAGCTCACATGTGGGAGATTTGACCCCACAAGGTATTTAGGAGCCGGTCCAAGCTCCAGGGATTGAGGTTCTCAGAGGAGCGGAGGATTTTCTCAGTCGAGGCCACTTATTCCTCAGTGTTCCAGATGTGGTAAGCGTCATTCGGGGAAATGCCGTTATGGCATGTGTGTTTGTTTTTATTGTGGCCGTCCGCCATATTCGGTGGTATGTCCTTTGAAGGAGCACCGTGGGTGGTGGCTCACCTTATGAGGCGGTAGTTGATTCCCTTCCTCTACGGTATGCGTTCCCGAGCGGGGTGTACAGATGTTAGCCAGCCGTGGTAGAGGTCAGGGTGGAGTTTATAGTTCTGGCGGTCCTTCGAACCGCAGAAACGACGTGACTACTGGGCAGGATCAGGAGGCGACATCACACGGGGTTACTGGTATAGTTCGATTCTTTTGAATCATACGTGCATTGTTAGATTCAGATTTTGCCTTAGCGTATATGTTTTCCCTTTGTTTCTAGAGTTGTAAAGTGATAGTACCCCAGAGGTAGGGATACTTTGATTAGTAAAGTGAAAAGTTAAGAATGTTGACAAGAATGATAAGTGAACTGAGACTATAGTTGTGTAGAGTTCACAAGTTGTAATTACCCCGTAACAGTGAAAGACCGATAGGGAAGGATGTATAGTAGAAATACTTTGGCTTATGTGACGAACCTCTAGTGAATAGGGGATAGGGTAAGAAGTACCTTGAGATAAGAGAAAGATTTATTTCAGACTAAGAATGACAAGTTAAGTGTGACGATGAGTCGGGTTATGGGCTCATTTCGGGTCAGCCGATAGTATGGAATCGGGTGATGTCGGTTGGAAATGGTCCCGCTATGTGATAGGGTCACGAGGGTGCTAGGCCCAAGTCTAGTTGATCGTTGTACGGGTTCGTGGATGCGTTCCACCGGAACTAGGTCGTAAGGACCGAGAAGAGCCTTCACGGGAATGTAAGTAACAATTTGGCCAAGTTTGGTTAGTAACTCCAAGGATTGGAGAACAGAAACAAAATTTGAGATTTTGTACGTGTACTAGATGAGTTTGAAAG
Source organism: Przewalskia tangutica (assembly GCA_029844215.1). NCBI lineage: Eukaryota > Viridiplantae > Streptophyta > Magnoliopsida > Solanales > Solanaceae > Przewalskia > Przewalskia tangutica. The sequence continues at coordinate 48,684,866 of CM056723.1, forward strand.
TACGAGAAAGTATGACAAGTAAGGAAAGAAAGGAACCTCTAAGGATCCCGTGTTTGGGAAGACTGTAACCTTCGAGTTTTGTGAGAAGGGACCACGGACGGAAGGTCCATTATTATGTTTACGTATGTTATGTGGTGGTCATGTGTGACATCGTTGGTCTTGTGCAGTTTTGTTTGAGAGGCATAGTATAGAGTTTATGCCGGAGTTTGTATGGCTTGAAAACCGACTAAGAACATTCGGGGACGAATGTTTCTAATGGGGGAAGAATGTTACACCCCGTAAGTCCAGGACATGAATAAGAAATGTACGAAAGGAAACAAGACTTGGAAATTAGTACGAAAGGAGGAATTGTTTTTCCGACGGAAAATGTTCCGAACGTCGGAAAGGAAAAATGTTCGTTGTTGAAAATTGGATTCTCAAAATGCATTATTTGAAGAGTATGGAACTCTTAACCTAATGTAATTTTTTTTTTTTACGGATTTGGTCACGTGGGGCCCACCCGAGGAATTTTACGTTTTGTGGGACCCACGAGGGTTACGGAATTTTATGGACGAATGAGAGGGCGACACGTGGCACCCCCACTTAAGGTCTTGGTCGAATTAGATGAGGGGTAATATGGTCATTGACCATCTTGGAAGATAAGTCTTCAAGCTTGATATATTTGACCAAGTCAACTTGTCCACTTGTGCTTAATCCTTGTGATTTTCATCTTAGCCACCCATTTGTTATAGTCTAAGCCCTCCATTGTGTGTTATAAGCTCACTACTAGTGCAAGACTAGCTCATTACACTTAGAAAAATTGAGAGAACATTTGTGCCATGAGATAGTGCTCTCGGGTTTGGCATGTCCCTCACAAGAAAATTTTGTGATTTTGATCCATTAGCCACAAGACTTAAACCCAATGTCCCTAAGGGTATTATAAGGTTATCTCAATAGAAAGATTTCGGAAAAACGGAGTTTTCGAATTAGTCGCAAGGCGGAAACCAAAGGAGTTCTTCAACTTTGAAGTTGGAACTTGAAGATGAGTTCTTCATAGGCTTATAAGGAGTGCTTGGAGCGGATTGGAACCTAAGGAAAGGAGCTAAGAATTGCTAAGGCGCGACTTTGGAATCTTGGAAATTTCAAGGGCTTATAAAGGTATAATCTTGTCGTTTTAGTAGTTAAGATTGCTTATTGATTGTAGCTATGGATATTAGCAAGCATGAGTTATATATTATGTTGTTGGATTAGTGTATTGGCTATTGGAACCCTAATCCGAAATCTAGCATGTTTAGCTTTAAGATTTCAATTCAAGTCGATTATTAGTTAAGTTGTCACATGTTGTATAAAGGAGGAAATTGTAGTTGTTGAAGTTGTTTATGACTAAATAACATGTTGACCTTAGAACTTGGAATTAGGAAAGGATTGGAAAAGACGTAGTGTTATTGGCTATATGTTGGCCGAGAATGACTAGTGAAGTATTATACTATTTGGTATGAATTGTGGGGCGGAATTTTACACGTATTGTAAGGCGTGTAATTCCCTTTGTTTGGTTGTTGTTTGGAGCCTTAAATGTGGCTTGTTGGTTATTGTATTCGGCCTTGAAAAAGGTGGCAAAGTGAGTAGAAACAAAGGAAGTGCTGCCCGATTTTCCGTAGAATTAGAGACCGTATACTTAGTATTATTCTACGTTAGAGGCTAGAAGTTGATAGTCTTGTTGTGACCATTATAGGTTGACACTTCTACGTACGACGTATTCGGCTTAGCTTGTGGATTTAGCCGAAAAGGTATGTGAACTATCTCCTCTTCTAGCATGATTCCTTAAGATTAAGAAAGTATGTTCTACTCCTTAAATGATCCATTCCTTGGTTGTATTTGGATTGCCTAAAATAGAATTCGTTCTATGTACTCCCCTGATTGTACTTTGATGTTTAAATTGTAAGTTGTATAATCCATTTCCTTAGCGAAGTTTGGATTCTTAAAAGTGAAAGTATTTTACTTAAAGTACATGGAGTCTTGAAAAAGAAGTGGTTTCCAAACCTTTTGGCTAGTGCCTTAGTTCCAAAACCTAAGGGTTGTTGTAATGACTTTAGGGGAGTTAAAGGAGTGATTTACTAAATTGTTTTAAGAGAGGAGAAATGACATGATTTAAGAGAAGTAACTTGTTTTAAAGGTGTGAGTTACTTGAGGTTTAAAAGTAGAAGAAACTTGTTTTCTAAATGTTAAGAGACTTGAAGTATTTTGAAAGTTAAGAACTTGTTTTGTAAGTATGTGATACTTGGTTTTAAAAGTATAATTCTCTTGGTTATAAAAGGAATGGATATGTCTAAAACCATAAAGGGTTATAACGGCTTTATGGGAAGTTGGTTATAACGGCTTTATGGAAGGTTTAAAAAGTTGTCTATTTTGATTAAAGGGCATAAGTTGCCTAGATTGTGAAAATTTGAAGTTACTTGATTTCAAGCCTTGAAATGAGTTTTCTAAACGTGTAGTAACTTACTTTGAAAAATAGACATGCCTTGATACTACGGGTGTAAGTATCTTGGGGTTTTACATAAAAAGGAGTCTTTTGAAAAAATGTACGTACGTAGTACTTTGGCTTGTTAATTGAGAATAATTCTATGTGATGCCTTGATTAGTACTTGGGCTTGATAAATTGAGAATTTGTCTAAGTGTGCCTTGATTAGTACTTTGGCTTGATAAAATGAGAATTATTCTATTTGTGCCTTGATAAGTACTTTGGCTTGTTAATTGAGAATAATTCTATGTGATGCCTTGATTAGTACTTGGGCTTGATAAATTGAGAATTTGTCTAAGTGTGCCTTGATTAGTACTTTGGCTTGATAAAATGAGAATTATTCTATTTGTGCCTTGATAAGTACTTTGGCTTGTTAATTGAGAATAATTCTATGTGATGCCTTGATTAGTACTTGGGCTTGATAAATTGAGAATTTGTCTAAGTGTGCCTTGATTAGTACTTTGGCTTGATAAAATGAGAATTATTCTATTTGTGCCTTGATAAGTACTTTGGCTTGTTAATTGAGAATTATTCTATTGTGCCTTGATAAGTACTTTGGCTTGATTAATTGAGAATTAGTGTCACAGCCCGAACCCCGGGCCCGTGACTGGTGCCCTACCTGGGCACCCTTCTACCTTAACAATACAAGTAAGCTGCGGAACTGAAATAACACCTCATTTTTTTTTCTTTTAAAACAAACGTACGTGCAAGGGCAAAGCCGACAAGGCTGCCATATATACATAAACAAAAGACACTACACCGTACATGAGTCCAATCCCACATATGAATACGCACTTCTGGAGTTAAATCAACTATGACGACAAGGCCCCGCCGCACTCCAAAACTATACAAAGCTGCATCGAAGACATATACCAAAGATAAACTCCTAATAGAAGGAGCTTATCCAAAACCCCGAGCAGGATCCTACACTGCCGATCACCGAATCGTGCACCTAAACTCGCGGATTTAACGCAGCTCGGCGAGGTCGATTTAATAATGTACCAAGTATGTGAACAAAGAGTAATCAGAATGAAATCATAACTTAAACAAAACAGAGACATGTATGATAGCCAACCTACATAGCACATAAGCACATATATCAAGTCGTGACGCAGCCCTCAAAGTCACTACTCAAATATAACTATGGGTCCCACGCCCATAATATCAATCGTGCGTGGAATCCTTCCTCATCACGGCGATCTGTGATATAACATAACACCAATAGGCATACATGAACACCAAGTCCCACCTGGTATAAGATTCGGGGGTTTACCTCACTTATACTCTTACCTGGAGAAGGTGGTAGCGGTGGTATAGCATCTGGGGGTTTACCCTCACATATACTCTACCTGGAGAAGGTGGTACAGTGGTAAAGCATCTTGGGGGTGTACTTCACATATACTCTACCGGGAGAAGTGGTAAACAGGTGGTATAAAGATCTGGGGTTTACCCTCACATATACTCTACTGGAGAAGGTGGTACACAGTGGTATAAGATCTTGGGGTGTACTTCACATATACTCTACCCTGGAGAAGGTGGTAAAACAGGTGGTATAGCATCTTGGGGGTTTACCCCTCACTTATACTCTTACCCTATCTCGACCGACCATCAAACAAGACATAAGCACTACCATGTCTTCTATAAAAATCCGGGAATTTAACCCAAGTACTACAAGTAACGGAAGCATACCCGTGGAATCCCACATCACCGCTTTCAGACGTCCCAAGAATCTTACAACAAGACAGCCGACCCTTCAACCGAGAGTCGCGGCAACTTAATAAAACATAATACTTGCACTCAAAGGCTATTACCAGCACATATGGGCAAGTTCTCAATTAACCAAGCCAAAGTACTTATCAGGGCACAAATAGAATAAATTCTCATTTAACAAGCCAAAGTACTTATCCGGGCACAAATAGAATAAATTCTCATTTAACAAGCCAAAGTACTTATCCGGGCACAAATAGAATAAATTCTCATTTAACAAGCCAAAGTACTTATCCGGGCACAAATAGAATAAATTCTCATTTATCAAGCCAAAGTACTTATCCGGGCACAAGTAGAATAAATTCTCATTTAACAAGCCAAAGTACTTATCAAGGCATACATAGAATAATTCTCTTTTAACAAGTCAAAGTACTTATCAAGGCACACTTAGACAAATCCTCAATTTATCAAGCCAAAGTACTTAGCAAGGCATACATACATTCTTTTATAAAAGACTCCTTTCTATGTAAAGCCCCAAGATACTAACACCGTAGTATCAAGGCGTGTCTATTTTTTCAAGGTATGTTACTACACTTCAGAAAACTCATTTCAAAGCTTGAAATCAAGTAACTCCAAATTTTTACAATCTAGGCAACTTATGCCGATTTAATCAAAATAGACATCTTTCTAAACCTTCCATAAAGCCGTTATAACCAACTTCCCATAAAGCCGTTATAACCCTTTATGGTTTTAGACGTATCCATTCCTTCAATAACCAAGAGACTTATACTATTAAAACCAAGTATCACATACTTACAAATCAAGTTCTTAACTTTCAAAAATACTTCAAGTCTCTTAATAGTTAGAAAACAAGTTTTCTTCTACTTTTAAACCTCAAGTAACTTCACCCTTAACGCAAGTTACTTCTCTTAAATCATGTCATTTCTCCTCTTTAAATCAAATAAGTAAATCACTCTTTGACTCCTAAAGACATTATAATGACCTTTAGGTTTTAGAACTAAGGCACTAGCCAAAAGATTTGGAAATCACTTCCTTTTTAAGTTTCTATGTACTTTAAGAAAAATACCTTCACTTTTAAGAATCCAAACTTCCCTAAGGAAATGGATTATACTACTTACAATTTAAACATCAAAGTACACTCAAGGAAGTACATAGAACAAATTCTATTTTAGGCAATCCAAATACAAGCAAGGAAACGGACCATTCTGAGTAGAACTTACTTTCTTTATTTTAAGGAATCATGCTAGAAGAGGAGATAGTTCACATACCTTTTCGGCTAATATCCACAAGCTAAGCCGAATATGCCGTACGTAGAAGTGTCAACCTATAATGGTCACAACAAGACTATCAACTTCTAGTCCCTACGAAGAATAATACTAAGTATTTAGTCTCTAATTCTACGGAAAATCGGGCAGCACTTCCTTTGTTTCGACTCACTTGCCACCTTTTTCAAGGCCGAATACAATAACCAACAAGCCACATTTAAGGCTCCAAACAACAACCAAACAAAAGGGGATTACACGCCTTACAATACGTAAAATTCCGCCCACAATTCATAATGAAATAGCTTAAAACTCCAAGCCATTCTCGGCCAACTACATACTAACAATTCAAAATCTTTTCCAATCCTTTTCCAATTCAAGTTCTTAGGTCAACATGTTACTTAGTCATAAACAACTTCAACAACTAAAATTCCCTTCTTTATACAACATGTGACGACTTAACTAATAATCGACTTGAATTGAAATCTTAAAGCTAAACATGCTAGATTTCGGATTAGGGTTCCAATAGTCCAAATACTTATCAAACTTCATACTATAAAACTCATGCTTGCTAATAACCATAGCTACAATGATAAGTAAACCTTAATTGCTAAAACGACAAAAAATAATACCTTTATAAGCCCTTAAAATTTCCAAGATCCAAAGTCGCGCCTTAGCAATTCTTAGCTCCTTTCCTTAAGTTCCAATCCGCTCCAAGCACTCCTGTAGGCCTATGAAGAACCCATCTTCAAGTTCCAACTTCAAAGTTGAAGAACTCCAATAGTTTCCGCCATGACTAACGTGAAAACTCCGCTTTCAAATCTTTCTATTGAGATATCCTTACAATACCCTAAGGGACATTGGGTTAAAGTCTTGTGGCTAATGGATCAAAACTACAAATTTCTCATGTGGGAAATTGCACTTAGCCGAGAGCATGTTGAAGAACAACAATTGTTGGGATATTTTCTAAGTGTAAAATGAGCTTGTCTTGCACTAGCTATGTATATAAAACACATTGGAGGGCTTGGATTAATACACTGTGGTCAGGATGAAAGACAATTAATGAAAAGCCAGTGGATGTTTCGACTAGTCAACAAAATCAAGCTAGCAAGACTAATCTTCCAAAGTGGTCAATGACCATTTTACCCTTGTACAAATTTCGACCAAGCCATGTGGGGTGCCACGTGTCGCCTCTCATTCGTCCATAAAATTCAGAACCCTCGTGGCCCCACAAAACGTAAAATTCCTTGGGTGGGCCCCACGTGACCAAATCCGCAAAAATAAGTTTCCATAATATTACTAAGTCCCATACTCTTCAAATAATGTATTTTGAGAATCCAATTCTCAACAACGAACATTTTTCCTTTCCGACGTTCGGAACATTTTCCGTTGGAAAAACAATTCTTCCTTTCGTACTAATTTCCAAGTCTTGGTTCCTTACGTACACTCTCTTATACATGTACTGGACTTACGGGGTGTAACAATTAGTCTAAGGGTGCCTTGGTAAGTACTTTGGCTTGCTAAATGAGAATTTTTCTATGTGTGCCTTGATAAGTACTTTGGCTTGTTTAGTTGAGAATTGCCTATGTGTGCTGGAAATAGCCGGTTGTGTGCTATTGGTATATCAGTCGTTTTGGGGTCATTCCCCGGGTTTGTGGCATTTGGATATTCCGTGGAATTGCTACCCACGATGCGAGGAATACCTCATGCGGGTCCGTAAGGACTTATGCGGGTGAAATAGTCCCACGCGCGGGTCCACCTATGCGAGAATACCTCATGCGAGTCCGTAAGGGCTTATGCGGGTTAAATAGTCTCATGCGAGGAATACCTCACGCGAGTCCACGCGGCCTATGCGGGTGAAATAGTCCCAGGAGTAGGATGGCTAAATGATACTGCGGGCGGATGGTCCTGTTTTGATCATGAGCTTCCTATTTCATATTGTAAGGATACCATCGCTTACTCTCATTGTTAGTAAGGCACAATGTGTTGTAATTTGATTATCATATATGTCCCGGATTTGTTTGTGTTATCCTATGGTCATGCTTTACGATGTGGGATTAGGGGCATGAGACCACGTGGTATTTAGGACACGGTGGGACTTGGTGTTCATGTATCCTTATTGGTGTTATTACATCATGGATCGCCAGTGAGGAAGGATTCCACGCATGATTGATATTACGGGCGTGAGACCCATAGTTATATTTGAGTAGTGACTTTGAGGGCTGCGTCCCCGACTTTATATGACCGCTATGTGTTATGCATCGTAGGTTGGCTATCATACATGTCTCCCGCTTTGTTTAGACTATTATGATTTCATTACTGATTTCATCGCTCACATACTTGGTACATTCTTCGCATCGACCTCCTTCTGGGCCGCGTTCACGCCGCAGTGTAGGTACGCTGCTTTGGTGATCGGCAGTGTAGGATCCCGCTCGTGGTTTTGGATAGCTCCCTCTGTCCAGGAGTTTATCTTTTTGGTATATATCCTTCAGTACAGGCTTTGTACAGTTTTGGGTACGGCGGGGCCTTGTCCCGTCATATTTCAGTTCAACTCCTAGAGGTCTGTATTCATATGTGGGATTGGACTCATGTACAGTGTAGTGTCTTTTATTATGTATATTATATGGCAGCCTTGTCGGCTTTGCCCTTGCACGTACGTTGGTTTTAAAAAAAAAAGAGGTGTTATTAAATTTCCGCAGTTTACTTGTGTTGTTAAGGTAGAAGGGTGCCCAGGTAGGGCACCAGTCACGGGCCCGGGGTTCGGGGTGTGACAAAAAGAGAAGCAGTAACTAAGGCAGATAAATGAAATAATCCAAGTACATTAAAGAACGCACAGCAGAAGAAATAAAACTAGAGAAGACTATAAATCAATACTACGCCTATTTCGTATGATATGCTAAGGGCCCGTTTGATACAGCTTATTAAAAAAAGTTTTTAGAAGTCGAGCTTTTCAAGTAGAGTATTTTATCAAAAAATTATTAGGTGTTTGGTTGTCAATAAAAAAAAGTGTTTTTGGATTAAAAATGGGCAAATTCAAAAGCTATTTTGCCTTTACTGGGCAAAAGCCCAAAATTTTAGTTTCTCCCAGTAGAGGCCAAAAATGTTTTTTTTTTTTTGCCAAAAACCACCAAACACCATTTTGGAGCCAAAAGTGCTTTTGAAAAAAAAACACTTTTGGCCTTTTGAGAAGCCCAACCAAACGGACACTAAGTTTTCCTACAATAATAACACTACAACTATCAGTTTGTAAGTGTAACTAGGACTACACTCGATTACCTACTACACTTCTACCCTAATATGTGTCCTCCATAACCCCCTATCTAAGGTCATGTTCTCGATAAGTTGCGTTTGCTCCATATCTCGTCTAATCACCTCTTCTCAATATTTCTTCGGCCTACTTTTACCCCCTCCTGAACCCGTCCATAGCCAACCTCTCACACATCTGCACTGAGACATTTATGTCTCTCCTCCGCACATGTCCAAGTCATCTCAATCTCGCTTCCTGCATCTTGACTACCCCGAGGTCACTCCCACTCTGCCTCGGATATAATCGTTTCTAATCATGTCCCTCCTCGTATGCCCATACATCCATCTGAGCATCCTCATCTTCGTCACACTCATCCTTTAGGTGTACGACGTCTTGACTGGCCAACACTCCGCCCCATACGACATAGTTGATCTAACCTGGTCCGTATAAAACTTGTCTTTTAGTTTTGGTGGAACTTTTTTGTCAAACAAGACTCCAAATGCAAGCCTCTATTTCATCCACCCTGTCCCAATACGATGTGTGACATCAGCATCAATCTCTCAATTCCCTTGGATGATAGACCCGAGGTACTTAAAACTTCATTTCTTTTGAATGACTTGAGCCTCAAGTCTCACCTCCACGTCTGTCTACCGGTCGCTCCCGTTGCTGAACCACTCCAAGTATTCTGTCTTGGTCCTACTCAGCCTGAACCCTTTGGATTCCAGAGTCCGTCTCCAAACATCTAGCTTAGCGTTCACCCCGCTGCGAGTCTCATCAATCAGGATTATGTCATCTGTGAATAACATACAACATGACACCTCCCTTTAGATTTGTCGCGTCAGTCCATCCATCACCAAGGCAAATAAGAATGGCTAAGAGCTGATCCTTGGTGCAACCTCATCATCACAGGAAAGTGCTCTGAATCTCCTCTCATTGTCCGTACCCTGATTTTAGTTCTATCATACATAAACTTAATCGCCTTAGTATATGTCACATGTACACCTTTAGCCTCCAAACATCTCCAAAGAACCTCCCTATGGACTTTATTGTATGCTTTCTCGAGGTCGATGAAAACCATATGTAAATCTCTTCCTCTCCCTATACAGCTCCACCAACCTCTTAATAAGATGAATGACTTCTGCAGTCGAACACAACTTTAAAAAAAATTGACAAACAACAATCACATTAGGTAACTTAATAATTTATATATTTGTTATATTGTCACAATAAAGTATTGTGACATAGTTTTATGTAATTCAGTTTAGTCCCCAAAGTATTTAAGTGATCATTTCTAACCTTATAATTATAGTATTCAAATTAGTTATGTTATTTACATATTAGTCCCTATGATTATTAGAAAGTGGGATTAGGTATATTGTTTGTAAGACTATACATAGCCGATTAGTACTGTACAAAGGAATTAGAAAAAATATCCAGAGATTTCCTTGCTTCTTCTGTCTTTCTTTATTTTCCTACAAATTTTACCACTGTAACAAGAGTAATTAATTACTCTCCTGTTACAAATGGTATGGCTGACTGTGCCGCCATCGAAAATGTTAGGGTTACAAGAAGAGTTGCGTGCTCCCATCCCTAATACCCATGCCATATACACTCCATCCACCTTTCCACGGGAAGGGGTTTCACTTCCCCAGCTCCACTTTTCTCGGCCAAAGGGATTAAAAAGGTTAATGGAGTGTTATCTTGTCTTAACACTTGATTAGGGACCTTAATCTTGTATAATAACTAAGCTTGGAAGATTTGAGAATTTTTCTCTTCAAACTTAGCCTTGGCCGAGAGCCCGTAAGAGAAGAGAGAAGTATTTGCTCTTTGAAATAATGGCTAAGTTTTGAGTCTTGCAAGCCCTCTATGTGTATATATAATTATCTCAATGGATGAGATATGGACAAGTGTATGGACAAGTGTATGTGGGACCTGTCTACTTGTCCTCTTCAACAAATATCTAAGTCCAAGTCAATGACAAGTGGGGGTGACATGTGTCACCCTCCTATTCGTTTAAAATTATTTCTTCACAAAAACATTCCATACTTGGCCAAAATTTCTCAAAATCTCGTGGGCCGCACAAAATCGTAAAATTTTCTGTGGGCCTCACATGACCAAATCCGAGACTTAAAAATCCAAAACTTCAACATATTATACTAATTCCATATACCAAATTTGAGAATCAAATTCCAAGTTATTAACCTTTTCCTTCACAAAATTTCCGAACTTTTTTCTTAAGAAAAGTAATTCTTTCTTTCCTTCAAAAATTCACATCTCATTTCCTTAAGTACGTTCTCATATCATTCCCTTGGAATTATGAGGTGTAACAATATCCTTCATTGAAGCACTAGAACAGATGCCAACATACTTTAAATTCATAAATGAGATACTTGAAAAAAGAGAAGGCTGACGGATTATGAGACAGTATCTTTGACAGAGGAGTGCAATGCCATTCTGCAAAAGAAACTGCCTCCTAAGCTGAAGGATCCAGGAAGCTTTACCTCGCCCTGCACTATTGGCAAGGTAACATGCAACAGGGCCATGTGTGACTTAGGGGCTAGTACCAATCTCATGCCTTTGTCTGTATTTAAGAGATTGGGTTTGGGGGAAGCCAAACCAACCACGAGAAATTCAGCTTGGCCCATCAACCGCAAGCACCCTGCAGGCATAATTGAAGATGTGCTTGTCAAGGTGGGAAAGTTCTTCTTCCCAGCAGACTTCCTCATCCTTGACATGGAAGAAAATGATGAAATACCCATCATTTTTGGGAGACCATTCCTTGCAACCGGGAGAGCCCTAATTGATGTAGAAAAGGGAGAACTGAGAATAAGGTTCCAGGAAGAGGAGATGGTCTTCAAGGTGTTCAAATCCACCATTGAATCCCAAGCCATCAACAAGTGTTTCGCAGTCAATACAGCTGACACCGCACTTCAGCCAGCACATGCCAAAGTTTAGGAGATCATTCCTACAGCGGTGAACCCATAGGTCAGCAAGAATGCTGAAACAAAAAGTGATGTCATGAAAGCCGTCGAACAGGTAAGTCTTACTGAGCCCCCTCTTGTGAAAAAGAAAAATATAGTACGAAATAGGAGGATGATTTTGAAATGGATAGGTTGTGGGGTTAAATTACCCCAATGATTTTTGATAAGAACTTGCGTCCGGCTACAAGACGTTAAAGACAGCGCTACTTGGGAGGCAACCCAAAGTTTAATTTATGCAATTTAGTTTTGTTTGGACAGTCTCTCTTGTGGTATTTTTGTGGTGTTGTGATGACAGGTGAAAGAATGAGACACGAAGCACAGAAAAATATGGAAGGAAGAAAATCGGTGCGCAGCGCGCTGTAGAGGCTGCCGCACACAAAGTCCGCATACGTGCAGACGTTGCAGCGCCGCGACACCAAAATAGAGGGACACGACGCCAATTAATCAGAGGGAGTGCAGGAAATTGGGCGCCGCGGCGCCGAAAAGCAGGGGCGACGCCAATGAGAAATTTCCCCGAAACGCAGTTTCCGCCGCCACCACCGCCATTTTGAACCGCTAATGTCCGTAAGTCGTCCCTTTTATTTATTGAGTCTTACACATTTGAGACAATGTTTAGTTTAAGTTTGGGGGGAGTTTTTATTCTATTTGTGTTTTTGAGTCTTTTTTATTATGTTTTTGTGTTTATATGAGTCAATTTTTTTTTATAACCATGCATGTTGTAGTTGCTTGAAACGCCTAGTGAATTAAGTAGGATAATGTAACGGAATGATATGCAAAAATTTGTGTTCTTAAGTTAAATTTGCCAAAGATTCATGAAAATTGGATTAGTTGGAATATTTTGTGCTTAGCCTGTGTATGTCAATTGCGAAAAATGTCTTGTGTGCTTGTTATTTGAGGCGAAATAATTAGGATGTACATGTTAGGGGAATGATTCAGGCATGTCTTTGATTTCCCTTCTTACCAGTCATTTCCCACCTTGCACTTAAATGTATCCCTAGTCAGCCCCGTTAAGCCTAAAATAAAAAGTTATTTCTTTGACACCCCATATTCCCTTATGTGTCATAAGCAATATTTGATGATAGGGATGAAAAAAGAGTTAAAAAGAAATACAAAAAGAGAGCGAAAATTATGCACCCCAATTAAAATATGGAAAAACTTAAGTTTGGGGGTGCCGATGTGAATGTGTGTTATGATCTCAACAAAAAGAGAAAGGGGATTAATAGGTATGAACTAAAAAGAATACCGCAAAGAAAGAGAAAAAAGTTGAATGAAAAACGCTTATGGTACATAATTGAGCATAAATGTCTAATCTTACCTACCCCTGCCTAAGCCTACATTACAACCCTGAAAAGTTCTGATGATCCCTAGTATGTATGTTCATGATTAGTGGAGAATAACAAGTGAACATGCTATATTACTTTGAGAAAAATGAAATAAAACTGACATGCATAGGTTAGATATTCATGCTTCCAGTGATTGTGACTGAAATGAATCTGCGAAATATCTAACTTGAAATTCTAGATTGTTAAATGCATGCTACATCTATTCCTGCATATTATCCTAACTAACGTTCATGTGTTTCTAAGTGACATTGTGCATCTGCTTGTTCTGAGTCTTTGAGTCTTTTAATTTTTGTTTCTTTGTTTTGTTTTGTTTTTGCTCGAGGGCGAGCAAAGTTCAAGTTTGGGGGTTTGTTAGGCATATTTTATATACACTTTTTGAGTCATTTTTAATTAGTATTTTACTCGTTTTTGTTGTGTTTAGTATAGTATTAGACTTGTTTTTCTTTCTTTTGAGTCACAGCGGTCCAAAATGGCAAATTGGCGAAAAGGAATGAAAAAGGGGCATAAAAGGAGAAATTTGAGGCAGGAAAGGACAGAAAATGAAGACCTGCATAAAGTCAGCAGGCCATGGGCCATCAGCAGGGCATGGTCGAATCTGAGAATATCGCCGCGAGTCTCACAACATCAAGCGCTGCATTTAAAAATCCAGTTCCGAGTTTTAATTGGCAAAGGACAAATTGGTCCATAGGACACGAAATTTGATAGATACAAAAGCCCTAGGATTATTCTTGAAAAGAGATTGGTCATTCTACAATAAATCACAACACAAGACAACAAGGGAGGCTACAATTGGAGCAAAGAGAGGTTAAACATGACTTCCCATATCAATTTAGTTCGCAGTAATTTCTTTTACTTCGTTTTTAATTCAGTTTATGTATGGATTTTGTGTTAGTTCTTAGCATGACTATGGCTAGGAGCTAAACACTTTATTAGGGCTTTCTTTATGAATCGCTTGAAACTTCTATTCATGAATTAATGCAGTAGTTTGATTTCTTCTTCACTTGAGTAAGATCTAGTCAATAATTGGTATGAATGCTTGATAATTAATTGATCACTAATTATCATAATATATATGATTTCGAATCAAGAACCGAGAGTAGAGATTTAGATATGTTGCAATTGACTAGACATAGGTTAAAATCACTTTATTTACGCATTCTCGATACTTGTGTAGCATTATAGGTTACTGTTCTTAATCCTCCTATGTGGTAAATCCTATCATAGAAATATAAAAGGGTTCTGCACTAGGGTTGAGTGATTATATGTCCTAACCGGAATATAAGACAGTTTAGTTAATCGCTATCTTAACGTAGAAGAAGAAGTCATTCTAGTTGCATTAAGGATTGAATAAAATGGATAGTCGAGGATTTTGGAAGCCCTAATTCATTCATAACTGATTACAACTTAAATAGTTCAGTAATTCTTGCAATTATTCTAGTAGTTAAATAAAAACCCAACTCAAATATCGATTTCCAAATAGATAACATAAAATAGATGAACGGTAATTAAAAACCAGTCTCTGAGGACGATATTCGATCTTACCAGACTATATTACTTGTCAACGATGCGTGCGCTTGTGTGAGCATTCGAAATATCGCTAACAACATGAAACGCAGCCCCCCGGTAAAAAAAGGGGGTCAGTACGAACAAATATACCGAGTATGTAAAACATAAAGTACAATAAAGAAGATCATAACTGGCCAAAAGATAATATGAGACAAATATGATAACCAAAATACCAATACAACTGTGCCATATAAAAATGAGAGTCAACTGTGCCGTATAAAAATGAGAGTCATATCAAAATCATGGATGCCTATGCATAGAATCATCGTATCTATATATATAAAATGTATCCCGACCCTCTAGTGAGGGACTCGGTGGAATCATCATAATCATGGATACCTTTCCATATAACGTATTCCGGCCCATTCGGGGACTCGGTGAGCTCATCATCATCATGAATACCTGTCCATAAAATCATCATATATATATATATATATATATATATATATATATATATAGATATAACAGAGAGCGGCCCTCTAGTAAGGGACTCGATGAAAATTGCAAGGCTGTGCACGAACATGACCCGGCCCGGGACTCGGTGAAATGATATAATCATATCAAGCACGAATAGAATATCATGAGTAACCTTATACAATTTAAATCATCATTTGACTCTCAATGTAATAAATAGAATGAACCATCACTGTAAAATCAAAGACACTATCATATCAAGTGTCAGTAGGAATTAGGATTCAATGGAGTCATGTACGTCCGCCGTACACTCATTTTATATAAATCATGCCAAAAGAAGAAAGGATAGTTTCACATACCTTATAGTCGAACTAACCAACTCAATGTTTAGAATACGTCTCAATTAGCACTTCAACCTATAATAATAATAATATGCCTGTCAACTCTATGATTACTAGTATACGTTATATATATCGAACGATAATTTCTTTTTATATAAAAATTCGGGCAGCACCTCCCCTAGTTATATACATATCCGAAACTCACAAACAAGGTCAACAATATCAATAATAAGACACGTCTCAAGGTCATAACCAAAACAGTCCCATATACTTCTATATACGCCATTGTTATACGTTCTTTCTTTTTACGTTCATGGAAGACAATAACCACAACAACCAATGTGATTAACACACCTATTTCTCATGTTAATCCAGCCCCTTAATCCATTTAAAACAATCACTAAAAACAGTCCATACTTCTAGCAACAGCAACAAGAATGCAAGTCTTATAGTTTGCAACATAACACCTTTCTATACTTCAATTCCTTTAAGACATATATACACAATTACAACAATATATATGCATATTTATAACTAAATTTCCAGCATTCTAACTTCAACAAAACAACCCCTAAATTCGACACAACAATATCCAGCGATTTCAGGGGTGTCTCGGCACACCCAACATAATACCACAACTCTTCTTATAATTCCTTAAATTCAATTTCATATTTCAACACTTTCATATAACCAATTACAACTTTAAATATCAACATTACCTTCAATTTCAACATGCAATTAGTGACAATGATAACAACAACAACAATTAACCCAATGTATACAAAACAGTCCCAAATCGGCACCTACAATTCCAACAACAACCACATGCATTTTTTTACTTCCATTTTCTCTTAACCCAAGTTCATCTCTTAATTACAACATCATTTAACTTTCAATTACTTTATAAGAAGAAAAATTCTTACCTTAGTTAGCCAAAACAGTCCTTGTTAGTCTCGGCACCCACTGCACCATCTTGCATCATTTTCACAATTTCTTCAAGTTACAATAACATGCATGCATTTTTTACAAGCTTAAAACCATCTTACTTACATGTTTTTCTTCCAACTTGCTCATCTCCAAAGCTAAGATTTTCTAGGCTAAATTCTGGAGCAGTTCGGTCCAGTCACTGTCGAAATCCCACTGTTGAGGAGTTTACCATTTCTTAGAAATTAGTATGAGAAGTTAATCTTGGAAGAAGAGTTAGTTTGGTCTTCACTTAGCTATGGAAGATGGAGGAAAAATCTGTGGGATGAGGTATTTCGAAATAGGGGAGGAGTGAAGGAGAAGTTTACAATTAAAGGTAAAGGGACATTGATAAATGCGGGCTGAAAATTAATTGGCATGATGGTGGTGTTCTTTTCTAGTTCCATGTGATTGGAGGGCACAATTTTTCATAAGTTGACCACTTATTATCATCCTCCATTTAAATTAATCCCACACTTAATAAATCAATCTCCCACATAACCCATCTTATATAAAATCTGAAAATTTCACGTCCTAATATATATATATATACACGACACTTGTCCAACCCTATTGGGAATATTCAATTATTAATATTAATTCCCATCGTCACACTCGTTGTTTCCAAAATTATTTTGTATTAGCATATGTAAATATAATTTTCTTCCAACACTCGAATCTTATTTTCTTAATTACGTTCTCAAATTATTGTCCTAAGGCTACGGGGTGTAACATCCTTCCCCCCTTAGAAACATTCGTCCTCGAATGTTCATAATAGGTCTCATGCTATATAATTTTTTTGGCATAGTCTCCTCTATAACTATACCTATCAACTTATATTTAGCAAACTCATAGATGCCTCACAGGGTCACAATATATCACATATATCATTTACCAATCAAAATAGTCAAGTAAGGAATTTCACTAGCTTGAACTAATTCTAGGAAACTAACGTAGCCTCATACTTACAGTACCTAAACTTTGTAATATTGCAGTACTAGGTAGTCTTCTATAATGTTATCGTCACACTAATTTATCTAAACAGGAAATCGATTCTAATGGATTAACCCAGGTTATTATCTAGAACTGAAAGCACACATCAATCTGTGTTTACTTAATAGACTCAAGTTCATGCCAATTACATGTACAATTCTACATATAAAATACATACATAGTGACACCTTTTAAATTCCAATATTCAGTAATCTTGTGTGAAGCTGTCATTATTTAGTCAACTGCTTAAACATGAAGTTAATAGGTTAATGAATTCTTGCTAGGTTTGTAGTACATCTTATACATTCTTCAGTTTCAAAGAGTAGGCAAAGAAAATGAAGAGTTCTGACATCTAGTTTAGAGTCATATAGGCGTTCATAGTTATTAGAGCAATAACCAAATTAGTACAACTAATCATACTTCTACCGTTTTATTGTCTTGTGACTGGTTTAAAGTTCAAGCAAAATATTAACTTGACTACAAGTAGATATGAGAAACACAAGAACTGATTTTGGAAAACTTTGAATGCTAATATGGTGTTATACCGACCCAGCATACATAACTAATCTAAAAACTAGGCAAACATCATAAGACTAAGTGGTCAATGACTCCGTTTATCACTAATAGGTTGAACAGACTCACGAAATCACTCATAGCAGGAACAGATACATCATACATTTAAACTTGTCTAACTCAAACATTTTTTTTTCAAAGTGATCTATGCATTTAACACATCTGTATCTAATATGAAATCTCTTACTTCACTTTCTTGCAGAGGACTCCCATTTTGTCTATCATCTAAGCTGGTAATAGTATTAAAATCTCCTATTAGTAGTCAGGGTTCTTTATCATCCTATGCATATTTTTAAGTTCTCTCCATAGTGTTTTCCTTGCTTCAATAGTGTGAGGACCATAGTTAGAAGTAAACTGAAACTTAATGTTGACATACATAATATGCACCTTTCTATGTATGTACTGGTCTTTCTCATCAAGTTTATCATAATCAAACACCATTGGGTTCCAAGGAATCCAAATTCTACACTTGCCGATAAAATTATAATTTGC
The DNA here is from genome assembly GCA_029844215.1 of Przewalskia tangutica. NCBI lineage: Eukaryota > Viridiplantae > Streptophyta > Magnoliopsida > Solanales > Solanaceae > Przewalskia > Przewalskia tangutica. The sequence continues at coordinate 48,703,266 of CM056723.1, forward strand.
ACACCAACTCCATCTTCCAACAATCTTCCGCGTTCTGGTGCTTAGTGCTTCTTTAATACTAGATAAATTTCTAGACATAGGACATTCTATATTTCAAAAAGGAAAAAGAAAATTGTTGATCCTAACTGTATATGCACTTAGTCAAATTTAACAACCAGCTCCCTAGCTTTTATCACATGCTGTCATATCTAACGAGAGGACATCATAAAATATTTAGATCATTTCCAATAAGTTCATGCAATCAACAAAAACTATACTTTGATGGATTCATGGTTCAAAAGCATATAGCACACAACATTAGGCAATATAAACAAGTCTTAATTGATTTCAAATCGCAATCTCTTATATCTGAGTGAGTCTAGTCATGTTGAGATAGAAACAAAACTTTATACAAGGCACTACACTAGTAGTAGTTTCACAAAACTAAACATAAAGACCATTTTTCAAGACACTTGTACAAATATTTAGCCTTTAGGACATCACAGGTCATCGCAGAACTGGATAGTAAAGGAAAAATCACAAGGGCATGATTCTGAGCCTATCACAAAACAGTTGACATGAATCACCTAGACACAACCTAGGATACTCTGTTTAAACGAATTCAAACATTCAAAATGACCCATACATTTACCATCAATCAGGTGAGATATGATGTTTCTAGACATGACTATTCTCAAGCCAAACTTACTAAACTAAAACAGATTCATACAATCAACTTTGGGATAATAACACTCAAATCAAATCCTTTCATTTTACCCATCATTAAGTTACTAAACATGTGATAAGGCCTAAGAGTTTATAACAAAGCTAAACAGAGGTTTGAGGTTTGATCAAGTAATTATCACATAATTTTTGCACATTCATAACCAATAGACATGTCCTAGACAATCCACATACTAAATGATATCCCAATTTTATATATTCCGATTTCTTATTCTATTTAACAAGTAGGGAAGTACTTAAACGATTGTTTAACTTAAAATTAGCCAAAAGTTTATTTAAAGGAAGATTTCTCAAGGTGCAGGGTCATGCTATCAAACGGGTGTAACATAAAGAGGTGAAAGTCTTCTAGGTCCAAGCAGATTGTATCCTAAGGGGTTCTCGGTGAGGAACTCCTCAGACAATTAGGTATACTCTTAACTCCAACCTAGATGAATATATTATTCCCTTGGAATAGGCATAGCAGGATTGGTATGACACTTAAATAAACTTGAACCGATTATTTTATACCAAGCAGACCCAATACCAGATAAATCAGGTACAAAATCATGATATAGGTAGACAAATCTTATAGAGATTTTTTTAAAAGAAACTTTGCAGCTTTAACAGGGGATTCCTATAAAGAATCAACATTTAACACCTATCATGACCTAGTGTGTTTCATAAGCAAATAGAATAATCATAGAGGATAAGTAGGGTAGGTACCACTAAAAGGCAAGGTTTCAAATAAATAAGGATAGTAATGCTAAAATCAACACACCATCATATTCAGGGCATACTGACAGAGATTCAAAACTAATTCAACCTATCATTTAGCATTTATAACAAAAGCAAATAAGTAAAGGTAATCCACACATTCCCAGATCAATCAAGAAACAATTTCAATCTTTCACTTATTCACATAATAGTTCTTTCCTATGCATCCTAAAGGTATCATAAGTTCACATATATCCCATTCTTCACATATACCATACTAAGCATCATTTAAACCATCATATCCTTAACATAAGAAGTTGGGTTCAATCCCACATGACAAAATCCACAAATTTAAGAAATTTCGTCTAATATTATATCAAGACAACATCATTCCACCCCGTTCAGATTCTAGTTTAACTTAACCGGTCCCTATATGATCTTTTTAAAGCGCCATCAATTCATATTCAGGTTCCATGGATATTTAAGTACTTCACAACACATAAGTTCCTCCTAACTTCATGTTAAGGCTTTTTTTATATCATATTTAATCCCAACTCCTTCATATGCATATCACTTAACCAAATACACAACCAAACAGACTTATGAATCCTATCCAGCAGACCTCTCAAATGAATACAGAGATCACATGTGTCAAACTAACAAAACATGAAAGGAAAACTGCACTATCTTTCTTACAGGTTCTCACAAAGAGATGTACAAAATACTAACTCATAAAAATTTAACACCTCAACAAGATATTAAAATGGAACAGGACAGTGCAACACAGCAAGGTCAGGGTAATTTCATATTTCACATGTTCACACAAAATGAATTTTATAGAAGATAACACATACATATATTTTTAAGCATCACTGTTTTCTATAAACATCATATAGAATTAATTCTCAACCTTATCTATGTGCAGGGGTATAATTAAGATATTCTAACAACCTGGTAAACATTTAGAAACCAATACAATTACCACATTATACACTTAATATCAAACAAAGGTAGCATACCAAATTCATGAAGAAATAGTGATTTCTTAGGTCATATATCCATATTCATTTCACATGGACATAAGGCACACCAAGGAATAATCGCAACTATTATATTTCATACCACTTTAGATCATACAAAAACATATTCATCTCTTCATAACATTAAGTAGTACAATAATCTTCTCATTCCATACACAGTCCATTTATTTCTTGATTACTCTAATATGTAATCATGTAGCAAATACCAAATTCCACGAGCTCCCAAGACACCCATAATTCAATAACCCAAGTCAAAATAGTTTTAAGAAAAAGCATTTAGATACTATTCATAACTCACAATCATCACATATACAATATATTTCAACAAGATCAAGCGTCAAATACCCTATTCAAGGCATATCTATGGTCTTAACGGTTATCTAACATTATAAGATTCTCAGATATTTCGCGTCTCAAGCTTACATTATTTTCCCGTATACGAGTGATATAGTTTCTCATAATCTCAAAGTCATGTTGCCCTTCTGGCATATCAATAGTCGCGGTATAAATCGCTCCTCTATTTGTCACGAGTATCAACTGACTGAAGTCATCATTTTTTTTGGTAACCGGGGTTATCGAAACTGTAACATACCTTTCAAACAATTACTAAAGCTTAAATAACTCATGATAACCCATAATCACTTCAGACAACACACACATGGCCCTACTAAATATGTTCGTATAGATACACATCATCATCACACCAACTATACAACAATCTTACCAACCTATATACAAAGTAATATTTCCTTCTGGGCCGCTGTCGCTTTCTTTGGAGGCATAGCTGAAAACGCAATAATTCGTTAGTGAGGGATTATCCTAATAACATAGCTCTATCGCACGATCTTAGAGTAAGAAGAAAAGATGACATCCTAAATGTCTGGCAGCCTCTTACGTATAAGTATGGTGCAAAACATACTCATACACAAGACTCTACTAGACACGGTCTGTAGACATTCCGAGGACTAACTGCTCTAATACCACTTTTGTCACGACCCGACCCGACGGGCCACGACCCGGTGCCCTAATTGGACACTCTTATACTGACCTGCCACATATAATCAACTAACACTAAGGAAAATATAGGAATCTGTATCAATATGATGTGGGCTCATAATGCCACATAACAAAGTAATTCTGTCATCTGAACTGTCATAGAAAATCCTCATAACAAACTAGGCAAGTCGACAAGGTTTCCTCTGTACACGGGAATATCTGACCATATTCATACATCTGACCAAAACACATATATATGTACCAAACACATCTACCTCCCACACCTGTCTACAGACTTCTAGGAGTATGATAGTAAAACATGATGGGACAGGGCCCCGTCGTACCCCTGAATATATATAAGTCTATAACAAAATGGTCTGTACCAAAGGACTTGGCTCCGGATCAATGGAGCTCTCCAAATAGCTGAACATGAATCCTAGACTAGAGGATCACCAAACTAAATATCTGTATATGCGGGCATGAAACGCAGCCCCCCGGGAAAAGGAGGTCAGTACGAACAAATGTACCGAGTATGTAAAACATAAAGTACAATAAAGAAGATCATAACTGACTAAAATATAACATGAGACAAATATGATAACCAAAATACCAATACAACTGTGCCATATAAAAATGAGAGTCAACTGTGCCTTATAAAAATGAGAGTCATATCAAAATCATGGATGCCTATCCATAGAATCACCGTATCTATATACATATAACGTATCCTGACCTTCTAGTGAGAGACTCGGTGGAATTATCATAATCATGGATACCTGCCCATGTAACTGATCGGTGTATTTTATATACACTTTTTGAGTCAGTTTTAGTTAGTCTTTTGTCCCATTTTGCACATATAAGTGTCGTATTAGGATAGTTTTTCTTTCTTTTGAGTCAAAGTGGTTAAAATGGCCAAAGGCGGAAAAAGAGCAAAAAGAGGGCAAAAGAGGAGATGCCAGAGCTGGAATCAGAGAAAGTGGCGAACGAGGGAAAAATCAAGACCAGTGGCGCGCCTCGCAGCGTGGCGGCGCGCCACTATCCGCAGAGGTCGAAGACTGTGCGCGCGCCGCTGCAAAGAAAACTGGCCGCGCGCTAAACATCCGAGGAGCTACAGAAGATACAGTACGCGGGCGCCTCGCATGCCAGATATCGTGTGCCAAAACACCCGACGTATTGCAGAACTTCCGGCGCCGCGGCGCCGACGCGAAAAGATTAGGTCTTTTGACGAAAATCTGGGCCAGGCCTGAAGGAAAAGAGAGAGGCGGTTTGCAGCCAAAAAAGGAGAACCCTAGGCAGTTTTTAAGGGTTCCCCTTCTTGCACAACACAAGACTTTTGCTTGGAGATTGGATACCATTAGTTTAGTAATTTCTTTTCCTTTTCTTTACTTTATTTCAGTTTTTATGATGAACTTTGAATTAGTTCTTGTCATATTTATGGCTAGGAACTAATTCTCTTATAGGGCTTTCCATGTTGAATTGCTAGAAACTTATGTTATAAATTAATGCATGCTTATGGTTATTTTTCTTATTGTGAGATCTATCCAATAATTGAGTTGAATTCTTGATAATTAATTGACAACTAATTATCACTATATGATTTCTAATCAGATTCTGAAAAGGGGGGATTGTGAATATGCTGTAAGTTGGGTAGACATTCTTGGATTGGGGATGAAAATACCTCAATTATTTATGTAGCGTTGATGAGAGGCTTAACAACCCTAATTTTGCGCATTGTGCGTGACGGTCAACTAGGTTTTTATTCTTAATCCTCCTATAAAGTTATCCTTATCACCGAAAGGTAGGTAAGGTGTGATACTGGGGTTGAGTGTTTATATAACCCTAACGGGAGTATAAAACGATTTCGTAAACCTGCTTTCTCCTAAAGAAGAATACCATAAGTTAATGCATTAGTAAGTAGCATAAGCGGATAGTAAGGATACATGAAAGCCCTATTCTCATCATCACTGAAGTAAATCTTTATATTAAAATAGCTTGCATAATTCGTAGTTATAAACAACAAATCAATCATAAATTCACCAAATAGATACTAGAAAATAGATAGTTGTTACTTGAACCCTAATCCTAGAGGACGACATTCGGTCTTATCAAGACTATACTACTTGTCACGATAACGTGCACTTGCGTTTAAAGTGTGTGCATCTTAACGCGCATCAAGTTTTTGGCGCCGTTGCCGGGGATTAGGCATATTTCAATATCAAATTTATCTATTTTTAATTTCTAATTTGGTTTTTATTCTTTGTTAATTTTTGTATTTTTCTATTTAGTTTATTTTATTTATTCTTTTTCGTTTTATGTATTTATTGTGTGAAAACAAGGGTGCCGTGATCCGTTGTTGGTTTTGATGCATCTCAGGGATCCTCAAGACATGGATTTCTACTGTCAATATGATCGAGCTCCAACCATAGAGGAAGAGAGAGAGGAATTGCGAGAAGTCATACTCAGTCTCACTAAGTATCAAGCGCAGTTCATGGACGAAATGAGATTGGCCATAAAGAAGCTGGAACTGCAAATAGGAGAACTCGCAGTCATTTTTAACAATGACGACAATTTGAGGAGCACAACCAAACCCAACTATTGAGGAATCTGGTGAGATAGTTGGTGTAGAAAAGGAAAAGATTGCAGAGATCCAATTATTTACCTTCTTGGACTCTGTAGAAATCCTTTTTCTTGCACCTATTACAGAAGAACCACCACTAGATATCACGGCTGATCCCCAATTAGGAAGTCCATACCAGCAAGGGTACCCCCTAGAGTTGAGAGATGTAGAGAATTTCACGGATTCCTACGTTATAAAAAGCATAAAAGACAAGCCTGTCTTGTGTACTTGGGGGATAATTGTATGTTTAAGGTTCTTGGTTGAGCAAATAGTTATAGGGAAATTGAGACCTATAGCAATAAATCTGCGAATTGCAAGTAGTTCGCAGAAGGATCCAATGGGCACTCGGAAAGGTTAACTGCGTCCGGCTAAAAGACGTTAAAGACAGCGCTTGTTGGGAGGCAACCCAACGTTTTCAATTATGTTATTTTAATTTCTGTCTTTATTTTATTTTATTTTGTCTAGAACAATCTCACGGTCTTGGGGTCTTGTGTTTGTGTTATTGATAGGTACAGGGGAATAAACTGAAGGCGAAAAACTGAAGAAAAGCCTGAATTTCCAAAAAAGCGGGTAAGCGCCGCGGCGCCCAGGAGCAAGGCCGCGGCGCCAAAATCCCAGAAAATTTGCCAAGTTTAAGCGCTTGTATTTCAGAATGTGCGCGCAGAAAATCGAATAGCGCGAAGTTTGGGCGCGCGGCTAAAGCGGCCGGCGCGGCGAATCGGAACTTAACGCCTAGAATCAGATTTTCCCCAAATCCAATTTCAAAAATCTAACCCTTCCTCTCCAAAAACCCACGAAATTCTAGAAATCTTCCCACAAATCCTCCACAAATCCAACCCAACCACAACCTAAACTCTTAAATTCCCAAAAACTCTTAGCCATCTCAACCAACAAAGCTCCATTCCATAGCCTCAAACCACCAATTGAAACAAGGACAAGCTTGAATCTTCTCATAAAAAGGTAATCCTTTTCTGTTCTTGAGTCCTTTACTAAAGTCACAGGAGGTAGTAGTTTGAAGGAGTATTGTAGTTGAAGTAGTTTGGGTACTGAAAAGTTGATTGTGAAGTTTGGAGAAGAGAGTAGAAAAAGAGTGTGGGTATTGGGTAGAAAAGTTGAAGTTTGGGGGTATTGTGTTCGCTGCTAGTTGTCAATTGTGTAGGAAACATTTATGCCACTAAATTGAAAAGCTCCATAAAACTATTTTAAACCATGGCCACCAAGAAGAGAAGAGGCTCCACATCCACCCCAACCCCACAATACGATGAAAATAGGTTTGTGAGCTACGAAGCCTTCCAAAGATACAAAAAGCGATGCACCCATAATACCGAGAAGGGAATGGACTACCGGAGGAGTCATATGGGGAAGAAGATGTTTATGAGCCCATTCGGGCGATGATTGAGTTAAGGGATTGGAGGAAATTTGTGAATCCGGAGAAGATAGCACCAGTAAACACAACAATGGTGCGTGAATTTTATGCTAATTTTCCGGAGAAGGTGGAAAGGGGATGCTTTGTAAGGGGACGCTATGTGCCTGTGTGAGAAGATATCAATATACAATTGAAAGCGATTGATGTTGAAGGAGGAATTAGTGATCGGAGCCATTTTAGAACATGGTCCAGAGCACCGACAACATAAAGCGGGATATCGTCGCAAACACCGTGAGCTACCGGAGCTGTTTTGATATTGGAAGAAATGGGTCAAGAGCACGAGCAGTGCCAATTCAACAAAGTAGCCAAAGGTTGGCTATATTTCGTCAGCGCCCGCATGATTCCATCCACGCACTTCACCAGAGTGCCAGAGGATAGGATCAAACTGATATATGGAATTATGAGGGGGTTGACGATTGATGTGGGGAAAGAAATAGTGCAGAACATTGAGGAAATCAGCAGGTTGGTAACAACAGGCGGATTGGGACATGACTCAGTTATCACCAAGATATGTCACATGAGTGCGGTTCCAAACCTACCCACTGACACTCATGAAAGAAACCAACTGCCTGTGTCCTATGGGATAGTGCACTCTTTCCCAGACCCAAGCCCCCAGTGGCAGACGGAGTACAACCACCAAAGCAGCAGCAGTGATGTTACACCGTATTTTGGGACATGTTTTAAGAACGTTAGTAAGAACTCACCAGTGTTAAGATTTGAGGCTTGTAAAAATTTATCGGAATTTTGATATTGTCGGAAAACGTATTATTGTGACGAATGGGAGGGCGACATGTGTCACCCCCCCTTAGAGTGCCTTGGACGAAAATGGCATGACCAATATGGTCATTTACCATAAGTCTTCTAAAGGCTAAGTCTTGCAACTTGTAGCATGAGTTTATTGACTAAAGTCAAAGGTCCTAGTCTTGATATTTTGGAAGACCATATCTAAGCCTCACATTTGTAATTATCTTGACCATCCAATTCTCTATTTAATACTAGTAGCAAGAGATGTCTTGACACTTAGAAAATTTTACACAAAATTTGGATGAACTTTGAGCTAGCTCACGGGTTCACTAAGAAAAAGAAAGAAAAATTTTCGTTTCTTGTCCGTTTGATTCCCCACTTTAAACCAAGGTTCTTAGGTGTATTGTAAACACATCTCAATAGAAAAATCTTGGAAAAAGATTGTTTTCGGGTTAGTCGCAAACGAAAACTTAAGGGTCTTTCTAGGTTTTGTTTGGAAATTTGAAGGTTAATTGTTGGTGTTGTTCTAAGGGTCTCAACAAGCGGATTGAAGTGGCTTGGAGAGGTTCTAGACTACTAAGGAGCGATTTCGGATTGGAGTTGGATTAAGTCTCATTGAGGTATAATCTTGTTTTTTGAAAGTATTACAAGATTAGCTATATTGTTGTTGTTAGCTTTGCATGTTGCTAGCATGAAGTTGTTATATTGAAGTTATACGAATAATGGATTGATCATAGCCTTGGAAATCCGAAATGTAAAATAAGCCATGACTAAGATGATTACAATTTAATCGTTGTTAGAATCGTCGCATGTTATTGACTTGAAGATTATGGTAGTTATAACCAAATGCGACTTGATATCATATTATGCTACCAATTTGGATTGTAATGGAAATTGGTTAGAATTGGTATTGTTGAACTCAAGGCGGCCGAAGTTGGACTTGTAGGTTGTGTTAGTTGGTTAGTCATTTGTATTGGACTGCTTTATAAATTGTGAGCCAATTGGGGCTGTGTAGTTATTCAATTGTATTGGATTATCTTTTATAAATTGTGAGCCAATTGGGGCTGTGTAGTTATTCAATTGTATTGGATTATCTTTTATAAATTGTGAGCCAATTGGGGCTGTTTGGTTATTGTATTTCCGGCCTTGAAAGAGGTGGCAAAGTAAGTAAAAACAAAGGAGGTGCTGTCCGATTTTTCGTAGAATATAGGGACTTAACGCTTATGATATTCTACGATTGAAGTAAGGCCTAAATAGACGTATTATGAACATTATAGGTTGGCATACTACGGGCGGGACTTTGTACTTGGCAAGTGGTTTGACCCGACGAGGTATGTAGAACTTTTTCTTATCTTTTGAGCATGACTAGTTTCGCGTATATAGTACGGTAGACGTACAAGACTTTGACATTCCTTACTAGCCTTAAAAAAATGCCAAGTCGGGTGAGTTAGGAAGTTAACTCACTTCTTTGAAAATATTAAGAATGTCTTAAGTCTTAGTAAAGTTAAGGGACTTGAAGGAATTTAAAGTATGTGATACTTTCGTCGTTTTAATCGCATAAGTCCCTTGGATAGGAAAATGTACTTGACTAAGGCATAAAGTGAATATAACGACTTTATGGGGAGTTGATTATATTGACTTTATGCAAAGGTAAAATGACTTGTGTTAATGAAAGGCAAATTGATTTTAAGGTATCAATTGCCTAAGGTTTTTAATAAGAAAAAGGAGTCACTTGATTTAGAAACCTACTTTAAATTCTAAAGGTATTGTGACTTGTCTTGAAATGTAATTTGGACTTGATACTATGGTTACTAGTGTCTTGGAAGCTTTCTACTAAAAAGAGTCATTTGTTTTTAAAGAATAGAAGTACGTGGTACTTTGGGTTAAATTCCCGGATTTTTTTTATAAAAGACATGATAAGTGCCTTAAGTAAACTAAAATGAGAGTGGAGATGAATAAGACTAATAAGAAGTTAGGGGGATTGCTAACTTGTTTAATTATTGTATGACGGCCGGTTTTGAGATAGGGTAAGAGTATAAGTGAGGGGCAAACCCCCAAGACGCTATACCACCTTCTCCAGGATAAGAGTATAAATGAGGGGTAAGCCCCCAAGACGTTATACCACCTGCGTTACTATCTTCTTCAGGGTAAGAGTATAAGTGAGGGGCAAACCCCCAAGACGCTATACCACCTGCTCCAGGGTAAGAGTATAAATGAGGGGTAAGAACCCCAAGACGTTATACCACCTGTCTTTATGGGTTCACTACTCATGGTTTGATTGGGAGACTGCTATGTTGACGTTGTACGTATTCTCTTAATTTACTCTCATTGTTAGTAAGGCACTGTGTACTGTAATTTTGTTATCATACATGTCTCCGGCTTTGTTTTGAACTTATATTGCAATTACAAGATTTTCCGCTTTACATACTTAGTACATATCATGAATGTCTTCCTGCGCGTTCACGCCGCAGAAAGGGTAAGCAGTGGCGATCCACATTCTTAGGATCACTTATCGACGCGTAAGCTCCATTCTCGGAGGCTTGTCTTTCTTTAGTACGCCTTGTCCCTGATGTTGTAGATTATGTACATTCAGGGTATGGCGGGGCCCTGTCCCGCCACAGTTGTTATTCCTAGAGGTCTGTATTCACATATGTGGTTGGGCTATAAGAACGGAGTTGTAAAGTTGTACTTTTGACTTTGTTTATATTATGGAAGGCGGCCTTATCGGCTAGCCTGTGTTGTATATTATTTTACACATGTGTTTATGTTGTGTATGTTCCGCTGCTATTCTCTGATGTATACCTGAACAGGGTGCCCAGGTAGGGCACCAGTCGCGGCCCGGGGTCGGGTCGTGACAAGCAGAGGCCGCCATGGACGAAGATGAGCCTGAAATAGGGGCTCAATATGAGGCAGGACCTAGCCACGGGCCAACCACAGGAGCAGAACCTCCAACGCCCACAATGGAGCAATTGTATCAAAATCAGATGAGGATGATGCAGACCTTGGACACAGTAGTACAAGGACAACAAGAAACAAGACAACAAATCAACGAGTTGAGTTCCTTGTTCAACCAATGGTCGATGCATTATCCACCGCCACCACCACCATTTTAGCCAAAGTTTGTAAGTATCTTATTTCTTTTACTGTCTTTGAGTCTACACACATTGGGGACAATGTGTGATTTAAGTTTGGGGGTGTTTTCTTTATGTGTCATGTTATGTTTTACTTAAGTCTTTTTGATTGTTTTTATGTTTATTTTGAGTCACCAAAATTTTTTCTTTTTGAGTCATAATTGCCTGTCAAAGATCATGAATGCTGTAGTTGCTAGAAACACCTAGTGAAGTAAGGTGGAATAATGTAACGGAATTGAAGCAACTATCTAAACACTTAGGTTAGATATGCCAAAAACTCATAGAATCTGTCTATTTGGAGTTTCTTGCTTGAGTTATGCATGCTAAATGATAAATACTTATGTGTTATGATTGCTTGCTATTTGAGGCGAAATAGTTAGGATAGGCATGTTAGGGAGATGACTCAGGCAGTTCTTTGATAGCCAATTCTTACCATTCTTTTCTATCCCGTACTTTAAAAATATCCCTAGTCAGCTCCATTGAGCCTAAATTTGAAATTTCTTCTTTGACACCCTATATTCCCACAAGTCGTACCATAAGTGAAAATATGAAATAGTGGAATACATTGTGTTAAAAAAAAAAAAAGACAAAAAGAGTGAATAAGTTTGTTGCACCCCAATACAAAAGTAATAAGAAATAGGCAAAAGCCTAATTTTAGGGGTGCTTGTCATTATTATATATTTCACTCTCCCAAAACAAAAGAGGGGAAATATAGAATCGAAATGAAGAAAAGAACAAAAAAAGGGGGAAATACTGAAAAGCTGAAGAGCTTATGGTACACAAAAATGAGCCTAAATGCCTATTTTTACCAACTCCTACCTAAGCCTACATTACAACCCTTAAAGTCCTGAAGATCTCTTTTATGCATATCCAGAATTAGTGGAGAATAGCAAGTAAGCATGCCATAGAAATTCTTGAATTTACATGCATGATTTAGAATATTGACTTCCATTAAGCATGATGAATATGAGTTTGCGAAATATCTAGCTTCATGTGCTTAGTGTGCTGAAATTTCATGCTATATGTTCCTGCATATTATTTTGCTAACCTTCATGTTTTTCTAGTTAACACTAATGCAACAAAAGTGATCAATGGCAGTGAGTCTTTTTATTTTTTTGTTCTTTGAGTCTTTTATTTTATTTCTTTCTATCTTTGCTCGAGGGCGAGCAAAGGTTAAGTTTGGGGGTATTTGATCGGTGTATTTTATATACACTTTTTGAGTCAGTTTTAGTTAGTCTTTTGTCCCATTTTGCACATATAAGTGTCGTATTAGGATAGTTTTTCTTTCTTTTGAGTCAAAGTGGTTAAAATGGCCAAATGGCGGAAAAAGAGCAAAAAAAGGGCAAAAGATGCAGAGCCGGAATCGCAGAAAGTGGCGAACGAGGAAAAATCAAGACCAGGCCGCGCGCCTCGCTGATCAGCGTGGCGCGCGCCACTATCCGAGAGGTCGAAGACTCAGCGCGCTCGCACAAAGAAACTGGCCGCGCGCTAAACATCCGAGGAGCTACAAAGATACTGGCCGCGGCGCTCGCAGCCAGATATCGGGGCGCGGCCAAACACCCGACGGATTGCAGAACTTCCGGCATGGCGCTGTCGCAGCGCGCCGACGCGAAATAATTAGGTCTTTTGACGAAAATCTAGGCCAGGCCTGAAGGAAAAGAGGGAGGCGGTTTGCAGCCTATAAAAGAAGAACCCTAGGCAGTTTTTAAGGGTTCCCCTTCTTGCACAACACAAGACTTTTGCTTGGAGATTGGATACCATTAGTTTAGTAATTTCTTTTCCTTTTCTTTACTTTATTTCAGTTTTTATGATGAACTTTGAATTAGTTCTTGTCATATTTATGGCTAGGAACTAATTCTCTTATAGGGCTTTCCATGTTGAATTGCTAGAAACTTATGTTATAAATTAATGCATGCTTATGGTTATTTTTCTTATTGTGAGATCTATCCAATAATTGAGTTGAATTCTTGGTAATTAATTGACAACTAATTATCACTATATGATTTCTAATCGATTACGAAAAGGGGATTGTGAATATGCTGTAAGTTGGGTAGACAATCTTGGATTGGGGATGAAAATACCTCAATTATTTATGTAGCGTTGATGAGAGGCTTAACAACCCTAATTTTGCGCATTGTGCGTGACGGTCAACTAGGTTTTTGTTCTTAATCCTCCTATAAAGTTATCCTTATCACCGAAAGGTAGGTAAGATGCGATACTGGGGTTGAGTGTTTATATAACCCTAACGGGAGTATAAAACGATTTCGTAAACCTGCTTTCTCCTAAAGAAAAATACCATAAGTTAATGCATTAGTAAGTAGCATAAACGGATAGTAAGGATACATGGAAGCCCTATTCTCATCATCACTGAAGTAAATCTTTATATTAAAATAGCTTGCATAATTCGTAGTTATAAACAACAAATCAATCATAAATTCACCAAATAGATACTAGAAAATAGATAGTTGGTACTTGAACCCTAATCCTAGAGGACGACATTCGGTCTTATCAAGACTATACTACTTGTCATGATAACGTGCACTTGCGTTTAAAGTGTGTGCATCTTAACGCGCATCAGTAACGTATTCCGACCCATTATGGGACTCGGTGAGCTCATCATCATCATGGATGCCTGTCCATGGAATCATCATATATATACATATAACGTATCCCGACACTCTAGTGAGGGACTCGATGAAAATTGCAAGGTTGTGCACGAACATGACCCGGCCCGGGACTCGGTAAAATGATATAATCATATTAAGCACGAATAGAATATCATGAGTAACCTTATACAATTTAAATCATCATTTGACTCTCAATGAAATAAATAGAATGAACCATCACTGTAAAATCAAAGGCATTATCATATCAAGTGTCACTAGGAATTAGGATTCAATGGAATCATGTACGTCCGCCGTACACTCATTTTATATAAATTATGCCAAAAGAAGAAAGGATAGTTTCACATACCTTATAGTCGAACTAACCAACTCAATGTTTAGAATACGTCTCAATTAGAACTTCAACCTATAATAATAATAATATGTCCGTCAACTCTATGATTACTAGTATACGTTATATATATCGAACGATAACTTTTTTTTATATACAAATTCGGGCAGCACCTCCCCTAGTTATATACATATTTGCAACTCACAAACAAGGTCAACAACATCAATAATAAGACACGTCTCAAGGTCATAACCAAAACAGTCTCATATACTTCCATATACGTCATTGTTATACGTTCTTTCTTTTTACGTTCATGGAAGACAATAACCACAACAACCAAGGTGATTAACACACCTATTTCTCATGTTAATCCAGCCCCTTAATCCATTTAAAACAGTCACTAAAAACAGTCCATACTTCTAGCAACAACAACAAGAGTGCAAGTCTTATAGTTTGCAACATAACACATTTCTATACTTCAATTCCTTTAAGACATATATCCACAATTACAACAATGTATATGCATGTTTATAACTAAATTTCAAGAATTCTAACTTCAACAAAATAGCCCCTAAATTTGACACAACATATCCAGCGATTTCAAGGGTGTCTCGGCACACCCAACATAATACCACAACTCTTTTTATAATTCCTTAAATCCAATTTCATATTTCAACACTTTTATATAACCAATTACAACTTTAAATATCAACATTACCTTCAATTTCAACATGCAATTAGTGACAACGATAACAACAACAACAATTAACTCAATGAATACAAAACAGTCCCAAATCGGCACCAACAATTCCAACAACAATCACATGCATTTTCTTACTTCCATTTCCTCTTAACACAAGTTCATCTCTTAACTACAACATCATTTAACTTTCAATTACTTTATAAGAAGAAGAATTCTTACCTTAGTTAGCCAAAACAGTCCTTGTTAGTCTCGGCACCCACTGCACCATCTTGCATCATTTTCACCATTTATTCAAGTTACAATAACATGCATGCATTTCTTACAAGCTTAAAACCATCTTACTTACATGTTTTTCTTCCAATTTGCTCATCTCCAAAGCTAATATTTTCTGGGCTAAATTCTGGAGCAGTTCGGGCCAGTCACTGTCGAAATCCCACTGTTGGGGAGTTTACCATTGCTTAGAAATTCGTAGGAGAAGTTAATCTTGGAAGAGGAGTTAGTTTGGTCTTCACTTAGCTATGGAATATGGAGGAAAAATATGTGGGAGGAGGTATTTCGAAATGGGGGAGGAATGAAGGAGAAGTTTACAATTAAAGGTGAAGGGACATTGATAAATGTGAGTTGAAAATTAATTGGCATGATGGTGGTGTTCTTTTCTAGTTCCATGTGATTGGAGGGCACAATTTTTCACAAGTTTACCACTTATTATCATCCTCCACTTAAATTAATTCCACACTTAATAAATCAATCTCCCACATAACTCATCTTATATAAAATCTGAAAATTTCACGTCCTAATATATATATATATATATACACGACACTTGTCCAACCCTATTGGGAATATTCAATTATTAATATTAATTTCCATCGTCACACTCGTTGTTTCCAAAATTATTCTGTATTAGCATATGTAAATATAATTTTCTTCCAACACTCGAATTTTATTTTCTTAATTATGTTCTCAAATTATTGTCCTAAGATTACGGGGTGTAACAAATCTGATCTCCTGGTCGTCCAAATGACAACCCACAGTATCTCATTCCAGCGTTGAGGCAGAATATCATGTTGTAGCCAATGTAGTATCTGAATCATGTTGGATTCAGAATCTATTACTTGAACTTCATTGTCCAAGCCAAAGGCTACACTAGTCTATTGTGACAACATCAGTGCAATCTATCTCTCGGGCAATCCAGTCAATCACTAGCGCACAAAGCATATTGAGTTAGATACTCATTTTGTTCGTGAGAACGTGGCTCGCGGATAAATTCGGGTGTTACATGTTCCGACACATCATCAAATAGCTGATATCTTCACTAAAGGGCTTTCACTAATTTTATTTGAAGAATTTCGGGACAGTCTCAACATCCGTCGTCCTCCCGTTTCGACTGCGGGGGAGTGTTAAAGAATAATATAGAATAAATCAATAATTCATTTATGAATTATTATTGTAATTAAATGATAATTATGATAGAATCATTCCAGTAAGGTAAGTAGTATAATTTATATTAGGCTAGATTGGATTAATAAGGATAAGATTAATGCTAATAATTTTCCCTCCATATTTGTATATATTGAGATTTTTGTAAATGAAAAAGATGAGGAAGATCATCAATTATCTCTCTAATTATAACAAAGCCCTTAAAAAAGGATGCATAAAACTTAAATATTATATTCGCCTCTGACTATACCAAGTCGAATGGAGAAGACAAATATATGCAAGAAAATAAAAATTGGTGAAAAGAAATTTTTCATGACCAAAACTGATCTAGATGGAGTATCTTTCACTTATCAATCTCAATTTATGTGGCAATCTTCATTTATTGAAAGTTAATTTAATTAATTTTAAAATAAAATTTAAATTATTCAAAAGCTTTACAAAAAATACTACTTCATACGTTTCATTTTTCTCATATTAATATAATAAAAATACATTTTATAATATTGTTCAAAGTTCACAATAATATAGTGCAAGTAGGTTATAAATAGAAGAGAGGCGAGAAATAATTAGGGATGTCAATGGAGCGGGGGAAGGGTACTCCATACCCGTATTCGCCACCTAAAACCCACCCCCACCCCACCACCCATCACGGGTAATAATTCCTCCACATGCCCCTGCCCCACTTATCCCAGCGGGTACCCATCATGGGTAGTAAAAAAAAGTTATATAAGAAAAAAAAGAGGTCCAAGAAAATGGAAAAAATGAAATTTTTTCACTATGGTGTATCGAATCAAAGTCTGAAACTTTACCAAAATATTAGAAATATTAAAAGGTTAAAATAAAGCATGAAATTTATATAGAAGAAGACAAGAAATTTTTTAGTCCTTTCAAATGATCACAATTGTAAAAAAAGAAAAGAGAAACTCCAATGTCATTACCAAAGTTGTCACATACGCACATGTAGAGTTGTTGTATTGTACCAAATATTTTCACACAAAAATATTTAAAAATTTGAAGGATACAGTACACTTTATTTTAAATGATGATGCCGATAATAATAATAATAGGTTGATGACTTGACAAGAATGAGGGAGTCTTGACAAGAATAAGAGATTTCAAGTCTTTGTCTAATTAAAAATACCAAAAAATCAGTATAATTAAAGAATCCAACACACATGTACGGAGCAGGTAGCGGGGGGTCGTAGGGTGGGGAGGTATGGTGCGAGTCTTCTATGAAATTCATCCCGCCTAACTACCCATAGCGGGTAGAACTTTTGATACTCATACCCGCCCCCACCACCAACCAAACCATCTCATATCCGTCCTAACTGGAGCGGGTGCCGGTGCGGGACAGTACCCGCATTTACCCGCCTCACTGACATCCCTGGAAATAATGAGGACTGTGAGTGACTGAAAATATTAAGGTAGGGAAAAAATGTTTATTTGAATAAATAAAAATAAAAGATCTGTTATAAATGGTATTTATTATTATGAATGTCTACAAGAAAAGTTAGGGTTAGAACAATGTACCTAGACCCTATAAATAGAGATGTTACTCTCTATGTATTTCATCCCTCAAGAGAAATAAAGAATTCTCCTCCATTTCTTCACAATATTCTTGTTCTAGTTTTGCTCTAGTTTTATTATTTCATAACACGTTATCAGCACGAGTCTTTAACCAATTGACTTAGAAGAGGTACTCTATTTTTCTTTCCGATCCAGGGCATTGACAATTTTCACTACTTGAGTTGCATTGAGGCTTTTTGGATAAAACTACTGTTGGTGTCCATTCCTTTTAAATCATGGAGAGGTATGTGAAAATCTACTTGAGCTTTGATTTTTGAGCCTTATCAAGGTTAGCATGTTTCTCATATTTTATGATTTAATGATCTATGTATAAGTTACATATGACCTACATATATACATTACTTTTAAACTTACAAAAGCATATTAATTTGTCAGAAAGTCTTACGACCCAATTCTAATACGAGTAAACTAATATGAGCAAATTAAAGACGATACTTTTGCTTGTAACTTTGGCAGAGTTTGAAAGAAAAATATGACCATCAGAAGTGGTTATATTTCAGTTATTTCGATGTACATAAATTTGTTAATTACTAGAAGTGATAAATATATTTACATGATTGTGATTGAAGATATATTAGAGAAAGATTCTCTACATCATATGTATGACTCGATTTGCTCCTGAAGTAGCAATATTTTAAAAGAGGTTCTAAGTTATTATTACTTGATATGTTTAAGGCACGTTGAGATATGTTTCATTCCTGAAGAATGAGAATTTTTGATAAATATTATTAGTATAGATCTATTCCCTTAAGTAAATGTGATGATTAGTAAAGATTATAAAGACAGACATGCCCTTTATTGTAAAAATATCATGACCCACCTCCAGAAGAGGTAGGATAATTGAGAAATAATATTCTAAATATTTTATGCTTTGCTCCCGAAGTAGCAAACTTAGAATTTTTCTCCCGAAGTATCAAACTCAGAAATTTGCTCACGAAGTAGCAAATTAAACTACTCCGGAAGTAGTAGAACTTTGAAAGTAGTAAAACTTTAAATTTACTCCTGAAGTGATAAATCTTTGAACTTCACTTCCGAAGTAGTAGAATATTAAACTCTACTCTCGAAAGTAGTAGAAACTTTAATTTTTACTCTTGAAGTAGTAAATCTGAAATTTACTCATGAAGTACTAAATTCAAAATTTATTCCCGAAGCAGTAAGTCTCTTAAATTTACTCTCGAAGTAGTAGAACTCTTAAATTTACTCTCGCATTAGTAAAACTTTGAACTTTACTCTCGAAGTGATAAATATACTCACGTTTTAAGAATAAAATCACCATATATACGGATATCAAATATAGTCCATATGAGAATTGAGAAGAGTTATACTAATTGAAATGACAAAATCTTTCTAAGGGCAGATGACGTTTTTATGGCCAAAAGGACCCTTCGAATTATCAAGTGTAAAATCTCTTTATTGTGTGATTCAGTATGTTAACATATTTCTTTTCTTTCTTAATAGTTGTTAGCATATCTTGCTTCACCGTACTATTATTTTTATTGTTTAAATTTTTCGTCAAAATCAAATTATACACATGCTTAAATGTGGTATTATTGAAATACTATGAAGTTTTAATATCCTCTTAAGAATTTGATATCATGGCATATGTAGATGAAATTGACATTCTAAAGCTGAACATATGCAGTTGATAATTAATTAAGAAATCTGATCACATGTATGTTGTATTATTAGAGAAATGTTATTTTGTGTATAAAGGTCATTGTTGTGCATATCTGTCGTATGTCAAATCATCAGAGATAATTTGATTATGTATCATTCTAAGGCAAAATGATACAAATTGTGTAGAATACTATTTATTACAACCATATTGATATACTATGGTTACTGTAGCATCTTTGATGATAAATACTCGAATGTTAATGGTATTCTTCCTGAATAAGATGTATGAAATCCTAAAGTTTAGAACTTACTTTTCATCATTTATAAATTGTATTGTCTTTAAATGTCCATTTGATTACTATTTACTTCATGACACCAGTAGTGTCTAACTATAACTTCTTTTATGATACCAGCAGTATCTAAGCAATATTTGATTGTACAAAATTAATAATCAAGTGCTCCAGAAGAGCTAACTATTTATCTAAAAGATCATGACACTATTTATCTAGAAGATCATGACATCAATAGTGTCCAAACAATATATGTGATTAAGGAGAATAAAATGCAGACTCCTGAAGAGCCTATATATTATGTCATTCGTTCTAGATTGTAATATACAAAGTTGTTATGTTCAAAGCACAAGTTATAGCAAACCCGAAGTTTACTAAAGTAAATGACTATCATATTGAAGTTATAAATGATTGGATGACTAGATCATAGTGGGTAAAGAATATGTATTCAAAATGTTACCCTCTTTATTCTCCAAATTGTATTGCACAAATATGAGCATGATGAAATCACATGTCACGATAAACCAGAAGTTTATTGTACAAACTAAATTCATGTAATAATAGTAAATCAGAAGTTTACTAAAACAAATAGCACATGACATGGTAAACTTGAAGTTTACTAGTACAAATAATTTTATCAATTGACGTGATAATTTTGGTTGTCCGGATTTAGATTTCATGTGCTAAGTTTGTATTCAAAATATATTGAAGAACTAGAAAATTCTTCAAAAAATTAATTTTCTTGTTCTCATGATATGCTGATTACACCAGCTAACGTTGAGATTAAATTCCCTAAATTCTGAAAAATATAAAAGGTGAATAAGGGCCCGTTCACCTGTTATGTGATGTTTTAAATAGATGCATCGATAAGATGGTCACATGTGCGTTTATTGTCAACCTGCAGCTTGACATTTACAAAGTTGCTTGCTCAAAATAATTGAGTTGAGATTATAATTTTCAGATTATGTAATCAAGATAATTCATCTGGTTTATATTCAAGCTGGTTTAGTGTTGAATGCCTCCGATAAATAGCTAAACCATTGCGAATGAGAACAAAGCTTAATGTGTTGATCTGAAATATGATATATTGCATACAACGATGTTAGTATGCTTCAGACTAATAAATTATGATAAATTCTCCCCTCATAATTGGTTCAAGGTCAAGAACCAAATGTTTTCGTCTAACAGTTTTATTGTGCGGTATATGATTAATGAATCTACCACGATGCACACAGATGGATTTTCCAAAGAAGGTGTATGTTAGTTTTTCTAACATAAGGGTAGAGAGAATAAAAAGCTAAGAAATATATTGTGAATTATCACCGGTATGATCCTCGTTCAAACGATAATTCAAGTCAAATGCTAGAAGCATTTGCTGACCCAACTATTTCATATTTCAGCTGCAAGATGCTCCTAAATGTCCATGAAGGACATGATTTACAACATGCATGAAGCATGGTAGACAATTCGGTTTTAAACGCAATAATCCTTGAAAAGAGAGAGGAGCAAATGATCAAAATGATCATAATAAAGAGACAATGTGCTCTTGAAGAGCCTACGACATAACACTTCATAAAATCTCGTACGAGGTTCAGGTACCTGAAAAATAATAAAGTGATAAGATCTTAATACGTTATGTCTAATTGCAAACCGATACAAAATGATATCTCGTCGACGATATATTTGATACAATATAGTGTGCAATATTGTATAATATTATGAGGATCTTAATTCTACGTCTCTTAAAGCATATTGATGTAGAAATAATTATCAAGTAGATATATCTTGGTAAGTGTAAATTTACTGGACCTGCAGTCCTGACATTAGAAGATGTGTAAATGAAAATTATCTCAGCCTATATGGCTTACGTGGCAAAATTTATATGATTTTTTTTTTGAAAGATTCAAAATGCCTGAAACATATTTATTGAAAAACTTGTTTGTAATCATTAAACGAATTAAATGAACTAAGGTTGATATACTCAAATCACCTTAATAAATATTTATTGATGAAGGGTACAAAGATGACTATGTTTAACCTCTTCCCTTTATGATATTCAAAATCTTTCATAAGGTTGTGCAAGTTGCTGACTTGAATATGATTGGAGATTTTGAAGATTTTTCGAAAAACAATAGATTACCTGCTAAAAGAAGTTGAAATGAGAAAATTAGATTGGTCCTGAAGTATCATATATTTGTTAAATTGATGCATTTATTTCTCTTGCTATAACTATGAGCATGATTTCTTCCTTACACGGAGATACTGAAATAAGATAAATTGTATATTATCGATTTGATGAGAGATTTTTTTCCTCCAAAATTAGGGGGAGAGAATAATGAAATTAAAAGGGAAGTTTTGTGGAAAAATCCATTATCATCTCATCTTGATCTACGTGTTTCTATTAGTGATCAAGAGGTCCAAAAGATTATTCACTTGAAGAAAATAACAAATCAAATGTCAGACGCATTTACATATTTGAAAATGATTACTGAATCACATATCCCTGCAGAGAAATGTTCCAATTCGGATTGATGTCCTTGTAGGACCATCTACTAGTGTCATATCAAATGAATCCAAAAACACGTCTGAAGTGTGATAGGCAATTGTGTTCTAAGGATCAGAATCCTAAAAAAAAATATGGTCAACATGACACTAAGAATGAATCTAATAAAGAAATGCAAGATTTGATCAATCCTGAAATTCTTGAAGAAATCAATGAGCCGCAAACTCAAGAAACTGAAGAAACATCAATAAATCCAATTGATGTTATGACTATTTGAATCGCTTGGAAATAAATGTGGTTTGAAATACCCACAACCTTAAAGGAAAATAATACAACATGCATTGCTCAATGAAGGGATAATTCAGAAAAGGAGATAGGACAAAAGCATATTTCACCAAAATTGTTCTTCACACACGAGCTTCAAAAGAATAGTGATG
Source organism: Przewalskia tangutica (assembly GCA_029844215.1). Classification (NCBI taxonomy): domain Eukaryota; kingdom Viridiplantae; phylum Streptophyta; class Magnoliopsida; order Solanales; family Solanaceae; genus Przewalskia; species Przewalskia tangutica. The sequence goes on from CM056723.1 coordinate 48,726,168, forward strand.
TCAACGTGCAACAGATTCATTCAAGTGATAATGTGACTGATTTTTTCACTAAGTCTCTACCAACTGTAACTTTCGAGAAGATAGTTCACAAGATTGAAATACGAAGACTCAAACATTTGGACTAAAGTTCTTATCAGGGGAAAGTTAACACATGTTGTACTCTTTTTTCCATATAAGGTTTTGTCCCAGTGGGTTTTCCTTGTAAGATTTTTAATGAGGCAACCAAAATGTGTATTATTAGAAATATGTACTCTTTTCCCCACTAGAATTTTTTCCACTGAGTTTTTTCTAGTAAGGTTTTAATGAGACATATTATCTACCAAATAGACATTCAAGGGGGAGTGTTATAAATGATATTTATTATTATGAATATCTACAAGGAAAGTTAGGGTTAGAACAATGTACCTAGACCCTATAAATAGAGATGTTACTCTCTATGTATTTCATCCTCAAGAAGAAAGAAAAGAACTCTCCTCCATTTCTCCTTTATACTCTTGTTCTAATTTTATTATTTTATAACAAGATCTATTTAAGCAAAAACAAAAATGAAAAACAGGACAGAGAATAATGGAAAAGGAAAGAAATAGAGAGAGAGATAGGAACTTTGGCCCAAAATTCTACTTGGGAGAGGAATCCCACAAAAGTTTTGTCTGACAACTAATACTTCTGCCTCAAAACTCAATGTCATTTCTTTACGTCCTTGTTGTTGCCTCCCTATTTGAGGTTTCTTCTTTTCTTTATTTAATTCTTCAAGTTTATCAAGAGAGTGCATATATCATTTTTAGTCATAACCGAGGAATTAATACTAGGCTACTTTCCTTGTTCCTTTTCTCTAAATTCATACTCTTTCCTTATTTGCCTCCACTGCAACTCATCTTGGGTATTTTGTCCTTTATTTTTTAACTGAGATATTATGTTATATGCAAGATTTCTGGAAGACGTTTTCTTGATAGACCAAAAATTTGAATTTGTTATCTATCACTTTAGTGTAGATAATAAAATTCGCGTGAAGAAAATAATCAAAATTAAAATATTTATTTCAATATGATGAATGTTACAATCTCTTTGAATTCTTTAATTCTTTTTTTTTTCACAAATATATTTATGGGCTTTTTAGTTTGATCTTAAATTTGGTGGAGTTGATCTCAGTTTGTACTTGAATTCAAAGACTTATATCGGGTGATTTTAATCTTGACTTGTATTTTGACTCAAGGGCCTAAAGATTGATATTGCACTACAACAAATCGCCCCAAAGAGGGCGACTAAACAATGTCCTTTTAGTTCGGACTAAAAAGGGCGACATACAGTCGCCCTTTTTAATTTCACCAAAGGGGGCGACTTTTTCAAATCGCCCTTTTTGGTCATCACAAAAGGGGCGACTGTCGCCCCTTTTGGTCCGAATCAAAAGGGGCGGCTTGAAAAAGTCGTCTCCTTTGGTCATCACTAAAGGGGGCGACTTGAAGTCGCCCCTTTTGGTCCGAATTTGGTCATCACCTGAAGTCGCCCTTTTTGGTCTTAAATCTAAATCACACTTTACTTGATCCCTCTAATTATGAACTTTTACAAATTTAACGAATTATTAAGTGTTGAATCATTTAATTAGCGATGTCCTTCAAATATATACGGATAGTGTGAGCAATATAATGATTAGGATAGTTATTAGGTAGTTATTGTTAAATGTTTTAATAAATATAAATTAGTAATCCAGTAAAAAAAATCAACTCATTAGATATTACATGTTTAAATTAATTGATAATGTAAACAAATCTTTACTCTTCCAATATGTATAACTCAAGAATGGACATCTACGTGGTAAAATTAGCTCACAAAAGTATGACATGTTCAAGTTATTTATTTATTAATTTGATACATTTGGTCCGATTCAAATTTAGTAATCTAAAAGGTAGGTTGATTTAAGCTAAATATGTAGCTAAAATGAAAATTGCACGTTTTACCTTTCAATTCAAGTGGGTTGATCTCTAATTTTTGGCATTCAAATGAATTTGTCTTTAATTTTTACCCTTTAGCAAGAAGGGCGACTTCTCCAAGTCGCCCGTTTTGGTCCGAATTTATTAAAAATAAATAATTAAGCAAGAAGGGAGACTATTTGAAGTCGCCCCTTTTGGTTCGGACCAAAAAGGGCGACTTGGAAAAGTCGCCCCTTTTGATTCTTGGTTAGGACCAAAAAGGGCGACTTGGAGAAGTCGCCCTTTTTGGTACGAATTTATTAAAAAAAAAACCAAGAAGGGCGACTATTTGAAGTCGCCCCTTTGGTTAGGACCAAAAAGGGTGACTTGGAGAAGTCGCCCTTTTTGGTCCGAATTTATTAAAAAAAATAATAAATCAAGAAGGGTGACTATTTGAAGTCGCCCTTTTGGTTCGGACCAAAAAGGGCGACTTGGAGAAGTCGCCCTTTTTGGTCCGAATTTATTAAAAATAAATAATAAACCAAGAAGGGCGACTATTTGAAGTCGCCCCTTTGGTTAGGACCAAAAAGGGTGACTTGGAGAAGTCGCCCTTTTTTGTCCGAATTTATTAAAAATAAATAATAAACCAAGAAGGGCGACTATTTGAAGTCGCCCCTTTGGTTAGAATAAAAAATGGCGACTTGGAGAATTCGCCCTTTTTGATCCGAATTTATTAAAAATAAATAATAAAGCAAGAAGAGCGACTATTTGAAGTAGCCCCTTTTGGTTCGGACCAAAAAAGGTGACTTGGAAAAGTCGCCTCCTTTGGTGCTGATCAAAAAGGGCGACTTGGAGAAGTCGCCCCTTTTGGTCCAAAACAAAAGGGGCGACTTTTCCAAGTCGCCCTTTTTTGTCCGATTAAAAAGCTTTGGTACTAAAAATTAAGTGTTTCACAAATTTTATTTTTAATTATTTACACGTACCAATCCGTATTAGTATTCTTCCAAATATTATATTAATATTAAGTATTTCCATATTACTACTCTTTATACAAAAAAATGAACTTTTTATCTTGGAATGCTAATAAATAATTTCCATCGTTCTTCCCTCCTCCTTCCTTATTTTGTACTTCTTCCTAATTTTGTAATTTGTCATTCGTTTTCAAATATCGTCGTGTTTTTTCTGTTTTCTGCAAATCAAAATAGTAACAAGCTAAATATGTCACCAAAAGTAAATAACAGAAAATAACTTTCAATAAATATATATGCATAAATATGAAAGGGTTATTTTAAAATTTGAGTTAGCTCTTGAGCTATACCTAAGAAATAAAATGAGATGCAAGAAAGGGAAAACAAATCCGGTTTTTTGTATATTCGGAACCGAATACGATCCGAAATTATTCAAAAATTACGGATATCCGAAATATTCGGATCCGATCCAAAATTTATCCGAAATATTCGGATCCGAATCCGACCTAAAATTTATCCAAAATATTTGGATCCGAAATTATCTAAAAATTACGGATATCCGATTTTTTTGTATATCCGAAATATTCGGATCCGAATCCAATCCGAATTTTATCCGAATCCGATCCAAAATTACCCGAAAATTATGAATATCTGATTTTTTGTATATCTGAAATATTCGGATCCGAATCCAATCCGAATTTTATCCAAAATATTCGGATCCGATCCGATCCGAAATTATCCAAAAATTATGGATATCCGATTTTTTGTATATCTGAAATATTCGGATCCAATCCGATCCAAAATTATTCAAAAATTGCGGATATCCGATTTTTTGGATATCCAAAATATTCGGATCCAGAATTATCCAAAAATTACGAATATTTAATTTTTTTGGATATTCGAAATATTCAAATCCGAATCAGATTTGAAATTATCCGAAAATTACGGATATCAGATTTTTTGGATATCCAAAATATTCGGTTCCGAAAATTATGAATATCCAATTTTTTGGATATCTGAAATATTCAGATCCGAATCCAATGGATTTATGATTATGAAGAATATAAATATAACAAGTATTGATGGCTGGTTTAGTGGTAGAATGACACAATTCCACAGAGGATGATTGGGTTCGATTTTTGGCAGAGGGTTGTATTTGTGGTGATTAATGTTGCATAACTAGTAGTCTATTGGTAGAATAGTACAGTGTCACAGTTCAGACCATGGTTCGAATCCAAGTTGGTGCATTACATTTTTCTCTTTTTTGAACCAACCCAAAAAGGGCGACTAGAGTCGTTGTCACGCCCTTTTTCGACCGCGACATTATTACACTCCTGCTTAGAAGGTCGCCACTTAATTATTTTGGGTGAATTAGGACACCTAAATGTCAACTAGGTTAAAGTCAATATTAACTCCATTAAATGGTCTGCTAAAACTTAATGAAATTATGGGTAAGGGTTCATTATTAGCCTAAAGGGAAGGGGTTAGGCACCCTAAAGGATCCGTTAACTTGCGGTTGTTCGTTCAAACCTAGGGTAATTATTTATGCTAGAAAATGCGGACTTGAAAGTAAGAAAAACATTTGGAGTGTATATAAAAGCATTTTGGCCAAAGAGTTATGCGAATTTAACTTTGGATGAAAACATGTATTTATAAAGTACTTGAAGAAATATATGCGACTATGATAATAATGCTTTATGAAAAATAGGGTTCTCATGTTAAAATGATATATTAACTGTCTAAATAATTATGCAAATGGAAATTATTAAATGATTTAATGCAACTTAAGCAATGCATGACAATCCTAAAATAATTAATTTAAAGGGAATAAACTCCTAATGTCAAACTACTTCTTAATAGCGACTCCAAGCTTAAATGTACTAAATGTCATACTAGTGTAATGTTAGCGTTAGATAATTAATCTACAATAAATAAATAGGGGCGGGGTAAGAATTAATAAAGACGACTTGAAGGAATGACGGTGTCGTTCCGCCTGTGGTTTTCTTGGAATTTTTCTATGCGAGATGAGGATGCACATAAATGTGGGTCTTCATTTGATGAAAGTCGCGATGAGTCTCGCAGTGAGACTCTTCATTCGGCTCCGATGCATTTCATGTAAACAAAAGAAAAGATAAGGATTAGTATACATTCCAGACCTATTAATGATGCAAGTAAAAAGACGACATAATTATGCAAACTTAATAGGAGCGTCCATAGAAGGTATGATTATGCATTATTATCCTTACTGATATAAAAGCTGACATGAGTATCCACAAAAGCAAATAGACAAAATGTTTGGATTTTTACTAACACACAGGGGTCCAATAGGATTTCATAAACAAATTCCTTGAATTAGCATAAAGAAGTTAGCTTGAATTTATCACTTTGACATGTCAGTAACACGCAGAAACCAACAGGATAGTTTAGAAACTTGTTCATAAATTGGCTAAGTGTTCGGGCTAAATAGTTAGGCTTACGAGTATGTAGCGGTAACGGGCATGATATTACCTATGTATACTCATATTTACATGGTACACCGAGCACAATATCCCCTAAACAGATAAAATAAGCACCTAACTAGCCTTATAGATATGTAAGACAAGATGGAGATAGCAAATGACCAACTACATACAAACCCTTTGAAGCCTATATGACCCATTGAATCAAAAGACACACTTAAATATAAAAAATCAATTCACATTATTCTGCAGAAGAACAAAGACAAAATCAGATCCACGCCTTAAGCTTTTATTCAAGATAAACACAGTTTTCCTCTTAACCAACGTGAATTCTCAATCGACATGTCCAACAATTAATCTCATAGACTCGAACAATAGCCAATTCATTTAATCATATGTACAAACACACAATAAATGCTAATATAGGCACGAACATATTAATAATCACATTCACGAACATCAACAGAGATCCATATTAACTGAACAGGTCTAGTAGTCGACTCAATACACATAAATAACCATTAATATCACTTAGTATATGCTTAATCAATCATACCAAATAAGTATCATACACAAACAACCAACTAAATCTAATACAGAAAGGATAATAAATTTATCTTCTCCGGACAACGAACTGAGGCAGCGTATCAAGTCGTCGACTCACTCGGAGGGTTTATTGCGATGCGATTAAAAGGGAATGAAATGTTAGCTTTGAGAGTGCTCACTGGTCCGCGACTGATTCTTGCGAGGAAGACGGAAGTGTTTCGAATTTATGTTCTTGCCTTACACTTCTAATTTTTGGATGTTTTCCTATGCCCGTTTTTTTTGCTCCTTGTTGCCTACTGGTTGGGTTATTCCCTCTGAGAATCTCCTCTGATTTTCCCTCTCCTTCTCGCCTTTCTGCTCTATTTTTGGATGTTGTTCGCTACTCATTCCTAATGAATTGCTTCTGTGTTTATACACCCATTGCTAGGGTTTGAAAAGATAGTAAGAAATCCCCAAGATTCGATCTTTGATTCTGAAACTTTGGAGATGATTTGGGTGTAATTTAGTGCGATTTGGGTTCCATATTTGGTATGTTTTGGTGCGATTTGGTGTAAACCTTATTGTGATTTTGTTATGGTAAGTTAGTATCTCGGTTTTGGCTAGTCTTGACTCGATTTTGGTACTGATTTTGGTACCATTTTGGGTTATGGTGAGTTATGATATTTGGGAAGATTATGGTACAATTTGGTTTGATTTTATGGTAAGCTTTTATGGTCAATGTTGGGTCTGACTTTGGGAGGTGATTCTCCGGCGAGAATCTCGGTTGGGGTGTTGGCGGCGATGGTGCAGCAGTTGCGTTTTGTTAGGGTTCGTTTGGTTTAGTTCTTTGTTTTCTTAAAGGATGTATTTAGATGGGAAGGTAATAAGAGATTGGGTTGCTGGGTTATACATGAAATGGGCCGCGGGTTTGTTTGGGCTAGGGGTAAATAAGGGCTTGTGAGTGTTATTTTGAGTTGGGTAGATTTTAAGTATTAGTTTTAATTAATGGGCAATAAGTGGGGGTTTAAATTATTATTAAATTATTTTAATCTGACTTTAGGTGCTTTTTTAGCTTGGGTTTAAATTATTACGATAACAAATGCGGGGTGCTATTTAATTAGTGCTTAATAATTTATAATGCGATGCCGTTATTAAAATCTTATTTATTATGCACGCTTTGCGATGTTAAATTAAATTAATTTAATGGGGTTTAAATTGCCAATAATTATTATGAAATTGTTTTGGGTATTAATAAATGTGGATGTAATCTTGATGCGACACCATTATTAAATTATTTACGTATTTACGTATTTATTATTATTAAAATTATTAAGGATTAATGGAAATAGAATAGGGCTTAAATTATGAATAATATTTAGGTAAATAACGAATGCGGACGTGAGACTCAAATATGCTTAATAATCTACGTAAAACGCGGTGCCATCATTAAATCGCTTATTTATGCATGTATTAATGTTTTATTATTGCATTTTATTATTATAAAATTGTTAAAATTATTTTGAAAAAATTAGTGTAATTTTATAGTTAATGACTGGACGAGAGGGTCAAAATTGGGTGTCAACAACTTGTCCCTCTTTGTATGGAGATGATGGAAGAGTCTTCAGACAAGGACGTTGACTTATAGCCAATTTTGTCTCGATCCTTAGAATTAAAAATGCTGGGCAATTGAGACAAGGCTGATGCAAATTCAAAATTTGTCCCAGTGTCGAGTTATGACGACACTGGGCTACCATGGTGTAAAATCCGGAAAAAAAATAAAATAATATATAGTTGTGGTTGGGTTAATAAAAATATATATATATATAAGAAAACAAGAATAAATTGCATGAGATAGAGTTAGTGTTAAAGTTGGATAAATAGATAGATAAAATGAAAATAAGAAAACAAAAAAACAAAAGAAACACAAAAAAAAATAAAAGGAGATGCATGCAGCACGTCCCTTCCCTCCTCCCCCCTTTTCATTTCCCCTCCAACTCTTGTCATTCCACCTCCCATAGGTTATAGAAAACTCTTCTACTTATACATTGTACATGACACAAATAAAATACCTAGCACAAAGAATAGAAAATCAGAAAAAAACAAGTGAAAAGAAGAGGAAAAAATCTGGAAAAAATACCAAGAGGGCAAGAAGAACAAGAATCAAAATACTAGAGAGTAAGGATCATTTTAGCAACCACACAACAATAATCTTCACACTTACAAGGTGAGTTTTCTCACTCAGAAATTCTTGGTAACATCCTTTATTTTAAGTTCAATACATGTTAGAATAAAAATTGAGTGTTGAAAAGAAATATTGAACTTTTGCTTGTTTAGACAACTAGTTGCGTCATGAACTTTACGAACTGTTCTCACTGAGTTATAATTGTTAGAATTTGATGAAATTCGAAATAATGGTAAACCTCTCTATTATGATCATATAGAACCAAAAATGAGGTAAAATGGACATACGGTTTGAAAGTTATCATAGTTCAAAGTTTCTGCCTTAGATTTGGACGAAATTCGGAAATGCATAATTACAGACTGTTTTTATTGAGTTTTACTTATTAGAATTATATGAAAATGTACATGGTTGTAAATATCTCTGTTTCGGACAGATATAGATAAAGAGTTGTTAAAACGGACTTACGAGTTGAGAGTTATTGTAGTTTGAAGTTGCTGCCTCGGATTCATCGGAATCCAGAAGGTCAGGACGTTGAAACGTAAAACTGTACTAATACGTGGGAAATATGAAAATTGGTACTCAATGAAAGTTCTAGATCTCTCTGTTTTGGACATTTTGAGACCTTACGGAGGTCTATCAGACTTACGGATTGAGAGTTATTGCTGTTTAAAGTTTCTGCCTCGGATCTATCGAGATCCAGAAAGGGCAGCGAATAAAAGTGTAAAACTGTACCAAATGGTACAGAATATGAAAGGATGGTTCACATGGAGACGTGTAGCTCTCTGTTCTCGTCGTTTTGAGATTTTATGGGGCTTGAACGGGTTTACAGATTAGGAGTTATGACTATTCTAAGATTGAGTTCTGTTTAATAAAAATTCTGCCGAAACAAATTTCATGTGGCTGTTTTGAGGATAAATTTGTGTTAGTTACCCAAAGTAGTTTTAAATTAAATTTGGTACAGTGAAAGATCCCCGTCTTACCTTAGTTTCCGCTTGAGAAACACCTTAGTTGGAGTTATGGTTAAAAAGTTATAATCGTTACAAGTATGAATGACAGAATGTTAGGAAAGAGAATAGTATTTATTCGATCTTCTGAAAAATATGAAAAGTGAATACGCGTTCACAAATACGTAAACATAATGGATCGGGTTGCACGCCGCAACAAAACGTAAAGTGAATATGTGTTCACAAATACGTAAACATAATGGATCGGGTTGCACGCCGCAACAAAACGTAAAGTGAATATGCGTTCATAAATACGTAAACATAATGGATCGGGTTGCACGCCGCAACAAAACGTAAAGTGAATACGTGTTCACAAATACGTAAATACAATGGATCGGGTTGCACGCCGCAACAAATATGAAAAATGAGTACAGGTTCACCTATATATAAATATGAAAAGTGATTACGAGTTCACAAATATATAAATGTAATAAACATATGGAAATGTAGGGGAATGTCTTAACGTATAATACGAGATAAAATGAAGTGTTAGTTAAACCGAAAATTTCCTATGAGGAGTTGTTGCATATTTAAAAATGTTGTAACCTGATATGTTTTTGCAATATGCTTATTACGTTATAATGTAATTGCACTTGGAATATTGCGGTTGTGTTGACGTGATGTTGCAAATGCTGAGATTTCATCCTTGGACGTGTTGAATATTGTGAATGCTTGCTGAATGCTGTGAGTGCTGATGTAGTCTCCGCGCGGACTTGCTGGATGCTGCGAATGCTTGCTGAATGCTCTGTGCGGACTTGCTGGATGATGCGAATGCTTGCTGAATGTTGCGATTGCTGATATAGTCTCTGCACAGACTTGCTGGATGCTGCGAATGCTTGTTGAATGTTGCGATTGCTGATATAGTCTCTGCATGGACTTGCTGGATGCTGCGAATGCTTGCTGAATGTTGCGATTGCTAATGTAGTCTCTGCACAGACTTGCTGGATGCTGCGAATGCTTGCTGAATGTTGCGATTGCTGACATAGTTTCTGCACGGACTTGCTGGATGCTGCGAATGCTTGTTGAATGTTGCGATTACTGATGTAATCTCTGCACGGACTTGCTGGATGATGCGATTGCTGATGTAGTCTCTGCACGGACTTGCTGGATATTGCAAATGCTTGCTGAATGTTGTGATTGCTGACATAGTTTCTGCACGGACTTGCTGAATGCTGCGAATGCTTGCTGAATGCTACGATTGCTGATGTAATCTCTGCACGAACTTGCTGCGAATGATTGCTGAATATTGTGATTGCTGATGTATCTCTGCACGAACTTGCTGGATGCTGCGAATGCTGCGATTGCTGATGTAGTCTCTGCACGGACTTGCTGGATGCTACGCATGCTTGTTGTGAATGCTGATGTCGTCCATGTCCAGACTTAAGAACCCTGTAGGCTAAAGCTTAAGAAAAATTAGTACATACATTTTAAAAAATGATAAAGCTTGAATGTGATTTTGTGAGTAGGGATATCATCTGGTGTAGATGCAATGTGTTGAAGGTGTCGTTGTTGAAGATGATGGTGGCGTCATTGTGTTGATACTAGCGACGTTATTATGTTGAAGCTGATGACGTCACGGTGTTGATGATGCTGGTGGCGTCACGGTATTGACGATGCTGGTGGCGTCACGATGTTAATGATGTTGGTGGCGTCATGGTGTTGACGATACTGGTGGCGTCACGGTGTTGACGATGCTGGTGGTGTCACGGTGTTGACGATGCTGGTGGCGTCACGGTGTTGACGATGTTAATCCTGTGAACTAATGCTCTTGTAGATTGCTGCAAATGCTGAGATGTTGTCCTCGTACGGATATGCCAAGTACTGCAACTGCTGAGATGTTGTCTTAATGCGTTTGTGAACCGCATAGATTGCAACGTGACTCTGTGACCGAGCCGATGTGCTGGACTTTGTTGCGGAATTTGAACTTTGATTATTGTTGTTCTTCGCCTGTATACATTGTGGAATTTTATTATTCTTTGTCTTTTACGCTTTCGCTTCTTTACGCTTTATTTCTTCTCGCTTCTTCTAATATGAAGAACCCGCGCTCAAAGAAAACTTGTGAGTTTTGGGGGGGGGGGGTCGATTTGTATTGACTTTGCAGCTTTGATCCTTGACATTAGCGCGCCTGGTCTATTTGGACATGCAACCCCTGTCTGGTTTCCTGTCTTAGTTAGCTATTAATGGTCCTAGTTTTGAATATGCAAAGGCGTTTGGCCTAAAACGGGTCTCAGTGGGATTGCTTGTCTATCATGCCAAAAGTGTGTATTTGTTATTTTCAAAACGAAGGGAACATTTTCTAATGGTGTGACCGAAGCCGATTTAGGCCGCCTACGTATCCCCACGAGGGAATCAGGTCATGACGTAGTTCATTACAAGCAAGGATAGGGTAAAAAATTAAAATTCTAAAGGTGAGACCGAAACCGATATGACCGCCTACATATCCGCCAAGGGAATCAAGCAAACGTAGTTCCATTACGAGCAAAAAGGGAATTGAGATTTTTCTAAAAATTCTAAAGGAATCAGGTCAACGTAGTTCACATTACAAGTAAAACAAAAGCAAACATTATTAAAGCTTAAATACGAGTTTTAAATTATTCTGCTAAGCTATATTGCTCTTCTTATCTAGACTCTAGGTGGACCAGAACAGGGATGCAAATCCAATCCTCCAATACGTCTCATTGCTCTGCATTATGACTGGCTGGGTGTTCGTGCTCTGCTATCAATATCTCCTTCTTTTAACTTCTGCGTGGTGCACGGTTGGATAAATGACTGATTCAGGTGGAGCGAGTTCTGGCCAGGGAACACCTCTCTTCCTTTGGGGATTAGTTGATGATTCAGCCCTCTTGGCTAGTCTAACAGTCCTTTTCATACTGCTTTCTCCATTGACAGTATTCATGCTTTGCCGGGCACGGTCAGGATTCGGCAAAGGGTCATTGCTTAAGCTGGGAGATGTTTCTTCCAAAAAGATGACTCCCTCTTTGATCAGCTCCTCGATTTTGTCTTTGAGAGAATAACAATCCCTAGTGTCATGTCCGATGTCTCCCTAATGATACGCATAACGCTTTAGTTTCATCATATCCTCTGAGGGTAGGATTGGGGATATTTTGTGGGATTTATTGGAGTATCCCTGCAGCTCTCAATCTTTTGTACACCTCGGGTAAAGGCTCAGCTAGAGGAGTGTACGTTTTGACTGGATTTCTCCTTCGGCTTACGCGGGGTCTGGGTGCATTTAGTGGATAGGTTTTTGGCTGTGGTGAGTATGTGGGTTGACAATGTAATGGGTTATTGTGCACATCGGGAAATGCTTCTTTCGATCGGAAGATCCCATCTCTGATCAATGCTTCAATTTTATTCTTGAAGGCATAACAGTTATTGATGTCATGCCTAGGGATACCGGAGTGGTATGTGCAGCGCTTAGTCTCATCATACCATTTTGGGTAGGGGGTGAAAATTTTCCCTGGGATCGGATGAAGTATCCCTGCAGTTTTCAACCTCTCGTATAGCTGGGGCAAAGGTTCGACTAAAGAAGTATATGTTTTGGCTGCCTTTTTCTTATGGCTTGTGCCGACTTTGTGCATGGCAGACATTTGGCTTTGTAAGTATGTATGTGGGTATGATGAGGGATTGATGGGTGCTTGAGATGCATTGTATATGGGTTGTGTGTGATAATTGGGATATGGAGTAGACGGGTCTTGGTAGTAAGGTGCAGGATTTTGGATGTTTGGATAAATGGGCTGGAGTGGAGTATTTAGGCTCATGGATAGGTTGGTGAGATTCCGGAGTCTCCCAATTTCGGCCTGCATAGTTGCCATCTGTTGCAACAATTTAGTTTGATCTGTAATGTGCCCCTTTTCTGAAACCTCTAATTCGTCCATAGGAATAGAGATAGGTCCCAAGTTAGTACGCTCAGGTGCCCCTGAATCAGTCATATCTTCGTTCCTTGCCTTTGACTTTGTGAAGTGCTGATGCTCTGCCATTGCTTAGTCAAATACGAATCGACCTTTGGGGAAGATGATAAATCCTTCTAAAAATTGCAACAAACTGCGTTAGTGTAAAACACGCGATTTTGCAAAGGTGTAAAAACCAATTAGCAAGTATATGTTGCACATAAATTGTCATGTTGCAGGTGAGTCCTAATCATGCATGGGGACCCCTTTATGCTAGAGGTAGGCCTAAACGTCACATATGCAAAATCATGATAACAAAATCTGAGCCATTAGATTGAAATACTTTAGTCGAGAATAAGTTGCAACTTATTGAAATAAGAATAAGAACAACAAAAGTCTCAAACTAAATGCCTATAACTAAGTTGCCGATGTGATGGTGAAAATTAAGTCTTCCTAGGTATAGCCCCTGCCTGTTCCAAGTACTGTACTGCATCCTGCATCAGGACCCACATGTCTGGAGTGATGACCTTATCTTTGAGTTGACTATCTTTTATCCTATTCCTTGCGCCAATGTCTTCAATGCCTTGCTCTCCTTCTGAACTAAATTATGTGTTGTCTAGAAACCATGCTTGATACTCTGGGGCGACCCCTGCTCGATCCTTCCCAACTTCCATTTGATCAATATGGTACCATTTATAAAGGATTTGCTTGGCTTCGGGAATGATGAAGTCCGGTCCGAACTGGATTTCAGAGGCTCTCATGTCAGCTATGAGAGGAATTACTTGCGTATGACCAAACTGTCAGAGCACACGTAACGGGGCATATGGTTGGAGTCCCTTTAGACCTATAAGTCTGATGTAATAAAGTCTCTTATGTCTCAAGTAGATCTTCTTGACGATATGAAGGAACATATACTTCCATTGAATCTGACTGCTACTGCGAGATGCTAAGTACATGTACCAATCCTCTGTGCTGACTGGTGACACATAACACTTTGTTCTTTTGTAGAAGGTGGAGATCTTATTGTCTACGCTATGGCATACATCGGTCATATTTGAACGCTGATAGAAATGCTCTACTGCCCACATCTGTAAGATAAGATTACAACCTTCAAAGAAGCTCGACTCACCCTTTTTGCATCTGTTCAAGGGTCTAAATAGTTCTGGCAAGATCATGGGCGTCAAAGTAAGCCGTTTGTCACCGAATCCGTCAAACACTGCTAAAACTACTGAACATATGCATGTACTAATCCTTCCATGCTTAAGTGGAAATAAAAGAGTCCCTAGGAAATCCATAGCAAATGCGATAGGACGCCTAACTCTCCAATGGTCCACAGTGCAACAAAACTCATTCTTAAATAATTTGTATTCGTCTCGGCATCCATATCTCTCATACAGGTAGTCTAGAGAAACCAAATTGTTTTCAAAACACCGCAACTCTCTGGTATTCTTCAAACCCAAGTAACGGATGAGCTTTTTCCCAGATTGGCCTTGCGGAATAACTGGTTTTCTGTCATGATATGCTAAAGCAGTGAAATAGCTGACTTCTTCTAAGGTGGGGGTCATCTCGAAATCCCTGAATTTGAAGACGACTCGGTCCGGGTACCAAAATTGGATCAATGCTCTGACCAAATGCTGATCGGGAGAGATGTCGAATAATGAGATGAGGCACCCCAACCTCCTTCTGATTGCCATCTAACTACCCAAGTCAAATTTTGACCACCATATCCTCAATTTACTCAGAATCCCACTCACCATTCTGATCTGAGGGACAGGTTCCATCTGAAAATAAATAATACAAAAAATGAATATGCATTTTCCAACTTAGGCATTTCGAATTTAGTCTTGGTTTCATTTATCACGATTATGCAACACGTAATATGTTGTTGGGCCGCGGGGTCGTGAAAACCCGTTGACCAATTTGGTGTATTCCTAATTGTGGTGCCAATGCCAAGGATTGACCCACCTAAGGTAAATGCATGCATGCCTTAAAATAAAGGGTGGTATAGCTCTATCCTAAGTTTCTAAGATTTGCCTTTACTAGACGCAAGGTTCCCGAGCGGACAACTCGAGTGAGAAGGCTATGCGGCTGATCAGACGAACCGATCTAACTCCGCGCAAGCGCCAACTCTCCTAAAATTTAGGTATTTTGAAAGAAATTTACGGGTGCGGGAAGCACACCAGTGCGTGAGCGTGTGATTATGTGAATTTTCCAGAGTGGAAGAAGTATGAGCAGAATGTCAGTTTAAGGAAAGCAGTAAAAGCAAATAGCAATTAAAACAATTAAACATACAAAATTAAAGCAAGAAATTTTAAGGCATTTAAAATAAATAAAAGCAAATAAAGCCAAGCAATAATAAACCTAGGTTTGTTATAGTCAAGAACCTCAAATCCCCAGCGGAGTCGCCATTTCTGTCACGCCCTTTTTCGACCGCGATATTATTCCACTCATGCTTAGAAGGTTAGAAAATAAAATGCTAAAAGGTGCCAAGAATGATGCTAAAAGGGTTCGCGGAGTCGCCACCTAATTATTTTGGGTGAATTTGGACACCTAAATGTCAACTAGGTTAAAGTCAACACTAACTCCATTAAATGGTCCGCTAAAGCTTAATGAGATTATGGGTAAGGGTTCATTATTATCCTAAAGAGAAGGGTTAGGCACCCTAAAGGATCCGCTAACTTGCGGTTGTCCGTTCAAACCTAGGGTAATTATTTATGCTAGAAAATGCGGACTTGAAAGTAAGAAAAACATTTGCAGTGTATATAAAAGCATTTTGGCAAAAGAGTTATGTGAATTTAACTTTGGATGAAAGCATGTATTTATAAAGTACTTGAAGAATTATATGCGACTATGCTAATAATGCTTTATGAAAAATAGGTTTCTCATGTTAAAATGATATATTAACTGTCTAAATAATTATGCAAATGAAAATTATTAAATGATTTAATGCAACTTAAGCAATGCATGACAATCCTAAAATAATTAATTTAAAGGGAATAAACTCCTAGTGTCAAACTACTTCTTAATAGCGACTCCAAGCTTAAATGTACTAAATGTCCTACTAGTGTAATGTTAGTGCTAGACAATTAATTTACAATAAATAAATAGGGGCGGGGTAAGAATTAATAAAGACGACTTGAAGGAATGGCGGTGTCGTTCCGCCTGTGGTTTTCTTGGAATTTTTCTATGCGAGATGAGGATGCACATAAATGTGGGTCTTCATTTGACGAAAGTCGCGATGAGTCTCGCAGTGAGACTCTTCATTCGGCTCCGATGCATTTCATGTAAACAAAAGAAAAGATAAGGATTAGTATACATTCCAGACCTATTAATGATGCAAGTAAAAAGACGACATAACTATGCAAACTTAATAGGAACGTCCATAAAAGGTATGATTATGCATTATTATCCTTACTGATATAAAAGCTGACATGAGTATCCACAGAAGCAAATAGAAAAAATGTTTCGGATTTTTACTAACACACAGGGGTCCAATATGATTTCATAAACAAATTCCTTGAATTAGCATAAAGAAGTTAGCTTGAATTTATCACTTTGACATGTCAGTAACACGCAGAAACCAACAGGATAGTTTAGAAACTTGTTCTTAAATTGGCTAAGTGTTCGGGCTAAATAGTTAGGCTTACGAGTATGTAGCGGTAACGGGCATGATATTACCTATGTATACTCATATTTACATGGTACACCGAGCACAATATCCTCTAAACATATAAAATAAGCACCTAACTAGCCTGATAGATATGTAAGACAAGATGGAGATAGCAAATGACCAACTGCATACAAACCCTTTGAAGCCTATATGACCCATTGAATCAAAAGACACACTTAAATATAAAAAATCAATTGACATTATTCTGCAGAAGAACAAAGACAAAACCAGATCCACGCCTTAAGCTTTTATTCAAGATAAACACAGTTTTCCTCTTAACCAACGTGAATTCTCAATCGACATGTCCAACAATTAATCTCATAGACTCGAAAAATAGCCAATTCATTTAATCATATGTACAAACACACTACAAATGCTAATATAGGCCCGAACATATTAATAATCACATTCACGAACATCAACAGAGGTCCATATTAACTGAACAGGTCTAGTAGTCGACTCAATACACATAAATAACTATTAATATCATTTAGTATATGCTTAATCAATCATACCAAATAAGTATCATACACAAACAACCAACTAAATCTAAGACAGAAAGGATAATAAATTTACCTTCTCCGGACAGCGAACCGAGGCAGCGTATCAAGTCGTCGACTCACTCAGAGGGTTTATTGCGATGCGATTAAAAGGGAATGAAACTTTTTCTTTGAGAATGCTCACTGGTCCGCGACTGATTTTTGCGAGGAAGAAGAAAGGGTTTCGAATTTATGTCTTGCCTTAGACTTCTAATTTTCGGATGTTTTCCTATGCCCGTTTTTTTGCTCCTTGTTGCCTACTGGTTGGGTTATTCCCTCTGAGAATCTCAATTAATTTTCCCTCTCATTCTCGCCTTTCTGCTCTGTTTTTTTGATGTTGTTCGCTGCTCATTCCTAATGAATTGCTTATGTATTTATACATCCATTGCTGGGGTTTGAAAAGATAGTAAGAAATCCCCAATATTCGATCTTTGATTCTGAAACTTTGGAGATGATTTGGGTGTAATTTAGTGCGATTTGGGTTCCATATTTGGTAAGTTTTGGTGCGATTTGGTGTAAAACTTATTGTGATTTTGTTATGGTAAGTTAATATCTCGGTTTTGGCTAGTCTTGACTCGATTTTGGTACCATTTTGGGTTATGGTGAGTTATGATATTTGGGCAGATTATGGTACGATTTGGTTTGATTTTATGGTAAGCTTTTATGGTCAATGTTGGGTCTGACTTTGGGAGGTGATTCTCCGGCGAGAATCTTGGTTGGGGCGGCGATGGTGCAGCTGCTGCATTTTGTTAGGGTTCGTTTGGTTTAGTTCTTTGTTTTCTTAAAGGATGTATTTGGATGGGAAGGTAATAAGAGATTGTGCTGCTGGGTTATACATGAAATGGGCCGCGGGTAAAATAAAGGGCTTGCGAGTGTTATTTTGAGTTGGGTAGAATTTAAGTATTAGTTTTAATTAATGGGCAATAAGTGGGGGTTTAAATTATTATTAAATTATTTTAATATGACTTTAGGTGTTTTTTAGCTTGGGTTTAAATTATTACGATAACAAATGCGGGGTGCTATTTAATTATTGCTTAATATTTTATTATGTGATGTCGTTATTAAAATCTTATTTATTATGCACGCTTTGCGATGTTAAATTAAATTAATTTAATGGGGTTTAAATTGCCAATAATTATTATGAAATTGCTTTGGGTATTAATAAATGTGGATGTAATCTTGATGCGACGCCATTATTAAATTATTTACGTATTTACATATTTATTATTATTAAAATTATTAAGGATTAATGGAAATAGAATAGGGCTTAAATTATGAATAATATTTAGGCAAATAACGAATGCGGACGTGAGACTAAAAAATGCTTAATACTCTACGTAAAATGTGGTGCCCTCATTAAATCGCTTATTTATGCATGTATTAATATTTTATTGTTTCATTTTATTATTATAAAATTGTTAAAATTATTTTGAAAAAATTAGTGTAATTTTATAGTTAATGACTGGGCGAGAGGGTCAAAATTGGGTGTCAACAGTCGCCCTCTTTGAACCAGGACCAAAGGGGGAGACTATAATCGCCCTTCTTGATAAATCTCAAAAAGGGCGACTCCAATCGCCCTCTTTGGTCCTTACCAAAGGGGACGACTTGAAAAATCGCCCTTCTTGATCTAAGACAACGCGACTAATTAGGCGAGTTGAAGGGCGACTAAAAATCGCCCCCTTTCATCTAAGGGGGCGATATTTAACCCAAAGAGGGAGATTACGGCCGCCCTCTTAGAACCAATTTCTTGTAGTGTTGAACTTCGTCTTGATCTTTAGAACTTGTAGAGAAATACTTGCTTTCTTGAAATCTTGTAGCTTGCAGAGAAATTTGTGGTATTTGATCCACAAGCACTCTCTAGATACTTGTTAGAATTCTGGTCATTTCCTGAATTATGAGATCCCTATTTATAGCTGTAGGATGAAAGAGTTATGATAAGGACAAATTCTTCCCAACTAATTAAATTGAAATGACCTGACCATATTTGGTTGACCGGAACATGTCACTTGTACACAAGACGTACATTGAAATCTCTTTATAATTGTCATTTGGTATAATAACATTTCACTATAACGACTGGTTTTCTGTAGAACCGATTTTTCATGTTATATTTTACTTCTCTATAATAACATTCTACCTATAAAATCAGCATTCAATGTTTATAATTTTGTATTACTATTTTTTTAACGCTAGTTTGTTGGGCGTATGAAAATATTATGTACGGAGTATATATTTGGTATGTGGTGAATGATTTGATGTAAGTTAATGAATTTAATTTGTAGTAGCTGATAAATGGGTTTAAATGTATTGACGTTAGATTTGAGAGGGTGATTAATGAGAATTAAATGAGTTTAATTTTCTGCAAAATGTTAAGGTAACAATTAAAAATGGTGTGTATCCATATTTGTGGTTATATTTCTTCTGAATGTTTTTATGGTCAATTCTTTTATGGCCTTTAATAAAATATTATTAATATCTCAAAAAGAATAAGAATCAATTTTGAAATTTCTTACTATGTTCATTCAATAATATGTCATGTAGTTCATTCAGTAACAATTACTTCGTGAGAATGCTAGTAGTTAATGTATATTCGTTTTACTTTGTGTATGTCATTCTATTTGAAGATATGGATACTTCTCAAAGAAAGTTTGGATTATAATTCAATTATGAAGATATTTGTCTGATTGATTCTGCTACTGCACATACTATATTTAAAGACAAGAAATATTTTTCTCATCTACTTATGGATAAGGCAAATGTTAATACCATTTCTGGTAGTACCAACTTGATTGAAGGCTCCGGAAGAGCCACCATAATTTTGCCTAAAGGAATAAAATTCATTATAAACAATGTCATGTTCTCTCCTAAATCTCGAAGGAACTTATAAAGTTTTAAAGATATCCGTCAAAATGAATACCATATTAAAACAATGGATGAGATAAATCTTGAATATATTGGTATCACCAAGAATGTCTCTAGCCAAGAAGTTGTTATAGAAAAGTTTCTTGCCTTGTCTACTAGCTTATATTGGATACAAATTGGTGTGATTGAGGCACACTCTGTCGTAAACCAGAAATTTACTGACTCCAATATATTTGTACTTTGGCATGATCGACTAGGACACCATGGATCTATAATGATGAGACGAATTATAGAAAATTCTAATGGTCATCCATTAAAGAACCTGAAGATTCTTTTAAACAATAAATTTTATTGTCCTTCTTGTTATCAAGGTAAGTTAATTATTAGGCCATCACCTACAAAAGTTCGGTGTGAATCCCCTGAATTTTTGAAACGTATACATGGGGATATTTGTGGACCTATTCACCCACCTAATGGATCATTTAGATATTTTATGGTCCTATGGACACTTTTTCTAGATGGTCTCATGTGTGTCTATTGTCATCTCGCAACTCGGCGTTTGCGAAATTACTGACACAAATAATTCGATTACAGACACAGTTTCCCGATAATCCGATAGTCTATTCGCCTTGATAATGCTGTAGAGTTTTCATCCCAAACATTTAATGATTATTATTTATCAATTGGGATAAAAGTTGAACATCATGTAGTTCATATTCATACTCAAAATGGCCTTACAGAGTCATTAATTAAATGTCTGCATTTGATAGAAAGACCATTACTTATGAAAATAAGGTTACCCACATCTGTTTGGGGTCACGCTATTTTTCATGCAGCAATACTTGAGCATCTTAGACCGATAAATTATCATATTTTCTCCGTTGCAAATGTTTTGGGTCAAGAACCTAATATATCTCATCTAATTTTTTTGGATGTGTCGTATATATGCTTGTAGCACTACCACATCGCACCAAGATGAGCCCTCAAAGAAGATTAGGGATATATGTTGGGTTTGAATCCCCCTCCATTATTCTTTATCTTGAACCATTAACAGGAGATATGTTCACTGCTCGATTTGCAGATTATTGATTTTATGAGACAATTTTTCCAAAATTAGGGGGGAGAGACTAATGAAATAAAAAGGAAAATTTTGTGAAATAGTTCATCATTGTTTCATCTTGATCCACGTGCTTCTATTTGTGAGCAAGATGTTCCAAAGATTATTCATTTGTAGAAAATAATAAATCAAATGCCAAACACATTTATATATTTGAAAAGAATTACCAAATCACATATCCCTGCAGAGAATATCTCAATTCGGATTGATATCCCTGTAGGACCATCTACTAGTGTCATGGAAAATGAGTCCAAAGCACGCCTGAAGCTTGGTAGATCATTGAGTTCTAAGGATCGGAATCCTAGAAAAAGAAAAATAAATGGTCAAGATGACACTAAGAAAGAATCTCATAAAGAAATGCAAGATTTGATCAATCCTGATATTCTTGAAGAAATTAATGAGCCTCAACCTCAAGAAAATGAAGAAATATCAATAAATTCAAGTGAGGTTAGGACTAATTTGAATCGCTTGGAAATAAACGTGGATTATGTTTTTGCTTATAATGTTGCAACTAGAATTATGCAAGATAGTGAGGATCTTGAACCCCAATTTGTTAAAGAATGACGAGAAATATGTGATTGGCCAAAATGGCAAGAGACAATTCAATCAGAGTTAAACTCACTTACCAAACAGAAAGTTTATGGACCTGTAGTCCAAACACCTAATGGTATTAAGCCTGTTTGTTATAAAAGGATTTTGTGCGAAAAAGAAATGAGATATAAAGTATAAGGCACGCCTTGTTGCACAAGAATTTTCACAAAGAACTGACATCGATTATGAAGAGATGTACTCACATGTTATGGATGCAATAATATTTCATTATCTCGTTTATTTTGCTTTCCACGAGAGTCTTGAGATGCACTTACTGGATATGGTTACAACCTATCTGCATGGAACACTTAAAAATGAAATATACTCTTAGTCCTACTTTTCTCTCTACGACTTAATGAAAATTCCTGAAGTATTTAAGATACCTGAAGCATGTAGTTCAAAGTCTCGAGAAATGCACTCAATCAGATTGCAAAAATCATTGTATGGTTTAAAGCAATTCGAACGCATGTGGTATAACTGCATTAGTGAATATTTGTTAAAGGAAGACTATACAAATGATGCCATTTGCCCATGTATTTTTATAAAGAAAACAATATCGGAGTTTGTAGTACTTGATGTATATGTTGATGACATAAACCTCATTGAAACTTCTGCAGAGCTCAAAAGGGCGATTGATTATTTAAATAAGAAATTTGAGATGAAAGATCTTGGAAAGACAATTGTATCTTGATTTACAAATTGAACATTTGACAAATAGTATCTTTGTCCATCAATCTGCATATACAGAAAAAGTGTTGAAACGATTTTATATGGATGAAGCACATTCATTAAGTATTCAGATGGTTGTTAGATCACTTGATGTGAATAAAGATCCGTTCCAACCACAAGAAAAGAATGAAGAAATTCTTGGTCCTGAAGTACCATATCATAGTGCAATCGATGCACTAATATATCTTGCCAATACCACAAGGTCTGACATTGCATTTTTAATTAATGTGTTAACAAGATATAGTTGTGCTCATACAAGGAGACACTGGAACAGAATTAAACACATATTGTGGTATCTAAAAGGGACTGTCGATTTGAGATTATTTTACTCTAATAATTGCAGTCCCGATCTTGTTAGTTATGTTGATGCAGGGTATTTATGTTGATAAATCTCATTCGAGAAAAATATGGTTTGAAATGTGACAAAATACTCACAATCTTATATGAAGATAATGCAACATGCATTGCTCAATTGAAGGGAGAATTCATAAAAGGAGATAGGACAAAACACATTTCACCAAAGTTGTTTTTCACACGAACTCCAAAAGAATGGTGATATCAACGTGCAACAGATTCGTTCAAGTGATAATATGACGGATTTGTCTACTAAGTCTCTGCCAACTGCAAATTTCGAGAAGATGGTACACAAGATTGGAATGCGAAGACTCAAGCATTTGGCCTGAAGTTCTCATCAGGGGGAGTTAATACATGTTGTACTTTTTTTCCATATAAGGTTTTGTCCTACTGGGTTTTTCTTGTAAGGTTTTTAATGAGACAACCAAAATATGTATTATTAAAAATCTGTATTCTTTTCACTTCACTAGAATTTTTTCCCACCGGATTTTTTTCTAATAAGATTTTAACGAGACATATTATCTATGGACATCCAAGGGGGAGTGTTATGAAATACATATCCCTTGTATGGATGCTCATACACATTTACTAATTAACCTTATGTTCATACACATTCACTAACCTTTTGTATATTACATGTACCTATTAATTTATGCACTTAATATTTGTAATCTTCATTGGGAGGTTACATATACCTATTAACTTAGGCACTTAATATTTGTAACCTTCATTGGGTGGTTTCATCATATAAATTGGAATGTTATTCACTTTTAAAGGAAGACTAACATACATTTGAAATAAAAAGAAAGTCTCTTCCCCTCTCTATTTATTTGTCTACCTCTCTTATTTTATATTGCAATTATTATCATTTTATAACACAACAAGTGTTCCTAGGAAGAAGAAATCAATGCAAATCAAAAAAAGAAAAACAATTTGTACAACATATGACCATTCATTGCATAGTCAGTGAATCGAGTAAATAACTGCTGAATTTAACTATAAGCCGCCGAAATGTACTAGTTATAAGCAAATATACTAATCTATATATACTTTCTTGAATTATAATTGAACCAAGTATGAACGGCGCCAACTTGGTGATGAAACGTTCAATTCTTGCCCAACTGAAACATGTATATAAATGCCCCATCGTATCCACCAAAATATTAAAACTAGCAATAGTTGAGGTTCAAATACATTATATAGGCACTGAACTTTAGTCGGACTTAAATTCACAAATTAATTTAAATCATATTTCAAATTTGATATGTATTGGCCCAAACAAATATTATAAGCTAATATAATTAAATATTTTTTATTAAATCCAATATATATTGATTTAATTGAAAGACCAATTTAATTGAAGTCATGGCTTCATGATGTTGAGTCGCGCTCATGTGTCGTACGTGTCGTGTCACGACGCGACACACCAAGTCCACAGAGCAGAATCATACCATGTGCATAAGTGAAGCAACATGCCAAGTCAATTTAAGAGTCAATCAAATATCGCCAAGTGTTCAAATGACATGGTTCGACCAATAGTATACATACCCTAGATTTCCTCTATAACTATAAATAGAGATCTTCATAAAGTCAAAGAAATAAAAAAGATATATAGAGAGCTCTCATCTCCAAAGGTATCCGCAATTCTTCCGCATACTAAGAAGTCTTCGTCTCCAAATGGTGAGCGGTAAGTCTCCATACCTCCACGTTTGTGATTAAAGCTTGGCTCTACATTCATGATGAAATTATAACAAGTAATCTGTCGATTTAAGAACAAACAAAACCCTTGATTGACGGTCGTGAGAAGAAGAATCAGAGGATTACATCTTTTTATTTAGTATTTTATAAAGATTGTAACCCCTGCACAAATCTTTTAAATCAAATATTATTACTTATCGCTATATTTTTCTTTTCTTGATTATTATTTGCAGGAACGAAAGATTAGTAGCTACACATTCATCTCACAAAAATCCAGCACCACTCATAAGATAAGGAAAGAAATCATACAAAACAGTACTTATTCCCTACATTATACTTTAGAAACTAACCCATGATGTCATTGATCTTCTTCATTCTCCCTATCTTCTTCTTCATCATCATTCTATCAAGATTTCGCCGGAAAAATTTTCCTCCGGGTCCCAAAGGATGGCCTATAATAGGCAACATGATGATGATGGACCAATTGACAC
Source organism: Przewalskia tangutica (assembly GCA_029844215.1). Taxonomy (NCBI): domain Eukaryota; kingdom Viridiplantae; phylum Streptophyta; class Magnoliopsida; order Solanales; family Solanaceae; genus Przewalskia; species Przewalskia tangutica. The sequence continues at coordinate 48,751,151 of CM056723.1, forward strand.
ATCACGGCCTATCAAAATTAGCACAAAAATATGGTGGCATTTTATATCTCAAAATGGGATATCTCCATATGACGATATTGTCAAGTCCAGCTGAAGCTCGTCAGGTGTTACAGTTGCAGGATACTGTATTCGCTAATCGTCCTGCACCTACAGCCGTGCAATACTTATCTTATGATCGTGCAGATATGGCTTTTGCTAACTATGGACCATTCTGGCGTCAGATGAGAAAATTATGTGTCATGAAACTTTTCAGTCGCAGAAGGGCGGAATCTTGGGACTCAGTTCGTGATGAAGTGAATTCCATGACAAGGGTTGTTTCCACTAGCACTGGTTTAAGTGTTAATATTGGTGAACTTGTCTTTGGAGTTGCAACAAACATTATCTACAGGTAAACATTGCAAATAAGTAGTTTTCACCTAATTGTTCGATAGGTCATTTTGAGTTCAAAACAAGATCAAGTCATTTCAGCTTAATTAATCAGGTTGAACATGTCACTAAAAATGAGTTGATTTTGTCACCTCTATCTGCAGGGCTGCTTTTGGAACATGCTCGGATGGGGGAAAAGATGAGTTGTTAAAAATTATGCATGAATTTTCGAAACTTTTTGTTGAATTCAACATAGCAGATTTTATACCTTGGCTTGGATGGGCTGATCTAAAAGGGTTAAATACAAGGATTGTAAAAGCTAGGGAATCATTAGATAATTTCATTGATTCAATAATTGATGATCATATAAAGAGAAAGAAGGCTAATTATAGCGATGAAGGTGATAGTGATATGGTGGATGAGCTCTTGGCTTTTTATGGTGAAGAAACTAAAGTGAATGACTCTAATGATTTGCAGAATGCTCTTAGGCTTACAAGGGATAACATTAAAGCCATTATCATGGTAAGTTCGAAATCGTAATGTTCTTTTTTCTTTACTTTAATTTTACCTCTCTTAATTTCAATATCGCTGATAATGCATTTTTTTTATATAAAAATAACTATTGATGACTATGATAAAAAGTGAGATTAGTAACCTAGATTGGTTTTAAGCCTGTTAACAAGGGCGGAGCTAGAAGCCTAAATACAAATTTGATCGAACCTGATCATAATTTTTTATCAAACATTATATTTATGTTATGAAATTCATTAAGTATTTACCCATATTGAATTTAGAATTCAATTATAAACACTTAAAATCGTCATTCTAAAATGGAGCACCTATAACTTTGAAATCCTAGCTCATACTCTCTACAATTTTGGAATGTGTATATTTTTATTATTAAACTTGAAAAAGAGTCCTAATATTATGACCTTGATCAATAGAATAGTAATAATAGGTTTTCCATATTTGATCTCATTATTAGTCAAATGAAAACGAATTTATAGTAGACAATGAAAGCCTATTTTGGAATTTTTGTAGAGTAAATTTAACAAAGTTGGATTTGGATAGTAAGATATCGTGAAAACGATGTGAAAATACTCCCTGTCCAGCACTGCACCTACCACTAACAAAAACCCAAAGTGTAAATAATTCTACACTATTATACTTATATATTATGATAGATTATTGCCTTATCTTCTATAAGTATTTAAGTTATATATATTGTCAATGAAAATAAATTTTACACTATTAATGTGTAATTTACCGGTTATAATAGTTACGTTATTTTTCAAGTTACCTTATTGGACTTGTTAGGAAAAGGTTCAGTTAACCTAATTGTATACACTGTCTCTGTTAGAGTTAATTATGGGATCTCCTTTATTATAATTGATATTATGTATCTCTTATTTTAGGTAAGGTAGATTAGTCTTCCATTATTCTTATCTAGATGATTGTATATATATTTGTATATTAAAAATAATGGAAGACTAATCTACCTTACCTAAAATAAGAGATACATAATAAAGGAGAGTTAATTATGAGATATGCCCATAATTACCTCACTTTTTGTAGGCGAGTTTAAGTTCCATTTGTTGATGATACAAGTTAAAAGAACTTTGTTTATGAAATCATGCGCATGCTCACTTAAAAGATAATTGCGTACGCATAATTTTGTAATAATTGATTGATAAAAGAAGATTAAGTAACTTGCTATAAAGGTCAGACGGTGATTTTCTTTATTACACAATAAGGACTATAACTAATTACTTATAGTATATCTTTTTTAAGTGACCTGATAACGTGAATAACTTAATGCTTATTTTTTGTTTTTTTTATTACATAGGATGTCATGTTTGGTGGCACAGAAACAGTGGCATCAGGCATAGAATGGGCCATGTCAGAGCTAATAAAGAATCCAGGGGATCTCAAAAGGGTACAACAAGAACTTGCTAACGTTGTTGGCCTTCACAGAAAAGTAGAAGAAACTGACCTTGAAAAATTAACCTACTTGAAATGTTGCATAAAAGAAACTCTCCGTCTTCACCCTCCGATTCCCCTCCTAATTCATGAGGCAGTCGAGGACGCCACCATCAACGACTACTATATTCCGGCGAAATCACGTGTTATTGTGAATGTGTGGGCCATTGGACGTGACAAAAACTCATGGGAAGATCCTAAGGCTTTTAAACCTTCAAGATTCTTAAAGGAAGGTGTAGCTGATTTCAAAGGGGGTAACTTTGAGTTTCTACCATTTGGGTCTGGTAGAAGGTCTTGTCCAGGTAAGATGGAATCAAAATTTAAACTTATATGAGTTTTTTTTTTGTGAAATGAAATATGAGTTCAAAGCTTAATTATATTTTTCATTTTAAATGATACTCTTTTTTTTATTTAGTGTAAAATGATTAATAACACATTATATGTTAAATTTAAAATAATTTTAAACTTCTCTAATTTTAGCCTAAATGTATACTCCTCAGTTGCATTTTATGTAAAGGAGTCTGATTGAAGGTTGAGTATAAGAAAAACAATAAAGACTTGATATTTGTAGTCTTAAATGTTAAGTATGACGTTTCTGTAGCTATTAAATCATGCTGTTAAAGGTTAATAAAATAAAAAGTTTAAATTAAATTATTTTTAATTATAACAATAACATACCCAGTGAAATTCCACAACATGGGGTCTGAAGAGGGTAGAGTGTACACAAACTTTAACACTACCTTGGTAGGAAGAACGACTGTTTTCGGGAGACCCTCGACTCAAAACAAAGTATAAACACAAACAAAACATATTTACATTATTTTTAAATATAGAATGGTCTAATTCTTTCTTGGAACACGTTAAGAAGGAAAATGTATCACTCAAAATGACAACAGAGAGTGTATGATTTTAAATTATAGCCTTAGAAATATCATATAACATATTTTATAAGATTATAAGTTTCAAAAGTTTTTTTATATTTTTGTTAGTGAAGTACAATTTTTCATGCCTGATTTCACACATATATATACTATGTGCCAAAAATGATGAGTTCAATTGAACCGACTCCTAACACTATAAATGATTTATGTGTCTGTGCAGGTATGCAATTAGGGTTGTATGCATTTGAAATGGCTCTGGCAAATCTTCTTCATTGCTTCAATTGGGAATTGCCTGATGGAATGAAGCCAAGTGAAGTTGACATGGATGATGTTTTTGGACTCACTGCTCCTAAAGCTACTCGACTTGTTGCCGTCCCTACTCCCCGCTTGTTGTGCCAACTTTAGTAATTACGAGGGTGCAATTTTGATTTCCTACATGTTATTTTTACTATTATAGAAGCATGACTTGATATCAGGGAACGACATGTTAGTTTTTGGGCTTTAAAATTTATATCGAGGATATTTCTGTCATTTCATTTTAAATTTAGAAGATCCGTTTTACCTCTTCTATTACAGTTTGCTTAAAATTTATATTTGTGTGAGACATTCTTTTATTGACAAATGAACTAGTGTGAGTCCCACTTTTCAAACAATTAAAAGGATTTGACTCCTCTCTAGTGAGTCATCTCTCCATTTCCTCCGGTTCGCCTCCCAAAGCCTTACACGTGTCTCCTTCAAAATTTAAGGGACAAGATTTGCTTGTTTAACTCCACCCATTTAACCCAGGTTAGTATTAGCATTCTCTCTTAAATAGTGGACTAAGGGCTCGTTTGGTACGTCGTATTGGACTGTACTGTACTTAGGGTTGTTATCGAGTCGAACTCTATCGAATAATACATATATTTGGTTCGATTCGAAAATTTTCGAACCTTAGGTTCGATTTGATTCGAACTCGACGAATATTAAATATTAAAACTCGATTTGGGTTCGGCGAGTTTTTAGCATTTAAGGTTCGATCCGATTCGACAAATCGGATCGAATATTCAAAAACAATTCGATCCGGAAGATGGAAAAACAATATGCAAAATAAGTGATTTTTTTTCATATTCACAACACTTACTACTTAGTGCACTGTCTACTTAGTGCACATATTCACAGCCCAAAAACAGTTTGCAAAATAAGTAATAGTGTAGTGTGACTTGTCTACTTATTAGTTATTACAATATTCTCCCAAAAACAACAGCTCAAAAATACATAATGTTCTCCCAAAAAACAACAATTCAAAACACTCAACTACTCAAGTTCTTCTCTGCTTCTTGGTTTGGTTTTGCTTCTTCTTCAAATTGCTTGGTCGCTTGGTAGTTCACTTTGAGGATTGGGCAACCTTAGGTTGTGAAGGAGGTATAGTTTGGCTACTTTGCTCTTGGCCAAGTGAGGTTCCATCTTTATTTTCATCTTTCAGAGCATGCAGTAATGAAAGTGAATTCAGAACAGGCAACAGGATAGTGGAAATCAGAATTGTTTCATCATTTTTTCATAGCATTGTATAGTAACCAAGTATGTAAGGAAACAAGGTTACTCAGCTGAATTTGAAATGAGAAGGAAATCAGGAATACAACATGAATTCATCATCTTTCACTCAACATATAAACTGCAGGCAGCACATGTCACATCTCACAAACTTATATCACTATTACAAATGCATTATAATTTTTCCAACAGGGAACAACCAACAATCAACACATTATGGTCTTTCATTTCATATTCAAACCAGACGTCCAGAACTGAATTACCAGAACTGAATAGGCAACATTTAAACCAGAATAACAGGCAACATAGTCATTTCAATTTTTTCCCAAAGGCAACAAGCAACAGGATAGTGGAAATCAGAATTGTTTCAGCATTTTTCCATAGCATTGTATAGTAACCAAGTATGTAAGGCAACAAGGTTACTCAACAGAATTATAAGTGAGAAGGAAATCAAAATTACAACATGAATTCATCATCTTTCACTCAACATATAAACTACAGGTAGCACATGTCACATCTCACAAACTTATATCAATATTACAAATGCATTATAATTTTTCCAACAGGCAACAGCCAACAGTTAGCACATTAGAGTCTTTCATTTCATATTCAAACCAAAAGTCCAGAACTGAATTATCAGAACTGAATAGGCAATATTTAAACCAGAATAACAGGCAACATATGCAACATTTAAATCAGAACAACATAACTGAATTATGAGGAACTGCATTAGGGTCTTTCATTTCATATTCTGATTCATATTCCAACTCCATTGGATCATCATTACCCTGAAATCAGAAAACATAGTTAACAAACATTAAACGGTTACAAGATTAAATAAGAAATTAAAGCATAGAGAATTAAAGATTTTACCTCCTTGACGTGATGCTGGTAATGTTGACGTCATTGTGTTGATGATGTTGATGACGTCATTATATTGATATGATCCTGGTAATGTTGGCGTCATTGTATTGACGATGCTGATGACATCATTATGTTGACATGATATTGATAATGTTGGCGGCATTATGTTGACGATGTTGATGACATCATTATGTTGACGTGATACTGATAATGTTGGCGTCATTGTGTTGACGATGCTGATGACGTTATTGTGTTTACGTGATGTTGGAAACATTGACGTTATTATGTTGACGATACTGATGGAGTCATTGTGTAGATGTGATGCTGGTAATGTTGGTGTCATTGTATTGACGATACTGGTGATGTAATTGTATTGACGATGCTGGTAACATTGGCATCATTGTGTTGACGATGCTGATGACGTTATTGTGTTGACGTGATACTGATAATGTTGGCGTCATTGTGTTAACAATATTGATGGCGTTATTGTGTTGACGTGATGCTGATAATGTTGACGTCATTTTTGCTTATGCTAATATGAAAAATATGCGCTCAAAGAAAACTTGTGAGTTTTGGGTGGGGGTCAATTCATATTGACTTTGTAGCTTTGATTCTTGATATTTACGCATCTGGCTTTGTTTGGACCTGTAACCCCTATATGGTTTTCTGCCTTGGTTAGCTGTTAATGAAAAATATTTATTGAAAATAAAGTGCTTATGATGAAATATGCATAAAAGTTTCCGTCAAATTTGTCGAATATTGACATGTCGTAAAACAAAACGAACATCTTGTCCAAAATCCTTACTATGATTGAAGAATCAGTTATTCTACGTCTTTGTGTCCATTGACGTCTTCTTGCAGCGAATTCTCAAAATTGTCCCAGTTTCCAATAACGGGGCGCCGGGGCGAAACCGAGTCTTGTGGGGGTTGCTCGTCTATCCTTTCAGGGTAATCTAAAAGTGTGTATTTTGTTATATACAAAACAAAGTATGGAAGTTCCTAATGGTGCGGCCGAATTCGATTTAGGTCGCCTACGTATCCAAACGAAGAAATCATGTCATAACGTAGTTCGTTACAAACAAAAGGGAATTGTAAGGTTTTGTTTGAAATGGGTTCGAAGCCGATATGGCCGCCTACGTATCCCATCGAGGGAATAAGGTCATAAAGTAGTTCATTACAAAAGAAGGGGATTGTAAGGTTTTTCTAAGAATCAGACCGAAGCTGAAGTGGTCGCCTACGTGCCGCTGAGGGAATCAGGTCATAACGTAGTTTCGATTACAAGCAAAATGAGGCAAAACATGTTAAAACGTAAGTGCGAGTTGGTCCTCAATTGAGTCGTATTATTTTGTTAAGCTAAACTATTTTGTCAAGATTTTTGGAGGACCACGACAGGGGTACAAGTCTAATTTTTCAAACCACCTCCATGCTCTGCATCCCAGATGGTAGGTCTTCAGCAGGATCATTCATGTTCGCATTGTATTATGCTTCTTTTTCAATCATGAAAAGACCTTTGAGTCATTTCACGACGTTGTCTGTATTATCTTCATTTGATTCCTGCGTAGTGCATGCTTTGACAAATGACTGATTCACGAAAAATGTTTTAGCAAGGGAGCAACTCTCTTCCTTTGGAGATTGGTCGATGATTCAGCCTTTTTCTCGACTAGCTCAAAAGTCCCTTCCAGATTGCTTTCTTCATCGACAGTAATTATGTTCACATGGGCACTGCCAAGATTTGGCCAAGGGTCATTGTATATATTGGGGATGACTTATTTCAGTTGGATGATTCTTTCTTTGATCAATTTCTCGATTTTGTCTTTGAGGGTATAACAACTTCTCGTGTCATGTCCAATGACTCTAGAGTGGTATGCACAACGTTTAGTTTCATCATGCTATCTGGTATTAGGTTTGGGGATATTTCTTGGGATTGGTTGGAGTATTCCTGCGGCTCTCAACCTCTCGTACAACTGTGCTAGAGGTTCGGCCAAAGGTGTATAGGTTTTGGTTGAATTTCTTTCGGGATTTATGCGAGGTATGGGTTTGGTGGCTAGTATGTAGGTATATATTGTGGGGGATAGATGGGTGCTCGGGGTGCGTTATATATTAGTTGTGTATGGTAAACATGATATGGAATAGGTGGGTATTGATAATAATGTGGAGGTTTTCGGCTATTTTGGTTATAGTAGAAAGGATGGGGTAGAGTATTTAGGCTAATGGATAGGCTTGTGAGATTTCAGAGTCTCTAAATTTCGGCATGCATAATTGCCATTTGTTGCGATAATTGAGCGAGGTATTCAACTTCATTTGTAGTGTTTCTCTTTTCCGAGGCCTCTGCTTCGTTTATAGGAACAGATACTGGTCCCAAGCCATTCTGTTCAGATGCCCCTAAATTAGTCATGTCGTTGGATTGTGCCTTTGATATTCTGAAATATTGGTGTTCGGTCATCTCTCAATCAATTACGAATCGACCGTTGTTTGGGGAAAAAAACCTTCAAAATTTGCAGCAAATCATGTTAGTGTAAGACATGTAATTATTGCAAAGATATAGATAACACATAGCAAGCATATTGCACAAAACAACACATCAAAAGTGAGTCCTAACATGTATGTAGTCTCTTTATGCCAGAGGTAGGCCTAAACGCCAGATATGCGAGATTATGATATATTGATCCAAGTTGTTAAACTGCAATGCTTTTGTTGGAAATGACAACAATATGAATGTGCATTTTCCAATTTCGGCATGTCATGATTAGGCTTGGATCCGTCTATCATTACCACGCTACACATAGTATGCTGATTGGTCATTGTGTTGCGAGACCCATCAACTTTTGGCGGAATTTCTAATCGTGGAGACGATATCAAGGATCGACCCACCTAAGGTAAATGTATGCATGCCTTAAGATAAAGGGTGGTATAGCTCTATCCTAAATTTGCTAAGATTTGGCTTACTAGACGCAATGTTTTCGAGCGGACTACTCGAGTGAGAAGGCTACGCGTCCACCGGATGGTCCGGACGCTTCGCGCATATGTCAACTCTCCTAAATTTTGGGTATTTGAAAGAAATTTTGCGGGTGCGCGAAGCACACCTCGCGTGTAGTGTGTGAAAGTGTCAATTTTTTAAAGTGGAAGAAATATGAGCGGAATGCCAGTTTAAGGAAAGTGGTAAAGAAAAATAGCAATTAAGCGATTACAAATAAAAATATTTAAAACACAAAATTACATACAAGCAAATAAAGCCTATTAATAAATCTAGGTTTTGTTATGGTCAAGAATCTGATATCCCCAGTGGAGTCGCCATCATGTCGCACCCATTTTTGACATGCGGGCTCGTGCGACGTTGCTTAGCTTGGTCCAATCTTGTATTTAAAATAAAAGTACAAAAAGGGTTCGAGGAGTCACCACCTAATTATTATAGTGAATTGGGTCACTTTTAAATAGCATAAAAAATGTTACAAATGATCTCCAATTAATGGTCTGCGAAACGTTATGAGATTATGAGTAAGAGTTATTTATTATCTTAAAGGGAAGAGATTAGGCACCCTCTAAGGTCGGCTAACTTGCGGTTGTCTAGTCAAACCTAGGTCGATTATTTTTTTAAGGACAAATGCACGTTTGAAAAATATTTTAAGTAAAATAATATTGCGAGTACTTAATAAAAACAATGCATTTTACGATATAAAAGAGTCATAGGGCTTGTTTATAAAAAATACATATAAAGTTGAAAAGTATGGATTTATATTGTTTATAAAATACTTATTTTTGGCAATTGAAAGTAAAGAGAAAAGCCATTTATTTGTGATGCAAAGAAAGTGACTAAAAATCAAAATTATATTTTTATAATTAATAATGCAATTTCGGATGAGAACAAAAGCTTCATTTTACATAATTAATAAGGCGAGTGAAAGATAACCAAATTTATGCATGACGATCCTAAATAAATAACTATGGGAAGGGAAGATTTCTGATATCAAATTATTTTCTGATTTATTGTTCAAAGTTTGGTTATTATAAGTGTTATATTAGTCATGCACAGTTGGGTAATTAATTTACAACACACAAGTGGGCGGGATTTAGGGAAAATGAGTGATGACCAAGATGGATGGCAATTCCATTCCATCTCTTGGAAATTCCGAGATAAGTAGGGCGGCGGATGCGGATGCAGATCTTCATTTGTCGTGGTCATGATGAGTCTCGTAATGAGACTCTTCATTTGCTCCCGTTGCATTTCATGAAAAAATAAAGAAAAGAAAAGTATTAGTATATGTTCTAAGAATTATCGATAATGCAAGTAGATAAAATGCTCATACGAACTTAAACAAGTATATGATTCAATTTCATCAAATTAGACGATCCCAGATGACCTAAACGAGCATGCCACAATGAAGAAGCCAAAGCGGAAAAAGTTGATGGCAATGTGTGACTGGAGAAACCGGAACTTAGCGTGATAGGATATAGATCTCCCATACTATCACACCTCATAGAGGACTCCCCATTGTCGCGCCGTTTTTTTACCTAAACGGCGGGCTCGTGCGACGTTGCTTTGCTTGATCGAATCCTGTATTTAAAATAAAAGTGCAAAAAGGGTTCGAGAAGTCGCCACCTAATTTTTATAGTGAATTAGGACACTTTTAAATAGCATAAAAATGCTACAAATGATCTCCATTTAATGGTTTGCGAAACTTTATGAGATTCTGAGTAAGAGTTCTTTATTTTCTTAAAGGGAAGGGATTATGCACCCTCTAAGATCCGCTAACTTGCGGTTGTCCGGTCAAACCTAAGTCGATTATTTTGTTAAGGAAAAATGCACGTTTGAAAAATATTTAAGTATAAGAATGTTGCGAGTAATTAATAAAAACAATGCATTTTACGACATAAAAGAGTCGTAGGACTTGTTTATAAAAAATACATATAAAGTTGAAAAGTATGCATTTATATTGTTAATAAAATACTTATTTTTGGCAATTGAAAGTAAAGAGAAAAGCCATTTATTTGTGATGCAAAGAAAGTGACAAAATAAAAACTACATTTTTATAATTAATAATGCAATTTCGGATGAGAACAAAAGCTTTATTTTACATAATTAATAAGGAGAGTGAAAGATAACCAAATTTATGCATGACGATCCTAAATAAATAACGAGGGGAAGGGCAGATTTCTAATATCAAATTACTTTATGATTTACTGTTCAAAGTTTGGTTATTCTAAGTGTTATATTAGTCATGCACAATTGGGGTAATTAATTTACAACACACAAGTGGGCGGGATTTAGGGAAAATGAGTGATGACCAAGATGGATGGCAATGTCATTCCATCTTATGAGCTTGGAAATTTCGAGATAAGTAGGGCGACGGATGCGGATGCAAATCTTCATTTATATCATGGTCTTTGCTAGACAAATACTAAAATACCGTACCAATCATATATTACTAAATATGAACCCAACACAGCATATTTAAGTATTAATAGTCAAATGAATAGTTTAACAAACAATTAAATAGTAGCCGACATCACATTGATGCATCAATGAACACAATAATTTGAACGAACTAACCAATACATGTTTAACACACAAACACACAACAATACAAAATGAACTTAGAGGAATTTGGATTTACCTTCTTCGGGTAGAGAACTGAGACAACGTTTCGAGTCGTCGAAGCCACTCGGAGGGTTTTGTTGTTATGCAAATGAAAATAAATAAAGCTTTAGTATTTTTTTTTTGGTTTTCGATATTTGTGATTTCTCCTTTTAAATCCGATGCGAAAACTGATATGAAGAAGAAAGGGTTCTTGGGGTTTCTCCTCTGAAAAATCGATGATGTTGGTGGTGAAAGTTTCCATATTTATACCCCTATTTGGGGTCCTCATATTGTAAACTTTTAGGTGATTTTGGGGTTCATTTATGACAATTTTAAAGGGCCTGATTTTGGGGATTTTGATTCGAACTGGGGTGAAATTTCGAGTGATTTTGGTGACGATTTGGGACGAGAATGGTATGATTTCAGATGGTTATCGGTGATTTTTTTTACAAAAACAAAAGGTAAGATTTCGTTATGGTAAGTTTTAATATTGGGGTGATTTGGGGGAAAGAGTTTGGTATGATTTTGTTATGTGTCGTGGGGATGATGAGATGACCGGATTTTCCGACCGGAAAATCCGGCGAGAATTTCGGGATACGGGGGAGGCATTGACGGCGATTTGGAAGTTGAGGGTTTAGGGTTTCGTGAGTTTGGTTTTCTTAGGTTAAAGGGTATTTTGGGGGGAATGGACGAAAGGGATTTATGGGCTAGCGTTTTGGGCTTATCGATAGATGTTTTCTTCGCAAAACTAAAATTATAAAGATAAAAATATCAACGTGATAATAACATAATATTAAAAAATGTTTTAGTGCTTAATATAAAATACGATGCCATTTTGTAAATAAAATAAACATAGAATATTAGAATGAAAATTATGATTGTGATAAAAATGCAACGATAGTAAATAAATGTGAATAAAAATAATAATAGTAATAAATAGTGATATTTGAGAATAGATGATGATATTAAATCCCTTATTTATATATGTATATGTATATTATAATCGTTTTGCGATGTCAAAAAAATACTTTAATTTGCCGACGAATAAATTAGAAGAAATGGATAAAATTGGTTGTCAACACCCATCTTGAAATCTTTTACAGAAAACCCAAATGGATCAAATTCGATAGAAACATAATTATTGGTGATGAATTTACGGACAAACACCAAGTTTTTAATCAATTTAGGAGCGTGAATGGTATTGTTCAAAATAAGGGGTGGATTGGGGGGAGACAAAGTTTTATGACCATAACTACGAATTGAAATTGAATTACCATTACCAACAATTATACCACGATTATTGCTCAAATTGTAATAAGGCGAGAGAGTACCTGAATCAGACATCATGTGAGTCTTGGCGCCGGTGTCCACGTACCAATTGGGTCCGAAAGATTTATTCCAAACGTGTGCATCGCGACTTCAATGTCGGTATGGGTGGGACCCGTTGCGTGATGGGCCGGAGGAGGCTGGGGCCCAAGCACGTCGACTTGCTTCCCCGACCCAGAATTGGGGCGAAAACCACTGGGCCAAACTAGATGGGCCAAGAGAACTGCTGATGCGCAACCTAGTGGCCTGATGGTGAAACTGCTGGGTCGTAGGGGCTGTTGGGCCACTTCCCACGGCCAGGAGGCCCAAGGCTGGGACCAGTTGGGTTGTGGCCCACTACCGATAATCCGAGACCCAGTGCCACCGTTACCACCTCCGGAACCACCGCGTTTTCCCCTGCGATTTTTGGCATTATTTTTCCGACTATTTTTGCCACCACCGTGAGTACGGTTTTGGCCATAATTATCAACAAAACCAGGAGATTTAGTAGAGGACGTCACCATGACTACGGGACTAGCACTGATAGCCACTTTTTTAGATAAGTCGACTTCTTCGAGTGTGAGCATAGAGCAAGCCTGATAAAATTGTGGATGAGGGCTGATGTGACGAAGGAGTGTGCCAACATCACTATAGGCCTCAGATAGGTCTGCAACCATCTGAAGGACAAGACGATCATTGGTAACTGGGGCACCAACGTTGAGAAGTTGGTCTGCCAATTCGTTCAACCTCCTGCAATATGCTGAAACGTTTGGAAAATCTTCCATATTGACGTGAGAGAATTCCTGCTCAAGGGTAACAACACGAGAATTCTGATTATCTTGGAATATATCACGTACTCTATTCTATGCCGCCATCATTGTAGCGCCTGGTTCGGTAATCATTTTCAAGAGATCAGTAGAAATAGTTGTGTATATCCACAGAAGAACAGTAACATCAAGCGTCGTCCATAACTTAGGATCATCCTCGGGTTTGGTCACCTCTGTATCCGTATGAGCCGCGAGGATAATATGATGGAGGACTTGATGCGAGCGTGCATGAACTTTGAACAGTTCTGCCCACATTGCGTATTGGACGTTTTCTATTTCAAGAATAATAGGGATGTGATTCTTGTTATTAGAAATAGTGAGGGCAGGGTGGAACATGTTTTTAGCCAAAATAGTAACGCAAGACATGATGTAGGGATTGGGAAGAATTTTTTTTTGGAAGAGTGGAGGTACCGTCAGAACGAAAAACCTAGGGCAAGAGCCGCGAGAATTCAAAGGAGCCAACGGAAAAGTTGGAGAATTTGGGAGAGAAGTTTAACACCTAGACTTCTGATACCATGAAAGAAATAATCCCCTGATTATTCTTATTGAATGAATAGGTATATATACACGTTACAATCTCCAAATGGAAAATCCTATTCCTACTATATATCTAATATCCTAATTCTACATGTACAAGAATTCTACAATTATGGTAACTATACAACATAATTTACATCTTCTATTTATGGTACAATACTAGGCAAATTGTGTATATCATAGGGATATACACGGGTATTCTATCAGTTACACTCTCCATCCGACCACTCACATCCAACCCCGGTTAATTAGTAATTTCTAAATAGACCCTAAATAAATTTGTTTAAGCTTACAGAGATTGGCCACAAGTAAAAACGAACACCTCAAAAGAAGGAAATAATTGACACAAGAACGGAAGAAGCCCTTTGAAATAAAATTCTCATTGCAGTCTGATTTTGTTTTATTTATTATTATTATTATTATTTAGTATGAGTTTCCAGGTTCTTGCTAATGGAATCGCCTTAAAATGATTCAACGCATCTGTTGTATTGGTCTTGCTAGCTAGTTTATTCCCACATCGATAGTGGAAATGAAGACAGGCAGTGGTCATCATGTATAATTTGAGCCAGTCAAGCAAAAGAAAAGCATACCTTACTCGAAATTTTGGCTAAGATCAATGTAGTATCTGTTTAATATTTGATATGTGGGTCATCGACTCTGATGCGCGATTTATGCATACACTAACGTAAGTGCACGTGTCGTGACAAGTAATATAGTCTAGAAGACCGAGTTATCGTCCTCAGGGATTAGTGTCCAATTCTCAAATTCTATTCTATGGTATCTATTTGGTAACCGATGATTGATGAATTGTTTATAACTATAATTATGAATGCTAACTAAACTACTTTATTTTACTTCAGATATGGTGGAAATAGGGCTTCCAAATCTCCTCAACTATCCGCTCATCTTACTTGTTAATGCAATTAATTATGGTTCTTCTTCTATTTTGAGATAGCAGGTTAACTAAGCCGTTTTATACTCCTGTTAAGGTAATATAAACACTCAACCCCAATATATAACCCTTCTACCTTTCGGTGATAAGATTGACTATAAAGGAAGATTAAGAGCAATAACCTATTAAACTACACAAGTATCGGGGTACTTTCTTCCACGATTTAACCTATGTTTATTCAACTATAGCATATTCACAATCTCCCCTTTCGGCTTTCGATTAGAAATCATATAGATTATGATAATTAGTGATCAATTAATTACCAAACATTCAAGACAAATATTGAATAAATCTCAACAATGATAAGAAGAAACCAAAACATGCATTAATTAATAAGAATGAGTTTCAAGTGATTTGATATGGAAAGCCCTAAATTAAGTTAGTTTCTAGCCATAGACATGCCAAGAACTAAACTAATATCCAACATAAACTACAAAGAAATAAAACAAAGAATAAAGAAATTACACAAAAGTAGTCTCCAATCTTGATCTCCAAGGTTGTGATGAATTGACAGGGGTTTTGGAACCCTTAATCTGACCTAAAAACTCCTTTTTATAGCCTCCAAGTCGTTCTCCCAGTTTTCCTTCTAGGCCTTGGCCCATTCCCATTCGAATTTGTGAAATTCCGCCTCGGCGCCTTGGCTGAAAACTCTGCGATTCCTCGTAATTTGGGCGCCGCGGTACTTTGATGCTGCTGGTTGGAGGCGCCGCGGCGCCGCCCTGTTTCTTGCCCGATTCGCCAACTTTTTAGCTTTTTGAACTCTGGAACCTCTGTTTCTGCCCTCTTTTTGCTCATTTTCGCCAATGAGTCACTTTAAACCATTATGACTCAAAAGAAAGAAACTTTATCCTAAGACGACACGTATTTGTACAAAAATGGGCAAAATACTAACTAAAAATGACTCAAAAAGTGTATATAAAATACACCGATCAAACACCCCCAAACTTAACCTTTGCTCACCCTCGAGCAAAGATCAAAACAAAGAATTAAGACACGAAAGAAAGGAAAATAAAATGACTCAAAGACATTGATCAAATTGCTGCATCATTGTTACTTAGAAAAGCATGAATGTTAGCAGAATAATATGCAGGAACATATAACATGGATTTTTAGCATTCTAAACACATCAAGTTAGATATTTCGCAAATTCAATTTAATCATGCTCAATGGAAGTAAGAATACCTAACTATGCATGTCAATTTCAAAATCATATGACATGTTTACTTGCTATTCTCCACTAATCATGGATACACATGTAAGAGATCTTCAGGGCTTTTCAGGGTTGTAATGTAGGCTTCGGCATGGGTAGGTAAAAATAGGCATTTAGGCTCAATTCATGTACCATAAGCTCTTTTGCTTTAAATTCTTCTCTTTTCTTTTGATTCTCTTTTTCACTTCATACCTATCTTTCCCTTCTTTTGTTTTGAGAGAATGAGGTGTATGATGAATAATAGGCACCCCCAAACTTAGCCTTTTGCCTATTTATTACTTTTTCATTGGGGTGCATCAAAATTGTTCACTCTTTTTGTCTCTTTTTTAACACTTTATATTCCAATCACCTCAATTTTTCACTTATGACACAAGTGTGGAATTATAGGGTGTCAAAGAAAGGTCTTATTTTTAGGCTCAAAAGGGCTGACTAGAAATATAATTTGAATGTCAGGGATAGGCAAAAATTGTAAGAAAGGGCTAACAAAGAAATGCTTGAGTCATCTCCCTAACATGCGTATCCTAATTATTTCGCCTCAAATAGCAAACAATCATACACATAGGTTTAATCATAAACAATGCACAAGTCAAGCAAGATACCCCAAATAATCTGATTTCATGAATTTTTGGCATATCTAACCTAAGTGTTTAGATGGTTGCTTCTAATTCCATTACATTATTCAACCTTACTTCACTAGGCGATTCCAGTAACTACAACATGCATGATCTTAAAAAAAAAATTATGACTCAAAAATACTCAAAAATACCCCAAACAAATCAAAAAGACTCAAAAATAATAAGACACCCCCCAAACTTAAATCACACATTGTCCCCAATGTGTGCAGGACTCAAAAAAATAAAAGAAAACAGGACAACTTACAAACTTGGTTTAAAGTGGTGGCGGTGGCTAATGCATGGCAGATAACGTCAGGAACCCCGTCAGAGTGGAAGTGTTTGGGATTTTTGATTTGGAGAAAGGAAAATCGGATTAGGACTTCTTTAAAATTCAGATTTTTCGTCGCGGCGCCGCGGCCCTGCAACTGGCGCCGCGGTGCCCAAACTTCTGCGACCCTCTAAACTTCCAGCGTCGTGGCGCTCTGATTTGGCGCCACGGCCCTGAAACTGGCGCCGCGGCGCTGGGCCGATTTTTCTTTTTTTTTTTTGATTTTTTTCAGTTTTCGTCCTCCAAATTTTGGCCATGTACCTGTCATCACAACATGTAAACAATACCCTCCGTGAGACTGTTCTAAGTAAAAACTAATTTCATTAAATTAAATTAAATAAAATAACCTTGGGTTGCCTCCCAAGTAGCTATCTTTTAACGTCTTTTAGCCGGACGCAAGTTCTTTACTCAAGAGGCATGGGGTAGATTAACCCCACAGCCTATCCATTTCATCAACATTTTTCGCTTCCTCCTTCTATTTTTTTTTTCAAGAGGAGGTTTAGCATTACTTACCTGTTTTGGCGGACTTATTTCCCTTGTTTTTGCTTGTGCTGGCTCAACCGATGTGCTGACAGTGCTACCTGCAAAGCACTTGCTCATGACTGGGGGTTCAATGATGTGTTTGAATACTTTGAACACCATCTCTTCACTTTCCACTCCAAGTGTCAGCTCACCCTTCTCCACATCAATCAGGGCTCTCCCGGTTGCCAAGAATGGTCTTCCCAATATGATGGGGATCTCATCATCTTCCTCCATATCAAGGATGAGGAAGTCCGCAGGAAAGAATAATTTTCCCACCTTAACTAAGACATCTTCAATCGTTCCCCTGGGATGCACCACTGTCCTATCTGCTAACTGCAAGCTCACAGTGGTTGGTTTGGCTTCACCTAACCCCAACCTCTTAAAAACAGACAAGGGCATAAGATTTATGCTAGCCCCAAATCACAAAGGGCCCTATTACATGTCACCCTGCCAACTGTGCAAGGCAATGTGAAGCTCCCTGGATCCTTGAGTTTGGGGGGCAATTTCTTCTACAAGATGGCACTGCATTCCTCTGTCAGTGCCACCGTCTCATACTCCGCCAACTTCTTCTTCTTCCCAAGAATTTCTTTCATGAATTTAAAATAAGTAGGCATTTGCTCCAATGCCTCAATGAATGGAATGTTAATGTGTAGCTTTCTGAATATCTCCAAGAACTTGGAGAATTGCTTATCAACCACTTTCTTTTGCAACCTCTGTGGGTAAGGAATCCTCTCAGTGTATTCCTTCACTGGGACGGTTGAAGCTTTCTCTAACATCGGGCGATATTCAGTAACCCTCTCCCTCTCTGCATCTACTCTCTGTTTAACCACAGGCTGGGGTGTAAGTTGTTCTAACTGTTTTCCATTCCTCAGCTGCACCGCTTGACACTGTTCTCTGGGGTTCATCTCTGTATTTCTAGGCAAAGTGCCATGTGGCCTGTTGTTTGCCATCTTCTCTAGTTGTCCCATCTGCGTCTCCAAATTCCTGATAGAGGATCTGGTCTCTGCCATGAACTGGGTCTGTGAGTTGGTGAGTGTCAACAGGGCTGCTCTCAACTCATCTGACTTCTCTTGTTGAGCAGGTGCACTGAATTGTTGTGAAGATGAGGCCTGAGTGAATGGTTGCTGATTTTGGTATGGCCTCGAAATTGGTTCTGCTGCCCTTGATCACCCCTCCATGAAAAGTTAGGGTGATTCCTCCACCCTGGATTGTAGGTATTTGAATAGGGGTTGTTCTGGGGCCTTTGATAATTCTCTACTGCTTGGCATTCTGCTTGCTCGATCGAGATGTTGTTAGGATCTGTTGATGGGCACCTATCAAAGGTATGTGGACCTCCACACATCTCACAACTCAATGGCATTTAAACTGCATTCAATGACACTGTGTTTTGTTGCAGTTGCTTGGTCAAGAGAGCAACTTGTGCATTTAATGTTGTGATGGCATCAATCTCATGAACTCCTATTGCTCTTCTTCCACTCATCCCGCTGTCCTCTGTTACATGATTATTGGTGGCCATGTCTTCCAATAAATCGTGTGCTTCGTGTGCTGTCTTTCTCATGAAAGTTCCACATGCGGCTGCGTCAATGATAGTTTTGGTGGTCCCGCTTAGCCCATTGTAGAAAATATGGACCAAATTTCACAACTCAATGCTATGATGTGGACACTTCCTTTGCAAATCTCTAAATCTCTCCCAAGCCTCATAGAGTGACTCTCCATCAGCTTGATAAAAATTGTTCAACTCCCCTCTCAGCTTAGCGGTTTTGGACGGTGGAAAGAACTTTGCTAAAAACTTCTGTGCCAGCTCCTGCCATGTGAATATTGAATTTGTGGGCAAGGAATTCAACCAAACTTTCGCTCTATCCCTGAGTGAGAAGGGGAAAAGCCTCAATCGGATGGCGGCGTCAGTAACGCCATTATACTTGAAAGTTGCACACAACTCCAAGAAGTTCGCTATATGCATGTGAGGGTCTTCCGATGGCAACCCTCCGAACTGAACAATATTCTGCACCATACTCAGGATCGCAGGCTTGATTTCAAAATTATTTGCTCCTATTACTGTGAGCCTGATGCAAGTTTGTGCTCCATTCATCCTTGGAAGCACATAATCTCCCAAGCTTCTCTCAGCTTGGACCTGGAACCTCTCTTCCACATCCATTGGCAATCTCCGGGGCATCCTTTGGTTAGGTTGATGATCACCTAACCTTTCGTTCATCTCATTGTTGTTCTGCAAGCCCCCCATTGTTATTAAGGCCAAACTTCGTTGGATTCTCCTGTTCTGTTTGCAAGTCTTTTCAATATCCGGGTTGAAGGGAACAAGTGTATCTGCTCCTCTTCTCCTTCGCATAAACTAGATGCCTGCAACAGATCAAAATCAACAAACGGATCACGGCGCACTGGTTTCACGAATAAAAAAAATATAGTAATAAAAAAAAACAAATTAAAAATTAAGAATAGATAAAATGATATTGAACTACGTCAATCCCCGGCAACGACGCCAAAAACTTGATGCGTGATTTATGCACACTAAAGCAAGTGCACGTGTCGTGACAAGTAATATAGTCTAGAAGACCGAGTTATCGTCCTCAGGGATTAACGTCAAATTCTCAAATTCTATTCTATGGTATCTATTTGGTAACCGATGATTGATGAATTATTTATAACTATAATTATGAATGCTAATTAAACTACTTTATTTTACTTCAGATATGGTGGAAATAGGGCTTCCAAATCTCCTCAACTATCCGTTCATCTTACTTGTTAATGTAATTAATTATGGTTCTTCTTCTATTTTGAGATAGAAGGTTAACTAAGTCGTTTTATACTTTTGTTAAGGTAATGTAACACCCCATTTTAACCGTAGTCGGAAACGGGATACTACTGCGTATGGTTGATTCCTAAAATGCATTTAAAGGAGTCGTCACCTAATTATTATACTGAATTAGGACACTAAAAATGTAGCATAAAATACTACGAATGATCTCCATTTTTAAAGGTCTGCGAAAGCTATGTGAGATTCTAGGTAAGGGTTCTTTATTATCCTAAAGGGAAGGGGTTAGGCATCCTATAGGATCCGCTAACTTGCGGTTGTCCGATCAAACTTAGGCTTAATATTATTGTGCTAACATGCAATCTACAATTCTAAAGGTGTTCTAATTATTAAACTAACCAAGAGATATTTTAAATTAGGCATGCAAATATTTAAAATAGATATATATTTAACAAGATAGTAATGAAAGCAAATAATCATAAAAAGATGGAATGAAGAGAATTTAGCGATATTTCACTTTTATTTTATTTTATGCGAATGCTTTAACTTTGGGGTGCGCCTCCGGGTACCTGCAAAGACACTTAGTAGAAGAGTTAGTAACTAATAAAATAAATTATCAAATAAACACAACGTAGTGTATATATATATATATAGATATGTGTATGTAAAAGATATATTTTTATATAGTGTGGGCTCAGCTAGTGTTATGCCAAGGATACTAAGACATGAGAAGCCAATATCGCTTCGGCTGCGGTCGACTCGCCCCGCCGATGAACGATATTATGCATTCTCGTCTAATCTTTTCACTTTTCTCCTCGCCCACATATTCCGTCTCGCTTACCATGGAGGCCTCCAGATCGACGGATAAATTCTTCTTTGGCCAGTGTAGTATCAAGTTCAAAATCAATAAAATACCAAGTGTAGTAACTTGTTCAAAAATCCATAAAATACCAAGTGTAGTATCTTGTTCAAAAATCAGTAAAATACCCAAGTGTAGTATCATGTTCTAAATCAGTTTAATAAAGTAGTAAAAGGGCAAAATCGTCCAAATCACTATGGAATACCAAAAACAGTAGCAACACAGCGAAACAGTAAGCAACATAGCCCAAAATGATTAGCGAGACACTACAAGCAGCAGCAACAATTCCAACCAGAAAAACGCAGCCAGTGACATAATAAGCAACAATACCGAACAGAAAAACGCAGCCAGCGACAGAATACCAGTGGTTTAATATCAACACCGCTGCGATAGTGGTTCGCCGGAACAGTGGAAACAACCAGCGGCATAGTTCGCTGAAATTTTAAAACGTCGCCGGAGTCTTAAAACTCCGGCAGATGCCCCAAAAAAAACATAAAATCAGCCCATTAACCAAGATAACAACCGATGCCCAAAATGCAGTCAAGAACAAGGTCGCCGGAGTTTTAAATTCCGGCGACACAACCAAAAATCAGAAAATCAGATATCGAAATAAAGCCAACAAGATTCGCCGGAGTTTAAAAACTCCGGCAAGTTATCAAAAGTCAAAATCAGTCCAACAACCACAAAATATAGTTGCAATAACAGAGAAACCAACAACATCGCCGGTAGTGTCCGACGTCGGTGGTCAACCGCGGAGGCGCAAAGCAGAGGAAGGAAGCACGACGTTTCTTCAACGGTTTTCACCGGAGCAACGCCTAAAATACAAGCCAACAGGTGGTCGACGGGATGGTGGCGATGGGAGCACGGGATGGGAAAGCAGTGGACGGCTGTGGGTGTTCAACGACGGGGTTCGCCGGTGGCGTGGCGATGTGGGAAGCGATGAGTTGTTGTGTGCGCTGTGATGCAGTGGTTGATGGTGTAGTTCATCGTCGGTGGCCAAGTAAGGGGTCCGACGAGAAGGTTCTCGCCGGTCATCACCTCCGGCGAGACAGGGCGAGGGGCGATGGTGTTCGACCAGAACGAGGGAGGGTAGAGGTGCGGAGAGGGGACGGTTGTGGCTGCAGGTGTTTCAAGGGGATTCGCCGGAGCTTGGAGCTCCGGCGAAGGGCGGCGGAGGCGACGGGAAGGGCTGAGGGAGAAAGACTTTTTCTCTTTGAAATGAAAATGGGCTGAAGCCCTTTAAAAGTTTCGTTGATGTTGTGGGCTGCCCCCCTTTTTCAATAAAGGGGGTAATGTTTATTATATAGGGGTATGATTAGGTTTAGGGTTTGGGTTTGATTTGGGGAAAGATGAAAAGTGGTATTTGAAATTTAAAAATGTGGGGATAAAAGAGGTGTTTGGATGAAATGATTCGGATGGGTCACGTACTGGACTGGTTTGACAAAATGCAAAGCGGATTAATTATTTAAAAAGATGCAAAATTATTAAAATGCAAATACCGACGCAATAATAATAAAAAATATAATATTTAGACAAATGTTTAATGTCTAATTAAAATTAAACCGTGATGTCAATTAATTATTTAAAGAGATGCAAATATTATTAAAATAAACGACGGCGTAGTAATAATAGAAACATAATATTAACAAAAACATAATGATTAACTTAAAAATAAAAAGATAAAAATACAAAAAATGATGATTAAAATGCGGTGTCCTAAAACACATAAAATTGCAATAAATATATGAAAAACGGGTCAAAATTGACTGTCAAAAGCATGTCCCTCTTTGTACGGAGATGATGGAAGAGTCTTCGGACAAAGATGTTGACTCGTAGCCAATTTTGTCCTGTTTTATAAACTAGAACTCAAAAGTGAGGCTGATGCAGACTCAAAATTGTCTCAGTGTCGAATTATGAGGACACTGGGTTACTGCGATGCTAAAATTATGGACGGACGAATATCGATTCAAAAATATGTCCCAGTGTCGAATTATGATGACACTGGGTTGTTGTGAAGCTGGAAAATTAAGGCAGGGCGGATGTGGATTCAAAATTTTGTCTTAGTGTTGAATTATGATGACACTGGGTTCTGTGTTGTGGGATGCCGGAAAATTAAGGCAAAGCGGATGCGGATTCAAAGTTTTGTCCTAGTGTCGAATTATGATGACACTGGGTTCTGTGTTGCGGGATGCTGGTGGAGAGCAAATCAACGTTCGAGGTACAAATTGCTTCAGTTTGCTGTAAGAGACAGTTTCACGTTGTGCTCCCTCTCCTGTAAATTAAGGCTCCTGCAGGCTAAAGCTTAAAAAGATTAGTGCATAACTGTTAAGACAGAAAAATGATAAAGCATGAATATATGAGGGAATGCAATTCTCCGGATAGGGATGTGGTCCCTGTGTGATATGTTGGATGCTGCAAATGTCAAGATGTCATCCTCGTACAGACGTTTTGAATGCCGAGATGTTATCCTTGCACAGACGTGCTGCAACTGCTCCTGTGAATTGAGGAACCTGTAGGCTAAAACTTAAGAAAAGTTAGTGCATAATTGTTAAAACGATAAAATATGATAAAGTATGAATATAAGAAATGTGATCCTGTGAGTAGGAGTGTCGTCCTGTGTAGACGTAAAGTGTTGAAGGTGACGTAGTTGAGGATGAATGATTAAGATGTTGATGACGCCATTGTGTTGGCACGTTGCAGGTTTAGCTCATGCACGATAGATGTGACGTGAGCGACGCCGGTGCTCAGGCGTTATTGTGCATATGACGCTGGTGCTCAGGCGTTGACTTAGATGATGTCGGTGCTCAGGCATTGATCACGAATCTGCGGTGCTCGAGCATTAACCACGAATGATGTCGGTGCTCGAACATTGACGAATGCACGGTGCTCGAGCATTGGCACGAATGATGTCGGTGCTCGAACGTAATCACGAATACGCCGGTGCTCAGGCGTTGACTTAAATAACGCCGGTGCTCAGGCGTGATTTAGATGATGTCGGTGCTCAGGCATTGATGCAGATGATGCCGGTGCTCAGGCATTGATGCAGATGACGCCGGTGCTCAGGCGTTGAATTAAATAACGCCGGTGCTCAGGCGTGATTTAAATGATGCCGGTGCTCAGGAATTGATGCAGATGACGCCGGTGCTCAGGCGTTGACTTAAATAACGTCGGTGCTCAGGCGTGATTTAGATGATGCCGGTGCTCAGGCATTGATGCAGATGATGCCGGTGCTCAGACATTGATGAAGATGACGCCGGTGCTCAGGAGTAATAAGATGATTTCGACCCGGTGGGCTAGGCCACTATAATGAAATTACCTGCAGAATATAAACCGAATAAAAATAATTAGAGTCGTAAAGTGATTGAGAAATGAGGATGAGAGTGGTCCTGTGAGCCAAATGACGCCTTGATAGACGCGTTCAATTGTGGCTTTGCGGGCTGAGCTGCTATGTGAAACTTTCTACAAAATCAAAGATAGATGCAGTAATTAGTGCAGGGATATATAGATATGCAAAACCGAATGAATGAGGATAAGAATGTGGCCCTGTGAGCCGAGCTGCTATGCGAAAACCCCCTTCAACGTTGCCAACTTTTCAGCCCCTTTTATCTGTACTTAAAAGAAAATTTGTGAGATTTGAAAAGGGCTGCTGATTTGTGCGGACTTTGTAGCTTTAACTCTGACCACTCGTATGCCCGATCTGTTCGGACCTGTAATCGTTGCCTGGCTTTAAGTATTTGGCTACGAGAGCGTAGTCGATAAAATGCTATTCGGTACTGACGGCCTCTCCTTGCAGTGAAGTTTTTTTTTAAGCAGCCCCAATTTTGGCATAAGCGGAAGTCGAATGGACGAGACCGAATTTGATATGGAATACCGAACTATCCTATCGCGGAGATTGGATGGAGTGTGCTTTGTAACCGGTAGAGTAAGAGCAATAGTTTTTAGAAAGAGTTGGATTGTGTCTGACGTGGCCACCTACGTATCTCGCCATAGAGATCAAGTAGATACATAGTCCAGGAGTATAGCCCTGTTGAAGTTGGGTTTGTCGATTAGACTTCGAGTTTTTTTTTTTTTTTTTTTTTTTAAAAAGATGGGACCAAAGCTGATATGGTCGCCTATGCATTTTGCCAAAGGAACCGGTTTAAACCATAGTTTGCCGGTGACGGAGAATAAAGTGATTTTTAAGAGATGAAAAATTAGGATTTTTCTAAAAGGTGGGACCGAGGCCGAAATGGCCGCCTACGTATCCCTCCACGGGAATCAGGTCGCACGTAGTTCCGAAGTGCGACAAAATTTGAGAAAATTAATGTTTGGGATATGGGCTTTCTGCGTATTGCGCTGATAATGCAAGGAATAACACAGCCCCAGAAAACCAAGCTAGTATAGCTCGTAATTAATACTAAGCGAATACACAAAGTTGAAGTAGCAAAATAATATAGTAGAGTGCACATAGCTGAAAGCAACAAACATTACAATAGCAAGCAGACTATATAGATATCAAATGCGCGTCCTAGCATGTTTGGGACCTCTTTTAATGTAAGAGGTGGGCCTAAACGCCAAATATGCGAGATTATGATAAATAGGTCCATGTCGTTAAATTGCAATGTTTTGTTGGAAATGGCGATCAAATGACGGTGCACTTTTTTCCAATTCGGCATGTCATGTTTAAGCTTGGATTTGTCTATCATTGTCACGCTACATACAGTATGCTAATGGGTCGTTGGGTTGTGAAACCCGTCGACAAGTTGGCAAATTTCTAATTGTGACGTTAATACCAATGGTTAACCCACCTAAGGTTTATGCATGCATGACTTAAAAATAAAGAGGGTGGTATAGTTCTATCTTAAATTTTCTAAGATTCGGCTTCACTAGACCACGAGTTCTCGGCGGACACTGAGTGAGAAGACTCTGTGCCACCGGTTGGACCGGATTCTCCGCGTAAAATGCCAACTCTCCTAAATTTGAGTATTTGAAAGAAATTTGCGGGTGTGCAAAGCGCACCTCGCGTGTAGTGTGTGATAGTGTTACTTTTCCGTAAGGGAGGAAATATGAGCGGAATGACAGTTTAGGAAAAGCATTAACATATAACAATTAAGACAGCATGCAAATATTCATATGTAAAGAAGAACAATTTAGACAAAGTAAAAATAAAAGCAAATAAGTATAAAACACAAAAGAAGCAATTTAAGCAAATAAAGAAAAAAATAAAGCACAACAATTAATCTAAGTCTGTTATGGTTAAGAACCTAGTCATCCCCAGTGGAGTCGCCATGCTGTAACACCCTATTTTAACCGTAGTCGGAAACGGGATACTACTGCGTATGGTTGATTCCTAAAATGCATTTAAAGGAGACGCCACCTAATTATTATAGTGAATTAGGACACTAAAAATGTAGCATAAAATACTACGAATGATCTCCATTTTTAAAGGTCTGCGAAAGCTATGTGAGATTCTAGGTAAGGGTTCTTTATTATCCTAAAGGGAAGGGGTTAGGCATCCTATAAGATCTGCTAACTTGCGGTTGTCCGATCAAACTTAGGATTAATATTATTGTGCTAACATGCAATCTACAATTCTAAAGTTGTTCTAATTATTAAACTAACCAAGAGATATTTTAAATTAGGCATGCAAATATTTAAAATAGATATATATTTAACAAGATAGTAATGAAAGCAAATAATCATAAAAAGATGGAATGAAGAGAATTTAGCGATATTTCACTTTTATTTTATTTTATGCGAATGCTTTAACTTTAAGTGCTCAGCACTGCAAAGACACTTAGTAGAAGAGTTAGTAACTAATAAAATAAATTATCAAATAAACACAACGTAGTGTATATATATATATATAGATATGTGTATGTAAAAGATATATTTTTATATAGTGTGGGCTCAGCTAGTGTTATGCCAAGGATACTAAGACATGAGAAGCCAATATCGCTTCGGCTGCGGTCGACTCGCCCCGCCGATGAACGATATTATGCATTCTCGTCTAATCTTTTCACTTTCCTCCTCGCCCACATATTCCGTCTCGCTTACCATGAAGGCCTCCAGATCGACGGATAAATCCTTTTTTGGCCAGTGTAGTATCAAGTTCAAAATCAATAAAATACCAAGTGTAGTAACTTGTTCAAAAATCCATAAAATACCAATTGTAGTATCTTGTTCAAAAATCAGTAAAATACCCAAGTGTAGTATCATGTTCTAAATCAGTTTAATAAAGTAGTAAAAGGGCAAAATCGTCCAAATCACTATGGAATACCAATAACAGTAGCAACACAGCGAAACAGTAAGCAACATAGCCCAAAATGATTAGCGAGACACTACAAGCAACAGCAACAATTCTAACCAGAAAAACGCAGCCAGTGACATAATAAGCAACAATACGAAGAAAAACGAGCAATGGCCGAGAATACGGAGGTTTAATATCAACACCGCTGCGATAGTGGTTCGCCGGAACAGTGGAAACAACCAGCGGCATAGTTCGCTGAAATTTTAAAACGTCGCCGGAGTCTTAAAACTCCGGCAGATGCCCCAAAAAAACATAAAATCAGCCCATTAACCAAGATAACAACCTATGCCCAAAATGCGATAAGAACAAGGTCACGGAGTTTTAAATTCGCGACACAACCAAAAATCGAAAATCGATATCGAAATAAAGCGATAAGATTAGCGGAGTTTAAAAACTCCGGCAAGTTATCAAAAGTCAAAATCAGTCCAACAACCACAAAATATAGTTGCAATAACAGAGAAACCAACAACATCGCTGGTAGTGTCCGCCGCCGGTGGTCAAATCTAGCTTCAACGGTTTTCACCGGAGCAACGCCTAAAATACAAGCCAACAGATGGTCGACGGGATGGTGGCGACGGGAGCAGGGGATGGGAAAGCAGTGGACGGCTGTGGGTGTTCAACGACGGGGTTCGCCGGTGAGCAGCGGCGATGTGAGAGTAGTGAGTTGTTGTGTGCGCTGTGATGCAGTGGTTGATGGTGTAGTTCATCATCGGTGGTCAAGTGAGGGGTCCGACGAGAATGTTCTCTCCGGTCATCACCTCCGGCGAGACAGGGCGAGGGGCGATGGTGTTCGACGGGAACGAGAGATGGTAGAGGTGCGGAGAGGGGACGGTTGTGGCTGCAGGTGTTTCAATGGGGTTCTCCGGAGCTTGGAGCTCCGGCGAAGGGTGGCGGCGGCGACGGGAAGGACTGAGGGAGAAAGACTTTTTCTCTTTGAAATGAAAATGGGCTGAAGCCCTTTAAAAGTTGCGCTGATGTTGTGGGCTGCCCCCTTTTTCAATAAAGGGGGTAATGTTTATTATATAGGGGTATTATTAGGTTTAGGGTTTGGGTTTGATTTGCGGGGGAAAGATGAAAAGTGGTATTTGAAATTTAAAAATGGGGGGGGGATAAAAGAGGGTGTTTGGATGAAATGATTCGGATGGGTCACGTACTGGACTGATTTGACAAAATGCAAAGCGGGTTAATTATTTAAAAAGAAAAATTATTTAAAAAGATGCAAAATTATTAAAATGCAAATGCCGACGCAATAATAATAAAAAATATAATATTTAGACAAATGTTTAATATCTAATTAAAATTAAAGCGGTATGTCAATTAATTATTTAAAGAGATGCAAATATTATTAAAATAAACGACGACGTAGTAATAATAGAAACATAATATTAACAAAAACATAATAATTAACTTAAAAATAAAAAGATAAAAATACAAAAAATGATGATTAAAATGTGGTGTCCTAAAACACATAAAATTGCAATAAATATATGAAAAACGGGTCAAAATTGACTGTCAACAGGTAATATAAACACTCAACCCCAATATAGAACTCTTCTACCTTTCGGTGATAAGATTGACTATAAAGGAGGATTAAGAGCAATAACCTATTAAACTACACAAGTATCGGGGTACTTTCGTCCATGATTTAACCTATGTTTATTCAACTATAGCATATTCACAATCTCCCCTTTCGACTTTCGATTAGAAATCATATAGATTATGATAATTAGTGATCAATTAATTACCAAACATTCAAGACAAATATTGAATAAATCTCAACAATGATAAAAAGAAACCAAAACATGCATTAATTCATAAGAAAGAGTTTCAAGTGATTTGATATGGAAAGCCCTAAATTAAGTTAGTTCCTAGCCATAGACATGCCAAGAACTAAACTAATATCCAACATAAACTACAAAGAAATAAAACAAAGAATAAAGAAATTACACAAAAGTAGTCTCCAATCTTGATCTCCAAGGTTGTGATGAATTGATAAGGGTTTTGGAACCCTTAATCTGACCTAAAAACTCTTTTTTATAGCCTCCAAGTCGTTCTCCCAGTTTTCCTTCTAGACCTTGGCCCATTCTCATTCGAATTTGACAGAATTCCCGCCGCGCTGCTTGTGAACCAGCCATGCGCTGAAACTCTGCAGTTCTGCAGGCCGCGCGCCATTTCTTGCCCGGTTCGCCAACTTTCTATCTTTTTGAGCTCTGGAACCTCTGTTTCTGCCATCTTTTTGCTCCTTTTCGCCAATGAGCCACTTTAAACCATTATGACTCAAAAGAAAGAAACTTTATCCTAAGACGACACGTATTTGTACAAAAATGGACAAAAGACTAACTAAAAATGACTCAAAAAGTGTATATAAAATACACTGATCAGACTCACACGATATTAACTCAATTTTTTAAGGGGAAGGTTTGGGGTTTTCAAGCATCGCCTTGGTGTTGCAATATTTCCTTGGCCTGGCGCACCCCACCAATTCTAGATCCAATGTTATATGTGAAGTATCTTCACAAACTTACAATGTTTGTTGGAATGAACTTTATCTTCTTTGATGAAGCTATCCTGCTATGTTGTACTGTAATATTAGTAGGAGCTCTAGGATCAATTAAAGATAATTGCAAGCTTTCACTTTTAAGAACTGCTATGATAAAATATTTGGATCAACACATTATGCTTTGTCAAAATCTCCATATATTTCAAGCAGGGTTGGAAGGGAAAGTTGATGAGGATCCAAAATCATATTATATTCACCCAATATCTGAGATGTAGGGTTTTGTTGGGTTCGTGTATGCAGCGAAATTTGAAAAATTTAATTTCAAACCCAAAAAACGATGAAATGCAGGATGATTATGCAATGATAAACACACATGTAATAATACAACTGTAATACTTCGAACGAAAACTTACGGTTTGATTAAATCTGGAATCTTTTCATATATCCGAGGATGAGCACGCAAATGTTCCTCGATTGCAAGTTCTACACTCCGATGTAATTCCTCCTTCGAACAGCTAGGAAATTCGGCAGACTAGACCACTGCCAAGGCTGCACCGCGGTGCTAAATAGGAGGCGCTGCGGCCTTGGGTCCCATGCGCCGCGCCCTAAACTAATTTTGCATCGCTTTCATTTTAATTAAATCTGAAATCTAATCTCGACTTAATTAAATAATTATTATTCATTCAAATGTCTCGATCATAAATCGAAAATTTATATTCTCTCATTACATCATTAGATCGACGGAATAATTGACTTAATGTTACCCTACATGCCTTCACATATCGACACTAATCATATTAGAGTCTACACGGAACTCCTTGACTGCTTTCCAGTGTTCATCCCCATGATTCTACTGGAATTTGCAAGTCATACTAAGTGCAAAGGTCACATCTGGCCTAATACAGGTCATGGCATGCATGATTGACCCTATGGCTGAATCATATGAGATGCTCTTTATGCGCTCAAGTTCTACAGCATTAGAAGGCCTATCCTTCTTAGATAACTTAATGTCTTGACCCATAGGTAGACCCCTTTTTTGGAATTCTCCATAGAAAAACGTCTAAGCACTTTGTCTATGTAGACCGACTGTGACAGCCCTAACAAACTATTAGGTCTATCTCTATAGATCCTAATTCCCAGAATGTAACAGGATTCACCTAAATCCTTTATCATGAAGAAACTGGACAACCACTCATTGACTGACTGCATGAGAGTCTTATTGTCTCTCATTATCAATATGTCGTCCGCATATATAATAATGAAGGCAATACTCTCATCCATGCATTTACTATAAACACATAGATCCTATTTGCTTCTGATGAAATCAAATGACTTGATATCCTTGTCAAAACAAATGTTCCAACTCCTTGAGGCTTGCTTAAGCCCATAAATGGACTTATGCAACTTGCATACAACATTTGGTTTGGACTCAGATGAAAAACCCTCGGGTTGTTTCATATACACTTCCTCAATTAGATTACCATTGCGAAAAACATATTTTACGTCCATCTACTAAATGTCATAGTCATAATATGCAGCTATCACAAACAAAATCCAAATGGACTTAATCTTAGCAACAGGTGAAAAAGTTTCATCATAATCGACCCCAGGTCGTTGATTATAACCTTTAGCCACCAATTTTGTTTTATAAGTATGTACCTTGTCAAATGCATCAATCTTCTTCTTGAAGACCCATTTGCATCCTATGGGTTTAACCCCACTTGACAAATCCACCAAGTTCCACACTCTATTGACGTACATAGATTCCATTTCGGATTTCATGCCTTCTTGCCATCTCTTCGAATCAATGTCAAATATTGCTTTGTTATAGGTTGTAGGCTCATCGTCATCGGGAATATCTATCTCACTGTGTGTTTTCATAAGTAGATTTAGTCTTTGGATGATGAGTCCTAGTGGACCTACGGAGTTGATTGTTTTGCAGTTCAGTACTAGGTATGTTCTGACTGTGAGACGGTTCTTGTGTGTTGGTTAATTCACCAACTCGGGAGCTTTCAGGAATATCATTTTCATGTCTTTCCTGAATGAGATGAGGTGCAACCATTGCATTCGCTCCCAAGGGTTGTGTATTAGGGTCTTACATTTCTATTTTGTTCCTCGCAACACTCCCACTGGCCGAATGACGTACTCGTTGTCGCGCCCATTTTCGGCCGCGACATTTTTTTTCTAAACTCCTGCTCAAATTAAAAGGTTAGAAAATAAAATAAAGTGCTAAATATTAAAAGGATACTAAAATTTAAAAGGGTTGCTAAAATATAAAAAAAAGTTCTAGGGATGCTAAAATGCTAAAGGGTTCGCGGAGTCGCCACCTAATTAGTTTGGGTGAATTAGGACACCTAAATGTTTAAAGTAAAACATTAACTCCATTTTAATGGTCTGCTAAACTTAATGAGATTCTGGGTAAGGATTCTTTATTAATCTAGAGGGAAGGGGTTAGGCACCCTCTAAGATCCGCTAACTTGCGGTTGTCCTGCCAAACCTAGGGTAATTATTATATTTAAAGAATCATGTTTTAAAAAATATAAAGGGTGCTTTCAAAAAAATTGTTTTATAGAAAGGGGCATGTTGATAAAAAGTTTGCAAGACTAATACTATAAAAAAAATAAAGTTTTAAAGTGTGCTTTTATACTGTTTATAGATATATGCCATGTTGATTTATGATCAAAGACAAGCTTTTAGAATCAAATATATATGACGTAGTGCAAAAGATGATTATTTTATAGTTTTAGATAATAAGGTTGTTCAACACAAATTATTTATATTATGCTAATGAAAGAGCTTATGAGAAAATTAATTTATTTTATCATGGATTTTATAAAGAAATAATACTTTAGTCGCGAGTTAAATTATTTAGTAAGGTTTAGATATGTATGACAAGCATAAAAGACAAGCAGGTCGATAGTGCGTTTCTAATTATGAATTACTTTCCCTTATATGTTTGAAACTTAATTGTTCTAGATATCCCAAATATTACAGAAATAGAGTTATTAAATTACAATAAACAAATGAATAAATGAATAGCAAGTAAAGAGAGAGAATGAGATTTAAGAATGCTCTTTACGACGGATGACGACGTCCTATTTGTTTTTCTAGGAATTCCTGAAGCGGGAACGGGAATGCGGATGCAGATGCGGGTTGCCATTTGAAATAGCTTGCGGTGAGTCTCGCCGTGAGACTCTTTATTTTACTCCGATGCGTGCCATGTAAAAAATAAAGAAAAGATAAGGATTAGTAAGGGTTCCAAAATCAACCAACAATAAATAAACATTGACATGTATAAGTCAATCGTAACAGAATACAAGCAGGCCCGAATACAATCAATGGCTACAATATATTCCTTGGTAATGCATGGGAGATCATTTATATCTATATTTTAGGCTGCACCAAATCGTATGAACCCGAATCGGTATCATTGAAAATTTGCTCGTATGGGTGGACAAGGAGAACACTTAAGGAATACCATTTCACCTATGTAGATCTTCTTAAGTCGACCACATCACTTTTAACTATATCTAGACATGTACGTTTCGGGTTGTATGCGAAATGATTATCGAGCTTCTTGTTTTAACAGAGAACAAGCACTAAACAAATGGCAGATCGACTAGATATTATAGTTGAACTAGTTAAAGAACTTAAACAAGACAGGGAAGCATTCAATATTTCGAGGTCATGAAAAGGAGCTGCCAAAACTATACCTAAAGGGTCTAAGTATGAATAACAATATGAGAAGTTCAAGCAAGTAATTTTACTATAGTCTGGATCTTTAATACATAAAAGAATTAGTTTTGAGTATGATGGGTAAAAAAAAATGGTGTCTGAAAATTAACAGCATAGTGTAAGTTATACAAAGGAGGATGAAATGATAACAGGAAAATAGATCAAAAAATACCTATGACTTCTGTTAAGAGGGGGCCTTGACAACACCAAAGGATTAGGAAGATTTTCATGGTGACATTTTGTGTTTCAGTCAAATAAAGTGATATTATGAGTTTGACAAGGGGGATAGGAAAGGGCTGTGGGTGAGTATAATCTGGGCTGGGCAAAAATTAAAAGGTAAGGGGCGACGTGGGCTTGCGGGTCAGTGGGTATGTTGGGCTGCGGGTTGGGCTGTGTTTTAATTAATTTAGGGTATTAGAAATTAGTTAGGTATTTATTTAATAGTTAATTAGTGATAAATTAAATTAACAAATGTGATCACATTATTTAGGTGCTTCATTAATCTAATTGTTATAATAAACGCGGGCGTGTTATTTAATTAATGCTTAATGCTTTAGAATGCGGCGCTATTAAAATCTTATTATTGCATTATTGCGAAGTTAAATTAAAATTGAATTGAGTTTAGATTAAATTATTTAAATGCTAAATGCAAGTATGATATTTAAGAATTGTTTAAAGCTTTTATAAATGCGACGCTATTAAATGCATGTATTAGTTTAAAATTGATTTTAAATTACAAATGATTACTAATAAATGCGGCTATGCTACCTGACACGACGTTATCGCTAAATTATTTATTTTATGCATTTATTAATTATTTAAGAATTACGACAAAGCTTAAAGTTAATAAATGCGGGCGCGGGACTCTAAGTGCTTAAAACTCTACGTAAGACGCGATGCCATTATTAAATTGTTTATTTGTGCTTGTATTAATGTTTTATTGTTGTATTTTATTATAAAAATCCTAAAAAATTATTTTACAAAATTAGTCTAATTTTATGGTTAATGGCTGGACGGGAGGGTCAAAATTGGGTGTCAACAGCTGTCCCTCTTTGTATGGAGATGATGGAAGAATCTTCGGACAAAGACGTTGACTCATAGCCAATTTTGTCTCGATCTTCGATTGCAAAAATCTTTGGCGGTAGACAAGTGTATGAAAAATCAAAATCTGTCGATGTCGAGTTATGGCGACCTTTGGGTTACCATGGTCTAAACACTATGGCGGGCTATCGCTGACTCAAAGCTGTCGATGTCGAGTTATGGCGACCTGGGCTACCGTGGTCAAAACACGGCGGCGCTTAGCGGACTTAAAAATCCCGATGTCGAGTTATGATGACGGGCTATGGTGTAAAAAGTAAAAGAATATAAGCGGCTTGAACACAGAGTGTCTTTGTTATGGCTTGTAGTCTTTGGGTTCTACGGTGATGTGGGCGAGTGGACCGGCGGCAGGCCTACGCGTCGTTGGGAAGGTTGGCCCCGACAAATTGCCGGTTATTTGTAGAGAAAATCCACGTTGTGCTCTGCGTGCTAAGACTTAAACAAGCGGTTAGTGCATAAGCGTTAAGGCAAAAAATGATGATGTATAATTTTAAAAGTAATGCAACGTGAGTAGAAAAGGTTATCTGCGAAATGTGATGCTGCTTTGTGTTGATGCGATCTTTGCGAATCGTGATTTCGCCCGTACGCGGGCGTGTTGCGATTGTGAATGCGGATCGTTGTCCTTTGCGCAATTGCCCACTGTGGACTAAAGCTCGAAAGAGTTAGTGCATAAGCGCTAAAACGAGAATAATAAAGCATGCGTAAGAAATGCAATTTCGGAGTATAGAAATCGTCCTGCGTGGATGTGATATCTTGATGATGGCGTCGTTTTGGGCTTGTTGTCTTTGATAAGCGTCGTTACTGGGCGTGTTCTTCTTTGGTGTCGTTGCGTAGACTTGTTGTGCTGATAACGTCGTTACTGGGCGTGTTCTTCTTTGGCGTCGTTGCGCGGACTTCTTTGTCTTGTCGCGTCATTTATGCGGGCGTATTCTTCTTGGTGTCGTTGCGTGGACTTGCGATCACGTCGTTATGCGGGCGTGTTGTTGTTGGCGTCGTTGCGTGGACTTCTTGATTACGTCGTTATGCGGGCGTGTTCTTCTTGGCGTCGTTGCATGGACTTCGATTACGTCGTTATGCGGGCGATATTCTTCTTGGCGTCGTTGCATGGACTTCTTGATTACGTCGTTATGCGGGCGTGTTCTTCTTGGCGTCGTTGCATGGACTTGTTGAATACGTCGTTATGCGGGCGTGTTCTTCTTTGGCGTCGTTGCGTGGACTTGCGATTACGTCGTTATGCGGGCGTGTTCTTTGTCGGCGTCGTTGCGTGGACTTCTTGATTACGTCGTTATGCGGGCGTGTTCTTCTTTGGCGTCGTTGCATGGACTTCTTGATTACGTCGTTATGCGGGCGTGTTCTTCTTTGGCGTCGTTGCATGGACTTCGATTACGTCGTTATGCGGGCGTGTTCTTCTTTGGCGTCGTTGCGTGGACTTCTTGATTACGTCGTTATGCGGGCGTGTTCTTCTTGGCGTCGTTGCATGGACTTGCGATTACGTCGTTATGCGGGCGTGTTCTTCTTTGGCGTCGTTGCATAGACTTGATGTCGCGATAACGTCGTTGCGGGCGATGTTCTTCTTTGGCGTCGTTGCGTGAAGACTTCTTTGTGTTGATAACGTCGTTGCACTGGGCGTGTTCTTTGCTCTGTAGAATGAATGCTCCCGCAAGCTAAGCGAAAGCGTTAGTGTATACCTGTTTAAATGAAATGATAAATACATATGAGGAGTGCAATTTTATGGGTAGAGATGTCATCCCTGAGATGTTGTCTTTGCCGCGGACATCTTTGAGCGTTGCGGTGACGAATTGCCATGATGCCTTTCTTTGTGTGCGATCGTGGGTTGCCAATTTGACTTTATGCTCGAGTTGATGCGCTAGGTTTTGTTGCGGAACTACGAACTTTGGCTGATTGTTGATGCCCTTTTGCTGCTTTCTTTGCTCTTTGCTGCGGACTTTGGATTGTTGTCATCCTCTGCTTTTCTTTGCTTTTCACCTTACTGCGAAGAGACTTTTAAATCGTATTTTACGCTTGTTGCACTTTCTTACATTAATATTAAAGACACTGCGCTCGAAGAAAATTTTGTGAGTTTTGGGGGGGGGTCGATTCATATTTGACTTCGTTGCCTCGTTCCTTGATATCTGCGTGCCTGGCTTGTTTGGACTTGCAACCATGCGGTTTCTACCTTGTCCCAGTTTTGAAAAGGGTTATGCGGCCTAAAATGGGTCTCAATGTAGTTGCTTGTAGGCTATGTGTATTCTTGTCATTTTCAAAGCAAAGGAAAGTTTCCTAATGGTGTGACCGAAGCCGATTTAGGCCGCCTACGTATCCCCATGAGGGAATCGGGTCGAACGTAGTTCATTACAAGCGAATATTGGGAAAATTAAAATTTCTAGATGTGGGACCAGGCGAGGCGGCGCTACGTATCCACTAAGGAATCAGTCAAGCGTAGTTCATTACAAGCAAAACGAAAGAAAACATTATTAAAGCTTAAATATGAGTTTATAAATTATTACGCTAAAAAAATCGCTTTTCCTATCCGGGCTCTGGCGGACGAAGGCGAGTGCAAATCCAATCAATACGCCTTCATGCTCGCCTCGTGGATGGTCGGGTCTTCATGCTCTGCTATCTCCTCTTACGGCCTCTGCGTGGTGCATGCTCGGATAAATGAGTGATTCGAGGCGGAATGGGCATAAGCGAGGAGTGTATTCCTCATCTAAGGTTATCGGTGCACATTGGCGTGGTCGTGGTTTGGCAAGGGTTATCATGCACATTTGGGGCGAGGATCCTTTAGCCGATTACCCTTCTCGATTAACGCCTCGATTTTGTCCCCGAGGAGTGGCAACCTTGATGTCATGTCTGGGCTATTGGGTGATCTGCGCGTGGCTTGTTCTCATCATACCATCTTGGGATAGGGTCGGGATCCTTCACGAATCGGTTGGATTAGGCTGCTGCATGACCTTTCATATATTTGAGGTATGGGTTCGCTAGTGGGTGCGAACTTTGGGTGGTTTTCCTTCAAAATTCTTATTTGCTCTGGGTGCGTTGGGTGCTCTGATACATTGGCGGGCTTGATGGGTGGACCTATGCGGGGCAGGATAAACGGGTGCTTGTGAAGTGTTATATATAGGCTGTGTGTGGTAGTTGTGGTAGTAGGAGGGTCATTTTGAAGGTGGGGTTGAGGGTTGGCTGGGCGAGGGGCGGTTTGTTCGGTGACTGGTGGCCTTTGTGGAGAGTTCTGGGAGATATGTGGTGGTGGAGGTCGATCTGGGATGGTTTGTGAAGTAGTGGCCCTTTAATCCGCATAGGGGTATTCAAACTAATGGATAGGTTGGTCGATTCGTAGCCTCTCCATCTCAACTGATATCGCAATTTGTTCGGCCAATTTGTTGCGGCAATACATTCTTCCCGATTGGTGATATTCCTCATCCGAAGGTTACATTTCACGACAGAATAATTCCCAAACCATTTGGCTCAGACGCCCCCGAGCCAGTCATATCACCATTTCTTGCCTTGGACCTGGTGAAGTGTGGATGCTCCGACATTGTTGAGTCAAATCTGACGACCGCTTTGGGGAGGATGATAAATTTCTAAAAAATGCAACAAACGATGTTAGCATAAAGCACATAATTTGCAGGTATGTAGCAGATATATCGCATATAGCACATTCAAACGCTTCCTAACATGCGGGGACCTCTTTATGCGAGGTAAGCCTAAACGTCACTTATGCGAGATTATGACGGATTTGTCCAAGTCGTCCAACTATAATGCCTTTGTTGGAAATGGCGACCAAATGACGGTGCACTTTTCCCAATTTCAGCATGTCATGATTGGGTTCGGATTTATCTGTCATTGCCACGCTACACATAATATGCTGGTTGGTCGTTGGGTTGAGAAACCCGTCGACAAGTTTGGTGTCTTCCTAATTGTGGTGTCGATGCCAAGGACCAACCCACCTAAGGTAAATGCATGCATGCCCTAAAATAAAGGGTGGTATAGCTCTATCTTAAGTTTCTAAGATTTGGCTTTTACGGGCCTTGAGTTCGGCGGACAACTCGAGTGAAGGCTACGCGGTGATCGACGAACCGATCTAACTCACGCGCCAACTCTCCTAAAATTTGGATATTTTTTGAAAGAATTTTGCGGGTGCGCGGAGCACACCAGCGCGTGAGTGTGTGATTGTGTGAATTTTCCAGAATGGAAGAAATATGAGCGGAATGTCAGTTTAATGAAAGCAGTAAAGCAAGTAGCAATTAAAAATAAATAAAACAAAATACAACACAAAAATTAAATTCAAAAATAATTGCCAAATAATAACCCTAGGTCTGTTATGGTCAAGAACCTAAAATCCCCAGCAGAGTCGCCATTTCTGTCGCGCCCATTTTCGGCCGCGGCATTTTTTTTCTAAACTCCTGCTCAAATTAAAAGGTTAGAAAATAAAATAAAGTGCTAAATATTAAAAGGATACTAAAATTTAAAAGGGTTGCTAAAATATAAAAAAAAGTTCTAGGGATGCTAAAATGCTAAAGGGTTCGCGGAGTCGCCACCTAATTAGTTTGGGTGAATTAGGACACCTAAATGTTTAAAGTAAAACATTAACTCCATTTTAATGGTCTGCTAAACTTAATGAGATTCTGGGTAAGGATTCTTTATTAATCTAGAGGGAAGGGGTTAGGCACCCTCTAAGATCCGCTAACTTGCGGTTGTCCTGCCAAACCTAGGGTAATTATTATATTTAAAGAATGCATGTTTTAAAAAAATATAAAGGGTGCTTTCAAAAAAAATTGTTTTATAGAAAGGGGCATGTTGATAAAAAGTTTGCAAGACTAATACTATAAAAAAAATAAAGTTTTAAAGTGTGCTTTTATACTGTTTATAGATATATGCCATGTTGATTTATGATCAAAGACAAGCTTTTAGAATCAAATATATATGACGTAGTGCAAAAGATGATTATTTTATAGTTTTCCGATAATAAGGTTGTTCAACACAAATTATTTATATTATGCTAATGAAAGAGCTTATGAGAAAATTAATTTATTTTATCATGGATTTTATAAAGAAATAATACTTTAGTCGCGAGTTAAATTATTTAGTAAGGTTTAGATATGTATGACAAGCATAAAAGACAAGCAGGTCGATAGTGCGTTTCTAATTATGAATTACTTTCCCTTATATGTTTGAAACTTAATTGTTCTAGATATCCCAAATATTACAGAAATAGAGTTATTAAATTACAATAAACAAATGAATAAATGAATAGCAAGTAAAGAGAGAGAATGAGATTTAAGAATGCTCTTTACGACGGATGACGACGTCCTATTTGTTTTTCTAGGAATTCCTGAAGCGGGAACGGGAATGCGGATG
This sequence comes from Przewalskia tangutica, assembly GCA_029844215.1. Taxonomy (NCBI): domain Eukaryota; kingdom Viridiplantae; phylum Streptophyta; class Magnoliopsida; order Solanales; family Solanaceae; genus Przewalskia; species Przewalskia tangutica. The sequence continues at coordinate 48,791,248 of CM056723.1, forward strand.
CAGATGCGGGTTGCCATTTGAAATAGCTTGCGGTGAGTCTCGCCGTGAGACTCTTTATTTTACTCCGATGCGTGCCATGTAAAAAATAAAGAAAAGATAAGGATTAGTAAGAGTTCCAAAATCAACCAACAATAAATAAACATTGACATGTATAAGTCAATCGTAACAGAATACAAGCAGGCCCGAATACAATCAATGGCTACAATATATTCCTTGGTAATGCATGGGAGATCATTTATATCTATATTTTAGGCTGCACCAAATCGTATGAACCCGAATCGGTATCGCTGAAGCTGCTCGTATGGACTGGACAAGGAGAACACTTAAGGAATACCATTTCACCTATGTAGATCTTCTTAAGTCAGCCACATCACTTTTAACTATATCTAGACATGTACACATTTCAGGACTGTATGCGAAATGATTATCGAGCTTACTGTTTTAACAGAGAACAAGCACTAAACAAATGGCAACAGTCAACTAGATATTATAGTTGAACTAGTTAAAGAACTTAAACAAGACAGGGAAGCATTCAATATTTCGAGGTCATGAAAAGGAGCTGCCAAAACTATACCTAAAGGGTCTAAGTATGAATAACAATCTGAGAAGTTCAAGCAAGTAATTTTACTATAGTCTGGATCTTTAATACATAAAAGAATTAGTTTTGAGTATGATGGGTAAAAAAATGGTGTCTGAAAATTAACAGCATAGTGTAAGTTATACAAAGGAGGATGAAATGATAACAGGAAAATAGATCAAAAAATACCTATGACTTCTGTTAAGAGGGGGCCTTGACAACACCAAAGGATTAGGAAGATTTTCATGGTGACATTTTGTGTTTCAGTCAAATAAAGTGATATTATGAGTTTGACAAGGGGGATAGGAAAGGGCTGTGGGTGAGTATAATCTGGGCTGGGCAAAAATTAAAAGGTAAGGGGCGACGTGGGCTTGCGGGTCAGTGGGTATGTTGGGCTGCGGGTTGGGCTGTGTTTTAATTAATTTAGGGTATTAGAAATTAGTTAGGTATTTAATTAATAGTTAATTAGGAGTTAATTAGTGATAAATTAAATTAACAAATGTGATCACATTATTTAGGTGCTTCATTAATCTAATTGTTATAATAAACGCGGGCGTGTTATTTAATTAATGCTTAATGCTTTAGAATGCGGCGCTATTAAAATCTTATTATTGCATTATTGCGAAGTTAAATTAAAATTGAATTGAGTTTAGATTAAATTATTTAAATGCTAAATGCAAGTATGATATTTAAGAATTGTTTAAAGCTTTTATAAATGCGACGCTATTAAATGCATGTATTAGTTTAAAATTGATTTTAAATTACAAATGATTACTAATAAATGCGGCTATGCTACCTGACACGACGTTATCGCTAAATTATTTATTTTATGCATATATTAATTATTTAAGAATTACGACAAAGCTTAAAGTTAATAAATGCGGGCGCGGGACTCTAAGTGCTTAAAACTCTACGTAAGACGCGATGCCATTATTAAATTGTTTATTTGTGCTTGTATTAATGTTTTATTGTTGTATTTTATTATAAAAATCCTAAAAAATTATTTTACAAAATTAGTCTAATTTTATGGTTAATGGCTGGACGGGAGGGTCAAAATTGGGTGTCAACACTCGTAGTACCCAATCTTTGCCAAATGCTCCGACTGAATTCTTGCCTTGTTCATTCGGAAAGGATTCAACCTCTATGTTATCTCGTGGTTCTTGAATTTCTTCAAATTCTATCTCTGTGCAACTCTGTTCCTTGTAGACATATTCTTCTTCAAGGAAAGTTGTGTTCCTGGAATTAATGACCTTATGTTCGCCAGGAAGATAGAAGTAGAATCCATTAGTTTCCTTTGGATACCACACGAAGTAACATTTCTCACTTTTGGATTCCAACTTATCAGTGAACATCTTCTTAACATATGCAGGGCACCCCCAGGGTCTCATATATTTAATAGCTGACTTCTTGCCACACCATATCTCATATGGTGTATTTTCTATTGATTTGGAAGGAACCATGTTCAGAACATATATTGAGGTTTGTATAGCATGTCCCCAAAGGTATGTTGGTAGAGCTAAGAAGCTCATCATGGATCGAACCATATCCAATAGGGTTCGATTTCTCTTTTCGACAACACCATTCATCTGTGGTGTTCTAGGAGGTGTCCATTCTGAATGAACTTCATGTAGCTTTAAGTAATCTAGAAACTCTTTGCTTAAGTATTCACCTCCTCAATCAGATCAAAGGTTCTTGATACTTTTTGCGAGTTGTTTCTCCACTACAGACTTGTACTCCTTAAACCTTTCGAAGGCATTAGATTTATGTTTCATAAGATATACATATCCATACCTTGTCAAGTCGTCAGTAAAAGTGATGAATTAAGGAAAACCTCATCTAGCTTGAGTCGAAAATGGTCCATATACGTCAGTATGTACCAACTCAATCACCTATTTGGCTCGCACACCTTTCCCAGAAAGGGGCTTATTGGTCATCTTACCTTTCAAACAGGATTTGCAGTTACCATAAGACTCCAAGTCAAATGGTTCGAGGTAGTCAAGTTTCCTTAACCTTGCTATCCTTGTTTGATTGATATGACCAAGTCTACAATGTCATAGGTAGGTAGAGTTTCTATTACTAATTTTAGCTCGTTTGCTTTGTACATTAAAAATTTCTCGACTACAGTTTAGTGTATACAATCCATCCACAAGAGGCGCAATTCCATATATAACATTATTAATAGACAATACTTGATTGCCATTAAATATATATGAGTAAAAACCGTCCATGTCTAAAATTTGAATAGAAATGATGTTCCTCGTTAATGAGGGTACATAAAAACAATCGTCCAACACTAAACAGTGGCCAAAAGGCAAATTTAATCTATAGGTTTCTACGCGCTCAACATCAACTCGTGCTCCATTTCCAATGTGCATGTCCACCTCTCTGGGTCCTACCTTCCTGCTGTCAGTTAGCCCCTGCACAATTGTACAAATGTGTGAGCCACAAGCGTATCCAATATCCAGGAATGAGAGTTGTTTATAGATAAATTTATTTCAATGACATATATACCTTGTCCATTAGAGGCAGAAACATCTGGTGCCTTCCCTCCTCCTGGAGCAGTGCAGTCCTTCTTCCAAGGCCCCTTCCTATTACAGTTGAGGCATACATCCATGGTCGGGATTGCCTTCTTCTTTTTCACGCCTCCCTTGAGCTTCACAGCTAAGGGCGCAACGATTGCTTTGCCCTTCTTCTTCTGCCATTCCTTTCCTTTAAGCTTGGGCTAGCTAGACGAGCTCACCATGTGCACAAATTTGCTCTTGGAAGTTGAATATTCAAAGGTCTTTAGCATATTATGCAGCTCCGGTAGACTCTCATTTGTGTCGTTAATGTTGAAGTTTACAATAAAGTTCTCAAACGAACGAGGGAGAGAGTTCAGGATGAGTGTGGAAGCAACGGGATTCTGCAACCTTATACCAATTGAGGCCAACCTTTCTATCATCTTCAACACGTGCTGAGATACTTGGCCCCCTTCATTCAGCTTACATTTGAAAGCTCTAATAACAACTCATATTTCATAGTCTGGGCTGAGAGTCATACAGACTCTTCAAATGTTCGAGCATCTCGTTGGGGCCCATTTTCTCGTGTTGTCTCTGTAGTTCCACTGACATGGAAGACAACATGACGCATTGTGCAGAAGTGACATCGTCTAGATATTTCTGATAGGCTGTCTTATCAAACGAGGCATATGTCACGACCCGACCGGTCGCGATCGTGCCACTACAGGCACCCTGTTGGTATACATCGAGAGAATAGCGTAAAATACATGAAACTTATAAAATAAAATAACGACAGATTAAACCACAGGTTAGCCGATAAGGCTACCTTCCTGGACACATATACATATACATAACAACAGCAGTTACATCCCTTTCTTTTTATTTTACAAACCGACCCACAATATGTAACTACAGACCTCTAAGAATTACAACTGCGGCGGACGGGGCCCGCCATACCCTGAATGTACATAAGTCTACCACATCGTGAAACCATACCAAAAGACAAGCCTCGGAGTGAAAGGGCTTCTTTCCAAAAACTGAACAGAGATCCTAAGAGCAAGGATCACCAACCTGTGTACCTATCACCTGCGGGCATGAACGCACCCAAGAAGTCGATAACAAAAATGCAGTATGGAATAGAAATAAAATGCAATAACCAAATCATATCTGTATAAAAGAATGTCCTTTTTACTCCTGAAATCAATCATATATTAACCGTTCCTTTCCTTCTTTCGATAAGATTTAACAACATATTCTTACATACTTACTTAAGAGTTTAATCCAGTCTTTTTCACATAACTTACATATCTTACATAACATAATCCGACCCATTTGCGGGACACGGTGTACTGATGAATCATGTGACATAATCCGGCCCGCCTGTGGGGCTCGGTGTACTGTGGAATCATGTTGCATAATCCGGCCCGCCTGTGGGGCTCGGTGTACTGTGGAATCATGTAGCATAATCCGGCCCGCCTGTGGGGCTCGGTGTACTGTGGAATCATGTAGCATAATCCGGCCCGCCTGTGGGGCTCGGTGTAAGATGACGTAACCCGGCCTATGTGAAGGCTCGGGGTAATATGGCGTGTCCGGCCTATGTGTAGGCTCGGTGTATCTCATAACGTAATCCGCCTATTTGTAGGCTCGGTGTATTTCATAACGTAATCCGCCTATTTGTAGGCTCGGTGTGATTTTCCTTACATAACATTTTCAAACCATCTTTTCACTTCTTCTTAAGTCGTCATAACAACTTCCCATAAAGCTATTATAACAACCATTCATTTTAGAGAACTTAAGGCCCTTTATTCTTGCAACATTAGAGAAACTAAACCCAAAAATACTACGGACAGACATACTTAAAATGTATCATAGAGCTCCTTTCTTTTAAAGCTCAAGTCACATACTCCTTTGGAAGCCATCTCCTTATCTTTTGAAATAAATTAAGCCATACTTTGTAAAATTAAGTCATTTCCACTTATAAAATCAAGGCTTATAGCCTTAACACCTCGTAGCATACACTCTTTCAAATCATGTCGCTTATACTTTAGAAATCAAGTCCCATAACTTGAAAAATAAAGTTTCATAATCCTTTAAAGAAAATCAAAGTTCATAGTCTTAAAACTTCATAACATGCATTCTTTAAAGTCCAATTACTTATACTTGTAAAATCATGTCATCTACACTTTTAAAACCAATCCCCTTTTCACATATAAATTCAAGTCATTTTCAAACATAAAATCAACTTACATACTTACTTTAAATAAATCAAGATACATAGCTTGAAATCAAATCTCATAATTTCCTAACGATTCTTACCAATATCTCTCATAAGGCTTGGTAAGGACTTAGGACAATTTAACATACTTAATTTAGAGTCAACAATGTGGATACTTCTTAACTTCTAAGAGTAGAAGGAATCTTAAAATGTTATCACATGGATATTTCATACGTAGGATCATGCCAAAGAAAGAAGAGGTTCACATACCTCGCGACGATTGTCGACAAGTAGCAAAATGCTCCAAAGTACTTCAACCTTGAGCTATTCCATTCTTCAAGTAGGATACGCTATACTTAGTACTTCAACCTATAATGGTCACCATACATCCATTAACCTCTTATTTCAAACGTAGAATATCCTAGGTGCTAAGTCACTAAATTCTACGGAAAATCGGACAGCACCTCCTTTGTTTCTACTCACTTTGCCACCTTTTTCAAGGTCGAATACAATAACCAAACAGCCCCAATTGGCTCACAACAATATAGAAGGTAGTCCAATACAAATGAATAACTAAACAGCCCCAATTTGCTCACAATAATATAGAAGGTAGTCCAATACAAATGAATAACTAAACAGCCCCAATTGGCTCACAATTTAGAAAGTAGTCCAATACAAATGAATAACAAACTAAAAGTACAAATTCGGCCACCTTAAGTTCAACAATACCAATTCTTAACCAATTTCCAATTCAATCCAAATTGGTAGCATATCAAGATATCAAGTCGCATTTGATCATATAAACCGTAATCTTCAAGTAATTAACATGCGACTATTCTAATAACGATCAAATTGTAATCCAACTTAACATGGCCTACATTACATTTCGAACTTCCAAGACCACAATCGATCTATAATCCTTATAAACTTCAACTTAACAACTTCATGCTAGCAACAAGCAAAGCTAACAACAACAATATAAATATATAATCTTGTAACACTTTTAAAAGACAAGATTATACCTTAACGATTCTTAATCCAATTCCAATCCGAAGTCACTCCTTAGTAGTTTAGAACCTCTCCAAGACACTTCAATCCGTTTGTTGAGACCCTTAGAACCATACCAACAACTTTCCTTCAAACTTCCAATCCAAAACTTAGAAAGCCACTAGGTTTTCATTTTGCGACTAATACGAAAACTCTCTTTTTCCGGGATTTTTCTATTGAGATATACTTACATAACACTCATGAACCTTGGGTTAAAGTGGGGGAATTATTGGACAACAATTGAAAATTTTCCTTTGGAACCCTAGGTTGGCCGAGAGCTCCCTTCCATGCTCATCCAATTTTTCTTGAAAATTTGCTAAGTGTTAAGCCTTGTCTTGCACTAGGGAGCTTATATAAATAAATGGAGGGTCAAGATTAGAACAAATGGGTGGTTTGGATGCTTTTCACATGGATCAAGCCAAGTGGCATTGACCTAGTCAACAATGTCATGCTAAATGTCTTTGCAAGACTTGATCTATTAATTTGTGGTCAAAAGACCATTTTCTCCATCACATTTTCGTCCAAGACCATTAAGGGGGGGTGACACGTGTCGCCCTCCCGCTCGTCGCAATATTTCATTTTCCGACAAATTTCAAAATTCCGATAAATTTTACTCGTCTCAAACCTTAACCATTGAGTTCTTACGTACGTTCTTAAAACATGTCCTGTAAGTACGGGGTGTAACAGCATACTCCGCAGAATCTTCAGCAAGCACTATGGGGAATACTTTGTCCAACACATAATCGATTCTTTCTTGCCTTAGGACAATCCTTAGATTCCTAAGCTAGTCAAGATAGTTCGGTCTGGTGAGTTTGTTTATTTCCATCAGCATTTTAAGTGATAGGCTCGACATTTCGACATAGAGTTAGATAGACAGGAAACTACAATCAAATTTATTTCCTATTATACACATTCATTTTAGGCTAATCAACATGTTCTTTTGTTAAATTAGCTCCCACTATTTTAGCATACTTCTACGATCCCGTGGTAGAATACAGACCTAGATTTATTTTAAGATCATAATGGACCAAGATCCAAGCCTATGTTATATCCGCGTTTGCTTTGGCTGATAACTTCAATAACATATCTTGGTAGGTTAAACCAATTGCAAAACTTATTTACAACTCTTGGTTGATAAAATATTCATTTTAATCTTGCGTCCTTAGATTAATCCGACACTTTGGCGCCAAGATTTGTCTAAGAAAGTCAACCCCATTACACGACTGTGTTTATGTATCTAAGTAAACTTGGCCTTTGTGAGCAAAAACTTTGGTGTAAATACCCACAAAAGTTTATCATCTACGTTTACATTTAAACACATATATGAAAGAGCATGAGTCTTATAGACTTAGAGCAAATACTTTGACATAAATATTCGTATCGCCGAAAAAGATTTTGCACTCTAACAATTATAATGGACGACGCGTTCTAATTTAGACTTGTATTTAAAATTTGGGAAACATTTTCAGTTTCGGGGATTTCAACCAAGATCAACATTTTATGTCATATCCTATACAACATCTTATCATGCAATTACTAACACATTAGTTTGGGAAACCATCAACCCAATAGGCATGATATAAGATGGTTTTAATCAATTACTGGACTCCGCCTACCCAGACAGTTATAGCGGACACTATGCTAATAATTAAATGCACGCATTTAAAACATTAGCATATTTTTCGTATATTATTCAATAATATACAATTAATGATAATCATGGGTTAATTTATCTAAGCTCTAAAATTTAAGTCTATGTCAAACAGTCCCTTAAATATTTTCTGATTTTAAAAACTGATTTTCAGGATATTTCTGTAAATTCCAAACTTTTCAGAATTTATAGTTTAGTCACTCAAGAATTTAAAATTTTAATTTGAAACCTATTAAATTCAGAAAATCGAATTTTAATTTTCAGAAAATATTTTCAGGTTTCAGGGACCTGTCTGTAATTTTCAGATTTTAAAAATCTAATTTTGAAAAACTTTATTTAATTACAGATTGCCCCAAAGGACCAAATCTGCCTATTTTAAAAGATTTTAATTTCAGATTCTGAACTTTCAAACTTCAGAATCTGAAATCTTTAAAACTTTCAGTTTCTGATTCCGGAATTATTTTTTTTAACTAGAGCCCCGACGCCTCGGAGGCAGTAAGTTAGAAAAATCAATTTTAAGCTTTCAGGATGAACAACGCCGCGACGCTTCTGACAAACCCTAGGCAATGTCGCGGCGTTCCATCGTGGAGCTGCGGCGCCGCCCTAAAATCCTAGCAGGCACCGCGGTGCTCCATCGTGGAGTTGCGATGCCTCAGTCCCAGAAACACAAAATCTGCATTTTTGAAACCCAAAACTGGTTCAGGATCAGATTTGCAAATTCATCCTCGTACCCCTTCACCATCAAATAACACGTTCATCGACCATCATCCAATCTCTTCTCGTTATCGTCTCAGTGCACCATGTTCGTAATGAACTGGTTACACACATTGACTTAGAAGAGTTAGATCAGAATGAATTTCTCGACTTCATCATTGTTTAACAGTTCAAGAGACAAGGATTATGCGTTCTAAAACATTAGGTTTTAAAGCTTCTAAACGATATAAAATTTAGATTTAAACAAACCCTAACCCACATTATCATTAACAATCATTACATAATGACACAAAACAACCCAGACTCTGATACCACTGTAGGGTTTTGTTGGATTCGTGTACGCAGTGAAATTTGAAAATTTTAGTTTCAAACCCAACAAACGACGAACTGCAGGATGATTATACAATGATAAACATACATGTAATCAAATAACATGTAATAATACAACCGTAATACTTCGAACGAAAACTTATCGTTTGATTGAATCTGGAATCTTTTTGTATATCCAAGGGTGAGCATGCAAATGTTCCTCGATTGCAAGTTCTAGACTCCGGTGTAATTCCTCCTTCGAACAACTAGAAAATTCGGCAGAGGTTCGAGAGAATATTGTAATACTAAATCTCTAAGACCTAGAATGATTTGTGAAATCAAATGTATTAGAATAATGATAGGACCCCTCTATTTATAACTGCATTTAGGTCAAAAAACATTGTCAGTGTCTCCCGTGGGCCAGACCCAGAAAACGAGACGCAGTGGGTCAGTCTGACTGGACCACTGCCTAGGTTGCACCGCGATGCTAAATGGGAGGCGCCGCGGCCTTGGGTCCCATGTGTCGCGGCCCTAAACCAATTTTGCCTCGCTTTCATTTTAATTAAATCTGAAATTCAATCTCGACTTAATTAAATAATCATTATTCATTCAAATGTCTCGATCATAAATCGAACATTTATATTCTCTCATTACATCCTTAGATCGACAGAACAATTGACTTAGTGTTACCCTACAGACCTTCACATATCGACACTAATCATATTATGGTCTACACGAAACTCCTAGACGGCACCGGAAGACGAACTCAATATGTGAAGTATAGTAACACGAATCTGGTAAACTGGACCTCGATCAAGCTTAGGATTTGCCAAGTTTCTATCAAAATGACTTGATCATTATATCTCATCTATATTAGTTGACAACAAGACTATATCCTAGATATGTTTGTTGCGTTGCCAACGACTTAGTCAACCTAATATCATATGAGAATCTGAGTGTTCTCTCGAATATATATATTCGAGGAATGGATCATAATCTTGGCTCAACTACCACCTTTAATCCACTTCGAAAAATACCCAATACAAGCTTTATGTCAGCCTATAAGGCATTTGAGCTTAGGACATGATCAAAGTATATTACTCTGCAAACAAGGTGCGTATTGACCTCAAGTCTAAGGACTTCTATCTCTCACACGTTGATCATACTTTAGACATTATATAACAAACAGTATATCAGTAGGGTATATCAATACTTCCAAAGTATCCATGTGTCCATCACGAGTTTCCATAACTCGCGCAGGTGATACATAATACATCCTCTAAGGATATGATGCAATCCACATGTCGACTTATCACGTATCATCAATATCCCATTTTCGATAATCATTAGTCGATGATATTTTAAGAATTACGTTATAATATCAATATCTCACACTATTAATAACCATGTAACCTCTAAGAATGCATATTATATAATATTATAAACAATCAACTAATAATTCAATAATCGCAAATGTCATAATATTAATCTTCATTAATAATAATAAGAATATATAAAGTGCATTTATCCTAATACAGATTGTCTCTAGGACATAAATATACTTTCATGAGTTGCTCATCATGCTTCAATCCTTAATTACTTTTAACACCTAAATTTTATAAGTAGTTCTATTATATAATAAACAATGTCATACCCACACCACTGAAAGCTGGTTAGATTAGTTTTTAAGCACACTCTGGTTTACTTTAGTGTTTGGTAAACACCACAATTAAGCCAAGTACTTAAAATGGGACGGAGGAATAGTGTCACATAAAATTAAACAAGTACTAAATGGCTTTCTTGTTTTCCTAAACGCCAAGTATTTTGAAACAAATTCAGTTTGTCAAAATACGACAGACATTTGGGAGCGAAGGGAGTATCTACTAGCCCGACTCAAAGCTGCAGGAGCATAAAATAGCAACGACATGTGTAACCAGTACGGGAAAAAAGAATGAACACGCGCGTCCACACACAATCAGGAGTGTGTCTTTAATGGTTAAGTCCTAAAGAAGAGAACTGAATTCCAGTTTTGTTGCGAACTGGCTAAAAAAGATGCATTCCTGAAAAATGAATAGGTCGTAGGACTAAAAATCGTACGTAGGTCATTAATTAAATATTCAAATTAAAAACTCCATTACCATTTTCAATCACCTTACAAAAATGCTTCCAGTGCGTCCGTTGAAGAAATGAACTTTATTTTGTCTTGGTAGTTTAATCCCACATTGATCGTGGATACAACGAAAAGCATACCTTTCTCGGCCTTTTGGCTAAGATCAACGGTAGTATATGTTTTTATCAGTTTAATATATGATATGTGGGTCATCGGCTCACACGATATTAACTCAATTTATTAAGGGGGAGTCTGTTAAGTAGCTTGCTACCTAGGTTATCGAGCGTTGCCCATTCATTGCTCTACTGCATGGACCTGACGCACCCTACCAACTCTAGTCCAATATTGTCATTTAACTCGGTGTGAGCTAGAGAGAATTTGAGAATTTAAAAGTTTGACATTGTGCTAGAGAGTATTTTGCAATTTCACATAGGGAAGTTTCTGAACTCCAACACTCAGTTAGAATTTACTTGTAAAGTATTAAACTCAACACACTAAGTTTCTGTTGGAAATTTATTAACGTGAACTAAAGTTAATCCTATTAGTTATGACTCGAATAATTTGGGTCGCGCACGTCGGAAACGTCGTTTTCACACACGTTGTACCAAAGATCGTAAATTTTCTTAGTGAAAGAGATATTAGTATGTAAACAAAATGTTTGAGACATGAACTGATAGACGGTTGTTGGCTAAACGATGAGTGTTTCACGTTGGTAAATGAAAGAAGAAGTGTACGATGTGTAAAAGATGAAACGAGTCAGAAATCGCCGCGGAGCCTTGAAGGGTTGCGTCGCCTGACTTCTAGTTGGCTACTGGAAGTTGAGCGTCGCGACACCTCCATACAGCGCTGCGGCCCCTTGGTGGCAGAAAGTTTCTGGAAATCAAGCACCACAGCGCTTCGATGGAAGAAGGCTTCGACGAGAGCTGAAAAGTTTCTGACTTTTGGGCTGGTTTGGGCATTGATTCTCCACGAATTGGCTCTTGAATTCAGCCATTATTTGGCTAAATTACACCACCTCAATTAGTGTCATTACATGGCTATTGATGGTCATTACTTGGCTAGTTGGAAAGTCATCTTACACATACTATAAATTGATACTCAAAGCTCATTTGAAGAACACACTTGAAATCAGATTTTCAGAATATTTCTTCCTCTCTTGCTTTCTTTCATACACTCAAAAGGCTCTTCTTTTCTAGTAAACTCTTGAATTTACTTTACTCAATTGTTTGTTACTGTTTTATCTTGGGAGACAAGTTTTCAATTATCGTTAAAGGATTTATACGGGGCAATATTGTCTAAAGGACAGAGTGAATATCACTCGACTCAGCAAACCCATTGTTCTAGTTCTATTTTCCAGATTTCCATCTTTGTTGTTGTTGTTTACATTCTCATTTCCTTGTAACCGTTCAGTTCTTGTAATTGTTGTACCGCAATTGTAACTCACAATCTTAAGACAATATTCTGCTATAAGCAACAACAAGATGACTGGAGGAAACCAATTCAACACTGCGACATTCGTTGCTGCTCAAGGCAATCAAAAGGCTTTTTCCACCGCTGCTCAAGGCGCTCAAAACGCCTTTGCCACTGCTCATGGGAACTCTACAATTCCACCACCCGCTGGTTTTCACCATGAACGTCCAAAGAAGTTCATGGGCACAAACTTCAAGAGATGACATCAAAAGATATTGTTCTTCCTGACGGTTATGAAAACTTTCTTTTGGCTAAGATCAAATGTAGTATCTGTTCTTATCAGTTTAATATCTGATATGTGGATCATTGACTCACACAATATTAACTCAATTTATTAAGAGGGATAGTCTGTTAAGGTAGCTTGCTACCTAGGTTCTCGAGCGTTGCCCATGCATTGCTCTATTGCATGGACCTGACGCACCCCACTAACTCTAGTCCAATATTGTCATTTAACTCGGTGTGAGCTAGAGAGAATTTGAGAATTTAAAAGTTTGAATCTCTATCACATTGTGCTAGAGAGTGTATTGTAATTTCACGCGAGAGAGTTTCTGAACTCATAGAATTTACTTGTAAAAGTATTGAACTCAGCACACTGTATCGAAGTTTCACATAAAGGGCACGTTTGATACGCTGTATTAAAATTTGGGTATCTTTGGATAAAAAAATATATCTTTTGGTGGCGTTTTATTATGATGGGTATCTTAAAAATAAAAAAATCTGATTCATTATATATTAATATTCTAATACTGATTCATTATATATTAATACAATCAGTCGATATAAGATGCGATCCGTCGACGTCTGCACGAGCGCTCTTCAACTCTAACACAGTGTGGTGGAGTTTTTCGTGATTTAACTGGAGATACTTCGTCCAAATTTTATTTCCACGTTGAAAAGTAGTTATTTTCTCAATTACATTACAAACGACGGCTAAACTTTGAATACAAAAAGTGGCTAGCTACAACCCCATAACTAACATATCTATTTCGTACAACGAGGAATTAAGGAACCAAAGAATGCCTATTAACTACCCTAACTTAAGATCTTGTCAGTGTCAATAGAATCAGTGAATAAATCATTCACCTTTTTCCTGTGAACACAACCTAATCACTGGTAGTAACAGAAACTCTTGGGCTAGGAATTCCCATGTATGCAAGCCTAGGCGATACACGAATTTTCGGGCTTGGTCGTGGTGAAGGGATTGGATAATATTTCTTGGGCCGAGACAAGTTAACCCTTGGAGACAAATTAACTGTTTCAAGGGCCTGAGATTGAAGATCCATTGGATAGTCTCTTACACAGCCAATACGGGGACCAACTCCACTTGTCCACTTGCAAGATAAACGTTTGGACAAGTCAAAAACTGGTGCTTCTTCAGTCTGGTCTTTGCTGGTAGGCTTAAAATTTTCTTCATGAGCAGTTATTTTCGACACATCACTGATGGGGCCATCGTCCTTAGCAACATCTGCATCACAATTTTGTGATAAAGTTTTCTCCATGTCTTTGTTAGACACCTCATGGAGAACCTTAGATGAAGGTCTATCATCATCAATTGCACATTTCTGCAGGCAAAAGTAAATGAATTGCCCGTTAGCATAGGTACTACTTGCAAAATTGGCACAACACTGGACATTAATATGTGCATTAATGACTTGCAAAGGTAGTATACTTACCTTAACATTAGCCAAATCTACATGGTATTCCTCAAGGAAATGGATGAATTCCTTGAAATTATCTTCTGTAGGAAGATAGTGACCACTGTATGGCCATATTGCCTGCAGGGTAAAATGGGACTAAAATCAATAAAATGAAACAAAAGAAAATGAGATACATTTTTGCTATGTTGCTCCAACTCCAAAAATATTGCCGCACCCGTATCGGATCCTCCAGAAATGCACTATTTTTGGAGGATCTGACAAGCACCTGTGAACAGTTATGAAGAGTCCGAGCAACATAACATCTTTGTATGATTTGTGAAGTATACCTCAAGAATCCCATCCTGAACAACCAATCTACCAGCTGCTGTAGTAGCACCACCAGATAGAAAACTAGAGTGTTGGAAAACACCCTTCTTTTTCATTCCAACATAAAGAACTCTTGAAGTACTAAGAACGAAAATCCACTTCGATCCTTCTGTTGTATGCAGGAGCATTCCGCTTTGCTTATATACCAACTTGCCATCCTCCACAACTACTTCATAAGCTTCCCTTTCTTTCTGCAATAATAAAGCATGAAAAATTATGGAAATGTTATATTACATCTAACGTACACGCAATAATTACAAAGGAGGAGGTAGATATCAAATGGATTATATTGGACTTACGGGTCCTAAATACATGATGCATTGACGTTGTAAATCAGCTCTCTGGCAACCCTCAAGATTTACTTCTTTGCCATCACCAACATCCAACCTTCAATAACAAAGCAGGCTTATCATTTTTGCATAAACTTGGCACGTGAATGAAATACTTAAACAACTTGTGCTTCTGGCAGATGATCTTACCAATAGAAGAAAGGTTGGATGCTTTTGCTGTTGGACCATACATCATAGTAGAAGTGTAAGTTGTGTCCATAACGATGTCGTGGGTCAATCTGCAGTTAAGAAAATAGCAAATTAAAAAGCCTTATCCTAAGCAATAAGTCTCGAGCTAATGTCTTGAGTCAAAAGAAAAATAAATGGAAATCTTCCACGTTTCATTCGTTGTTATTAGACACAATAAAAAGCTGCATAAAATTCCCTCCAAATCTTGACCATACACTGTATTAAATCTTTTAAACACTAGACTTTGTAGATATGAATAAGTTCTCTAGTATATGTTTAAGACTTCATCCAATTGATATACATGAAAGATCAGATAGCAACAAGGTCTTACCGCTTCCAGCCAATGTTGTAGAGCTAGTTTTTGAGCCTTTTCATCCTTCAACAAACCTTTGCCTACCTGTATACTCAGAAACCTTTTGTCAATAATTTTTTCGGACAATCTTGCAGTAACTTCGACCTATAGTTGGCTCTCGTTAACATACCTTAGCAGCCCTTGTTCTGGCACGTGACCACCTTGACACGGGGGCTTCGTGTTTATTGACATCAAAATATGATATAGAACTCTGCTTTAAAGCTGCAGAATCCAAGGCCTTCCACCTAAAACCATAAGAAGTAGAAAATTAGAACATTTACTATAAACATAACTGATTTTACGTGAAAGAAAAGGCGGCAGGAGAAACAAACCAGAGCTCTTCAACAACTACAGCACAATCTGCAAGGTTCCTTCTTGTCCTATAACTCTTGTACACCGTCTGGAGCTTAGTCGCAGCAGCATCAAGTTCAGTAACAGGTCTAGGAGAAAAGAACACAAACGGCTCCGGAATTGAGATTCTTGGCACTTCCATTTTTTCATTGTCAACAACCAAACTAGTTATTGGTGCATAAGTTTTAAGTTTTTGTTTCTCATGTTTTACACTTTCTTCTGAATAATCAGACTTTATAACATTCTTAGCATCTTTTTCTTTGAAACTGAGAGTCCTCAAAGATAATTCTCCGTTTTTCCTCTCGATGCTCACTGATCTAGCGATAGCCATTCCCATGGTGTCCGGGAAAATAAGATAACTATGCCTTAGAATTTCATTCCATGCTGATAAGAGTATCGAAAGAGAGAGCCCCATTCACTGGACAAGCAACAATTAGAGCTCAGATGCCTGATGGTAGTGACAATGAACCCTGCTAACACAAACCATTGATTTTGTTACAAATTTGGATAGTCCAATTAAGTCAAAGCAAACTAAAAATCTCCAAAGGCAAATACAACCCCATCTTTTCTCCCAACCCTCACAAAGAACAGAGGAAAAGTTCAGTATTTTTTTTTCCAGCAAAAGCAAAATATGAACTTAATTGGTCTAATTCAAGCAAATTTTTAACTAGAGAAGGATAGTGGGAGAATCAACATGTTTTGCGCCAGAGAGAGCAAACTAACACCTCTAGTTTTCAAATTGATGAAATATGCAAGATTTGCAAAACATACACTATCATTTGTTTGACTTAACCAATACAACAGCTCAAGAAATCAATACTAAAGCTACAAACTCTATCCACCCAACAACTTATGCAAAACCAAATGGAAGAAAAGCCATAAAATGATTCAAAATCCATAATTTTTTAATTTCTCACCTTGGAAAAAAAAGAAGGCAGACCCTTGAATATTTCCTTTCTGTCTGCTCTCTAATTAAAAATAAGGATATTTGGTAGAAGGGATAATAACCAAGATAATAATGTGCACGAGTCTTGACGTGTTAGTAGTCACATATTTATAGTAGTAGTAGTTTGAATAATCAAAGCTGTGCAGTAGTAAGAGTAGGTGGTTTGCTATCAATAGGGGTCCTACTGAAGAAAATAAGTCTTGCATAGACTCTTCATTGAAGGTAAAGGGAAATGTTGAAGAAGCAGGGAATGGAGACTGGTGGATGATTTTTTCATATTTTCGCAGCTTCTTTGGATGGTTGTTGCACATCATTTTATATTATATTGTTATCTTATTGTTTCCTTAATCATCAAACTTAATAAATAGCCAAGTTTTTATATCTTCCAACCTAATATACAAAATAAATAAATTTATTCGGTGAAAATTTCAATCTTCAAACTGAGTATAAAATTGAAGTAGAAAACCACAAGAATATTACTCTCCAAAGTGGGAGTAGCAAATCACAAAATTTTTAGTCTCTCAAAAACATAAAGTAAGTGTAAGATTGTAATAATTTTCCTTGGGAGTATTTTCATTATTACAAAATATATATAGTATGTATAAGAGAGGAATCCTAATTCGGTAAGGATCATAATATACCATAAATATACAGTAGTCATAATTACACAATATATGACGAATATATGGAGAATATTTATTAATACACCCCATCAGTTGGAGCAGGATTATGCCGGACGCTGAGACTGGATATGAAGTCAAGAAATAATTGTCTGGGAAGTCATTTGGTGAATATATTTGCGTACTGATATGACGAAGGCGCATGCAACACTCTGACATGACCGAGAGCAACCTTTTCATGAACAAAATATATATCCATCTCAATGTGTTTGGTTCTCTGATGTTGAACCGGGTTGTGAGAAAGATATATGGCAGCTATGTTATCACAGTATACGATGGATGTCCGACGCAAAGGACACTGGAGCTCCAAAATTAGATTTCGGAGCCAACAAATCTTAGTTAACATTGGCAACGCCTCTGTTTTCTGCTTCGACACTTGAACGGGATAGGGTGGCTTGTCTCTTGGCAGACCATGAAACTATATTATCCCCTAAGAATACAAAATAGCCGGAGGTGGAGCGTCGTGTGTCCGGACACCCTGCTCAATCTGCATCCGTGTAAGATAGCAACATGGTCGGTGCAGAGGGGTATATATATAATCCATAATCAAACGTGCCCTTAAAATATCGAATAATACGCTTAAGGGTAGTGAAATGAGACTCTCTGGGGGCATGCATAAACAGACACACCTGCTGAACAACATATGTAATATCTGGCCTGGTGAAAGTGAGATATTAAAGTGCATCTTCAAGGCTCCTATATAGAGTAGGATCGGAGACTGGAGCACCATCCATAGCACTGAGTTTAGATTTTGAATCAACTGGAGTGGGCATGATTTTGCAATTTGTCATCTTAGCCCTGTATATTATCTCCTCTGCATACTTACGCTGACTCAAGAACATATAATATGCAGATCTGGTCATCGATATACCCAATAAGTAACTCAACTTTCCCAAGTCAGTCATAGCAAATTCAGTTTTAAGTAAAGCAATAATCTCATTTCTCAACCCATCAGATAAGGCAGTGAGAACAATATCATCCACATATAGCAGTAAGTAAGTAGTGTTACTACCTTGATGAAAAATGAAAAGAGAATTATCACACCTGCTGCATAAAAACTCAATCTACATAATATACCTGGAAAATCGATCATACCACGCATGTGGGGCCTGTTTCAGGCCATACAGTGACTTACAGAGACGGCAAACATACTGAGGGACTGCTGGGCCATATAGTGACTTACAGAGATGGCAAACATAATGAGGGACTGCTGGATGGACAAAATTAGGTGGCTGGTTCATGTAGATTGTTTCTTTCAGGTCCTCATGTAAAAATGTATTTTTCACATCAAGCTAATATATCAGCCAGTGCTTGCCCATGGCTATACTCAGAATGTGCGAATGGTAGCCGATTTGACAACCGGGCTGAATGTCTCACCACAATCAATACCCTTCTACTGATTTGTGCCATTAGCCACAAGTCGTGCCTTATACCTATCTAGATCTCCACTATCTCTGAATTTGTGATGAAGTATCCACATACAACGAATCATATTCACCCCTTCTGATCTAGGTACCAAATCATATGTGTGTTGTTTCGTTAAAGCATTAAATTTCTCACACATAACGGTATTCCAATTAGGGTCTTGTTTGGCCAATTTGGGATTTTTGGGAATTGGTGAAATGGTTTGGGAATACAGGCTAAACTGGGATTTGGGTTTGAAAATCCCGTATTTGGCACGATTTCCATTTGGTGAGTAGAGGCAGTGGGTGGGTGGGTTGGTCTGCTGCTGGTTGGTTGATGTCGGGTTTGGGTTTTGCTGCGAGTGTGTGGTTGGATTTTATGTCGGAACAATGTATGGGTATGGGTGTTGCGGTGGGTACTGAGAGTTCCGGTGGGGTTGACTTTGGTGGGGTATTGGTCAGAGGTGATGGTGGTGGGGTTGGTAGCATTGGGTAAGAGGAAGGTGGTGGTTCCGGTCGTCAGAAGTTGGGTTAGTGTCGGGTTGGTTAGAAATGATGATCTGGAGAGGTGACATAGCAGTTGGTGGTGTGGTTCGGAGTTAGGTGTTCTGCCGGTGGTGTACCGGTGTGGAGACAGTGAAGGTGGACTGGTTGCTGATATTGTGAGCAGTCGGTGAAGACTGTGTTGAGGACCATTCCGGTGGTATTGTCTCTATTCAGATGACTGAAGTGGTGGTAGTGGGTGGCAGAGAGGAGATTCCGGTGGAAGACTGATTTATTTGACTGAGAATGACGGGAGAGATGTCGGGCTATTCAAGAAATGAGTAGTCTGTTATTCAGAATTTTTGGAGATTCGAGAAAAGGAATGTGGTCTCATCGAATGTGAAGTGATGAGATACGTGAATTTGACGAGTGGACAAGTCATATCACAGATAGCCCTTATGATTTGACGGAAAATCTACGAAGACACATGGAGTAGTCCAAGGTGCTAATTTATGAGGAGTGGTGGAGGCAAGATTGGGATAACATATGCAACCGAATATCCTTAGGTGATCGTAGGAGGGAATCCTGCGGTATAGAATTTCAGTTGGAGTCATGTTGTGAATGGTACTAGTGGGTAGAATATTTAGAATATATTCGGACATTTTGACGGCATAGACCCAGAAGGACGGAGAAAAATGGGCATGAAATAGGAGAGTACCAACCATGTTATTAATGGTGCGGATAATGCGTTCAACTTTAGCATTTTGAGGTGAGGTGTGGGGGCAGGTGTTAGGCATATTTTATATACACTTTTTGAGTCATTTTAGTTAGTATTTTTCATATTTTCTTTGAAATTAGTGTCGTGTTAGGATCGTTTTTCTTTCTTTTAAGTCACAACGGTCCTAAATGAAGAAATGGCAAAAAGAAGATGAAATGAGCTTAATTGAGGTGTAATTGCACAAGAAAATACCAAAAAATGAAGTCTAAGAAGTCCCGGGAAGCATATAAGAAATCTGACGAAGTCCAGACGAAAAAAGGACACAGAATCGCAAAATCTAGCAGAAAATGTCATAGGCACCGCGACGCTAATTAACCTGGGGAGTCTGCTTTTGTCGCAATATTTTCAGCGCCGTGGCGCCAGCCTGCAGGGCCACGGCGCAGACACGAGATTTCTGATTTTTGGGCCGAATTTCAAAGGGTTAAAAGGGTCTGAAGCGCAAGTTTTCTCAAGTATAAAACCCTAAGACCCTGCTCATTAAGGAGACATCTTGTACATAATTCTATATTCTACTTTGGAGAGGAAAAGGAGGCCACAAGCTACAAGATTGGAGATCACTTTGTTCAAGTTCTTTCCTTTTCTCTTTTATTTATTTCAGTTCATGTTGGATATTGAATTAGTTCTTAGCATGTCTATGGCTAGGAGTTAAACTCTTAATTAGGGTCTTCCATTGAATCGCTTGAAACTCGCTTTCATGAATTGATACATTAGTTTGGTTTCTTCTTCACTTAATTAAGATTTATTCAATATTGGTCTGAATGTTTGATAGTTAACTGATCACTAATTATCATAATTTATATGGTTTCAAATCAAGAACCGAGAGGAGATATTTGGATATGCTGTAATTGAATAGACATAGGTTAAAATCACGGACGAAAGTACCCCGATACTTGTGTAGCACTTTAGGTTATTGTTCTTAATCCTCTTATGTGGTAAAACCTATCATAGAAATATATAAGGTTTCTGCACTGGGGTTGAGCTTTTATATATCCTAATCGGAATATAAGACAGACTAGTTAACCTGCTATCTTAACGTAGAAGAAGTCATTGTTATTGTATTAAGGATTGAAAAGAGTGGATAGTCGAGGATATTGGAAACCCTAATTTCATCATAACTGATTTACATCACAACATATTTAGTTTAATTATTGCAATTACTCTAGTAGTTTTAGACAAAACCCAAATCAAATTATCGTTAGCCAAATAGATAACATAGAGTAGATGTTCGGTAATTGAAAATCAGTCTATGTGGATGATATTCGGTCTTACAGACTTATTACTTGTAACGATACGTACACTTGGTTTGTATATATTTGGGACTGACGTACTTTTAATATCGAACTATCTAATCTTATTTCTAATTTGGTTTGTATATATTTGATTATGTTGTTTTATTTCTAATTTGGTTGCTCCAGGAACAAGTTTCTAACTTGTTCTGCGAGCATCTTTTTATCACTTTTTATTATTTTTCTTATTTTGTAGGTAAAGTTGAAAAAAAGGGGCATGGACTACTACTACTATCAGGGGCAATGGAATCATCAACAACAACCTAACACACAGGTTTCACAGGAAGATCAAAATGAGTTGCAGGCAGCCATACTCGTGCTCACTAAGTGTCAGACTCAGTTTATGGCTGATACAAGGGTGTCCCTCAAAAATTTGGAGACACAAATAGGGCAGCTGATGGATATGGTGATCAATGTACCGCAAGAAAATCTGCCTAGCGACACTGTTGTGGGAAGTGATAATCAGTGTGAGGAACCTAAACCACAACCAGTTGTTGAGAATAATGAGGAATTAAGGGAGATAGTTGGTGTAGAGAAAGAAGAGGTTAATGAGATCCAATTTTTCACCTTTTTGGATTCCTTGGAATTTCTTTTTCATATACCCGTTGCAGAAAAGACACCAACAACTATCATTGTTGAGGTCCAACCAGAAAGTCCATACCCTCAAGGGCACCCCCAAAAGTTGAGAGATGTAGGGTTTCACTTATCCATACTTTATAGAGAGCCTAGAAGACAAGTCTGCCTTGTGTAATTGGGGGAAAATCTTAGATATGAGGCCCTTGTTTGAAAAAAAAGTGTTGTAGGAGAAGTGAGACCTGCAACAAAACTGTGCGGATTGCAAATAGTTCACAGAAAGATCCACTGGGCACTAGTAAAGATTAACTGCGTCCGGCTAAAAGACGTTAAAGACAGCGCTACTTGGGAGGCAACAACCCTGATTCCCTCAGCGGGATACGTAGGCGGCCACATTGGCTTCGGTCTCATTTTTTGAAAACTGTACAATCGTTTTTTGCATCACGAACTACGTCTTGACCTGATTCTCTCAGCGGGATACGTAGGCGGCCACATTGGCTTCGGTCTCATTTTTTAAAATTGTACAATCATTTTTTGCATCACGAACTACGTCTTGACCAGATTTCCTCCGCGGAATACGTAGGCGGCCACATTGGCTTCGGTCTCATTATTGAAAATTGTACTATCATTTTCTGCATCACGAACTACGTCTTGACCTGATTCCCTCGGTAGGATCGTGGCGGCCACGTTAACCGGTGCCATTTTGAAAATTGTACAATCATTTTTGCATCACGAACTACGTCTTGACTGATTCCTCGATGGGATACGTGGCGGCCACATTAACCGGTCGTTTTGAAAATTGCACAATCATTTTTTGCATCACGAACTACGTCTTGACCTGATTCCCTCAGTGGGATACATAGGCGGCCACATTGGCTTCGGTCTCATTTTTTAAAAATTGTACAATCATTTTTGCATTACGAACTACGTCATGACCTGATTTCCTCAGCGGGATACGTAGGCGGCCTAAATCGGCTTCGGTCACACCATTATAAGTCTTTTCAATGGCTCGCGTGCGACAAAATGCGTTTGATTATTCCGAAAAGAGATATGAGCAATTTCCGCCAGAGTTAAGTCTTGCCCACACGCCCACCGCATAATGAAAACTGGGACAATTTTGGGAAACGCACCGTGAAGAGATCATAATAAGGATTCCAAAGCAATCAGCATTCGCAGCATCCAGCAAACATTCGCAGCATCCAGCAAGTCCGTGCAGAGACTACATCAGCAATCGCAGCATTCATCAAGCATTCGCGGCGTCCGGTAGTCGTGCGAGAGACTAAATCGTGATCGCGGCGTTACCAAGCGTTCGCGGCATCCGGCAAGTGCGAGACTACATCGACAATCGCGTCATTCGATGGCGTTCGCGATCCGATGGCCGCGCGAGCGTTCAAGAAGCATTCGCGGCATCCGGCAAGTCCGCGGAAGCGCATCGACCTTCGCGGCGTTCGTCAAGCATTGACAACATTTAACACGTCCGAGCAAAGATGAAACCTCAGCATTTGAAGCATCACATCAATACAACCGCCATCACGTTTTACAGGATAACCTTTTTACTCATACAATTACATTGCTTATAAATTCATGCGTTATCATTTTTGCCTTAACAATTATGCACTAACCTTTTGCTTAAGTGCGGCGTCTGGCGTCGAGCCAAAACTATAAAGTTGGCGAATCGACCACTCCTTTCCTAAAACTCACAAGTTTTCTTTGAGCGGGATCTTCATATCGGCCAAAGCGGGAGACAACAATAAGCCCGTGCGGTTACAAGCGCCTGGCGTCTATCTCAACCCAGGCGAGTCACAAAGCAGGTACGTCCATAAAATGATACCATTTCATTGTAAGCCTATGCAACAGCTTCATCTATGTTTCGTCTATGCAACGACGTCATTTCATTTAAGCATATGCAACGACTTTATTCATGTTTCGTCTATACAACGACGAGCATCTGCATCGCGTCTACGCAACGACGCATTTCATGTGAGCCTATGTAACGACTTCATCTATGATTCGTCTATGCAATGACGAACATCTGCATCGCGTCTATGCAACGACGCCAATTCATAAAAGCCTATGCAACGACTTCATTCATATTTCGTCTACGTAACGACGAGAATCTGCATCGCGTCTATGTAACGACGTCATTTCATGTAAGCCTATGCAACGTCTTCATCTATGTTTCGTCTATGCAAAGACGAACATCTGCATCGCGTCTATGCAACGACGCCCTTTCATCTAAGTCTATGCAACGGCTTCATCTAAGTTTCGTTTATTCAATGACGAGCATCTGCATCGCGTCTGTACAACGACGTCATTTCATTTAAGCCTATGCAACGACTTCATCTATGTTTCGTCTATGCAACGACGAGCATCTGTATCGCGTCTGTGCAACGACGTCATTTCATCTAAGCCTATGCAACGACTTCATCTATGTTTCGTCTATGCAACGACGAGCATCTGCATCACGTTTATGCAACGACGTCATTTCATCTAAGCCTATGCAACGGATTCATCTATGTTTCGTCTATGCAACGACGAGCATCTGTATCGCGTCTGTGCAACGACGCATTTCTTGTGAGCCTATGCAGCGGCTCCATCTATGTTTCGTCTATGCAACGACGAACATCTGCATCACGTCTATGCAACGACGTCATTTCATTTAAACCTATGCAACGACTTCATCTATGTTTCGTCTATGCAACGACGAGCATCTGCATCGCATCTGTGCAACGACGTCATTTCATCTAAGCCTATGCAACGGCTTCATCTATGTATCGTTTATGCAACGACGAGCATCTGCATCGCGTTTATGCAACGGCGCCATTTCATCTAAGCCTATGCAACGGCTTCATCTATGTGTCGTCTATGCAACGACGAACATCTGCATCGCGTCTACGCAACGACGCAATTTCATTTAAGCCTATGCAACGACTTCATCTATGTTTCGTCTATGCAACGACGAACATCTGCATCGCGTCTATGCAACGACGTCATTTCATTTAAACATATGCAACGACTTCATCTATGTTTCGTCTATGAAACGACGAATATCTGTATTGCGTCTGGAAACGACGCCATCTTGCCGTCGAAGCAATGACATCGCGCTGCGTCGAAGCGGCGCCATCTTCATTTCCTTTGTATTTTGACCTCGGGAACAAACACCCTAGAGACATTTCAGAGAACAAACACCCTGTCTTTTCCAGCATCTCATCGCAATTGTAACCCAGTGTCATCAAGATTCGACACTGGGACATATTTTTGAATCGGTATTCGTCCGTCCATAATTTTAGCATCGCAGCAACCCAATGTCCTCATAATTCGACACTGGGACATTTTTAAATCTGCGCCAACTTTACTTTTTATTTTCGCATCACAACGACTCAGTGTCATCATAATTTGACACTGGGACAATTTTGAGTCTGCATCAGCCCCACTTTTGAGTTCTAGTTTATAAAACAGGACAAAATTAGCTACAAGTCAACATCTTTGTACGAAGACTCTTCCATCATCTCCGTACAAAGAGGGACATGTTGTTGACAGTCAATTTTGACCCATCTTTCGAATTATTTGTTGAATTTTAAGTATTTTATGACACCGCATTTTTTTCATCATTATTTTACATTTTTACCTAATATTCTCTGTTTTATTTTTCACAGAACGGCATCGCATAGTTTATTTTAAATTAAGCATTATGTTTTTGTCAATATTTTTATTATTACATCAACATTTTTATTTTAATAATTTTGCATCCCTTTAAATAATTTTTCTTTTAAATAATAAATCATTTTGTATTTTTATTCAAATCAATTTAATTAAATCAGTCCAATTCATATCTTTTTATTTCTCCCCAAAAATCAAACCTTCAACCCATATTTCAACCCATACCTCTTTTACCATTTCAATACTCCACCCCCTCCCTATTTTATCATTTTCAACACCCTACCACTTCTATCAACATCAGCAGCCCACACCCCTATATCTATAACACACCCCTTTCTCATCTTTTTCAACAAAAAAACACACACCCACACTCTTCCCATTTTATTTTTGTTAACTCACCCCTCTCCTTTATTTCATCTCCTCCCAACACCCATCTCCCTTGAACCCCGTCGACCACCCCCACCAGAGAGAACTCCGGCGAACCAAACCTCACTTATGTCCGGCGAACCCAACCTCGCCTCTGCCCGACGAACCACAATCCTGATCCCCGTATCCCGTCTCATTCAACTCCCACGCGAATCACTACAGTTCGAGCCCACATCGTCGAACACCCATCGTCGGAATCCCACCAGACCACTGCGGTGGCGTCGCTCCGATGCTACCGCCGTCGACGCCGCCGCCCTATTGTTTGTTTGAAACTAGTCAGAGTTTGAGCTCAGCGACTCTGCGGTTGTTCTGCAGTTCTATCGCGATTATATTTTGTGGTTATTGGACTAAGTTTGTTCTCTTTGGTTATTTTCGCCACTGTCGCCTTACTATACTGCCCGGTGACCTTGCTTTTGTTTTCCGGCGTGGTTGTGATTATATGGTTGTGGGTTTTTGGACCCCCCTCTTGTATATCTGTTAGGATGTCCCACTTTATTTTATATATCCCGAGCCTCAGTGTTTAAAGCGATTCTTTGTTTTGCGCGGTTGAAGGTTTTATTTATTTTATTGTTTCTAACAAAATTGGTAGATGAAGAAATTTAGTCGATTTCAAGGCCTCCTGTACAAAAAGACGGTTTATTTTTGGCTTTACTTATTAATTCTTGTCATTGCTTTAAAATTATTTATTCTATTACTAACACTTTTACTAAGTGTTTATGCAGAATCTGGAGATCATCTTGTGCGAGAAGGCCTAAAGGGCTAAAAGATGTCGGAGTTTTTATTCGATTTTAGCTTTATTATTATTGCATTCCATTGTAATTGTAAATCATGAAAAGCTTAAAATATGTATAATAAAAGGCAATAAATAATTAACCTAGGTTTGAACGAATAACGCAAGTTAAGCGGATCTTAAAGGATGCCTAACCTCTTCCTTTAGGATAATAAAAACCACGATCCGAATCTCATTAATTTCGCAGACCATTAAATGGAGATTAATTGCGATATTTTATTGCAATAAATCAAGTGTCCTAATTCACTTAACTAATTAGGTGACGACTCCTCAAAATCAGCATTATTGCTCCATCCAGGGAACCGCGCCAAAGAGCAACGTTGCGGATACCGTTCAGACCCCGAGGTAAAAAACGGGCGCGACAGCATGGCCACTCCGCTGGGGATATCAGGTTCTTGATCATAGCAAACTCAGGTTAATTAAATATTGTGCTTTATTTTGTTTTTACATTTGTTGTAAATATTTTATATTGTTTGCTTTTATTTTGTAATTAACTACTTTAATTGTTACATTCTTTTACTGCTTTCCTTAAATTGTCATTCCGCTCATATTTCCTCCATTATGGAAAATTGACACTATCACACACTACACGCGAGGTGTGCTGGCGCACCCACAAATTTCTTTCAAATACCAAAATTTAGGCGAGTTCGCAAAGGCGCAGGAGCATCCGGACCATTCGGTGGCCGCGTAGCCTTCTCACTCGAGTAGTCCGCTCGGGAACCATTGTGTCTAGTAAGACAAATTTTAGAAAATTTAAGATAGAGCTATACCACCCTCTTTATTTTAAGTCATGCATGCATACACCCTAGGTGGGTCGATCTTTGGTATCGTCTCCACGATTAGGAAATCCACCAAATTGTTGTTGGGTTTCACAACCCGACGACCAATAAGCATATGTGTGAAGCGTGATGATGATATACGGATCCAAGCCTGATTATGACACGCCAAAATTGGAAAAAAGTGCACCGTCATTTGGTCGCCATTTCCAACAAAATATTGCAGTTTAATGGCTTGGACCTATTTATCATAATCTCGCATATCTGGCGTTTAAGTCCACCTCTGGCATAAGGGAGGTCTCAAGCATATTAGGACGCGCACTTGATTTGTATGCTTTTTGTTTACTATTGTTTGTCGCTAGCAACTTTGTACATATTATATAAAGCAATAATTATCCTTTTAAACTCTATACATATCATGTCATGGGCTTATAACTTCGGGCACGTGCATTTGCATTTTTGTACTTTTTGCTGTCACACTGCAATCAGGACCTATACTTAATAAATTGTTCTTGAATATCACGACTTGGACCTTGCGAAGCATCAACCTTCACTCCGGTCGAACCAATCAGGGGAGTCTTTGACTATATTGTCACACCTCTGCATTTTTATTATTTTGTCATTTTCCTACTCACCCATTTCTCATATTTTTGCAGGAATATCGTCCTCGCAAATAGCCGAGGGCGGTCGGAAAAAGAAAAAAATCATCACAAGAATGAGCGGGAGTTATGTTGACTAATAAAAGTCAGTTTATACCAGATTCAACGAGATATCGCTCTCAGTTCTTCTATATTTTGTATCTTTATACATATTTGCAAATTCAATTGATATGTCTATTGTTGATTACATAATTATTTATCATCCATTTTACAACGTAATCATCCCGAACTACGCGTGTCTGATTCTCACCACACGGTGTGATACGTAGGCAACCCATTTTGGGTTCGACACTACAAAAATAAAAAATAAAATTAATAATAATAAATAAGCATATTTTCCTCACTCATGCATCTCATTCATCATATTTTCGGACATTCATTTTTTCGTTACATTCATTTTACTTTGCATTCGTCCACAGTGGACAATCATTTGTTTTGCATAGCTGTATATTTCTATCCTTTCATTGATAAATTCTTTTTTAAGCATACATTTTTATAACATATCTGAATGAACTACGCGCACCTGATTTCCTCGGCGGGATACGTAGACAGCCCTATTCGGGTTCGGCACTATTTATTCAAAAAATATAAAAAAAAATGTTATTCACAAATACAAAAAAAAAATGTTATTCAAAAATATAAAAACATTTTTTAAATATTATTGTTTGACTTTGTTGATACCAACACAGTTAGGAGTGTGCATAAAAAAAAAGTAATAATCAGTATGAGTTGACTCTGTGGTAAACCATAGATTATTTTGGTACCTCTTATTCACACCCGTAAATGACATTGCCTTGCATGTTTTCCAAGATAAGAATGAAACCAACCTCATCGTTTCATATGCATTGTGTGGTGAGTTTTTGAATAAGTTCAATTGCATTGCGTTGTGATCTAGAACTTGGTCGGAATGTTTGTTGAGGCGAAATTCTGAGTAACACTCGGTATAGGAAATGATCGTAGGCTTTCTTTGGCCCGTTTGAGTCTTTTCAGCCTACCAAATAACATTATCCCTAGTACACCCATTTGAGCCTAAAAACCTATTCTTTTGATAATCGCATATTACACCTATACCGTTTCTGAGTGCATACACACTATCCCTCTCTTGGCCCGACCTCATTGAGCGCTTTAGAAATGTGTAAGTGGTTGACAAAATTCTGCGTTGAAGTTTGCAAAGAGAAAAATGGTCAAAGTCTCAAAAGGGAAAAGAAAAAAAACAAAGGACGACTTCACAAAAATAAGAAATCAAAAGCCTCGACATTATCAAAAAAAAAACTGAACAAAATGAGAGAATAACTCTGGAAAAAGGGGGCTCCAAACGTAAGATTCAAAAGAAGTCAGTACAGAAAAGCTGGGACAAAAAGAAAGCATGTCAGCATTAAAGCACACAAATATCAAGCACGGACGTAGTCCAACGCTCGAGGAAGGATTAGTCACTTTTTACTCAAATAATATTCATCCCTTCCTCCAAACTTACATTACAAGTCCGTGACAAGACCTACATGATCTTATACTGAGGGTTCTCACATTAGTGAATACTTACATGACGGTCAAACCTATGGTATCACAATTACATACAGTGAACATCTTTCTGAGTGTGAGTGTGTTTTCTCTAAACGTCCCAAAATTTAAAATACTGGAATATATGAGTGGATGGGACTTTCTTTCAGTGAGGGCATTTGAAACATGAGATTACGTATAGTTCGAAACCTTGGCTGCAAGTAAGTGTGTCGACACTCAGGTATGTCTGAGGTAATATTTGAAGTTGTGTGAATTACACCGGAGTCAATCTCGGTTAGACTGAGAGTAATAAACGAAAATCCGTATGCACAATACTAATTGTTGGTATCAACTGAAGTCAGAACGTAATGTTGTATTCCATTTTTTCAGAAAAAACAACAAAATGCATATTACATAAAATTCCTATTTTTTTGCCTCACAAACTACGTCTTGACCTGAATCCCTCAGCGGGATACGTAGGCGGCCACATTGGCTTCGGTCTCATTTTTTGAATACTGTACAATCGTTTTTTGCAACACGAACTACGTCTTGACCTGAATCCCTCAGCGGGATACGTAGGCGGCCATATTGACTTCGGTCTCATTTTTGAAAATTATACAATCATTTTTTGCATCACGAACTACGTCTTAACTTGATTCCCTCAGCGGGATACGTAGGCGGCCACATTGGCTTCGGTATCATTTTTTAAAGTTGTACAATCATTTTTTGCATCATGAACTACGTCTTGACCTGATTCCCTCAGCGGGATACGTAGGCGGCCACATTGGCTTCGGTCTCATTTTTGAAAATTGTACAATCATTTTTGGCATCACGAACTACGTCTTGACCAGATTCCCTCAGCGAAATACGTTGGCCACATTGGCTTCGGTCTCATTTTTCGAAAATTACACAATCATTTTTTGCATCACGAACTACGTCTTGACCTGATTCCCTCAGCGGGATACGTAGGTGGCCACATTGGCTTCGGTCTCATTTTTTGAAAATTGTACAATTATTTTTGCATCACGAACTACGTCATGACCTGATTCCCTCAGCGGGATACGTAGGCGGCCTAAATCGACTTCGGTCACACCATTAGAAATCTTTCCATTGACTAGCGTGCGACAAAATGCGTTTGATTATTCCGAAAAGAGATATGAGCAATTTCCGCCAGAGTTAAGTCTTGTCCACGCGCCCCGCATAATGAAAACTGAGACAATTTTGGGAAACACACCTTGAAGAGATCATAATAAGGATTCCAAAGCAATCAACATTCGCAGCATCCAGCAAGCATTCGCAGCATCCAGCAAGTCCGTGCAGAGACTACATCAGCAATCACAACATTCGTGGCGTTCGCGGCGTCCAACAAGTCGTGCGGAGACTACATCGAATAGCATCATTGACCAAGCATTTGCGATCCGGAAGCCGCGCGAGCGATACGCAAGCAATCACAACATCCAGCAAGTCCGCACAGAGACTGCATCAGCACTCGCAGCATTCATCAACCATTCACAACATTCAACACGTCCGTGCAAAGATGAAACCTCAGCATTTGCAGCATCACATCAATACAACCGCCATCACGTTTTACCGGATAATCTTTATACTCATACAATTACATTGCTTATAAATTCATGCGTTATCGTTTTTGCCTTAACAGTTATGCACTAACCTTTTACTTAAGTCTGAGCATGCAAGCGTCAAGAGCCAAAGCTACAAAGTTGACGCGAATCAACCACTCCTTTCCTAAAACTCACAAGTTTTCTTTGAAGCAGGATCTTCATATCAGCAAAGGCGGGAGGACAACAATAAGCCCATGCGGGTTACAAACGCACAACGTCTATGCAATGACGTTATCTCAACCCAGGCGAGTCACAAAGCAGGTACGTCCATAAAACGACACCATTTCATTGTAATCCTATGCAACGACTTCATCTATGTTTCGTCTATGCAACGACGAACATTTGTATCGCGTCTATGCAACGACGTCATTTCATTTAAGCCTATGTAACGGATTTATCCATGTTTCGTCTATACAACGACGAACATCTGCATCGCGTCTATGCAACGACACATTTCATGTGAGCCTATGTAATAACTTCATCTATATTTCGTTTATGCAATGACGCACATCTGCATCGCATCTATGCAAGGACGTCATTTCATAAAAGCCTATCACGGCCGTGCATGTTTATTATCTGTAACGACGAGTATCTGCGTCAGCGTCATCTGCAACGGCGTCATTTCATGTAAGGCTTCATCTGGCGACCGTTTATATTTATATCTGTCTGACGAACATCTGCATCGCGTCTATGTAACGACGCCCTTTCATCTAAGCCTATGCAACGAATTCATCTATGTTTCATCTATGCAACGACGAGCATCTGCATCGCGTCTTTGCAACGACACCATTTCATTTAAGCTTATGCAACGATTTCATCTATGTTTCATCTATGCAACGACAAGCATCTGCATCGCGTTTGTGCAACGACGTCATTTCATCTAAGCCTATGCAACGACTTCATCTATGTTTCGTCTATGCAACTACGAGCATCTGCATCGCGTCTATGCAACGACGTCATTTCATCTAAGCTTATGCAACGGCTTCATCTATGTTTCGTCTATGCAACAACGAGAATCTGCATCGCGTCTGTGCAACGACGTCATTTCATGTGAGCCTATGAAACAGTTTCATCTATGTTTCGTCTATGCAACGACGAACATCTGCATCGCGTCTATGCAACTGCGCCATTTCATTTAAGCCTATGCAACAGCTTCATCTATGTTTCGTCTATGCAACGACGAGCATCTGCATCGCGTCTGTGCAACGACGTCATTTCATCTAAGCCTATGCAATGACTTTATCTATGTTTCATTTATGCAACGACGAGCATCTGTAACGCGTCTATGCAACGACGTCATTTCATCTAAGCCTATGCAACGACTTCATCTATGTTTCGTCTATGCAACGATGAGCATCTGCATCGCGTCTACGCAACGACGCCATTTTATTTAAGCCTATGCAACGACTTCATCTATGTTTCGTCTATGGAACGACAAACATCTGCATCGCGTCTATGCAACGACGCCATTTCATTTAAACCTATGCAACGACTTCATCTATGTTTCGTCTATACAATGACGAACATCTGCGTGCGTCGAAGCGGCGCCATCTTCCGTCGAAACGACGAACATGCGCTGCGTCGAAGCAGCGCCATTTTCATTTCCTTTGCATTTGACCTCGGGAACAAACACCCTAGAGACATTTCAGAGAACAAACACCCTAGAGACATTTCAGAGAACAAACACACTGTCTTTTCCAGCATCATATCGCAATTGTAACCCAGTGTCATCAAGATTCGACACTGGGACACATTTTTGAATCGGTATTCGTCCGTCCATAATTTTAGCATCGCAGCAACCCAATGTCCTCATAATTCGACACTGGAACATTTTCAAATCTGCGTCAGCTTTACTTTTTATTTTCGCATCACAACGACCCAATGTCATCATAATTTGACACTGGGACAATTTTGAGTCTGCATCAACCCCACTTTTGAGTTCTAGCTTATAAAACAGGACAAAATTGGCTACAAGTCAACATCTTTGTTCGAAGACTCTTCCATAATCTCCGTACAAAGAGGGACATGTTGTTGACAGTCAATTTTGACCCATCTTTCGGATTATTTATTGAATTTTAAGTATTTTTGGACACCGCATTTTTTTCATCATTATTTTACATTTTTACCTAATATTCTCTGTTTTATTTTTCACAGAATGGCATCGCATAGTTTATTTTAAATTAAGCATTATGTTTTTGTGAATATTTTTATTATTACATCAGCATTTTTATTTTAATAATTTTGCATCCCTTTAAATAATTTTTCTTTTAAATAATAAATCATTTTGTATTTTTATTCAAATCAATTTAATTAAATCAGTCCAATTCATATCTTTTTATTTCTCCCCAAAAATCAAACCTTCAACCCATATTTCAACCCATACCTCTTTTACCATTTCAACACTCCACCCCCTCCCTATTTTATCATTTTCAACACCCTACCACTTCTATCAACATCAGCAGCCCACACCCCTATATCTATAACACACCCCTTTCTCATATTTTTCAACAAAAAAACACATACCCACACTCTTCCCATTTTATTTTTGTTAACTCACCCATCTCCTTTATTTCATCTCCTCCCAACACCCATCTCCCTTGAACCCCGTCGACCACCCCCACCGGAGAGAACTCCGGCGAACCCAACGTCACTTATGTCCGACGAACCCAACCTATCCTCTGCCCGGCGAACCACAATCCCGATCCCCGTATCCCGTCGCCTCCAACTCCCACGCGAATCACTACAGTTCGAGCCCACATCGTCGAACACCCATTGTCGGAATCCCACCAGACCACTGCGGTGGCGTCGCTCCGGTATTCCTACCGTCGAAGCGACGCCGCCGCCCTTCTATTTGTTTGTTTGAAACTAGTCAGAGTTTGAGCTCCAGTGACTCTACTGGTTGTTCTCTGGTTCTGTCGCGATTATATTTTGTGGTTATTGGACTAAGTTTGTTCTCTTTGGTTATTTTCGCCACTGTCGCCTTACTATACTGCCCGTCGACCTTGCTTTTGTTTTCCGGCGTGGTTGTGATTATATGGTTGTGGGTTTTTGGACCCCCCCCCCCTCTTGTATATCTGTTGGTATTTTTTCTTGCATATTTGTGGGTTTTCCGGCGAACCGCGGTTGTTGTGGTTTCACCACTGCTTGGCTGCTGCTTCTTTATTTGCCGGGCTGATTTTTGGCACTTTCTCTCTTATCTAATTTTTGCACTGTATGTTTCGGTGGTAACATATCCGGCGAGCTATGTTGCTGTTGCTTCTAATGTTTCGCTGATCATCTGTATTTGCTATATTGTTGTTGCCTTGCCACTATTTTACTGTTCATTGGGTTCTGGACTGATTTTTGGACGATTTTTCTCTTTTATTCTTTTTATTAAATTGATTTGAACATGATACTACGATGGCCAATGAAAAAGTTATCTGTCGATTTTTTAGGCCTCCACAGTTGCAAAGACGGAAAATAAAATAAAATGAAGCTTTCTGGGCGTTGATGATTTCTTCTACTTACACAGGATAACCAACATGCGCTGGCGGGGCGAGTTTTCGCAGCCGGACTTGTTTAGGATGTCCCACTTTATTTTATATATCTGAGCCCTCCGTGTTTAAAACGATTAATGTTTTGGCGTTGATTTGAAGGTTTTATTTATTTTACTGTTTCTATCAATATTGGCCGATGAAGGAATCTCCGTCTGATTTTCAAGGCCTCCCTTGTACAAAAGACGGATTTATTTTTGGCTTTACTTATTAATTCTTGTCATTGCTTTAAAATTATTTATTATATTACTAACACTTTTACTAAGTGTTTATGCAGATACCTGGAGATCATCTTGTGCAGAAGGCCTAAAAAGGGCTAAAAGATGTCCCGGAGTTTTTATTCGATTTTAGCTTTATTATTCTGTATTGCATTCCATTGTAATTGTAAATCAAGAAAACTGTTTAAACTATGTAGAATAAAAAGGCAATAAATAATTACCATAGGTTTGAACGAATAACCGCAAGTTAGCGGATCTTAAAGGATGTCTAACCCCTTTCCCTTTAGGATAATAAAAAACCCTGATCAAGAATTTCATTAATTTCGTAGACCATTAAATGAAGATTAATTGCAGTATTTTTATTGCAATAAATCAAGTGTCCTAATTCACTTAACTAATTAGGTGGCGACTCCTCAAAATCAGCGTTATTGCTCCATCCAGGGAACCGCGCCAAAGAGCAACGTTGCGGATACCGTTCCTACCCTGAGGTCAAAAACGGGCGCGACACTAATTATTTGAGATATTTGTGCTTAGTCTATATGTGTCGGTTATGGAAATAATGGTTGAAAAATGTCTAAAAATCTGTTTGCTTGTTATTTGAGGCGAAATAGTTAAGATGTACATGTTTTGGGAAATGATTCAGGCATTCTTTGTTAGTCCTTCTAACCATTCATTACCTATCCTAACATAAATTGTATCACTAGTCAGCCCCTTTGAGCCTAAAATAAGATCTTTCTTTGACACTCTATGATTCCTTTGTTATGCCATAAGTGATAATTGAAAATTCTTAGGATAAAAAGTATTGAAAAGAAATAAGAGAGAGTATAAATTTGACGCACCCCAATGAAAAATATGCAAAAATTTAAGTTTGATGGTGCTTGTTATTTGTAATGTGCCTCACTCTCTCAAAAGAAAAGAGGGGGAAAATAGGTATGAGATTAAAAAGAAAGTCAAAAGAAGGAAAAATGAGTTGAATGAAAAATGCTTATGGTACGTAATTTGAGCCTAAATGCCTACTTTTATCTACCTCTGCCTAAGTCTACATTACAACCAGTGAAAGTCCTGATGATCCTTAATATGTATGTCTATGATTAGTGGAGAATAGCAAGTAAACAAGTCTATAGCTTTTTGGGAAAGATGGAATGAAATTGACATGCATAGGATAAGTGTTTGTATTTCCATTGATTGTGATCTAAGTGAATTTGCGAAATATCTGTTGACAGTCAATTTTGACCAGTTTTTTTGTATATTTGTTGCAATTTTATGTGTTTTAGGACACCACATTCTAATCATCATTTTTTGCAGTTTTATCTTTTTATTTTAAATTTAAGCATTATGTCTTTTTTAATATTATGTTTCTATTACACCGTCATTTATTTTAATAATATTTGCATCTTTTAAAATAATTAATTGACATCCCGCTTTAATTTTAATTAGACATTAAACATTTGTTTAAATATTGTATTTTATTATTATTGCATCGACATTTGCATTTTTATAATTTTGCATCTTGTTAAATAATTTTTCTTTTAAATAATTAACCCGCAAACCCAATCCGAATCATTCCAATCCAACACCATTTTATAATTTCATCCAAACACCCTCTTTTATTCCCCCCCCCCCCCCCCCCCATTTTTAAATTTCAAATACCACTTTTTATTTTCCCCCCAAATTAAACTCAAACCCTAAACCTAATCCTACCCCTATATAATAAACATTACCCCCCTTTATTAAGAAAAAAGGGGGCAGCCCACAGAGTATCCGCACAAAAGGAGGGCATCAGCCCTTTTTTTTTTTACTTCAAAAAAAAAAAAAAGAGCCTCCCTCTCTCACCATCACTCTCCCGTCGCCCCAACTAACCTCCACCCACTGCCCATCGCCGGTGAACCACCACCCGTCACCGACGAACCCCCCTTTAAACACCCAGCAGCCGCACAATACATCTACCCTCCCCTCTCCACACCTTCCGTCGACCTCCACACCTCACCGGCGAACCACCGTCATCTTGCTCTCCCGTCACACCCACTGCCGAACTCCCCTCACTGTCACTGACCCACACCGCCACCGCCTTGCACCCGTCGACCTCACCTACTCTCGTTGAACTCCCCATATCCTGTATCCCTTTTGTCGTCTCTGCCTCGCCGGAGCTGACCACCGACGACTGGCGGAGACGCTGTTGGTTTCTTTTTCTTTTTGTTTTGTGTTGTTATTATATATTGTGTTTTGGGTTAACTGATTGACTGATTTTGACTTTTGGTAACTTGTCGGAGTTTAAAAATTTAAACTCCGGCGAATCTTGTTGGCTTTATCTCGATATCTGATTTTCTGATTTTTTGATTTTCTGATTTTTGTTGTGTCGCCGGAATTTAAAATTCCGACGACCTTGGTAGCTATATTCTGGAATTTGTTGGCTATTTTTGGTGTTTGGCATGAGTTTCTAAACTCCGGTGGTTCTTGGAATTCTTCGGCAACGTGCTGTGTCGCTGTTGATGTTTCTACTGTTTTCATAATATTTCATACTGATTTTGACGAACTTGGCCCTTTATTTACTGATGTTGCTGGCTGCTTTAGGTTTTCCATCGAGTTGTGTCGCTGTTGCTGTTTCTAATATTTTCATAATATTTCATATTGATTTTGATGGACTTGGCCCTTTATTTACTGATGTTGCTGGCTGCTTTAGGTTTTCCAGCGAGTTGTGTTGCTGATGTTTCCACTGTCCGTCGGATTTCGGGACTGATTTTGACGGACTTGGCCCTTTATTTACTTTGTTAAACTGATTTTTGAACAAGATACCACACTTGGTATTTTATTAATTTTGAACAAGATACTGCACTCGGTATTTTACTGATTTTGAACTTGATACTAATACTGGCCTACGAAGGATTTATCCGTCGATCTGGAGGCCTCCATGGTAAGCGAGACGGAATATGTGGGCGAGGAGGAAAGTGAAAAGATTAGACGAGAACGCATAGTATCGTTCACCGGGAGGTGAGTCGACCGCAGCCGAAACGATATTGGCTTCTCATGTCTTAGTATCTTTGGCATAACACTAGCTGAGCCCACACTATATAATAAAAAATATCTTCTACATACATTGTGTTTGTTTGGTAATTTATTTATTATTTACTAACTCTTCTACTAAGTGTTTTTGCAGGTACCCGGAGGCGCACCCCAAAGTTAAAGCATTCACATAAAAATAAAATAAAAGCGAAATATCGCTAAATTCTCTTCATTCCCTCTTTTTATGATTATTTGCTTTCATTACCATCTCTTTAAATATATATCTATTTTAAATATTTGCATGCCTAGTTTAAATATCTTTTTGTTAGTTTAATAATTAGAACACCTTTAGAATTGTAGATTGCATGTTAGCACAATAATATTAAGCCTAAGTTTGAACGGATAACCGCAAGTTAGCGGATCTTAAAGGATGTCTAACCCCTTCCCTTTAGGATAATAAAGAACCCTTACCTAGAATCTCACATAGCTTTCGCAGACCTTTAAATGGAGATCATTCGTAGTATTTTATGCTACATTTTTAGTGTCCTAATTCACTAAAAAAATTAGGTGGCGACTCCTTAAAATACATTTAGGAATCAACCATACGCAGTAGTATCCCGTTTCGACTCCGGTTAAAATGGGGTGTTACAGCATGGCGACTCCGCTGGGGATGACTAGGTTCTTAACCATAACAGACTTAGATTAATTATTGTGCTTAATTTTTTCTTTATTTGCTTAAATTGTTTCTTTTGTGTTTTATACTTAGTTGCTTTTATTTTTACTTTGTCTAAACTGTTCTTATTTACATATGAATATTTGTATGCTGTCTTAATTGCTATATGTTAATGCTTTTTCTAAACTGTCATTCCGCTTATATTTCCTCCCTTACGAAAAATTAACACTATCACACACTACACGCGATGTGCACTTTTCACACCCGCAAACTTCTTTCAAATACCCAAATTTAGGAGAGTTGACATTTTACGCGGAGAATCCGGTCCAACCGGTGGCTGCGTAGTCTTCTCACTCGAGTGTCCGCTCGGGAACCTTGTGTCTAGTGAAGCCGAATCTTAGAAAATTTAAGATAGAACTATACCACCCTCTTTATTTTTAAGTCATGCATGCATAAACCTTAGGTGGGTTAACCCTTGGTATAACGCCACAATTAGAAATTTGCCAACTTGTCGACGGGTTTCACAACCCAACGACCCATTAGCATACTGTGTGTAGCGTGACAATGATAGACAAATCCAAGCTTAAACATGACATGCCGAATTGGAAAAAGTGCACCGTCATTTGGTCGCCATTTCTAACAAAACATTGCAGTTTAACGACATGGACCTATTTATCATAATCTCGCATATTTAGCGTTTAGGCCCACCTCTGGCATTAAAAGAGGTCCCAAACATGCTAGGACACGCATTTGATATCTATATAGTCTGCTTGCTATTATAATGTTTGTTGCTTTCAGCTATGTGCACTCTACTACGTTATTTTGCTACTTCAACTTTGTGCATTCGCTTAGTATTAATTACGAGCTATACTAGCTTGGTTTTCTGGGGCTGTGTTATTCCTTGCATTATCAGCGCGATGCGCGGAAAGCCCATATCCCAAACATTAATTTTCTCAAAATTTTCTCAAATTTCATCACAGTTCGGAACTACGTGTGACCTGATTCCCGCGGAGGGATACGTAGGCGGCCATTTCGGCCTCGGTCCCACCTTTTAAAAAAATCATAATTTTCCATCTCTTAAAAATCTCTTTATTCTCCGTCACCGGCGAACTATGGTTTAAACTTGTTCCTTTGGCAAAATGCATAGGCGACCATATCAGCTTTGGTCCCATATTTAAAAAATGATTATATATATATATATTTATATATATATATATATATATATATATATATATATATATATATATATATATATATATATACTCGAAGTCTAATCGATGAACCCAACTTCAACAGGGCTATACTCCTGGACTATGTATCTACTTGATCTCTATGGCGAGATACGTAGGTGGCCACGTCGGACACAGTCCAACTCTTTCTAAAATCTTTTGCCTTTACTCTACCAGTTACAAAACACACTCCATCCAATCTCTGCGATAGGATAGTTAGGTATTCCATATCAAATTCGGTCTTGTCCATTCGACATCCGCTTATGCCAAAACTGGTGCTGCTTTTAAAAAAAAAACTTCACTGCAAGAAGAGGAAGTCAGTACCGAATAGCATATTATCGACTACGCTCTCGTAGCCAAATACTTAAAGCCAGACAGCGGTTATAGGTCCGAACAGATCGGGCATGCGAGTGGTCAGAGTTAAAGCTACAAAGTCCGCACAAATCAACAACTCATTTCAAATCTCACAAAGTTTCTTTTGAGTACAGATAACAGGGGGCTGGAAATTTGGCAACATTGAAGGGGATTTTCGCATAACAGCTCGGCTCACAGGGCCACATTCTTATCCTCATTCATTCATTTTTGCATATCTATAACACTAATTATTACATCTATCTTTGATTTGGTAGGAAGTTTCACATAGCAGCTCAACCCGCAAATCCATAATCGCACGCGTCTATCAAGGCGTCATTGGGCTCACAGGGCCACTCTCATCCTCATTTCTCAATCACTTTATGACTCTAATTATTTTATTCGGTTTATATTCTGTAGGTAATTTCATCATAGTGGTCTGGCCCACCGGGTCAAAATCCTCTTATTACGTCTATCAACGGCGTCTTCTTATTATGGCTGCACAATAACGTTAGCTCAATTACAGCTATCAATGACGTCATTTATTACGTTTATTCAATGACCTTCATCTTATTACGTCCACACAATGACGTCCTCCTATTACGGCTATCAATGACATCCTTTATTACGTCTATTCAACGATGTTCATCTTATTACGTCCACATAATGACGTCCTCTTATTACGTCTATCAATGACGTCTTCTTATTATGGCTGCACAACGACGTTAACTCAATTACGTCTATCAGCGACGCTCCTTTTATTTAACGACATTTATATCGCGTCCACTCAACGACACCATCTTATTATGTCTATGCGATGGCCTTATCTACATTTCGTCTATGAAACGACGACCTCTATATCGCGTCCACTCAACGACGCCATCTTATTATGCCTATGCAATGGTCTTATCTACATTTCGTCTGTGCAACGACGATCCCTATATCGCGTCCACTCAACGACGTCATCTTATTATGTCTATGCAATGGCCTTATCTACATTTCGTCTATACAATGACAACCCATATATCACGTCCACACAACGACGTCATCTCAATGTCTGAGCACCGACATCATCTGCATCAATGCCTGAGCACCGGAATCATCTGCATCAATGCCTGCGCACCGACATCATCTGCATAAATGCCTGAGCACCGACGTTATTTAAGTCAATGCCTGAGCACCGGCGTCATCTGCATCAATGCCTGAGCACCGACATCATCTAAATCACGCCTGAGCACCGGTGTTATTTAAGTCAACGCCTGAGCACCGGCGTCATCTGCATCAATTCCTGAGCACCGACATCATCTAAATCACGCCTGAGCACCGGCGTCATTTAAGTCAAACGCCTGAGCACCGGCGTCATCTGCATCAATGTCTGAGCACCGGCATCATCTGCATCAATCACTTAAGTCAACGCCTGAGCACCGACGTCATCCGCATCACGCCTGAGCACCGGTGTCATCTTCATCACAATACGACCATAAAACGATGCTATCTGTATTACGTCCAGAAACGACGTTATCTCATTAGCCAATGCAACGACTTCAGCACATAATGTCTACGCAAGACGATATTCCTACTCACAATCACATTTCTTATATTCATGCTTTATCATATTTTATCGTTTTAACAATTATGCACTAACTTTTCTTAAGTTTTAGCCTACAGGTTCCTCAATTCACAGGAGCAGTTGCAACACGTCTGTGCAAGGACAACATCTCGGCATTCAACATGTCTGTACGAGGATGACATCTCGACATTTGCAGCATCCAACATATCACACAGGGACCACATCTCTACCTGGAGAATTGCATTTTTTCATATATTCATGCTTTATCATTTTTCTGTCTTAACAGTCGTGCACTAATATTTCTAAGCTTTAGCCTGCATGAGCCTTAATTTACAGGAGCAGGAGCACAATGTGGAACCATCTCTTACGGCAAACTGAAGCAATTTGTACCTCGAACGTTGATTCGCTCTCCTCCAGCATCCCGCAACACAGAACCCAGTGTCATCTTAATTCGACATTGGGACAAAATTTTGAATCCGCATCCGCCCTGCCTTAATTTTCCAGCATCACAACAACCCAGTGTCATCATAATTCGACACTGTGACATTTTTTAAATCTGCGTCAGCTTTACTTTTTACTTTAGCATCACAACAACCCAGTGTCATCATAATTCGACACTGGGACATTTTTTAAATCTGCGTCAGATTTACTTTTTACTTTAGCATCGCAACAATCCAGTGTCATCATAATTCGACACTGGGACATTTTTAGTCTGCGCCAGCTTTGCTTTTTACTTTAGCATCGCAACAATCCAGTGTCATCATAATTCGACACTAGGACATTTTTAAATCTGCGTCAGCTTTGCTTTCTATTTTCGCATCGCAACGACCCATTGTCATCATAATTCGACACTGGGACAATTTTGAGTCTGCATCAGCACCACTTTTGAGTTCTAGTTTTTAAAACGGGACAAATTGGCTACAAGTCAACATCTTTGTCCGAAGACTCTTTCATCATCTCCGTACAAAGAGGGACATGGACAAAATTGGCTACAAGTCAATATCTTTGTCCGAAGACTCTTCCATCCATCATCTCTGTACAAAGAGGGACATGCTGTTGACAATCAATTTTGACCCATTTTTTTTGTATATTTGTTGCAATTTTAGATGTTTTAGGACACCACATTCTAATCATTTATTACATTTTTATCTTTTTATTTTAAATTTA
This sequence comes from Przewalskia tangutica, assembly GCA_029844215.1. Lineage (NCBI taxonomy): Eukaryota > Viridiplantae > Streptophyta > Magnoliopsida > Solanales > Solanaceae > Przewalskia > Przewalskia tangutica. The sequence continues at coordinate 48,834,404 of CM056723.1, forward strand.
AGTATTATGTCTTTTTTAATATTATGTTTCTATTACACCGTTATTTATTTTAATAATATTTGCATCTTTTTAAATAATTAATTGACATCCCGCTTTAATTTTAATTAGACATTAAACATTTGTCTAAATATTGTATTTTATTATTATTGCATCGGCATTTGCATTTTTATAATTTTGCATCTTGTTAAATAATTTTTCTTTTAAATAATTAACCTGCTTTGCATTTTGTCAAATCAGTCCAGTACGAGACTCAATCCGAATCATTCCAATAACACCATTTTTTAATTTCATCCAAACACCCTCTTTTATCCCCCCCCCCCCCATTTTTAAATTTCAAATACCACTTTTCATTTTCCCCCCAAATCAAAACCAAACCCAAACCCTAAACCTAATCCTACTCCTATATAATAAACATTACCCCCCTTTATTAAGAAAAAGGGGGGCAACCCACAGAGCAGCCGCACAAAAGGAGGGCATCAACCCATTTTTTTTACTTCAACAAAAAAAAAAGCCTCCCTCTCTCACCATCACTATCCCGTCGCCCCAACTCACCTCCACCCACTGCCCATCGCCGGTGAACCACCACCCGTCACCGGCGAACCCCCCTTTAAACACCCAGCAGCCGCACAATACATCTACCCTCCTCTCTCCACACCTCACCGGCGAACCATCGTCATCTTGCTCTCCCGTCACACCCACTGTCGAACTCCCCTCACTGTCAGTGACCCACACCGCCACCGCCTTGCACCCGTCGACCTCACCTGCTCTCGTTGAACTCCCCATACCCTGTATCCCTTTTGTCGTCTCGGACCACCGGCGACTAAGCGAGACGCCGTTTCTTTTTTTGTTTTGTTTTGTGTTGTTATTATATATTGTGTTTTGGGTTAACCGATTGACTGATTTTGACTTTTGATAACTTTCCGGAGTTTAAAAACTCCGGCGAATCTTGTTGGCTTTATCTCGATATCTGATTTTCTAATTTTTGTTGTGTCGCCGGAATTTAAAATTCCGACGACCTTGGTAGCTATAATCTGGAATTTGTTGGCAGTTTTCGGTGTTTGGCCGGAGTTTCTAAACTCCGGTGGTTCTTGGAATTCTTCGACAACGTGTTGTGTCGCTGTTGATGTTTCTACTGTTTTCATAATATTTCATACTGATTTTGACGGACTTGGCCCTTTATTTACTGATGTTGCTGGCTGCTTTAGGTTTTCCAGCGAGTTGTGTCACTGTTGCTATTTCTAATATTTTCATACTAATTTTGATGGACTTGGCCCTTTATTTACTGATGTTGCTGGCTGCTTTAGGTTTTCTAGCGAGTTGTGTTGCTGATGTTTCCATTGTCCGTCGGATTTCGGGACTGATTTTGACGGACTTGGCCCTTTATTTACTTTGTTAAACTGATTTTTGAACAAGATACCATACTTGGTATTTTATTAATTTTGAACAAGATACTACACTAGGTATTTTACTGATTTTGAACTTGATACTATACTGGCCTACGAAGGATTTATCCGTCGATCTGGAGGCCTCCATGGTAAGCGAGACGGAATATGTGGGTGAGGAGGAAAGTGAAAAGATTAGACGAGAACACATAGTATCGTTTACCGGGAGGTGAGTCGACCGCAGCCGAAACGATATTGTCTTCTCATGTCTTGGTATCTTTGGCATAACACTAGCTGAGCCCACACTATTTAATAAAAAATATCTTCTACATATATATCTATATATATACATACATTGTGTTTGTTTGGTAATTTATTTATTATTTACTAACTCTTCTACTAAGTGTCTTTGCAGGTACCCGGAGGCGCACCCCAAAGTTAAAGCATTCACATAAAAATAAAATAAAAGTGAAATATCGCTAAATTCTCTTCATTCCCTCTTTTTATGATTATTTGCTTTTATTACTATCTTTTTAAATATATATCTATTTTAAATATTTGCATGCGTAGTTTAAATATCTTTTTGTTAGTTTAATAATTAGAACACCTTTAGAATTGTAGATTGCATGTTAGCACAATAATATTAAGCCTAAGTTTGAACAGATAACCGCAAGTTAGCGGATCTTAAAGGATGCCTAACCCCTTCCCTTTTGGATAATAAAGAACCCTTACCTAGAATCTCACATAGCTTTCGCAGACCTTTAAATGGAGATCATTCGTAGTATTTTATGCTATATTTTTAGTGTCCTAAGTCACTATAATAATTAGGTGGCGACTCCTTAAAATACATTTAGGAATCAACCATACGCAGTAGTATCCCGTTTCGACTCCGGTTAAAATGAGGTGTTACAATATCTAACTTGAAATTCTAGATTGCTAATTATTCATGCTATGTATGTTCTAACATATTATCCTAACTTTCATCCATGATTTTGAAGAAATATTGTTATAGCTACTTGATCCATTTCAGTGAGTCTTTTATTTGATTTTGTTTTTATTTTTGTTTTTATTTTGTGTTTTACTCGAGGGCGAGTAAAGGTTAAGTTTGGGGGTATTTTTTAGGCATATTTTATATACATTTTTTGATTCATTTTTAGTTAGTAATTTTCTTATTTTCTTTGAATTAGTATCGTGTTAGGGTCGTTTTTCTTTCTTTTGAGTCACAGCGGTCCTAAATGGAGAAATGACAAAAAGAAGATGAAATAAGCTTAATTGAGGTGTAATTGCACAAGAAAAGGCCAAGAAATGAAGTCTAAGAAGTCCCAGGAAGCATTGAAGAAATCTGACGAAGTCCGGACGAAAAAAGGACACAGAATCGCAAAATCGCGGAAAACGTCCACGGCGCCGCGCTAATTAACACGGGAGTCGATTTTGTCGCGATATTTTCGGCCGTGGCGCCGACTGCGAACCACAGGGCCGACGCGAGATTCTGATTTTTGGGCCGAATTTCAGAAGGTTAAAAGGGTTCGAAGCGCAAGTTTTCTCAAGTATAAGACCCTAAAACCCTGCTCATTAAGGAGGCATCTTGTACATAATTCTACATTCTACTTTGGAGAGGAAAAGGAGGCCACAATCTACAAGATTGGAGACAACTTTGTTCAAGTTCTTTCCTTTTCTCTTTTATTTATTTCAGTTCATATTAGATATTGAATTAGTTCTTAGCATATCTATGGATAGGAGCTAAACTCTTAATTAGGGCCTTCCATTGAATCGCTTGAAACTCGCTTTCATGAATTGATGCATTAGTTTGGTTTCTTCTTCACTTGATTAAGATTTATTCAATATTGGTTTGAATGTTTGATAGTTAACTGATCACTAATTATCATAATTTATATGGTATGTACTTGCTTCTACTTTTCTTCGTCGAGATTGGGTTTTCAAATCAAGAACCGAGAGGAGAGATTTGGATATGTTGTAATTGAATAGACATAGGTTAAAATCGCGGACGAAAGTACCCCGATACTTGTGTAGCACTTTAGGTTATTGTTCTTAATCCTCATATGTGGTAAAACCTATCATAGAAATATAGAATATTTCTGCACTGGGGTTGAGCTTTTATATATCCTATCTGGAATATAAGACGGACTAGTTAACCTGCTATCTTAACGTAAAAGAAGAAGCCATTGTTATTTCATTAAGGATTGAAAATAGAGGATAGTCGAAGATATTGGAAGCCCTAATTTCATCATAACTGATTTACATCACAACATATTTAGTTTAATTCTCGCAATTACTCTAGTAGTTTTAGAAAAAAACCCAAATCAAACTATCGTTAGCTAAATAGATAACATAGAGTAGATGTTCGGTAATTGAAAACCAGTATCTGTGGACGATATTCGGTCTTACAGACTATATTACGTGTAACGATACGTACACTTGCGTGAGCAATTAGAAATCGGCTAACAGCAGGAGAAACAAAAAACCATGCCAATATTTCTACAGAATTGGTGAAACGTAGAATTATTAAATTCACGACCATTATCACACTGGAATGATTTTATAGATTTTTCAAATTGTATTTTTATAAAAGTGCGAAAATGAAGAAATTTGACAAACACTTCCAATTTATATTTGAATGGGAATATCTAGATAGAATGAGAAATATCATCTAACAAGACCAGATAATATTTATGACCAAGGGAACTAGAAACATGAGATGTCCACAAATTATCATGAATAATATCAAAAGGGGAAAAAGTAACGCTGGTACATGATATAAACGGAAGACGAACATGTTTGCCTAAATAATAAGAAACACAATGCCGGGCAAGTTTTCCATTATTACATTTGATAAACTTATTGCCTCTAAGTAAATTAAAAATTGGGTGCCTCGGTGGCCAAGCTGGTTATGCCAAATGGATAGAGAGATAGCAGCGAGAGAGACTGGAGAGCAGGATCCGATAGCGAAGGTGAATGAGAATGGATAGAGATCCCCCATGAGATTGCATCTCGTAAAATGGGTCCCCGTACGAAGATCCTTCACAGTAAAACCAAACGGGTCAAACTAAAAAAACCTCATTATCACGAGAAAATTTGCAGACATAAATTAGGTTTTTAATGATATTAAGGGCATACATGACATTTTTAAGGGAAAAGGCATATGTGGGAGTTACCATAGCCTTGTATTAAAATGTGATGACTATTGCCAACAGTGATGTATTGAGGATGCTTTAATGGAAACAATGTAGGAATATTACTTGCAGAGCGAGTGAGGTGAGATGTGGCGCCCGTGTCTATGTACCAATTTTCATCGGGTTGCTACAAGTTAGACTGCTAAAAGTCTGGCCAAAATCAGTTGGAGCCAGACCGGTTGGTTGCTGCAAGTATTGGGCCTGAGTGAAATGGGTTTGTGGCGTCTGGTATGGGGTTGCTCGGGTTGCTGGGGAGGGGGCCAACAGTCCCTGCTGAATGTATGGGTATTGGGTCGCTACCTGGGCAAGTACTGAGTCCCAATTCGGCTGCTGAAAGTGTGACGCTAGGCCTGTCCAGGCAGATTGTGGACTGAGTTGCGGCTGTGGTGAATAGTGTTGTTGGTCGTGACCTTTTCCACACCCTTTGCCTCCTCTACTGTCGCCGCAGCCTCTGTCTCCCCTGCCGCGACTGAGTGTTTTGGCGGAGGTGGGTCAGCGGTGATGTTATTTTGGGAAGGCATTTCGACCTCTAAAGCATTTTGGGTGTGTTCGTCCTGCTTTGCACGACGGGTGTCTTCTAGCAATAATTGCGAGCGGGCATTGTGGAAACTGGGAACAGATCATCCTGTTGTATCATGGTGGCCAAAGTGTCATATTCACCTTTTGGAAGGTCTGCAACAAGTTGTAAAACCATCTTTGTTTTATAAACAAAGCATACCAAATTAGTTTTCTCAGTGGGGGATTAATTATGGTCCATCAGTAATAATTTTACCAGAACCATTCAAGAGTTTATACATTGAATGGGTTGAAGTATCTCCTAAGATTATAGATTGGGAGAATAAAAATATTCTCATTGAGGGAATTGTTAATATGCATTTCTTCAATGAATTGTCTATTCCATGGATTATGAAATGGTCCATAGAAGTGGGTTATACCCCACAAAACATACCCTGTCTTCACAAAACTTTTTATACAATATTTTAGAAGAAACTTCTTCAACACTCAAAGGATGATGTTATCCCTGGCCAAGAGTTAATAGATCAAATTACTGCTATCATAGCCCGGTATAAGGAGCTAAAACAAATAAAGTAGCAGTAGGAGGCGCATATCCCTTTTAAGCAGATTGCAAGAAGACTCCAGATGAAGAAAAGAGTAATTTCAAAATCAGAAATCATAGCACATACATGGCAGAAGTAAAAAAAGATTTAATAAGAAATCTAGAAGAAGAATTTCCCTTAGATGCATCAATGGCTTCGTTTAATAAGAAAATGCGGAAGAAAATATCCTAGTAGAAGAATCTCAGACATTTGAACCGTTTGATCAAACATCAGATATTAAAGAATATCTCAAAAGGTTTCAAGACCAGATAGAATAATCTTCCACCTCCGAAAAATCCAAGGGAAAGGATAAAGAAGGGACCGAGAAGCATAATATACTGAGAAAAAGAATCTGCTTTAATAAGCAACGGTGCATAATTGCACCTTTTTAATTTTCCTTGCCGGCTATATGTATTGGACCACTTTTTCTTTTTCTTTGTCGGCCACATTTGTAAAATATTGGTAATTTCACTGTTTTCTTTGCATTTCGATCCTCCATATAAGGATCTTGAGTTTTAGTTTAAGGGAAAGGTTTCAAAACCACCTCTCTCTACTTGGAAAATACTCTCCGATGAATAGAAATTTGAAGTTTACAGTACATCTTTCTCTCTCTCTCTCTCTCTGTTGAGCACAACTATCGGGCATATGTAATTTTATTTTATTGTTTTGTTTTAATTAATTTAATTTTTCAGATTTAGCCTAAATGATAGGATAAACACTTTGTGTTGAACTATATCACACTAGACTACGAAATATTATGGTGAAAATGATTTAATTAGCAAAGATCCAAAGATGAGAAGGTATTAAGGTTGAGCAGTGGATATTCCAGGCGGAATGTCTAAAGCTCAGACTGATGGTCCTGTTTTAGCCCGCTGAGCAGAAGTGGCGTTAGGACGTTTTTGAATCTGTTCTAAGTTAAGACAGCCTCCATAAAGGTTCCTATAGTGCCATCTCAGTAAGGGGTCTGCGTGAAAAGTGGTATCAACATTTAGAAGTATAAGTAAGATTCATGCAAATAAAAATATAATCTTCTTTTTATATAATTTCTCCTATTACTTTGCCTCTATAAATAGATTAAAACCATCAATATTATAGTGACTATTATGTGTTAAAAGACATTTAAGGGATTAATAATGTCTTTTCTATTCTAATTGTTAAATAATCTACTTAGCATGAGCTTGAAAAATATCTAAAAAAGCACTCAAAGAGATAGAAGATCTTACAAAATCAAAATTATAAACTAGATTAATTTAAGTTGAAGTCAATTATACCATAAGGATGAGTCTATTTGGTTATATACAGACAGGTGTGCCATAATACATAGTATCGTAAGACTGTACTTTGTGTTAATTTACCATAAAAATTAAAGTGCAGCGTGGGCTGGCCGGAGAACCATGGTTGTATGATCAGTTTTTACTAACTTTAAGAAAATGGTGTTCGAGAAGTGAAAGCAAGCCAGAGCTTTTCAATATCAAGATAATGTGGGTGTAACTCTAGAATATACCAGTGCACTGGATGACGAAATACATAGGGAAGAAGATCAGAAATGCTATAGATGGTACTATTGAGGTTATAATACCGATAAATAGAGATCAAGAAAGGAGATACATAAGGGTTCAAGTTGTACTAAATATTGTTATAGCTAGTTAATGGTTAAAGCTAGCTAAGTTGGTGTGAATGAGAAATGGAAGGAAAAATGAAATGAAAGGAAAATGAAGTTCAAAGCAAAGTTCCTTTTCAAAGGAGTTTTGTACCATATCGGTGGTAGAAAGGAAAAGTTATGTGCTTATATTAGAAGCACTTCCTTTAGCTCTTAAAGGGTTGAGAAGAGGGACGCCCCTCGCGCCGTAGTCGTCGCTTGGCTCGGATTTAGATTTGATCAAATAATTTGATTGATTGATAATCTTTTTGGACCAAATTTATTTAATTTCAAATCTTCATTTTCTGAAAATATTTTTTTTTCATTTTCCGAAAAGGCAAAGTGGCATTTTCGAACAGTCACCAACCTTTCCGAACAGGAACCTTCGAGGCTATATAAACTGAGGCAATGTCTCATTTTTTAATACACTGAAAAATAATTTCCTTCATTGAAATTATGCATTCTCTTTCACAAATAAAACTATCGAGTCTTACTGTGGTTCGTTGCCAACTTTGAGTTCGTCGAAGTCGTCGGCGTTTGAAGTACCGCTACTCCTGCGACAGGTATATCCGTTTTATCCTAGGAGGAAGTAATCCATAACCTCGGGTACAGTGAGGGGATTAAATTCCTTAAGGACACACAGTGAATTCTGTGGTCTCGGATATTTTTCTTACTTTCTGCATTATTCATTTTTTCCAGTTTCTGGCTTTTCCGTTTTCTGATTTTGAACACATGCGTACTAACAAGCTTAAGGAATTCACAATTATTTATGTGTTCACTTGTTGTTGTTTAACGATTACAGAACATTGTCAGGAAAGAAAAGGAAAAAAAGGTGTTTTCCAAAAAAAAAAAAGGTGTTTTTCCAGAAAGTAAAAATAAAAAGGAAAGGAAACATGTATGTTTGCTGTTTCGGTGTAAAGAACTTGTATGTTGTTTGGAGACTAAAATCTTCGGATTTTCTACTCTGGTTGAGATTAAAGTTTTCATAACTTTCTACTCATTTGGGTACTTGATTTGAAGATATAAAAACTTCATCAAGTATACAACATACAATTTACTGCATTTCGTTTCAAGTATTTTAATTTGGTTTGAAGAAATAAAATCTTCACCGTTGTGTATTATATTTGTTGCTATCAAAATTGATTCGGTTTGAAGAAATAAAATCTTCACCGTTTATTAAATTTTTCTGTTGTTTCGTTTGCGACAGAAATGAGAGACATGACTCCAGATTTGAATGCTACTGCCACACCAACCCCCGTGGTTGGTTCTACGAGCAATGTTGCGTCCTCCAGTCGTACTGCACCAGCACTGGCTCCGGCAGAGAAGCCTGGAAAATTCACCGGAATTGATTTCAAAAGATGGCAACAAAAGATATTCTTCTATTTAACTACTTTAAGCCTCCAAAAGTTTATTAAGGAGGTCGTTCGATTTCTTAATCAACACCTGAGAATGAACGTTTTGTTGTAACTGAGGCGTGGAAGCACTCAGATTTTTTGTGCAAAAATTATATTCTTAGCGGACTGGAGGATGATCTTTACAACGTCTATAGTAATGTGGGAACATCAAAAAAACTATGGGATGCGTTGGAAAAGAAATATAAAACAGAAGATGCTGGATTAAAGAAATTCATTGCTGCCAAATTTCTGGACTACAAAATGGTAGATGGCAAGTCTATTGTTACTCAAGTTCAAGAGTTGCAGGTTATCATCCACGATCTCCTCGCTGAAGGTTTGGCGATTTGTGGGGCGTTTCAAGTTGCGGCAGTGATAGAAAAGTTGTCTCCTTCATGGAAGGACTTCAAAAATTACTTGAAACACAAGCGAAAGGAGATAACACTGGAAGATCTCATTGTCCTGTTGAGAATCGAGGAAGATAACAGGGCAGCTGAGAAAAAGGCAAATGGGAGATCAACCATAGGGGGAGCACATATTGTTGAAATTGCCCCAACTAATCTGAAAAAGAGGAAAAAGGCATCGGGACCAAGGAACTATATCAACAAGAAGAAATTCCAGGGAAACTGCCACAATTGTGGAAAAATCGGACACAAAGTTGCAGACTGTCGTGCTCCAAAAAAGGAAAAGAAGAAGGGTAAGGCTAATATGGTTGAAACAAACGAGGAGGTTGATGATTTGTGCGCTATATTGTCTGAGTGCAACCTAGTGGGAAATCCGAAAGAGTGGTGTATTGACTCTGACGCCACTCGCCACATTTGTGCTGTTAGAGAAGTCTTTGCTTCATATGCTCCCGCCGGGCCCGACGAGACCATATATATGAGAAATTCTGCAACGGCCAAAATTTAAGGTTATGGAAAGATCTTGCTGAAGATGACCTCTGGCAAGGTGGTGACTCTCAACAACGTCTGTCATGTTCCTGAAATTAGGAAAAATCTAGTAACTACCGGACTTCTAGTGAATAACGATTTTAAGTGTGTTTTTGTTTCTGACAAGGTTGTAATAAGTAAGAACGAGATGTATATAGGAAAATGTTACCTCCCAGAGGGCCTTTTCAAACTAAATGTAATGGTCGTTGCCAATAATAATAAAGTTTCTGCTTCATCTTACTTGCTTGAGTCAAATAATTTATGGCATTCACGTTTAGGACATATCAATTATAGAACCTTGCGAAAAATGATTAGTTTGGAAGTATTGCCTAAGTTTGAATGCAATCAATCAAAATGTCAAATCTGTGTTGAATCTAAGTATGTTAAACATCCTTATAAGTCAGTTGAAAGGAATTCAAGTCCTTTAGACTTAATCCATACAGATATTTGTGACATGAAGTCAATCCCATCTCGCGGTGGAAAGAAGTATTTCATAACTTTTATTGACGATAGTACGCAGTATTGCTACATTTATTTACTTAATAGTAAAGATGAAGCATTCAGGCAATACAAAACTGAAGTTGAGACTCAACTTAACAAAAAGATTAAAATGATAAGGAGTGATAGGGGCGGTGAATATGAATCTCCTTTTGAACAAATATGTTTGGAATATGACATTATTCATCAAACAACTGCCCCTTACTCACCACAATCAAACAGAATTACGGAAAGGAAAAATAGAACACTGAAAGAAATGATGAATGCCCTGTTAATAAGTTCTGGTTTACCCCAGAACTTGTGGGGGGAAGCCATTCTAACAGCTAGTCGAATACTCAGTCGAGTGCCCCATAGCAAAACAAAACCTATTCCATACGAAAAGTGGAAAATAAGGAAGCCCAATTTAGGATACTTCAAAGTGTGAGGGTGTTTGACCAAGGTGCAAGTTCCTAAACCCAAAAGGGTAAAAATAGAACCTAAAACCATTGATTGTGTTTTCATAGTATATGCCACGAATAGTAAGGCATATCGATTTCTGGTTAACAAATCAGAAAATCCTGACATTCAGGTGAATACGGTAATTAAATAAGATAATATTGACTTCTTTGAAACCATATATCCGTATAAAAAGGAATGTGAGTCGTCTAACAAATAATCTAAATGACCTCGGGAAGAAACAAAGGAAAATGTTCCTGATGAGGAAAATTCAAGACGCAACAAACGTCAAAGGACGTCTACTTCCTTTGGACCAGAATTTCTAACATTTTTTGTTGGAAAATGAGCCTCAAACTTTCAACGAAGATATGTCTTCATCGGAAGCTCAGTGTTGGAAAGAGGCAATCAATAGTGAGATATAATCCATATTGAACAACCATACTTGGAAATTGGTTGATCTTCCTCCAGGGAATAAACCTTTAGGTTCCAAATGGATTTTCAAGCGGAAAATGAAAGCTGATGGTACTATTGATAAATATAAGGCAAGACTAGTTGTTAAAGGGTTTAGACAACGAGAAGGTCTTGATTACTTTGACACATACTCGCCAGTAACGAGGATTACATCTATTCGGGTGTTATTAGCGTTAGCCGCCGTGTACGGTCTTGAAATCCATCAAATGAATGTGAAAAGAACCTTCTTAAATGGAGAGTTAGAGGAAGAAATTTATATGGAACAATCTGAAGGGTTTGTAGTTCTAGGGAAAGAGAAGAAGGTGTGTCGACTTGTTAAGTCTCTTTACGGACTAAAACAAGCACCCAAACAGTGGCATGCAAAATTTGACCATAAAATGCTGTCAAATGGATTCAAGATAAATAAGTGTGATAAATTCGTCTACATTAAGAACACTCCGAACCACGTCGTCATTGTTTATTTGTACGTGGATGATATGTTGATAATGAGTAACGACATTGCTAACATAAATGCTACTAAGTGCATGCTTGCTAGTAAGTTTGATATGAAAGACTTAGGAGTTGCCGATTTAATTCTGGGAATTAAAATCCATAAGACTCCTCAAGGTCTAGCATTGTCTCAATATCATTATATTGAAAATGTACTTGAAAAGTTTAAGTATTTGGACTTTAAAGTTGTAAAGACGCCAATTGATATGAACCTTGCTCTTGCAAAGAATAAAGGTGAAAGTCATTCTCAATTGGATTATGCCAGAGTGTTGGGAAGTTTGATGTATATCATGAACTGTACGCGACCTGATATTGCGTGTGCTATAAGTAACCTAAATCGCTACACTAGTAATCCCGACCAAAATCATTGGCTGGAAATGAAATGAGTTTTGGGGTATTTAAAACATACTCAAAACTTTGCTTTGCATTATAACAGGTATCCTGCAGTTATTGAAGGATACAGTGATGCAAATTGGATCACCGGTTCAACTGAAACTAAATTCACAAGTGGATATATTTTTACCATAGGTGGAGGAGCAGTGTCTTGGAAGTCATCCAAACATACATGTATCGCCCGCTCTACAATGGAATCTGAGTTCATAGCTTTAGACAAAGCCGGTGAAGAAGCTGAATGGCTCCGGAATTTCTTAGAAGATATTTCATTTTGGCCCAAACCGTTGGCTCCTGTATTCATACATTGCGATAGCCAAGCGGCAATAGGAAGAGTCGGGAGAGTTATGTACAACGGAAAGTCTCGTCACATACGACGAAGACATAATACCGTTAGACAACTACTCTCTAGTAGAATTATCACAATTGACTATGTTAATTCAAGAGATAATGTGTCGGATCCACTAACTAAAGGCCTAACTAGAGAGGTAGTTGAAAGATCATCGAGGGGAATGAGACTATGGCCGAGGACAAGTCATTGTGACGGTAACTCTACCTAGAAGACTGGAGATCCAAAGATCTAGATTTATAGAGATCAAACAAAGTCATTGATAACGGTTCAACATTGTCACGATAATTCTTTGGTCCATTCTCGTGATGAGACAATGTTCAGTACCAGGATAAAGCATTACGACTTTTTAATGGTCCCTAAGTTTGGTACGGGGTATATCAAATAGTGTATCTACGGAATGACACATTTAGGAATCACCTACGTAAGTGTGAAGTGTAAGCCGCTTCAATGAGAATTATGTAAGGCCAATTCTCTACGCACTTATGAACCAGGCAGTGTTCATGGCTGAAACGAACAAAACAATGAGAACCAAAGACGGTTAAAGGGTTAATTGTGTGACATGTGGTGGTCTAGGTATACACCTAAGCTCGATGGTTCAAAGATATCAAATCTACCGATTGACCGAGTATATCCGACATATGTTCACTACGGAAAGTTTAAAGAGAAATCTACTTATCCAGATGCGATTAATCCTTGCTTACGAATCACACAGTTTTTTGTCATGCATGTTTTTCATCATATAGCCATTTTCCATTCATGTGGGGGATTTTTATAGCTAGTTAATGGTTAAAGCTAGCTAAGTTGGTGTGAATGAGAAATGGAGGGAAAATGAAGTTCAAAGCAAAGTTCCTTTCCAAAGGAGCTTTGTACCACATCGGTGTTAGAAAGGGAAAGTTATGTGCTTATATTAGAAAGCACTTCCTCTAGCTCTTAAAGGGTTGAGAAGAGGGACTCCCCTCGCGTCGTCGTCGTCGCTCGACTCGGCTTCGGCTTCGGATTTGGATTTGGTCAAATGATCTGATTGATAATCTTTTTGGACCAAATTTATTTAATTTCAAATCTTCATTTTCTGAAATTTTTTTTTTTCATTTTCCGAAAAGGCAAAGTGGTCTTTCCGAACAGTCACCAACCTTTCAGAACAGTCACCAACTTTTTCGAACAGGAACCTTCGAGGCTATATAAACTGAGGCAATGTCTCATTTTTAATACACTGAAAAATAATTTCCTTCATTGAAATTCTGCATTCTCTTTCACAAATAAAACTATCGAGTCTTACTGTGGTTCGTTGCCAACTTTGAGTTCGTCGAAGTCGTCGGCGTTTGAAGTACCGCTACTCCTGCGACAGATATATCCGTTTTATGCTGGGAGGAAGTAATCCATAACCTCGGGTACAGTGAGGGGTAAATTCCTTAAGGACACACAGTGAATTCTGTGGTCTCGGATATTTTTCTTACTTTCTGCATTATTCCTTTTTTCCAGTTACATGCTTTTCCGTTTTCTGATTTTGAACACAGGCGTACTAACAAATATCATAAAACCTCTCCTGAGAGGTAGAACAATTACCTTGGACAATGAGAGGCATTGGGTTGAATTTAAGTATGATAATTTACCATATATATGCTTCTATTATGGTGTCTTGGGTCACAATGAGAAAACATATTTCAAAAAAGCAAAAAACATCACCAACAGTGAAGTGTAGAGTGATCAATTTGGGGCATGGATGTGTGCAGAGTTTTTTATGCCGGGAAATAGTTTTACCACCTAATGTGGTGGCTACCAGCAAAGGTGTAATGGAGGTGGGCCCTCAAAAAAGCAGTCATGTGGAGGCTAGCTCCTCTTTTGTGGTCCAAGAAAATGGAAAGGATTTAATTTCACAAACAAAAGGAATAGAAAGGGTTTCTATGAATATTACGCTGGAAGAAAATAAAGGACAAAAAATGAATAATGATATTGTCAAAATCCAAGTCGTGACTTCAACTGAGATTTACGCTGGAAGAAAATAAAGGACAAAAAATGAATAATGATATTGTCAAAATCCAAGTCGTGACTTCAACTGAGATAATGATATTTGCATTTGTATTATACACATTCGTATTTATATTAATGATGATTAATATTATGACATTTGCATTTGTTGAATTATTAGTTGATTGTTTATAATATTCTATAAATGCACCCCTAGAATTTATGTGGTTATTAATGCTGTTAGAATTAATATTATAACATAGCTCTTAAATTGACTCGACTAATAATCATCGAAATTGGATATCGATGATATGCGATACATCGACATGTGGTCTGCATCATATCCTTAGGGGATGTAGTATGTCTCACTTGCTATGAGTTATGGCAACTCGTGATGGATGCATGGATACTTGTTGAAGTATTGGTATACCCTGCTGATGCACTGTTTTGTTATATGTCTATAATGTCATCGGCATGTGGGAGATAGAAGTCCTTAGACTTGAGGTCGATACCACCTTGTTTACGGAGTAATGTACTTTGATCCCGTCCTAAGCTTAAATGCCTTATAGGTTGAGACGCGACTTGTTTTGGATACATTACGAAGTAGATTAAATGTGGTAGTTGAGAAAAGATTAGGATTCATTCCTCAAATGTATATTCGAGAGAACACTCAGATTCTCATATGGTATTAGGTTGACTAAGTCGTTGGCCAACGCAATGGACATGTTTTTGATATGGTCCTGTTGTCAACTAATATAGATGAGGTATAATGATCAAGTAATTTGGATAGACACTTGACAAATCCTAAGCTTGATTGAGTGTGTCGTGAGTAAAAGGATTTTATCTTCCCACATAGAGGTTCAGTTCACAGGTTACGTGTAACTATACTTTACATATTGAGTTCGTCTTCCGGCGCAGTCTAGGAGTTTCGTGTAGACCCTAATGTTATTAGTGTCGATATGTAAAGGCCTGAAGGGTAACATTAAGTCAAATGTCTCGTCGATTCAATGATGTAATTAGAGAATAAATATACGTTCGGTTGATGATCAAGACATTAGAAAGAAATGGAAAACAGTGTAGAAAAAAGAGACAGGGCCGCGGCGCCATGGACTCAGGGCCAAGGTGCCAAACGCGCCTCAAGCGCCGCGATGTTGAGGCGCGTCCAGTGGGTCCGAATGCTGGCCCAGTCTGCTGAGGTTTTAATGGGCTAGCCCATTTGGGGAACCCTAGTTGTCCTCTTCAGCAATAAATAAGAGGGTTCCCCTTCCCATTTCTTCACCCCAAAACTAAGAGAGTATTCTCTTCTAAAGCTCTGATGGAATTTGTTACACCCCGTAATTCCAAGACAATTAGATGAGAACGTACGTAAGGAAATTGAGATTTGAATTTTGAAAAGAAAGAAAAATTACTTTTTCTTAAGGAAAAATATCGGGAATTTGTGAAGGAAAAGGTTTATTAATTGGAATTTGGTTCTCAAATTTGGTATTTGGGACTTATAGATTATATTGGAATTTTGGATTTTAAGTTCCGGATTTGGTCATGTGGGGCCCACCGGAAAAATTTACGACTTTGTGGGGCCCAGAAAGTTTTGAGATATTTTGACCAAATATGAATATTTTTGGAGATGAAGTAATTTTGGACCAATAAGAGAGTGACATGTGTCCCTCCCCACTTGTGTAGCAAAGCTCTAAGTATATATATGTATATGTACATGTATTGCAAGATGTCTAGAAAGGGGGATATTTTCATCTAAAGTGAACAAGTGGACAAGTGTGGGAGAGGGGATTTCGACCAAGGCCTCACAAGTGGACAAGGGAGGAATATATTTGTGAGATATTTTCAAGACAAGTGGACCACTTAGGTCCCTCCCCTTGTATGATGTTTTATCTATATAAGAGAGGTGATAGCAAGACTTGGAGACTTTGCACAATAATCTTCATCATCCAAAACCTCTCTTCTCCCTAATATTTTCGAGATTCTTCAAGCAAGAGTGAAGAACAAGAGTTGATTATTCTCCTAGATTAAGCACCTTAACCAAGTTCTAAACCAAATTAACTCTCCAAGGTGTAGTAACCAAGGTTTTCCGAGAATGGTGTTGAAATTCCTAGGCTTGTTTATGAAATTTTTGGAAGTAAAACAAGAAGGAAAGATGGTTACAAGCTTGTAGTAGATTCATGGGTGTGATTGGAACTTAAATAGTATGAGCTAAGATATGCTAAGGGTCGACTTTTAACTTGGATTATTTTGGGCATATTGAAGGTAAGGATTATTCCTCTTCTTGAAGTAATTGGATATTACATGTTGTAGTAATTAATGGGTGAACTTATGATTAAAAAGAATGAAGAATAAGAAGTACATGTCACAATCTTGGCATGTTAGCCGATTGTGGACAGTTTTGGTATTAACGGATTCGTTGGTTATTGTTGTTATAAAACATTACCTATTACATGTTGACATGAAGGAATCTTGTTGTTAACAAGTTAATATAACTTATATAAAGTGTTGGAATATAAGTTGGATTATAAAAAGTTATGGAAATAGTTTTGGTTGTAGTAGTTAGCCGAGAACACCAACTAAATATGGGACTGTTTTTACATTGGACTATGGACTGATTTTAGTGGACTAAAGGATTGTTTTTACATTGGACTATGGACTGATTTTAGTGGACTAATGGACTATATTAGTGGACTATACTAATGGACTGTTTTTATGGACTACTTTGATATAATTATGGGGCAGAATTTTACACGTCAAGTTAGGCGTGTAATCCTCTTTGGTTAACTGTTGGTTATTCTCTTAAGTGTGGCTTATTAGTTGTTGAAATCGGGCCTTGGAAAAAGGTGGAAAAGTACGTAGAAATGGGGGAAGTGCTGCCCAAATTTTTTATAAAAAGAAAGGAGATTCATTGAGTAGTATAAGTGTATACTAGTATCATGAAGTTGATATAAGTATTATTATCGTTATATGTCAAAGTACTACTTGCGGCGTATTCTACTTGGCGTGTGGAATAGCTTAAGAGGTATGTGAACTATCCTCTCTTCTTATGACATGATATATTTTGAAAGTATATGATACTTGATTTCAAAGGTTATGAGACTTGATTTTATAAGTTATGAGACTTGATTTTAAAAGTTATGAGACTTGATTTCGAAAGTTATGAGACTTGAATTATTTTAAAAGTTATGAGACTTGATTTATTTGAAAGCTATGTGATAACGCCTTGGTTGTATTAAAAGGAAAGATGTGGTAGTGCTTTAGTTTTCTAAAATGAAAGTTGTTATAACGACTTTATGGAAAGTTTGTTATAACAGTTTTATGTAAAGTCAAGAGATGGTTTAAAATGTTATATGGAAATCATGTGAGAACGTCCATGACTAAATCCTTAATATAGTACAGAATATAAAAGTGCCTTGAGTTCATAAAGTGAAGGTTCATTATATGTGTATGGTACATGACTTGTTGATACCTAATTTGTCTAAAATGAAGGTTCATTATGTGTGTATGGTACATGACTTGTTGGTACCTAAGGTTGTCTAAAACGAAGGTTCATTATATGTGTTTGGTACATGATATGTGGTACCTTGGCATAGCTAAAATAAGATATTTTTATGTGTTTGGTACATGATATGTGGTACCTTGGCATAACTAGATTTTATATGTGTTTGGTACATGATATGTGGTACCTTGGCATAGCTAAAATGAGATATTTTATATGTGTTTGGTACATGATATGTGGTACCTTGGCATAGCTAAGATGAAAGATTTTATATGTGTTTGGTACATGATATGTTGGTACCTTGGCATAACTGAAATGAAAGTTTGTATATGTGATTGGTACATGAGATGTTGGTACCTTGTTTTTTTCCCTTTGAGAGTCAAAAGATGAGTTAAATTACACAAGGTTGCTATAATGCGGGTATAGATACCCGTAACAGTATATGATTATATGAAAAGATATTGATGGTTTTAAAATGACTCTCATCCTTTTGAAAGGTCCAGCTGGCTCTATTTTATATGGTACGGTTGGATCTGGTATTTGATTTCATACTTGTCCCTGTCATTCTTTGGCCAGTTATGATTACTGTACTTTATGTTTACATACTTGGTACCTGTTATCTCGACCGCCGGGCTGCGTTCATGTCTTGTGAGCTGGTGCAGGTTGGTGATCCACGCAGTTAGGATCTCTATTCAGTATTTTGGGATAGCTCCCCTGTTCCGGAGCTTATCATTTGATACAGTTTTTGATATTAGACTTATGTACATTCAGGGGTAGGGCGGGGCCCTGTCCCGTCATAGCTGTTTTGTCCAAACTCTTAGAGGTCTGTAGTCATATGTGGGCTGGACTGGTGTAAAGTTGTAGTTCCTTTGGTTCTTATATATATAATGGCGGCCTCGTCGGTTTTGCCTTTTGTTGTTAAAAGTAAAAAAAATGAGTGTTATTCATCTTCTACGGGTTACTTGTGTTGTATGGGTAGAAGGGTGCCCAGGTAGGGCACCAGTCGCGGGCCTGGGGGTTTGGGTCGTGACAGAATGGTATCAGAGCAGTTAGTCCTCGGAATGTCTATAGACCATGTCTAGTAGAGTCTTGGGCATGAGTATGTGTGCACCATACTTATACCTAGAAGGCTACATGATATTTAGGATTGGTTTCCATTCTTCTCACTCTGATCGTGCAGTAGAGCTGTGTTATTAGGTTGATCCCTCTCTGACGTATTATTATGTTACAGTTATGCCTCCACGGAAGGCCATAGTGGCCCAAAAGGCAAAACAGCAGCAGAAGATGCTAGTCAGACGCAGAGAGTTACGAGGGCACAGGCCCAGCCCATGCCTGAGGGTGTGCGTCAGTCGACTAGTTCTATTACGCCGCCGACATTAGAGAAGCTTAGAGCAGCAGCAGCTCCAGAGACTCCGACACCTGAGCCTCCAGTTCCTCAGCCAGGGGCAGAGGATAGGGACTCTGAGCTTGATGCAGTTCTTTGGCTAGGATAGTAGCGAGACGAGCAGACGAGATCCGTAGCTAACCCAGAGCATCTGATTTGAGGGTTCGGTACTTCCTGAGTTGTAGTCCGCCAGAGTTTTACGGGTCAAGGCCCGAGGATGATCCCCGGGAGTTCATCTGTCAGATCCAGCGAACGATGAGAGTGATTAAGGATTTGGAGACCGAGTCGGTCGTATTGGCTTCTTACCGATTACACGATGTAGCAGTTAACTGTTTCGAGTCATGTGAGCTGCCTACGGGCGAGGGTGCTCCTCCAGCTATTTGGGATGAGTTCATGGAGGCCTTTCTTGATCATTTCTTGCCTCCTGAGATGAGGAGAGCCAGGGTTGATAGTTTCTTGAACTTGAGGCAGGGTGGAAGGACTATTAGAGAGTATAGCTTGGAGTTTGACTTATTGGCTCGGTACACACCCACTATAGTAGCGGACATGGCAGACAGGGTACACCGCTACGTGATGGGGCTAGATCATTATCTTATTGATGGGTGCATGGCGGTAGCGCTTCAGCCGGACATGGATATTCCTCGTATTCAGGCGTACGCCCAGGGAGTAGAGGATAGACGTAAGGGGAGTCAATCTGACAGAGGTCATGATGGAGGTCAGCCCAAGAGGGACAGGATGATAGTTTATTCTGGTGAGTATAGAGGCGGTCAGCCTCAACAACATGTTGATTATTTGTCCCAGCCAGTACAGAGTGCTCCTTCACAGTCTTCAGGTCGGAGGTTTGATTATTCGGGGTATTCAGGAGCAGGTCAGGGCCCCAGGGCTTCAGGTTCGCAGATATACGGGGGTTCTAGCCAGTCGAGGCCACCTTTGCCTCCATGTTCACGGTGTGGTAAGTCCCATATTGGGGGATGTCGTGCTGGTACGGGTTCATGTTTTGCTTGTGGTCGTCAAGGCCATATGATGAGAGATTGTCCTTCCAAGGATGGTACATGTGGTATGACTCAGCCTACTGGGTCAGTTGATGGCTCATCGTCTACTATCTCTATGCGCCCCGCAGGGCAGGGTGTACACATGCCGACAGACCATGGAAGAGATCTGTAGACACGACCAGGAGGTGTCACCAGATTTTGCCACAGGTAATTCTAATCCCTATATTTACTATTGAGAATGATGAATGAGACTATGTGTTCTATTGTGGTCATGGGTGTCATATTTGATTTTGTTGGATATAGTTAAGGGGGACTATACTGATATCTGTTTAGTTTGAACCTAGTGTGAACATTCGGGACGAATGTTTATAAGGGGGGAAAGATGTTACACCCCATAATTCCAAGGCAATGAGATGAGAATGTACGTAAGGAAATTGAGATTTGAATTTTGAAAAGAAAGAAAGATTACATTTTCTTAAGGAAAAATATCGGGAATTTATGAAGGAAAAGGTTTATTAATTGGAATTTGGTTCTCAAATTTGGTATTTGGGACTTATAGATTATATTGGAATTTTGGATTTTAAGTTCCGGATTTGGTCATGTGGGGCCCACCGGAAAAATTTACGACTTTGTGGGGCCCAGAAAGTTTTGAGATATTTTGACCAAATATGAATATTTTTGGAGATGAAGTAATTTTGGACCAATAAAAGAGTGACATGTGTCCCTCCCCACTTGTGTAGCAAAACTCTAAGTATATATATGTATATGTATATGTATATGTACATGTATATGTACATGAATTGCAAGATGTCTAGAAATGGAGATATTTTCATCTAAAGTGGACAAGTGTGGGAGAGGGGATTTCGACCAAGGCCTCACAATTGGACAAGGGAGGAATATATTTGTGAGATATTTTCAAGACAAGTGGACCACTTAGGTCTCTCCCCTTGTATGATGTTTTATCTATATAAGAGAGGTGATAGCAAGACTTAGAGACTTTGCACAATAATCTTCATCATCCAAAACCTCTCTTCTCCCTAATATTTTCGAGATTCTTCAAGCAAGAGTGAAGAACAAGAGTTGATTATTCTCCTAGATTAAGCACCCTAACCAAGTTCTAAACCAAATTAACTCTCCAATGTGTAGTAACCAAGGTTTGGCCGAGAATGGTGTTGAAATTCCTAGGCTTGTTTATGAACTTTTTGGAAGTAAAACAATAAGGAAAGATGGTTACAAACTTGTAGTAGATTCATGGGTGTGATTGGAACTTGAAGAATATGAGCTAAGATATGCTAAGGATCGACTTTTAACTTGGATTATTTTGGGCATATTTAAGGTAAGGATTATTCATCTTCTTGAAGTAATTGGATATTACATGTTGTAGTAATTAATGGATGAACTTATGATTAAAAATAATGAAGAATAAGAAGTACATATCACAATCTTGGCATGTTAGCCGATTGTGGACAGTTTCAGTATTAACGGATTCGTTGGTTATTGTTGTTATAAAACATTACCTATTACATGTTGACATGAAGGAATCTTGTTGTTAACAAGTTAATATAACTTATATAAAGTGTTGGAATACAAGTTGGATTATAAAAAGTTATGGAAATAGTTTTGGTTGTAGTAGTTGGCCGAGAACACCAACTAAATATGGGACTGTTTTTACATTGGACTATGGACTGATTTTAGTGGACTAAAGGATTGTTTTTACATTGGACTATGGACTGATTTTAGTGGACTAATGGACTATATTAGTGGACTATACTAATGGACTGTTTTTATGGACTACTTTGATATAATTATGGGGCAGAATTTTACACGTCAAGTTAGGCGTGTAATCCTCTTTGGTTAACTGTTGGTTATTCTCTTAAGTGTGGCTTATTGGTTGTTGAAATCGGGCCTTGGAAAAATATGGAAAAGTACGTAGAAACGGGGGAAGTGCTGCCCAAATTTTTTATAAAAAGAAAGGAGATTCATTGAGTAGTATAAGTGTATACTAGTATCATGAAGTTGATAGAAGTATTATTATCGTTATAGGTTGAAGTACTACTTGCGGCGTATTCTACTTGGCGTGTGGAATAGCTTAAGAGGTATGTGAACTATCCTCGCTTCTTATGACATGATATATTTTGAAAGTATATGATACTTGATTTCGAAGGTTATGAGACTTGATTTTATAAGTTATGAGACTTGATTTTAAAAGTTATGAGACTTGATTTCGAAAGTTATGAGACTTGAATTATTTTGAAAGTTATGAGACTTGATTTATTTGAAAGCTATGTGATAACGCCTTGGTTGTATTAAAAGGAAAAATGTGGTAGTGCTTTAGTTTTCTAAAATGAAAGTTGTTATAACGGCTTTATGAGAAGTTTGTTATAACAGTTTTTTGGAAAGTCAAGAGATGGTTTAAATTGTTATATGGAAATCATGTGAGAACGTCCATGACTAAATCCTTAATATAGTACATGAAATAAAAGTGTCTTGAGTTCATAAAATGAAGGTTCATTATGTGTGTATGGTACATGACTTGTTGGTACCTAAGTTGTCTAAAATAAAGGCTTATTATGTGTGTATGGTACATGACTTGTTGGTACCTAAGGTTGTCTAAAACGAAGATTCATTATATGTGTTTGGTACATGATATGTGGTACCTTGGCATAGCTAAAATAAGAAATTTTATATGTGTTTGGTACATGATATGTGGTACCTTGGCATAGCTAAAATGAGAGGTTTTATATGTGTTTGGTACATGATATGTGGTACCTTGGCATAGCTAAAATGAGAGATTTTATATGTGTTTGGTACATGATATGTGGTACCTTGGCATAGCTAAGATGAAAGATTTTATATGTGTTTGGTACATGATATGTTGGTACCTTAGCATAACTGAAATGAAAGTTTGTATATGTGATTGGTACATGAGATGTTGGTACCTTGTTCTTTTTCCTTTGAGAGTCAAAAGATGAGTTAAATTACACAAGGTTGCTATAATGCGGGTATAGATACCCGTAACGGTATATGATTATATGAAAAGGTATTGGTGGTTTTAAAATGACTCTCATCCTTGTGAAAGGTACATCTGGCTCTATTTTATATGGTACGATTGGATCTGGTATTTGATTTCATACTTGTCTCTGTCATTCTTTGGTCAGTTATGATTACTGTACTTTATGTTTACATACTTGGTACCTGTTGTACTGACCCCCTTCGGGGGGCTGCGTTCATGTCCGCAGGCCTAGGTACCCAGGTTGGTGATCCACGTAGTTAGGATCTCTATTCAAAATTTTGGGATAGCTCCCCTGTTCCGGAGCTTATCATTTGGTACAGTCTTTGATATTATAATTATGTACATTCAGGGGTAGGGCGGGGCCCTGTCCCGTCATAGTTGTTTTGTCCAAACTCTTAGAGGTCTGTAGTCATATGTGGGATGGACTGGTGTAAAGTTGTAGTTCCTTTGGTTCTTATATATATAATGGCGGCCTCGTCGGTTTTGCCTTTTGTTGTTAAAAGTAAAAAAAATGAGTGTTATTCATCTTCCGCGGGTTACTTGTGTTGTATGGGTAGAAGGGTGCCCAGGTAGGGCACCAGTCGCGGGCCCGGGGGTTTGGGTCGTGACAGAATTCCTAGCATTTCAAGAGTTAGAAATTACATCAAAGTTTAAGAACTTGTAAATCGAGGAACATTTGCGTGCACACCCTCGACATATACCAAAAGCTTGAAGATTTTGAGATTGCTACAAAATGTAAGTCTTCGTTCGAAGTATTACATTTTACTTTGTACTTTACATTATATAATCATACTACAGTTTGACCGCCATGTCTTTGATATGGTCCTGTTGTCAACTAATATAGATGAGGTATAATGATCAAGCCATTTGGATAGACACTTGACAAATTCTAAGCTTGATAGTATGTCGTGAATGAAAGGATTTTATCTTCCCACATAGAGGTTCAGTTCACAGGTTACGTGTAACTATACTTTACATATTAAGTTCGTATTCCGGCGCAGTCTAGGAGTTTCGTGTAGACCCAAATGTTATTAGTGTCGATATGTAAAGGCCTGAAGGATAACACTAAGTCAAATGTTTCGTCCATTTAAAGATGTAATTAGAGAATAAATATATGTTCGGTTGATGATCAAGACATTAGAAAGAAATGGAAACAAGGCAAGGCGAGAAAGTCAGTGGCGGCACATCGATGCAAATAAGCAATGACGCCGAGGCGTCCAGCTGGCCCTAATCGCAGGTCGATCTGAGGTTTTAATGGGCTGGCCCATTTGGGGAACCCTAACTGTCCTCTTTAACTATAAATAAGAGGGTTCCCCTTCCCATTTCTTCACCCCAAAACTAAGAGAGTATTCTCTTCTAAAGCTCTGCTGGAATTCCTAGCATTCCAAGAGTTAGAAATTACATCAAAGTTTAAGAACTTGCAAATCGAGGAACATTTGCGTGCACACCTTCGGCGTACACCAAAAGCTTGAAGATTTCGAGATTGCTACAAAATATAAGTCTTCGTTCGAAGTATTACATTTTATTTTGTGCTTTACATTATATAATCATACTACAGTTTGACCGCCATGTCGGGTTTGAAACATGAATTTTCAAATTCTGTTGCGTGTACGGATCCGACAAAACGCCTATAGTGGTATCAGAACCTGGGCTGTTTTGTGTGATTATACGATGAATATTAATAATAATATGGGTTAGGATTTGTATAGATCTAATTTTATGTTGTTAAGAATCTTTAAATCCTAAATCTTTAGAACGCATAGTCCTTGTAACCGGATCTGTTAAAATAATAATGTATTCAAGGAAGTCATACCGATCTAGCTCTTCTAAGTTGATATGTGTTATCCGGCTCGTTTAGAGCATGGTGCATTGAAACGAAGAACGAGTAGGAATTGGATGATGGTCGATGAACGTATTGTTTGATGATGAAGGGGATACAAGTGATAGATCTGAAAATCTGACTCTAAACCACTTTTAGGGGTTCGAATTTTCGATTTGCGTTTCTGGAGTTGAGGCGTCGCGGCTCCACAATGGAGCGCCGCGATATCTGCTAGGGTTTTGGTGTCGCGGCGCTGCCCAGATGACTCCAGAGGCGCCGCGACGTTGTTCATCCAGAAAGCTTAAAATTAATTTTCGGACCTACGACCTTTGAGGCGCCACGACGCCACCTGTTAGGGTCGCGCTACGACGAATTTTACGAGTTACGCTCTCACTTACGAGCGCGCGGCACTGTTAGTGGTCGTGCCGACAAACATTTTGCGAGAACACGAGTTCGCCTCGAGGCGCAATGTGCAGCAGACGGTGATTAAAAAAAATTGAAATCAGAAACTAAAGTTTATAATATTCTGATTCTGAAGTTTTCAAAATGTCAGAATCTGAAAATATAAGTTTTAAATGGACATATTTGGTCCTTTGGACAAATCTGTAATTAAATAAAGTTTTTGAAAATTAGATTTTAAGTTCTGGGAAATGCAAACAAGTCCCTGAAACTTGAAAATATTTTTTTAAAGTTAAAATTGTATTTTCTGAATTTAATAGAGTTCAAATTGAACTTTTAAATTCTTGAAGGACTAAACTGTAAATATTAAAAGTTTGCAGAAATTTCTGAAAATATGAATTTTAAAATCAGAAAATGTTTAGGGACTATTTGACATAGACATAGATTTAAGAGTTTAGACAAATAGACTTATGATTATCATTAATGGTATATTATTATATAATATACAAATGTGCTAAGTGTTTTGAATGTGAAACATTTAAATTATTAGCATAGCGTCCGCAATTATTGTCTGGGTAGGCGGCGCCCAGTAATTGTTTACTTTGAATGACCGTAATAACTGTCTGGGTAGCGGCGCCCAGTGTTTGATTAAAACCATCTTATATCATGTCTAATGGGTTGATGGTTTTCCATCTAAATATGTTTAAAAATTGCATGATAGGATGTCATATGATGTATGACATATTTGTTGATCTTGGTTGAAATTCCCGAAAACTGAAAATGTTCCCTAAACATTAAATACAAGTCTAATTAAAACGCGTCGTCCATTATAATTGTTAGGGTGCAAAATCCTTTTCGGTGATATGATTATTTATGCCAAAGCATTTGCTCTAAGTCTACGAGGACTCAGGCCCTTTCATAGATGTGTTAAAGTAAAAGTATATGATAAATTTTTATGGGTATTTACACCAAAGTGTTTGCTCGCAAAATCCAAATTTACTTAGGTGTTGAAACGCAGTCGCGTAATGGGGTTGGCTTGTTTAGATGAATCTTGGCGCCAAAGTTTCGGACTAATCTAAAGACGCAAGATTAAAATGAAAGATATTTAATCAAACCAGAGTTGCAAAGAAGCTTTGTAATTGGTTGATGACCTACCGAAATGTTCTATTGAAGTTATCAGTCAAAGCAAACGCGTATATAGCATATGTTTGGATCTTGGCCCATTATAACCTTAAAATATTTTACGTCCGTATTCTACCTTGGGGTCGTAGAAGTATACAAAATAGTGGGAGCTAATTGAACGAAGGGTCATGTTAAATTAGCCTATAATGAATATGTATAATTAGGAGAATGAATTTTGATTGCATTTTCCTGTCTATCTATATCTTCAGATCTTCAGAATGTCGAACTTCTCGTGGAGTGGAATCGAACAGATTGGCTGGACCCAATTTTATCGATTGGCTCAGGAATGTTAGGATCGTCCTGAGACAAGAGAAAATTATGTATTGGACATAGTATTCCTTACAGTGCCTGCCGAAAACTCTGTCGAGTATGCCACATTTGATAAAGTTGCTTATGAGAAGCACTATGATGACGCCACTTCAGCACAATGTTTGATGTTGTCTTCTATGTCTCCTGAATTACAAAGACATCATGAGCACATGGGGCCCAATGAAATGTTAGAACATTTGAAGAGTCTCTATGACTCTCAGTCTCAGACCATGGAGTATGAGCTACTTATAGAACTCTTTAAATGTAGACTCAATGAAGGGGCCATGTGTCTCCACATGTGCTGAAAATGATTGGGTTGATCGAAAAGTTGGCCTCCATTGAAATAAAGTTTCACGACAGAGTTGCATCAACCCTGTAATACCCCATTTTAACCGGAGTTGAAACGGTGTACGACGTATGGGTGATTCCTAAATTTATATTTAAGGACTCGTAACCTAATTATTTTAGTGAACTAGGACACTTTTTAAATAGCATAAAATTCTATAAATGATCTCCATTTAAAAGGTCTGCGAAAAATATGAAATTCTGAGTAAGGATTATTTATTATCCTAAAGGAAAGAGATTAGGCATCCTTCAGGATCCGCTAACTTGCGATTGTCCGGTCAAACCTAGGTTAATAAAAAATGCATGTTTTGAAAGCATAAAATTAAGAAAAGAAGTTGCAAATAATATATATATATATATATATATATATATATATATATATATATATATATATATGAGGCTTACTTTAAAAATGTACATAAAATAGTTTGTTTGAAAATTATATGTTGTGTATGAAATTAAAGTTTTATGAAAATATGCATTTGTAAGGTATTATTAAAATGTACGTTTTAGAGGTATGAAAAAATAGATTTATGTTTTAAGATGCCCTCCCCTTAATCTATTGATCTTAAGTCTACCTATTCTACACAATTCAATATTTATGCAAGATTATATATTTAAAATTACGAAAAAATAAAGACGGAATTAAAGAGTAAAGATAAAAGGGTGACATAGGGCGGATGACATTGTCAGACCCATTTGGTTTTAGAATTCCGAAGTCGGGGAATGCAAAGGACATGGATGCGGATCTTCATTTTTCATCGTAGTCATGTTGAGTCTCATAGTGAGACTCTTCACTACTCCCGATGCGTTTCATGAAACAAAGAAAAGAAAAGAAAAGAATTAGTATGCGGAATATAAAATATGCATATGCAATAAATGATTCATGAAATTACCAAATATATGGATATCTAAACCCATTCACATATATGAAGATTGATATATAACAAATATTTCTAAAAGCAAGTTATACGAATAAGATATACATATGAATATATATCCCCCTCTGTATACTTTGAATATTTTCGGGATAAGGCATTCTTCGGATTTGGAGGCTTACACGAACAACAAAAATCACAAAATATATAGATATATTATTGAAACTGTCGAAATTATGTGATATAAAGAATTCTAACTCAATGATCCTATTCCATAATCTTATTAACAGAGCACGGGACGCAGAAGAAAACTATATGTATAAAGTGTGCCTTATTTCTTTTCACTTTACTAATTGTTAAATCGATACAGAAAGATAAAGCATAATGTAGTAATGTTTAGTATGAGGTTAACAAACCCTTTTCTTGTATTCAGGTCGACCTTCAAATATAAAATAATATTAAGACATGCTAAACAAATAGTACAAGCTATTGACCTAATATTTTGTTAACTGTTATCGTACATAGTATATGAATATATGCTAACTGCTTGTGCAAAACTATATATCCATAAATTTGAGTAAAGGAAGAGTGACAAACTGATAATAAAGTTAAAAGTAACGATTTAAGTTAAGAGTCATGATAAACTGATACCATCCTACAACATGTAAGTCCATCAGCTCGTCCAAATCAAATATTTTAACTAAATAAATCAAACGGACCCAGATTCAAATATAATAATTATAACAACGAAACGACTTTGCTATCACAGAATCGATGCAATCACAGAAATATATAGGAAAATAAATGAATGAAAAAGATGTATTTGCGGACCTTTATTGGGTGCGGCGAACTGAGGAAAAGGCCCTTCAAGTTCAAGACGACTTACCGAATCAGAAACGAAATTTGTTTTAAACTTGTATCCGAAAGTATGAGTAAGAAAAACTAAAATACTTAGGTTTTGAAAGGGAATAAGGCTGCGGTTCCAAAGTCTCTAAGTTTGAATGAGAAATGCAAATTATTTTAGGGTTTTTAAAGAATGTAAGGCGGCTGCTTTTCAGTAGTCCTTTTGGAAGGCTGAAAATGAGAGAGTAGTTTATGGTTTGAAAAGGGGTGAAGCGGCGGCTTGAGAGTTGTTCAGGGTTTGAGCAAGAAAAAAGTATTTTTATGTTTTCAAAGGAAATAAGGCGGCGGCTAGAAGGTCTATCTAGGACTTTGAGAGTGAAGGTGCGGCGGCTTCCAGCTATCTCTTTTATGGACATCAATGTGTTGTATTTATAGGTGGAGCTTTTGCTAGGGTTGAAATTGAGCGGGGTCTGACTTTAAGAATTTGAAATTGGTCAAATAGCCTCGTTCAAGTTGAACGTTGGCAGCTTGCACGGCTTCACGTGATTCCTAACATGAAAATGGAACGACATTTGCTGTGTGTGGTGGAAAGGAGCTTTGGATATTACTCAAAAATGGAGAGGAAGAGAGTGACATGTGCGGCTGGCTTCTCTTTTGGAAGATAGGAGTTTTTAGCTTTTTTTGGTATTTTCTTTTAGGTGTTAGGTGATTTAAGAAAGTGTGGACTTCTGGTAATGTAACGACCCGTTTGGTCGTTTAGCACTTTAAAACTATGAAAAGAAATTATGACATTGAGAATACGAGGCTTTATGAAATTCTCGGGAATTAATGGAAGCGGGAGTTAAGATTTAAAAGAAGTGGGTTTAAGATTTATTAATTGAAGGACTTGGAATCAAAGTTTTAATAAGTTTTTGGGAGATTAAATTAAGAGGAAAATTAGGGGCTTATGTGCAACTTTAATTTTCATATTTTCTTTTAACCTATTAATCTTCCCACTCTTTCTCACATTCCATCTTCAAGAACACAAAACCCTAATAGAAAAGAAAGGGGAGGGAGAAAGGGGAACGACGAAGCAGCAAGAAAACCCTAGAGGAAGAAAGAAAAGAAAGGAGAGGGAGAAGGGAACATACGCAGCAGCAACCAGATGCAGGAGAAGAAGGGAGAAAGAAGGAAAGAAGAAAGGAAAAAAAGAAAACCCTAGCAATCAGGTTCAGGTTAGATACTATATTACATGGTTGAGTTAGTCCATTCGTGATCCTTATAATAACGTGTTATGGAATGAAATCAGATTTCAAAGAGGTCATTACACGGAAATTCCACAATCCACTTGAATAGAGAAACTTGAGGGATGTAACATGGCATAATGATTACTGAAACACATTAAACGTGGAAACTGTATAAATTCGTAAAGAATATAAAAGTATGGGTTGAACGAAGGTTATATATTACTCTGTTCCCATCAGTTTGATATCTTACGGAGATAAATCCGACTTATTTTTTGAAGGTTATGACTGTTTAAAGTTTCTGCCTCGTTTTACCGAAACCCAGACGACACAACATAGAAAACGTGAAAACTGTACAAATATGTAAGGAATATGAAAATATGGACTGAATTAAAGTTGTAGATTACTCTGTTCCCGTCAGTTGGATATCTTACGAAGATAAATCCGACTTATGGTTTGAAAGTTATGATTGTTTGAAATTTTTGCCTTGTTTTACAAAAATTCTGGCGACACAGATTTCATAGGGTTGTTTCTTTCGTAAATTTACACCAACTACACTAAGTAATGTCATATGGGATTCGGTATAATAATATATCCTAGTGTTGCCTTCGATGTGGTACAATAAACACCTGATTTGGAGTTACGAATTTAATGTTATATCATTTATAAGCGGGAGATACGAAAAAGTTGAAAGAAAGAAATGTTATTTGAAATTCCTGAAGTTATGCTAACAATTTTATATGTGTAGGGGTGTAGTCATACAATTGAAATGATAAAAATATGGTTAATATAAATATAGCAATATGAGTGTCCTTAGATTCGTATTATAACATAGTTCTCATATTTTCTAGATTTTAAGCGTTCAGAGGCTCTACGCAAGGGATATGCATTGGCTTGATTGTTCGTGACACCCGCTCGGCATTGAAGTAGGTTACGATTTACTTTAGTTAGACTCTGATTATAGAATCGTATGTAGTTGTAGGAAGTGACAGGGATAACATGATAGGCCTTCGGGCATGAAGTGGAGAAGAGTTACAATTACGTTGGTTTCGTCAGCTGTTATTTGGGCTTGTCGCCATATGTGTTATTTTCTGTGATTATCACCTGATTGCATCTCCGTTGCATAATGGCTCACTTGTCACGTGAAAATAAAATAATTGTGATGTTGATAATTGAACATAGGACATTGATATTACTTGTACTTATCGATTATTTATTTGCGATATGTGTTGAGAATGGTATCATGTTTGTCATACTTTTTGGTATATTATTGTTTTGATGATATTGATAAACTCCGAGGTTTCTGCCGGAGATTGAGAGTGATTGATAAACTCCGAGGTTTCTGTCGGAGATTGAGAGTGATTGATAACTCTGAGGTTGCTGCCGGAGATTGAGAGTGATTGAGCAACTCCGAGGTCTTTGCCGGAGATTGCGAGTGATTGATAGCCTCTGAGGTTCTAGCCGGAGAGCACGAGTGGTACATAGATTTCATGGGTCCCCCATGGGTCATGGCTTGAAGGCACTGCCTTAGCATGTGTGTACGAGAGTGGAGTGAGGGAGAGGTGACTATTGTATTGCATTGCTTCCATCTACTCTTAGTTTTAACTGCTCATTTGGTGAAATTATATCTGTATTGGTTGATTTCATAATTTCTTATATTTTGAATTGTATAGGATACATAACCATACCTGTTTGGTTTATGTGCTACTTGTTAGTTTCCACTCTCCATGTGTTATCTAATCACCGTCGGTCTATGATGCTTACCGGTACTAGTGTTGTACTGATACTACTCTTGCTGCACTTTTTTTGAGTGCAGAGTACGATCCAGGTTCCAGTTCTACGCCCCGTGGCTGATTCGCGAGGTTGACATCTTCTAGTCATTCAGGGTGAGCTATTTGGTCGTCTGTGGCCCCTGAAGGGCTTCTTAATTATTTTCATTTTTCGTTGGTTATTGACAGACATTATGTAGCCTTCGAGCATTCTTTCAGACTTCTATTTTCAGACTTGTTAGTGCTCTTGTACCCTTTTGACCAGATTTTGAGAAATTAAGTGTTTAAGACTTATAATTTCTTTTTCTTATTTATTTTTCTGTTGATTTACCTTGTTAATGAGAACGTGGTTCGCCTACTCGGGGGAATAGGGTAGGTGTCATCACGACTCGTGATTTGAGTCGTGACATGGGTGTGGACTATGACAAATTTTGGGCTCAGTTTCTATGGGGTAAAGGGAAATGGGCTGCAGATTTTTAATGTTTGGATAGAGTCTTTTAAAAGTTTCAAATTAATGGAAGAAAAAATAAATTATAGTATATAAAGAATGGTTTATTAAAGCTATAAATTATAAGAATAAAAATACCAGAGCGGTAATAAATAATACAATCATATTTTGAAGAATGTTTTAGCGCTTAGTATAAAATGTGATGCCATTTATAAAAAATATTAGAATGGAAATTGTGATTGCAATAAGAAAATGTCATGATAGTAAAAGGGCGACTAAAGATACTAATAATAATCAAAGTGGTTATTTTGAGAATGTTAAATTCTTTATTTATGCATGTATATGTATATATGTATTAAAATTAAAAAATTATTTTGCGGTGTTAAAAAATAGTTTAATTTTGGATGAACAATAGGAAGAGATGAACAAAATTGGGTGTCAACACACCCTTATCCTGCATTCACTTCCACGATCGTTTGAGAGTTTCATCATAAACTTTAATATGAATAGAACTAAATCGAAATTGCCGGAGTTGCACAATATGTTGAAGACCTTCGAATCTTCGATCTCCAAGAGCAAACCTGTACTCATGGTTGGCTCCTCTAGTCATCCCAAACCGAAAGGTAAGGGACCACAGAAGAGGAAGGGCAAAGTTGTTGCTGCGCCAGCAGCAATGAAGCCCAAAGGAGGGGCGAAGAAGAAGAAGAAACTCCCGGCAACGGATGTGTGCATGAACTGCAACAGGAAGGGGAACTGGAGGAAGGACTGTACAGCTCCAGGAGGAGGGAAGGCACCAGGTGCTCCATCCTCTAGTGGACAAGGTATGTTTGTAATTGAAATAAATCTGTCTTTAAATGATTCTCATTCCTGGGTACTAGATACCGCTTGTGGCTCACACATTTGTACAAATGTGCAGGGGCTAACTGATAGCAGGAAGGTCGGGCCTCGAGAGGTGGACCTGCGCGTCGGAAACGGAGCACGAATTGATGCTGAGCGTGTGGAAACTTATAGACTAGATTTACCTTCCGATAAAGTTTTAATGTTAAACAATTGTTTTTATGCTCCCTCATTGACGAGGAACATTATTTCCATTCCTGTTTTAGACACTGTTGGCTTTTCCTCAAGCATTTCTAATGGCAATATGATTTTGGCTTATGATGATGTTGTGTATGGAATTGCTCCGCTTGTGAATGGATTGTATACATTAAATTGTCGCAGGGAAATTTTTAATGTACAAAACAAAAGAGCTAAGATAAATGAAAGAAATTCTACCTACATGTGGCATTGTAGACTTGGTCATATCAATCAAACGAGGATAGAACGATTGAGGAAATAAAATTACTTTGAACCATTTGACATACAATCTTATCGTAACTATGAATCCTGTTTGAAAGGTAAGATGACCATTAACTCTCTTTCTGGAAAGGGGATCCGTGCCAAGGAGGTGCTTGAGTTGGTACATACTGATGTATGTGGACCATTTTCAACTCAACCTAGAGAAGGTTTCTCTTACTTCATTACTTTTACAGACGAATTGACAAGGTATGAATATGTGTATCTTATGAGACACAAATCCGAGGCCTTCGAAAAGTTTAAGGAGTATAAGTGTGAAGTTGAGAAACAACTCTCAAAGAGTATCAAGACTCTTCGATCTGATCGAGGAGGTGAATACTTAAGTAAAGAATTTATAGATTACTTAAAGCTACACGGAGTTCATTCAGAATGGGCACCTCCTGGAACACCTCAGATGAATAGTGTTGTCGAGAGGAGAAACCGAACCTTGCTTGACATGGTTCGATCCATGATGAGCTTTTCAGCTCTACCTACATACCTTTGGGGATACGCTATACTAACCTCGATATATGTTCTGAACAGAGTTTCTTCTAAATCAGTTGAAAAGACACCATATGAGGTATGGTGTGGCAAGAAGCCATCACTTAGACACATGAGGCCCTGGGTGTGTCCTGCATATGTCAAGAAGTTGATCACTGATAAGTTGGAGTCAAAGAGTGAGAAATTTTACTTCGTTGGATATCCAAAGGAAACTAAGGGATACTATTTCTATCTTCCTGGAGAATAAGATAATTGTTTCTAGGAACGCAACTTTTCTTGAAGATGAATATGTCTACAAGGAAGAGAGTTGCACAGAGATAGAACTTGAAGAAATTCAAGAACAAAGTAACATAGAGGTTGAATCCTTGCCATATGATAAAGGCAAGAATTCAGTGGGAGCTTTTGGCGAAGATTGGGTACTGAGGGTATGCCCTTCGGCCAGTGGGAGTGCTACGAGGATTAATGCAAAACTGCAAGATCCTCCTGCACAGACCTTGGGAGCAAGTGCACCAGTTGCACCTCCTCCCATTCAGGAAAAACATGAAAATGATATTTCTGAAAGCTCTAATGTTGGTGGATCAACCAACGCACAAGAACCTTCTCACAATCAGAACATACCTGTAACTGAACTACAAGACACTCAACTCCGTAGGTCTACTAGAACTTATCGTCCTCCAGAAAGACTAAATCTACTTGTAGAAACACAGAATGATTTAGATATTCCCGATGACGATAAGCCTACAACCTACAGCGAAGCAATGCTAGACATTGATTCAGAGAGATGGCAAGAAGTCATGAAATCTGAGATGGAATCTATGTATATCAATCAAGTGTGTAACTTGGTTGATTTGCCAAATGGGGTTAAACCCATAGGATGCAAATGGGTCTTCAAGAAGAAGATTGATGCATTTGGCAAGATTCAGACTTATAAAGTTAGACTAGTGGCTAAAGGTTTTAATCAGCATCCTGGTGTGGATTATGATGAAACATTTTCACTTGTTGCTAACATTAAGTCTATTCGGATTTTGCTTGCGATAGCTGCACATTATGATTATGACATTTGGCAGATGGACGTCAAAATTGCATTCCTCAATGGTAATCTAATTGAGGAAGTGTATATGAAACAACCCGAGGGTTTTTTCATCCGAATCCAGACCAAATGTTGTGTGCAAGCTATAAAAGTTCATTTATGGACTTAAGCAAGCCTCTAGGAGTTGGAATATTTGCTTTGACAAGGCTATCAAATCTTTTGATTTCGTCAGAAGCAAAGAGGATCATTGTGTTTATATTAAACGCAAGGATGAGAGTATTATCTTCATTATTATATATGTTGATGACATATTGATAATGGGAGACAATAAGACTCTCATGCAGTTAGTTAAGAAATGGTTGTCCAAAACTTTCATGATGAAGGATTTAGGTGAAGCCTGCTACATTCTGGGAATTAGGATCTATAGAGATAAATCTAATAGATTGTTCGGTCTGTCACAGTCAATCTACATAGACAAAATTCTTAGACATTTTTCCATGGAGAATTTCAAGAAAGGCGGTCTTCCAATAGGTCAAGGCATCAAGTTATCTAAGAAGGGTTGCCCTTCTAGTGCTGTAGAACTTGAGCGCATGAAGAGGGTCTCATATGCTTCAGATATAGGATCAATCATGTATGTCATAACCTGTACTAGGACAGATGTGGTCTTTGCACTTAGTATTGTTGACAGTCAATTTTGACCCGTTTTTTGTATATTTGTTGCAATTTTAAGTATTTTATCACATCGCATTTTTTATCTGCATTTTTGCATTTTTTATCTTTTTATGTTAAATTAAGCATTATGTCTTTGTTAATATTTTGTTTTTATTATTGTTACACCGTCGTTTTATTTTAATAATATTTGCATCTTTTTAAATAATTAGTTGACATCCCATTTTTTACTTTTAATCAGGCATTAAACATGTTTTAAATATTGCATTTTAGTATTATTGCGTCGACATTTGCATTTTTATAATTTTGCATCTTTTTAAATAATTTTTCTGTTAAATAATTAACCAGCATTCCATTTTTGTCAAACCAGTCCAGTCCAAGACACAATTTGAATAAGTCCAAGCCAACACTATTTTTAATATCATCCCAACAACCTCTTTTATTTTTCCCCCCTAAAATCAAATACCACTTTTCCTTTTCCCCCCAAAAACAATACCCCACTTTTCATTTTTCCCTCCCAAATACCAAACCCTAACACACCCTATAAAAACAAAACATTTCCCTTAACATCAGCCCACAAGGCAGCCGCACAATTCACACCCCCCCTCTCAGCCCTCGTCTCTATCTCTCATCCCTTCTCCTCCATTCCCGTCGCCGCCGCCCCTTTCGCCGGAGCTCCAAGCTCCGGCGAACACCCTCCACATCAGCCCACCCCACTTTCTCTCACTCTTTTCTTCCCTGCCTTCGCGTCGTCGTCACCCCACTCTCCCGTCGACGACCGACGAACCACCACTATCCGGCGAACCCCCCCATCGAACCCCACCAGCCGCATACACCATCACTGTCCACACCCTCACACCCGTCGACCACCACCACCCATGCCATTCCCGTCGGCCACCGTCACTGTTTGCACCCATCACTGCTCAAACCCCACTGTCTCAAGCCTCACCTTCGAACCCTTTACATGGTGGCGTCGCTCCGGCATCTTGCTGACGAGGCGACGCCTCCGCCCTCCTGGTTGTTGGTTTCGGTATGGATTGATCTTTTGCACTTTTGGTATATGGCCGGAGTTTTTAAAAACTCCGGCGACCTTCGTTGGTATTATCATTATCTTTTGGATTTTTTTGTTGACTTCGTTGGAATGATTTTTGTTGACTTTGTTCTTGCGGAGTTTTCAAACTCCGAACTTCGCATCGCATCGCTGCATTTTGAATCGCTTGCCCATTTTCTATTGCTTTGTCTTGTTGTCGGAGTCGAAACTCCGGCGGTTGACTGATCACTAATGCTACGGTTTACTGTTTGTTCTGACTGATTTTTTCATTTTTTGGCCCTCTTTATCTGATTTTGGACTACTTTGGGTTCGCTCGGGCAATGTTCTGAGCCTCCCGGTGTTAATGGTGTTTTTTATGGTGAACCTCTACTGTTTTGTGTTGTTTTTGGGCTGAGAGTCATGATCCGGTGATTTTGTTGGTTACTGCTTGTTATTTCGCTGTTGTCGGACTGATTTTGACTGTGTTGGGCTGATTGTGATGATTTTGCCCACCTTTATTTGGTATTAAACTGATTGTGAACATGCTACTACACTTTGGTATTAAACTGATTTTGAACAGGATATTACACTTTGGGTATTAAACTGATTTTGGATATGATACCACACTATGGCCGATGAAAAAGTTATCCGTCGATTTTTGAGGCCTCCACAGTTGCAAAGACGGAAAATAAAATAAATGAAGCTTTCTGGGCAATGATGATTTCTTCCACTTACACCGGATAACCAACATGTGCTTGGCAAGGCGAATTCTCGCAGCCGCACTTGTTTAGGCTGTCCTACTTTATATTTTTACATATCTGAGCCCTCCGTGTTTAAAACTATTACTGTTTTAGCGCGGATCCGAATGTTTTATTTATTTTATTATTTTTTAGCAATATTGGCCGATGAAGGAATCCCCGTCTGATTTCCAAGGTCTCCTCTGTGCAAAAGACGGATTTATTTATTTTGCTTTACTTATTAATTCTTGTTATTGCTTTTAAAATTATTTATTCTACTATTAATACTTTTACTAAGTGTTTATGCAAGTACCCGGAGATTATCTTGTGCAGAAGGCCTAAAAAGGGCTAAAAGATGTCCCGGAGCTTTATTTTTATGTCTCATTTAATTTTAAGCTTTTATTATTTTTGTATTGCATTTTATTTTAATTATAAATTATTATAAATGCTTAGAATAGGTAGAATAAAAAGAGCAATAAATAATTAACCTAGGTTTGAACGAACAACCGCAAGTTAGCGGATCTTGAAGGATGCCTAACCCCTTCCCTTTAGGATAATAAAGAACCCTGATCCAGAATCTCACTAATTTCGCAGACCATTAAATGGAAGTCAATTGCAGTATTTTTATTGCAATAAACTAAGTGTCCTAATTCACTATAATAATTAGGTGGCGACTCCTTAAAATACATTTAGGAATCAACCATATGTAGCAGTAATCCCGTTTCGACTCCGGTTAAAATGGGGTGTTACAGCATGGCGACTCCACTGGGGATATCAGGTTCTTGATCATAGCAAACCCAGGTTAATTAAATATTGCACTTTATTTTGCTTTTATATTTGTTGTAAATATTTTATATGGTTTGTTTTTATTTTGTAATTAACTACTTTAATTGCTACATTCTTTTATTGCTTTCCTTAAATTGTCATTCCGTTCATATTTCCTCCATTCTGGAAAATTAACACTATCACACACTACACGCTATTTGGTGCTTCAAGACCCGCAAATTTCTTTCAAGAACACCCAAAATATTAGGAGAGTTGGCGCTGCGTGAGTTAGATCGGTTCGTGCGATCACCACGTAGCCTTCTCACTCGAGTTGTCCGCCAGGAACTCAAGGCCTAATAGGCCAAATCTTAGAAAGCTTAAGATAGAGCTATACCACCCTTTTATATTAGTCATGCATGCATAAACCTTAGGTGGGTTAATCCTTGGTATTAACGCCACAATTAGAAATCCACCAAACTTGTCGACGGGTTTCACAACCCAACGACCCATTAGCATACTATGTGTAGCGTGATGATGATAGACGGATCCAAGCCGGTCATGACACGCCAAAATTGGAAAACGTGCACCGTCGTTTGGTCGCCATTTCCATTTAAATATTGCAGTTTAACGGCTTGGACCTATTTATCACAATCCCGCATATTTGACGTTTAGGCTCACCTCTGGCATAAGGGAGGTCCCAAGCATATTAGGGCACGCGCTTGATTTGCATGTTTTTGTTTATTATTGTTTGTCGCTAGCAACTCTGTACATATTGTTTAATTCAATAATTACCCTTTTGTGATTCCGGGTTCGAGCATTTGCATTTTTGCACTTTTGCTGTCACATTGCAATCAGGACTTCTATTGCGTAAATCACTCTTGAATAGCGCAACTTGGACTTTGTGAAGCATCAACCACCAGTCCGGTCGAACCAATCAGGGGAGTTTTTGACTATATTGTCACACCTTTGCATTTTTATTATTTTTTGTTATTTTTCTACTCACATATTTCTCATATTTTTTGTAGGAAGGTCGTCCTCGCAAACAACCGAGGGCGGTCGGAAAAAGAAAAAAAAATCATCACAAGAATGAGCGGGAGTTATGTTGACTAATAGAAGTCAGTTTATACCAGATTCAACGAGACATCGCTCTCAGTTCTTTTATACTTTGTATTTTTATTCGTATTCGCAAACTCAATTGATATGTTTAGCGTTAATTACATAGTTCTTTCATATCATACATTTTACAGCATAATTATTTCGAACTACGCGTGTCTGATTCTCACCGCACGGTGTGATACGTAGGCAACTCATTTTGGGTTCGACACCACAAAAATAAAAAAAAACAACAAAACAAAAAAAAACACATTTCTCACTCATGCATCTCATTCATCATGTTCTCGGGCATTCATTTTACTTTGCATTCGTCCACAGTGGACAATCATTTTCTTTTGCATAGCTTTACATTACCATCCTTTCATTGATAAATTCTTTTCAAGCATGCGTTTTTAAACATATTTGAATGAACTACGCACACCTGATTCCCTCGGCGGGATACGTAGGCAGCCCTATTCGGGTTCGGTACCATTTAGTCTAAAAAATACAAAAAAAAAATACTTTATTCAAAAGAAAGAAAAATGTATATTTTCTTCAAAAAATACAAAAAAAAATGTGTTATTCAAAAAATACAAAAATATTTTGTAAGTATTATTGTTTGACTTTGTTAATACCAACACAGTTACAAATGTGCATAAACAAAAAAAAAACGAGTGATAATCAGCATGGGTTGACTTTGTGGTAAACCATAGATTCTTTTGGTACCTCTTATTCATACCCGCAGATGACATTGTCTTGCATGTTTCCAAGATAAGAATGAAACCGACCTCATCGTTTCATATGCATTGTGGTGAGTGTTTGAATAAGTTCAATTGCATTGCATTGTGATCTAGAACTTGGCTTGAATGTTTGTTGAGGCGAAATCCTGAGTAACACTCGGTGTAGGAAATGATCGTAGGCTTTCTTTGATCCGTTTGAGCATTTTCAGCCTACCAAATAACATTATCCCTAGTACACCCCTTTGAGCCTAAAACCTATTTTTTTTGACAACCGCATATTACACCTACACCCTTTCTGAGTGCGTACGCACTATCCCTCTCTTGGCCCGACCTCCTCGAGTGCTTTAGAAATATGCAAGTGACTGACAAAATTCTAGCTGAAGCTTGCAAAGACAAAAATTGTCAAAGTCTCAAAAACCAAAAGCAGAGACGACTTCACACAAAGATGAAATCAAAAGCCCCGATAAATAAAAAAAAAGGAATATATGACCCCGAAAAAAAGGGCTCGAAATGAAAGATTCAAAAGAAGTCAATACGTAAAAAGCGGGACAAAAGAAAGCGGTCAAGATTAAAGCACACAAATATCAAGCACGGACGTAGTCCAACGCCGAGGAGGATTAGTCACTTTTATCCAAATGATATTCATTCCCTTTCCCAAGCCTACATTACAAGCCCGTGACAAGCCCTACATGATCTTATAATCGAGGGTTCTCACATTAGTGGATACTTACATGACAGCCAAGCCTATGGTATCACAATTGCATGCATTGAACATCTTTTTGAGTGTGAGCGCAATTCTCTCAACGTCCCAAAATTCAAAATACTGAAATATATGTGTGAAATGGGACTTTCTTTCAGTGAGGCATTTGAAACGTGAGATTACGTGTAGTTCGAAACCTTGGATGCAAGCAGGTGTGTCGACACTCGGTATGTCGAGGTACTATCTGGCGTGTGAATTACACCGGAGTCAATCTCGTTTATACTGAAAGCAATAAAAGAACATCCTTATGCACAATACTAATTGTTGGTATCAACTGGAGTCAGAACGTAATGTCGTCTTCCATTTTTTCAGAAAAAATAACAAAATGCATATTACATAAAAATTATTTTGCATCACGAACTACGTCTTGACCTGATTCCCTCAGCGGGATACGTAGGCGGCCGCATCGACTTCGGTCCCACATCATTTTAAAATCATAAAAATTCTTATTTTTGCAGCATGAACTACGTCTCGACGACTTCTACGGCGGGATCGTGGCGACCACATCGGCTTCGGTCACACCGTTAGAAATATTTCTTCCTTGTTTCTGCACATGACTCGATTTTGTCCATTGGAGAGTTTAGCATCCTCATATATTTGGCATCCATTACTACCTACATATTTTCGGGGGTGTTGCATTCTCATCTACTCAATTGTACATTGTCCATATTCTCGCATTAACTTTTCATTCATTATAAAAAATAAAAAAATAAAAAAAATGCTTACCTGATCGCCTTGATAGCGTCAAGATGCAACCTTACCCAATTCAACATCTTCATTACCAGAAACTGGGACATTTTAAGGAATTCAGTGCAAGAAAATGGCAATAGATAGGAAAAAGCAGGCCAACTAGGTCTTCAGTGCAAACCAAGAATGCAAGCGTCAAGAGCCAAAGCTAAAGAGTCGACGCTAATCAACCACTCATTTCCTAAAAAACTCACAAGTTTTCTTTGAGTGCAGGATCTTCATATCAGCAAAGGCAGAAACACAACAATAAACCCATGCGGGTCACAAATGCACAACGTCTATGCAATGACGCTATCTCAACCCAGACGGGTCACAAAGCAGGTACGCCCCTAAACCAACGCCATTTCATTTTAAGCCTATGCAACGGCTTCATTCATGTTTCGTCTATGCAACGACGAGCATCTTCATCGCGTCCATGCAACGACGTCTTTTCATTTTTTTAGCCTATGCAACGGCTTCATTCATGTTTCGTCCATGCAACGACGAGCATCTGCATCGCGTCCATGCAACGACGCCTTTTCATTTTAAAAGCTCATGCAACGGCTTCATTCATGTTTCGTCTATGCAACGACGAAAGACCGCATCGCTGGCCCATGCAACGACGCCTTTTCATTTTAAAAGCCAATGCAACGGCTTCATTCATGTTTCGTCAATGCAACGACGAAGACCGTGATCGCGTCCACGCAACGACGCTTTTCATTTTTTTAGCCTATGCAACGGCTTATTCATGTTTCGTCCACGCAACGACGAGCACCGCATCG
This sequence comes from Przewalskia tangutica, assembly GCA_029844215.1. NCBI lineage: Eukaryota > Viridiplantae > Streptophyta > Magnoliopsida > Solanales > Solanaceae > Przewalskia > Przewalskia tangutica. Next base: position 48,876,897 of record CM056723.1, read on the forward strand.
CGTCCATGCAACGACGCCTTTTCATTTTAAAAGCCCATGCAACGGCTTCATTCATGTTTCGTCTATGCAACGACGAGCATCTGCATCGCGTCCATGCAACGACGCCTTTTCATTTTTTTAGCCTATGCAACGGCTTCATTCATGTTTCGTCCATGCAACGACGAGCATCTGCATCGCGTCCATGCAACGACGCCTTTTCATTTTTTTTAGCCTATGCAACGGCTTCATTCATGTTTCGTCCATGCAACGACGAGCATCTGCATCGCGTCCATGCAACGACGCCTTTTCATTTTAAAAGCCCATGCAACGGCTTCATTCATGTTTCGTCTATGCAACGACGAGCATCCGTGATCACGCCCATGCAACGACGCTTTTCATTTTTAGCCTATGCAACGGCCATTCATGTTTCGTCCATGCAACGACGAGCATCCGTGACGCGTCCACGCAACGACGCCTTTTCATTTTAAAAGTCTATGCAACGGCCATTCATGTTTCGTTTATGCAACGACGAAAGACCGTGATCGCGTCCATGCAACGACGCTTTTCATTTCATATAAGCCTACGCAACGCTTCATTCATGTTTCGTCCCACGCAACGACGAGCATCTGCATCGCCTATACAACGACGCCATTTCATTTTAAAAGCCTATGCAACGGCTTATTCATGTTTCGTTTATGCAACGACGAACATCCGCATCGCGTCCATGCAACGACGCCTTTTCATTTCATATAAGCCTATGCAACGGCTTCATTCATGTTTCGTCCATGCAACGACGAGCACCGTGATCGCGCCTATGCAATGACGCCATCAACATCTACAATAACCTTGTCTTTTTCAAAGACCACATCACCGCAACCGGTGTCAATCATACTTCGACATCGGACATTTTTAATCGGCTTTGCTTTTAATTTTTGCATCACATAACGACCCAAAGGTCATCATGATTTGACATCGGGACATTTTTCGATCTCGCACCATCCCTATTTTTGAGTTTATAGTTTATAAACAGACAAAATTGGCTACAAGTCAACATCTTTGTCCGAAGACTCTTCCATCATCTCCGTACAAAGAGGGACATGTTGTTGACAGTCAATTTTGACCCGTTTTTTCTATATTAGTTGCAATTTTAAGTATTTTATCACATCGCTTTTTTTATCAGCATTTTTGCATTTTTTATCTTTTTATGTTAAATTAAGCATTATGTCTTTGTTAATATTTTGTTTTTATTATTGTTACACCTGCTTTATTTTAATAATATTTGCATCTTTTTAAATAATTAATTGACATCCCATTTTTACTTTTAATCATGCATTAAACATGTTTTAAATATTGCATTTTAGTATTATTGCGTCGACATTTGCATTTTTATAATTTTGCATCTTTTTAAATAATTTTTCATTAAATAATTAACCAAAGATTCCATTTTTGTCAAACCATACCCAAGACACAATTTGAATCACTCAAGCCAACACTATTTTTAATATCATCCCAACAACCTCTTTTATTTTTCCCCTAAAATCAAATACCACTTTTCCTTTTCCCAAAACAATACCCCACTTTTCATTTTTCCTCTCAAATACCAAACCCTAACACACCCTATAAAACAAAACATTTCCTTAACATCACCCACAAGCGCACCGACACTTCACACCCCCCCCTCTCAGCCCTCGTCTCTCTCTCTCATCCCTTCTCCTCCATTCCCGTCGCCGCCGCCCCTTTCGCCGGAGCTCCAAGCTCCGGCGAACACCCTCCACATCAGCCCACCCCACTTTCTCTCACTCTTCTTCCTCGCCTTCCGTCGCCACTCCCACTCTCTGTCGACGCATCGACGAACCACCACTATCCGGCGAACCCCCCCCATCGAACCCCACCAGCCGCATACACCATCACTGTCCACACCCTCACACCCGTCGACCACCACCACCCATGCCATTCCCGTCGGCCACCGTCACTGTTTGCACCCATCACTGCTCAAACCCCACTGTCTCAAGCCTCACCTTCGAACCCTTTACATGGTGGCGTCGCTCCGGCATCTTGCTGACGAGGCGACGCCGCCGCCCTCCTGGTTGTTGGTTTCGGTATGGATTGATCTTTTGCACTTTTGGTATATGGCCGGAGTTTTTAAAAACTCCGGCGACCTTCGTTGGTATTATCATTATCTTTTGGATTTTTTTTGTTGACTTCGTTGGACTGATTTTTGTTGACTTTGGTTACTGGCCGGAGTTTTCAAACTCCGGCAACTTCGCATTGGCATCGCCGTGCATTTTGAACTGTTTGCCCATTTTCTATTGCTTTGTCTTGTTGCCGGAGTCGAAACTCCGGCGGTTGACTGATCACTAATGCTACTTTCATCGTTTGTTCGATCGATTTTTTCATTTTTTGGCCCTCTTTATCTGATTTTGGACTACTTTGGGTTCGCTCGGGCAATGTTCTGAGCCTCCCGGTGTTAATGGTGTTTTTTATGGTGAACCTCTACTGTTTTGTGTTGTTTTTGGGCTGAGAGTCATGATCCGGTGATTTTGTTGGTTACTGCTTGTTATTTCGCTGTTGTCGGACTGATTTTGACTGTGTTGGGCTGATTGTGATGATTTTGCCCACCTTTATTTGGTATTAAACTGATTGTGAACATGCTACTACACTTTGGTATTAAACTGATTTTGAACAGGATATTACACTTTGGGTATTAAACTGATTTTGGATATGATACCACACTATGGCCGATGAAAAAGTTATCCGTCGATTTTTGAGGCCTCCACAGTTGCAAAGACGGAAAATAAAATAAATGAAGTTTTCTGGGCAATGATGATTTCTTCCACTTACACCGGATAACCAACATGTGCTTGGCAAGGCGAATTCTCGCAGCCGCACTTGTTTAGCCGTCCCTACTTTATATTTTTACATATCCGAGCCCTCCGTGTTTAAAACTATTCTCGCTTTTAGCGCGGATCCGAATGTTTTATTTATTTTATTATTTTTAGCAATATTGGCGATGAAGGAATCCCCGTCTGATTTCCAAGGCCTCCTCTGTGCAAAAGACGAATTTATTTATTTTGCTTTACTTATTAATTCTTGTTATTGCTTTTAAAATTATTTATTCTACTATTAATACTTTTACTAAGTGTTTATGCAAGTACTGAGATTATCTTGTGCGTAAGGCCTAAAAAGGGCTAAAAGATGTCCTGAGCTTTATTTTTATGTCTCATTTAATTTTAAGCTTTTATTATTTTTGTATTGCATTTTATTTTAATTATAAATTATTATAAATGCTTAGAATAGGTAGAATAAAAAGAGCAATAAATAATTAACCTAGGTTTGAACGAACAACCGCAAGTTAGCGGATCTTGAAGGATGCCTAACCCCTTCCCTTTAGGATAATAAAGAACCCTGATCCAGAATCTCACTAATTTCGCAGACCATTAAATGGAAGTCAATTGCAGTATTTTTATTGCAATAAACTAAGTGTCCTAATTCACTATAATAATTAGGTGGCGACTCCTTAAAATACATTTAGGAATCAACCATATGTAGCAGTAATCCCGTTTCGACTCCGGTTAAAATGGGGTGTTACAAGTATGACTTGCAAGTTCCAGCAGAATCCTGGCGAGGAACACTGGAAGGCAGTCAAAAGTATTCTTACGTATTTCAGTCGTACTAAAGATTACTTCTTAGTCTATGGTGGAGATAATAAGCTAGTTGTCACTGGGTATACTGATGCTAGTTTCCAGACAGATGTTGATGATTTCAAATCTCAGTCTGGTTACACGTTCATTTTCAATGGAGGAGCAGTGAGCTGGAAGAGTTCCAAACAAGCTACAACTGTTGATTCGACTACAGAAGCTACTAAAGAAGTTGTCGCAATTTCTGAGTTCCTGAAGGAGCTAGGGGTTGTTCCGAGTGCTAGTTGTCCAATAACCATTTATTGTGACAACACTGGTGCAATTGCACAGACAAATGAACCAAGATCAACAAACAAAAACTAAAATGTACCGAAGAAGTACCACATTCTCAAAGATATGGTGGAAGCTGAAGATATTATAATAGATTATGTTCCCACAGACAATAATCTAGCAGACCCATTTACTAAACCATTAAGCTTGGTTAAGCATAATGGTCATTTTGAGAACATGGGTATTAGATATGTTGGTGATTGGCTCTAGGCCAAGTGGGAGATTGAAAGTATATGTATGTCCTAGAGACAATCTGTATTAGAAAAAAATGTACTTTATACACATTCATATTTATATTAATGATGATTAATATTATGACATTTGCATTTGTTGAATTATTAGTTGATTGTTTATAATATTATATAAATCCACCCCTAGAGTTTACGTTGTTATTAATGATGTGAGAATTAATATTATAACGTCGCTCCTAAATTGCCTGGACTAAAAATCATCGAAATTGGGATATCGATGATATGTGATACGTCGATATGTGGTCTGCATCATATCCTTAGGAGATGTAGTATGTCTCACTTGCTACGAGTTATGGAAACTCGTGATGGACACATGGATACTTGTTGAAGTATTGGTATACCCTGCTAATGCACTGTTTTGTTATATGTCTAAAATGTCATCGGCATATGGGAGATAGAAGTCCTTAGACTTGAGGCCGATACCACCTTGTTTACAGAGTAATGTACTTTGATCTTGTCCTAAGCTCAAATGTCTTATAGGTTGAGACACGGCTTGTTTTGGGTACATTACGAAATAGATTAAAGGTGGTAGTTGAGCCAATATTAGGATTCATTCCTCAAATGTATATTCGAGAGAACACTCAGATTCTCATATGATTTTGGGTTGACTAAGTTATTGGCCAATGCAATGGATATGTCTTTGATATGATCCTGTTGTCAACTAATATAGATGAAGTATAATGATCAAGCCATTTGGATAGACACTTGACAAATCCTAAGCTTGATTGAGTGTGTCGTGAATGAAAGGATTTTATTTTCCCACATAGAGGTTCAGTTCACAGGTTACGTGTAACTATACTTTACATATTGAGCTCGTCTTCCGGCGCAGTCTAGGAGTTTCGTGTAGATCCTAATGTTATTAGTGTCGATATGTAAAGGTCTGAAGGGTAACACTAAGTCAAATGTTTCGTCGATTCAAGGATGTAATTAGAGAATAAATATATGTTCGGTTGATGATCAAGACATTAGAAAGAAATGGAAAACAAGGTAGAAAAAGGATGTGGTCGCGACGCCACGTGGACTCGCCGCGCTACCGAGGCGCGTATAGTGGTCCGAATGCCGCCTGTCACGAGGTTTTAATGGGCTGGCCCATTTGGGGAACCCTAACTGTCCTCTTCAGTTATAAATAAGAGGGTTCCCCTTCCCATTTCTTCACCCCAAAACTAAGAGAGTATTCTAAAGCTCTGTTGGAATTCCTAGCATTCCAAGAGTTAGAAATTACATCAAAGTTTAAGAACTTACAAATTGAGGAACATTTGCGTGCACACCCTCGGCGTACACCAAAAGCTTGAAGATTCCGAGATTGCTACAAAATGTAAGTCTTCGTTCGAAGTATTACATTTTACTTTGTGATTTACATTATATAATCATACTACAGTTTGACCGCCATGTCGGGTTTGAAATATTATTTTCAGATTCCGCTGCGTGTACGAATCCAACAAAACGCCTACAACTCTCTTGCTCTATTATCAAATGAATGAATAAGGTCAGCCTTTTGATGAAAAAAAATTATACCATATTACAAAGTAGGAAGTAATTATAAATTTAATTGACTACAACTTCCAATTGTAATTACATCAATCATATTTTCAAAAAGTAGCATAACTTTGAAAATATGTATGTAGATTGATAAATTATTTGACAATAAAATGATTAAGAGAATTATTTATCACTAATAATAAATATATAATTATTTAAACTATATAAATAATATAAATAATTTTGGGGCCCTAATATATTTGAGGCTTGAAGCCACTGCTTTAGTGCCTCTAGGCTCTGGATATAAATAAGATATACGTGCATCCTACCCTCCTCAAAATCACTTAAGAATCACATTTGGTTTATTGTTGTCTTTGCTTTTCTAAGCCGTTAATCAAAATTTGATTCAAATGTCCAAAGGCAAATGAAAATTATTTAAGGAGGATAGCTGGAAAATTCAGTTCCCTGTGGTTTAAGCCTTTTAGAGGGTGTATTCAATTAGGATTTTAAAAGATTATTTTGAGATAAATAAGTTCAGGGGATTTTAAAAGACTATTTAGGATTGTAATGACTTAAAAAAATTTAAAAGACAATCAAATTTTTTTATGTTTGAATTTTAAAAGATTTATCATAAGATTTATAAATATTTAAAAGGACGGATTTTTCATGTCAATTTCTCTAACATGTCTTTCACCGAACAACTTGCATGCATAAATTTCTGAGAATTCTTCTAACATTCCATCGAACAACTTGCATGCATAGATTTACTTTTCTATTCGATTTCAACTTTAGTTGTGCTGTCCCATTGGATCTTTTTTCTACCGCCGCCACCGATGCCGGCGGTGATGCTAAAGAATGAGAAACCACAGGAAGGTTTATTGAGGGTTGACATTTTAGAGAAACCACAAAAGATTTATTGATAGTTGGTTTACCTGAACTCATAAAATTTAACGCCGAAAATAGATATATTTCTTAAAAAAATGAAAAAAGTCAGTTAAACGAAAAGCTCGACACAAGAATATGGTAGTTTGAGATTAACATGTACAGCTAGTTCAAAAAAATACCTTGACGCGTCCTTTCCAATTTTTTAATTAATAAACGCCAGAAATAACTTATCTCTTAATAATCAAGTTTTGGAGTTGGAATATAAACAAATATTTAAAGTCATGACAAATTGTAATTCTAGAATAAATAGGATATATACCCCAATATGCAGAAAATTGGGAACTTCTTTGACTAACCAACCGATATTGGATTAGGATTTTCGCAGGGATCGTTTATGGGAGAGAAAAAAGTCTGGTAAGTAATGGAGAAAAAAAAGTCTGGTAAGCAATGGAGAAAAAAGTCTATTGGTGGAGAAAAAAGTCTGATGGATTTAGGTGGAATATTTTATAGGGTTTGGTATTTATACCTCCCACTAAAAAGTCACACAAAATTCTGATTGTTTAGCAAGTTTTTGAATACCAAAAGACTTTTTGTTACTTGTTTAAAATCCTGATTGAATACCACTAGATTTGAACACCCTCTTTAAAAAATCATAATAGTCTTGATTAAATACCACAAGACTTATTTAGATTATTTAAAAGTCTTAATTGAATACCACAAGACTTATTTATCCTAAAAGAGTCTTTTAAAATCCTAATTGAATACACCCCTTTAGTGTTTTTGCATGTTCGTGTGTGTGTTTTGACATTGTCAAGTTGTTTTAGAACTCTCTGTGACCTAAAAGTAAACGATGGATTGCGTTCTTGAGCATCTTGATATTTCTGTTGTATCAAACAAGAGTTTTAAAATGTATACCTTAGATTTAATTAAGTTAAAAGGATAATATTGGAGCTAGAATTGGTGGGCTGTGCCAGGCCAAGGCAGTAGCGCAACACCAAGGCGACACTTGAAAGCCCCGATAGCAAGCTACCATAGTGAATCTTCCCCTTTAAAAGTTTGACACTTGAAAGCCCCGATAGCAAGCTACCATAGTGAATCTTTCCCTTTAAAAAGTTGAGTTAATATCGCATGAGTCGATGACTCATATATCAAATATTAAGCTGATAAGAACATATACTACACTTGATATTAGTCAAAAGGTCGAGAAAGGTATGCTTTTCTTTTGTTTGACTCGCTCTAGTTATACATTATGCTCCCTGCCTGTCTTCGTTTCCTCTATCGATGTGGGAATAAACTAGCAAGATCAGATAAAGTTAATTACTTTCGTCAACAGACCACTTAGCATTTTTTTTAAAAGCTTATATGACATATTATTGCTTTACTTCTCGAGGCTAACTTGGAAAACACAACTTACTGAGTTGTTGTAAATGGTCATGAATTCTACAGAACCCCTAAGAAAGGTATGCTTTCCTAATTTTTGTTGAAATATTTCCTTTTCTCTTGGCGGTGAAGTTCTGATAAACCATGTTTTTTTCTAAGTCGTTCGTGTTAGAAAAAAATGGACTTCTATTATTTAAAATATTTTCATTATATTTTAACTATCCAGATTGTATGATAGTCCATAACATGAGCTCAATTATAAGTGTGATAATTGGATATTGGGCCGCATTTTATGTGTTTGGGGGGTCTAGTGAGATGGTGGGTGTAGGCTTAACTCAATGAGGCTCATGATGGATGAGCCCATTAGAGTTTTAATATTGCAGTTAGGTCCCCTTCTCTAACCCTATATTACAGCACCTCTTGACTCATTTCTATTAATATAATAGAGACAACAAATGTGTGAGGTTATTGCCTTATTGACGACGCCTTAACGAGAAGAGTAATAGCTAGGGAGAAAAATCTAGTCTGTTCTGTTGTCCAATATGACTCAAACATGTACGCCGCTCTATCCTACTAATCTTTATTGATTTTGTGTCCTATTATCATGTTTGATCTTCTAATGTTAAATAACTTACATGTGGTATCAGAGCCTTAAAAGTATGATTTAGGATCCAAATTTTATGATTAGTAGATATTAAGATTTTGTAGACCCGAAACTGATTGTTGTAATTTCATGCCAAAATTTTTGAAAATTTGGACCGGTACCTTAGGGATTTTATTCCTCTTGTTGAGACCTTCGATTTGATAGGTGACTCATTTTCTAACTCCAAATTTTGACGGAGTAATTGTGTTTTCAAGTGTTAAGAGTTTATATGAACAAACTCATTTGAAATCTTCCTTAAATCTTGATTTGTGATAGAAATCAGTTGAAATCCTTCATACAATTTTTTGAAAGTTTACTGGAAATTTATATGAGTCATTGTGAATACACTGGGAGGCATCACACACTGTATATGATCAGTTGTGTGTTTGTTTTCTCTACTCAAAGGGAAATTAAATATATACAACTACTTACAGATATTTTGATGAAAAACATATTACCTTAATTAATAGTTGCATTTATTACAGCCTCCTTTACCAATTTCAAAAAGTGGAAACGTGATGTGGAATTTACTTTTGAACTAGTTGAGATAGATATGATTATCCTGAAAGATGCACCGCCATAACCAACTGAAGATAGTACTAACAGAAAGAAAAATGAATATGCGAAAGTGGTCAATTGCTGAAAATTCACTGGGGTCTCTACCAGAAACAGATAGCACCAAGCAATATTTTGAGGTTGTGGGTGAGCGTCTTCAAGTTCTGATAATGTTGAAGCCTCAAGATTGATGGGTGAGCTGAGAAATTTAAATTATGATGAAACAGTGGGTGCCCGTCAATTTATTTTGAGAATGGTCTCTATGCAGAATAAGTTGAAGAACTTAGATGTGACTCTTCCTGATAGTTTCATCATTCATGAAGCTCGTTTACAATTTCTGTCACAGTTTAGTCAGATGAGGACTGCTTATAATACAAGCAGTCAATGAGCTTATTACCAAATGTGATGTTGAGGAAGAAAAAGTGGTGTCTACAGATGAAAAGGTAGACTCTGCTAACATGATTTCTCAGGCCAAATTTTTAGCTAAAAAGTTCAAAGGAAAGAAAAAGTGACAAGGTTCGAAAAAGACTCAAACTTTCAAAAAAATATTAAAATTGGGCAATCTAATGGCAATGGCAATGGCGATGAAAAGGTACTTATGTGAAATATCATTTTTGTGGCAAAAAGGTCAAGAGATTGCATATTGCTTCAAGTTCAAGGCTGGTTATGTTATGACTTTTGGTAATAATAAAAGTAAAATACTTTATGACTCCAAGTCTGTTGGTACTTGTCCTTTAGTTGATGATTTATATAAATTGTCTTTTGACTCTTAACTCCTCATTTCATGTTGAGATAAAAAAATTAAGAAGTCTCAAACACTGAGACATAAACAACTGGGTTATATTTCTAAGGAACATATTGATAGATTGATGAAAATCGATATTCTTCCACCCCTTAGTCATGATGATGCCAGGTTATGTGTTGACTGTGTTCGTTGACTAAGACCAGGACAAAGGGTGCAACCCAAAATCACTCTTTTAGAGATTGTTCATACTAATATCAGTGGGACATATTCTACTACTCTATGTTGCAACAAATACTTCATCACCTTCATTAATGACAATTTTCACTATTTTTATCTTTTTTTGATTAACAAAAAGCCTGATTCTCTTGATGTATTCAAGATTTTTCAGAAGCTGAAAAGCAATTGAGAAAACTTATCAAAATTGTGAGATCTGACCGTAAAGGTGAATATTATGAGAGATATACCAAAATTGGTCAACACTTGAAGCCTTTTGCCAAGTATCTTCAAGAAAATGGAATCATTGACCAAGTTACTATGTTTGCAGATTCTGAGCAGAATGGTGTGGCTAAAAGACGTAATCGCACTTTGATGGACATGAAAAAAAGTGTGATGAGTTGAATCAATATGCCCGAGTTTCTTTGGGGTGAAGCCATAAAAAAGTGCTGCTTATATTCTGAATCGAGTTTCATGTAAGGTTGTTCCTAAAACGCCATTTAAATTATGGACTAGCAGAAAATCAAGTCTGAATCATTTTTCAGATTTGGGGTTGTACTGCAGAAGACAAAATATTTGATCCCAGAACTATTCGTTGTTATTTCATGGGATATCCATATCATTCCAAAAGACTAGGTTTTACTACCCATCTCGAGGTACTGGAATTATTAAATCTCGTACGACTAAATTTTTGAAGTTAGATTTTGCTGAAGTAAGTAATTTTCGATTTAATGAGCTAGGGGAGCAGTAGCAGTGCATATGATATTGCTCCCGTGATAGTAGAAAATGAGAATGTCTAGTTGATGAACCACTTTCTGAAGTTTCAGAGATTCCACTTCGAAGATCACAAAAAGATAGAATGTCCACTATTTCTAGTGATTATTAAGTATATTTGGGTGAAGTTGATTATGATATTGGCCAAGTTGAGAATCTTGTGACTTATAATCAAGATGTTAACAATCATGAATCAGATAAATTGCTAGATGGTATGAATGATGGAATGAAATACATATTATAATGTTGTTTGGAAGATTGTTGAGTTGTCTCAAGGTAACAAACCGATCAGTTGTAAATGGGTTTATAAAATCAAGGAAGGCAGTCACGAAAATATTGAAAGATTAAAGGCATGTTTGATAGCAAAAGATTTTACTTAGAAAGAAGAAATTGATTATAATGAGACTTTTCACCCGTATTTACTAAAGATGCTTTCATAATTATCATGGTGACTCATTTTGACCTCGAGCTCCACCATATGGATGTCAAGACAATTTTTCTCAATGGGAACTTGTCTGAGGAAATTTACATGAAACAATCTGAGGATTTTGTTGAAAGTGGAAAGGAGCATTTAGTGTGTAAATTGAAGGAGTCTATTTATCGCCTGAAGCAAGCCTCAATGGTATCTTAAGTTTGATAATGTGGTGTGTCATCGTTTGGTCTCGTGAAAAATAAATTTGAATGTGTCTATCTGAAGATCAGTGGGAGAAGATTCATTTTCTTGTACTCTATGCGATGATATTTTACTCGCTAGTAATGATCATGAATTGCTTTATGAAACCAGACAATTTTTATCAAGAAACTTTAAGATGAAAGATCTTGGAGAAACTTCTTTTGTAATTGTCACAGAGATTCGTCGTGATAGATCTCACAATATTTTTGAGTTGTCTAAGAAGTCAAATGTTAATCGAGTTCTTTTCATATTTAATATGTAATCTTGCAAGACTGAAGATGTACCAGTAGCAAAATGAAACAAATTAAGCAAGGCGCAATGTCCTAAGAATGATTTGAAGAGAAGAGCTATGGCATAAATTCTTTATGTTAGTGTAGTGGATAGTTTGATCTATGAACAGTGTCACGCCCTTTTTCGACCGCGACATTCATTTTTTAGCGAATCTCCTGCTCAAATAAAAATGTTAGAAAATAAATAATAAAAATGCTAAATGTTAAAAAGGGTGCTTAAATATTAAAAGGTGCTTAAAAGGGCTAGAAATCGCTAAATGCTAAGGGGGTTCGCGGAGTCGCCACCTAATTAATTGGGTGAATTAGGACACCTAAATGTCAACTTAGGTTAAAGTCAACACTAACTCCATTTTTTATGGTCTGCTAAACTTAATGAGATTCTGGGTAAGAGTTCTTTATTAATCTAGAGGGAAGGGGTTAGGCACCCTCTAAGATCCGCTAACTTGCGGTTGTCCTGCCAAACCTAGGGTTAATTATTATGTTTAAAAATGCGTGTTTTGAAAATGCTTCAAAATATTTTATAAAAGAAGGCATGTTGAGTAAAGTTGTAAGACTAATGCTATAGAAATATATATAAAGTTTTGAAGTATGCATTTATATTGTTTATGGTGCAATGTTGACTTATGCATTTATCTGCGAGATCAAAGAATTGGTGCGTTAGTTTTAGATATGCAGTTTTAATGATTAGGCAAAAGATTAGATATGAAATGATAAGCCTAAGATAAATAATTAGAAGTGCATTTAATTCTAAATCACCTTCCCACCTTTCATGTTCAAAGACTAATTGAATTAGCTCTCCTATTAATTACAAGTTTAAGTAGTAAAATTGCAATAAACAAATAAGGCATAAAATGAGGCAATCAAATTTAAAGAGTAGGAGGAGTTGAGACAGATGACAACGTCATCTTGTCCTATTTTTTTGTTTAAGGATTTCTGAAGCGGGGATGCGAATGCGGATGTATATAGACGTGGGTTGCCATTTGAAGTAGCTCGTGATGAGTCTCGCAGTGAGACTCTTCGTTTTGCTCCGATGCATTTCATGTAAAATAAAGAAAGAGAAAAGGATTAGAGGTTGTCCAAGTCTTTATCAAATAATAAATAAGCATTTGACGTAAAATTTAACACATGGTTTATACTTAAAGCCTATATGCCAGTGCTTTAAACTGTAAGGATCAGTAGATAGTACAATACACGAGAAGCAAACCAAGTGGGCTTAGCCCAGATATACGCATAGACTGGACAGCAGTATAGAGGCAAAATGAAGACTTATGGGCCTAGGACAACCTTCACAGTCATGTCTAGGCAGTATGGGAGTCAGAAGTATAGGCTGAGCCCAACTGACATATCCACTGTGTGACTGATAGATTACATACTTAACACACACATGCAAGCAAATAGACAATGAAAATATATAAAAGAGGGGTATACTAGTGCATACTTTGAATAGATGAGGGAGAAAATACAGTCGTGTATTTTTATCCAATTGATATGCAAACATGTAGCAGCCTGTGCCTTTACTACTCTAGTCACTATTGATTACTACAACTGATATTAACACCCAGAATTTGGCATAGAAAATTCATCTCCTATATGTTGTTTCCCCTGTTTCTGCAGAACTAAATGTGCAAGAAAAGACAAATTTTCGCGATTTCCATTTATAACATATCTATCAAAACATTTTTTACAAGCAGAGGGATGACTCTAACATAGTTTATTTTATGCAAGAAATGATGCAGAGAGATCTTGGTTAATGTTTGTCCTATTATTGTCTTTACTCCAAGGAGGTCAATCCAGGCAGAGAACAGGCATTAGTGAAGCAGCAGTAGCACGCACAACAAAGGGAGATGGATGAGTAATTCACACATATATGTCCTCATGGTGATAACAGAGAAGATAAGCATACACTCGATTTGAGACTAGTCAGATACACATATGTCTAGACCTTTCAATGGACTGATACAGCAAGCCAACTAACTCAGGAGTTATCGCATATTATGAGCAGTATACTCAGGAGACATGATTCTGGATATGAAGATGAGTAGTCTGACATGCTATTACCAAATAGTTGAACTCACAACATATGCCCGAAACTGATTTTAGACAGTATTATTAAGTTCACTGATTATCACTTATTACCTAGGAATTTAATCAACAACTTACAGCAATAATGTATCCAGATTAATTAAAGCTAATTTATTCACCACCATATTCATACATTAATGAATACAACAACATAAATTACACATATTTAACATCGAAACACGCAGGAATAAAATGAACTGAAAGGAATTTAAGTTTACCTTCTCCGTGCAGCGAACCGAGGCAGCGTATCAAGTCGTCGATTCACTCGACGGGTTATTGCGATGCGATTGGAAGCGATGTGGTTTATGGTTGATTCTAGGCTATTATTGAAAGAAAGGTTTCAGATTTGTGCTTTGGATTCCTGATTTTGTTGGTGAGAACCCTCACTGCTGGATTTTCGACTGATTCCAGGACTTAGTCGTTGTTGCCCCTTCTTCCGTCTTGCATGTCTACCGGTCGGCTTCTGTTAGTCAAAAAAAGGGGGAGGTCTGGATTGCTGTCCACTCTTGCCCTCCTTCTCCCTCTTTCATGTGTAAAAAATGGGTTTGTTTATATAGCTACCCTTTGGGTTCTAATGTTGGTAAGCATTTAAGGTGCGTTTTCCGTCGATTTTGGATCGGATTTTGGGTTGATTCCCTCTTGATTCTTACTGCGATTTCCCGTTTATAAGGATGCGATCTTTGTCCTCTTTGGGTCTTGATTCAGTTGCATTTCTTTGGTCAGTACAAGGGCGTCGATATGGTAGTGGATTTGTGGGGGTGATTCGCCGGATTCTCCGGCGAGAATCCCGGCATGACGAGGTGCGGCGATTGCTTTTTAGGTCTTTTTACTTTAGGTTTTGCGTTTAAGTTAAGGGGAAAGAGGCGTTGGGGCGATGGATGCATTTGAGGGCTTTGGCGGATATAGGATAGAAGTCTTTGGCCGCGGGTCAGCTGAAGATAGTGGGCCGCGGGTGTTGGGCTTGGTTTTAGGGAATTGGGTTAAAGTGTTAGTTTTAGGTAGAGTTTAAGTGTGTTATTAATTAATTAGTGCTAAATAAATGAAATCTAAATTGTGATTAAATTATTTTAGGTGTTTTATTAGTCTAAGCTTGAGTTTAAAATTATTACAAGAATAAAAATGGGCGTGCTATTTAATTAGTGCTTAATATTTTAGAATGCGGCGCTATTATTTAAAAATCTTATTTATTGTGCTTTATTAATTAATTTATGCTTTAAATAATTACAATAATTATGACGTTGCTTTGCGTATTAATAAATGCGGCTATGCTATTTGACACGACGTCATGGCTAAATTATTTATTTTATGTATTTATTATTAATTATTAAGAATTGTTTGACATGGCTTAAAATTAATAAATGCGGGCGCGAGACTCTAAGTGCTTAATAATCTACGTAAAATGCGGTGTTATTATTAAATTGCTTATTTATGCCTGTATTAATGTTTTATCGCTGCATTTTATTATAAAAAATTATAAAAAATTATTTTGCAAAATTAGTGTAATTTTATAGCTAATGACTGCACGAGAGGGTCAAAATTGGGTGTCAACAACTTGTCCCTCTTTGTATGGATATGATGGAAGAATCTTCGGACAAAGACGTTGACTCATAGCAAATTTTGTCTCGATCCTCAGCATTAAAATGTTGGGCAATTAGGCAAGGCTGACGTGGACTCAAAAACTGTCCCAGTGTCGAGTTATGACGACACTGGGCTACCATGGTCAAACACCAAGGTGGGCTAACGCGACTGAAATTTGTCGGTGTCGAGTTATGGCGACACCGGGAATGGTCAAACACTGGCGGGCTAACGCGACTCAAAATTTGTCGATGTCGAGTTATGACGACACTGGGCTACCATGGTCAAAACACCAAGGCGGGCTAACGCGGACTCAAAATTTGTCCCAGTGTCGAGTTATGACGACAATGGGCTGTGGTGCTAAATAAAAAATAAAAAATAAAAGTAACTGTCTTGAACACAGGGTGTGCGACTTATGATCTTTGGGTTTTATAGTGACGCGGAGTGAGTGGGCTGACGCTGAGGTCGCACGCCATTTGTTGGGAAGGTTGGCCCCAACAAATTGCGGTTATTTGTAAGAGAAAATCCACGTTGTGCTCCTGCTCCTGCATGCTAAGACTTAAGCAAACGGTTAGTGCATAACTGTTAAGACAAAATGATGATGCATAATTTTAAAAGCAATGTAACTGTGAGTAGACAATGTTATCGTGCAAAAATGTGATGCATGTTGTGTTGATGCGATCCGCAAATCTTTGTGATTTTCGTCCTTGCACAGACGTGTTGTGATTGTGAACGCGGATATGTTGTCCTTGCTGCAACTGCCCCTGTAGACTAAAGCTCAAGAAAGAGTTAGTGCATAACTGCTAAGACAGAATAATAAAGCATGAATGAGAAAAAATGCAATTTTGAGAACAGAGAAAATCGTCCCTGCGTAGATGTGATATGCTGATGATGGCGTCGTTTTCGGACTTGGCGTCGTTTTCGGACTTGTCGTCGTTTTCGGACTTGGCGTCGTTTTCGGACTTGGCGTCGTTTTCGGACTTGGCGTCGTTTTCGGACTTGGCGTCGTTTTCGGACTTGGCGTCGTTTTCGGACTTGGCGTCGTTTCGGACTTGGCGTCATTTGGACTTGGCATCATTTTGGACTTGAGTCGTTTGGACTTGTTGTCGCGTCGCGTCGTTGCACTGGGCGTGTTCTTCCGCTCGTAGACTAAAGCTCAAGAAAGAGTTAGTGCATGCTTCTTAAGGCAGAATAATAAAGCATGAATGAGAAAAAATGCAATTTTGAGAACAGAGAAAATCGTCCCTGCGTAGATGTGATATGCTGATGATGGCGTCGTTTTCGGACTTGTCGTCGTTTTCAGACTTGGCGTCGTTTTCGGACTTGGCGTCGTTTTTGGACTTGTTGCTGCTGGCGTCGTTTTGGACTTATTCTTCTTGGCGTCGTTTTGGACTTATTCTTCTTGGCGTCATTTTCGGACTTGGCGTCGTTTTTGGACTTGTCGTCGTTTTGGACTTGTTGTGCTGATGACGTCGTTGCCTGGACGTATTGCTGATGCTCGTGTAGAATAAATGCTCCTGCAAGCTAAGCTTGAGAAAAAAGTTAGTGTATAACTGTTAAAACAGAAATATATGAGAAATGCAATTCTGTGAGTAGGGATGTCGTCCCTGTATGATATGTGGGGTACTGCGAATGTCGAGATGTTGTTGTAATGAATTTTGTGAACCGTATGAATTGTCATAATGTCTTTGTTGCGCGTTTGTGCACTGCATGGATTGCAATTTGACTCTAGGCCCGAGCTGATGTGCTAGACTTTGTTGCGGGATTCGATTGTTGATGTCTGCTTCTGCTGCTTCTGCTAACATGAAAAACCTGCGCTCAAAGAAAATTTGTGAGTTTGAGGGGGGTGGTTGATTCGCATTGACTTTGTAGTTTTGACTCTTGATGCTCGGACGTCTGCCTTGTTTGGACTCATAACCCCTGCCTGGTTTCGTACCTTGTCCCAGTTTTGAATATGCAAAGGGCGTTTCGGCCTAAAGTGGGTCTTAATGGGGTTGCTTGTATATTATGTGTATTTCAAAACGAAGGGAAAGCTTCATAATGGTGTGACCGAAGCCGATTTAGGCCGCCTACGTATCCCCATGAGGGAATCAGGTCATGACATAGTTCATTACAAGCGAAATTGGGTAAAATTCTAAAGGTGGGACCGAAGCCGATATGGCCGCCTACGTATCCGCCAAGGGAATCAGGTCAAACGTAGTTCCAATTTATTACATATAAATGGCAAAATATATTAAACTAACTATTTCAGGATTCGACGGGCCAAGGCAGGGGCA
This sequence comes from Przewalskia tangutica, assembly GCA_029844215.1. Lineage (NCBI taxonomy): Eukaryota > Viridiplantae > Streptophyta > Magnoliopsida > Solanales > Solanaceae > Przewalskia > Przewalskia tangutica. Next base: position 48,894,665 of record CM056723.1, read on the forward strand.
CGAGTCCACTTCTTCTTGCTCTGTGTCTTCGATGGCTGAGTCTTCAGCAGGATCATCTCTTGCAGCACACAACTAGACGAATGACTTATTCAATGGTTAAACAATCTCCGGCAAGGAGCACCTCCTTTTCTCTGGCGGTTGGTTGATGATTCAACTTTCTTCCCTTTACGGGCTGGCGTAATAGTCCCTTCCAGACTGTCTTCTTCATTTTCAGCTATCATGTTCACATGGGCATCTTCATAACCCGGAAGAAGGTTATTGTTTGCATTGAGAGGAGCATCTTTCAGCCGAATGACTCCTTCTTCGATTAACTCCTCTATTCTGTCCTTGAGTGTATAGCAATTTTCGATGTCGTGTCCCTCTGCACCGGAGTGGTATGCACAATGTTTAGTTTTATCGTGCCCTCGGGAGGTAGGCCTGGGGGTATTTCTGGGAATTGGATGGAGTATTCCTGCGGCTTTCAGCTTCTCATACACTTGGGCTATGGGTTCGGCTAAAGGTGTATAGGTTTTTGTTGGTTTTCTTTCGGCATCTATGCGGGGTTTGGGTCCGTTTGGTGTGCGGGTTCGTGATTGTGGTGAGTATTTTGGATATGCTTGTTATACCCCGTGGTTCGGGCCTGGACCGCGGCTGTGGTCTCAGCATGGCCGAGGCGTGGCGCGCGCGCAGGCTGGTGATTGTAGGCCGCGCGGTCGTGGCCGCGCTCAAAGTGCGAGGGTCGCTGAAGTTTCAGCCGCGACCGGAAGCAGGCCGCGCGGCCAAAGATCCGGCGGTCCGCAGGAGCGCGCCGCGCCCGGAAGTGGCCGGCGCCGGCGGAAATTTGGGCGGAAAAACTTAGAAAACTGATTTGTGTTTTAAAAGAGGCCATGAGGGTGACAAGTGTCCCCCCATCCGATTTTCGTAATGCATGCAATATAATTGACCAAGGCTTGGTCACTTTTCCATCTTTCATCTTTACTCTCTCTCTCTCTCTCCAAGGCTCGAGCTCCTTCTCTCTAAAACCTCAAGAGGTGTTCTAGCCTAAGAAAATCTGAAAAGTTAAAGGCAAGAAGGAAGCTTGTGACTAGCTTAAGTGCTATTGTGGTGGTGTTCTTGGAGAAAAGGCTAGCAAGGTGTTGGAATAAGTTTGGCTAAAACTTAAGGTAACATTTCTTCTCTTGTAGTTGGTATTGGGTGTTGCATGTTTAATAGGAAGAACTTGTAGTTGGAAAAATGCACTTAGAGTAGTTGCATGTAAGAAATGGGGTTTGGTTATGAAAGAATTGGTTAGGGGGATCTTATGAGCATGTTGTTGCCTAAATACTACATTAGACTTGTTGGGTTAGTTGTTGTAACTTGTGGGGCTGAATTTTACACACCAAAATTTAGGTGTGTAATCCCCTTGGTGTTGGTTGGTTGTTGAGCCTTAAACGTGGCATTTGAGCGTTAAAAATCGACCTTGGAAAAGGTGGCAAAGTATGTAGAAACAAAGGAAACGCTGCCCAATTTTCCGTAGGAAATTGGTGACTTTAACTTGGAAAAATTCTGCATTATAAATTAGAGCTTGATAAACGTATTGTGGTCATTTTAGGTTGACATACTACATGCGTAAATTGGACTTAGCTTGTGGATTGACCAAGAGGTATGTGGAGCTTTCCTATCTCTTGAGCATGATTAGTTGTACCTATGTAGTACGGCAGACGTCAAGATTTGGAAATCTTCGTTTGATATAAGTATTTGATACTTGCTTCGTTAAAAGAAAAGTAGAAAAATCCTGGACTTAAGGGAATGTGTTTTACTATTGTTTAACTCTAGTATAACGGCTTTATGGGAGTTGTTTATATTAGTTTGTGAAAGTTTAATGGAGAAAGGTTTTGATGATTTGAACTTGTGAAAGGAAAATGGTTTTAAGGCATGAAGTGCCTAAGGTTTTACAAGAAATGAAGTCACTTAATTTAGAAGCTTGAGATAGTTTTAAAAGAAATGTGACTTGTTTTGAAAAGAAATCGTAACTTGATACTATGGTGATTAGTATCTTGGATTTTTGTATAAAAAGAGTTATTTCTTAAAAGGTTAGAGGTACATGATACTTGGGTTAAATCCCGAATTTTTATTAAAAGACATGATCGTGCCTTAGGTATACTAAAATGAGAGGATGTATTAATACTATTAATAAGTTAGGTGATTCTTAACTTGCTTAAGTTATGATAGGCAGTAGTGCTTATGTTGTGATGTGATAGGCGGTAGTGCTTATGTTATGTTTAATAGCGGATGAGCTATGTTATATATATTTATATTATTACTGTAAACCCCGGGTTATTATTTATGCCATGGATTTGCTACCCATGACGCGAGCGCGCGCTTGTACTCGTGCGGATCCGGACCATGTGATCCATGCGGGTGAAATAGTCTCACGCGAGTACGCGATGGTACTCATGCGGATCCACGGGATCCATGCGGTGAAATAGTCCCACGCGGGTGAAATAGTCCTACGACGCGGATGACCTCACGCGGGTCCACAGGACCTATGCGGTGAAATAGTCCCGCGAGTAGGATTGCTTAATGATACTACGGCGAGGTACCTGCTTTGATCATGAGCCTCCTATTTTTATGCTATAAAATGTATACTTGTTACTCATTATTAGTAAGGCACGGTAAAGATAATTTGGTTTTATCTATAACTTTAATGTATTTTGGACTTATGATATTACTACGATTTTCCGCTTTACATACTTGGTACGTTGTTATCGACCCTTCCTGGCCGCTCATGCCGCAGGTAAGGAAAGCGGTGGTAGATCCTCGTTCCTAGGATCTTGTACTCAGGTGTCAGGAGCTCCATTTCTTCGGAGGCTCGACTTTTGGTATGGTTCTCCCTGGAGTCGTTGTTATTTTGTACATTCAGGGGCATGACGGGGCCCTGTCCCGTCATAGGGTTATTCATTCTTAGAGGCCTGTAGTCTTGTCAGAACTTGGTTCGTTAAGGATGTAACTGTTCGGTTTATGTACTTTTGGGTTAGCCAGTTTAGGCTAGACTATTCTATATCTTAATGGTTGTTTATCTTGAGTTTACATTCCGCTGGTTTTCTCTGATGTTGTGTCACTAGGGTGCCCGGGTTAAGGCACCGGTCACGGGTCCGGGTTCGGGTCGTGACAATGCTGGTTGGGTATGGTAAACAGGATATGGGGTGGCGCAGTGCTGATAATGTGGATTTTGAGTGTTTTTGTTATAGTAAGGAGGCGGTAGACTTTGATACACTGGATGTTGTTCTGGCCTATGCTCCTGAATGACCATGATAGAGGGTGATGCATCTCTTCTCCTCTGTGAGGTACCTCCTATGGAATCTGACTGCATTGCTCTGCTGGTTGCTTGTAGGGCTGTCAAGTTTGTAATTCTGCCTGTCTTAATGCCTTCTTCCACGAAGTCTCCCATTCTTACGACTTCTGCAAAACTTCGCCCAATTACACTGATCATTCTTTCATAATATGTCGCGTCTTTCAACGACTGCACGAACAAAGTGGTCATTTCGCTCTCTGCCATTGGGGGTTGGACCTTCGCTGCTTCTGACCGCCACCTCAGGGCGTATTCCCTGAAAGTTTCTGTGGATTTCTTTTCAAGTTTCATAAGATAAAATCTGCAGAATAAAGGTCGTGTTGAACACGAATCTATCCATGAAATCTTGTGTCATGGCATTCCAACCGTCCCATTTTCGAGGTCTTGACATGTGTATCACCTCGCCGGTTAGACTCCTGATGAATAGCTTCATGATGATTGCTTGATTTTTACCAACTCCAATCAATTTATCGCAATACGACCTTAGATGAGCTCGAGGATTCCCCTTTCCATCGAACATGTCAAATTTGGGCACCTTGTACCTTGCTGTAATTCAACGTCGGTGCATACATAAGTTTTCATATTCTAAACCTTCCTCCCCTTTGTTCATTTGAATGCTTTTGAATGCCTCTTTCAAGCTACGAATTTCTTTTGCCATATTTTCATCAGCCCTAGCTCGAGTCTGTCGCTCCACTTCCCTGTACTGATCTGTCTCTTGAGAGGATGCATGCATAATAAATGGTTGGATTTCGGTCGGATGTGCTAATCCGCCATATTATTTGTTGGGACTAGTGATGCGTGTCCTCTGCTCGTATTGGGTGACTTGGCAATTTGGGCTGAGTGGGGAGATATAAGTAGGTGGAGGTTGAGATATGTATGTAGTAAACAGATCATTTTGGGGGTCGGCTTGCAAATTGACCGGGCGAGTGACATTTTGGTGTGAGCTGGTATGTTGCGGCCTCTGCGGGGAGCTTTGGGGAAGTGGAGGCTCAAGGGCTTGTGACACGATTGCACTTGTCCTTTGTTCTGGGAGTGGTGCATTCAAGCTAATAGACAGGTTTGTGATATTTCGGAGCCTTTCTATTTCGGCTTGCATGATTTCCATTTGCTGCAATAGTTTGGCGAGGTGTTGATCATTGGTGTTTCTCCTTTCTAACGCCTCTGCATCCTCTACGGGGACGAGTCCTAAGTTGTTTCGTTAGGTGCCTGCGGATTAGTCATTTATGATTGTGCTTCACCACCAACGCGAATCAACCTTTTGGGGATAAGCTAGGCAAAAATAACCCTTTAACAAATGAAGCAAACCAAGTTAGTATAATATGCAAAAAGTTGGTGCAATATATACTAATAAGCAAATTGCAAATCAAGTGCGTGTTCTAACATGTTTGGGACCTCTTTATGCCGCAGGTAGGCCTAAACGTCAAATATGCGAGGTAATGATGGATTTGTCCAAGCCGCCAATTGTAATGCTTTTGTTGGAAATGGCGACCAAAACGACGGCACTTTTTCCAATTTCAGCGTGACATGATTAGGTTTGGATTTGTCTATCATTGTCACGCTACACATAATATCTTTGGTTGGTCGTTGGGTTGAGAAACCCGTCGACAAGTTCTGTCTTCCTAATTGTGGTGTCGATGCAAGGACCGACCCACCTAAGGTAAATGCACGCATGCCCTAAAATAAGGGTGGTATAGCTCATCTTAAGTTTCTAAGATTTGGCTTTACTAGACGCAGAGTTCCCGAGCGGACAACTCGAGTGAGAAGGCTACGCGGTGATCGACGAATCGATCTAACTCGCAGCGCCAACTCTCTTAAAATTTGGGTATTTGAAGAAATTTGCGGGTGCGCGAAGCACACCAGCGCGTGAGTGTGTGATTGTGTGAATTTTCCAGAATGGAAGAAATATGAACGGAATGCCAGTTTAAGGAAAGCAGTAAAGCATGTAGCAATTAAAATAAATAAAACACAATACAGCACACAAAATTAAATGCAAAAAGTAATGCCAAATAATAACCCTAGATCTGTTGTGGTTAAGAACCTAAAATCCCCAGCAGAGTCGTCATTTCTGCCACGCCCTTTTTCGACCGCGACATTCATTTTTTAGCGAATCTCCTGCTCAAATAAAAATGTTAGAAAATAAATAATAAAAATGCTAAATGTTAAAAAGGGTGCTTAAATATTAAAAGGTGCTTAAAAGGGCTAGAAATCGCTAAATGCTAAGGGGGTTCGCGGAGTCGCCACCTAATTAATTGGGTGAATTAGGACACCTAAATGTCAACTTAGGTTAAAGTCAACACTAACTCCATTTTTTATGGTCTGCTAAACTTAATGAGATTCTGGGTAAGAGTTCTTTATTAATCTAGAGGGAAGGGGTTAGGCACCCTCTAAGATCCGCTAACTTGCGGTTGTCCTGCCAAACCTAGGGTTAATTATTATGTTTAAAAATGCGTGTTTTGAAAATGCTTCAAAATATTTTATAAAAGAAGGCATGTTGAGTAAAGTTGTAAGGCTAATGCTATAGAAATATATATAAAGTTTTGAAGTATGCATTTATATTGTTTATGGTGCAATGTTGACTTATGCATTTATCTGCGAGATCAAAGAATTGGTGCGTTAGTTTTAGATATGCAGTTTTAATGATTAGGCAAAAGATTAGATATGAAATGATAAGCCTAAGATAAATAATTAGAAGTGCATTTAATTCTAAATCACCTTCTCACCTTTCATGTTCAAAGACTAATGGAATTAGCTCTCCTATTAATTACAAGTTTAAGTAGTAAAATTGCAATAAACAAATAAGGCATAAAATGAGGCAATCAAATTTAAAGAGTAGGAGGAGTTGAGACAGATGACAACGTCATCTTGTCCTATTTTTTTGTTTAAGGATTTCTGAAGCGGGGATGCGAATACAGATGTATATAGACGCGGGTTGCCATTTGAAGTAGCTCGTGATGAGTCTCGCAGTGAGACTCTTCGTTTTGCTCCGATGCATTTCATGTAAAATAAAGAAAGAGAAAAGGATTTGTTATACCCCGTATTTCCAGAGTATGTACGTAAGGGAATACGTACAAAAGGTTAGCCTTGAAAGTTAGGCTTGGACGAAAATTATTGGGCACAACTCACAAAACGAATAGTTTTCCGACGAAACGTTTCCACAGCTTTCATAGGATAAATTCCGGCTATGTCATTTCTTATTTTTGCGGATTTTTCCGAGAGACGTAACACTTTGGACCAATGAGAGGGCGACACTTCCCACCCTCTCATTGGTGGACTTGTCACGGCATTAGGGCCGATTGAATGCCAAGCCTTGTCATAAAGTTGGATAGATATTTTGTGTGCAAGTTGGCCAAGGACACTTGCCTAAATCCTCACCCTACACTTGCCTTGCACTTGGCATAATCTTGGCCATTGGTTGGCCATGTCTTGACCTATAAATACCCCCCTTGTTGAAGAGTTATTTCATCCTAAATTGAGCAATCTATCTAAGTCTCAAATCCTCCCTCTCCCTCTTGTTGTTTCGTCCAAACACACCCTCCCTCGAGAAGCTTGGCCGAGGCTACCCCACCCCTAGCCTGGCCGAAACCTACCCCTCCCTTGGTAGAAAAGTTGCCTTCTAGTATTGTTATAATGCCCAATTTAACCTAGCCCAAATCCCTTAGTACTTAGTAGAAGTTGTGAGAAACTTCTAAGGATTCTTGGAGCACCTGAGCTTTGGATTAGGAGCTAAACCTCGCTCAGGATCGACTTTTTACTTGGATATTATTGGGCTTATCGAGGTAAATAATCCTAACCCTCTTTTGTAATTAAAGATTACATACTGTAGTAGTATAAGAATAAGTATAAAATACTTAGAAGGTTTGTTAAGAATAGAATTGAATCGTAACACCTTAGAAGGGTATAAAAGAAGAATATACGAATCAGATTTACTTACATGTGACTGTTTTCACATGAGACTTATATAGCTCATGGGTAGGGTTGTGCTGCCCGACTTTCCGTAGAATTGAGGACCCTCTGCTTAGAATGACCTACGAATAGTCTAGACTTTGATAGTTGTCGTGACTATTATAGTCGATTCTTCATGACATACTCGACTTGGCGGTGGATTTCCGAGAAGGTATGTGATTCTTCCTATACCCTCGAGCATGATATGTTAAGTATATATAGTACGGTGACGTACATATGATAATCGCAATGTCTTTTGACTTAAGCTGAATAATAAGAACCTTGAAGTATGTCAAAGGAATAATGAATCATATTTAATGTAAGAGTAATATTTGGTTTTAAAACAAAAGCTTAAGAGTTATACTAGCTTTATGGGAGTAGGTATAACAACTTAAGAATGATAAAAGGAACATTTACTTGTTTGTTTATAAAAGCCTTGTATTGATTTACATTAAGTGTAGTAAGATTGGTTGATAGGTAGACATACTATGATACCTGCGTGTTAATTGTCTTGTAATGTTGTGAAAGGGGGTCATTCTTTGCGGCTTACGTTGCTAACCGGTAAGTCCGTTATCGTTATTGTATCACCTACCCTTGACTTTTTATACCGAGGGCTTGCCACCCGACGCGGTCTATACGGCTATGCGTCTATGAGACTACGCGGAGCTGCGGTATGCTCAGATTGATCATTCCGGTGCTTAGCCCGACGCGGGATGCCCTATGCGGTCCACGGACTACGGTCTTTTGAGGCTATGCGGTGCGGAAGTCCGGGGAGGTACCGGGGCTAGCTACCCCGACGCGGGAATACCTCATGCGCGTGCGCGACCTATGCGGACTACGAAGTCGAGGACTAGGCACGCAGAATGATACTATGGGCGGTTGGCCTTGCTTCGATCATTCGCGGCCTAGACTAGACCTGTTACAGTTTTCCTATTACTGTTATTGTTGTGATGTGGCACTATGTGCAATTGAACTGAATGTATTTGTGAAAAGGTTTTGAAATACTTTGATTTCATTTAAAGTACTTTATAGTTTCACATACTTGGTACTGTTAGATCGACCTCCTTGGGCTGCGTCATGCCGCAGTTCTAGAGGAAAGAGTACTAGATCCACATCCTTAGGATCTCTACGTTGGTGTCGGGAGCTCCACTCTCTCGGAGGCTCTACTTTGGGTATGATCTCCTGTTGTAGATAGTTTGTATAGCCAGGTATGGCGGGCCACTGTCCGCCATAGTTGTTATTTTCCTTAGAGGTCTGTAGTCATGTTGTACAGTTGGGATGTAACTGCAAAAACTTGGTTTATGTATATATGCCGAAAGGCAACCTTTTTCTTCAGATAAAATGTTCTAGTTATATCATGTTGCATGTCTTGTTTTATATTCCGATTGTTCTCGATGTATGACTACTTGGGTGCCCGTAAGGCACGACCACGCCCCGAACGGGCAGGTTGTGACAAAAGTGGTATCGAGCGATTAATCCTCGGAAAGTGTCTACGCACCGTATCTAGTAAGTCTTGATTATCGGTGTGTTGTGCACCACACCAATAATCGTGAGGCTATAGGATATTTAGGATTGGTTTCCATTCTTCTCACGAGATCGTGCTTTAGAGTCGTGTTATAGGTTGGACCCTCTAACGTATTCCTTTCTATGCTGATTATGCCTCCACGTAAGGCAACCCGGCGAAGGCAAGGCGAGGAGGCGCTAGTATGACACAGAGGTTCACCGAGGCTCGTGCCCGTCTTTACCCGGCAATGCCTCGACGGCGAAGTTCTACGACGCCGGCCCCAAAGAGAGTTTAGGGCCTGGCGGCGGTGATGAGACCACGGTGCCTACGCCTCAGTCCACCGGCCGGGCAGGAGTTAGGGTACAAGAGATGGCCCGATTACTAGCCAAGGTCGTGGCGGATATGAGGAGAGGTTTGAGGCGGCCATTCCAGCAGTTCGGCTCAGTGCGCGCGTTGTTCACCGAGGCGAGATAGTTTGAGGCTACGGACTTCCTTAGTTGTAGCCCGCGAGTTTTACTGGTCGAGCGGAGGATGATCCGCAGGAGTTCATCCGTCGATTCTGCAGAGATTATGCGGGTGGTCAAGGCTTGAGACCGAGTGCGTGACATTCGGTTCGATCGGCCGCGTGATACCGCGATCGATTGGTTCGATTCATAGGAGCTTTCGGGAGATGCGCCTCCGCAGACGGGATGAGTTTTGAGGCTTTTCTCACACACTTCTTGCCTCCGCAGATGAGGAGGCACGATCGGCATTTTTATTCCGAGGCAGGGAGGACGCACAGTTAGAGAGTACAATGTCGAGTTTGATTCATTGGCTCGGTATGTTCCTGCACTGGTAGCAGATATGGAGGACCGGGTGCATCGCTACGTCACCGGGCTAGACGACTATATGGCCGAGTCTTGTGCGGGTGTGTCCCTTCAGCCAGGCATGGACATTACCCGTATGCAGGCTCATGCATTAGGATGCGAGGAGCGTAGAGACCGCCGGTAGCCGATATCGCAGCAGAAGAAGCGGGACGCGGCGGTTCTTTGGTGGTTCTCGTGGTGGGCGATCGCAGAAGTCGGATTTGCACCACGGCCGCTCGAGCACTCCTACATCATTTTCGACACCAGAGCGATCGGGCGGTCGGGCCGTGACTTGATTTCGAGGTAGCAGGGTGCTAACCGCTCGAGGTCCGGTGTGCAGTTGCGGTAGATTCCATTCGGGAGGCGTTATGCTACTACGGGAACTTGCCATACTTGGCCGCAGGTCATTTCGCGAGAGTTTGCGTACGGGCGGGGTAGGGCCCGGCCACGGTCTGTTGCCGCTTCTTCATCCCCGACGATTACTCGCCCGAGGCGTGGTACGCAGAGATCAGCAGGTCGCGGCAGGTCGTGCGCGAGTCCCGATTCTAGCGGTCCTCGAACCGCATTTATGCTTTGTCGGTAAGCCGACAGATCGTGAGGCCTCACCGATGTCGTCACAGTACCTTATCGGTTCGGGTTTGATGTATATGCTTTGATAGATCCGGGTTCTACTGGCCCTATATATCTCCCTTGTTGCTAGTAGGATAGGGATAGAGCACGAGTCCATAGACCACTTTCGAGGTAGCTACGCCGGTGGGGATCGGTGGTAGCTCGGGTATATGAGCTTGTCTGTAACCATTTGATCGTCGGACCCTGCCCGACTTGATAGAGTTGGAGATGATTGATTTCGACGTGATCATGGGGATGGATTGGCTAGCTTCTTGCTATGCCAATGTAGGCTGCAGAGAAGAGTGATGCGGTTCCGGTTTCTGAGGAGCCGGTTGTTGAGTGGGAAGGAGCACGGTATCGTGAAGGGTAGGTTTATTTCCTACCTCAAGGCTAGGAAGATGGTGCGAAGGGTATATCTACCATCTCGTCGGGTGTTTGATCGAGGCCGCGGTACCAGATTTTGACAGTTCGATAGTCAGAGTTCTCGGGACGTGTTTCCGACGACCTCCGGGTATCCTCCCGAGAGGAGATCGAGTTTTGTATAGATGTCGCGGACACTCGGCCTATTTCCATTCCGCCATACGAGGATGGCACCCGCCGAGTTGAGAGAGTTGAAGGAGCGGTGAGTGATTTGTTGGAGAAGGGTTTCATCGACCTAGTGTTTCTCCCCGGGCGCGGTATTGTTCGTGAAGAAGAAGGGCGGGGCCGCTGCGTATGTGTGTTGATTACAGGCGGTGAACAAGGTGACCATTAAACGATACCCTCTTCCCGTGATTGATGATTTGTTCGATCGGTTGCGAGCGCGAGATGTTTTTCCAAGATTGATCTACGATCGCTATCATCGTTCGAGTTAGAGGTGGATGTCCCTAGGATCGCATTCGGACCCGACGCATTATGAGTTCGTGGGTCATGTCTTTTGGGTTGACCAATGCTCCGCGGTATTCATGGATTTGATGAACCGAGTGTTCAAACCATTTTGGACACATTTGTGATAGTGTTCATTGATGATATCTTGGTTTATTCTCGCCAGAGCGAGGAGCACGCGAGCATTTGGCGATCTTGTGATTCTCGATCAAGAATTGTATGCAAGTTTTCCAAATGTGAGTTTTGTTGACTTGGTAGCTTTTCGGGGCATATTGTCGGGTGATGGCATTCGAGTGGATACGCCAAGATCGGCGATTAGGACTTGCCTAGACCTACTACTCCGGCAGAGGTTCGTAGTTTTCTGGGCCTTGCAGATATTATCTACGTTCAGAGAAGTTTGCTTCTATCTCGCACCATTGACTAGGGCCGACTCGTGGCGGCTAAGTTTGATGGTGATGCGTGTGGCGGGGTTTCAGTTGCTAAAGGAGAGATCGACGACCGCCTCGCTCTTACTCTTCCCGAGGTCGGATGGTTACGTGGTGTATTGTGATGCGTCGCATCGGGTTGGGATGTGTTGATGCAACAGGCAGAGTTATAGCATACGCATCCCGGCGACTTAAGATACACGAGGAACTACCCCACCCATGATTTGAGCCGGGCGGTGATACACGCCAAGATCCGGAGGCACTATTTGTATGGGGTTCACGTGGATATTTATACGGACCACAAGAGCCTCCAGATATCTTCACCAGAGGAGCCGAACTCTGACGAGACGGTGGCTAGAGTTCTTTGAAGGACTATGGCGTCGATATCTGTACCACGGGAAGGCCAACGTTGTGGCGTATGCACTTAGCCGTAGGTCTATGGGTAGCTTATCGATATTCACCGAGAGGAGGGCATGGTTCGTGATTTGCATCGATTAGCGAGCCTTGGTGTCCGCTTGATTGATTACGATAGCGGTGGGGTTAGAGTTCGTGAGGTTGCCGAGTCTTCCATCGTCGAGAGGTGAAGAAGAGGCAACATTGAGGATCCGATTTTGACTCGTTATCGTGATACACTCTTCGTGAGGCAAGGGTCCTTTGAGGTAGCCACGATGGGCGCTAAGGTTTGAGGGCAGGTTGTGTGTTCCAGATGTTTGTGACTTGGCAGAGTTCTTGGGGAAGCACACGGCGTTACTCATCCATCCGTGGTCGACCAAGATGTACCACGACCTTAGATCCGTGTATTGGTGGGATGGTTTGAAGAGGACGTTGCGAGTTCGTAGCTCGGTGCCCATGTTGTCGCGGTGAAGGTAGAGCACCGAGGCACGGTGGTTTGTTACAGCGATAGAGATCCCGACCGGAAGTGGGAGGTAATCAACATGGACTTCATCACAGATTGCCTCGCACTCGGAGGAGACATGATTCTATATGGGTTATCGCCGACAAGTTGGCGAAAATCAGCCCACTTTCTTCCCGTTAGGACGACTTTCTCGGCTGAGGATTATGCCAGACTTTACATCCGAGAGATCGTCAGACTGCATGGGGTCCCTATTTCGATCATATCTGACAGAGGAGCCCAGTTTACGGCTAACTTCTGGAGGTCCTTCCAGAGGGGTTTAGGGACGCAGGTGAGCCTGAGTACTGCATTTCATCCACGCATGAGCAGACAGCAGAGCGCACTATCCGCACTGCGAGGATATGCTGCGAGCCTGTGTTATTGACTTCAGTGGTAGTTGGGAGGATCATTTGCCTCTGGTTGAGTTCGCGTATAATAATAGCTACCACTCCAGTATTCAGATGGCGCCTTATGAGGCTTTGTATGGGAGGAAGTGCAGATCGCCGATAGCATGGTTCGATGTGGGCGAGGTACGATTAGGGGACCGACTTGGCGCAGCAGCGATGGATAAGGTGAAGCTTATCCGAGGCGGCTATCGACACTGAGTCGATGTGGTCAGATGCAGATCATCGACGTCGACATCCGGAGTTCGCATGATGATTGGGTTTTCTGAAGGTGTCACCCATGGCGGTGTGATGAGATTCGGAAGAAGGGAAAACTCACCAAGGTACATTGGGCGTTTCAGATTGTCGCGAGGTAGGCAAGGTTGCTATGAGTTGGATCTGCCGTCCGATCCGGAAGCGGGCATCCGGTGTTTCACGTTTCTATCTTTGAGAGATGTATCGGGATCCATCCAGTGGTACATCCGACGACGGCGATGTGTGTGGCCGGGGTTATCGTATGAGAGGTTCCCATAGCGATAATCGATCGTCAGGTTAGGCGTCTGCGGACGAAGGACGTGGCTTCCGTCAAAGTCCTGTGGCGGAACGAGCTTAGGGAGGAGATGACGTGGGAAGCAGAGGAGGACATGAGGCAGAGGTACCCTCACCTATTCCCCACACCTCCAGGTAACTCATTTTCCTACTTATAAATTTTCGTTATCGCTTTGCCTAAATGTTGTTTTGTGGCCGTGTGTGGCATTTGCAATCGTTTAAGTTATGAAGAACCTTTCGTTATCTGTCTTGGGAAGGAACATTCGGACGAATGTTTCTAAGAGGGGAGAATGTTATACCCGTATTTCCAGTATGTACGTGGGGAATACGTACAAAAGGTTAGCCTTGAAAGTTAGGCTTGGACGAAAATTATTGGGCACAACTCACAAAACGAATAGTTTTCCGACGAAACGTTTCCACAGCTTTCATAGGATAAATTCCGGCTATGTCATTTCTTATTTTTGCGGATTTTTCCGAGAGACGTAACACTTTGGACCAATGAGAGGGCGACACTTCCCACCCTCTCATTGGTGGACTTGTCACGGCATTAGGGCCGATTGAATGCCAAGCCTTGTCATAAAGTTGGATAGATATTTTGTGTGCAAGTTGGCCAAGGACACTTGCCTAAATCCTCACCCTACACTTGCCTTGCACTTGGCATAATCTTGGCCATTGGTTGGCCATGTCTTGACCTATAAATACCCCCCTTGTTGAAGAGTTATTTCATCCTAAATTGAGCAATCTATCTAAGTCTCAAATCCTCCTCTCCCTCTTGTTGTTTCGTCCAAACACACCCCTCCCCTTGAGAAGCTTGGCCGAGGCTACCCCACCCCCTAGCCTAGCCGAAACCTACCCCCCTCCCTTGGTAGAAAAGTTGCCTTCTAGTATTGTTATAATGCCCAATTTAACCTAGCCCAAATCCCTTAGTACTTAGTAGAAGTTGTGAAACTTCTAAGGATTCTGGAGCACCTTGGAGCTTTGGATTAGGAGCTAAACCTCGCAGGGATCGACTTTTTACTTGGATATTATTGGGCTTATCGAGGTAAATAATCCTAACCCTCTTTTGTAATTAAAGAATGCATACTGTAGAAGTATTGAAATAAGTATAAATACTTAGAAGGTTTGTTAAGAATAGAATTGAACTGTAACACCTTAGAAGGGTATAAAAGAAGAATATCTGAATCTGCATTACATGGATTTGTTTTCACTGAGACTTATATAGCTCACCGGGTAGGGTTGTGCCCGACTTTCCGTAGAATTGAGGACCCTCTGCTTAGAATGACCTACGAATAGTCTAGACTTTGATAGTTGTGCGTGACTATTATAGGTGATTCTCTCGCGCGACATACTCGACTTGGCGGTGGATTTCGCGAGAAGGTATGTGATTCTTCCTATACCCTCGAGCATGATATGTTAAGTATATATAGTACGGTGACGACATATGATAATCGGCAATGTCTTTTGACTTAAGCCTGAATAATAAGAACCTTGAAGTATGTCAAAGGAATAATGAATCATATTTAACAGAAGAGTAATATTTGGTTTTAAAACAAAAGCTTAAGAGTTATACTAGCTTTATGGGGAGTAGGTATAACAACTTAAGAATGATAAAAGGAACTGTTTACTTGTTTGTTTATAAAAGCCTTGTATTGATTTACATTAAGTGTAGTAAGATTGGTTGATAGGTAGACATACTATGATATCGCATGTGTTAATTGTCTTGTAATGTTGTGAAAGGGGTCATTCTTGTGCTTACGTTGCTAACCTGAAGTCCGTTGTCTTCGTTATTGTATCACCTACCCTCGACTTTTTATACCAGGGCTTGCACCCTCGACGCGGTCTATACGGCCTACGCGTCTCATGAGACTATGCGAGGCTGCGGTATGCTCGGATTGATCATTCCGGTGCTTAGCCCGACGCGGATGCCCTATGCGGTCCATGGACTACGCGGTCTTTTGAGGCTATGCGGTGCGGAAGTCCGAGGAGTACGGGGCTAGCTACCCCGACGCGGGAATACCTCACGGTGCAGTGTGTGACCTATGCGGACTACGGAAGTTGAGGACTAGGCACGCAGAATGATACTACGGGCGGTTGGCCTTGCTTCGATCATTCGCGCCTAGACTAGACTTCTGATTTTTCCTATTCATTATTGTTGTGATGCACTATGTGCAATTGAACCGAATGTATTTGTGAAAAGGTTTTGAAATACTTTGATTTCATTTAAAGTACTTTATAGTTTCACATACTTGGTACTGTTATCGACCTCCTGGGCTGCGTTCTCACGCGCAGTTCTAGAGGAAGCGTACTAGATCCACATCCTTAGGATCTCTACGTTGGTGTCGAGCTCCACTCTCTCCGAGGCTCTACTTTTGGGTATGATCTCCTGTTGTAGATAGTTTGTACAGGGTGGTATGGCGGCCCTGTCCCGCCATAGTTGTTATTTTCCTTAAGTGCATGTCATGTTATGCAGTTGGGATGAATCGCAAAAACTTGGTTTATGTATATACGCCGAAAGGCAACCTTTTCTTGAGATAAAATGTTCTAGTTATATCATGTGCATGTCTTGTTTTATATTCCATGATTGTTCTCGATGTATGACTACTGGGTGCGGGTAAGGCACGATCCACGCCCCTGAACGGGTCAGGACAGATTAGAGGTTGTCCAAGTCTTTATCAAATAATAAATAAGCATTTGACGTAAAATTTAACACATGGTTTATACTTAAAGCCTATATGCCAGTGCTTTAAACTGTAAGGATCAGTAGATAGTACAATACACGAGAAGCAAACCAAGTGGGCTTAGCCCAGATATACGCATAGACTGGACAGCAGTATAGAGGCAAAATGAAGACTTATGGGCCTAGGACAACCTTCACAGTCATGTCTAGGCAGTATGGGAGTCAGAAGTGTAGGCTGAGCCCAACTGACATATCCACTGTGTGACTGATAGATTACATACTTAACACACACATGCAAGCAAATAGACAATGAACATATATAAAAAAGGGGTATACTAGTACATACTTTGAATAGATGAGGGAGAAAATACAGTCGTGTATTTTTATCCAATTGATATGCAAACATGTAGCAGCCTTTGCCTTTACTACTCTAGTCAGCTTGCTGGATTACTACAACTGATATTAACACCCAGAATTTGGCATAGAAAATTCATCTCCTATATGTTGTTTCCCCTGTTTCTGCAGAACTAAATGTGCAAGAAAAGACAGATTTTCGCGATTTCCATTTATAACATATCTATCAAAACATTTTTTACAAGCAGAAGGATGACTCTAACACAGTTTATTTTATGCAAGAAATGATGCAGAGAGATCTTGGTTAATGTTTGTCCTATTATTGTCTTTACTCCAAGGAGGTCAATCCAGGAAGAGAACAGGCATTAGTGAAGCAGCAGTAGCACGCACAACAAAGGGAGATGGATGAGTAATTCACACATATATGTCCTCATGGTGATAACAGAGAAGATAAGCATACACTCGATTTGAGACTAGTCAGATACACATATGTCTAGACCTTTCAATGGACGGATACAGCAAGCCAACTAACTCAGGAGTTATCGCATATTATGAGCAGTATACTCAAGAGACATGATTCTGGATATGAAGATGAGTAGTCTGACATGCTATTACCAAATAGTTGAACTCACAACATATGCCCGAAACTGATTTTAGACAGTATTATTAAGTTCACTGATTATCACTTATTACCTAGGAATTTAATCAACAACTTACAGCAAGAATGTATCCAGATTAATTAAAGCTAATTTATTCACCACCATATTCATACATTAATGAATACAACAACATAAATTACACATAATTAACACCGAAACACGCAGGAATAAAATGAACTGAAAGGAATTTAAGTTTACCTTCTCCGTGCAGCGAACCGAGGCAGCGTATCAAGTCGTCGATTCACTCGACGGGTTATTGCGATGCGATTGGAAGCGATGTGGTTTATGGTTGATTCTAGGCTATTATTGAAAGAAAGGTTTCAGATTTGTGCTTTGGATTCCTGATTTTGTTGGTGAGAACCCTCACTGCTGGATTTTCGACTGATTCCAGGACTTAGTCGCTGCTGCCCCTTCTTCCGTCTTGCATGTCTACCGGTCGGCTTCTGTTAGTCAAAAAAAGGGGGAGGTCTGGATTGATGTCCACTCTTGCCCTCCTTCTCCCTCTTTTATGTGTAAAAAATGGGTTTGTTTATATAGCTACCCTTTGGGTTCTAATGTTGGTAAGCATTTAAGGTGCGTTTTTCGTCGATTTTGGATCGGATTTTGGGTTGATTCCCTCTTGATTCTTACTGCGATTTCCCGTTTATAAGGATGCGATCTTTGTCCTCTTTGGGTCTTGATTCAGTTGCATTTCTTTGGTCAGTACAGGGGCGTCGATATGGTAGTGGATTTGTGGGGGTGATTCGCCGGATTCTCCGGCGAGAATCCCGGCATGACGAGGTGCGGCGATTGCTTTTTAGGTCTTTTTACTTTAGGTTTTGCGTTTAAGTTAAGGGGAAAGGGGCGTTGGGGTGATGGATCTGGGCTGAGGGGCTTTGGGCGGATATAGGATAGGGGGTGCTGGGCCGCGGGTGTTGGGCTTGGTTTTAGGGAATTGGGTTAAAGTGTTAGTTTTAGGTAGAGTTTAAGTGTGTTATTAATTAATTAGTGCTAAATAAATGAAATCTAAATTGTGATTAAATTATTTTAGGTGTTTTATTAGTCTAAGCTTGAGTTTAAAATTATTACAAGAATAAAAATGGGCGTGCTATTTAATTAGTGCTTAATATTTTAGAATGCGGCGCTATTATTTAAAAATCTTATTTATTGTGCTTTATTAATTAATTTATGCTTTAAATAATTACAATAATTATGACGTTGCTTTGCGTATTAATAAATGCGGCTATGCTATTTGACACGACGTCATGGCTAAATTATTTATTTTATGTATTTATTATTAATTATTAAGAATTGTTTGACATGGCTTAAAATTAATAAATGCGGGCGCGAGTCTCTAAGTGCTTAATAATCTACGTAAAATGCGGTGTTATTATTAAATTGCTTATTTATGTCTTTATTAATGTTTTATCGTTGCATTTTATTATAAAAAATTATAAGAAATTATTTTGCAAAATTAGTGTAATTTTATAGCTAATGACTGCACGAGAGGGTCAAAATTGGGTGTCAACACACAGGTATGTATGAGACTTGACATAGCTTTTGTCGTGAATGTTATTGGAATATACTTGTCTGATCCTGGTCTTGACCATTGGGTTTCATCTAAGAAGGTCATGCGATATCTTCAGAAGACTAAAGACCATATGTTGATATATCGAAAGGTTGACATTCTTGAAGTTATTGGTTATCCATATGCTGATTTCGGTGGGTGCACATATGATTATAAATTCAGTTCTGATTGCATTTACACTTGCTGGTGGTGCCATATCTTGAAAAAGGGTTAAGCAAATGTTGGTCACATCTTCTACTAAGTATGTTGAGTTCGTAGCTTGTTACAATGCATCTACACAAGTTGTTTGGTTTCAAAAGTTTATTGGAGAACTCAGAGTTATTGACTTGATTCAGAGACCCATTGTTATGTATTGTGATAACAGTGCATCTGCATTCTTTTCTAAGAATAATAAGTTGAGTAGTGGCACCAAGCACATGCAGATTAAATTCCTGACAGTCAGAGATTTGATGAGATAATGAGACATTATTATACAGAATATTACGACAGAAGCAATACTAGTTGATCCACTAACTAAGGGTCTAAGGCCCATTGACTTTAAATGTCATGTAGCTAATATGGGTGTGATAGTGTCTTTTGATTCTTTGAGTTAGTGGGAGTTTGTACTTTTCTGTTATTGTGAACTTTTATTATATGAAATCAAATGTGCATTACTTCCATATTTTGTGTTATGATTATTATTATTATTGTTCACATTATTTGTTAGTCACATCATGATATCTTGAGGTGAAAATTGATTCGCCCAAGAGGTAATTCAGGTGTGCAATAATTTGCAACGTTAGTTGCTCTATATTTTGAATGTATTTTGATAATACGGTATCTTAAGATGAAATTTGATTCGTTCAAGAGGGCATCGACTTCTGGTGTATGATGCAATTCGGTAATACAATATTTTGAGGTAAAACTGATTCGCCTAAGAGGTGCATCATTTATATGCTTTTATGGCATATGGAGGACCGATAAGGTAATAGTGCTTGAGTACATAATATTGTGCATATATATCACACGTGGCACTATTCCTTACTACACTGCTAGACCATGATCTTGTTGGCTTAATTGAAAATATAACTTTATGAGGTCTCGTGTTTCAAAGAACATAAAGATCTCCATTGTCTGATATTTAAAATTGAGACTGCAATGGTTGATTAAAGTTATAGATTGTTTTCTAAAAATATGGCCACAAATGTTTTCTCACCAACCCGAAAAAATCTCTTTTCAAAAAGGTTAAAAGTTGTTTTTTTCCGAAAATATTTTTTTTTTGCTAATGTAGCCCAAGTGGGAGAATGTTAGGAAAAAATGGACTTACATTATTTAAAACATTTTCTTTATATTTTAACTATTTCAGGTTGTATGATAGTCCATAACGAGCCCAATTATAAATGTGATAATTGGATATTGGGCATGCGTTTTATGTGTTTGGCAGGTCTAGTGAGGCGGTGAATGTAGGCTTAACTCAATGAATCTAATAATGGGTGGGCTCATTAGGGTTTCAATATTGCAGTTAGGTTCCTTCCTCTGACCCTATATTAAGAAACCTTTTGGCTCATTTCTATTAACACAATAGAGAGATTAAAGGTGTGAAGTTGTTGTTCTATTGACGCTGCTTTAACGAGAAGGGTAATAGGAAGGGAGACCTAATCCGTTATGTTGTCTGATATGGTTCAAACATGTATATCGTTCAATCCTATTACTTTTGTGTCCTATTATCATGTTTGATCTTAGAATTATAATGTTAAATACCTTACAATTCGTTCATTTGATTCAAATTTCAACAGGCAAATGACAGATTCTTTAAGGAGGAAATGATCAAAGTTTACTTCTTTATTCTATGTCTTGACAGTTTAATTACACATTATGTAAGATTATAATTATCTCTCTTTGGGAGTCTTCTCATTAATATCAAAATATATACAGTGTATAATATTCATCTCTTATAGAATAGGAATTCTAAACCTAATCACAAGAGGAATCCTAATCTTACCTTAATTATATTTACACAATATATGGAAGTATTCTAATTATGGGTAGAAAATATTGTTAGGACTATACACACGTTTACACACCCCCTCAGTCGGAGCGGGAGGAGGTCGAACGCTGAGACTGGATCTGAAGTCAAGAAATAACTGTCTGGGAAGTCCTTTAGTAAATATATCTGCATACTGATATGATGATGGAACATGTAACACTCTGACATGGCCTAGTGCAACTTTCTCACGAACGAAGTGTATGTCTATCTCAATGTGCTTGATTCGCTGATGTTGAACTGGATTATGAGAAAGATAGATGGCAGAGATGTTATCACAGTACACAATAGATGCCTGACGCAAAGGACACTGAAGTTCTAACAGTAAATTTCTGAGCCAACAAATCTCAGCTACCACATTTGCAACGCCTCTGTACTCAGCCTCGATACTGAAACGAGATAGGGTAGTATGTCGCTTGGCAGACCAAGAAATCAGATTATCACCTAAAAATACACAAAAGTCGGGGGTGGAGCGTAGCATGTCCGGACACCCTGCCCAATCTGTATCCATATAAGAAAGCAACTTGTTTGGTGGAGAGGGGTATAAGTGCAAACCATAATCAATTGTACCCTTAATGTATCGGATGATACGCTTAAGAGCAGTGAAATGAGACTCCCTGGAGGCATGCATGAATAGGCATACCTGCGAACATCATAAGCAATTTGGCCTGGTATATGTGAGATAATGAAGTGCACCTGCAAGACTCCTATACTGAGTAGGATCGGAGATTAGAGCACCATTCATAGAACTGAGTTTAGATTTTGAATCAACTGGAGTAGGTGAAAATTTGCAATTCGCAATCTTAGCCCTGTACATGTTAGACATATTTTATATACACTTTTTGAGTCATTTTTAGTTAGTATTTTTCTTATTTTCTTTGAAATTAGTGTCGTGTTAGGGTCGTTTTTCTTTCTTTTGAGTCACATCGGTCCTAAATGGAGAAATGGAAAAAATAAGATAAAATGAGCTTAATTGAGGTGTAATTGCACAAGAAAAGACCAAGAAATGAAGCCTAAGAAGTCTCGTAAAGCATAGAAGAAATCTCACGAACTCCGAACGAAAAAATGACACAGAATCGAAAAATCTGGCAGAAAACGTCACAGGCGCCGCGGCGCTAATTAACCTGGGGAGTCTGATTTTGTCGCAGTATTTTCGGCCGTGGCGCCAACCTGCAGGGCCACGGCGCCGACGCGGGATTTATGATTTTTGGGCCGAATTTCAGAGGGTTAAAAGGTTTCGAAGCGCAAGTGTAACGCCCCATTTTAACCGGAGTCGAAACGGGAGTGCCACGTATGGTTGATTCCTAGAATTGCTATTTAAAGGAGTCGCCACCTAATTATTATAGTGAATTAGGACACTGAAAATGTAGCATAAAATACTACGAATGATCTCCATTTTAAAGGTCTGCGAAAACTATGTGAGATTCTAGGTAAGGGTTCTTTATTATCCTAAAGGGAAGGGGTTAGGCACCCTAAAGGATCCGCTAACTTGCGGTTGTCCGTTCAAACTTAGGTTAATTATATATTGACTTTTATTCTACCTATTCTAAGCATTTTTTACATAATTTAGAATAAAAATAAAATGCAATGCAAAAGTAAAACTGAAATTAAATACGACATAGAATAAGCTCCGGGACATTCTTTTTGAAATGCATCTCCGGATACCTGCATAAACACTTAGTAAAAGTGTTAGTAATAAAATAAACAATTTTAAAAGTAATTGCAATAATTAATAAATAAAGCCAAAAATAAATCCGTCTTTTGCACAGGGGAGGCCTTGGAAATCAGACGGAGATTCCTTCATCGGCCACTATTGCAATAAAATAAATAAAACCTTCATATCCGCGCCAAAACAGTAATAGTTTTAAACACGGAGGGCTCAGATATGTAAAAATATAAAGTAGGACAACCTCAACAAGTGCGGCGGCGAGAATTCGCCTTGCCAAGCGCATATTGGTTATCCGGTGTAAGTGGAAGAAATCATCCTTGCCCAGAAAGCTTCATTTATTTTATTTTCCGTCTTTGCAACTGTGGAGGCCTCAAAAGTCGACGGATAACTTTTTCATTGGCCAAACAAGTGTAACATCTTGTTCAAATCAAGAAATACCAACGATGGTAGTATTTGTTCTAAATCAGTAAACCAGCAAAATGTCCAAAATCAATAGCAATATGGCCAAAACCAGTCCAATAATATGGCCAAAACAATAGCAAAATAGCCGAAAATTAGTCCAGAATCCAGTTTTAAAATGGCTAACAATATGGTAGTAGTAGACCCCAAATATAGTATTTGTTCCAAATCAGCCAAGTTACCAATATTAATAATAAAAGGGCCAGATCGTGCAAAGAAAGCGAACGATGGCGGAAAATGAAGCGTGGCCGAATCAAGAAGAATGGCAAAGCGAAGATAAAAATGCAAACGAACCAGTCCAACTAACAAAGCATGCCGTCGAACAAAGCTGGAGTTTGCAAACTCCGGCCCAATATCAAAACTTCACAAATCAGCCCAACAAATAACCAAAATTAGTAGCGACAACGACGGAAGATCAGTCCATTAAAATGGCGAAAATCAGTCTAGCAACAATAGTCAAACGATCCAAAGACAATTGAAACGGCAGAGCGATTCACGGAAAGCGAGGTTCGCGGAGTTTAAAAACTCCGGCAAAAATACAAAGAATCATTCCAAATCAAACCAACAATGAAAACAAGTAACGAGCGGCCTGGAGTTCCTCAAACTCCGGCGAGATTCACAAATAAAGGAAATCAGTCCAAAATAACAATATGCCAATAAATCTAAAAATGAAACCAAACCCAGGCAGCGATGGTGGCGGCGTCACTTCCACGGCGAACACCGGAGCGACGCCGCCTGACGAACTGGAAACGATCGGCGGGATAGTGGCGACGGAGCGCGAGAGGTGAGGAGAGTGAGGTTCGACGACAGCGGCGACGGAGCAGCGGTGATGTGGGGCTGTTGATGAAGGGTGTTCGGAGTTTTTAGAACTCCGTGGCGAGAGGGCGGCGCGGCAGGAGAAGGGAGGGCACCCTTTTTTCTTTTGAAATGAAAAGAATGGGCTCAGCCCTTATTTTTTGCTGCTGAACGTGGGCTGCCCCCTTTTAATGGGGGGTGATGTTTTTATAAAAAATAGGGGGTAAAATTAGGGTGGGATGATTTTAATAAGTGAGAGAGATAGGGTAGGTGAGGAAAATGTGGGGTTGATATTGATGTTGGAGTGTAGAAATGGTGAAAGTATGGGGTGGAGTATGGTAAAGGTGAAAGAGGTATGGGTGAGATAATAAAAAAATATGTTGGATTGGATTAATTCGGATTGGGCTTCGGACCGGACTGGTTTGACAAAATGCAAGGCGGGTTAATTATTTAAAACAAAATTATTTAAAAGGATACAAGATTATAAAAAATGCAAATGCCGACGCAATGATACTAAAATTCAATATTTAAGAAATGTTTAATGCACGATTAAAAGTAAAACGCAGTCTTAGATTAATTATTTAAAGAGATGCAAAATATTATAAAAATAAAAAATATAATATTAACAAAGACATAATGCTTAATTTAAAAAAAAGATGCAAAGTCATTTTTGTGAAGAAATAAACATAGAATATTATGTAAAAATATTCAAAATAACGATTAAAATGCGGTGTGCTAAAATACTTAAAATTGCACGAAATATACAAAAAATGGGTCAAAATTGACTGTCAACAGCAAGTTTTCTCAAGTATAAAACCCTACAATCCTTCTCATTAAGGAGGCATCTTGTACATAATTCTACATTCTACTTTGGAGAGGAAAAGGAGGTGTTACGCTATTTCTATGTGCTTACGCAAGTGTACGTATCGCTTCAAGTAATATAGTCTGTAAGACCAAATATCGTTCACCGAAACTGGTTATCAAGTATTGATTATCTATTCTATGATATCTATTTGGTTAACGTTATTTTGTTTGACAATTATAACTACGAATTAAAATAAAGTGCAGAAATTAAACTAATGTTGAAAATACTTTGGGATTTAAAACAGTTATGACGGAGATAGGGCTTCCAATCTCCTCAACTATCCACTCTTTCACGCGTTAATGCAAATGATTCTTCTTCTTATTAAGATAGCAGGTTAACTAATCTGTCATTATATTCCGGTTAGGACATACAAGAGCTCAATCATGTGCAGAAATCTTCTATATTTCTATGATAGATTTTACCACACATGAGGATTAAGAACAATAACCCTAAACACTACACAAGTATTGGGGTACTTTAGTCCACAATTTTAATCTATGTCTATTCAACTATAGCATATTCAAATCTCACCTTTCAGAATTTTGATTCGAAATCATATATGTGATGACAATTAGTGATCAGTTAATTATCAAGCAATTAAAACAATTATTGAATAGATCTTAATATGTCTGAAGAAGAAATCAATAACTAATGCATTAACTATATGAAAGAGTTTCAAGTGATTCGACGGAAAATCCTAATAAAGTAATTAGTTCCTAAACATTGTCATGCTATAAACTAAATTACAATCCAACATAAACTGAATTAAAGTAAAGAAAAGAGAAAGAACTTGAACAAAAGTCTCCAACTCTGTAGCTTGTAGCTCTCGTTCTCCTCTCCAAAGTATGTTATCAAGTATGACAGGGTTTAGGGTATTTATATCTGAGAAAAATCTTGCTACGACCCCTTTTACCCTTGGCCAAATTCGACTCAAATCTGAAAATTATGCGCGTCGGCGCAGCGACCCTTCGTCCAGGCGTCGCGGCTCTTGCCACGGAGAATATTTTTCTTGCTCTATAGAATTTTCACGCCGCGGCCCTAATTCCTTCAGCCGCGGCTCATCTGCGTCGCGGCCCTTCCTTGCCTTACACCGCGGCCCTTGACCTGTTTTCATCCGGATTTCACCTGATTTCTTCTATTCTTCTTGGGACATTTTCGGCTTCATTCCTTGGGCTGTGCTTGTGCAAATTCCATCGTCATTGAGCTAATTTCATCCTCAATTCTGTATTTCCACCTTTGGAACCGATGTGACTTAAAAGAAATAAAAACAACCCTAATACTATACTAAACACAAACGAAAAAAGCAAAATACTAACCAAAAACGACTCAAAAGAGTGTACCAAAATACACTCAACAAACACCCCTAAACTTACACTTTACTCGCCCTCGAGTAAAGCACTAAACAAAAAACAAAAACAATGACTTTATGAACTGGATCAAGTAGTTGTAGCAATGCTTCTTCAACATCAAGGATGAATGATGGGATAATATGTTAGAACATATAGCATGAATATATAGCAATCTAGAATTTCAAGTTTTATATTTCGCAGATTCACTTAGATCATAATTAATGGAAACATAAACATCTAACATATGCATGTCAATTTCATTCCATCTTTCCCAAAATGCTATAGATTTGTTTACTTGCTATTCTCCACTAATCATAGATATACACATTAAGGATATTCAGGACTTTCAAGGGTTGTAATGTAGACTTGGGCAGGGGTAGATAAAAGTGGGCATTTAGGCTCAAATTACGTACCATAAGAATTTTTCATTCAACTCTTTGTCCTTCTTTTAGACTTTCTTTTCAATCACATACCCATTTTTCTCCCCTCTTTTTCTTTTGAGAGAATGAGATGTATTGTAATTAACAAGCACCCCAAACTTACTTTTTTGCATATTTTTCATTGGGTGCATCAAATTTTCACTTTCTTCTTGTTTCTTTTTCAACACTTTTCATTCCACTACTTTTCAATAATTACTCATGGCACAAGAAACGAGAATAATAGGGTGTCAAACAAAAATCTTATTTCAGGCTCAATGGGGCTGACTAAGGGTACAATTTATGTTAGGGTATGTAGTAAGCGGTCAGAAGGGCTATCAATGAATGCCTGAATTATCTCCCTAAACATGTATATCTTAACTATTGCGCCTCAAATAACAATCAAACAAGTTTTCTAGACACTTTTCAACTTTTCTTTCCATAATTGATAACACATAGGCTAAGCACAAATACCCCAAATAAATAGATGTAATGAATTTTTGGCATATCAAACTTAAGCACACACATTTTTGCTTTCAATTCTATTACATTATCCCATTTTATTCACTTAATGTCTATAGCAACTACATCATGCTTGATCCATAAAAAATGACTGCGAATGAAATTTGCACAAAATTCGGTCGGAATGAAAAATCGACCGATCGAAAAATCGACCGGACGAGAAATTCGATCGGTCTTGATCCTGTTTTTAAATCGGTTTTGTCAGGTCGATCGGTCGGACGATTTTTTTATTATAATATATATAATATATATAATTTCTAATATATATAATTCCTAATTTTCTAAATTCCTAATATATAATATATATATAATTCCGGGTCGGGTTCCGGGGCCCGTTTTTTTTTTTAAAATTGAATTACCAATACTGAAATTGACATTCTCGGACCGAAATTTTTACGTTGAAATCTATTGTACATCGCGAGATATTTAGATTTGAAAATGGGAAAAACGTAACGATTTGGGGGAAAAGAGAAATTGAGGGGCAAGATGGACGTTTTTGGAGAAATTCGGTGAAGCAAACGGACTTTAGTCAGTTTGGGATTATTCGTCTCGAAGAAACACGCGAAATCAAAAACAAATTAGATCAAACGGACGTCCGAGCGCAAAGTTATGACCATTTAAAGTTTCACTAATTTACGACTTATATTTGATATGTCAATACGTGCAGTGGCTGGGGTTGGCTGCGGGGGTGGGGAGAGTGGGTGAAATTTGAGGTGTGAAGTGGGGATGGCTTGGGTGTTTGGGGTGGGTGGACCGAGGGGTGAGTGATAGGTGTATTTTATATACATTTTGTGAGTCATTTTTAGTTAGTATTTTACTCATTTCATTTATGTTTCGTACAAGATTAGGTCGTTTTTCTTTTTGTGTCACAGCGGTCAAAAATGGAGAAATGACGAAAAGGAGATGAAATGAGCATAAAAGAGATGAAATTGCACACAAAAGGGCCAAGAAATGAAGTCTAAGAAG
Source organism: Przewalskia tangutica (assembly GCA_029844215.1). Lineage (NCBI taxonomy): Eukaryota > Viridiplantae > Streptophyta > Magnoliopsida > Solanales > Solanaceae > Przewalskia > Przewalskia tangutica. The sequence goes on from CM056723.1 coordinate 48,922,309, forward strand.
TTCCGGGAATTATAGAGAAAATCAGACGAAGTCCGGACGAGAAAAGACGACGAAACGGAAATTCGCGAAAAATGTCACGGCCAGCGCGGAAGCAGCCGCGCGCCAAAGTGCCGAAGTCCCGAGAGTTGCTGAATTCAGCCGCGCAGCTGATGGCGCCGACGCTGAATGGTGAAGTGCTGGGCCGAATTTGACATGTTTCAGAATCCTAAAGGGATAACTTTTCCTTCCTAAAGGGATAACTTTTCCTACCTAAAGGGAAACCTTTTCCTACCTAAAAACCCTTACCTAAAAGGATTCTAATAATTTTTCCTACCTACACAAATCCTTAACCCTTCACCTAAAGGATTCTTTGGCTATAAATAATCTACATCATTAGAAGAATTATTCATTCTCCACTCCACCATTCACCATTCTACATCCATCCTTCCACCAATCCATCTTGTAAATATTCCACAACACAACCCTTGGATGCTTGGCTTGGAGACTCATTCTTAAGTATTTTCTTTTCTTTTTCTTTTCTTTATTTCAGTTTTTGTATGATAAACATGGGATTAGTTCTTGTCATGTCAATGGCTAGGAACTAATTCCTTCATAGGGCTTTCTATGTTGAATTGCTTGAAACTTATGTTATAAATTAATGCATGCTTATGGTTATTGTTCTTATTGTGAGATCTATCCAATAATTGAGTTGAATTCTTGGTAATTAATTGACAACTAATTATCACTATATGATTTCTAATCGATTACGAAAGGGGATTGTGAATATCTTGTAAGTTGGGTAGACATTCTTGGATTGGGGATGAAAATACCTCAATTATTTATGTAAGCGTTGATGAGAGGCTTAACAACCCTAATTTTGCGCATTGTGCGTGGCGGTCAACTTGGTTTTGTTCTTAATCCTCCTATAAAGTTACCCTTATCAGAAAGGTAGGTAAAGAACGACATTGGGGTTGAGTGTTTATATAACCCTAACGGAGTATAAAGCGATTTCGTAAACCTGCTTTCTCCAAAAGAAGAATACCATAAGTAATGCATTAGTAAGTAGCATAAGCGGATAGTGAGGATACATAGAAGCCTATTCTCATCACTCCTGAAGTAAATCTTTATACTCTAAATAGCTTTTATAATTCTTAGTCATAAACAACCAATCAATCATTAATCCACCAAATAGATACTAGAAAATAGATAATTGGTACTTGAACCCTAATCCTAGAGGACGATATTCGGTCTTATCTAAGACTATACTACTTGATACGATAACGTGCACTTGCGTTTAAGTGTGTGCATCTTAACGCGCATCAAGTTTTAGCGCCGTCAGGGGATTAGGCATAGTTCAATATCAAATTTATCTATTTTTAATTTCTAATTTGGTTTTTATTTTTGTTTCTTTAAATTATTTATTTTATTTTCTTTTGAAAAAAAAAAAAGTGTGCCGTGATTCGTTGTTGGTTTTGATTCATCTCAGGGATCCTTAAGACATGGATTTCTACTGTCAATATGATCGAGCTCCAACCATAGAGGAAGAGATGGAGGAATTACGAGAAGCTATACTCAGTCTCACGAGGTACCAAAATCAGTTCATAGACGAAACGAGAATGGCCATGAAGAAGTTGGAAACGCAAATAGCAGAACTCGCGATCATATTCAACAGCGAAACGCAAGAAGAGCAATCTGCACCTGGGGTAGGCAATGAGGAAACACAATGTCAGGCAATTGACCTGAAGGATGCCGAATCAGGGGAGATAGAGAGTTCGCAGCAGCAGCAGCGCCGCGGCGCCGATGAGCAGGGCCGTGGCGCCGAAGATTCTGAGACAGTACAGGAGAGTGAGAGCCGCGGCACCAAAGAGCGTGGGCGCGCGAACCAAATCGAGGTGATTTTGAACAGCGAACAACAAATTGAGGAGCCCGAACCAAACCCAACTATTGAGGAATCTGGTGAGATAGTTGGTGTAGAAAAGGAAAGGATAGCAGAGATTCAATTATTTACCTTCTTGGATTCTGTGGAAATTCTTTTTCTTACACCTATTACAGAAGAAACACCATTAGCTATCATGGCTGATTCCCAATTAGGAAGCCCATACCATCAAGGGTACCCCCTAGAGTTGAGAGATGTAGAGAAGTTCACGGATTCCTACATTATAGAAAGCATAAAAGACAAGCTTACTTGGGGGATAATTGTGTTTTTAAGGCTCTTGGTTGAACAAATGGTCGTAGGGAAATTGAGACCTACAACAATAACTCTGCGGATTGCAAGCAGTTCGCAGAAGGATCCAATGGGCACTCGAAAAGGTTAATTGCGTCCGGCTAAAAGACGTTAAAGACAGCGCTTGTTGGGAGGCAACCCAATATTTTTAATTATGTTATTTTAATTTCTGTCTTTATTTTATTTTATTTTGTCTTGAACAGTCTCACGGTCTAGGGTTCTTGTTTTGTGTTGTTGGATGACAGGTGGACTGAAAGCTGAAACCGGGGAAAAAGGAGCAAAAACGCTAAAAAAAAGCGATCGTCGGCTGGCTGTAATCGGGGCAGCGCACCGAACTCAGAGGGCCACAAGATTAGCAGCGCCGCGCTAAATCTCGGGCATGGCGCGAACTTCAGAGAGCTATATTTCCGTGCAAATTCCAAAATTTTTCCTCCTAGACCTCCGTTATGACCGCTGTGTTGTGTCAGTAAGTTGTCCTTTTTCTTTTATTTTCTTTGCGTCTTGCACACATTGGGGACACTGTGTGATTTAAGTTTGGGGGGATGTTTTGTTGTTTTTGAGTCTTGTTGAATTGTTTTGTGTATTTTTGAGTCATTTTTGAGTCATAATTTTTTTTTTCTTTTGAGTCATAATTGTCTGTCAAAAGATCATGTATGCTGTAGTTACTAGAAACACCTAATGAAGTAAGGTGAAATAATGTAATGGAATTAGAAGCAACTATCTAAACACCTAGGTTAGATATGCCAAAAACTCACATAATCTGTCTATTTGGAGTTTCTTGCTTGAATTGTGCATGCTAAATGACTTAAACCTATGTGTTATGATTACTTGCTATTTGAGGCGAAATAGTTAGGATATGCATGTTAGGGAGATGACTCAGGCATTTCTTTGATAGCCAATTCTTACCACTTTTTTCTATCCCTGACTTTAAAAATATCCCTAGTCAGCCCCATTGAGCCTAAATTTGAAACTTCTTTTTTGACACCCTATATTCCCACAAATTGTACCATAAGTGAAAATATGAAAATAGTGGAATACATTGTGTTAAAAAAAAAAAAAAAAAAAGAGTGAATAAGTTTGTTGCACCCCAATACAAAAGTAATAAGAAATAGGCAAAAGCCTAAGTTTGGGGGTGTTTGTCATTATTATATACTTCACTCTCCCAAAACAAAAGAGGGGAAAGATAGAATCGAAATGAAGGAAAAAATCAAAAGAAAAGGGAAAAATTGGAAAAGCTAAAGAGCTTATGGTACACGAAATGAGCCTAAATGCCTATTTTTACCTACCTATACCTAAGCCTACATTACAACCCTTAAAAGTCCTGAAGATCTCTTTTATGCATATCCAGGATTAGCGGAGAATAGCAAGTAAACATGCCATAGGATTTTTTCGAATTTTACAAGCATGATTCAGTATGTTGACTTCCATTAAGCATGATAAAAATGAGTTTGCGAAATATCAAGCTTAATGTGTTTAGTGTGCTAAAAATCTCATGCTATATGTTCCTGCATATTATTCTGCTAACCTTCATGTTTTTCTAGATACATCAATGCAGCAAAAGTGATCAATGTCAGTGAGTCTTCTATTTTTCGTTTCTTGAGTCTTTTATTTCTTTATTTCTATCTTTGCTCGAGGGCGAGCAAAGGTTAAGTTTGGGGGTATTTGATCGGTGTATTTTATATACACTTTTTGAGTCATTTTTAGTTAGTATTTTACTCATTTCATTTATGTTTAGTACAGTATTAGGGTCGTTTTCCTTTCTTTTGTGTCACAGCGGTCAAAAATGGAGAAATGACGAAAAGGAGATGAAATGAGCATAAAAGAGATGAAATTGCACACAAAAGGGCCAAGAAATGAAGTCTAAGAAGTTTCGGGAATTATAGAGAAAATCAGACGAAGTCCGGACGAGAAAAGACGACAAACGGAAGTCGCGAAAAATGTCACCGCCATGCACCGGAAATAGAGCCTGGCGCCAAAGTGCTGAAAGTCCCGAGAGTTGCTGAATTTCAGGCCACACGCCATCTGAGGCCGTGGCGCCGACGCGGGAATGGTGAAGTGCTGGGCCGAATTTGACATGTTTCAGAATCCTAAAGGGATAACTTTTCCTTCCTAAAAGGATAACTTTTCCTACCTAAAGGGAAACCTTTTCCTACCTAAAAACCCTTACCTAAAAGGATTCTAATAACTTTTCCTACCTACACAAATCTTTAACCCTTCACCTAAAGGATTCTTTGACTATAAATACTCTACATCATTAGAAGAATTATTTATTCTCCACTCCACCATTCACCATTCTACATCCATCCTTCCACCAATCCATCTTGTAAATATTCCACAACACAACCCTTGGATGCTTGGCTTGGAGACTCATTTTTAAGTATTTTCTTTTCTTTTTCTTTTCTTTATTTCAGTTTTTGTATGATAAACATGGGATTAGTTCTTGTCATGTCAATGGCTAGGAACTAATTCCTTCATAGGGCTTTCTATGTTGAATTGCTTGAAACTTATGTTATAAATTAATGCATGCTTATGATTATTGTTCTTATTGTGAGATCTATCCAATAATTGAGTTGAATTCTTGGTAATTAATTGACAACTAATTATCACTATATGATTTCTAATCAGATTCTGAAAAGGGGGAATTGTGAATATGATGGGTAGACATTCTTGGATTGGGGATGAAAATACCTCAATTATTTATGTAGCGTTGATGAGAGGCTTAACAACCCTAATTTTGCGCATTGTGCGTGACGGTCAACTAGGTTTTTGTTCTTAATCCTCCTATAAAGTTACCCTTATCACCGAAAGGTAGGTAAGGAACGATACTGGGGTTGAGTGTTTATATAACCCTAACGGGAGTATAAAACGATTTCGTAAACATGCTTTCTCCAAAAGAAGAATACCATAAGTAATGCATTAGTAAGTAGCATAAGCGGATAGTGAGGATACATAGAAGCCCTATTCTCATCACTCCTGAAGTAAATCTTTATACTCTAAATAGCTTTTATAATTCTTAGTCATAAACAACCAATCAATCATTAATCCACCAAATAGATACTAGAAAATAGATAATTGGTACTTGAACCCTAATCCTAGAGGACGATATTCGGTCTTATCTAAGACTATACTACTTGATACGATAACGTGTGTAACACCCCATTTTAACCGGAGTCGAAACGGGATTACTGCTACATGGTTGATTGCTAAATGTATTTTAAGGAGTCGCCACCTAATTATTATAGTGAATTAGGACACTTAGTTTATTGCAATAAAAATACTGCAATTGACTTCCGTTTAATGGTCTGCGAAATTAGTGAGATTCTGGATCAGGGTTCTTTATTATCCTAAAGGGAAGGGGTTAGGCATCCTTTAAGATCCGCTAACTTGCGGTTGTTCGTTCAAACCTAGGTTAATTATTTATTGCTCTTTTTATTCTACCTATTCTAAGCATTTTACATAATTTACAATTAAAATAAAATACAATGCAAAATAATAAAACATGAAATTAAATACGACATAAAATAAACTCCGGGGCATTCTTTTTGAAATGCATCTCCGGATACCTGCATAAACACTTAGTAAAAGTATTAGTAATAGAATACATAAATTTTAAAATAATAGCAAAAAATTAACAAACAAATCAAATAAATCCGTCTTTTGTACAGGGGAGGCCTTGGAAATCAGACGGGGATTCCTTCATCGGCCAAAGTGTAGTATCATTTTCAAAATTAGTAAAATACCAATAGTGTAGTATTTGTTCTAAATCAGTTAAATAAAATAATAAAAGGCCAAAATCAGTCACCATGAACAGTGAACAGCAAAACAAGACAGTGACCAAAAATGGTATGCAAACAGTGGAAACAAACATCAAATGGCTCGCCGAAAAACCATATTTAAACAGAAATATCGGTCGATCGGATACCAAAATCGATCCCTAACATCCAAAAATAAAGCCAACAAGTCGCTGAAGTTAATGAACTCTAGCCCGTAACCAAAGTCAACAAAAATCAGTCCAACGAAGTCAACAATGAATCGAAAGATAAAAATAATACAAGCGAAGATCGCGGAGTTTTTAAGAACTCGGCGGATCCGAAAGTGCCAAAGATCGATCTGCAGAAACCAACAACAAATAACCGCAAGATATAATCAACATGGGTCGACGGAGTTCGAGAACTCGTGAAGACACCAAAATGCGTAAATCGATCCATACCAAACAACAACAATAATAGCCAACAAAATCGAAATCGGTCCAACAACGATAATAACGTAACCAACATTCGCGAGTTTTGTTAAAACTCGGCGACATTCAAATAATAAATCAGCCCAACAAAGAGATACAAGCGGTGATATTGTCGGAGTTAACAACACGAAAAGCGTTGGGCTGCGTCGCTTCCTGGCGAGGTCGCCGAGCGGCGCCCGCCACGATGAGGTTCGGCGATGGCGGTGGGTTGTTCACGGAGTGAGGTGGTTCGCCACGGTGATGTTCGAGTTCGGTGAAAGTGGTCGGCGGTGATGTGGGGCGATGGTGGTGGTGGTGGTCGAAGGGTTGTGGTGGTTGAGCGATGGCGGCAGGTGTGTGGTGACGGGTCAGTGGTGAGGTTCGACGGGAATGATGGTGACGGGAAAGGGCTGAGTGCGGCTAGGGTGGCGGCGAGTTCGCCGGTAAGGGAGATGAGTGGAGAGGGGGTGGTGGTCGACGGGAGCAGCAGGGAGAGGGGGCGAGAGTTGCTGGTGATGTGGGAAGGTCGCCGGAGTTCAACTCCGGCGAAGAGTGTGGCGGCAGCGAGAAAAAGGAGGAGGAGGCGGCTAGGGTTCGAGAAAGAGGGGTGAAGTGAAGTGTGCGGCTGAAGTGAATGGTGGGGTATGCGGCTGGGGTTCGCCGGAGCTGGCGGCGGCGGGAAGGGCGGCGGCGGAGTGTGTGAGCGGGGTGAGAGAGATGAGGGAGCAGGGGTGAGAGTGGGCTGCTGTTGTGGGGCTAGGGTAGTAATAGAGGGGCTGATTTTGTGTTGGGGGAAAGTGGGAGTATAATGTTTTATTTATAGGGTAGGTTTTTAGGGTTTGGGTTTAGTTTTGGGGGGGAAATGAAAAGTGGGTTTTGATTTTAGGGGGGAAAATGAAAGAGGGTGTTTGGATGGAATTAAAAACAAAAATGGTGTTGGGTTGGACTGATTCAAATTGTGTCTTGGACTGGACTGGACTGGTTTGACAAAAATGCAAGGCTGGTTAATTATTTAAAGAAAAATTATTTAAAAAGATGCAAAATTATAAAAATGCAAATGTCGTATAATAATACTAAAATGCAATTTTAAAGACATGTTTAATGCACGATTAAAAGTAAAACGGATGCCAATTAATTATTTAAAGAGATGCAAATATTATTAAAATAAAGCAGCGGTATAACAATAATAAAAACATATTATTAACAACGACATGATGCTTAATTTAAAAATAAAAGATGCAATGCCATTTTTGTGAAGAAATAAACATAGAATATTATGTAAAAATATGCAAAATAACGATTAAAATGCGGTGTGCTAAAATACTTAAAATTGCAACAAATATACAAAAAACGGGTCAAAATTGATCACAACGGCATGTCCTCTTTATGCGGAGATGATGGAAGAGTCTTGGACAAAGATGTTGACTTGAGCCAATTTTGTCTGTTTATAAACTGGAACTCAAAAATAGGGATGATGCAGATCTAAAAAATGTCCCAGTGTCAAATCATGATGACACTGGATCGTTGTGATGCAAAAATTAAAAAGCAAAGCTGACGCTGATTAAAAATGTCCCAGTGTCGAAGTATGATTGACACTGGGTTGCAGGTGATGTGGTGCTGAAAAAGACAAGGTTATTGTATATGAAATGACGTCGTTTTCGGACGCAATGCAAATATTAAATCGTTGCATGGACGAAACATAAATGAAGCCGTTGCATAGGCTTAAAAGAAATAGCGTCGTTTTGGACGCGATCAGATGCTCGTCGTTGCATGACGAAAGATGAATGAAGTCGTTGCATAGGCTTAAAAGAAATGGCGTCGTTTTTGGGCGCGATCACGCAAATCGTTGCATGGACGAAACATGAATAAGCCGTTGCATAGGCTTATATGAAATGAAAAGGCGTCGTTGCATGGACGCGATGACGCAGATGTTAAATCGTTGCATAAACGAAACATGAATAAGCCGTTGCATGGGCTTTTAATGAAATGGCGTCGTTGCATAACGCAATGAGATGCTCGTCGTTGCATGGACGAAACATGAATAAACCGTTGCATGGGCTTAAAAATAAAAGGCGTCGTTGCATGGACGCGTCACGATGCTCGTCGTTGCGTAAACGAAACATGAATGAAATCGTTGCATGGGCTTTTAATGAAATGGCGTCGTTGCATACGCGATCACGGATGCTCGTCGTTGCATGGACGAAACATGAACGGCGTTGCATGGGCTTAAAAATAAAAGCGTCGTTGCGTGGGACGCGATCACGGATGCTCGTCGTTGCATAGACGAAACATGAATGAAGCCGTTGCATAGGCTTAAAATGAAAAGGCGTCGTTGCATGGACGCGATGCAGATGCTCGTCGTTGCATGGACGAAACATGAATGAAGTCGTTGCATGGGCTTAAATGAAATGGCGTCGTTTTCGGACGCGATACAGATGCTCGTCGTTGCATAGACGAAACATGAATGAAGCCGTTGCATAGGCTTAAAATGAAAAGGCGTCGTTGCATGGGCGCGTCACGATTCTCGTCGTTGCATAGACGAAACATGAATAAACCGTTGCATGGGCTTAAAAATAAAAGGCGTCGTTGCATGGACGCGATCTGGATGCTCGTCGTTTCATAGACGAAACATGAATGAAGCCGTTGCATAGGCTTGAAATGAAAAGGCGTCGTTGCATGGACGCGATGCAGATGTTCGTCGTTGCATAGACGAAACATGAATGAAGCCGTTGCATAGGCTAAAATGAAATGCATTGGTTTAGGGGCGTACCTGCTTTGTGACCCGTCTGGGTTGAGATAGCGTCGATTCTGTAGTTTTGGCTCTTGACGCTTGCATTCTTGGTTTGCACTGAAGACCTAGTTGGCCTGCTTTTTCCTGTCTATTGCCATTTTCTTGCACTGAATTCCTTAAAATGTCCCAGTTCGTAATGAAGATGTTGAGTAGGTAAGGTTGCATCTTGGCCTTTATCAGCGTCGGTAAGCATTTTATTTTTATTTTTTATAATGAATGAAAAGCTAATGTGAGAATATGGACAATGTACAATTGAGTAGATGAGAATGCAATCCCCCGAAAATATGTAGGTAGTAATGGATGCAAAATATATGAGGATGCTAAACTCTCCAATGGACAAAATCGAGTCATGTGCAGAAACAAGGAAGAAATATTTCTAACGGTGTGGCCAAGCCGATGTGGTATCTACGTATCCCGTAGAAGTCGGTCAAGACGTAGTTCATGCTTCAAAAATAAGAATTTTTATGATTTTAAAATGATGCGGGACCGAAGTCGATGTGGCCGCCTACGTATCCCGCCGAGGGAATCAGGTCAAGACGTAGTTCGTGCTGTAAAAATAAGAATTTTTATGATTTTAAAATGATGTGGGACCGGCCGATCACGGCCGCCTACGTATCCGTACCGAGAATCAGTCAAGCGTAGTTCGTGATGCAAAATAAGGATTTTTATGATTTTAAAATGATGCGGACCGGCGATGTGGCGCCACGTATCCATTGAGGAATCAGTCAAGCGTAGTTCGTGATGCAAAATAATTTTTATGTAATATGCATTTTGTTGTTTTTTCGAAAAAATGGAAAGCGACATTACGTTCGACTCGATTGATACCAATTAGTATTGTGCATAAGGATGTTCTTTTATTGTTTTGATCTAGCAAGGTTTGACTGCGGTGTAATTCACACGATTTGAGATAGTACCTCAAACATACCTGAGTGTCGACACACTTGCTTGCATCCAAGGTTTCGAACTAAACGTAATCTCATGTTTCAAATGCCTCACTGAAAGAAGGTCCTATCTCACACATATATTCCAATATTTTGAATTTTGGGACGTTGAGAGAATTGCGCTCACACTCAAAAAGATGTTCAATGCATGCAATTGTGATACCATAGGCTTGGCCGTCATGTAAGTATCCACTAATGTGAGAACCCTCAGTATAAGATCATGTAGGGCTTGTCATGGGCTTGTAATGTAGGCTTGGTGAAAGGAATGAATATCATTTGGGTAAAGTGACTAATCATTCCTCGAGAGTTGGACTACGTCCATGCTTGATATTTGTGTGTTTTAATGCTGACTTGCTTTCTTTTTGTCCCAGTTTTTCTGTATTGACTTCTTTTGAATCTTTCATTTGGAGCCCCTTTTTTTTTCGGGGTTATGTATTCCCTTTTTTTTTTTTTTTATCGGGGCTTTTGATTTCCTCTTTATGTGAAGTCGTCTCTGCTTTCATTCTTTGAGACTTTGACAATTTTTGTCTTTGCAAACTTCAGCTAAAATTTTGTCAGCCACTTGCACATTTCTAAAGCACTCGAGGAGGTCGGGCCAAGAGAGGGATAGTGCGTACGCACTCAGAAAGGTTATAGGTGTAATATGCGGTTGTCGAAAAATAGGTTTTAGGCTCAAAGGGGTGTACTAGGGATAATGTTATTTGGTAAATTTGAAAAGGCTCAAACGGGTCAAAGAAAGCCTACGATCATTTCCCACACCGAGTGTTACTCAGGATTTCGCCTCAACAAACATTCAGGCCAAGTTCTAGATCACAATGCAATGCAATTGAACTTATTCAAACACTCACCACACAATGCATATGAAACGATGAGGTTGGTTTCGTCCTTATCTTGGAAACACGCAAGACAATGTCATTTACGGATGTGAATAAGAGGTACCAAAAGAATTTATGGTTTACCACAAAGTCAACCCATACTATATTTCTTTTTTGTTTTTTTTATTTTTTATGCACACTTGTAACTGTGTTGGTATCAACAAAGTCAAACAATAATACTTAAAAAATGTTTTTGTATTTTTGAATAACATTTTTTTTTGTATTTATGAACAAAATATTATTTTATATATATATATATATATATATATATATATATATATATATATATATATTTTAAAGTCTAGAACCGAGTAAATTTGCCTACGTATCCCGTAGGAATCATGTGCGCGTAGTTCATTCAAATATGTTATGAAATGCATGCTTAGAAAAATTTATCAATGAAAGGATAGCAATATAAAGCTGTGCAAAATAAATGATTGTCCACTGTGAACGAATGCAAAGTAAAATGAATGCCCGAAAACATAATAAATGGGATGCATGAGTGAGAAAAATATGTTTATTTGTTTTTTTTTGTTATTATTTTTTATGGTTTTTATTTTTGTGGTGTCGAACTCAAAATGAGTTGCCTACGTATCACACTGTGTGGTGAGAATCAGACACGCGTAGTTCGGAATAATTATGGTAAAATGCATGATATGTAAGAACTATGCCATCAACGCTAAACATATTATTTGAATTTGCAAATATGAATAAAAATATAAAGTATAAAAGAACTGAGAGCGATGTCTCGTTGAATCTGGTATAAACTGACTTCTATTAGTCAACATAACTCCCGCTCATTCTTGTGATGTTTTTTTTTTCTTTTTCCGACCGCCCTCGGTTGTTTGCGAGGACGACCTTCCTACAAAAAATATGAGAAATAGGTGAGTAGAAAATAACAAAAATAATAAAAATGCAAAGGTGTGACAATATAGTCAAAGACTCCCCTGATTGGTTCGACCGGACTGGTGGTTGATGCTTCACAAAGTCCAAGTTGCGCTATTCAAGAGTGATTTACGCAATAGAAGTCCTGATTGCAATGTGACAGCAAAAGTGCAAAAATGCAAATGCTCGAACCCGGAATCACAAAAGAGCAATTATTGAATTAAACAATATGTACAGAGTTGCTAGCGACAAACAATAATAAACAAAAAACATGTAAATCAAGCGCGTGCCCTAATATGCTTGGGACCTCCCTTATGCCAGAGGTGAGCCTAAACGCCAAATATGCGGGATTGTGATAAATAGGTTCAAGCCGTTAAACTGCAATATTTCGTTGGAAATGGCGACCAAATGACGGTGCACTTTTTCCAATTTTGGCGTGTCATGACCAGGCTTGGATCCGTCTATCATCATCACGCTACACATAGTATGCTAATGGGTCGTTGGATTGTGAAACCCGTCGACAAGTTTGGTGGATTTCTAATTGTGGCGTTAATACCAAGGATTAACCCACCTAAGGTTTATGCATGCATGACTAATATAAAATGGTGGTATAGCTCTATCTTAAGCTTTCTAAGATTTGGCCTATTAGACGCAAGGTTCCCGAGCGGACAACTCGAGTGAGAAGGCTACGTGGCTGATCAGACGAACCGATCTAACTCCACGCAAACGCCAACTCTCCTAAATTTTGGGTGTTCTTGAAAGAAATTTGCGGGTGCGCGAAGCACACCAGCGCGTGTAGTTTGTGACAGTGTGAATTTTCCAGAGTGGAGGAAATATGAGCGGAATGCCAGTTTAAGGAAAACAGTAAAATAATGTAGCAATTAAATTAGTTAATTACAAAATAAAAGCAAACAATATAAAACATTTACAATAAATATAAAAGCAAAATAAAGCGCAATATTTAATTAACTTGGGTTTGCTATGATCAAGAACCTGATATCCCCAGTGGAGTCGTCATGCTGTAACACCCCATTTTAACCGGAGTCGAAACGGGATTACTGCTACATGGTTGATTGCTAAATGTATTTTAAGGAGTCGCCACCTAATTATTATAGTGAATTAGGACACTTAGTTTATTGCAATAAAAATACTGCAATTGACTTCCATTTAATGGTCTGCGAAATTAGTGAGATTCTGGATCAGGGTTCTTTATTATCCTAAAGGGAAGGGGTTAGGCATCCTTTAAGATCCGCTAACTTGCGGTTGTTCGTTCAAACCTAGGTTAATTATTTATTGCTCTTTTTATTCTACCTATTCTAAGCATTTTACATAATTTACAATTAAAATAAAATACAATGCAAAATAATAAAACATGAAATTAAATACGACATAAAATAAACTCCGGGGCATTCTTTTTGAAATGCATCTCCGGATACCTGCATAAACACTTAGTAAAAGTATTAGTAATAGAATACATAAATTTTAAAATAATAGCAAAAATTAACAAACAAAGCAAATAAATCCGTCTTTTGTACAGGGGAGGCCTTGGAAATCAGACGGGGATTCCTTCATCGGCCAAAGTGTAGTATCATGTTCAAAATCAGTAAAATACCAATAGTGTAGTATTTGTTCTAAATCAGTTAAATAAAATAATAAAAGGCCAAAATCAGTCATGACGATGAGCAGTGAACGACAAAACAAGGCGGTGACCAAAAATGGTATGCAAGCGGTGAAACAAACATCAAATGGCTCACGAAAAACCATATTTAAGCGAAATATCGGTCGATCGGATACCAAAATCGATCCCTAACATCCAAAAATAAAGCCAACAAGTCGCTGAAGTTAATGAACTCTAGCGTAACCAAAGTCAACAAAATTCAGTCAACGAAGTCAACAATGAATCGAAAGATAAAAATAATACAAGCGAAGATCGCGGAGTTTTTAAGAACTCGGCGGATCTGAAAGTGCCAAAGATCGATGCATGCGAAACCAACAACAAATAACGCAAGATATAATCAACATGGGTCGACGGAGTTCGAGAACTCGTGAAGACACCAAAATGCTGTCGATCCATCAAAAGCAGAACAATAATAGCCAACAAAATCGAAATCGGTCAACAACAAGAATAACGCGTAACATTCGCGAGTTTTGTTAAAACTCGGCGACATTCAAAATAATAAATCAGCCCAACAAAGAGATACAAGCGGTGATATTGCCGGAGTTAACAACACGAAAAGCGGCGGGCAGTGCGTCGCTTCTGGCGAGTCGCCGAGCGACGCCGCCACGGCATTGAGGTTCGGCGATGGCGGTGGGTTGTTATTTGGAGTGAGGTGGTTCGCCGACGGTGATGTTCAGTTCGATGAAAGTGGTCGGCGGTGATATGGGGCGATGGTGGTGGTGGTGGTCGAAGGTTGTGGTGGTTGAGCGATGGCGGCGGGTGTGTGGTGGCGGGTCGGTGGTGAGGTTCGCGGGAATGATGGTGACGGGAAAGAGTGAGTGCGGCTAGGGTGGCGAGTTCGCCGTAAGGAGATGAGTGGAGAGGGTGGTGGTCGCGGGAGCGGCGAGGAGAGCGAGGGTTGCTGGTGATGTGGGAAGGTCGCCGGAGTTGAACTCCGGCGAAGAGTGGCGGCGGCGGCGACGACGAGAAGACAGAGGAGGGAGAGACGGCTAGGGTTCGAGAAAGAGGGGTGAAGTGAAGTGTGCGGCTGAAGTGAATGGTGGGGTATGCGGCTGGGGTTCGCCGGAGTGCGGAAGGCGGAGTGTGTGAGCGGGGTGAGAGAGATGAGGGAGCAGGGGTGAGAGTGGGCTGCTGTTGTGGGGCTAGGGTAGTAATAGAGGGGCTAATTTTGTGTTGGGGGAAAGTGGGAGTATAATGTTTTATTTATAGGGTAGGTTTTTAGGGTTTGGGTTTAGTTTTGGGGGGAAAATGAAAAGTGGGTTTTGATTTTAGGGGGGGAAATGAAAGAGGGTGTTTGGATGGAATTAACAACAAAAATGGTGTTAGGTTGGGTGATTCAAATTGTGTCTTGAATTTGACTGGTTTGACAAAAATGCAAATTTGGTTAATTATTTAAAGAAAAATTATTTAAAAGATGCAAAATTATAAAAATGCAAATGTCGTATAATAATACTAAAATGCAATTTTAAAGACATGTTTAATGCTGATTAAAAGTAAAGCAGGATGCCATTAATTATTTAAAGAGATGCAAATATTATTAAAATAAAACGACGGTATAACAATAATAAAAACATACTATTAACAACGACATGATGCTTAATTTAAAAATAAAAGATGCAATGCCATTTTTGTGAAGAAATAAACATAGAATATTATGTAAAAATATGCAAAATAACGATTAAAATGCGGTGTGCTAAAATACTTAAAATTGCAACAAATATACAAAAAACGGGTCAAAATTGACTGTCAACAACGTGCACTTGCGTTTAAGTGTGTGCATCTTAACGCGCATCACCGGTGAAATTTGCTGGGGAGGGGATCGGTCCATTCGGTCGATGGGCCGAACGGACCAAAAATGACCGGACCGGACGGACCGAAATTGGTCGGTCTTGATCCGAGAATCCGAATTCTCGGTCCTCGGTCCGGTCCGGTCCGGTTTTGACCCTTTGTGCAGCCCTACTCACGAACACATAAAACAAACAAAAAGAAAATAAATAGACTCAAAACAAAACACAAAACACAAAACAAAGTAGGATCCCCCCAAACTTGATTGACATATTGTCCCCAATGTGTAAAGATAAAAAATAAATGGACGCTTACAGACACAACACAACGGTCACAACTGAGGTCTGGGTTGATGGAAAAATCACTGTGCACAAAGCCGGCGGAGGAGCTGCGGCCCTTGGAACGTCGCGCGACCTAATTTCTTGGCGAGAATTCACGAGGCTCGCCTCTCTTGCATCGCTGCTGTCTCAACAGGCGTCGCGGCTCTAATTCCCTGAAGTTTCGATTTTCGATTTTGGCATTTTTGCCCTTTTCTCCTCAGAGTTAGTCCCTGCTCTTTATCTGTCATCCACAAACACTAAACATATCAGATCGTGAGACTGTTCAAGACAAAATTAAAATAAACTAAAATGAAAATTGAAATAACATAATTAAAACATTGGGTTGCCTCCCAAGTAGCGTTGTCTTTAACGTCTTTTAGCTGGAAATAATACATGTTCACTCAATGGGGTAGATTATCCCCTCCACATATCCATTTCAGCACCATTCGTTTTCTCCTCCTCTTTTTCACAGGGTTGAGTTCAGTGGACTTTGTTCTTTTTTCATAATTCACATCATCATTCACAAGTCCAAAATTCTTGTCATCAAGGGCATCAGTACCCTTGAAAATTTCATGAGGAGTCTTTTTGTCAACTACATCAACAACAAAGCATTTATCATTGAATTGTGGATCAATTGAAGGTTTGAAAACAGTGAAAGTCATCTTCTCATCTTGGACTCGGAGTTTCAATTCTTCAATTTCAACATCAATAAGAGCTCTCCATGTCGCTAGGAATGGTTTCCCAAGGATAATGGGCATATTTTCATCTTCTGAAGATGAATTTTCTCACTTTTACTAATAAATCTTCAATTATACCTTTGGGATGCACGACTGAGCGATCAGCTAGCTGCAAGTTGACTGTGGTCGGCTTTGCTTCTTCCAACCCAAGTCTTTTGAATACGGAGAGAGGCATCAAGTTGATACTATCCCCTAAGTCACACAAAGCCCTTTTACAGGTCACATTCCCTATAGTGCAATGTAAGGTAAAACTCCCCGGATCTCTCAACTTTGGTGGGAGCTTCTTCTGCAAAATAGCACTGCATTCTTCAGTAAGCACCACTGTCTCATAGTCTGCCAGCTTTCTCTTCTTAAACAGTATGTCTTTCATAAACTTTACATATGCTGGAATTTGCTCCAATGCTTCAATGAAGGGAAGGTTAATGTGCAGTTTTTTAAATACCTCAAAAAAATTTGAAAACTGCTTATCTAAGGACTTTTTCTGCAGCCTTTGAGGGTAAGGGATTTTGTCTGTGTATTCCCTCATAACTGCGGGCGGAACCTTCTCTAAAATAGGGCGGTCATCAGTAACCCCCTCCTTTTCTCCCTCATTTGTCTTTTCTACCTCATTCTCCTTCTCCCTCACTGGTTGAGATCCCACCTGCTCTACTGCTTCCCACTTCCCAAGCTAACTATCTGACATTGCTCCCTTGGGTTCATCACTGTATTACTGGGGAGATTACCTTACTCTCTTTTGTTCAGTGTGTTCGTCAGTTGTCCCATTTGAACTTTCAGATTTTTAATCGATGATCTTGTTCCCATTATAAACTGATTCTGGGAATTGATCAGGGTCGAAAGTGGGGATTGGGTCTCTTCCATGAATTGGTTCTGGGTTTTGGCCATGGCTAACAGTGTTGCTTCCAAGTTATCTAGTTTCTCTTGTGGTGCTGGTTGGCTGAACTGCTGTGAAGATGGGGCTTGAAAATGTCGTTGCTGCCCCTGGTCATTCTTCCATGAAAAATTTGGGTGATTTCTACACCCCGGATTATATGTGTTGGAGAATGCATTGTTGTAGGGTCTCTTAAAATTCCCCACTGCCTGAACCTGCTCCACAGGCACATTATTTGGGTTCACAGTTGTACACCTATCAAAAGTATGTGGACCCCCACAAATTTCACAACTCACAAGTGTCTGGACAGCTTTGACTGACATGGTATTCTGTTGCATCTGTTTTGTCAAAGTGGCCACCTGCACAGTCAATGCAGTAATACCATCTAGCTCATGAATCTCAGCTACTTTCCTACCATTCACTGCTCTCTCATCAGCCCCCTGATGGTTGTTTGTGGCCATGTCCTCTAGCAAATCATGTGCCTCATTGACACTCTTTTTCATGAACGTTCCTCCTGCTGCAGCATCAATAATGGTACGAGTTGTACCACACATCCCATTGTAGAATATGTGGACTAACATCCACTTCTCAATCCCATGATGAGGACACTTTCTCTGCAGATCTTTGAAACGCTCCCATGCATCGTATAGTGACCTTCATCCATCTGATAGTAATTATTAAGCTCTCATCTGAGCTTTGCTTCTTTGGATGGAGGGAAGAACTTGACAAGGAACTTTTGGGCTAAGTCTTGCCATGTAGTGATGGAGCTCGCCTGTAATGAATTCAACCAACACTTTGCTCTCTCCCTGAGTGAGAATTAGAAGAGTCTCAACCGAATGACATCATCAGTAACACCATTGTATTTAAACGTTGCACACAGCTCCAGGAAATTTGCAAGATGCAAGTGGGGATCTTCTGTCGGTAATCCCCCAAATTGGACTGAACCTTGGACCATTTGCAAGATCGCTGGTTTGATTTCAAAATTATTGGCTTCAACAACTGGAAGTCTGATGCAAGTCTGCACCCCTGTAATAGTAAGCAACACATAGTCCCCTAAGCTCCTTTCTGCAGGATGCGGGACTTGTCTCATCAAAGTCGGTAACTCATTATTCCCCTCATTATTGTTTCGCTGATCTCCTATTGCTAAGGTATCAGCTTCTCTTTTCTCTCTTCTGTTCTGTCTGCACAATCTTTCAATCTCAAGGTTCAGAGGGATAAGAGTTTCTGCTCCTCTTCTACTTCGCATAAACTAAGTTCCTGAGACTAATCAAAAACAGCAAACAGATCACGACAAACAGCACTAAAACAAAAGAAAAAAATTGAAAATAAAAACCAAATTAGAAATAAGAATAGATAAATCGATATTGAAAGTACGTCAGTCCCCGGCAATGGCGCCAAACACTTATTGCGCTATTTCTACGTGCTTACGCAAGTGTACGTATCGCTTCAAGTAATATAGTATGTAAGACCGAATATCGTCCACAGAGACTGGTTATCAAGTACCGATTATCTATTCTATGGTATCTATTTGGTTAACGTTATTTTGTTTGACAATTATAACTACGAATTAAAATAAAGTGCAGAAATTAAAATAATGTTGAAAATACTTTGGGATTTAAAATAGTTATGATAGAGATAGGGCTTCCAATCTCCTCAACTATCCACTATTTCACTCGTTAATGCAATGCTAATGATTCTTCTTCGTATTAAGATAGAAGGTTAACTAATCTGTCATTATATTCCGGTTAGGATATACAAGAGCTCAATCATGTACAGAAACCTTCTATATTTCTATGATAGATTTTACCACACAGGAGGATTAAGAAAAATAACCCTAAACACTACACAAGTATCGGGGTACTTTCGTCCATAATTTTAACCTATGTCTATTCAATTACAGCATATTCAAATCTCATCGTTCAGAATTTTGATTCGAAATCATATATGTAATGACAATTCGTGAACAGTTAATTATCAAGCAATCAAAACAATTATTGAATAGATCTTAATATGCCTGAAGAAGAAATCAATAACTAATGCATTAACTATATGAAAGAGTTTCAAGCGATTCGACGGAAAACCCTAATAAAGTAATTAGTTCCTAAACATTGTCATGCTAAGAACTAAATTACAATCCAACATAAACTGAATTAAAGTAAATAAAGAGAAAGAACTTGAGCAAAAGTCTCCAATTGTGTAGCTTGTAGCCCCCGTTCTCCTCTCCAAAGTATGTTATCAAGTATGACATTGTTTAGGGTATTTATATCTGAGAAAAACCTTGCTCCGGACCCTTTTACCCTTGGTCAAATTCGACTCAAATCTGGAAATTATGCGCGTCGGCGCCGCGGCCCTTAATCGGCAAAAATCACTGAAGCATTCTGCTTCTGCGGCGTCGCGGCTCTTGGCACGGTGAATATTTTTTTTGCTCTCTGGAATTTTCACGCCGCGACCCTAATTCCTTCAGTCGCGGCTCATCTACATTGTGGCCCTTCCTTGCCTTGCGTCGCGGTCCTTGACCTGTTTTCGTCCGAATTTAACCTGATTTCTTCTATTCTTCTTGGGACATTTTAGGCTTCATTCATTGGGATGTTCTTGTGCAAATTTCATCGTCATTGAGCTCACTTAATCCTCAATTCTGTATTTCCTTCGTTGGAACCGTTGTGACTCAAAAGAAATAAAAATAACCCTAATACTATACTAAACACAAACGAAAAGAGTAAAATACTAATTAAAAATGACTCAAAAGAGTGTACCAAAATACACTCAACGAACACCCCCCCAAACTTACACTTTACTCGCCCTCGAGTAAGCACAAAACAAAAAACAAAAACAATGACTCTATGAACTGGATCAAGTAGTTGTAGCAATGCTTCTTCAACATCATGGATGAAAGATGGGATAATATGTTAGAACATATAGCATGAATATATAGCAATCTAGAATTTCAAGTTAGATATTTCGCAGATTCACTTAGATCATAATTAATGGAAACATAGACACCTAACCTATGCATTTCAATTTCATTTCATCTTTCCCAAAATGCTATAGATCTGTTTACTTGTTATTCTCCACTAATCATAGATATACACATTAAGGATCTTCAGGACTTTCAAGGGTTGTAATGTAGGCATAGGCAGGGGTAGATAAAAGTGGACATTTAGGCTCAAATTACTTACCATAAGAATTTTTCATTCAACTCTTGGTCCTTCTTTTTTACTTTCTTTTCAATCACATACCCATTTTTCTCCTCTCCTTTTCTTTTGAGAGAATGAGATGTATTATAATAAACAAGCACCCTAAAAAATGACTCAAAAGAGTGTACCAAATACACTCAACAAACACCCTCAAACTTACACTTTATTCGCCCTCGAGTAAAACACTAAAGAAAAAACAAAAACAATGACTCTATGAACTGAATCAAGTAGTTGTAGCAATGCTTCTTCAACATCATGGATGAAAGATGAGATAATATGTTAGAACATATAGCATGAATATATAGCAATCTAGAATTTCAAGTTAGATATTTCGCAGATTCACTTAGATCATAATTAATGGAAACATAAACACCTAACCTATGCATGTCAATTTCATTCCATCTTTCCGAAAATGCTATAGATCTGTTTACTTGCTATTCTCCACTAATCATAGATATACATATTAAGGAAGGGTTGTAATGTAGGCTTAGGAAGGGGTAGATAAAAGTGGGCATTTATGCTCAAATTACGTACCATAAGAATTTTTCATTCAACTCTTTGTCCTTCTTTTTGACTTTCTTTTCAATCACATACCCATTTTTCTTCCCACTTTTTCTTTTGAGAGAATGACATGTATTATAATTAACAAGCACCCTCAAACTTACTTTTTTGCATATTTTTCATTGGGGTGCATCAAATTTTCACTCTCTTCTTATTTCTTTTTCAACACTTTTAATCCACTACTTTTCATTAATTACTTATGGCATAAAAATGGGAATAATAGGGTGTCAAAGAAAGATCGTATTTCAGGCTCAATAGGGCTGACTAAGGGTACAATTTATGTCAGGGTAGGTAGTAAACAGTCAGGAGGGCTATCAATGAATGCATGAATCATCTCCCTAAACATGTATATCTTAACTATTGCGCATCAAATAACAAGCTAACAAGTTTTCTAGACATTTTTCAACTTTTCTTTCCATAATTGACAACACATAGGCTAAGCACAAATACCTCAAATAAATAGATGTCATGAATTTTTGGCATATCAAACTTAAGCACACAAATTTTTGCTTTCAATTTCATTACATTATCTCACTTTATTCACTCAATGTCTTTAGCAACTACATTATGCTTGATACATAAAAAAAATATGACTCACGAACACATAAAACAAACAAAAAGAAAATAAATAGACTCAAAACAAAACACAAAACAAAGTAGGATCCCCCTAAACTTGATTGACACATTGTCTCCAATGTGTAAAGATAAAAAATAAATGGACACTTACAGACACAACACAACGGTCATAACGGAGGTTTGGGTTGATGGAAAAATCATTGTGCACAAAGCCGACGGAGGAGCCGCGACCCTTGGAACGTGCGTTGCGGCCCTAATTGCCTGGCAGAATTCACTGAGGCTACTGCCTATCTTGCGCCGCGGCTCTCTCAACAGGTGCCGCGACTCTAATTCCCTGAAGTTTTGATTTTTTCAGTTTTCAGCATTTTTCGCCCTTTTCTCCTCAGAGTTAGTCCCTGCTCTTTATCTGTCATCCATAAACACTAAACATACCAAATCGTGAGACTGTTCAAGACAAAATTAAAATAAACTAAAATGAAAATTGAAATAACATAATTAAAACATTGGGTTGCCTCCCAAGTAGCGTTGTCTTTAACGTCTTTTAGCCGGACGCAAATACATGTTCACTCAAGGGGGTAGATTATCCCCTCCACATATCCATTTCAGCACCATTCGTTTTCTCCTCCTCTTCTTTTTCACAGGGTTGAGTTCAGTGGACTTTGTTCCTTTTTCATAATTCACAGCATCATTCACAATTCCAAAATTCTTGCCATCAAGGGCATCAGTACCCTTGGAAATTTCATGAGTCTTTTTGTCAACTACACCAACATCAAAGCATTTATCATTGAATTATTTATCAGTTGAAGGTTTGAAAACAGTGAAAGTCATCTCCTCATCTTGGACTCGGAGCTTCAATTCTCCCTATTCAACATTAATAAGAGCTATCTCTGTCGCTATGAATGGTCTTCCAGGGATAATGGGCATATTTTCATCTTCCTCCATATCAAGAATGTGGAAATCAGCAGGGAAGATGACTTTGCCCATTTTTACTAACAAATTTTCAATTATACCTTTGGGATGCACGACTGAGTTATCAGCTTGCTGCAAGTTGACTGTGGTCGGCTTTGCATGAATCGGCATACCTGCTGAACAGCATAAGCAATTTTTGGTCTGGTAAATGTGAGATACAGAAATGCACCTGCAAGGCTCCTATACAGAGTAGGATCGGAAACTAGAGCACCATCTATAGCACTGAGCTTAGATTTTGAATCAACTAGAGTAAGTGAAACTTTGCAATTCGCCTTCTTAGCCCTGTACATGTTAGGCATATTTTATATACACTTTTTGAGTCATTTTTAGTTAGTATTTTTCATATTTTCTTTGAAATTAGTGTCGTGTTAAGGTCGTTTTTCTTTCTTTTGAGTCACAACGGTCTTAAATGGAGAAATGGAAAAAAGAAGATAAAATGAGCTTAATTGAGGTGTAATTGCACAAGAAAAGACCAAGAAATGAAGCCTAAGAAGTCCCGAAAAGCATAGAAAAAATCTCACGAACTCCAAACGAAAAAATGACACAGAATCGCAAAATCTGGCAGAAAACGTAACAGGCGCCGCGACACTAATTAACCTGGGGAGTCTGATTTTGTCGCAGTATTTTTGGCGCCGTGGCGCCAGCCTGCAGGGCCACGACGCCGATGCGGGATTTTTTTATTTTTGGGCCGAATTTCAGAGGGTTAAAAGGTTTCGAAGCGCAAGTTTGCTCAAGTATAAAACCCTGCTCATTAAGGAGGCATCTTGTACATAATTCTATATTCTACTTTGGAGAGGAAAAGGAGGTGTTGCGCTATTTCTACGTGCTTACGCAAGTGTACGTATCGCTTCAAGTAATATAGTCTGTAAGACCGAATATCGTCCACAGAGACTGGTTATCAAGTACCGATTATCTATTTTATGGTATCTATTTGGTTAACGATAGTTTGATTTGGGTTTTTTGTCTAAAATATACTAGAGTAATTATGAGAATTAAACTACAGCATATTCAAATCTCACCTTTCAGAATTTTAACCTATGGTTTCGAATCAAGAACTGAGATGAGAGATTTTGATATGCTGTAATTGAATAGACATAGGTTAAAATCGCGGACGAAAATACCTCGATACTTATGTAGCATTTTAGGTTATTGTTCTTAATCCTCCTATGTGGTAAACCTATCATAGAAATATATAAGGTTTTTGCACTGGGGTTGAGCGTTTATATATCCTAACTGGAATATAAGACAGACTAGTCAACCTGCTATCTTAACGTAGAAGAAGAAGCCACTATTATTGCATTAAGGATTGAAAAGAGTGGATAATCGAGGATATTGGAAGCCCTAATTTCATCATAACTGATTTACATCACAACATATTTAGTTTAATTCTCGCAATTACTCTTGTAGATTTTAGACAAAAAACCCAAATCAAACTATCGTTAGCCAAATAGATAACATAGAGTAGATGTTCGGTAATTGAAAACCAGTCTCTGTGGATGATATTCGGTCTTACAGACTATATTACTTGGAATGATACGTACACTTGCGTGAGCATTTGAAAAATCGCTAACAGTACACGATCTCCTTTACATACTTATGCTGACACAAGAACATGTGGTTGGCAGACCTGGTCACTGATATCCCCAAAAAATAACTCAGCTTCCCCAAATCAGTCATTGCAAATTCGGACTTAAGCAAGGCAATAATCTCATTTTCAACCGATCGGAGGAGGCAGTAAGAATAATATCATCCACATAAAGTAATAAGTAAACAGTGATACTACCTTGCTGAAAAATGAAGAGTGATGTATCACTCTTGCTGCATACAAACTCGATTTGCAAGATATATCTGGCAAAACGATCATACCACGCACGGGGTGCCTGTTTCAGGCCATATAGTGACTTACGGAGAAGGCACACATAGTGAGGAACTGCTGGATGGGTGAACTCAGGCGGCTGATACATGTAGACTGTTTCTCTCAGATCCCCATGTAAAAATACATTCTTCATATCAAGCTAATGTATCGGCCAGTATTTGCTCATGAAAATGCTCAAAACTGTGTGAATGATAGCCGGTTTGACAACCGGGCTGAAGGTCTCACCACAATCAATGCCCTCCTGCTGATTTGTGTCATTAGTCAATCATGCCTTACACCTCTCAAGATCTCCATTATCTCTAAATTTGTGACGAAATAGCCACAGGCAACAGATCACATTCACACCCCCTCAAGTCTAGGTCTAGATCTCATGTGTGCTATTTAGTTAAAGCATTGAATTCCTCAGACATAGTCGCATCAATTAGGATCTTATTTAGCCAATATAGGGTTCTTGGGAATTGGAGAAATGGTTTGGGCATAAAAGTTAAATTGGACTTTGGGTTTGAAGATTCCATGTTTGGCACGAGTTTCCATTTGGTGAGTGGAGACAGTGGGAGGTTGTGTCGGCTGAGTGGGAAGAGCCGAGACTGAGGGATTGGTTGGATAGGGAGAAAGAGGAGGTGACGTCGTCGGAGGCGTCGCAGCGCTGGAGAAAATCTGCTCGCAGGAGTTTTGGCGTCGTGGCTCCAAATCACGAGCCCGCATTGCCGACGGTATCTGAGAATCGCTCACGGGAGTTTTGGCCATGGCGATCTTTGAAGAAGCTCTGGGCGAGAGAAAGGTGATTCTGTGGCAGTGCTATGATCTAGTTGACTGAGAATAATGGGAGAAATGGCATGCTCGTCAAGAAAAGACTAATCCAGTTTTTGGAATTTTTTAAGATTCAAAAACGGGAATGTGTTCTCGTCGAATGTGACGTGACGAGAGATGTGGATCTGACGAGTGGACAAGTCATAGCATAGATAGCCCGTATGGTTCAGCGGGAAGCCTAGATAGACACATGGAGTGGACCGAGGAGCTAATTTATGAGGGGCAGTAGAGGCAAGGTTAGGATAGCATAGACAACCGAATATCCGGAGATGATCATAAGATGGGACTCTATGGTAGAGGATTTTGGTAGGGGTCATATTGTGAAGAGTGCTAGTTAGGAGAATATTGAGAATATATTATGACATTTTAGCAGCATAGACCCAGAAGGACGGAGGTAGGGAGACATGAATCAATAAAGTGAGAATCATATTGTTAATGGTGCGGATGATTCTTTCAGCTTTACCGTTTTGTGGGGAGGTGTGGGGGCAGGAGAATCGAAAGATCATGTCATTATTAGTACAGAAACGGTGAAACATAGAGTTGTTGAATTCACGACCATTATCGCACTGAAAAGATTTTATACCTTTTGTAAATTGTGTTTGAATGAATGTTCGAAACTCAAGAAATTTGACAAACACTCCAATTTAAACTTGAGAGGATACAACCAAACAAAGTGAGAAAAATCATCTAGTAAGATAAGATAGCATTTATGATCGAGAGAACTAGCAACATGTGATGTCCATAAATCGGCATGTATAATATCAAAATGTGCAAAAATAACACTAGTAGATGATTTAAACGGAAGACGGGTATGTTTGTCTAAAGAACAAGAAACGCAATTTTGGGAAAGCTTCCCATTACAAATAATGAAATTATTGTCTCTAAGAAAATTAAAAACTGGGGCTCCTGGATGACCAAACATTTGTCATGTTGAAGAAGAAATGACCGCTAGAGAGACGGGAGAGCTAGATTTGGCAGCAGAGGTGGGAGTGAATGTATATAGATCTCTCGTGTTATTTCATCTCATAAGAGGTGTCCTCGTATGAAGATCATTCACAGTGAAACCAAAAGGCAAAATCAACAGAGACAGAATTATTACGAATGAATTTGCGGATAGAAATTAGATTTTTAATTATATATGAAGCATATAAAATATTTTTTAAGGAAAATGAATTAGGAGATGATGGGTAGGATGTACCGTAACTCTTGGCCGAAATCAAAGGGGACAACCTTTGGCCGAATACAAAGGGTGGATGTTTGTTTATTTTTCGGTAAAGGAGAAAAGCAAACAAAGAGAAAGAGAAGGGAATGAAATTGATTTCTCGTGTCAGAAGGAATGCAGGGAAGCAGGAAGTGCTTTCTCGTGTCAGAAGCAGTGCAGGGAAACAAGAAGTGCTTTTCGGGGCAGTGAGAGAAAACAAAAGAATAGAGGACAAGTTTGTTTGTTTTCTCGGGAAAAAGTGCAGAAACTGAGGGGTTGCCGCAGCTGAGGAAAGAAATTAGTGTGTGTTTGGTTCGTGCAGGTAAACGAAATGAAATTCAGTAAGGAAATGGAATGGAATGAAAAGGAAAGGAATTATCCTAATTATTCCTACATGTTTGGTTCTAGGTGGTCGGGGTCCGGGGTCGGGAGTCCGTGATGGTCCGAGTGGTCCAGGGTCCGGATTGGGGAAAAGGAATCCAAATACCTAGGAGATGGGGGAATCAAAGAAAGGAAATGAAAGTAGAAAAAGAATAAAGGGAATGAAAAAACAAGGCCAAACAAACAACAACAAAGGGAATTTCATTCCTCCATTCTTTTTCACTTTCCTTCCTGTTTACCCCGAATCAAACGCCCCCTTAAGGTTTAGGTTTTGACTTCTAATATCATGTAAGATTATAATCATCTCCCTTAGGGAGTCTTCTCATTAATATCAAAATATATATAGTGTACAATATTCATCTCTTATACAATAGGTATCCTAAACCTAATCATAAGAAGAATTATAATCTTATCATAATTATATTTACACAATATATGAAAATATTTTAATTTTCATTTGAGGGAAAAATTGAAGAGTCTAGTTGAAGGGAAAACTGTAATATTAAAAGAAAAAAATAGTTCCTATCTCAAATGATGTTTGTTTAATACTCCGTCCAGATAAAAAAAAGTGTTTACTTAGCTATTTGCACACTCTTAAGAAAATATTAATCTAATTTCTAAGCAAAATATGTAATTTGACTAAAATGTCTCTAATTAAATAGGTATTGAAATTTAGTTACCTAACACTTAATAAAGATAAATTTGGAAAAGAAAATTTAATTATTTCTTATTTTAATAAGTAAACCCTCTTTTTAAATCAAAAAATAAAAGCGAAGTACTCACTCTTTTTAATCGGAAGAAAGTAACTTAGTACAATGTCCGCTCTACACCGCCAGAAAGCCCAAATATTCGAAATTACAGCCAGCTAGGCTTGCATGCTTGGGACTTCCGAGCCCAAGAATTTCTGTTTCTAAAATAATAGTGGGCCGATTAACACAAATTTCCACTTTTAGGCTATCATTTAGATTTCGTCCCTATATTCAAAAGTTGTGCAAATATATTCTTAAATATTTGTTTATATATTTTTTGAACTTAGATATAAAATATTAGATCGTCGTCTAATATTTGAATAACTTATGAACTTTTAGACCATGGTCTAACATTTTCTCATACGTTTTTCAATTTTCTCAAAATTGAATCTTTAGACCATGGTGTATATGAAAAATAAAAAAGTCATTTACTAAGCAACTATCCAAAAAAAAATAACTTGTGACAATTTCTCCTCATCGGTTAGGTTGTGATGTCATAGAAAAAGGTGAATGATTTATTATGATTCTTCCGATTCTCATATTTTATCTTGAGATCTTTTGTTATGTTAGTTATGGTATCTAATTGCATTCTTTGGTTCTTTTATACTTATGTTGTGAGATATCAGATCAAGTAATTCTTTTAGTAAGAGTTTAAGGTGTTAGTTCTGGTATAATAGTTGCCCTATTGGTTCCTTAATTCTTTGGTGTACAAAATAAGATTAAGTTCTTCATAACAATCTTCGTTATCAAATGTTTTTCATAATAATCTTCAGATTTTGTTGAGACATTTTCTTGGCCTCTCTATTACTTTGAGTTGTAAAGAATATACCTGAGTGTTAGACTTAGAATTGGTAGGGTGCACCTAGCCTAGGCAATAGTGCTATGACAAGAGGACACATGAGCAAGTGATTTTTGTTGATCCTCTTTCCTTATTAAATTGAGAAGACAAATACCACATTTAATTTTACCTAAAAGGCCGAGAAAGATATGCAGTGATTGAGACACCAAGTGATATCATCTCAATGTTTTACGAGAACTATAAATAAATATATGTAAATACTTATTATTCTAAAAAAAATGTGTTTATAAAATACATCGGTATCACTTGATAAATATTGTATCTTAGTAAAAATGTAAAGCAACAAAAAAAGGAAAATAGTAAACTCCTATTATAAGAACTAGGAAATTGAAGAACTAAAAATTACAACCAAAAGAAATAATCTTAACAAACAACTGAAAATAAGAACGAACACTTGATCTGAATATTTGTTGAGTCGAGTCATGACACTCTGTCTTTAAGACAAGATTGTCCCATATATATATATATATCTTTTTTACGTTTGCTAGTTAATAGTCTCCCAAGATAAAACAATTACTAAACATTTGAAAAAAAGAAACTCAAGTGTTTTTCTTGAAGAACTTAGAATATTGAAATATGCTAGAGAGGAAGAAGTACTTCAGAATTTTTGATTGCAAGTGTTTAACAATTTAGCCAAAATTTATAGTGTAAGATTTAGTCTCTTCAAGTGTCAAGTAATGACATTGAATCACCCATGAAAAGACAATGAATTGTCCAAGTAATGACAGTCATTTAACAGTCAAATAATGGTTGAATAATGTTGGAATGAATATCATTGAGGGCAGCCCAAAAGTCTCCAAACATCAAATTTTCCATTTCAGACTTTCTGCCAGGCGAACCGAATTAGCACCGCGGCTCCCCTCGGAAGCGTCACAACCTTGATGGTGGTGACGGCGCGATGCGCCCGCGGCTCTGCGGTGGCGTCGCGACCCTACCGACTCGCGGTGACGCGCGACCGCCTCACTCTGCGGCCGCACCGACCGTTCAATCTTTACACTATGCACACTTTTTCCTTCATTTACCAACGTGGAACACTCGTCATTTGGCCAATGACCGCCCATCATTCTGTGTCTCAAACATTTTACTTATATATCAATATCTCTTTCACTAAGGAAATTTACGATCTTTGGTACAACGTGTGCACGTGTGTGAAAACTAAGTTTTCGACGTGCAGGGCCCCAATTGTTCGAGTCATAAATAATGGGATAAACTTTATTCCACATTAATAAATTTTCAACAACCCCTCTTGAAAGAGATTTTGGTGCACTCACGATGTGCATTTCTAGCAATCTTTCAGCGGACCGATGTTGCATCAGGAGAGGTAGCTTCCTCTTTGAACCTTCCTTAGTTGAATACCATCGGACTTACTTACTGTGTGGTGAACGTGATGTCTTGAACCGTCAGTATTTAGTGTAAGCTAAGTCAACGGTACCAACACAATAACTTTTCTTACTCTATTCTTCTTTAATGTTTTGTCCGTTGTGGCCGTGGACACTTTTGGATTCTTAAGTGTGTTCATTTGAGGCGGCCTATTCTCGCACTTAAATAGGTGGTCTCCTACAAGGTATCCTGCTATACCCTACTTCACAAGTGTTAGAAACCATTAAAAGTTTCCCCAAACCTAACTTCAACCGTTGAGGATCATTAAAGGTTTTGGAAACTTAACCTCTACCCACACTGCAGATAAGACTTAATGTCTATCGCGGGAACGGCCTTAGGTTTATGTTCCTTATAGAAATCATAACCCGAAGTGCTCTTGCTTTCACCGAAGCGCTCAACTGAACCTTTACAGCTTAGTTTTTCTATTGAACCTAATTTTTGGGATCTCCAGTCAGTAAGATTGGGTTACCACCATATCAGTCCTTATTGTTTGGATTTTAAGCACATTCCCCTAGACAGGCAGAACATCTGATCTCTAGTTATGCCCTTAGTCAAAAGGTCTGTTATGTTATCCTTTGATTTTACATAATCAATGGAAATAATACCCGTGGTGATCAGCTGCCTAACGGTTTTATGTCTCCGTCAAATATGACGAGACTTGCCGTTATACTATACATGTCAATCGGTCCGGATTAACCGGTAACCGAATCAGTCGACCCGATAAGGAACCCGGTCCGGTCCAGACCGGTAAGCTTTAACGGGTTGGGGGTTGGTTTGTCCCCAACCCGCACATGTTATAGCAAAATCTGGTAAGGACCCGGACCGGTTTGAACCTGTAACATTACCGATTAACCGGTCCGGTCCGATAACGTTAAAAAATAAAAATAAAATTAAAAAGGGTTGTTGGCCCCAACAGTAACATTACCGTTGTGGGGGTCAGGGGCTAGGGTGTAGGACAACGGTCATTTGACCTTTTTTTTTTGTTTTTTTTGTTTTATTATTTCTTTATTAATTACATTTTTATCCTTTAAAAAATCTATAAATACTATATATTCTTCTCATTTTTGTCACACAATTATTTCTACAATTCTTTTTCATACTCTCTTAATTATCTCTATTATCAAGTTATTATTATTATTATTAATTTTCAAAGTAGCAAGACGCAAGTCTTCGAGCTTCGACTTTCAATCAATTGAATTCTGAATTCCGAAGTTTGGTACACTTGTTTCATTCTCTAATTATTTTATTAAATTATCATATTTATTTGTTGATTATTTAAATTAAATATTTTATAATGAATTTGCTAAGGGGAATGCGTAAATCTAGTTCTAGTTCAAGGGGTGAAAAATCTAAAGGTTCATCATCTAATCAAAATATAGATTATGATCAAATGCAATAAGATTTTGGAATATAAGATAATGAATATGATAATGTTCATATAGATAATATTGTTGAAACTGAAACTCCTACACCTACTAGTGTGCCTTCTGTCAATGTTAGTACTACTAGTAGTAGACCTCATTTACCAGAACCAGAAGTAGCAATTAGGAGAAAAAAGAGTAAAGTGTGGAAGTTTTCTGATAGAATTAGATGTAATATTTATGGGAAAACTTATAAACATAAGAGAGGGGGTGGTGACGGGGGACGGGCACTATAGGTAGGCATTCAACGAAAGATCATCCGATACAGTGGGGTTCTGTCCCTGATTTAGAACTCGGTCAACAACAAATTAATCCATTAACGGGGGGGGGGGGTTGTTAACTACGATCCAAAGAAGGATCGCATTGAATTAGAAAAAATAGTTGTCGGATGGTGTTTACCTTTTTCTTTTGCTTCTTCTTCATATTTAATTACATATACTCAAAGAATATATAATCCTTTATTTAAAGGTGTTCCTCGTACTACTTGTAGAGCCGATATTTTTAGAATTTATATTGAGTATGTTATTTATTTGCAACATTTTTTCGATAACCTTCCATGCCTAGTTAGTTTTACTTCAGTCATTGGACATGCTTTAAACGATAGAGATTATTTAACAATTACTTGTCATTGGATTGATAAAAATTTAAAATGGAAAAACGTATTATTTCTTTTCTTTATGACGAGGATCAAAGTCATACTGGAAAATATATATATAAGTGAATCTATTTGTGTTGTTGCAAAATGTATGAATCTTTTTCAAAAAGTACTTACTATATCATTCGATAATGCATCTAATAATAATGTTGCTGTAGATCTTTTAAAAGCGGAATTACAACCGTCACTTCCTGATATATTTTATGTTCGTTGTGTTTGTCATATTTATAATTTAATTGTTCAAAGTGGTCTCAATTTATTTGAAACTGAATTAGCTCTTGTCCGAAGAGTTGTTGGAGTTATTCAGGGTAATAATAGAAAAAATAGAATAATAAAATTTAAAGAAAAATGTAAGAAATTTAATTTGAGACCAAAATTCATGTCATGTGAGGTTGTTACACGGTGGAATTATACTTATTTATTTTTAAAAGAATGTTACAAGTATAAAGACCTCATAACACATGTTTCAAATGCTCATTGTAAGAACGTGATCCAATGTTAACCGACGAACATTGAAAATCAATTTCTGAACTTTTAAAAAATTTACATAAATTTTACACCGCTACTGTTGAATTTTCAGGATCTTATTACCAAACAGTTTGTAATGATTTAGCTCATATAGCTGAAATTTCATATTTACTTTATGGTTTAAAATCAAATATAAAATATAAAATATAAAGCCGCAGTTACAGTTATGTTTGAAAAGTTTAAAAAATATTTTTTTCCTAGTCCTGATATTTATTGTATTGGTCCAGTCTTAAATCATTCTATTAAAAAAGTAGATTGTCATAATTTAATATTTAGTTTATATAATTATATGGAAGTAGGTGCAACAGAAACTCCATCTTCAATTGATTGCATAAGTAACTTGAACCTAATTTAACTAATTATATGAATATTATGCTACATTACATGATAACAATAACTTTGCTACTAATATTCCTTCTAGTTCTGCTCCTATGTCTATATCTACATGATTCAATGAAGACAATGATGATAATGAATCTTTAGACATTTGGAGCACTTTTACAACAACACAACCAACCACAAGTCGAAATTGTGATGAGCTGCAATTTTATTTAAAAAAGTCAACGGAGTCAAAAAAGAACTTTCAACCTTTACAATGGTGGCAGGATAACAGAAGGCAATTTCCGGTACTTGGAGCTATGACACGGGATTTTCTTAATGTGCCTATCTCAATAGTGACTTCTAAAAGTGCATTCAGCCAAGCACGAGACCAAATAGGAGACACACGTTACTTATTGGGCGGAGAAACATTAAAAGTCTTGGTCTACTTAAGGGATTGAATCATATCAGAGAGAATAAATCAAGGATATGTAGACGTTGACGATCCGGAAGATGAAGAAATCGACAATATTTTGGAAAGCGGAAGCACAAGTTACGACGGAAGCGGGATTGAAATGAATACTCCAGATTTAGCGGCTATGGATCCACAACAATTCAATAAACCTATAAATTACGAAGAACTTGTTAGAAGGATTCATAATATATAAATAAAATTATTATTACTTCATTATGTACTCTTTTTAACATTATGAATAATGAAAGTTCGAAAGTTTACATCTTATCATTAGTTTTTATTTTATTATTTCTTTAGTTGTTAACTTATCTTATGTCTATTAATTTAATAAATTAATAAAATATTAAAAGTATAACTATAATATAAAATATAAAGTTATAAATTATAAGTCTATAACACACAAAGTTAACTTTAAATTTTAAAATATAAAATATAAAACTATATTATATTAAATATTTAATTTGAATTTAGTTTAAATTTTCGGAATAAAAAATTTTAAAAAAATACCGGACCGGATTGACCCGAAACCGCACGGGCCGACCGAAAATCCGGTAAGGGACCGGTTCGGTAGGCCTGGTAATTCGGGAATCCGGTCCCGTAACCGGTTCAATCCGGTACCAGTCAACCGATCCGGATTGAACCGGTAGACACCCATACGTTATACATAGAACTTCGTGCCCTTCCTAGAGTCGATTGACTGTCACAGTGGATCATTACAGAAGGTACAGGTTTGGTCCAACATGGGACATCCTCTAAGAAGTCATGAAGACATTCAACTTCTTCTCCTACTTTGTCTAAAGCAATAAACTTTGACTTCATCGTGGATCGGGCGATGCAAGTTTGCTTAGAGAATTTCCAAGACACAACCCCATCACTAATTGTAAATATATACCCACTGGTGGACTTGGTGTTCTCTATATCAGATATCCAGTTTGCATCATTGTACCCCTCTAGTACAACTGGATATCTCGAATAATGCAAATTGTAAGTTAGCATGTATTTTAGGTACTGTAGCACCTGATTCAACACTTTCCAATGATCATTACTTGAATTACGGGTAAACCTAGCCAATTTATTGATTGCATAAGGGATATCAGGTCGGGTGCAGTTTGTTATGTACATCTAACTCCCAATCACCTACACATATCGCTCCTGACATACGGGCGCACCACAATTTTTATCAATCCTTTTATTCATATCTAGTGGTGACTTTATTGGTGAAATGTCAAACATCTCAAACTTTCACAACACATCTTCGATGTAGTGAGACTGAGATAAGACCAGTCCATCAGATTTCTTAGAGACCTTGATCCCTAAGATGACATCTGCAATACCCATATCCTTCATGGTGAAATATTGTTTCAACATATTCTTAGTCTCTAGGATCAAACTAGGACTACTCACTGTGATAAACATGTCGTCTACGTAAAGGCATATCATGATGAACGATTCAGAATTACCTTTTATGTAGACACATTTGACACACTCATTAATGGAAAAACCCTTCGATAGTAGAGTACAATCAAATTTTTTGTGCCATTGCCTTGGGGCCTGTTTCAGCCCGTAAAGAGATTTGACAAGTCGACAGACTTTCTTCTCTTGCCTTGGAACCACATACCTCTCAGGTTGTTCCATATAAATTTCTTCTTCCAAATCACCATTTAGGAAGACTTTCTTGACATCCATTTGATGTATCTCAAGGCCACGCAACGATGCTATCGCAATGAATACTCGTATGGACGTCATCCTAGACACCGGGGAGTAGGTGTCAAAATAGTCAAGGCCTTTGTTCTGTCGATAGCATTTGACTACCAACATGTCCTTGTACTTGTCTATAGACACATTTTCCTGATACTTCTATTTGAGTATCCACTTACAACCCAACGGTTGATTTCCCAGAGAAAGATCAACCAACTCCTAAGCATGGTTGTGCGGGATGAGTCTATTTCACTCTCAATAGTTTTTTTCCAGAGCGGTGCTTCTGGAGTTAACAACGCTTCAGCAATTGTCCGTGGTTCATCATGAATCATATAAGCTACAAATTCAGGAGCGAAGGTTTTATCTTTCCTGTCTCTTTTACTTCGTCTTGGTTTCATCTCTGGAGTCTCCAAGTTCTGAGAATCTGGAACACTAGATTTCGGATATTCAGCCACTTCGGGGTTCACTAGATCTGAACCATCTAGATCCTAGCAGTCAACGACTCCTAGATCCTGAGAGCTTTGTCCATAACTTCGTTTGCGAGAGGTTATGTCTCTTTCCTTTCTAGGAAACACATCCTCAAAGAATTAGGCATTCCTTGATTCCATGATTGTAACCCTGTGGATATCTGGTACATCTGACTTATGCACTAAGAAGCGATAAGAACTACTGTTATTTGCATATCTGATGAAAATGCAATCTACAGTCTTAGGCCTAATCTTGACCTGCTTTGGCTTAGGTACTTCAACCTTTGCCAAAGAACCTCACACCTTCAAGTATTTATAGGTGGGTTTTTTTCTCTTCCATAACTGATATGGAGTTTCGTCCTTAACCTTGTGTGAGACTCTATTAAGAATCGTATTCACGGTAAGGACAACTTATCCCCACACGTTTTGGGGAAGACCAGAATTGATGAGCAAGACATTCATCATTTTCTTCAATGTACGGTTCTTGAGTTCAGCGACACCGTTTGAATGAGGTGAGTATGGAGCCATCGTTTGATGAACAATACCCGATTGGGAACAATATTCCTCAAATGGCGCTACGCATTCTTCCCCTCTATCTCTACGAATTGATTTAATTCATACGATTAGTTGGTTTTCAACTTCTGTTTTGTAGTGTCTGAACGCTTCAAAGGCTTCATCCTTATTTTTCAACAAGTAAAGTTACAATACCTTGTGATGTCATCTATAAATGTCACAAAGTATTTGTTCCCCCTCTAGTTTGAACAAACTTCAAATCACATATATATGTGTGAATAAGTTCTAAATGAGCGGTATCCCTTTCGACGGATCTAAAGGGAGTCTTAGAGAGTTTTGCCTCTACACACATGTCACACTTACGTTGAGGGTTTATGTCGATAGACGGAAACAACACTAACTTTACCAACATTTGAATAGATTGGTAGTTTACATGTCCTAATCTATGATGCCATAAATTAGAAGACTCAAGCAAGTAAGAAAAAGCTTCAATTTTATTGCTTGAACGTATGATAGACATAACTTTAACCTTGAAGAGGCCTTCACATACGAAGTCTCTTCCCACAAAGGTTCCATTCTTGGTGATTACAATCTTATTTTACTCAAATACTAGCCTAAAACCAGCTTTAACCAATACAGGACCTGAAATTAAATTCTTTCTAATCTCAGGGACATGCATCACCTCCTTCAGAGTGAGCTCCTGTCCAGAAGTCGTCTTCAGGACCACCTTTCCTACCTCCAACACATCAGAAGAAGCGTTGTTACCCATGAACAACTTCTTATTTGTAACTGGTGTATATGTGGAGAAGACATCTCTATCGGAACAGATGTGATGGGTAGCACCCGTGTCCATCTACCACTGCTTGGGATTCTCAACAAGGTTTGTTTCTAGCACCACTGCAGAGAACTCCTCAATCATGACGTCAAGAAGCGTGTCCTCGAAGACGTTAGCCTTTGCCTTGCCTTTGGCCTTGGCCTTCTGACTCTGCTCCATCTGGAGCTTCCGGCAGTCCTTGATCATGTGACCGTCTTTGCCACAGTGGTGACAGTTTTCTTTGAACTTCACCATTGTCTGGATCTTGTCATCTTTCTGGAACTTGCACTTCTTGCTTCGGGAAGGAAGAATGATTACCTTGTCGAACAGCAGCAGCAACAATAGAGGTAGAGGCAAAGGTATTTCCTTGATTAGCATCAGCAGATTTAAAACCAAGTTGTTCTTGTCCAGTCATTTTCACTAAGTACTAATACAAGCTTGTCTTAAAATTGTTAGTAAAAATGTAAAGCAATAGCAAATGGGATATAGTAAACTCTTATTACAAGAACTAGGAAATTGAAGAACTGAAGATTACAACCAAAAGAAATAATCTTAGCAAAGAACGGGAAATAAGAACGAACACTTGATCTGAATATTTGTTGAGACGAGTGATGACACTCTGTCTTTAAGACAAGATTTCCCCGTATATATCCTTTTTACGTTTGCTAGACAATAGTCTCTCAAGATAAAACAACTACTAAACACTTGAGCAAAGGAAACTCAAGTGTTTCTCTTGAAGAACTTAGAGTATTGAAATATGCTAGAGAGGAAGAAGTACTTCAGAATTTCCGAGTGTTTAATAATTCAGCCAAAGGCCTCAATTTATATTATAAGATTTAGTCTCTTCAAGTGCCAAGTAATGACATTGAATAAAATGACAATAAATTGCCCAAGGAATGACAGTCATGTAATGGCTGAATAATTCTGGAATGAATGTCATTGAGGGCAGCCAAAAAGTCTCCAAACATCAGATTTTCCATTTCAGCTTTCTGTCAGGCGAAACCGAATTAGCGCTGCGGCTGCAGTAACTTGGATCGAAATTAGCGCCGCGGACCTGATGGTGGTGGCGTCATGGCGCTCCCCCGGCTCCGCGGTGGCGTCGCGACCCTTCTCGGCTTCGCGGCCCTTTCCGAATTGTTCCAATCTTTACACTATGCACACTTCTTCTTTTATTTACCAACGTGGAACACTCGTCATTTGACCAACAACCGTCTATCATTCTATGTTTCAAACATTTTACTTACGTATCAATATTTTTTTTCATTAAGAAAATTTACGATTCTTGGTACAACGTGTGCACGTGTGTGGAAATTACGTTTTCGAAGTGCGGGACCTTAATTGTTCGAGTCATAAATAATGGGATAAACTTTATTCCACATTAATAAATTTCCAACAAAATAATAATATAAATTAAACGTCAATTGAGATAGAAAGTTAACCCTTAAAACATCATTCTTTCCTACCCAGACTTGTGGAAGTCGATTTATGACCTCCTACAAAATCATACATACCCCCACTGAATACATACTTTTCTTCGGATTGACTCGCTCAACTAGCAAGACCAAATAGATTTCTTTTATCAACGTATCACTGGAAGCATTTTTTAAAGCTACGCCAAATTGTGCTATTTAGATGACAACTTACTGAACTGTTGTAGAGGGTCATGTGAAATCTTTAGAATATTTAGTGCATGAAGTCCAATTTAAGAATCAGATTCCTTTGCACAAGATGTTCTCCTCCCAGCCAAATAAGCAAAACCCAAGAAACTCACACAAATTATAATATACACCCTTTCACTTTTAGTTGTCCACTATATTAAAAATAAAATTTTATTTTTACTTGTCAACTTTAGCATATAACAAACACATGTTTTACCTTAACATTAATTACTTATTCCCCAAATCATTTCCAAGACTTATTAAGACTATATACACCAATTACTATGAGTATTGTAATAAATTATACACATCAGTTATTATTTCTTAAATGGAGTATAAAGTGAATTGTGGACAAGTACAAGTGAACGAAATCAATATAAAAAAACTCAAGACTGAACCTGCTACTAGCATTTCAAATGAACTTTTCCTTTTCTTTTGATCACCTTAGGATTCTTCTTTGAGGTTTGGGTTTAATCCGTCTTCTTTTAATATTAAAGAAAAATATGATCAAAATCCAAAAGAAAATAAATAAATCAAACGCTCAGTTGCATGCAGAACTGAGAATGATTACAAACATTTGTACATGTCTGATATATAGCAAATGTACATGTTTAATACTAAGTACATGTCAAGTCGAACCAGTTTGTACCAAAATTTTGAAAACAACGTACGGGAGAGTAATGTGTGAAGGTATTATAATATCCAAGTGGTACATAGTAAATGACAATGTTAAGGGCAATTAATTTTCTGGTCAAAGCCTCGAATAGATGACCATTAAATTCTTATGGACTTGAAAAAAGTGTCTGTCTGACTATATAGACATGCCTAATTTTTGAGTACTTAAGATGTCTCTCTCTTTGCAGTGAACTTCGTGTAAGATGTTCCACACAGATTCCTTTAAGGAGGATGCTCCAAATTAAAACCCAGTCCTCTGCACATTGTTTCCTCAAGTCTAAGATGCGACCTACAGAGTTGCGACACTGTAAAGAATTGTGGTGGTCCGTCTAGCTCATAATATGGATAGGAACAAGATAAGATTCGATTCCA
Organism: Przewalskia tangutica; assembly: GCA_029844215.1. NCBI lineage: Eukaryota > Viridiplantae > Streptophyta > Magnoliopsida > Solanales > Solanaceae > Przewalskia > Przewalskia tangutica. The sequence continues at coordinate 48,961,761 of CM056723.1, forward strand.
ACAAATAATCTTTTATTAAACATCACAATATTAGTTTTCATTTTTTCCCCGTCTTTTGTAAATCAACTCTTCCACTTTTTATGTTCTTCTATCCTGTTGTAATTTCTACACCTAACTTTTTATTACAATTAATTATCTTATTCTTTTGTGTGATATAATCCCTTACTCGGTTTTCAATTTATGTGGCATAATTTAGATTTCGGGAGTCAATCCTTTTTTATTTCGACCATCTTTAAGTTTTTTAAAATAAAATTCACATATTTAAAAACTATGAAAAAAATATTATAAATCAAAATAATTGACAATTTAAAATATTTAAAAGACAAATGAATTACGATCAAAGAAAAACTCGTTTAAATCTCGAAATCTGAAATTGCTCCATAAGAGAGTAATCCCTTATTTGTTCTTTGTAAGTGTCACTTGTTTATAATCATATACTCATTATCCACGATTAATAATGTCAGGGGAGAAAGATGAACAATTTTGCATTGCCAATGCTCTCATTAGTGAAAATGACAAAAAACAGTTGTTTGGGGTTAGGTTTAAGTAGTCCCTCAAATATATTATGTTTTTGTCAGTGAAAATGACAAAAATAATCCCTCTTGCTATTAGATTTTATGAAAATAACAAAGATTTAAGGGGATTCCTATTGACGGACGAATCTAGTCCTGATGAGGATTGAAAATTCAGTCTAACTCTAATAGTTTTATGGTAGAATCATAGTCTAAGTATATTTGGTAAATTATAATTATAGTAATTTTATTAGAATAAGATTTCATTGTTAACTAGGAAAAGGAAGAACTTACCTCTATATAAGGAGGTTATTGTGATGAATGAAAAATAAGAAAAATTCTCCCAATATTTTTCTTCTCTCTAAATTTCTGTCGCTTCTCAAATTTAACATGGTATCAGAGTCACATTAAAAGAATACGAAAACCTTAAATAATGATGGATGACAGAGAAACCAGCGATAAAAATGAAGGAATCGCCGGTGAAAAAATAAAATTCAAAGAAAGACAATCTCCCGTTATGACATTACGTCAAACGATGATTCCAGAATTGTGGTGACACAAGTCCAATTAAAGGGAGAGAATTACGAAGAATGGGCTAGATCCATGAGGACGACCCTAAGAGCAAGGAAGAAATTCGGCTTCGTTGATGGTACAATCAAAAAGTCGGATGAAGAGTCATCGGACTTAGAAGATTGATGGACTATAAACTCTTTGTTGGTGTCATGAATTCGCAACACCATCAAACCAATGTTTCGCTCAATGATTTTGTATAAAGAGGAACCGGAAGAATTAAGTACGAGCATCTGGGAGCGGTTCGCTGTTATCAACGACCCTCAGATGCAACAACTGAAGGCAGAACTTATGGAGTGCAAGCAAAATGGAAGGACCATAGTAGATTACTATGGAAAACTAACTAAGTTGTAGGAAGAATTTAGGGGATTCAATGGTGTAATGTTAAGAGGTTATCGGGTATGCTGGGAGTGGAAAAAAGCAGCACCTTACGATGTTCATGACCAATTCCAAACTACGAATAGATTTTGACTTGCAAGTGCGAAAAGTGCACGTACAATCTGGGGATGATCTTGGAAACCAAAAGAGCAGAAGTAAAAATGCATTTTTTTTCCTCGTGGGATTGGATGAGGCAATGTATGAAACGGTGAGACTGAATATACTGGCCCAGGAACCATTATCATCATTAAATAAAGTATACTCGAAGCTAGTGCAAGAAGAGAGTGTGACATGACTCAAACGAAAAATGGAAGAATGGAGTGAAACCATGGCCTTTGCAATCCTTACAGTGACCAAGGTCAAGGGAAGAACAATGGTGCATTCTGCATATATTGCAAGAGATTCAGACACATTGAGAAAGGATGTTTTCAACTCATTAGGTATCCGGAATGGTGGCCAGAAAATAAAAAAGAGATGAAAAATCCAGAGAAAGAAGACGAAGACAACAACAACAACATAGGAAAGGCCCTAGATCTGGTAGAGGAAGAGGCAAATACCGAGCTAACATTGTTGTTGTCAAGAATACACAAGTGGAGATAGAACAGATGAACACATGCGGTATAGGACCTCACAATCTGAGTGAGGAGATCCGAAAAACAGTGATTCACGTGTTGAATTCATAAGGAATAAATTTGATTTACAAGATGGATGGTAAGACCAAAAACTCATCCTGGATTATTGACTCCGGAGCTAATCATGTGACAGGTAATCCGGAGAAATTGAGCGATCAACTGAACATTCTTGAGTGTCTGGTAGGGATTCCGGATGAAAGTTGCTCGGTGACTACAAAAGAAGGAACAACCAGGTTGAATGACAAGATATGATTGTAGAATATTTTTTATATTTCAGATTTGACATGTAATTTAATTTATGTGTCATAACTAGTTGATTATTTAGATTTTGATGTGACATTTAATAGAATTATGTGTGTTATACTGAATTCCACTACGAGGAAGATGATTGGAAAGGGTGAGCGTCGAGGTGAACTTTACTATTTTCGGAATGTGCCGCAGATATGGGCTATGTAGGCATAAACAGTTGATTGGTTTGATTTTTGACACAAACGGTTGGGTCATCCTTCAGCACAAGTAACAAAGTCTATTACGACATTAGGCTTAAAGAAAAATGGTAATATATTGGATAGATAATGTGATATATGTCAATGTGTAAAGCAAGCGAGAACTGTTTTTCCTTTAAGTGAGAATATTGCTTCGGATACTTTTGAAATTATCCATTGCGATTTATGGGGACCATATATGACCCCTTCCTCTTGTGGTGCTTCAATTTTTTTTACTATTGTGAATGATCATTCACGAGCCGTGTGGATCTTTCTCTTAGTTGATAAGATAAAAGTGTCCCAAACCTTAAAGTATTTATTTGCTCTTGTGGAAAGGCAGTTCGGAAAAGGATAAAGATAGTTAAAAGTGATAACGGAACTGAGTTCACATGTATGAAGACTTACTTCTTCGAACATGGAATTTTGTTTCAAACATCTTGCACAAGGACACTTCAGCATAATGGAACAGTCGAAATAAATCACTGTCACATTCTTAATGTGGCACGAGCATTGAGATTTAAGGGCCATCTTCCGATTAAATTCTCAGGAGAATACATTTTGATTGCGGATACTTGATCAATAGAACATCATCTTCGATTTTGAATAGTAAAACTCCCTATGAAATTTTATATGGGAAGTCACCTCATTATAATCACTTAAGGGTGTTAGGGTCACTATGCTATGCGCACACGAAGAGAAAAATAAGAGACAAGTTTAAGAGTCGGAGTCGTATGTGTATCTTCTTGGGATACCCCTAAGGACAAAAAGATTCGGACAAAAAGATTGGAGATTGTATGTCTTAGAAAATGATGAATATTTAGTCTCAAGATATGTGAACTTCTACGAGACTAAGTTTCATTTTGCCATAGGAATAGGTAACCTGGTCGACAACATAAAAATGATCCCGAACTAAACAAAGGACGAAAGAAATCAACACGTTCTCAAAGAAGAACAAACATATAATGTAGGTGCGAACAAAGATTGAATAGAAGAAATTCGAGCATCGAATACTGAACCAGCCAGAATTAGACCAGATAGATGCTAGTCTGAATAATGAAAATGTGGAAGAAGTACAGACGAAAGGTACCTGAGCTAATGAAAAGCAACCAAAGGAAAAATTGGTCGAGGTAAAAGCCAGAAGCATGACTCGATTTGATTACTTGACTACGTTACTGAAACATTTCGGAAAGGAAGTCCATCAACGAGTTCGCCCGATCCTCAACAACCCTCATGTGCACCTTATCCTTTAGCTCACTATATATCATATGATAATTTTTCCTCGCAACACCTTGCAACAATTATCACATGAATTGAACCAAAATCCTTCCCGGAGGCTATGAAAAAGAAATATTGAAGAAAGCCATACAACAAGAAATTCAAGCATTAGAGGATAATGACACATAAACATTGAAAATATTATTGCTGGATAAGAAAGCACTCGAATGTAGATGAGTGTACAAGATCAAATACAATTCGAACAAAACAATTGAATGATATAAAGCTCGGTTGATCATCTTCGGAAATAATAAAGATGAAGGTATTGATTACAATGAAATGTTTGCTCCGGTTGCAAAGGTAGTGACCGTTCAGACCTTCTTAGTGGTAGCAACTACTCGAAATTGGGAGTTGCATCAAATGGATATTCATAACGCATTCTTGCATGACGAACTGGTGCTGCGATATTTTTGTGCATTAACGCAAGTGTACGTATCACTAAAGTAATATAGTATGTAAGACCGAGTTATCGTCCACAGAGACTGGTTTGTCAAGTACCGAATATTTAATCTATGGTATCTATTTGGTAACCGTTCTTTTGTTTGAGATTTTAAACTAAGAATTATAGCTAAGTAAAGTGCAGAAATTAAACTAAAGATGATGATACTTAGGGTTTAAAACAGTTATGATGGGAATTAGGGTTTCCAATCTCCTCTACTATCCACTCTTTCTCTTGTTAATGCAAGCTAACGATTCTTATTATTATTATTAAGATAGCAGTTTAACTAATCTGTTCTATATTCTGGTTAGGACATATAGAAACTCAACCTTATGTAGAAATCTTCTATATTTCTATGATAGATTTTACCACACAAGAGGATTAAGAACAATAACCTTAAATACTACACAGTATCGAGGTACTTTCGTCCACGATTTTAACCTATGTCTAATCAACTATAGCATATTCAAATCTCACCTTTTAGAATTTTGATTCGAAATCATATAAGTTATGAAAACTAATAATCATCTCAATTAAGCTCATTTCATCCTCAATTCTCCTTTAGGACCGGTGTGAATCAAAAGAAAGAAAAACAACCCTAATACTATACTAAACACAAAAGAAAAGAGGACAATACTTAACTCAAAAGGATTCAAAAGTGTGTATAAAATACACTCAACAAACACCCCCAAACTTACACTTTACTCGCCCTCGAGTAAAGCACTAAACAAAAACAAAAATAATTAAAAGACTCTATAAAATGGATCGAGTAGCTATAGCAATGCTTCCTCAAAATCATGGATGAAAACTGGGATAATATGTTAGAACATACATAACATGATTATTTAGCAATCTAGAATTTCAAGTAGTTATTTCGCAAATTCAATTATATCATAATCACTGAAAATACAAACATATAACTTATGCATGTCAATTTCATTCCATCTTTTTCAAAATGCTATAGACTTGTTTACTTGCTATTATCCACTAATCATAGACATACACATTAGAGATCTTCACGACTTTTAAGGGTTGTAATGTAGACTTAGACAGGGGTAGATAAAAGTTGGCATTTAGGCTCAATTACGTACCATAAGCATTTTCATTCAACTCCTTTTTCCTTCTTTTTGACTTTTTTTTTTTTTATCTCATACCTATTTTCTCCCTCTTTTATTTTGAGAGAATGAGATAGATTATAAATAACAAGCACTCCCAAACTTAGGCTTTTGTATATTTTTCATTGGGGTGCATTAAATTTTCACTCTCTTTTTATTTCTTTTTCAACACTTTTCATTCCAATAATTTTCCATTATTACTTATGGCACAACAAAGAAATCATAGGGTGTTAAACAAAGATATTATTTAGGCTCAAAGGGGCTGACTAGTGATATAATTTATGTCAGAGTAGGTAATGAACAGTATGAAGGGCTATCAAATAATGCCCGAATCCTTTCCCTAAACATATATATCTTAACTATTTCGACTCAAATAACAAGAAAACAAATTTTCTAGACATTTTCAACCTTTCTTTCCATAATTGACAACACATAGGCTAAACACAAATATCTCAAATAATTAGATGTTATGAATTTTTGGCATATCTAACTTAAGCACACAGATTTCTGCTTTCAATTCCATTACATTATCTCAATTAATTCACTCAATATCTTTAGCAACTACACATACATTATCCATAAAAAAAATACGACTCACAAAACACATAAAACAAACTAAACACGATAAAAGACTTAAAAACAAAATAATAAAACAAAGTAGTAACCCCCCCCCCCCCCCAAACTTAATCGACACATTGTCCCCAATGTGTAAGGACTAAAAATCAAGGGACAACTTACAGACACACAACAATGATCATAACGGAGGTCTGGGAGGAGGTTCTTGAAATTGCCTCAACATGGGATTCTCTGAGCTTCTGGCGCCGAATTTCTGTAGTTTGGCGCCGCGGTGCTGTGCCAAATTTTCCTCTTTTTCAATATTTTTTGAGTTAGTCCCCCGATTCACCTGTCATAAAAAAACAACATAAACTAAGAAGCCAAGAACGTGAGACAGTTCAAGACAAAATAAAACAAACTAAAACAAAAAAAATGAAATAACATAAATAAAAAATTTGGGTTGTCTTTCAAGTAACGTTGTCTTTAATGTCATTTAGTCGGACGTAGTTTTCTTACTTACTCAAGGAGGGAGAGTATCCCCTCCGCATATCCATTATAATACCATTCTCTTTCTCTTTCTCCTCTTCTTTTTCACAGGGCTGAGTTCAGAGAGGTTCACCCCTTGGTCCATATTCACAACCTCATTCACAGGTTCAGAATTCTTGCTCTCCTGTTTTGCACCTTGCTTCAATGTTACCCCACGAGCATCATTACTTGTGAGGCTTTTCTTAGAGACAACTCTTTCAATGACACCAACCGCAAACCATCTATCATTGACTTGTGGATCAGTTGGAGGCTTGAACACAGTGAAGGTCATTTCCTCATCTTGAACTCGGAGCTTTAATTCTCCAATTTCGACATCAATGAGGGCTCTCCCTGTAGCTAGGAATGGTCTTCCAAGAATAATGGGTATATTCTTATCTTCCTCCATATCAAGAATGAGGAATTCAGCATGAAAGAAAAATTTGCCCACTTTCACCAATACATCTTCAATTATTCCTTGGAGATGCACGATTGAGCAATCTGCTAGATGTAAGTGGACTGTTGTTGGCCTTGCTTCCCCCAACCCATGTCTTTGAAACACAGAAAGGGGCATCAGATTGATACTTGCCCCCAAATCACACAAAGTCTGTTTGCATGTCACCTTCTCTATAATGTGTTAGGCGATTTCCAATTGCTTAACGCAAGTGTACGTATCGTTACAAGTAATATAGTCTGGTAAGACCGAATATCGTTCTCAGAGACTGGTTATCAAGTACCGATTATCTAAGCTTTAGTTTCTATTTGGTGAACGTTAACTTGTTTGTATTTTTATCTAATAACTAAAACTAAGTAATTGCAGAAAATAAACTAATTATGATAATACTTTGGTTTAAATCGGTTATGAAGAAATTAGGGCTTCCAATATCCTCAACTATCCACTCGTTTCAATCCCTAATGCAACTAGAATGACTTCTTCTTCTACATTAAGATAACAGTTAACTAGAGTGTCTTATATTCCGGTTAGGATATATAATCGCTCAACCCCAGTGCATAACCCTTCTATATTTCTATGATAGGATTTACCACATATGAGGATTAAGAACAATAACCTATAATGCTACACAAGTATCGGGGTACTTTCGTCCGCGATTTGAACCTATGTCTATTAAATTACAGCATATCCAAATCTCCCCTCTCGGTTATTGATTCGAAATCATATAGATTATGATAATTAATGATCAGTTAACTATCAAACATTCATACCAATTATTGAATAAATCTTAATCAAGTGAAGAAGAAAACAAACTAATGCATTAATTCATGAAATAGAAGTTTAAGTGATTCAATAGAAAACCCCTAATTAAGTAATTAGCTCCTAAACATTGTCATGTCAAGAACTAATACAAACCAACATAAACTGAAATAAATAAAAGAGAAGAAAAAGAACTTGAACCAAAGTTGTCTCCAATCTTGTGTTGTAGCCTCATTTCTTCTCCCCAAAGTAGAATGTAGAATTATGTACAAGCCCCCCTCTTTAGGTCAAGGTTTTAGAGATTTATAGTCTTCAAAAAAATCACGTTTTGGACCCTTTTTCCCTTCGAAAATCGACCCAGAAAATCAGAAATCCCACGTCGGCACCGCGGTCCTGCAGAATGGAACTGCGGTGCCGAAAGTACTGCAGCCTCTCCGAATATTAGACACCGCGGTTCTGCATTACGGCACCGCAGTGCCGGTGGCTTCCCATTCTGGATTTTCTGATTTTTCGTTATTTTCTCATCCGGACTTCGTCTGATTTCTTCTATACTTCCCGGGACTTCTTATGCTTCATTTCTTGGCCTTTTATTGTGCAATTCCATCTCAAATAAGCTCATTTCATATTCTTTTTGACATTTCTCCATTTATGACCGCTGTGACTCAAAAGAAAGAAAAATGACCATAATACTATACTAAACACAAACAAAATGAGTAAAATACTAACTAAAAATGACTCAAAAAGTGTATATAAAATATGCCTAACAAACCCCCAAACTTAACCTTACTCGTCCTCGAGTAAAGCAAAAATAAAAACGAAAACAAAACAAACGAAGACTCTATGAAATGGATCAAGTAGCTATAGCAATGCTTCTTCAAAATCATGGATGAAAGATGGGATAATATGTTAGAACATATGTAGCATGAATAATCAGCAATCTAGAATTTCAAGTTAGATATTTCCCAAATTCACTTAGATCATGGTCAATGGAAATACAAACACCTAACCTATGCATGTTAATTTCATTCCATCTTTCCCAAAATGCTATCGACCTGTTTACTTGTTATTCTCCACTAATCCTAGACATACACATTAAATATCATTAGGACTTTCAAGGGTTGTAATGTAGGCTTAGGCAGTGGTAGGTAAAAATAGGCATTTAGACTCAATTACGTACCATAAGTTTTTTTCATTCAACTTATTTTCCTTCTTTTTGATTTCTTTTTAATCTCATACCTATTTTTCCCCTCTTTTATTTTGAGAGAATGAGATACATTATAAATGACAGACACCCCAAACTTAGGCTTTTGCATATTCTTCATTGGGGTGCGTCAAATTTTTCAATTCTCTTTTTGTTTCTTTTTCAACACTTTTCATCCCACTAACTTTCAATTATCACTTATGGCACAAACAGAGAATCATAGGGTGTCAAACAACGATCTTATTTTAGGCTCAAAGGGGCTGACTAGTGATATAATTCATGTCAGGGTAGGTAATGAATGGTCAGAAGGGCTATCAAAGAAACGCCCGAATCATCTCCCTAAACATGTATATCTTAACTATTTCGCCAGAAATAACAAGCAAATAGATTTTCTAGACATTTTTCATCTTTTTTTCCATAACTGACACACATAGGCTAAGCACAAATATCTCAAAGAATTAGATGTCATGAATTTTTGACATATCTAACTTAAGCACACAAATTGTCGCTTTTAATTCTATTTCATTATCCCATTTTATCAACTCAATATCTTTAGCAACTACAACATGCTTGATCTATAAAACAAATTATGACACAAAGACTCATGGAACAACACAAAGGCAAATAAAAAAAACTCAAAAACAGACACTCAAAACAAACTAATATCCCCCCACACTTAAACGACACATTATCCCTAATGTATGAAGACTAAAAATAAGGGACAACTTACTGACACAACACAGCGATCATAACGGAGGTCTAGGATGAGATTCTGGAAATTGCACATCTTTTGGGCTCTCTGAAGTTTCAGCGCATTTGATTTTTTCCCCCTTAGGGTCAGTCTTTAGTCCACCTGCCATCAAAACATAAGACAAAATCCAATACCGTGAGACTGTTCAAGATAAAATAAAACAAACTAAAACAAAAATTAAAATAACATAATTAAAAACATTGGGTTGCCTCCAAACAAGCGTTGTCTTTAACGCCTTTTAGCCGGACGCAGTTAACCTTTACTAGTTCCCATTGGATCCTTTTGCGAACTTCTTGCAATCCGCACAGTCGTTGTTGCAAGTCTCACTTTTCCTACAATATTTTTTTCAAACAAGGGCCTCATATCTAAGATTATCCCCCAATTACACAAGGCAGACTTGTCTTCTACGCTCTCTATAATGTAGGGATCAGTGAAACTCCCTACATCTCTCAACTTTTGGAGGTGCCATTGAGGGTATGGACTTTCTGGTTTGGGCTCAACAATGGTAGTTGGCGGTGTCTCTTCTGCAACGGGTATAGGAAAAAGAAATTCTAAGGAATCCAAAAAGGTGAAAAGTTGGATCTTAGTAACATCTTCTTTCTCTACACCAACTATCTCTCTCAATTCATTATCATTCTCAACAGCTTGTTGTGGTTCAGGTTCCTCACTCTGTTTATCACTCCCCACAATTATGTCGCTAGGCACATTTTCTTGTGGTACATTGCTCACCATATCCATCAGCTGCCCTATTTGTGTCTCCAAATTTTTGATGGACACATTTGTCTCAGTCATAAACTGAGTCTGGCACTTGGTGAGCCTGAGTATGGCTGCCTGCAACTCATTTTGATCTTCCTGTGGAACCTGTGGGTTAGGATGTTGTTGATGATTCCACTGCCCCTGATAGTAGTAGTAGTCCATTTTTTCCAACTTTACCTACAAAATAAGAAAAATAACAAAAAGTGATAAAAAGATGCTCACAGAACAAGTTAGAAACTTGTTCCTGGAGCAACCAAATTATAAATAATAACATAACTGAATATATACAAACAAAATTAGAATTAAGATTAGATAATTCGATATTGAAAGTACGTCATTCCCTGGCAACGGCGCCAAAAACTTGTTAGGCGATTTCCAATTGCTTAACACAAGTGTACGTATCATTACAAGTAATATATTCTGGTAAGACCGAATATCGTCCTCAGAGACTGGTTATCAAGTATTATCTAAGTTTTAGTTGTTATTTGGTGAACGTTAACTTGTTTGTATTTTTATCTAATAACTAAAACTAAGTAATTGCAGAAAATAAACTAATTATGATAATACTTTGGTTTAAATCAGTTATGAAGGAATTAAGGCTTCAAATATCCTCAACTATCCACTCTTTTCAATCTCTAATGCAACTAGAATTACTTCTTCTTCTACATTAAGATAGCGGTTAACTAGACTGTCTTATATTCCGGTTAGGATATATAATCGCTCAACCCCAGTGCAGAACCCTTCTATATTTCTATGATAGGATTTACCATATATGAGGATTAAGAACAATAACCTATAATGCTACACAAGTATCGGGGTACTTTCGTCCGTGATTTTAACTTATGTCTATTCAATTACAGCATATTTAAATCTCTCCACTCGTTTCTTGATTCGAAATCATATAGATTATGATAATTAATGGCCAGTTAACTATCAAACATTCATACCTATTATTGAATAAATCTTAATCAAGTGAAGAAAAAATCAAATTAATGTATTAATTCTGAAATAAAAGTTCAAGCGATTCAATAGAAAAGCCCTAAGTAAGTAATTAGCTCCTAAACATTGTCATGTCAAGAACTAATACAAACCAGCATAAACTGAAATAAATAAAAGAGAAGAAAAAGAACTTGAACCAAAGTTGTCTCCAATCTTGTGTTGTAGCCTTTTTTCTTCTCCCCAAAGTAGAATGTGGAATTATGTACAAGCCCCCCTATTTAGGTCAAGGTTTTAGGGATTTATAGTCTTCAGAAAAATCACGTTTTGGACCCTTTTTCCCTTCGAAAATCGACCCAGAAAATCAGAAATCCCACGTCGACACCACGGTCCTGCAGAATGACACCGCGGTGCCGAAAGTACTGCAGCCTCTCTGAATATTAGGCACCGCGGTTCTGCATTACGGCACCGCGGTGTCGGTGGCTTCCCATTCTGGATTTTCTGATTTTTCATTATTTTCTCATCCGGACTTCGTCTGATTTCTTCTATACTTCCCGGGACTTCTTAAGCTTTATTTCTTGGCCTTTTATTGTGTAATTCCATCTCAAATAAGCTCATTTCATCTTCTTTTTGATATTTCTCCATTTATGACCGTTGTGACTCAAAAGAAAGAAAAACGATCATAATACTATACTAAACACAAACAAAATGAGTAAAATACTAACTAAAAATGACTCAAAAAATGTATATAAAATATGTCACATAGTGCAAGGTAGGGTGAAACTCCCTGGATCTCTCACATTCGGGGGAAGTTTCTTCTGCAAGATTGCACTGCACTCATCTGTCAGAACCACTGTCTCATAGTCTGTCAGCTTCCTCTTTTTAAAGAGGATATCCTTCATGAATTTGACATATGCTGGCATTTGCTCCAAAGCTTCAATGAACGGGATATTGATGTGTAACTTTTTGAAGACCTCCAAAAACTTGGGAAACTGTTTATCCAGGGACTTCTTCTGAAGTCTTTGAGGTAAAGGAATTCTGTCTGTATATTCCCTCATGACTGCTGGTGGAGCCTTCTCTAAAATAGGGCGGTCATCAGTAACCCCCTCTTTCTCTACATCAATTGTCTTCTCCAACTCCTTCTCTTTTTTAATCAGTGGTTGAGGTGCAATCTGCTCTAACTGTTTACCACTTCTCAGGCTGATTGCCTGACACTGCTTCATTGGGTTCATCACTGTGTTGCTAGGGAGATTCCCCTGAGGTATGTAATTTAATTTCTCTGCTAACTCCCTCATTTGAGTTTCCAAGTTCCTAATAGAGGATCTTATTTTTGTCATGAACTGCGTCTGGGAGTTGGCCAGGGTTGAAAGTGAGGACATGGTCTTTGTCATGAATTATTTCTGGGAGTTGTCCAGGGTCAACAGTGCTTCTCTCGTGTCATATGGCTTCTGGGGTGGCCGGCCGTGGTCATTGCTGAATTTGTCTCTCGGCGAGCCGGATTGGTCCGTTGAATAGCTCAAACCGAAGCTCACGCCTCGTCATTCCTCCATGAAAATTTTGGATGATTTCTCCACCCCTGATTGTATGTATTGGAGAATGAGTTATTGTATGGACGCTGAAAATTTCCCATAGCTTGAACTTGCTCCATAGGCACATTGTTTGGGTCCACTGCTATGCACCTATCAAAAGTATGGGGACCCCCACGAATCTCACAACTCACTGGTGTCTGAACTGCATTAACGGGCATAGTAACCTGCTGCAACTGCTTTGTCAAAGTGGCAACCTGAGCAATCAATGCATTGATAGCATCTAACTCATGAACCCCAGCCACTTTCCTGCTGTTAGTTTCACTCTCATCTGACCACGGATGGTTGTTGGTGGTTATGTCTTCTAGCAAATCATGTGTATCATAGGCACTCTTCCTCATGAACGTTCCTCCTGCAACAACATCAATAATGGTGTGAGTAGCACCACACATCCCATTGTAGAAGATGTGGACCAGCATCTGTTGACACCCAATTTTGACCCTCCCGTCCAGTCATTAACTATAAAATTACACTAATTTTCAACAATTCTTAAATAATAAAATGCAGCAATAAAAACATTAATACAGACATAAATAAACAATAAATACGTAAAATAATAATCTAACACCCGCGTTTTAATAATAGCATTCATAAAAGAATTAAGAAGTCCTAATTTTATTTAATAAGTCTTAATAACGACATCACATTATAAAGTATTAAGCATTAATTAAATAGCACGCCCGCATTTATAACAATTAGGTTAATAAAGCACCTAAATAATTTAAGCACAATTTATTAATTTAATTTACTACTAATTAACTAATTAAGCACCTAAAACTAATAATTATAACACTAACCTAAAACTAATACCCTAATTAACTAATCAGCCCACCTAAATAACTACCCAAGCCCAACACCCCTTATTTTCTACTCACTTCGGCCATTTCCCTTCAAATTTCTCTTTCCCCTTTACCACCCAAAGCCCACACGCCCTTACCTTAACCCCCATCGCCCACAATAGAAAAGGATCACAAAACCTAAGAAAAAAATCCGCACATCCTCCATCGCCGCCACAAAACCCGATATTCTCGCGGATTTTCTACAAAATCCGGATCCCTTACCTTCTCTTCTCCAGCACCCAAACCTCAATACAAAATCAGTGACAAATCAACCCAAATCAAGGACGAATCACACTAAATCAGTAGTGATTCCTTACCAAATCGAGAAGCAAATCGGTTCATACCAAAAGTTTACCATAACCAGAATATACCTTAAGAATCCGCCCAAAATGGCAACAAATCCCTTACTAAATCAACACGAAAATCGCACTAAATCAGCAACCCAAATCGTTTTAAAGCTTACCCAAAATTAGAACCCAGAGGAAACTATAAAGGGAACTAATCTATACAGGCTCTGGCATGGACCTGAGAGAGGAAAAACAGTGCATGCATCCAGAACAGTGGGAGCTCTCCATTGAAATCAATCGGTCCAGAACGGGGAAGGGGACAGATACTTGTTAGAAACACAAGGAGGATCGAGAACCCTTTCAGCAATCGATAGCATAGAACAAACCCCCTCAGAATAGTAAAGCAACCTTCAAACTCAAGGGAACCCCTTTTCTTTTCGTTCGAAACGACAGTCGAAATACCTAAGCCATCACTTTTCTAAATCGCATCGCAATAAACCCCGAGCGAGTCGACGACTTGATACGCTGCCCCGGTTCGCTGTCCGGAGAAGGTAAACCCACTCCCTTTCATTTTTGTGCGATTTACACTTCGTGGTCTGTGTGAATCATGAGTTAGTTAAACTGCTCGATGTCGTTTAATTTGTCATTAGTGTATGATTTGGGACACATTTGTTCGACCTGAACTCGTCGCTTAAGATTAATCGCTATTAACATTCGCGACCCTTTTATGTATGTTTGTTGTATTCTCGCTATTAAGGATGTTAGCTAGGTTTGTTCGAATGATCTGTTTATGCTTGAAATTGAAGTAGGATTACCGCTTCAACTAATCTAAAAGCCAGATTATGTGAGGTGAATGATGGTTTGTTTCCATTGTCGAGAATCAATTTACGAATTCTGGGGGATTAAGTGTAGCCAGAATGGTCCATTGTGACTACTTATTCCTATGTTGGTATTTTCCCGAGTTGGATACATTCATTCTGCTCCCCTTAAGTGTAAGTGTACCTAATAGTGCACCATGAGTAGACTTTGCCTTCCAGTTGAGTTATATGATTTTGCATAAGCCAAAGTATGGCCTTCAAATGGTCTTGTGTGTATTTATGAGTTTTCAGATTCTTCCAAATTGATCATTTGTTTGTCATTCGTCTAAATCTATGTTCTATGCTTGATGTCATCTGAATTGATGTGAAGGCTCCTGAATTTTATGGTATCACTGGAATACAAACCCCAGTCGAACTCACAATTAGATTTCCGACGATTTTACGCCATACGTCTGTTGATCATTGCTAGGATCATGGAAATACATGAATGATCTCTCACATCAATCCTATGTGTTAACTTAGTAGTCCTCTTTGATAAAATGGTAGGTTATCTAAAGCAACGCCATTAGACCATCGTATACGTGCATATCATTTGGATAAAATGTTCGTCTGCCTATTTCTCTTCCTTCGTTTACTCTGAAAGTACACTGATATACCCTTCCATACAGACAGTGTATTGTCCATTTCTGCTTGCATATGTATATTGAATGTATAATAGATTATATCTAGTATGTCAGCCATCCAAGGAATATGTCCATTGGGCTTAGCCCACACTTAGGAATTCTCGCATTCTTTGGACGATATACATCATCGCTCAGGGCCCATAAGCCCTGGCCTTACCTCTACATTGTCTACCGGCGCCTTGGGCTAAGGCCATTCGCCATCGTCTCACGTGTTGATTATTGTAGTCTCATGTAGCTGTGTCATTTTATTTATTGACTTGTACGACTTTATTTGCTGATTTTTGTCTAAATTGAATTAGGTGCTTTAGACTTTATGATTTTGATAAATTTGGGCATGTACTAATCCTTATTTTTTTTTCTTTTACATAAAATGCATCGGAGTGAAAATAAAGAGTCTCATGGCGAGACTCATCACAAGCTACAACAAATGAAGACCCGCATCTATGTGCATTCTCTCTCCGCATCGGAAATTCCAACCCGCCGGCGAATTACATCGCCATCTGTCGAGTCTTCTCTTGATTCCCCTTTTCTCCATTTATTTATTGTAATTAATTGTCTAACATTACACTACTAATTAGAAGATAATTGAGTATTAGAAATTTGGCCTTCCCCTAGTTGCTTATTTAGGATTGTCATGCATATCGGAATATCTTCTATCATTGCAAAGAGTAATTAAAACCTGAAATATATTCTTGCATAATTATCAAAGCAAATCCATAAATAACTATCTTTCCTTTTATTTTTTTCATTGGCAAAAAAAAGTATTTTATAAACAACATGAATACATATTTTCGAACTTTATACTATGTCATGCCTATTTATCTAGATACATTTTGAAACTGATTTCGGCATTATCACCTTTGTACTATACTATGCAATATATATTTTATCTAATATAGCAAATTCATATGTTCTTTAAGTATCTTATGAAACGTATATTTTCATCTAAAAAATTAATTCTACTTTATAGAATCATAAACCTTTTATGTCGTCAAAGAACACATTTTCCTTACTCTATATAAAACACTTGCAATATTCTTTCACTTCAAATATTCTTTCTTAAACTTGCCTTTCTTAGCATAAACAATTAACCCTAGGTTTGAACGGACAACCGCAAGTTAGCGGATCCTTTAGGATGCCTAACCCCTTCCCTTTAGGATAATAAAGAACCCTTACCCAAAATCTCATTAAGTTTAGCAGACCATTAAATGGAGTTAATGTTGACTTAACCTAAGTTGACATTTAGGTGTCCTAATTCACCAAATTAATTAGGTGGCGACTCCCTAGCAACCCTTTAGCATTTTTAATATTTTAAACACTTCTTTAACACCTTAACTTTCTTTTAGCATTTTATTATTTATTTTCTAACATCTTACTTGAGCAGGGTTCGCTAGAATAAAAGTCGCGGTCGAAATCGGGCGCGACAGCATCCACTTTTCAATCTCATTATGCGGGCACTTCCTCTGCAAATCTTTAAACCACTCCCATGCATCGTACAATGATTCTCCCTCCAACTGATAAAAATTATTAAGCTCTCCTATGAGCTTTGCTACCTTAGCTGGGGGAAAGAACTTGGCAAGAAACTTTTGAGTCAAGTCTTGCCATGTTGTAATGGAGTTCGTCTGCAATGAGTTCAACCATTTCTTTGATCTATCCCTTAGTTAGAATGGGAAGAGCATCAATCGAATGACATTATCAGTAACGCCATTGTATTTAAATATTGCACACAATTCCAAAAAATTTGCCAAATGCATATGAGGATCTTCAGACGGTAAACCCCCAAACTGAACTGAACCTTGAACCATGTGCAAGATCGTTGGTTTGATTCAAAATTATTAGCTTCCACAGCTGGAAGCCTGATGCAAGTCTGCACTCCTGTAATTGTTGACAACACATAGTCCCTTAAGCTCATTTCTGCAGGATGCGGGACTTGTCTCATCACAGCCGATAACTCATCATTCCCCACGTTGCTGTTTTGCTGATTTTCCATTGCTAAAGAATCAGCAACTCTCTTGTCTTTCCTGTTCTGTCTGCACAATCTTTCAATCTCAGGGTTCAAAGGGATATGAGTGTCTGCTCCTCTCCTACTTTGCATAAACCAAGTTCCTGAAATCGATCAATTATAAGCAAACAGATCAAAGCAAAACTGTTCTAAAAATAAAAATAATAAAAAGACAGAAAATAAAAACCAAATTAGAAATAAGACTAGATAATTCAATATTGATAGTACGTCAGTCCTTGGCAACGACACCAAAAACTTGTTGCGATATTTCTGTGCGCTAACGCAAGTGTACCTATCACTAAATTAATATAGTCTGTAAGACCGAGTTATCGTCCACAGAGACTGGTTTGTCAAGTACCGAATATCTAATTTATTTGGTAACTGTTCTTTTGTTTGAGATTTTAAATTAAGAATTATAACTAAGTAAAGTGCAGAAATTAAACTAAGGATGATGATACTTATGGTTTAAAATAGTTATGATGGGAATTAGGGTTTCCAATCTCCTCAAATATCCACGCTTTCTCTTGTTAATGCAAGCTAACGATTCTTCTTCTTATTAAGATAGCAGGTTAACTAATCTGTTCTATATTCTGGTTAGGACATATAGAAACTCAACCTTATGCAGAAATCTTCTATATCTATGATAGATTTTACCACACGTGATGATTAAGAACAATAACCTTAAATACTACACAAGTATCGGGGTACTTTCGTCCACAATTTTAACCTATGTCTAATCAACTATAGCATATTCAAATCTCACCTTTCAGAATTTTGATTCGAAATCATATAAGTTATGAAAAATAGTGATGAGTTAATTCTCACACAATCAATACAATATTGAATAGATCTTAATATAGCTGAAGAAGAAATCACTATCAACGCATTAATTGTATGAACAGAGTTTCAAATTGATTCGACGGAAAACCCTAATAAATAAATTAGCTCCTAGACATTGTCATGCTAAGAACTAATTTATTATCCAACATAAACTGAAATTAAAAATAAAGGAAAGAAAAAAACTTGAACACTTTGATGTCTCCAATTGTAGCTTGTAGCCTCATTTTCCTCTCCAAAGTATAATATCCAGTATAAGATAGGGTTTATATCTGAGAAAGACTGCGTTTCAGACCCTTTTACCTTTCTGAAATTCGACTTTTTCTCGCCCAGTTCCGCTTTGGCGCCGTGGCGCTACTTGGCGTTGTCTTCGCAAAAAAACTATCAGAGCCTGCAGTACTTTCGGCGCTACTTAGCGCCGCCGACGAGAAATTCCAGATTTCGTCTGATTTTCTTCTATTCTTCTCGGGACTTCTTAGACTTCATTTCTTGGGCTTTGCTTGTGTAATTTCATCTCAATTAAGCTCATTTCATCCAATTCTCCTTAAGAAAAACAACCCTAATACTATACTAAACACAAAAGAAAAGAGGACAATACTTAACTAAAAATGACTCAAAGTGTGTATAAAATACACTCAACAACTGGCGGAAGAAGTTTATATGCAATTACCACCAAAATTATGTGTGTCTAGTCTAGGGTAAGTGTGTTGACTCCACAATATTAGTTTGCAAAATTATCAAGTGTCTTGATGAAATATGGGTTTAAACAGTCATACTCCGATTATTCTCTCTTCACGATGCATTAGGAAAGTATACAACTTAACGTCTTAGTTTATATGGATTATCTCCATAAATGACCATAGTGTCATTGCACAGTTCAAAGACTATCTCTGAACCTATTTTCACATAAAGGATTTGGATCCCCTAAAGTATTTTCTGGGGGTTGAAGTTGCGCGTGGACCAACCAGATTATTTCTTTGTCAACGAAAGTATTCCTTAAATATAATCTCTGAGTTCAGGCTACTGAGAGAAAAAATGATTAAAACTCTCATGGAACAGAGTCACAATCTGACGTTGGCCAAAGGGGCTAATTTGGAAGATCCAGAACCATACCGATGTCTGGTCGGCATATTGATATACCTCAGTTTTATGTGATCGGAGCTGTCCTATTGTATACTTGTATTATCCCAATTCATGCACCAACCAAGGAACCATAGTGGGGAGTTGCCCTCCGGGTGGTAAGATACTTGAAAAAGAACCCTGGATAAAGAATTGTGTTAAGTAAGGATTGTGATCTCCAGTCGTATGAGTGGTGTGATGCGGACTGGGCTGGATGTTCGCTGACCCGAATATTGCTTATCTCTCTTGAAAATTCACTGGTATAATGGAAAACCAAAAAGCAACACATTGTCTCTCACTCGCCGGCAGAGGCGGAATACCGTTCAACGGCAATGATGTTGTGTGAATTGAAATGGTTGAAGGACATCCTACATAGCTTGGGCTTCGAATGTAAATCTTCGGTTAAAATATATTGTGATAGTCGAGCAACATTGTATATTGTACGAAATCTTGTATTTCGTAATTCGTCTAAGTTATGTGTCAATCAACGAACAATTCACTGATGTGTTATAAAGGATTTAGGCAAATCACAACACGGATATCTTCTTGGCAAATTGGGCATTCGATATCCTCATACTCCAACTTGAGGAGGGTATTGGCGGACGAACCTTGTCCGGACCCGAATTGAAAACCCATTCTAACCCTAATAATTTTATGGTAGATCCTAGTCTAAGTATATTTGGTAAATCATAATTATAATAGTTTTATTATAATAAATTTATTTGTTAGACTAGGGAGAAAAACTTACCTCTATATAAGTAGGTCATTGTGATGAATGAAAAACAAGAAATAATTCTCCTAATATTTTTCCTCTCTAAATTTTTGTCGCCTATTAAATTTAACAATTCCACATATAGAGGTCCAGTTATTATAATTTCTTTATTTACGGTCTATTTTTATGTCTGTTGTAACCTTTTTGAGATGCAACTTTTGATATTTCTTTTGTGCAATATTTGATGGTGTAGGTTTTTAGATTTGACCGGATTTCCTTGTCTTCTTGTTAAATATGTATTTTTCTTTTACATTTCTCTTAAGTCTAATTGTCAAAGTTTCTTAAATATTTGATGGAGAATTAAAATTTAAAGGACTAAAACTACTCATGAATATCTTCCCTAAGACTACTTTAAACCTACCTTAAACATAAGGGACTTTTTATTAGTTACTAGCTCTCTCCATATGCAACAACATAACTGTAAGATTGTATTAATCTCCTTTGGGAAGTCTTTCTCATTAATATAAATATATATAGTATGTACAATGTGGAATTCTAATACAATAAGGATTCTATATCTACCATAATTATACAACACTAAATATTATAAAATATATGCTGAATATTTTATAATATTTGCTAATACATCCCCTCAGTCGGAGCGGGAGGAGGTCAGACGCACTAGATCTGAAGTCGAGGAATAGCTGTCTAGGAAGTCCTTTCGTGAAGATATCCGCATATTGATACGAAGAAGACACATGCAACACATTAACATGACCGATAGAAACCTTGTCACGAACAAAGTGTATATCCATCTCAATGTGCTTGGTTCACTGATGAACCGGATAATGAGGTAAATACATGGCGGATATGTTATCACAGTAAACCAAAGATGTCTTACGCAAGGAACACTGAAGCTCCAAAAGAAGGTTTTAGAGGCAGCATATCTCAACAACTATATTTACAACGCCTCTATATTTTGCTTCTGCACTCGAGCGGAATAGGGTGGCTTGCCTCTTGGCAGACCATGAAATGAGATTATTCCCTAAGAAGACACAGTAGCTAGATGTGGAGCGTCGCGTGTCCGGACATCTTGCCCAATCTGCATCTATATATGATAACAACCTGGTTGGTGTAGAGGGGTATAGATGTAATTCATAATCAAGTATGCCCTTAACATACCGAATGATACGTTTAAGAGAAATAAAATGAGGCTCCCTGTGGGCATGCATAACTAGACACACCTGCTGAACGACATAAACAATATCAGGCCTGGTGAAAGTAAGATACTAAAGTGCACCTACAAGACTCCTATACAGATTAGGATCGGATACTAGAGTGGGCACGATTTTGTAGTTCGCCATATTAGCCCTGAACACAATCTCCTCTACAAACTTACATTGACATAAAAATATAGTATCTACAGATCTAGTCACTGAAATCCTCAAGAAGTAACTTAACTTTTCCAAGTAAGTCATAGCAAATTCGATTTTAAGTAGTGTAATGATCTCATTTTTCAAACAAAGGAGGCAGTAAGGACAATATCATCCATACATAACAACAAATAAGCAATGTTACTACCTCGATTAAAATTAAACAGAAAATTATCACACTTGTTGCATACAAACCCAATCTGGATAATATACTATGCAAAGCGTTCATACCACGCTCTGGGGTCTGTTTCAAACCATAAGGTGACTTACGAAGATGGTATACATAACGAGGGGTTGCAAGATGAACAAAACCTAGTGGCTGGTGCATGTAAACAATTTCTTTCAAGTCCTCATGTAAAAATACATTCTTCACATTCAGTTGATGAATCGGTCAATGCTTACCCATATCAATACTCAGAACTATGTGAATAGTAGCCGGTTTAACAACCGGTATTAGCAAATATTATAAAATATTCAACATATATTTTGTAATATTTAGTGTTGTATAATTATGGTAGATATAAGATCCTTATTGTATTAGAATTTCATATTGTACACATTATATATATATATATATATATATATATATATATATATATATATATATAAGAAAGACTTTCCAAGGGAGATTAATACAATCTTACATGATATCAAGAGTCAAACCCTAAAAACACCTAAATCATTTTCTTTCTTTCTTGTTTGTTACCGTTGCCCACCCTCCCCCTCCCTCGCTCCCTCCCTCTTCCCCCTCCCCCTGAGGCCGATAACTAACCCTCATTTTTTCTGATTTTCTTTTCTCCCTCTCGTGTTCCTTTCGTGTGCCTACCATGTCTCCCTCCACCTCTCCTAAGGCCTATGCCCTTTCCTTTACAGTCGGCATAGACAACCCCTACCGTATCTAATTGTTCTTTCCATATGACATTCACCATCATGAATATCAAGAATTGCATTCTCTTAATTCTTGATCAGGAAGATGATCAATACTCCTCATGGTTTGAACTTTTTTATATTCACGTATGCGCGTACAACGTGTTTGACCATATTGATGACTATTTCCCTCGTCATATCGATGTTGCGGACTCGACATGGCGTCGTCTTGACGCTATTGTCAAATAGTGGATTTGTGGCACCATTTCTAAAGATTTGATTCACACAATCATGAAAATAGGTGCATCCGCTCGTGAGTTATGGGTATGTTTGGAGGAACTATTTCAGGACAATAAACATACGCATGTCGTGTATTTGGAGGAGCAGTTCAACAATACACGTCTCAAAAATTTTGCCAACATGCCTGAGTATTGTAAACAATTGAAACTAGTTGAGGACCAATTATCCAATGTGGGGACACCTGTTTCCAAAACCAAAATGGTCCTACAACTGGTTGTTGGTGTCACGACCCGTTCCGGGGCCCGTGACTGGTGCCTTACCCGGGCACCCAAGTAGTCATACATCAGAGTAATCAGCGGAATATAAAACAAGACATGAAACAGTTGTAAAAAGAGACACAGTTTTATGTGAGAAAATGTCGCCTTTCGGCATATATACATAACATAGTTTTGCAGTTACATCCCAACTGTACAATAGGACTACAGACCTCTAAGGAAGTAAACAACTATGACGGGACAGGGCCCCGCCATACCCTGAATGTACAAACTATCTACAATACAGGGAGTTCATACCAAAAAGTAGAGCCTCCGGAGAAGATGGAGCTCCTGACACCAATGCAAAGAGATCCTAAGGATGTGGATCTAGCACCTGCTTGCCCTTACCTGCGGCATGAACGCAGCCCCCCGAAGGAGGTCAGTACAACAGGTACTAAGTATGTGAAATTGTAAAGTACTTAAATGAAATCATATCATTTTAAAACCAGTTTACAAATATGTATGAAACAACCAAGGAAACCGCACATAGTGCCACATCACAAACAAGAGCAACAATAGGTAAATCAGTAATGTGTCTTTTCTAGGTGCGAATGATCGAAGCAGGCCAATTGCCCATAGTATCATTAAGCAAGCCTAATCTCGACTCGTAGTCCGCATAGGCCACTCACTTAGGCCCGCGTAGGTATAACCCCGCATCGAGGTAGCTACTCCGGCAACGCCCCGACTCGTAGTCCGCATGGCCACATAGACCGCGTGAGGTATAACCCGCACACTAACACGAACTCGTAGCTCCGCATAGGTCCCTGGACCCGCATGAGGTATTCTCGAATCATGGTCCTGCATCACTTGAGTCTACCCCGTGACGGAGGAGCTTAACCCCAGAATACGTCAAGAGGTGAGTGATATAATACCAACATAACACTTATCGTTAAACCACATAAGCACAACAAGAATACCCTCTTATACAAATGTTACAAGTCACTACCACACATAGCATCATATCATGTCTACTTATCAAACCATTTTATTATTCTTTCATAAATCAATATAAGTCTGTTATAAACACATAAGTAAACTGTTTCTTTTATCATTCTTAAGTTGTTATACCTAACTTCCCATAAAGCTAGTATAACTCTTAAGCTTGATGTTTAAAAACCAATTAGTTATCTTCTGTAAGAAAATGATTCAATATTCTTTTGAAATGCTTTAAGATCCTTATTATTCAGGCTTAAGTCGCAAGACATTGCCGTAAGTATTATTCAGGCTTAAGTCAAAAGACATTGCCGTAGTTATTATTCAGTTAACACATGTACGTCTACCGTACTACATATATATTTTAAAATATCATGTTTTAGGAAGAATCACATACCTTCTCAAATAAAACCACCGCCAAGTTGAATATGTCGCGCAGAGAATCAACCTATAATAGTCGACACGCCTATCAGCGTTCGGACTACTCAAAATGATTCTAAGCGAGGGTTCTCTATCCTACGGAAAATTGGGCAGACTTCCCTACCCGTGAGCTACTCAAGTTCATCGTGAAAACAGTTCTAAGTAAATACTGTTTGATTATTCTTCTTTAAACCCTTCATCGTGATAGCAATTCAATTCTATTCTTTAATATCCTTCTAAGTATTTATACTTATTACTATACTTCTACAGTATGTATTCTCTAATTACAAAAGAAGGACAAGTTTATTTACCTCGGTAAGCCCAATAATATCCTAGATAAAAGTCGCGCCTGAGCAAGGTTTAGCTCCTAAGTTGTACGCTCCGGTAGCTCCAAGAAAACCTTAGAAGTTCTTCACAACTTCTACTAAGGACTAAGGGATTTGGGCTAGGGTATTTTGGGCATTATAACAATACTAGAAGGCAACTTTTCTACCAAGGGAGGGGGGTAGATTTCGGCTAGGCTAGAGGAATAGCCTCGGATAAGCTTCTCGAGGGGAGGTGTGTTGGACGAAAAGGCTTAAGGGAGAGGAGAAGGATTTTCAAGACTTGGAAAGGAATTTGTGGATGAAGAACTCTTCATCTTAAGGGGGGTATTTATAGGTCAAGACATGGCCAACCAATGGCCAAGATTTAGCCAAGTGCTAGGCAAGTGTAAGGTCAAGATTAGGGCAAGTGTACCTAGCCAACTTGCACACAAAATATCCTACCAACTACTTGACAAAAATGGCTATCCAATTCGTCCAAATGGACGCCTCAAGTCCATCAATTGGAGGGTGACAAGTGTCGCCCTCCCGTTGGCCCAAAGTGTTTCGTCTCTCGGAAAAATCCGTAAAAATTAGAAATGACATAGCCGAAATTTATCCTACGCGAGTTGTGTAAAACGTTTCGTCGGAAAACGATTCTTTTAGTGAGTTGTGCCCAAGTATTTTCGTCCAAGCCTAACTTTTAAGGCTAAACTTTTGTACGTATTCCCTTACGTACATACTATGGAAATACGGGGTATAACATTCTCCCCTCCTTAGAAACATTCGTCCCGAATGTTCCTTCCCAAGACAGATAACGATAAGGTTCTTCATAACTTAAACAGTTTGCAAATGCCACACACGGCCACAAAACAACACTTAGGCATAAACGATAATGAAAATTTACAAGTAGGGAAGTGAATTACACGGAGGTGTGGGAATAGGTGAGGATACTTCGCCTCATGTCCTCCTCGCCTTCCCACGTCATCTCTCCCGAGCTCGTTCGCCACAAGACTTTGACGGAAGCCACGCCCTTCGTCCGCAGACGCTAACTCGACGATCGATTATCGCTATGGGAATCTCTCACACGATAACCCCCGGCCACCGACATCGTCAATAGGGTGTACCACTAGATGGATCCCCGACATCTCCTCGATAGATACGTGAAAACCGGATGCACCGCCTCCAGATCGGACAGATCCAACTCATAGGCAACCTTGTCTACCTGCGGACAATGAAACGCCCAATGACGTTGGTGAGTTTCTTCTTCCGAATCTCATCACACCCTTCATGGCGACACCTTTAGGAAAACCCAATCATGAACCTCGAACTCCGGATGCCGACGATGATGATCTCAGATATGACTTGCCGACTCGGTTGCCAAGAACCTCTCTGGATAAGCTTCACCTTATCCATCGCTGCCGCACCAAATCTGTCCCACTAATCGCACTCGCCACATCGAACCAGCCTATAGGCGTCTGCACTTCCTCCCATACAAGGCCTCATAAGGCGCCATCCGAATCTTGGAGTGGCGGCTATTATTGTATGCAAACTCAACTAGAGGCAAATGATCCTCGGCTACCCGAAGTCAATAACACGGGCTCGCGGATATCTCGAAGTGCGGATAGGCGCTCTGCTGTCCGTCATGCTCGTGGATGGAATGCAGATGTGCTCACTGCGTCCCTAAACCCTCGAAAGACCTCAGGAAGTTAGCCGTAAATCGGGCTCCTGTCGATATGATCAGTAGGGACTCATGCGATCGACGATCTCTGATGTAAAGTCCGCATAATCCTCACCAAAAAGTCGTCTGACGGAAGAAAATGGGCTGATTTCGTCACTGTCGACGATAACCCATATAGAATCATGTCTCCTCCGAGTGCGAGGTAATCCGTGATGAAGTCCATGTTGATCACCTCCTTCCGGTCGGATCTCTATCGTCAGAACAAACCACCGTGCCTCGTGCTCTACCTTCACTGCCGACAACACGCATCGAGCTAACTCGCAACGCCCCTCTTCAAGCCATCCCACCAATACGGATCTAAGGTCGTGGTACATCTTGGTCGACCACGGATGGAGTAACGCCGCCGTGTGCTTCCCCAAGAACTCACGCCAAGTCCTCAAACATCCGGAACACACAACCTCGCTCAAACCTTAGCACCCATCGTGCTACCTCAAAAGGACCGCGCCTCACGAAGAGTCAGATCACGATAACGTGTCAAAATCGGATCTCGAATCGTTGCCTCTTCACCTCTCGACGATGGAAGACTCGCAACCTCGCGAACTCGAACCCCATCGCTATCGTAATCAATCAAGCGGACACCAAGGCTCGCTAATCGATGCAAATCACGAACCATGTCCTCCTCTCTAGCCGCACATCCGATAGGCTCCCATCGACCTACGACTAAGAGCATGCGCCACAACATTGGCCTTCCCGGGTGGTGCGGGATATCAACATCGTAATCCTTAAGCAACTCTAACCACCGTCTCGCCGTAAGTTCGGCTCCTCCGTGAAGATATACCTGGAGGCTCGTGGTGCGTATAAATATCCATGAACCCCATACAAATAGTGCCTCCAGATCTTGGCGTGAATCACCACGCCAACTCCAAATCATGGGGGTAGTTCCTCTCGTGTTTCTTCAGCTGTCGGGATGCATACGCTATAACCTTGTCATGCTGCATCAACACACATCCCAACCTGATGCCTGACGCATCACAATACACGACATAACCGTCTGGACCCTCTGGAAGAGTAAGAACGGGGGCGGTCGTCAGTCTCTCTTTCAAGAATCGGAAGCCCCGCCACAAGCATCACCATCAAACTTAGCCGCTTTCCGAGTCACCTAGTCAATGGTGCAGATAGAAGCAAACTTCTACGAACCGATAATAACTCGCAAGGCCCGAAATCGCGAACCTCTGTCGGAGTAGTAGGTCTAGGCCAAGTCCTGACTGCCTCGATCTTGGCCATATCCACTCGAATGCCATCAACCCCGACAATATGCCCAAGAAAAGCCACCGAAGTTAACCTGTCACGCCCCAAATTTTCCTAAGTCTTTACTTAGGGCGTGATGGCACCTGGACAATTATTTTCCACCAGGAGCACCATTTAATTCTCTTTATTTAGAAATTTAAACTTATATTCAAATACGGAGCTATTAATAAAAATAACAATAAAGAAATTTGTTTATGACTTTATTGAAAATATAACGCGAGCCCATACTCGTGCAAATATTGTTTCTACATAGACATACTGACAAATATTATTCTAAGTTGGAAGGGAGATCATTCCACACCGCATATCCGAGACATTGAACCGACATTACGAACTCGACGAGTACCAAGCCCAAACAATGGACTTGGTATGAAAAGAGGTCATGGACGATCGCTAGCCTTGACATGGAGCCTTTCCTCTATCACCCTTTCCTGAAACATGTTAAATAAAGAGTCAGCCCTACCATCTGGGGCTGAGTGAGAACCTTACCCTGCAATTCAAAGTAACACCACAATATTCCAAGTGCAATCACATTATAACGTAATAAGCATATTGCAAAAACATATCAGGTTACAACATCTTTAAATATGCAACAACTCCTCATAGAAAATTCTTGGTTTAACTAACACTTCATTTTATCTCGTATTATACGTTAAGACATTCCCCTGCATTTCCACATGTTTATTACATTTATATATTTGTGAACGCGTATTCACTTTTCATATTTATATATAGGTGAACATGTGTTCATCTTTCATATTTGTTGCGGCGTGCAACCCGATCCATTATATTTACGTATTTGTGAACACGTATTAACTTTACGTTTTGTTGCGGCGTGCAACCCGATCCATTATGTTTACGTATTTGTGAATGTGTATTCACTTTACGTTTTGTTGCGCGCAACCCGATCCATTATATTTACGTATTTGTGAACATATATTCACTTTACGTTTTGTTGCGGCGTGCAACCCGATCCATTATGTTTACGTATTTGTGAACGCGTATTCACTTTACGCTTTTGTTGCGGCGCAACCCGATCCATTATATATTTATATATTTATGTGAACACGTATTCACTTTTCATATTTTTCAGAAGATCAAATAAATACTATTCTCTTTTCTAACATTCTGTCATTCATACTTGTAACGATTATAACTTTTTAACCATAACTCCAACTAAGGTGTTTCTCAAGCGGAAACTAAGGTAAGACGGGGATCTTTCACTGTACCAAATTTCATTTAAAACTACTTTGGGTAACTAACACAAATTTATCCTCAAAACAGCCACATGAAATTTATTTCGGCAGAATATTTATTAAACAACACCCAATCTTAGAATAGTCATAACTCCTAATCTGTAAACCCGTTCAAGCCCCATAAAATTTCAAAACGACGAGAACAGAGAGCTACACGTCTCCATGTGAACCATCCTTTCAAATTCTGTACCATTTGGTACAGTTTTACACTTTTATTCGCTGCCCTTCCTGGATCTCGATAGATCCGATGCAGAAATTTTAAACAGCTATAACTCTCAATCCGTAAGTCGGATAGACCCCCGTAAGGTATCAAAATGTCCACAACAAAGAGATCTAGAACTTTCATTTAGCAACAATTTTCATATTCCCCACAGATTAGTACAGTTTTACGTTTCAACGTCCTGCTCTTCTGGATTCCGACGAATCCGAGGTAGCAACTTCAAACTACAATAACTCTCAACTCGTAAGTCCGTTTTAATAAATCTTTATATATATCTGTCCTTAACAGAGAGATTTATAACCATGTAAATTTTCATATAATTCTAATAAGTAAAACTCAATAAAAACAGTCCGTAATTATGCCTTTCCGAATTTCGACCAAATCTAAGGCAGGAACTTTGAACTATGATAACTTTCAAACCGTACGTCCATTTTACCTCATTTTTGGTTCTATATGATCATATTAGAGAGGTGTAAAATTCCTCCGAATTTCATCAAATTCTAACAATTATAACTCAGTGAGAACAGTTCGTAAAGTTCATGACGCAACTAGTTGTCTAAACAATCAAAAGTTCAATATTTCTTTTCAACACTCAATTCTTATTCTAACATGTATTGAACTAAAAATAAAGGATGTTACCAAGAATTTCTGAGTGAGAAAAACTCACCTTGTAAGCGTGAAAATGATTGTTGTTCTGTTGCTACAAGTGATCATTGCTCCCTAGTATTCCTATTTTTGTTCTCCTTCCTCTCTTGATGTTTTTCAGATTTTTCCTCTTCTTGTTCACTTGTTTTTTTTTCTGATTTTGTATTCTTTGTGCTAGTCCTTTGTTTGTGCCAAGTATAATGTATAAGTAAGGGTGTTTGTATAACTTATGGAAGGGGGAAAGCCAAGAGTGGAGGGGAGTTAAAGGGGAGAGGAAGGGAAGTAAGTTGTTTCCTTACCAAAGAAATGTGTATGCAGATTTTTTTTAATGTGGTTAATTCTTGAAGTCTTTAAGGCTTGAATTATATATTTTGTCAACTAATAGACTTCTAACATGCCATGTAGTCCTTATAAAAAGGTTATGAATTATATATTTTGCCAACTAATAGATTTCTAACATGTCATGTAGTCCTTATAAAAAGATTATGAAATATATATTTTTATTAAACCAACCAACAACTATATATTATTATTTTTTCCCGGACTTTACATTCTTTCCTCCTTAAGCAACATTCGTCCTCGAATGTGAATAAGGTCATAACATAATCACATAGGCACAATAATGTTTATTGTTATTGTAACACTAATCTAACATGCCATGTAGTCCTTATAAAAAGATTATGAAATGTATATTTTTATTAAACCAACCAACAACTATATATTATTATTTTTTCCCGGACTTTACATTCTTTCCTCCTTAAGCAACTTTCGTCCTCGAATGTGAATAAGGTCATAACATAATCACATAGACACAATAATGTTTATTGTTATTGTAACACTAATTTGGGGCTTCACATAACCAAAACTCACATTTGGAAAACTTGGCGTATAACTGCTGGTCCTGGAGAACTGTCAGCACAGTCCTCAAATGCTCCACATGCTCCTGCTCTGAGCGTGAATAAACCAAGATATCATCAATGAACACTATCACAAACGTGTCCAAAAATGGTTTGAACACTCGGTTCATCAAATCCATGAATACCGCCGGAGCGTTGGTCAAACCAAACGACATAACCCTAAACTCGTAGTGCCCGTACCGAGTCCGGAATGCAGTCCTAGGGATGTCCGACTCTCTGACTCGCACCTGATGATAGCCCGACCGTAGATCAATTTTGGAGAAACATCTCGCACCCTGCAACTAGTCGAACAAATCGTCAATCACGGAAGGGGGTATCATTCTTAATGGTCACCTTGTTCACCGTCAGAATCAACACACATGCGCAGCGCCCCGCCCTTCTTCTTCTTCACGAACACACGGCGCTCCCGGGGAGAAACACTAGGTCCGATGAAGCCCTTCTCCGCAAGTCTCTAAGCTGATCCTTCAACTCTCTCAACTCGGCGGTGCCATTACGTATGGCGGAATGGAAATAGCCGAGTGTCCGCAACACATCTATACAAAACTCGATCTCCTCTCGGGAGGATACGAGGTCGTGCGAAACACGTCGGGAACTCTCGACTATCGAATCGATCGAAAATCGCACGCAGCCTCGATCAAACACCCGAACGAGATGGTAGATGTACCTTCGCATTATCTTCCTAGCCTCGAGGTAGGAAATAAACCTACCCCGGCGATACGCTGCTCTCCTCCCACTCAACAACCGGCCTCGTGAAAGCGGAACCGAACTACTCTCTCCTCGGTCTACATTGGCATAGCAAGAAGCTAGCCAATCCATACCCATGATCATGTCGAAGTCAATCATATCCAACTCTATCAAGTCGGCCAGGTCCGACGATCGTAAATGGTCATCGGACAAGCCCTATATACCCGCCGAGCTACCACCGAATCACCATCGGCGTAGCTACCTCGAAAGTGGTCTATGGACTCGAGCTCTATCCCTATCCTACTAGAAATAAGGGAGATATATAGACAGAGTAGAACCGGATCTATCAAGGCATACACATCAAACCCGAAACCGATAAGGTACTGCGTGGACATCGGTGAGGCCTCACGATCTGTCGGTGGATAAAGCATAAATGCGGTTACGAGGACCGCTAGAATCGGGACCCGCGCCACGACCTGCGCGACCTGCTGGTCCATGAGTACCCTGCCCTCGGCGAGTAGTGTCGGGATGAAGACTGAAAGAACGTAGGTGACCACCATCAAGATCGCCTAGGTCGGACGGTTCCTCGCATAGTAACCCCGCTGGCCACAATCAAACAAGCTCCGTAGCGCACCACAACTCCCGGTGGGATCTACCGACGGCCACGGCGGGGTGGTCGTCGGCCGCACTTCGCCGCTCGACGTCAAGCCACGGGCCCAGTGCGCCTCGAATATCACCGCCAGGCTGAGGACGGTGCAGGAGTGCTCAGCCGGCCGTGGTGCAAATCTGGCTAGCTGCCGAGGCCGCCACCACGATAGCCACCAAAAGACCTGCCGCCGCCTGCCTTCGCTGTCACAACCCGTCGGTCTCTACGCTCGCATCCAAGAGCATGAGCTGCGTGCGGTAATGTCCATACCGGTGAAGAGAAACACCGCATATGATTCGGCCATATAGTCATCTAGCCGGTGGCGTGGCGGTGCACCCTATCCTCCATATTCGCTGCAATCTTTGGGACATATCGAGCGATGAATCAAACTCGACATTGTAATCCCTAACGGTCGTCCTCTGCCTCGAGAACAAAAATGCATCGGCGCCCTCGCCATCTGTGGAGGCAAGTGATGAGGAAAGCCTCGAGAACTCATCCCAGTAGGCGGGACGCGTGCTCTCCGGGATAACTCGCGAATCAAACCAATCGATTGCGGTATCACGCGACCTATGTGAACCGAAGATCACGGACTCGGTCTCGGCGTACGATCACTCTCAAAATCTGTGGCGGCGGATGAACTCCTGCGGATCATCCTCCGGCCTCGACCAGTAAAACTCGGCGGGCTCTGACTCAGAAATCTCGTAGCCTCAAACTATACGCCTCGGGTGAACCACGGGTGCTCTCAGTGGGCTGGAACTGCCGCGTCGGCTGTCCTCGTATGCAGCCCGCGATCACGGCGATGGCGGGCCATCTCTGTAACCCGTCTCATCTGCTCCGGTGTGGGGCGGAGGTGTAAATCTTGTGGTCTAATCGGCCGCTCTGCGCCCTAAACCCTCGTCGGGCGGCGTCGTAGAACTCGCCGTCTCGGGTATCGGCGGTCCGAGCCCTCGTGACTCTAGGTGTCCCACTAGCGACTCCTCGGCTACCTTGCCTTACGGGCGGGTTGCACTGCGTGGAGGCATAAGCATTCTGAGAAAAAGGGATACGTTAGAAGGTCCGACTTATAACACGACTCTAAGGCACGATCTCGGAATAAGAAGAAGAATGAAACCAATCCTAAATATCCTAAAGCCTCACGATTATTGGTGTGGTGCGACAACACCGATAATCGAACTCTACTAGATATGGTGCGTAGACACTTTCAGGATTAAGCGCTCGATACCACTTTTGTCACGACCCGTTCGGGGCGTGGTCGTGCCTACAGGCACCCAAGTAGTCATACATCGAGTAATCGGCGGAATATAAAACAAGACATGAAACGATTGTAAAAGAGACACGATTTATGTGAGAAAATGTCGCCTTTCGGCATATATACATAACATAGTTTTGCGATTACATCCCAACGCATAATAGGACTCTGCACCTCTAAGGAAGTAAACAACTATGGCGGGACAGGGCCCGCCATACCTGAATGTACAAACTATCTACAATCAGGAGTTCATACAAAAGTAGAGCCTCGGAGAAGATGGAGCTCACGACAATCTGAGAGATCTAAGGATGTGGATCTAGCACTGCTTGCCACCTGCGGCATGACGCGGCCCGAAGGAGAGTCGATACAGTACTAAGTATGTGAAGCGTAAAGTACTTAAATGAAATCATATCATTTTAAAACCAATTTACAAATATGTATGAAACAACGAGGAAACCGCATAGTGCCACATCACAAACAAGAGCAATGATAGGTAAACAGAATAGTCTTTTCTAGGCTGCGAATGATCGAGCGGGCCAATTGCCCATAGTATCATTAAGCAAGCCTAATCTCGGACTCGTAGTCGCGTAGGCCACTCACTTAGGCGCGTAGGGTATAACCCGCATCGAGGTAGCTACTCCTCGGCGGCGTCTGGACTCGTAGTCCGCGTGGCCACATAGACCGCGTGAGGTATAACCCGCACTAACACGGAACTCGTAGCTCGCATAGGTCCCTGGACCCGCATGAGGTATTCTCGAATCATGGTCCTGCATCACCGAGTCTACCGCGTCGGAGGCGACAACCCCGTAACATGTCGAGGTGGTGATATAATACCAACATAACGACATCGTTAAACCACATAAGCACAACAAGAATACCTCTTATACAAATGTTACAAGTCACTACCACACATAGCATCATATCATGTCTACTTATCAAACCATTTTATTATTCTTTCATAAATCAATATAAGTCTGTTATAAACACATAAGTAAATCGTTCCTTTTATCATTCTTAAGTTGTTATACCTAACTTCCCATAAAGCTAGTATAACTCTTAAGCTTGATGTTTAAAAACCAATTAGTTCTCTTATGTAAGAAAATGATTCAATATTCTTTTGAAATGCTTTAAGATCCTTATTATTAGGGCTTAAGTCGCAAGACATTGCCGTAAGTATTATTCGGGCTTAAGTCAAAAGACATTGCCGTAGTTATTATTCGATTAACACGTACGCGTCACGTACTACATATATATTTTAAAATATCATGCTTTAGGAAGAATCACATACCTTCTCAAATGAAAACCACCGCCAAGTTGAATATGTCGCGCAGAGAATCAACCTATAATAGTCGACACGCCTATCAACGCTCGGACTACTCACGATTCTAGCGAGAGGGTTCTCTATCCTACGGAAAATTGGGCGACTTCCCTACCCGGTGAGCTACTCAAGTCTACTGTGAAAACAGTCCTAAGTAAGTACAATTTGATTATTCTTCTTTTAAACCCTTCTACTGTGATAACAGTTCAATTCTATTCTTTAATATCCTTCTAAGTATTTATACTTATTACTATACTTCTACAAGATGTATTCTCTAATTACAAAAGAAGGACAAGTTTATTTACCTCGGTAAGCCCAATAATATCCTAGATAAAAGTCGCGCTGAGCAAGGTTTAGCTCTAAGTTATGCGCTCAGGTGGCTAAGAAAACCTTAGAAGTTCTTCACAACTTCTACTAAGGACTAAGGGATTTGGGCTAGGGTATTTTGGGCATTATAACAATACTAGAAGGCAACTTTTCTACCAAGGGAGGGTAGATTTCGGCTAGGCTAGGGGAATAGCCTCGGCTAAGCTTCCGAGGGGAAGGTGTGTTGGGCGAAAGGCTTAGGGAGAGGAGAAGGATTTTCAAGACTTGGAAAGGACTTTGTGGATGAAGAACTCTTCATCTTAAGGGGGGTATTTATAGGTCAAGACATGGCCAACCAATGGCCAAGATTTAGCCAAGTGCTAGGCAAGTGTAAGGTCAAGATTAGGGCAAGTGTACCTAGCCAACTTGCACACAAAATATCCTACCAACTACTTGACAAAAAATGGCTATCCAATTCGTCCAAGTGGTCGCCTCTAGTCCATCATTTGGCGGTGACAAGTGTCGCCCTCCCGTTGGCCCAAAGTGTTTCGTCTCTCGGAAAAATCCGCAAAAATTAGAAATGACATAGCCGGAATTTATCCTACGCGAGTTGTGTAAAACGTTTCGTCGGAAAACGATTATTTTAGTGAGTTGTGCCTAAGTATTTTCGTCCAAGCCTAACTTTTAAGGCTAAACTTTTGTACGTATTCCCTTACGTACATACTCTGGAAATACGGGGTATAACAGTTGGCTTACCAAAGGGCGAATATGATACTCTAGCGACTATGATTCAATAAGTCGACCCACTACCAAGTTTCAACAGGGCACGTTCACAATTACTTTTAGAGGAAACCTGACGTGCCAAACAGGACAAACACAATCAAAAGGCATTAGCGGTTGTAAATCCGGTGAGACACGCTGCCCACGCCACCCAGCCGCCACTGCCGGACAACCACCTATTGCAGGACAACCGCGATGGCAGAGGCTGCAACAACGAAAAAAGGGGTAAGTGTCGCAGCAGAAAAGGAAAGGCCAAAGCGATTTAACACCACTCCCGGAATTTCCGGTGGGCGACCAGCGAGTTGGTCGGCTCAGAAAGGCCTCGCCACTGCGATTACCAGCTGCGACCCAATACCGCGCAGCTGGCGGCAGCCTCTTGGGCTCGGCACCTGGAACCCGATAGCCAAGTCCAATTCCTCATCAGGCCCATTTCATCTCGGCCCAGCATCAACCAGTTGGACACGACCTAGGACCCACTAATTTGGGTCAGGCCTTCAGCACTTTAAATATGCAGCAGCCCGACAAAAATTGGTACATGGATACGGGAGCCACTTTTCATCTCACCCGCTCCTCAGGTAATCTTTTCCAATTATTTCGCTTAAAGTATCTTCAATTTATTACGGTTGGCAATGGTCATCGCATTTCGATTCAGGGTTACGGTACAACTTACACCCAACCACCTCACCCACCCTTCTCCCTAAATCACGTCCTGTTTGCCCCAATATCATTAAAAACTTAATATTTGTTCGGAAATTTACTCGTAACAATTTTGTTTCTGTGGATTTTAATACTTTTGGTTTTACAGTGAAGGATCTTCGTACGGGGACACCTCTTACGACATGCAATAGCACGGGGGACCTCTATCCTTTCTCATCTACTTCTGCTGTCAGTTCCCGCTCACACACCTCATTTGTTGCTATCTCTATGTCAACTTACCACAATAGGCTTGGGCACCCAGGAGCTCATATTTTTAATTTTCTTAGAGGCAATAATTTAATTCGTTGTAATAATGGAAAACTTGTCCGACGTTTTTTTTCTTGCCCCTTAGGCAAACATGTTCCCTTTCCTTTTAAGTCATCTCTAAGTGTTACATTTTCGTCATTTGTTCATGCTGATTTATGGACATCTCATTGAGTCATAAATACTATCTAGTCTTATTAGATGATTTTTTTCACTTTATTTGGATTTATCCACCAAAATTCAAGTCTGAAGTCTTTGTCAAGTTTTTTGAATTTCATATTTTTATCAAAACACAATTTGAAAAAACCATCAAATCTTTCCAGTGTGACAATGGTCGTTAATTTAATAATTCTGTGTTTTACTAATTTTGCAAAAACAATGGCATAGTATTTCGGTTTTCGTGTCCCCACACCTCCCCTCAAAATGACAAAGCCGAAAGAATCATCTGCACCATCAATACCATGGTTCACACTCTTCTTTTTCATTCATCTCTCCTTCCATCCTTTTGGGTCTATGCAGTCAAAATGGTAGAATACGTCCTTAATATTTTACCCACTAGTATACTTTATAACATGACTTCGCCCGAAATTTTATACCATCGGATTCCCTCCTATGATCACCTTCGGATATTCGGTTGCCTTTGCTATCTGAATCTTGCCTCCACTGTCCCTCACAAATTAGCACCCCGAACCACTCCGGGTGTATTCGTAGGTTTACCGTCTAATCATATGGACTATATGTGTTATGAATTATCCACTTATCAAATTCATGTCTCTCATCAATTTACCACGGCCACCACCGGCATTATTGGCGGTCAATCTCGATAACCGCCGATTGACACTGCTACCACCGGCAATCGGTCAGCTGTCCCTCCAGTCATTGTCCCGTCGACCCACCGGTACAACCAATCACCATACGTGATAGGCAACGGAGTCAGGACTACGCACGTGGGGCTATATGACATTATGTTGAATAGCTCATCAAAGGTTTTCAAATTTCAAAAGCAGAAGCAATATAATAGAGGATATAGATTTCAAATTTGAGATGTGTTGTCAAGTAATTGTACGTCAACCTAATATCACAAGTATGGAGTATTTATTTATGGTTGCACGTAGGGGCAAATCGACCTGTTCGACAGCATATGCGAACATTTTAACTGTCTTCGATTACAACTCTTTCAATTCTTCTACTCTTTGATCATATTGTATAGGAGTAACTATTAATCCAACAATTAATTTAAAAAGTACATCTTTTGTGTGACCATTCGACCTTAATTACTCATCTTATGAAAATCTCATATCATATTTTTATTTTCGTACTTTAGGTACAAAGAAATTACTCCAATAAATTTATGTACACAATGAATGTCTATCTATCCACACGTACAAGAAAACATTAATTCAAATGCGTCAGCAATAGAGTGATGGCTACATGAGTACTTTAGTAGAGAGATTCAACATATGTTCCAAATTTCAAAAAAATTAAGAGTTGCGTCAAGTAACTATCAACCTTGAATGACAAGTTTAGACAATTTTTGGAATCCTCCATGGGAGCATTTATTAAGGAGTGCATGTGACTCATATAGTACTAACTCGAAGTATAATGTTATCAATGTTCTAGAGGTGAATTATTTTTGCTTAAAGACTGTTCGGGGGAAGTGCATTAGCATGACCTACAGCTATGTATGAACTAGGATTGGTTATGGTAGGCAGAGACGAATCCAGGATTTCAAGAGGATTGATGCATTATTAGGGAGAAAGGGTGTTCACCCGAACCCCTCGGCAAAAAATTATACGATATATATAAGGTAATGTTTTTATTTTTTAGGCAAATACATAGATTCTGAATCCCTTGAGCACAATACTATAAGTTGGCTCAGTGGTTTAAGAGGTTCAGAATTTAGCAAAGCAAACGATTCGATCCCTCGACCTTGAGGACTTAGGCTCGACGCTTAACATGTACTCCACTCAGTCTGGTTTGATCATGGATTCCTTCAGTTAATATTAGATATATTTATCAGAACTATACACATAATATGCCGAGTTTAGTCAGGTGATCATGAGTTTACGTGACCCATTTTTGACACATCAAATTGCCCCTGATGGTAGGCACGATGGACAAGTGTGATGGTTAGCCAATTTAATTAAAGGTGGTTTTAAGATTTTAAGTCAATATATGTGAAGATGAAGTATTATCTTCTACTTGTACTATGTCATTTAATATTTCTAATTCAGAATATAAGTCAATTAGAGTATATTTTATTGAACGTTCAAGGTCAAGCCCCCTTTAAAAAAAAATTATCATCATCTAGTGATTTCAACATGTTATCACTACTGCATGAGAAATGCCAGAAGAAGAGCATGACCGCATGGCCACGAGTTCGATCCTCGCATAAACCTTCTTGGTTGAGCACATGCTGGTTGCCAAGTGTGGTTTACATGGCGGACGTGGTTTGCCATCTGCGTCGGTCGGGGTTTACTCTTGCGCAATGAAAAGAAAGAATGCGGGTTGCCTTCACAACAAAAAAAAAAACATGTTATCACTAAATAGACAATCAAAGATATTGTCATACACTTTGAATTGTTCAAATCAATTTTTAAGTGAATAAATAATTTGATCTATAAGAAGTAATCGAACTCTAAAAGACTGTTCAAAATACATATATAAATACATATTTTTACGAAATCCATGTTCAATAATTGGACACTTGAATTTGAATCCAATGACTGTTGATCCAAAATCCAATAAACAGAGCAGAGGACAGTCCCTACATGGGATCCAATGCAACTCCATTCTGTCTTTTCATAGTATTACATTAACTATACTTTTATTTTTCTATTTTTTTCTTGAAAAAACATCATTCTAATTGGTTTGTTGTCGGGGCAGATTAAGTGTGAACTCAGTATTTTCACTGCAAAATATAAATTTACATATAAAAGTTTACTAAAATTATAATATTTAGAAAATATAATACCTGATGTCGACCTCCAACTAAACATTGAATGATCCGATTCAAACCGGCTCTATAACTTTATATATATAGTACCATTTGGGTCCCATTCTTGTAATTTCAAATATAAATCAGTGTCATTTTTTTGTTGTCACCTCCCCAAAGCGGGAAAACTGGAACACAGACACGACCATACTATACTGTCTTGTTCTCCTCCTTTTTTGAATTTCAAAACCTAACGGCTCTTTGCACAATGCAGTTTATCAGCATAAACTACAACCACCACGCCACTACACCCCACTTATCCCATATCTCAAAAACAAAAACATTAAAATTTGCAATATTTTTCTGTTTTCAAGTTATTTTGAAAGGCAAAAAAAAAGTCATTAATATAATATGTGTATATTAAATTCTTTTTCCCTTCAAATTGAAGCATTAGTTTGGGTAGTTAACAAGAACTTTCTCTTTCTGCTTTAATTCTCTTATGTTTCTTTATTTTGCATTGATATCTACAACTATTCTTACTTAAAAGTAGTACTACTATCACTACAAGTTTTTGACTTCTTGAAAGTTGAAACCTTTGTTGTCCAAAAAAATTGGTCTTCCATTTATCTTTGAATAGAGTCTGAAGCAGAACAACAAGATGGGTGCTTCTGGAAAATGGGTGAAGGCTTTGATAGGGATCAACAAGTCTGAAAAACATGACTACGTAAGCTAAAAATTCAATCTTTATGGTTCTTGTTTACTATTTTCTGTTCAAAGAATGATTCTTTTGTGTGTGTGTGTGTGTGTTTGTTGTATAGGAGAAGATGGGTGGAAAGGGAAAGAAATGGAAGCTATGGAGGAGTGATGTTGGAGTGTCTTCATGGAAGGGTTTGAAGCATAGAAATGGTGGTGGTGGGTCAGAAGGGTCAGATTGTTCATCAGTGAATAATGATGCTTATACAGCTGCTGTAGCTACTGTGGTTAGAGCTCCTCCCAAAGATTTTAAGGCTGTTAGGGAAGAATGGGCTGCTATAAGGATTCAAACTTCCTTTCGTGGATTCTTGGTAATCACTTGTACTCTCTTCCTTCCTTTTTCAGCAGCAGCTTTTTTATCAGAAATAGTCTCTCTACATATTAAGCTAGGGGTAATGTATGTGTACACTCTATGCTCCTCATACCCCTTTCTCGTGATTACAATGGGTATGCTGGTATAGTTTTTTTGGCTTTGTTGTTTCTTTTTTTTTTTTTCTTTTCTTGTCTGTGTGCTTGAGATTTATGTAATCTGAGTTGTTTCTCCTGCGTCTTTCATTTCGTACTTGCACACTTCCAATCAAACTCCTGTTATATCTAAAAAGCTGCTGGTGAAGTAGTTTTATCCTAAAATCATGTAGTATTTTGCTCGAGTACCTTATATTCATGATGGCCTTTTGCAGACATGATTGTGTTGGTGTCACGTGGTATGTTCTAATTTACTATTAGGGAGTGCTCGTTATGGAGAAAAAGTGTTCCAGAAGCTAATATTTTCATGTTCAGTTGGTCATTATTTTTGGAAAATACCCTAAATCATTAACCCTTCATATTAGTCGCAAACTTAATCCTGGGATACATATTCCACCTTATCCAATGAACCAAACGACCCCTTAGTGCCCTGAGGTTCGAGTTAACCAGAAAAACGCTGAAGAGAGATCAGGGGAGAGTTCTATGTGAAAAAATTATAGTAATTCTTTTGTTTGAAGAACATATATATCATGGTTCACAGACTTATTAAGTTGAACTAGTAGTAGGCTCAGAAATTTTCTCTATTGTTTTTTCTGCATGTAAGCATGAGCTCTGATAATTATGTATAATCCCAGCATGATATGACATCTTTTATTTAATGGTTTTCTAGCGAATACATGTTTCAACTCGGAATGTGTATAGAAATATCTGTTTTGACAGCATCTGATCCTCTCTACTGATAAGATTAGCATTTATCTTGAACAATGATATAATTGATCTGTTTTTAGTATTCTATGTTCCTCCGAATTGATCCTGATTTGATGTGTCTGAATGACATTTTTTAGGCAAGAAGAGCATTAAGGGCGTTGAAAGGATTGGTAAGGCTTCAAGCTCTTGTTAGGGGCAGACAAGTAAGAAAGCAGGCAGCAGTGACTCTTAGGTGTATGCAAGCTCTGGTTCGGGTACAAGCCCGAGTTAGAGCTCGTCGTGTCCGTATGTCCATCGAGGGGCAGGCAGTCCAGAAGATACTAGAAGAACACCGTGGTCAACTTGACCTCTTAAAAGAAGCTGAGGTAGAAACCACTTGTCTTTTCTTTTTTTGGTTAGGATTTCCAAGTGTGTTGTTCGTTGTACTGGTTAAGTTTCCTAAACACATTTCTTCCTTTGTTAATTACCAGGAAGGATGGTGTGACAGTAAAGGGACTCTCGAAGATGTCAAAACAAAGATACACATGAGGCAAGAGGGAGTCTTAAAGAGAGAAAGAGCACTTGCTTACTCTGAAGCTCAAAAGGTAAATAGTGGAGTAATTATTTAGGAGTAAACAAATTTGACATCTTTTTGACCTGTACTAATTGATTGGATGGATGCTTTGCCATTGCACCAGTGTAAATCAAGCCAGAATTATGATTCTAGAACTACTATCTCGGTTCCATCTCTGAAAAGTCTTGATTATGATAAGAGTAACTGTGGATG
Organism: Przewalskia tangutica; assembly: GCA_029844215.1. Lineage (NCBI taxonomy): Eukaryota > Viridiplantae > Streptophyta > Magnoliopsida > Solanales > Solanaceae > Przewalskia > Przewalskia tangutica. Next base: position 49,004,090 of record CM056723.1, read on the forward strand.
GAGTTGGTTAGAACGTTGGATGGCAGCAAGGCCATGGGAAAACAGATTGATGGAACAAGCATATACTGATTCTCTCGAGACCACACCAAAGTCCAAGCCTTGCTTAGAGACTACTATCAAGGACAAGGACAATCAATTGATGAAGACATCTGAACCATGTTCTGTCAAAGTGAAAAAGAACAATGTCACCAAAAGGATATCAGCAAAACCACCTACCACTCGTTCTTCTTCAAGCCCAAGTTCTGAATTTAGATATGATGAGAGTTCAGCATCCTCTTCATTCTGTACATCAACAACACCGATATCTGGAAACACAATGTTGGCATCAGATAGAACTACTGAAGATAGCAATAGTAGTCGACCAAATTACATGAGCCTAACTGAGTCAACCAAGGCCAAGCAGAGAAATCAGAGAATGCTTAGACAGTCTATGGATGAGTTCCAGTTTCTTAAGAACTCTGGCTTACTCAGTGGTAATGGTGACTCAAAGAGTTGTGCTGGTTATGATCCTTCACTCAATTTCACAAGGCCTCTCTGTCTTCCTACTAGAATGGATAAATTCTCTAGATTAGGGGACAAACAGAATTGTGTCTTTGAGTAATAATAGTAGAATGTCTAGGCTTGTGACAACCAATGCAACAGCTTGTTGTTGTAGGAAAAAAATCAAAAAAACTGGTGGGCTATGTTTAATTTGTTCTGGACTTGGTTTGCGGTTGTCATTCGTAGGAAGTATGTTAATTATATAAATCATTTGCTCAATTGTCATAAATTTACTGAGATAAGTTGATCCTGTCTTGACTGTGCGACGACTATGTATGATATTTGATAGAAGCCAGAACCTTCACCAAGTGATCCACATCTTTTTTATGTCATAAAATGGAGTTACAGGCAATATGAAGCTGCATTTGAAATAGTGGAAGTTACAAGTATGTATTTTAGTTCTGTTTCACAGATGGCACTGGATTTCTCGTCTCATGTATCACATAGTATCATTAGAGATGTTGAAAAGTTTCATTTACGCTTGATGGCTTGAACCTTGACACCATGCTTAAAGTTAAGGACTATGCCATACTCGAATTCCAACGGGCTTTCCATGAGGGGAGAGTGTCGAAAAATGTACTTGTGGTATAAATGAATCAGTGACAGCTTGATTTCCTGTATGGAGAATTTCTGGCCTATGCACGCTCGTGGCCCTATTCCAAATGGAATATTTGCATAAGGATGCCTTTGTTTTTCCTCTGCACAGTTTGGATCAAACCTCTCTGGCTTAAATTTCTCTGGTTCAGGGAAGTTCTTTGGGTCCTTAGCAAGAACTCCAAGAGCCAACCAAACCCATGTTCCCTGCTTAATTGTAACAAAAATGTTAAATTACCAAACATGAGATAGAAGAGAAAGATAAGCATTATTGGAAAAATAGAAATGAACCTTCGGAAGTTTATAGCCTCCAATCTCCACTTCAGCTGATGTTTCTCTGGCAACTAAGGGCGAGACAATGTAACACCTCATTGCTTCTTTGATTACCTAAAGTTTATAAGAAATTACAAGAAGAATGAGAATGGTTTTGTGCTATTTTTACATTTTCTTCCTGTAGTTTATAAGAACTCCTTAGAAGATTAAGATATAAAAAGTTGGCATTTACCTGATCAAGGTATGGGAATTTCTGCTGAAGATCATTGGCAGTGGGTATATGATCATCAGGGCCAAAAGCATCTATCTCTTCCAACAACTTCTGCTCAACCTCTGGATGGAGAGCAACCAGATAGATGATAGAAGACAAAGTAAAGGATGTTGTTGCCGAGCCCGCCAGCAAGTGCTCATAAGTTACAGCACTGATATAATCTGAGGTGCAAACATTCTTAGCTAACTTCTCTGACTCCCTTGCCTGCAGTATAAGAGACAAGAAGTCTTCCGAGCCACGATTTTTTTCCTCTGTTCTCTTTGCCACTATCTCATCCAACCTCCTGCTTAAATTCTTGTTTGTTCTTTCCACTTTCCAGTCCATAGTGCCCGGGATTCTTTTGAGCACTTGGCGGAATGGCTCTTGAAGAATCGGAACAAGCAAGCCTAGTATGATTGAAACAGAACCTGATAAGTCCATTTTGAGTTGTGTTGTGGAGTAAATGTGCTGCTTGATGAATTCTTGGACTTCAGTACCATCTTGATGATGGTTCATTTTTTCTGATATTGGTTTTGAGAGTCCAAAATCCACACCAAAAGCAGCTTGTCCAATTACATCTGTTGCTAACTTGAGGGAGAGATCAGAGAATGTGACATCTCCCTCAGAATCAAGATTTTTAGTTGCAGACTCTATAAATGATTGCATGATTGGCACTAACTTAGCAAGGTATGATGGCTGGTAGACTGATAGAATAGTGTTTCTCATTGTTGACCATCTTGAGTCCCTGTAATTAATACAACATTAGCTTTCTTCTAGTTGAATATCAAAATTTCCATTATGGAGAACTAAAGTCATGTATTTTGTAATATAGTATTCCCTTTGTTTCAATTTGTTTGTCTTACTTTTCTTTTTAGTCTGTTTAATTTCCTAATTTGGCAACCCCTTAATTTCAACATCCCAAATGATATATTTAAGACCATAAGATTCAAGTACATTTTAGTACATTATATTTAGTTTAATGACACAAGATTCAAGTCTTCTTTACTTAAACTCCATTCGCAGTCAAACTAAGACAAACAAATTGAAACGGAGGGATTATTATTCTTTTAGCTTGAACTTTAGAAATGGCTCCCCCTTGAATATGCCTCATCAACGTATATAGATTAGAGACTGTTCAATTATTATGCAAAATTCTCTTTACTTGAACTACTTTACCTAGTAAAAAATAGGCCTTTCTGATGAAGAGGGGATGCTGCAATGGGAGATGGGATGCTTCTATTTGGTATGTCCTTGAATTTCTTTATCCCAACTTCTCTGCACAGCTCTGCATCTGCTACAATAACTAATGGCTGTCTGCCCATGTGGAATCTGCTCAAGAATAACAAGTAAGGTAAACCATCTAAATTTGCATGAATACTCAGATTAACTAGAGAAAATCAATGATCAAGAAATGAAGGCAAACCTGAAGATAGGACCATATTGTTTGGCAAGTACAGAGAAGACATCAGGGCCATATTTAGCCATCAAAGGAAGGTGTCCTACAAGGGGAAAAGCTGGAGGACCAGGTACCTTTCTCACTCGCCAATAAGGTCCATACAAGTAGACCAAAATCCCAGTTAGTAAGGCTAAGATAGTGCATATAGTTGTTGAGGCTATGGGTAATAACCTTATTACTACTTCTCCAGAGTCTACTATTGATTCTTGAATTGCTGTGCTTAGAAACATCATTTTTTTGGTTTCCTTGATGGAGAAGGAGATCAAATGCACGTTTGACTATATATGCACAATATTATTCTATATATATACATGTATATCTAGGAGAAATAGAATCTTGAAATTGATGGGGTTGAGCCGGCCTAGTTTTTTTTATCTATGATCAAATCATGTCATAAGTTGTGGCCTCGTGGGTCTTTGTACTTAATGATATCTATGCCTAACCCCCTGTTTGGACTTTGGATGGTTGCTTCTCATGGTTCATTAATGTACTGTGTTGTAGAAACAATGTTTTTTTTCATTGTTATTAAGATTATGTTGTATGGTATTGTAAACCCGTTGTAATTTTATAATTATATAACCATAAAAAATAACGATTTTTTAAACCATGAATTTGGTGGTTTTGCGTGGTTACGTATTTCATTTCCCTATTATACCCCACCCACATCCACCCACCCAACCCCCACTCCACAACCACCCACCTCCCACCTCCATCACACCCAAACCCACCCCACTCCACCTCACCAATCCTACCCTACCACTCATCACCCCACACCACCCCCACCTCCCACCCCCACAACCATCCACCCCCTCCATCAGACCCAAATCCACCGACCCCACCCCCAACCTCTGCCACCCACCCCCACCCTACAATCCACCACCACCCACCACCCCACCCCTAACCTACAACCATCAACCAATGACCACCCCATCCATCACCTATTTATTTTTAAATTTTTTTATTTTATCCTTTTTATATATATACTAGTTTGTAATTAAGGGTTAAAGGTATTTTAGTAACTTATATGTTACCATACAATATCATATAATTAAATCAAACAATACAAATATTATTAAACCACAACAAATGATAGTCTATCCAAATATTGTATTCATTAATATAGTACAATACAATATAATATTATACAATACGATATTGTACATTATGAAAGCATGGGTAACGACCATCCAAACAGAGTGTAAATGGCGGGGTCTTATATATATGGTTCCTATTTTATTTTTTTCTTCCACTTTCAAGTTTTGATATTTTAACTTTTGCATATTACACTACACTTTTTTTTTGGTAAATAAATGATATTATTACTAGAAATCAGAAAGTTACAATCAATCATTGAGGGTTCTCAAGCCTCAATGGAAAACAAAATAAATAAGAGCATGAACTCAAGCATGTAATGGACGGGAGGGGTACATTTTAAAAAATGTAAGAGGGGAATAAATGAAAAATGACTCTATAGGTTGCTAGCTTGACTCTAGCAATAACTCTATCTTCACTCGAGCTTGTTCCCTCAAAGATTAATGCATTTCGGGCCTTCCAAATTTCAGAAACTACTACACAGAAGACAAGTAGAGTAGCCTTGGACCGAATGCTCGTTCCTTGGTGTTCCTTTTTGATCCACTTGAGAGCACTTTCGATGGTGTTCATTTCTCGCCTAATCCCCAACCAATCTCTGATGTGTTTCCAAATCTTGTTTGAATAAGGACAAGCAAAGAAGAGGTGAGAACGAGTTTCATTTTCCCTCTTACAAAATCCACAAGTCACATCCTCAATATTAAGATAAGAGAGAGTGTCTTTGATAGCAAGACGCTTCCGGCAATTGAGCCAGACCACGAAAGAGTACTTGGGTGGTATATAGCTCTTCCAAATTTGAGACATCCATAGCTTATGCTCACGTGGGATGCGCAAAACATCATACACAAGGCTAGAGTCTAACCTTCCATTGACACAACACCTATCCAATCCAGTTATAGTATCCTCGTGGTTACCAAAAATGCATATGAAATTATCACGGATACCACAAAGTTTCTTGAACAAGAGTGAGTCTATGTCACGTACCTCATAAGCTCAAATCGATAAACCTCTCAGATAGTAAGAATTCACCCATTTCACCCACAATGAATCTGCATTCGTATGAAAGAGCCAGATGGATCGAGAGAGCAAGGCTTGATTCCATACCTTCACATCAATAAGTCCTAAGCCGCCTTCCAATTGAGGAACACATATCTCATCCCAGGAAATACGAGCAGGCTTTCCCCACAAAAATTTGATACAGCCGAGGCACTTTGTTGAGAACCGCATGAGGAGCGGAATGCACGAAACCAAAAGCCTTCAACCCCCATCGGATCAACTCAAGTTTTCCTGCATAAGATAAGGAGTGATGCCCCCATTTTTGAATGTAACCAGAGATGGCATTTGTGAATGGAACAAATTGATCCACCGAGACTGAAAGTGGGGCCAAAGGAACCCCTAGATACCGCACGGGAAACTCATCTATCGAAAAACCAACTCGAGCCATGATCCTATCTCGATGAACACCGTGAACTCCCGCTAAATAGATGGCGGACTTAGAGGGATTCAAAGATAGACCGGAAACCTCTTCCAAATTCTCAAGACACTCCATAAGTATACCAACCGAGGCTTCATCTCCTTTAGCAAAAAGCATGAGAACATCCGCAAACGCAAGATGAGTGATACCCAAAGTTTTACACTTAGGATGATAGGAAAATTCTGGAGCCAATGTCTTCTTCTGTAGAAGTCTTGAGAGATATTCAATGCAAAGTATAAATAAAGTATGAGACATAGGATCCCCTTGTCTCAAGCCTCATCTACCTGCAAAGTAGCCATGTAATTCACCATTGATGGAAAGAGAGAATAAAGTTGAAGAAACGCACCCCATAATCCATCCGACAAATCTGTCCGGAAACCCAAGACTCCGTAGCACCGATTCAAGGAAAGTCCAATAAACGGTATCAAATGCTTTCTAAGATCAACCATAAGCATACATCTTGGGGAGACCCGCGCTCTATTAGAGCCCCTTACAAGTTCCTGAGCAATGAAGACATTATCGACAAGATTCCTCCCCTTCACAAAGGCGCCTTGGCACTCATTAATAAGACTAGGGAGAAGAGGTGTCATCCTATTTGCTAGAATCTTTGTGATGATATTATAAGTCACATTAGTCAAGCCGATAGGCCTAAAGTCACTTACCTTGGGGTCCCGATCAGTTTTGGGGAGAAGAGTAAGTATGGTATGATTCAATTATTTCAATAAAATGCATGTTGAAAAAAATTCTTGCACACTCCGTACGACATCATAACTAACATCCTTCCACCGTGTTTTGAAGAAGGCCGCGGAAAAACCATCTGGGTCGGGTGCTTTATCATTCCCAATATCAAAGAGGGCATCATGAATTTTCATATAAGAGATAGGTTGCAATAGATGTGCACCGTCATCATCCCCAAGTTTAGGCCCGGAGTCAAGGACCATGGGGTCAATAGGAGTCGAAGGCCGAGAGGAACCGAGGAGGTCCTTATAAAAGTCGACAAGCCTTTCTACTACTTCTTCGGAAGAGGATGTAGTTGTTCCATCATCTTTAACAAGATAGGATATTGAGTTTCTGACATTGTTCATTTTGATCAAGCTGTGAAAGTATTTAGAACGCTTATCACTTCCAATCAAGTGTATTTGCCTCGCCTTTTGCCGAAGAAAATGCCTCTTGGATTCAAGCAAGAAGTTTTCTTTAGATCTTAAGTTTCGAACATTAGCCTTCAATTCATCATTAAAAGGATTATGTGTACTGATGGCCTCTTTAAACTCCAAGTTTGCCTCAGTAGATCTCTGTGTAATGCTACCAAACTCACTTGTATTCAATTCCCGCAATGGCTTTTTTAAAAGCTTCAATTTGGTGGCCAATATTTACTGAGCAGTTCCTACTATCCTCTGCCTCCAATATGAGGAGAGAATGCCTCCAAAGGAAGGGTGTGTGAGCCACATATTCAGGAACTCAAATGGTCGATTCCCACTATTAGAAGATGTAATCATCGAAGCTATCACCGTACAGTGGTCAGATACCGGTTTCATTGGCAAGAAGGATGCCTTACATTCCAAGTTCAAAACACTCCAACGCTGATTCATCAACACCCTATCTAACTTGGATCATATTGACCCATTCGACCAAGTGTAGAAGGAGCCCGAGCATGGAGCATCCGCAAGTCCATGAGCCGTCATGAGTTTCCCAAGGTCTCGGAGTGCATATGATGAGAGGGGGGACCACCAAGTTTGTCCTGGGGAGCAATATGCGTTAAAAACACCAAGAATCATCCAAGGCTTGACAATGCTAGTGCCCAAATGGGTAAGATGATTCCAAAGTAACCTCCTTTCCGGAATGCTATAAACCGGATACACAAAGGTAACAAGGAAAGATACTTGAGTGACTTTGCAAAGTGCTTGGACGTGGATATGCTGAGAATCCATTCCAAGTACCTCAGAATTCACTCTAGAAGGGTCCCAAAGTAAAACCATTCGTCCTCCATCAATATAATCAACATTAGAATACATTTTCCACGTTGGAAATCTTTGTGATGGAAAAGATTCAATCCGAGCATGAGAGAATTTAGTTTCAATCAAGCATACCATTGCTACCGAATGTTGTTATTCAAGCCTACACACTAGAGATTGTGTGGCTGCCCTATCCCGGCGTCCACAAATACCCCAAACATTCCAACAAAGCACCTTCATTTGGAACCATATGAGGATTTAAGGGCTCCTCCGCGCCTCCCATTGGATGCCACACTATTCTTCTTAGATGAACCCTTCTTTGAAGTAACCTCTTGCCAACCCTCATCCTTGTTGTTAGCAGGCAAGGTAGAAGAGTCACCCATGTTATGTCCTTCCTTTTTAGTATGCACACTTCGTATTGCACGATTAGTCACAACCAAAGCACCATCAAGAGTTGTACTTTCCTTCATTGATTGCGGGACTAAGGGTGTGAAAGATACACCATGATTTGCCACGTCTCCGAGCCTACCATACTTACAATTATCACCACAAGGTGCCCGTGCAAAAGAAACTCCTTGCGCAACCCGCACACTAGACGTATCAAACTGACCCGCAACAGATGGTATACCAAAGTTCAAAACTTCCCCGACACTTCCGGGGATGTGTGGTGGATCTTGTACACTTTTATCCACTTCCATCGTGGCATCACCACCCACGGGTTGTGGGACAAAGAAGGGATTAGAGTGAAGAGGTGTTGAGTGACCCGTAGTTCTAGCATTCCCGGTTCCCCACCAATGTTAGGTGGATTAGGCGGAATCGGTGGGATAGGGGGTTGTGAAGTCTCCATTGGTGTGACATCTTGGAAGAACCTCTTACACTTAAAATGGTTATGACCGAATGTGTTGCAATGATAGCAAAAATCAGGGTAATTTTCGTATTCCACTTTTTGAACATATCTCATATTCTCGGGTAGTTTCACACCAAACTCCATCACCGGTTGTTTGCTAACATCAATTTCAATTAACACTCTTGCATAGTTCATTTTCGTCCTTTCTTTAGTACATTGATCCATGTATAAAGGAATCCTGACACGTGATGCAATTTTACTAAGACCGGATGCACTCCATACCGATAGAGGAACATCTTGGAAAGTTACCCAAACCGGTATATTCATGAAGATATCATTAGTTAGCAGAACATCTTTGTCAACCAATTTGAGCATCATTGTTTTTCCGTAAACCATATAAGGGCCTCCATGAAAGACCTTTGTGCGATATTCCTCTGTCATGAATTTAAAAATAGTCCATCCTCAACCATAAGGAATGATTCTACATTTCACTCCCCACCTTTTGACAATAGAATTAAGTGCATCACGCCCCGGGAAAGGACCCGTGAAGCAACCAATTAGACAATATCCCCAAGTTTCTATGAAAGAAACTTCATCACTAGTGTCAAGTTCTACATCCTCCCCTTGTTGATCAATGAATTGTAACTTCATACCTTCAGCTTCAAGCCGGGAACCCGTAAATACTCCCGCATAAGTCTTCTTTGTTGGATTAGGGCTTTGATATTGGTTAGGGGTGCTTGTTGCATTAGTCGTACCCGCGGGTGGAGTCTCATGTTGTTTGCCTTTAGCATTTGTTAGTATGTTTTCCTCTAGTCCTCCGGGATGTTGTGAAGGAGTGGCACCACCTGGGGGTGTAGTGCTAGTACCCGCCGTTGAAGAAAAGAGGCGCGTGCCATTAGCTAGAGTAGCAAAGTGTTCCTGTCCTGCGGCTTGTGTTGTAGTCGAGGGAGGAAGAGAAGAATCATTAGTAGGCCTTTTACCCGCGTCAGAAGTAAAGATAAACGCACCATTAGGAAGTGACTATGAGGAATTGAAAACGTAAAATTCTTGTGTTGCAATCCGCTAGTTTTTGGTATAGTGTTCGAAGTCTTAGGAGTCTTGGCCTTATTCAAACCGGTTCCAATGGAAAATGAGGGGTTTGCGGACCCCACATTATCTAGAATATGCGTCCCCATTGAGTGGACTGACCCCTTGGCTCCCTTGTCATTTAAGACTTGCAAGTTAATAGGCTTCCCAAGTATAGATGCCTCTTCAGTTCCAACAAACTGCGGAATACCAAACACACTGAGAGTCGAAGTGTCATTGGAAGAAATATCAATTGAATGATGCCTGATGGAGTTAAATGCGCACCCAACACCCCATCGACCGCGCCTTAGAATCGACCAAAGACTGACCGCTTTTGACCTGGAACCTCCATCATGCTATCTCTTCTCACTTACGGTTCTTGACCCAGGACCCGCATTCTTATCGGTCGACCTGAGCTCCCTCCTCTGACTTGTAGCTAACAATAGTGACCCGTGATCATTCTCCTGACCCGCCTTCAACGACGGATCAATAGCATGACCCGTCCCCGCCCCGACAGCCATTGAAACCTCTCGAGAGCCTCTAGAGGACATCTCCATCGTAGTAACACCGGGAAGGTTAGAAGGGGCGGTTCTTGTGACAATATCATCAGTAGTACCTATTCCATCAACACCTTTACCATCCTCGCCGTCAACTTCTACACCTTTCCCCCATTCATGGATCCTTTGGAGCGTAGCTTCATCGACCACCTTCTCGAGTGGAACACGCATATCAGGTTTAACGGGCACCAATACAGTGGGGTCCGAAACTCCGGGAACTAAGTGCTCAATGTCAATGGACGGGCTTCCACCATTATTTTTCTTGGATTTTGACTTCAGTGAGCCACCGGAATCATAGTTGAGACTAGGACCCCTTTTCGTCTTTCTCATTATGTGAGCAATGGTAGAATATGAACAGTCAACCGTAGCCAAATCATACAAAAAAAAGTATGAACTAACACACAATCCTTCCCGTGAAGTGAGTATGAAAGAGTGTTAGTTCCGAAACAACAATATATGTGTAAATCAATGGAGAATCAAGAAGGAGAAGACGGCGTGCAAAGAGCAACTAGGAAAAACGTTGAGAGCGTTTTCACCTAGTGAGAGAAACTTCTCTCTAACTCCTATTATATTACACTACACTAGGCAGGTGAAGGAAGGAAAAATATAGAGACAGTGACTAGTAAGCTACTAGAAAATGCCAAACTTCATTTAGATTCATACATAAAATAAAAAGGTATTATACTCTATTCTTGTCCGGGGTAAAGATTCTCCAAATACCATGTTTGCCGTGATGCTTTTATATTGTCATTGTCCTCTTTTGAGTGGAGTGATAAGGCAGTGAGCCAATTTAGTATAGAATAATGCCTCACCCTTTTCACATGAGCTTAATTAACCGTCCTCAGCTACTCCACTAGGTTTAGTGTGCGTCTTTTCACTTGAGCACTAGTTTTGGTCCAACTAGAAGAACCATAGGCTAGTGGACTGACAATAGGGAAACAAGAAACCAAGATTTTAATGGTTATAGAATTTATTTGTCTTGAATGGCACGTCAAGATTGTAGGACTGATTACTATAGTTTGATTATTGTTTTCCTTGGTAAAAGGTTTAAACTTATCCCTGTACTATTCGAAATCGTGCAGCTTTGATATCCCTTATACTTTGAGTACTTTACACCTTTACTATTAATAAATCGTCTCGTAATTTTCCTTATCATTACGCATTAACAGAGTTCTAGTGTGGAATAGGTGAATTCCACCTTATCCAACTTCTTTGGGAAAAAGGATCAGATTTACCGCTCAACTTCAAATTATAGTTAGAATTACTCTCTATTTTGAGCTCCATTAAAGGTCAAAGGGAAAATACGAGATTGTTTTCCAAGTTCCAACTATCCTAATAACAATGAGGATCATATTAATTAGACTGACGGAGGACAAAGGTATTCAATTTCTAGTAGTACAAGGACAAATGTGTCCCCACATGTAAGGTTCAGTTGTTCGGTCACTACTAGAAACAAAGTTTTTTTTCACCGACATTCAATGGAAATTTATGCTATAAAACATGATTTTTCCGCTTCATTCCATCAAACCAACTTACCAAGAAAATGCATGATGGGAAACATGTTCTCATTAATACGTTGAGATACTTCTATATTTTTCAGCGTGATAACACTATTGTTTAAATTTTTTGCACCAATATTCAATGCAAAATAACCATTGAACATTTTTCATGTTCTCATTAATACGCTGAGATACTTCTATATTTTTCAGCAGCGTGATAACATTATTGTTTAAATTTTTCCACCGATATTTAATGCAAAATAACCATCGAACATTTTTCAATGAAAAATGTAGTGGAAAAATAGAAATCTTTTAGTAGTAGGTGAGGGAGTGCTAATTTAAATAGCATAAACGAACCTCTTTGGTTCCTTGAGATTTTACATATCAACTTCAAGATTCAATTGGGTCTCTCTTAACCGGGAAGAATGAAGAAGTAAAGAAACAAGCAATTTACTGTTACATGAAAGATTGAGGTGGCACGACTCCAAATATCTTTTTGTAAGTGGCAGGGCTCTTCTTTTCTTTTTCATTTATTTTGGATCCAGAAATTACTAATAAGGTGATTAGCAATCAGGCGGGGCCTTACTGTATTTTTAAAAATTTTGGAGTTTCAAAAGAGGTTTTTTTTTCCTTTTCCTCTTTCTTCTTCGTTCCTTTTTCCTCAAACTCCAACGCTCGTTGAGCTTCCTCCTTCTCCCATGGCTCCATCTCCAAAAAAACATATCTGAAGGAGGTTTTGGGAGCGGATAAAGCTATTTTTAGATCCAAGATTTGAGGATTTCAGCTAAAGAACAGTTGCAGGGTTCAGAAGCCCTAATTTTTCCAATTTTAATTTCTTTCGAGTTCAAAATGATATTTTTAATGTCTTATTTTGTGATGTTCTCAGTTTACAGTCATGGCGGAGCCCTAATTAAATGATATTGATTATTTGTTGATTCCAATTTATAATTTTTGCCAAGCCCTAATTATTTTTTATCATGTTTTCTTGTTGAGTTCCATTGTTGTGTTTTGCATGTATTATTTATTGATTTTTTCAGTTTATAGTCATGGTGATGAGTAGAAAACAATCAGGTTCACTTTTGAGAGTCGACTACATGCCTTCTTCATGTTAAGAAATGAGGTTATTGACCTAGATCCCGACGTAGGTGAAGTTGAAGCCCCACCAAAACAATTAGAGAAGTTAATTAATAGAGTAAAGAAACAATCAAATGAGTTAATTAATGGACGAAAGAAACAACAAGAGAAGTTAATTGATAGACGGGATGAAGAACCAGATGAGTTAATTTATAGACGAGATGAACCAGATGAGTTAATTAATAGATGAGATGAATAACTATATGAGTTAATATATAAACGAGATGAAGAACCATATGAGTTGGTTAATAGATGAGATGAAGAACCAGAAGAGTAAGTTTCTCAAGGAGATTATTGAATTTAAATCTGAAGAAGATGAAGTAGTCAATTGTGGTCTTGGACTCGATAAATGTCACTAATGCATGGCTTCGGAAGACGAGGAGGTCAATAGTGATCGTGTATTCGTGCCTGAAAATTTCAAGTCCATTGTCGTAGAAAAGATAGAAAGGCTCGGATTGAACTCATGTCTTTTGGAAGGCGTTGATTCCCAACCAGGATCATAGTAAGGTCTACTATGATGTCTTGGTTTGACTTTAAAGTTCTATTGTGAAAGCATAAAGTTCTAAATCTATTTCATACATCTTGTTTTGACCACTTCTTGGACCTGCCCTCATATTGGTCTACTATGAAGTCTTGGTTTGACTTTAAAGTTCTATTGTGAAAGCATAAAGTTCTAAATCTATTTCATACATCTTGTTTTGACCACTTCTTGGACCTGCCCTCATATTAGGATACATTTAGTGAAAAGTTTGTTCATTCGCTTCTTCTACGTTAAATTATCAATCGAAAGAAGAAGCATGAGATGTGATTTTTGATTGATGATATGCCATGTTGTTTTGGGCTAAGAGAAATTTGCATTGGTCACTGGGTTGAATTTTGGGGTCTTTTCCTAGAGAAAATAAGTCAAATAAGGTACATAGAAAATGAGACAAGATAAAAATTAAATCAGGCAATACGGAAGATTTGCTAGTGAAGAACTTGGAAAATGAAATATTGTCCAAATTGGACAAGCTTAATGTGTCTTTGTTGTCGTTTGTTCACTGTATTATATTGGTACATGATAATTCTAAAACAGTTGAGAGAAGATGGATAAGCTTGGCTGAATCTTTGTCACGCTTTAACAAATATCCTTGGGAAAAGATATGCTTTGATCTGACATTGGATTACTTGAATAAGATGGACACATTCAAATTATTTATTCAATTAAAAAACGATCCCACTACAAAACTAACTTACCGTCTTTACGGATTCCTCTGGGCATTGATCGTAAGTTATCCATACCAATATCATTTTATTATAGACTATTTGTATTCGGTTGACCTTGTTATTTGTTGCATTTCATTACACCCGTGTATATGAAGCAATCCCGTTGTTGGACGTAATGGTGCCAAATCAGGGTTTTTTCCTCTTCCAACTCCAAGGATGCTGATATGACGCACTTCACGCCAATATGAACCTGATCCATTCAAAAAAGAAATACCTGGTAAAGAAGTAATAATTTGAACTTAAGTCTATTAGAATGTGAGTATTGGTACATTATAAACTACTTATTCAAAAATAAAATATATGTTGAAGAGGTAACAATTTGAACTCTATTAGATTGTCAATATTGGTATTATACTACTTATTCAAAAAGAAAATACTTGTTGAAGAGATACCAATTTGAACTTAAGTCAATTAGATTGTCAATATTGGTACATTATAAACTACTTATTCAAAAAGAAAATATATGCTGAAGAGTTAACAATTTGAACTTTAAGTCTATTAGAATGCACTAATGGTACATTATAAACTACTTACTTTATGAACTAATCTTGTTGTTTGTTTGTTGAACTTAAGAGTGTGTGTCATTTTCTTTACCCAATCGTTGGTGAGATGGAGAAGGACCACATAAGAAATCTTATACCTTATGATGACGATGAGGTGGATGAGAAAATAGATGCATTGAGGGAGGAGATGGGTGATGTGATATGGATCAATAGGCCAGTAGAGCCCGCCAATGACGTCTAATAGAGCGGGAGCATATGACTTATGGAGGTAGTGGATTTTGCAAGAAGTGTGATCGGGGGACGAATGTCGTTCTAGATAGAATGGAAACAATTGAGAAATCAATTGATGAATATAATTTATAATATTAGGGCAATTTGTAATATTATCTTTATTTTTACATGTTCAGATAGATTACTTTAACTAGTTGCGTCATAAAAATTGTGTTTTGATGTTAGGTATTAACTTTGTTGTTGTTGGTTCAGTTGTACATGTCTAAAATAAATGAGTTTTCAGTTGCATCTATTATAAATTGAGTGTAGATAAATACAAAAAATAAAAATATATCCAAATTCCACAAGTGGGTATACATTTAGTGCAAATGTCAAAACTTGGAAAATGCATCGACAAACGCATACATGAGGTCTATGAATTTTGTCTAAATATTTTCTGCAATATTACTCATGATAACGCCTATGTAACACTTTTCAAAGTGGATTTTCAACCACTAAACAAATAAAAAATGATTTTTTATATTAAATGCTTTGATGAGAAGTTGAAAAGACACTTTATTTCACTCTCTATAAATAAATCCCTCCATCGTGTAAGGGAGTTCATATCTACTCATTCAAAAAAATTCTAAACACTAATACTAAAAATGACAGCACCCAAAAACTTTCCAAATGGACATGTTAACCCTCATCCCCCGCACAAGCCCGTGATCCTCGTGTGGATAGACTACTCTCTGGGAGGTACCTATTGTTAGTGGAAGCATCACACAACTCATAAACCATGTTAATCGCCTTCAAGATGGTTTGTGATATGTTTGTCACATTATTGTGATGCAGAGAGAAAAGAACCAGTGACATCGTTGGAGAACCAATAGGATTCCCATTGAACTCCTCACTGAGCGTGGAGAGGTGCTGCAAGACTACTATACCCCCTCCTTCACCACCACATTCCCCTCAAGCTTCCTCCCCCCCCCCCCCCCCCAACAAACTCCAGTAGTTGTGGTTGGTTCCTACTTCTCTTTTGTTGTTGTTTTTGCATGGAATGTAAAAACGTTATTATTTTGTTTGCATGCCATGTAAATCACCCTTTATATCACCGTGTATAAATATTAAGATATCGTATAGCTTTTATCGATATTCACTTCTTTCTAGTCTATTTCTTTCTACTAGTTATCCAGGGGAAAACAATTGTCGTGCGTAGACACTAGACCTTATTTTATCTTCTACTAAGTATTGTTGAAAATGAGAAAATATGCACTGAAAATTTAAAATTCCACGCATAGACACTAAACTTTATTTTATCTTCTACTAAGCGTTGTTGAAAATGAAAAAATACGCACTGATAAGTTAAAGTTCCACGCAGAGACACCAGACGAAATTGTATCTTCTACTAAGCGTTGTTGAAAAATGGAAAAATTCGCACTAATAACTTAAAGTTCCACGCGTAGACACTAGATCATATTTTATCTTTTACTAAGCATTGTTGAAAAAAAAACGCACTGATAACTTAAAGTTCCACGCAGAGACACTAGACGAAATTGTATGTTGTTTAAAATAAGAAAAAATATGCACTAACAACTTTAAAAAGGCGCATTTGGACTAGACGGAATTGTATCTTTTACTAGACGTTTTGAACGGTGGGAAAGATATGTATATTAAATGGGAAAATTATGCACGTTAAAATTGATGAATTAATTCTTGAAAATTATATATGTTGGCATTTAAAAGGGTAATTAACGAATATATAACGTCATATCAATATAAACACCAATATTAATGGAAAAAAGGATTACTATGCACTGTTAAATGTCACACATAGACACTAGATAGAATTGTATCTTCTACTAAATGTGTTTGAAGTTGTTACATTAAATGGAAAATTTATATTATGTCACCAATTTAAAGTTGTTATATATGATCAGCACAACCAATATCAATGAAATATATCAATATTAAACGTCACATTAATATAAACACCAATATCAATGAAAATATATATGATGTTCACATATAATTATGTCATCAATTTCAAGTCGTTACATATGATCATCAGAACCAAGACTTTCACTAGCATTGTATTAACATTACTCAATTAGTGTCATTGTTTAGATCATTATAATATTGTTTCACTAATTGCATGATGACTACATATTGTTTAGTCAACAATATAAGTTTGAAATTTTAGAATTAGTTCAATTCTTATTTAATAAATATTTTTTTGGTTGATAAAACATGTGTAACATTATATATTCTACTATTATGTTGTAGGTAGATTATAAACTAAACGTTCATAACTTACACATAACTCCAACGGTAGCTTTTTCAAATCAAACGTCCAAATAACGATAATAATTCATTATAAATATCCTCTTTACCATAATTTTTACCAAAGAGTAAATAACTGACATTTTATTATAACGCCACAGAAGATTATTAGAAGCGTCGTTCATTAAATACTAAAATGTCATAGAATTCATCGTCTAATGCGTATGTCATACAAAAGGGAATATGCATGTGTGCTAATTTAACTTGCATTAGGATTTCAAAGACATCATAAAATTCTAGAAGAGAGTTTTATGGATGTGCAAAGGGAAAGGTTAGTATTTAATTTACTTATGTTTGTTTTAACTGGATAGCTAATTTCACAACCAAAGCATTCAAGTACTTCCTTCTGGATTTGTTTGGGAGTGATCCCTGTGCCTTCTTCAAATCGACCCATAATGTGCCTCGCTATTACTATAAATGGTGTATTTGAATGTCTAGTGGAAACATATTATATGTCTCATATGTGAACGTTACAGTACACATTTATAATAAATCTAGAGCTTGTTATGTATTATTGGTGCACTGTCTTCACTTGCAAGAATCATCAATATATCTAGCCACATATTTGTCTGGTTTGTTCTTCTAGGCATAGAAATTGAAGTGTGTCTTCAAGGCAACTATCTTAAGCGATTCCACTAGCGTACACTTGTCATTGAAAGTGTCGCCACTCTTAAAAACATGTTCCATCAATATAGCTATGATTGCTGGAAGCTGAATTTTCCAAATCAGCTCTATGAATATTATCTGGATAGTCATTATCCATTAGAGATTTGCAATGATCTTCATAGATGTCATTGTCCATTGGAAGTTCGCAAGGATCTTCATCGAAGATTGGTGAGGCTGACCCTGTAGTATTCGCTGCCTCTGGTGAATTCGCTGCAACTGATGAATTCGCTGCAGGTAATGAATTTGGACTTTCAAAAATCATCTCCTTCAAACTTACATATAAGCTAGGCTTGAAATCATCCTTATCAACATTCATAAGATATATACGGACTTGATGGTCACTTGTGATATAGGTAGGAGGCAATTCCTTTTTAGGAGCATCAATTACGTAGCTAATGAACACTTTTGTCGACACGTGGTATATATTACCAGACATAATCACGCTTCTCAATAAATCATCATAGGTGTAATAAGTTTTCAATTCAACAGGTTGAATATTTTATGAAGAATTCTATTTTCAAATGACTAATAGGAACACAGTTACCATCGAAATCACCAGCTACTATCTTCTTACCTTCCATAATAAACTTAAATTGGTCTATACTAGACTCAGATTACCATAAATTATTAATTTAGAAGAACACAATTAAAGCTCACGAATAAGAGCATACATGTCACGAATTAAAGCTTATCAGACCAAACTATAACCAAAAAGAGTAATTTTCAAGCCGTAAAACCTAGAAATAACCACCCAAATCAGAATTTATTTTCAAAAGCTTTAATGTGTTTAACAATGACAGCCACAACAATGGCAGCTCAAAAAGAAGGAATGGGAGGAGAAAAGGAGAAAGAAAGCTCTGCCCTACTATGATTAAGATCGAAAGAGAGGAGAATAGTTTATTTGGGAGTTTCAATTGAAGAAAAACACGGAATATGAAAAGAGACGAATGGAAAATGTAGGAAAATGATTTTATTATTTTATTATTTTATTATTTTAATTTTTTAAATCATTGGACTAAACTGTATATTTTTAAACTTTAAGACTTATTTTAATGCCCCAATAACTTATCTCCACTTAATTAGCCTTGATCCTAAATGGGTCCTCCCACCATATAATTAAAACTTATAACCAAGTTTTTTAAATAAACTAGCTTGGGGCCTGTCATTAAACTTCCCCCATTACCTTAGACTTATAGCGATTGGACAAGTGAAAATTGATACCCTACTGAGCAGATGTGCATATGAATATAGTATTGCGATCAAGCTATGGCATTATCTGTTGCCGACGCAAATGTCGCATGAGCAGTCAGAGATCGGGCACACATTGTGAATCCATCTCTACATGTGATAATAAAAAATTGTCCACCAGTCACTAGATATGTTCTTTCAATCCTGGGGTGGTTAGTTATTCTATCGTCGGGTCAATTCGTTTGGTTACATTTTTTATGCTTTCCAAAAGAGATAAATAATATTCGGACATAACTCTGATTAGGATTCCCACTTTCAAGTTTTGTTGACCTAAAGTTATACTAGAGGTGATAAACGGACGGATTGGATTAAATTTAAATGGATCAAAATGGGTTAAGTCAATAAACGAATCAAGATCCAACCCATTTACTTGGGAGCAAAGCGAAATCACCATTGCGCACCCTCCGATTCGACAAAGATTGGTGGAGGAAGGTAAATCACAGTCTTCGTACCACTGGGTGGGAAAGCGGTGTCTGGTGCGCGAGTCATCCTTCTGAAAAGAAGAAATGAACTCCCACCGCTGCGGTGAAACGAGCACTCGCTTGAGGCAATCTGGCGCAGAGCCGTGAAATTTCTGGCATGCGGATAAATATTTACTTGGATCAATATGAATTGGATTTAAATGAGCCAAACAACGAGTCATAACCTAACCCGCTCAAAATAACCCAACCTCCCCTTCTTTATATTTTACTTCATTTAGTTGATCCATTTATATTTGGGAGATCACAAGGCCACTGGCATTTAACACTCAAACAACAAAGTTGTATTAGATCTGTTATTGGGTAAAAAGAATATATTTACGTATAGACTATAGTTATCTAGAATGCAGAGCATATAATAATATTACTATCAATTAGTATAGCTGGAGAAATTTGCATAGAAATTATAATAAAAGATGAAACAGTTGTATAATAGCTTGAACTCTCATCCGATAAAAATATATAAAGAAGTGCCCTTTGAATGTAAATGAATTTAGTCATCTGAACATTTTTAAGTTTTCTAGACTTGTACTCCCTCCGTTCTAAATTACTTGTCATATTTCACTTCTTAAAAATTAATTTGACTAATGTTTTAAGTTAAATTAGAGTAAATCAACTCAATATTAAATAAATAAAATTTTAATATTAAAAAATTATATGAAAAGTACTATAAGTTGCAACTTTTTTCATGTCAATTTGATTAAAAGAACAATTTAAAATGTTGATCATAGTTTATATAGTATGACTCTCGAGAAACGAAACATGACAATTAATTTGGGAGGGAGAAAGTATTATATTTAACTCCAATTTCAACTTTAGATGTATCAGATGAATTTGACTCTAACTTAAGTTTTTAAAATTGAATTTACACGAAAACAAAACAGAAAATTAACTGAATGAGGGGGAAAAACTAATACTCCTAAGGTATTTTATAAAATCCTAACCCCAAAAAAACATGGTTCAACAATATAAATGAATGAAATATACAAATATTAAATGAAATGAAGAAGGAATGATTAAGGATTGAGAATGTGGCAGCGGTGAAAAAAATCTTAAAAACTGCTCATGGGAGAACAGCTAACGGTTCAGATTTTGCCCCGTTGGGTTACACTATTCTTACCCGTTTTAACCCAATAATTTAATGGGTCATTTTGAGTTCAGCCCATTGGGTCAAGTCAACATACAGGTCAAGACTCAATCCACCCATACAAATACCGGACGGGTTGGGCCGGGTTGATTTTGCCTCCCCCTAAGTTATACTACCTCGTTTTGATCCTGCTTATTGTTGAGATTAAACTGATATTTGTCTCAGTTCATGTCCCCCTAGGCAATCCTATAAAAAAAGACATTTCGGTACATTAAGCTCTTGCTATACGCGGAGTCTGAAGAAGATCGGACCACAAGGATTTATTGTACGCAGCTTTATCCTGCATTTCTGCAAGATGTTGTTTCCACGATTTGAACACGTGACCTCCTAATCACGTGACATAAACCTGTCATAGGGAAAAAGGTCAAATTTGCCCTCCAACTTTCAGAAAATGGTCATATTTTCCCTCATTTGGACATAAAATTGACGTGGCGCCGCGTAGGATCCATGTGGATGCCACATCGATCTCGATTAACAGAAGTCGTTAGATTTCTCCAAAATCACCTTTAATGGTAATCTCTTTCTTCCAACCATATTCCCCAGCAGAAACAAAATGAACTAGGTTTAGGCCTTCTAATACCCAAAATGAAAAAAAAAAAGAAAAGACCATTTCAAAGAGGGCAATACCACATGGTTCGGGGTTCTCGCCGGAGATGGCGGTAGTGGCGGTAATTTGTGGTGATGGTCTGTAAATACCACCGCCGCCGCCCGAAACAAAGAGGGCAATACTGCCGCCGTCACACCGGCTGCTACTAGCACAACCGGGGCGTGCTCACGTGACGACCCGCACCACGATGGTTCGGGGTTCTGTGCCTGTCGGACCCTCATCAGGTCTAGTGAACAACTAGTGTTATAATAACCTTTTTCCGTCAAGAACAGTGACGGTGACTCTGGTTGTTCGCTATGGTGACGGCGAGTAGCGGTACGGTGGTGGTGTGAAGCTCGTCAGAGTAGTGAAGGAAGAGAGACGGCGGCGGTCGATTGTTGGCGGAGCTTACGATGGCGGAGTCGCTTGATATGAACCAGGGAGAAATGGATGAGGTTTGGTGTGGGTTCCATAAAGCCATGTCGTGGGGTGGTCTTTGGATTTAGGTGGTCGACGGGAGGTCGGAGGACATGCAGGGGTGGTCGACGTTGTGGTGGTGGTGGTTTGGCAGATCTTGTGTTTGTCGGTGGTTGCGAAGCAGTGGTAGTTGTGGGGAGTTGTGATGTTGTGGTTGTAGTGGAAGATCTAGTTTTCACCGGAATGTTTGATCGGAGCAGCGGCTCATCGACGATTGGAATAAAAAAATTCGAAAGAATTCGGTTCGAATAAATTTTCCGGGATACAGTGGAGCAGCGGTGATGATTGTTTGGTGTGGGTCCCACTTGCCCTGTGTGAAATGTGGGATCCATGTGGCATCCATGGATCCTACGTGGCGCCACGTCAATTTTCTGTCCAAATGAGGGAAAATATAACAACTTTGCTAACAGGGCATATTTGACCCGAAATTTTAACAGAGGACAAATATGACTCTTTTCTGAAAGTTGAATGACAATTATGACCCTTTTTCCTTTGGCATATTCTTTGGAGCATCTTCCCAAACCAGAAAACTAGTGCTTTTAAGTTTTATCCTTTTCTTCTCAAGTTAACTAAAAGAAACCTTTTTGGGTCATGCTTGCCCTTTTTATACCTTTTCTGAAAACATACTTGACATCAACGTGATCTAATAAACATTCAGATGTTTTCTGATCCTACTAATACATTATGTTTAGATCGAAATGTCACACAATATGTCGGCATCTCAATCTAAACGTCCTCCAGAACTTTGGCCAATTATCTAGTTAAATTTTATCTAGCTCTCTCCTTGCAAGAAAAAGTTTACCACAAACAAACGTGACTTTATTTCTGTAGAGCCTGAAAGATCATATACATAGAAACCAGTACAAGCGTGCATAATGCATCTTGTAGCATAGGTCACGATATCATATTTAATAGTAGCTGGTTACTAAGGAAGTTACTCATCTATTAAATCAACATAGTTAATATTATATGCTTTGTATAATATTTAGTACACCAAGTACTAAACAGATGTAAGTCATGAGTCAACCTTAGAAGATGAAACAATAATACATTAGTTACATGGATTGCTCTCTATCACCCTTTTCTAAAGGAACTTCAGAATCATGTATCCGCAATTCCCTAGAAAGAAAGAACGCAAATGCTGATGCTGCTCACCTGTTAGGCTTCTTCTTCTCAATATCTATTTTAACAAATTATATAACATATATTAATTTTTAATACGACACCAGATATCAAAGGAATAGTTCATGCATAGCTAATCACTTCATAGCCAATCCCTACGTCACTTGGCATGATAACTAATCCCTACCTAACTAATTCGTACATTAATAAACAAGAAAGGCAGGCCTCTTTAAGCTCAACCAAAGGCTTTAGGAGGAACATAACTATAAACCACTAGCCCTTAAAAGTTGATGCGCACCAGACAATGCGCAAGCAGGCATAAACAAGACACAGTTATCATTCAACCATAATTAAGCAACAAACTCGTCCGTAAGAGAGACATGGTATGTACCAAACATGGAAAGAATTGTCAATTGTATGATTCTGCAGCACAGAAACTTATTATTAGTTCCGTTCAGAATGGCACAGAGCTCAATTCTGTACAAAATTGCAAGATAAATCAAAGAACTACTACCAACAACATGGCAGTCGAGACACATACATATCGTTACATCTTGAACCATTCAAAAGATATTACTGTACATGTATATGAATAGCCAGTCGTCATAAGCTGTTAAGTGGCATTACTGGTAAACGATATATACACCGTGCGCTCAAGAGATTGCCTCAAAGCTTCATGAAAGTAGATCTGCATTTTAACCTGAAAAACTAGAAGAAAATATTAATTCTTCACATCACTTTTCGATGAAATTAGCACACAATCTATTTAGCAAATTAGATTTAGGCCTCCAGACTCTGCCATTCCCTGCCTGCTATAGAAGAGAATAATAAGTACAAGATATCAGCTAATAACTCAACCAAAATGCATACTCAATATAGGATACTGGAACTGAGTAAGGAGGCCAGAAGAACAACAAAACTTCAGCTTTTAGGAATTGGACCTAAAGAAAACCAATTTGATCTACAAGATCTTCTAATTGCTCACCCCATTCAGTTGTTTCTGCAACAAGATCTTCAACTTCCACGTCAACTTCATGTTTATCAACAACCAGTACTTCCTCTACTCGATCCCCGGATATAAGATCTTCACCGAGCAACTCTTCCCATATATTCTCAGGCACTAGTTCTATATCGGTTCCACTAGCTGTCGCAACAGAAGCCGACATCGCATTACTGCTTGATTCATTGTCCAGTGCAGCAGAGAATAATGTTTCAATATCAGTTCCGATATTTGTAAGGTCAGCTTCACCCTCTTGGTTTGAGTAATTCGTAGGCTGATCACTTCCACCTATGGCGACTGATACTACATCTTGAAGGTTGTCAGTACTTGGAGTCATCGTTAGTCTCCTCTTTTGTCCAACTTCAATGCGCGGTTTATCTTTTCTCTGCACATGTTTGTCCAAGTACTGCTGGAGGAAAGTCGGATTGCTGAAAATCTTGGCTAGGAAATTCATCATCTGCTCTTGTTTCCTCTCCGTGCTTTCGATTTTTTCTCCCATTGCAATAATCTGATTTCTAGTACTCTGCTGTTGCTGCCTAAGTTTAACTATTTCAGTCATCAACAGATTTTTATCTCGCTTTAATCTTTCAAGCTCTTCCTCCATCCCATAATAACCTATTTCGATGCAAGGTCCGGATCCTTGTTGGTTCATGCTTTGACCGACATTTCTCCTCCTCTTTATGGTCTTCAAAATATGCTTCTGTCCTCCCAGAAAACCTTCATTTGCAAATTCCCATCTGTCAGGATCCACCTTTCTAAAACCCTGCATTTTTCATCAAGTTAAGAGTCAAGAATATTTATAGTAAAATACAAGAAAGTATGCTTAATGAACCAATATTGGAACAGAAGAAACAACCACCTAACTTGCTTCTTTCTTTGACTATTCATCGTACAATCCCATCAAACACAAGCAGTACTCATCAGAATGACCAACCATCTGCGCATAGACTAGCTGAACTTCTGCCTAAGCTAATGGAGCAAAATACATATCAAAGTCATTCAAAGCATGATAATACTATGCACTCAGCACAACCAAATTCCCAACAAATCAATAAAACAGAAATATGAGATACCAAGTGTAATCCCACTTGTCTAGTTCTTAACTCTATCTATCACGGGTCAAAACGGGTTAAGTCAATGAATGAGTCAAGACCCAACCCGCCCAATATTTGCTTGGGTCAATATGAATTGGATCTAAATGAGCCAAACAGCGGGTCATAACCTAACCCAACCTCCCCTTCTTTATATTTTACTTCATTTAGTTGATCCATTTATATTTGGGAGATCACAAGACAGTGTCTGGTTTTGATATTGGTGAATGGAAAATGATGGGATGAAAATTAAAGGGAGTAAAAGACTCTTTTGTCCCACATCGAAAAAAGAGAAGGAAAGAGAGGTGTATATATTACATTACACCTTCTCTAGTTGTTAAAAGGGTTGAGAGGGCAAGGACCCCTCGCGTCGTCGTCGTCACTCGCTCGGCTTTGGATTTGGATTTGTCAAAAGATCGATTGATATTTAATTAAAAATAAATCCAAACGGATCAACCCAAGACCCACGACCGACCCGTCCGGTTTAAGCCCTCTCTTTTCGAATTTCCCTAATTCCTCCAAAATTAGGTGACTATCAGTACCTCCAAACCTATAAATTCTTGATTGTTCCAAGAATTTATTCATTCAATTCAATTCTGAATTTCAGTCTTCAACTCGAAAATTTTGTCTTCATTTTGTGTAATATACTGCCGTTGAGTGGTTCGCTGCTACCGGAATTTGGAGTACTACTATTCTGGTAAGATAATCGTTCTAAGGCGATATTCCATTAACCTCGAGTATTGTGAGGGGAATAATTTTCTTAAGAACACACTTTGAACTAAGTGGGCTCGATTATATTCTGAAATTATTTTTTCTTAACATATTCTGTTAACATATTCTGTTTATTGTACTGATTTCAATTAAATATTTTTTATACTGTGAAATTTATTTTTTACTAAGTGTTTAAACAGATTGTGTTGAAATATTATTTTGGTCATATACAGATTATTATACCAACAATCTTAATGAAATTATGTTTATTTTATTTTAATCTGTATCCTGGTTTGGAGATTAAAACATATGTGGTTTTCTACTCCGTATGTAATTTCATATTCTAACTTGAAGACATAAAAACTTCGTTGGAATATTAAAATCCAGGAAAAAGTGTTTTCCAAAAGGAAAAAAAAGTGTTTTCCAGAGGAAAAAAATGTTTTTCTTGTATGTTGTTTGGAGACTAAAATCTTCGATTTTTCTACTCCGGTTGAGATTAAAGTTTTCATAACTTTTCTACTCATTTGGGTACTTGATTTGAAGATATAAAAACTTCATCAAGTATACAACATACAATCTACTGCACTTCGTTTCAAGCAATTTTGATTCGGTTTGAAGAAATAAAATCTTCACCGTTGTGTATGATATTTGTTGCATGAAATACGTGAAGATTATTTTCAAGGTAGTAAAAATGAATTTGACTTACTCATGTGATACTTGTACAACGATTTGAAGAACATAAAATCTTCGTCGTTCTGTTTAAGGAGATTAAAACTTGTGTAGTTTTCTACTACATATGAATATTAGTATTCTGACTCGAAGATATAAAAACTTCGTTGGAATACTAAAGTTCCATAATTATACTACGATTTGAAGAAATAAAATCTTCATCATTTATGTTTATAATTCGACTGCGATTTGAAGAAATAAAATCATCGTTGAAGTCTGTGAATTAATTGCTATTTTGGTTGTATTAACTAAAACAGTTTGTCGATTTGACAGTGACAAACAATGACAATTGAAACTGAAACTACCTCTGCAAATACTGCACCAGCGGTTACCGCAGTACCATAGGTGCCAACTTTAAAGGATGGTAGCAAAGAATGTTCTTTTGGCTTACCACCCTTGGTTTGCAAAAGTTCACCAGTGAGGACCCTCCCGTGTCTGCCGCTGACATGCCTGACAACCAGCAGTTCATGGTTACTGAGGCTTGGAAACATGCTGATTTTTTGTGCAAATGCTACATTTTAAGTGCCTTAGAAGATGACTTGTACAATGTCAACTATGGAGTGCACTTGAAAAGAAGTACAAGACAGAAGATGCTTGTTTGAAGAAGTTTGCGGTTGCCAAATTCCTAGACTATAAAATGGTTGATGGGAAAACCGTTGGAACTCAAGTTCAAGAGCTCCAACTTATCTTCCATGACCTTATTGCTGAAGGTATGGTAGTGAATGTGGCTGCAATGATTGAGAAATTGTCGTCTTCATGGAAAGATTTCAAGAATTATCTTAAGCACAAAAGAAAGAAAATGAAGTTGGAGAATCTTGTGATTCGTCTCAAGATCGGGGAAGATAACAAAATCGCTGAGAAGAGGTATCGTAAGAGTTCACCAATTGAAGGGGCCAATATCGTTGAAGATGCTGCTCCGAAAATGAACAAGAAAAGAAAGAGGCCTTCTGGGAAAGAGAAGGGTTCTAACAAGAAAAAGTTCAAGGGCAACTGTTTTAATTGTGGGAAAATTGGCCACAAAAGCCAGTTGTCGTCTCAGAAAAGGACAAGGGAAAGGACAAGCGATATGGTGAAAATGAATGATCGTGTGCAATCTTTGTCGAGTGCAATTTGGTTGGAAACCCGAAGGAGTGGTGGTGGATTACGGTGCCACTCGACATGTTTATCTTGCAAAGAAGCATTTGCAACCTATGCTCATTGGACGAAGAGGTATTGTTTATGGAAAATACAATGACGAGGTTGAAGGATATGAGAAGATACTTACGAAGATGACTTAGCGAGGTCGACTCTCAACAATGTTCTGCACGTTCCAACAATTCGGAAGAATTTAGTTTCAGCCGGACTACTCGTCAAAAACGGATTTAAGTGCGTGTTGGTTAGTGAGAAAATTGTAATAAGTAAGAATGATATGTTCATAGAAAAGAACTACCTCACCGAGGGCCTTTTCAAACTCAATGTAATGGTTGTTGACAGTATTAATGAAAATTCAGCTTCGTCCTACTTATTGGAGTCAAATGATTTATGGCATGTTCGTTTAGGACATGTCAATTACAAAACCTTGCGAAAATTGATCAATTTAGAAGTATTGCCTAATTCGAGTGTAACAAATCAAAATGTGAAATTTGTGTTGAATCTAAGTTTGTTAAACATCCATATAAGTCTATTGATAGAAATTCAAATCCTTTAGACTTAATTCACACAGATATATGTGATATGAAGTCAATACCATCTCGTGGTGGAAAAAAGTATTTTATAACTTTCATTGACGATTGCATTCGATACTGTTATGTGTATTTGCTTAATAGTAAGGATGAAACAATCAATGCATTTAAGCAATACAAGAACGAAGTGAAAAATCAATTGAATAAAAAGATCAAAATGATTAGAAGTGATAGGGGTGGAGAGTACGAATCTCCTTTTGCAGAGACATGTTTGGAATATGAAATTATTCATCAAACTACTGCCCCTTACACACCACAATCAAATGAAATTGCAGAAAGGAAAAACCAAACATTAAAGGAAATGATGAATGTCTTACTAATTAGTTCCGGTTTACCGCAGAGCTTGTGGGGGAAAGCTATCCTTACAACTAATCGAATACTCAACAGAATACTCAACAGAGTACCCCACAACAAAACACAATATATTTCATATGATCTATGAAGAAAACCCAACTTGAAATATTTCAAAGTGTGGGGGTGTTTAGCGAAGGTCCAAGTTCCTTTGCCCAAAAGGGTAAAAGTCGAACCAAAAACTGTTGATTGTGTTTTTATTGGCTATGCTACAAACATCAAAGCTTGTCGGTTTTTGGTTCACAAATCAGACAATCCCGAAATTCATGTTAATACGATAATTGAATCAGATAATGTTGAATTCTTTGAAAACGTCTATTCGTATAAAACTGAATGTGAGTCGTCAAGTGAAAGTTCTAAACGACCGCGGGAAGAATCAAAGAAAAGTATACCAAGCAAAGAGGATCCAAGGCGTAGCAAACGTCAAAAGACATTTACTTCCTTTGGACCAGATTTTGTAACATTCTTGCTTGAAAATGAGCCTCAAACATTTAAAGCAGCAATGTCATCTTCTTATTCAACATTTTGGAAAGGAGCAGTCAATAGTGAGATTGAATCAATTTTAAACAACCATATATGAGAATTAGTTGATCTTCTGAAAATAAATCTTTAGGATCAAAATGAATTTTTAAAAGGAAAATGAAAGCTGATGACACTATTGACAAATATAAGGCAAGACTTATGGTCAAAGGTTATAGACAAAAGGAAGGTCTTGATTACTTTGACACATACTCGCCGGTAACAAGAATAACATCTATTCGGGTGTTAGTGGCACTGGCGGCCGTATATGATCTTGAAATCCATCAAATGGATGTCAAGACAACTTTCTTAAATGGAGAATTGGAGGAAGAAATTTACATGGAACAACCTGAGGGTTTTGTGGTTCCGGGTAAAGAAAGGAAAGTGTGCAGACTTGTTAAGTCACTTTATGGACTTAAACAAGCACCAAAAAAATGACATGCGAAATTTGACCAAACAATGTTGGCAAATGAATTTAAGATTAATGAGCGTGACAAATGTGTTTACATTAAAAATACTCTAAATCATGAAGTCATTGTTTGTTTGTATGTTGATGACATGTTGATAATGAGTAAAGATATTGTCGATGTAAATGCTACGAAGCGTATGCTCGCTAGCAAATTTGACATGAAAGACTTAGGGGTTGCTGATTTGATCTTAGGAATTAGGATCCATAAAACTCCACAAGGTATAGCATTATCACAGTCATATTATATTGAAAAAGTACTTGGCAAGTTCAAGTATTTAAATTTCAATGTTGCAAAGACTCCAATTAATGTAAGTTTTGCACTTCAAAAGAATGAAGGTGAAAGTGACTCACAATTGGACTTTGCACGAGTTTTGGAAAGTTTGATGTATATTATGAATTGTACACGACCAGATATAGCATGTGCTATAAGCAAGCTGAGTCGATTCACGAGTAATCTCAATCAAACTCATTGAATGGCAATGAAACGAGTGTTGGGATATTTACAACACACCCAAAACTATGTTTTGCATTATAATAAATATCTCGCAGTACTTGAGGGATATAGTGATGCAAATTGGATCACCGGATCGTTTGAAGTTAAATCCATGAATGGATATGTTTTCACTGTTGGCGGAGGAGCAGTGTCTTGGAAATCATCAAAACAGACATGCATCGTCCGCTCTACAATGTAATCAGAATTTATAGCTTTAGACAAAGCCGGTGAAGAAGTTGAATGGCTCCGGAATTTCTTAGAAGATATTTCATTCTGGCCCAAACCTTTGGCTCCTATATGTATACATTGTGAATGATCAGCGGCAATAGGTAGAGGCGGGGCGTAATGTATAACGAAAAATCTCGTCATATACGACGGAGACACAATACCGTTAGACAACTCCTCTATAGTGGCGTTATCACAATTGATTATGTAAAGTCAAGAGATAACGTGGCGGATCCGTTTACAAAAGGCTTATCTAGAGAGGGAGTTAGTAGACCATCAATGGAAATGGGGTTAAGGCCAAGGACAAGTCATCATGGCGGTAACTCTACCTAGCAGACTGGAGATCCCAAGAGCTAGGTTCAAGGAGATCAAACAAAGTTGTGGTAGCGGTTCAACATTGTCAAATAACTCAACCCATTCTCGGATGAATACAATGTTCAGAAATAAAGATAAGACTTTATGGCTTGTTAATGAGTTAATAAAGCATTAAGGTTTTTTAATGGTTATCTAAATCTGGCAATGTATAACCAGATAATGTGGCTATAGGACCACATGTTTAGAAATCACCTATGTGAGTGTTAAGTGTAAGCCGCTTTAAAGGGGAATGACGGTAAAGACACATTCTACATGCACTTTCGTGAGACCAGCGGTGTTCACGGTGGTGAAACGAACACAACCGTGAGAACCATAAGCGGTTGAGGTTAATTGTGTGTCTTATGTTGTCAGGTATACAACAAAGTTCGACGGTTCAAAGATATCAAATCTCCGATTGATCGAGTATATCCGATATAAGTTCACTACGGAAAGTTCAAAGGAAACTACTTATCGGATGCAGTTAATTCTCGCTTGTATATCACACTCGTCCGTACATTCTTTTATCTTATAGCCATTCCCCATTCATGTGGGGGATTGTTGGGTTTTGATATTGGTGAATGGAAAATGATGAGATGAAAATTAAAGGGAGTAAAGGGCTCTTTTGTCTCACATCGAAAAAAGAGAATGAAAGAGAGGTGTATATATTTACATTACACCTTCTCTAGTTGCTAAAAGGGTTGAGAGGGCAAGGACCCCTTGCGCCGTCGTCGTCGCTCGGCTCGGCTTCGGTTTTGGCTTTGGATTTGTCAAAAGATCGATTGATTGATAATCTTTTTGGACAAACGTTTCTTTAATTATTTAATTATTTAATTAAAAATAAATTCAAACGGATCAACCCAAGACCCGCGACCGACCCGTCCGGTTTAAGTCCTCTCTTTTCGAATTTCCCTCCAAAATTAGGTGACTATTCTGAATGGTTGCAAACATTCAGAATCAGTACCACCAAACCTATAAATTCTTGATTGTTCCAAGAATTTATTCATTCAATTCAATTCTGAATTTCAGTCTTCAACTCGAAAATTTTGTCTTCGTGTGATATACTGTCGTTGAGTGGTTCGCTGCTACCGGAATTTGGAGTATTACTATTCTGGTAAGATAATTGTTCTATCCTGGGAGGCGATATTCCATTAACCTCGAGTACTGTGAGTGGAATAATTTCCTTAAGGACACACTTTGAACTAATTGGGTTCGATTATATTCTGAAATTATTTTTTCTTATTCCAAACATATTCTGTTTATTGTACTGATTTCAATTAAGTATTTTTTATACTGTGAAATCTGTTTTTTATTAAGTGTTTAAATAGATTGTGTTGAAACATTATTTTGGTCATATACAGATTATTATACCAACACTGTCATTTAACACTCAAACTATTTTTAAGTTCTCTAGACTTGTACTCCCTCCGTTATAAATTACTTACCATGTTTCGGAGTCAATTTGACTAATGTTTCAAAAGAAAAGACACAAAATTAAACAGAGATACTTACATATGTGTTAAGCTGTCGAATGAAACTGGAGAAATTACTGTGCTTGAAAAACCTAGGGAGCAATGTAGTAGAGAAGTTATGAGAATCCCAAACAATAAAACTATTCCTTGCTCTGCTCCATGAAATCACTTCATCAGTTGAAGGGTCTTCAACTATTTCATATGTCTTGCTTAGAAATGGTGGTGGACCCACCTCATGCAGCCCCTCCATAGGCACCACAGTAGCCTCCATTTGCTAATTAAAGAAAGAGAGACAGAGGGTTGGGGAAGGTGGTGTAGAAAGTTCTAGATAAAAACAGATGGAAGGACAAGTGAACACTTCTAAGTTTTGGAAGTTTTGGAAGCTTGTCGTGGCAAACGTCGAGAAGCTTCTCGATAATTCTACTCGTTTTAGATATTTGCCTCTATCGCAACTTATCCTAACATGTCAATTGTGTTGGGTTGGCCAATTTAGATTGTTTTTTTTTTAGAAGTGGCTTATAAAGTTAAAAAGTTATAAGTTAATTTTATTTATTTTTTGGTTTTTAATTTTTTTTGGTCTAAAAATAAATATTTCAAAATACTTTTTTATCTAATCCAAATATGTTAAAAAATAAATGCTTAAAAATAAAAAATACTACGAATCCAAACACCATCTTAATCATTGGACTCACCATTTTATACCCCATGGTCAGCCCACAATTCATTGTTGCGGGCTAACGTTGAACCAACTAATTTTGGTGGACCTTGGGTAGTTTTCACTTTTTAAGGGAAAAGGACATTGAGAGGTGATTAACAAAAGAAAGACTTAAAAGGTCGCAAAAAATTGGGACAAAAGATTGATAAGTCGTCACTAAGGTTCGCCGCAAAAAGAACAAGGCTATTTGTGGCGACTTTAGTCACCATTGTAGATCAACGAAAAAATTATATTAAATTTTCAAAACTATATCATATTTATATAAAATATGTATCACTACTGTATATATATAAAAAAAATGTACAATATGTGTATAATTAGTAAGTATACATTAATTATATATTTATTAAACATAAATTATACATTGATTATATGTTTACTATACAACAATGATATATTTTCTATATATATACCTTAGAAATACATAATCTATACAATAATGATTTTGTTTTCGTATGTGTGATACATTTAAAGTAAGTGATCATATTCTATATAACAATGATACATTTTCTATGCGTATGATACATTTTATATATATATATATATATAGTAGTGATACATATTTTATAAAAGAATGATACAGTTTATATACAAATGCTGGAATTAGTTGAAAAATGACTAGAAAATGAAATTATTTTAAACAGACTAAAAATAACCTTTACATTCTTGGGCCACCGAGTATTAATAGTTTCACTCGGATGGCTATTTGTATCCTTATCCCTAGTTTTAATTGAGAGAGATATTTGCATTAGTAGAATTATTGAGGTCATTATTTGTATTTTACTAGATATTTTGTCCGCTCTTCGCAGTTTCATACGAACTAATTTTTTCCTATTATTCATATACTACAGAGATTTCAGTTTTCAAATCCAAATAGATAAGATTTCAAGTTTTAATCCATCTTATTATTCACGCTTAATTTTACATTTTTTCCAGCTTTTAATTACCTAATTGACTTTGATATAGTATCAAATTCAAGCAAGTACGACTCTAGCTATCTTCTGAACAAAATCGCACGAAATTATTCAATGGTTTTAGGGGGCGTTTGGTTCGGGATAAACAGGAAAGGGAATGAAGGAATGAAATTCTCTTTGTTGTTGTTTGTTTGACCTTATTTTTTCATTCCTTTTACCCCTTTTCCACTTCCATTCCCTTTCCTTGATTCCCCCTACCCCCTAGGTATTTGGATTCCCTTTCCCCAACCCGGACCCTGGACCACTCGGACCACCCCGGAACCCCGATCCCGGACTTCGGACCCCGGACCTCGGACCCCGGACCACCCAGAACCAAACATGTAGGAACAATCATGGTAATTTCTTTCTTTTCCATTTCATTTCCTTATTGAATTCCATTTTGTTTACCCTACGCGAACCAAACGCACCCTTAATGTCTCAGGTATAGATCTTATGTCAAAACTTTTAGCACTAATGCTCTCAATGGCCTTATTTCATGTAATAGATCTTGTGTCAAGTTATAGCATCACTGCTCTTATATGTCATGTAAAATACATATAATAAGATAAAATAAAAGAAAAAGGTTAATAAACCAATAACAACATACCATTCAGTGTAATTCCACAAGTGGAATTTGGAAAGGGTAGAATGTATGCAAACCTTATTTCTACATTTGTGGGCTAAGGAGGTTGTCTCTGATAGACCCTCGGCTCAAAAGAGAAGTTTTCGAAGCAGAAAAACATGACAGCAAAATACAAGATACAAAGGAAATGAACAACAGATAGTATCACACATTGGAGAATAAGAAATTATGTGATTACTAAATACTACTACTAATAAGGAGTAGATGAGATGAGGCTAGCCCCTGCTCTCCACATTAA
The DNA here is from genome assembly GCA_029844215.1 of Przewalskia tangutica. NCBI lineage: Eukaryota > Viridiplantae > Streptophyta > Magnoliopsida > Solanales > Solanaceae > Przewalskia > Przewalskia tangutica. Next base: position 49,038,548 of record CM056723.1, read on the forward strand.
GTGCGGAAACACTCGGTTACCTACCAACCTTCTGCTCTAATCCTCGACCTTCATACCTTTCTATCTAGTGGCATTTCTGATAAATGCATTGATATTTAGACGATATACACGGTATATTATCTTGTGTATACCGTGTATATCACGGAAACCCAAGGCAATTGGGAGACCGTGATATACACGATATACACACCGTGTATATCGTCTATTTGTGGTAGTCAATTTTGTATAATTATTGTACAAGTAGAATAAGATTTTGGTAGTAGAATAGGAATAGGATTTTCTTATTATGGAAATTGTAAATTGTATATATACTCTTTCATTAATATGAAAATAATCAAGGGATTATTTTTTTCATGGTATCAGAAGTCAATGTTAAATTTTTCTCTCCTCAAACAACATTCTCAAACACCCTTCTTACATGGTGACCTTAAGAAGACCGTTTACATGCATTAGCCCATGGATTTTTGAGACCCCAAATATCCCCATCATGTTTGTTTATTAAAGAAGCCCTTGTATGGGCTTAAGTAGGCCCCACGGTCTTGGTATAAGAGATTTGCAGACTATGTTTCATCTATTGGGTTTTTACACAGCAAGTCAGATAATTCATTGTCCATATATCATCGTGGTACTTCCCTGACTTATATACTATTATATGTGGATGATATTATCGTGACTGCCTCTTTTGATGCTTTGCAAAAGTCTATTATGGCAATGCTCGGTTATGAGTTTGTTATGAAAGACTTAGGCCCCTGAGTTACTTTTTGGGGATTGTTGTCACTCGTCATGTAGGTGAGTTATTCTTATCTCAACGCAAGTATGCATCTGAGATCATAGAGCGAGCTGGTATGTCCTCTTGCAAGTCTACTTTCACTCCAGTTGATACTAAATCCAAGCTGGGTGTTGCGGCTGCCTCATCATACGAGGATCTGTCTCATTATCGCAGTCTTACATGGGCACTTCAGTATCTTACTTTCATGAGACCAGATATTACGTATGACGTAAAACATGTGTGTTTGTTTATGCATGATCCCAGAGATGAACACATGAATGCACTCAAACACATTATTCGATACATTCAGGGGACACTTGACTATGACTTACATTTATATCCTTCCTCGACGTCTTTATTTGTCTTGTATACTGATGTTGATTGGGGTGGCTGTCCAGATACCATACGCTCCACGTCCAGCTAATGTATGTTTCTTGGTAATAACTTGGTCTCATGGTCTGTGAAGCGTTAGTCTACATTATCACGCTCTAGTGCAGAGACCGAGTATCGAGGGGTAGCCAATGTGGTCTCTGAATCATGTTAGTTATGTAATTTTCTTTTAGAGCTTCTCCTATTCAGAAACTTACTTTGGTTTATTGTGATAATGTTAGTGTCGTCTACCTTTCTGGTAATTCGGTTCAACACCAGCGCACTAAACACATCAATATGGATATTCACTTTGTTCGCGAAAAAGTAGTCGTGGACTAGTACGCGTCTGTCATATCCCTTCCAGGTATCAAATTGCGGACATCTTTACCAAAGGTCTTCCGTCAGTACTCTTTGAAGATTTTAGGGACAGTCTCAGCGTACGAAGATCGTCCGCTATGACTGTGTGAGTGTGATAAATATTGTTACACCCCGTAATTCCAAGATATGTATAGGAGAATAGACGGGAGAACACAGGACTTAAAAAATTTGAACGAAAGAAAGAATTGTTTTCCGAAGGAAAAATCTTCCGAACCTCGGGAAGAAAAATTGTTCGTTAATGAGAATAGGGTTCTCAAATTGGTTATTTAAGACTTTTAAAAGTTTATCGGAATTATGAAATTTTATTTTCAGAGTTGGATACGTGGGGCCCACCCGAGAAATTTTACGTTTTTGTGGGGCCCACGAGGTTTCCGATATTTTGACCAATTATAGAAATTTCGGGAAACGAAATATTTTAGACCAATGGGAGGGAGACACGTGTCACCCTCCACATGGGCTTGTTGGATGAAGAAAAATTGACTAAGTCAAATAGTCAAGATAGCTTGAGATAATTGACCACATCCTAGCCTTTCATTTGGATTAATCCTAGCCCTTGGTCTCATTATATATTACTACTACTAGTGCAAGACTAGATCATTTCAACACTTAGAAAAAAATTGGGCAATCTTGTGTGTTCTTAGAGAAGTGCCGGCGAGAGGAAAAAGAAAAGAGAAATTTTGCAATCTTGCTTCATAAATCTCAATATTCAAACCTAAGATCCCTAGAGGTATTCTAAGGATATCTCAATACAAAAATCCCGAAAAACTACGTTTTTACGTTAGTCGCAACATGAAAACCTAAGAGGTTTTTCATAGATTGAGTTAGAACTTGAAGAAGAGTTCTTCATAAGCTTCCAAGGATTGCTTGGAGTGGATTGGAACGTCAAGAAGATGAGCTAAAGTTGCTAAGGATCGACTTTGAATCTTGGATTAGATTTGGGCTTATTGAGGTAATAATCTTCGTCTTACTATTGTAATTGAAGCTTCCATGTTATGAAAGTGATAGATGATCATGAGATATATATTATGAAGATTGATAAGTGTTATGAAATATTGGAAGCCTAAAATCCGAAAAATTTCATGTTAGCCATTAAGATTGTAATTCAATTTAATTGTTAGTTACGATCATCGCATGTTATAGAAAGAATGGATTATATTTGTTATAATCAATTGCGGCTATATAACATGTTAGAATAACAATTTGGATTGAAAAGGAATTGGAATGAACTTTATGTTGTTACATTTAGTAGAAATTGCCTTAAGGAAATGGACAGTTTTTATATTAATTGTGGGGCAGAATTTTACACGTCCTGTTAGGCGTGTAATCCCCTTTGGTTAGCTGAATTGTTGAGTTTTGAATGTGGCATGTTGGTTATTGATTTCGGGCCTTGAAAAAGGTGGAAAAGTACGTAGAAACAAAGGAAGTGATGCCCAATTTTCCGTAGAATAGGAAGCTTTACACTTAGAATATTCTACGTTGGAAAGCTAGAAGTTGATAGACGTATTATGGTCATTATAGGTTGACATTCTACGTGCGGCATATTCAATTTGGCAAGTGGATTAAGTCGGAGAGGTATGTGAACTCTTCTTTATCTCTTGAGCATGAGTATTTACAAAGGTATAGTACGGTAGACGTACGTATTTTAAGTGAATTTGGTTTCAGTTTGGTATCCTTGCCTTGATTTCGAAAAGTGAAGTAACTCGGCTTTTAAAAGTATATGTTACTTGATGTTACATGTAAAGATTACGTGACTTGAAAAGAATAGAATACTTGATTTGGAAAAGTATGGGTTACTTGAACTATTTTAAAGTTAAGAGACTTGATTTCTAAAGTCAAGGAACTTGAAGTATTCTGGAAGTTATGAAACCTGATTTGAAAGTATATGATACTTGGTTTTCAAAAGTATAAGTCTCTTGGTTTCAAAGAGGAACGTAATTGTTTTGGTTTGTCTAAAACATAGTTAGTTATAACGGCTTTATGGGAAGTTAGTTATGACGGCTTTATGGAAGGTTAAGAGAGTGGTCTACTTGATTTATAGGCATGAGTTGCCTAGGTTGTGAAAGTAAGAATGCTTGATTTTTTTTTGAAAAGCTTTGATTTGAATTTCTAAAGATGTAGTGACTTGTTTTGAGAAAGCAAGCATGCCTTGATATTAAGGACATTAGTATCTTGGGGTTTTATTTAAAAAGGAGTCTTTTGAAAAGAATAGAAGTACGTAGTACTTTGGGTTAAATTCCCGGATTTTTCATGACATGTTAGTGCCTTAAGTTAAATAAAATGAGAGTGCATGCTAATTAAGTCCAATAAGAAGTTAAGAGATTTCTTAACTTGCTTATGTTATGTATGATAGCCGGTTGTGCTAGTGTTATGTTATTTTTGCGGGGTAAACCCCCGGGTTACTACTTATTATGTGGATTTGCTCCCCACGATGTGAGTGTGGCGTATGTACTCATTACGGGTCCACCGGGCCCATGCGGGTGAAATAGTCATATGCGGGTGAAATAGTCTCATGCGGAGCAAATTGCTCCATTGCGGGTCCACAGGACCTATACGGGTGGAATAGTCCCATGAGTAGGACTGCTTAATGATACTACGGGCGGGTGGCCCTAATTTGATCATAAGCTTCCTATTTTTTTTGCAGTAAAGTGTACTCTTGATTACTCTCATTATTAGTAAGGCACAGTGTACTGTTAGTTTGGTGATCATACTTGTCTCCAGCTTTATTTTAGACTATATGATTTCATTTCAGTACTTTCAGTTTCACATACTTAGTACATATTTTGACTGACCCCCTTTTCTCGGGGGGCTGCGTTCATGCCGCAGGTAGAATTAAACAGGTAGATGGTCCTTACTCTTAGGATCACTGTTCAGCTGTTGAGAAGCTTCATTACTCCGGAGGCTTGTCTCTGTTTCAAATCCCTGGTATTGTCGGTTGTTGTACATTCAGGGGTATGGCGGGGCCCTGTCCCGTTACAATTGTTATGTTAAAATTCTTAGAGGTTTGTAGTCATGTATGTGGGTCAGTTTGTATAAAAAGATGTAACTGTTTTTGGCTATCTATACATATATCCAGGAAGGCAGTCTTATCGGCTAGCATGTTGTTTACTTCATATTGATGTACGTTATGTGTCTTATGTATGTTCCGCTGATTTTCTCTGATGGTTACCTGTAAGGGTGCCCAGGTAGGACACCAGTCGTGGGCCCGGGGTTGGGTCGTGACAAATGTAATACCCCATTTTAACCGGAGTCGAAACGGTGTACTATATATAGTTGATTCCTAAATTTATTTTTAAGAAGTCGCCACCTAATTATTTTAAAGATAAATTAGGACATCTACTTAGCAAAATTTGCTAAAAATAACTCCAATTTTAATGGTCTGCAAAACTTAATGAGATTCTAGGTAAATGTTCTTCATTATCCTAAAGGGAAGGGATTAGGCACTCTTCAGGATCCGCTAACTTGCGGTTATCCGGTCAAACTTAGGCTAATTATTGTATTAAAAAAACATGTTTTGGAAAGCATAAAGTTAAGAAAAGGTGTTGCAAATATTATTTTTTGAAAGGGTATGTTTTTGATAGGACAAAACTTTATTATATGATTGATAGTATGAAATAAAAGATGATTAAATAGTTTTGTAAATTCAAACATGCAAGACGAGCCTAAAGGATAAACTAGCGACATATCTCTGTTTTTTAAACTACCCTCCCTTTAATATATTAGTCTAAAGTTTACTTATTCTACACATTTCGATATTTATGCAAGATTACATATTTAAATTTATAACAAAAGAAAATAGAGACGGAATTAAAGAGTAAAGATAAAAGAGTGATATAGGGCGGATGACATTGTCATTCGGCCCATTTGGTTTTGGAATTCCGAAGTCGAGGAGTGCAAAGGATATAGATGCGGATCTTTGTTTCGTCGTAGTTGCATTGAGTCTCATAATGCGACTCTTCATTTACTCCGATGCATTTCATGTAAAACAAAGAAAGAAAAAAGATTAATACGTATTCTAAATTTTATCGAGCAAAAAGTAATATTGACATGGAGATTTAAATAAATATATCATTTCGTCTCAGCAACAAACCTCAAAACAAACTGACCAAATTATCCTACATTAATTCATGACTTTAGAACACAATCAAGCTCACCACAGGAATAGATAAAGTGTACAAAGGAACTTCAATGGTAATGAACAAGCAAAATGGGGACCCAAACAGTGAATATGCTAATGATTTTAGCTCTAAACGTGGCAGTAGAACATGCTAATGATTTTAATCCCATAGTCTTGCCAAACAAGAATATTGAACACACAAGATTATATTTATCTTACAAGAAAGTGAACATACAAATCCAACAGTTCACCCAAATCAAATATATCCAAATAATTCACATTTGACTAATAAAGACTGCGATGACACATAGTTGATATAAACAGCAGAATAACATTAAAGAAAATAAGTGAGAGGAGGTGTATTTATGGACCTTTTTTGGGTGCAGCAAACTGAGACAAGGGGTCTTCAAGTTCAAATTGACTTACCGAATCAAGAACGAAATTTGTTTTGAAACTTACATTCGAAAGTTTTGTAAGCAAATGAGAAATGTTTCAGATTTTAAAATGAGATAATGCGGCGGCTGACTAGAAACTTCCGAACAAAAAAAAAAGCTTTAGACTTAGATTTATGAATATTCAATAAGTGATTATTTCGAGAGTTTGAACAAGGGAAAAATGGCGGCGGTTTTAGAAGGCTGAAAAATAAGAAGTATTTACTAATTAATATGATAAGTTTGAAGTTTATCTTTTATTCTAAATTTGTGAATTAGCATAATTATATTGTATTATATTTTTATGAATAATTAAAAATTACTTAATTAATTAATTACTTAACTAATAATGTGTATACAAATAACTAAACTATTAAAGTCGACGATCAGACAATCTAATATTTATTGAGAAATTACATTAATTAACTAATATTTTATCGAAAAAATAAATCAATGATGTTTAATCCTAAACTAAGGATTAACTATTACTAATTAATAATTGATAATTAATTATTATACTAACTACGATTAATGAAAAATTATATTAATAATATTTTTAATCCTAAACTGATGATGTTCAATCTTAAACTACGTATTAAATTAATGACCAACTAATTAGTTTAACCGAAATTATATTAAGTAACTAATTAATTAAAAAATATTACATAAAATTAGATAACTAATTACCACATTAATAATTAATATGTAATAAACAATTTTACAAACAAATAAATTAACATATTAAAAAAATAACATCACAGGCTCACTACTGCCCATATTACGCAAAAACTATTTGCGAAAAATTATATTTTTTCAAAATCGGAGACTATGAAACATTAATAAGGATTAGATTATAATGTATTTAATAATATAATTAGAAAGTTCATATTAAAATACATATATTTAAGGTTGTTTTTGAGTTTTGAAATTGAATTCTAAGTCGTTTTATTATGAAATCCAACCTTCAAATCTTTTTCCTTGACTTGAATATATCGAGAATAATGACTTTCGAATTGAAATTTGAACCAAAATCGGTTTTTTTCTAATATGGGACCTCGGTTTTTTATCTTTGATGACGGTTTGAATTTAAAAGAAGAATGGGGATTAGTATGGAAATGGGCATGAGAGAAAATGTAAATTTTCAAATAAACAACATAAAATCAACTTCAAATCCCATATTCCATCTATCGTTTTAAAAAGATTTTTTTCTTTAGTTTTCTCTTCTTTATTCTTCCTTTTTTTTTACTTGATGACTGATATAATTTTTTTTTGTAACTAAGAAAAATTATTTGAATATATTAATATTAATAAAAGTACATGAAAAGATATAGTTATGGTAAATATGAAGATGACATGAGAGAGAATTAATGTAACTTTCCAAATATATTAATATTAGAGCATAAACACTATTTTTATATTTTTTTTTTGTACATATATATGTGTATGTGCGTGTTTACATATGTATTTTATATCACTAAAAAGTTGATATAATAGTGTTCTATGTTGTATATATTATACTTCATATTAGGAAATGTATATAATAACATAATATGCTTAATATTATATGTACTCAGAATAATTTTATTAAAACACTCATAGAATCAATGTACAAACATATAAATAATAATTAAATGATACATTCGAATGCAACTCGTTCAGTGGAGTGGTGGTTTGGACATCGAAACCTGCCAACAAGGCCTTCTTTAAATGCATTTTTTCAATTATTATCAACTAAAAACGAAACTGTAAACATATGACATATGTATATACTTCAGCCTGGTTCGAACTCGGCTTGGGTGACCAAGAATAACAGCTTAAGGGCAGGGGGCGAAGACAGGAGCCCGGGCTAGGGAGAGCTTATTTTGGTCTAGGGGGAGCCTATTTTGATCCAGTTTTCCACACTTTAAAAGAAAAAGTGTAAAAAATTGAAGATTTTATTGTAATATCATGAATATTACTAGTAACATACTAGAAAAAAATTAAATTTGAGGGGGAGTCCGGGCCCCCTGATTACATGGTGGCTCCGCCACTGCTTAAGGGCATGCTAACCATATGGACCAATCCAACATATATGTTTGGGAGGTCGTTTTATATTTATGATAGATATTCGCGATATATACACACATATATAGAGAGGATTTTTCGAAGTTACCAGAGGCACGTGCCCCCCTCCTAAAGGGCTAGGCCCCCTGTTAGATGATGATTATAGTATAATTTATATTATATCAATGTTATGATGTATATAGTATACTTAATGTTAAATAATGTATACAATAGCACAAAATACTTAATATATACCAATATTATATGTTGTATAAAGTATACTTAATATTATATAATGTATACAATATCTTAATATTATATATTGTATATAATATCACAATATACTTGATATATTAGTTTTTATGATATAAAAGTTACAAGAATAGTTTTCATGTTGAAGTGCAAATAATAGGTACTAATTAATATGAATATTCATGCACTTTTCTTAATAGTAATATATTCAAATAATTCCAATAATTTCTTTTAGTCACAGAAAGATGATTGCATGAAAAGTAAAAGAATAAAAATATTAATAGCAATATATTCAAGTAATTTCAACAATTTTTTTAGTCACAAAAAGATAACTGCATGAAAAGTAAAAAAAATAAAAATAAAAAGGAGGGGGAAAAATGTAAACTCAAAATGAGCTATCAAACATATGCATTTGATTTTTTTGTTTGTTGGGAAACCATTTTTTCAAGTAGGTATATACTAGATATTCATTTCAAATATCCCTATATGTCTACTATTTTAGTTTGAGAACCAGTGGCGGAGCGACTATGTAGCCAGGGGGGTTCGGGCTCCCCCTCAAATTTATTTTTTCCTAGTATATTACTAGTAATATTTATGATATTACAATAGAGTCCTCAATTCTGGCTTCCTTGAGCTCCCTCGGGCTCCCCCTAGACCAAAATCTTGGTTTCGCCCTGTTGAGAACAATCTATTTATAATAAAGGTCATTTCTAAATTAGAATATATATATTAATAAAAACCTCGATTAATTTTTTCTGCAAGACCCCACGAGGTCTAAGAGAGATATTTTGGGAAGAATTTATTATATTTAATATGTTACTATTTAGTTATGCAAGAGTTTAGGAATAGTCATATATTTATGGCTGATTGTTTTATAATTGAGGGGAATTGATAGCATTTAAGGTATACCATATAAGTTACTTAGTGACATAATATGTAATTTTAAAAATAATTGTAATTTATATAATTTACTTTTACAAAAGTTGTACTTATGAAAGTTCCTTTTTATAGACAAGTCATACAAAAATGTTTTGAGTGGGCTGCTAGTCTACTAGTTGAATAATTAACTTAATCAACAGTCCAATCTTTTCCGACTAGACTTATCTACCAGGCCATTCTTTTCATTAGCCCAATCTTTACTATACTTTATAATTTGGGCTTTAATGATGAATCTAAATTGAATGCAATTGTATACTCTATATATATTACATCATTCTAATTCTATACTTTTTATTAGGATACTTTAAAATAGAGATCTTAATTCTATTAGGATTATAATTATATACTCTATATATATTACATTAATAAGAGAACTCCTTCAAATGAGATTTACACTATTCTACATGATATCAAGAGCAAATAATACTTCCCTACCCTAAACCCTATTTTGGCAGACATACCCCTCCCATCCGCCTCCCTCTTCCGGCGGAAATACAGCAGTATACCGCCTCGTATACCACTTCTCCTTCGTGATATACAGTCTATATACCATGCTTTTCAGTATATATTGCCTCTCCTATACCTACATGTTGACACCCAATTTTGACCCTCTCGTCCAGACAGTAGCTATAAAATTACACTAATTTTGCAAAATAATTTTTATGATTTCTTATAATAAAATGCAACAATAAAATATTAATACATGCATAAATAAATTATTTAATAATTACTTCGCATTTTCTACGTATAGTATTAAGCATTTAGAGTCTCGCGCCCGCATTAATTAATTTCAAGCTCTGTCGTAATTCTTAAATAATTAATAAATACATAAAATAAATAATTTAGCAATGACGTCGCGTCAAGTAGCATAGCCGCGTTTTTTTAATACGCAAGAGAATTTCATAATCATTTGTAATTTAAAATCAATTTTAATCTAATACATGCATTTAATAGCGTCGCATTTATAAAAGCTTTAAACAATCCTTAAATGTCATACTTGCATTTAGCATTTAAATAATTTAATCTAAACTCAATTCAATTTTAATTTAACTTCGCAATAATGCATAATAATAAGATTTTAAATAATAGCACCGCATTCTAAAATATCAAGCACTAATTAAGTAGCGCGTCCGTCTTTGTTTTTATCTCAAACATAGATTAATGAAGCACCTAAATAATTTAATCAATTAATTTTTACCACTAATTAACTTATTAAAAGCCTAATTAAACTAACCCCCTAACTAATTAAAGGCTGCCCTTCATCAGCCCACTTAAATTACCCATCCATGACCAGCATGAGCACCATGACCAGCCACTTTCCTTATCACCACAAGTCCGAACCACCTTTCATTTCCTTTACCTTCCCATCGTCCCCATCATCCTTCACGAAATAAAACCTAACCTAACCCTAAACAGCAATCGCCACACCTCCCTTACCTTGCACCCCATCGCGCCTCCTGCGTGATTCTCGCGAGAATCCGTGAATCAACAAATCTTCCGAAATCGCAACCTACCATAACAATAAAGTCAGTACTAAATCGCCAAGATTCGTCCAAAAAATAAAACAGTAAGAATCAATTTACATCAGTAACAAATCGCACAAGTCAACCCAAAATAGCCCACAAAATCTTCACGAAATAAGTACGAAAATCAGCACAAATCTCGTCCAAAATCGCAGTAGAATCATACCCAAGCTTACCAAATATATAGCACAAATCTCAGCCTTAAACACTTACCAACTTAGAACCTAAGGTTAGGGCTATAAATACAGAACCACTGTACATGCAAGACGAGAGGGAGTAGAGCAGAAAAGGGGGACCCATAGCAGGGATTCAGAGCTCAGTCGGGGGAGTCCAATAGCAGTAGTCGACATGCATAGGAGGTTAGGAGGTCCAGCAATCGACAATCCAGACCATTAGCATCACACAAATAAGAAGCCTGCAATCTTTCTTTTCAATATCAGCAAGAAATCAGCAAAACAAACCTTGCCTTTTCAATCGCATCGCAATAACCCGTCGAGTGGGCGGCGACTTGATCTGTTGCCGGGTCATTGTCAGGAGAAGGTAAACCTATTTGCCGCGACTCAATTTACGTCGATGCATATGTGCTTGTTGTGTTCTCTGTTGCTTAATCATGTTTAGATGAGCTCGTCGTGTTATTGTTTCTATTAATGCTTAATACAACGACGATGTAATCTGCTTTAGTTAATCCATATTGGTAATGGTTTATTAAAATCGGGAAATAGGTTGATGCTGCTGTAATTGTTTGCTTACCGGGTATGATGATGGATAGTAAAATGCTCATTGATGTTTGTTGTTGTCTTATGGCTTGACTGTTTTACTAGCTAATATTTAAATATGAGATATACACAGATATTGAAATATGCTACTGTACTTCTAAATATATCACGTATATTACGACCCCATGTTCTCATTTGTATGAATTTATCCTAGTAAAATAGGTAGCTTATGCAGAACTATTCTGTGTGCAACCAAGCATGTTTAGTCTTTTCCAGTTGAATGGATAGTATTTAGCGACTTTGCCTTTAGTTGTAGTCTGGGATGTCTTTTAGTTGTGGCGGCGAAGTCTGATTTCGGAATTACTTAAAACTTGTCTCGATTGTGTTGAACTTGTGTGGAGTATTATCATGTTTAATATATAGTTTGAATATGATTACGTCCAATTTGCATTCTGTATATATGAAGGACCATTGCTGTTTGATCCTCGTCATCTCTATGTTTAGCATATTCGTATAACTAGTCCTGTTCGTTAAAGCAACTTACTGATCAGTTTCAGTCCTTGAAATACGCTAATTGTTGCATCCTGTTTGTTAAAGCAACTTACTGATCAGTCCTTGAAATCTTCATTATTTGTTCACGGATACACTGGGTTGGATATGAATCATGTTTTACTAAAAGCTCATTTATTTGGGTCAAGTCTTGCTTGCTTCTCGTTATTTACTGCCTGTTTGGCCTACTGATCCTCACTGTTTTATGAATACTGGGCTCGAAATGCATTATGTTTGCTAAATGCTCACTTATTGATAGAGCTAGCGCTTCTTTGTTGCTTGTTTTTCCCATTGCCTCACGCTTCGCATCTGTGCCTCACTCACGGCCTGCATACACCTGTTCTTTGCGTTATTTATCGGTCTCCTCTGTATTCCGCCTTTGGCGGCTTAGTTCCATCTGATATTGCCTCTGTTGGTCTTTACATGCATGCTTGCTCGAATATAAACTATGTGTCAAGTGCTTATTCGTTATTTAATTGTGCTCGTACTAATCCTTATCTTTCTTTATTTTTACATAGCACGACGGAGCAAAATAAAGAGTCTCACGCGAGGCTCATCGAAGCCATTTCAAATGGCTACGCGTCGCATTCGCATTCCCTCTTGGCAATTCCTAGAAAAACAAATAGGGCGGGGTCATCCGACGATCCTCACTTTCATCTCATCCTTATCTTACTTTATTTATTATTGTAATTTATAACTTTGTAATTAATAGGATATCTAGAATAATTAGCCTTTAAACATATAAGTGGGGAAGGTAATTTAAAGTTCATCGCTTAACTTACTTGCCTTTTAGGATTGTCATGCATGTCTAATTTTTGCCAAAATAATCTAACTTGCATCACAAAAACCAACAGTTTGTTAAATCCCTAAACATAACCGATTTTTCCTAAACTCTAAAAAATCATCTTAAAGCATCTCTTATATAATATTGTACGCAGGTTAGGCAAGATTAATTTAGCTAACAGTATACACAATTAGTCCGTAGATAACCTTTGCGTGAACATATAATTAGTCTATAAAGCACTTTAGCATTTAACACTTTCTAGCATCTTAACATTTTTTGCATTCTTAGCCCCTCTTTAAACTTTAGTAACATTTTAGCACCTTCCTAACATTCTTTGTACTTTAGCATATATCACCTTTTGCCCTTTCAATACTTTAAGCACCTTTTAAACATTTTAACATGCTAGCATTTATTTCCTAACATTTTATTAATTATTCAACACTTTAGCATTTAGCACTTTTAAGCACCTCTTAGCACCTTTAGCACCCTTCTATCGTTTAATACCTTTTAGCAACCTTTAATATTTTAAGCACTTTTAAACATTTAGCATTTGGCTCTTTTATTTATTTATAACACCTTTGCCCTTTTTATACTTTAAGCACCTTTTAAACATTTTAACATTTTAGCATTTTTATTAAGCAGGAGGAGCTTTTATTTTGCATTTTTAAACATAATAATTACCCTAGGTTTGTGGGACAACCATGAGTTAAGCGGATCTTAGAGGGTGCCTAACCCCTTCCCTCTAGATTAATAAAGAACCCTTACCCAGAATCTCACTAAGTTTAGCAGACCATTAAAATGGAGTTAATGTTTACTTTAAACTAGTTAAACATTTAGGTGTCCTAATTCACCCAAACTAATTAGGTGGCGACTCCGCGAACCCTTTAGCATTTAGCACCTTTAGCACTTTTAGCACTTTTAGCACCCTTTACTTAAAAATTAGTACCTTTTAGCATTTTTAAGCCTTTTTAGCTATTTAGCATTATTTTATTTTCTAACACTTTTTTCTAAGCAGAAGTTTATTCATTTAGTCGCGGCCGGAAAAGGGCGTGACAGAAATGGCGACTCCGCTGGGGATTTTAGGTTCTTAACCACAACAGACCTAGGGTTATTATTTGGCATTACTTTTTGCATTTAATTTTGTGTGCTGTATTTTGTTTTGTTTATTTTAAAATTGCTACCTGCTTTACTGCTTTCCTTAAACTGGCATTCCGCTCATATTTCTTCCACTCTGGAAAATTCACACAATCACACACTACATGCGAGGTGCGCTGGGTGCATCAGCAAATTCTTTCTTCAAAATCCAAATTTAGGAGAGTTGGTAACATACGTGGAGTGTCCGGTCCTAGCAGGTGGCGCGTAACCTTCTCTTAGAGTTGTCGCTCGGGAACCTTGCGTCGGAAAAGCCAAATCTTAGAAACTTAAGATAGAGCTATACCACCCTTTATTTTAGGGCATGCGTGCATTTACCTTAGGTGAGTCGGTCCGGCATCGACGCCACAATTAGGAAGACACCAAACTTGTCGACGGGTTTCTCAACCCAACGACCCAAAGATATTATGTGTAGCATGGTGATGAGACAAATCCAAGCCTAATCATGACATGCGAAATTGGGAAAAGTGCTGCGTCGTTTGGTCGCCATTTCCAACAAAGGCATTATAGTTGGGCGACTTGGACAAATCTATCATGACCTCGTATATGTGGCGTTTAGGCTACCTACGGCATAAAGAGGTCCCCTGCATGTTAGGAAGCGTTTGAATGTGCTATATGCGATGTATACATTACATACCGCAAATTACGTGCTTTATGCTAACACCGTTTGTTGCATTTTTTTAGAAAGATTTATCATCTCCCAAAGGTCGATTTGTATTTGACTAAACAATGGCGTAACATCGATATCCCACAAGATCAAAGGCACGGTCGATGGCATGGTCGATTCAAGGGCATCGGCGGAGCGAGTCGAACATGTCTTGGTTCCTATAGGCAAGCGGTCTCGAAGAAAGCAAGATAGATCGGTCGGCGGCTCGCCAAATACCGCGACAAATAGCAAACTGCGGGCGAAATCGGAAGGCTCGAAACATCATCGAAGTACTCGTCGCGCAAACAACCAAAGCAGTCAAAATCCTCCAAATTACTACGGTACCCTCTTACTACATATCCCATTCACCGATATACAATGCACCCATACATCCCACAAACCAAATTATGCTCGTGAACACAAACCAAAGGCCACTACAAACCCACTTTTGCAATGCATCGACAACCGCTTACGATACCCATCGTCATGCGCCACGACGAATGCCCGCTCACTAAACACGCCCAAGCCGCATAGGTGCTAAGAAAACCAACGAGCGTATACACCTTTAACCAAACTCATAGCCCAAGTGTATGAGAGTGGCGCGAGAATACTCGGCCAATTCGAAATATCCCGGGCCTACTTCCAGGGCACGATAAAACCAAACATTGTGCATACCACTCCGGTGTCGAGGGCACGACATCGAAGTGCTACTCCTCGGGGCGAGAATCGGCGTTGATCAAGAAGGGTAATTCGGTGAAGGAGTATGCCCCAAATGTGCATGATAATCCCTTGCCAAACCACGGCCACGTCAATGTGCACCCGATAACCTTAGATGAGGAATACACTCCCTTGCCTAGGCCCATTCCGCTTGAATCAATCATTTATCCGAGCATGCGCGCGAAGCCAAAGAAGAAGATATTGATAGCGAGCATGAAGACCCAACCATCGCGATCACGGGCATGACGGCGTATTGGTTGGATTTGCACCCTTGTTCTGGTCCGCCTAGAGCCCGGATAAGAAAGAACAATTTAGTTTAGCAGAATAATTCAAGACTCTTATTTAAGCTTTAATAATGTTTGTCTTATATTTGCTTGTAATGAACTACGTTCGACCTGATTCCCTTGGCGGATACGTAGGCGGCCACCGGCCTCGGTCCCACATTTAGAAATTTTAATTTCACCCCAAAATTTATTTGTAATGAACTACGTCATGACCTGATTCCCTCATGGGGATACGTAGGCGGCCTAAATCGGCCGGTCACGCGTTAGGAAACTTTCCGCCGTTACGAAAATAACAGAATACAAGCAACCCATTGAGACCCATTTAGGCGGACACCCTTTTCAAAGCGGGATCATGTAGGAAACCAGTGGGTTGCAAGTCCAAAGCGAGCGAACTGCGGATATCAAGGGACAAGGTGGCGAAGTCAGATACGAATCGACCCCCCCCCAAAACTCACAAATTTTTCTTTGAGCGCAGGTCTTTTCATATTAACAGAAGCAGAAAGTGCAACAACCGAAGCAGAAAATACGACAAAAAGTCTCTTGCAGCGAAGCGAGAAAGCGAGAGGATGACAACAATCCAAAGTCGCGGCAAAGCGTGGCAGCGAAAGGGCATCAACAATCGTGATCAAAGTTCGAGTTCGCGACAAAACCTAGCGCATCAACTTCGGGCATCAAGTCAAATTGGCAACCCACGATCGCACGCCAAGCGCATCATGGCAATTCATCATTTGCGGCGTCTAGCACGTCCGTGCAAGGACAACACCTGCACTATCTCGCATATCGGGGCGATATCTCTACCCGTAAAATTGCACTTCTCATATGTATTTATCATTTTTAAACAGGTATACACTAACGTTTTTCTCAAGCTTAGCTTGCAGGAGCATTTATTCTACAGGAGCAGCAGCAACACGTCCAGACAACGACGTGATCAACATTATGTCTACGCAACGACGCCAGCAGCAATACGTCCAGGCAGTGACGTTATCAGCACAGCAAGTCCACGCAACGACGCCAGCAGCAACACGTCCAAACAACGACGTGATCGGAAGTCCACGCAACGGCGCCAGCGGCAATACGTCCGTTAACGGCGGCGTTATCGGCCGCAGAAGTCCACGCAGCGGCGCCCGGCGACACGTCCGGACAACGGCGTGATCGGCAAGTCCACTCAGCGACATCGGCGGCAATACGTTGGTGATGATGTTATCGGCCGCAGCAGTCCACGCGCAGCGATGCGGCGGCGATACGTCCGAACAGCGGCGTTATCGGCAACAAGTCCACGCAACGGCGCCCGGCGAAGAACACGTCCGGACAACGGCGTGATCGGCGAAGTCCACGCAACGACGCCCGGCGGAATACGTCCGAGCAATAGCGTTATCGGCCGCAAAGAAGTCCGGCAGCGCCCGGCAACACGTCCGAACAACGGCGTGATCAACATTATGTCCACGCAACGGCGCCCGGCGAATACGTCCGGACAACGGCGTTATCGGCCGCAACAAGTCCACGCAACCACGCCCGGCAATACGTCCGACGATGGCGTTATCGGCCGCAAGTCCACGCAACGACGCGCCGGCGGCAATACGTCGAGCAATAGCGTTATCGGCCGACAACAAGTCTGCAACGGCGCCCGGCGGAACACGTCCGGCGGCGGCGCTATCGGACAACAAGCCCAAAAACGACGCCATCATCGACATCACACCCGCGCGAGGGCGATTTCTATACTCGAAATTGCATTTCTTACTCATGCTTTATTATTACGTCTTAGCGATTATGCACTAACTCTTTCTTGAGCTCTAGTCTGAGGCGATTGCGGCAGGGCGACATATCCACATCGGCTGCGCGTGCACGTGCAAGGGCGAAAATCACGGCATTCGGCGTCGCATCAACACGTGGCATCACATTTTTGCAGGATAACCTTTTCTACTCACAGTTGCATTACTCTTAAATTATGCATCATCGTTTTGCCTTATGATTATGCACTAACCGTTTGTTTGAAGTCTTAGCATGCGAGCGAGGCCTGGCGTGAATTTTCTCTTCTGACAAGGGGCAATTTGTTGGGGCGACGCCCAACGAATGGCGGCGGCCTCAGCGTCGGTCCACTCGCTCGCATCACCATAGAACCCAACACCATAAGCCATGCGGTGCACCGAGTTCAAGCGATTATTTTTATTTTTACTTTTTGCACCATAACGGTGTCATCATAACTCGACCTTGGGACAAATTTGAGTCGCGTTAGCCCGCAGTGTTTCGACCATGGTAACCCGGTGTCGTCATAACTTCGACCTTTGGGGCGGCTTTGAATCGCGTTAGCGCGCCGGTTTCGACCATGGTAACGGATGTCGTCATAACTCGACCTTTGGAGCGACTTGAGTCGCGTTAGCTGCGCGGTGTTTTGACCATGGTAGCCCGGTGTCGTCATAACTCGACTTGAGACAATTTGATTTTCGCGTCGGCCTTGTCTACCGCCAACTTTTTGCAATCACGAGGATCGAGACAAAATTGGCTACGAGTCAACGTCTTTGTCAGAAGATTCTTCCATCATCTCCATACAAAGAGGACAAGTTGTTGACACCCAATTTTGACCCTGCGTCGGACGATAGCTATAAAATTACACTAATTTTGTAAAATAATTTTTATGATTTCTTATAATAAAATGCAACAATAAAATATTAATACATGCATAAATAAATTATTTAATAATTACTTGCATTTCTCGTAGAGTATTAAGCATTTAGAGTCTCGCGCCCGCATTAATTAATTTCAAGCTCTGTCGTAATTCTTAAATAATTAATAAATACATAAAATAAATAATTTAGCAATGACGTCGCGTCAAGTAGCATAGCCGCGTTTTTTTAATACGCAAGAGAATTTCATAATCATTTGTAATTTAAAATCAATTTTAATCTAATACATGCATTTAATAACGTCGCATTTATAAAAGCTTTAAACAATCCTTAAATGTCATACTTGCATTTAGCATTTAAATAATTTAATCTAAACTCAATTCAATTTTAATTTAACTTCGCAATAATGCATAATAATAAGATTTTAAATAATAGCACCGCATTCTAAAATATCAAGCACTAATTAAGTAGCGCGTCCGTATTTATTTTTATCTCAAACATAGATTAATGAAGCACCTAAATAATTTAATCAATTAATTTTTACCACTAATTAACTTATTAAAAGCCTAATTAAACTAACCCCCTAACTAATTAAAGGCTGCCCTTCATCAGCCCACTTAAATTACCCATCCATGACCACGCCGCAGTTCGACACCCGCAGCCCAGCTTTCCCCTTATCAGCCCACAAGTCCAGAACCCCAGCCTTCATTTCCCTTTACCTTCCCATCGTCCCCATCAGCCTTCACGAAATAAAACCTAACCTAACCCTAAACAGCAATCGCCGCACCTCCCTTACCTTGCACCCCCCATCGCCGCACCTCCCCTGCCGTGATTCTCGCCTGAGAATCCGGCGAATCGAACCCAAATCTTCCGAAATCGCAACCTACCATAACAATAAAGTCAGTACTAAATCGCCAAGATTCGTCCAAAAAATAAAACAGTAAGAATCAATTTACATCAGTAACAAATCGCACAAGTCAACCCAAAATAGCCCACAAAATCTTCACGAAATCAGTACGAAAATCAGCACAAATCTCGTCCAAAATCGCAGTAGAATCATACCCAAGCTTACCAAATATATAGCACAAATCTCAGCCTTAAACACTTACCAACTTAGAACCTAAGGTTAGGGCTATAAATCTGAGAACCACTGCATACGAGGCGGGAGGAGTAGAGCGAGAAAGGGGGACCCATGCAGGGATTGAGCTCGGTCGGAGTCCAATAGCGATGGTCGGCGGCGTAGGAGGTTAGGAGGTCCAAAGAATCGACAATCGGACCATTAGCATCGCTGAATAAAAGCACGAAATCTTTCTTTTCAATATCAGCAAGAAATCAGCAAAACAAACCTTGCCTTTTCAATCGCATCGCAATAACCCGTCGAGTGGGCCGACGACTTGATCTGTTGCCGGGTCATTTGTCAGGAGAAGGTAAACCTATTTGCCCTTGACTCTAATTTACGTCGATGCCTATGTGTTTGTTGTGTTCTCTGTTGCTTAATCATGTTTAGATGAGCTCGTCGTGTTATTGTTTCTATTAATGCTTAATACAACGACGATGTAATCTGCTTTAGTTAATCCATATTGGTAATGGTTTATTAAAATCAGGAAATAGGTTGATGCTGCTGTAATTGTTTGCTTACCGGGTATGATGATGGATAGTAAAATGCTCATTGATGTTTGTTGTTGTCTTATGGCTTGCCGACCTGTTTTACTAGCTAATATTTAAATATGAGATATACACAGATATTGAAATATGCTACTGTACTTCTAAATATATCACGTATATTACGACCCCATGTTCTCATTTGTATGAATTTATCCTAGTAAATAGGTAGCTTATGCAGAACTATTCTGTGTGCAACCAAGCATGTTTAGTCTTTTCCAGTTGAATGGATAGTATTTAGCGACTTTGCCTTTAGTTGTAGTCTGGGATGTCTTTTAGTTGTGGTGCGACGGGGGGCTGATTTCGGAATTACTTAAAACTTGTCTCGATTGTGTTGAACTTGTGTGGAGTATTATCATGTTTAATATATAGTTTGAATATGATTACGTCCAATTTGCATTCTGCATATATGAAGGACCATTGCTGTTTGATCCTCGTCATCTCTATGTTTAGCATATTCGTATAACTAGTCCTGTTCGTTAAAGCAACTTACTGATCAGCTTCAGTCCTTGAAATACGCTAATTGTTGCATCCTGTTTGTTAAAGCAACTTACTGATCAGTCCTTGAAATCTTCATTATTTGTTCACGGGTACACTGGGTTGGATATGAATCATGTTTTACTAAAAGCTCATTTATTTGGGTCAAGTCTTGCCTGCTTCTCGTTATTTACTGCCTGTTTGGCCTACTGATCCTCACTGTTTTATGGATACTGGGCTCGAAATGCATTATGTTTGCTAAATGCTCACTTATTGATAGAGCTAGCTGCTTGCTGTTTGCTGTTTTTTTTTGCCCATTGCCTACTGTCTATTGCCTACTGCCTACGGCCCCCCTGGATACACCCTGTTGCTGCGTTATTTATCGGTCTCCTCTGTATTCCGCCACCTGCTGGCAGCTTAGTTCCATCTGATATTGCCTCTGTTGGTCTTTACATGCATGCTTGCTCGAATATAAACTATGTGTCAAGTGCTTATTCGTTATTTAATTGGGCTCGTACTAATCCTTATCTTTCTTTATTTTTACATGGCACGCATCGGAGCAAAATAAAGAGTCTCACGGCGAGGCTCATCGCAAGCCATTTCAAATGGCTACCCGCATCCGCATTCGCATTCCCTCTTCGGCAATTCCTAGAAAAACAAATAGGACGGGGTCATCCGCTTCAATCCCTCACTTTCTCATCTCATCCTTATCTTACTTTATTTATTATTGTAATTTATAACTTTGTAATTAATAGGATATCTAGAATAATTAGCCTTTAAACATATAAGTGGGGAAGGTAATTTAAAGTTCATCGCTTAACTTACTTGCCTTTTAGGATTGTCATGCATGTCTAATTTTTGCCAAAATAATCTAACTTGCATCACAAAAACCAACAGTTTGTTAAATCCCTAAACATAACAGATTTTTCCTAAACTCTCAAAAATCATCTTAAAGCATCTCTTATATAATATTGTACGCAGGTTAGACAAGATTAATTTAGCTAGCAGTATACACAATTAGTCCGTAGATAACCTTTGCGTGAACATATAATTAGTCTATAAAGCACTTTAGCATTTAGCACTTTCTAGCATCTTAACATTTTTTGCATTCTTAGCCCCTCTTTAAACTTTAGTAACATTTTAGCACCTTCCTAGCATTCTTTGTACTTTAGCATATAGCACCTTTTGCCCTTTCAATACTTTAAGCACCTTTTAAACGTTTTAACATGCTAGCATTTATTTCCTAACATTTTATTAATTATTCAGCACTTTAGCATTTAGCACTTTTAAGCACCTCTTAGCACCTTTAGCACCCTTCTATCATTTAATACCTTTTAGCAACCTTTAGTATTTTAAGCACTTTTAAACATTTAGCATTTGACTCTTTTATTTATTTATAACACCTTTTGCCCTTTTTATACTTTAAGCACCTTTTAAACATTTTAACATTTTAGCATTTTTATTAAGCAGGAGGAGCTTTTATTTTGCATTTTTAAACATAATAATTACCCTAGGTTTGACAGGACAACCGCAAGTTAGCGGATCTTAGAGGGTGCCTAACCTCTTCCCTCTAGATTAATAAAGAACCCTTACCCAGAATCTCACTAAGTTTAGCAGACCATTAAAATGGAGTTAATGTTTACTTTAAACTAGTTAAACATTTAGGTGTCCTAATTCACCCAAACTAATTAGGTGGCGACTCCGCGAACCCTTTAGCATTTAGCACCTTTAGCACTTTTAGCACTTTTAACACCCTTTACTTAAAAATTAGTACCTTTTAGCATTTTTAAGCCTTTTTAGCTATTTAGCATTATTTTATTTTCTAACACTTTTTTCTAAGCAGGAGTTTATTCATTTAGTCGCGGCCGAAAAAGGGCGTGATACTACAAACCGGTATACTCCAGATATACCTTGATATACACAACACCCAGCCCCTTATTCCCTGTTTTATAGCTCGTATACATTAAGTATACACTACCTGAGACACATATCACGTAAGCAGCCCTCTTTATAGCCTGTATACATCAAGTGTACAGGCGGTATACACCCTCTTTCTCTCATAAATTTTTTATACCCTCATGGCGTCACCTGCGGCCCATATACTTCCCCACACTTCATCTTCCTCTACACCCGACTTCACAAATTATCTGTCGTAGACCCAGTACCCGACTCAGTGGACCAACCCACGTCTTGGCAACCTTTCGGGCACTAGGCCCAGTCAGCCAGTCCCGTTCCAGGCTAAGCCCAGCAATAACAGTGGGCACTGTCGCGGTCCAACACCACCGACCCACTGTCCAGCCATCAGGCCCATTACACAGCGTCCCAACAACAACACGATGATACATGGTATATGGATACGAGCGCCACGTCTCACCTCACGACAATTCTAATAATCTTCCTCAACCGCGCGATTTAAATTCTCATCACATTCCAATTCAAGGGTTTGGACACACACTAAATCTTCACGTTCTCGTCTCATAAGATTGTTAATATATATTACTTTTAAGCTAACTACACGAGTTTAATATCTATCATAATATGTTTATATAACTCTTCATTTTTTTATTTCATGTTGCTGATCTTAAGTGTTTGAGTTGGTGATCTTAAGTGTAAAACTTATGTATGTTTGCTGGTTGGGATTGTTGTAGACAACTGCTGGACTAACAATGTTGACTCTGCACCTGTCCTACTTGTTTAAGTGGTAAAGGCCATCCATATTAATATATAAAGTCTTCTAGGTCATCTTGTATCATGACTGTTTATTAAGTTGCAGAATGAAACATGTATCGGCATTACATACTTGCCCCTCTCTATTTTTGTCTTCTGCATATTTGTCCCTATTTGTCTTGTCTTCTAAAATGTGAAATGTCCTTCCTAGATCATATTCGTCCTGAGTAATCTCCTTAAGTTGACATATAGTTTTGGCAGCTCATTTACTTGATTTCAGAATATTGAAGCTTTCCCATCTTGTTTAAGTTCTTTAACTAGTCTAACTATAATATCTGTTAGTTGATTATTGCCATTTGTATACTGCTTGTTCTCTGTTAAAAACAGTAAGCTTCATAACCATTTCATATACAGTCCTGAAATGTTTCCATATAGCATAGATGTGATGTGTCTGACTTAAGAGACTCTATATAGATGAAATGGTATTCTCTAAGTGGTCTACTTGTTCATTTTCTAGAACTTCATGTCTATATGATTGATCATGTGCTTGACTAAGTTTTTGCATACCTAATTGTAAGCTCAAATGATTTTGTGCAGCCTGAATTATGGATATAAATGATCTCTTATATGTTTTCTGAGCCTTAACGTCCTTACGAATTAATCACACACACATCGGCCTCCTCATCTATTCTAGCACCGGTCTTTTCCCCATTTTGTATAACTAAATGGACAAAATCATAGATTTTAGCTACAAGTTAAAGTTTGGCTCTTTCTTTTGACGTAAAGAAAAATAGTAACTAGTGGGCCAACCACTTTACTTTGGACTGATTTATTCTTCCCTTAGATTTGAATCTATTTGTATGAGGTTATTTGTATAAGTATGTTTATTTGTTGGACGTTTCTATTCTAACTATATTTTTGTAACATCTATGTTTTGCAGTTTGTTCATAGTTCACCACTCAGAGTTTATCCTACAAGCAAAATGAAGAATTTTTGAATTAATTGGGCAGACTACTTGTACAATTGATTCCTCAAAGAAAAAAATAGAATGTTGAAGCTATTAGTTAGTATTTTGATGTAATTGTTGACTATGCCGTATTGTTATTAGTTAATGATTGTAAGCTACTAATGATTGAGATACTATTTTAAATATATTATTATGTTTTATGCGAATGATTATATTATATTATATTTTGAATGAGTATTTTTTTTGTTATCTTTTTGATATTTTATTTATTAGGTGAAAAAATAGGGGGGGGGGGGGGGAATGGGTACCAAAACAATAAATAAAAAGTAAAAAAAAACAGATAAAAACCTTGCATAGCGCTAAAAAAGCGCTATGCAAGCTAGTATCTTCAAAATAGAAGTGTAACTAGCATAGCGCTTTTTTTGTGCTATGCAAGAAAATCGCTATGGTAGTAGCCTGCTTGCATAATGCTTTTTAAGCGTTATCTAAGCTACCATAGCGGTAAAAGTGCTATGCAAGCCTTAAAAAAAGCGTTAGCATAGCGCTTTTCTGTAGTAGTGCATAAAACCTCAAGGCTGTTCAAATTGAGGGTTGATGTGTGTTTAAACATGTTGGTGTAAGCATATACACATACACTCTCACTAAAAATTTACCTTAAAGAAGTCTTCATCTTCAAATCTCCCTAATTACCATGATAGTTTTAGCAATAGAAGCTAAACAGGTACACAGTGAAGATACCCATTGGACAGTTCCAAGTTGTGCTGCCAATGGCAACTTGTTATTTGACTTTAAAAGGTCATATATATTGACTATTCATAATGAAGTCTTTGACAAAATTAAAGGGGTCAACAATTGTCAGCTATCCTTCAATTATCTCCACCCTCCTCAAGTCATTAATTGGATTTTAATCGTTTGTTTAGTTTCACTTAACTATTCTAATAAAACATATAATACTATTAATTTTCTAGATCAAACTTTTCCTTAAGTCTATGGTCATTCGGAAATAACCTCTAGGGTAGACCTAACCCATTAGGAGGGGGCATGTGCCCCCGGTACCTTCAAAAAAACACACTATATATATGTGTATTGTGAATATCTATCAGATATTTAAAGAACCCCTCAAACATATTTGCTGAGGTGGTCCATTTGATTAGCATGCCCTTAAGCTGTTATTCTTGGCCGCGCAACACGAGTTCGAACCTAGGCTGAAGCATTTATTTTTTTGCATTTTCGTTTTTAGTTGATAGTAATTGGAAAAAGTATAAAAAGAAGGCGTTATTGACAGGTTTCGATAGTGTCCAAACCACCCATTGGCGGAACGAGTTGCATTATTAATTTGTATTTATATGCTAGTACATTGGTTCTATGGGTGTTTTAATAAAATTTCAAAGCGGTATTGCGTGATATTCCTTCGACTAACGTGTATGTGCCTAAGTGCCTTTGGTAGTTGGGTTCAAATTCTGATTCCGCATCTGTTCTTTGCCTCTCAATGTAAGGATAAGGTCTCCGTACACTCTACCCTCCTCTGATCAAGTTATGTGATCACGGTATGTTTTTGTTGTATTCAAGATCAAACAAGGAAATAAATTAATCATATTTTTTCATTGTTGTTTAGAGATGTGTGTTCCTGCTGATATGCATTTATTGACTTAGACCCTTGAGATGCCCCTGAATGACGTACATATGAACTAAAAATATTTTTTTCCTAAGCATAATAGTTACTATATAGTATATAGTTTGGCAAAAGACATAGATTTCACTCCAAATTATACGCGAAAGTCAATATCATACTATAATCTATTACCCCCAAATTATGATTTAAAGTGGAATTAATAACACCAAAAAGCTGATGTGAAAAAAACTGAGCGAGTAGAGTCAAAATTACAAGTAAAAAATATTTTTTTTAAATTAAAAAAAATTGATTTTTGCCACCCTCCACCCCAACACTCTTCTTCTTCTTCAACCCGCTCCATCCTCATGCCCCCCTCCTCCTCACCCCATCTTCCCGCCCCTCCCATTCTCTTCTCCTCTCACTTCTTGCAGCTCAAAACCCAAATCGAAATTGAAATCAGAGCTAAAACGGATTTGAGTTTTAATTTCAATTTCGATTTAGGTTTTAATTAATTGAAAGAACTCCTGTGGTGGTGATGGTGATTGTTCAAGAAGAGTAGCTCTTGTTATTTTATCAGAATTTGAACCTCTTCAAGACTTAGTTCTTTTTCCCTCAAAATTGAGAGTGTGTCACGATTGTTATGGAGTATGTGTAAACAAAGTGGGCACAAATTTAGGGAAACTACTTCAGATATGTGCCCTTTTGGCGTTGCTAGCATAACCACTGCTCCATCTCATCTTCTCCGCCACATCTTTTCCGACGTGATTGCTATTGTTACACCCCGTAAGTCCAGGACATGTATAAGAGAATGTACGTAAGGAATCAAGACTTGAAAATTGGTACGAAAGGAAGAATTATTTTTCCGACGGAAAATCTTTCGAACGTCGGAAGGGAACAATGTTCGTTGTTGAGAATCAGATTCTCAAAATGCATTATTTGAAGAGTATGAAACTTATTAACATTATGGAAATTTATATTTACGAATTTGGTCACGTGGGGCCCACCCGAGGAATTTTACGTTTTGCGGGGCCCACGAGGGTTACGAAATTTTATGGACGAATGAGAGGGCGACACGTGGCACCCCCACATATGGTCTTGGACGTTTTTAGTAAGGGTAAAAGGGTCATTGACCATCAAGGAAGATAAGTCTTCAAAGCTTGAGATTGTTGACCAAGTCAACTTGTCCACTTGGCTATCTAATTAATGATCTTCATCCTAGCCCACAAGTGTTGTAATCCAAGCCCTCCATTGTGTTATATATTCACTACACTAGTGCAAGACTAGTCTTGAACACTTAGAAAATTTCACAACATTTTCTTGTTGCTATAGTTGCTCTCGGGTTTGACATCTCCCACACAAGAAAATTTTGTAGTTTTGATCCATTATTCACAAGACTTTAACCCAAGGTCCCTAAGGGTATTGTAAGGATATCTCAATAGAAAGATTGCGGAAAAACGACGTTTTCACGTTAGTCGCAAGGCGAAAACCTAAGTAGTTTTCCTAGTTTTGGATTGGAAATGGAAGAGAAGTTGGTTGTGAACTTCTAAAGGCTTCAAATAGCGGATTGAAGCGTAAAGGAAATGAGCTAAGAATTTCTAAGGCGCGACTTTGAATCTTGGAAATTTTAAGGGCTTATAAAGGTATAAATCTTGTCGTTTTAGCAATTAAAGTTTACTTATTGTTGTAGCTATGGATATTAGCAAGCATGAGTTATATAGTTTGAAGTTTGATAAGTGTATTGGCTATTGGAACCCTAATCCGAAAACTAGCATGTTTAGCCTTAAGATTACAATTCAAGTTGATTATTAGTTTAAGTCGCCGCATGTTGTATAAAGAAGGAAATTGTAGTTGTTGAAGTTGTCTATGACTATATAACATGTTTGACCTAAGAACTTGGATTGAAAAAGAATTGGAAATGACTTAGGATTGGTTATAAGTTGGCCGAGAATGGCTTTAAATATGGAACTACTTCGTATGAATTGTGGGGCGGAATTTTACACGTATTGTAAGACGTGTAATCCCCTTTGATTGGTTGGTATGTTGAGCCTTAAATGTGGCATGTTTGGTTATTGTATTCGGCCTTGAAAAAGGTGGCAAAGTATGTAGAAACAAAGGAAGTGCTGCCCGATTTTCCGTAGAATAAGAGACCGTATACTTAGTATTATTCTACGTTAGAAACTAGAAATTGATAGTCATGTTGTGACCCTTTTAGGTTGACAATTCTACGTACGGCATATTCGGCTTAGCTTGTGGATTTAGCCGAAAAGGTATGTGAACTATCTCCTCTTCTAGCATGATTCCTTAAGATAAAGAAAGTATGTCCTACTCCTTAAATGATCCATTCCTTGATTGTACTTGGATTGCCTAAGATAGAATTTGTTCTATGTACTTCCTTGATTGTACTTTGATGTTTAAATTGTAAGTTGTATAATCCATTTCCTTAGTGAAGTTTGGATTCTTAAAAGTGAAAGTATTTTACTTAAAGTACATATAGTCTTGAAAAGGAAGTGGTTTCCAAATCTTTTGGCTAGTGCCTTAGTTCCAAAACCTAAGGGTCGTTATAATGACTTTAGGGGAGTCAAAGGAGTGATTTACTTAATTGTTTTAAAAGAGGAGAAATGACATGATTTAAGAGAAGAAACTTGTTTTCTAAATATTAAGAGACTTGAAGTATTTTGAAAGTTAAGAAACTTGATTTGTAAGTATGTGATACTTGGTTTTAAAAGTATAAGTCTCTTGGTTATAAAAGGAATGAATATGTCTAAAACCATAAAGAGTTATAACGTCTTTATGGGAAGTTGGTTATAACGGCTTTATGGAAGGTTAAGAAAGTTGTCTATTTTGATTAATGGGCATAAGATGCCTAGATTGTGAAAATTTGAAGTTACTTGATTTCAAGCTTTGAAATGAGTTTTCTAAAAGTGTAGTAACTTACTTTGAAAAATAGGCATGCCTTGATACTACGGGTGTTAGTATCTTGGGGTTTTACATAAAAATGAGTCTTTTGAAAAGAATGTACGTACGTAGTACTTTGGCTTGTTTAATTGAGAATTATTCTATGTGTGCCTTGATAAGTACTTTGGCTTGTTTAATTGAGAATTATTCTATGTGTGGCTTGATAAGTACTTTGGCTTGTTTAATTGAGAATTATTCTATAAGTGCCTTGAGTTTATAAAATGAAAGTCTATAGATTTTATGAACTTGCCTATGTGTGCTGGTGATAGCCTTGAGTGCAAGTATTATGTTTTATTACATTGTCGCGACTCTCGGTTGGAGGGTCGACTGTCTTGTTATAAGTTTACTTGACGCGTCAAGCGATGATGTGAGATTCCACGTATGCTTCCATTATTTGTGTTACTCGACACGCTTATACGATGTGGGATTCCGGCATGTGACCGGGAGCGTTAGATTCGGATTTGTTTGTATTACCCTACGGTCATGCTTATACGATGTGGGATTCGAGGCGTGCGACCACGTGGGATATTGTTATTCCATGGATTAGCCTCCGCGAGATTTAGTGACGTAGGATGGATCCGTAGTTAGCTTTCGTACTTGCCGTCGGTGGTCGACGCAGACGGCTCGTAGTTGGCTTTCGACTTGCCCCGTCGGTGCTATTGCATAGTTTGGTACGATAGTTCGGTAGATAGCCATGCGACTTGCCCGGCCATATCTCGCGACGCAGTTGGATCCGTAGTTAGCTTCGTACTTGCCCCGTCGATTGTTACGCAGTTGATCCGTAGTTGGCTTTCATTTGCCCGCCGTCGATGATAATCTGAGTTGGATCTCGTGGTTCGTTTTCCTACTCGCCCGCATGCGCTTTTTAGACACGTGGGACTTGGTTTTCATGTATGCCTATTGGTGTTATATTATATCATGGATCACGGCAGTGGCGGGCGATTCCACGCATGATTGATATTGTGGGCGTGAGACCCGTGGTTATATTTTAGTAATGACTTTGAGGCACGCGTCCACGACTTGATATGATCGCTTGTGTATTGTAATCGTAGGTTGCTATCATACATGTCTCTGCTTTGTATAGATCGTTATGATTTCATTCTGATTTTCGCCACATACTTGGTACATTCTTCGCATCGATCTCCTTCGGCCGATTCACGCCGCAGTTTAGGTACGCTATTTGGTGATCCGCAGTGTAACCCCGCATTGCACTTTTTGGATAGCTCCATCTGCTCGTGAGTTTATCTTTTGGTATAGATCCTTCAAGATGTGCTTTTGTACGATTATGGGTACGACGGCCTTGTCGCCATATTTCAAGATAACTCTTGAGGTCCGTATTCATATGTGATTGACTCGTATGCGGTGTAGTGTCTTTTGATTATGTATATTATGGCAGCCTTGTCGGCTTTGCCCTTGTACGTACGTTGGTTAAAAAAAAAAGAGGTGTTATTTAAATTCCGCAGTTTGCTTAGTTGTTAAGGTAGAAGGGTGTCCAGGTAGGGCACCAGTCACGGGCCCGGGGTTCGGGGCGTGACAGCTATTATGCTTATTTCGTACAGATCCGGTCGAGCTTGTATTTTTTGGTGATTTCTGATTTTCCGGATGAATTATTTCTGATGAAATTGCAGCGATGGTGGTGGCGTTACGCTGGCGGCTACATGTGGTTAATTAGAGAGAGAAAAAAGTTTAATTAAAGAAAAAATAAATAGTAGTGAAAAAATAAATATAAATTTATTGTATTTATGATATTGGTGATGATGTGTCGGTGACGTGGCACACACGTGTGGAACGCTTCCTCACATGAGATTAGTATTTTACCTCACAAGGTGGTATTAAATTGGTTTTTAAAATGTGTAGCGGGTAATAGATCGTCATAATAGTTAGAATGTGGTATCGACTTTTCGTTTATAGTTTGGACCGAAATCTATCATATACTTTTCCAAATTTTAATGTGGCATACATCATTCCCACTCATCTTAATAGAGATGACAGTGGATCCTGCATCCGGTCCGGATCCGATGGATCAAGATCTGTTTTATAGGATATGGATCTTTAAAATTTGGACCCGACGGATCCGGATCGAACTCGAATTCATTTCTAACGGATCGGATCTGGATTTAGATCTTGTATTTGAGATCCAATCCGGTCCAGATCGATCCGTGGATCCGTTTTTTATTATATCGAAAAATATTATTTATGCGAAGACTTATATTGACAGTGTTCACATATAAATAAATTTCTACCGTATAAACTAAATCTGTGTCAGTAACTAATCTGGCGTAAACTTATATTCTTCAATTTCACTACTATCATTAATAAAACTGACTCTTGATAAATATAACATGAAAATCAACTTCAGATATGAAAATATAATTTCACATTATTACTGGATATGTTTTTAAAATGCTACTTGTCCCTTATTGTTCAATTGTAAAATAAATTTGTTATTTAGAAAGAAAAAAAATACCCTAGCAGATTAAATATATCTCTTTCTCGCAATATTTCTACTAACCAATTCTCACTAAAATTCACTAAAAGTTTTCTCCACAGATAGCTCAACTCTTATCTATTAAAATACTATTTATAAGATTTGAAAGGGACAAGTTTCATTAGACCCCTTATTGTTAAATTGTAAAATACTTTTGCTATTTAGAAAAAGATAACAGTAATGGATCCTTTCACGCAACAGTAAACAACAATAACAATAATATATTAAATGTAATTTTATACGTGAGACACAAATTTTATTTCTACCTAAAAAGATAGAGAATTCATTTCCGATAGACCTTCGACTAAAAAAAAACAAACAAAAACAATTTCGTGCAATAGTTCTACTAACCAATTCTTGCAAGGAAAGAAAATGACAAAAAGGGATTCACTAAAATTTTCTCCACAATTATCGCACAAGAAGCTGAATTATATATATTACATCAAGGTCTCAAGCGCTAGAATATAATTTACATCCCTTTAGAAGTAAATGATGAAAATATTATTCAAGGCAAAAAAAATTACATGTAAATTCAAATCCGATCCGTGGACCCGGTGTATTTGATGAATCCGAATTTGGATTTGATTTTTATGGACCCGATGGATCCGGATCTGGATCCAGGTATAAAAACGGATCTGAATCTAGTAGGATCCGGTCCAGATCCGATCCGTTGTCATCCATACTCATCTACTAGCTTTTGTACATTACTTTACTACTTATGTATAAGGCTGTCCAGTGGGTCGGGTCAGCCCGACCTCGACCCGACCCTGCCCCAATCCCCCTAAAAAAATTATGGTGTCGGGAATTGAAATCGGGACCTGACCTCGTCCCGCCCGGTCCCGTCCCGCTTCGACCCGCCCCGATCCCCCCTCCCTCTTTGCACAAAATATTCATGAAATTTGCGATTATTATGGTATAACTGACAAAATTATGATTGTTTACGTTAGATAATGCTTCTTCTAATAATTATGATGTGAGACTTTTAAAAGATATATTAACTCTATTTTTTCTTAATCATTTTTATATAAAATGTGTGTGTCATATTTATAACTTAGTTGTAAATAATGATTTATCACTTTTGAAGACATTCTTAATAAAATACAATTTGCTATAAACTTTATTTTTAGAAGTAATAAAATACAAAGAAAAAAAAATATAAAAAATCTTGTCACGATTGTGGATAAACTTTTAGAAAAAATCCTAAAGAAGTAGCGACTAGGTGGAATTCTCTGTATGAACAACTACTGGTTGCTTACGATTATAGAAGACCTATAACTTTATTTTTTAACGCCCGTAATAGAAATCCATCTGATATGCTTATAGAAAATGATTGGAAAAAATAGAATGTTGAAGCTAGTAGTTAGTATTTTGATGTAATTGTTGACTATGTCGTATTGTTATTAGTTAATGATTGTAATCTACTAATGATTGAGATACTATTTTAAATATATTATTATGTTTATGTGAATGACTATATTATATTATATTATATTATATTTTGAATGGGTATTCTTTTTGTTATTTTTTTGATATTTTATTTATTAGGTGAAAACAGGGGAGGGGGTAGGTACCAAAACAATAAATAAAAAGTAAAAAAAAAACAGATAAAAAGCTTGCATAGCGCTTAAAAAAGCGCTAGCAAGCTAGTATCTTCAAAATAGAAGTATAACTAGAATAGCGTTTTTTTTTGCGCTATGCAAGAAAGGCTCTATGGTAGTAGCCTGCTTGCATAGCGCTTTTTTAAGCGCTATTTAAGCTACCATAAGAGCTAAGCGCTATGCAAGTCTTAAAAAAAGCGCTATGCAAGCGCTTTTTTGTAGTAGTGTAGTGACTTCTTGATTTAATCATATAACTTTACCAAAAGTAAAGCAACATTACTTTCTCATTTTTCAACCTTGATACGTCATTCTTTTAAACGTTCCAAGGACTTGACTACTTGCATTAATTTTCTTAAAAAAACGAAATACCTTCGCTACACTTTACACTTCTTTAAAAACTGGGAAACAACCCATTTTTTAGCTCTAACATTCCCTCAAAAATTAAAGTACAAATCATTTTCTGTTAGCTTTGCACTTCCTTAAAAAATGGGAAACAAACCATTTTAAAACTGCTTTTCGTCTCGTCTTAAGAATGTTAAGAGATCCGATCATATACAAGGTGAAATGAGGTAAAGTAAAATCGCATTGGGCCCATTTTTTTTCTCGCCTTTCTCTGATCCCCCACTCTCTCTCTTTTGATATTGTATTTGCTTATTGGTTGATTATGTATTTATTTACTCGAGTCACTTTAATTACTACACTTTGACATCTCGTTTCGAGAGTGATTTGGTGTACTGACTCTTTTACTAAGTGTTTTTGCAGGTACCCGGAGACGCATCCCGAAGATAAAGTCGGTGCAGAAAAGGAAAATAAAAGCGGAATACCGCTAAGTTCTCTTCGCCCCCTCTTTACATGATTTTTGCCTTCGTTACAATCTTGTTAAATATATATCTTATTTGAATATCTGCATGCCTAGTTTAAATATCTCTTAGTTAGTTTAATAATTGTAGAACACCTTTAGAATTGTAGAATACATGTTAGCACAATAATACCAACCTAAGTTTGACCGGACAATCGCAAGTTAGCGAATCCTATAGGATGTCTAACCCCTTCCCTTTAGGATAATAAAGAACCCTTACCTAAAATCTCATAAAGTTTTGAAGACCATTAATTGTAGTTATTTTTAGCAGATTTTGCTAAGTAGATGTCCTAATTCATCTTTAAAACAATTAGGTGACGACTCCTTAAAAACCATTTAGGAATCAACCACACGTAGTACATCATTTCGACTCCGGTTAAAATGAGGTATTACAACTACTGGTAAAGGAGGTCTACGACTATATAATCTATATTTTGATTAGATGATGAAGAACCTTTAGATTTTGTACCCCTTGAAATAGATTTACCTTTATCCATTATAAAATATTTAATTTAAATAATCAACAAATAAATATGACAATTTAATAAAATAATCAGAGAATGAAATGAGTGTACTAAACTTCGGGATTCAGAACTCAATTGAAACTCGAAGCTCGAAGTCTTGCGTCTTGCTACTTTGAAAATTAATAATAATAATAATTATAACTTGAGAATTGATAATAGAGAGAATTAAGAGAGTATGAGAATTGAGAATTGTAGAAATAATTGTGTGATAAAAATGAGAAGAATATAGAGTATTTATAGATTTTTAAAGGGTAAAAATATAATTAATAAAAAAAAAACCAAGCCAAAAGGTCAAACTGACCGTTGGCTCCCCCCAGCCCCTACCCCCCCATTCCCCAGCCCCAACGATAACATTCTTACTGTTGGGCAACAACCCTTTAAATTTTTATTTTTATTTTGTTCTTATCGGTTTAGACCGGACCAGTTAACCGGTAAGGTTACCGGGTTTCGTTACCAGTTCCAACCGGTCCGGTCCTTACCAGATATGACTACAGACCTCTAAGAGTTTTTAACATAACAACTGTGACGGGACAGGGACCCGTCATACCCCTGAATATACATAAATCTACAACCTCAGGGAAATCGTACCAAAAGATAAGCCTTCGGAGTAAAAGAAGCCCAAAAAACTGAACAGAGATCCTAAGAGCAAGGATCACCAACCTATGTACCTAATACCTGCGGGCATGAACGCACTTCGGCGGGGTCGATAACAAAAATTTAATATGGAACGGAAATAAGGTACATTAAACAAATCATAATTGTACAAAAGAATGACAGAGGCAAGTATAAAAAGGGTAAATTCCAGATCCTACCGTGTCATTACAACTCATGAACTTAATCGCACTTTATTATCTTTTTCCATTTTTCAATAAGAATTATAGTCAAATTCTTACGTACATACTTAGGAAAAATCATCAAGTTCATAAACATATAACTTACGTATCTTGCATAACATAATCCGTCCCTTTATGGAGGGACGCCTCATTTTGGAGTTCACTTTGATTATCCATACGTGATAATGTAACCCGACCCATTTGCGGGACACGACGAATTCATAAAAATCTTCATACGAAGGTATACTGCCCGACCCATTCTGGGACGCGATAAAGTCATGTAAGTCTGCCCATAAAGGTATCTTTGCCCACCATTCTGGGACGCGATAAAGTCATATAAGTGCGCCATAAAGGTATCTCGCCCGACCCATTTCGACGCGATAAAGTCATATAAGTGCGCCCATAAAGGTATCCGCCCGCCATTCTGGGACGCGATAAAGTCATATAAGTCTGCCCATAAAGGTATACTTCCCGGCCCACTCTGGGACGTGATAAAGTCATATAAGTCTGCCCATAAAGGTATACTGCCCGACCTATTCTGGGACGCGATAAAGTCATATAAGTCTGCCCATAAAGGTATACTGCCTGGCCCATTCTGGGACGCGATAAAGTAATATAAGTCTGCCCATAAAGGTATAGTGCCCGACCCATTCTGGGACGCGATAAAGTCATATAAGTCTGCCCATAAAGGTATACTTCCCGGCTCATTCTGGGACGCGATAAAGTCATATAAGTCTGCCCATAAAGGTATACTGCTCGGCCCATTCTGGGACGCGATAAAGTCTCTTTACATAACATTTTAAACCATATTTTCACTTCTTCTTAAGTCGTTATAACAACTTCCCATAAAGCTATTATAACAACCTTTCACTTTAGAGAACTTAAGACACTTTTATTTCTTATTACTTTAGGGAAAATTAAACCCAAAAGTACTACGTACATACATACTTAAAAAGAATCATAAAACTCCTTCTCTTTTAAATCAATAAACTTCTTCTTTTGAAAACTCAAGTTACATTCTCTTTTGAAATCAAGCCGCTTAACTTTTAAAATAATTCATGACAACCAAACTTTTTAAATCAAGTCATTCCTTTCTTTAAGAATCAAGTCCCATAACTCGAAAAATAAAGTCTCATAACCTTTTTAGAAATCAAGGTTCATAGTCTTAAAACTTCATGACATAAACTCTTTTAATTTAAGTAACATATACTTTTATGAGTTGTGAATAGGTTATACTCGTTTATAACGATCTTATTAAAACAGCCATGATCTAGAAAATGTAATACAATTTTGTCTTATCTTAGTTTCTATGCAGATGGAGAATTCTACTTATTTTAATATAATTGATTGTCGATACATTTTCTTTTATTAACGCTGCAATGGCTTGTTCGATACTTATTCTCTTTAGTGAAGTAAATTAGCAAAGTCAACTCGACTCCAAATACTTCCCAACGACTCTTACCAACATCCCCCATAAGACTTGGTAAGAACTTAGGATAACTTAGACATACCTTTTACACAAAGTAAGTCAACATACGTACCTCTTAACCTCTAAGAGTAGAAGAAATCATGAAATAACACCACATGTATATTTTCATACGTAGAACATGCCAAAAGAAGGAAGAGGTTCACATACCTCGCGACGATTATCGACAAGTAGCAAAATTCTCCAAAGTACTTCAACCTTGTTAGCTTTTCCACCCTTCAAGTAGAACACGCTACACGTAGTACTTCAACCTATAGTAATCATAACATGTCTATTAACTCCTAGCTTATCAACGTGGAATAATACTAAGTGTTAGGTCTCTTATTCTACAGAAATTTGGGCAACACTTCCTTTCTTTCTACGTACTTTTCCACATTTTTCAAGGCCCAAATTTAACAACCAAACATGCCACATTTAAGGCCCAACTATTCAGCTATCCAAAGGAGATTACACGCCTTACAAGACGTGTAAAATTCTGCCCCACAATTTATATAAAACAGTCCAATATTAAATATTCTTCTCGGCTACAAAGTACAACCACATATAATCCTTTCCACATCCTTTCAATCCATATTGTCATTCTAACATGTCATATAGTCGCAATCAACTTTAACAACTATAGTCCCTTCTTTATATAACATGCGACAACTAAAACTAACAACTAAATTGAATTACAATCTTAAGGCTAATCATGCAACTTTCGGATTTCTTCCAAATAATAACACTTATCAATCTTCATAATATATTTCACATGATCATTTCTAACTACTACAACATGAATCTTGAATTACAAT
Source organism: Przewalskia tangutica (assembly GCA_029844215.1). Lineage (NCBI taxonomy): Eukaryota > Viridiplantae > Streptophyta > Magnoliopsida > Solanales > Solanaceae > Przewalskia > Przewalskia tangutica. The sequence continues at coordinate 49,075,757 of CM056723.1, forward strand.
AGCAAGACGGAGATTATTACCTCTTTAAGCCCAAAACAATCCAAAACCTAAAGTAGATCATTAGCAACTTCAACTCCTCTTCTTGACGTTCCAATCCGCTATTTGCAACCCTTACACACTTGTGAAAAACTCCTATTCTATTTCCAACTTCAAAGTTGAAGAACACCTTAGGTTTTCACCTTGCGACTAACGTAAAAATGTAGTTTTTCCGGGATCTTTCTTTTGAGATATTCTTCTAATACCCCTAGGAACCTTGGGTTTAAGTATTGTGAATTAAGAACAACAAACGAAAAAAAATTCTTTTCTTGAAGAGCTTAAGCCGAGAGCTACTAAGAAGGACACACAAGTTTCTTGAAAATTTTCTAAGTGTTAGAACTTGTCTTGCTACTAGTGTGACTATATAACAAAATGAAGGGTCAAGATTAAAATACTTGTTGGGTTTGGATGAAGGAGATTTAAATATCTTTAGTCAAGTGGGCTCATTGACTTAGTCAATTATATCAAGCTTTGGGCTTTCAAGACTTGATCATCTTTGCCTTGGTCATTTGACCATTCTACCCTTGGTCTAATTCGACCAAGACCATCCAAGGGGGGGGTGGGGGGTGGGGGTGACACGTGTCACCCCCCATTCGTCGTAATATTTCGTTTCCCGACATTTCCAAAATTCTGATAAATTCTATAAGTCTCAAATCTTAACGTCCTGATTTCTTACGTACGTTCTTATATACATATCCTGAAATTACGGGGTGTAACACTTACCCTTGTTACCCATACTAGAAGAAGCACCATTGCCCTTAATCATACATCTAATTTTTTCTATTTTAATTATGCAAATAAATAATTAAAGATAATGAAATTAAGTGTGATAATTAAAATAAAGTGACAATAATAATTTAAAGAAGGAACGAAGGTACCAAACGCCGAAGTAACATCGATGTGTAATCGAGGTTGAAAATTAAAACTTTGGTCGATGGATGATCCTCAAGCTAGTTGGCAACTTCACTCTCAATTTTTGAACTTTGATACAATTATACAAATGAACAAATAAAATAAAATATTTAGTAGGCAATGTAGACTTGAAGAGAGATAGATTGAGAGATTGTAGGAAGATTTGTGAGAAAAATGAAGAGAAAATGAGATATTTATAGTTGGAAAATTGGATTAAAGTATAAATATACTAACTTAGGAGTTAAAAATAAATATTAATGGGGTAGGAGTGGTTTATGGGGTATGGAGGGGGGGGGGGGGAGAAGGGGTGGCCATTGGCACCGTTGCACAACAACCAAAATCTAAATTTGGACGTTGTTGCAACGACTAGTTTTGCAAAGAGGGGGGATCAGGATCATGATGGGGGTCAAGGCGGGGTAGGTCGAAGCGGGACGGGATCGGGCGGGACGAGCCCATGTCCTGTCCTGATTTCGAATACTGACACAGTAATGTTTTAGGAGGTTCAGGGTCGGGTCAAGATCGGGCCGACCCGACAACATTTTGATTTGGATCAAGCTTGGCTAATTTTGGGTTTTTGGGTATAGGTGAGATGGCTTGAGTGGATAAGTTAAAGTATACTTTTGATTTGAAAATCTCGTGATGGGCACAAATTTCCATGTGGTGCGTTGGAATGGAGAATGTTTGTGTGGGTTGTGGCTGACGTGGACTCGGGCAACGGGGCAGTGAGAAGGTGACGGGAACAGCGGCCAGAGGGGTGGTCGACGGGATTTGGAGGTTGGTGACGATAAAGGATGGGAGTGGGGTTGTCGACGGTGAGTTCGGGTAGTGGGGCAGTGTGGAAGTGACGGGAACAATGGGCAGGGGGTGGTCGACGGTATCAGCAGAGTGGTCGACGGGTTGTGGGGTAGTATCGGGGAGATGACGGGGTAGTGAGCTTTGAGCCAGACTACTAGCTTAATAAATTACATTTTTAATCAGAGGGGAAGTGTCTGAATCGTAAAGGAAGCCATAGTCATTGATTTGAAATTTTCGGACGTTTGCAAAAGGGAAAATATTCCCCTCAAACGTAACATGGCGACAAACTAGGAATTTATTTGTGGACAAATCATAACATAAGTACCCACTATGATTTGATGAGAAACTCAAGAAAATGCAAGGAGTTGTCCTAGGTTCTAATTTGTGAGGAGCCTTGGAGGCGAGATTGGGGTAGCATAGACGACCAAAAGTCTGAAGGTGACCATAGGAAGGGATCTGACGTAATAGAATTTTGGTAAGGGTTTTATTTTGAAGTGTAGATTATATTATTAATGGTGCGAAGGATTATTTTGGCTTTACCATTTTTAGGTGAGGTATGGGGGAACGAGAATTGAAACACCACGCCATTGTCCACACAAAATTTATGAAATGGGAATTGTCAAACTCACGACCATTGTCACATTGAAATAATTTTATGTCCTTCTCAAACTGTGTTTTAACATATGTTCAAAATTCAAGAAAAATGGAGTAACCTTGAGGCTTATATTTGAGCAGATAGACACACTAACGTTGTTGGCACAAGCATGTATTTGAAATAACTCAAACCCACGGAAAGTGTTGTACATTCTTCTGATCAAGAATCAAAGAGATAAAGTTTTTTATGTTCATCACGATAAACACCGGATGAAAGGTGTTGGGAGAGGAGGAGGGATGAGGAGGATGTGTGACGTCTTGTGTGGAGGGGGAGGAATAGGGAGAAGCCATATGGCCGTCAGAAGCAAGGAAAGAAAGGGGGCGACCAAATTGATATAGGGTTAGAGAGGTAGTTAGGGTTTGGCTTCTGATATTATATAAAATTTTTGTAATTCTCCTTGTCTGGAGTTCTCATTAATACAATATATATATATATGTGTTTATAATTGTAATCATAATTGTATGAAAATATCTACTTTACATAATTACACTAAAATAATAATTACAGAATATATAGAGAATATATACGTATTCTCTATCACTAACTTTTAATTTTAAAAGATCGAGCTGATGTAATTCAATATAGCTTTAAAAATTAGTCAAATTGACTCTCAATAAGCAAAAAATATCACATAAATTGAAACATAAATAATAGTATTTTTCTTATAGTGTTTAAACTTTATTTTTTTAAACGTTATTTAGTATGATTGTTTTTAGCAACGTCTAACAATGTTTCAACAATTCAGTATACTCACTTTTTTCTAACTTGGTTGTCACTCTTTTTGTTTTTTTTTATACATCAACATAAAAAACTTTTTTATATTTGATTTTTTTTTAATCTGCTAATCTCATTGTGTCCTAAATACAAATGGACATGACTTGTTATGATCCAAGTGAAAATAAAAAGTACGCTTTAGTACTAATGGTACTTTTGGCATTTTATGCATATTTAATTATCTTAATTCAAAAAATGTTCTCTTATATAATGTTCAATCAAAATCCCTTACAAAGTGTGCGAGAGAAAGATACAGTGATAAAAACGCATTACAATAACATACCCACTGAAATATCACACTGTGGGATCTGAAGAGGGTAGAGTGTACACAGATCTTACCTCTACCTTGGTAGATAGAGCGATTATTTCCGAGAGACTCTCGGCTCAAGATAAAGACAAAGACAAAGCACAAGCCCAAACAAAGTAAGACACACAAAGTGTGTAAGTCATACAACGCATTCTGAAAAGGAAGAACAAAAAAGAAGCAATATCTAGTGCAAGTAAATAAGACAAACATAATACACATAACAACATAAATCAGACAACAAGGGACTATAAAGTAATATGATAGGCTAAGAAAGCCGACAATAATAGTACTATAACTACCAGTGTGTAAGCTATGATAGGACTACGCTGGACTACCTACTATCCTTCTACCCTAATACGTGTCCTCCATAACCCTATATATAAGGTCATGTCCTCAGTGAGTTGCACCTGCGCCATATCCTGTCTAATCACTTCTCCCAAATACTTTCTCGGCCTACCTCTACCCCTCTTGTACCCATCCATATCCAACCTTTCACACCTCCGCACTGGGGCATTTATGGCTCTCCTCTGCACGTGTTCGAACCATCTCAACCTAGCTTCTCACATCTTATCCTCTACTGAGGCCACTCCCACTCTGTCCTGATCGGTGTATTTTGTATACACCTTTTGAGTCATTTTTAGTTAGTATTTTACTCATTTCATTTATGTTTAGTATAGTATTAGGGTCGTTTTCCTTTCTTTTGTGTCACAGCGGTCAGAAATGGAGAAATGGCGAAAAGGAGATGAAATGAGCATAAATGAGATGGAATTGCACACTAAAAGGGCCAACAAACGAAGTCTAAGAAGTTCCGGAATTTATAGAGGAGATCAGACGAAGTCCGGACGAAAAAAGGACGACGAAACGAAAATCCGCCAGAAAAACGCCTCAGGCGCCGCGGCGCCCAATGTTCTGAATGTTCCGAAAGTTGCTGATTTTCAGGCGCCGCGGCGCCAGTCTGCAGGGCCGCGGCGCCGACGCGGAATTTATGAAGTTCTGGGCCGAATTTGACATGTTTTCAGAGTCCTAAAGGGATAACTTTTCCTACCTAAAGGGATAACTTTTCCTACCTTAAAACCCTTACTTAAAAGGTTTCTAATAACTTTTCCTACCTACATAATCCTTAACCCTTCACCTAAAGGATTCTTTGTCTATAAATAGTCTCTACATCATTAGAAGAATTCATTCTCCATTCCACCATTCACCATTCTACATCCATCCATCCACCAATCCATCTTGTAAATATTCCACAACACAACCTTTGGATGTTAGAAGGCTTGGAGACTCGTTCTTGAGTATTTTCTTTTCTTTCTTTTTTGCTTTATTTATTTCAGTTCATGTATGGAGATTGTATTAGTTCTTAGCGTGACAATGGCTAGGAGCTAATTATTTTATTAGGGATTTCCTTGTGATTCACTTGAAACTATATTCATGAATTAATATATTAGTTGATTTCTTCTTCACTTATTTAAGATTTATTCAATAGTTGTTTTGATTGCTTGATGATTAATTGATCACTAATTATCATAATTCTTATGATTTCTAACCGAAATCCGAAAGGGGAGGTTGTGAATATGCTGTAGTTGGATAGACATAGGTTGAATCGTGGATGAAAATACCTCGATTACTTGTGTAGCATTAATAAGGTTTTTGTTCTTAATCCTCATCTAGAGTCAACCTTATCACCGAAAGGTAGAAAGGTGATGTACTGGAGTTGAGTGTTTATATAACCTTAACAGGAGTATAAAACGGATTAGTAAACCTGCTATCTTAACGTAGAAGAAGAAGTCAGTCTAATTGTATTAAGAATTGAATAGAGTGGATAGTTGATGATCTTGGAAGCCCTAATTATCCATCATAACTGATTTAAATCAAAGTATTTTTATAATTAGTTTATTTCATGCATTATTAGTTAGAATTCCAATTCAATTTACGTTAACCAAATAGATACCATAGGATAGATAATCGGTACTTGAAAACCAATCCTTGAGGACGATATTCGGTCTTACCTAGACTATATTACTTGACACGACAACATACACTTGCGTTAAAGTGTGTGCATTAAATCGTGCATCATGTCCCTGATATCGTCATTTCTAATTTTATCCCTCCTTGTATGCCCACACATTCATCTTAGCATCCTCATCTCCGCAACTTTCATCTTTTGGGTGTGCAAAGTCTTGATCGGTCAATACTCCACCCTATACAACATGGTCGGTCTAACCACCATCTTATAGAACTTGTCTTTAAGTTTTGGTTGAAACTTTTTATCGCACAATACTCCAGATGCGAGCCTAAATTTCATCCATCTTGACCCAATACGATGTGTGACATCATCATCAATCTCGCCATTCTCTTGGATAATAGACCTGAGATACTTGAAGCTCCCTTTCTTTGGAATGACCTGGGTACTAAGCCTCACCTCCACGCCTGTCTCAAGGTCGCTTCCATCATTGAACTTGCACTCTAAGTATTTTGTCTTGGTCCTACTCATCACGAACCCTTTAAACTCCAGAGTCTGTCTCCAAACCTCTAGCTTAGCATTCACTCTGATGCGTGTCTCATCAATCAGCACTATGTCATCTGCGAATAACATATCATCTGCGAATAACATACTCCATGGCACCTACCCTTGGATTTATCGCGTCATTCCATCCATCACTAAGGCAAATAGGAATATGCTAAGAACTGATCCCTGGTGCAACTCCATCATCACTGGGAAGTGCTCCGGATCACCTCCTATTATCTGTACCCTGGTCTTGGCTCCATCATACATATCGTTGATCGCCCTAGTGTATGCCACTTGTACACTTCTAACCTCCAAACATCTCCATAGAACCTCCATAGAGACTTTGTCGTATGCCTTCTCGAGGTCGATGAAAACCATATGTAAGTCTCTCTTTCTCTTCCTATACTACTCCACCAACCTCCTAATAAGATGGATTGCATTTGTGGTCGATCGCCCCGGCATGAATCCAAACCGGTTCTCGGAGATAGACACTTCTCTTCTCACTCTTATCTCCACGACTCTTTCTCAAACTTTCATAGTGTGTCTTAGAAACTTGATACCCCTATAGTTGTTGCAACTCTAGATATCACATTTGTTCTTATAGAACAAAATCATTGTACTCCATTTCTATTCTTCGGGCATCATCGCTGTCTTAAAAATGATGTTAAACAACTCCGTCAGCCACTCCAAACCTGCCCTGCCTGCACTTTTCCAAAATTCAACTGGGATCGCATCAGGCCCGATCACTCGTCCCCTGTGCATCCTACACACAACACTCTGAATCTCCTCAACCTTAATGTTTTCATAATACCCAGAATCTTGGTACCCACCAGAGTGTTCCAGATCTCCCAACACAATGTCTCTATTTTCTTTTTCATTCAAGAGTTTATGGAAGTAAGACTGCCACCTCCGCCTAATATGCGCGTCCTACACCAACACTTTGTCATGCTCATCCTTTATGCACCTCACGTTATCTAAGTCCCGGGCCCTCCTCTATCTCGCCTTGGCTACTCTGTACAACTTCTTATTCCAGCTTGTTTCCTTTAATTCCATATATAGACGTTCAAAAGCCATTGTTTTACCGCCGTAACTGCTAATTTTGCCTTTTTCCGCACCATATTATATTATTCCATATTCATCCACTTCTCCACCTCATCTTTTCTTTCTACCAATTTTGCATACGCTGCCTTTTTCACTTTCACCTTCTCTTGAACTTTGCTATTCCACCACCAGTCCCCTCGATGCCCACCACGACTACCCTGCGAGACCCATAGCACTTCTCTGGCAACCTCACGAATGCAACTTGTCATCTTATCCCACATTTCGATCGTATCCCCTTTACTCCCCAAGCCCTCTTGGCAATCAACCTCCCCCCCATCTCCTTTGAACTACCATGGTCAAACTCCCTCATTTGATTCTTAACATGTTATCCACAACCCTCATATTCTTCTCCATCTTGATCTCCAAATTCATCACCAAAAGCTTATGTCAGGCTGTAAGATCCTCCTTCGGAATAACCTTACAGTCTTTACAAAGACCTTTGTCAACCTTCCTAAGGAGCAAAAAGTCTATCGAGTCTCAGCAGCTGAACTACGGAAAGTTACCAAATTATCCTTCTTCTTCAGGAATCTCGAATTAGCTATCACCATCCCAAAAGCTCTAGCAAACTCCAAAAGTGAGATGCCACATCCGTTCCTGTCCCCGATGCTAAAACCTCCATGCACGTAGTCATAGCCCCCGAAAGTGTCCCGATATGTCCATTGAAATCTCATCCAACCACTTCATTCAAATCTTCCCAAAATTGCCTTTTCTCCTCCTCTTTCAAATCCTCCTGCGCGGCGCATACGCACTAATAATATTCATAATGCACCCTCCAACTACCAACTTAATTGTCATCATCCTGTCATTGACACCTGAACCCTTTGCTCGTTGTCTACTAGAATGCCTACACCATTTGGTCTCCTAGACACATGCTATATTAATCTTCCTCTTCTTAAGAATCTTAACTAGCTCTATTCTCAACCTAACATTACCCTTACCCCACTTACCACCCTAACCATCGCCTCCATCCCCGATCGAGAACATGATCCTAGTGTTGACAGTCAATTTTGACCCGTTTTTCGTATATTTGTTGCAATTTTATGTGTTTTAGGACACCACATTTTAATCATCATTTTTTGCATTTTTATCTTTTTATTTTAAATTAAGCATTATGTATTTGTTAATATTATGTTTCTATTATTATTACGTCATCGTTTATTTTAATAATATTTGCATCTCTTTAAATAATTAATTGACATCCCGTTTTAATTTTTAATTAGACATTAAACATTTGTTAAATATTGTATTTTATTATTATTGCATCGACATTTGCATTTTAATAATTTTTTTGCATCTTTTTAAATAATTTTTCTTTTAAATAATTAACCCGTTTTGCATTTTGTCAAAACCAGTCCAGTCCGAGGCACAATCCGGATCAGTCTAATCCCCCCAAAAACCAAACCCAAACCCTAAACCTAAATACCCACTATAAATAAAACTATTCCCATCTTTTCATTTTCAACAACAACATCAGTCAGCCGCACATCACTCTCTCCCTCTTTTATTTTCAATTGCCCTCATCTTACCATCTCTCTCACCTCAAGCCTCACCCGAACCCACTGCTCCCACACCGCCGCTGCTCACCGGCGAACCACCGTCCTCTTGATCTCCCGTCACACCCACTGCCAAACTCCTAGATCCCATCGACCCCACCAGCTGCTCCCTTTAATCTCGAACCGGCGAACCGCAGACGGCGTCGCTACGGTGACCTCGCCGTGGAAGTGACGCCGCCGCTGCCTCTCTCTCGGTGATGTTGAAATCTGACTCCGGTGACGACACTGTTATTTCTCTCTCATTGCTATTTTGTGACTGATTCTCTCTTGGTTATGGTATATGTTTGGACCTCTATTGGCTATTATTTCAGATCTCGATTGGTTTGTCTTTTGATACTCGTCGATTGTGTTTATTAATGCACCGATTTCCTAATTTTTTGGTCGGAGTTTAAAGCTCCGTTGGCTTTATTCCGGCGACTGTTGGTCATTGCTTCACTGTGTTTTGTCGGACAGATTTTCGACGATGTTGGCTACTGCTTTACTTTTTTTTTTTGGTTTGTGTTGGTACTGATTTTTGTTGATACTATTTTCGCTATACTCGGGCTCGATTTTCCTTCTGGCCGGAGTTTAAAACTCCGGAGATGACCTGTATTTTTCGGCGAACCAATATCGCAGTGGTGTTGATATTAAACCACTACTGTTTTCTCGTTGGCTGCGTTTTTCCATTGTTTCAAGGAATATTTTGTTGTTTGGCATTGTTGCTTACTGTTTCGCAGTGTTGCTACTGTTTTGGTGTTCCATTATGATTTGGACGATTTCACCCTTTTGTTGTTATTTTATTAAACTGACTGGAACAGATTCTTATTCCAAATGAACAGATGCTACACTTTATTTTACTGATTTGAATTGATACTACACTTGATTGGCCAATGAAAAAGTGATCTGTCGATTTTTTAGGCCTCCACAGTTGCAAAGACGGAAAATAAAATAAAATGAAACTTTCTGGGCGTTGATGATTTCTTCTACTTACACAGGATAACCAACATGCGCTGGCGGGGCGAATTTTCGCAGTCGGACTTGTTTAGGATGTCCCACTTTATTTTATATATCTGAGCCCTTCGTGTTTAAAACTATTAATGTTTTGGCGCGGATTTGAAGGTTTTATTTATTTTATCGTTTCTAACAATATTGGCCGATGAAGGAATCTCCGTCTGATTTCCAAGGCATCCCTTGTACAAAAGACGGATTTATTTTTGGCTTTACTTAGTAATTCTTGTCACTGCTTTAAAATTATTTATTCTATTACTAACATTTTTACTAAGTGTTTATGCAGGTACCCGAAGATCATCTTGTGCAGAAGACCTAAAAAGGGCTAAAAGATGTCCCGGAGTTTTATTCGATTTTAGCTTTTATTATTCTGTATTGCATTCCATTGTAATTGTAAATTATGAAAACTGCTTAAAGTTTGTAGAATAAAAAAGAAATAAATAAGTAACCTAGGTTTGAACGAATAACCGCAAGTTAGCGAATCTTAAAGGATGCCTAACCCCTTCCCTTTAGGATAATAAAGAACCCCGATCCATAATCTCATTAATTTTGCAGACCATTAAATGGAGATTAATTACAGTATTTTATTGCAATAAATCAAGTGTCCTAGTTCACTTAACTAATTAGGTGGCGACTCCTCAAAATCAACATTATTGCTCCATCCAGGGAACCGCGCCAAAGAGCAACGTTGCGGACACCGTTCAGACCCCGAGGTCAAAGCGGGTAGCGACGGCGATGGCGATCCGACCACTACCGGGGCATGAATGGTGCCCTACCGGCACCCATCGTATACATCAGAGAATAGCAGCGGAACATACATACACATAATCGGTATAAAGTCAACATCACTGGCACGCCGATAAGGCTGCCTTCCATAAAAATATACTTAATCAAAAGTACAACTTGTTCTTACAGCCCAAAACACAAACGTGACCACAGACCTCTAAGAATAACAACTGTAGCGGGACAGGGCCCCGCCATACCCCTGAATGTACACAAAACCTATAGCATCAGGGAAGAACCGTACCAACAAAACAAGCTTCCGGAAGAATGGAGCTTCTGACACCGGAACAGTGATCCTAAGAATGAGGATCCACCACCTGCTTACCTCTACCTGCGGCATGAACGCAGCCCCCGAGGAAGGGGGTCAGTACACAATATGTACTAAGTATGTGAAACTGGAAAATACTGGAAATTACCTCAAATATAAATTAACTGGAGACATGTATAAAAATCAGTTTACTGCACACTGTGCCTTACTAATAATGAGAATATCAAACATATACAATACTGCATGAAAATAGGAAGCTCATGGTCAAAGCAAAGTCATCCGCCCCGCAGTATCATTAAGCACTCCTACTCCTGGGACTAATTCACCCGCATGGGTCCTGTGGACCCGCATGAGGTATTCCTCGCATAGGCTGTACTCACCCGCATGGGACTATTTTACCCGCATAAGCCCTACGGACTCGCATGAGGTATTCCTCGCATCGTGGGTAGCAAATCCACGGAATAGGTGGTATAACGTCTTGGGGATTTACCCCTCATTTATACTCTTACCCCGAAGCAGGTGGTATAACGTCTTGGGGATTTACCCTCATTTATACTCTTACCCTGGAGAAGGTGGTATAACGTCTTGGGGATTTACCCCTCATTTATACTCTTACCATGGAGGAGGTGGTATAACGTCTTGGGGGTTTACCCCTCATTTATACTCTTACCCTAGCTCAACCGACCATTATACATAACATAAATAAGTTAACATATCTTAGTAAAAGAAAATCCGGGAATTTAACCCAAAGTACTACATACTTCCACTCTTTTTCACATAAAACCTTTGGGCAATTGAAGCCTTAAAACCAATTTGCCTTTCACAACCTCAAATCGTTTATCCGTACTCATTTTACTTAAAGTAAATCTTTCTTTGTTAACCTTTCATAAAGCTAATATAATCAACTCCCCATAAAGTCATTATATTAACTTTATACCTTAGTCAAATACATTTTCCTAAAACCCAAGGGACTTACACTTTTAAAAGGAAAACAAGAATGATGTACTTGAACACATCAAGTCCCTTAACTTTGAAAACTCAAGACATCCTTAAAACAAGTAAGGGATATCACACCTTGTACGTCTATCGTACTACATAGGTAAAACCATTCATGCTCAAGAGATAGAAAAGTTCCACATACCTCTTTGGTCAATCCACTTGCTAAGTCCAAAATACCGCACGTAATATGTCAACCTATAATGACCATAATACGTTTATTAACCTCTAGTTTCAATGTAGAATATTCCAAGTTCAAGTCACTAAAATCCTATGGAAAATTGGGCAGCATTTCCTTTGTTTCTACATACTTTGCCACCTTTTTCAAGGCCGAATTCAACATCCAAACGCCACACTTAGGGCCCAACAATCCAAACATTTCAAAGGGGATTACACACCTAAACTTAGATGTGTAAAATTCTGCCCCACCATGTATAACAACTAACTTAACAAGTTTAAGGTAGTTTTTAGGCTACAACATGCTCACATAACCTCCTTAACCAATCCTTTCATATCCAAACCACAAATCTTACATGCAATGAATCTAATAGCATTATTTACTACTACAAGTTCCTTCTTCTTCACATGCAACACAAATAACTAGCTACAAGAGAAGAATGGTTACCTTAGAGCTTTAGCCAAGATTATTCCAACAACTTTGCTATCCTCCTTTCCAAGAACACCACCACAATACTCCTACAAGCTAGCCAACAAGCTTCCTTCTTGCCACACTTTTTCAGATTTTCCTTAAGCTTTGAATTTCTCTTGGAATTCTAGAGAGAAGTGAGAGCTCTAGCTTTAGAGAGAGAGAATGACTTGAAAGATGATCAAGTCTTCAAGACTTGGTCAATATATAAGACATGCAACAATCAGATGGGGGGGGGGGGGACACTTGTCACCCACCCATGGTCTCTTTTAAAACAAAACAGTGCAGAAATCCCCACTCAACTTCGCAGAACCCGCCTCGGCGCCGCACTGCGGCCGGCGCGCGGCGCTGAGCTCTGCCGACTCGGGACTTTCGGCGCGCCCGGCTTCCGGCGCCCTATGCGCTTCAGTGCTCCTCGGTCGCGGCACCGCTGACACTCGGCGCGCGGCTCGAGGCTCTCGATCAAACACCTTTCTTGCTACGCTGCGAACTTGTAACCCCCATAACTTTCTACTCTGATGTCCTATTGACGAACGGTTGGTTGCGTTGGAAACTAGACTCAACGAACTATGCACTAGGCCTTTAAAACACCTAGGAACTCTCAAGGTACCGGGTCATAACCCGCCTCAAAGTTGACTAAAAACCCGTCCGAAACAATCCGTCAACCTATCCTTCGAAAATTTAAGTCTTAACCCCTTTCGTACGCTCTCACACGCATGACCAGAACTACGGGGTATAACATTCTCCCCCCCCCCCCCCCTTAGAAACATTCATCCCGAATGTTCCTTCTAGGCTTATTCAAATTACAATATCGACATAGACCCTCTTAACTATTCCTTTTTGCAATTAAAGATGCTCCACATGCCACAACAATACTTAAGCAAAATTGCCAAATTAAAACTAACAGGCAAGAAAGTGGGTTACCTGGAGGTATAGGGAATAAGTGAGGATACTTCTTCATCATGTCATCCTCTGCTTCTCACGTCATCTCCTCCCTGTTCTCGTTCCGCCATAAGACTTTGACGGAAGCCACATCCTTTGTCCGAAGTCGCCTAACCTGACGATCGAGTATTGCTATGGGACTCTCCTCATACGATAATTCCTCTGTCACTTGGAAATCACAAATCGGGTGCACTCTAGATGGATCCCCAATACATTTCCGCAACATAGACACGTGAAAGACGAGATGTACCGCCTCCAGATCGGATGACAGATCCAACTCATAGGCAACCTTGCCTACCCTACGGACAATCTGATAAGGCCCAATGTACATTGTCTAAGTTTCACCTTCTTTCCAAATCTCATCACGCCCTTCATGTGCGATACCTTCAGGAAAACCCAATCATCTATCTCAAACTCCAAGTGTCGACGCCGATGATCTGCATACGACTTACATCGACTACGCCAACAACCGCTCTGGATAAGCTTCACCTTATCCATCGCTCTTTGAATCAAGTCCGCCCGACCAAATGAACTTCTCCCACTCAAACCAACTATCGGTGACTGCACTTCCTCCGTATAAGGCCTCATGGCGCCATCGAATACTAGAATGGTAGCCGTTGTTATAAGCAAACTCCACGAGATGTAAATGATCCTCCCTACCTCGAAATCAATAACACAAGCCCGACATATCCTCGAGTGTGCGGATAGTGCGCTCGGCTGTCCGTCGATCGAGGATGAAGCGCAGATCCGAGACTCACTGCGTCCTAATCCGCCACGGAAAGACCTCAGGAAGTTAGCCGTGAAGGGATCCTCATGCGAAATAATCGATATAGGAACTCGTGCGATCTCACAATCTCTCGATATCTGATCGACATAATCCTCGGCGAAAAAAGTCGTCATCGGAAGAAAATGGGCTGATTTAAATCGACTGTCGACGATAACCCAAATGGAATCATGCTTCCTCCGAGTGTGAGGTAACCACGTAATAAAATCCATATTTACCACCTCACTTCCAGTCGGAATATCAATAGCTGCAACAGCCAGGCTTCGGTGCTCAACCTTGACCTGGCCGAATTTGGGCACTGCGCCACAAACTCCGCAACGTCTCTCTTCAGGCCATCCCACCAATACACACATCGGAGGTCATGGTACATCTTAGTCGACCCCGGATGGATAGAGTAACGAGCACTGTGTGCCTCCTCCAGAATCTGCTGACGAAGTCCTGTCACATCGGGAACACATAACCGGCCCTCAAATCTTAGCACCCATCGCGCTACTCGAATAGACTCTTCTCCTTACGAAGAGCTGCGTCTCGATCGTGCAAAATCAGATCCTCATACTGTCGCCTCTTCACCTCCTCGACGATGGAAGACTCGGCAACCTCTCGAACCCGAACTCCATTACTAGCAGAATCAACCAAACGAACCCCAAGGCTCGCTAGCTGATGTAACTCTTGGACCATATCCCTTCTCTCTGGCTGTACATCAGACAGACTACCCATCGATCGTCGAATAAGGGCGTCTGCAACTACATTGGCCTTCCCTGGGTGATATAGAATGTCGACATCGTAATCCTTAAGTAACTCCAACCACTGTCTCTGTCGTAAGTTCAGCTCCCTCTGGCTGAAGATATACTGGAGACTCTTGTGGTCTGTGTAAATGTCCACATGAACTCCGTACAAATAATGTCTCCAGATCTTCAAGGCATGAATCACTGCTGCCAACTCCAAGTCATGCGTGAGATAGTTCTTCTCATGCTTCCTAAGCTGTCGAGATGCGTAAGCTATAACTTTGCCGTCTTTGCGTCGATCTGTGACCAAGCCCGACACGACGCATCACAATAAACCACATATCCATCTAAACCTGCGGAAGAGTAAGAAGCTGGCGGTCGTCAATTTCTCCTTTAGCAACTGGAAACTTTCCTCGCAAGCATCCGTCCACCGGAACATGGCTGCCTTCTGTGTCAGCTTAGTCAATGGTGCTGAGATGGAAGCAAACCTCTCCACAAACCTCCGATAATAACCTGCAAGGCCCAAAAAGCTGCGCACCTCCGTCGGTGTAGTGGGTCTGGGCCAAGTCTTGACTGCCTCAATCTTCTCTGTATCAACCCGAATACCATCGGCCCCGATGACATGCCCTAAGAAAGCCACGGATGCCAACAAAAACTCGCATTTCGAGAACTTGGCATACTGTTGCCGATCGGAGGACTCGTCTACGTCGCCGAATGATCCGCATATTTCTGCTCTGTGCGCGAATAAACCAGGATATCATCAATGAACACTATAACGAACATATCTAAGAATGGCCTGAACACCCTATTCATCAAATCCATGAATACTGCTGGAGCGTTGGTCAACACGAAAGACATCACCCTAAACTCATAGTGCCCATACCGGGTCCTGAATGCAGTCTTTGGGATATCTGCCTCTCTAACTCGCACCTGATGATAACCAGACCGCAGATCTATCTTGGAAAAACACCTTGCACCCTGCAACTGGTGAAACAAATCGTCAATCCTGGGGAGGGGATATATGTTCTTGATAGTTACCTTGTTATTGCACGTAATCAATACACATCTGCTGGCGTCCATCCTTCTTCTTTACAAATAACACTGGCGCTCCCCAGGGATAAACACTTGGCCTGATAAATCCTTTCTCCAGCAAGTCATTCAACTCGGAAGGTGCCATCCTGTATGGCGGAATAGATATCGGTCGAGTGTCTGGCGCCATATCAATGCAAAACTCAATCTCCCTCTCAGGAGGGATACCCGGAAGCTCATCTGGGAACACGTTTGAAAACTCTCTAACGACCGGAACTGACTGAAGGTCCGATATCTCAGCTTCAGTATCGAATACTCAAACCATATGGTAGATATACCCTTTCCGCACCATCTTCCTAGCCTTGAGGTAAGAAATAAACCTACCCCTCGGTGATGCAGTATTCCCCTTCCACTCGATAACCGGCTCACCAGGAAACTGGAACCGAACTAATCTCTCTCTACAATCCATATTGGCATAGCAAGAGGCTAGCCAATCCATACCCATAATCACGTCAAAGTCCGTCATATCCAACTCTATCAAGTCGGCTAGAGTCTGACGACTGTCTATAGTCACTGGGCAAGCCTTATATACCCGCTCAACTACCACAGAATCACCCACTGACGTAGCCACCTCAAAAGGTTTTATGGACTCGGGCTCTATCCCTATTCTACCAGCAATATGAGGAGATATATAGGACAAGGTAGAACCTGGATCTATCAAAGCATATACATCACAACATGCAATCAATAATGTACTGTGGCGACATCGGTGGCGCCTCGCGGTCTGACGGCCGGTGGACATAGCATAGATGCGGTTCTGAGGACCGCTGGAACTGGGACCTCTACCACGACCTCTGCCGCGGCTGGCTGGCGTGACCGCCGCCTCGGAGGCGCATGCCGTCGAAGGCGAAAATCCGAGCCCGACCACCGGTGAACCATCATACTTCCGCCACTGCGGGCGGACAATCTCTCCTCAAATGGCCATGCGGCCACAAGACTAACAAGCTCACGAAGGAACACGACACTCGCGCAGGTGAGACTACCGCATCGAGCACACCGAGATGGGGTGGTCTCGATCGATGTGATCTCGCTTCCACTGAAACCGAAGTCTGGAGCCACGACCTGCTCTGAATGACCGGTGATCGGACCTCTGTCGAGGCGAGAAGGAGCACTCTGTCTTTGGTGAAATGTGGACCTAGTCTGCTGCGAGTTGCCGCCTCGAAAGCGCCACGAGACCTGTTGTCCCGGCCTCTTGGGCTGGCCTAAGTCTAGTGATCCTCCTCTCTCTGTCCTCAATCCCTGCGCATACGCTGCGTCACGGCAATATCCATCCTCGGGTGAAGAGCCACTCCTAAGCAGCGATGTCGTGTGGCCGGTCAGCCCATCACATATCTATGAACCCCATGCGCCGTGTCATTACAATGGTGTGCGCGTACGGCTAAGAGTCAAACTCGGTGTACTCTCGATAGTCCTTCCGTTACGCCTCAAGGTCAAGAATCTATCTACGCGGGCTCTCCCCATCTCAGGAGGTAAGAAGTGATCCAGGAAAGCCTCTGTGAACTCCTCCCAAACAGCTGGAAGAGCATTCTCACCTCTCGACAACTCCCATGACTCAAACCAATTCAATGCAATGTCGCGTAACCGGTAAGAGGCTAGCATGACAGACTCAGTCTCCGAGGCCCTAAGCACCTGCATAGTCATCAGAAGCTGCGAGCGAACTCTTGAGGATCCTCTTCGGACCTCGAACCATAGAACTCGGGTGGATGACAACCCGGAAATCTGAATCCATGGCCCATCGGCTCACAGGGTTGTTGCTGCTCTGTCGTATTTGCCACTGCTATGTTGGTCAATAACCGGATCGCTCCCGTAATCTCTATACTCGGACCACTGGTGTGGGATGAGGCTCCGTCTGCGGTCGATGGCGGCTCCATTGCCTCGAACTCACGTGGTGGCTACGTCATGGAACTCGCCGCCCGAAACATCATCTCCGGTAAAGACTGGGCCTTTGCCCTCGTGACCCTCCGCGTCCCACTAGCAGCTCCCTCCGCTGCCTTGCCCTTCTGGGCCGCGGTTGCCTTGCGTGGAGGCATAACTGGTACATAAAGGAAAATATCAGAGGAAGTTCAACCTATATCACAGCTCTATTGCACGATCTTTAGAGTGAAAGAATGGAAACCAATCCTAAATATCCTGCTGACCTCACGATTATAGATGTGGTGCACAACACACCGATAATCAAGACTCTACTGAACCGCGATGCGTAGACACTTTCCGAGGACTAAGCGCTCGATACTACTTTTGTCACGACTTACGGGGCGCTGGTGCCCTACCGGGGCACCCCGTCAGGTATACATCAGAGAATAGCAGCGGAACATACATACACATAATCGGTATAAAGTCAACATCACTGGCACGCCGATAAGGATGCCTTCCATAAAAATATACTTAATCAAAAGTACAACTTGTTCTTACAGCCCAAAACACAAGCGTGACCACGGACCTCAGAATAACAAGCGTAGCGGGACGGGGCCGTACCACGAATGTACACAAAACCTATAGCATCGGGAAGAAGCTGTACCAACAAAACAAGCTTAGGAAGAATGGAGCTTACGACAGGAGCAGTGCTCACAGAATGAGGATCCACCGCTTTACCTCTACTGCGGCATGAACGCAGCCAGAGATGAAATTCGATACCTGATATGTACTAAGTATGTGGCTGGAAAATCCGAAATTACCTCAAATATAAATTAGCGGAGACATGTATAAAAATCAGTTTATGCTGCGCATGCCTTACTAATAATGAGAATATCAAACATATACAATCTGCATGAAAATAGGAAGCTCGTGGTCAAAGCAAAGTCATCCGCCCATGATGTCATTAAGCACTCCTACTCGCGGGACTAATTCACGCGTGGGTCTGTGGACCCGTGAGGTATTCTCGCATAGGTGTACTCACTTTGCGTGGGACTATTTTACCGCGTAAGCCTACGGACTCGCGTGAGGTATTCCTCGCGTCGTGGGTAGCAAATCCACGGAATAGGTGGTATAACGTCTTGGGATTTACCCGCCGTTTATACTCTTACCCCGAAGCAGGTGGTATAACGTCTTGGGGATTTACCCTCATTTATACTCTTACCCTGGAGAAGGTGGTATAACGTCTTGGGGATTTACCCCTCATTTATACTCTTACCCTGGAGGAGGTGGTATAACGTCTTGGGGGTTACCGCCATTTATACTCTTACCCTAGCTCAATGAGCCATTATACATAACATAAATAAGTTAACATATCTTAGTAAAAGAAAATCCGGGAATTTAACCCAAAGTACTACATACTTCCACTCTTTTTCACATAAAACCTTTGGGCAATTGAAGCCTTAAAACCAATTTGCCTTTCACAACCTCAAATCGTTTATCCGTACTCATTTTACTTAAAGTAAATCTTTCTTTGTTAACCTTTCATAAAGCTAATATAATCAACTCCCCATAAAGTCATTATATTAACTTTATACCTTAGTCAAATACATTTTCCTAAAACCCAAGGGACTTACACTTTTAAAAGGAAAACAAGAATCATATACTTGAACACATCAAGTCCCTTAACTTTGAAAACTCAAGACATCCTTAAAACAAGTAAGGGATATCACACCTTGTACGTCTATCGTACTACATAGGTAAAACCATTCATGCTCAAGAGATAGGAAAGTTCCACATACCTCTTTGGTCAATCCACTTGCTAAGTCCAAAATACCGCACGTAATATGTCAACCTATAATGACCATAATACGTTTATTAACCTCTAGTTTCAATGTAGAATATTCCAAGTTCAAGTCACTAAAATCCTATGGAAAATTGGGCAGCATTTCCTTTGTTTCTACATACTTTGCCACCTTTTTCAAGGCCGAATTCAACATCCAAACGCCACACTTAGGGCCCAACAATCCAAACATTTTAAAGGGGATTACACACCTAAACTTAGATGTGTAAAATTCTGCCCCACCATGTATAACAACTAACTTAACAAGTTTAAGGTAGTTTTTAGGCTACAACATGCTCACATAACCTCCTTAACCAATCCTTTCATATCCAAACCACATTTCTTACATGCAATGAATCTAAGAGCATTATTTACTACTACAAGTTCCTTCTTCTTCACATGCAACACAAATAACTAGCTACAAGAGAAGAATGGTTACCTTAGAGCTTTAGCCAAGATTATTCCAACAACTTTGCTATCCTCCTTTCTAAGAACACCACCACAATACTCCTACAAGCTAGCCAACAAGCTTCCTTCTTGCCACACTTTTTCAGATTTTCCTTAAGCTTTGAATTTCTCTTGGAATTCTAGAGAGAAGTGAGAGCTCTAGCTTTAGAGAGAGAGAGAAGGACTTGAAAGATGACCAAGTCTTCAAGACTTGGTCAATATATAAGACATGCAACAATCAGATGTGTGGGGGACACTTGTCACCCACCCGTGGTCTCTTTAAAACAAAGCGGTCGAAATCCCGCTCAACCGCAGAACCGCCTCGGCGCGCCCTGCGGCGCGCGCGACAATGAAACCTGCCGACTCGGGACTTTCGGCGCGGCCTGCTTCCGGCGCCCGGCGCTGCCTTCAGCGCTCCTCAGTTAAGCGGCACCGCTGACCTGCGCTCGGCGCGCGCCCGAGCTCTGGCAAACACCTTTACGCCCAGCGTGCCGAACTTGTAACCCCCATAACTTTCTACTCCGATGTCCTATCGACGAACGGTTGGTTGCGTTGGAAACTAGACTCAACGAACTATGCACTAGGCCTTTAAAACACCTAGGAACTCTCAAGGTACCGGGTCATAACCCGCCTCAAAGTTGACTAAAAACCCATCCGAAACAATCCGTCAACCTATCCTTCGAAAATTTAAGTCTTAACCCCTTTCGTACGCTCTCACACGCATGGCCAGAACTACGGGGTATAACAGCGACTCCGCTGGGGATATCAGGTTCTTGATCATAGCAAACCCAGGTTAATTAAATAATGCGCTTTATTTTTCTTTTATATTTGTTGTAAATGTTTTATATTGTTTGCTTTTATTTTGTAATTAACTACTTTAATTGCTACATTCTTTTACTGCTTTCCTTAAATTGTCATTTCGCTAATATTTCCTCCATTCTGGAAAATTGACACTATCACACACTACACGCGAGGTGTGCTGGCGCACTCGCAAATTTCTTTCAAATACCAAAATATAGGAGAGTTGGCAAAGGCGCAGGAGCATCCGGACCATCCGGTGGCCGCGTAGCCTTCTCACTCGAGTAGTCCGCTCGGGAACCATTTTGTCTAGTAAGCTAAATTTTAGAAAATTTAAGATAGAGCTATACCGCCCTCTTTATTTTAAGTCATGCATGCATACACCTTAGGTGAGTCGATCCTTGGTATCGTCTCCACGATTAGGAAATCCACCAAATTGTCGTTGGGTTTCACAACCCGACGACCAATAAACATATGTGTGTAGCGTGATGATGATAGACGAATCTAAGCCTGATCATGACACACCGAAATTGAAAAAAGTGCACCGTCATTTGATCGTCATTTCCAACGAAATATTGCAGTTTAATGGCTTGGACCTATTTATCATAATCTCGCATATCTGGCGTTTAAGTCCACCTCTGGCATAAGAGAGGTCCCAAGCATATTAGGACGCGTGCTTGATTTGCATGCTTTTTGTTTACTATTGTTTGTCGCTCGCAACTCTGTCCATATTATTTAAGGCAATAATTACCCTTTTAAACTCTGTACATATCATGTCACGGGCTTATAACTTCGGGCACGTGCATTTGCATTTTTTGCACTTTTTGCTGTCACACTGCAATCAGGACCTATACTGAATAAATTGTTCTTGAACATCACGACTTGGATCTTGCGAAACATCAACCTTCACTCCGGTCGAACCAATCAGGGGAGTCTTTGACTATATTGTCACACCTCTGCATTTTTATTATTTTTGTCATTTTCCTACTCACCCATTTCTCATATTTTTGCAGGAAGGTTGTCCTCGCAAACAACCGAGGGCGGTCAGAAAAAGAAAACAAATCATCACAAGAATGAGCGGGAGTTATGTTGACTAATAGAAATCAGTTTATACCAGATTCAACGAGACATCACTCTCAGTTCTTCTATATTTTGTATCTTTATACATAATTGCAAATTCAATTGATATGTCTAGTGTTGATTACATAATTCTTTATCATGCATTTTGCAGTTTAATCATCCCGAACTACGCGTGTCTGATTCTCACCACACGGTGTGATACGTAGGCAACCCATTTTGGGTTCGACACCACAAAAATAATAAAAAATAATAATAATAATAATAAATAAGCATATTTTTCTCTCATGCATCTCATTCATCATATTTTCGGGCATTCATTTTTTTGTTACATTTATTTTACTTTGCATTCGTCCATAGTGGACAATTATTTATTTTGCATAGCTTTATATTGCTATCATTTCATTGATGAATTCTTTTTCAAGCATACATTTTCAAACATATCTGAATGAACTAAACGCACCTGATTCCCTCGGCGGGATACGTAGGCAGCCCTATTCGGGTTCGGTACTATTTATTCAAAAAATATAAATAAATAAAAAATTATTCAAAAATACAAAAAAAAAAGTTATTCAAAAATACAAAAACATTTTTTAAGTATTATTGTTTGACTTTGTTGATACCAACACAGTTAGAAATGTGCATAGAAAAAAAAAGTAATAATCAGTATGAGTTGACTCTGTGGTAAATCATAGATTCTTTTTGTACCTCTTATTCACACTCGTAAATGACATTGCCTTGCATGTTTTTCAAGATAAGAATGAAACCAACCTCATCGTTTCATATGCATTGTGTGGTGAGTTTTAGAATAAGTTCAATTGCATTGCATTGTGATCTAGAACTTGGCCTGAATGTTTGTTGAGGCAAAATTATGAGTAACACTCGGTGTAGGAAATGATCGTAGGCTTTCTTTGACCCGTTTGAGCCTTTTCAGCCTACCAAATAACATTATCTGTAGTACACCCCTTCTGAGCCTAAAACTTATTCTTTCGACAACCGCATATTACACCTATACCCTTTCTGAGTGCGTACGCACTATCTCTCTCTTGGCCCGACCTCCTTGAGCGCTTTAGAAATGAGCAAGTGGCTGACAAAATTCTGCGTTGAAGTTTGCAAAGACAAAAATTGTCAAAGTCTCAAAAAGAAAAAAAAATAAAGGACGACTTCACAAAAAGAAGAAATCAAAAGCCTCGACGTTATAAAAAAAAAGAATAAAAATGAGAGAATAACTTTGGAAAGAGGGGGCTCCAAACGAAAGATTCAAAAAGAAGTCAGTACAGAAAAACTGGGACAAAAAGAAAGCAGGTCAGCATTAAAGCACACAAATATCAAGTACAGACGTAGTCCAACGCTCGAGGAAGGATTAGTCACTTTTTACCCAAATGATATTCATCCCTTCCCCCAAACCTACATTCTGAGCCGATGTGAGCTCTCTACATGATCTTATACTGAGGGTTCTCACATTAGTGGATACTTACATGACGGTCAAGCCTATGGTATCATAATTGCATGCATTGAACATCTTTCTGAGTGTGAGTGTGTTTCTCTAAACGTCCCAAAATTTAAAATACTGGAATATATGTGTGGATGAGACTTTCTTTCAGTGAGGGCATTTGAAACGTGAGATAACGTGTAGTTCGAAATCTTGGCTGCAAGCAAGTGTGTCGACACTCAGGTATGTCTGAGGTACTATCTGAAGTTGTGTGAATTACACCGGAGTCAATCTCGGTTAGACTGAAAGTAATAAACGAAAATCCTTATGCACAATACTAATTATTGGTATCAACTGAAGTCAGAACGTAATGTTGTCTTCCACTTTTTTCAGAAAAAACAACAAAATGCATATTACATAAAATTCCTATTTTTTTTGCATCACGAACTACGTCTTGACCTGATTCCCTCAGCGTGATACGTAGGCGGCCACATTGGCTTCGGTCTCATTTTTTGAAAATTGTACAATCGTTTTTTGCATAACGAACTACGTCTTGACCTGATTCTCGTCAAAGATGAGATACGTAGGCGGCCACATTGGTTTCGGTCCCACATCATTTTAAAATCATAAAAATCCTTATTTTGCATCACGAACTACGCTCTGACATGATTCCCTCGACGGGATACGTAGACAACCACATCGGTTTCGGTCACACCATTAGAAATATTTCTTCCTTGTTTCGCACATGACTCGATTTTGTCCATTGGAGAGTTTAGCATCCTCATATGTTTTGCATCCATGACTACCTACACATGACTGGAACATATTTTTAGGGTTGCATTCTCATCTACTCAATTGTACATTGTCCATATTCTCGCATTAACTTTTCATTCATGATAAAAAAAATTGCTTATCTGATCGTCTTGATAGCGTCAAGACTCAACCTTACCCAGAGGAAAGTTCAACATCTTCATTTACCAGAAACTGGGGCATTTTAAGGATTCACTGTAAGAAATGGCAATGAAGCGGAAAAAGCGCCAACTAGGTCTTGGTCCAAACCGATCGAGCGTCTGGCGTTAAGAGCCACAGCTACAAAGTCGACGCGAATCAACCACTCCTTTCCTAAAACTCACAAGTTTTCTTTGAGTACATGATCTTCATATCAGCAAAGGCAGGAGCACAACAATAAGCCCATGCGGGTTACAAACACACAACGTCTATGCAATGACGTTATCTCAACCCAGACGGGTCACAAAGCAGGTACGTCCATAAACCGACGGCATTTCATTTAAGCATATGCAACGGCTTCATCTATGTTTCGTCTATGCAACGATGATCATCTGCATTGCGTCTATGCAACGACGCCCTTTCATCTAAGCCTATGCAACGACGAGCATCTGCATCGCGTCTATGCAACGACACATTTCATAAAAGCCTATGCAACGTCTTCATCCATGTTTCGTCTATGCAACGACGGACATCTGCATCGCGTCTATGCAACAACGCCCTTTCATCTAAGCCTATGCAACGACTTCATCTATGTTTCCTCTATACAACAACAAGCATCTGCATCGCGTCTATGCAACGATGCATTTCATAAAAGCATATGCAACGACTTCATCCATGTTTCGTCTATGCAACGACGGGCATCTGCATCGCGTCTATGAAACGACACATTTCATAAAAGCCTATGCAACGGCTTCATCCGTGTTTCGTCTATGCAACGACGGGCATCTGCATCGCGTCTATCCAACGACGCCCTTTCATCTAAGTCTATGCAACGGCTTCATCTATGTTTCGTCTATGCAACGACGAACATCTGCATCGCGTCTATACAATGACGCCATTTCATTTGAGCCTATGCAACGGCTTCATCTATGTTTCGTCTATCCAACGACGAACATCTGCATCACGTCTATGGAACGACGCCATTTCATTTGAGCCTATGCAACGACTTCATCTATGTTTCGTCTATGCAACGACGAACATCTGCATCGCGTCTATGCAACGACGTCATTTCATTTAAGCCTATGCAACAACTTCATCTATGTTTCGTCTATGCAACGACGAACATCTGCATTAAGTCTATGCAACGACGCTATTTCATGTGAGCCTATGCAACGACTTCATCTATGTTTCGCCTATGCAACGACGAACATCTGCATCGCGTCTATGCAACGACGTCATTTCATTTAAGCCTATGCAACGACTTCATCTACGTTTCGTCTATGCAACGACGAACATCTGCATTGCGTCCGTAAACGACGACATCTTCGTCCGAAAAAGACGAACAACTGCATTTGCGTCCAGAAACGACACCATCTTTGTCCAGAAACGACGAACATATGCACTGCGTCTAGAAACGACGCCATCTTCATTTCCTTTGCATTTTGACCTCGGGAACAAACACCCTAGAGGCATTTCATAGAACAAACACCCTGTCTTTTCCAGCATCTCATCGCAATTGTAACCCAGTGTCATCAAGATTCGACACTAGGACATATTTTTTAATCGGTATTCGTCCGTCCATAATTTTAGCATCGCGTGACCCGATGTCCTCATAATTAGACATCGGGACATTTTCATCTGTGTCGACTTTGCTTTTTATTTTGAATCACAACGACCGGTGTCATCATAATCGACACGGGACAATTTTGAGTCTGCATCAGCCCCACTTTTGAGTTCTAGTTTATAAAACAGGACAAAATTGGCTACAAGTCAACATCTTTGTCCGAAGACTCTCCCATCATCTCCGTACAAAGAGGGACATGCTATTGGCAGTCAATTTTTACGCATTTTTCGTATATTTGTTGCAATTTTATGTGTTTTAGGACACCGCATTTTAATCATCATTTTTTGCATTTTATCTTTTTATTTTAAATTAAGCATTATGTCTTTGTTAATATTATGTTTCTATTATTATTACGTCATCGTTTATTTTAATAATATTTGCATCTCTTTAAATAATTAATTGACATTCCGTTTTAATTTTTAATTAGACATTGAACATTTGTTAAATATTATATTTTATTATTATTGCATCGACATTTGCATTTTAATAATTTTGCATCTTTTTAAATAATTTTTCTTTTAAATAATTAACCCGTTTTGCATTTTGTCAAAACCAGTCCAGTCCGAGGCACAATCCGGATCAGTCCAGTCCCCCCAAAAACCAAACTCAAACCCTAAACCTAAATACCCACTATAAATAAAACTATTCCCTTCTTTTCATTTTCAACAACAACATCAGTCAGCCGAACATCACCCTCTCCCTCTTTTATTTTCAATTGCCCTCACCTTACCATCTCTCTAACCTCAAGCCTCACCCGAACCCACTGCTGCCACACCGCCGCTGATCACCAGCGAACCACCGTCCTCTTGCTCTCCCGTCACACCCACTATCGAACTCCCAGGTCCCATCGACCCCAGCAGCTGCTCCCTTTAATTTCGAACCGGCGAACCGCAGACGGCGTCGTTCCGGTGACCTGATGCGCGAGAAGATGCACACACTTTAACGCAAGTGCACGTTATCGTGACAAGTAGTATAGTCTTGATAAGACCGAATATCGTCCTCAAGGATTAGGGTTCAATTACCAACTATCTATTTTTTGGTATCTATTTGGTAAATTGATATTTGGATTTGTTGTTTATAACTAAGAATTATAAAAGCTATTTAACTATAGGGTTTACTTCAGTGGTGATGAGAATAGGGCTTCCACGTCTCCTCTCTATCCGCTTATGTTACTTATTAATGCATAACTTATGGTTTTCTTCTTTTGGAGAAAGCAGGTTCACTAAATCGTTTTATACTCCCGTTAGGGTTATATAAACACTCAACCTCAGTATTGCACCTTACCTACCTTTCGGTGATAAGGATAACTCTATAGGAGGATTAAGAACAAGAACCTAGTTAACCGTCACGCACAATGCGCAAAATTAGGGGTTTAAGCCTCTCATTAACGCTACATAAATAATTGAGGTATTTCCATCCCCAATTCAAGAATGTCTACCCAACTTACAGAATATTCACAATCCCCTCCTTTCAGAGTCTGATTAGAAATCATATAGTGGTATTTAGTTGTCAATTAACTACCAAGCATTCAATTCAATTATTGGATAGATCTCAACAAGAAGAAGAAATACCATAGCGTCGTTAAATCATAACATAAGTTTCTAGAGATTGACATGGAAAGCCTATAGAGGAATTAGTTCCTAGTCATTGACATGACAAGAACTAATCTCATGTTCTTCATAAAAGCAGAAATAAAAACAAGAAAGGGAAAAGAAATTACTAAACTATGGTCTCGATCTCCAAGCGAAGCCTTGTGTCAGCGAAGGGGAACCCTTAAAAGCGCCTGGGTTCTCCTTTATAAGTGAAAACCGCCTCAACTTTTCCTGCAGCTGGCCCAAAATCCGTCCGAAACCTTATTTTTCAGCGTCGCCGCGACCCTGCGGCGAGCGCCGCGCCGGAACTTCGCAATCCGTCGGATGATTTGGTGCCGCGCCACGATTTCTGCTCGGAGGCACCGCGTGCCGCAACTTCGTAGCTTCGGATGTTTAGCGCGCGACCCGCACTGGCCGACATGAGGCGCCGCGCGGTGAGTCTTCTGCAGCCTCTGCGGATAGTGGCGCCGCGCCTCGCTTCGATTGCAGGAGGCACCGCGCCGGCACGGTTTCAGCCTCGTTCGCCACTTTCTCTGTTTTTAGCTCTGGAATCTCCTCTTTTGCCCTCTTTTAGCTAATTTTCCGCCATTTGGCCATTTTAACCACTTAGACTTAAAAGAAAGGAAAAATATCCTAATACGACACTTATATGTGCAAAACGGGACAAAAGACTAACTAAAACTGACTCAAAAGGTGTATATAAAATACACCGATCATGACCTCGCCGTGGAAGTGACGCCGCCGCTGCCTCTCTCTCGGTGATGTTGAAATCTGACTCCGGTGACGACACTGTTATTTCTCTTTCATTGCTATTTTGTGACTGATTCTCTCTTGGTTGTGGTATATGTTTGGACCTCTGTTGGCTATTATTTCAGATCTCGGTTGGTTTGTCTTTTGATACTCGTCGGTTGTGTTTAATAATGAACCAATTTCCTAATTTTTTGGTCGGAGTTTAAAGCTCCGTTGGCTTTATTCCGGCGACTGTTGGTCATTGCTTCAATGTGTTTTGTCGGACTGATTTCCGACGATGTTGGTTACTGCTTTACTTTTTTTTTGGTTTGTGTTGGTACTGATTTTTGTTGATACTGGTTTTGCTATACTCGGGCTCGATTTTCCTTACGCCGAGTTTAAAACTCGAGGATGGCTTTGTATTTTCTGAACCACTATCGCAGTGGTGTTGATATTAAACCACTATTGTTTTCTCGTTGGCTGCGTTTTTCCATTGTTTCAAGGAATATTTTGCTGTTTGGCATTGTTGCTTACTGTTTCGCAGTGTTGCTACTGTTTTTGGTGTTCCATTATGATTTGGACGATTTCGCCCTTTTGTTGTTATTTTATTAAACTGACTGGAACAGATTCTTATTCCAAATGAACAGATGCTACACTTTATTTTACTGATTTGAATTGATACTACACTTGATTGACCAATGAAAAAGTTATCCGTCGATTTTTGAGGCCTCCACAGTTGCAAAGACGGAAAATAAAATAAAATGAAGTTTTCTGGGCGTTGATGATTTTTTCTACTTACACAGGATAACCAACATGCAAGTGACAAATTTTAAATGACTTGTTTAGGATGTCCCACTTTATTTTATATATCTGAGCCCTCCGTGTTTAAAACTATTACTGTTTTGGCGCGGATTTGAAGGTTTTATTTATTTTATTGTTTCTACTAATATTGGTCGATGAAGGAATCTCCGTCTGATTTCCAAGGCCTCCCCTGTACAAAAGACGGATTTATTTTTAGCTATACTTAATAATTCTTGTCATTGCTTTAAAATTATTTATTCTATTACTAACACTTGTACTAAGTGTTTATGCAGGTACCCAGAGATCATCTTGTGCAGAAGGCCTAAAAAGGGCTAAAAGATGTCCCGGAGTTTTATTCGATTTTAGCTTTTATTATCTGTATTTCATTCCATTGTAATTGTAAATTATGAAAACTGCTTAAAATATGTAGAATAAAAAGACAATAAATAATTAACCTAGGTTTGAACGAATAACCGCAAGTTAGCGGATCTTAAAGGATGTCTAACCCCTTCCCTTTAGGATAATAAAGAACCCTGATCCAGAATCTCATTAATTTCGCAGACCATTAAATGGAGATTAATTGCAGTATTTTATTGCAATAAATCAAGTGTCCTAATTCACTTAACTAATTAGGTGGCGACTCCTCAAAATCAGCATTATTGCTCCATCCATGGAACCGCGCCAAAGAGCAACGTTGCGGATACCGTTCAAACCCCGAGGTCAAAAACGGGCGCGACACCTAGTCTACCATTATTCACCAAAGCCATTAAAGCAAAAAAATATTAGTCGAAGATAACGTTAACACACACGAAAACTAATACTAAAGCACAAATTAGCAAGAACTACCAAAAAGAAAAGGGAACAGGGAATAATGCCAGTAAAACTAAATAACTAAATAAGGGTCTGAATAGTATAATACAATAAACAAACATAAATACCAAATTAAAAATTCTCAAATGATTACCCTAGAACAGGGAGGATCAAAGTGCAGGCACAAATTAATAGGAATATATAGGCAAATAATGACAAGAAGCGGAAAAAATTAGCAAGGTTAAGGACAAGGAATGAATATGGGCAATCGGAGGTACCAACTCTAGTTAAATCAAACATGTTTGCCGGTAAAAAATGTTGCTAACCGCATTGTTCATGGAGGCACTATTCACGGTGTTACTGTTCACGGCGTTACTGTTCACGATCGATGGGAGTATTGTTCGCCGGAATTTTCACTCAAAAAACTGTGTACCTGCGTAAATCTAGGAGAAAAGGACACAAAAACAAGAACAATAACAAGAACGAACAAAAAGAATAAAAAAATGGAATTTATCCGTCGACGTCGGTGGGTAGTCGGAGCGGTGCCCGTCGGTGAGTGGCTGGAGCGACATTGATAGGGTCTTACTGTCGAGAATGGAGGTGGATGGGTAGTGATGGGGTGGGGTGGCTGGGGTGAGGGTGCTGTTACCGTTGGTAGTACAATCTCAATTCTCAAATCTTTTTTTCCAACCCTACTGCCTCCAACCATAAAAAAGCATTATAAAATGAATTTAACTTATAGACAATAACACCCGCAAGGGTAGTCAAGTTGGTGTAGCAGTAGAGCGTGGGACCGCAAGGTCACGAGTTTGATCCCCTGCATAAACCTTCTTGGTTGAGCCTGTCATACATGACTTGCCAAGTGTGGTTAATCGGCTGACGTGGTTTGCAGGCTATTGCGTCAGCCCGGGGTTTACCCTGTGCGCACTCGAAAGAGTAGCGGCTGCGGGTTCCTTCGTCCAAAAAAAAAAAAAAAAACTTATAGACAATAACAACCTAAAAGTTTGGGCTTTTTAACATATTTGGCTGCTCGGCGTTCAAAAATAATTATAGTCGCTAGCCAAATAAATTAAAAATATATACTATTTATGTATTAATATCAAAGATATACATTTTCGGCTATATTTGGATGAATGACTATACAGTGTAAAAGTTCCTAATTTGTTTTTATATGATCAATATATTTTAATTTATGTGTGATAGGTAATCTATCTTTCTTCTATTTCGGGTATTAATCCCAGTTTTTGTTCATGATTCCTTGTATTTAACTTTTAAGTGACTAAGGTATCATTTTATTCACAAACTAATTAGAGTGGGATTATAATGCATGATTGTTTATGCGAACAGTAATAATAAAACGATATGTTTACTTAATATAAAATGGCATTTTTGTTTTTGAATAGTTTAATCCCTCCTTAGTAATATATGTATTCTCATTCCACAATTTATCTCACATTAAGTAATATTACATAAATTCTCACATAACTCAATTACGTGATAATTATTTTTATCTTATATGGTCAACCAAATGTTGAATCATTTTGAGTGAAATTTTATGCAGAACTAATTATTCCAAACCACCAGTCAAACAAATCCTTAATACTAGTATAAAGGATAAAGAGAATTATTAGTGTATAATTATTAAACTCTTATCAAAATGGCATAAAAATTGGTGATCAAATATTGACTAACAAATCTCTAGAACTATGACAACAAATTATAGGTAAAACTATAACCCTATGGACTACATCCTAGTAGAAAATACCTAGCTAAGATGTGTAGAACTTTTGGAGAAGTCCTGTTATTTAGGTGTACTTGACTTGATAAATGAATATGTTACTTTGATTTTATACGATATATATAATGTTATAAGAATATTTACTTTGATATAAATAAGGTAACTAATACAAAAAAATTATAATGCTACATAAAATAAAAGATATAAAATTAATGAAAAAATATTGGAAAATATTCTATTACACCCCCGCAGTCGAAGCGGAAGGTTCTCGAACACTGAAATTGGCTCGAAAATCATCAAATAGTATGCGCAGAAGTACTTTGGTGAAGATGTCGACAATCAGATATCTAGAAGCAACATGAAGGACACGAATGTCACGACCCGACGGGTCGTGACTAAGCGCCCTAATGACGCCATTATACTAAACATGTCACGTCATCAGACTGACACTAAAGACAATATAAAATCCGACAACATAACGCTGCAATCATAACATACGTCCGAAGAGGCAAGCCGACCTTTACACATAAATACCCTGTCTCCTTAGGAGTCACATCTAAATCAAGTATATCAAATGGGCGAGCCGACAAGACTGCCACTGTTTACGGGAATATCCCAAAACAGAGTACAACAACGCATATACCAAAACACATTTACCACCCACAACTGTCTACAGACCTCTAGGAGTACAACAACGACATATAACGGGACAGGGCCCCGTCGTGCCCATAAATAATACATAAGTCGGAATAAAGTTCTATACCAAAATGACAAAACTCTGAATCAAGAGAGCTTTCCAAACAACTGAGCAGGAACCTAGACCGGAGGATCACCGAACTGAGTACCTGTACCTGCGGGCATGAAACGCAGACCCGAGGAAAGTGGGCCATTACAAAAGAATGTACCGAGTATATGAAACGTAAAGTACAAGTAGATAATCTAAACTGGCCAAAACGTACAGGAGACAAGTAAGAAAATCAAATACCAAATTCAACTGTGCCATATATAAAAATATGGGCGTCGACTGTGTCTATCCATATAATCAAATATATATATATATATATATATATATATATATACTATCCTGGGTATCTATACATCATCATGGATGTCTGTTCATGGAATCATCATACATATACTATCATGGGTATCTATACCCACATTATGGATATATTTCCATGGAATCATCATACATATACTATCATGGGTATATATACCCGCATCATGGATACATGTTCATGGAATAGTCAATACAACGTGTCCCGGCCTATTATGGGACTCGGTGAATTCATTTAATCATATCCAGCACGAATAGAGTATCATGAGTAACTATACAATTTAAATCATCACTTTGACTCTCAATGAAATCATTATAATAAACTCTTTACTGAAAAATCATAGGCACTTCTCATAACTAACATCTTTAGGAATTAAACTGTGTAAAAATCATGTACGTCCGTCGTACTCTCATTAAATCATTCCAAAAAGAAAGAAGGAAGAGTTTCACATACCTGAAGACTTTTTACGAAGAAAAAGAATGTTCCAGTTGTGTTGTTATGATAGCGAATGAACTACCAGAGTGCGTTGCTGCGAATAGGCCTTTCCACGAGAGATTCCTGGTCTTACACTTCCACGAAAGGGTAAATGATCTCCAAGAAGAGAGGGTGGTGATCGGATTTGTCGAACTAACCAACTCAATATTAGAATACGTCTCGTCTAGTACTTCAACCTATAATAAAGGGTAATACGTCCGCCAATTCTATGATTTCTAGCGTAAGTTAATCGAAAGACGACTCTATTTTCTATAGAAATTCGGACAGCACTTCCCCTACTTATGTGCATACCCATAACTTACAAATCAAGCCAGCAACACCAAATAACAACCATAACGTAAGGATATAATCGTAACAATCTCAAATACTCCATAAACGCCATCAATACATATTCTTTCTCTTCTACATTTATGCAATATAACAACTACAACAACCAAGGTGATTACTACACTTATTTCTCATGTTAATCCATATCAGAACAAACTTAAAACAGTCCATCAACTCTAGCTACAACAATAAGAGTTCGAGTCCTATGATTTGCAATATAACACATTTTTTACACTTTCCATTCTTTAAGACATGTATTAGAAATTACCACAATGGATGTACATGTTCATAACTTAATTCTTAGCATTATAATCTTAACAAAACAACCCCTAATACATCACAACAATGTCCAACAATTTCATGTGAGTTTCGGCCATAACAACATAATTCCATAACTCTTCTCTTAATTCTTAAAATCCAATTTCATGTTTCAATACTCCCAAATAACTAATTACCACTTGAATATCAATGTTTCTTTTCAATTTCAACATGCACTTAGTGATGATAATAACAACAATAACGAATCCAATGTACACCAAAATCAGTCCCCAAAATCGGCACTAACCATTTTCAATTGGCTCAACAACATCAATAACAATAACATGCATTCACTAAATTACAATTCCTTTTTATCATGAGTTTATCCATTAACTACAATATCATTTAGTCTTCCAATTAACCCCTAAAAAGAAGAATTTCTTACCTTAAATTTGCTCCAAAACAGTCCCAGATTCACGCCCACCGCTCCACATTTTCTTGCCCATTTTTATCACTTCTTCAACTCTAAATTGACTTGCATACATTCTACAATGTTAATCCATCTTCCTAGCATGTTTTCCTTCCAAAACTTATCCTAAAAACTGAAGTTTCTTGGCCTCAAATTTGGCCCAGCAGTGGCGTGTTGCCCGCTGTTTTGGTGATTAAATTGTCTTAGAAATTTGATGAGATATTTAATCTAGGAAGAAAGAGATGAAAACTTAAATTCTTGGCTATGGTAGTGGGAAAAATCGACTGGGGAAGAAGAAGAAGAGGGGAGATATTTTTTTGAATTGAAACAAGAATGAGGAAGATGGAGATTTATAGAGTTAATAAGGTTAAATTAAAAATCTAAAATTTCTTTATTACAAATTGGTCCACCTTTCTCAATTAATCAACCTTAAGCCCCACTCCTTTAAGTCTTGAAAATTCCATATGGCATCGTATTCTCGTCGTTGTAACTTATATAATACGTTACTAATCCATAACGGGAATATATATAACTATCATTATAAGTTTCCAACGTCACACTCGTTGTAACCAAAACAATTCCAGACTCGCATCATTTTGTTTACTAATTTCCGTATTAATATATGTAAGTATACTTTATATCCAATATTCGAATCTTATTTCTTAGACGTTCTTAATTATCACCTTAAACTTACGAGGTGTAACATCTTCCCTCCTTTAGAAACATTCGTCCTTGAATGTTCATAATATGCCTTATTCTCAAGAAACTTCGGCATAGTCTCCTTTATAACTATGCCTATCCACCTATATTCCGCAAACCAACAGATGTTTCACAGGGCCACAATATAACACATATAAGTAATGTCTCGAGATTTTCAACACATGAATCATTGCTGCTAACTCTAAATCATGAGTGGGATAATTCTTTTCAAGTTTTCTGAGTTGTCGGGAGGCATAAGCTATAACTCTTCCATGTATTTCTGGTGCTGTAGGAACCTAAGTATTGTCCTCAAATGGGATGCATGCTCCTACCCTGCACGTGAATAATCAGAATACCTTCCATGAGCACAATCACGAACATATCTAGGAATTCATTAACTACCGGGACTGACCGAAGAGCCGGTACCTCTGCTTTCATATCCTGCATCCGAACCCAACGATAAACATCACCCTTTTTAACCATCTTCCTTGCCTTGAGGTATGAAATAAACTTAACCACCAGCGACGCTATATTTCATCTTCACTCTAAAACTGGTTCGCTTGAAAAAATGGAACCGAACCATCTTTTCTCTACAATCAACGTTAGCATAACAAGAAGCCAACCAATCCATACCCATAATAACACCCAATTCGGCTATGTCTAACTCTATCAAATCTGCTATGGTTCGACGACTATATAAAATCACCGAGCAATTTTGATATACTCGCGTAGCTATAACAGAATCAACTACCGGTGTAGTAACCTCTTTGAGCTTGTTCATTTTGCCCATTAGTTCATATATCTTGTACCCCTCTTATCTATTTTCCACCCTTCCATTAATGTCTGTAGAAATTCAGGGTCCAACCTTCACATATTGTACTGAATCTCTATGCCTCCTTCCCACCTAATTATTTTGAAGAATTGATCATATAGGCCTGATTTCATGAAATACACTTTAGGAGCGTGTAGATTATCAACCCATTATGTACAGTTTTTAATATCTACTTCATAGAGATAAGGCTTCCACGATAACCATATTCCTCCATTTGGATGCGCAGTAAGATTAGTACTAAAAGATCACCCACTACACAAGTTAAGAGATGCATTATGAGCTTCTTCCCTTTTAACCTTTGGTTCCAAGAGACCAAATAACCCCATCTTAGCATTCTGCGTGAACCAATGCATTGAAACTGTACACGAGTACATACCTTGGTTACCAATCCTTCAAATAACTTTTTAACTGAAAATATGAACTCCATAGGTTCGCTGCACGTCCTTGCTTTGCTTTGTTTTTAAAAAAAATATTGTGCGCTGAACACTACTCTTTACGATATTTCAAATGCTAGACACGACTATGCACTAATAGGATGCTCATCATTTCCAAGTTCTACGTCATTTACGAAAGAACTCATATAATCCCTATGTTCAATACTTCCCAGAACTCGGTCCAAAAATAAAAAGGCACTTTCATTCATTTATATCAATCTTATTATTCAAGAAGTAATAGCCCCTTCTTATTCTTACATGAGAACAATATTCTTTTGCAGTTTCCTACTTTAAATGGTTCTATCAACTCAGATTCTACTTCGATTCTACTAGCAACAAGGGGAAATATATATATGCGATAAGGTGGAATTTGAATCTATCAATGCATATACGTCGCAAAAAGATCAAAAATATACATGCGACCACATCTGGTGACGCCTCCTGATCATGCCTTCTGTCCAAAGCATATATGCGGTTCGAAGGACCGCTATAACTGGGAGCTTCGCCACGGCCTCTACCCCTGCCTGCTGGCATCTGAATACTCTGCCCTATGGGGCGCATGGCTATGGATGATGATGAACCAGCAACCGATCCAGTAGGCCGATCCATACCACCTATACCACTCTCATAAGGGCAGTCTCTTATCATATGGCCTTGACGGCCGCAAAAGAAATAAGCACATGTAATAAGGCGGCATTCCCCAACATGATGCTTACCACACCGAGAACGCCGAGACAAAGTGGCCTCAACTGACTATAACCTATGTTCCTCTGTGAACCTGAAGCCCTGGAGCTCTGACAGGCCCCTGAATACCATGAAAGGTCAAATCTCCTACCTGTGAACTGTAGGGGAGCACTCTATGCTGGCTGGGATGAATATCTATCCTGCTGCTGATGCTGCCTGCCTCGAGACTCACCCGAATAACCTGCCGACCTAGCCCTCTTATGATGGTCCCCATCATGACCTCTGTCTAGCTGCCGCCTTCTGTGTCGGTCCTCAACCCCTTGTGCATACGCCTTGATCCTAGAAATATCCATACCCGGCTGAAGAGCCACTACCATACATCTATCAATCAAATAGTGGTCCAGCCTAATCACATAGCGATACACCCTGTCTGCCATATCTACTACAATAGTGGGTGCATATCTGGCCAATGAATCAAACTGAAGGTTGTACTCCCTAATACTCCTACCGCTCTGTCTCAAGTTTAGGAACCTATCAACTCTGGCTCTCCTCATCTCTGGAGGTAGGAAGTGGTTAAGGAAAGCCTCTGCGAACTCATCCCACACGACTGGAGGAGCACCCTCGCCCCTGGATAGCTCCCACGACTCATACCAGTTGATAGCTACATCACCCAACCGATATGAAGCCAACATGACTGACTCAATCTATGAAGCCTTTATTACCCTCAACGTACACTGTGTCTGTCGGATGAACTCATGTGGATCATCTTTGGGCCTTAACCCGAAAAACTCTGGAGGGCTACAACTCAAGAAATCACGAACCCTCAAACTATCGAGCATGGGTTACTCACGGTCCTCGTCTATAAGTCCGCTCGCCACTAATCTAAAACACCAACCGCATCCTCGTGGATTCGTCCTTCCGCCGGCCGAGAGCTGGAGGCTCAGGTGTTGGGGTATCATAAACTGGTGATGCTGCCCCCTAAACTGGAGCCTCTGGAGGTGGAAACGTAGTAGAGCTCGTCGACTGGGGTACATTCTCCGGCATAGACTGAGTACGGGACACGTAACTCTCTCAATCGAATAGTATCCTCATCAGAGATTTTCCTTCGCCTGCCGCCTTCTTCGGAGGCATAGTTGTAAACATATTAAGTCGTTAGAAAGGGATCATCCTAATAACACAGATCTATTGCACGATCTAAGAGATGAAAGGGTAGAAACCAATCCTAAATGTCCGACAACCTCCTGTGTATAAGTATGGTGCACAACATACCTATACACAAGACTCTACTAGACATGGTCTGTAGACATTCTGATGACTAACTGCTCTGATACCACTTTTGTCACGACCCGACCCGACTGGCCGCGACTAAGCGCCATAATGACGCCATTATACTAAACTTGTCACGTCATCAGACTGACACTAAAGACAATATAAAATACGGCAACATAACACTGCAATCATAACATACGTCCGAATAGGCAAGCCGACCTTTACAAATAAATACCCTGTCTCCTGAGGAGTCACATCTAAATCAAGTATATCAAATGGGCAAGCCGACAAGGCTACCACTGTTTACGGGAACATCCCAAAACAGAGTACAACAATGCATATACTAAAACACATTTACCACCCACAACTGTCTACAGACCTCTAGGAGTACAACAACGACATATGACGGGACAGAGCCCCGTCGTGCCCATAAATATACATAAGTCGGAATAAAGTTCTGTACCAAAATGACAAAGCTCTGAATCAATAGAGCTTTTCAAACAGCGGAGGAGGAACCTAGACCGGAGGATCACCGAACTGAGTACATGTACCTGCGGGCATGAAACGCAGCCCCGGAGGAAAGGGGGTCAGTACGAAAGAATGTACCGAGTATATGAAACGTAAAGTACAAGTAGATAATCATAATTGGCCAAAACGTACATGAGACAAGTAATATAATCAAATACCAAATCCAACTGTGCCATATATAAAAATATGGGCGTCGACTGTGCCTTATAAATATGAGAGTCATATCAAAATCATGAATGTATGTCCATATAATCATATATATATATATATATATATATATATACTATCCTGAGTATCTATACCCGCATCATGGATGTCTGTCCATGGAATCATTATACATATACTATCATGGGTATCTATACCTGCATCATGGATACATGTCCATGGAATCATCATACATATACTATCATGGGTATATATACCCGCATCATGGATACATGTTCATGGAATAGTCAATATAACGTGTCCCGGCCCATTATGGGACTCGGTGAATTCATATAATCATATCCAGCACGAATAGAGTATCATGAATAACTATACAATTTAAATCATCACTTTGACTCTCAATGAAATCGTTACAATAAACTCTTTACTGAAAAATCATAGACACTTCTCATAACTAACATCTTTAGGAATTAAACTGTGTAAAAATCATGTACGTCCGTCGTACTCTCATTAAATCATTCCAAAAAGAAAGAAGGAAGAGTTTCACATACCTGAAGACTTTTTACGAAGAAAAAGAATGTTCCAGTTGTGTTGTTATGATAGCGAATGAACTACCAGAGTGCGTTTCTGCGAATGGGCCTTTCCATGAGAGATTCCTGGTCTTACACTTCCACGAAAGGGTAAATGATCTCCAAGAAGAAAGGGTGGTGATCGGATTTGTCGAACTAACCAACTCAATATTAGAATACGTCTCGTCTAGTACTTCAACCTATAATAAAGGGTAATACGTCCGTCAATTCTATGATTTCTAGCGTAAGTTAATCGAAAGACGACTCTATTTTCTATAGAAATTCGGACAACACTTTCCCTATTTATGTGCATACCCATAACTTACAAATCAAGCCATCAACACCAAATAACAATCACAACGTAAGGATATAATCGTAACAATCTCAAATACTCCATAAACGCCATCAATACATATTCTTTCTCTTCTACATTTATGCAATATAACAACTACAACAACCAAGGTGATTACTACACCTATTTCTCATGTTAATCCATATTAGAACAACCTTAAAACAGTCCATCAACTCTAGCTACAACAATAAGAGTTCGAGTCCTATAATTTGCAATATAACACCTTTTTTACACTTTCCATTCTTTAAGACATGTATTAGAAATTACCACAATGTATGTACATGTTCATAACTTAATTCTTAGCATTATAATCTTAACAAAACAACCCCTAATACATCACAACAGTGTCCAACAATTTCATGCGAGTTTCGGCCATAACAACATAATTCCATAACTCTTCTCTTAATTCTTAAAATCCAATTTCATGTTTCAATACTTCCATATAACTAATTACCACTTGAATATCAATGTTTCTTTTCAATTTCAACATGCACTTAGTGATGATAATAACAACAACAACGAATCCAATGTACACCAAAATCAGTCCCCAAAATCGGTACTAACCATTTTCAATTGGCTCAACAACATCAACAACAATAACATGCATTCACTAAATTACAATTCCTCTTTATCATGAGTTTATCCATTAACTACAATATCATTTAGTCTTCCAATTAACCCCTAAAAAGAAGAATTTCTTACCTTAAATTTGCTCCAAAACAGTCCCAGATTCACGCCCACCGCTCCACATTTTCTTGCCCATTTTTATCACTTCTTCAACTCTAAATTGACTTGCATACATTCTACAATGTTAATCCATCTTCCTAGCATGTTTTCCTTCCAAAACTTATCCTAAAAACTGAAGTTTCTTGGCCTCAAATTTGGCCCAGCAGTGGCGTGTTGCCCACTGTTTTGGTGATTAAATTGTCTTAGAAATTTGATGAGATATTTAATCTAGGAAGAAATGGATGAAAACTTAAATTCTTGGCTATGGTAGTGGGAAAAATCGACTGGGAAAGAAGAAGAAGAGGGGAGGTTTTTTTTGAATTGAAACAAGAATGAGGAAGATAGAGATTTAGAGAGTTAATAAGGTTAAATTAAAAATCTAAAATTTCTTTATTACAAATTGGTCCACCTTTCTCAATTAATCAACCTTAAGCCCCACTCCTTTTAAGTCTTGAAAATTCCATATGGCATCATATTCTCATCGTTGTAACTTATATAATACGTTACTAATCCATAACGGGAATATATATAACTATCATTATAAGTTTCCAACGTCACACTCGTTGTAACCAAAACAATTCCAGACTCACATCATTTTGTTTACTAATTTCCGTATTAACATATGTAAGTATACTTTATATCCAATATTCGAATCTTATTTCTTAGACGTTCTTAATTATCACCTTAAACTTACGAGGTGTAACATCTTCCCTCCTTTAGAAACATTCGTCCTTGAATGTTCATAATATGCCTTATGCTCAAGAAACTTCGGCAGAGTCTCCTTTATAACTATGCCTATCCACCTATATTTCGCAAACCAACAGATGTCTCACAGGGCCACAATATAACACATATAAGTAATGTCTCCAGATTTTCAACGCATGAATCATTGCTGCTAACTCTAAATCATGAGTGGTATAATTCTTTTCAAGTTTTCTGAGCTGTCGGGAGGCATAAGCTATAACTCTTCCATGTATTTCTGGTGCTGTAGGAACCTAAGTATTGTCCTCAAATGGGCTGCATACTCCTACCCTGCACATGAATAATCGGAATACCTTCCATGAGCACAATCACGAACATATATAGGAATTCATTAACTCACGGATCGTGAAGAGCGGGTACCTCTGCTTCATACCCGTCCGAAGACGATAAACATCACCTTTTTTAACCATCTTCCTTGCCTTGAGGTATGAAATAAACTTAACCACCAGCGACGCTATATTTCATCTTCACTCTAAAACTGGTTCGCTTGAAAAAAGGGAACCGAACCATCTTTTCTCTACAATCAACGTTAGCATAACAAGAAGCCAACCAATTCATACCCATAATAACACCCAATTCGGCTATGTCTAACTCTATCAAATCTGCTATGGTTCGACGACTATATAAAATCACCGAGCAATTTGCAATATAACACCTTTTTTACACTTTCCATTCTTTAAGACATGTATTAGTAATTACCACAATGTATGTGCATGTTCATAACTTAATTCTTAGCATTATAATCTTAACAAAACAACCCCTAATACATCACAACAATGTCCAACAATTTCATGCGAGTTTCGGCCATAACAACATAATTCCATAACTCTTCTCTTAATTCTTAAAATTCAATTTCATGTTTCAATACTTCCATATAACTAATTACCACTTGAATATCAATGTTTCTTTTCAATCTCAACATGCACTTAGTGATGATAATAACAACAACAACGAATCCAGTGTACACCAAAATCAGTCCGCAAAATCGGCACTAA
Source organism: Przewalskia tangutica (assembly GCA_029844215.1). Taxonomy (NCBI): domain Eukaryota; kingdom Viridiplantae; phylum Streptophyta; class Magnoliopsida; order Solanales; family Solanaceae; genus Przewalskia; species Przewalskia tangutica. The sequence goes on from CM056723.1 coordinate 49,117,928, forward strand.
CCATTTTCAATTGGCTCAACAACATCAACAACAATCACATGCATTCACTAAATTACAATTCCTCTTTATCATGAGTTTATCCATTAACTACAATATCATTTAGTCTTCCAATTAACCCATAAAAATAAGAATTTCTTCCCTTAAATTTGCTCCAAAACAGTCCCGGATTCACGCCCACTGCTCCACATTTTCTTGCCCATTTTTATCACTTCTTCAATTCTAAATTGACATGCATATATTCTACAATGTTAATCATCTTCCTAGCATGTTTTCCTTCCAAAACTTATCCTAAAAACTGAAGTTTCTTGGCCTTAAATTCGGCCCAGCAGTGACGTGTTGTCTACTGTTTTGGTGATTAAATTAGCTTAGAAATTTGATGAGAAATTTAATCTAGGAAGAAGGAGAAGAAAACTTAAATTCTTGGCTATGGTAGTGGGGAAAATCGACTGGGGAAGAAGAAGAAGATGGGAGGTTTTTTTTTTTTTTTTGAATTGAAACAAGAATGAGGAAGATGGAGATTTAGAATGTTAAGGTTAAATTAAAAATCTGAAATTTCTTTATTACAAATTGGTCCACCTTTCTCAATTAATCAACCTTAAGTCCCACTCCTTTTAAGTCTTGAAAATTCCATATGGCCTCGTATCCTCGTCGTCGTAACTTATATAATATGTTACTAATCCATAACGGGAATATATATAACTATCATTATAAGTTTCCAACGTCACACTCGTTGTAACCAAAAAATTTCCGGACTTACATCCTTTTGTATACTAATTTCCGTATTAACATATGTAAGTATACTTTATATCCAATATTCGAATCTTATTTCTTAATGACGTTCTTAATTATTGCCTTAAACTTACAAGGTGTAACAACGAACTTGACCACGAGCCACTTTTTCGTGAATGAAATAAATGTCCATCTAAATGTGTTTAGTGCACTGATGTTGGATGGGATTACCGGAAAGATATATCACACTAATATTATCGCAGTAGACTAGTGTTGACTTTTGAATCGGGCAGTGAAGCTCAAGTAGAAGGTTACAGATCCAACAAGACTCAGAGAAGATGTTAGCAACACCTCTGTATTCTGCTTCTGCACTAGATTGGGTAGTGTAGGTTGCCTTTTGAAGATAAATATAATAGGTTATCTCCGAGGAAAATACAATAAGCAGACGTGGAGCGTCGGTTTTCAAGACATTCACCCTAGTCAGCATCAGAATAGGCAGTGAGACCAGTGAGCGAAGACATGTATAGATGTAATCCGAAGTTAAGTGTACATTGGACGTATCGTAAAATACGTTTGAGGGCATGCACGTGTGCTTCCATCGGACTGTGCATGTGCAAGCAGATTTGTTGCACGATATAAGATATGTCTGCTCTCGTGAATATGAGGTACTGCAGGGCCCCAACTAGGCTACGATAGTGAGTCGAGTCTAAATATGAAAGACCAGAATCTGCGCTAATCTTGGAATTGGTGTCTATAGGCGTGGGATGGTTTGCAAGATTTCATGCCTGCACGGCTAAGGATCTCTTCGGCGTACTTCTTCTGACATAGAAATAGGCCGACAGAATGCCGAGTGACATAGATGCTCAAAAAAATAACTTAGAGGGTCCAGATCTTTCATAGCAAACTCAGAGGAAATGAGAGACATAATGGACCGGCGGAGAGCATCAGATGATGTGGTGAGGAAGATGTCATCAACATATCATAATAAATAAGTCATGTATGTACCCTTGTTGTAGATGAACAGGGAATTTAGAAGGAAGAGTGGGGGAGAATGATCGAGAAAACTAGAGTTTCATCGTGGGGAAAAGATGGGGGCAGTCGAGAGAGGTCGGTGGCTAGGGTTCTGACGTGGGCTAGATGTCGACGAGGAAAAAGGTGGCGGCCGAGAAGGTGTTTCGGCGACTAGGGTAGGGTTTGTAGTTTTAGGCTATTAATACCATAAAGGAATATGTTCCCTTGATTTTATTCATGAATGATTTACAATATATATAAGGTCACAAGAATATTTACTTTGATACAAACTAGGTAATTAATTAACCTAATTACAAAAGAATTATAATTTTACCTAAAATATGAGATATACTATTAATATAATTAATGAAAGAATATATATATTTTCATTAATTATATTAATAGTATATCTCCAAATATATATATATATTATATTAATAGTATATCTCCAAATATATATATTATATTAATATATATATATATATATATATATATATATATATATGAAAATAAAAAACTAATTTCCAAATCTCGATCCCCTTGTAATTGTGTTACTTTCTATGTAAACAAAAATTCCGAAATAGAAAGAGGAATTCTGTCACGACCCGACCCCGGACCCGCGACTGGTGCCTTACCTGGGCACCCTTATATGTATACATCAGAGATAATCAGCGGAACATACATGAAACTTATAAAATAAATCAACAAGAAATAAACAACAGGTTAGCCGATAAGGCTACCTCCATGAACGCATATACATAAACATAACCAAACGCAGTTACATCCTTCTTTTTTACGAACCGACCCACAAGATATGACTACAGACCTCTAAAAGTTTTAACATAACAACTGTGACGGGACAGGGCCCCGCCGTACCCCTGAATATACATGAATCTACAACCTCAGGGAAACCGTACCAAAAGATAAGCCTCCGGAGTAAATGAAGCTTTTTCCTAAAACTGAACCGAGATCCTAAGAGCAAGGATCACCAACATGTGTACCTAAATACCTGCGGGAATGAACGCAGCCCCCCGAAGGGGGTCAGTACAACATGTACCGAATATGGAAGGAAATAAGGTACAGTAAACAAATCATAACTGTACAAAAGAATGACAGGGGCAAGTATAAAAATTAAAATACCAGATCCTACCGTGCCATTTTAACTCATCAAATCAATCGTACATTAATCATTCTTTTCCTTCTTTCAATAAGAATTAACATCATATTCTTACATACATACTTAAGGATTCGATCAAGTTTTTCCACATAACTTACATATCTTACATAACATAATCCGGCCCTTTATGAAGCGACTTCTTATTTGGGAGCTTACTTTGATTACCTATACGTGATAACGTAACCCGGCCCATTTGCGGGACACGGCGAATTCATAAAAAGTCTTCCCACGAAGGTATACTGCCCGACCCATTCTGGGACGCGATAAAGTCATATAGTCTGTCCATAAAGGTATACTGCCCGACCCATTCCTGGGACGCGATAAAGTCATATAGTCTGCCCATAAAGGTATACTGCCTGGCCCATTCCTGGGACGCGATAATGTCATATAGTCTTACCATAAAGGTATACTGCCCGGCCCATTCCTGGGACGCGATAATGTCATATAGTCTGCCTATAAAGGTATACTGCCCGGCCCATTCCTGGGACGCGAAAATGTCATATAGTCTGCCCATAAAGGTATAATGCCCGGCCCATTCCTGGGACGCGATAATGTCACATAGTCTGCCCATAAAGGTATACTTCCCGGCCCATTCCTGGGACGCGATAATGTCATATAGTCTGCCCATAAAGGTATACTTCCCGGCCCATTCCTGGGACGCGATAATGTCTCTTTACTAAACACTTTAAACCATCTTTTCACTTCTTCTTAAGTCGTTATAACAAATTCCCATAAATTTATTATAACAACCTTTCACTTTAGAGAACTTAAGGCACTTTTATTTCTTTTTACATTAGGGAAAATTAAACTCAAAAGTACTACGTACATACATACTTAAAAGAATCATAAAACTCCTTCTTCTTTTTAAATCCATAAACTTCTTCTTTTGAAACTCAAGTTACATTCTCTTTTGAAATCAAGCCTCTTAACTTTTGAAATGAATCATAGAAACCATACTTTTTAAATCAAGTCATTTCTTCCTTTAAGAATCAAGTCCCATAACTTGAAAAATAAAGTCTCGTAACCTTTTAAGAAATCAAGGTTTATAGTCTTAAAACTTCATGACATAAACTCTTTAAATTAAGTAACATATACTTTTATGAGTTGTGAATAGGTTATAATTGTTTATAACGATGTTATTAAAGCAGCCATGATCTAGAAAATGTAATACAATTTTGTCTTATCTTAGCTTCTATGCAGATGGAGAATTCTACTCATTTTAATTTAATTGATTGTCGATACATTTTCTTTTATTAACGCTGCAATGGATTGTTCGATACTTATTCTTATTCGTGCAGTAACTTAGCAAAGTCAACTCGACTCCAAATACTTCCTAACGACTCTTACCAACATCCCCCATAAGACTTGGTAAGAACTTAGGATAACTTAGACGTAACTTTTACATAGAGTAAATCAACATACATACCTCTTAACTTCAAAGAGTAGAAAGAATCATGAAATAACACCACATGTATATTCCATACATAGAATCATGCCAAAAGAAGGAAAGGGTTCACATACCTCGCGACGATTATCGACAAGTAGCAAAATGCTCCAAAGTACTATAACCTTGTTAGCTTTTCCACCCTTCAAGTAGAATACGCTACTCGTAGTACTTCAACCTATAATGACCATAATACGTCCATTAACCTCTAGCTTCAAACGTAGAATATTCTAAGTGAAAAGTCACCAAATTCTACGAAAAATAGGACAGCACTTCCTTTGTTTCTACATACTTTTCCACCTTTTTCAAGGCCCAAATTTAACAACCAAACATGCCACATTTAAGGCCCAACAATTTAGCTATCCAAAGGGGATTACACGCCTTAACAGGACGTGTAAAATTCTGCCCCACAATAATACAAAACAATCCAATAATTCCATGCCATTCTCTACTATAATGTATTATATTACAAAGTCTTATCCAATTCCTTTTCACTCCAAGTTGTTACGTCTAACATGTCATATGGTCACAACTAGTTGTAACAAGTATAACCACTTTAATCAACTCTTTAGATAACATGCGACGACTAAACTAGTAACTAAATTGAATTATAATCTCAAAGGATAAATCAAGCAACTTTCGGATTCCATCCAAATATTCCATAACACTTATCAATCTTCATAATATATTTCACATGATCAATTCTAACTACTACAACATGAAATCTTGAATTACAATAGTAAAACGAATATTATTACCTCTTTAAGCCCAAATCTTATCCAAAACCTAAAGTCGATCCTTAGCAACTTCAACTCCTTTTCTTGACGTTCCAATCCGCTATTTGCAACACTTAGAAGCTTGTGAGAAACTCCTCTTCTATTTCCAACTTCAAAGTTGAAGAACACCTTAGGTTTTCGCCTTGCGACTAACGTAAAAACGTCATTTTCCCGGGATCTTTCTATTGAGATATCCTTACAATACCTCTAGGAACCTTGGTTTAAACTATTGGGATTATTGAACCACAAACGAAATATTTTTCTTTTCTTGAAGAGCTAAAGCCGAGAGCTACTAAGAACACACAAGTTTTCTTGAAAATTTTCTAAGTGTTAGAACTTGTCTTGCTACTAGTGTGGTTATATAACATCATGGAGGGTCTAGATTAGAACAAATGTGTGGCTTGGATGAATGGAATTTAAATATCATGCCAAGTGGGCTCTTTGACTTAGTCAATAATGTCAAGCTTGGGCTTTGCAAGACTTGATCATCTTTGTCTTGGTCAATTGACCCTTATGCCCTTGGTCCAAACGCCCAAGACCTTCTAAGGGTGGTGACACGTGTCACCCTCCCATTCGTCGCAATATTTCGTTTTCCGACATTTCCATAATTTCGATAAAATTTTACTATTCTCAAATCTTAACATTTTTTAGTTCTAACGTACGTTCTTATAAACATGTCATGGAAATACGGTGTGTAACATTCTTCCCCCCTTAGAAACATTCATCCCCGAATGTTCTTTCGGAGCTCAACCTAACACTTCTCGGCATAGTCTCATAAAACTACACTTAATGAAACCTAATCATGCCACATGTGGCCCTAATACATCGCACATGCATATCCATCCATCATAAGCCAAACGAGAAAACAAATCCAAATTGTGCACCATCACTATTTACTCCCATTCACGGCCTAAAAGGATTATCTTTTTGTACTTCCAACTTACTCTAGCACACATACATAATCTTAATATTATCCGTTCATGAAACTTAAACATACAACAACCTTATCATGCATACAAGTCTGTAAAGGTTCAAAGATATACCTGAAATCATATAGGCGGTTCAAAGGACCGCTAAAACTGGGAACTTCCACCACGACCTCTGCCACGGCCTGCCTGTGTATGAACATCCTGCCTAGCTATTGAAAGCGAAGAACCCGCAACTGATCCAGTAGACTGTGCTGTCCCACCAGGGCCATCTCTATAAGGATACTCTCTTAACATATTGCGTAGACGACCACAAGAAAAACAAGAACCCGAACCGGCACGACATACCCCAGAATGGAACCTACCACACTGGGTGCATTGAGGCAAAAGTGGCCTCGATCGATCGGAACCCCATCTCCACGACCAAGCTCTAGAGATCTGACCGGCCCCTGCATTCCCGGGGATGTAAAACCCCCCGCCAGAAAACTGCGGAGGAGCACTCGGTGCTGGCTGAAATGTAGACCTAGCCTGCTGCTGAGGCTGTCCACCTCGAAAATTTCCCTCAAACCCTGCCGTCCTGGCCCTCTTGGGCTGGCCTCGGTCTGGCTGGTACTCTCTCTCCCTGTCCTCAATCCCCTGTGCATATGCCTGCATCCTGGCAATATCCATACCTGGCTGAAGGGCCACTCCCAGGCAAGCAGTGATCATATAATTGTCTAGCCCCATAACATAGCGATGAACTCTATCAGCCATGTCAGCCACAATAGTGTGCACATACCTGGCCAACGAATCAAACTCCAGGTTGTACTCTCTGATGATCCTCCCATTCTGCCTCAATGACAAAAACCTATCAACACGGGCTTTCCTCATCTCAGGAGGCAAAAAAATGATCAAGAAAGGCCTCTGTGAACTCATCCCAAACTGCTGGACGAGCACCCACACCCCTCGACAGTTCCCAAGACTCAAACCAGTTCAATGCAATATCGCATAACCGGTAAGAGGCTAACACAATTGACTCTGTCTCCGAGGCCCTAAGCACTTGCATAGTCCGTTGTAGCTGCCGAACGAACTCCTGAGGATCATCCTCAGATCTCGAACCATAGAACTCGGGTGGACTACAACCCAGAAAATCCTTAATCTTCAAACTGTCGGCTCTAGGGTTAGCTACCTACTCCTGTCGGCGCTGCCCTACCACTATGCTAGTCAATAACCTGATCTGCTCTCCATAATCTCTAAACTCTGCCCCTGGCTGCAGAACTGGAGGCTCGAGTATCGGAACCTCTGGAGCTGCGACTGTTCTCGGCTCCTCTAATATTGTCGGCGTAACTGAACTTGCCGCCTGAGCCACAATCTCAGGCATAATCTGGGCCTGAGTACTGGTAACCCTCTTTGGACCACTAGCAGCTCCTGCTGCTACCTTTCCCTTCTGGGCCCTGGTCGCCTTCCGTGGATGCATAGCTGATTCATATACATAAGAATACGTCAGAGACGGATCATCCTAATAACACAGCTCTACTGCACGATCTCAGAGTGAGAAGAATGGAAACCAATCCTAAATGTCCTGCAGCCTCCTGGTTATAGATGTGGTGCACAACACACCGATAACCAAGACTCTACTAGACACGGTCTGTAGACACTTTCCGAGGACTAACAGCTCTGATACCACTTTTGTCACGACCGACCCGACGCGGCGGTGCCCTACAGGCACCCTTATATACATCGAGAGAGATAATCAATGAACATACATGAAACTTATAAAATAAATCAACAAGAAATAAACAACAGGTTAGCCGATAAGGCTACCTCCCTGAACGCATATACATAAACATAACCAAACGCCGTTACATCATTCTTTTTTACAAACCGACCCACAAGATATGACTACAGACCTCTAAGAGTTTTAACATAACAACTGTGACGGGACAGGGCCCCGCCGTACCCCTGAATATACATGAATCTACAACCTCTGGGAAACCGTACCAAAAGATAAGCCTCCGGAGTAAATGGAGCTTTTTCCTAAAACTGAACCGAGATCCTAAGAGCAAGGATCACCAACTTGTGTACTTAAATACCTGCGGCCATGAACGCAGCCCCCCGAAGGGGGTCAGTACAACAGGTACCGAATATGAAACGGAAATAAGGTACAGTAAACAAATCATAACTGTACAAAAGAATGACATGGACAAGTATAAAAACTAAAATACCAGATCCTACCGTGCCATTTTAACTCATCAAATCAATCGTACATTAATCATTCTTTTCCTTCTTTCAATAAGAATTAACATCAAATTCTTACATACATACTTAAGGATTCGATCAAGTTTTTCCACATAACTTACATATCTTACATAACATAATCCGGCCCTTTATGGAGCGACTTCTTATTTGGGAGCTTACTTTGGTTACCCATATGTGATAACGTAACCCGACCCATTTGCGGGACACGGCGAATTCATAAAAAGTCTTCCCACGAAGGTATACTGCCCGACCCATTCTGGGACGCGATAAAGTCATATAGTCTGCCCATAAAGGTATACTGCCCGACCCATTCCTGGGACGCGATAAAGTCATATAGTCTGCCCATAAAGGTATACTGCCCGGCCCATTCCTGGGACGCGATAATGTCATATAGTCTGCCCATAAAGGTATACTGCCCGACCCATTCCTGGGACGCGATAATGTCATATAGTCTGCCTATAAAGGTATACTTCCCGGCCCATTCCTGGGACGCGATAATGTCATATAGTCTGCCCATAAAGGTATAATGCCCGACCCATTCCTGGGACGCGATAATGTCATATAGTCTGCCCATAAAGGTATACTGCCCGGCCCATTCCTGGGACGCGATAATGTCATATAGTCTGTCCATAAAGGTATACTTCCCGGCCCATTCCTGGGACGCGATAATGTCTCTTTACTTAACACTTTAAACCATCTTTTCACTTCTTCTTAAGTCGTTATAACAAATTCCCATAAAGCTATTATAACAACTTTTCACTTTAGAGAACTTAAGGCACTTTTATTTCTTTTTACATTAGGGAAAATTAAACCCAAAAGTACTACGTACATACATACTTAAAAGAATCATAAAACTCTGTCTTTTTTTTAAATCCATAAACTTCTTCTTTTGAAACTCAAGTTACATTCTCTTTTGAAATCAAGCCTCTTAACTTTTGAAATGAATCATAGAAACCATACTTTTTAAATCAAGTCATTTCTTCCTTTAAGAATCAAGTCCCATAACTTGAAAAATAAAGTCTCGTAACCTTTTAAGAAATCAAGGTTCATAGTATTAAAACTTCATGACATAAACTCTTTAAATTAAGTAACATATACTTTTATGAGTTGTGAATATGTTATACTTGTTTATAACGATCTTATTAAAGCAGCCATGATCTAGAAAATGTAATACAATTTTGTCTTATCTTAGCTTCTATGCAGATGGAGAATTCTACTTATTTTAATTTAATTGATTGTCGATACATTTTCTTTTATTAACGCTGCAATGACTTGTTCGATACTTATTCTTATTCGTGCAGTAACTTAGGAAAGTCAACTCGACTCCACATACTTCCTAACGACTCTTACCAACATCCCCCATAAGACTTGGTAAGAACTTAGGATAACTTAGACGTAACTTTTACATAGAGTAAATCAACATACATACCTCTTAACTTCTAAGAGTAGAAAGAATCATGAAATAGCACCACATGTATATTCCATACATAAAATCATGCCAAAAGAAGGAAAGGGTTCACATACCTCGCGACGATTATCGACAAGTAGCAAAATGCTCCAAAGTACTATAACCTTGTTAGCTTTTCCACCCTTCAAGTAGAATACGCTACTCGTAGTACTTCAACCTATAATGACCATAATACGTCCATTAACCTCTAGCTTCAAACGTAGAATATTCTAAGTGAAAAGTCACCAAATTCTACGGAAAATAGGACAACACTTCCTTTGTTTCTACATACTTTTCCTCCTTTTTCAAGGCCCAAATTTAACAACCAAACATGCCACATTTAAGGCCCAACAATTCAGCTATCCAAAGGGGATTACACGCCTTAACAGGACGGGTAAAATTCTGCCCCACAATAATACAAAACAATCCAATAATTCCATGCCATTCTCTGCTATAATGTATTATATTACAAAGTCTTATCTAATTCCTTTTCACTCCAAGTTGTTACGTCTAACATGTCATATAGTCACAACTAGTTGTAACAAGTATAACCACTTTAATCAGCTCTTTAGATAACATGCGACGACTAAACTAGTAACTAAATTGAATTATAATATCAAAGGATAAATCATGCAACTTTCGGATTCCATCCAAATATTCCATAACACTTATCAATCTTCATAATATATTTCACATGATCAATTCTAACTACTACAACATGAAATCTTGAATTACAATAGTAAAACGAAGATTATTACCTCTTTAAGCCCAAATCTTATCCAAAACCTAAAGTCGATCCTTAGCAAATTCAACTCCTTTTCTTGACGTTCCAATCCGCTATTTGCAACCCTTAGAAGCTTGTGAGAAACTCCTCTTCTATTTCCAACTTCAAAGTTGAAGAACACCTTAGGTTTTCGCCTTGCGACTAACGTAAAAACGTTATTTTCCCGGGATCTTTCTATTGAGATATCCTTACAATACCTCTAGGAACCTTGGTTTAAACTATTGGGATTATTGAACTGGAGGCTCGGGTATCGGAACCTCTGGAGTTGCGGCTGTTCTCGGCTCCTCTTATATTGTCGGCGTAACTGAACTTGCCGCCTGAGCCACAACCTCATGCATAATCTGGGCCTGAGTACTGGTAACCCTCTGTGGACCACTAGCAGCTTCTGCTGCTACCTTGCCCTTCTGGGCCCTGGTCGCCTTCCGTGGAGGCATAGCTGATTCATATACATAAGAATACGTCAGAGACGGATCATCCTAATAACACAGCTCTACTGCACGATCTCAGAGTGAGAAGAATGGAAACCAATCCTAAATGTCCTGCAGCCTCCTGGTTATAGATGTGGTGCACAACACACCGATAACCAAGACTCTACTAGACACGGTCTGTAGACACTTTCCGAGGACTAACTGCTCTGATACCACTTTTGTCACGACCCGACCCCGGGCCCGCGACTGGTGCTCTACCTGGGCACCCTTATAGGTATACATCAGAGATAATCAGCGGAACATACATGAAACTTATAAAATAAATCAACAAGAAATAAACAGCAGGTTAGCCGATAAGGCTACCTCCCTGAACGCATATACATAAACATAACCAAACGCAGTTACATCCTTCTTTTTTACAAACCGACCCACAAGATATGACTACAGACCTATAAGAGTTTTAACAAAACAAATGTGACGGGACAGGGCCCCGCCGTCCCCCTGAATATACATGAATCTACACCCTCAGGGAAACCGTACCAAAAGATAAGCCTCCGGAGTAAATGGAGCTTTTTCCTAAAACTGAACCGAGATCCTAAGAGCAAGGATCACCAACTTGTGTACTTAAATACCTGCGGCCATGAACGGCCCCGAAGAAGTCGATAACAACAGTGCAGAATATGGAGCGGAAATAAGTGCGATAAACAAATCATAACTGTACAAAAGAATGACATGGGCAAGTATAAAAATTAAAATACCAGATCCTACCGTGCAATTTTAACTCATTAAATCAATCGTACATTAATCATTCTTTTCCTTCTTTCAATAAGAATTAACATCATATTCTTACATACATACTTAAGGATTCGATCAAGTTTTTCCACATAACTTACATATCTTACATAACATAATCCGGCCCTTTATGGAGGGACTTCTTATTTGGGAGCTTACTTTGATTACCCATACGTGATAACGTAATCCGGCCCATTTGCGGGACACGGCGAATTCATAAAAAGTCTTCCCACGAAGGTATACTGCCCGACCCATTCTGGGACGCGATAAAGTCATATAGTCTGCCCATAAAGGTATACTGCCCGGCCCATTCCTGGGACGCGATAAAGTCATATAGTCTGCCCATAAAGGTATACTGCCCGACCCATTCCTGGGACGCGATAATGTCATATAGTCTGCCCATAATGGTTTACTGTCCGGCCCATTCCTGGGACGCGATAATGTCATATAGTATGCCTATAAAGGTATACTGCCCGACCCATTCCTGGGACGCGATAATGTCATATAGTCTGCCCATAAAGGTATAATGTCCGGCCCATTCCTGGGACGCGATAATGTCATATAGTCTGCCCATAAAGGTATACTTCCCGGCCCATTCCTGGGACGCGATAATGTCTCTTTACTTAACATTTTAAACCATATTTTCACTTCTTCTTAAGTCGTTATAACAAATTCCCATAAAGCTATTATAACAACCTTTCACTTTAGAGAACTTAAGGCACTTTTATTTCTTTTTACATTAGGGAAAATTAAACCCAAAAGTACTACGTACATACATACTTAAAAGAATCATAAAACTCCTTCTCTTTTTTAAATCCATAAACTTCTTCTTTTGAAACTCAAGTTACATTCTCTTTTGAAATAAAGCCTCTTAACTTTTGAAATGAATCATAGAAACCATACTTTTTAAATCAAGTCATTTCTTCCTTTAAGAATCAAGTCCCATAACTTGAAAAATAAAGTCTCGTAATCTTTTAAGAAATCAAGGTTCATAGTATTAAAACTTCATGACATAAACTCTTTAAATTAAGTAACATATACTTTTATGTGTTGTGAATAGGTTATACTTGTTTATAACGATCTTATTAAAGCACCCATGATCTAGAAAATGTAATACAATTTTGTCTTATCTTAGCTTCTATGCAGATGGAGAATTCTACTCATTTTAATTTAATTGATTGTCGATACATTTTCTTTTATTAACGCTGCAATGGCTTGTTCGATACTTATGCTTATTTGTGCAGTAACTTAGCAAAGTCAACTCAACTCCAAATACTTCCTAACGACTCTAACCAACATCCCCCATAAGACTTGGTAAGAACTTAGGATAATTTAGACGTAACTTTTACATAGAGTATATCAAAATACATACCTCTTAACTTCTAAGAGTAGAAAGAATCATGAAATAGCACCACATGTATATTCCATACATAGAATCATGCCAAAAGAAGGAAAGGGTTCACATACCTCGCGACGATTATCGACAAGTAGCAAAATGCTTCAAAGTACTATAACCTTGTTAGCTTTTCCACCCTTCAAGTAGAATACGCTACTCGTAGTATTTCAACCTATAATGGTCATAATACGTTGATCGGTGTATTTTATATACACTTTTTGAGTCTTTTTTAATTAGTATTTTACTCATTTTGTTTATGTTTAGTATAGTATTAGGGTCGTTTTCCTTTCTTTTGTGTCACAGCGGTCAGAAATGGAGAAATGGCGAAAAGAAGAGAAAATGAGCTTAAGTGAGATGGAATTGCACACAAAAAGGGCCAAGAAATGAAGTCTAAGTTCCGGAATTATAGAGAAAATCGATTAAGTCCGGACGAGAAAAAGACGACGAAACGATAATTCGCCCGAAAAATGTCACCGGCGCCGCGGCGCCCAAAGTGTTGAAAGTCCCGAGAGTTGCTGAATTTGGTAGCGCCTTCGATCTGCGCGTGGCGACGCTGAATTGTGAGTCTTTGGGCGAATTTGACATGTTTCAGAATCCTAAAGGGATAACTTTTCCTTCTTAAAGGGATAACTTTTCCTACCTAAAGGGAAACCTTTTCCTACCTAAAAACCCTTACCTAAAAAGATTCTAATAACTTTTCCTACCTACACAAATCATTAACCCTTCACCTAAAGGATTCTTTGGCTATAAATACTCTACATCATTAGAAGAATTATTCATTCTCCATTCTACCATTCACCATTCTACATCCATCCATCCACCATTCCACCTTGTAAATATTCCACAACACAACCCTTGGATGCTTGGCTTGGAGACTCATTCTTAGTAATTTTCTTTTCTTTCTTTACTTTAATTCAGTTTTTGTATGATGAACATGGAATTAGTTCTTGTCATATTCATGGCTAGGAACGAATTCTCTTATAGGGCTTTCTATGTTGAATTTCTTGAACCTTATGTTATAAATTAATGCATGCTTATGGTAATTATTCTTATTGAGAGATCTATCCAATAATTGAGTTGAATTCTTGGTAGCTAATTGACAACTAGTTATCACTATATGATTTCTAATCAGTTACGAAAAGGGGATTGTGAATATCTTTGTAAGTTGGGTAGATACCTTGAATTGGGGATGAGAATACCTCAATTAGATTTGTAGCGTTGATGAGAGGCTTAACAACCCTAATTTTGCGCATTGTGCGTGACGGTCAACTAGGTTTTTGTTCTTAATCCTCCTATAGAGTTACCCTTATCACCGAAAGGTAGGTAAGGAACAATACTGGGGTTGAGTGTTTATATAACCCTAACGGGAGTATAAAACGATTTCGTAAACCTGCTTTCTCCAAAAGAAGAATACCATAAGTTAATGTATTAGTAAGTAGCATAAGCGGATAGTAAGGATACATAGAAGCCATATTCTCATCACATCTGAATTAAATCTTTATATTTAATTAGCTTTCATAACTCTTAGTTACAAACCAAACAATCAATCATTAATTCACCAAATATATACTAGAAAATAGATAACTGATACTTGGACCCTAATCCTAGAGGACGATATTCGGTCTTATCCAAGACTATACTACTTGATACGATAACGTGCACTTGCGTTTAAAAGTGTGTGCATCTTAACGCGCATCATACGTCCATTAACCTCTAGCTTCAAACGTAGAATATTCTAAGTGAAAAGTCACCAAATTCTACGGAAAATCGGACAACACTTTCTTTGTTTCTACATACTTTTCCACCTTTTTCAAGGCCCAAATTTAACAACCAAACATGCCACATTTAAGGCACAACAATTCAGCTATCCAAAGGGGATTACACGCCTTAACAGGACGTGTAAAATTCTTCCCCACAATAATACAAAACAATCCAATAATTCCATGTCATTCTCTTCTATAATGTATCATATTACAAAGTCTTATCCAATTCCTTTTCACTCCAAGTTGTTACGTCTAACATGTCATATAGTTACAACTAGTTGTAACAAGTATAACCACTTTAATCAGCTCTTTAGATAACATGCGACGACTAAACTAGTAACTAAATTGAATTACAATCTCAAAGGCTAAATCATGCAACTTTCGGATTCCATCCAAATATTCTATAACACTTATCAATCTTCATAATATATTTCACATGATCAATTCTAACTACTAAAACATGAAATCTTGAATTACAATAGTAAAACGAAGATTATTACCTCTTTAAGCCCAAATCTTATCCAAAACCTAAAGTCGATCCTTAGCAACTTCAACTCCTTTTCTTCACGTTTCAATCCGCTATTTGCAACCCTTAGAAGCTTGTGAGAAACTCCTCTTCTATTTCCAACTTCAAAGTTGAAGAACACCTTAGGTTTTCGCCTTGCGACTAACGTAAAAACGTCATTTTCTAAAGCTGAGAGCTACTAAGAACACACAAGTTTTCTTGAAAATTTTCTAAGTGTTAGAACTTGTCTTGCTACTAGTGTGGTTATATAACATCATGGAGGGTCTAGATTAGAACAAATGTGTGGCTTGGATGAATGGAATTTAAATATCATGTCAAGTGGGCTCTTTGACTTAGTCAATAATGTCAAGCTTGGGCTTTGCAAGACTTGATCATCTTTGTCTTGGTCAATTGACCCTTATGCCCTTGGTCCAAACGCCCAAGACCTTCTAAGGGGGTGGCACGTGTCACCCTCCCATTCGTCGCAATATTTCATTTTCCGACATTTCCATAATTCCGATAAATTTTTACTAGTCTCAAATCTTAACATTTTTGAGTTCTAACGTATGTTCTTATAAACATGTCCTGAAAATACGGGGTGTAACAAATTCCTAGATTGATAATTAATTATAAACCCTTGAATACAACCCTAAAGTGGATTAGATACCCAATTCCAAACAAAAACGACTTGTTACAAAATTGCATTCTGTTTTGATATTCTCAAAATTTCGACATGAAATCAGGTTTTTGGCAAATCCAAATTTCTGCGAAAGATCGTTATAAAAACGCTTTTAAAGTACCCTTTGGGCAATACGAATGGACGTAATGCCTTTTGGTTTTAAAAACGTCCCTTCAGAATTCCAACGAATAATGAATGATATCTTCAATGATTATTTCAAATTCTACATAGTTTATATTGATGATGTTTTAATCTTCTCAAATTCCATAGAAGAACATTTTAAACATCTTAAAACATTCTTTTATGTCACTAAGAAAATGGATTGGTAGTATCCAATTAAAAATGAGTCTGTTTCAGACTAAGATAAGATTTCTAGGACATTATCTGTCCCAAGGTAAAATAACCCCCATAGAAAGATCCTTAGAATTCGCAAGTAAATTTCCTGACAAAATCCTTGATAAAACTCAGTTGCAAAGATTCTTAGGTAGCTTAAATTATGTTTTAGATTTTTGTCCGGAAATCAATAAGATGGCAAAACTACATGATAGACTAAGAAAAAACTCTGCTCCATGGACTAACAACCATACTATCTGTGTCCAAAAAATCAAGAAAAAAGTACTAGAAATACCGTGTCTCCATATAGCAGACCCTCAACTACCTAAGATAGTAGAGACAGATGCCTCAGACTTAGGATACGGGGGATCTTGAAACAAAAATCAGGGGAAAAGAATGTATAGTCCAGTAAACCTTTGCCCATTGGAATGATACCTAGAAAACTATTCTACCATTAAAAAGAAATTTTGAGCATCGTCTTATGCATACAAAAATTTCAAAGTGATTTACTATATAATTTTTTTTACTTAGAGTCGACTGCAAAAGTGCTAAAGAGGTTTTACAAAAGGATGTTCAAAACCTTGCATCAAAACAAATTTTTGCACGATGGCAAGCAATCCTCGGTATTTTTATTTTGATATTGAATATATTAAAGGAGAAACAAATTCCATTCCAGATTTCCTAACCCGTGAATTCCTCCAAGATAGAGGAAATACCTAAAAAACCCTCATACTCTTTCACAAATCCCCCAAAGCTACAGAGAAAGTTGATACAACTACTGGTTCATAAATAAAGGATCATCCGAAGTTCAACAAAGGATCATCCAAAGTACAAAAGATGATTAAACTAAGAGTTTTTCCAAAAATAGAGAAAGAAGAATTTCCAAAACCCTTTCTCAAAACATTTTCTAAATTTCTAACTTGTAGTAAATACGAGTTACTTTAAATAATTTTTTAGACAAAAATGGTTTTACAAATCATGGGACATTTTAAAAAAACCCATATTTTTACCAAATTATTTTTCTAAAATATTCCTTTTTAAATACTGGAATTACCAACAAGCTTGGTTCAATTCCTTTTTGTGCCATTACATTTGTTTCACACAAAATTCCATTGGCCATGAGTATTAATATTTTGCAGAAGATAAATACAACTGTCCAAAGAAGATTTAAAATCTGATGATGAGACAGTTTCAAAATACCAGCAAGTCATCCTGTTTAGGTTAAATGCTTAGAAGGACATGAAATTTGACGCCGAACACAGTCCAGTTTTTGGCAATAGTGCATTCTGAGTAAAAGATTGCCAAGAAATGACAAAAATATCGGAGTAAAGAGTAAAGATCAGATAAAATTCCAGGAGTAAAAGATCGGATAAAATTCCCGACAAAAGAAAATGTCAAAACAGTAAAAGCACAAATTTCAGCAATAATTCGAGAAGAGGACAAAACAATGATGATGACGTCACTCTCCACTCGGATGAATAGTTTAATTATTAAAAAATTGTTATAATAGTTAATCCCACTTTGTAATTCTCCTATAAAAGGAGACCCCTCTCCCTTAGTTAGACAAGCTTTTCTTTTCCTAGTTTTCTCATCCTTCTCTCCTTACGAGAAATTTTCAGATTTGTAATAGTTGAGAGTCTCTCTCTCTACAAACCCCTTTAGTTAGGTTAAAGTCCTTTCTAAATCCCTTCATATGACTCATTTCATATGAGCATAAAATCCTTCATCCAAATACCTTATCCGAGATTCCCAAATACCTTATAAACTCTCAAATTCTCCTTGAATGTTTTCAAAACTTTGTAAGTATTTAATATTTTAAATAAATATGATTATGGATGGTACTACCTCCTAATATTTTAAATATCTTATGCTCTTTTAAATTCATGCTTTTAAATTCTTTAAATTCCTGCATTAAATACATGGTCGGTTCTACCGCCTACTTAATTAAATATATGGTCGGTTATACCGCCTACTTTATTTAAATTCCTGCAGAACATTTGAATTATGGTTTCCATAACTTGAAACCTTAATTTGTAAGCTAATCTTTCTTTACTTACAACATTTTTCTATTATCTTTTAATTATTCAATCCCTTATATATCAATTCCTTCCATTCCCTGTTTATTATCCCCTTTAGATCTTCAGCCTAACTTGCACTATTCATTTGAATAGGTTTGACTTTTGTTGGAATTTGTCGTAGGGCATAATCCTTTTCATAAGAAAGATCTACTATGTGTTGTTTTCTGCTCCAAAAAGCATTTGGAATATCGGAACATACTTCGGCTTCGAAGGTTTTTTGGAGTTTAGAAATTTGTTTTTTAACTTCTAGCATTTCTAATTGTGTATTTAATCTTAAAGAAAAAACTTTTTTCAGTTCTTGTAGGTGGTATGTTTTTCTTTGTATTTTTGCGTTTATACTATCTTTGTGTATTGAGTTTGCTCTTATTAGGTTTAGATTTCTTGTTTTTGGTTTTGTTATGAAATGAAATTTTAATTTATTTTTATTAAAACTAAAAGATACAGAATCACTGTCTATTTTATAAGGAGTGATAAGATTTATAAATGGGGTTCCTAAGATGACGGAATTGTATATGTCATCTGTTAAAACAAACGGTGTTGCTATAAAAACTCCGTCATTTTCAATTGACGCACTGGTTTTTGAATCAATTTTGATTTTAGTGTTATTAACGCCGTTATTCTCTCATGAGTTTTTTCTTTGAACTTTTCTGGTACAATGCCTATTTTTATCAGGTTTAAATCTGCACATGTATCAAAAAGTGCAATTGTTTGGATTTTAAAGTTATCTGAAAATTTAAGAGTTATTTTATTAGGTATCTTTTTGACGTGATTTGTCTTAAGACACTTAGGAAGTTTTCTGGGATTTCTTCTAGATTTTTTCGTTCTATGGGTTTTACTAAATCGGATTCTTTGGTTTTACTAGAATCAGAGTTTAGAAGGATTATTTTTATTAATTTAGAATCTTCTTTTTGTTTTTCTTTTAATTCTTATCTCTAATTTTACTTGCTTTATTTCTTTTTGTAAATCTTGAGTTGTTATTACTTTACCAGTCCTTTTCTCTTTTTCTTGGTCACTATTAATTAATACATGCATTTTTCAGAGTTTTAGACGAGCTATTTGTGACCATTTTACCTATGTGGAGGGGTTTATTTATATAAAAAATCAGAGAAGATCCGTCAGGCTCTGTTCTGATGTTGGAATCTATTAGAAGATTTGAGGATTTATATGTTAAAGTCTCTACCTTTTTTTCTGTAGACTGTGGTGTATCTGGAACAATGACATATATATTAGAACTACTGGATGTTCTACTTTTACTTAATTGGTCTTGTAAAGCCTGAACAAATTCAGACTTACCTTGTTGGATATTTTTGACACTATTTTTGGATACCTGAAAGGGTTTGAAGATTGGACTTTTTAATTTTATTTCCTTAGGTGTTTTCGGAGAACCTATAGTGACTATAGGTTGATTTTTTATGTAATTTTCAATTCTATCTCATTGTTTTCTTATGGTATTTAAATTAATATTAGTAAAATTATTTTATGCAAGAATATTTTTTGTATTTGTTTTTTCATCTTCTGAATGAGTCTTAAAAGGAATTGCGTCTATAGGACGTCCATGGACGTCAAGCTTAATCCCTTGTAGAGGGGGGTGATTGAACTGAATTTTCCTTGAATCAGTTAAGGTTTCCCATTCTGGTGTTTTATTCCTAGTTGTGACGAGATTTATTGATTTAGAAAAAGGGTATTCTATGGAGTTTTGAGAGGAGTATATTTCAAATCAGTCAAAAAAGGGAATATTTATTTCCTTTTCTTGAACAAATTCATAAAAAAAATCTTGTATTTGTTTCTTGGTATTTAAGAAATTTTTAAAGAACCAAATTCTTTTTTTTAGGTTTTGTTCTCCATAAAATTCTTTATGGAGAAATTCTTTATTCATCTTAAAATTGAGCAGTATATATTTTAAGTACAGCAGAGCACCAGTCTAGCTGTATTTGTTGGATAGTAATGTTAAAGTTAATATTATTTAATTTACTATATAGTGTTACAATTTTATGTAAGATTATTGTTTTAACAATTTCCTTATTACTGTTATCTAGTGAAGGCACTAGTTTTGAGTAGTAACTTAATAAATTTAGGACTTGCTTCCTTTCCTTTAGGAATTTTCTTTTAATTTTTGAATGTAACCACTTGGTTGAATTAGCATGTTACGAAATGAGGGATGGTTATTCATTAATAATCAGGATATCTCATGATGAGATCTTCTCTGAATATTGGTATTTTAAATTTGATCTTTATCTTTACTAACTTAACACAATCCTATGTATCTTAAAATTGAGCAGCGGACATATTGAGTACATTGGAGCACCAGTCCAGCTGCCTTTGTTGGATAGAAGTATTTAGATTAATGTTATCTAGTCTACGATATAGATCAAGGATTTTATCTAGAATTACTTTCCCATCAATTTCTCTATAATAACTATCTAATGACTCAGATGGCACTAATTTGAGTAATAGTTCTCCTTGAATGTTTTCAAAACTTTGTAAGTATTTAATATTTTAAATATATATGATTATGGATGGTACTACCTCCTAATCTTTTAAATACTTTATGCTCTTTTAAATTCATGCTTTTAAATTCTTTAAATTACTGCATTAAATACATGATCGGTTTTATCGCCTACTTAATTAAATCTATGGTCGGTTATACCGCCTACTTTATTTAAATTCATGGAGAACCTTTGAGTTATAGTTTCCATTACTTGGAACATTAAGTTGTAAATTAATATTTATTTACTTACTGCATTTTTTTATTATCTTTTAATTATTCATTCTCTTATATATCATTTCCTTCCCTGTTTATTATCTCCTTTAGATCCTCGGTCTAACTTGGCATCAAAGTCATAAAGGGTATCAGAGCCAGAAATGATAGAGATGGTTGGTGGCATGGAAATTGCTCCCAATCATTCTGCTTACTAATGTGTAAGCATCCCAAGCCAACTTTTTCTACCTCGTGTTTGGATTCAATTGGCTCAAGAAAATATCTAACTCATACTCCTAGAGATTTAGTGAAGTCGAGCTGAGTCTAATTGACTTGTCAATTCTAATAATATTGGAAATCTCGGTGAGAGATTTTATTGATAACCATGAAATTGTCACATATACAATGCTTAATTGAATCTAAAATTAGGGACCAAAAGGTTATTAATAATACAACAACATATGTAATCTCAGAGGTGAAGTCTAAGAAGGGTATACGCAGATCTTATTCCTATCTATTTTAAAATAATTTTAAAAAATATGAAAAATCAATAAAAACAACGAATAATGTGATACAAAAAGCAGTAGAAAGGTTGTTAATGAAATAAAAAGAATATCTTAATTATATATGAGTTGATAGTTCTTGGAAACTTGAGAATACTGCATCCATGTTTGTATTTCTACCTGTTCATTTTATATACAAACTTGATAATTCAATCATGTTCGAACCTGAATTCAAGTTTATCTTCAAGTTTATTGAGTTAAAAAGTCCATTAAAAGAGCGTGTCACACCGCAAAATTTATTAGTTATGCCCCGATCAGAAGGTAATAGAGTAAAAAATTGATGTATTTACACGAGTCGCCCTAATTTCGTATATGAGTTCTCGTATCCTATTTCATGGACAAATAATTCGATGTTTGATTAAGGTTTTAATAGTGATCCAAAACAAAGTTTATTTATATCTATGTATGGATTAAATGGACTCATTAGAGATTTATCTAATGGTGTGGTCTAATAATAAAAAAAGTAGATGAAAATTATGGGAGGTAGAACTTTTCATATCGGAGGAGTATTCATGGATGTAAGGCAGAATACGTGCGAGCCCCATCTAATGGAAAGATAAAATTTAATGAGGTTTTAGTTCATTTGACATGTACATATTGTTGACACCCAATTTTGTCTCATCTTTACTGAACATTTCATTTAGATCGTCCTTTTATCCCCAATTAATTTTACTATGCTTCTCAGTCTTGAAAATCGTCAAAAAATAAGTAGTTTTAATATTCTTCACTAATTATCGCATAGTTTTACAATATCGAGTATTACATTTTTTTTATAATTAAAATATAAGCAAAACAATTTTAATATCTCGTCGTCGGTATTGATGATCGATTTTCTCTTAATATGTTCTTCAATTACTAAATTAATCATTTTTTATGAATATTATATTCAAAATTAAACACATGTATTAAATCTTTTGTATCGTGTTTTATGCGTGTGCATTTTTTAAATTAATTAAGTTGAAGGAAGCATATTTTAATTAATTGGGAGATTTGGACTAATTATCTATTAATCTCCCAACATTAAAACACCTAGATTTTCTACCCAATCCTCCTCCCTTTAAAAACCAGCCCAATTACCCTCCCCTTTAATTTTCAGCCAAGCCCTTACCCGCAGCCCAGCTCCCGCGGCCCAATATTTTACCCGCAAGGCCCACTCGCAATCCCTTTATTTTCCCCATCACCAGCAGCCCACATATCTGGAACCCACATCCCTTCACCTTCATTTCCCAGCCCCCATCCCTGTCGATAAAACCCATAAAACAAAACAAAAAAAAACCTAAAAGAAAATCCTTTCACCTTCACCCCTGTCGCCACAGACCCTCCCCATACCTCTGCCCTGACACCACCACACCCTCTGCCCCTGAAACCTGCACAGCCCATACCCTTATCTCCCCCAAAATCCGCGATTTGAACCAACGAATCGTCCAAAAAATCAGACCTCTAACGGCTTTATTCAAAATTCAAACCCCATAGTTCACCTATAAAAGACCCCCTTTGTTTTTCATTGGAGGGGGGACCCCGATTTTGAATAATTTATTTTGCATATCATCTATTTGTTCTTCATTTTAAGAGGTCCGAAATTTGACTCCTGATTTTGCATGACATTCTTTGTCCTTCGTTCTTCAAAGTGAAGTCTGAAATCTGAAATAGAAAAAAATATACTCTTCTTTGTCCTCTAATACTCAATCCGAAAATATCATTTTAGTCTCAAGCTTGAAATTTCTTGTTGTTCTTCATAGTCTAAAATCAGTAAATTAGAAGCCTCAAAAATCAGAATTTCAAAATAATTCTCCAAGCGGATTCGACGTTCAAAATACGCATTGGTTCGCTACCCCAAAAAGGTCCGCAACTACACCTTCTCTGTTTACTTTCTGCCTTTTCATATTTATTTCCATTATGTTAATACGCTTAGACATGTTTTTTCCTGCTAGACTGTTGACCAATATTTTTATTGCCAATATTTGATTAATGAAATATGGTTGCGTTCTTGAATATCTAAGTACGATGTTCGGTTAACATGTGTGGTAACTGATAACCTAGCTTACTAAGTTATTGATTAGATTTATCTTTACGGCAATATGTTAAAACGTCGTTAACAGCTTTTTTTTGGGGATACTGATTAGGTTAAAAGCCTTGTGATATTTGGTTTGTTTGGTTGGTACTACTGTGTTTGTAATCATATTTTTGTTTTTGTTTATTCATTATGTTGTCACTTAGGTATATGTTTATTATGCTCTAAGTATGGCGTATACATATTTAAGGAATATGATATAGTAAAGCTATTTTTTAGTTAAGCAATATGACTGTTAGTTGCAAGACAAATTTATTTGCTAGTTTGTTTGAGTCGAATCTGATTTAGATAATTTGTGGTATGGATTAAAGTATAATTATTTCATTCGAATATGTCCTTAGCCACACCATTTATTCAAGGGAGCTATGCTTATGAATCTGTATAAAATGAATCTGAGGCCCAGCAACATATTGCTTTTTATGAATTATTTATTCACATTTTTCTTTTGTGTATGTTGTCACGTTCCATCTACTAATTTGTTTATTTTTTCTTTATTTGCATGAAATGCATCGGGAGCAACGAAGAGTCTCACTGAGACTCATCATAACTTTGTCAAGTGAAGACCCGCGTCCAACACGTTGCATCTTCTGCTTCGAATTCCTAAACAAAATAGGGTGAATGATATCGTCATCCGTTCTAGAGTCGCTGCTTTTAATTCTTTAATTACACTTATTTTATACTGTTGTAATTTAATTTATTGCACTGGTATAATTGCCTAGAATAGTTAGTCTTAGAATTAATAGATTGGAAAGGGTAGAATTAAAATCGGAAACCACTAGTTTAACTTATTCTAGGTACGTTATCCATATTTCTAAAACATTTAGTTTTATTTATTTTAGGCTCGTCGCCTATATTTTCAAAACACTAGGTTATTTTATGCTATATCTACTTTGGCATAAAACAAAATCATGTTCTATGAAAACTCAATTCTCATAATCATTTTTGACATGCTTTATCAAAAACTAAATATATGTCATTTTACACAAAACTGCTTTATGTATATTTCTAAACGCATCTTTTAAAATTAACTCTTTGCAACATCCTTTTATTAAAACCGCATATATTCAAAACATGCATTTTTCTCTAACATAATAATTAACCCTAGGTTTGAACGGACAACCGCAAGTTAGCGGATCCTTTAGGGTGCCTAACCCCTTCCCTTTAGGATAATAAAGAGCCCTTACCTAGAATCTCACATAGCTTTTGCAGACCTCTAAACGGGGATCATTTGTAGTATTTTATGCTACATTTTTAGTGTCCTAATTCACTATAATAATTAGGTGGCGACTCCGCGAACCCTTTAGCATTTAGCACTTAGCACCTTTTACTTTTAAACTTTAGCATTTAGCACCTTAACATTTTAGCACTCTTTAGCATTTTAGCACTTTTTTTTAAAAAAATTTATTTTCTAACCTTTTTATTTAAGCAGGGTTCGCTAGAAAAAATGTCGCGGTCAAAAATGGGCGTGACAGAAATGGCGACTCCGCTGGGGATATTAGGTTCTTAACCACAACAAACATAGGTTAATTTATTGTGCTTTATTTTCTTTTTGCTTAAATTGCTTCCTTTATGTTTTACACTTATTTGCTTTTATTGTTTTGCCTAAATTATTCTGCTCTACATATAAATATCTTGCATATTGTATTAGCTGCTATTTGTTACCGCTTTCCTTAAATTGACATTCCGCTCATATTTTCTCCATTCTGGAAAATTCACACTATCATACACTCACGCGCTGGTGTGCTTCGCGCACTCGCAAATTTCTTTCAAAATATCCAAATTTAAGGAGAGTTGGCGCCTGCGCGGAGTTAGATCGGTTCGTCTGATCAGCCGCGTAGCCTTCTCACTCGAGTTGTCCGCTCGGGAACCTTGCGTCTAGTAAAGCCAAATCTTAGAAACTCAGGATATAGCTATGCCACCCTTTATTTTAAGGCATGCATGCATTTACCTTAGGTGGGTCGGTCCTTGGTATCGACATCACAATTAGGAAAACACCAAACTTGTCGACGGGTTCCTCAACCCAACGACCAACCAGCATACTATGTGTAGCGTGACAATGATAGACAAATCCAAGTCTAAACCTGACATGTCGAATTGGAAAAAGTGCACCGTCATTTGGTCGCCATTTCCAACAAAACATTGCAGTTTAACGACGTGGACCTATTTATCATAATCTCGCATATTTGGCGTTTAGGCCCACCTCTGGCATAAAGAGGTCCCAAACATATTAGAGCACACGCTTGATTTGCAATTTGCTTATTATTATTGCCTGCAATTTTTTGCATATTATACTAACTTGGTTTGCTTCATTTATTAGAAGGTTATTTTTGCCTAGCTTATCCCCAAAAGGTTGATTCGCGTTGACTGGTAGAAGCACAATCATAAATGACTAATCCAGAAGCACCAGAACGAAACAACTTAGGACTCGTCTCCGTTCCTGTAGAGGATGCAGAGGCGTTAGAAAGGAGAAACACCAATGATCAACACCTCGCCAAACTATTGCAGCAAGTGGAAGTCATGAAAGCCGAAATAGAAAGGCTCCAAAATATCACAAACCTGTCTATTAGCTTGAATGCACCACTCCCAGAGCAAAGGACAAATGCAATCGTGTCACAAGCCCTTGAGCCTCCACTTCCCCAAAGCTCCCCGCAAATGCCGCAACATACCAGCTCACACCAAAATGTCACTCGCCCGGTCAATTTGCAAGCCGACCTCCAAAATAATCCGTTTACTACATACATATCTCAACATCCACCTACTTATATCTTCCCACTCAGTCCAAATTGCCAAGCCACCCAATACGAGCAGAGGACACGCATCACTAGTCCTAACAAACAATATGGGGGATTAGCACATCCGACCGAAAGCCAACCATTTATTATGCATGCATCCTCTCAAGAGACAGATCAATACAAGGAAATGGAGCGGCAGACTCGAGCCAGAGCTGATGAAAATATGGCAAAAGAAATTCGTAGCTTGAAAGAGGCATTCAAAAGCATTCAAATGAACAAGGGGGAGGAATGTTTAGAATATGAAAACTTATGTATGCACCCCGATGTTGAATTACCTATGGGATACAAGGTGCCCAAATTTGACATGTTCAATGGAAAGGGGAATCCTCGAGCTCATCTAAGGTCATATTGCGATAAATTGATTGGAGTGGGGAAAAATCAAGCAATCATCATGAAATTATTCATCAGGAGTCTAACCGGCGAGGCACTGGACTGGTACACATGCCAAGACCCTCGAAAATGGGACGGTTGGAATGCCATGGCACAAGATTTCATGGATAGATTCAGATTCAACACTGACACCATCCCGGATAGGTTTTATCTTATGAAACTTGAAAAGAAATCCACAGAAACTTTCAGGGAATACGCCCTAAGGTGGCGGTCGGAAGCAGCAAAGGTCCAACCTCCAATGGCAGAGAGCGAAATGACCACCTTGTTCGTGCAATCGTTAAAAGACGCGACGTATTATGAAAAAATGATCAGTGTAATTGGGCGAAGTTTTGCAGAAGTCGTAAGAATGGGCGACTTCGTGGAAGAAGGCATTAAGACAGGCAGGATTACAAACCTGACAAATTTCTACAAGCAACTAGCGAGCAAAGGTCAAATTCCATCGGAGGTACCTCCTATGGAAGAGACGATCACCTCTATCATGGTCATTCATGAGCATAGGCCAGAACAACTTCCAGTGTACCAAAGCCCACCGCCTTCTTACCATCCACAGTCATATTATCAGCACTGCGCCACCCCATGTCCTGTTTACCATACCCAACCAGCATACCCAAAATACTCACCACAATCACAAACCCGCACACCAGACGGACCCAAACCCCGCATAGATGCTGAGAGAAAGCCAACCAGAACCTATACACCTTTAGCCGAACCCATATCCCAAGTGTATGAGAAGCTGAAAGCCGCAGTAATACTCCAGCCAATTCCCAGAAATACCCCCAGGCCTACTTCCCGAGGGCACGATGAAACCAAACATTGTGCATACCACTCCGGTGTCGAGGGGCACGACATCGCAAATTGTTATACACTCAAGGACAAAATAGAGGATTTAATCGAAGAAGGAGTCATTCAGCTGAAAGATGCTCCTCTCAAGGTAAACAATAACCTTCTCCCCGGTTATGAAGATGCCCATGTGAGCATGATAGCTAAAAATGAAGAAGATACGGAAGGGACTATTACGCCACCGGTGCGGAAGAAAGTTGAATCATCGACCAACCGTCGAGAAGAGGAGGTGCTCGCTAGAGATTGTTTAACCATTGAATAAGTCATTCGTCTAGTTGTGTCCGCAAGATATGATCCGAAGACTCGGCCATTGAAGACACAGAGCAAGAAGAAGTGGACTCGTGCCCCTGCCTTGGCCCGCCGAGTCCTGAAATAGTTAGTTTAATATATTTTGCCCTTTATATGTATTGGAACTACGTTCGACCTGATTCCCTTGATGGATACGTAGGCGGCCGCTTCGGCTTCGGTCCCACCTTTAGAAATTTTAATTTCACCCAACTTCGCTTGTAATGAACTACGTCATGACCTGATTCCCTCGTGGGGATACGTAGGCGGCCTAAATCGGCTTCGGTCACACCATTAGGAAATCTTCCCTTATTTTTGAAAATAACGAAAACACACATAATATACAAGCAACCCCATGGAGACCCACTTTAGGCCAAACGCCTCAGATATTGAATCGGGACAAGGTAGGAAACCAGGCAGGGGTTATGAGTCCAAACAAGGCAGACGTCCGAGCATCAAGAGTCAAAACTACAAAGTCAATGCGAATCAACCGCCCCCCCTCAAACTCACAAATTTTCTTTGAGCGCAGGTTCTTCATATTAGCAGAAGCAGAAAGAAGCAGCTGAAGCAAACAGACATCAACAATCAAGTTCAAACCCGCGACAAAGTCTAGCGCATCAGCTCGGGCATAGAGTCAAATTGCAATCCATGCGGTGCACAAACGCACAACAAAGACATCATGGCAATCCATACGGTTCACACAAATGCATTACAACAAAAAAACCCACATATCATACGAGGGCGACATCCCTACTCACATAATTGCATTTCTCATATATTTATCATTTCGTTTAAACAGTTTTACACTAACTTTTTCTCAAGCTTAGCTTGCAGGAGCATTTATTCTACAGGAGCAGCAGCAACATGTCCAGGCAACGACGTTATCAACACACCATGTCCGAAAACGACGCCATGTCCGAAAACGACGCCAAAGTCCGAAAACGACGCCAAAGTCTGAAAATGACGCCAAGTCCGAAAACGACGCCAAGTCCGAAAACGACGCCAAGTCCGAAAACGACGTCAAGTCCGAAAACGACGCCACGTCCGAAAACGACGCCACGTCCGAAAACGACGCCCACGTCCGAAAACGACGCCACGTCCGAAAACGACGCCAAGTCCGAAAACGACGCCAAATCCGAAAACGACGCCACGTCCGAAAACGACGCCACGTCCGAAAACGACGCCACGTCCGAAAACGACACCAAGTCCGAAAACGACGCCAAACGACGAAAACGACGCCACGTCCGAAAACGACGCCGAGTCCGAAAATGACGCCAAGCCCAAAGACGACGTTGAGTCTGAAAATGACGCCAAGTCCAAAAATAACGACAAGTCCGAAAACGACGCCAAGTCCGAAACGACGCCCCGCCCAAAGACGACGTCATCAGCATATCACATCTACGCAAGGACACTTCCTCTACTCTCAAAAATTGCATTTTTTATTCATGCTTTATTACTCTGTCTTCGCAGTTATGCACTAACTCTTTCTTGAGCTTAGTCTACAGGGGCAATTGCAGCAAGGACAACATATCCGCATTCACAACCGCAACGCTGCGCGCGGCGAAATCACGAATTTGCATGACGCATCACATTTTCGCAGGATAGCATTTTTATACTCAAACAGTTACATGGCTTATAAATTCATGCGTTATCATTTGCCTTAACAGTTATGCACTAATCGTTTGTTTAAGTCTTAGCATACCGGAACAGGAGCACAACGTGGAACTACCTCTTACGGCGAACCGAAGCAATTTGTACCTCAAATGTCGATCCACTCTCCTCCAGCATCCTGCAACGCCAATAACCCCAGTGTCATCATAATTCGACACTGGGATAAATTTTAAATCTGCTTCCGCTTTGGTTTTTCTAGCGTCACAAAATCCAGTGTCATCATAATTCGACACTGGGACAAATTTTGAGTCCGCGTTAGCCCGCCTTGATGTTTTGACCATGGTAGCCCAGTGTCGTCATAACTCGACACTGGGACAAATTTTTGATTTTTGCGTCATCCTTGTCTTAATTGCCCAACATTTTTTGTATTCTGAAGATCGAGACAAAATTGGCTATAAGTCAACGTCTTTGTCTGAAGATTCTTACATCATCTCCATACAAAGAGGGACAAGCTGTTGACACCCAATTTTGTCTCATCTTTACTGAACATTTCATTTAGATCGTCCTTTTATCCCCAATTAATTTTACTATGCTTCTCAGTCTTGAAAGTCGTCAAAAAATAAGTAGTTTTAATATTCTTCACTAATTATCGCATAATTTTACAATATCGAGTATTACATTTTTTTTATAATTAAAATATAAGCAAAACAATTTTAATATCTCGTCGTCGGTATTGATGATCGATTTTCTCTTAATATGATCTTCAATTACTAAATTAATCATTTTTTATGAATATTATATTCAAAATTAAACACATGTATTAAATCTTTTGTATCGTGTTTTATGCGTGTGCATTTTTTAAATTAATTAAGTTGAAGGAAGCATATTTTAATTAATTGGGAGATTTGGACTAATTATCTATTAATCTCCCAACATTAAAACACCTAGATTTTCTACCCAATCCTCCTCCCTTTAAAAACCCAATTACCCTCCCTTAATTTTCACCAAGCCCTTACATGCACTCAGCCTGCGCCCAATATTTTACATGAGGCCCACTCAATCCCTTTATTTTCCCCATCACCAGCCCATATCTGGAACCACATCCCTTCACCTTCATTTCCGCCTCATCCTCCGATAAAACCCATAAAACAAAACAAAACAAAACAAAAAACCTAAAAGAAAATCCTTTCACATTCACCTCGCCACACCCACCCATACCTCGCTCGACATCACCACACGCCCGCCCAAACTGCCATGTATTACCACTTATCTCCCCAAAATCCGCGATTTGAACCAACGAATCGTCCAAAAAATCAGACCTCTAACGGCTTTATTCAAAATTCAAACCCCATAGTTCACCTATAAAAGACCCCCTTTGTTTTTCATTGGAGGGGGGACCCCGATTTTGAATAATTTATTTTGCATATCATCTATTTGTTCTTCATTTTAAGAGGTCCGAAATTTGACTCCTGATTTTGCATGACATTCTTTGTCCTTCGTTCTTCAAAGTGAAGTCTGAAATCTGAAATAGAAAAAAATATACTCTTCTTTGTCCTCTAATACTCAATCCGAAAATATCATTTTAGTCTCAAGCTTGAAATTTCTTGTTGTTCTTCATAGTCTAAAATCAGTAAATTAGAAGCCTCAAAAATCAGAATTTCAAAATAATTCTCCAAGCGGATTCGACGTTCAAAATACGCATCGGTTCGCTACCCCAAAAAGGTCCGCAACTACACCTTCTCTGTTTACTTTCTGCCTTTTCATATTTATTTCCATTATGTTAATACGCTTAGACATGTTTTTTCCTGCTAGACTGTTGACCAATATTTTTATTGCCAATATTTGATTAATGAAATATGGTTGCGTTCTTGAATATCTAAGTACGATGTTCGGTTAACATGTGTGGTAACTGATAACCTAGCTTACTAAGTTATTGATTAGATTTATCTTTACGGCAATATGTTAAAACGTCGTTAACAACTTTTTTTTGGGGATACTGATTAGGTTAAAAGCCTTGTGATATTTGGTTTGTTTGGTTGGTACTACTGTGTTTGTAATCATATTTTTGTTTTTGTTTATTCATTATGTTGTCACTTAGGTATATGTTTATTATGCTCTAAGTATGGCGTATACATATTTAAGGAATATGATATAGTAAAGCTATTTTTTAGTTAAGCAATATGACTGTTAGTTGCAAGACAAATTTATTTGCTAGTTTGTTTGAGTCGAATCTGATTTAGATAATTTGTGGTATGGATTAAAGTATAATTATTTCATTCGAATATGTCCTTAGCCACACCATTTATTCAAGGGAGCAGTATGCTTATGAATCTGTATAAAATGAATCTGAGGCCCAGCAACATATTGCTTTTTATGAATTATTTATTCACATTTTTCTTTTGTGTATGTTGTCACGTTCCATCTACTAATTTGTTTATTTTTTCTTTATTTGCATGAAATGCATCGGGAGCAACGAAGAGTCTCGTTACGAGACTCATCATAACTTTGTCAAGTGAAGACCCGCGTCCAACACGTTGCATCTTCCTGTTTCGGAATTCCTAAACAAAATAGGGCGGAATGATATCGTCATCCGTTCTAGAGTCGCTGCTTTTAATTCTTTAATTACACTTATTTTATACTGTTGTAATTTAATTTATTGCACTGGTATAATTGCCTAGAATAGTTAGTCTTAGAATTAATAGATTGGAAAGGGTAGAATTAAAATCGGAAACCACTAGTTTAACTTATTCTAGGCACGTTATCCATATTTCTAAAACATTTAGTTTTATTTATTTTAGGCTCGTCGCCTATATTTTCAAAACACTAGGTTATTTTATGCTATATCTACTTTGGCATAAAACAAAATCATGTTCTATGAAAACTCAATTCTCATAATCATTTTTGACATGCTTTATCAAAAACTAAATATATGTCATTTTACACAAAACTGCTTTATGTATATTTCTAAACGCATCTTTTAAAATTAACTCTTTGCAACATCCTTTTATTAAAACCGCATATATTCAAAACATGCATTTTTCTCTAACATAATAATTAACCCTAGGTTTGAACGGACAACCGCAAGTTAGCGGATCCTTTAGGGTGTCTAACCCCTTCCCTTTAGGATAATAAAGAGCCCTTACCTAGAATCTCACATAGCTTTTGCAGACCTCTAAACGGAGATCATTTGTAGTATTTTATGCTACATTTTTAGTGTCCTAATTCACTATAATAATTAGGTGGCGACTCCGCGAACCCTTTAGCATTTAGCACTTAGCACCTTTTACTTTTAAACTTTAGCATTTAGCACCTTAACATTTTAGCACTCTTTAGCATTTTAGCACTTTTTATTTTTTTTTTTATTTTTTTTATTTTCTAACCTTTTTATTTAAGCAGGGTTCGCTAGAAAAAATGTCGCGGTCAAAAATGGGCGTGACACATATCATGGGCATCCAGGGGTGGACTAACGAAATAATCATAGGATGGGCCGACTAAAATAAAATAAAAAATATATTTAGCGCTCAAATAACTATATTACAATATCAATCTACGTTCTTTCGAATCACGAAAGTCATTGATAATAGCATCTATGTCAAAGTCATCAACAATTTCTCTTTCAATATACAATAGCAAAGTATTTGTAAGATAATCATCTGACATTTTATTGCAGAGTCGACTCTTCACAATTTTTGTAGCTGAAAATGCACGTTCATTTGTTGCAGTGGAAACCGGGAGCGTAAGCACAAGAGAAACCAATCTGAATATCAAAAGATAGATTTTCGATCTTCCTGTATCTACCATCCACTTACACAACATAATAATACTTGAAAGAGAATTCAACTCCTTATCATCAGATACTTCAACTCCAAAGTGTTTTAATTCTATTGTCAACAATTGTCCCAATTCTAGCTGTGTAAAATCCCCTGGACTTTGAATAATCAAACCATGGAAAAGTTATAAACCAATGATGTTGACAACTTCTTTGATGGCCAACGGGACCTGAATACGGGAAAATATATTTTTTCATCCGGGTGACAAGGACCTTCATTGATATGAGCACGTCTAACTTCATCACGTTGGCCAAAAGGATATTCTCAAATCTGAGCACGCTCAGCGGGATCATGTTGAAGATACTAGTATACGTTAGTAGCAGTTGTTTGTAGTGCTGTAGCAGCCTCGTATACACTACGTATACAGCAGCAGTATACACTAGTATGCAGCAGTAGTATATTTGCATATTTCAGTTTCAGTACACTTTGTTTTAAGTTTTAGCTTCTTTTGTCTTTAGGCTATTTCTGTAATGTGGCTAGTGACGCAAAGCCATACATATATATATGGCTTGGCTATGAATGAAAACTCAGAGAAAACATTTCACAAATATCACCATCTTCCCTCGTCTTCTCTCTTCACGCACAACTTCATCGCCTTCACTGCACCACCACTTCCGGTGGTTGCGTTCCGTCATAGTGGTAAATTCATGATTCTAACATGGTATCAGAGCATGCATGTTGAATCCAGAGGTAATTCTGTCTCAAGAGGACAGGGACTGAGAGATTCCACCTGCGAGGTTCAATAGTGGTATATCGATTCTTCTGAAGAGGTCGATTTTATGTTTTCCTGCTTAACCTGTTTGTGTTTTGCCTGATTTGCT
This sequence comes from Przewalskia tangutica, assembly GCA_029844215.1. Lineage (NCBI taxonomy): Eukaryota > Viridiplantae > Streptophyta > Magnoliopsida > Solanales > Solanaceae > Przewalskia > Przewalskia tangutica. The sequence continues at coordinate 49,152,335 of CM056723.1, forward strand.
GATTTGCTCCTGTTGCGGTTCATGAATTTGTGTTCACTCTCGAAATTCGATTCATTTTTTTTTTCTCTTCATTTCGATCTACATTAGATCTGAGTTTTTCTTTTGAACTGCTATTTGGAGTCATTATACGCTGTCTCTGCTAAGGATATGGAGACTGTTACTACGACACCTTCTATTGTGTTGGAGGAAAGTTCAACCTCTCATACGGATATTATTGATCATAATCACCCCTTGTTCCTGAATGCATCTGATACAGTAGGTGCTATTCAAATTGAGATCCAACTGGCAGGAATGGAAAACTATACGCTATGGAGTAGGGCTACGCAGTTGGTTCTATTGACAAGGAATAAAATTGGATTCGTCGATGGTTCTATAAGGCGCGACACATATGGATCTTGTCACACAAGGCAGTGGGATAGGTGCAATGCCTTGGTAATGTCGTGGATAATGAGAAGTGTCGATAAAAATCTGTTGAGTGGGATTCTCTATCGCACTAGTGCAGCTGCTGTTTGGAAAGACCTCAAGGAGAGGTTTGATAAGATTAACCTCTCTAGAGTTTTTCAACTACGAAAGGAATTAACAATGCTATCTCAAGGAGCCTCACCGGTATCTCAATATTACTCTAGAATGAAGGACCTATGGGACGAGATAGATTCAATCATACCACCTCCTACATGTGACTGCTTAAATCCTCAAGAATACATTACACACCTGGGAAATCAGAGGCTATTGGAATTTCTTATGGGATTAAATGATGGATACAATCAAGCGAGGAGTCATATCCTATTGATGTCACCCATACCTAGTGTGAACCAAGCATTTGCTATGATAGCACAAGATGAAAGCCAAAAGAACATTTCCTCTCTAGGTAACTCTGTTGACAATATGGCACTGGCCAGCAGGGCATCATTTGGAAAAAACAGGAAATTTGCCTTCTGTGATCACTGCCAAATGAAGGGACACAGTAGAGAAGGATGCCATAAGTTGCTGTATTTTTGTGAGTATTGTAAAAAGCAAGGACATGTCCAGGAGAAGTGTTATAAGCTGGTAGGATACCCTTCAGATAAAGGGAAGAATAAGGCTAATGTTGTTATGGCACCTCATGGAGCAACAGTGCTGTGGTATGGAGCAAGTTATGGTAGATACATTGATAGTGAGATGAGTCAAAGGCGGTATGCAGCGTGAACCAACTCTCTGTTTATCAACAACAACAACTTCAACAGATAATCAAAACCTGCACTCCAGACAGGTTGGAAATGCTGATGTCAATGACAAACCAGACCAAGGGATCAGGTACAGATCATAGTGCTGCTGCTCCAGTATGTATGGCAGGTAACTATATTGAAGGTATCAGTAGTCCTTGGATAGTTGATTCAGGAGCTACAAACCATATGGTTAAAAATAGTAATATGATTGAGACTCTTGCTCTGGCGGTCAACAAATTCAGGACAGGTGCAGCTACCAAATGGAGGCAGTGCTCCTATAACACACACTGGAGAATGTAGATTAACTGGAGGTGAAGTTATCAAACATGTGTTATGTGTGCCAAGTTTTCAATTTAACTTGCTTTCGATTATCAAAGTTGACCAGGAACTCAATTGCAGTGCTAGATTCTTCCGACTTCTTTGTCTGCGGGATCTCCTCACCGGGAAGGTGAAGGGATTGGTAGAGAGGTGGATGGCCTGTATGTCTGGACTCTACAAGAAAGCGGGGAGAGGTTGATGGCGGCAGACAAATTTGTCAAGGTTCAAGATAGGAGAGGTGAAGCGACTCATGGCATAAGAGGCGGACATGTACCCGATGAGTGTTCTTAGGAAAATAAGTGCTTTCAATAATAGTTCTAACTTTGTGCTTCAACACTGTGATATATGCCCCATGGCAAGACAAACTAGATTACCTTTTCCTACTAGTCAGAGTAGGACTATACTTCCATTTGATATGTTGCATCTTGACATTTGGGGACCATACAAGGTTCCCACTTATAATGGAATGAGATTCTTTCTTACTGTGGTAGATGACTTCACTAGATGGACATGGGTATTTCTCTTGCACATTAAGTCTGATGTCCCTACTATACTCAAAGATCTCTGTTTGCTGATTAAAACACAATTTGATTCCAAAGTTAAAAGTGTCAGGTCTGATAATGGTTCAGAGTTCATCAACAGCTCTTGCAGATCTGTTTGCCCAACTAGGTATCATACATCAGACATCCTGTCCATATAGTCCCCAGCAGAATGGTATAGTTGAAAGAAGACATAGACATATACTAGAGCTTGCTAGGGCCATAAAGTTTCAAAGCTGCCTACCTGCCAGGTTCTGGGGAGATTGTGTTGAGGCAGTTGTATACATCATGAACAGACTGCCTTCTGTAGTCCTGGAGAACATGTCCCCATATGAGAAGCTATATAAGAAAGCACCTATTCTATCTCACCTAAGAGTAGTTGGTATGCATGCTATGCTACAAATCTAGTGAAGAATGATAAATTTGACACTAGAGCCATCAAGGCAGCCCTGTTGGGATACTCCTCTAGACAGAAGGGTTATAAGCTCTTAAATCTATCTAACAATGTTATATTTGTAAGCAGGGATGTTGCTTTTTATGAGGATATCTTCCCTTCCAGTGAAGGAACAACACGGGTGCCGCTAATTTGAATTGAGTCGATATTTTCCATCATGGACGGATGTCGATGTGATTAAAATCTTTGGATTAGAACACATTGAGGTGGCTCAGGAGATTACAGTGGGTGATGACAGACTAGAAGAAGGCACTGATGGTCACCCCACAATCCAAACAGATGATGTCCTAACTTCTGATTCTCAGCCACCATTGAGAAGGTCAGACAGAAATAGGAGACAACCTGCTTGGATGACAGATTTCATTCACATGGCACAAACAGGAGATACAGGGAGTAAACAAAAGTGTTTGTATCCTATGGCTATGATCTAAGCTTTCTTTGGATTGAATGCAGGATACAAGAGCTTTATTGCAAATCTTGAACTTGAGCATGAGCCAAACTCCTATTCTGCTGCAGTGAAGGACACTAGATGGGTCGAGGCCATGAGGCTTGAAATGGAGGCTTTGGAAAGTAATATGACACAGGAAGTAGCGGATCTCCCGCTTGTGAAAGGCTATTGGATGTAAATGGGTCTATAAGATCAAGTATAAAGCAAATGGTGAAGTGGAAAGATTTAAAGCAAGGCTTGTGGCCAAGGGATACAACCAAAAGGAGGGAGTTGACTATCAGGATACCTTCTCCCCAGTGGCAAAGATGGTCACTGTGAGGGCAGTAATTGCAGTGGAAGCTTCCAGAAACTGGAACATATACCAAATGGATGTTTATAATGCATTCTTACAAGGCGACCTTAATGAGGAGGTGTACATGACCATGCCTCAAGGTTTTGAGCATAAACAAGGGAAGGTATGCAAATTAGTCAAGTCATTATATGGACTCAAACAAGCTTCTCGGCAGTGGAATATCAAACTAACCCGCACTCTGCAAGCTCCGGGATTTTCTCAAAGTCAACTTGATCACTCTTACTTACGAAGATTGATGACAAACTAGTGGTGGTCCTCATTTATGTGGATGATTTGCTCATTATCGCAACGATGAGCTTACCGTCCAGAGACAAAACTCGACTTACAAATGAATTTTAGGATCAAGGACTTGGGGTCTTTAAGATATTTCCTAGGCTTGAATTTGCTAGGAATAGCGTTGGCATAGTAATGCACGGAGAAAATACAGTTGAATTAATCTCGATCTTGGTGTTTCTGGGAAACTGCGAGATCGCCATGGAGCTCGATGTCAAGTGACTTCGTGTTGTTTGATCACCATCTGCGCGATTCCTCTGCCGGCGATGCTTTGCTTGATGATCCGGCGGGATATCAAAGGCTCGTTGGCGATTCTTTGTATACGAACACGGACCGACATTTCCTTTCTTTGTCGATGCCTTAGTCAATTTATGCAGCAACCAAAGGCATCTCATCTCTCGGCAGCACAGCGAGTAGTCAGGTATTTGAAACAAGCTCCGTGCGGGCCTTAATATGCTTTGGCAAAGACAAATGCTATAAGCTGCGTATTGTGATCTTGATTGGGGCTCGTGTCTAACACAAGGCGATCGATAATCGGTTATTTGGTATTTTTGGGAATTCTCTTATTTCACGGAAATCGAAGAAGCGATCGTTTCAAGCTCGGTGAGCGGAATATCGTAGTCTTGCTTCTACGATTCTTGAGATAGTCTGGCTCATCGTTTATTTTCCACTCTGCTGTTTCCTTACACTTCCCATTCCGATACGGTGATAGTAAGTCCGCTTACAGATTGCCGCTAATCTCGTGTTTCATGAACGGACCAAACACATTGACATTGATCGCATTTTATCCGGAAAAGTTGCAACAAAGCCTAATCTCCACTCACTATTTGTCCATGATGACTACTGCCGATGTCCTCACGAGGGCTTGACGATTGGTCGTCATGACTATCTTTATCCAAGCTAGGCTTGCGAACTTGTTCTGCCTAGCGAGGGCGTGTTGAAGATACTAGTATACGTTAGTAGCTTGATTGTTTGTAGTCTTTGAGCGACCTCGTATACACTACGTTATCTGCAGTGATATCTAGTATCAGTGATAGTATATTTGCATATTTGATTTGAGACACTTTGTTTTAAGTTTTAGCTTCTTTTGTCTTTAGGCTATTTACGTAATGTGGCTAGTGACGCAAAGCCATACATATATATATGGCTTGGCTATGAATGAAAACTTCGGAAAACATTTCACAAATATCACCATCTTCCCTCGTCTTCTCTCTTCACGCACAACTTCATCGCCTTCACTGCACCACCACTTCCGGTGGTTGCGTTCCGTCATAGTGGTAAATTCATGATTCTAACAGATCATAATTAATAGAATTGATACTAAGCTCTCTCGGCCTAGCGCGCTTTGAAGTTCTCGTTCACTTGAAACCCCGACATTTGTAACATGTTCATACCACAGGTGCATCATTTTCCAAAGGTTTAGCGGGTTCTTTTATTTTAAAGAACGAACTAATCTTTTTTTGTGGTTTTGACATTTATATAATATTCCCAAATCTGACAAAAAAAATCAAACATTTAAAATAATCAATCGCCTAACTAAAATTGAATTGGGACCACAATATTACTATCATAAATTAAATATTTCTAACAATTCATCAAACCCAATCAATAAAATAATTGGTTTAAAATTATTTTTTCCTTTTTTGCAATCATAATTAACAATCCGAATTAAACCCAAAAATTATATTTACAAAATCTTCAAATAACCTAATAAAATAATAGAAAGAATACTACACATCTGGAGAAAGCTTTCGTTGTCGCTGAAAATTGCAATTCTTCACTCACGTACGTGATTTAGAGTAGTGACTTCATATTTTTTAATAGGTTAAATCTTTTTTTTTGGAAAGACAGTAGGTCAATACTAGTAGTCAATTTTTTTTAAATGGAGGTGGGCCAGGACCCAGGCTGGCCTAAGATATGGTCCGCCCCTGTGGGTGTCCCTCTTTCTATGTTCTGTATAAATATAACTATTGAAAGTGAAGATATTCTACTTAATGTTACTTCACCAAAAAAATTTACTTTTAGTTTAGAACAATCAATATGTAGAATCATACAAGTTATAGCTGAAAAGATTAAGAACATTAAATAATTTTTTCTTACTTGTTTAAATTTTAGTTAGTAATAATAAATATATATATTGGTAGGAATAATTATGAAGCATGCAAGCTGATTATTACGATAATATTAACAACAATAATAATATGTCTAGTGTAATTCTATAAATAGAATTTGGGGAGATAGAATGTACATAAATTCTATTTTTATCTTTATGGGGTAGAACAATTATTTTAATATATCTTCTAACTCAAAAAATAATAATATATATATAATCAAAACAGGATAGGAGAAAGAATAGGACCATAAAATAGTGAGATTAATAAAACAACCGAAGTAAGTCATCATTATTTAATAAAATAACATTATTGCTATCATTTTGGAAGTAGTTTAAATATGTGAATAGAATTGCAGTGCTTGCTTTAGTTCCTGTGTCTTTTCCTAGCTAGTTGGGAATTGGTTCAAAGGTACAATAACTAAAATGAGCAGCACACGTGGTTACACACAGTACACATACAGTACACATACAAACAAAAACACAAGACAGTCCCAAAATGACTTGTCTAAATTGTTGAATTATATTTCTTGGCATCTTCCCAACCTTTAATTATTTGATATTTTCAGATTCTTTAAGCTTAACTTTTTAGTTATCAGCGAAATGAAAGAGATTGATATATCGTTAATGGTTGGAAATAGTTGTTGGGTTGAGTCAACTCATATATAAGGCCAAAGAGGCGCATTCAAAATTTTCACTCATGACGTTCGAGAAAAATAATAAAAGTTAAACATAAAAAATAATATTGTTTATAAGAATTGAACCTAAGAACAATAGAAACAATTTTAAACAACATGAACCACTTGAGCTAATATTTTGCATTTATTCAAAGTGTTCAAAGATTAATATATTTACATAAACACATAAAATATATCATATATATACACTATAACTTTTTACCGAGGGTGTTCAGATTTGAACACCATGAACCACTTGAGCTAACATTTTGCATTTGTTTAAGTGGTGATATAAATGCGCTTACATACTTTATCGGGTCTTACGTTGTTAATAGATACTAAATACTTTATTCTTTTCTAGTAAACAAAAAGAGAATATGTATGTTCATGTTCATGGTCACCATTTTGGTAAGTGGGAATCTTTCTACTTTCCCATAACATAATTATGTCCATCCATTCGTTTTATTCAAACTATGTGACCCCCAACATATTCGTTACTCCTTTAAGCAGTTTTATTTGATATTTTTCATGACCTTTTTATGTTTGATGCTATCCGGTCTCATTTATATGATAATATTACTACTTCCGTGTTAAATAAGCAATAGTTTTTAAAAGAATTATAATTTATTGTGCATTTCTAAATATATCAACTTCTTTTAAAGAAATTAAAAATTCAAGTAAGTCCGCATGGACAACTCAACTGGTTTTCAAGAGGGATAATTGGAAAAATGATCAAGATCGAATCGTCGACAGTGAGCATTCTTGAAATAAAGGAGGCCTCAATGCGGTGTGATAGTGGTACAACGGCTGAAGCAGGTTAAGTTTACCACGATTAACTCCTTCGATTAACGTCGAGCAGGGTGTGGGAACTCCTGGGCGAGAGATTCACTTTTAATTGGAAAAATTAAAGATTCAAGTACTGAATCCATATAAAAATTTGAATGCTTGGCATTCAGTGTCATTATTTTTAGGAAAGTAACAAAGAAAAAAAAAGGAGTCCTAATCTGACTCTGTGCCAATTTTGTAATAAATTATTCACTTTGCAATTGTGGGATGTAAAAGTGAAAATCAACACAGTTATTGAGTTGGTGCTGGCTGTCCAATTGGAACTTTTATAGTATATCGTGTGGTACACGAGTTCTTATTTAACAATGGGACCGTTCAATAAATTCAACAGTTTTCATGTGATTAATACTAATATAGGTCTATCTAAAGTGGCGTCAAATTTGTGGTCTTAGGATCACAAGTTCAATTCTCGACGGATACGATATGGGGTACCTAAGCTCACCCCGAGACCTGAATTATCAAAAAAAAAAAAAAACTAATATAGGTCTACTCAAGCACGCCTAAACAAGATTCACCTTTCGGTGACATGGATTCAGTTTTACTCTGGCACGCTGTTTTTGGAGAGGCACTGAAGTAGTTGTTGAAATTAATCTTTTTTTTCTATTAAAAAGAAATATGATTTTTTTTTTGCTAAAGCTTTGTACACCTCGTTCATCTTAAATTGAATATTTGATTTAATACTAAAGTGATGGTGGTGAAATTGTTAGAATAGAATCTCTATTTTATATAATTATATTAAAGTATTAATTACAGAATATACGTGGAATATATAAAATATATTCACTGAGACTGAATCTGAAGTCAATGAACAGCTAACGTGGAAGCCCCTTTGTGAAGATATATGCATACTGATACGAAGAAGGAACATGCAAACACCCTAACATGACTCATGACAACCTTCTCGCGAACAAAGTGGAGATCCATCTTAATATGCTTGGTTCGATGCAGCTGAACCGGGTTATGAGACAAGTAGACCGCAGAAATATTGTCACAGTAGACTACAAATGTCTTACGCAGGGGACAATGTAGCTCCAGAAGAAGGTTTCGGAGCCAACGCCTCTATATTCTGCTTCGGCACTCGAACGTGATAGTGTAACTTGCCTCTTGGCAAACCATAAAATAAGGTTATCTCCCAAATACACAATATTCGGAAGTGGAATGACGTGTGTCTGAACAGCCTGCCCAATCGGCATTTGTATATGATAGCAACCTGGTTTTGTGCAGAACGATAGAGGTGTAACCCATAGTCAAGAGTGACCTTAACATACTGAATGATATGTTTAAGAGCAGTGAAGTGAGGCTCCCTGAGGGCGTGCATAAACAAACACATCTGCTGAACAACATATGCAATATCAGGCCTGGTAAACGTAAGGTACTGAAGAGCACCATCAAGACTCCTGTAGAGAGAAGGATCGAGCACCGGATCCCCGTCAGCAGCGTTGAGTTTCGACTTGGAGTCGACTGGAGTGGACATGATCTTACAGTTCGTCATCTTAGCCCTGTAAATAATTTCTTCATCATAATTACGCTGGCACATGAACATAACATCGGCAGATCGGGTCATAGATATTCCCAAAAAATAGTTCAACTTCCCCAAGTCAGTCATAGCAAATTCGGATTTGAGTAGGAAAATAATTTCATTTTTCAATTTTCAGCACGTCTGAAGAGGCAGTCAGAACAATATCATCCACATATAATAAAAGGTAGGCAGTGTCAGTACCTCGATGAAGACTAAACATGGAATTGTCACTCTTATTGTACACGAAGTCAATATGCATGATGTATGTGGCAAAGCGCGTATACCAAGCCATGTGGGACTGTTTCAAATCATATAATGACTTACGAAGACGACATACATACTGAGGACCTCGAGATGCATAAAGCCATGAAGTTGATGCATGTAAACCGTTTCTTTCAAGTCCCCATGTAAGAATGCATTTTTCATATCAAGTTACTGAAATCAGTCAATTTTTACCCATAGTTATGCTTAGAATAGTGTGGATAGTTGTCGGTTTAACTACCGGACTGAATGTCTCACCACAATCAATACCCCCATGTTGCCATGTGCCATTTGCCACAAATCTGGCCTTATGGCGTTCAAGCTCACCACTATCTTTGAACTTATGATGAAAGATCCACATACACCGAATACATTCACCCCCTCTGGTCTCAGGACAAGATTACAAGTGTGCTAATTAGTAAGCGCATTAAATTCCTCACACATAGCCACATTCCAATTCGGGTCAATTTTGGCTAATTTCGGGGTTTTGGGTATGGGTGAGATAGTTTTAGTGGATAGGTAAAAGTAGACTTTAGGTTTGAAAACCTCGTGTTGGGCATGGGTTTCCATGCGATGGGTCGGGGATAAATGGTGGGTGGGTTGGGGTCGTGGTCGATTTCCACTAGCAGTGGGGGCTGGGTGACGGGAGGGAAGGTCTCGGGAATGTGGGGCGGGGGGCTTGGCATTGAAGGTGCAGGACTGCTCGTGATGGGATGGTCCATTGCATGACTGTCCGTCATGGGACTGAGGGGTTGGAGCGGGGACGGGACCAACGGGGTAGGGGTGGGGATGGGACCAACGGGGTAGGGACGGGTGTCGGGGTAGTGGTGTGACAGGACAGGGGCATGTGCGGGGAGGTTTGAATGGAATTTTGGAGGATAGGTGAGGTGTTCGAATAGTTAAGGAATATATAGTCGCTAACTTGGAATTCATGTATGGAGGCAAATGGAAAGTCGTTCTCTATAAACGTGACATAGCGAGAGATAATTAATTTATGAGTCGACAAATCATAGCATAAGTACCCCTTATGATTCGACAAAAAACCTAAGAAGACACACATGGTGGTCCTAGGAGCCAATTTGTGAAGAGTCGTTGAGGCGAAATTAGGATAGCATAGACACCCAAAAATATGAATGTGGTCATATGATGAAATTCGATGAAATAAAATTTCGGTTAGGTTTAAATTGATTAGTATGAGTGGGTAATATATTAAGGAGGTAGGCGATCATGTAGAGTGCATAAACCCAAAAAAAAGGGATTGAGGCATAAAATAGTATGGTGTGAATCATATTGTTTGTGGTGCAGAGGATTCGCTCGACTTTATCATTTTGAGGTGATGTATGAGGGCACGAGAATCGAAACACCGTCCCGTTTGTGGCACAAAATTTGTGAAATAATGAATTATTAAACTCACAGCCGTTATCGCATTGGAATGTTTTAATGGTCTTTTCAAATTGAGTTTGAACATAAGATTGAAATTCAAGAAAAGTGAAGTAAACCTGAGATTTATATTTTAACGGATAAACCCAAAGAAAATGAGAAAAATTATCCAAGAATATCAAATAATATTTATGACCCAAATTACTAGTTATAGGGGATGTCCATAAATCCGCATGAATAATATCGAAAGCATAAAAGGTAACACTAAAAGAGGATTTGAAAGGAAGTCGAACATGCTTCCCTAAATGACAAGAACGAAAATTTTGGGTCAGTTTCCCCTTATTACATTAAATGAAATTTTTATTTCTAAGAAAGTTAAAAATAGGTGCTCCTGGGTGCCCAAGTCTACTGTGTCAGATTGACGGAGAAATTGCAGCTAGAGATGTAGGTTGAGTGACACGAGCAACGAAAGTGGATGAGAAAGGATAGATGTCTCCCACACTATTTCATCTCGTAAGAGGTATCCCCGTATGTAGGTCTTTCACAGAAAAATCAAAAGGGTCAAACTTAATAGATGCATAATTGTCAATAGCAAACTTTCTAACATATATTAAATTTTTAATGATGTTGGTAGCATAAAGGATGTGTTTGAGGGAAAAGGAAGGGCGAGGCTTATGTGTATGAGTACTGCCATAACCGTGAATTGGATTGCGATTGTCATTACCTACCAAGATATGTTGAGGATATTGCAAATTAAATAATCGAGGAAGTTTACCAGATGTGTGAGTAAGGTGGGATGTTGCATCCGTATCCATGTACCAAGCATCGTCGAGTTGCCCAATATTCAGTGAGTTATAGGCATGTGTCAATTTGGTTAGGGTGAGAAGGCCCGTGATGGGCTGTTGTTGTTGGGCCGCTGCAAGGTGGGCCTGGTCAGTGGAGGCTGTTGGATGTGAGTCTGGACGAGGGCCCAACACATTGGGTTATTTCCACTGGACGAGTTGTTGGGCATGCTGGAACTGATAGGGGTAGTAAGGAGCAGCCCAATTTCTGTAGTTGGCCCAAGGCATGGGGCTGGCCCAAGTTGTTAGATAAGGGACCTGCGGTGGTGGGCCATTGGAATTGGGTTTGCCTCCGCAACCCTTGCCTTTACACCGCACCCATTGCTTCTGCCACGCCATCTGTCGCTGCCTCGGCCACTGCACTAGAGTTGATTTGTGGTGGGTGATGGTGGTGACAATCGGCGGGACGGTGGGTGTGGTGGAAGTCAGTGGGAAGGTGGCTGCCAATGCTTGTTGGTGATGTCCATCTTGTTTTGCGCATCGAGTTTCTTCCAACAATAATTGTGATCGGACCTTATTGAAGTTAGGTAGTGGGTCATCCTGTTGTATCATTATATCCAGCGTATCGTACTGACCTTTCGATAACCCATTTATGAGTTGCAAGACCATCTTAGTCTCAGAAATAGGATTTCCAACATTAGATATTTGATCGATCACAACTTTAAACTTTACAGTAATCAGACATATTGGCAAAATTTTCAAGACGAGTGGTGTTGAATTGCTCATCGAGATACACAACATGTGTATGCTTATTATCTTGAAAAAATTCCTCCAATCGTAACCACAACTCGCGAGCCGAAGCACCTATCTTCATGATGATATGAAGCAAATCCTTAGAGATGGTGCCATAAATTGCTTGACGATTGCGTCTAGCTGGCGCCACATTGAATTATCGATGTTGAACGGGTTAGGTTATTTGTCGTCAATATGATCAAGCACGTTGTATGCACATGCATGAATGTGAAATAGTTTCACCCAAGATGAATATTGTCCATCTTCTTGAACAAGAATTATGAGAATAAAGTTCTTGATGTTGGTGACGACAAAAGCCGAATGGAAGGAGTTGAGAGATGAGGATGAGTGGGTGGTATTTTGTGTGATGACGGGGGCGGAGGAGGAACCCGTGGGAGATTCAAGAGTAGCCATTAGTGTGTTGGTTTGGGTGGAAGAAAATGAATTTTAGGATTTTTAGGGGGGGGCAGCTAGAGAGAGGGGGGCGAACAAGAGATAAATATTATAGAGAGGGTATTTAGGGTTTGACTCGTGATATCATGTAGAATAGTGTAAATCTCATTGCCTGGAGTCCTCTCATTAATACAATATATATAGTGTACAATGGTATCCTAATAGGAAGATGATACCTACTTTATATAATTATACTAAAGTATTAATTACAGAATATACGTGAAATATATAAAATATATTCACTATCAGTTCATAGTAAAAAAAAATAAGTTCGAACTCTGGGAATAATAAAATATTTTGGCTGGGAATGCTTTGATCCCTTTAACGACGCTATCAGCACAACAAATTTGAATTAGTACTCGGCCAATGATTTCAAATATTGGTTGATTAAGCAAAAAAGAAGAATATCTAATGTAATAGAATAACTAAATTTAACTAGAAATGTATCATGAATTACACGTTACTATTTTTCTATAAATATAATTAAACGTGTCAAATGAGCGGGTTAAACTGAATCTAGGAAGATCAAATTAGACTGAGTTAATAAATCACCTAAATATTACTTGAGTTAGATCAAAATAGACAAAGGTCACAACTCAATCCGCCCGACTCTTATCAAATGTGAATTAGTTATTTATTATTTTATAAGTTGTTTAATAACGTGTTAAATAAGGTTAATATACCGTGATATACAATTAATGTATATCACGGTGTGATCCCGAGATTGGGCAGTTTTTGTATAATTATGTAATGTAATATTTTAGTGTAATTTGTCTTGTACACTTACCATAATTGTATAGTTAGTCTCCAAATAGAATAAGGTTTTAGGAGTAGAATAGAAAAAAGATTTTTCTATTATGTAACTTGTATATATACCCCTTTCATTAATAAAAATAATTGACCTGATCGAAAGGTCTTGATACTCCATGAAGCTTCAAGTAATTTAGAAATTCTTTACTTAAGTATTCACCTCCTCGATCTGATCGAAGAGTCTTGATACTTGTTTCAAGTTGCTTCTCTACTTCTAACTTGTACTCCTTGAATTTCTCAAAAGTTTCGGACTTGTGTTTCATAAGATACACATGCCAAAACCTTGTGAAATCGTCTGTAAAAGTGTTGAAGTAGGGGAAGCCTCTCTTAGCCTGAGTTAAAAACGGCCCACATACATCGGTATAGACTAATTCAAGCACCTCTTTGGCACGCACCCCTTTTCCAGAAAGTGATTTGGTGGTCATCTTTCCTCTTAAGCAAAATTCACAATTACCATATGATTCTAAATCAAATGGCTCTAGGTAATCTAATTTCCTCAACCTTGTTATCCTTGATTCATTGATGTGACCAAGTCTACAGTGCCATAAGTAGGTGAGATTTCTTGAATTACTTATTTTAGCTCGTTTATTTTGTATATTGAAAATTTCATGACTACAGTTTAAAACATACAATCCATCCACAAGCAGTGCATTTCCACAAATAAAACCATTAAAAGATAGCACAAAATTGCTATTTATAATAAATGAGGAAAACCCCTCAACGTCTAACATAGGGATAGAAATAATATTTCTCGTCAACGAGGGAATAAAATAACAATTATTAAGTTCCAAACAAAAGCCATAAGGTAAATCTAGTTTATAAGTCCCCACGCGTTCAGCATCCACTCGTGCATAATTTTCAACGCGCAGATCCACTTCCCACGGTCTAACCCTTTTGTTGTCAGTTAGCCCCTGCACATTGTTACAATTGTGTGAGCCACAAGCGATATCTAATACCCAACGGTAAGAATTAGTTATAGACATATTTATTTCAATAACAAACATACCTTGTCCAACAGGGCCAAGAGCACCTGGTGCTTTGTCTCCCCCTGGAGCTGTGTAGTCCTTCTTCCAATGCCCCGTTCTCTTGCAGTTGAGGAAATCGTCTGCAACTATATTTTCCTTCTTTTGAACAACTCCTCGAGGTCTCAAAGTTGTGGGTGCGGCGGTAACCGCCTTACCTTTCTTCTTTTGCATGTTCTTACCTTTAGGTTTGAACTTTCTAGAGGAGCCCACCATGAGCACAACCTTACCTTTGGAGGTGGTTGATTCGAAGGTCTTCAACATATTGTGAAGCTCTGAGAGACTCGCCTTAGTTCCATTCATGTTGTAATTTACAATAAAGTTCTCAAATGAAACAGAGAGCGAGTTCAAGATTAGGTTGACAAAAACATTCACATGCATCTTCGTTCCAATCGAAGCCACCTCTCTATTAACTCAATCATCTTCAAAACATGTTGTGACGCCTGACCCCCTTCGTTCAACTTACACTTGAAGAGATCTCTTAACAGTTCATACTTCATTGTCTGAGATTGTGAGTCATAGAGACTCTTCAAGTGTTCTACCATCTCGTTGGCGCTCATGTTTTCTTTGTAACTTTGGAGTCATAGAAGATAACATAACACATTGTGCCACAATAGCATCATCAAGATATTTCTGATTGGTTGTCTTGTCAGCTTGGCATACTCTTCAGTAGGGACTATAGGGAGTGTTGTATCTAATACGTACTCAATCTTTTCCAATCGTAATACCAGACGCATATTTCTTAACCAATTAGGGAATTTTGCTCCAGTCAACTTGTTTGTTTCAACCAACATTTTAAGTGACAGATTCGACATTGTAAACTAAAGAAAAGATAGACTTGAAATTAACATTCTAATATAATTTCTATTGAACACATTCGTTTAACTAATTAATCGTGGTCTTTAGTTTAATGAGCTCCCACTATTTTAACATATCATTTTACCCCATGAAAGAATACAGACTCATATCAAATATGGTCATAATGGGCCAAAATCTCATTTATCTCCGCGTTTGCTAAGGATGATAACTTCAACAACATGATTTGGTAGGTCTCTAAACCAATTACAAACAATTTGTAACTCTTGATTGACTGAATGTTCTAAACAAAATGATCTGCGTCCCTCGGCTGTCCGATACTGGGGCGCCAAGACAGCCTAGCAAGTCAACCCCATTATGCGACTGCAATTATGTATCTAAGTTGGTTTTGCCTTCATAGAGCAAACATTGGGGTGTAAATACTCATGAAGGTTTATCACTTATTTCTACATTTATCATGCATCTATGAAAGAGTCTGAGTCTTCGTAGACTTAGAGTAAATACTAGGGCATAAATATTCATCTCATCGAAAAGGATTTTACACTACAATCAATTATAACGGACGACACGTTCATATTTAAATGAGACTTGTATTAAATTTGGGGAATATTTTAATTCAGAGCTTTAATCAAGATCAATTCTAACATGTTTTCAAACATCACTCAAAGCATGGTATTAAGCATTTAGACAAGTATTGGGCGCCGCCTACCCAAGCATGATTTGCGGACGCTAAACTAGTATTGGGCACCGCCTACCCAAGCATTATTTGCGGATGCTATTCTAGTATAATAAATGACGATTGTTTAGCACATAAACAGTACATTAGTATACTTTATAATAATAATCATCGGTTAACATTCTGAAACTAAAATTTTAAGTTTCTGGACATCTGGCATCGCGACGCTCCACCATGAAGCCGTCGCGCTTCATGTCTTGTAGGTTTCGAATTTTAAAACGAAGTTTTTTAATCACGATTTTGGACTGAAGCCGCGGATCTTGTCTGTTACCGTGATTAGCGTCGTGGCGCTGCTCTGAAACCCTAGACAGCGTCGCGACACCCTACTGTAGGGCCGCGGAGCTGACGTCCTTTCAGAACAGTCTTCGTGTTGATTTTCTCAAAATCATCCAAAACCTAAATCCAATTTAGGGATCGGATCACGGGTCCTTCTAAATCACCCATCACTATCAATAACGCACATGTCGACCATCATCCGTTCATATTTGTTTTTCGACGTGCACTATGTTCGCAATGAACCGGTTTCTGCACCAGGCTTAGTTCGAGCTAGAACGGAATGACTTCCTAAATTTAGAGTAGTTGATAATTTAGGTTGACCACAAAGGTCAATCGTTCAGTCAAGGCATGTCAGATTTCAAGTAATATTGTTTTAATTCAGATTAAAATTAATTTTACGTTTAACCCATATTATTATGTCTTTCAATTGTTACGTAACCATTGAACCAACCTGGGCTCTGATACCACTGTAGGGTTTTATTGGGTCTAAAACACATAAGTAAGGCACAACGAAAGTTTAAAATTTTGTTTAACTTACTTACCACAACAACTCTGTTTGGTATGTTTACACTACAATTGAAATCAGCGAAGACAGAAGAATACTTACAATTTATATTATCTTAAGTCTCTACTAAAGGGAGCGCACACGATTACCCTCTCGGTTGCAAGCCTTGCTTCAGTATATTTCTCTATCAGGAAAGCTATGAAATCTTGACAGAGGTTTGAAAGTATTTTAATTCCTGAACTCTGAGTTCAGAAAGTAAGAATTCAAGTATTAAATTCAGTAACCAAATAATGAGATTAAGTGTTGAATATATAGGGGAGGTTAGGTTACAAATCAGATTAGGATTAGGCTTAAAACTTGATCGAAATTCCGAGATGCAGTGGGCCAGTCGAAATGGGCCCACTGTCGTACCGGAGTCGCGGCCCAGCCTATAAAGCGTCGTGGCGCTGCCCTCTTGTTTTAATATTTCTGCTCGTTTTAATTTTAACTAAATCCAAAATCTAATTTTAACTTAATTAAATGATTTCCATCAAATGAAAATTATCTCATAATTTATTATTGGTTAAAGTATCTCGATTCTAAATCGAATATTTTGTATTCTCTCAATATACCCTTAGACCAAAAAAACAATTGACTTAGTGTGACCCTTTAGGCCTTCACACATCGACATTTAATCAAATTAAGGTTCACACAGAACTCCTAGACTGCGCCATATGACGAACTCAATATGTGAACTACGTTTACAAGACTCCAGTAAACATAACCTTTATGTGAGATGATAAATTCCTTTCATTCGTGACACACTCGATCAAGCTTAGAATTTGTCAAGTGTCTATCCAAATGGCTTGATCACTTTATCTCATCTATGTTAGTCGACAACTAGATCATATCCTAAATATGTCTTTTGCATTGGCCAGTGACTTGGTCGACCTAACATTACTGAGAAGCTGAGTGTTCCTCTCGAATATCCATTCCATAGCAGCGGTTCTTCCTCAATCAAAAGGCTCTGATCCTGCGTAGTAGATAGGTTACGAGATTGATTCTCTGATGATAGAAAGAGAGAGGATAGAGGATCACGCACAATCGAGGAATGAATCATATTCTTGGTTCAACTACCACCTTGGTTTGCATCGCAATGTGCCCATACAAGCCAAGTCTTATTCTATAAGGAATTTAAGCTTAGGACAGGATCAAAGTACATTCTGCAAATTAGGTGCGTATTGACCTCAAGTACCTCTATATCTCACATGCTGATAATACTCTAGACATGTCTAATAAACAGTTTATCAGTAGGGCATACCAACACTCTCTAAGAGTATCCATGTGTCCATCACTAGCAATGATTACTAGTAGTAAGTGAGACATACTACATTCTCTAAGAATGTGATGCTAACCACATGTCGACTTATAACATATCATTAATATCTCATTCTCAATGATTATTAGTCGAGACTACTTTAAGAGTTACGCTCTATCATTAATATCTCACTCTATCAATGACAGCGTAAGCTCAATGGATGCACATTAATGAATAATTACAAGCAATCAAACAACAATTCAATAATTGCAAAATGCCAAAGTATATTAATTTTATTAATAATGTGAATGTGTTCAAGTACATTTGTCCCTTTATTGATTTGCTTCTAGGACATATATACTTTCAATCTTCCACTTGACCTAGAGCCAATCTCCAATGTATCTAATTCTCATATTTTCAAAATGACCATTATGCTTGACTAAGCTTAATGGTTTAGTAAATAGGCCAGCTAGATTTTCATCTGTGAAAACATAGTCTAATCTTATTTATTCAGTCTTCACCATCTCTATGAGTATGTGGTATTTCTTTGGTACATGCTTATTTCTGTTCGTTGATCTAATGGGACTACGTCTACCCGTATGGAGCCACCATCATTCGTATGGTGTGAGTCCAACTCAAGTGTTTAAATGGAAAATTATTTAATTAAGGTGTATAACTGAAAAGTCCAAACTTTAAATTCGTTGTTTGGCCCCTCAAATGTGTGTGAAGTTTTGTCAACAACTCTTTATGATTTGGGACATCTACTAGCTCTCTCATTTGGTACTACTCAACTCTAGGATTAAATAACGTAAATAGAAATTGAATGGTAGTGTCCACTCAAGTAGCTAATGAAGTTTGGGGGAGTGGGAGATAGAATGGCTCTACTAATTAAAAAGATTTTTGGGGGTTATGGCAGACACCAAAATTGCCACCATTGTAAAACATTTTGTTATTTTCATAACTTTATATTTCCCACCTTAAGGAAAAGGCAAAGTGGATGTTCGTATGACCATCCTTTCCTTCTTCCCCTTTTCTATTAATATAATGACTTTTTCCTTGCTTTTTTGTTCTCTGTTTTTTATTATGTTGCTGCAATCGTCATCCTCAATAAAAGAGGCAAATTACGTGCGCTATGTGAGTAGAAAATAAGACTTTGAATTTAACTCAACTTAAAATTAGTTCGAGAGAATTGCCAAAAATCCTATGAAAGCAAAAAATTCACAAAATACTCTATTTGGACGATGCTATTTAAGTTGTACTCGATTATTTTAACTTGACAATGTTAAGATCTTAGTTATGAAGTTAATTGTGATTGCATGTGAAATCCTCCATGTAAGGAGATGAAACAGTGAATGAACGAGAAGGGGGAAAAAAGGAAAAGAAGATGATCGTTTTGTGAAAGCTTTTCGATTACTTTTCTCATCTAACCAACTAGTATTTATAGTACAAGATTTCCACCATAAACCACTTATTACAAACATAGACACTAATAACCACTAACCAACAAAGTGGACAGAATATAAAACAATACAGAACAGAATGTAAACACCCAACACAAGCCCAAGTTAACTAAGCGTATATTTAGTGTATATCCAGTGTATCAGTATCCTCAACACGTCCCCTCAAGCTAGGAGCTAAAAATAAGTTTTTTAATCCTAGCTTGGACAATAGATAATCACGTCTACCATTTGTCAAGCCCTTTGTGAGAATGTCGGCAGACTACTCATCAGTGTGTATATAAAGTGGGTTGATCAATCCTTGCTGCAACTTCTCCCGAACAAAATGACAATCAATATCGATATGTTTGGTCCTTTCGTGAAATACGGAATTAGCTGCAATCTATAATGCAGACTTGCTATCACTGTGTATAGGAATTGGAAGTGTGACAGGAACATTCAGTGTGGAAAATAAACCAGAAATTCAGATCACTTCCGCAACTGCAGCAGCCAAGCTACGATATTCAGCTTCAGCTGAGCTGCGAGAAATAGTGGATTGTTTTTTCGACTTCCAGGAGATGAGGGAAGTCCCAAAGAATACCAAATAACCAGTGACATATCTCCTCGTAATAAGGAATGAAGCCCAATCAGCATCGCAGTAGGTGGTGAGACGATCAGTGTTACCAACAGGCATAAAAAGACCCAAACCTAGAGCATATTTCAGGTATCGAATCACTCGATGTGCAGTTAGAAGATGAGAAGCATTCAGACATTGCATGAATTGACTTAAGCATTGTACATCAAAAGATATATCAAGTCTGGTATTCGTCAAATATAGTAACCTGTCAATGAGTCTCTGATAACCTGCTGGATCATCCAGCACTGGATCCTGCACTAGATCCTTGGTCTTTGATGAACCCTCAGCAACATGTTGGTCATACATCACAGAGGTTAGCTTGGCATTGAGCTCCATAGGTGACTTTGCAGGTTTCCCAGCAGAAAGGCCAAGATCAGAGATTAATTCTACTGTATACTTCCTTTGATGCATCACTATACCACTGTTATTCCTAGAAAATTCAAAGCCGAGAAAATACCTCATAATCCCCAAGTCCTTGATATTAAAATTCTACTGCAGATTTAATTTTGTCTCCTGAATAAGGCTCTCATCATTGCCCGTACTTAGTAGATCATCCATATACCACCACTATTTTGTCACCAATCTTCTTAGTAAGTAAAGAATGATCAAGCTGACTTTGATCAAACTCTGAGCTTTGCAAAGCAGTGATCAATTTTATATTCCACTGCCTAGAAGCTTGTTTTAAACCATAGAGGGATTTGATTAACCTACACACCTTCCATTGCTTATGGTCAAAACCTTGAGGCATATTCATGTACACCTCCTCTCTAAGGTCACCCTGTAAAAATGCATTATAAACATCCATTTGATATATGTGCCAGTTTTTGGAAGCTGCCACTGACATTACTGCCCTCACAGTCACCATCTTTGCCACTGGGGAGAAGGTGTCTTGATAATCAACTCCCTCATTTTAATTGTAGCCCTTTGCCACTAGCCTTGCTTTAAACCTTTCCACTTCACCATTTGCCTATATTTGATCTTATAGACCCATTTACACCCAATGGCCTTCTTATTTCCAGGAAGATCTGTGACTTCCCAGGTGTTGTTATTTTCCGAAGCCTGCATCTCAAGATCCATGGCCTCTACCCATCTAGTGTCTTTCACAGCCTCAGAATAGGAAGTTGGCTCATGCTCAACTTCAATTTTAGCAATGTAACTCTTGTATCTTGCATTTAATCCAGCATAGCTTAAATTATTAGCCATGGGATACAAGAAATCTTCTCTACTTCCTGTATCTCCTGTGTGTGATACTTGGATAAAATCTTTCATCCAAGCAGGTTATCTTTTTCTTCTGTCTGACCTCCTCAATGGTGGCTCAGATTTAGGAGTGAGAGTGAAACTATCATCTGTCTGACCTGTCGACTGATGGATATTCTCCTCCTGATGCCCCTCTTCAGCTACCATAACTTCTTGAGATTGCACAGTGTGATCTGCTCCACCAGGTGCAGGAATGTATTGAAATACATCACTATCATCCTCCACTACTCCTTGTTGTGGCTGTTCTGGATCCAAGTTAAGATCACCTTCAAATGACTTCTTCTGCTGAAAGGAAAATATGTCCTCATAGAATGTCATATTCCTGCTCACAAACAAAATATTGTTAGATAAATTTAACAGCTTGTAACCCTTCTATCTAGAAGAGTATCCAAGAAACACTGCTTCCCTTGTGTCGAACTTATCAAGCTTTACTAGATTAGTTTCATAGCAAATACAACCAACAACTCTTAAGTGAGACAGAACTGGTGCCTCCCTATGTAGCTTTTCATAAGGAGAAATGTTACTCAGTACTACAGAAGGTAATCTATTCATAATGTACACATCATCCTCCACACAATCTCCTTAAAATCTGGAATGGCAAACAGCTCTGGAACTTGATGGCTCTAGAAAGTTCTAATATATGTATGTGCCTCCTTTCAACTATACCATTCTGCTGGGGGCTGTAGGGACAGGATGTCTGATGTATAATTTCTAATTGTGCAAACAAATCTCTACAAGAGTTATTGATGAACTCTGAACCATTATCAGACCTGATATATTTAACTTTGCCACCAAACTGTGTTTTAATCATCATGCATAACTCTTTAATCATAGTAGAAACATCTGATTTAATATGTAAAAGAAATATCCATGTCCATCGAGTGAAGTCATCCACCACAGTGAGAAAAAATCTCATATCAGTATATGTGGGAACTTTATATGGTCCCCAAACATCAAGATGTAGCAAATCAAATGGAGATATAGTCACACTCTGACTAGTAGGGAAAGGTAACCTAGTTTGTCTTGCCATAGGGCATACATGACAGTGATGAATTGTGAAATCAGAACTATCCCTGAATGCATTTATTTTCCTAAGAACACTCATTGGTGCATGTCCCAATCTTTTGTGCCATAGAGTTGCCTTCAACTCTCATGTGCTGAACTTTGACATGTGTGCTTGTGCTGCCATCCATCTGCCCTGCTTCCTTGTAGAATCCAGCACATATAGACCATCTACTTCTCTACCAATCTCTTTCACCTTCCCATTGAGGAGATCCTGCAGCACAAAGAAGTCAGGAAAGAACCTTGCACTACAGTTCAGTTCCTTGGTCAATTTCGACACTGAAAGTAAGTTAAACTGAAAGTTAGGCACACACAACACATGTTTTATGAGTTCACCTCTTGTCAATCTACACTCTTCAGTATGTGTAATTGGAGCAACACCTCCATTGGGCAGCTGCACATGTCCTGAATTTTCTGACCAATTAGGAATCTCAATCATATTCTTATCTTTTACCATATGATTAGTAGCTCCTGAATCAACTATCCATGAACTACTATTACCTTCATTATGAGCACAGTTACCTGCCATACACACTTTAGCAGTAATGGTATGATCAGTACCTGTTCCCTTATTCTGGTGCATCACAGACATCATCCTCTCCAATTTTTCTGGTGTGCAGGTTATTATCATCTGCCGGAGTTGATCCTACTGCTATACAAAGAGTTGATGATTGTCTTTTCCACCTACATATCCACCATGATGTGCTACATACTCCTGTACAGATTTTTGAGTCAAGTCATATCCTTCCATCTGAGGTCCCACAATTGCATTGGCCTTATTCTTTCCCTTATAGTCTGAGGGATAGCCAATTAGTTTGTAGCATTTTTCTTGCACATGTCCTTACTTCTTGCAGTAGTCGCAGTAATACAACAACTTATGACAACCTTCTCTATTGTGACCCTTCATGTGACAATAATCACAGAATGCAGATGTATTATACTTTGTATTTTTGTTGAATGCAACCCTGCTGGCTAGTGCCATATTATCCACAGAATTCCCCAGTGATGAGATATGCTTTTGACTTTCATCTTGTGATATAATAGCATAAGCTTGTGATATAATATGACTCCTTGCTTGGTTATATACATCATTCAATCCCATAAGAAACTCTAACAGCCTCTGATTCCCCAATTGTGATATATATTCCCTAGGATTCGAGCATTCACATGTGGGAGGTGGAATGATCGAATCTATCTCGTCCCATAAATCCTTCATTCTGGAATAGTATTGAGAAACTGGTGAAGCTCCCTGGTTCAGCATTGTCAACTCCTTCTTTAGTTGATATACTCTTGAGAGGTTAATTTTATCAAACCTCTCCTTAAGATCCTTCCAAACAGCTGTTGCACTAGTTCTGTATAGGATTCCACTTAGCAAATGTTTGTCTATATTTCTCATTATCCACGACATCACCAAGGCATTGCATCTGTCCCACTGCCTTGTGTGATTAGGTCAGTATGTATCACGCCTTATAGATCCATCCACGAATCCAATTTTATTCTTCGTGAGCAGTGTTAACTGCATAGCCCTACTCCACAACGTGTATTTTTCCATTCCACTAATCAATCTCAACTCAGATATAGCACCCATCATCGTATCGATTCAGGAACAAAGGATGATTGTGATCAATGACCTCTGAGTCAGATATCGAACTTTCTTCTAGCACAGTAGAAGGAATTGTCGTGGTATTCTCCATGAATCTTACTCAATTTACACAATTATAGCTTCACACCAGCAGAAAATCCCAATCGAGGCAACAAATACAGTTTCAATCAATCATCTCAATAGATCGAACCAAAATTGAAATCGTGACAGCAACAATACAGATCAATAGATTGATCACGAGCAGCAAATTCAACTGAAAAATAAGCTATAAATGCAGAAATATAAAATCGACCTCAATCGACAAACAATCATACGATCGCCAAACCTCGCAAGTCGAATCTCTCAGTTTCTGTTCTAATTCGAGAATTACTTCTGGATTCATCTTGTCTGGCTCTGATATCATGTTAAGATATTAGTTATGAAGTTAATTGTGATTGCATGTGAAATCCTCCATGTAAGGAGATGAAACAGTGAATGAACGAGAAGGGGAAAAGAAAGGAAAAGAAGATGATCGTTTAGTGAAAGCTTTTCGATTACTTTTCTCATCTAACCAACTATTATTTATAGTACAAAATTTACACCATAAACCACTTATTATAAACATAGACACTAATAACCACTAACCAACAAAGTGGACCGAATATAAAACAATACAGAACAGAATGTAAACACCCAACACAAGCCCAAATTAACTAAGCGTATATCTAGTGTATATCCAGTGTATCTGTATCCTCAACAGACAAACATCAAATAAAAACACACAATATTGAAGATTGATAATATTAATATGATCTAAATAAGCAACGTTAAAGGTTGTGAAGGAAAATAATTTTCTTCCGAAACTGAGAAAAATATTTTTCCATTTTACTAAAAATACTTGTACTTTAAAGAATTTTGACAACTACAACCAAATGACTTATTTTCTTAAGAAATTAGTTTTCAAAAAATGTTTCTTTTTCACCAAGCACAGTACTAGCACTTTCTCTTGCCGGGCAAAGAATAGCACTCAAGTGTGGCTTAGGTGGTCAATCTCTGTATATATAATGCATATAAATTAAACATTTAACAAAAAGTAATTCTTTCATTATATATAAACTTTGTACTAATGATTCCTATTTAACTTGTTTTCGAATCAAGCGACCCTTTAATATAAAAAGGAGAAGAAAAAAAAGACAGTCTAAAATGGCATATTGTTCCAAGATAGCTTGCCAACTTTGATTTACTGAATAGTATTGATTGAGACCTTGTAATGTATTTTTTGAAATAAAATTAATAAATTCCTTTTTATTTTTGGAATTTTTTTTCTTTAATGGCTTGGAGCAAGTATTCCTTCCGTCCCAATTTATTTGAAGATTCACCAGTTTTGAGTCAAACATTTTTCTTTTAATTTAATTTTAAACATATATTCGTCAAGTGTTTTATAATAAAATTTACATATTTAAAAACTACATAAAAAATATTATAAGTCTGAATAATTAATAATTCACAACATATAAAAATAATTAGAGAAAATTATAATAAAAAAATAATTATTTGACTTTCAAACGGACCAACCTTAACAAATTGAGACGGAGGGAGTAATATATTAATATGATAATAATGTATCTCAATTCTTCTCAGCTGTCAAAGGAGCA
Source organism: Przewalskia tangutica (assembly GCA_029844215.1). Taxonomy (NCBI): domain Eukaryota; kingdom Viridiplantae; phylum Streptophyta; class Magnoliopsida; order Solanales; family Solanaceae; genus Przewalskia; species Przewalskia tangutica. Next base: position 49,177,835 of record CM056723.1, read on the forward strand.
TCTGAAAAATCTTCGTGTCTCATACCATTTTCAGCGGGATATTGTCCCCGATAATTATACACAGCAAAAGATAATTTTAATGACATGTTGACGTGGAAATAATTGAGAATTATTAAATATATATGAAATAATCTTGTCATGTGGAGATAATGTCTCCCGGAGAAGGAGAAGGTGACAATGTCTCCTGCAATGTCATGTGACAGTCTCCGATTGACTGTTAGAAATTCATTTTCCATCGTTACTTTAATTGCTATTTTTGACCAACAATTTGACCGAATAAAAAATAAAAAAACACCATTTTATTTTTATTTTTCAAGATCTATAAAAAGAGACTAAGTTTACTTTATTTGGACACCGAAATATTTTGACAATTTTCTCTAAATTTCTATCTTCTTTCAAATTATTTGCTATTTTTTTTAATATGGATCCTAATCAAAATTTTAATCTTCCTCCAAATTTTATATTTTCTAACCAACTACAAAATCTCAATATTCAACGTCCACAAAATTCTCAAAATATGTCATCCAATTTTCAAATGTCATATATGATGCCAACTAATTTTGGTATGCAATATCCGTATAATCGAAAAGTTTAGAATTTGGCAAAAATTTGGAACAACCGAGAATTAATTTTCAATTTGTGATTTTAATATTATCAATGTTTTAGTGTGTTTTTGATAAATTGTACGATTAATTTATCTTCATTAATAAAATCATGTATTATTGTGTTTTAATATTATAATAAATTTGATAAGTGTCAAAATTAAATGAATATAAGTAATTTATAATTTTATTATTATATGTGTAATAATATGAATTACAAGAATAATATCATATACAAAATAGAAAATGAGATAGAATGAATATATATGGTGGGGTATATGTATTGATGTGGAGGAAAGATAAAATGAATTATTTTATGAAATATCTCCTGTTGTGAAGTATATGTGATAAATGAAGATATTCACGACGCGATTGCATTTAATAATCACGCGACAGAGATCAATTATCTCCGGCCGGAGATGGTCTCAGGGAAACCCAAACTAAACGCCACGTGTTAAAATGACAAAGTTAGCTGACTAGGACTCCAAGGTCGCGAGCTTCGCTGATTATTTTCGCGAGTGGAAAGGTGGGGTTAAAATTATTTGCAACCTCTAATTTTACTTCAAATATCAAACCTTTCTATAAAGTTTGAGCCATATACACTCTCCCCCTTATTTCTTTAGGTATATATAAATATGTATTTAAGTTCATTAATATTATAAATCGAATAATTTTTTATGATTTTGTTAGTATGACATTTTATGCTATTTTTTTTTTTATAATTGTTACTTTTATATTACATGCATTAGGTATGCATGTGCATGCACACGTGCGTGTAATTTAAGCTTCACTTACCTTTTATTTACTACAACGATAAACAATTTTGGTTGTCATTAATGAATATTTTTAAAATTTATAATTTTGAATTTATTTACATATAAATAGATAATATTTTATTTGTTATAAAAATATATCTCTATTTTTATATTAATTATATTAAAATATATTTATAATTTGTTATTTTATTTGTGCAAATAAATATTAAAGTTTTAATTATTAATGAAAATAATTTTTTTTATTATGTGCTTAAGTGGTCGAAGTATTTGAGGAGGAAAAAAGAAGAGAAGGAAAGAGGGGTAGGAGAAGACGAGGGATTTGATGACCAAATAATTTTGTTTGAAAAGATAAAAGAAATATTGATACATGGCGTTAAATAGTATTTGAATAATATTTTCACTAGGTTAATATGCTTATCTTTTAGTAAACATGTGTGCGCCACGTAGTAAAAAAGATATATTTTGGATGTATATTGGGAAATATTCTAGCACACCCCGCAGTCGAATCGGGAGGTTCTCGAACACTGAGATTGACTCGAAAAATCATCAAATAGTATACGCGGAAGTCTTTTAGTGAAGATATCGGCAATATGATAACTAGAAGGAACATGAAGGACACAAACTTGATCCCGAGCCACTTTTTCATGAACGAAATGAATGTCCATCTCAATGTGTTTAGTGCGTTGATATTGGACGGGATTGCTGGAAAGATAAACGAGTCTTGTACCTCTCAAGAGAATCATCAGATTTCTTTTTATGTCTAAAAATCCACATAGAATGAATAATGTTAGCATCAGGTGGACGGGGTTCTAGGTCCTTCGTCTTATTATCAATAAGAGCATTATATTCATCAATCATTGCGGCTTTCCAATTAGGGTCGGACAAGGCATCTTTCGGCTTACGAGGGACATGGGAAGGGACAATTCAAACGAAAAGGTTCAACAATCATTTAGGTTTATGAATTTGATGACCAAATAATTTTGTTTGAAAAGATAAAAGAAATATTGATACATGGCGTTAAATAGTATTTGAATAATATTTTCACTAGGTTAATATGCTTATCTTTTAGTAAACATGTGTGCGCCACGTAGTAAAAAAGATATATTTTGGATGTATGTTGGGAAATATTCTATCACACCCCCGCAGTTGAATCGGGAGGTTCTCGAACACTGAGACTGACTCGAAAAATCATCAAATAGTTGTTGACACCCAATTTTGACCCTCCCGTCCAGTCATTAGCTATAAAATTAGACTAATTTTTGTAAAATAATTTTTATGATTTTTTATAATAAAATGCAGCGATAAAACATTAATACAGGCATGAATAAATAATTTAATAATAACACCGCATTTTACGTAGAGCATTAAGTACTTAGAGTCCCGCGCCCGCATTAATTAATTTTAAGCTCTGTCATGATTTCTTAATTAATAATAAATACGTCAAATTAGCAGCGACGTCGCGCCAAATAGCATAGTCGCATTTATTAGTACGCAAAGCAATTTCATAATTTATTTTAAATAATAATGCACAATAAATAAGATTTTAAATAATAGCGCCGTATTCTAAAATATTAAACACTAATTAAATAGCACACCCGTCTTTATTTTTTAATCTCAACTTAGATTTACAAAGCACCTAAAATAATCTAATCATTTATTAATTTACTTTACCACTAATTAACTTATTAAAAGTCTAATTAAAATAACCCCCTAACTAATTAAAGGCTGCCCTTCACTAGCCCACTAACACTTAATACCCAATACCTAAATAATGCCCCCAGCCCACTCGCCCAGCCCATTGCCCATCCGCGACCGCTAGCTAGCCCTCTACCCTTATCAAAGGCCCACGCCAAAACCGATTTATGAGATCCCTTCCTCGCCTCCTCAAAAACGAAACGAAACCCTAATAGTTTCACCCGTCGCCGCCATGCCCGGATTTCACGCCGGAGAATCCGGACTTTCCTTTATCCACGCACCCCAGCCAGTTTTTCCTTACCATATCCATCACCCAAATCCTTCAAATCGTTTACATTATCGAATCACTTGAAAACCAGCAAAATATCCTTCAAATCCCTCAGCGATTTCCTTACCTTACCTGTTACATCGCGCAAAATCATACAAAATCGCACTAAACGGTCCAAAGATAGTACCGATTGCTTACCAAACTTAGAACCTAGAGTTAGGCTATATAAAACACATGCAATAGGCATTTAGAGGAAAAAATAAGACGAGAGAGCTCAGGGATGAGAGTAGTCACATAGCAATTTAGAGCAGAACATCCGGGAACAATCGAGAGCAGCAGAGCACAATACGACAGAGCACAATACGGAAGAGCTCAAGGGAGAAGAAATACCCAAAGATAGCACGAATAGGTAGTTCGAATCCTTACTTCAATTTTCAAAAATCGCAAACAAACCTTGCTCTTCTATTCGCATGACGCAAAACCAGCCGAATGACCGACGACTTGATACGCTGCCTCGATTCGCTGTCCGGAGAAGGTAAAACTCCAACCCCTCTGAATTCTGTTGTATTTGTTCAGACCTATGTGTTTTGTTCTAGTATAATGTTAGTCTATTTATTTTGTTTAGTTCACCGGATTAGATAAACGCAGTTATTTCGAAGAAGTGAAGTCGATTTAGTGGTAAACATTTGTTTGTTCGGTCGTGTGAATGTTGGCGATATTTGTTATTGGAATACTTATGACAACTGGGTAAGATACAGGTATATCGTCTTTCGTGATACACCGGATGTATATCGCAGCTTGTATATCTTCATGTATTTTACGATATGCGAGTATGTGGTCTTATTATTTATGCGCTACGAATCTATACGAAGCATGTTTTGGTGTGTTTTTAGTAATCGTAGTTTTCCTTGGCTATATTTGCAAATGTTATAACTGGAAATGCCACGCTGAGTTATTTGTCTAGGTTGTATGCTCAATTCGGTTCCATACAACGAGGTATGATGTGATCTACCATCTAATATGCGTAATTTCTATGTCAAGATGAAGATGGATACCTTATTTGCCTAAACTATCCACCGATGCTATTACGATGGCTTCATTTTAAAACATGCTTGCATATCCTCATTTCTCGCTCTTAGATTAATCATCTACTAAGGTCAAATGCTAAATATGTGCCCATAATAGTAATGTAAAGCTTAGCCTAGTGCTCTTGTTTTATGCATATGATATACTCTACAAGTATCTATGTTGATGTTAGCGCTAAGACACCCAAATAATATGGAATTAAAAGCAGTGAGCTGAGTATATGTAGTGTTGGATGTCTGTTTATGTAGCATATATTTAGATTGATCATATGACAATATAGGTTTGATATGTCTATCTGTTGAGGCTCATATTAAATGCTAATGCGTGCCTATTTTGAATGCTAAACTGTGTCATACCTATCAATCTAAAAGGAATATGCCTATTTAGCTTTATGACCCATATTTGGTGTATCTTATTTTATACTTGCCTATTTGGACATCCCTGTGTACTCACTGAAATACGGGTTTATTTGTGTGTCGGGCCTATCACCTGTGGGATTAATAAGCCCTTCTTTTTTTAAAAACTGGAAATTTTACGCTTTGGGGTTTATTTCCATCTCTGCCTACTGCTTACATCTAGCTAGTATTTACAGCATATTTGAGAACCTGCTGCAGCAGGTCTGCAGGAAAGTTGTACTTATTTTGGATATATTTCTGACTGTTTCGGCTTAGCAATTACCATCTGATATTGCCTATGTTTGGTCTTTATGTATGTGTTTGCTTAAATACAAACTATGTGTCAAGTGCTTGTTTTGGTTAAATAAATCTGGGCATATACTAATCCTTATCTTTCTTTATTTTTACATGGCACGCATCGGAGCAAAATAAAGAGTCACGGCGAGACTCATCGCGAGCCGCTTCAAATGGCAACCCGCGTCTATGTGAACCCGCATCCGCATTCGCATTCCCGCTTCAGAAATTCCTAGAAAAACAAATAGGACGGAGTCATCCGCTCCAACCCCTTCACTCTCTTAACCTCCTTATCTCATTTTATGTCTTTATTTGTTTGCTGCAATTTTATTATTTAACTTTGTAATTAATAGGAGAACTTCTAGCAATTAGCCTTTGAACATATGAGGTGGGAAGGTAATTTAAACTTAGAAACACACTTCTTCTTTATTTGTCTTTTATGACTGTTAGGCATGTCTAAATTCTGTAAAAATGATTTAAATGATTTAACTTGCATCATAAAACCAACATTTTGTTTCTTATTAAAATCCATAACAGATTTCTTCCTAAACTCTCAAAGATCATCTTAAAGCACCTCTTATATAATATCGTACGCAGGTTAAGCAAGATTAATTTAGCTAGCAGTATACATAATTAATCCGTAAATAACCTTTGCATGAACACATAATTAGTCCATAAAGCACCTTAGCATTCTTTAGCATTTCTAGCCCTTTTAGCCTTTTTTTTTATATTCAAGCACCCTTTAAACATTTTAACCTTTTAAGCGCTTCTAATTGCCCCCTTTGACATTTAGCACCTTTAACACATTTTGTCCTTAACATTTTAGCACCTCCTAGCATTCTTTTGTACTCTAGCATATAGCACCTTTTGCCCTTTTTATACTTTAAGCACCTTTTAAATATTTTAACATTTTAGCATTTATTTTATTTCCTAACATTTTTATTAAGCAGGAGGAGCTTTTATTTTGCATTTTTAAACATAATAATTACCCTAGGTTTGGCAGAACAACCGCAAGTTAGCGGATCTTAGAGGGTGCCTAACCCCTTCCCTCTAGATTAATAAAGAACCCTTACCCAGAATCTCACTAAGTTTAGCAGACCATAAAGAATGGAGTTAGTGTTGACTTTAACCTAAGTTAACATTTAGGTATCCTAATTCACCAAATTAATTAGGTGGCGACTCCGCGAACCCTTTAGCATTTTTGCACTTTTAGCAACCTTTACTTTAAAATTAATCCCTTAGCACCTTTTTAAACTTTTAACATTTTTTTTAACATTTTAAGCACTTTTAGCATTTATTTTATTTTCTAACCTTTTATTTAAGCAGGAGTTTAGAAAATAAATGTCGCGGTCGAAAAAGGGCGCGACAGAAATGGCGACTCCGCTGGGGATTTAAGGTTCTTAACCATAACAGACCTAGAGTTATTATTTGGCATTATTTTGCATTTAATTTTGTGTGCTATATTTTGTTTATTTTAATTGCTACCTGCTTTACTGCTTTCCCTAAACTGGCATTCCGCTCATATTTCTTCCACTCTGGAAAATTCACACTATCACACATTACATGCGAGGTGCGCTGGGTGCATCAGCAAAATTCTTTCTTCAAAATCCAAATTTAGGAGAGTTGGTAATATACATGGAGTGTCCGGTCTAACCGGTGGCCGCATAGCCTTCTCACTCGAGTTGTCCGCCTGAACTCAAGGCCTAGAAAAGCCAAATCTTAGAAACTTAAGATAGAGCTATACCACCCTTTATTTTAGTGGCATGCATGCATTTACCTTAGCTGGCTCTGGCCCTGGCATCGACACCACAATTAGGAAAACACTAAACTTGTCGACGGGTTTCTCAACCCAACGACCAACCAGCATATTATATGTAGCGTGATAATGATAGACAAATCCAAACCTAATCATGTCATGCTGAAATTGGAAAAGTGCACCGTCATTTGGTCGTCATTTCCAACAAAAGCATTACAGTTGGACGGCTTGGACAAATCCATCATGACCTCGCATATGTGACGTTTAGGCCTACCTCTGGCATAAAGGGGTCCTCATGCATGTTAGGACTCGCTTGCAATGTGGCAATTTATGTGCAATATGTACTTGCTAAATGTTTTTACACTTCTGCAAAATCACGTGCTTTACACTAACACAGTTTGCTACATGTTGTCTAAAGGATTTACCATCTCCCCAAAGGTCGATTTGTATTTGACTAAGCAATGGCAGAGCATCGACATCTCACAAGATCGAAGGCACAGTCCAACGACACGATTGATTCAAGGGCATTTGAGCGGAACGAGTCGGAACCTGTCTTGGTTCCTATAGGCAAAGCAGGGGTCTCAGAAGAGAAAAACAACATAGACCCGATCGAACACCTCGCACAATTACCACAGCAAATGGCAACCCTACAGGCCGAAATCAGAAGGCCCAGAAACATCACTAAATACAAGCAACTTTATTGAGACCCACTTTAGGTCAAACGCCCTTGCATATTCTGGGACAAGGTAGGAAACTGCATGCGGTTGCAGTCCAAGCAGCCGTGCACACGATGTCAAGGAACAAGGCGGCGAAGTCAAATATGAATCGACCCCCCCCCCCAAAACTCACAACTTTTCTTTGAGCGCAAGTCTTTTCATATTAACAGAAGCAGAGAGTGCAATAGCCGAAGTAGAAAATACGGCAAAAGTTTCTTCGCAGAAGCAGAAAGAAGCAGCAAAAGCAGAGGATGACAACAATCCAAAGTCCGCAGCAAAAGCAGCAGCAGCAGAGCGGCATCAACAATCGCAATAAAGTTCAAAGTTCCGCAACAAAACCAAGCGCATCAACTCTGCATAAAGTCAAATTGGCAACCAACGATCGCACCCAACAAAGGCATCATGGCAATTCGCCGCAAAGATTTAGCATGTCCGCAAGGACGACATCTCAAGCATTCATCCGCGATCGTGACAACATCTCTACCCATAAAATTGCACTTCTCATATGTATTTATCATTTCGCTTAAACAGTATACACTAACGCTTTCTCAAGCTTAGCTCAGAGCATTTATTCTACATCGCAGCAAAGAACACGCCCAGCAACGACGTTATCAAGATCATGTCCGTGCAACGACATCATCAAAGATCGAAGCCCACGCAATAACGCCAAAGAAGAACATGTTCAGCAACGACATCATCAAGATCGAAGTCTACGAATGACGCCAAAGAAGAACATCGCCCAGTAACGACGTTATCAAGACAAAGAAGTCTACGAATGACGCCAAAGAAGAACATCGCCCAGTAACAACGTTATCAAGACAAAGAAGTCTACGCAATGACGCCAACAAAGAACACGCCCAGTAACGACGTTATCAAGACAAAGAAGTCTACGAATGACGCCAAAGAAGAACATCGCCCAGTAACGACGTTATCAAGACAGAAGTCTACGCGAATGACGCCAAAGAAGAACATCGCCCAGTGCAACGACGCGACAAGACAGAAGTCTACGCGAATGACGCCAAAGAAGAACATCGCCCAGTGCAACGACGTTATCAAGACAGAAGTCTACGCAATGACGCCAAAGAAGAACATCGCCCAGTAACGACGTTATCAAGACAACAAGTCTACGCAATGACGCCAAGAAGAATATCGCCCAGTAACGACGTTATCAAGACAATAAGTCTACGCGAATGACGCCAAGAAGAACATCGCCCAGTAACGACGCGATCAAGACAACAAGTCCCCGCAACGACGCCAAAGAAGAACACGCCCAGTGCAACGACGTTATCAAGACATCAAGTCTACGCAACGACGCCAAGAAGAACACGCCCGCATAACGACGTTATCAAGATAACAAGTCTACGAATGACGCCAAAGAAGAACATCGCCCAGTAACGACGTTATCAAGACAAAGAAGTTCACGCAATGACGCCAAAGAAGAACATCGCCCAGCGACGACGTTATCAAGACAAAGAAGTCCACGCAACGACGCCAGCAGAACACGCCCAGTAACGACGCGATCAAGACAAAGAAGTTCACGCAATGACGCCAACAAAGAATATCGCCCAGTAACGACGTTATCAAGACAAAGAAGTCCACGCAACGACGCCAAAGAAGAATACGCTCACGCAACGACGCCCGCAAAGAACATCGCTCGAAAGCAAATGACGCTTATCAAGACAACAAGCCCAAAAACAACGCCATCATCAGCATATCACATCTACGCAGGGACGATTTCTCTACTCTCAAAATCAAGGCTTCTTACCTGTGCTTTATTATTCGCCTTAGCGCTTATGCACTAACTCTTTCGAGCTTTAGTCTACAGTGGACAAGCAAGAAGCGACAACGATCCGCATTCACAATCGCAACACGCCCGCGCGGCGAAATCACAAAGATTTGCAAAGATCGCATCAACACAACAGGCATCGCATTTTTGCAGGATAACATTTTCTACTCACAGTCACATTACTTTCAAAATTATGCATCATCATTTTGCCTTAACAGTTATACACTAACCGTTTGTTTAAGTCTTAGCACGCAGAGCAGGAGCACAACGTGGATTTTCTTACAAATAACCGGGCAATTTGTCGGGGCCAACCTTCCCAACAGACGCGGCGCCTCGCCGCCGGTCCACTCGCTCCACACCACCATAAAACCCAAAGATCATAGCAGACACCCTGTGTTCAAGCCCGCTTATTTTATTTTATTCTTTACACCACGCCTCGTTGTCGCCATAACTCGACATCGACATTTTCAGTCCGCTAAGTAGCCCGCCGTGTTTTGACTACGTAGCTCGTTGTCGCCATAACTCGACACCGACAGCTTTGAGTCCGCTAGCCCGCCCCGTGTTTCGATTGATGGTAACCCAAAGGTCGCCATAACTCGACATCGACAGATTTTGATTTTTCATACACCTTGTCTACCTGCCCAACATTTTTTGCAATTCTGAAGATCGAGACAAAATTGGCTGAGTCAACGTCTTTGTCCGAAGATTCTTCCATCATCTCCATACAAAGAGGGACAACTGTTGACACCCAATTTTGACCCTCCCGTCCAGTCATTAGCTATAAAATTAGACTAATTTTTGTAAAATAATTTTTATGATTTTTTATAATAAAATGCAGCGATAAAACATTAATACAGGCATGAATAAATAATTTAATAATAACACCGCATTTTACGTAGAGCATTAAGTACTTAGAGTCTTGCGCCCGCATTAATTAATTTTAAGCTCTGTCATGATTTCTTAATTAATAATAAATACGTCAAATTAGCAGCGACGTCGCGCCAAATAGCATAGTCGCATTTATTAGTACGCAAAGCAATTTCATAATTTATTTTAAATAATAATGCACAATAAATAAGATTTTAAATAATAGCGCCGTATTCTAAAATATTACACACTAATTAAAAAGCACACCCGTCTTTATTTTTTAATCTCAACTTAGACTAACAAAGCACCTAAAATAATCTAATCATTTATTAATTTACTTTACCACTAATTAACTTATTAAAAGCCTAATTAAACTAACCCCCTAACTAATTAAAGGCTGCCCTTCACTAGCCCACTAACACTTAATACCCAATACCTAAATAATGCCCCCAGCCCACTCGCCCAGCCCATTGCCCATCCGCGACCCGCAAGCCCACTAGCCCCTCTACCCTTATCAGTCAAAGGCCCACGCCCAAAACTGATTTACTTGAGATCCCTTTCCCTCGCCTCCCTCAAAAACGAAACGAAACCCTAATAGTTTCACCCGTCGCCGCCATGCCCGGATTTCTCGCCGGAGAATCCGGGCTTTCCTTTATCCACGCACCCCAACCAGCTTTTCCTTACCATATCCATCACCCAAATCCTTCAAATCGTTTACATTATCGAATCACTTGAAAACCAGCAAAATATCCTTCAAATCCCTCTGCGATTTCCTTACCTTACCTGTTACATCGCGCAAAATCATACAAAATCAGTACCCAAATGGCAGTCCAGCATAGTACCGATTGCTTACCAAACTTAGAACCTAGAGTTAGGCTATATAAAGCACATGCAATAGGCATTTAGAGGAAAAAACAAGACGAGAGAGCTCAGGGATGAAAGTAGTCACATAGCAATTTAGAGCAGAACATCCGGGAACAATCGAGAGCAGCAGAGCACAATACGACAGAGCACAATACGGCAAAGCTCAAAAGGGAGAAGCAGTCACCCAACATAGCACAAATAGGTAGTTCGAATCCCCTTACTTCAATTTCAGTCAAAAATCAGCAAACAAACCTTGCCCTTCTATTCGCATCGCAAACCCAAAACCCGTCGAGTGGACCGACGACTTGATACGCTGCATCGGTTCGCTGTCCGGAGAAGGTAAAACTCCAACCCCTCTGAATTCTGTTGTATTTGTTCAGACCAATGTGTTTTGTTCTAGTATAATGTTAGTCTATTTATTTTGTTTAGTTCTTCCTGGATTAGATAAATGCAAAGTTATTTCGACAAGTAGTGAAGTCTGATTTAGTGGTAAACATTTGTTTGTTTGGTCGTGTGAATGTTGGCAGATATTTGTTATTGGAATACTCTATGACAATCTGGTAGAAGCATACAGGTATATCGCCTTTCGATATTATCGGATGTATATCGCAGCTTGTATATCTTCATGTATTTTACGATATGCGAGTATAGTGGTCTTATTATTTATGTATACTGAATCTATACGAAGCATGTTTTGGTGTGTTTTAGTAATGTAGTGTTCCTTGGCTATATTTGCAAATGTTATAACTGAAATGCCATGTTGAGTTATTTGTCTAGGTTGTATGCTCAATTCATTCCATACAATGAGGTATGATGTGATCTACCATATAATATGCGTAATTTCTATGTCAAGATGAAGATGGATACCTTATTTGCCTAAACTATCCACTGATGCTATTACGATGGCTTCATTCTAAAACATGTTTGCATATCCTCATTTCTGCTCTTAGATTAATCATCTACTTGAAGGTCAAATGCTAAATATGTGCCCATAATAGTAATGTAAAGCTTAGCCTAGTGCTCTTGTTTTATGCATATGATATACTCTACAAGTATCTATGTTGGATGTTAGCGCTAAGACACCCATTGAATATGGAATTAAAAGCGAGGCCGAGTATATGTAGTGTTGGATGTCTGCTTATGTAGCATATATTTAGATTGATCATATGACAATATAGGTTTGATATGTCTATCCGCTGAGGCTCATATTAAATGCTAATGCGCCTATTTTGAATGCTAAATCGTGTCATACCACAATCTAAAAGGAATATGCCTATTTAGCTTTATGACCCATATTTGGTGTATCTTATTTTATACTTGCCTATTTGGACATCCTGTGTACTCACCAAATACGGGTTTATTTGTGTGTCGCCTATCACCGTGGGATTAATAGGCCTTCTTTTTTAAAATCGGAAATTTTACGCTTTGGGGTTTATTTCCATCTCTCGCCATCGCTACATCTAGCTAGTATTTACAAAGATATTTGAGAACTCCGCCGCAGTCAGCAGAAAGTTGTACTTATTTTGGATATATTTCTGACTGTTTCGGCTTAGCAATTACCATCTGATATTGCCTATGTTTGGTCTTTATGTATGTGTTTGCTTAAATACAAACTATGTGTCAAGTGCTTGTTTTGGTTAAATAAATCTGGGCATATACTAATCCTTATCTTTCTTTATTTTTACATGGCACGCATCGGAGCAAAATAAAGAGTCACGGCGAGACTCATCGCGAGCCGCTTCAAATGGCAACCCGCGTCTATGTGAACCCGCATCCGCATTCGCATTCCCGCTTCAGAAATTCCTAGAAAACAAATAGGACAGAGTCATCCTGTTACACCCCGTAAGTCCAGGACATGTATAAGAGAATGTACGTAAGGAAACAAGACTTGGAAATTAGTACGAAATGAAGAATTGTTTTTCCGACGGAAAATCTTCCGAATGTCGGAAAGGAAAACGCTCGTTGTTCGTAATTGATTCTCAAAATACATTATTTGAAGAGTATGGGACTTAGTAATATTATGGAAATTTGTTTTTACGGATTTGGTCACGTGGGGCCCACCCGAGGAATTTTTCGTTTTGTGGGGCCCACGAGGGTTACGAAATTTTATGGACGAATGAGAGGGCGACACGTGGCACCCCCATAAGTGGTCTTGGTCGAATTAGGGGAGGGGTATTATGGTCATTGAACATCTTGGAAGATAAGTCTTGCTAAGCTTGACATTGTTGACTTGTCAACTTGCCACATAAGCTTGATCCATGTGAATTTCATCCTAGCCTCACATTTGTGGATATCTAAACCCTCCATTGTGTTATAAGTATACTACTAGTGCAAGACTTGTCATTTAACACTTAGAAAAATTTGAGAACACTTGTGCCAAGAACAAGAGACCTCTCGGGTTTGCTATTATTCCCACACAAAAAATTTTAGTTTGTGATCCATTAGCCACAAGACTTTAAACCAAGGTTCCTAAGAGTATTGTAAGAATATCTCAATAGAAAGATTTCGGAAAAAACATATTTTCACGTTAGTCGCAAGGCAGAAACTAAGTGAGTTCTTCAACTTTGAAGTTGGAACTTGAAGAAGGGTTCTTCATAGGCCTCTAAGGAATGCTTGGAGCGGATTGGAGCTTAAGGAAAGGAGCTAAGAATTGCTAAGGCGCGACTTTGGATCTTGGAAATTTTAAGGGCTTGGAAAGGTATAAATTTTGTCGTTTTAGTAGTTAAGACTTACTTATTGTTGTAGATATGGATTTTAGCAAGCATGTGTTATATAGTATGAAGTTTGATAAGTATTTTGACTATTGGAACCCTAATCCGAAATCTAGCATGTTTAGCTTTAAGATTGGAATTCAAGTTGGTTATTAGTTTAAGTCGTCGCATGTTGAATAAAGAAGGAAATTGTAGTTGTTGATGTTGTCTATGAATAAATAACATGTTGACCTAAGAACTTGGAATTTGGAAAAGGGTTGGAAAAGACTTAGTGTTGTTGGTTGTAAGTTGGCCGAGAATGGCTTTAATTATGGAACTACCTTGTATGAATTGTGGGGCGGAATTTTACACGTGGTGTAAGGCGTGTAATCCCCTTTGTTCGGTTGTTGTCGAGCCTTAAATGTGGCTTGTTGGTTATTGTATTCGCCTTAAATGTGGCTTGTTGGTTATTGTATTCTACTTGAAAAAGGTGGCAAAGTGAGTAGAAACAAAGGAAGTCTTTCGATTTTCCGTAGAATTAGAGACTAAATACTTAGTATTATTCTACATAGAGACTAGAAGTTGATAGTCTTGTTGTGACCATTTTAGGTTGACACTTCACGCACGCGATTCGGCTTAGCTTGAGGATTTAGCCAGAAAGGTATGTGAACTATCTCCTCTTCTAGCATGATTCCTTAGAATAAAGAAAGTAAGTTCTACTCTGAACGATCCATTCCTCGCTTGTATTTGGATTGCCTAAAATAGAATTTGTTCTATGTACTTCCTTGAGTGTACTTTGATGTTTAAATTGTAAGTAGTATAATCCATTTCCTTAGGGAAGTTTGGATTCTTAAAAGTGAAGGTATTTTTCTTAAAGTACATAGAGACTTGAAAAGGAAGTGGTTTCCAAATCTTTTGGCTAGTGCCTTAGTTCTAAAACCTAAAGGTCATTATAATGACTTTAGGGGAGTCAAAGAGTGATTTACTTATTTGATTTTAAAAGAGGAGAAATGACATGATTTAAGAGAAGTAACTCATTAAGGGTGAAGTTACTCGAGGTTTAAAAGTAGAAGAAAACTTGTTTTCTAACTACAAGAGACTCAAGTATTTTGAAAGTTAAGAACTTGATTTGTAAGTATGTGATACTTGGTTTTAATAGTATAAGTCTCTTGGTTATCAAGGAATGGATACGTCCAAAACCATAAAGGGTTATAACGGCTTTATGGGAAGTTGGTTATAACGGCTTTATGGAAGGTTTAGAAAGTTGTCTATTTTGATTAAATCGGCATAAGTCGCCTAGATTGTGAAAATTTGGAGTTACTTGATTTCAAGCTTTGAAATGAGTTTTCTAAAAGTGTAGTAACTTACTTTGAAAAATAGACACGCCTTGATACTACGGGTGTTAGTATCTTGGGGCTTTACATAGAAAGAGTCTTTTATAAAAGAATGCATTATGTAGTACTTTGGCTTGATAAATTGAGAATTTGTCTAAGTGTGCCTTGATAAGTACTTTGACTTGTTAAAAGAGAATTATTCTATGTATGCCTTGATTAGTACTTTGGCTTGATAAATTGAGAATTTGTCTAAGTGTGCCTTGATAAGTACTTTGACTTGTTAAAAGAGAATTATTCTACGTATGCCTTGATTAGTACTTTGGCTTGATAAATTGAGAATTTGTCTAAGTGTGCCTTGATAAGTACTTTGACTTGTTAAAAGAGAATTATTCTATGTATGCCTTGATTAGTACTTTGGCTTGATAAATTGAGAATTTGTCTAAGTGTGCCTTGATAAGTACTTTGACTTGTTAAAAGAGAATTATTCTATGTATGCCTTGATTAGTACTTTGGCTTGATAAATTGAGAATTTGTCTAAGTGTGCCTTGATAAGTACTTTGACTTGTTAAAAGAGAATTATTCTATGTATGCCTTGATTAGTACTTTGGCTTGATAAATTGAGAATTTGTCTAAGTGTGCCTTGATAAGTACTTTGACTTGTTAAAAGAGAATTATTCTATGTATGCCTTGATTAGTACTTTGGCTTGATAAATTGAGAATTTGTCTAAGTATGCCTTGATAAGTACTTTGACTTGTTAAAAGAGAATTATTCTATGTATGCCTTGATTAGTACTTTGGCTTGATAAATTGAGAATTTGTCTAAGTGTGCCTTGATAAGTACTTTGGCTTGTTAAAGAGAATTATTCTAAGTGTGCCTTGGTAAGGACGTTGGCTTGTAATTAAGGATTTGCCTATGTGTGTTGGAAATAGCCGGTTGTGTGCTATTGTTATATCAGTCGTTTCGGGGTTATTCCCCGGGTTGGTGGCATTTGCATAATTCCGTGGATTTGCTACCCACGATGCGAGGAATACCTCATGCGAGTCCGTAGGGCTTATGCGGGTGAAATAGTCCCATGCGGGCGGTCCACCTATGCGAGGAATACCTCGTGCGAGTCCGTAAGGGCTTACGCGGGTGAAATAGTCCTATGCGAGGAATACCTCACGCGGGTCCACGCGCCTACGCGGGTGAAATAGTCCCGCGAGTAGGATGGCTAAATGATACCGCGCGGATGGTCCTGTTTTGATCATGAGCTTCCTAGTTTATATTGTAAGGATACTACTGTTTACTCTCATTGTTAGTAAGGCACAATGTGTTGTAATTTGATTATCATATATGTCCCCAGATTTGTTTGTGTTACCCTATGGTCATGCTTTTACGATGTGGGATTCCGGGGCATGAGACCACGTGGTATTTAGGACACAGTGGGACCGGGTGTTCATGTATCCTTATTGGTGTTATTACATCATGGATCGCCAGCGGTGAGGAAGGAGTCCACGGGCATGCTTGATAGTAGGGGCGTGAGACCCATGGCTATATTTGAGTAATGACTTTGAGGGCCTGCGTCCCTGACTTGATATGACTGCTTATGTGTTATGTACTGTAGGTTGGATATCATACATGTCTCCCGTTTTATTTAGACTGTTATGATTTTATTACAGTACTTACTGTTCACATACTTGGTACATTCTTCTCGACCTCGCCGAAGTGCGTTCACGCCGCAGTTTAGGTACTGATTTGGTGATCGGCAGTGTAGGACCGCCAGAATTTTGGATAGCTCCTTCGTCGGAGTTTATCTTTTGGTATAAGTTCTTTGATGCATGCTTTTGTACGATTATGGTACTGGCGGGGCCTTGTCCGTCATAGTTCGATTTAACTCAGAGGTCCGTATTCATATGTGGGATTGGACTCGTATGCGGTGTAGTGTCTTTTGTTTATGTATATCCGGCAGCCTTCGGCTTTGCCTCAGCGTATGTATGTTTAAAAAAATGAGGTGTTATTTAAGTTCATGATTTACTTGTATTGTTAAGGTAGAAGGGTGCCTGGTAGGACACGACCACGGGCCGGGTTCGGGCGTGACAGTGGTATCGAGCAATCGATCCTCGGAATGTCTAGGCAGTGTCTAGTAGAGTCTTGATTATCGGTGTGTTGCGCGCACCCATAAACAGGAGGCTACAGGACATTTAGGAGTTGGTTTATTCTTCTCACTCTAAGATCGTGCCATAGAGTGTGTTAGTAAGAAATTCCTCTCGACGTATTGTTGTGTTACGCTTATGCCTCGAGGAGAACGGCCGCCTGAAGTGCAAAGGAGTAGCAGGAGCTACTAGTCAGACTCAGAGAGTTGATAGGGCTTATGCCCAGGTTATACCGGATGTTGTTCCGCAGTCGGCGAGTTCATTTGCGCCAGGTTTTGAGACCCCAGCACCAGAGCCTCCAGTTTCTCGGTTAGGAGAAGACTATAGGGTCATGAGGGAAGCAGTTATGTTATTGACCAAGATAGCGGTGCTAGCGAATAGAAGTGATAGTACCCCAGAGGTAGGGATACTTTGATTAGTAAAGTGAGAAGTAAGAATGTTGACAAGAACGATAAGTGAACCAAGACTATAGTTATGTAGAGTTCACAAGTTGTAATTACCCCGTATAAGTGTAAGACCGATAGGGAAGATTGTACAGTAAGAAATACTTTGGCTTATGTGACTAACCTCTAGTGAATAGGGGATGGGGTAAGAAGTACCTTGAGATAAGAGAAAGATTTATTTCAGACTAAGAATGAGGAGTTAAGTGTGACGGTGAGTCGGGTTATGGACTCATTTCGGGTCAGCCGATAGTATGGAATGGGGTAATGTCAGTTAGAAATGGTCCCGTTATGTGATAGGGTCCTGAGGATGTCAGGCCCAAGTTTGATTAATTGTTGTACAAGTTTGTGGATGCGTTCCACCGGAATTAGGTCGTAAGGACCGAGAAGAGCCTTAACGGTAATGTAAGTAACTATATGGCCAAGTTTGGTTAGTAACTCCAAGGATTGGAGAATAGAAGCAATATTTGAGATTTTGTACGTGTACTAGATAAGTTTGAAAGTACGAGAAAGTATGACAAGTAAGGAAAGAAAGGAACCTCTAAGGATCCCGTGTTCTAGGAAACTGTAACCTTCGAGTTTGTGAGAAGGGGTAGCGGACGGAAAGTCCATTGATATGTTTACGTATGTTAGGCGATGGCCAGGTGTGGCATCGTTAGTCTTGTGGAGTATTGATTGATAGGCATAGTAGAGATTGTGCCGGAGTTTGTATAGCTTGACAACCGACTAAGAACATTCGGGGACGAATGTTTCTAAGGGGGGAAGAATGTTACACCCCGTAAGTCTAGGACATGTATAAGAGAATGTACGTAAGGAAACAAGACTTGGAAATTAGTACGAAAGGAAGAATTGTTTTTCCGACGGAAAATCTTCCGAATGTCGGAAAGGAAAAATGTTCGTTGTTCGTAATCGATTCTCAAAATACATTATTTGAAGAGTATGGGACTTAGTAATATTATGGAAATTTGTTTTTACGGATTTGGTCACGTGGGGCCCACCCGAGGAATTTTTCGTTTTGTGGGGCCCACGAGGGTTACGGAATTTTATGGACGAATGAGAGGGAGACACGTGGCACCCCCATAAGTGGTCTTGGTCGAATTAGGGGAGGGGTATTATGGTCATTGAATATCTTGGAAGATAAGTCTTGCTAAGATTGACATTGTTGACTTGTCAACTTGCCACATAAGCTTGATCCATGTGAATTTCATCCTAGCCTCACATTTGTGGATATCTAAACCCTCCATTGTGTTATAAGTATACTACTAGTGCAAGACTTGTCATTTAACACTTAGAAAAATTTGAGAACACTTGTGCCAAGAACAAGAGACCTCTCGGGTTTGCTATTATTCCCACACAAAAAATTTTAGTTTGTGATCCATTAGCCACAAGACTTTAAACCAAGGTTCCTAAGAGTATTGTAAGGATATCTCAATAGAAAGATTTCGGAAAAAACGTATTTTCACGTTAGTCGCAAGGCGGAAACTAAGGGAGTTCTTCAACTTTGAAGTTGGAACTTGAAGAAGGGTTCTTCATAGGCCTCTAAGGAATGCTTGGAGCGGATTGGAGCTTAAGGAAAGGAGCTAAGAATTGCTAAGGCGACTTTGGATCTTGGAAATTTTAAGGGCTTGGAAAGGTATAAATTTTGTCGCTTTAGTAGTTAAGACTTACTTATCATTGTAGCTATGGATTTTAGCAAGCATGTTTTATATAGTATGAAGTTTGATAAGTATTTTGACTATTGGAACCCTAATCCAAATCTAGCATGTTTAGCTTTAAGATTGGAATTCAAGTTGGTTATTAGTTTAAGTCGTCGACGTTGAATAAAGAAGGAAATTGTAGTTGTTGATGTTGTCTATGACTAAATAACATGTTGACCTAAGAACTTGGAATTTGGAAAAGGGTTGGAAAAGACTTAGTGTTGTTGGTTGTAAGTCCGAGAATGGCTTTAATTATGGAACTACCTTGTATGAATCATGGGGCGGAATTTTACACGTGGTGTAAGGCGTGTAATCCCCTTTGTTTGGTTGTTGTTGGAGCCTTAAATGTGGCTTGTTGGTTATTGTATTCGGCCTTGAAAAAGGTGGCAAAGGGAGTAGAAACAAAGGAAGTGCTGCCCGATTTTCCGTAGAATTAGAGACTAAATACTTAGTATTATTCTACATAGAGACTAGAAGTTGATAGTCTTGTTGTGACCATTTTAGGTTGACACTTCTACGTACGGCGTATTCGGCTTAGCTTGAGGATTTAGCCGAAAATGTATGTGAACTATCTCCTCTTCTAGCATGATTCCTTAGAATAAAGAAAGTAAGTTCTACTCCTTGAATGATCCATTCCTTGCTTGTATTTGGATTGCCTAAAATAGAATTTGTTCTATGTACTTCCTTGAGTGTACTTTGATGTTTAAATTGTAAGTAGTATAATCCATTTCCTTAGGGAAGTTTGGATTCTTAAAAGTGAAGGTATTTTTCTTAAAGTACATAGAGACTTGAAAAGGAAGTGGTTTCCAAATCTTTTGGCTAGTGCCTTAGTTCTAAAACCTAAAGGCCATTATAATGACTTTAGGGGAGTCAAAGGAGTGATTTACTTATTTGATTTTAAAAGAGGAGAAATGACATGATTTAAGAGAAGTAACTTCATAAGTATGAAGTTACTTGAGGTTTAAAAGTAGAAGAAAACTTGTTTTCTAACTATTAAGAGACTTGAAGTATTTTGAAAGTTAAGAACTTGATTTGTAAGTATGTGATACTTGGTTTTAATAGTATAAGTCTCTTGGTTATCAAGGAATGGATACGTTTAAAACCATAAAAGGTTATAACGGCTTTATGGGAAGTTAGTTATAACGCTTTATGGAAGGTTTAGAAAGTTGTCTATTTTGATTAAATCGCATAAGTCGCCTAGATTGTGAAAATTTGGAGTTACTTGATTTCAAGCTTTGAAATGAGTTTTCTAAAAGTGTAGTAACTTACTTTGAAAAATAGACACGCCTGATACTACGGGTGTTAGTATCTTGGGGCTTTACATAGAAAAGAGTCTTTTATAAAAGAATGTACGTATGTAGTACTTTGGCTTGATAAATTGAGAATTTGTCTAAGTGTGCCTTGATAAGTACTTTGACTTGTTAAAAGAGAATTATTCTATGTATGCCTTGATTAGTACTTTGGCTTGATAAATTGAGAATTTGTCTAAGTGTGCCTTGATAAGTACTTTGACTTGTTAAAAGAGAATTATTCTATGTATGCCTTGATTAGTACTTTGGCTTGATAAATTGAGAATTTGTCTAAGTGTGCCTTGATAAGTACTTTGACTTGTTAAAAGAGAATTATTCTATGTATGCCTTGATTAGTACTTTGGCTTGATAAATTGAGAATTTGTCTAAGTGTGCCTTGATAAGTACTTTGACTTGTTAAAAGAGAATTATTCTATGTATGCCTTGATTAGTACTTTGGCTTGATAAATTGAGAATTTGTCTAAGTGTGCCTTGATAAGTACTTTGACTTGTTAAAAGAGAATTATTCTATGTATGCCTTGATTAGTACTTTGGCTTGATAAATTGAGAATTTGTCTAAGTGTGCCTTGATAAGTACTTTGACTTGTTAAAAGAGAATTATTCTATGTATGCCTTGATTAGTATTTTGGCTTGATAAATTGAGAATTTGTCTAAGTATGCCTTGATAAGTACTTTGACTTGTTAAAAGAGAATTATTCTATGTATGCCTTGATTAGTACTTTGGCTTGATAAATTGAGAATTTGTCTAAGTGTGCCTTGATAAGTACTTTGGCTTGTTAAAGAGAATTATTCTAAGTGTGCCTTGGTAAGGACGTTGGCTTGTAATTAAGGATTTGCCTATGTGTGTTGGAAATAGCCGGTTGTGTGCTATTGTTATATCAGTCGTTTCGGGGTCATTCCCCGGGTTGGTGGCATTTGCATAATTCCGTGGATTTGCTACCCACGATGCGGCGAATACCTACGCGAGTCCGTAGGCTTACGCGGTGAAATAGTCCCACGCGGGCGGGTCCACCTATGCGAGAATACCTCATGCGAGTCCGTAAGGGCTTACGCGGTGAAATAGTCCTATGCGAGAATACCTCACGCTGGTCCACGCGCCTACGCGTGAAATAGTCCCGCGAGTAGGATGGCTAAATGATACTGCGCGGATGGTCTGCTTTTGATCATGAGCTTCCTAGTTTATATTGTAAGGATACTACTGTTTACTCTCATTGTTAGTAAGACACAATGTGTTGTAATTTGATTATCATATATGTCCCCGGATTTGTTTGTGTTACCCTATGGTCATGCTTTTACGATGTGGGATTTCGGGGCATGAGACCACGTGGTATTTAGGACACGTGGGGGACCGGTGTTCATGTATCCTTATTGGTGTTATTACATCATGGATCGCCGGTGAGGAAGGATTCCACGCATGATTGATATTATGGGCGTGAGACCCATGGCTATATTTGAGTAATGACTTTGAGGGCTGCGTCCCCGACTTGATATGATCGCATGTGTTATGTCTCGTAGGTTGGATATCATACATGTCTCTGTTTTATTTAGATCGTTATGATTTTATTACGATTTCATCGCTCACATACTTGGTACATTCTTCGCATCGACCTCCTTCGGGGATGCGTTCACGCCGCAGTTTAGGTACGCAGATTTGGTGATCGGCAGTGTAGGACCGCTCGTAATTTTTGGATAGCTCCTGCTCGGAGTTTATCTTTTGGTATAAGTTCTTTCAAGATGTGCTTTGTACGATTATGGGTACGGCGGGGCCTTGTCCCGTCATAGTTCGATTTAACTCCTGCAGGTCCGTATTCATATGTGGATTGGACTACGTATGCGGTGTAGTGTCTTTTGTTTATGTATATCCGCGGCCTTTGGCTTTGCCCTAAAGACGCACGTATGTTTAAAAAAATGAGGTGTTATTTAAGTTCCGCAGCTTTACTTGTATTGTTAAGGTAGAAGCGGTGCCTGTAGGACACGACCACGCCCGGGTTCGGGCGACAGAGTGGTATCGAGCGATACCCTGAATGTCTACGCCGTGTCTAGTAGAGTCTTGATTATCGGTGTGTTGCGCGCCACACCCATAAACAGTGAGGCTACGTGACATTTAGGAGTTGGTTTCTATTCTTCTCACTCTAAGATCGTGCCATAGAGTTGTGTTAGTAAGAAATTCCTCTCGACGTATTGTTGTATTCTGATTATGCCTCGAGAGGGCAACAACCGCCTGAAGGGCAAATGAGTAGCAGGAGCTACTAGTCGACTCGAGAGTTGATAGGCTTATGCCTGTGTTATACCGGATGTTGTTCGCGAATGGCGAAGTTCTTTTGCGCCAGGTTTTGAGACCCCAAAGCACGAGCCTCCAGCTTTCTAGCAGAGAAGACTATGGTCATGAGGAAGCGATTATGTTATTGACCAAGATAGCGGTGCTAGCAATTAGTAAGTGATAGTACCCAGGTAGGGGATACTTTGATTAGTAAAGTGAGAAGTAAGAATGTTGACAAGAACGATAGGTGAACCGAGACTATAGTTATGTAGAGTTCACAAGTTGTAATTACCGTATAAGTGTAAGACCGATAGGGAAGATTGCAGATTAGAAATACTTTGGCTTATGTGACGAACCTCAGTGAATAGGGATGGGGTAAGAAGTACCTTGAGATAAGAGAAAGATTTATTTGGACTAAGAATGAGGAGTTAAGTGTGACGGTGAGTCGGGTTATGGACTCATTTCGGTCACCGATAGTATGGAATGGGTAATGTCGATTAGAAATGGTCCCGATTATGTGATGGTCTGAGGATGTCAGCCCAAGTTTGATTAATTGTTGTACAAGTTTGTGGATGCTCCACCTAATTAGGTCGTAAGGACCGAGAAGAGCCTTAACGGTAATGTAAGTAACTATATGGCCAAGTTTGGTTAGTAACTCCAAGGATTGGAGAATAGAAGCAATATTTGAGATTTTGTACGTGTACTAGATAAGTTTGAAAGTACGAGAAAGTATGACAAGTAAGGAAAGAAAGGAACCTCTAAGGATCCCGTGTTCTAGAAAACTGTAACCTTCGAGTTTGTGAGAAGGGGTAGCGGACGGAAATTCCATTGATATGTTTACGTATGTTAGGCGATGGCCAGGTGTGGCATCGTTAGTCTTGTGGAGTATTTATTGATAGGCATAGTAGAGATTGTGCCGGAGTTTGTATAGCTTGACAACCGACTAAGAACATTCGGGGACGAATGTTTCTAAGGGGGGAAGAATGTTACACCCCGTAAGTCCAGGACATATATAATAGAATGTACGTAAGGAAACAAGACTTGGAAATTAGTACGAAAGGAAGAATTGTTTTTCCGACGGAAAATCTTCCGAATGTCGGAAAGGAAAAATGTTCGTTGTTCAGAATTGGATTCTCAAAATACATTATTTGAAGAGTATGTGACTTAATAATATTATGGAAATTTGTTTTTACGTATTTGGTCACGTGGGGCCCACCCGAGGAATTTTTCGTTTTGTGGGGCCCACGAGGGTTACGGAATTTTATGGACGAATGAGAGGGCGACACGTGGCACCCCCATAAGTGGTCTTGGTCGAATTAGGGGAGGGGTATTATGGTCATTGAACATCTTGGAAGATAAGTCTTGCTAAGCTTGACATTGTTGACTTGTCAACTTGCCACATAAGCTTGATCCATGTGAATTTCATCCTAGCCTCACATTTGTGGATATCTAAACCCTCCATTGTGTTATAAGTATACTACTAGTGCAAGACTTGTCATTTAACACTTAGAAAAATTTGAGAACACTTGTGCAAGAACAAGAGACCTCTCGGTTTGCTATTATTCCCACACAAAAATTTTAGTTTGTGATCCATTAGCCACAAGACTTTAAACCAAGGTTCCTAAGAGTATTGTAAGGATATCTCAATAGAAAGATTTCGGAAAAACGTATTTTCACGTTAGTCGCAAGCGAAACTAAGGAGGTCTTCAACTTTGAAGTTGGAACTTGAAGAAGGGTTCTTCATAGGCCTCTAAGGAATGCTTGGAGCGGATTGGAGCTTAAGGAAAGGAGCTAAGAATTGCTAAGGCGCGACTTTGGATCTTGGAAATTTTAAGGGCTTGGAAAGGTATAAATTTTGTCGTTTTAGTAGTTAAGACTTACTTATTGTTGTAGCTATGGATTTTAGCAAGCATGTGTTATATAGTATGAAGTTTGATAAGTATTTTGACTATTGGAACCCTAATCCGAAATCTAGCATGTTTAGCTTTAAGATTGGAATTCAAGTTGGTTATTAGTTTAAGTCGTCGCATGTTGAATAAAGAAGGAAATTGTAGTTGTTGATGTTGTCTATGAATAAATAACATGTTGACCTAAGAACTTGGAATTTGGAAAAGGGTTGGAAAAGACTTAGTGTTGTTGGTTGTAAGTTGGCCGAGAATGGCTTTAATTATGGAACTACCTTGTATGAATTGTGGGGCGGAATTTTACACGTGGTGTAAGGCGTGTAATCCCCTTTGTTTGGTTGTTGTTGGAGCCTTAAATGTGGCTTGTTGGTTATTGTATTCGGCCTTAAATGTGGCTTGTTGGTTATTGTATTCGGCCTTGAAAAAGGTGGCAAAGTGAGTAGAAACAAAGGAAGTGCTGCCCGATTTTCCGTAGAATTAGAGACTAAATACTTAGTATTATTCTACATAGAGACTAGAAGTTGATAGTCTTGTTGTGACCATTTTAGTTTGACACTTCTACGTACGGCGTATTCGGCTTAGCTTGAGGATTTAGCCGAAAAGGTATGTGAACTATCTCCTCTTCTAGCATGATTCCTTAGAATAAAGAAAGTAAGTTCTACTACTTGAATGATCCATTCCTTGCTTGTATTTGGATTGCCTAAAATAGAATTTGTTCTATGTACTTCCTTGAGTGTACTTTGATGTTTAAATTGTAAGTAGTATAATCCATTTCCTTAGGGAAGTTTGGATTCTTAAAAGTGAAGGTATTTTTCTTAAAGTACATAGAGACTTGAAAAGGAAGTGGTTTCCAAATCTTTTGGCTAGTGCCTTAGTTCTAAAACCTAAAGGTCTTTATAATGACTTTGTGAGTCAAATGAGTGATTTACTTATTTGATTTTAAAAGAGAGAAATGACATGATTTAAGAGAAGTAACTTGCGTTAAGGGTGAAGTTACTTGAGGTTTAAAAGTAGAAGAAAACTTGTTTTCTAACTATTAAGAGACTCAAGTATTTTGAAAGTTAAGAACTTGATTTGTAAGTATGTGATACTTGGTTTTAATAGTATAAGTCTCTTGGTTATTGAAGGAATGGATCGTCTAAAACCATAAAGGGTTATAACGCTTTATGGGAAGTTGGTTATAACGGCTTTATGGAAGGTTTAGAAAGTTGTCTATTTTGATTAAATCGGCATAAGTCGCCTAGATTGTGAAAATTTGGAGTTACTTGATTTCAAGCTTTGAAATGAGTTTTCTAAAAGTGTAGTAACTTACTTTGAAAAATAGACACGCTCGATACTACGTGTTAGTATCTTGGGGCTTTACATAGAAAGGAGTCTTTTATAAAAGAATGTACGTATGTAGTACTTTGGCTTGATAAATTGAGAATTTGTCTAAGTGCCTTGATAAGTACTTTGACTTGTTAAAAGAGAATTATTCTATGTATGCCTTGATTAGTACTTGGCTTGATAAATTGAGAATTTGTCTAAGTGTGCCTTGATAAGTACTTTGACTTGTTAAAAGAGAATTATTCTATGTATGCCTTGATTAGTACTTTGGCTTGATAAATTGAGAATTTGTCTAAGTGCCTTGATAAGTACTTTGACTTGTTAAAAGAGAATTATTCTATGTATGCCTTGATTAGTACTTTGGCTTGATAAATTGAGAATTTGTCTAAGTGTGCCTTGATAAGTACTTTGACTTGTTAAAAGAGAATTATTCTATGTATGCCTTGATTAGTACTTTGGCTTGATAAATTGAGAATTTGTCTAAGTGTGCCTTGATAAGTACTTTGACTTGTTAAAAGAGAATTATTCTATGTATGCCTTGATTAGTACTTTGGCTTGATAAATTGAGAATTTGTCTAAGTGTGCCTTGATAAGTACTTTGACTTGTTAAAAGAGAATTATTCTATGTATGCCTTGATTAGTACTTTGGCTTGATAAATTGAGAATTTGTCTAAGTATGCCTTGATAAGTACTTTGACTTGTTAAAAGAGAATTATTCTATGTATGCCTTGATTAATACTTTGGCTTGATAAATTGAGAATTTGTCTAAGTGTGCCTTGATAAGTACTTTGGCTTGTTAAAGAGAATTATTCTAAGTGTGCCTTGGTAAGGACTTTGGCTTGTAATTAAGGATTTGCCTATGTGTGTTGGAAATAGCCGGTTGTGTGCTATTGTTATATCAGTCGTTTCGGGGTCATTCCCCGGGTTGGTGGCATTTGCATAATTCCGTGGATTTGCTACCCACGATGCGAGGAATACCTCATGCGAGTCCGTAGGGCTTATGCGGTGAAATAGTCCCACGCGGGCGGTCCACCTATGCGAGGAATACCTCACGCGAGTCCGTATGGCTTACGCGGTGAAATAGTCCTATGCGAGGAATACCACGCTGGTCCACGCGCCTTTACGCGGTGAAATAGTCCCGCGAGTAGGATGGCTAAATGATACCGCGCGGATGGTCTGCTTTGATCATGAGCTTCCTAGTTTATATCAGAACGATACCATCGCTTACTCTCATTGTTAGTAAGGCACAATGTGTTGTAATTTGATTATCATATATGTCCCCGATTTGTTGTGTTACCCTATGGTCACGCTTTTACGATGTGGGATTCCGGCACGAGACCACGTGGTATATAGGACACAGGTCGGACGGGATGTTCATGTATCCTTATTGGTGTTATTACATCATGGACTGACGGCAGTGAGGAAGGATTCCACGGGCATGATTGATATTATGGGCGTGAGACCCATGGCTATATTTGAGTAATGACTTTGGCGGCTGCGCCACGACTTGATATGACCGCTATGTGTTATGTATCGTAGGTTGGATATCATACATGTCTCCTGCTTTATTTAGATCGTTATGATTTTATTACGATTTCATCGCTCACATACTTGGTACATTCTTCGCATCGACCTCCTTGGCCGCGTTACGCCGCAGTTTAGGTACGCGATTTGGTGATCGGCAGTGTAGGACCGCTCAAAATTTTTGGATAGCTCCTTACGTTCGAGTTTATCTTTTGGTATAAGTTCTTTCGATGTGCTTTTGTACGATTATGGGTACGGCGGGGCCTTGTCGTCATAGTTCGATTTAACTCCTGCAGGTCCGTATTCATATGTGGATTGGACTCACGTATGCGGTGTAGTGTCTTTTGTTTATGTATATCCGGCCTTGCTCGCTTTGCCCTAAGACGCACGTATGTTTAAAAAAATGAGGTGTTATTTAAGTTCATGATTTACTTGTATTGTTAAGGTAGAAGGGTGCCTGTAGGACACGATCCACGGGCCCGGGTTCGGGCGTGACAGAGTGGTATCGAGCGCGATCGCCTGAATGTCTACAGACCGTGTCTAGTAGAGTCTTGATTATCGGTGTGTTGCGCCACACCCATAAACAGGAGGCTACAGGACATTTAGTGGTTGGTTTCTATTCTTCTCACTCTAAGATCGTGCCATGTAGTGTTAGTAAGAAATTCCTCTCGACGTATTGTTGTGTTCTGATTATGCCTCGAGGGCAACAACCGCCTGAAGGGCAAAGGAGTAGCAGAGCTACTAGTCGACTCGAGAGTTGATAGGGCTTATGCGGTTATACCGGATGTTGTTCCGCATGGCGAAGTTCTTTGCGCAGTTTTGAGACCAGGCACGTGAGCCTCCGCTTTCGGTTAGGAGAAGACTATAGGTCGAGGGAAGCGATTATGTTATTGACCAAGATAGCGGTGCTAGCGGTTGTAAGTGATAGTACCCTGCAGGTAGGATACTTTGATTAGTAAAGTGAGAAGTAAGAATGTTGACAAGAACGATAGGTGAACCGAGACTATAGTTATGTAGAGTTCACAAGTTGTAATTACCCGTATAAGTGTAAGACCGATAGGAAGATTGTCTGAAAGAAGAAATACTTTGGCTTATGTGACGAACCTCAGTGAATAGGGGATGGGGTAAGAAGTACCTTGAGATAAGAGAAAGATTTATTTCAGACTAAGAATGAGAGTTAAGTGTGACGTGAGTCGGTTATGGACTCATTTCGGTCACCGATAGTATGGAATGGGGTAATGTCGATTAGAAATGGTCCCAAGATGTGATAGGGTCCCGAGGATGTCGTGCCCAAGTTTGATTAATTGTTGTACAAGTTTGTGGACGTTGCTCCACCTAATTAGGTCGTAAGGACCGGTAAGAGCCTTAACGGTAATGTAAGTAACTATATGGCCAAGTTTGGTTAGTAACTCCAAGGATTGGAGAATAGAAGCAATATTTGAGATTTTGTACGTGTACTAGATAAGTTTGAAAGTACGAGAAAGTATGACAAGTAAGGAAAGAAAGGAACCTCTAAGGATCCCGTGTTCTAGGAAACTGTAACCTTCGAGTTTGTGAGAAGGGGTAGCGGACGGAAAGTCCATTGATATGTTTACGTATGTTAGGCGATGGCCAGGTGTGGCATCGTTAGTCTTGTGGAGTATTGATTGATAGGCATAGTAGAGATTGTGCCGGAGTTTGTATAGCTTGACAACCGACTAAGAACATTCGGGGACGAATGTTTCTAAGGGGGGAAGAATGTTACACCCCGTAAGTCCAGGACATGTATAAGAGAATGTACGTAAGGAAACAAGACTTGGAAATTCGCATTCCCGCTTCAGAAATTCCTAGAAAAACAAATAGGACGGAGTCATCCGCTCCAACCCCTTCACTCTCTTAACCTCCTTATCTCATTTTATGTCTTTATTTGTTTGCTGCAATTTTATTATTTAACTTTGTAATTAATAGGAGAACTTCTAGCAATTAGCCTTTGAACATATGAGGTGGGAAGGTAATTTAAACTTAGAAACACACTTCTTCTTTATTTGTCTTTTACGACTGTTAGGCATGTCTAAATTCTGTAAAAATGATTTAAATGATTTAACTTGCATCATAAAACCAACATTTTGTTTCTTATTAAAATCCATAACAGATTTCTTCCTAAACTCTCAAAGATCATCTTAAAGCACCTCTTATATAATATCGTACGCAGGTTAAGCAAGATTAATTTAGCTAGCAGTATACATAATTAATCCGTAAATAACCTTTGCATGAACACATAATTAGTCCATAAAGCACCTTAGCATTCTTTAGCATTTCTAGCCCTTTTAGCCTTTTTTTTATATTCAAGCACCCTTTAAACATTTTAACCTTTTAAGCACTTCTAATTGCCCCCTTTGACATTTAGCACCTTTAGCACATTTTGTCCTTAACATTTTAGCACCTCCTAGCATTCTTTTGTACTCTAGCATATAACACCTTTTGCCCTTTTTATACTTTAAGCACCTTTTAAATATTTTAACATTTTAGCATTTATTTTATTTCCTAACATTTTTATTAAGCAGGAGGAGCTTTTATTTTGCATTTTTAAACATAATAATTACCCTAGGTTTGGCAGGACAACCGCAAGTTAGCGGATCTTAGAGGGTGCCTAACCCCTTCCCTCTAGATTAATAAAGAACCCTTACCCAGAATCTCACTAAGTTTAGCAGACCATAAAGAATGGAGTTAGTGTTGACTTTAACCTAAGTTGACATTTAGGTGTCCTAATTCACCAAATTAATTAGGTGGCGACTCCGCGAACCCTTCAACATTTTTGCACTTTTAGCAACTTTTACTTTAAAATTAATCCCTTAGCACCTTTTTAAACTTTTAACATCTTTTTTAACATTTTAAGCACTTTTAGCATTTATTTTATTTTCTAACCTTTTATTTAAGCAGGAGTTTAGAAAATAAATGTCGCGGTCGAAAAAGGGCGCGACAGATACGCGGAAGTCTTTTAGTGAAGATGTCGGCAATATGATAACTAGAAGGAACATGAAGGACACAAACTTGATCCCGAGCCACTTTTTCATGAACGAAATAAATGTCCATCTCAATGTGTTTAGTGCGTTGATATTGGACGGGATTGCTGGAAAGATAAACGAGTCTTGTACCTCTCAAGAGAATCATCAGATTTCTTTTTATGTCTAAAAATCCACATAGAATGAATAATGTTAGCATCAGGTGGACGGGGTTCTAGGTCCTACGTCTTATTATCAATAAGAGCATTATATTCATCAATCATTGCGGCTTTCCAATTAGGGTCGGACAAGGCATCTTTCGGCTTACGAGGGACATGGGAAGGGACAATTCAAACGAAAAGGTTCAACAATCATTTAGGTTTATGAATTCAGTGCATGACACAAGTTTCCATGGTCCGAGAGTGTCTCGAGACGCAGGATATGAGGGGGTTTGTAGCGGGATTGTCGGGAAGAGGATGAATGGCTGAGGTGACGGTACTGGTGTTACACCCCGTAATTCAGGTCATGCTTTTGAGAACGTACGAAAGGAATTGAGACATAAATTTTAGAATGATGGGTTGACAGAATATTTAGGACGGGCTGTTAGTCAACTTTGAGGCGGTTTATGTCTCGTTACATTGGGAGTTCGTAGGTGGTTCAAAGGCCTAGTATGTAGTTCGTTGAGTCTAGTTCCCAACGCAATAAACCGTTCGTCGATAGGACATCGGAGTAGAAAGTTATGGAAGTTACAAGTTCAGTGCGCAGTCGAGCAGAAAAGCATTTTCGGTCAGGGCCACAGCGCCGTGGTGCCGGATGCAGGGTCGCGGCGCCGGATATGCTGAAAATTCTTTGAAGTTGCAGCGCCGTGGCGCCGGAATGCGGTCGCGCGGAAATCGAAAGTTCTCGGAGGTTTCATTGCTGGCCAGCTGCAGGCCATGAGGCGGGATTTTTGCGAAATATGGGGGGAAAATCAGATATTTTCTTTTTAAAAGGCCATGGGGGGGTGACAAGTGTCCCTCCCATCTGAGTTAGTGGAAATACTATTTGTTTGACCAAGTCTTGAAGACTTGGTCATTCTTCCAAAAACCTTCTTCTCACTACAAAATTTTCCTCTTCCTTCTCTCTAAAAATCCCTCTCCCCTCTCTCTAGAAATTCAAGAAGAAACCAAGGCCTAGAGAAAATCAAAAAGGTGGCAAGAAGGAAACTTGTTGACAAGCTTGTAGGAGGTTTGTGAAGGTGATTGTGGAAAGAAGGCAAGTGAAATTTGTTGGACTATTTTGGGTAAGCTCTAAGGTAACAATCCTTTCTCTTTTTGCTAGTAAATTGTGTTGCATGTGTGGAAGAAAGGACTTATAGTTGTCAATATTGCTCTTAGATATATTGCATGTAGGAAATATAATTTGGATTTGAAAGGATTGGATAAGGGTGATAAGTGAACATGTTATAGCCAAGATAATACCTTAAACTTATTGGATTGTTTATTTTGTATTGTGGGGCAGAATTTTACACGTCCAAGTTAGGCGTGTAATCCCCTTGTATTGCTGAATTGTTGGGCCTTAAATGTGGCGTTTAGTAGTTGATATCGTACCTTGAAAAGGTGGAAAAGTATGTAGAAACAAAGGAAGTGCTGCCCAATTTTCCGTAGAATAAGGGGCTTTTCAATTAGAAGGTTCTACGTTGAAGCTAGAAGCTAATGAACGTATTATGGTCATTATAGGTTAACATACTACATGCGGTATATTGGACTTGCGAGTGGATTGACCCGAAGAGGTATGTGGAACTTTCCTATCTCTTGAGCATGAATAGTTGCACTTATGTAGTACGGTAGACGTACAAGACTTTGATATCTCTTACTTGTTTTAAGAATGGCCAATTTGGGTGAGTAAGGGGATTAACTCACTTCTTTAAAAGTATTAAGGATGTCCTAAGTTTTCAAAGTTAAGGGACTTGAAGTGTTTTAAGTATATGATACTTGTTTCGTTTTAAAAGTATAAGTCCCTTGAATATAGGGAAATGTATTTGACTAATGTATAAAGTTAATATAACGACTTTATGGGAAGTTGGTTATATTAGCTTTATGAAAGGTTAAAGAAAGATTTACTCTAAGTAAAATAAGTACGGATAAATTATTTGAATTTATGAACGACAAATCGATTTTAAGGCATCAATTACCTAAGGTTTTAAAAGAAATGAAGTCACTTTATTTAGAAGCCTATTATATTTCTAAAAGAAAATGTGACTTGTCTTGAAAAGTAGTCGTAACTTGATACTACGGTTATTAGTATCTTGGAAGTTTTATATAAAAAGGAGTCATTCTCAAAAGGTTAGAGGTACGTGGTACTTGGGTTGAATTCCCGAATTTTCTCTTAAATGACATGTTAGCTCCTTAAGTAAACTAAAATGAGAGGATATATTAATAATATTAATAAGAAGTTAGGGGATTTTCTTAACTTGCTTATGTTATGATAAGCCGATAGCGCTTATGTTATGTATGATAGCCGGTTGTGCTAGGTTATGTATTCTTACGGGGTAGACCCCGGGTTACTACTTATTCCATGGATTTGCTACCCATGATGCGAGTGCGGCGTTTGTACTCATTGCGGGCCCACCGGGCCCATGCGGGTGAAATAGTCTCATGCGAGACGGATGACCTCATGCGGGTCCAGAGGACCTATGCGGGTGAAATAGTCTCAGCAGTAGGATTGCTTAATGATACTACGGGTGGGTGACCCTGTTTTGATCGTGAGCCTCCTATTTTTATGCAGTAAAGTTTATACTTGTTACTCTCATTGTTAGTAAGGCACAGTGCACTGTAATTTGATTACCATCCATGTCTCCAGCTTTATTTAGATTTATGATATAATTACAGTATTTTCCAGTTTTACATACTTGGTACATATTGTGTACTGACCCTTCTCCATTGCGTTCATGCCGCATGAGTAAGGTAGCGGTGGTGGATCCTCATTCTTAGGATCATTGATCAGGTGACAGGAGCTCCATTTCTCCGGAGGCTTGTCTTTTGGTACGGTTCTCCCTGATGTTGTAGATATTATGTACATTCAGGGTTATGACGGGGCCCTGTCCCGTCATAGTTGTTGCAAACTCTTAGAGGCTTGTAGTCCTGTTATAAATTGGGTTGTAAGGGATGTAACTGTTCAGTTTTTGTTATATCTATATTTACAGAAAGGTAGTCATTTTGGGTTAGCCTGTTTCGTATTTTATATTGTTTCTTGTTTATGAGTTTACTTCCGCTGGTTTTCCTCTGATGTTGTATCACAAGGGTGCCCGGGGTAAGGCACCAGTCACGGGCCCGAAGTCGGGTCGTGACAACTGGCTAGACGAATCTCAGTTTGCTAAGATGTTGTTGTGGAATCACCCTGAGGCGGACTGTTTCGGGCTACTATCGGCAGAACCGGATGGGCAGATAGTCCCAGACTAGCCGAGGTGGTGGATGACAAACTATGTAAATTGTGAATTAGAATAGGGTCTAGGCCATCATCTAGGAAGTCGTAAGAATGTCGAGGTGGCGAGTGTAGAGAGACAAAGGGGAATTGACACTCATCAAATAGGACATGACGTGAAATAATAATTTTATGGCTACACAAGTCATAACATGAGTAACCACGATGATTGGCAGGGTAACCCAGAAACACATACGGGAAAGACCGGGGTTGGAGTTTTTAAGTCGTCGGATGGAGAGAGTAACAAAGACATCCAAAAATACGCAAGTGTTGGTAGGAGAGATTCCTACGAAACAGAACTTGGGTGGGCGACCATTGAGCTAGAGACTTGTTTGAGATTATATTTAGGAGATAGGCGACCATAGAGAGTGTGTAATGCCAAAATTGAGGGGAGAATTATGGCGTGAGCAAGTAGGTCACGAATGAGGTTGTTTATGGTTCAGATTTTCTGTTCGGCTTTACCATTTTGGGAGAATGTGTGAGGGCGGGAAAAATGAATGGTAAGACCGATTTTGAAACAAAATAATTTGAATTTGTTATTATCGAATTCCCTGCCATTGTCACATTGAAAACATTTAATGCTCTTTTCAAAACGTGTTTTTACGAAAGCACTAAATGAAGAAAAAATAGAGTAGACCTGAGATTTATTTCCAATTGGAAAAGTCCATATAAATTTGGATAATCGTCCAGAAAAAAAAGAACACACAATATCGATGGTCAGTCGTACTCAAAATAGGAGATGTCCACAAATCACTATGTATGATATCGAAAGGCATTAAAGTACAATTTATTGATGTAGAAAATGACAATTTGACATGTTTCCCAAAAACACAAGATTCATATATAGGAGTCCTAGAAATATAGTTGCAATTAATAAAAAAAAATCTAAGGGAGCGTAAAACCGAGTCTTCCGGATGTCCTAATCTAGAATGTCATAAAGAAGACGAAAGAGCAGCAAAGGTTACGAAAACTGAGGTTGAATTGTTGATGGTGTTTGAAATAGGGTAGATATCTTCGGTGCTGTCACATCTCATTATTCGTCCCCCTGTCATAAAATTCCTTACAATAAAACAAAAATGATCAAAGTCAAGGGAAACTCAATTGTCAGTTGTGAAATGTCGCACAAAGATTAAATTCTTAATGAGTTTAGGGGCATGGAGGATCAAGATCCATAAAATAACCCCCAAAATATTTCCTCTTAGTCGGACACACATTCTTTTCTTGGCTTTCAGAATCATCATATTCTGTCATTAAGCTTATTGCAAATTTGACCTTGAACGTGTGGTACTCAATATTCTGGCTCACTGTTTTAGTCTATCTCTCTCCCAAACCACCATTCATTTTCGGTTTTCTTCTATTTTTCTAAAAAAATAATGTCCGACCAACAAAAATTATATCCCGCTCTTACCATAAATTACGTCAAGAACTTTATTTTAATTATTCTTGAGATGGAAAAAGGACAATATTCTTCTTGGGCGGAGTTATTCAAAATTCATTGCCGAGCATACGAAGTCATAGACCATATTATTCCTCCCAAGTCTTCATCGGAGACCACCATTGCTGACAAAAATCTATGGTCTCGTTTGGATGCTATAATCCTTCAATGAATTTATGGCACCATCTCTATGGCCTTTTGCACACCATTTTGGAACCGAACTCTATGACTCAACAAGCTTGGGAACGTTTGCAAAACATATTTCAAGCTAATAAAATTTCTTATGCGGTTTATCTTGAAAACCAATTCACTAATGTAAAATTGGACGACTTTGCAAATGTATCCACAATTGTCAAGAATTGAAAATGCTTGCCTTTTAACTATCCAACGTTGTGCACCGATGTCGAATAAAAGGTTGGTGCTCCAATTAATTGCGGTGTTGAATGAACAATATGATTGATGTCGCAACATTCATTCAATAAAGTAACCAGTTATCACCGTTTTATGAGACTCGTTCAAGGTTGATTCTTGAATAAACCCGAAAGTTGAAACAAGTGGCGATGGCGGCAAGAAATGCTGGCACCACCCTTTTTTCCACCAACGCGATGACGGATGATTTTGGCGCCCAAATTTCTTGTTCGGGAGGGGCTCCAAATCGTCACAATAACGGACCAAAAAGGGGTCAAAATCGCAATAACAATAGAGGAAAAAATAATGGTAGAAAGAGCAGGGGCCGGAGTGATGAAAATTATTCTGGCGGAGAAATTTGGTCGCGGGCATCGAGAGCGAAGCAGGCCAGCTGGCGGCGCGCGGTATGGTGGCAGCGGGTAGTGGGGCGATTCTGCCACGGGCACGAACCGTAATAGTGGGCCCCACCCTGCCCATATCTGACGTCCCAAAGAGCCAGACCCACTTTCCAATACCGACAACCCGAAATTCTTGGTTCTCGTCCGCTACAAGCTTTTGCAGGTCATGGAGCATCTTCCGCAAGTTATGCTCCCACGGATATTGAACATGCCATGAACAATATAAATCTAAGTGTTCCCAATGATTTGTGGTACATGAACACGGGGGCAACATCACACATGTCGGCATCTCAAGGTACTCTCTCATCTTATTTTAATACGAGGAGTAATAAAAATATTGTTGTTGGTAGTGAACATGAAATTCTAATTTGTGTTATTGTCCAATGACATATCAAACCCCCTCACCCACCCTTACATTTGAAGAACATCCTAGATGCACCCAAACTGATTAAAACTTGATATTTGTACGTCAGTTTACTATTGACAATAACGTTTCTGTTAATTTTGATCCGTTTGGATTTTCTGTGAAGAATTTTCACACGGGGATGCCACTAATGAGATATAATATCACGGGAGATTTGTATCCCATCACTTTCACTACCAACAACCAAGTCACCAATCCATCCACCTTTACAGCTATTTCTTCTAGTTTATGGCATAACCAGTTGGGACACCCGGGAGCACCAGTGTTCAATTTTCTTATAAATAATAAATTTGTTGATTGTAATAAACTTGTGGACTCTCATGTTTGCCAGACTTGCATTTTTGGGAAGCATGTTAAGCTTCCTTTTTCCTTTTCTACTTCAAATACTCTTATGTCATTTGCTCTCCTGTATATTGATTTGTGGACATCACCGATTTTAAGTTCGGAATGTCATAAGTATTATATGCTCATTTTAGATGATTATTCAATTTTTTTTTGTAGACATATTCAATAGGAAAGAAATTGCAAGTCTTCATTGTTTTTAAACAATTTAGTATTTTCATCAAAAACTAATTTGAGAAACCCATTAAATGTTTCCAATGTGTCAATGAGAGGGAATTCATAAATGACAAATTTAAGAAATTTTGTCACCAAAAATGGAATGTCATTGCGTCTCCCCTTAACGTCGCGGTTGTTGCTGACATTTCTTCCATTGTGGCCCTTGTCGGACTGTCTGCTTCGGAGGTTGTTACGGGAGGAAGCGGACTGTTATGGG
This sequence comes from Przewalskia tangutica, assembly GCA_029844215.1. Taxonomy (NCBI): domain Eukaryota; kingdom Viridiplantae; phylum Streptophyta; class Magnoliopsida; order Solanales; family Solanaceae; genus Przewalskia; species Przewalskia tangutica. Next base: position 49,215,441 of record CM056723.1, read on the forward strand.
TCCTCAGGCTGACGGTTCTGGTTGCTGGAACAAGAGGCCCTGCCATCGACGGAGGGCCCGACAGTGGTGGTGAGGGCGCGTTAGCGATGCTGATCCTAGTGGTGTTGAGCTTGATTTTTGGGTTTCATCAAGGATAAGCTTCGAACGGGCCTCATAAAACGGGGGTAATGACATGCATTACTGAAGGATAGTGGCAACACCATCATAGAATTCGTTCAAACCTGCAATAAGTTACATGATCAATCGATGATTAGTGACTGGTGCACCGACGTTGGAGAGTTGGTCGGTGTTAAGTCTATTTTAGTACTGTTTTAGAGTCTGTTTTAGGGTGTCTTTTATGTGTTTTTAGTTATTTTGTACAGTATTATGTGTGTTATGTTGTGTTTTCAGGTTTTAAGTGATTCATAAGGTTCGAGGCGAATTCAATGGAAATATGTGTTTATTGAGGACAAAAATGCATATATGATCACAAGAGATAAGTCAAAGATGTCCCAGGAAGCATATAAGCAATCTTAAAACAAAAGAGGAAAAGTCGCAGCTCTTGGAGGCAAGGGCCGCGACGCCTAAGCGCCGGGGCTCCTGGAAGAAGAACTGCGGCGCCTGATTGGCAGTAACATCCCAGGGAATTAGCGTCGCGGCGCCGACGACAGAAAATTAGGAGAAAAGCTGAATTTTAACAAGGGTACAATGGCTCAAAACGTAGTTTTGTGGTATAAGACCCTATGAGACAGATTTTAGGAGATATCTCATCTCATATGATACTTTGGGAGGCAAGGAACGGAGGCTAAAACACAATTCGAGACTTCAATTTGTTCAAGTTTTTTTTCTTTTCTTTAGTTCAGTTCAGTTTTATGTTGAATTTGTTTATTAATTCTTAACATGTCTATGAACTAATTACTTTATTAGGGTTTTCCTTCGAATCGCTTGAAACTCTTTCATGAATTAATGCATTATTATTGATTTCTTTTTCATCTATTAAAGATCTATTCAACTTGTGATGATTGTATGATAATTAACTGACCATTAATTCTCATAACTTATATAATTTCAAAGGGAGATCTGAAAAGAGAGATTTGAATATGCTATAGTTGATTAGACATAGGTTAAAATCATGGACAAAAGTACCCCGATACTTGTGTAGTAAATAAGGTTATTGTTCTTAATCCTCCTGTGTGGTAAAACTTATCATAAAAATATAGAAAGTTTCTGCATAAGGTTGAGTTTTTATATGTCCTAACCGGAATATAGAACATCTTCGTTAACCTGTTATCTTAATAAGAATAATAATAATTATTCTTGCATTAACAAGTGAAATAGTGGATAGTTGAGGAGATTGGAAGCCCTAATTCTCTTCATAACTGTTTTAAACCCCAAGTATTATCATCTTAGTTTATTATTGCTTATTTCTTAGTTGTAGTTCTTAGTTTAAAATACAAACACATTAACGTTAGCCAAATAGAAACCAAAGGTTAGCCAATCGGTAATTGATAACTCAGTCTCTGTGGACGATACTCGGTCTTACCGAGATTATTACTACGGTGCGATACATTCACTTGCGTAAGCAGATAGAAAAATCGCAACAAGTTTTTGGCGCCGTTGTCGGGCACTGAAGTTCTTATCAATATCGAACTAACTAATTTTATTTCTAATTTGGTTGCTCCATCTAACTTATTCTGCGAGCATATTTTTATTAGTTTTTGTTGTTTTTCTTATTTGTAGGTAAAGTTAGTGTATGTAAAAAAAAACGCATGGACTATTATCAGGGGCAGCAGAATCATCAACAACAGTCTAACCCACAGGTTCCACCGGCAGATCTAAATGAGTTGCACGCAGCCATACTCATTCTCACCAATTCCCAAACTCAGTTTATGGCTGAGACAAGGTTGTCCTTCAAAAATTTAGAAACACAAATAGGGCATATGATAATCAATATACCTCAAGAAAATCTGTCTAGCGACACAGTTGTGAGGAGTGGTAAGCAGATTGAGAAACCTTAACCACAACAAATTGTTGAGAACAATGAGAAATTGGAAGAGATAGTTGGTGTAGAGAAATAAGAGGTTACTGAGGACCAACCCATTGCAGAAAAGACACCACCAGCTGTCATTGCTTATCCTCAAACAGAAAGTCCATACCCTCAAAGGCACCTCCAGAAGTTTAGAGATCCATGGAGCTTCACTATTCCCTACACTATAGAGAATTTTGAACACAAACATGTATTGGGAGATTTAAGGGCAAGCATAAAAGTAAATGCCCTTTTCTGTGTTTTATAGAATTGGTGTAGGTGAAGTGAGACCTATAACAATAATTGTTCGGATTGCAGACCGTTCGGTGAAGTATCCACGGGGTACTAGTGAAGATGATTTGCGTCCGGCTAAATAACGTTAACGACAGCGCTACTGGGAGGCGATCAAACGTTTAATTATGTTATTTCATTTTGTTTTATTTTGGTTTTATTTTGTTCTTGAACAGTCTCACGTTCTTGTGCTTCTTGGTTTATGTTTTTTTATGGCAGGTGAATTGGGAACTAACTCCGAAGGACAAAGGACCGAAAATGCAAAAAAAATAAATTAGACGGTGAAGTCCTGCGGCGCTTGCGAGACAGAATGTCTGAACCGATTTTTTTGGGTTAAAAAGAGTCGTCGCCACCACCATTTTGAATCGCTTTGTGTGTCTGTAAGTCTTCCTTCTCTTGCTTTATTTTTCACATTGGAGACAATGTGTTGAATAAGTTTGGGGGGAATATTATTGTTTTTGTGTGTCAGTTGTTGTTGTGTTTAGTAGTTTTTAAAAAAAATTGTTTATGTGCAGTTGTTTGTGTCTTTGTTTTAGTGTCTTGTGTCAATGAATCAAGTTAAAAGCAATAGCCAATGAGATTGAGTGAACGCTTGTGATAAAATTGGATGAGATTTATAGTCATAAAATGCATAGATCTGTGTGCTTAAGTTGGATAGTCTGTGAGTTTGCTTTTGATTATTAACAATGATGAAAACTTGTTCATAACTATTGACTCTCTTGTACTTAATTACTTGATTTATGCATGAGGTTTGAGGAAAGATGGTGAAAAATTCTAGAACTTGCTTGCTTGCTACTTGAGATGAAATTCTAGATAATGCATGCTTAGAAAAATGATTTAGACCATCTTTGGAACGTTTGAGCCTTTTAAGACACCTTTGATTACATTAATCCCTAGTTACCCCTTTTGAGCCTTAATGAAAAATCATTCTTTGTTGATTAATACCTATCCTTGAGCCTACTTGAAACCTTTTACTGATATTCCATTCTCTTGAATTAAAATAAGTATAGAAGTATATGTGTGGGGATTGAATTATTGTAATTGGTGCTACCAATAAAAGAAGAAAAGATTGAGAGAATAATCATGTAAATATAAACTACACACCTAGTGTTCATACATTGAAAAACAAGTTTGGGGGAGTGTTGTAGTTCGAAAAAAAATGAGTGAAAAGAAATAAAATACACCCCCTCATATATACATCAAAAGACAAGTTTGGGAGAGTGTAACTTGAAGTGTGAATTGTCTCAATCTATAAAAGAAAAGAAGAAAAATGGGGGATTGTGGTGCATTGTAATGTGAAATCAAGTCTGGATTAGTTGGTTCCTATGCTTATGGTAATTCTGAGCCTAAATGACATTTTATCTGCTCATGCCTAAGCCTAACAATACAACCAATAAAAGTCCTAATGATTTTTAAGCATGTGTGTCTACATTAGAGGAGAGTAGCAAGTTAGCAAGCCTATGAAATTTTGGTTTGATGGACTGTTGGAAATGATTCATTTGTGCATAAACGAATATTGAATACATGTTTGAGTCAGTAATCATGGTTGAGTGATCATATGTCTTAATAGCCTTAAGCAAACATACTGATTATCTGACTTGAAATTCTAGATAACAAATTAGTGGCTAGAATGTTTCTGAAAATTATATTGCATGTATTCATGATCTTCGAGGCAGATATATTGTGGCTAACTTGATTCAGTCTTTGTGTTTGTGTGTGTTTTTTTTATTTTCTTTTTAGAGTGTCTAGAGTTCTTTACTCAAGGACGAGTAAAGTTCAAGTTTGGGAGTGTTTGTTAAGTATATTTTAGAACTGTTTTAGAGTCTGTTTTAGGGTGTCTTTTTAGTTATTTTGTACAGTATTATGCGTGTTATGTTGTGTTTCAGGTTTTAAGCGATTCATAAGGTTCGAGGCGAATTCAATGGAAATATGCATTTATTGAGGACAAAAATGCATATATGGTCACAAGAGATAAGTTAAAGAAGTCCCGGAAAGTATATAAGCAATCTTCAAAATAAAAGGAAGAGCCCCGGTTCTTGGAGGCAAGGGTCGCGGCGTCGAAGCGTCGGGGCTCCTGAAAGAAGCGTCGCAGCGCCTGATTGGCAGTAACATCGCAAGGAATTAGCGTCACGGCGCCGACGACGGAAAATTGTGAGAAAACCGAATTTTAACAAGGGTACAATGGTCCAAAACGTAGTTTTGTGGTATAAACCCTAGGAGACATATTTTAGGGGATGTCTCATCCCATATGATACTTGGGATGCAAAGAACGGAGGCTAGAACACAATTCGAGACTTCAATTTGTTCAAGTTTTTTTTTCTTTACTTCAATTCAGTTTTATGTTGGATTTGTTGATTAGTTTTTAGCATGTCTATGCGCTAATTACTTTATTAGGGTTTTCTTTCGAATCGCTTGAAACTCTTTCATGAATTAATACATTATTATTGATTTCTTCTTCATCTATTAAAGATCTATTCAACTTGTGATGATTGTATGATAATTAACTGACCATTAATTCTCATAACTTATTTCAAATCGAGATCTGAAATGAGAGTTTTGAATATGTTATAGTTGATTAGACATAGGTTAAAATTGTAGACGAAAATACTCCGATACTTGTGTAGTAAATAAGGTTATTGTTCTTAATCCTCCTGTGTGGCAAAACTTATCATAGAAATATAGAAAGTTTCTGCATAACGTTGAGTTTTTATATGTCCTAACCGAAATATAGAACATCTTCGCTAACCTGCTATCTTAGTAAGAAGAAAAATCATTATTCTTGCATTAACAAGTGAAATAGTGGATAGTTGAGGAGATTGAAAGTCCTAATTCTCTTCATAACTATTTTAAACCCCAATGTTATCAGATTAGTTTATTATTGCTTATTTCTTAGTTGTAGTTCTTAGTTTAAAAACCCAAACACATTAACGTTAGCCAAAAAGAAACCAAAGGTTAGCTAATCAGTAATTGATAACTCAGTCTCTGTGGATGATACTCGGTCTTACCGAGATTATTACTACAGTGTGATACATTTACTTGCGTTAGCAGATAGAAAAATCACAACAGTTGGCAAGCGTCTTGAGTTCTTGACAATAGGCAGACACATTTAAAAAATCGTCATGATGAACGTTCTTGAACTGATTTTCAAGGTATAACACTCATTAACTTTGTTATCGTGGAAAATACTGTCTAAACATTTCGACGTTTGACGGGTAGTGACATCGGTCTTTATGATGGTGTATAACAGATCATTAGTTATCGTGTCGTATATCCACTTGAGGACGGTTGCGTCCAAATGATACCAAAGTGCATCATCAGAAGTCGAAGCGGATGGTACGTCTGTGGACTTCGGCGTGGCAGGGATGATGTGGTCGATAACTGCACAAACATGATAATGGATCTTAAAAAGACCCATCCACGAGGAGTATTGACTCATTTCCATTCAACAGTCACAGGGATGCAATTTTTAATGTTGTTTACGGCAAGTTCCAGATGGAATTTGGTTTTGTGAGCCATGAAAGAGGAAATTTAGGAGGAAGAGAGAGGGAGAATGACTGAAAAACTAGGGTACCGTCATGGGGAAAAGAGGGGGGGGGGGGCGAGAGAGGTTGGCGGTTAGGGTTCCGGCGTGGAAAAAAAGTGGCGGCTGAGATGGTGTATCGACGGCTAGGGTAGGGTTTGTTGTTTCAGGCTACTGATACCATAAAAAAATATGTTCTTTGATTTTTTTTATGAATGATTTACAATATATAAGGTTACAAGAATATTTATTTTGACATAAACTAGGTAACTAATTAACCTATTTATAAAATGATTATAGTTATACCTAAAATAGGAGACTTAAAATATGAGATATACAATTAATAGAATTAATAAAACAATATTGAGAAATATTCTATTAGTTATATTTGAAATTTGAAAATAACCTATAATCTATTTTTCAACTCACTTTACAGTTTTCATTGTATTTAAGTACCTTTAAGCATTACTCCAAATATTCCTCCAAACACAGTTCAATCATCTAACTTCAATTATATAAATTTTAAATAAAGTAAAAAATAGGAGCAAACACCTATTAGTAGTAATATATTATTTCTCAGAAAGGACATGTTGCCCACAGAATGAGTCCATCAGAACACGTCAGCAAAGTTTACAAATTTACGTAGCTAAAGGGGCTACTAGAGTAATTACGTCAGCATATATAGACCCATTGGGAGAAAAAAAGGCGTCCAAATCAACATGACGTCATTTTGCAATTAATTCACACACTCATCACTCCATGTGATGTGATTGTGCCCATTTCCCCTACTATTTTACTCCAAATGTCTATATTACCCCTTGCATCTTTCTGACCTACCCCAATTCTAACCTCCCCCACAATGTTTTATTGAATAAAAATATATATACTCATATCTTTTTAACTATTGATACAAAAATATTTTTAATTTTTTTTTGCTTTTAAACATATCGTGCGAAAAATTAAAATTAAAGAATTATCGAAACAAAAAAAATATTTTTAAATAAACTAAAAAAGAAAGAAGACAAATAAATCAAAACAGAGTAAGTATCACTATATTATACCAATTGAATGATTTTTAAACTTGAAAAGTTTGTCGATCTCTTTTAAGTCGATAAACAAAAATAAGCGAAGTAACATGTTTTTATTTTTAATTTCAATTGTTTGATACAATACCTTTTTATCATGTCAAAATTCGATAAGTTTCCTATTAAAATATTAATATCAACATTTACATGAACTATATAAAATAGATAATAGAATTAATAATCATTTAGCGTAAATAGGCAAAGTGAAAAGTGTGACAGGACAGTAGAGATAAATTAAAATTTTTAATTCTCCACGTTTAAATCCGACTGCATGAGCAAGGAGGTCAACTTATAATACATTAGCCTCAATTGGATTTTGAGTTATTGCAGAATACCACATTTTCTAAATTAAAAGGGGGGAAAATGACTAATTTGGTTTTTGAATAAGTGGAGTAAAAATTGTGGGAAGCGCATCGTTTTTTGTTACAGTAACTTATGGTGTTTTGATTCTAATTATACGATAGACAGAATAACGTGACATGTTCTCTAGGAAAATGTAATAACCTAGCAATGATATATGACTAGGAACTTGCACGAGTGGATGTGTCGATTAGACATGTTGAAATAGTGTCCAATATGTGCATGCAACTTAAATAACATTTCAAATCATTTATGTATCTTACATAAACTACAATAGATGGTTTTGAAACATTAGAACTTATAGAACGAAGACACACTGCATTGGACATTTTTTGTTTTATAAGTTCCAACCATTTCCATCTTCTAAAAAAATGATTCACAATATCTTGATATTAATTTGAAATGGGTAAAATGAACAACTTAAGAAGTGAAGTGTGCATGAGGTGAATCCCCTTTTTATTGAGACATTAGCCGGGCCGGTCAAATTTTAGCAGCTTATGGCTGCCTCCTGAAATCATAGTTAAAGGATTTACTAGGTCATCTGAATTTAATATATATATATTCAACCATCGCAAACCAAATAAATTATGATAATTTTTTTAATTTGAACCCCTTTAATGTTAAAATCATGTGAGTGTCTTCCTAATGAAACTCAAACTTTTATTGTACTCCTAATGGAATTAATTTAACTTATTTTAAGTCACATAAATTCAGATCAACCCGTCAATTTGACCCCCTAAACATTAAACACCTCCTCTTGTGATCTACAATGGATATACGAGAATAGTATACAACTACTACTGGTGCTTTGAAAGGGTAACAATATGATTACAATAGAAATTAACTTGAAGCCAACAAGTGTTGTGACAGCAATAAACTTTTGAGGTCTTGATCTTCGTTCTTGAGTCTTTCTTGGGATCTTAAATCTTATCTCCAAAAAGGAGCATCGTAGCAAGAGTGGTTTTTACTAAGCTCCACAATTTCTCAAGATTTTCTGACTTATTTTCAATATTCTGATTTGGATCTTTGTTCAACTGCAACAAGCTCATAGATCTTGATAGCCTGAAATCAAAAGACACTAAATCTGGCAGCGTTACAATTTCGCTGCTGAGTCGAGTGATATATATTCACTATGTCCTTAAGACATTACTGCCCCACATATTTCCTTTTACGATATGGGCAACTGTCTCTCAAGATAAAACAACAACTAAACAAATGAGCAAAGAAAACTCAAGTGTTTCTCAAGAAGAGCCTTTGAATGTATGAAAGAGTGCTTAGAGAGTAAGAATTCAGAAAATTTGAATTATGTAAGGGTGAAGTCTTCTCTACAATTGAGTCAAAGCCTCAATTTAGAGTAGTGTAAAAATGCCTTTTCAAGTGCCCATGTAATGGTCATTTAAGTGCCATGAAATGACCACTTAATTCACCAAGTAATGCAGCCAAATAATGACTGATTTATGGAGGAGAAACTGCCTTTTGAAGGCTCCAAACTGTCCACACAATCAGTCAAACTTTTGGACTTCCGTTCGCATAGACACTGCCTCGGTAGCGTTGCCTCCCTGACAAGAAGACCAACCAGCGCCGCGGCTCACGCCTTGGGCATCGCGGTGCCGCAACGCGACCCTTGAGGTGGTGGCGCCGCGGTGCCTCAACTCCGTGGTGACGACGCAACCCTTTTTTGGCTCATTTCGATCTTATACTTCGTACACTTCTTCCTTCATTTACCAACGTGGAACATGTGTCATTTAACCAACGACCGTCCATCATTTCATATCTCAAATGTTTACTCACGTACCAATATCTCTTTCACTAATGAAATTTACGATACTTGGCACTACGTGTGCACGTGTGTGGAAACGACGTTTCCGACGTGTGGGATCCCAATTGTCCGAGTCATAAACAATAGGATTAACTTTATTTCAAGTTAATAAATTTCCAACAATCCCTTCTTGAAAGAAATTTTGGCGCACTCACATGGTGTCTTTCTTGCAATATTCTAGCGGATCGATGTTACATTTGGATATGTAGCCGTGACTTTGAACCTTCCATAGTAGAATACCATCAGACTTACTTACTGCGCGGTGAACGTGATGTCTTGAACCGTCAGTGTTTAGTGTAAGCCAAGACAACGGTACCAACACAACAACTTTCCTTACTCTGTTCTTCTTAAAGTTTTGTCCGTTATGGTCGTGGACACACTTGGATTCTTAAGTGCGTTCATTTGAGGTGGTCAGTCCTCGCACTTAAATAGGTGGTCTCCTACAAAGTATCCTGCTATACCCCACTTCACAAGTGTTAGGCACCATTAAAAGTTTCCCCAAACCTCAACCGTTGAAGATCATTAAAGGTTTTGGAAACTTAACCTTTACCCACCATGCAGGTAGCACTTTAAGGTCTATCACGAGAATGACTTTGGATTCATGTTTCTTTACAGAAATCATTATCTGAAGTGTTATTGCTTCCACCGAAGCGATCAACTGAACCTTTACGACTTAGTTTTTCCATTGAATCAAATTCTTAGGATCTCCAATCAGTATGGTTGGGTATCCACCGTATCAATTTGTATTATTTGGATTTTAAGCCAGTTCCCCTAGACCGGTAGAACTCTTGATTTTAGGGTAGTCCATTAATTAAAAGGTCGGTTATATCCATTGATTTAGCAATCAAGGATGTGTCACCCGAGACGATCAACTGTCATACGGTCTTATATCTGCGATATATATGTCCAGACGCCGTCATCTATGCCCTTACTGTGTATAACTGACGAAGGTACACGTTACTCCCAATAACGGACATTCTATATGAGGTCATGAAGTTACTCAACTTCTCATCATACTTTGTACAGAGCGATAAACTTCGATTCCATCATGAATCGACCGATGCAAATTTTCTTAGAGGATTTTCCAAAGACACACCATACACATCCACTTGTGGCTTTGGTGTTCTTCAAGTCTGATGTCCAGTTTGCATCAATGAGTTATCCCAGAACTGTTGGACAACCAGAATACCATAATCCATAGATAAGGAGATAGTTCAGATGTCGTCACATTCGATTTAACGTCTTCTATTGATCATTACCAGTGAACTAGTTCAACCGATCTTCTGTATGATGTGATATCAGGTCAGTTGTAGTGTGTAAAATACATTAAACTACATATGACTTGCGCATATCTCTCCTGATATATGGGTGCACCATGATATATTTCAATTAATTCTATGATTTATATCCATTGGTAACTTCAACGAAATTGTCAAAACACATCACATATGAGTTTGATTTAGACCAGTCCGTTAGATGTCTTGGAATTCTCAATTCCTAAGATTTCATCTGTAAAACCCAAATTATTCATGTCAAAACATCATTTTCAACATATCATTAGTCTCTAGTAACAAACTAAGACTACTTTCTGTGATCAACCTGTCGTCTACGTAAAGGCACATCATGACGAACGAGTCACAATTACCTTTCATGTAGACACATTTGTCACACTCATTAATGAAGAAATCCTTCGATGGTAGAGTTCTATCAAAGTTTTCGTACCATTACTTCGGCCTGTTTCATCCAGTACAGAGATTTGACAAGTCGATAGACTTTCTTCTCTTGCCATAAAACCAGATACCCCTCAGGTTGTTCCGTATTACTTTCTTCTTCTACTTTCTGACTGTTGTTTTTCCAACTGTTGGCTTTCTAATTTTAGAGTCAATGCTTCTGTAGTCAGATTCATTATTTTTATTTTATCTGAAACTTCCAAGACCAAAAAGTACACATTTCAGGGACCAACAAGGAAGTTCAGGAAGAAGACCAACAATCTATCAAACCAACTCTCCGGTTAGAAAGGTTGTCTCAACATCTATGTCTCGCAAGACTGTGGTAACCTTGGAGGTTAAGTTATTCACATAGAAGTATATGTCCAAGTAGTCGAGGCCTTATACTTGTCAGTAGATCCATCTACTTTGTACTCAATTTGAGTATCCACTTTTACAACCCAGAGGTTCTTTTCCCGGAGGAAGATCAACCATCACACAAGTGTGGTTCTATCTGATGGAGTCTATTTCTCTCTTTTTAGCTTCTTTCCCAAAGCAACACTTCTGTAGATGACAATTCTTTATTAATTGTCCATGGTTCATTCTCAACCATATAAGCTAGAAGGCCTGAAATAAGTCTTTGTCCCTTCTTTTTACTATGTCTCGGTTAAACATCTAGAATCCTTGAGTTCTGTAGATCTAGAACATCAAGTTTCGGGTAGTTAGAAACTTCCGAGTCCTATATATTTGGAACTTCTAGTTCTGTACAATCAGGCACTTGCGAGTTCTTGTTAACCTTGAGCAATTACTACTTTTTCCTTCTTAAGGAAAGTTATCTTCAAAGAATTCAGAATTTTTTGGCACCAGGATGCGATAAGCACTACTGTTCTTTGCAGATCCAGTGGATATACAATCTACAGTCTTAGGTACGACTTGACCTATTTTGGCTTTAGTATCTCAACACTTGCCACACTACCCATATCACAACATTTGTATATGAGATTCTTTCCAAGTTTCACATGGAGGATTATCATTATCCTTATACGAAGTTCTCATTAAGACTCGCATTAGCGGTAAGGATTGCCTTTCCCACATACCTTGGGTGTATGGCTTTGCACTTGGCTAACACCGTTAGACTGAGGTGAGCAATGAGCAATCATTTGATGAACGATGCTTCACATTCTCCTCCTCCATCCATACGAATTCCTCAAGCCGTAGCCTTTTCAACTTCTGCTTTGTAGCGCTGATCCGTTTCAACAACTTCATCTTTGCTTTTCAACAAATGATTCAATATGTTGTACCATCATCCATGAAGATCACAACATCTCTTGTCTCCCACCTCTATTTGTACAAGCGTCACCCACATAGGCGTGACTATGTTATAGAGGAGTGGTGTTTCTTTCGCTATCCCTTCGATGGAATGGAAAGGTGAGTTTGTCTCTTCGCCTACCTCACATTCATTTGAGTGTTTATATCGACAGACGGCTGCAATCTCAATTTAGTAGCTTTTGAATGACTTTCTATTTAACATGTATTAATCTATGAAGGCATAGATGCACGAATTATAAATATATCATTCATTTGACTATAATTTACTATACCACTCTTAGTTATTATAGACCTGTTGGACTCGACCCAAGCCAATTTGACCAACAACGTCCTTGAACCAAGTTTGGGACATGTATCACCTCTTGTTAGAGTGAACTCATTCCCTTAAGTCCTTTAGAGGATAACATCTTCAACTCCTTCTAGTTAAAAAGTGGCGTTGCTTCACATGAACAACCTCTTGCCCGTGGTTAGGGCATAACTGGATCGTATGGGATCTAGATACTTGTTACCCGATATTTTCCAATTGCTTACGCAAGTGTACGTATCTTTACAAGTAATATAGTCTGTAAGACCGAATATCGTCTACATAGACTGGTTTTCAATTATCGAACATCTACTCTATGTTATCTATTTGGCTAACGATAGTTTGTTTGGGTTTTTTTATCTAACACTACTAGCTAGAGTAATTGCAAGAGTTAAACTAAGTAAGCGTTGGTTTAAATCAGTTATGATGGAAATAGAGTTTTCAATCTTGTCAACTATCCACTCTTTCACATTTTAATGCAATGCTAATGATTCTTCTTCTTATTAAGATAGCAGGTTAAGTAATTTGTCATCATATTCCGGTTAGGACATACGAGAACCTTGTGCAGAAACCTTCTATATTTCTATAATAGATTTTACCACACAGGAGGATTAAGAACAATAACCTTAAATACTACGCAAGTATCGGGGTACTTTCGTCCACGATTTTAACCTATGTCTAGACAACTACATCATATTCAAACGGATCTCGATTCGAAATCATATAAGTGATGACAATTAATGACCAGTTAATTATCAAGCAATCAAAACAATATTGAATAGATCTTACTCTGCTGAAGAAGAAATCAATAACTATGCATTAACTATATGAAAGAGTTTCAAGAAGATTCAATTGGAAAACCCTACTAAAGTAATTAGCTCCTAAACATTGTCATGTCAAGAACTAATACAAATCCAACATAAATTGAATTAAAATAAAGAAAGGAAAAGAAAATACTTAGAACTAGGTCTCCAATCTTGTAGCCTCCAAGAGTTGTGTTGTAATGTGAGATAATATGTGATAGATTCATCCCTAAAATTTGTCCCAAAGGTTTGTATATGTTGTAAAAAATGTGTGCCTTAGACCCTTTTGTCCCTCGATAATTCTATTTCGGATTGAAAATTCCCGCATCAGCACCACGGTACTGCAGAATGACACCGTGGTGCCGAAAGTGCTGCGGCTTCTCAGTAATGATGGCACCGCGATCCTGCAGTCTTTCGTCCTGATCTGTCAACTTTCGTCATTTTTGCTTCGAGAGCTCCTTTTCTGCTCACTTTTAGTTTCTTTTTGTCATTTTTCCATTTAGAACCGCTGTGACTCAAAAGAAAGAAAAACGACACTAATACTATACTAAACACAAACGAAATGAGTAAAATACTAACTAAAATGACTCAAAAAGTGTATACAAAATGTGCCTAACAAATACCCCAAACTTAACCTTTGCTCGCCCTTGAGCAAAAATCAAAACAAAATCAAAGAAACAAAAACAAACAGACTCAAAGACTCAAATCAAGCAGCTGCACAAGGATACTTAGAAAAGCATGAATGTCAGTTGGGATAATATGCTACAACATATATAGCATGAATATAGCAATCTAGAATTTCAAGTCAGATATTTAGCGAATTCATTTCAATCATAATTAATGGAAGCCTGAACACTAACCTATGCATGTCAATTTTATTTTGTTCTATGAGCCTGTTCACTTGCTATTCTCCACTAATCATAGACATACATACTAGAGATCTTCAGGACTTGTCAGGGTTGTAATGTAGGCTTAGGCAGAGGTAGGTAAGATTAAGCATTTAGGCTCAATTTACATACCATAAGCGTTTTCCTCATTCAACCATTTCGTCCTTCTTTTTTGGTATCATTTTCAATTCATACCTATCACTCTCCTTTTCTTTTTTTGAGAGCATGAAACACGTTCACATAGGCACCCCCAAACTTAGGCTTTTACATTTTTTTTAATTGGGTGCATCACTTTTTCACTCTCTTTTTGTATTTCTTTTTCACTCTTTTTTATCTCTATTTTCAATTACTGCTTATGACACACAAGGAAATCATGGGGTGTCAAAGAAAACAACTTATTTTAGGCTCAAAGGGGCTGACTAGGGATACACTTTATTGCAAGGTAGGTAATGAATGGTAAGAAGGGCTAACAAAGAAATGTCTGAATCATCTCCCTAAGCATGTACATCTTAACTATTTCACCTCAAATAACAAGCAAGCAGACTTCATAGACATGTTTCAATCATTCTTTTCACCATTGACACACATAGGCTAAGCACAAATATCTCAAATAATTAGATGTTCATGAATTTTTGGCATATCTAACTCAAGCACACATATTTTTGCTTCTCATTATATTACATTATCCCACTTAATTCACTAGATATCTTCAGCAACGAAAAGATCCCCCCAAACTTGATTGACACATTGTCCCTAATGTGTAAAGACTGAAAATTAAAGGGACAACTTACAGACACAAAACAACGGTCACAACGGAGGTCTGGGGGGAAGAATTTTTGAAATTGCACAGCTTGGGACCCTCTAAACTTTTGGCGTCGCGGCCCTACTTGTTGCCTCTGCGGCGCTAATGACGGGAATTATTCTTTGAAGTTCTGGGGCCGCGACCCTGCATTTCGGTGTCGCGGCGCTGTGCCAGTTGTTTCTCGTTCTGCATTTTTCTCAATCCCTGCTTTTATCTGTCATCCACAAACACTCAACATACCAGATCGTGAGCCTCCTAAAACAAAAATTGAAATAATATAATTAAAACATTGGGTTACCTCCCAAGTAGCGTTGTCTTTAACGTCTTTTAACCGGACGCAGTTCACTTACTAAATCAAAGGGGTAGAGTATCCCCTACACATAACCATCTCAGCACTAATCGCTTCCTTTTCCTCCTTTTTTTTTTCACAATGTTATTTTTAGAAGCATTTACCATCTTGGCATCTTTCACCATTTCCTTGGCCTTACTCACAGGTTCTATGCTTTGCTTTAATAATATCCCACGAGCATCAGAACTCGTGAGGCTTTTCGCAGGCACAACCTTATCAACTATCCCAATAGCATAACATATATCCAAAACTTGAGGTTCAGTGGGTGGCTTGAAAACTTTGAAGGTCATCTCTGGCTCAGGTGGTGGCTTGAACATTTTAAAAGTCATCTCTTCACCTTGAACTCTGAGTTTTAGCTATCCTTTTTCAACATCAATTAATTCCCTCCCTGTGGCTAGGAATGGTCTCCCAAGGATCATTGGTATAATCTCATCTTCTTCCATATCAAGAATGAGGACGTCAGCAGGCAAGATGAATTTGCCTACATTTACCAACACATCTTCAATTATTCCTATAGGGTGCACAATAGAGCGATCAGCTAGCTGCAAGTGAACTATTGTTGGCCTTGCTTACCCTAAACTAAGCTTTTTAAACACAGAAAGTGGCATAAGGTTGACACATGCCCCCAAGTCATACAGGGCTTGCTTGCATGTCACATTCCCTATGGTGCAAGGTAAGGTGAAACTCCCCGAATCTTTCAATTTAGGGGGAAGTTTCTTCTGCAAGATAGCACTGCACTCCTCTGGCAGTGCTATTGTCTCATAGTTTGCCAGCTTCCTCTTCTTAAACAAGATGTCTTTCATGAACTTTACATAAGCTGACATTTGCTCCAAAGCTTCAATGAACGGGAGATTGATATGAAGCTTTTTGAACATCTCTAAAAACTTGGAAAACTCCTTGTCTAAGGACTTCTTATGCAGTCTTTGAGGGTAAGGAATTTTGTCTACATATTCCCTCATGACTGCCGGTGGAGCTTCTCTAAAATAGGGCGGTCATCAGTAATCCTCTCTTTCTCTACCTCGGTTGTCTTCTCTGCCTCATTCTCCTTTTCCCTAACTGGTGGAGATCCAACCTGCTCTAGTCGCTTGAGTCTATAGGCTACCTTTCCTATCCGTTTTTCTACAAGGTCTACTTTCAGACCAGGCCAATCCTTTAGGTTGTTTAAGTAGGTTTGGGCTAAGGTCGTTGCGCTCCTGCCACCTCTTGGCAAAGTAGGCTGATGGGCAAGCCCCATCCTGTCGCAATGGTGTGGTTCCCCAGCTTTGATAAAAAAAATTAATCTATTTTTGTCCTTTTAATTAACATAGACCCCAGTTTTCTAATAAAATGAGGATACTACATTGGGAATAGTCGGGATAGCTCAGTTGGTTGCCCCGGATCGACTTTCAGATCATAATTGCTCTAGTAAAAATAACTAAAGAAAATAGATAGATGGGAGATAGAAAAATATAAGAGAAACGAACTAATTATAGAAATATCTCTCTATCTCTAAGGTTCACTAATTATTTGACTGTTGGCGGGTTTCTTTGTATGTGTTGTCCGGAAAGAGGAGGACTCAATGATTATACTGCTTCCCACTTCTCAAACTGATTCCCTGACATTGCTCTCTTGGATTCATCACTGTATTACTGGGGAGAGCCCCTGAGGTCTGTCATTCAACTTCCCTGCCAACTGCCCCATCTGAGTTTCCAAGTTTCTAATAGAGGATCTTGTTTCTGTCATGAACTGTTTGGTCTCTGTCATAAATTATGTCAGGGTATTGACCAATACTGAAATTGAGGACCCGGTTTCCGCCATGAATTGAGTGTGAGAGTTGGCTAAGGTCAACATTGCTGCTTTTATGTCATCTGGATTCTCTTGTGGGGCTGGTGGGCTGAACTGCTGTGAAGATGAGGCCTGAAACTGTGGTTGTTGCCCTTGTTCATTCTTCTATGAAAAATTTGGGTGATTTCTCCACCCCTGATTATATGTGTTGGAGGGCCTCTAAAAATTTTCCACAGCCTGACATTGAGCCTGCTCCATTGGGATGTTGTTGGGATCAGTTGTTGGACATCTATCGAAGGTGTGTGGACCCCCACAAATCTCATAAACCGCCAGATCCGACCGCCTTTACGGACATGGTATTCTGCTGGAGCTGCTTAGTCAAGAGAGCAACTTGTGCATTCAGTGCAGTGATGACATCTAGCTCATGAACCCCAACTGCTCTTCTGCTACATGTTCCTCTATCATCTGGAAAGTGATTGTTCATGGTCATGTCTTCCAACAAGTCATGGGCTTCATGTGCTATTCTCTTCATGAAGGTGCCACCTGCAGCTGCATCAATAATTGTCGTAGTAGTCCCACTTAGACCATTGTAGAAAATGTGCACCAAGTTCCACTGCTCAAGACCATGATGTGGACACTTCCTCTGTAAATCTTTAAACCGCTCACAAGCATCATACAATGACTCTCCATCCATTTGATAGAAATTGTTCAATTCTCCCCTAAGCCTTGCTGCCTTAGCTGGGGGGAAGAACTTGGCAAGAAACTTCTGGGCTAAGTCTTGCCATGTAGTGATGGAGTTCGCCTGTAATGAGTTCAGCCAACACTTTGTTCTATCCCTGAGTGAGAATGAGAAGAGTCTCAACCGAATGACGTCATCAGTAACACCATTGTATTTCAAGGTTGCACACAGCTCCAGGAAATTTGCTAGATGCAAATGAGAATCTTCAGACGGTAATCCCCCAAACTGAACTGAGCTTTGAACCATGTGCAATATGACTGATTTGATTTCAAAGTTATTAGCTTCAACAGTTGGAAGCCTGATGCAAGTTTGCATCCCTGTAATAGTTGGCTTCACATAATCCCCCATGCTCCTTTCTGCAGGGACTTGTCTTAAGACAGACGGTAACTCATCATCCACCAAATTGTTGTTTCACTGATCTCCCATTGCACAAAGGATCAGCAATTACCGTGTCCTTCCTGCAAGTGATAAAAAACAAGCAAACAGATCACGGCAAAATGTTCTAAAATAAAGAAGTAAAATAAAAATAAAAATAAAAATCAAAGTAGAAATAACAATAGATAGTTCAATATTGAAATTACACCAGTCCCCAGCAACGGCGCCAAAAAGTTATTAACAGATATTTTCCAATTGTTTACGCAAGTGTATGTATCGTTACAAGTAATATAGTCTGTATGACCAAATATCGTCTACAGAGACTGATTTTCAATTACCGAACATCTACTCTATGTTATATATTTGGCTAACGATAGTTTGTTTGGTTTTTTTTATCTAACACTACTAGCTAGAGTAATTGCAAGAGTTAAACTATGTAAGCGTTGGTTTAAATCAGTTAATGTGGAAATAGAGCTTCCAATCTTGTCAATTATCCACTCTTTCACGTGTTAATGCAATGCTAATGATTCTTCTTCTTATTAAGATAGCAGGTTAACTAATCTGTCATTATATTCCGGTTAGGACATACGAGAGCTCAACCTTGTGCAGAAACTTTCTATATTTTTATGATAGATTATACCACACAAAAGGATTAAGAACAATAACCTTAAATACTACACAAGTATCGGGGTACTTTCGTCCACGATTTTAACCTATGTATAGACAACTACAACATATTCAAATCTCCCCTCTCGGATCTCGATTCGAAATCATATAAGTGATGACAATTAATGACCAGTTAATTATCAAGCAATCAAAACAATATTGAATAGATCTTACTCTGCTGAAGAAGAAATCAATAACTATGCATTAACTATATGAAAGAGTTTCAAGAAGATTCAATTGGAAAACCCTACTAAAGTAATTAGCTCCTAAACATTGTCATGTCAAGAACTAATACAAATCCAACATAAACTGAATTAAAATAAAGAAAGGAAAAGAAAATACTTAGAACTAGGTCTCCAATCTTGTAGCCTCCAAGAGTTGTGTTGTAATGTGAGATGATATGTGATAGATTCATCCCTAAAATTTGTCCCAAGGGTTTATATATGTTGTAAAAAATGTGTGTCTTGGACCCTTTTGTCCCTCGATAATTCTATTTCGGATTGAAAATTCCCGCATCAGCACTGCGGTACTGCAGAATGACACCGTGGTGTCGAAAGTGCTGCGGCTTCTCAGTAATTATGGCACCGCGATCCTGCAGTCTTTCGTCCTGATCTGCCAACATTCGTCCTTTTTGCTTCGGGAGTTCCTTTTTGCCTTTTCTGCCCACTTTTAGCTTCTTTTTGTCATTTTTTCATTTAGAACCTCTGTGACTCAAAAGAAAGAAAAATGACCCTAATACTATACTAAACACAAACGAAATGAGTAAAATACTAACTAAAAATGACTCAAAAAGTGTATACAAAATGTGCCTAACAATACTCTAGCCCACTCTAGTTTCCTTGGCAGTCTGCCTTTCTTTTGGCATTCAAATTATTTAAGATCTGGAAACTCTGACCCACTCCAGTCGCCCGTAGGCTTTGTATGACTGAGTGTCCAATATTATCCTGTTAAAATACGGATCTTCTGTCGGAAACGGTGAAAGGATTGTCTCTAGTTCTTGTCTTTAGTCTTCTAGTCCTCTTTCCTTGCTTAGAATTGTCCAAAAATTCAGTTTATTACAATCTAAGTCCATTTCTTTTAGGCCGTTGTTTATAACAGTCCAATAATAAACGGGAAGGTAAGTGAGATTAAATTTCTGATTTTAAAGTGTTGGGAATATATGTTTTAATGAAAACACTTGATATTCCTAGCCTTGCTTTATTTAATTTTATTCAGAAATTCTCTTTTAATCTCATTTTGACAAGGAAAAATAATGAACTCACACCTTTGGAATCTGGCCCACTTCAGTCACGTGTACAAATCCTCCTTACCATAAGATGGAGGCTTTTTGCTATAAGATGGAACATCATCTCCAACCTCTCCTCATGTCCCAGTTGACATCCTCAACCTCTCGTGGACGCTTGTTTCCACCACTCTCGAGAGCGGTGACAACCACTCTTTCTTGATCCTTGGTCTTGCCATCATGACTATCAGCATTATCTTCAAGTTCAAAATTAGCAACAGAGATCTCACATTTGACTGAGACAGATTTGTAACTGTCGTCAAAGAGAGTGCCACAATTAGGACCAGATTTGACACCATTGTTGTTGACAGAGACAACCTTAGAACTGTTTACAGAACAATCAATATAATCGGTTTCAACAAGAAACTCATAGCCAGATTTGGTATCATATCTGCTGACATACATCTTTCTAGCACTAGTACAAATAATGTCTTAAGATTGTGATCTACAATGGATGTACATGAATAGTATACAACTACTACTAGTTCTTTGAAAGGGTAAACAATATGATTACAATAGAAATTAACTTGAAGCCAACAAGTGTTGTGGCAACAATAAGGTTTTGAGGTCTTGATCTTCGTTCTTGAGTCTTTCTTGGGATATTGGATCTTCGTTCAACTGCAACAAGCTCCTAGATCTTGATAGTCTGAAACTAAAAAATACTAAATCTGGTAGCGTTATAATTTCGCTGCTGATTCAAGTGATATTCACTATGTCCTTAAGACATTATTGCCCCGTATATTTCCTTTTACGATATAGAAAACTGTCTCCCAAGATAAAACAACAACTAAACAAATGAGCAAAGGAAACTCAAGTGTTTCTCAAGAAGAACCTTTCAGTGTATGAAAGAGTTCTTAGAGAGGAAGAATTCAGAAAATCTGAATTATGTAAGGGTGAAGTCTTCTCTACAATTGAGCCAAAGCCTCAATTTAGAGTAGTGTAAGAATGTCTTTTCAAGTGCCCATGTAACGGTCATTTAAGTGTCATGAAATGACCACTTAATTCACCAAGTAATGCTGCCAAATAATGACTGAAACTGTCTTTTGAAGGCTCCAAATCGTCCCCACAATCAGCCAAATTTTTGGACTTCCGTTCGCACAGACACTGCCTCGTTAGTCTTTGTGGCGCCAGCCCAGCCGCCGTAAGACCAACCAGCCGCGGCCACTCGGGCGCCGATCCTCGAGTGGTGGCGACTGCAGCCGTCCGACGCGACGCCGCGACCCTTTTCTGATTCGTTTCGATCTTACACTTCATATACTTCTTCCTTCATTTAACAATGTGGAACACATGTCATTTAACCAATGATCGTCCATCATTTCATGTCTTAAATGTTTACTCACGTGCCAATATCTCCTTCATTAATAAGATTTACGATACTTGATACTACGTGTGCACGTGTGTGAAAATGATGTTTCCGACGTGCGGGGTTCCAATTATTCTAATAATAAATAATATGATTTAACTTTATTTTAGCTTACTAAAATTCCAACACCTCTTTAGATAAAAAAGAAAAGGTAATGTAAAAGAGAAGAAATAGATTGATATCTTTCTGTTTTGTCGTCTAGTCCCCTAATTAGCACCTCATTCTCACTTCCCCTCTCGCAAGTCATATGAGATTCTCACATATCACACCCCACCCAACCTACCCCTACAGGGTTGGGTGGGGTTATGGCAATCCCCATAAACAAGCATAACTTACGTAGTATGTTACTTTGTGATGTAACATTTATTGCCGCCCTTCCCATTTATATAATCTCTCTTCTTCCTTCACCCCTATTCTCCCACTCTTCATTTTTCTCTCATTTTAACGTAATTGTAATCAACTTTTTTTTGTCATGAGAAGCAACAGCTTTTATGGGCCGTTTTCCGGCGACGGCGGCGTGCGGCTAGAACTCACTCCCACCACCAATTCGCCGCTCGCCATCTCCGTCGCCGAGTCAACGGAGATGAGAATTCAACGTCTCATCACCGAAAACCCCGTCGTCATCTTCACCCGTTCGTCTTGCTGCATGTGCCACGTCATGAAAAAACTCCTCAGTGCTATAGGTGTTTACCCCACCGTAATTGAGATAGAGGAGGACGAGATCACTGCCCTCTCATCCTCCACCGGAGATGAGGTTATTCCCGGCGAGGCTCCGGCGGTCTTCATTGGAGGGACACGTGTCGGAGGGCTAGAGAGCCTCGTGGCACTTCACTTGAGTGGTCGTCTTGTTCCTAGGCTTGTGGAAGTGGGTGTCATCAATGATGTGGTATTGTAAAATTTAAGAAATTAATTTCATGCTTTTAATTATGGGGTTATAATTTGTACCATTAATCCGATTGTTCATAAAAAGAACAAAAAAAAAATCCACTAGGAAAAAGAAAATAATCAAGTGCTAGTATTAATTTGTTGTTTCTCTTTAGTTAATTAATTACTCCATTAGCTTTAATAATTATTTTATTTTTCGTGCATGTATGAAGTTGTTATATAATATGTGTGTATTTTAAAGATTCAAAAATATTGTGTTGCTTCTTTTTCTATTTCTTTTTTCTTACCCTATTTGAGACTTTGGGATTTACTTTTCCTCAAACTAATTGAATTGTCAAAATGACTAAGGGCCCGTTTATTAAAAAGAGCTTTTAGGAGTAAGTTTTTCGAGTAGAGTTTTTTATTAAAAAATTGTTAGGTGTTTGGTTATCAATAAAAAAATACTTTTGGATTAAAAATGGACAAATTCAAAAGATATTTTGCTTCTACGGGGCAAAAGCCCAAAATTTTGGTTTTTCCCAATAGAGGCTAAAAGTGTTTTTTTTTTGCCAAAAACACTTTTGGCAAAAATCACCAAATACTTTATTTTGAAGTCAAAAGTGTTTTTGACAAAAACAAAAAACACTTTTTACCTTACGAGAAGCCAAACCAAACGGACACTACATGGGGCCCTATAAATTATAAAATACGCACTATTTCCAGTTTAAGTCTTACTATTTGCTTTGAGTATCCCTACCATTGAGGAAGAATATACTTGAATTATTTAACAATTACAACTGTTAAACAAAATATACGATCACTTACCACACCTTTGGGATCAACGTTTGACTGATAATTTGTTCATTTTGTATTAATTGAAGTTTCTGTCAGTATAACTCCAAAGGACGTACGGGAAATAATAAACTACTATTAAAAATAGTAAACTATTATTAAAAGTGTTTAAAAAGAATAAATAATTATGTGTTACAATAAATTTGATGCCAACAAGAATTGTGGCAACAATTGTGTTTTGTGGTCTTGATCTTTATACTTAAATTCGTGTTGAATCTTCTGCCTTGGATCTTCGTTCCAGTTTCAGCAAGCTCCTTGAATCTTGTTAACCTGAAACCAATAGACACTAAATCTGGGTTGATGAGTCGATTGGTTTTTCAATCTTTTCTTAAGATAATATTGTCCGTATACATGCTTTGTACGGATGATTTGCAACTTGTCTCTCAAGATAAAACAACTGAGAAATATCACGTGTGCAAAACAAACATAAGTGATCCTGACGAAGAAAACAAACACGAAACGATTGTTAAAGAATGAAAAAAAGAAATTGTCTTTTTCAGTGTTTTGACTTTTGCCCCGACCCGGGCGGGCGGAAAGCAAGGAAGAATGACAAATTATATTCCTTAATCCTGGTTAATTATATTGCTTAAGCCACGCTCAGAGCCTGTTTGGTCAAAGTTTTTTTAGGCTAGAAACACTTTTTTCTTAGATTTAAGGTTTTGGCCCACAAAAAAAGTGTTTTTAAGGAGTGGCCGAAGGAGTTTTTCTGCGGCTTTGAAGAAGCTAAAAAATTATGCTTTTGAAAAAAGCAGAAAATTATTATTTTTAAATAAAAATATTCCTACCATAAATACATATTTACCAAATATATTCTTTATCAATTCATTAATTTCTAATTATGTATTTACTTATAGCAACTCATTTTGATTCTTAATAAGATCTTAATACATTTAAACGTTTCAAATAAAATTAATATTCGTGTTACAATTATCAAGTTATATTTATATATATTTTGAATTTTATACTGCATATATAATTCTCTTATGAAAAAAAAGTCATTTATTTTTCTTTTTATTTTCAAGCAGACTTATTACTCTTTTTGTACTTGACAACGTTAATTTGTTTTGATTTATCTATTTTATTATATTGATGGAAAATTTTAATATGTATTTTGAAATTTTAACTAAAAAGAAGTAAAAACTTAAATAAAGACTTTCAAAATAAATTTTTAAAATAATTTTTCTATAAAATAATCTTACTAGTAGATGTTCATTGATACTTGTACGTTCATTCATATTTGTCTCTTTTCATAATTTTACACTTAAAAGCACTTTTAAAAAAATATTAGTACACAATATGCTTATCAAAAAGTTAATAACTCTTATAAAAAAGTGCACAATATGTTTTTCCGGGACATAGGATCCACAGGTTAATAACTCTAATGAAAGGGTAAAACAATGAGTGTTACTATATTAGTGCATGAAAAGTTATAAATGTATAATGTATTTAATAAAAATGGATTCACGGGTTAGATCTGGATCGGATACGGATCTTAAAGACAAGATCCATATCCAGATCCGATCCATTATAAATGGATCCGGGTCCGATCCGGATTCGTCGGATCTAAATTTTGAAAGTCCATATCCAATAAATGACTTTATTGTTGTGTTTTTTCTTCCTTTATATTGAAATATAATTTTTTCTATATAATCTCTTTTTTTTATCATTTTTCTTTTGTTTTTTCATAGATTTATGGAGAAACACACTAAAAGTTTGAAGACCTTGAAGACATGTTTGATGTAGTTGCATTTTATTTTTGAGATGACATTAGTGTTTGGACAATTATTTTTATGGAACTTTGATTGCATTTGGTAATTATGAAACTTATTTGGTAATATATTTTATGAAATTTGTAGAATTTTTATCTTTTATTTGAGGAAGTGTATAATCCGTGGGTACCCAATTCTCGAAAGGGGAAAATAAGAGTATGAAAATTATATACTCAGTGGGTAATGAGTAGGGTATGTGTAGCACATTTGGGAGGGTGGGTAGGGTACGTGAATCCCAAAACCCGTTCCAAACCTGACCCACTGCCATCCCTAGTGTCAATAGGATTAGGGGTGACAGATAGACCGTTTGGACTGAAGTTGGAGGTGTTAAGATGGACTGAATCAATAGATGAGTCAATGCCCAACCTGCTCAAAGCTTACATGAGCTAAGATGAGCGGGTCAAGATGTGTTAAATGATGGATCATAACCCAACTTGACCCATTAATTTTACAAATTTCAAATTTACCTTCTATGATGTTATTTTTTTTGTATGATATTTGATTTTTTCATATCATTATTTTTAAAATAAGAATAATATTTTAAAGAAAATTTTCTCATTTTTATAAGTAAAATAAATATATAAAGTAAAAACTTCGGGTGGGGTAAGCAAAATTTTCTCATTTTTTATAAAAAGTTTTTAAAAGTAAAACAAATATATAAAACAAAAAATTTAATGATGGGGTGGGAGGCGGGGGTAGTGGGGAGAGTGCGAAAGAATTCTAATTTTTAATAAATTATTAAAAATAAGTAAAATAAATATAAAATAAAAACTTCAGCATGGTCTGGTAGGGCAGGGAGGGTAAGAAAATATTTCATATTTTTTATACTTTTTTTTATAAAAGTAAAAAGAATATAAAATAGAAATCTAAGGATGGGGTGGGGGGTGGAGGGGGTAGGGGAGGTAAGAATTTTTTTCATATTTTTATAAAAAAATAAAAAATATGAAATAGAAATCTGAGGATGGAGTGGGGTGGAGGGGGTAGGTAAGGATTAGGGCGGTAGGGGGAGGTAAGATTTTTTTTCATATTTTTTATATATTTGAGGATGGAGACAATGAGGTGGGGCAGAGGGGGTAGGGCAGGGGTTAAGATTTTTTTTATATACTCTTTTTGTGGTATCTAAAGGATGATACACAAGACTTATTTACTATTCCATCATTTTATGAAAAGACTTCCAATGTTTTCTTTTTCTTTTATTTTTGTCCAATATTCACGTGGGAGCTGTTCTCTATTCCTTTTTTTTTAAAAGGTTAATAGGAATTTCATGGCTGTATATCTTTCTATAGTGGGAGAATCTGACAAATGTGATATTTATAGGAAGAAGTTTGTGCATATTAATAATAACCATGTACTTGTCATCACTCATGTTGAACCGGATTATGAGAAAGATAGATGACAGAGATGTTATCACAATACACAATAAATGTCTGACGCAGGACATCAAGTTCTAATAAGAATTTACGAGCCAACAAATCTCAGCTAGCACATTTGCAACGCCTCTGTACTCAGCCTCGGCACTGGATCGAGATAGGGTAGTTTGTCGCTTGGCAAACCAAGAAATCAAATTATCCCTTAAAAAAACACAAATGCCGGAGGTGGAGCGTCGCGTGTCCGGACACCCTGCCTAATCTGCATCCGTATATGAAAACAACTTGTTTGGTGCAGAGGGGTATAGGTGCAAACCATAATCAAGAGTGCCCTTAATGTATCGAATGATACACTTAAGATCAGTGAAATGAGACTCCTTGGGGGCATGTATGAATAAACACACATGCTGAACAACATAAGCTATGTCTGGCCTGGTGAATGTAAGATACTGAAGTGCACTTGCAAGGCTCATATACAGAGTAGAGTAGGATCAGAAACTGGAGCATCATCCATGACACTGAGCTTAGATTTAGAATCAACTGGAGTAGGCACCTCTTTGCAGTTCGCCATCTTAGCCCTGTACACAATCTCATCAGCATACTTACGCTGACACAAGAACATATGATTGACAGACCTGGTCATGATATCGCCAAAACGTAACTCAGCTTTTCCATATCGGTCATTGCAAATTCGGACTTAAGCAAGACAATAATCTCATTTTTCAATCCGTCGGAGGAGGCAGTAAGAACAATATCATCCACGTAAAGTAATAAGTAAGTAGTGCTACTACCTCGATGAAAAATGAATAGTGATGTATCACTCTTGCTTCATACAAACCCAATCTGCAAGATATACATGACAAATCGATCATACCACGCACGGGGGGCCTGTTTCAGGCCATATAGTGACTTACGGAGACGACACACATAGTGAGGAACTGTTGGATGGGTGAACCCTGGCGGCTGATGCATGTAGACTGTTTCTCTCAGATCCCAATGTAAGAATGCATTCTTCACATCAAGCTGATGGATCGACCAGTGTTTGCCCATGGCAATGCTCAAAATTGTGCGAATAGTAGCCGGTTTGACAACCAGGCTGAAGGTCTTGTAAGTTGTAACACCCCATTTTAACCGTAGTCGAAACGGGAGTACTACGTATGATTGATTCCTAAATTTATTCAAGGAGTCGCCACCTAATTATTATAGTGAATTAGGACACTAAAAATGTAGCATAAAATACTACGAATGATCTCCATTTTTAAAGGTCTGTGGAACTATGTGAAATTCTAAGTAAGGGTTCTTTATTATCCTAAAGGAAAGGGGTCAGGCATCCTATAAGATCCGCTAACTTGCGGTTGTCCGGTCAAACTTAGGCTTAATATTATTGTGCTAACATACAATATACAATTCAAAAGGTGTTCTAATTATTAAACTAACCAAGAGATATTTAAATTAGGCATGCAAATATTTAAAATAGATATATATTTAACAAGATAGTAATGAAAGCAAATAATCATAAAAGATGGAATGAAGAGAATTTAGTGATATTTTGCTTTTATTTTATTTTATGTGAATGCTTTAACTTTGGGTGCGCCTCCGGATACCTGCAAAGACACTTAATAGAGGAGTTAGTAACTAATAAATTATCAAATAAACACAACGTAGTGTATATATATATATATATATATATATATATATATATATATATATATATATATATATATATAAGATAGTAAAATATGTATTTTTATATAGTGTGGGCTCAACTAGTGTTATGCCAAGGATACTAAGACATGAGAAACCAATATCGCTTCGGCTGCGGTCGACTCACCTCCCAGTGAACGATACTATGCATTCTCGTCTAATCTTTTCACTTTCCTCATTGCCCACATATTCCGTCTCGCTTACCATGGAGGCCTCCAGATCGACGGATAAATCCTTCTTCGACCAGTGTAGTATCTCATTCAAAATCAGTAAAATACCAAGTGTAATATCTGTTCTTTAAAAATCAGTTTAATAAAAATGATTTAGAAGGCAAAATTGTAAAATCAGTCCAGAGAACAACAGGATAGTAGAAACAACCAACAACAGCAGCCAACAATATCATCGAAAATAGTAGAAAGCAGGGCGATTCACGAATGGAAATAATCGTGAAGCGATCCACCGGAATTTTCAAAACGTCGTCGGAGTCTTAAAACTCCGGCAGATGCCCCAAAATCATAAAATCAGCCCATTAACCAAGATAACAACCGATGCCCAAAAATGAAGTCAAGAACAAGGTCGCCGGAGTTTTTTTTTTATTCCGGCCAGACGCGACGCAAAATCAGAAAATCAGTTAACCCAAATCACAATATATAATAACAACAAAAAAGAACCCAGCGTCTCGCGATCGCGGTGGTCACTCGGCGGCGAGACGACAAAGATGAGGATATGGGGAGTTCAACGAGAGCAGGTGAGGTCGACGGGTGCAAGGCAGTGGCGGTGTGGGTTAGTGACAGTGATGGGAGTTCGGCAGTGGGTGTGATGGGAGAGCAAGAGGACGGTGGTTCGCCGGTGAGCAGCGGCGATGTGGGAACAGTGAGTTGCTGTGGAGACTACTCCGACGATGAGATGCGGGGTCCGAACTCCGGGGGCGTGACTTCGCCGGAGTTAGGGGGCGAGGGTGAAGGTGTCGGCTGCTGGGGTTGGGGCGACAGTGGTCGGTGATGGGAAGGAGAGGAATGTGAAAGATAGTGAGAAATAGGGTGTGCGACTGATTAGTTATGTGGGGCTGCCCTCCCCTCCTTTTAAAGGAGGGGGTAATGTTTTATTTATAGGGGTATTTAGGTTTTGGGTTTGAGTTTGGTTTTGGGGGGAAATGAAAAGTGGTGTTTGAAATTTTAAAAAAATGGGCGATTGGGCTTATGGAATGGTGGACTGGACTGATCCGGATTGTGCCTCGGACTGGACTGGTTTGACAAAAGTGCGAAACGAGTTAATTATTTTAAAGAAAATTATTTAAAAAGATGCAAGATTATTAAAATGCAAATGCCGATGCAATAATAATAAAATACAATATTTAACAAATGTTTAATGTCTAATTAAAATAAAACGGGATGTCAATTAATTATTTAAAGAGATGCAAATATTATTAAAATAAACGACTGTGTAATAATAATAGAAACATAATATTAACAAAGACATAATGCTTAGTTTTAAAATAAAAAGATAAAAAATGCAAAATTGATGATTAGAATGCGGTGTCCTAAAACACATAAAATTGCAACAAATATATGAAAAAACGTGTCAAAATTGACTGTCAACAACATGTCCCTCTTTGTACGGAGATGATGGAAGAGTCTTCAGACAAATATGTTGACTTGTAGCCAATTTTGTCCCGTTTTATAAACTAGAACTCAAAAGAGGGGCTGATGCAGACTCAAAATTGTCCCAGTGTCAAATTATGATGACATCGGGTCGTTGTGATGCGAAAATAAAAAGCAAAGCTGACGCAGATTTAAAGATGTCCCAGTGTCGAATTATGAATACACTGGGTTGCTGCGATGCTAAAATTATGGCCGGACGAATACCGATTTAAAAATATGCCCCAGTATCGAATTATGATGACACTGGGTTGTTGTGATGCTGGTAAATTAAGGCAGGGCGGATGCGGATTCAAAATTTTATTCCAGTGTCGAATTATGATGACACTGGTTACATCTTGCGGGATCTTTGGAGAGCGGATCAACGTTCGAGGTACAAATTGCTTCAGTTCGCCGAGATAGTTCCACATTGTGCTCCTGCTCTTGTAAATTAAGGCTCCTGCAGGCTAAAGCTTAAAAAGATTAGTGCATAACTGTTAAGACAGAAAAATGATAAAGCATGAATATATGAGAAAATGCAATTCTCCGGGTAGAGATGTGGTCCCTGCGTGATATGTTGGATGCTGCAAATGTCGAGATGTCATCCTCGTACAGACGTGTTGAATGCCGAAATGTTGTCCTTGCACACACGTTGTCACGACCCGACCCCGGGCTGCGACTGGTGCCCTACCTGGGCACCCCTCTCAGGTAAACATCAGAGAATAACAGCGGTACATACACAACACATAAGCATGCTTTAGACGATAACATCACAGGCTAGCCGATACGGCCGCCTTCTATAAAATATACATAGCCAAAAGTAAGACAGTACAACTTGTTCTTACAGCCCAAACCACAAATGTTACTCTGACCTCAGGATAAACAACGATGGCGGGACAGGGCCCCGCCATACCCCTGAATGTACATAATATCTACAACATCAGGGAAAACCGTACCAAAAGTAATAAGCCTCCGGAGAAATGGAGCTTCTGACACCTGATCAGTGATCCTAAGAATGAGGACCCACCACCTGCTACTCCCTACTGCGGCGTGAGAAGGGGTCAATACACAATATGTACCAAGTATGCAAAAATGAAAAATAATGTAAGTACATCATGAGTCTAAAACAGAGCCGGAGACATATATGAAAATCAAATTACAGTTCACTGTGCCTTACTAACAATGAGAGTAAATAAAAGTATACCTACAACATAAAAATAGGAGACTCACGATCAAATCAGGGGTAGCAAATCCATGGAGTGGTATAATGTCTTGGGGGTTTACCCCGCAATCATACTCAGAAGGTGGTATAACGTCTTGGGGGTTTACCCTCATTTATACTCTTACCCTGGAGAAGGCGGTATAACGTCTTGGGGGTTTACCCCTCATTTATACTCTTACCCTGGAGAAGGTGGTATAACGTCTTGGGGGTTTACCCCTCATTTATACTCTTACCCTGGAGAAGGTGGTATAACGTCTTGGGGGTTTACCCCTCATTTATACTCTTACCCTGGAGAAGGTGGAATAACGTCTTGGGGGTTTACCCCTCATTTATACTCTTACCCTGGAGAAGGTGGAATAACGTCTTGGGGGTTTACCCCTCATTTATACTCTTACCCTAGCTCAACCGGCTATCATACATAACATAAGTAAGTCAAGAAAATCCCCTAACTTCTTATTAGTCTTGTTCATATACCCTCTCATTTTAGTTCACTTAAGGTACTAACATGTCTTAATAAAAGAATCCAGGAATTTAATCCCAAGTACTACATACTTCTACTCTTTTAAAACGAATGACTCATTTTTATATAAAACTTTCAAGATACTAATAACCATAGCATCAAGTCACTTATCCTTACTTATCTTACTTAAAGCAAATCTCTCCTTTTAACTTTCCATAAAGCGAATATAACCAACTTCCCATAAAGTCGTTATATTAACCTTATACCTTAGTCAATTACATTTTCCTATATCCAAGGGACTTAAACCTTTTTTTTGAAAAACAAAACAAGTATCCTATACTTAAAACACTTCAAGTCTCTTAACTTTGAAAACTTAAGACATTCTTAATAGTTTTAAATAAGTGGGTTAATCTCCTAACTCGCCCAACTTGGCCATTCTTAAATAAGTAAAAGATATCAAAGTATTGTACGTCTACCGTACTATATAAGTACAACTATTCATGCTCAAGAGATAGGAAAGTTCCACATACCTCTTCGGGTCAATCCACTTGCAAGTCCAATATACCGCACGTAGTATGTTTAACCTATAATGACCATAATACGTCCATTAGCCTCTATCTTCAACGTAGAACATTCTAATTGAAACGTCCCTTATTCCTACGGAAAATTGGACAGCACTTCCTTTGTTTCTACATACTTTGCCACCTTTTTCAAGGCCGAATTCAACAATCAAACACGCCATCTCTAAGGCTCAACAATGTAGTTAACAAATAGGGAATTACATGCCTACTAGAAATGTAAAATTCCGCCCCACAATTGATATCAAACTAGTACAAACTACAAGGTCCAATTCGGCAATTTTGAGGTATAACAACATAAATTCTTATCCAATTCCCTTTTAATCCAAATTCTTATCCAATTTCTTTATAATCCAAATTCTTATCCAAATTCTACATGCAATATATCTAAAGACAATATTGACAACTACAAGTCCCTTCTTCCACACATGCAACACAATATACTAGCAAAAGAGAAAGGACTGTTACCTTAGAGCTTACCCAAATTAGTCCAACAAATTTCCCTTGCCTCCTTTCCACAATCACCTCCACAAACCTCCTACAAGCTTGCCAACATGTTTCCTTCTTGCCACCTTTTTGAATTTCTCTCTAGGCCTTGGTTTCTTCTTGAATTTCTAGAGAGAAGGGAGAGGGATTTAATTTTAGAGAGAAGGGAGAGCTTTCAAGAATGACCAAGTCTTGAAGACTTGGTCAATAAATAGGACATGCAAAAATCAGATGGAGGGGGGGGGACACTTGTCACCCTCCCATGGCCTTTTTAAAAGAAAATATCTGATTTTTCCTCAGTTTCCCGCAAAAACTCCGCCTCGGCGACCTACAATGGCTGGCCGCGCTAAACCTTCGCGAATTTTGAACTTAGCGCGCGGCCGCTTTCGAGCGCGGCTGCAACCTCAGAGTATTCTCAGCATAACCGGCGCCGCGGCCCTGCATCCGGCGCCGCGGCGCTGTGGCCCCTGACCGAAAATGTTTTCTGCTCGACTGCGCACTGAACTTGTAATTTCCATAACTTTCTACTCCGATATCCTATCGACGAACGGTTTGTTGCGTTGGGAACTAGACTCAACGAATTACATACTAGGCCTTTGAAACACCTAGGAACTCTTAATGCAACTGGACATAAACCACCTCAAAGTTGACTAAAAACCCGCCTGAAACATTCTGTCGACCTATCTTTCAAAAATTTAAATCTTAACTCCTTTCATACGTCCCCATAAGCAGGACCCGAACTACGGGGTGTAACACACGTGCTGCAACTGCTCATGTGAATTGAGGAACATGTGGGCTAAAACTTAAGAAAAGTTAGTGCATAATTGTTAAAACGATAAAATATGATAAATCATGAATATAAGAAATGTGATTCTGTGAGTAGGAATATCGTCTTGCGTAGACATTATATGCTGAAGTAGTTGCATTGGCTAATGAAATAACGTCGTTTCTGGACGTAATGCAGATAGCATCGTTTTATGGTCGTATTGTGATGAAGATGACATCGGTGCTCAGGCGTGATGCGAATGACGTCGGTGCTCAGACGTTGACTTAAATAATTGATGCAGATGATGTCGGTGCTCAGGCATTGATGCAGATGATGCCGGTGCTCAGTCATTGATGCAGATGATGTCGGTGCTCAAACATTAATGCAGATGACGCCGGTGCTCAAGCGTTGACTTAAATAACGCCGGTGCTCAGGCGTGATTTAGATGATGTCGGTGCTCAGGCATTGATGCAGATGATGTCAGTGCTCAGGCATTGATGCAGATGATGCCGGTGCTCAGGCATCGATGCAAATGATGTCGGTGCTCAGACATTGATCCAGATGACGCCGGTGCTCAGGCGTAATAAGATGGTGTCGTTGAATGGATGCGATATATGAGTCGTCGTTGTATAGACGAAATATAGATAAGGCCATTGCATAGGCCTAATAAGATGGTGTCGTTGAGTGGACGCGATATAAAGGTCGTCATTGCATAGACGAAATGTAGATAAAGCCGTTGCACAGACGTAATAAGATTGCGTCGTTGAGTGGACGTGATATATGAACGTCGTTGAATAGACATAATAAAAGGAGCGTCGCTGATAGACGTAATTGAGCTAACGTCGTTGTGCAGCCATAATAAGAAGACGTCGTTGATAGACGTAATAAGACGTCATTATGTGGACGTAATAAAATGAACGTCGTTGAATAGAAGTAATAAAGGACGTCATTGATAGCCGTGATAGGAGGACGTCGTTGTGTGGACGTAATAAGATGAACGTTGTTGAATAGACATAATAAAGGACGTCATTGATAGCCGTAATATGAGGACGACATTATGTGGACGTAATAAGATGAACGTCGTTGAATAAACGTAATAAATGACGTCATTGATAGCCGTAATTGAGCTAACGTTGTTGTGCAGCCATAATAAGAAGACGTCGTTGATAGACGTAATAAGAGGATTTCGACCCGGTGGGCCAGACCACTATGATGAAATTACCTGCAAAATATAAACCGAATAAAAATAATTAGAGTCGTAAAGTGATTGAGAAATGAGGATGAGAGTGGCCCTGTGAGCCAAATGAAGCTTTGATAGACGCGTGCGATTGTGGCTTTGTGGGCTGAGCTGCTATGTGAAACTTCCTACAAAATCAAAGATAGATGCAATAATTAGTGCAGGGATATATAGATATGCAAAAACGAATGAATGAGGATAAGAATGTGACCATGTGAGCCGATCTGCTATGCGAAAATCCCCTTTAACGTTGCCAACTTTCCAGCTCCTGTTATCTGTACTCAAAAGAAAATTTGTGAGATTTGAAATGGGCTGCTAATTTGTGCGGACTTTGTAGCTTTAACTCTGACCACTTGCATGCCCAATCTGTTCGGACTTGTAACCGTTGTCTGGCTTTAAGTATTTGGCTACGAGAGCGTAGTCGATAATATGCTATTTGATACTGAATGCCTCTTCTTGCAGTGGAGCTTTTTTGAAGCAGCCCCAGTTTTGGCATAAGCGGATGCCGAATGGACGAGACCGAATTTGATATGGAATACCGAACTATCCTATCGCAGAGATTGGATGAAGTGTGCTTTGTAACCAGTAAAGTAAGGGCAAAAGATTTTAGAAAGAGTTGGACTGAGTCCGATGTGGCCACCTACGTATCTCGCCATAGAGATCAAGTAGATACATAGTCCAGGAGAATAGCCCCAGTTGAAGTTGGGTTCGTCGATTAGACTTCGAGTTTTTATTTTTTATTTTTTTAAAGATGGGACCAAAGCTGATATGGCCACCTATGAATTTTGCCAAAGGAACCAGTTTAAACCATAGTTCGCCGGTGACGGAGAATAAAGAGATTCTTAAGAGATGGAAAATTAGGATTTTTCTAAAAGGTGGGACCGAGGCCGAAATGGCCGCCTACGTATCCCGCCGCGAGAATCAGGTCACACGTAGTTTCGATGTGTGACAAATTTTTGCGAAAATTATTGTTTGGGATATGGGTTTTCCGCGTATTAACACAAGGAATGACGCAGCCCCAGAAAACAAAGCTAGTATAGCTCGAAATTAATACTAAGCGAATGCTCAAAGTTGGAGTAGCAAAATACTGTACTAGAGTGCACATAGCTGAAAGCAACAAACATTACAATAGCAAGCAGACTATCTGGATATCAAATGCGCGTCCTAGCATGTTTGGGACCTCTTTTATGCCAGAGGTGGGCCTAAACGCCAAATATGCGAGATTATGATAAATAGGTCCATGTCGTTAAACTGCAATGTTTTGTTGGAAATGGCGACCAAATGATGGTGCACTTTTTCCAATTCGGCATGTCATGTTTAGGCTTGAATTTGTCTATCATTGTCACGCTACACACATATGTTTATTAGTCGTCGGGTTGTGAAACCCAACGACAATTTGGTGGATTTCCTAATCGTGGAGACGATACCAAGGATCGACCCACCTAGGGTGTATGCATGCATGACTTAAAATAAAGAGGGCGGTATAACTCTATCTTAAATTTTCTAAAATTTGGCTTACTAGACACAATGGTTCCCGAGCGGACTACTCGAGTGAGAAGGCTACGCGGCCACCGGATGGTCCGGCTGCTCCGCGCCTTTGCCAACTCTCCTAAAATTGGGTAATTGAAAGAAATTTTACGGGTGCGTACAACACACCTCGCGTATAGTGTGTGATAGTGTTAATTTTTCAGAATGGAGGAAATATGAGCGGAATGTCAATTTAAGGAAAGCGGTAACAAATAGCAGTTAAGACAATATGCAAAATATTTATATGTAAAGCAGAATAATTTAGGCAAAACGTAAAAGCAAATAAGTGTAAAACATAAAAGAAGCAATTTAAGCAAAATAAAGAAAATAAAGCACAATAAATTAACCTATGTTTGTTGTGGTTAAGAACCTAAAATCCCCAGTGGAGTTGCCATGCTGTAACACCCCATTTTAACCGTAGTCGGAACGAGAGTACTACGTATGATTGATTCCTAAATTTATTCAAGGAGTCGCCCCCTAATTATTATAGTGAATTAGGACACTAAAAATGTAGCATAAAATACTACAAATGATCTCCATTTTTAAAGGTCTGTGGAACTATGTGAAATTCTAAGTAAGGGTTATTTATTATCCTAAAGGAAAGGGGTCAGACATCCTATAGGATCCGCTAACTTGCGGTTGTCCGATCAAACTTAGGCTTAATATTATTGTGCTAACATGCAATCTACAATTCTAAAGGTGTTCTAATTATTAAACTAACCAAGAGATATTTAAATTAGGCATGCAAATATTTAAAATAGATATATATTTAACAAGATAGTAATGAAAGCAAATAATCATAAAAGATGGAATGAAGAGAATTTAGCGATATTTCGCTTTTATTTTATTTTATGCGAATGCTTTAACTTTGGGGTGCACCTCCGGGTACCTGCAAAGACACTTAGTAGAGGAGTTAGTAACTAATAAATTATCAAATAAACACAATGTACTGTATATATATATGCATGTAAAAAATATATTTTTATATAGTGTAGACTCAGCTAGTGTTATGCCAAGGATACTAAGACATGAGAAGCCAATATTCGCTTCGGCTGCGGTCGACTCACCTCCTGGTGAAAGATACTATGCATTCTCGTCTAATCTTTTCACTTTCCTCCTTGCCCACATATTCCGTCTCGCTTACCATGGAGGCCTCCAGATCGACGGATAAATCCTTCTTCGGCCAGTGTAGTATCTCGTTCAAAATCAGTAAAATACCAAGTGTAATATCTGTTCTTTAAAAATCAGTTTAATAAAAATAATTTAGAAGGCAAAATTGTAAAATCAGTCCAGAGAACAACATGATAGTAGAAACAACCAACAACAGCAGCATCCAACAATGTTATTGTTACACCCCGTAGTTCCAGGGTATGTATGTGAGGACGTACGTACGAGAATACGACATTAATATTGGAAAGGAAGAAAGATGTGATTTTTCGACGGAAAAGTTTCCGGATTTTGTGAAGGAAAAAGGTTCGTTAATGGGAATTGGATTCCCAGATTTGGTATTTGGACTTCCTGGATTATATTAGAATTATGGAATTTTATTTCCGGAATTGGTCACGTGGGGCCCACGGGGAAAATTTATGGTTTTGTGGGGCCCACTTTATTTTTCGGATTTTTGGCATTACGGATATTTTCGGAAGATGAAATATTTTGGACGAGTAGGGGGGCAACACGTGTCACCCCCATGTGGCCATGTTGGCCGAATGGTTAGAGGACATGTGTCTTGGACGTTTTTGGTGGACAAGTGGCTTGCCTTGTCCCATTTTTTGTGGTGGACATATGTCTCATTGTTGTGGTGGACATTTGGTTGGAAGACTCCACTCCCACTTGTCCCAAATCCTCACCACACACTTGCTCACATCCTAGCCCTTGTTTTCTCTATAAATACCCCCCTTGAGTACAAGACTTATTCATTCCACACTTAGTTATTTCCAAAGCTTGAAAAATACTACCTCCCCTTTAGTGAGTGCTCTCGGTTTTTGGCTAAGTTCTTGACCAAATTGTTGTCCAAAAATTCTTAAAGTTTTAAGTGTTCTTCCTTAGGGTGTTAGGAATATTGTGTACCAAGAGTTGGAAAAGATTTCACACCCCTAGCCTTTAAAGAACCCATTGGCCGAAACTTGCCAAAATTTTAGCCTAAGTGTTCTTCACTTTTTGGAGTTAGATCTTGAAGAGGGTTGGTTAGGAGCGTCTAAGGGTTGCTTGTAGCGGGTTGGAGCGTAAGGAATTGGAGCTAAGTGTTGCTCAGGATCGACTTATTAATCTTGGATAATTTTGGGCTTATCGAGGTAATGATCTTTGTCCCCCTATTGTAATTGGATATTACATATTGTAGTAGTTTAGAATTGAGTATAAGATATTTTGGAAGGATGTTTATAAAGAATTGAACTGTATTTACATTGCTTTGTATTCTGATGGACTCGTAGTATTATTGTGGGGCAGTGTTGTACACGTCCGGTTAGACGTGTAACCCCCTTGGAGTTGTTGGCTTGGTAGTGGGCCTTGTTAGAGGAGGAGATTTATGTGGTTGCGGGGGGGGGGGGGGAGGTGTTGCCGAATTTTCCGTAGAATAAGGAACCTTGTACTTAGAAATGTTCTACGAAGAGATAGAGAAGTTGATAGACGTTTTGTGGCCTTTATAGGTTGAAATACTACGAGTAGAATATTCTACTTGAAGGGTGGAAAAGGCTAGCAGGATTATAGTACTTTGGAGCGTTTTGCTAATTGTCGATAATCGTCGCGAGGTATGTGAACCTCTTCCTATCTTTTCTAGCATGATTGTTGTGAACTATGTAGTACGGTGAGCGACGTGTGCTAAAATTTGGTTGGTTTAAAACATAAAGTGTTATAACGACTTTGTGGGAAGTTTGTTATAACAACTTTATGTAGGTAAAGAAATGGTTTGTGGTTTTTAAAAGATAAGAGACTTGACTTATAAATGACTTGATGTGAAATATTAAGGACTTGGTTTGTGTTAAAAAGTTGTGAAACCGCATTTATGAGAAATGGGTAATTGGGTTTTAAAAGGAATAAGTTATATTGATTTCGGAAATGAGAATAAGTATCGAACAAGCCACTGCAGCGTTAATAAAGGAAAATGTATTGACTAATTAATTATTATTAAAACCAGTAGAAACCTCCATCTGCATAGAAGCTAAGATAAGACAAAATTGTATTACATTTTCTAGATCATGGCTGCTTTAATAAGATCATTAATAACAAGTTTTGATTTTCTTAAATTCCAAAGTAAGAAGCTTGATTTATAAAAGAGAGAGACTTGAAAATTTGAAGTGTTTTTGTTTAAAAGGAAGGCATGGTTTTGTCTTAAATTGGTTTAAAAAGGAAGTCATGGTTTTGTCTTAAGTTGGTTTATTCGAAAAGAAGATATGGAAATTGTTTTGGTTTACTTAAAAAGATAGTTACTCTATTTTGATACTACGGGTATCGTGTGACCTTTGTAAAAGAAATGGATCTTTTTAAAGAATTAATGTATGTAGCACTTTGGGGTTAAAACCCGGATTTTGGCATAAAATGAAAGTACCTTGAGTTGTGAGTAACTTGCCTATGTTTGCTTGTGATAGCCTTGTTGTGCAAGTATTGTATCCTTATGTTACCGCGTCTCTCGATGGAGGGCCGGCTGACTTGTTGTGAACTTACTTGGACGTACCGGCAGTGACGGAGGATTCCACGGGTATGCTTCCATTGTTGTTATCACATGGACATGTCTACACCGATGAGGGATTCCGGGGGCATGTGACCATTAGTGTTATTCCATGGACTAGCTCTCCATGAGGTTTTACTGATTCGGCTTTGGTATCTGGTAGTTGGCTCTCGTACTTGCCCCGGTCGTGGCTGATTCGGCTTTGGTTCTGGTAGTTAGCCTTCGTACTTGCCCCGTTCAATTTTGTGGCGAAGTCTCGTGACTTACGGTTGTGATATGGTGGTTAGCCTGGTTACTTTCCCGTCGGCTCATTAGCGCGGGGAGGATCTGGTAGAGGCTATCGACTTGCCACGTGTCGACCTTCGCGAGTCGATGTTGGGCGAAGTCTCGTGACTACAGTTGTGATCTGGTGGTTAGCCTGGTTACTTGCCCCCGTCAGCTACGTGGCGCATGGAGGATCTGGTAGAGGCTATCGCACTTGCCACGTGTCAGCTTCGTGAGTCAGTGTTTGGTCGAAGTCTCGTGACTACGGTTGTGATCTGGTGGTTAGCCTGGTTACTTGCCCCCGTCAGCTACGTGGCACAGAGAGGATCTGATAGAGGCTATCGCACTTGCCACGTGTTAGCTACGTGATATAGTTATTTAGTATTGTTGGTACGGTAGGTTCTGGTAGCTGGCTTTCGTACTTGCCCCGGTCAGTTGATGATGCAAGTTGGATCTGGTATCTATGCCTTCGTACTTGCCCCGTACAATTTTTATGACACAGGTGGGACCTGGTGTTCATGTGTACTCCTTGGTGTTATTATATCATAGACTGCCGGCAGTGAGAAAGGTATTCCACGGGCATGATTGATGTTGTGGGCGTGAGACCCATAGTTATATTTTAGTGATGACTTTGAGGGCGTGAGTCCCTGACTTGACATGACTGCTTATTTATTGTGGACTGTAGTTTGGTTATCATACATGTCTCCTGCTTTATATAGACTGTTATGATTTCACTTACAATATTTTTAGTTTCACATACTTGGTACTGTTATCTTGACCTCGCCCGAGGCTGCGTTAAATCTGCGCAGGTAGGGGTACACCAGTTGTTGATCCTCGCTCTTAGGATCACAGTTCAGCGTTTGGGAAGCCCCGTTTCTCCGGAGGCTTATCTTTGGTATAGTCCCTTGTCGTTGTAGGTACTTACATTCAGGGGTATGGCGGGGCCCTGTCCCGTCGTAGTTGTGATTACGTTCTTAGAGGTCTGTAGTACTGTTGTGTGCAGGGTTTGAAAAAGGATGTAACTGTTCAGGTTTAATTATTTTTATATACAGAAAGGTAACCGTTTTGGTTAGCCTATTTCTTATTGTATATCTTGTTTCATGTTTAAGTTTTTATTTCCGCTGATTTTTTCTGATGTTGTATCACTAGGGTGCCCGGGGTAAGGCACCAGTCGCGGGCCCGAGGTCGGGTCGTGACAAAAGTGGTATCAGAGCAGTTAATCCTCGGAAAGTGTCTACAGACCGTATCTAGTAGAGTCTTGATTATCGGTGTGTTGTGCACCACACTTATAATCAGGAGGCTGCAGGATATTTAGGATTGGTTTCCATTCTTCTCACTCTGAGATCGTGCCTTAGAGCTGTGTTATAAGTTGAACACAGAGGGTTACGAGAGCACAGGCCCGGACATTACCTGAGATAGTACTTCAGACGACGAGTTTTATGACGCTGCTAGCCCCAACAGAGTTTAGAGCGGCAGCGATTTCTCACGAGGCCACGATACCGAGCCTCAGTTCCACGGCGAGGCCGAGATATGAGTTCAAGAGATGGCGATTACTAGCTATTGGTGGTGGGAATGAGGACGGACGGAGGCCGGTGGTTCCGGCGATACGATGATTCACCACAGATCCGATAGTCGAGACTTGGGATTTCTTGAGTTGCGATTCGCGAGTTCTATGGATGAGAGGCGAGGATGATCCTCGGGGTTTCGTGCTAATTTGGGAGATTATTATACTGCGGCCGTCGAGGGCCATGTGATGGGAGGATGTCAGTAGGAGGATACAAGAGGATGACTCGGCCTCTGGGTCGATTCGGGTTGATTGTTCGGGAGAAGGGGTGTTAGTCGGATGAGGTCACCCTACCTCGTTAATGGTGTTGTAATAGACTCCATTATGGGAGTGTCGTACTACTTGACGGCTTGTATGCTTGCGACCAACAGGCCATTTGGTGAGAGTTTGTCAGGCCAGGTAGCGGATATAGAGACTTCGACGCCGGGATCGGTGGGTGGTTCATCGCCTTATATAGCTAGGCGCCACAGGCATGATTATGATTAGAGCGACAAAGGGAAAGTGAGGCGATGAGTTACAGAGATATCTTGACCGCAAGAAGGCGGTTTATGTTGTTATGGTGGATACATGTTAAGTGCTATATACGGATAGCATTGTGTTAAGTGTGAATTAGAAAACATGGGTAGTTGAAAAGGGTAAGTCTGGGGACGAGACAATTGTGAGCCTTAGAATTTATAACAGTTAGGACCTTGGATGCAAGGCCGTCTTGAGTGGATGATTTTACGGTTGGTCTTTGTCGAAGTACTTGGTATGCGTGAAATATATTGTGGGATAGTTCCATGGGTAGTGTGAGATGGAAGTGGTAGCTTTCATGACGTGAATTAGTAAGATTGTTCCGGATCGGGGAACGAGAGAGTTTGGCGCGATAATGGGTCGGGTTGAGGCCAGATTGCGGGTCAACCCGCAGCCCGAAATGAAGTAAGGTAAATTTGAGGTAGTCCCGCTAGGTGATGGGGTCACGAGGGTGCAAGGCCCAAGTTTAGGTAACCTTCGTATGAGTTCGTGGATGTGTTCGACCAGAATCGGACCGTGAAGGCCGGGAATGGCCTTAAAGGAATTTGAGGCTAGTAAGATGACCAAGTTTGGAGGTAGTGACTCGAGTTTTGGAACCGAAGGCGATGACTGGAGTATGGTACGTGTACTAGAAAGAGTTCGGGTGTACGAGAAGGGTATGACGAGTAAGGAAAGAAGTGAACCTGTGTTAAGAGATCGGAAGTGACCATTTCTTTTGTGAAGTGAAGATGTGAATGGAGTATCCTTTGGACCAGGAGTGAGAGTTAGTGTTGTTTTACATCTTGGAGGTGATTCCTCGTTGGCTTGGATTTGGGTTTCGCGCGTATGTTGTTATTATGGCCATTGATGACATGATTGGTTTCGTAAGTATAGTAGTGAAGACTATACCGGCGCATGTGTGTTTTTGGAGACTTAGAAGGAACATTCGGGACGAATGTTTCTAAGGGGGAATAATGTTACACCCTGTAGTTCCAGGGTATGTATGTGAGGACGTACGTACGAGAATACGACATTAATATTGTAAAGGAAGAAAGATGTGATTTTTCGACGGAAAAGTTTCCGGATTTTGTGAAGGAAAAAGGTTCGTTAATGGGAATTGGATTTCCAGATTTGGTATTTGGACTTCCTGGATTATATTAGAATTATGGAATTTTATTTCCGGAATTGGTCACGTGGGGCCCACGGGAAAAATTTACGGTTTTGTGGGGCCCACTTTATTTTTCGGATTTTTGGCATTACGGATATTTTCGGAAGATGAAATATTTTGGACGAGTAGGGGGGCGACACATGTCACCCCTATGTGGCCAATTTGGCTGAATGGTTAGAGGTCATGTGTCTTGGACGTTTTTGGTGGACAAGTGGCAAGCCACTTGTCCCATTTTTTGTGGTGGACATATGTCCCATTGTTGTGGTGGACATATGTCTCATTGTTGTGGTGGACATTTGGTTGGAAGACTCCACTCCCACTTGTCCCAGATCCTCACCACACACTTGCTCACATCCTAGCCCTTGTTTTATCTATAAATACCCCCCTTGAGTGCAAGACTTATTCATTCCACACTTAGTTATTTCCAAAGCTTGAAAAATACTCCCTCCCCTTTAGTGAGTGCTCTCGGTTTTTGGCTAAGTTCTTGACCAAATTGTTGTCCAAAAATTCTTAAAGTTTTAAGTGTTCTTCCTTAGGGTGTTAGGAAGATTGTGTACCAAGAGTTGGAAAAGATTTCACACCCCTAGCCTTTAAAGAACCCATTGGCCGAAACTTGCCAAAATTTTAGCCTAAGTGTTCTTCACTTTTTGGAGTTAGATCTTGAAGAGGGTTGGTTAGGAGCGTCTAAGGGTTGCTTGGAGCGGGTTGGAGCGTAAGGAATTGGAGCTAAGCGTTGCTCAGGATCGACTTATTAATCTTGGATAATTTTGGGCTTATCGAGGTAATGATCTTTGTCCCCCTATTGTAATTGGATATTACATATTGTAGTAGTTTAGAATTGAGTATAAGATATTTTGGAAGGATGTTTATAAAGAATTGAACTGTATTTACATTGGACTGTATTTACAGTAGACTCGTAGTATTATTGTGGGGCAGTGTTGTACACGTCCGGTTAGACGTGTAACCCCCTTGGAGTTGTTGGCTTGGTAGTGGGCCTTGTTAGAGGAGTAGATTTATGTGGTTGCGGGGAGGTCTTTGCCGAATTTTAGTAGAATAAAGAACCTTGTACTTAGAAATGTTCTACGAAGAGATCGAGAAGTTGATAGACGTTTTGTGGCCTTTATAGGTTGAAATACTACGAGTAGAATATTCTACTTGAAGGGTGGAAAAGGCTAGCAGGATTATAGTACTTTGGAGCGTTTTGCTTATTGTCGATAATCGTCGCGAGGTATGTGAACCTCTTCCTATCTTTTCTAGCATGATTGTTGTGAACTATGTAGTACGGTAGACGTACGTGTGCTAAACGAATTTGGTTGGTTTAAAACATAAAGTGTTATAACGGCTTTATGGGAAGTTTGTTATA
Source organism: Przewalskia tangutica (assembly GCA_029844215.1). Taxonomy (NCBI): domain Eukaryota; kingdom Viridiplantae; phylum Streptophyta; class Magnoliopsida; order Solanales; family Solanaceae; genus Przewalskia; species Przewalskia tangutica. Next base: position 49,259,877 of record CM056723.1, read on the forward strand.
ACAACTTTATGTAGGTAAAGAAATGGTTTGTGGTTTTTAAAAGATAAGAGACTTGACTTATAAATGACTTGATGTGAAATATTAAGGACTTGGTTTGTGTTAAAAAGTTCTGAAACCGCATTTATGAGAAATGGGTAATTGAGTTTTAAAAGGAATAAGTTATATTGATTTCGGAAATGAGAATAAGTATCGAACAAGCCACTGCAGCATTAATAAAGGAAAATGTATTGACTAATTAATTATTATTAAAACCAGTAGAAACCTCCATCTGCATAGAAGCTAAGATAAGACAAAATTGTATTACATTTTCTAGATCATGGCTTCTTTAATAAGATCATTAATAACAAGTTTTGATTTTCTTAAATTCCAAAGTAAGAAGCTTGATTTATAAAAGAGAGAGACTTGAAAATTTGAAGTGTTTTTGTTTAAAAGGAAGGCATGGTTTTGTCTTAAATTAGTTTAAAAGGGAAGTCATGGTTTTGTCTTAAGTTGGTTTATTCGAAAAGTAGATATGGAAATTGTTTTGGTTTAATTAAAAAGATAGTTACTCTATTTTGATACTACGGGTATCGTGTGACCTTTGTAAAAGAAATGGATCTTTTTAAAGAATTAATGTATGTAGCACCTTGGTGTTAAAACCCGGATTTTGGCATAAAATGAAAGTACATTGAGTTGTGAGTAACTTGCCTATGTTTGCTTGTGATAGCCTTGTTGTGCAACTTACTTGGACGTACCGGCAGTGACGGAGGATTCCACGGGTATGCTTCCATTGTTGTTATCACATGGACATGTCTACACCGATGAAGGATTCCGGGGGCATGTGACCATTAGTGTTATTCCATGGACTAGCTCTCCATGAGGTTTTACTGATTCGGCTTTGGTATCTGGTAGTTGGCTCTCGTACTTGCCCCGGTCGTGGCTGATTCGGCTTTGGTTCTGGTAGTTAGACTTCGTACTTGCCCCGTTAAGTTTTGTGGCGAAGTCTCATGACTTACGGTTGTGATCTGGTGGTTAGCCTGGTTACTTGCCCCCGTCAGCTACGTGGCGCAGGGAGGATCTCGTAGAGGCTATCGCACTTGCCACGTATCAGCTTCGCGAGTCAGTGTTTGGACGAAGTCTCGTGACTACGGTTGTGATCTGGTGGTTAGCCTGGTTACTTGCCCCCATCAGCTACGTGGCGCAGGGAGGATCTGTTAGAGGCTATCGCACTTTCCACGTGTCAGCTTCGTGAGTCAGTGTTTGGACGAAGTCTCGTGACTACGGTTGTGATCTGGTGGTTAGCCTGGTTACTTGCCCCCGTCAGCTACGTGGCGCAGGGAGGATCTGGTAGAGGCTATCGCACTTGCCACGTGTCAGCTTCATGATATAGTTATTTAGTATTGTTGGTACGGTAGGTTACGTGGTAGCTTTCGTACTTGCCGATCGATTGATGATGCAGGTTGGATCTGGTAGCTATGCCTTCGTACTTGCCCCGTACGATTTTTATGACACAGGTGAGACCTGGTGTTCATGTGTACTCCTTGGTGTTATTATATCATAGACTGCCGGCAGTGAGGAAGGTATTCCACGGGCATGATTGATGTTGTGGGCGTGAGACCCATAGTTATATTTGAGTGATGACTTTGGCGTGAGTCACGACTTGACATATCGCTTATTTATTGTAGGCGTAGTTTGGTTATCATACATGTCTCTGCTTTATATAGACATTATGATTTCACTTACAGTATTTTGATTTCACATACTTGGTACTGTTATCGACCTCGCTTGGGTGGCTGCGTTCATGCCGCGAGGTAAGTACGCGATTGTTGATCCTCTCTCTTAGGATCACGATTCGGCGTTTAGGAAGCCGTTTCTCCGGAGGCTTATCTTTGGTATAGTCCCCTGTCGTTGTAGGTACTTACATTCAGGGGTATGGCGGGGCCCTGTCCCGTCGTAGTTGTGATTACGTTCTTAGAGGTCTGTAGTATTGTTGTGGGCAGGGTTTGAAAAATGATGTAACTGTTCAGGTTTAATTATTTTTATATACGTAAAAATGCTTAGTTTTAGTTGCTTTGTTTCTTATTGTATATCTTGTTTCATGTTTAAGTTTTTATTTCCGCTGATTTTCTCTGATGTTGTATCACTAGGGTGCCCGGCGTAAGGCACCAGTCGCGGGCCCGAGGTCGGGTCGTGACAATTATCGAAAATAGTAAAGCAGGGCGATTCGGAGCGATGGAAACGATCGTAGCGATCCACCGGAATTTTCAAAACGTCGCCGGAGTCTTAAAACTCCGACAGATGCCCCAAATTCATAAAATCAACCCATTAACCAAGATAACAACCGATGCCCAAAAATGCAGTCAAGAACAAGGTCGCCGAAGTTTTTTTTTATTTCGGCCAGACGCGACGCAAAATTAGAAAATCAGTTAACCCAAATCACAATATATAATAACAACAAAAAATAACCCAACAGCGTCTCGCGATCGCGGTGGTGGTCGGCTCGGTGGCGAGGCGACAAAAGGGATACAGGGTATGGGGAGTTCAACGAGAGCAGGTGAGGTCGACGGGTGCAAGGCAGTGGCGGTGTGGGTTAGTGACAGTGAGAGGAGTTCGGCAGTGGGTGTGACGAGTGAGCAAAAGGACGGTGGTTCGCCGGTGAGCAGCGGCGATGTGGGAGCAGTGAGTTGCTGTGGAGACTACTCCGGCGATGAGATGCGGGGTCTGAACTCCGGCGGCGTGACTTCACCGGAGTTAGGGGGAGAGGGTGAGGGTGTCGGCTGCTGGGGTTGGGGCGACAGTGGTCGGCGATGGGAAGTAGAGGAATGAGGAAGATGGTGAAAAATAGGGTGTGCGACTGATTAGTTCTGTGGGGCTACCCTCCCCTCCTTTTAAAGGAGGGGGTAATGTTTTATTTATAGGGGTATTTAGGTTTTGGGTTTGGGTTTGGTTTTGGGGGGAAATGAAAAGTGGTATTTGAAATTTAAAAAAAATGGGCGATTGGGCTTATGGAATGGTGGACTGGACTGATCCGGATTGTGCCTCGGACTGGACTGGTTTGACAAAAGTGCGAAACGGGTTAATTATTTAAAAGAAAAATTATTTAAAAAGATGCAAGATTATTAAAATGCAAATGTCGATGCAATAATAATAAAATACAATATTTAACAAATGTTTAATGTCTAATTAAAATAAAATGGGATGTCAATTAATTATTTAAAGAGATGCAAATATTATTAAAATAAACGACTGTGTAATAATAATAGAAACATAATATTAACAAAGACATAATGCTTAATTTTAAAATAAAAAGATAAAAATGCAAAATTGATGATTAAAATGCGGCGTCCTAAAATACATAAAATTACAACAAATATATGAAAAAACGGGTCAAAATTGACTGTCAACAGGCCTTGCCACAATCAATGCCCTTCTGCTGATTTGTGCCATTAGCCACAAGTCGTGCCTTAAACCTCTCAAAATCTCCAATGTCTCTAAATTTGTGACGAAAAAGCCACAAACAACGAATCACATTCACCCCCTCAGGTCTAGGTACTAAATCTCATGTGTGTTGTTTAGTTAAAGCATTGAATTCCTCAGACATAGCTGCATTCCAATTAGGGTCTTGTTTAGCCAATATAATTTTTTTTTGGAATTTGAGAAATGGTTTGGGCAGACAAGTTAAATTGGACTTTGGGTTTGAAGATTCCATGCTTGACACGAGTTTCCATTTGGTGAGTGAGGACAGTGGGAGGCGGTGCTGGCTGAGTAGGGAGGGCTGAGACTGATGGTAGGGTCGGAAAAGGAGAAAGTGGGGGAGAAGCCGTCGGAGTCGCCACGTCGCCTGGATCTAGCGCCGCGACACTGTTTGAGTGACAGGCCTCTCTGGAAATATGGCACCGCGGCGCTGTCGACGGGTTGGGAGAACATACCTCTCTGAAAAGTTGGCGCCGCGGCGCCTCAACACTGGTCCGCGACACTGTCGACGAGTCAGAAGAGATAAGTTGATCAAGGATGATGGGAGAGATAGCAGGTTCGTCAAGGAATGAGTAATCCGGTTTTTGGAATTTTTGAAGATTCGAAAAAGGGAATGTGGTCTCGTCGAATGTGACGTGACGAGAGATGTGGATTTGACGAGTGGACAGGTCGTAGCATAGATAGCCCCTATGGTTCGGTGGGAATCCTAGGAAGACACATGGAGTGGACCTAGGAGCGAGCTTGTGAGGGGCGGTAGAGCTAAAGTTGGGATATCACAGACAACCAAAAATCCGTAGATGATCATAGGAGGGGACTCTATGGTAGAGGATTTCGGTAGGGGTCATGTTGTGAAGAGTGCTAGTAGGGAAAATATTGAGAATGTATTCTGACATTTTAGCAGCATATACCCAGAAGGATGGAGGGAGGGAGACATGAATCAATAGGATGTGAATCATATTGTTAATGGTGCGGATGATTCTTTCAGCTTTACCGTTTTGTGGAGATGTGTAAGGGCAGAAGAAGCGAAAAACCATGCCATTATTGGTACAAAAACGGTGAAACATAGAGTTATTGAATTCACGACCATTATCGCACTGAAATGATTTGATACCTTTTTCAAATTGTGTTTAGATGAATTGTCGAAACTCAAAAAATTTGGTAAACACTTCCGATTTATATTTGAGAGGGTACAACCAGATATAGTGAGAAAAATCATCTAGCAAGACAAGATAATATTTATGACCGAGAGAACTAGCAAACGAGTATGTTTGCCTAAAGAACAAGAAACACAATTTTGGGCAAGCTTCCCATTACAAGTAATGAAATTATTGCCTCTAAGGAAATTAAAGACTGGGAGTCCTGGGTGACCAAACCTATTTTGTCATGTCGAAGAAGAAATAGCCGCTAGAGAGACGTGAGAGAAAGATCTGACAGCGGAGGTGGATGTGAATGGATAGATATCCCCCGCGCTATTGTATCTCGTAAGAAGTGTCCCCGTACGAAGATCCTTTACAGTGAAATCAAAAGGGTCAAAGTCAACAGAGACAAAATTATTATGAGTAAATTGGCGGACAAAGATTAGGTTTTTAATCATGTGTGGGGCATATAAGATATTTTTAAGGGAGAATGATGGATGGGGAGGTTGTGTGTATGATGTACCATAACCCTTTACTGGAATGCGTTGTCCACTACCAACTGTAATATATTGAGGATGCTTTAAACTGCACAGTTTGAAAATAGTACCTGCAGATTGGGTCATATGAGACTCCGGAGTCCATGTACCAATTATTGTCAGTATTGTTGCATGTTGAAGTCTTTGAAAGCCCGACCCATCAACTCGGTGGGTGTCATGTGAGAGGAGGGCTGGGCGTCCCCTACATGAAGTGGGCTTCCTGTTGTGCTGGAGTTGGACCTAACAACCCGTAGTGGGAATAAGGGTTGAAGGTGTTACACCCCGTAGTTCCAGGGTATGTATGTAAGGACGTACGTACAAGAATACGACATTAATATTGGAAAGGAAGAAAAATGTGATTTTTCGACGGAAAAGTTTCCGGATTTTGTGAATGAAAAAGGTTCGTTAATGGGAATTGGATTCCCAGATTTGGTATTCGGACTTCTTGGAATATTAGAAAATTATGAAATTTTATTTTCGGAATTAGTCACGTGGGGCCCACGGGTGAAGTTTACGGTTTTGTGGGGCCCACTTTGTTTTCGAGATTTTGGACATTTTGGATATTTTCAGAAGATGAAATATTTTGGACGAGTAGGAGGGCGACACGTGTCACCCCCTAGGTGACTTGTTGGCCGAAATCCTTTGACAAGTGGCAAGACAAGTGGCCTTGTCTTGCAAGATATTTAGTGTGGAAAAGTGGCTTGTGGGACCCACACACACTTGTCCCCAATCTCAACCACACACTTGCCTTCATCCTAGCCCTTGGTTGTCCTATATATGCACCCTTAGTTGATGAAATCTTCCACACTTAGACATTTCAAGACAAGAAAATTCCCTCTCTTCTCCCTTACCTTGCTCTCGGCTTTGAGCCCTCACCATGACCAAAATTTGTCCATTAATTATTAAACTCTCAAGTGTTATTCCTTAAGGTGTTAGGAAGATGGTGAACCAAGAGTTAGACAAGATTTCACAACCCTAACCTCAACTTGATGCCTTGGCCGAAAGTTCCAGTTTGGAACCCTAAGTGTTCTTCACTTTTTGGAGTTGAATCTTGAAGAGAAGTTGGTTAGGAGCTTCTACGGGTTGCTTGTAGCGGATTGGAACGTAAGGATTTGGAGCTAAACTTGCTAAGGAGTGACTTTAAGTTCTTGGATAATTTTGGGCTTTTTGAGGTAATGAACTTGATCTTCTTTGTGAAGTTGGATATTATATATGTTGGAAGTATATTATGGAGTATGTAATATGTGGAATGAAGTTTGGAAAGAATTGGCATGTTAGCCTTAAAATGGTAAAAACGTATCTATTACCTGTCAACAGTAATAACAAAGTAACTATAACTTATATGAAGATTGGAATATAAGTTGGAGGATTAAAGAAGTAATTAGGCATCTTGTAGAAAAATTGGATAAAGTGTGATTATTGTAAGTTGGCCAAGAACACCAACTAATGGACTGTATTTACATTGGACTGTATTTACATTGGACTGTATTTACATTGGACTGTATTTACATTGGACTGTCTTTACTTTGGACTATGGACTTGTTCCATTTCAGTTTTTTTTGTTGTTGAATTGTTGCGCCTTAAATGTGGCATGTTGGTTACTGTTATCGGGCCTTGAAAAAGGTGGAAAAGTATGTAAAAACAGGGGAAGTGCTGCCCGATTTTCCGTAGAATTAGAGGGATATTAATTGGTATAAGTCTTAAATGGTAAGTAAGGTTTGATAAAAGTACTATGACCATTTTAGGATTGAAGTACTACGTGTGGCGTGATCTACTTGGCTTAAGGAGTAGCCGACGAAGTTGAAGTACTTGGAGCTTTTTGCTTATTGTCGATAATCGTCGCGAGGTATGTGAACCTCTTCCTATCCTTTCTAGCATGATTGTTGTGAACTATGTAGTACGGTAGACGTACGTGTGCTAAACGAATTTGGTTGGTTTAAAACATAAAGTGTTATAATGGCTTTATGGGAAGTTAGTTATAACGACTTTATGTAGGTAAAAGAATGGTTTGTTGATTTTAAAAGATAAGAGACTTGACTTATAATTGACTTGATATGAAATGTTAAAGACTTGAATTGTGTAAAAAGTTGTGAAACCTCATTCGTGAGAAATGAGTACTTGGTCTAAAAGAAGGAATAAGTTATATTGATTTCGGAAATGGGAATAAGTATCGAACAAGCCATTGCAGCGTTAATAAAAGAAAAAGTAATGACAATTAATTATATTAAAACAAGTAGAAACCTCCATCTGCATAGAAGCTAAGATAAGACAAAATGGTATTACATTTCCTAGATCATGGCTGCTTTAGTAAGATCATTATAAACAAGTACTGTTTTTCTTAAATTCCAAAGTAAGGAACTTGATTTATAAAAGAGAGAGACTTGAGAAATTGAAGTGTTTTTGTTTAATAGGAAGGCATGGTTTTGTCTTAAGTAGGTTTAAAAAAAAGGCATGGTATTGTCTTGGTTTATTCGAAAAGAAGGTATGAAAATTGTTTTGGTTTACTTGTAAAGATAGTTACTCTATTTTGATACTACGGGTATCGTGTGACCTTTGTAAAAGAAATGAATCTTTTTGAAAGAATTAAAGTACGTAGTACCTTGGGGTTAAAACCCGGATTTGTTGTCATAAAATGAAAGTCTATGAGTACGTTGAACTTGCCTATGCTTGTTGTGATAGCCTTTGTTGTGCAAGTGTTTGATTTTGTGCTACCGAGTCTCTCGATGGAGGGCCGACTATCTGATTGATTGATGGACATACTGACACGATGGGTATCCCACGGGTATGCTTCCACTATACTGATCCTTTTGGACATACTGACACGATGGGTGGCCCATGGGTATGCTTCCACTAGGAGTGTTATCTTGTTATTTGTTTTGGACATACCAGCCGTGACGGAGGATTCCACGGGTATTCTTCCATTGTGATTGATCTTGGCCATGCTTATACGATGAGGGATTCCGGGGCATGCGGCAAGGATGCGGGTTAGATGCCCGGGAGTTTCATTACTCCATGGCCATGCTTATACGATTAGGGATTCCGGGGCATGCAACCATGTTATATTTTTACTCCATGGGCTAGCTCCCCGTGAAGACATGTACCGCGATGAGGATTAGGGGCATGTTATATTATTACTCCGTGGGCTAGCTCCCATGAAGACTGCGCTACGATGAGGATTAGGGCACGTTATGCCACGCTTATACGATGAGGATTAGGGCATGCGGCCACGTTATATATATATATATATATATATATATATATATATATATATGTGTGTGTTGTATATGTATGCGGCGGTGAGGTAGGATGCCAGGCGCGTCACTGGTTATATGTTACACCTACTTGCCGGCGGTGATGGAGATTCCACGGGCGGGAGGTATATATATATGTATTGTATATGTATGCACAAGCGGTGAGGTAGGATGCCACGGGCGCGTCACATGACTATGATTTATGTCATAGACTGCCGGCAGTGAGAAAGGAATTCCACGGGCATGAGTGATGACTTTGAGGGCGTGAGTCCCTGACTTGACCGCTTATATGTTGTGTACTGTAGTTTGGTTATCATACATGTCTCCTGCTTTATATAGACTATTATGATTTCATTTCTGATATTTTGATTTCCACATACTTGGTACTGTTGTCGACCTCCTTGAAGTGCGTTCATCTGCAGCGGTAGAGTACACGGTTGTTGATCCTCGCTCATAGGATCACGGTTCTGCGTATTGGGAAGCTCCGTTTCTCCGGAGGCTTATCTTTGGTATAGTCCCCTGTCATTGTAGGTACTTGTACATTCAGGGGTATGGCGGGGTCCTGTCCCGTCGTAGTTGTGGTTACATTCTTAGAGTGCAGTAATCTTGTTGTGGCGGGGGTTTGTAAAAGGATGTAACTATTCGAGTTTAATTATTTGTATATTCGAAGGTAACCGTTTTGGTTGCTTTGTTTTCTTATTTCCTTGTTTATCTTTTATGAGTTTTTATTTCCTGATTTTCTCGATGTTGTATCACTAGGGTGCGGGTAAGGCACGATCGCGCCCGAGGTCGGGTCGTGACAAAAGTGGTATCGAGCGATTAATCCTCGGAAAGTGTCTCTGACCGTATCTAGTAGAGTCTTGATTATCGGCGTGTTGTGCACCACACCTATAATCGAGAGGCTACGAGATATTTAGGATTAGTTTCTATTCTTCTCATTACGAGATCGTGCCTTAGAAACGTGTTATAAGTTGTACTCCTTGGGCGTATTCGTATGTACGATTATGCCTACGCAAAACAACGAGCCCGAAGGGCAAGCGGCGAAGGAGGCTGCGAATAGAAACCTGAGAGTTACGAGGCAGACCGGTCATTACCTAAGGTGGTACTTGGATGGGAGCATGCGGCTTCCGGTTTGTTTGAGACGAGTTCTCAGAGGCGTTTCTTAGCCATTTCTTGCCTCCGCAGATGAGGAGGGCTCGGGCAGATAGATTGGTGATGTAGGGCAGGATTATGATTAGAGCGACAAAGGGAAAGTGAGGCAGTAGTTACAGAGAAATCTTTAGCCCTTAAGAGACTTGTATATGGTGTTATGGTGGATACATGTTGAGTGCTATGTACGGATAGCATTGTGTAAATTGTGATTTAGAAAACATGGGTAGTTGAAAAGATAAGTATGGGGACATGGAAGGTGTGAACCTTAGAATATTACACGTTGAGACCTTAGATGTAAGGCCGTCTTGAGTAAAAGATTTTGCGGGTGATCTTTGTCGTAGTGCATTATATACATAGGGTGTATTAGTGTGATAAATCTATGGGTTGTGTGAGAGGGAAGTGATAGCTTTCATGACTTGAATAGGTAAGATTGTTTCGGATCGGGGAACAAGAGTTTGGCGCGATAGCGGGTCGGGTTGAGGCCAGATCGCGGGTCAACCCGCAGTCCGGAATGAGGTGGGGTCAGTTCGAGGTGGTCCCGCCAGGTGGTAGGGTCACGAGGGTGCTAGGCCCAAGTTTAGGTAACCATCGTATGAGTTCGTGGATGTGTTCGACCAGAATCGGATCGTGAAGGCCGGGAATGGCCTTAATGGAATTTGAGGCTAGTAAGATGACCAAGTTTGGAGGTAGTGACTCCAAGGTTTTGGAAACTGAAGCGATGACGGAAATATGGTACGTGTACTAGAAAGAGTTCGGATGTACGAGAAAGGTACGACGAGTAAGAAAGGAAGCGAACATGTGTTAAGAGGATGGAAGTGATCATTTTTGTGAAGTGAAGGTGCGAAGAGAGTATCCTTTGGACCAGGAGTGAGATTTAGTGTTGTTTTACATCTTGGAGGTGATTCCTCGTTGGCTTGGATTTGAGTTTTGCACGTATGTTATATTATGGCCATGTGTGGCATAATTGGTTTCGTAAGTATAGTAGTGAAGACTATACCGGCGCATGTACGTTTGGAGACTTAGAAGGAACATTCGGGACAAATGTTTCTAAGGAGGGAAGAATGTTACACCCCGTAGTTCCAGGGTATGTATGTAAGGACGTACGTACGAGAATACGACATTAATATTGGAAAGGAAGAAAGATGTGATTTTTCGACGGAAAAGTTTCCGGATTTTGTGGATGAAAAAGGTTCATTAATGGGAATTGGATTCCCAGATTTGATATTCAGACTTCTTGGAATATTAGAAAATTATGAAATTTTATTTCCGGAATTGGTCACGTGGGGCCCACGGGTGAAATTTACGGTTTTGTGGGGCCAACTTTGTTTTCGAGATTTTGGACATTTTGGATATTTTCGGAAGATGAAATATTTTGGACGAGTAGGAGGGCGACACGTGTCACCGCCCTAGGTGGCTTGTTGGCCGAAATCCTTTGACAAGTGGCAAGACAAGTGGCCTTGTCTTGCAAGATATTTAGTGTGGACAAGTGGTTTGTGGGACCCACACACACTTGTCCCCAATCTCAACCACACACTTGCCTTCATCCTAGCCCTTGGTTGTCCTATATATACACCCTTAGTTGATGAAATCTTCCACACTTAGACATTTCAAGACAAGAAAATTCCCTCCCTTCTCCCTTACCTTGCTCTCGGCTTTGAGCCCTCACCATGACCAAGATTTGACCATTAATTCTTAAACTCTCAAGTGTTATTCCTTAAGGTGTTAGGAAGATGGTGAACCAAGAGTTAGACAAGATTTCACACCTCTAACCTCAACTTGATGCCTTGGCCGAAAGTTCCAAGTTTGGAACCCTAAGTGTTCTTCACTTTTTGGAGTTGAATCTTGAAGAGAAGTTGGTTAGGAGCTTCTACGGGTTGCTTGTAGCGGATTGGAACGTAAGGATTTGGAGCTAAACTTGCTAAGGAGTGACTTTAAGTTCTTGGATAATTTTGGGCTTTTTGAGGTAATGAACTTGATCTTCTTTGTGAAGTTGGATATTATATATGTTGGAAGTATATTATAGAGTATGTAATATGTGGAATGAAGTTTGGAAAGAATTGGCATGTTAGCCTTAAAATGGTAAAAACGTATCTATTACTTGTCAACAGTAATAACAAAGTAACTATAACTTATATGAAGATTGAAATATAAGTTGGAGGATTAAAGAAATAATTCCGGCATGCTAGCCGAAAAATTGGATAAAGTGTGATTATTGTAAGTTGGCCAAGAACACCAACTAATGGACTAATGGACTGTATTTACATTGGACTGTATTTACATTGGACTGTATTTACTTTGGACTGTATTTACATTGGACTGTATTTACTTTGGACTGTATTTATATTGGACTGTATTTACATTGGACTGTCTTTACTTTGGACTATGGACTTGTTCCATTTCGGTTTTTTTTTGTTGTTGAATTGTTGCGCCTTAAATGTGGCATGTTGGTTACTGTTATCGGGCCTTGAAAAAGGTGGAAAAGTATGTAAAAACAGGGGAAGTGCTGCCCGATTTTCCGTAGAATTAGAGGGCTATTAATTGGTAAGTCTTAAATGGTAAGTAAGGTTTGATAGAAGTACTATGACCATTTTAGGATTGAAGTACTACGTGTGGCGTGATCTACTTGGCTTAAGGAGTAGCCGACGAAGTTGAAGTACTTGGAGCTTTTTGCTTATTGTCGATAATCGTCGCGAGGTATGTGAACCTCTTCCTATCCTTTCTAGCATGATTGTTGTGAACTATGTAGTACGGTGAGCGTCACGTGTGCTAAACGAATTTGGTTGGTTTAAAACATAAAGTGTTATAATGGCTTTATGGGAAGTTAGTTATAACGACTTTATGTAGGTAAAAGAATAGTTTGTTGATTTTAAAAGATAAGAGACTTGACTTATAATTGACTTGATATGAAATGTTAAAGACTTGAATTGTGTAAAAGTTGTGAAACCTCATTCGTGAGAAATGAGTACTTGGTCTAAAAGAAGGAATAAGTTATATTGATTTCGGAAATGAGAATAAGTATCGAACAAGCCATTGCAGCGTTAATAAAAGAAAAAGTAATGACAATTAATTATATTAAAACAAGTAGAAACCTCCATCTGCATAGAAGCTAAGATAAGACAAAATGGTATTACATTTCCTAGATCATGGCTGCTTTAGTAAGATCATTATAAACAAGTATTGTTTTTCTTAAATTCCAAAGTAAGGAACTTGATTTATAAAAGAGAGAGACTTGAGAAATTGAAGTGTTTTTGTTTAATAGGAATGCATGGGTTTGTCTTAAGTTGGTTTAAAAGAAGGCATGGTATTGTCTTGGTTTATTAGAAAAGAAGGTATGGAAATTGTTTTGGTTTACTTGAAAAGATAGTTACTCTATTTTGATACTACGGGTATCGTTTGACCTTTGTAAAAGAAATGGATCTTTTTGAAAGAATTAAAGTACGTAGTACCTTGGGGTTAAAACCCGGATTTGTTGTCATAAAATGAAAGTCTATGAGTACGTTGAATGTTATACCCCGTGGTTCGGGCCGGGACCTCGGTCGTGGTCTCGTACATGGCGAAGCGGCGATTGTAGGGCATGGCGCGGAAGTCATGGCGCGGAAAACTGGTCGCTGAAGTTTCAGTAGCATGCCGGGAAGCGAGCGTCGGCGTCGAAAGATTCGCGGTCCGCAGAGTCCGGCGCCAGTAGCTGAAGGCCGAGGCCGGGAAATCATGCGGCAAAACTTACGGAAATTAATATTTTTCTTTTAAAAGGCCTTGGGAGGGGGACAAGGGTCCCCCCCCCCCCCCCATCTGATTTCTGCATGCATTATATTGAATATGTCTTAAAGACTTGGTCATACTTCATCTCTCTCTCTCTCTCTTAGACAAAAGCTCTTCCTTCTCTCTTAAATTATTTCAAGCTCTTCATTCTCTCTAAAACTCCAAGAGGTATTCTAGACTTAGGAAAAATCTGAAAAAGTAAAAGGCAAGAAGGAAGCTTAGGGCTAGCTTGTGAAGGTTGTTGTGGTGGTGTTCTTGGAATAGAGGCTAGCAAATTGTTGGATAAGTTTGGCTAAAGCTCTAAGGTAATGATTCTTCCTCTATTATTAGTTTTTATTGTTGCATGTTAAGAAGGAAGTACTTGTGGTAGTAAATTATGCTATTAGAGTCATTGAATGCAAAAAATGTGGGTTGGGTATGAAGGATTTGGCTAAAGAGATATTATGAGCATGTTGTAGCCTACAAACTACTTTAGAATTGTTAAGTGTATTATTAGAACTTGTGGGGCAGAATTTTACACACCCAAGATTAGGTATGTAAACCCCTTTGTGTTGGTTTGGATGTTGGGCCTTAATGAGGCGTTTGAGTGTTAAAAATCGGCCTTTGAAAAAGGTGGCAAAGTGAGTAGAAACAAAGGAAATGCTGCCCAATTTTCCTTAGGAATTGGTAACTTGAATTTGGAATTTTTACATTGAAATTAGAGGTTAATCAACACACTATGGTTATTATAGGTTGACATATTACTTGCGGTAGTTGGACTTAGCAAGTGGATTGACCAAAGAGGTATGTAGAGCTTTCCTATCTCTTGAGCATGAATAGTTGTATCTATGTAGTACGGTATACGTACAAGAGTTGATAATCTACACTTGTTTTAAAGTATATGATACTTGTTTCATTTCAAAAGTATAAGTCCCTTGGATTTAGGGAAAATGTATTTGACGAAGGAATAACGCTAATATAATGACTTTATGGGAAGTTGGTTATATTAGTTTTTGAAAGGTTCACAAAGAATGGATTACTCTAATTAAAACAAGTACGGGAAAAAGATTCGAAACTATGGAAGGTGGATTGGTTTAGGCATCGGTTGCCTAAGGTTTTTAAAGGAAATGAAGTCACTTGATTTAGAAGCCTATTATATTTCTAAAAGGAAATGTGACTTGTTTTGATAAGAACTTGTAACATGATACTATGGTGATTAGTATCTTGGAATCTTTGTATAAAAAGAGTTTTCTTAAAAGGTTAGAAGTACATGGTACTTGGGTTGAATTCCCGGACTTTTCTATTAAAAGACATGTTAGTGCCTTAGGATACTAAAATGAGAGGATATATTAATAATGTTAATAAGAAGTTAGGGGATTTCTTAACTTGCTTATGTTACGATAAGCCGATAGTGCTTATGTATGATATGATAGGCCGGTAGTGCTTATGTTGTGATATGATAGGCCGGTAGTGCTTATGTATGATATGATAGGCCGGTAGTGCTTATGTTATGTATGATAGCCAGATGAGCTATGTTATATATTTGTATTATTGCGGGGTAAACCCCGGGTTATTATCTATGCCATGGATTTGCTACCCATGATGCTAGTGCGGCGCTTGCACTCATGCGGATCCGGACCACAGGATCCATGCGGGTGAAATAGTCTCATGCGAGTACGACGATGGTACTCATGCGGGTCCACAGGATCCATGCGGGTGAAATAGTCCCATGCGGGTGAAATAGTCCCATGACGAGGCGGACGACCTCATGCGGGTCCACAGGACCCATGCGGGTGAAATAGTCCCAGGAGTAGGATTGCTTAATGATACTACGGGCGAGGTACCCTGTTTTGATCGTGAGCCTCCTATTTTTATGCTATAAGTTTTATACTTGTTACTCTCATTGTTAGTAAGGCACGATGTAAGGAAATTGATTTTTATCTATGACTCGGCTTATTTTGACTTATGATATTACTACGATACTTTCGATTTACATACTTGTACGTTGTGATCGACCCCGCCTGGGCTGCGTTCAATCTTTGCGAGTAAAGTAAGCGGTGTGGATCCTCGTTCTTAGGATCACTATTAGGTGTCGAAGCTCCATTCCTCGGAAGCTTGTTTATTAGTACGGACATTCCACGATGTTATAGGTATTTTGTACATTCGAGGGTATGGCGGGGCCTGTCATACGATTGTTATCTTTAAGTGCGTGGTCACATATATATTTTGGGCTATAAGAACCGGTTGTACTACTATACCTTGTTTATGTATGTTTTATGGAAGCGGCCTTGGTGGCGGTAATGGTGGTTACCCTTTTTATAAGTTATGTGTTATGTATGTTCATTGCTATTCTCGACATATACGGCGGTGGTACCGGTAAGTACGATCGCGACCGAGGTTGGAGTCGTGACAAAAGTGGTATCGAGCGATTAGTCCTCGGAAAGTGTCCACGACCGTGTCTAGTAGAGTCTTGATTATCGTGTCGTGCGCCACATCTATAATCGGAGGCTGCAGGATATTTAGGATTGATTTCCATTCTTTCACTCTAAGATCGTGCAATAGAAGTGAGTTATAGGTTGAACCTCCTCGATGTTTTCCTTTATGTATCGATTATGCCTCGCGTAAGGCAACGCGGCCCGAAGAAGAGCGGCGATGAGAACTACTAGTAAGGCAAAGGTTACGGAGCACATGCCCGATCCTTACTGGGATGAGGTGTTTGGGCGAGTTCTGGCGTCGCCAACCCCAAAGATGCGGCGGCGGCGGCCATCGAGACGCGGTACACGAGCCTCGATCCAGCGGCGGCGAGAGGATATTGGCTACAAGAGATGGTCGATTACTAGCGAGATCGTGGCGAACATGAGATAAGTGGAGACAGCGATTCGTGTACCGTAGTTCAAAGACAGAGCTACTAGCTTGAGGCGAGGACTTTTGAGTTGCGACCACCGAGTTTTATGGGTGAGGCACGAGATGATCCTCGTGAGTTTATCAAACGATTCTGACGGATCATGAGGGTGATCGGGGCTTCGGAGACCGAGTCGGTGGTACTAGGTTCGCATCGGCTGCGGGACCTGCGATTGGTGGTATGATTCATAGGAAGCGTCCCGGGAGCATGCGCTTCCGGTATTTGGGACGAGTTCTGGAGGCGTTATTTGGCCATTTCTTGCCTCCGCAGATGAGGAGGGCTCGGGCGATAGATTTTGACACCGAGGCGAGTGGGCGGGCGGTTCGGGAGTACAATGTGAGTTTGACTCATTGGCTCGGTATGTGCCGCTTTGGTGGCGAACATGGAGGCGAGTGCACGGTATGTCACAGGACTCGATGATCACTTGGCGAGAGTTGCAGGAGTAGCTCTTGCCGGGCATGGACATTGCCGCATGCGAGCATATGCACTTAGGTGTGAGAGCGGTAAGCGGATCGGCAGTATCGCGAGAAGAGGCTAGGGCGAGGTCCTCTGGTAGTTTTAGGGTAGACAACCCAAAGTGGACCAGATTGCACCACGGCCGGTCGAGCGCTCTCCACCATCTTAGGGAATCTGAGTATTCGGGAAGCGGGGCGAGGTTCGGGGTTCGAGCTTGGGTTTCGAGAGGACGAGTTCGGTCGAGATGAGGCCACCTATGCCTCGGTGTGGTCGATGTGGTGATTGCCATTATAGAAGTGTCGTGTTCCTCCGGGAGCTTGTTACTCTTGTAGCAGCGGGGGCCATTTGAAGAAGATATTGTCAGGCGAGGCGGGAAATGCTATGGCTCGGCCGATTCGATTGTTGAGTCTTCATCTTGATTGTTATGCGCCGGGCGAGGGTGTTCACGGGCGGTCGTGGCGGGGTCGTGGCGGGGTTCTAGTTCAGCGGTCCTCGAACCGCATCTATGCTATGTCGATCGTCGGGACCGGGGCGTCACGATGTAAATCACGGTACATTATTGGTTTCTTCTTTGTGATGTATATGCTTTGATAGATCCGAGTTCTACCTTGTCCTATATATCTCCTCATATTCTTTGGTAGAATAGGGATAGAGCCGAGTCCATAGAATCTTTTGAGGTGGCTACGCCGTAGGTGCTTGATGGTAGTGGCGGGTATATAAGGCTTGCCCGGTGACTATAGATGGTCGTCGGACTCTGGTGACTTGATAGAGTTGGATATGAACCGATGTGATTATGGGTATGGATTGGCTAGCGTCTTGCTATGCCAACGTGGACTGAGAGAGGTTAGTTCGGTTTGATTTCTGGTGAGCGATTATCAGTGGAAGGAGAATCTTGCATCGCCAGGGTAGGTTTATTTCTTACCTCAAGGCTAGGAAGATGGTACGGAAGGGTATATTTACCATTTGGTTGGGTATTCGATCACGAGGTGAGATCCGGACCTTGATCGGTCCGGTTGTTAGAGAGTTTCGAGACGTATTCCCAGACGAGCTTCCGGGTATCCCTCATAAGAGGGAGATTGAGTTTTGCATCGATTTGGCGCCAGACACTCGACCGATATCTATTCCGCCATACGAGGATGGTACTGCGAGTTGAAGGAATTGAAGGACGGTGAAAGATTTCTTTGGAGAAAGGCTTTATTAGGCCAAGTGTTTCTCCTTGGGCGCGATGTTATTTGTAAAGAAGAAGGATGGGGCCTGCGTATGTGTATTGATTCTGACGGTGAACAAGGTGACTATCAAGAACATGTATCCCTTCCGAGATTGACGATTTGTTTGACGATTGCGGGGTGCAAAGTGTTTTCCAAGATAGACTGCGATGCAGTTATCATTAGGTACGAGTTAGAGATAGATATCCGAAAGCGGCATTCGGGACCGGTATGGGCACTATGAGTTCGGTGATGTCTTTCGGGTTGACAACGCCCAATAGTATTCATGGATTTGATGAATAGGGTGTTGAGCCATTCTTAGATATGTTCGTTATAGTGTTTATTGATGATATCTTGGTGTATTCGCGCACGAGCGGGAGCATCTGATTATTTGAGGGCGGTATTGAAGTCCTCGGGACCGTGATTGTATGCCAAGTTCTCGAAGTGCGAGTTAGTTGGCGTCGATGGCTTTCTTAGGACATGTTATCGGGACCGATGGTATTCGGGTTGTCTGGCAAAGATTGAAGCGATCAAGACTTGGCGGACCAGCTACAAGCGGAGTGCGCGGCTTTTGGGCCTTGCAGCTATTATCGGAGGTTTGTAGAAAAGTTTGCTTCTATTTCAACGCTTTGACTAAGTGACTCGGAAAGCGGCTATGTTCGGTGGGCGGATACTTGTGAGAAAGTTTCCGATTGCTAAAGGAGAAGTTGGCCGCCCTTGATTCTTACTCTTCCAGGGCTTAGATGGATATGTGGTTTTATTGTGGCGCGTCAGTGTCGGGCTTGGAGTGCGTCTTTGATGCAGCACGACAAGGTTATAGCTTATGCATCTCGACAGCTTAGGAAGCATGAGATGAACTATCCCACACATGACTTGGAGTTGGCAGTAGTGATTCATGCCTTGAAGATCTGGAGACACTATTTATATGGAGTTCATGTGGACATTTACATAGACGCGAAGTCTCGACATCTTCGGCGAGAGGAGTGAACTTGCGGCGAGAGCGGTGGTTGGAGCTACTTAAGGATTACGATGTTGATATTACGTACCACCGGGAAGGCCAATGTAGTTGCGGATGCCCAGTCGCGGTCGATGGGTAGTGCATGCATTGTTCACGGAGAAAGGGATATGGTCAGAGTTACATCGCCTAGCTAGCCTTGGGGTTCGTTTGGTTGATTACGTTAGTGATGGAATTCGGGTTCGAGAGGTTGCGAGTCTTCCATCGTCGAGGAGGTGAAGAGGCGGCGATGAGGATCCGATTTTGATGCGATGCGAGATCGGACTCTCGGAAGGAGAAGAGTCTATTTGAGTAGCGCTGATGGGGTGCTAAGATTCAAGGGCCGGTTGTGTGTTCCTGATGTGACAGGACTTCGTCAGCAGATTTTGGGGGAGGCACACAGTGCTCGTTATTCAATTCATCCGGGGTCGACTAAGATGTATCATGACCTCAGATGCGTGTATTGGTGGGATGGCCTAAGAGGGGCGTTGCGGAGTTCGTGGCGCAGTGCGGGTGTCGTGAGTTAAGATTGAGCACGAGCACGGTGGTCATTGCGAGCTATTGATATTCCGACTTGGAAGTGGGAGGTGATAAATATGGATTTTATTACAGGACTACCTACCACTCAGAGGAAGCATGATTCCATTTGGGTGATTGTCGGCGGTGTGAAATCAGCCCATTTTCTTCCGGTCGAGCAGCGTTCTCGGTGAGACTACGCGATTATATATTAGAGAGATTGTGAGGCTGCACGAGTCGGTGTCGATTATATCGAATAGAGAGCCCGGTTCTCGGCTAACTTCGGAGGTCTTTTGAAGGGATTAGGGACACAGTGAGTCTCGATCGCATTTCACCCTCGGTAGCGGACGGGCCGAGCGCACTATCCGCGATTGAGGATATCTGCGAGCTTGTGTTATTGATTTGAGGTAGGCGGGAGGATCATTTACCTCTTGTAGTTTGCTTACAACAACGGCTACCATTCGGATTCGGATGGCGCCTTATGAGGCCTTATACGGGAGAAGTGCAGTCACCGATAAGCTGGTTCGAGGTGGGAGAAGTTCGATTAGTCGGGCGGACTTAGTTCACAGCGATGGATAAGGTGAAGCTTATCCAGGAGCGGTTGTTGGCAGCTCAGAGTCGGCAAAAGTCGTATGCAGACCATCGGCATCGACACTTGGAATTTGAGATAGATGATTGGGTTTTTCTAAAGGTATCGCCCATGAAGGGCGTGATGAGATTTGGAAAGAAGGGGAAGCTTAGCCCAAGGTACATTGGGCGTATCGGATTGTCGTAGGGTAGGCGGGGTTGCTATGAGTTAGATCTGCCGTCCGATTTGGAGGCGGTACATCGATCTTCCATGTGTCCATGTTGCGGAAATGTATTGGAGATCCATCTAGAGTGCACCGGTTCGCGAGGTTCGGTAATGAGGAGTTATCGTATGAGGAGAGTCCCATAGCGATACTCGTCGGCGAGTTAGGCGACTTGGACGAAGGGCGTGGCTTCCGTCAAGGTCTTATGGCGGAGCGAGCAGGAGAAAATGACGTGGGAAGCAGAGGATGACATGATGAAGAAGTATCCTCACTTATTCCCTATACCTCCAGGTAACCCACGTTCTAAATTGTTGGTCTTTAAATTTAGTATTTATGCTTGAGTTTTGTTGTGGCCGTGTGGAGCGTCTTTATTTGAGTCTATGCCGATATTGCGATTTGAGTAAGCCTAGAAGGAACATTCGGGGCGAATGTTTCTAAGGGGGGAGAATGTTATACCACGTGGTTGGCCGGACCTCGGTCGTGGTCTCAGCCTTGTGGCCGGGCGAGCATGGCCAAGCGGCGATGTAGGGACGGCCGGAAAAACTGGTCGTGAAGTTTGATGTCGCGGCCGGGAAGGCCGCGCGCCAAAGATCCGAGGGTCCGCAGGAGTTGCGGCGCCGTGGCGCCGAGTAGCAGGGCCGCGGCGCCGAGGCGGGAAATCAGGCGGAAAAACTTAGAAAAAGTCAGATTTTTCTTTTAAAAGGCCTTAGGAGGGTGACAAGTGTCCCCCCCCCCCCCATCTGATTTCTGCATGCATTATATTGACCAAGTCTTAAAGACTTGGTCATACTTCATCTCTCTCTCTCTCTCTTAGACAAAAGCTCTTCCTTCTCTCTTAAATTATTTCAAGCTCCTCCTTCTCTCTAAAACTCCAAGGGGTATTCTAGCCTTTGGAAAAATCTGAAAAAGTAAAAGGCAAGAAGCAAGCTTAGGGCTAGCTTGTGAAGGTTGTTGTGGTGGTGTTCTTGGAATAGAGGCTAGCAAATTGTTGGATAAGTTTGGCTAAAGCTCTAAGGTAATGATTCTTCCTCTATTATTAGTTTTTATTGTTGCATGTTAAGAAGGAAGTACTTGTGGTAGTAAATTATGCTATTAGAGTCATTGCATGTAAGAAATGTGGGTTGGGTATGAAGGATTTGGCTAAAGAGATATTATGAGCATGTTGTAGCCTACAACTACTTTAGAATTGTTAAGTGTATTATTAGAACTTGTGGGGCAGAATTTTACACACCCAAGATTAGGTATGTAAACCCCTCTGTGTTGGTTTGGATGTTGGGCCTTAATGAGGCGTTTGAGTGTTAAAAATCGGTCTTTGAAAAAGGTGGCAAAGTGAGTAGAAACAAAGGAAATGCTGCCCAATTTTCGTTAGGAATTGGTAACTTGAATTTGGAATTTTTACATTGAAATTAGAGGTTAATCAACACACTATGGTTATTATAGGTTGACATATTACTTGCGGTAGTTGGACTTAGCAAGTGGATTGACCAAGGAGGTATGTAGAGCTTTCCTATCTCTTGAGCATGAATAGTTGTATCTATGTAGTACGGTATACGTACAAGAGTTGATAATCTACACTTGTTTTAAAGTATAAGTCCCTTGGATTTAGGGAAAATGTATTTGACGAAGGAATAACACTAATATAATGACTTTATGGGAAGTTGGTTATATTAGTTTTTGAAAGGTTCACAAAGAATGGTTTACTCTAATTAAAACAAGTACGGGAAAATGATTCGAAACTATGGAAGGTGGATTGGTTTAGGCATCGGTTGCCTAAGGTTTTTAAAGGAAATGAAGTCACTTGATTTAGAAGCCTATTATATTTCTAAAAGGAAATGTGACTTGTTTTGATAAGAACTTGTAACTTGATACTATGGTGATTAGTATCTTGGAATCTTTGTATAAAAAAAGTTTTCTTAAAAGGTTAGAAGTACATGGTACTTGGGTTGAATTCCCGGACTTTTCTATTAAAAGACATGTTAGTGCCTTAGGATACTAAAATGAGAGGATATATTAATAATGTTAATAAGAAGTTAGGGGATTTCTTAACTTGCTTATGTTATGATAAGCCGGTAGTGCTTATGTATGATATGATAGGCCGGTAGTGCTTATGTTGTGATATGATAGGCCGGTAGTGCTTATGTATGATATGATAGGCCGGTAGTGCTTATGTTATGTATGATAGCCGGATGAGCTATGTTATATATTTGTATTATTGCGGGGTAAACCCCGGGTTATTATCTATGCCATGGATTTGCTACCCATGATGCGAGTGCGGCGCTTGCACTCATGCGGATCCGAACCACAGGATCCATGTGGGTGAAATAATTCAATGCGAGTACGGCGATGGTACTCATGCGGGTCCACAGGATCCATGCTGGTGAAATAGTCCCATGCGGGTGAAATAGTCCCATGACGAGGCGGACGACCTCATGCGGGTGAAATAGTCCCAGGAGTAGGATTGCTTAATGATACTACGGGCGAGGTACCCTGTTTTGATCGTGAGCCTCCTATTTTTATGCTATAAGTTTTATACTTGTTACTCTCATTGTTAGTAAGGCACAGTGTAAGGAAATTGATTTTTATCTATGACTCCAGCTTATTTTGACTTATGATATTACTACAGTACTTTCCAGTTTTACATTGTCACGCCCTTTTTCGACCTCGACATTTTATAAATAGCTCCTGCTTAAATAACAAAGTTAGAAAATAAAATAAATGCTAAAATGCAAAAGAATGCTAAAATGTTAAAGTGCTTAAAAGTGTTAAGTGTTAAAAGTGCAAAAAATGCTAAGGGTTCGCGGAGTCGCCACCTAATTAGTTTGAGTGAATTAGGACACCTAAATGTCAACTAGGCTAAAGTCAACACTAACTCCATTTTTATGGTCTGCTAAACTTAATGAGATTCCGGGCAAGAGTTCTTTATTAATCTAGAGGGAAGGGGTTAGGCACCCTCTAAGATCCGCTAACTTGCGGTTATCCTGCCAACCTAGGGTACTATTATGTTTAAAAATGCTTGTTTATAAAAGATGCTTCAAAATATTCTAACACTTAAGATGTATTCATGACTAAGCGAAAATGTGAGATTATGTTAAAATGTCCTTAGTGGAAAACCTGCGTTCATAAAAATGTTTTAATGACGTGAGAAATGTGTTTACAAAATCATATGAAAAGTACATGTTATGCAAAGGCTAAAAAAGGATTTATTATACATATTAGCAAGAATTCATAAAAAATAAATTTCTCCTGTTGTTAATAATATCTTAGCTACTTGAATATTTATGCCGATGGGAAATTGTTAGATGACCTAATGTGATTTAAGCAATGCTAAAAAATAATTAACTTAAAAGAACAAGCCAATTTCTAATGTCGAGTTAATTTCTAATGGTGACCCAAAGTTTAATTATTCTAGGCAACTTACTGCTATGTACGAACGTTAGACAGTTAATTACACAAATAAACGGGGCGGGATGGGAAATAAAGGACTCGACAGAGTAGCGGTGCTATTCGCCGGCGGGTTGGAATTCCCCAATGTGGATAGAGAAATGCACATAGATACGGGTCTTCATTTGCTGTAGCTTTGTGATGAGTCTCGCCATGAGACTCTTCATTTTTGCTCCGATGCGTTTCATGTAAGAAAATAAGAAAAGATAAAGATTAGTACGAGCCCCAAATAATAATAAACAAGTGCTAGGTATAAGAATTAGCACATATGATTTAAAACATGTATGCATGATTGAATTGCGGGATAGCAAAATAGGAGAGGAGCAAATAAGGGAAGCCGAACCCAGATTGTATATACATATGGGACAAGGTGCCAGGCAGTATGCAGGAGAGAAGGAATTACTTCCAAGATCAGCAAATAAGAAATAAACAAAGGCAAGCCCGAGGGCGGGATGAACCTAACTTGATAATGGCAACGATCGCAATACCAAAGCGATGGGCGGTAACACTAGTGCCATGAGCGATAAATGCAACGCTAATGCTAACCAACTATTTCTATGGCCTATGGGACTTTCTAGGTATGCAGTTTCAGAAATCCAAGTAAGACAAGCAGGCACATCTTGGCAGGCAATTCAAGTAGTTAAAACAGCTGGGTATGAATGTCCTAAGTGCAGGCCTATGTGAAGGTGATTATTATGGATAGATGCATGCGAGGCAGCAGCACAAACAGTGATATGTCGGTGGCAATGACAGATCCCAACAGGCTGTGTTGCTGAACTTAAATGACATTTGGAACCAACATAAGGGCCACAGGGATAGTATGGATGTATGTCTATGGAGCATATCTACACTTTAGTTTACCTAGATATACTAGCATTCACATAGACAGAACCAATGCAGATTATATGAGGGTCCATGGTGTAAATTGGGCTACTAGTGCACTGGTAAGAAGCTGGTAGTATTCAGATTCCCAACCTAGAAGGGGGAGATCCATATGCCACAATATATAATCATACATGGATTAACTTAGATATGCAAAACCAGAATTTCGATATGCCTAATCTCCTTCCTGATTATATTACCTGACAGTCGACCTTATAATGCAAACAAACAAATGCAAACACACCCATGATTCAGACTTATTGCAGCATTCTGCTCCTCCCACAACAACACAACAAACCATATAAACAGACACATTATTTATTTTATCTATCTCGCAGACTCCAAACATTATCTTCAACATCTAACACGTATTTAATGCAAACTTCACACAGCAATACAGAAATGAGCCGACATTGAGAAAGAGTTGATTTTACCTTCTCCGGGCAGCGAACCGAGGCAGCGTATCAAGTCGTCGGTTCGCTCGGGTTTTGGCTTGCTAATGCAGTGGAAAAAGGAAGGGTTTTGCGAGAATGGTTGACTATTAAGATTGTGTTCTTACTCTGAATGGCTCGATTGGACCCTGCTCTTCGAATGTGTAAAACGATGGCCCCCTGACCCCGTTCTGCCCTACTGTGCTCTGCTTTCGATGTTCTCCTGACTGAGCTCTGCCTGACTGAGCTCCGTCTGTGCTCTATTCTGGATGTTCTGCCCTAAATTGCTATGTGACTGCTCTCTTCCCTGAGCTCTCTCGTATTGTGCTCTCCTCCCCCTAAATGACTATTGCATGTGCTTTATATAGCCCTGGTGTGGGTTCTAATGTTGGTAAGCTCTTAGGGCTGATGTGTATGATTCGTGCGATTTGAACCGGTAAGGTAAGGAAATGATTAAGGTCTTTAAAGAGAGATCTTGGTTGCGATTTCTATGGTAAGGAATCGTTCTGATTTAGTGCGATTGAGTCACGATTTTGGAATGGTAAGGGTGAGCTGGCTGCGTTTGCATGGGTAAGGAAGGTCGCCGGATTCTCAGGCGAGAATCTCGGCAGGGAAGGTGCGACGAAGGGAGTGCGAGTCTTTGTTGCGGCGGTGGCTTTAGGTTAGGTTTAGGGCTGCGTTTATGAAGATGAAGTGGAGTTTGTATTATGGACTATGGGAAAATTTGAGGAAATAACATTTCTGAAATTTGAGAAGATGAAGCGAGGCTTGGTGAAGGAAATAAGGGCAGGTGGGCGTGTGGGCTTGCGGGTCGCGGGTTTGGGCCAGGAGAAGCTGGGCTGCGGGTTATTAGTTTAGGTTAGTTTTAATGTATTAGTTTTAGGTGCTTAATTAATTAATTAGTAGTAAATTAAATTAATAAATTGTGCTTGAATTATTTAGGTGCTTTATTAACCTAATTGTTATAAATGCGGGCGTGCTATTTAATTAGTGCTTAATATTTTAGAATGCGGCGCTATTATTTAAAACTTATTTATTGTGCATTATTTATAAGTTATGAAATTGCCTTGCGTATTAATAAATGCGGCTATGCTACTTGACATGACGTCATTGCTAAATTATTTATTTTATGTATTTATTATTAATTAAGAATCGTTTGACAGGGCTTAAAATTAATCAATGCGGGCGCGGGACTCTAAGTACTTAATACTCTACGTAAGACGCGGTGCCATTATTAAATTGCTTATTTATGTCTGTATTTAATGTTTTATTCGCTGCATTTTATTATAAAAATCATAAAAAAATATTTTACAAAATTAGTCTAATTTTATAGCTAATGACTGGACGGGGGGGGTCAAAATTGGGTGTCAACAGCTGTCCCTCTTTGTATGGAGATGATGGAAGAATCTTCGGACAAAGACGTTGACTCGTAGCCAATTTTGTCTCGATCCTCAGGATTGCAAAAAGTTGGGCAGGTAGACAAGGCTGACGCAAAAATCAAAATATGTCCCAGTGTCGAGTTATGACGACACTGGGCTGCCAGGGTCAAATGCCAAGGTGGGCTAACGCGGACTCAAAGCTTGTCCCAGTGTCGAGTTATGACGACACTGGGTTGCCATGGTCGAAACACCAGGGCGGGCTAACGCGGACTCAAAATCATCCCGATTTGAGTTATGGCGACCGAAATTTTGCCAGTCGAATACGAGCGGGCTAACGGACTCAAAATTTGTCGATGTCGAGTTATGATGACCTTTGGGCTATGGTCAAAAAGTAAAAATAAGCGGCTTGAACACGGGTGTACTGCGCATGGCTTATGGTGCTGGGTTCTACGGTGATGTGGAGCGAGTGGACCGACGCTTGAGGCCGCTTCTGCCATTCATTGGGACGGTTGGCCCCCCAACAAATTGCCCGAGTTCGCTGTAAGAGAAAATCCACGTTGTGCTCCTGCTCCTGCATGCTTAGACTTAAACAAATGGTTAGTGCATAACTGTTAAGGCAAAATGATGATGCATAATTTTAAAAACAATGTAACTGTGAGTAGACAATGTTATCGTGCGAAAGTGTGATGCATGTTGTGTTGATGCGATGTTGCGAATGCTGTGATTTTTGTCCTTGCACAGACGTGTTGCGATTGTGAACGCGGATATGTTGTCCTTGCTGCAACTGCCCCTGTAGACTAAAGCTCCAGAAAGAGTTAGTGCATAACTGCTAAGACAAAATAATAAAGCACGAATAAGAAACACAATTTTGAGAGTAGAAAAATCGTCCCTGCGTGGATGTGATATGCTGATGATGGCGTCGTTTTTGGGCTTGTTGTGCTGATAGCGTCGCTGCTTGGACGTGTTGCTGCTGGCGTCGTTGCGTAATGCTGATGACGTCGTTATGCGGGCGTATTCTTTGCTGGCGTTGTTGCGTGGACTTGCTGTGCTGATAACGTCATTGCCTGAACGTATTGCTGCTGGCGTCGTTGCGTGGACTTCGATCACGTCGTTATGCGGGCGTGTTCTTCTTTGGCGTCGTTGCGTGGACTTCTTTGTCGATAACGTCATTGCACGAGCGTATTCTTCTTTGGCGTCGTTGCGTAGACTTCTTTGTCGCGATAACGTCGTTATGCGGGCGTGTTCTTCTTGGCGTCGTTCGTAGACTTCTTTGCCGATAACGTCGTTATGCGGGCGTATTCTTCTTGGCGTCGTTACGTAGACTTCTTTGTCGATAACGTCGTTATGCGGGCGTATTCTTCTTGGCGTCGTTGCGTGGACTTCTTTGTCGATAACGTCGTTGCACGGGCGTATTCTTCTTTGGCGTCGTTGCGTGGACTTGCTGATCACGTCGTTGTCTGGACGTATTACTGCTGCTCCTGTAGAATAAATGCTCCTGCAAGCTAAGCTTGAGAAAACGTTAGTGTATATCTGTTTAAACAAAATGATAAATATGTATGAGAATTGCAATTTTGTGGGCAGAGATGTCGTCCTTGATACGCCAGATGAATACTGAGATGTTGTCTTTGCACGGACATGCTAAATGCCGCAACTGACGAATTGTCATGATGCCTTTGTTGGGTGCGATGCGTTGGTTGTAAATTTGACTTTATGCGTGATCGCTAGCCACTTGTTGCGGAATCGCATTAGTGTTGATTGTCGATGCCTTTTACGCCTGCTACGATCACGGACTTTGAATTTTGGATTGTTGTCATGTCCTCTGCCTCTGCTGCTTCTTTTTGCTTTTGTGAAGAAACTTCTTGCCGTATTTTCTGCTTCGGCTATTGCACTTTCTGTTTATGTTAATATGAAAAGACCTGCGCTCAAAGAAAATTTGTGAGTTTTTTTTGGGGGGGTCGATTCGTATTTGACTTCGCCGCCTTGTTCCTTGATATCCGCGTGCCTGGCCTGTTTGGACTTTCAACCCCTGTCTGGTTTCCTACATTGTCCCAGTTTTGAAAAGGGTGTTTGGCCTAAAGTGGGTCTCAATGTAGTTGCTTGTATGTTATGTATATTCTTGTTATTTTCAGAATGAAGGGAAAGTTTCCTAATGGTGTGACCGAAGCCGATTTAGGCCGCCTACGTATCCCCATGAGGGAATCAGGTCATGACGTAGTTCATTACAAGCAAATTTTGGGGTGAAATTAAAATTTCTAAATGTGGGCCGTAGGTGTGGCGCCACGTATCCGCCAAGGGAATCAGGTCGAACGTAGTTCATTACAAGCAAAACAAAAGAAAACATTATTAAAGCTTAAATATGAGTTTTAAATTATTCTGCTAAACTAAATTTCTTTTTCTTATCCGGGCTCTAGGCGGACCAAAACAAGGGTGCAAATCCAACCAATACGCCTTCTTGCTCTACATCATGGCTGGCTGGGTCTTCATGCTCTGCTGTCAGTATCTCATTCTTTTGGCTTCTGCGTGATGCATGCTTGGATAAACGACTGATTCAAGCGGGGCGGGCTCTGGCCAGGGAACACCTCTCTTCCTTTGGTGTTCATTGTACTCATTGGGGTAGGCCTCCTCCACCTGAATGACTCCCTCCTTGATCAGCTCCCTTACTTTGTCTCTGAGTGTATAACACTTTCCCATGTCGTGTCCGATGGCTCCAGAATGGTATGCACAATTTCTGTTCCCATCATGAGCTTTGGACTTGGGATTGGGCACATTCTTTGGAATTGGCTGGAGTATCCCTGCAAACCTCAACCTTTCGTACAACTGCGACAAAGGCTCGGCTAGATGGGTGTATACTTTGGCTGGCCTTTCTGTGGCATTTAGGCGGGGTGCGAAGATGTTTAGTGGACGGGCTTTTGGCTGTGGCGTATACACGTGTGGGTATCGCAAAGGGTTGTATAGGTTTGTGGTGGCCTTTGGTTTGTGTTTAGCTGGAGTACGTTAGGCATTCGGTTTTGAGTGGGATATATGGGTGCATTGTATATTGACTGAATGGGATATGTAGTAGCGGAGTCGTAATTCGGAGGGTTTTGACTGTTTTGGTTATTTGCAGTGACGAGTGCTCTGGTGAGGTTTCGGAGCCTTTTAATTTCAGTCTGCAGGGTTGCCATTTGTTGTGGTAATTGGGCGAGCTGCTCGACCGGATCTATGCTGCCTTTCTCTTCTGAGACCCCTGCTTTGCCTATAGGAACCAAGACAGGTTCCGACTCGTTCCGCTCAGATGCCCTTGAATCAGTCATGTCGCTGGACCGTGCCTTTGATCTTGTGAGATATCGATGTTCTGCCATTGCTTAGTCAAATACAAATCGACCTTTGGGGGAGATGATAAATACTTTAGACGACATGTAGCAAACTGCGTTAGTGTAAAGCACGTGATTTTGCGAAAGTGCAAATAGCTTTTAGCAAGTACATGTTGCACATAAATTGTTACATTGCAAGCGAGTCCTAACATGCGTGGGGACCTCTTTATGCCAGAGGTAGGCCTAAACGTCACCTATGCGAGGTCATGATAGATTTGTCCAAGTCGTCCAACTATAATGCTTTTGTTGGAAATGGCGACCAAATGACGGTGCACTTTTTCCAATTTCAGCATGTCATGATTAGGCTTGGATTTGTCTGTCATTGCCACGCTACACATAATATGCTGGTTGGTCGTTGGGTTGAGAAACCCGTCGACAAGTTTGGTGTCTTCCTAATTGTGGTGTCGATGCCAGGACCAGGCCACCTAAGGTAAATGCATCGTGCCCTAAAATAAAGGGTGGTATAGCTCATCTTAAGTTTCTAAGATTTGGCTTTTACGGGCCAAGATTCCGGCGGACAACTCGAGTGAGAAGGCTCTGCGGCCACGGTTAGGCCAGGACACTCCACGTATGTTACCAACTCTCCTAAATTTGGGTTTTGAAGAAAGAATTTTGTTGATGCACCCAGCGCACCTCGCATGTAGTGTGTGATTGTGTGAATTTCCAGAGTGGAAGAAATATGAGCGGAATGCCAGTTTAGGGAGAGCAGTAAAGCAGGTAGCAATTAAAATAAACAAAATATAGCACACAAAATTAAATGCAAAAAATGATGCCAAATAATAACCCTAGGTCTGTTATGGTTAAGAACCTTAAATCCCCAGCGGAGTCGCCATTTCTGTCACGCCCTTTTTCGACCGCGACATTTTATAAATAGCTCCTGCTTAAATAACAAAGTTAGAAAATAAAATAAATGCTAAAATGCAAAAGAATGCTAAAATGTTAAAGTGCTTAAAAGTGCTAAGTGCTAAAAGTGCAAAAAATGCTAAGGGTTCGCGGAGTCGCCACCTAATTAGTTTGGGTGAATTAGGACACCTAAATGTCAACTAGGCTAAAGTCAACACTAACTCCATTTTTATGGTCTGCTAAACTTAATGAGATTCCGGGCAAGGGTTCTTTATTAATCTAGAGGGAAGGGGTTAGGCACCCTCTAAGATCCGCTAACTTGCGGTTATCCTGCCAACCTAGGGTACTATTATGTTTAAAAATGCTTGTTTATAAAAGATGCTTCAAAATATTAAAACACTTAAGATGTATTCTTGACTAAGCGAAAATGTGAGATTATGTTAAAATGTCCTTAGTGGAAAACCTGCGTTCATAAAAATGTTTTAATGACGTGAGAAATGTGTTTACAAAATCATATGAAAAGTACATGTTATGCAAAGGCTAAAAAAGGATTTATTATACATATTAGCAAGAATTCATAAAAAATAAATTTCTCCTGTTGTTAATAATATCTTAGCTACTTGAATATTTATGCCGATGGGAAATTGTTATATGACCTAATGTGATTTAAGCAATGCTAAAAAATAATTAACTTAAAAGAACAAGCCAATTTCTAATGTCGAGTTAATTTCTAATGGTGACCCAAAGTTTAATTATTCTAGGCAACTTCATGTATGCGAGCGTTAGGCAGTTAATTACACAAATAAGCGGGCGGGATGGGAAATAAAGGACTCGTGAGTAAGCGGTGCTATTCGCGGGTTGGAATTCCCGATGTGGATAGAGAAATGCACATAGATACGGTCTTCATTTCTTTGTAGCTTTGTGATGAGTCTCGCCATGAGACTCTTCATTTTTGCTCCGATGCGTTTCATGTAAGAAAATAAGAAAAGATAAAGATTAGTACGAGCCCCAAATAATAATAAACAAGTGCTAGGTATAAGAATTAGCACATATGATTTAAAACATGTATGCATGATTGAATTGCGGGATAGCAAAATAGGAGAGGAGCAAATAAGGGAAGCCGAACCCAGATTGTATATACATATGGGACAAGGTGTCAGGCAGTATGCAGGAGAGGAGGAATTACTTCCAAGATCAGCAAATAAGAAATAAACAAAGGCAAGCCCGAGGGCGGGATGAACCTAACAGTAATGGCAACGACTGCAATACCAAAACAGTGACGGCAGTAACACTAGTGCCAACAGAACAGTAAATGCAACGCTAATGCTAACCAACTATTTCTATGGCCTATGGGACTTTCTAGGTATGCAGTTTCAGAAATCCAAGTAAGACAAGCAGGCACATCTTGGCAGGCAATTCAAGTAGTTAAAACAGCTGGGTATGAATGTCCTAAGTGCAGGCCTATGTGAAGGTGATTATTATGGATAGATGCATGCGGCGCGGACAACGATGTGATATGTCGGTGGCAATGACAGATCCCAACAGGCTGTGTTGCTGAACTTAAATGACATTTGGAACCAACATAAGGGCCACAGGGATAGTATGGATGTATGTCTATGGAGCATATCTACACTTTAGTTTACCTAGACATACTAGCATTCACATAGATAGAACCAATGCAGATTATATGAGGGTCCATGGTGCAAATTGGTCTACTAGTGCACTGGTAAGAAGCTGGTAGTATTCAGATTCTCAACCTAGAAGGGGGAGATCCATATGCCACAATATATAATCATACATGGATTAACTTAGATATGCAAAACCAGAATTTCGATATGCCTAATCTCCTTCCTGATTATATTACCTGACAGTCGACCTTATAATGCAAACAAACAAATGCAAACACACCCATGATTCAGACGTATTGCAGCATTCTGCTCCTCCCACAACAACACAACAAACCATATAAACAGACACATTATTTATTTTATCTATCTCGCAGACTCCAAACATTATCTTCAACATCTAACACGTATTTAATGCAAACTTCACACAGCAATACAGAAATGAGCCGACATTGAGAAAAAGTTGATTTTACCTTCTCCGGGCAGCGAACCGAGGCAGCGTATCAAGTCGTCGGTTCGCTCGGGTTTTGGCTTGCTAATGCAGTGGAAAAAGGAAGGGTTTTGCGAGAATGGTTGACTATTAAGATTGTGTTCTTACTCTGAATGGCTCGATTGGACCCTGCTCTTCGAATGTGTAGAACGATGGCCCCGACCGTTACGCCTCGTGCTCTGCTTTCGATGTTCTCTCGTGAGCTCTGCTGTGAGCTCGTCATGCTGTCTGGATGTTACGCCTAAATTGCTATGTGACTGCTCTCTTCCCTGAGCTCTCTCGTATTGTGCTCTCCTCCCCCTAAATGACTATTGCATGTGCTTTATATAGCCCTGGTGTGGGTTCTAATGTTGGTAAGCTCTTAGGGCTGATGTGTATGATTCGTGCGATTTGAACCGGTAAGGTAAGGAAATGATTGAGGTCTTTAAAAAGAGATCTTGGTTGCGATTTCTATGGTAAGGAATCGTTCTGATTTAGTGCGATTGGGTTACGATTTTGGAATGGTAAGGGTGAGCTGGCTGCGTTTGCATGGGTAAGGAAGGTCGCCGGATTCTCAGGCGAGAATCTCGGCAGGGAATGTCACGGCGAAGAAGGGAGTGCGAGTCTTTATTGCGGCGGTGGCTTTAGGTTAGGTTTAGGGCTGCGTTTATGAAGATGAAGTGGAGTTTGTATTATGGACTATGGGAAAGGGTGAGGAAATAACAGCTTTGAAATTTGAGAAGATGAAGCGAAGGCTTCGGTGAAGGGAAATAAGGGCAGGTGGGCGTGTGGGCTTGCGGGTCGCGGGTTTGGGCCAGGAGAAGCTGGGCTGCGGGTTATTAGTTCAGGTTAGTTTTAATGTATTAGTTTTAGGTGCTTAATTAATTAGTAGTAAATTAAATTAATAAATTGTGCTTGAATTATTTAGGTGCTTTATTAACCTAATTGTTATAAATGCGGGCGTGCTATTTAATTAGTGCTTAATATTTTAGAATGCGGCGCTATTATTTAAAACTTATTTATTGTGCATTATTTATAAGTTATGAAATTGCCTTGCGTATTAATAAATGCGGTTATGCTACTTGACACGACGTCATTGCTAAATTATTTATTTTATGTATTTATTATTAATTAAGAATCGTTTGACAGGGCTTAAAATTAATCAATGCGGGCGCGAGACTCTAAGTACTTAATACTCTACGTAAGACGCGGTGCCATTATTAAATTGCTTATTTATGTCTGTATTTAATGTTTTATTCGCTGCATTTTATTATAAAAATCATAAAAAATTATTTTACAAAATTAGTCTAATTTTATAGCTAATGACTGGACGGAAGGGTCAAAATTGGGTGTCAACATACATACTTGGTACGTTGTGTACTGACCCCCTTCCTCGGGGGCTGCGTTCATTCCACAGGTAAGGGTAAGCAGATTGTGGATCCTCGTTCTTAGGATCACTATTAGGTGTCGAAGCTCCGTTCCTCGGAAACTTGTTTATTAGTGCGGACATTCCACGATGCTATAGGTATTTTGTACATTCAGGTATGGCGGGGCCTGTCCATCACGATTGTTATCTTTAAGTGCGTGGTCACATATATGTTTTGGGCTATAAGAACCGGTTGTACTACTATACCTTGTTTATGTATGTTTTATGGAAGGCAGCCTTATCGGCTGGCCAGTAATGGTTACCCTTTTTATAAGTTATGTGTTATGTATGTTCATTGCTATTCTCGACATATACACACGGTACCGGTAAGTACGATCGCGGCCGAGGTTGGGTCGTGACATTGAACTTACTATGCTTGTTGTGATAGCCTTTGTTGTGCAAGTGTTTGATTTTGTGCTCTGAGTCTCTCGATGGAGGCGGCTATTTGGTTGATTGATGGACATCCGACACGATGGGTGGCCCGGGTATCTTCCACTATCACGAGCCTTTTGGACATCTTGACACGATGGGTGGCCGGGTATGCTTCGCTAGGAGTGTTATCTTGTTATTTGTTTTGGACATACGATCGTGACGGAGGATTCTCTGGGTATGCTTCCATTGTGATTGATCTTGGCCATGCTTATACGATGAAGGATTAGGGCATGCGGCGGGATGCGAGTTAGATGCGGGCGTTTCATTACTCGTGGACATGCTTATCGATGAGGATTAAGGGGCATGCGACCGTGTTATATTTTTACTCCGTGGCTAGCTCCGTGAAGACATGTACCAGCGATGAGGATTAGGGCATGTTATATTATTACTCCATGGGCTAGCTCCCTGAAGACTGCGCTACGATGAGGATTAGGGCATGCGTCCACGTTATATATATATATATATATATATATGTATCTGGCAAACGGTGAGTAGGATGCCACGCGCGTCACTGGTTATATGTTACACCTGCAGTGGCGATGATGGAGGATTCCACGGGCAGGAGGTATATATATATATATATGTATTGTATATGTGTACGCCGACAGTGAGGTAGGATGCCACGGGCGCGTCACATGAGTATGATTTATGTCATAGGCTATGGCAGTGAGGAAGGAATTCCACGGGCATAAGTGATGACTTTGAGGGCGTGAGTCCCTGACTTGACATGATCGCTTATATGTTGTGTACTGTAGTTTGGTTATCATACATGTCTCCTGCTTTATATAAACTATTATGATTTCATTTATAGTATTTTCAGTTTTACATACTTGGTACCTGTTATGCGACCTCGCCCGAAGTGCGTTCAATCTGCCGGTAGAGGTACGCGGTTGTTGATCCTCGCTCATAGGATCACGGTTACTGCGTATTAGGAAGCTCCGTTTCTCGGAGGCTTATCTTTGGTATAGTCCACTGTCATTGTAGTACTTGTACATTCGGGGTATGGCGGGTCTGTCCGTCGTAGTTGTGGTTACATTCTTAGAGTGCATGAAATCTTGTTGTGGGCAGGGTTTGTAAAAGGATGTAACTATTCAGGTTTAATTATTTGTATATTCAGAAAGGTAACCGTTTTGGTTAGCCTGTTTTCTTATTTCACTGTTTATCTTTTATGAGTTTTTATTTCCGCAGATTTTCTCTGATGTTGTATCACTAGGGTGCCCGGGGTAAGGCACCAGTCGCGGGCCCGAGTCGTCGTGTGGAAGAATTTCTTGATCTTGGAATAGAGGCGGGCGTCGCGGCTGCATCTTGAGGCAACTGCGGCGTTATG
Source organism: Przewalskia tangutica (assembly GCA_029844215.1). Classification (NCBI taxonomy): domain Eukaryota; kingdom Viridiplantae; phylum Streptophyta; class Magnoliopsida; order Solanales; family Solanaceae; genus Przewalskia; species Przewalskia tangutica. The sequence goes on from CM056723.1 coordinate 49,295,615, forward strand.
CGATCTTTGAGGAGCCGCGGCGCTAGTCTGCTGTCGTCCCTGTTGCTGCTTAGCACATCGGGTTTCTTCGACGACAAGCGTGGCGAGCTTTGTTAAAGTGGTATGATCCGCCTGTTGAATCATGGTGGCCAATGTATCATATTCGCCTTTAGGAGGCCAACAATCAATTGTAACACCATTTTGGTGTCGATGTGACGAGTCGACATCGATAAGTTGATCGTCGAAGCTTTAAGCGTTTGCGATGCGATCACATTGGAAAAGTTTTCAAGACGTGTATTGTTAAATTGCTCCTCTAAATACACAGCACTAGTGTGCTTGTTGTCCTTAAAAATTTCCTCCAAACGATTCCATAAGTCACGGGCTGTGGAGTCAGATTTCATGATAGTAAGAAGTAGATCCTGAGAAATATTACCATATATCCATTGTTTGACGCCGACGTCTAGACGACGCCAAGTAAAATCATCAACCTCCGAAGGGTGCGGAATGATGTCATCAATATGATCAAGCACGTTATAGAGACATGCATGATTGCGAAATAGTTCAACCCAAGTATAATACTGACTGCTTTCTTAATCAAGACAGATGGGGATATGGTTCTTGATATTGAAAACAGTGAGAGTAGGATGAAAAGTGGGTGACGACTTGGTGGTAGGATTTGTGGAGGTAGAAGCGTCAACAACAGTGGGAGAATCCTGAGTATCCATTTAGAGAAGAGAGGAAGAAAAGAAAAACCAAGAGATTTTTTGAAGAGAAAGAAAGTCGCGGTAGTGGGAGGAGGGTGGTCTTGGCAGTGGGAGGAAAATTTCTAGGGTTTTTGAAGTTTAGGCTCTTGATACCATGTAAGATGATATTAATCTCCCTTAGGGAGTCTTCTCATTAATATCAAAGTATATATAGAGTACAATATTCATCCCTTATACAATAGGAATCCTAAGCCTATACAAAAGAGGAATCCTAGTCTTACCATAATTATATTTACACAATATATGGAAATATTCTAATTATGGGTAGGGATACAATTGTTTCTATAATATACATGTTTACAGATAAAATAGTTGAGATACACTTCCATTTGCTCATGAGAATTTTTCACTTTTTTTCGATTTTGTAATCAGCGTTTGATTATGAAAATTTATAAATTCATTGTATTTGAAATTTAAAAAACACATAAAATTTGCAATAACTATAACCAAACACAACTCCATACAAACATCAAGTATCACTTTCTTTTGAGTTTCCTAACTGAACTATCAAGCGTGAGAGTTTCCGACCTAAAATATCATCAACTAGTTAGCAAAACACACTTTAACTATCATTTGCTCACTTTTTCTAAGTAGTTGTTGAAGTAGGAAAAGTGAAAAAATGATAATTGAGATATGTTTTGCTAATTAGTTAGTGATAGATAAGGTAGGAAACTCTCAGACCCGATAATTGATACGGTAGGAAACTTAAAAAAAAGAATTATACTTGAGTTGTGTTTTTTACTCTTATCTCTATTTGGTTTTCATGGCCAAACGCCTACTTAAATGAAACATAATACTATTGTTATTTTTCTAAAAAAAAAAAGTGAAAATATATACCAACCACAAGAGACTGGCTCAATGACTTATGCACTCCACAATGTGCATTAAGAGCCCATTTGGATGCACTTATGACTTTTGACTCATAAGCTAAAAGTTATAAGTTAGAAATTTATAAAGTGTGCCAAAAATTTGTCGAGTCGGAGGGTTGGGGGTAGGGCGGGGTCGGGGTGGGTCTTTTTTTTTGCCCTAAAATTAAAAAAATAACACACACACACGCAACAAGATAGTTAAATAAAAACATCCAAAGCTGTTTTTGTGCCTCTTATATTATTTAATAGAATTGTGATATTTTTTTTGGTAATACAATTTCAAAACTACAACTTCGTGATATTGAAAGTTGCAAATAAATAACATAGTAAAATTACAATTAAAAGAATTACATGTATAGAAACATATTTTCTAGTTTCTTTATAATTTCTTGTGGTTCTTGAGTTGGAATTGATATTTATTTGTCAAATTGGTCGACGTCGCTTCCACCTCCGTTAGATAAGATTTTATTATAGTTGTAGTCTTCTTCTTCATTGATCTCCGATTGGCCGCACCTCCTACGCTTCACACGAATTCAGTCTCTGAATAGAACTGCAATCTCCAATGAGTCTCCTGCCAATGAATGTCTGTGCTCTCCTATTTGATATCTGCCGGCCGAAAAAGCGCTTTTAGACGTTGTTGATGACACTTGAATGCTCAACACATCTCGGTCCATCTTAAATAGTGTTGGAAATGTCTTCTCATACTCCCTTCAGTATTTTAGCAAGTCTTCACGTCCCTCTTCATTTTCAATTGCTTCGTACGGTACAATACCCTGCAAAACAAAAACATCAAACTCGCTAATTTGGTTAGAAATGTTATCACTAAACATTCTATGTCTGAGGTTTTCAATACTAGCCAAAACATGTCGTTTTTGAGGTTGTGTTGAAAAAGAAGAAGATGGCATGGAAGTCGGATGGTTGCTAGAACTTTCTTGTTAGTAATGTGTATATACTTTTTTACATTCATCTCATATGCTAGCCACCACTTATTCTCTAGTTTTTTCAATAGGTGGTGGGTCATTTGGATTTTGCGGAGATGGAGGTGAAAGTTTATCTATGCAATCATAAATAGTTTCAATAAGTGCTTTACAACCGTCTATTTTAATAGACAGATTTAATACATCACTAATAATATAAATTGGGGAATAGGAATAAAATATTTTTTCATTTTTAGAAACATTTTTTAATAGGTGCCTTATAAGCTGGGTTTTTCATATATTCACTAAGTAATATAAATATTAGAATTATATAAAATAACATTGATGAAATAGTAGGATAATAATACCGAAAAATTCTTTAGTAGCTAGATAAAATTTCTCTAAAAATGTAATAAGTTCTAAATTGTATATCAATCGGAATCAATAATCATATCAGTAGGATTTCGATTACAGGCGTTAAAAAATTGGGTTACAGGTCTTCTATATTCACAAGCAACGCGTAGTTGGTTGTATAAAGAATTTCATCTAGTGCATACTTCTTCGGGAATTTTTCTGTAAGGTAGTTGACAATCATGACAAGTTTTTTTATATTCTTTCATTCTTTGTATTCTATTATTTTTATAAATAAAATTTATAGCAAATTGTATTTTTCCAAGAATGTCTTAAAAAAGTGATAGACCATCCTTTACAACTAAGTTATAAATATGACATGCACATTTTACATGAAAAAGATCTGTAAAAGATGGAGTTAAAACTTTTTTTAATAATCTAACAGTAGTAACATTAGAAGAAGCGTTATCTAATGTAATATCTATATGCTAAAATATGTTTTTGCATAAAAAATTTATAGTCTATCCAATGACATGTTACAGTTAAATAATCATGGTCGTTAGTACTACGGCCTATATCAGACGTAATAGATACTTTGCCAGGAAAATGATATAATGAATAACGTAAATATTGTTGATATTCGTGTGCAAATTTAAAAACATCTCTCCTAACAGTTGATCTAGAAAAACCGTTATAAGCAGGATTGTACATTTCTCTTATATAATGAATAAAATCAGGAGATTCAGAAAATGAAAAAGACAAACCCTCCACTGCAACTAATTTTTATAATGTTTCCCTATCTTTATTTTTATCGTATTTAGGGCCTACAATTGCCCTCGTCATAGGGTCAATTTGACCCTGTAGCTGGTCTGGGACAGTATGTGAACCTTGTCCTGACTGAGAGGGCATTGACGCACCCGTCTTTTTAGCCTTATATTTCTCCCACCTCGCTTTGTGAAATCTATTCAAATGCGTAGTTAAACCTCCCGTCCCGCTCTGACCTTTTCCAATTTTATATTTATAATTTTTTTTTACAAATTATACATCTAGAAACTTGATTTTCTACGTCCCTATAAAAAAAAAGTCCATACATCTTATGTTAATTTTCGTTGTGGTGAGTCTCGTCTCATACTCGGGGGAATATGAGGCGTTCCAGTTTGAGGTGTGTCATCTACATTTGTCGGTGTGTCATCTAGATTAGTGGGTGTGTCATCTAGATTAGTGGGTGTGTCATCTAGATTATGTTCTAAATTAAAGTCTTGTCGAGTTCCAGAAAATAGTTCCTCGTCTTAATCAAATGGTATTTCAGGAAATAATTCAGTATCAACAAAATCGTCAGGTCTAGGAGGAATAGGATGACTATAAGAAGTACTCTTACCCTTATTACCCCTACTAGAAGAAGAAATACCCTTATCCTTACCCGTAATCATACGTTTCAATCCTTCCATTATAATTATGCAAATAAATAGTTAAAGATAATGAAATTAAATGCGCTAATTAAAGTAAAGAAACAATAATAATTTAATGAAGGAACAGATGTACCAAACGCCGACGTAACATCGACGTGTAATCGAGATGTTGAAAATTGAAACTTTGCTCGATGGATGATCCTCAAGCTAGTTGCCAACATTCGTACTGCATGGCGATATTACTCTACCACTCTATAAATGGAACTTCACTCCCAAATGAATAAATAAAATTGAATATTTAGTAAACAATATAGAGATAATGAGAGATAGATTGTATATTATTAGAGAGACTGTAGTAAGATTTGTGGGAAAGAGTGAAGAGAAAATGAGGTATTTATAGTTGAAAAATTGGGTTAAAGTGTAAATATAATAACTTAGGGGTTAAAAATAAATATTAAGAGGGTAGGGGGTTTGGGGTGTGGGAGGGGGGAATTGTGTATAGCCGTTGTGCAACGGGTGGGAAAAGGGTCGGGGTGGGGCGGGGTCGGAGAACTTTCTCGACCCCTTACCAAAACCGATAACGAGTACCAGTATTCGATATCAGTACATGGTCAGGAGGGGTCGGGTAGCCTCGCACGTTGGACAGCCATAGAAATTTATGGATTTTGGCATATTTTTGTTATTTTAGCTTAAAAGAAAATACTTTAAAATATTTTTTAAATTTTATTCAAATACTACAAAAATACTTATAAGCTAGTTTGGTTTAAAAACACTTAAAATAAGCCAATCCAAACAGGCTCTGAATTAGTAGTAAAGATTATTAATAAGAATTTTAACAAATCAAAGAGTTTTCTGCTGAATTCTGAAAGCTAAGCATGGTAATAATGTCGTCTTAAGCATTATTAGAGCAAGTAAAATGAAGTTAAAATCGACTCTGTTGGGATTTGACGACCCAAATCTGATTAATCAGCAAACGTTAAATCGGCAAAGAACAAATAACACACAGATTTATAGTGGTTCACCCTCAATGCGAGAGCTACATCCACTTTGCCGCTGAAGATTTTTTGGGAGTTATGAGTTTATAATTCGCTCTTCCTCACCTTTCACTCGTGATGAATTCTAGTGAATTTTTGTGATGAAACTTAACCTTTTTCATACCTAGAAGAACATCGTCGTACTCTATATATAGATAAAACTAGGGAGTACATTGTATGAGCAAAAATTCCCAAAATACCCTATATTAAATAACATTAGCCGATCAACGTTCCAAACTTAGCCGATCAGGTCTTCATAGTGTCGGTTGCCGATCATGTCTTCATAGTGTCGGTTGTCGGTAATGAATTAGGCTCAACAACTCAACAATCTCTCACTTGGAGACTAATTACAATCATTTGTCTCCATATGCAACAACGACTTTGATCCTCATCCACAGAGTCCAACTGAAGTTGCACACAACTTCAATTTATCATTCGGCACGACCTTCGTCAGCATGTCTGTTGGATTCTAACTTCCTGGGATCTTCTCAAGCACTAATACTCCATCTTCCAAAGCCGATATGATGAAATGATACCGGAGTTGTATGTGCTTGGTTCGAGCATGGTAGACCAGGTTCTTTGCCAAGTGAATGACACTCTGGCTACACAGTATATCACACTTCCCTTGTGGTCTCGATCCAATTCCTGCAGAAAAGATTGTAGCCACATCATCTCTTGCGTTGCCTCCGTCATGACAACATACTCATCATTATAGCTCGAGAGAGCTACTATTTTCTGTAACTTTAAAACCCAGCCGATCACAATATCTTTGAAGGTGTAAACATACCCGGTCGTTCTCTTTCGGCTGTCGACATCACCACCATTGTCAGCATCAACATATCCCTGCAATCCTGTCACTAACTTTCGGAAACACAAAGCTGAACTTGAGCTACCCTTCAGATATCTGAAAATCCACTTCACAGCCTCACAGTGTTGCTTTCCTGGATTGCTCATAAACCTGCTAACAACTCCCACTGCATGTGCAATGTCTGGCCTCGTACATACCATCGCATACATAAGACTGCCGATAGCCGAGGCATAAGGTACCTCGTCTATATGCTCCTTATCGTCCTCGGTCACAAGTGACTGATCCTTTGACAAATGGAAGTGTCCAACCAAGAGAGTACTGACTGGCTTGGTATTGTCCATGTTGAACCTCTTGAGGACCTTCTTCACATATTCTTCTTGTGAGAGCTTGAGGCCATCCTTACTTCGGCTGATTCTTATCCCAAGAATTTGTTTTGCGGCTCCCTGATCCTTCATTGCAAATTCGTCTGACAACTTCTTCTTCAGCCGATCAATCTCATGTAGGTCTGCTCCTACGATCAACATGTCATCAACAAAAAGAAGCAGTATCATGTAGGAGTCTTCAAATCTCTTGAAGTAACAATAGTGATATGCTTCACACCTTAGAAATTTGTCTTTCTTCATAAAGATGTCAAATTTCTTATACCACTGTCTTGAAGTCTGTTTCAGTCCGTACATGCTCTTTTGAAGCTTGCACACCAGCTTTTCTTTCCTTTTGACCTCAAATCCCTCAGGTTATTTTATGTAGATTTCTTCTTATAAGTCATCATGAAGAAAGACAGTTTTCACGTCCATCTGTTGAAGATGCAGATATTCCTTTGCTACCAGCCCAAAAACAGTTCTGATTGTCACCAACTTGAATACGAGAGAGAAGATTTATGTGTAGTCGATGCCTTCTTTCTATAGAATCCATTCACAACCAGCTTCACCTTATAGCGCTTGCTTCCATTGTGTTATTCCTTTATCAGGTAGACCCATTTGTTCTGCAATGCCTTCTTCCCCTCTGGTAACTTAGCTAACTCCCATGTACGATTTGACAACAGTGAATCCATATCATCCTTCATTGCCAACTCCCACTTGATTGACTCATCAACTTGCATCGCTTCTTCATAACATTTCGGTTTCCCTCTGTCAGTGAGGAGAATGTATTCGAGGGACATAAAGTACTTGTGAACTGGCTTACTGATCCTGGATGATCTTCATAATTCTGTGATCGGAGTCGGCTGTTGTTTCAGTTTTAGTAGTTTCATCAACCTCGCCATCACTGTCTTGTAGGCTGTCTTCTCGAACTATTTGTTCCTATGCCACAGTAACACATTGTTGTAGCTCAGGTGCCGAGAAGTCTCTCAAATCAACTGTTTTCGATTCCATGTTCTTAGATATTTTACTCTCTGAACTATTGTCACGACCCGACCCGACGGGCCGCGACCCGACGCTCTAATTGGATGTCATTACACTAATTTGTCACCTAATCAACTGACACTTAAGGGTAATAGAAAATTCGACAGCATAACGCTGCATCTATAACATATGCCCAAAGTAAGCGAGCCGACAAGGCTGCCTTACACAACTAAACAACATGTCACAACAGGCTAGCCGACTAGGCTGCCACCAAATAGCATCACTTAGATAAGGGAACAATCAAAGTAGGTAAGCCGGCGAGGCTGCCACTATATAGGGGAACATTCCAAAATGAGTGCAACAATAAAGCTGGCTAAAACGCATAAACAATCTACACCAGTCCAAAACACATCTACCACCCACAACTGTCTACAGACCTCTAAGAGTACGATAACGACATAGGACAGGACAGGACCCCGTCGTGCCCATAAATATGTACAATCAAAATAAGAGAGGTTCTGTACCAAAATAACTCGCTCCGGAACAATGGAGCTCTCCAACAGCAGAATAGATGTCCTTAACTGGGGGATCACCTAACCGAGCACATGTACCTGCAGGCATGAACGCAGGGGAAAAAGGGGTCAATACGATAAATATACCAAGTATGTGAAACCAACAGTACTGTAAATAAATTCATGACAGTCCAAAATATAACAGGAGCCAAGTATGAAATCAACATAACAGTGTAACTGTGCCTTACCAAAATGGGAGTAATGAAAATCAGTTCTTACCTTTTGTAAAATACGCAAGTCATCCAAAATCAGGGACTCCTACCCACATAATATAATAGCACGAGACTCGAACCCGCCTAAGTATATATATATAATATGGGACTCGGACCCAAATAAGTATACATATCGTGGGACTCGAACCAACGTAAGTATATAAAATAATGTAATGCCATGGGACTCGAACCCAAGTAATATAATAATAATAGCCGGGACTCGAACCCGGAATATACAACATGTTGCCGGCCCTCTATGTGAGGGACTCGGTGAATGTATAATAAGACTTGACACGAGTAGATATCATGAGCAACCATATGCAATTAGAAATCATCTTTTGACTTTTGATGGTTTCATCATAATAAACTCTTTTACTGAAAATCATAGGCACTTATTATAACAACTATCCTTTAACACTAACTTTGTAGGAAATCATGTACGTCCGCCGTACTTTTATTAAAGTCATTTCAAATAGAAGTCTTTCACAAAGTCATGCCAAAAGAAAGAAGGATAGTCTCACATACCTCTTAGGCGAACTAAACAACTCAATATTAAGATACGTCTCGTCTAGTACGTCAACCTATAATAATGATAATGCGTTCGTCAATTCTATAATTTCTAACGTGAGTTATATTGAGTAACGACTTTCTATTCTACAAAAATTCGGGCAACACCTCCCCTGTTTATGTGCTCATCCACAATTAACCAACAAGCTAATCAAACCAATAATCAACTACCATTCCAATATATAATTAAGTTAGGCTCCATATACGACATATACACAATCATACAACCTTCTTTCTCTTTACTTATGAAAGACAACAATTCAACAATCAAGATGATTAACGCACCTATTTACCATGTTCATTCAATCTTTTAGTTCATATTAAAGTAGTCCATGAAAGTGGCCCATACTTTAATCAACAATGAGAGACAAATGTGAAGTTTCTCTACACATTGTTATACTTTCATTCCTTTAGTACTTACGCTAACAGTTACCATATCGTTCATGCATTTTCTAAATGGAATTTCCAGCATTAAAACTTATTAAAGTCAGCCCCTAAGCCATTAAATTATCCAATGAAAACAACCCTTAATTACAACGCGACAACGTCCAACAATTCTACCAATTTTCGGCCAACAACACATATACTTCCATACTTTCTTTCTTAACTTCTTACGACACACTTCATGTTCCAACATTCTTATGTAAACCATTACTTCTTTAACATCAAGACCCCTCTATTTTAACATGCAATTATTAACAACACAATGCTTAATTCCAATGAACACAAAATGGGTTCTAGAATTGTTTACTACATCCAAACCTTCCATGCATACTCTTTAATCCCAAGTTTCTTCTTAACACACATTCAATACTTAGGTTACAACAACATGCAACTTCAATTAAATCATAAGAGAAGGATTTTACCTTGATTTAATGCCAAAACAGTCCCTAGGATCGAACCCACTGCCCTTTCCAAAAGCCCACTGTTTTCGCCAAGTTCTTGTCCAATTTTATCACTTCTTCAACTCCAAATTGACATGCATATGTTTTACAATGTTAACCCATCGTCCTTAGACATTTTTCTTCCAAATTCTTCACTCAGAAATCAGAAATCTGGGCAGTTTCTTTTCGGCCCAGTGCAACGTTTTTGCTCACTGTTTTGTCAGCTGAACTTGTAGCGTCCATAGTTATCTACTCCGATGTCCTATCGATGAACGGTTTATTGTGTTGGAAACTAGACTCGACGAACTTCATCTTAGGCTTTTAGAACACCTAAAATATCCTAATATACTAGGAGATATACCCCTCTAAACTGACTGAAAATCTGCTGAAAATTTGCCAATTTTTCTTCTCAAAATCTTGTCCCAAAACTTGAAAAAAAAACTGCTCTGATTTTCGGTCCTGGGAGACCCGAAATTCCTCACTGATTTTGGAAATTTTTGCCTCTAATTTGTATATGATCAAAGGAATATAGGAAGAGAAATTAAACCCCAATTTTTGTAGGGAAGGGAGAGGGTTTCGACCTAGGGGAGAGGGAAAAGGGTTCTTCTTTTGATTTGTAGAATGAAGAAGATGAAATAATAGTGCTTAAGTTAAAAGCCCAAAATCTAATTTTCCCTTGTTACACTTAGGTCCCTAAAATACTACATTTTAGTCCCTCATTGTCTATTTAAGTAAAATCAATCCCCCAAGTAAACAACATCTTAATCTCACTTCTTTTAATCCCGAAAAATTATATAAGACCTCGTATTCTCAATGTCATAATTCTTATAGAACGTTACTAATCCTTAATGGGAATATGTACACCTATCATTCTTAATCCATTGACGCGCTCGTAGTAACCAAAAAGAATTTTTCCGGACTCACATCCTTTGAACACCAACTTCCGGATTTAGCTTGTATAAATATACTTTATATCCCATATCTGAATCTTAACCTTAATGACGTTCTTAATCATCATCTTAAACTTACGAGGTGTAACAACTATCATGCAACTTGTCCTTATACAACACTTGTTCATTGAATATGACGTCCCTGCTTAGGATGATCTTAAGATTTTGGTCATCCCAGAATCGATAACCGAAATCGGTGTCACCGTAGCCGATAAAATAACACTTTTTAGATTTCGGATCAAGTTTACTTCTAGCAGTAGCATCAATACGAACATAGGATAAGAAACCAAATACTTTCAGAAAAGAAAGAGTTATCTTTTTACCGCTGCCTCTTCTGGAATTCTGAAACCCAACGGAACAAACGGTCATCTTTTAATCAAGAAAGATGTCGTATTGATTGCATCTGTCCAGAATGTCTTTGGCAGTCCAACGTGTATTCTCATATTCTGTGCACGCCCGTTCAATGTTCGATTCATCCTTTCTGCTATTTCATTTTGTTGGGACGTTCCAGGAATAGTCTTCACCATCTTCATCCCATTATCGACATAATACCTTTTGAAGTCACCATAAATGTATTCTCCACTATTGTCGGACCTCAGGCTCCTCAGTTTGAGATTTGTATCATTCTCGACCATGGCTTTCCACCTTTTGAAGACGGTGAACACGTCGAATTTATTTTTCATAAAATACCCATAACTTCCTGGTTGAATCATCAATGAAGGCCACGTAGTAGAGTGATCCTCTTAGTGAGGGGACAATAGCAGGTCCCCATACGTCAGTGTGCACCAATTCAAGTTTCTCAACTTTCAATTCTCTACCTGCACTTGAAAAACTAACTCATTTTCTATTTTCCAAGTATGTAGCTCTCACAATATGATGATCCACCGACTTCAGCTTTGAAAGTATGTCGTTAGTCACCAGAAGCTTCATCACCTTCTGGCTCATATGGCTTAGTTTGAAATGCCACAACTCTGTCTTCTTGGCGTTGTCAACAACAACTATATCACGGTAACTCGTAGTCATATAGAGGGTACCAATTTTCTTACCGCGAGCAACCACCATAGCACATTTATTCACCTTCCAGGAACTATTACTAATGGTAACATCATGTCTCTCATCACCAAGCTGACCCACTGAAATCAGGTTACGCATCAGCTTCAGCACGTGTCTGACCTTTTCGATTTTTCATATGTTTCCATTTGACATCTTCAAATTAATGTCTCTAGTATTGGTAATTTCTAAAAGCTTACCATCTGCCAAATAGATGTATCCGTACTTCCACGCAACCGAATTCTCCATTATATCACGATCTGCAGTGGTGTGGAAAGAAGCTCATGAGTCAAGCACCCAAGAGTTGATCGGGCTGTCAACAGACAACATCATCGGATTGGCAATGTCTTTAGTGAACAACATCAACGCATCACTAATGTCCTCAGTGGCAGCATTGGCTCCACCCCCTTGTTGTCATCCTTCTTCGGTGCTCTGCATTTTCTTTTGATGTGACTCAAGCATTCAAGCGTTCGCCGGACCTATATTGACTTCTGTCATTCCTTGACTTCGACTTGTCCTTATTTCGGTTGTGGTTTCTGTCATAATTTCTGCCTCTATTATCAATATTCAAGGCAGAACTTGTCGAGGCCTCACCAGAATCTATCTTGCGAACTTTCTCAGTAAGAATACGATCCCTAACATCATTGAATTTAAGTTTATCACTACCGATAGAATTACTAACCGCTGCTCTCATCGGCTCCCATCTATTCGGGAAAGACGCCAACAAAATTAGGGCTTTCACTTCATCATCAAACTCGATTGCAACATATGACAATTGTTTGACAATCATGTTGAATTCATTCAAGTGCGCTGCAACAGGAGCTCCTTCCTCCATCTTTAGATGAAAGATTTTTTTTCATAAGAAATACCTTATTGTTTACCGATGGTTTCTCATACATGTCGGACATAACCTTCATCATGCCAGCCGTGGTCTTCTCTTTTCGACAGCGTCAGTTGAATGACTCTCAAAACCTGTTTATCGAGGAGATTCCAATCTGCATCATTCATCTCTTCTTATTTCGGACTCAACGGTTCATAAAGTTTTCTGCCGTACAAATAATCTTCAATCTACATTCTCCAAAATGCAAAAAATTTGTACCATCGAATTTTCCGATGTCGTGTGCTGAACCATCTTCTTCTGCCATTGTTCTCTGAATAGTCGAGATACACTTCCATTTGGTCATGAGAATTTTTACTTTTTTCAATTTTATAATAAGCGTTTGATTATGAAAATTTATAAATTCATTGTATTTGAAATTTAAAAAATACCCAAAATTTGCAATAACTATAACCAAACACAACTCCATACACACGTCAAATATCACTTTTTTTGAGTTTCCTACCTGAACTATCAAGTGTAGGAGTTTCCTACCTAAAATATCATCAACTAGTTAGTGATAGTTTAGGTAGGAAACTCTCAGACCCGATAGTTGATACGGTAGAAAACTTAAAAAAAGGAATTATACATGAGTTGTGTTTTTTACTCTTATCTCTGTTTGGTTTTCATGGCCAAACGCCTACTTAAATGGAACATAATACTATTGTTATTTTTCTAAAAAAAAAGAGTGAAAATATATACCAACCACAAGAGACTGGCTCAATGACTCATGCACTCCACAATGTGCATTAAGAACCCATTTGGATGCACTCATGGCTTTTGACTCATAAGCTAAAAGTTATAAATTAGAAATTTATGACTTTTGACATATTTTTATTATTTTAGCTCAAAAGCAAATACTTAAAAATATTTTTTAAAGTTTATCCAAATACTACAAAAATACTTATAAGCTATTTTGGTTTACAAGTACTTAAAATAAGTCAATTCAAACAAGCTCTGAGTTAGTAGTAAAGATTATGAATAAGAATTTTAACAAATCAAAGGGTTTCTGCTGAATTCTGAAAGCTAAGCATGGTAATAATGTCATCTTAACCATTACTTAGAGCAAGTAAGACGAAATTTAAATTGACTCTGTTGGAATTTGACGACCCAAATTCGACTAATCAAAAAACAGTAAATCGACAAAGAACAAATAACACACAAATTTATATTGGTTCACCCTCAATGCGAGAGCTACGTCCACTTTGTCATTGCAGATTTTTCACTATAATCAAAGGAAGTTATGAATTTACAATTCGTTTTTCCTCATCTTTCACTCGTGATGAATTCTAGTGATTTTTGTCATGAAAATTAACCTTTTTCATACCTAGAAGAACAACGTCCTACTCTATATATAGAGAAAACTAGAACATACACTGTATGAGCCAAAATTTACAAAATACCCTCGACTAAATAACTTTAGCCGCTTAATAACCTTAGCCGATCAGGTCTTCATAGTGTCGGCTGTCGATCAGGTCTTCATAATGTCGGCTGTCGGCAATGAATTAGGCTCCACAACTCAACAAACTCCGCCCATAAATGATCAGCAAAATCATTTTCTATCATGTCACTTGATGCAAAATGTCTCCTCATAAATATTATTTACTGTAGTAATCAAACTCCAGAAAATAACTTCTTCAATAAAAATATTTATAGAAAAACACGGTAATGAAATGTTTGGTAATCGATATTTAAAAGTAAGGCAAAAGCTGACAGGGTAGGAGGTACTCAATTCCTTGCTGATAGTGAATAGATGTTGCTAAGATCATTCGTTGTAACATAACATAGAACAAATTTATGCATGCTTTCGTCATAGGAGTGGGCATAGAAAGAAATTTCAGAGGGTAGTTTTATGGCATGTGAATATCAAATGCTGGTCATGTTTCACTCATCTAGAAGGTTTGTTGACACCCAAAAGGGGCCTGATGAAGGTATCACATCTCATCTCTCTTTCTCACTTTTTTTTTTCTCATCCTGTGTTCAGTAATCTCAATATTGAAATCTGACTAATTCGCGTAGGGCTCATTTGGGGAAAACGTTTCTTATCAAGAATTTTTTCATATCTAGGACTCGAATATTAAACCTTGGGTTAAAGGAGAAGCAACTAATCCGTTGCACAGTGTGAATTTTTCAGGGCACAGGACAAAAGTAAAAATTAGGCGATATATATATCTAAACTTAGTGATGAACTCACTCTTATTTTTCAACCAAGATCTAACCTGTTTAAATTCTAAGATAAAAAATATTTAAAGGAAAACTTGGTTCTACACCCTCAGGTTCAGTGTCTTCATTATTACAAAGATGATCAAAATCTTCATTCTAAACATGTTCATCTTCACCTAAGTCACCTACCTGTGCATTAAAATCATTCTCAGTTCCTACTAATTCTTCCACATGATTTTGTTGTTCAGATTCATTGACTAAATCATTATCAATTCCTATAAATTCTTCAACATGATTTTGCTGCTCAGATTCATTGACTAAATCTTCAGTTGAGTTATCAAGTGAACTATTTGTTTTGTTTTGAATTTTTTTATCCAGAGCTCCCTTTTGAGATTGAGTTAATTCTTCTCTCTGTCTTTTTCTTTTTCTTTTTTTACTTCTAGATGAGTGTTTCTTAGAGAACATTGTTACTTGAAAACAGAAACAATATACAAGGAAAACCAATGCAATTTTAATACTTCAAAGAATAAACAAAAAACAACATAACCTGAAATTTGAGAAACCACCTTCGAGAAATCTCTCTCCACAGAAACAAATTTGATATTTCCAAGAAGAAGAAGAAGGATAAGCGACCTAGAGGAGTGGAACAGATGCACAAAAGTGTTCTTCTTTTTGAGGAGTGAAAGTGGAACAGACCATGGTTTAGGATTAATAGTTATAATAAATCTAATATAATACTTATTAAAAATAAATTGGACCTCTCTAAATTTAGGCCCAAGGCAATTGCTCTGTTTGCCCCTACTCAGGTCCGACACTGCCGTTGCACCACATCCTTTGATAGCTTTCAAGACGGTTGTCTTCTCTTAATTAAAGGGAAAAAAGTGATAGTTGGAAATCAAATTGTTATTTCAATTGATATTGTTTCATTTACCTCTTTTTTTTAGCCAAACAATATAGACATACATCATATCTAATACTACTAGTAAGTAGTATCAAATGTAGTCTTTAGACGAAGTGAAAGTAACTGATTCAACTCCATCTCATAATAATGTCCTTTTATATCTCCAGCAAGAATACATACATTTACCAATAATATTTTTGTTGTCATATGTTAGATGTTATTGCCAAAAGTACTTTTCGCTATAACAAAAGTTGTTGTATGTCATTGCAATAATCTCCGATGCGAAATTTTTTCGCAACAACAAATTATTTTTTTTGTCATTTACGTTTTTAGCAACAATATATTAAATTTTTGTTGCCATTTATGTTTTTAGCAACAATAAATATTTATTATCAATTCTATACTTTCTTGTAATGATCGTTTGTCGGCTTTCGTATTTAATACTTTTCCCGCTTTATAAGGTTGTGTTTGGTAAGAAGAAAAATGTTTTTTTTTAAATAAGTAATATTTTTATTTATTTTTTATTTTTGATAAGTAAACAAAAACTATTATTTTAAAAATATTTATATATAAATATATATATAGATACAATATGAAAATGAAAGTAGTGGGTAGGGGTAGATAGGGATGAGAGGTGGGGGCGAGTTAGGGGAGTAAGGGGTCGAGGGTAGGGTGGTATGCTCCGTCTTGTGAGACTCATTTTTAGTTCAAAAATATCCACATCTTTTGTGAAGAGAGTTGAAACTAAGGCTGTCCAGTGGGTCGGGACGACCTGATCCCGCCCCTGGCCCGTTCCGGTACCCGCCTTGACCCCCTTTAAAAATACGGGATAACAAATGTCGGTAGCGGGGTTCGAACTCGAGACGGGACTAGGGCACATCTCGCCCGTCCCGTCCGTCCCAATCTCGCCCCTCGACCCGCCCTGTCCCATCCCCGCTGTAAAAATTAGCCGTTGAACAAACGACCACTTGAAGTTTTAGCTGTTGGCAACGGTTAGTACCGATCATTTTCGCCCCTTACACCCCATAAATCCCATACACCATTAATATTTATCTTAACCTCTAAGTTAGTTTATTTACACATTTAACCCTATTTATCAACTATAAATACATCATTCTCCTCTTCATTTTTCTCACAAATCTTTCTGCCATCTTTCTAACTCTCTCTCTCTCTCTCTACAAGTCTAAATTGCACATTAAATATTATATTTCATTTGCTAATTTCTATCAAAGTTCAAAAATTGGGAGTGAAGTTGACAACTAGCTTGAAGATCATCGAACAAAGTTTTAATTTCCAACCTCGATTAAACGTTGACGTTACGTCAGCGTTTGGTACATTCGTTCCTTTTTTTATTTAAATTATTATTGTTACTTAATTTTAATTATCGTACTTAATTTCATTAACTTTAATTATTTATTTACATAATTATAATGGAACGAGGTAGAAGTTTTTCTGGTAGAGGTATTAGGGGTAACAGAGGTAATGATGCATCTTCTAGTAATCCTAATTAGGATGATTTCACTCATGTAGATGAAACTGATCTTTTAATGTTATATTAATATACCATTAGATCATGAGGTATATTCTGCATCTGAACTAGACTTTGATTTAGAAAATAAATTAGGAGATAATTTAGATAACACACCCACTAATGCACCTCTACCTCATGATGAGACTGAGTCTCAGGCTGAAACTTAAACTGGAATCCATCCTATTCTCCCTAGTATGAGAAGAGGACAAAAAAAATTAAAATTAAAATCACCTGCATGAGATTTTTTTGAAATGGACATTCCAAATCAACCAGCTATTTGTAAAATTTATCGCGAAGTTTATAAATTTAAAACAGGAAAAGGTCAAGGTGGGACATAAGGTTTAATGAGACATGTAGAAAACTCTCACAAAGCAAGGTATAATCAATACTTGGCTGAAAAAACGGGTGTAAAAATGTCTTCTGAGTCGGGACATGGTTCACATAGTGTCCCCGATCAAGCACATGATCGAATTAACCCGATGACGTGAGGAGTTATAGGTCCGAAATATGATAAACACAAAGATTGAGAAAATTTAGCAAAATTAGTTGATGTGAAGGGTTTGCCTTTTCATTTTCTTCATCTCCTGATTTATTCATTTACATTCGAAAAAACATATAATATTGCTTTTAACAGTTTTCCTACATCAACTATTAGAAGAGATATTTTTAAATTTGCGCATAAATATCAACAATATTTACGTTATGCATTGTGTCATTTTAATGACAAAGTGGCTTCACTTCTGACAAAGGTTGTAGTACTAATGGTAATGATTATTTAACTGTTATATGTCAGTGGATAGATCAAAATTGGTCTATGCAAAAATGTATATTAGCATATAGATATATTGATGAAGACACAGTAGAGTTAATTAGTGAATATTATGAAATTACTGATAAAATTATGAATATTACATTAGATAATGCTATTTCTAATGATTATGTTGTAAATATTTTAAAAACTCGATTGCCTCCATATTTTTCATGTTAGATGTGTATGTCATATTTATAACTTAGTTATAAAGGTTGACCTAAAACTTTTTAAAAACATCCTTGATAAAGTACAATTTGCTAGCAACTTTATTTTTAAAGGGAATAAAATACAAAGACGCAAAGAGTATAAAAACTTGTCATGATTGTGGATTACCTTATATGAAAATTGCAGAAGAAGTTGTGACTAGGTGAAATTCTTTGTATGAACAATTACTTGTTGCTCATGAGTATAGAAGACCTATAACTTTATTATTTAACATCCATAGTCAAAATTTAACGGATATGCTTGTAGATGATGATTGAGATAAAATTTTGGAACTTATTGTATTCTTAGAGAATTTTTTTCTAGCTACTAAGGAATTTTCTGATATTTATTATCTTACAATTTCATCTATGTTATTTTATATAACTCTAATATTTTTGTTATTTAATGAATATATGAAAAAACCAACTTACACTCCAGCTATTGCAAAAATGTTTGTAATTGTTTTTACCTATTCCCATTATTTATTTTATTGGTGTTGTATTAAATCATACTATTAAAGTAGACGGTTGTAATGCCCTATTGAAACGATTTATGAATGCTTAGAAATACTACCAACAGACCCAACTGAAGAAACAACTTACGAACCAACTAAAGAAGAAGTTATGTCTAGCATACAAACACAATGCAAAAATATGTATATGTATTATCAAGAGCAAAGTGCAAATAATCAACCAACTTCTGTACCATCTTCTTTTACTTCACTTCAACCTTATAAAAATATGCGGTTTCTGCTACAAGTATTCAAGGCCCTCGAAATAGAATGTATATTGGTTCAATTTCTTCACAAGTTAGCGAGTTTGATGTTTATGTTTCGCAGGATATTGTACCGTTTGAATCAGTTGCCAACAAAAATGGACGTCAAGACTTGCTGAAATACCAGAGGGAGAATGAGAAGACATTTTCGGCTCTATCAAAGATGACCCGAGATGTGTTGAATATTCAAGCGTTATTAACAGCTTCTGAAAGCGTTTTTTTCTGCTGGAAGATTTCAGATAGGAGAGCACATACACTCATTGGCGGGAGATAGTTTGGAGATTGCAATTTTATTTAGAGATTAGATTAGAGCGGAGCGTAGAAGGTGTGGTCAACCAGAAATCAATGAAGACGACGACTACAACTACAACTACAACGAACTGAGGGAGCAAGAAGCGACGTTGAAAAAATTGACCAACAACTTCCAATTCTAACAGAAGATGCTCAAGAGATTGTCAGAAAATTATAAAAAGTATGGTTGAATATTTAATTTTTAATGAAAATTTTACTTTGTGATTTGCAACTTTTGAACTATGAAATAAAGTTGCAATTTTGAAATTGTATTACAAAAAAAAATTATATTAAATAATATAAGAGGCAATTAGCCTTGGGATATTTTTTCACTATATTGTTCAATTATTTAAGTGTTTATATATATATATATTTTAAAATTAAGTGTCTAGAAAAAATATTTTAAAGTCCCCCCAAATCCCCCTACCCGACCTGACCCGTCCTGACCCGTCCCCCCAAATCTCGTCCCCTCTTCCGGCGGGAAGAGGGACGGAAAGGGACCTCTTCCCGTCCCCCATATCCTGACCCGCCTTGTCCCGCCAAACTCAATCCCGACCCCCCACCCCGTCCCCCTAAATGTCGTCCCATCCCATCCCGTCTCCCTGACCACCCTTAGTTGAAACATATTACTATGTGACATCCTCCTAGTTTCCCTAAATCTAATAGGACTAACAAGGGTGGAAGGACATTCTCAACTTTCATTAGTAAAATATTGTGTATCAATAAAGACAAACTCAAAATATATTATTTATACTTATTTAGTAAATTTTCCTAACACATATATAAAAAGTATAGTAAAAGTTAGGGGTGTCAGATGAGCCGTTTGGGCTAAAGTTGTAGATGAGTCAATGTCCAACCCGCTCAAAATTTACATGGGCTAAGATGGGCGGGTCAAAATAGGCTAAATGATGGGTCATAACCCAACTTGACTCATTACTTTTACAAAATTCAAACTTACCTTCTATGATGTTATTTTACTTTGTATGATATTTGATTTTTCCAAATCTTTATTTTTAAAATAAGAATAATATTTTAAAGAATCTTTTCATTTTTATAAAAATAATAATAATATGAAATAAAAATTTGAGGATGAGGTGGGGTGGAAGAGGGTAGGTGTGGATAGGGCGAGGGTAAGAACAAAATTCATATTTTTTATAAAAGTAAAAAAATATAAAGTATAAATTCGAGAATGGGGTGGGAGTGAGGTGGGGAGGGGGGTAGGTGGGGTTAGGGCAGAAGGGTAAGAAAAAAATTCATATTTTTTATAAATTGTTTATAAAATTTTAAAAATAGAAAATCGAAAATTGAAATTGGGGTAGGGCGGGGGATGGTATGAAAAAAATTCATTTTTTTTATTTTTTATAAATGAACCCCGAATCCGTATTTTCAGGTACTATGCCTACTCCCCTTTCCTCTTTCAAGTGGGTTGAACTCTTTCAAGTAAAAAAAATATGAAACAGAAATTTGAAGATGAGTGTGGGTAGGGGTAGAGTGCGGTATGGGTAAGAAAAAATCATATTTTTATAATTTTTAATAAAAGTAAAAATATATAATAGAAATTGAGATTTGAGGTAGGGCGGAAGGAGGGGTGAGGTAAGATAAATTTCATTTTTTAATTTTTTTTTATAAAAGTAATAAAAAATATGAAATAGAAATTTGAGGATGGGTTGGGTGGGGGTAGGTGGGGGTTGGAGGGAGTAGGTGGGGTTAGGGCGGTAGGTAAGAATATATTCTTTTATAGAAGTAAAAAAAATATGAAATTGAAATTTGAGGATGGGGTAGGGTGTCTGTAGGGCGCGGGGAAGAGGGGGAGAAAAAGTCATATTTTTTATAAATTATTTATAAAAGTAAAAAAAAAAAAATTGAGGTTGGAGGAGAGTTAATTTTTTCATATATATATATATATATATATATATATATATATATATATTTTTATAAAAGTAATAAAAATATGAAATAGAAATTTGATGATGGGGTAGGACAAGAGACGGAGGTAAGAAAAACTCCATATTGTTTTTATAAAAGTAAAAAATATATGAAATAAAAATTTGAGGATGGGGTGGGGGCGGAGGGGTATGGGGGTAGAGCGGGGAGGTAAGAAAAAAAATCATATTTTTATAAATTATTTATAAAAAAAATATAGAAGAGAATGTGGTAGGGCGGGAGAGGGGGTGGGGGCGGAAGGTGGGGGGTAGTTAAGAAATTTGAGGATGGGTAGGACGTGGGGAGAAGGGGGTAGGGGGAGGAGGTAAAAAAATTCATATTTTTAATATATTTTTTATAAAAGTAAAAAAATATGAAATAAAAGATTTGGGTAAACAATAGAATAGTAGATGAATTACTTTGGGCTAATGTAATGAGTTGATTTGGGCTGTTCAAGATGAATGCGTTAAGTTGTGTTAGCCCAAACTTAATCCATTTAATAATATGTTAATGTCCAAACTCATTAAAATTTGGACGGGTTAGACGAGTCAATTAAACTTGGGTCCAATTTATCACCCCATATAAAGTTCACGAATTCAAATGTAACTCATAACTTACTCACTGGATCTGCCGCCCCGGTTGTGGATCACAAGTTAGAAGCTTCATGTGCAACACAAAAACATCTTAACCGTCTTTATATACTCAAAAGGTTATATGAAGGAAAAAACTAAGTGCAAAGATCTTTTCCCATTTAGGGTAAAAAGGGAACCAAAATTAAATTAAAAATATAGGAAGAAAAGGGTAATAGGTCTCTCTATAAGTGATGAATGATGACAGCAGCAAAAACACAACCACCCACTACTTAATAGTTAATACTCCCTTTAAACACTGCTCCCACAACACATAGCCCAACCAAATTTGCTAATGCACCTATGTGGAATCCTATGTGGCACTAATTCATTGGCCCATTTTGTAGGACCCGCTTTTGTTCTTATATTAGGAGAATCTTTTACAACAGCCCAACCTAAAAAAAGAATCTACAATTGAATCTATCAAAAAGTACCCACCAAAGTGCCACACCTTACCGCACTCAATCATTCAAAGTGAATAGTGTAATGCATTATTATTATTTTATCAAATATTTTAAGATATATTCTTTTTCAAGAAAAGAAATGGGAACAGATCACAACCTAATGTTTTCTTGTGCCCCACCGCAAATTTATATTTTTAGAGGCAAGGTTTGGTTATCACATTTTAGTCAAAAACTTGTAAAACTAGGCTTCCGCCTTGTATGGGAGGTAAATTAATATTTGAAAATATACATCAGTATACACGGTATACACACACCTTGTGTATACAGTGTATATCACGAAAATCAATCACAAGTGGGAATTTGTGATATACACGGTATACACACTACTACATTTCTGACCTAATGTGACGGCTTATATAGGTCTAATGCAACGCCAATTATAGTACCGTCGCATTAGATGTGGCTAATGCGACGGGTTCAAGTTATAATTTGTGATCGTTGCATTAGATAGGCTAATGCAACGACTCATATCGACGCCCAAACACGACCGTCGCATTAGCCTATCTAATGCAACGACTGTCCAAGGCTAATGCGACGGTTCGTATGTTTTAATATCCCCAAATTACACGACGGGTCACATTTCATTTCAGCACCCGCGATACTTAGCCCTTCTCTTCTTCCTAATCCCTAGTCGTCGCATCCCCTTCCCCAGCTCGTCGTCGCATAACCATACCTCGTCGTCGCCTTACCCTTCCACTGCTCGTCGTCGCGTTCAGCAGCAGCACCACTGATCGTCGAACTGCTCTTCCCTCTTCTCCAAGGTTATATTATGTTTTACCGTCGTTTTACCTTCCCCTTTCATGTTTTATCATTGTTAATTCAAGATTAGATTACTGTATGTGTATAGATTTGTTCAGATTTTACCGTTGTTGCATCGTCGAACTGCTCAGATTTATTCATTATTCTTCCAACATTTTGTTTATTTGTAAATTGTATTTCCAAATTAAATTACAGAGAATGTAATTTAATTTGTTTACTGTATGTATTTCCAGATTTTGTTTATTAGTCTTCTAAATATTACATTGTGGAAATGGATTGTGGAACTAATGAGTGGTGGATGGCTGCCAAATGGAGTGATGAATATGAACGAGGAGTAGACGAGTATATTAAAAAGGCTTTTGCTACAAAGTCTCAAGGAAACCAAATTTGTTGTCCATGTGATAGTTGTCACTATCGTTATTGGAAACATGAGAATGTTGTGAGAGATCACCTAATATGTAATGGTTTTGTGCCAAGAACAGATAAGTTATCTGAATTAGGGATCGAAATTGAAAGAGAAAGAACTAATCTGGATCATGATGAACAAACAAATATGGATGATTGCAATGATGACATAACAGAGTTGTTGAATGATGCTCGTGATGTTTTTACAGAGGGGCCGAATGATGAGGCAAAAAAGTTTTTCAAGTTAATTGAAGAAGGTCAGGAGGAACTATATCCCGGATGCAAGAAACATTCAAAACTTTCCTTTATGATTCGACTATTACCAATGTTGCATTTGCTGATATATTAGAGCTTGTAAGAGAGGTGTTACCCGATGCAAAATTGCCTAAGTCATTTAATGAAGCGAATAATGTTTTAAAAGTATTAGGGTTGGATTATACTAAGATAGATGCATGCCCCAATGATTGCATGTTGTATTGGGAAGAACTTGCAAATGCTACAAGCTGCCATGTTTGTGAGACGCCAAAATGGAAGTCAAATGATACAGAGAATGACACACAACATGAAAATGGAAAGATCCATAGGATTCCTAATAAGATCCTTAGGTACTTTCCCATAAAGAAAAGATTGCAAAGGTTATTTATGTGCGAAGAGACGGCGAAGTACATGACATGGCATGCTGATGGGCGTGAAAAAAATTGGATTTTACAACATCCAGTGGATGGCCAGGCTTGGAAAGAGTTTGATTTTGTATACTCAAAGTTTGCAGAAGATCCGCGCAATGTGAGGTTGGGGTTAGCCGCAGATGGATTTAGCCCATTCAACTCGATGAGCATTGTTCATAGTACATGACCTGTTATATTGATCAATTATAACTTGCCTCCATGGATGATTATGAAGTCAGAGTTTTTGATATTGACTTTACTTATCCCTGGTCCTTCTTCCCCGGGTAATGATATTGACATCTATTTGCAGCCACTAATCAAGGATTTGAAGGATTTGTGGGTGTCTGGGTTGGAAACTTACGATTCTTCAAGTAATCAAAGGTTTGACATACGTGTAGCTTTGATGACTACTGTTAGTGATTTTCCAGCTTATGCAATGTTGTCCGGGTGGAACACAAAAGGATATTTGACATGCCCTTCATGTCATTATGAAATAGATTCTGAGAGATTACCTTATAGTAACAATAATTGCTACAGGGCAACTCATAGATTTCTTGATCCAACTCACCTTTGGCGTCAAAATAAGAGGAATTTCGATGAAACAACTGAGGAAAGAAGTGAACCTATTCCTTTGAAAGGAATTGATATTGAGAATATATTGCGTGATTTTCCAAATGAATTCGGAAAGAAGCGAAAGAAAAGAGTAGTGATAATGATGATCCAAATCCATGGAGAAAGATATTCATACTTTTTCAGTTGTCATACTAGAAACATTGTTCTAATCTCCATAATCTCGACCCAATGCATATCGAGAAAAATGTGTTTGATAATGTCATTGAAACATTGTTAGACATACCGGGGAAGACTAGAGTGTCACTTGAAGAAAAATTCAAGTTCTGCCAAATCATAAAAAATGCTAAGTTACCACAAAATTATGCTTTCTAATATTGCTCGATGTGTGCATGTTGAAGAAAGAAAAATCATAGGCTACAAAAGTCATGATGCTCATTTTATGATGAATTATTTGCTCCCTATTGCTGTGCAAACAACATTACCCAAAAGATGTTGCTACTCCATTGATAAGACTATGTGCTTTTTTCAGAGGCATATGAAATAAACCTATTGATCCTCGACATCTTGGCAAACTCAAGTCAGAGATAGTTGAAACACGTTGCCTGTTTGAACAGATTTTTCCACCCGCATTTTTTGACGTAATTGTGCATTTACCTGTACATCTAGTGGACCAAATTAAGATGGGTGGATTGGTTAGTTCAAGGTGTATATATGGGATTGAGAGGTATCTTCGAGAGTTAAAGTTAGATGTTCGAAACAAGAGTCGTCCAGAAGGCTCAATGGCAGAAGGATACCAAGCTAAAGAATGTATTACCTTCATTGCTAGACATCTGAAACAATCAAACTCATCCATACCTAATGTTAATAAGGATAGTGTCGCACAATCATTTTTACCTAATATTGGGCGTCCTATCAAGGGAAAGAGAAAGACCTCAAATAAAAAGTATTGTGGACACATGATTGATCACACCACATGGACACAAGCACATCGCTGCCTTTTTCAGTTGCGGTTGTGGAGAAGTTGAGAGATACATAAAGTAAGATGACAAACCATCATGTAATTTTTTACCTTATTTTTTATACGTATTATTCAATTGTATTGTGTTATTAAGATATTTATTTTTCTATTTTTTTTCACAGTCAACACAAAATGTGTGTAAGAACCAAACGGAAAAGAAAATGGGATAGTGCACAAGATCACAATAAGGATTTCATTGATTGGTTTAGGGAGAAAATTGAAGTGAAACTTCAAGAAAGTCAAGACATTATTCTGAATCATATCTTATGGTTATCGAAATGACCTTCTTATGTTGTTAAAAAGTACACAAGGTACTCTGCTAACAGATATAGGTTTCATACCATGAAGCGTGATGCGAAGTGCGTAACTCAAAATAATAGAGTCACTCTCACAGCCGTAACACATAGCTTTGCGAGTTCCAAAGATCAAAATCCTATACTAGAAAATGTCAATTATTATGATTCAATACAAGACATCATTGAGATATCTTATCATGGACATTTTAGTGTTGTCTTGTTCAAATGTTTGTGGTTTCACTCGGAAAAAGATGATGATGAGTTTATCATGGTTAATATGAATAAGACAATTTATGCAGAAAAACCATTTATCTTGGCATCTCAGGCACATCAAGTATTTTTTTATAGAAAATTTAAACAAAAAAGGTTTGGCAGTATGTTGTTCAAATCCCTCCTAGGGAATTTTCTGATGGTATTAAAATATATAATTATTTACTCGTGTTTTAACTTATTTTTACTTTCCAATTAATTTTGTATCACATTTTGACTTATGTACTTGTTTTTATATTTTTTATATGTGCAGATGAAAGCTAATAAGTCCAATTTTATGCTCCGCAAAGTCTGATTCCAGAGTATGAGCGACAACGGATCGAGAATTTGAAAATGAACGCAGAAATAATGAATGCTCAAGGTGCTGGATATTTGGCTAACAAAATACTACGTAAAAAGATTCTTGGTTTGGATCATCCAAGTAGTTGTGGACAGCGCAATGACTTGTTGGAAGAAAGAGATGATGAGTCCACATCTGAATATGATGGAGGCGGTAACGAGGAGGAAACCACTAGCAATATGGGTGCAAAAAGAAAGGTAAACATGTTGCTGATTCTCATGTTTAACATTTTGGCTACTGGTTTTGGCTATTTTTTTGGACTGATTGTGGTAATTTTGTGGACTGATTCTGGGCCATTTTTTGGGCTGATTATTGGCCATTTTTTATGTTGGTTTTTGGCCATCTTGTTGCTGATTTTCGACCATCTTTTGGATTGATTTTGGTCCTCTTGTCGAGGTTGCTGATGCTGTTGCCAACTGCTGTCGAGCCTTGACAGCAACAACAGTAGGCAACAACCTCGACAACGATGAGCGCAGAAGACCTCGACAGTGATTCTTTGCCTCGACAACTTCAAATTTCGATACCAAATTTATGATACTAAATTTTAAGGCTGATGGAATGTCTATAAAACATACTCTAATTTCGTCCATTACAGGTTTTAGCTCGGCCACAAACTATAAAATATCCTAATTCTGAGATAGAGTATCGTAGTCTTGTACCGCAAAAGCAATAGAAAAAGAGGTCATTTTGTTCTCCAGGTTCTATGTCAGCATATCTTGAATTGCGGAAAAAACAAGTAAAAAACAATGAAATGGTTACAAAAAGGAATGAGATTGTCACTCATACTAATGCATCACCAGAAAGACAAGATACTGAAATAGATGATAATGATGATGTCCAACTAAATGATAATGTGAATGATGTGGGACATGACCATGCAGATTGTGATTTGGAATCAGCAGCTGAAGATGAAAGTGAAGGTACACATTAGTATTTATTAATCATTTAGCTTATTAGTATACTAAATTAATACATAAATTAACACTTGAATCTAAAACAGCTGCCAAAAAGAAGAAGCATCGAGGGTCAACAAAGCTTACAAAGGTTCATGCGCGTACAAAAGAGGAGCGCCAAGTTATTATTTTGAACTCATTAGGCCAACCAGTTAGACCTACGAAGGAAGTAGTTGATGAATTTATTTTTTTCTTGGGAACTTTGGGGAAGGATTCCGAGCTTGCGCCACTGAATTACACTAATTTTCCAAGTCTTCCCACACATGACAAAATATGGGATTATGTTTTGGTATGTCGCAATATTTTTCTTTGAAATATTACGAGTATATTCTTGGTTCTAGAAATTTATCTATTACTAATGTGTCGCTTTAATGATTGATATAGAAAAAGTATATGGTTGATGAAGATGGAAGGAAATATGTAATAGAGGCAATTAATGCAAGTTGGCGTAGTTATAAATGCAGATTTAAGAAGAATCACTTCTATAAATATGATAGTGATGAGTTAAGATGGTTACACAGACCTGACACTATTTCAGTACCTCAGTTTCAGGACCTCTTAAATTATTGAAATTGTGAACAGATTAAGGTATTCAATTAAATTTGCTTAAGTTTTCGTGTAATAATGAGGTAATATTATTCTAACTTATTATTTTTATCTCACAGGCATAATGTAAGACAAATAGAGATAATCGTCTATTGTTAGATGATATGCACACAATGAGTCGTAAGTCGTTTGCAATGTTATCATGAATTAATATACACTTTTCTTTTTCAATAATTGAATTATCTCTTTACTTCCATTAATTCTCACTAATTTTAATTTGTAAAAATTTAAGGCTTAGGTATTTGTGTGATTTGTATGCTAAATTTCATTTTGTTTTTTACCACAACAAAAGCATCCGAATAAGGAAGAACCTTCTCAAGCAAAGGTCTACAAAGAATCAAGGAAAAGAGTTCCAGGGAGAACATACCATACCTTCAATGAGAAAACTGAACAAAATATTGTGAGTTAACAAATTGTATTATCATATATTTGTGTACTATTGATAATTTAGTAAGACAATGACTTAACATTCTATAAATAGGCAAAGATAGATGTTATGGAGTCCACCCAACACGGAGAAGGTAGCAACTCTAAAGATCTAGTTCTTTACTCTGAAGTGCTTCAAGGCCCCAAAAGCAAAGATCGCTTACGACTTGTCGGAAAATGTGTGACAAAGACTGATTTGAAGAAAAAAGAGAAAAAATCAGGTTTCATAAGTTCGGAGGAATTCTTGCAGAGTATGAAAGTTGAGTTAATGCAACAGCTTGCACCGACCGTTGCATCAGTGATTATATCACAACTTCAAGAAGCTAATCCTGGAATAAATCTTGTCATTTCTTCTTTTGTGAGTCCATCAATTTCAAATGATTCGTCTAGTGCACCGCATGTCAGTGAACCAAATGGGCAGTTTGCTGGGACAGTTAATCAGGTAATTTTTGTGTTTTCCTTCTTTCCAACACATAGTAATATTCTGGAGCTTGAAATTTTATATATTATTATACTGTGAAATTATATGTTTTTATATGAGTAAACTACATTGCAGTTATTATTTATGATGTTTTGACTAGTCTACCGTTTTTTTACTTATGAATTTTCATTATGTTAACTTGTAGGTGTCTGATGAGCTAAATGGAGAAGAAATCTAGCAATCTAACAAATGGTGGGGGGAGGCTTATGTAGATATACTTTTGTGAAAAATTATTTTGTAATATATCCTATGGGTCTAATATTGTACATATGTGAACAATTAGTAAAACAATATTTTTTTATTATTATCTTTCTCTTTTTATTATTTATTTTGTCATTTTGCAATATTGTGAGCTAATCCTTTTGTAATATTGTACATTTTGTAATTTGTGAACAATATAGCAATCAAACAGATGCACATTAGGGGTTCTGACCGTTGCATTAGGTGGATTAATTAACCTCTCAAACAGTCGCATATCTAATGCGACGGCTGTACGTGGCCGTCGCATTAGGGGGTATGAGTCGTTGCATTAGATATGCAGCTAATGCGACAACTTAATACAACCGTCGCATTAGGTGCACATCTAATGCAACGGATGTAACAGCCGTCGCATTTGGGCCTTCTGGCCGTTGCATTAGATCTAATGCAACGGCAGCGGATGCAACGGCTCCACGCCGTTACATTAGGTCTAATGCAACGGCCAAAAGGCCCTAATGCGACGATTTTGTGGCGTCACATTATCCTAGAAATGTAGTAGTGACACACCGTGTATATTCATTTTTGGTAACAAAATGTTTTGTATTAATTGTATATAATTAGCATTATATACTTACCATAATTGTAGGATTCTTGTACAAGTAGAATAGGGTTTTGAGATTAGAATAGGAATATGATTTTCCTATTATGGAAATTGTAAATTGTATATATACTCTTTCATTAATAAAAATAATCAAGGGATTATTTCTTTCATGGTATTAGAAGTCTAGGTTAATATTTTTCTCCGAAATTTCCGTCCAAATTGTGCATCGGTTTCCGAGCCCCCATTCTCTCGGTTTCTGTGTCAATTTTTACCTCATCTCTTCCCAAATGTTTCTTCCAAAATCTCTTTTGTTCTTTTGTTATGTCTACATCAAAGAACACGTTTCAACATGCCCTTACTGTTTCTAACATCAAGAATCACATCCCTATCATTCTTGAAATAGAAAACGTCCAATACGTGACATGGGCCGAACTGTTCAAAGTTCACGCACGATCGCATTAAGTACTCCATCTCATTATCCCCGTGACTCCTAATGATACAGAGGTGCCTAAACCAGAGGAGGATCCTAAATTATGGACGACCCTTGATGCTACCGTTTTTCAGTGAATTTACTCCACTATCTCTACCGACCTATTGCAAACGATTATTGAGCCTGACGCTACGACAAAGGCTACTTGGGATAGAATATGTGATATATTCCAAGATAAACAAAATTTTCGTGTTGTTACCCTTGAGCATGATTTCTCCCACGTCAACATGGAGAATTTCCCGAACGTTTCAGCTTACTACAAAAGGTTGAAAGAATTGGCGGACCAAATCCGCAATGTTGGCGCGCCCGTACTAATAATCGTTTGGTCTTTCAAATGGTTGCATGCCTATCTGAGGTCTATAGTGGCGTTGGTATGCTTTTTCGTCAGAGAAGTCCTCTTTCGCAGTTCTATCAGGATCGTTCCATGCTCACGCTCGAAGAAGCCGACTTGGCTAAGAAAACGGCCATCGACGCTAGACCCGTGGTCATGATGACGTCCTCCACTAATTCTCTGGGTTTTGTTGATAATTCGGGCCAAAACTATTCTCACGGTGGCGACAAGAGTACTCGAAACAATAATGGCAGAAATTGCAGGAGAAAATGCGGTGGTTCCCCAGTCTTGGACCCCCTGGCAGTGGGCTTGGGCTAGTGGGCAGTGGCCCAATAGCCCATATTCTCAACCTTTTCCAGCCCCTGGTTAGTGGGCTGCCCAAAATTCTTTTCGGCCCAATAACACATGGGCTAGTGGTTTTCGCAACAGCTCTGGGCCGGGGCAGCAAGCAGATGTACATGGGCCTTGTCCTCCACAAGCCCATAATGATGTGGGGCCCACTCCGACTGACATTGAAGCCGCAATTGTCATGACCCGACCGGGCCGCGATGTGCCCTACACAGGCACCCTCAGATACATCGTGAGAATAGCAATGAGCATACACAACTGATAAAATGCTTAAACATAAAATAACAACAATAAAGCCGATAAGGCCACCTTCTGTAAACTATACAAATAAAACAAGACATTTTTTCTTTACAACCCAAACCACAATGTGACTACTGCACTTAAGAATAACAACTCAAGTGATGGCCCCGCCATACCCCAATTTACAACAACCGACAATACCAGAATAAGCCTCGGAATAAAGGAGCTTCTCAACAGCAGTGAAGGTTCCAAGAGCGAGGATCAAGAATCAGTACTTACTGCGGCATGAACGCGGCCAAGGAGGTCGAGACAACATATACCAAATATGTGAAACGAAATCAGTAATGAAATCATAAGTCTATAATAAAACTGGAGACATGTATGATAACTCAATTAACAGTACACAGTGCCTTACTAACAATGAGAGTAATCAAAAGTATACTTACAACATAAAAATAGGAAGCTCGCGATCAAAGTAGGACCACCCGCCCGCAGTATCATTAAGCAATCCTACTCCTGTGACTATTTCACCCGCATAGGTCGTGTGGACCCGCATGAGGTATTCCTCGCATAGTCAGACTACCGCACGGGACTATTTCACCGCATAAGCCCATAAGGACTCGCGTGAGGTATTCCTCGATCATGGGTAGCAAATCCACTAAACAGGTGGTATAACGATCTTGGGGATTTACCCCTCATTTATACTCTTACCCTGAAGCAGGTGGTATAACGATCTTGGGGATTTACCCCTCATTTATACTCTTACCCTGAAGAAGGTGGTATAACGTCTTGGGGGTTTGCCCCTCAGTTATACACTTACCCTATCTCAACCGGCCATCATACATAACATAAGCCCTACCGGCTTATCATACATAACATAAGCATTACCGGCTTATCATACAATAAATAAGCAAGTTAAGAAATCCCCCTAACTTCTTATTAGCCTTGTTCATATACACTCTCATTTAGTTTACTTAAGGCACTAACATGTCATTATAAATCCGGGAGTTTAACCCAAAGTACTACGTACTTCTATTCTTTTAAAATGACTCATTTTCATATAAAACTTCCAAGATACTAATAACCGTAGTATCAAGTCATAACTACATTTTAAGACAAGTCACAATACCTTTTTAGAAAATACATTTTCGGGCTTCTAAATCAAGTGACGTCTTTCTTTTAAAACCTTAAGCAATTGATGCCTTTAAATCAATTTGCCTTTCGTTATTTCAAGTCATTTAACATACTTAAATTACTTAGAGTAAACCACTCTTTTTAACTTTCCATAAAGCTATTATAACCAACTTCCCATAAAGCCGTTATACTAGCGTTATACATTAGCAACTTACATACTTCTTTATAACCAAGAGACTTGAACTTTCCAACAAAACAAGTATCAATAATACTTTCAACATACTTAAAGTCTCTTAACTTTTGAAAACCAAGATATCCTTAATATTTAAACAAGTGAGTTAATTCCCTAACTCAATCAACTTGGGCATTCTTAAAATAAGCCAAGGATATCAAATGGACCTAGATTGTCAAAATCTCAGACGCTCACCGTACTATACATTTACAACTTATTCATGCTCAAGAGATAAGAAAGTTCCACATACCTCTTCGGTTTAATCCACTTGCTAAGTCCCATTCGCCGTACGTAGTATGTCAACTTATAATGACCATAATACGTCTATTAACTTCTTACTTCAAACGTAGAATATTCCAAGTGCAAAGTCACTAAATTCTACGGAAAATCGGACAACACTTCCTTTGTTTCTACATACTTTGCCACATTTTTCAAGGCCGAATTCAATAACCAAACACGCCACATTTAAGGCTCAACAAAGTAGTTAACAATAGGGGATTACACGCTTAATCAAGACGTGTAAAATTTCGCCCCACAATAAATATCAAACTAGTCCAACATATAATGTCCATTCGGCAAAATAGGGATAACAATACAAATTCGTTTCCAATCCCTTTTCAATCCAAGTGGTTTAATATAACATGTTATCTAGCCACAATTGATTACAACTACTACAATCCTTAAGTAGGTAAACATGCGACAATTCTAATTATCGACCAAATTGTATTTCAATTTCAAATGGCTTAACATGTCATTTTCGGATTTGAGCTTCCAAATTTCCATAATACTTATCAATCTTCATAACACATATCATATGATCATTTCTAACTTATAAAAACATGGAATCTTCAATTACAAAAGTAAGACGAAGATTATACGTCATTTAACCCAAATATGATCCAAGATTACAAGTCGATCCTTAGCAACCTTAGCTCCTCCTTTCGACATTCCAATCCACTCCAAGCAACCTTTAGAAGCTTATGAAGAACTCATCTTCAAGTTCCATCTTCAAAGTTGAATAACTCCTTAGGTTTTCGCCTTGCGACTAATACGAAAACACCATATTTCCGGGATCTTTCTATTGAAATACACTTACAATACCCTTAGGTACCTTGGTTTAAAGTATGGAGCTTATTGGACAACAAACAAAAAAATTTCTCTCCTAAGGTATGCCAAAGCCGAGAGCCTCACTTAGTTTTCTCTCAATTCTTGAATTTTTTTCTAAGTATGGAGATTAGTCTTGCACTAGTAGTGGTATATATAAATAAAACAAGGGCTAGGATTCATCCAAATGGAAGGTCAAGATGTGGTCAATTATCTCAAGCTATTGACTTCTTGACTTAGTCAAACTTATCAAGCCAAAGTCTTTGCAAGACTTGATCATCTCATTAGTGGTAAAATGACCATTATAACCATGCCCCATTTCATCCAAGGCCAATAAGGGGGGTGACACGTGTCGCCCTCCCATTCGTCGCAATATTTCATTTTCCGACAAATTCCAAAAATTCCGATAAATTGTTACTCGTCTCCAATCTTAACATTTTTGAGTTCTTACGTACGTTCTTATAAACATATCCTGAAATTCCGGGGTGTAACATTCTCCCCCCCTTAGAAACATTCGTCCCCGAATGTTCTTTCGGGAGTCAAATTTAAAGATAGCGACATAGTCCTCTTACAACCCCTACTTACCAATAATGCCACACGTGGCCACATAATAATACTCATACTAAAATGTCAAGCTGAACCCTGTTATACCCCGTATTTCCAGAGTATATACGTGAGGGCGTACGTATACAATTTGAGCCTTAAAGTAGGCATATGTTCGAATTTGTGCATAGCTACCAAAAGGAGTCGTTTTTCGACGAAACGTTTCCACAGCTTTCGAAGGGAAAATTCCGGCTATGTCATTAATAATTTTTGCGGATTTTTCCGAGAGACGAAACATTTTGGACCAACGGGAGGGTGACATGTGTCACCCTCACATTGGAAGCTAGGGACGGCAAAGAGGACGACTTGGGCACGTTTTTTGTGCTAAAATATGTTGTAAAGGGTTATGTAGGTTATTTTGGGTAGATGGATTAGGTAGCACATGGCTTAATCTTGCCTTACACTTGCCTAACACTTGGATGAATCTTGGCCATTGGTTGGCCATTTCTTGACCTATAAATACCCTCTAACTTGATGAACTTCTTCATCCAAAAATTGCCTAAGTCTTGAAATCCTTCCTCCCCTTCTTGTGGTTCTCGCCCAACCTCGCCGAAACCCCTCCTTGTGGTGTTTTGCCGTGGGGTACCCCTAGCCTAGTTGTCTTCGTATAATACCCCTTTGTGGTATAGAAATACTCTCCTAGTATTGTTGTTATGCCCAAATACCTGGCCCAAATACCTTGTAGTATTCCCAAGGTTACACTTATACAAAAGCCCGTAAAATACTATTATACTTCCTCACCACAAAAATGAAACCCTAAGTAAATCTTCACCCGTAGTTGAAGTTATAAGTAGAAGTTGGTTAGAACTTCTAAGGGTTGGTTGGAGCGGGTCAAGCGCACTGAGTAGGAGCTAAACCTTGCTCGGGATCGACATATAAACTCGGATAATTTTGGGCTTATCGAGGTAAACACTCTTGACCTTCTATTGTAATTGTAAATTACATATTGTAGGAATATATAGTTGAAGTATACTATATATAGAACTGAACATTATAATTGTGCGGCAATGTCTTTTGACTTAAGCTCGAATAATACTTACTGCAATGTCTTGCGACTTAAGCCCAATTTAAAGAAGAGAATCGAATCGTAATTACATAGACTGTATTAAGAGACTTGTGTAGCATTCTTGTGTAGTAGAATTGTACATGTCGGTTAGACATGTTAACCCCCGGTTGGCTTGGTAGCGGCCTCGATAGAGGAGGAGATTTACGCTGCCATGTGTGAGGAGTCGCCGAATTTTACGTAGAATATTCTACATTGAGATCTAAAGATATTAATAGGCGCTTTGTGGCCTCTATAGGTTGTAGTACTACGTGTGGAGTGATCCGCTTGACCGAGAGTGTAGCAGCATTTGCTTGAGGTACTTGAGCGTTTTGCTATCGATCGATACTGTCGCGAGGTATGTGAACCTCTTCCTATCTGTTCTAGCATGATATGTGTATAACTATGTAGTACGGTAGACGCATGTGTTAAATGTATTTGATTGTCTTTAAACATAAAGTGTTATAACGACTTTATGGGAAGTTAGTTATAATGACTCTATGTAAATGAGAAATGCTTTGTGGTTTTAAAGATAAGCGATTTGACTTATAACCGACTTGTTGTAAAAGAACCTTGAAGTATTCTAAGAGATTAAGAAACCTTTTTGAAAGAAGTGTATACTTGGTTTGAAAACATAAAAGTTATACCAGCTTTATGAGAAGTTAGGTGTAACGCCTTAAGAGAGATAAAAAGAATGGTTTAATGGTTTAGAAGTTAAGAGACTTGACTTAATATGGATGTTTGTGTGAAACCTCATTCGTGAGTAATGAGTACTTGTTTTTTTTGGAAGGAATAATGTTTCTTGATTTGAAATCGGAATGTGTATCGACAAACCACTGCAGCGTTAATAAAGGAAAATGTATTGAATAATTAAGTATTATTAAAACCAGTAGAAACCTCCATCTGCATAGAAGCTAAGATGAGACAAAATGATATTACATTTTCTAGATCATGGCTACTTAATAATATTGATTATGAACAAGAATAACCTACTCGCCTATGGCATATGTTACTCAATTGTTTTAAAAGAGATTAAGACATTGAACTATGAAACTTTTCAAAAAGAGACTTGCGTAATTAAAATTAGGCAAACTGGAACCTTAGGGAAAAGAAAGGCATTGTGTTGTCTTAAAATGGTTTAAAGCATAAGGTGTTATAACAGCTTTATGGGGAGTTGGTTATAACGACCTTATGAAACAAAAATAATGTTTTTATATTTGTTTTTAAGGTGTTAACTTTACTTTAAAAAAAAAAAAAGTATGGAAGTTGTTTTGGTTTACTTAAAAGATATAAGTCATTCTATTTTTATACTACGGTATCGGGTGACTTTTATATAAAAGGAATAAATCTCTTTAAAAGGAATTTAACGTCGTAGTACTTTAGGGTTAAAACCGGACTTTGGCATAAAATGAAAGTACTTTGAGTTGTGAAACTTGCCTATGCTTGTTGATGTGAAACTTGCCTATGCTTGTTGTTGTGAAACTTGCCTATGCTTGTTGTGATAGCCTTTGTTGTGCAAAGATTGTGTTTTTATACTACCGGCGTCTCGATGGAGGTCGGTTGACTTGTTAAGAACTTACTTGGGCGTCTTGGCGGTGGCGGAGAAATTCCGCAGATGCGTTCGCTGATAGTGTTACTTTGTTAAATCACTTTGGACATCTCGACACGATCGTGGCGCGCGGGTATGCTTCCACTTTGATTACCGCCTTGTTGTCTTATTGTTTCCCTTTGGACATCGACGCGATCGTAGCGCGCGGGTATGCTTCCATTTGGAATGTTGTCTTATTTGCTCCTTTGGACATCGACCGCGACGCGTAGCGCGCGGGTATGCTTCCATTTGGAATCTTTGTCTTATTGTTTCCACTGGACATCGACACGATCGTAGCGCGCGGGTATGCTTCCATTTGGAATGTTGTCTTATTTGTTCCCTTTGGACATCGACACGATCGTAGCGCGCGGGTATGCTCCCATTTGGATTCTTTGTCTTGTTGTTATCATATCATATCGCCGGTAGTGAGGAAAGGTACTCAGGCGGGATTGATGTTGTGGGCATGAGACCACGAATTGATATAATCTGTTATGTGTGTATCTTGTAGTTTGGTTATCATACCATCTCACGCTTTTATAGACTATTATGATTTCATTCTACGATTTTCTGATTTCACATACTTGGTACTGTTATCGACCTCCGAGTGCGTTCATCTGCGGTAGAGTACATCTAGTCGATCCGCGTTTAGGATCTCATTTCAGCGTTTTGGGAAGCTCGTTCCTTGGAGGCTTATCTTTTGGTATGTGTTCCCGAGTTGTAGGTTCTTGTACATTCGGGGTATGGCGGGCCTGTCCGTCATAGTTGTTGTAAATCTTAAGTGCATGTAATCTTTGTTGTGGCGGGGTTGTAAAAGGATTAAAGCTCGGGGTTTATATATATTTACGCAGAAGGCAAGCTATTTTGGTTGACTGTTTACTTATAATATCTCTTATTTCATGTTCATGTTTTATTTCCGTGATTTTCTCGATGTTGTATCACTAGGGTGCCCGGTAAGGCACGATCCGGCGAGTTGGTCGTGACAAAAGTGGTATCGAGCGATTAGTCCTCGGAAAGTGTCTACGGCCGTGTCTAGTAAGTCTTGATTATCGGTGTGTTGTGCACCACATCTATAATCGAGGCTATAGGACATTTAGGATTGGTTTCCATTCTTCTCATTACGAGATCGTGCCTTAGAGTTGTGTGATGAGTTGAACCCCTCGACGTATTCCTTTCCTTTACGATTATGCCTCGCGCAAGGCAACCGGGCGAAGGGCAAAGCGTGAAGGAAGATACGAGTAGAAGCGGCGATCTCAGAGACCACGATACACGAGCCTCGATCCTACAGTGCAGGCGGATGAGATGGGTTACAAGGAGATGGCCCGATTAATGGCGAGTTGTGGCAG
Source organism: Przewalskia tangutica (assembly GCA_029844215.1). Classification (NCBI taxonomy): domain Eukaryota; kingdom Viridiplantae; phylum Streptophyta; class Magnoliopsida; order Solanales; family Solanaceae; genus Przewalskia; species Przewalskia tangutica. The sequence goes on from CM056723.1 coordinate 49,333,935, forward strand.
AACTTGAGATAATTGGACGCAGCGATTCAGTCCCAGTAGGACCGTAGTTCACCCCGGCGAGCGATTTGAGATTACGGGATTTTCCGAGTGTAACGCGAGTTTTATGGGTCGAGGCACGAGGATGATCCGCGAGGAGTTCATCCGGCGATTCTGTGGATCATGAGTGATCAAGGCATCGGAGACCGAGTCGGTGGTCTAGGTTCGCATTTGCGTGATACCGCCGATCGTAGTTTGATTCGTGAGCTGTCGGGAGAGCATGACTTCCGGCTTTATGGGGCGAGTTCTCGGAGGCCTTTCTTGCACATTTCTTGCCTCGCGGATGAGGAGGGCTCGGTAAACGATTTTTGGGGTTGCGGCGAGCAGCGTGCGGTTCGGGAAGTACAATGTGAGTTCGACTCATTGGCGATGCGTCCCCGCATTAGTAACTAGTATGGAGGATCGAGTGCACCGATATGTTCTGAGGCTCGATGATTACCTAGAGAGTTGTTGGTGTAGCTCTTGGTAGGGCATGGACATTGCCGCATGCAGCTTATGCACTTGGAGGTGAGGAGCGGAGAAATCGACGAAATAACCAAGGTCGTGAAGAGGGCGAGCAGGTCGCTTTGGTGACTTTCGAGGCGGACGCCTCGGTGAGACTAGTTATGCGCCTCCGCTTGATCAAAGTGGTCCTCCACAATCTTGAGCATCCAGAGTATTGAGGAGGCGGTCAAGGCTCGAGGTTGATTTTCGAGAGAAGCGAGGTGTTAGCGGTGAAGCCACCCCTACCTCGTTGTGACATTGTGGTAGACTCGCGGTGGGAGTGTCGTGCTAGTCCGGGAGTTTGTTTTACATGCGGCCAGCAGGGCCATTTTGGGAGAAATTGTCCGACCAGGGGTAGCGCTGGTAGGATAGCACAGACTACGGGATCAGTTGCGGGTTCTTCACCTCCATAGTCGAGCGGGATGTTCATACACCGCGGGCCCACGGTAGGTCGCGGTGGAAGTTCCCAGTTTTAGCGGTCCTCTGAATCGCCTATTTTCAGGTATATCCTTAACCCTCTAGAGTTTTGTATGTATTGATGATGTGTTTAGTGTTATGTTCGGATAGCGTTGTGCTAAAACGTGATGTAGAACCTGGTTGTGAGAAGGGTAAGCTTGAGGGTGAGAAAATTATGAACCTTAGAATATTACAGTTGAGACCTTAGATGTAAGGCCGTCTTGAGTACAGTTTTGCAAGTGATCCTTGCCGGTGCATTTTTATGCCTAGAACGTTTTGTGTGATAAAGTCCACAGGTAGTGTGTAATGGAAGTGGTAGCTTTCATGACTGTATAGGTAAGATTGTTCGGATCGGGAACAAGAGCTTGATGCGTAAGTGGGTCGGGTTGGGGCCATGTTGAGGGCCAACCCGCGGCCATTTCAAAGTGGGGTCAGCTCGGATGGTCCCGCCGGTGGTAGGTCACGAGGGTGCTAGGCCGTGATTAGATAACCATCGTATGAGTTCGTGGATATGTTCGACCAGGCGGATCGTGAAGGCGGGAATGGCCTTAAGGAGATTGAAGCTAGTAAGATGACCAAGTTTGGAGGTGGTGACTCAAAGTTTTGGGAAAGCAATGGCGAAGTGTGATGCGTATGCTAGAGGAGTTCAAGTGTCCGGAAGGGCACGACGGGTAGGAAGGAAGAGAGCGTGTGATATTTCGTGGCGGTGTGGCGTTGGCAACTTGTTAGAAGAACTTCGTTATACATTTGAGAAGGAACATTCGGGACGAATGTTTCTAAGGAGAGAATGTTATACCGTATTTCCAGAGTATATACGTGAGGCGCATATACAATTTGAGCCTTAAAGTAGGCATAGGTTCGAATTTGTGCATAGCTACCAAAAGGAGTCGTTTTTTTAAAGCGTTTCCACGACTTTGAAGGAAAATTCGGCTATGTCATTAATAATTTTGCGGATTTTTCAGAGAGGCGAAACATTTTGGACCAACGGGAGGGTGACATGTGTCACCCTCACATTAAACTAGGGACGGCAAAGAGGGCGACTTGGGCACGTTTTTGTGCTAAAAATGTGGTCAAGGTTAAATAGGATATTTTGGGTAGATGGATAAGGTAGCACGTGGCTTAATCTTGGCCTTACACTTGCCTAACACTTGGATGAATCTTGGCCATTGGTTGGCCATTTCTTGACCTATAAATACCCTCTAACTTGATGAACTTCTTCATCCAAAAATTGCCTAAGTCTTGAAATCCTTCCTCCCTTCTTGTGGTTCTCGCCCAACCTTGGCGAAACCCCTCCCTTTGTGGTGTTTTGCGTGGGGTACCCCTAGCCTAGTTGTCTTCGTATAATACCCCCTTTGTGGTATAGAAATACTCTCCTAGTATTGTTGTTATGCCCAAATACCTTGCCCAAATACCTTGTAGTATTCCCAAGTTACACTTATACAAAAGCCAGAAAATACTATTATACTTCCTCGACCACAAAAATGAAACCTAAGTAAATCTTCACCCGTAGTTGAAGTTATAAGTAGAAGTTGGTTAGAACTTCTAAGGGTTGGTTGGAGCGGGTCGAAGCGCGGAGTAGGAGCTAAACCTTGCTCAGGATCGACATATAAACTCGGATAATTTTGGGCTTATCGAGGTAAACACTCTTGACCTTCTATTGTAATTGGAAATTACATATTGTAGGAATATATAGTTGAAGTATACTATATATAGAACTGAACATTATAATTGTGCGGCAATGTCTTTTGACTTAAGCTGAATAATACTTACGCAATGATGTCTTGCGATTTAAGCTGAATTTAAAGAAGAGCTGAATCGTAATTACATAGGGTGTATTACAGTAGACTTGTGTAGCATTCTTGTGTAGTAGAATTGTACATGTCAGGTTAGACATGTTAACCCCTGGTTGGCTTGGTAGCCGGCCTCGATAGAGGAGAGATTCTACGTTGTTGCGGGGAGTCTTTGCGAATTTTACGTAGAATATTCTACATTGAGATCTAAAGATATTAATAGGCGCTTTGTGGCCTCTATAGGTTGTAGTACTACGTGTGGAGTGATCCGCTTGCGAGAGTGTAGCGACGGTTTGAGGTACTTGGGCGTTTGCTATCGATCGATACTCGTCGCGGTATGTGAACCTCTTCCTATCTGTTCTAGCATGATATGTGTATAACTATGTAGTACGGTAGACGTACGTGTGTTAAATGTATTTGATTGTCTTTAAACATAAAGTGTTATAACGGCTTTATGGGAAGTTAGTTATATGACTCTATGTAAATGAGAAATGCTTTGTGGTCTTTAAAAGATAACTGATTTGACTTATAACCGACTTGTTGTAAAAGAACCTTGAAGTATTCTAAGAGATTAAGAAACCTTTTTGAAAGAAGTGTATACTTGGTTTGAAAACATAAAAGTTATACCAGCTTTATGAGAAGTTAGGTGTAACGCCAAGAGAGATAAAAAGAATGGTTTAATGGTTTAGAAGTTAAGAGACTTGACTTAATATGGATGTTTGTGTGAAACCTCATTCGTGAGTAATGAGTACTTGGTTTTGGAAGGAATAATGTTTCTTGATTTGAAATCGGAATGTGTATCGACAAACCAACTGCGGCGTTAATAAAGGAAAATGTATTGAATAATTAAGTATTATTAAAACCAGTAGAAACCTCCATCTGCATAGAAGCTAAGATGAGACAAAATGATATTACATTTTCTAGATCATGGCTGCTTAATAATATTGATTATGAACAAGAATAACCTACTGCTACTTTATGGCATATGTTACTCAATTGTTTTAAAAGAGATTAAGACATTAAACTATGAAACTTTTCAAAAAGAGACTTGCGTAATTAAAATTAGGCAAACTGGAACCTTAGGGAAAAGAAAGGCATTGTGTTGTCTTAAAATGGTTTAAAGCATAAGGTGTTATAATGACTTTATGGGGAGTTGGTTATAACGACCTTATGAAAACAAAAGAAAGGTTTTATCATTGGTTTTAACGTGGTAACTTGACTTTAAAAAAAAAAAAGTATGGAAGTTGTTTTGGTTTACTTAAAAGATATAAGTCATTCTATTTTTATACTACTGTATCGGGTGACTTTTATATAAAAGGAATAAATCTCTTTACAAGGAAAGTAACGTGCGTAGTCCTTTAGGGATAAAACCCGGACATGGGCATAACATGAAAGTACTTTGAGTTGTGAAACTTGCCTATGCTTGTTGATGTGAAACTTGCCTATGCTTGTTGTTGGGAAACTTGCCTATGCTTGTTGTGATAGCCTTTGTTGTGCAAAGATTGTGTTTTTATACTCTGGCGTCTCGATGGAGGTCGGTTGACTTGTTAAGAACTTACTTGGGCGTCTTGGCGGTGGCGGAGAAATTCCGCAGATGCGTTCGTTGATAGTGTTACTTTGTTAAATCACTTTGGACATACTGACACGATGCGTAGCGCACGGGTATGCTTCCACTTTGATTACCGCCTTGTTGTCTTATTGTTTCCCTTTGGACATCTTGACACGATCGTAAGCGCTGCGGGTATGCTTCCATTTGGAATGTTGTCTTATTTGCTCCCTTTGGACATCGACACGATCGTAAGCGCGCGGGTATGCTTCCATTTGGAATCTTTGTCTTATTGTTTCCTTTGGACATCGACACGATCGTAGCGCGCGGGTATGCTTCCATTTGGAATGTTGTCTTATTTATTCCCTTTGGACATATCGACACGATCGTAGCGCTGCGGGTATGCTCCCATTTGGATTCTTGTCTTGTTGTTATCATATCATGCATCGGTAGTGAGGAAAGGTACTCATGGCGAGATTGATGTTGTGGGCATGAGACCACACGAATTGATATAAGCATTATGTGTGTATCTTGTAGTTTGGTTATCATACATCTCGCTTTTATAGACTATTATGATTTCATTCTGATATTTCTGATTTCACATACTTGGTACTGTTGTCTTGACCTCCTTGAAGTGCGTTCATCTGCGAGTAGGAGTACATTTGTCGATCCGCGTTTAGGATCTCATTTCAGCATTTTGGGAAGCTCAGTTCCTTGAGGCTTATCTTTTGGTATGTGTTCCACGAGTTGTAGGTTCTTGTACATTGAGGTATGGCGGGGCCTGTCCGTCATAGTTGTTGTAAATCTTAAGTGCATGTAATCTTGTTGTGGCGGGGTTGTAAAAGGATTAAAGCTCGGGGTTTATATATATTTATGAAGAAGGCAACTGTTTTGGTTGACCTGTTTACTTATAATATCTCTTATTTCATGTTCATGTTTTATTTCCGCTGATTTTCTCTGATGTTGTATCACTAGGGTGCCCGGGGTAAGGCACCAGTCACGGGCCCGAGTTCGGGTCGTGACAAACCCCATGTGTCAACGTCGGTTATCTGCATAAAGCTTCTGCTGACTCTAGGCTTACTAATAATCTTTCCCGGATAAGCTTCGCCTTATCCAGAGCCCGCTGAATCAAGTCTGGACCAAATAACTGAACCTCGCCTATGTCGAACCATCCAACCGGCGATCTACACTTTCTTACATACAAGGCCTCATACAGGGCCATCTGAATACTGGAAGGGTATCTGTTATAAATGCGTAACACAACAAGAGGCAATTAACCCTCCCGACTATTTACGAAATCAAGAACACGGGCCCATGACCTATCCTCGAGTGCACGGATAGTACGCTCTGCCCTTCGTCTCGAGGGTGTAATGCAACCCGAGACTCACTGTGTCCTAAAACCCTTCGAAAAACCTCGAGTTATCATGTCGAGCTCATCATGCGACATCATAAATGTAGGAACCGTGCGATCTCACAATCCTGCTATAAAAGCTAGCGAACCTCGGTAGAGTAAGTGGTCCTAACAGGAAGAACACGGCTAGTTTAGTCGACTTATTTACCATGACCCCGGAGTCGCACTTCCTCCGATGCGATGCCACCAGAACAAGATCCATTTTAATTACCTCCCATGTCTAAGTCGGGGTCTAAATGCTTTGTAATAGCCACTCGGGCTTCTGCATTCAACCATGACTGCTACTAATTCGGATATTAAGCAACAACTGCGCTCGTCCCTTTTAGGTCATCTTACCCATACATACATCGAGGTCACGACACAACTTAGTCGACCCGAACAATTTGAGCAATAAGCCTTTGTATGCCTCTAAAACCTGTGACTAGTCTGCGGCAAAGACCGTACACACAATCTATCCTCATATCACAGCACCTCATCCGGTGCTACTCAAATAGGCTCTTCTCTTCTCGGAGAGCCGTATCTCGATACCGTATCATAACTGAATCCTCATAATGTCGCCTCTTTACCTCCTCAACGACGGAAGACTAGGCAACCTCTCGGATCTAAACTTCATTAACCTTGGAAACAAATAATCGAACCCCTAGGCTCGGTAACTGAAGAATCTCACGGACCACGTCCAGTCTATCTGGCTGCCCATCTGGCATACTACCCTTAGATCCGCGACTAAGAGTATCTTTAACTGTCTTGGCTTTCCCTGGGCGGTATATGATATCGATATCACAATCCTTGAATAACTCTAACCACCGTCGCTGTCGCAAATTCTCGCCTCGGTCTGCGGATATCTGGAGGCTTTTGTGGTCTGCACAAATATCCACATGAAGTCTATATATACGTCATGCCCCCAAATCTTTAAGGCATGATTTAACTGCCGCCAGCTCTAAATCGGAAGTGGCGTAATTTCCTTTCCTGCTTCCCTAACTACCGGGAAAACATAGGCTCTATCCTTATCGGGTTGCATCAGCACACAACCTAGCCCAACACCCAACGTGCTATCATAATAACCTAACCCTCTAGTCTTTCAGGAGGAGTTAGAACTGTAGTCGAGTCAACTTATCTTCCAATAACTGGAAGCCTTTCTCATTCCTGCGAAATATTCGGGTATCTTTAATCTCACTTATGGTTCCTGTATCCCTTTCTCTGTTGCAACCAAACTTGGTCACTAAACTTAGATTTGATTACTTTGCTTGCCTCCTGGCTAAGACTTCATGTCAATCACAATTTAGGGGGGGGGGGGGGATTTCCTTGATCTCGTAAAGTAGTAACCCGATTTTCCTTTCCCAGTTTGTAGAGCCTATAGCTAGGTGTTACCACATTTTCTCGAAATGTTCTTACTTCCCATTATTTACTAATGGTCTTTACACTAGTCTGGGGTAGTCATATCTCGTGCAACATACATAACCATAGTCGTATTCTCCTTTATCATTCTGGCCATATCCTTACCTTAGGCTTATTATTAGCAAAAGTATTTCTATCTTGATTTATAATCGTACAGTTTCATATATGCGTACAACCTGCATTTATATCTTTACGATACTTCCTCAACCAATTCGTACGTCGTTCTTAATTACCCCAACACAACACTTTTCCCACGGTTATCTACAACTGTAACCTATGACATGACGATACCGAAGACCTTACCAGTTCATATCCTGCGTCTAACAACATGGGTACACGCAACCCCATAATACGTAAAACTGTCCTTTTACGTGGGGAAGAGAACTTATCTCCCTTTCTTAAACTTTCCTTGGAGTCACAACCATAATCACAGGGTCCTCTTGCGGTCCAGTAATTATCTAATCATCACGCACCGCCTTTAAGTTCGTGTAGATTTTCCAACCCACCAAAGATGCCCTCGACTTTCATGGCAAAGACTCGTACTTATTTTATTCTTGCCTTGCACATTTTCCTGAAATTATCCGGAAGGTCGTGGCCCTGACCGCCACACCAAACCAACTCCAAGTACCTCCAAGGGCACTTAACATAAATTCCTTCAAATTCAATTATTACTTACTTTCTGCGTCAATTTACCTCAAGTGAACAAGTCACACATACTTAAAAAGAAAAACGATGATGCCAAAGAAGGAAGGATAATTCACTGGTTACTACCACTTCTATTCCTTTACACTGGATAAACAGCTTACCAGAAAACTGGAATCGAGCCAATCTCTCTCTGCAGTCAACGTTGGCATAACAAGAGGCCAACTAGCCCGTACTCATAATGACCTCGATATGCGTCATGCGGCTCTGCTAGGTCCGCTGGGGTCCAACGATCGTATCGTTCAAACAATTATCTACCCGCTCAGCTACCACCCAACACTCACGGGTGTAGTCACCTCGAAAGGTCCTCATGGATTCAGGATTTATTTCTTTACACTTGGTTGCTCTCTTTTTCACTGGTCGTACTCTTTTCGTACTTCCAAACTTATACTAGCATACGTACATAAATTCCATACTAATTCTGGCCTCCACTCTTTGGAGTTACTAAATTAAACAATATAAGGCCCATTCGGCTCACAACTGGTTCCGGTGGAACACGTCCACGAACCCGTAAAATGATTAACTAAACTTGGGCCTTGCACCCTCGTGACCCTGTCACAAAGCGGGATTACTACCAATTGATCCCATACCATTTCAAGCCATGGGGCGACCCTTAATAGGTCCTCAACCCGACTCGGCGTCGTATTTAACTCTTTTCCTTGGTCTGTCTTAACTTTTTACTACCCGAGAAGGCCTTATATACCTAAGGTCTCGGTGGTTATCACATTCTTAGGCTCGCAATTTCCATGCTCCATGCCTACCTTACAAAACTTATCGTAATACCACAATTGTGTTGTCTTGACCACAACGACCATACTTACTCCATACGGATCTCACCCGTACCATTCTCGAAATCCTACTATGTAGCTCAATCTATTAACATAGTCTTCCATTAATTCCCTTAATAATAACTTCTTAAGGGTCCATTCCCTTCTCAGACAGCTCATCATTTCCTAATTATCTCAAATTAGTACGTAAAACCTTGATGAGAATTCATTAAACTGTTTCATACCTTCCCGGTATTTATTTAGTCCTTACCAAATCTTGGTAATCTAAAATCATTCTAGGCAACACGCGTCTGACCCTCATACATAAATCCGTATAGTTGTATGTCACAATACCAACTACAACCATTACCAACCTGGATACGCAATCCACATAATCTTTCCCGGTCATCACGCTTTCTCGTAGTGCAAACAATCATAACTTGTTAGGGAGAGACGACCCTAACCATACTGACTTTATCGCACGATCTTAGAGTGAGAAGAATGGAAACCAATCCTAAATTTCTGCAGCCTCACGATTATAGATGTGGTGCACAACACACCGATAATCAAGACTCTACTAGACACGGTCAGAGACACTTTCCGAGGACTAATCGCCTGATACCACTTTTGTCACGACCCGACCAAGCTCGCATCGGTGCCCTACCAGGCACCCCTGTATACATCGAGAATAGCAATGAGCATACATAATCGATAAAATGCTTAAACATAAAATAACAACAAAGCTAGCCGATAAGGCCACCTTCCGTAAACTATACAAATAAAACAAGACATTTTTTTTTCTTTACAACCCAAACCACAATGTGACTACTGCACTTAAGAATAACAACTCAAGTGACAGACCCGCCATACCCCGAATGTACAACAACCGACAATACCAGGATAAGCCTCGGAATAAAGGATCTTCTCAGCGGTGAGCGGTGATCCTAAGGCGAGGATCAAGAACTGTACTTCCACTGCAGATGAACGCAACCCGAAGGAGGTCGATAACATGTACCAAATATGTGAAATCGAAGCATCAGAATGAAATCATAAGTCTATAATAAAATCGAGATGTATGATAACTCAATTAACGATACCAATGCCTTACTAACAATGAGAGTAATCAAAAGTATACTTACAACATAAAAATAGGAAGCTCGCGATCAAAGCAGACCACCCGCCGCAGATCATTAAGCAATCCTACTCGGGACTATTTCACCCGCATAGTCGTGGACCCGCATGAGGTATTCTCGATAAATGTAGACTACCGCACGGGACTATTTCACCCGCGTAAGCCCATAAGGACTCGCGTGAGGTATTCTCGCATAGTCAGACTACCGCGTGGGACTATTTCACCCGCATAAGCCCATAAGACTCGCGTGAGGTATTCCTCGCATCGTGGGTAGAAAATCCACGAAACATGTGGTATAACGATCTGGGGATTTACCCTCATTTATACTCTTACCACAAACAGTGGTATAACGATCTTGGGATTTACCCTCATTTATACTCTTACGAAGAAGGTGGTATAACGTCTTGGGGTTTACCCTCGCTATACTCTTACCCTATCTCAACTGGCCGTCATACATAACATAAGCCCTACCGGCTTATCATACATAACATAAGCACTACCGGCTTATCATACAATAAATAAGCAAGTTAAGAAATCCCCCTAACTTCTTATTAGCCTTATTCATATACACTCTCATTTAGTTTACTTAAGGCACTAACATGTCATTATAAATCCGGGAGTTTAACCCAAAGTACTACGTACTTCTATTCTTTTAAAATGACTCATTTTCATATAAAACTTCCAAGATACTAATAACCGTAGTATCAAGTCATAACTACATTTTAAGACAAGTCACAATACCTTTTTAGAAAATACATTTTCGGGCTTCTAAATCAAGTGACTTCTTTCTTTTAAAACCTTAAGCAATTAATGCCTTTAAATCAATTTGTCTTTCGTTATTTCAAGTCATTTAACATACTTAAATTACTTAGAGTAAACCACTCTTTTTAACTTACCATAAAGCTATTATAACCAACTTCCCATAAAGCCGTTATACTAGCGTTATACATTAGCAACTTACATACTTCTTTATAACCAAGAGACTTAAACTTTCCAACAAAACAAGTATCAATAATACTTTCAACATACTTAAAGTCTCTTAACTTTTGAAAACCAAGATATCCTTAATATTTAAACAAGTGAGTTAATTCCCTAACTCAATCAACTTGGGCATTCTTAAAATAAGCCAAGGATATCAAATGGACCTAGATTGTCAAAATCTTGTATGTCTACCGTACTATACATTTACAACTTATTCATGCTTAAGAGATAAGAAAGTTCCACATACCTCTTCGGTTTAATCCACTTGCTAAGTCCAATTCGCCGTACGTAGTATGTCAACCTATAATGACCATAATACGTCTATTAACTTGTTACTTCAAACGTATAATATTCCAAGTGCAAAGTCACTAAATTCTACGAAAAATCGGACAGCACTTCCTTTGTTTCTACATACTTTGCCACCTTTTTCAAGGCCGAATTCAATAACCAAACACGCCACATTTAAGGCTCAACAAAGTAGTTAACAATAGGGGATTACACACTTAATCAAGACGTATAAAATTCCGCCCCACAATAAATATCAAACTAGTCCAACATATAATGTCCATTCGGCAAAATAGGGATAACAATACAAATTCGTTTCCAATCCCTTTTCAATCCAAGTGGTTTAATATAACATGTTATCTAGCCACAATTGATTACAACTACTACAATCCTTAAGTAGGTAAACATGCGACAATTCTAATTATCGACCAAATTGTATTTCAATTTCAAATGGCTTAACATGTCATTTTCGGATTTGAGCTTCCAAATTTCCATAATACTTATCAATCTTCATAACACATATCATATGATCATTTCTAACTTATAAAAATATGGAATCTTCAATTACAAAAGTAAGACGAAGATTATACCTCATTTAGCCCAAATATGATCCAAGATTACAAGTCGATCCTTAGCAACCTTAGCTCCTCCTTTCGACATTCCAATACACTCCAAGCAACCTTTAGAAGCTTATGAAGAAATCATCTTCAAGTTCCATCTTCAAAGTTGAATAACTCCTTAGGTTTTCGCCTTGCGACTAATACGAAAACACCATATTTCCGGGATCTTTCTATTGAAATACACTTACAATACCCTTAGGTACCTTGGTTTAAAGTATGGAGCTTATTGGACAACAAACAAAAAAAATTATCTCCTAAGGTATGCCAAAGCCGAGAGCCTCACTTAGTTTTCTCTCAATTCTTGAAATTTTTTCTAAGTATGGAGTCTAGTCTTGCACTAGTACTGGTATATATAAATAAAACAAGGGCTAGGATTCATCCAAATGGAAGGTCAAGATGTGGTCAATTATCTCAAGCTATTGACTTCTTGACTTAGTCAAACTTATCAAGCCAAAGTCTTTGCAAGACTTGATCATCTCATTAGTGGTCAAATGACCATTATAACCATGCCCCATTTCGTCCAAGGCCAATAAGGGGGTGACACGTGTCGCCCTCCCATTCGTCGCAATATTTCGTTTTCCGACAAATTCCAAAAATTCCGATAAATTGTTACTCGTCTCCAATCTTAACATTTTTGAGTTCTTACGTACGTTCTTATAAACATATCCTGAAATTCCGGGGTGTAACAGCAATGCACACATTTGGATTGAATCCGCCGGACGCAAATTGGTACATGGACATCGACGCCACTTCTCACATGACATCCGACCATGGTACTCTCTCGTCTTATTCAATTTGAGCAAAAATTGTGGCATAATTATTGGTAATGACAACTCAATTTTAATTTGTGGTTATGGTCATAAAACTTTGTCTCCCCCCCCCCCCCCTCATCCACCTCTTGTCTTGAAAAATGTCTTTCATGCCCCTAACTTAATTAAAAAATTGGTGTATGTCCGTAAATGCACCACTGATAATTGAGTTTCGGTTGATTTTGATCCTTTTGGGTTTTCTATGAAGGATTTCAAGACAGGAATTCCTCTCATGAGATGTGATAGTCGGGGATATCTTTATCCTATCACGCCCACTTCCGATCTCTCGAGTGAAGCCTTATCGTCTACTTTTACGACTCTTTCTCCTTCCTTATGGCATGCATGTTTGGGTCACCCTGTGTCTTCTATTGTTTCTTCCTTACACAATTTTATTTATTGTAAGGGTACGCGTAGTACTCCAATTTGTCAATCTTGTCCTCAAGGAAAATTTGTTAGATTACCCTTTGTAGACTCTCATTCTCGTACTTTAATGTCATTTATTATTATTCATAGCGATTTATGGAAATCTCATGTTCTCAGTTCTTTGGGTCATCGTTATTATGTTATATTTTTTGGATGATTATTCTATTTTTATGGACTTTTGGGTCACCGTGTATATTCATTTTTGGTAACAAAATATTTTGTATTAATTGTATATAATTAGCATTGTATACTTATCATAATTGTAGGATTCATGTACAAGTAGAATATGATTTTGAGATTAGAATAGGAATAAGATTTTCCTATTATGAAAATTGTATATATACTTTCATTAATGAAAATAATCAAGGGATTGTTTCTTTCAATATTCAAAATTTAAACTTAATTAATTGGAGACCTAAATTTGGTTTTAAAATTTATTGTACTTTTAAATTTTAAGTTCAAAAATAACATTCGTTGAAATATATAAAATTTGCACGGACGAACAAATATTTCACGTCCAAAATAATGGATTTGGATGAAGCACCGCAGAATGTTTTTACAAAAGCATCGAGCGCGAAATCCATATGTTATGTTGATCAATGAACTCATAAGCACAACATGGTGCTTGCTTCCACTTTACTAGTACTATTTTTGAAGCTTTATATTGTGCTCACGGCGGCTTGTTACATCAAGACTCAAGAGTAGGCTTTTTCTTCATCAATATAATTTTAATTACTGTTTTTTATTATTATATTTCGGTTGTTGATCATTCTTTGGGTCAATTCAACCCACTTGTTCATAATCACGTTTATAAATTTAATTATACCATTTTATGAATAAATAATTTTCATTTTTGAATTTAGTATAATATTTGACTAAAAAACTGTAGTGTTTCCTATTCCACCGACTGAGACACACGGTTCCCCTTATTCACCTCTTTCTTTGATTCTCGAAAAATTAAAAAAAAATTGAAGTTTATTGTATTTGTCAGAAAGTCACACGTCAATAGTGGGATGGGTAATTGATCTCCTTATATAGTTATATGGACTCGTGCAATTCTCCCTTCATAAGCTAGCTGAAGTTGAGTTATGTCCAAGATTCATTCTTTATATGGTATCAGAGTTAGACCAATGCCGATTCTTTGTTCATCGATGTTGGACTCCCATATTATATTATCCACACTCCAGTTAATTAGGTATGGTCGTGTGAGGGAGTGTTAGAAAGTCTCACATCAATAGTGAGATAATATATTCTCATTAATGAAAGCAATTGAAATCATATCCCGTGTTAGAAAGTCCCACGATCCTTGATAAATGAAAGCAATTGAAAGAAATAATCCCTTGATTATTTTCATTAATTGAAAGACAATATATACAATTTACATATTTTCATAATAGGAAAATCATATTCCTATTATAATAACAAAACTCTATTCTAGCAATACAAGACTCCTATACTTATGGTAAGTGTACAATGCTAATTAATACATAATAATATACACAATATTTACCAAAACCGTGTGATGTTTTCTGTAGAACCCGTGATATACACTTCATAAGGAAAGTGTATATCACGAGAATATTCCCTTCTTTAACACACCGCAAATGAAATGGCAATTTGTTTTCACGATGATCGTCCCAAAATCTTCAAAAAGATCGAGGAAGACCTTTGGTAAAGATGTTTGCAATTTGATAACTGGAAGGAACATGACAGACGTGTACTTGTCCACGAGCTACCTTTTTCGCGAACAAAGTGGATATCCATCTCTATATGTTTAGTGCGCTTGTGTTGAATCGGATTACCAGAAAGGTAGATGACACTAATATTATCACAATAAACCAATGTAGCTTTCTGAATAGGACAACGAAGCTTTAAAAGAAGATTACGTAACCAACAAGATTCTGAGACCACATTGGCTACCCCTCGATACTTGGCATCTTAACTAGAATGTGATAACGTCGACTGACACTTTGCAGACTATGAGACCAAGTTATTATCAAGAAATACACAATAGTCAGCCGTATACCGTATGCTGTCTGGATAGCCACCCCAATCAGCATCAGTATATGAGACAAGTGTAGACGTCGATGAAGGATATAAATGCAAGTCATAGTCAAGTGTCCCCTGGATGTACCGAATAATGCGTTTGAGCGCATTTATGTGCTCAATCCTGGGATCACGTATAAACAAACACACATACTGTATGACATACGTAATATCCGGTCTCGTGAATGTAAGATACTGAAGGACCCCTGCAAGACTGTGATATCGGGTTGGATCCTCGTAAGGTGAGCAACATGCAACACCTAGCTTGAGTTTAGTATCAACCAGAGTGGAAGTGGACTTACAAGATGACATCCCAGCCCTCTCAATGATCTAAGATGCATACTTACTTTGGGATAAGAACAACCCACATACATGACGAGTGACAACAATCTCCAAAAAATAACTCAAACCCCAAGTCTTTCATAGCAAACTCAGAACTGAGCATTATCATGATAGACTAGCGTAATGCATCAGAAGAGACAATCAAGATAATATCATCCACATATAATAATATATAAGCCAAGGAAGAACCACGTCGATATATGAACAATGAATTATCAAATCTGTTGTGACAGAATCCAATATTTGAAACATAGTCTACAAACCTCTTATACCAAGCCCGTGGGGACAGAATAAGCCCATACAAAGACTTCTTCAACAAACAAACATGATGAGGATATTGGGGATCCTTAAACCCCAAGGACTGATGCATATAGACTGTCTCATTGAGATCACCATGTAAGAAAACATTATTTATATCTAACTGATGAATGGGCTATGCTTTCGAAAGAACCAAGCTGAGCACAGTACGAATGATAGCCGGTTTGACCACCGGACTAAATATCTCACCACAATCCACTCCAACCTGCCGAGTCTTACCATCACCTACAAGACGAGCTTTATGTCTCGCAAATGATCCGTCAAAATTATCTTATGAGCAAAAAATCCACATAGACCGAATAATATTAACACCAGATGGACAGGGTACCAACTCCAACGTCTTATTATCAATAAGAACATTATATTCGTCGGTCATAGAAATTTTCCAATTTAGGTCATTTAAAGCCGACATAAAATTACGGGGTAAGGGTCATTTAAGACCATTCGAATTAAAATTAAAATGTCTTTTTGATTTAAAAATACCCCGTTGACTATGAGTGATCGGTCTATGACTCGAGGAAGAATTGGGTAAATTTGGGAAATAACGGGACCAATGACGGACTGGCCAGCAGGCAGTAGGTCTGCTGGCCCAACACTAGAACGAGCTATTGTTTCCGTCGTTGACGCAAGGACAAGAACTTGGCTGGGGAGGCGGCCCAGATTCTGGACCCACGACGGGAGACATCGAGTGGATTGTAGAACCATCAGGCCCACTGGCAAATTTTGGGTGCGGGATACGTCCGAAAAATGGTGAATGATATACGGAGATATACCATCATCCAAAAATTTATACGAACTAGGAACGAGAATACTAACCTTAGCAAACGAAAATTGAGATTCATAAAAAATTACATGATGACTAATGATGATTTTATTAGTTGACAAATCAAAATATTTGTAACCACGATGATTTGACGGATAACTCAAAAACACACACGAGTAGACTGGGCCTAAACTTTGTTAATTGTGGTAGACGGAAAAAGTGGATAACACAAGCATCCAAAGACCCTAAGATGGGAATACAGAGGAGTCTTATTATACAAAATTCAAGAGGGGACGAAATATGTCAAACTTTTGATAGGAAGAATGTTAAGAAGATATGTAGTCATTTATAGAACATGATGTCAAAAACTAGGGGGTACGAAAGCATGAAGCAATAAAGTTAGGATAATATTGTTAATGGTATAAATTTTTCGTTCGACTTTCTCATTTTGTGAAGACGTATGAGGATAAGAAAAATAAAAATTGATCCAATTATTAGCACAAAATTTCCGAAATACCACATTATCATATTCTTTGCCATTATCACATTGAATATTTTAAATTTCCCATTCGGATTGAGTTTTAATGAATGCTCAAAATTTTAAGAAGGTGGAAAAAACTTGGGATTTTTTCGCTATTGGAAAGTCCATAAAAAATTAGAATAATCATCGAAAAATAGAATATAATAACGATGACCCAAAGAACTGAAAACATGAGACGTCCAGAGATCGTTATGAATAATATTAAATGAGAATTAGAGTCTACAAACTGCAATCGATCAATTTTCCCTAAAGAACAAGATTGACAATTTGGAGTACTACGCGTATCCTTACAAGAAATAAACTTATTTTTATCTAAGGAAGACAAAATAGACGATCCCGGATGACCTAGACGAGCATGTCAAACGAAAGGAGAAAGGGCGGCATACGTAGATGGCAAGACTTGACTCGAAAGATCGAAACTCGGTATGATCAGATAAAGATCTCCCCTACTATCACACCTCATGAGAGGACTCCCCGTCTTGAAATCCTTTACAGAAAACCCAAACGGATCAAATTCAACAGAAACATAATTATCAGTTGTGAATTTACGAATATACATTAAAATTTTAATCGATTTCGGGGCATGAAGGGTATTTTTCAAGATAAGAGGTGTATAGGGCGGAGACAAAGTTTTATGACCATAACCACGAATCGGAATTGAATTACCATTACCAATAATTATGCCACGAAGGTTTCTCAAATTGGAATAAGACGAGAGAGTACCTGGATCAGACGTCATGAGGGTAGTCGCACCGGTGTCCATACCCAATTTGGGTCTGAGGGATTTATTCCAAGTGTGTGTATAGACGCCTCAATGTCGGTTGGAGTGGAGGCCGGAGCCCAAGCACACCGGTTTGCTGCCCTAGCACATGGCGGGGCGAAATCCTTCTTTGGGCGAGAAAGCAGTCGACCCAGTGATCTGCATGGCCGCATTGGACCATAGGCGTTGGGCACAGCGGTCTGGGCAGCCCAATTGGTTGGGGCTGAAATCGCTGGAGACTAGTGGTTGTTGGGCTACTGCCCACTGGCCCAGGCCCACGACCAGGGGGCCTAAGGCTGGGACCAATGGGGTTGTGGCCCACTGCTATTGGGGCGGGACCTACTGCCGCTGGAACCACCGTGTTTGTGTCACGACCCGACCCGACGGGCCGCGACTAAGCATCTTAATGACACCATTATACTAACCTGTCGCACACAATCCAACTAACACTTAAGGAATATGAAATTCGGCAGCATAACGCCGCAACAACAACATATGCCAGAATAGGCAAGCCGACAAGACTGCCTTTACACAAGAATGTTCCTGTCTCCTGAGGAGTCAACACTAGCCAACATAATATAACAGGCAAGCCGACAAGGCTTCCACCAAATATTATCACATATACACGGGAACATCCCAATACAGAGTACAATAAAATGGCTGACCAAAACAGATTATAACTCTACATAAGTACAACCCACAACTGTCTACAGACCACTAAGAATACGATAATGAAATATGGTGGGACAGGGCCCCGTCGTGCCTCTAAATATACATAAGTCAAAATAAAAGTTATGTACCGAAATGACTAAGCTCTGGACCAAAGGAGCTTTCCAACCAGCTGAGTAGGAGTCCTAAGCCTGAGGATCGCCAAATTGAGAACCTGAACCTGCGGGCATGAACGCAGGCCCCCGATGAAAGGAGGTCAGTACGAAATAATGTACTGAGTATGTAAAATATGAAGTATTGTAAATAATATCATAACAGGCCAAGGGACAACAAGAGAAAATGTAATAGTTAAAAATACCAATACAACTGTGTCATATACGAATGAGAGTCAACTGTGCCTTATAAGGTGAGAGTCGTGTATGTCCATATAAAATCATGAACCCACACTGTTACACCCCGTATTTACAGGACATGTTTTAAGAACGTACGTAAGAACTCACAAGTGTTAAAATTTGAGACTTGTAAAAATTTGTCGGAATTATGAAATTGTCGGAAAACGTAGTATGGTGACGAATGGGAGGGCGACACGTGTCACCCCCCCTTAAGGATGCCTTGGACGAAATTAGCAAGGGCAAGAGGGTCATTGGACCTTTGTTAGCAAGACAAGTCTTGCAAGTAACAAGCTTGACAATCTTGACTAAGTCAAAAGACCCACAAAGCTTGATATTTAATTAAGACCTCATCCTAGCCACCCAATTGTACACATCTTGACCCTCCATGTCCCTATATATTACTACTAGTAGTGAGACAAGTCCACACTTAGCCAAAATTTCAAGAAATTGGATGAACAAGCTAGCTTAGCTCTCGGGTTTGCTCCCTTCAAGAAGAGAAAATTTTTCGTTTCTTGTCCATTCAACTCCACACTTTAAACCAAGGTTCTTGAGGGTAGTGTAAGCATATCTCTATAGAAAAATCTTGGAAAAAAGTAGTTTACGGGTTAGTCGCAAAACGAAAACCTAATGGTCTTTCTAGGTTTTGTTTGGGGATTTGGAGGATAATTGTTGGTGTTGTCCTAAGGGTCTCAACAAGCGGATTGAAGTGTCTTGGAGAGGTTCTAAACTACTAAGGAGCGACTTCGGATTGAAATTTGGATTAAGAATCGTTGAGGTATAATCTTGTTCTTTGAAAGTGTTACAAGATTATTTATATTGTTGTTAGCTTTACATGTTGCTAGCATGAAGTTGATATGTTGAAGTTTATAAGTATTATGGATTGCTTGTAGCTTTAAATCCGAAATGTATGTAAGTCATGTTAAGTTGGATTACAATTTAGTCGTTATTAGAATCGTCGCATGTTGTTGACTTGAAGATTATAGTAGTTATAGTCGATTGCGACTTGATATCATGTATTGCTAACAACTTGGATTGAAATGGAATTTGGATAAGAATTGATGTTGTAGTGTTTCAAGTTAGCCGAATTGGCCTAGTAGGTTGTACTAATTTGATATCGTTTGTGGGGCGGAATTTTACACGTCTAGTAGGCGTGTAATCCCCTATTGTTGATTTCATTGATTGGGCCTTAAATGTGGCGTGTTTGGTTATTGTATTCGGCCTTGAAAAAGGTGGCAAAGTAAGTAGAAACAAAGGAGGTGCTGTCCGATTTTTCGTAGAATTTAGTGACTTAGCACTTAGAATATTCTACGTTTGAAATAAGAGGTTAATGGACGTATGTGACCATTATAGGTTGAAGTACTAAGTATAGCGTATCCTACTTGAAGAATGAAATAGCTCAAGGTTGAAGTACTTTGGAGCATTTTGCTACTTGTCGACAATCGTCGCGAGGTATGTGAACCTCTTCCTTCATTTGGCATGATTCTATGTATGGAATATACCTGTGGTATCATTTCATGTTTCCTGTTACTCTTAGAAGTTAAGAGGTAGTTGGGTGATCTACTCTATGTAGAACTTTTCCTATCTTGAGCATGACTAGTTGCGTATGTGTAGTACGGTGAGCGTCAACACCTTGATATCATTTACTAGTTTGTGAATAGCCAAGTCGGGTGAGTTGGGAGATTAACTCACTTCTTTGAAAGTATAAAGGATGTCTTAAGTTTTATTTAAGTTAATGGACTTGAAGAGTTTTAAAGTATGTGATACTTGTTCCGTTTTAAACGTATAAGTCCCTTGGATAGGAAATTGTTTTGGCTAAGGTATAAAGTGAATATAACGGCTTTATGGGAAGTTAGTTATATTTGCTTTATGGAAAGATAAATGACTTGATTTTAGTGAAAAGGCAACTTGTTTTTAAGGCATCAATTGCCTAAGGTTTTATAATAAAAGGAGTCACTTGTTTTCTAAAGGTTAAGAGACTAATTGTATTTTTGAAAGTTATGAGAATTGATTTGAAAGTATATAATACTTGGTTTCAAAAAGTAGAAGTCTCTTGGTAATAAACGGAACGTGTTGGTCTAAACCATAAAGGGTTATAACGGCTTTATGGGAAGTTGGTTATAACGGCTTTATGGAAGGTTAAGAGAATGGTTTTCTCTAATGAAGTAATCAAAGAAATAACTTGTATTAAGGAAGGGCAAATTGTTTTAAAGGTACCAATTGCTTAAGGTTTTTAATGAAGAAGTCACTTGATTTAGAAGCCGATAATTGTATTTCTAAAAAGGTATTGTGACTTGTCTTGAAATGTGTATAGGACTTGATACTGCGGTTGTTAGTATCGGGGAAGTTTTATTTGGAAAGGAGTCTTTTGAAAAGAATGTACGTACGTAGTACTTTGGCCTGTTTAATTGAGAATAATTCTATGTGATGCCTTGATAAGTACTTTGGCTTGTTAAATGAGAACTATTCTATTTGTGCCTTGATTAGTACTTTGGCTTGATAAATTGAGAATTTGTCTAAGTGCGCCCTGATAAGTACTTTGGCTTGTTAAATGAGAACTATTCTATTTGTGCCTTGATTAGTACTTTGGCTTGATAAATTGAGAATTTGTCTAAGTGCGCCCTGATAAGTACTTTGGCTTGTTAAATGAGAACTATTCTATTTTGTGCCTTGATAAGTAATTTGGCTTGGTTAATTGAGAATTAACCTATGTGTGCTGGTGATAGCCTTTGAGTACAAGTATTATGTTTTATTATGTTGTCGCGACTCTCGGTTGGAAGGCCGGCTGTCTTGTTGTAAGTTGCTTGGACGTACCGACAGTGATATGGGATTCCACGGGTATGCTTCCGTTATTTGTAGTACTTGGGTTAAATTCCCGGATTTTTATAAAAGACATAGTAGTGCTTATGTCTTGTTTGATGGTCGGTCGAGATAGGGTAAGAGTATAAGTGAGGGGCAAGCCCAAGACTGTGCAACTTCTCCGGGTAAGAGTATAAGTGAGGGTAAACCCCAAGATTTGCACCACCTGCTTTATGTGTTGTTTGTCGACCGGTTGAGATAGGGTAAGAGTATAAATGAGGGGCAAGCCCCAAGACGTTGTACCACCTTCTCCAGGGTAAGAGTATAAGTGAGGGGTAAACCCCCAAGATGCTATACCACCTGCTTTACCCTCTGCTCCAGGTAAGAGTATAAATGAGGGTAACCCCAGGCGTTATACCACCGCTTGATTGATGTTATGGGCATGAGACCCATGTTTATATTTTACACTTATAGTATCGGCGGTGATGTGGGATTCCACAGGCGGGAGATATATATATATGTATTGTGTATGTACGCCCGGGTGAGGTGGGATGCCAGGCGCGTCACATGGTTATATTTTACACTTATAGTATCGGTGATGTGAGGATTCCACGCGCGAGATATATATATATGTATTGTGTATGTATCTGCAGCGGTGAGGTGGGATGCCACGCGTCACGTGGTTATATTTTACACTTATACCGCGGTGATGTGGGATTCCACGGGCAGGAGATATATATATATGTATTGTGTATGTGTACGCCGACAGTGAGGTGGGATGCCACAGGCGCGTCACATGGTTATATTTTACACTTATAGCTGTCGGCAGTGATGGGGGATTCCACGGCCACACTTTGCTATTTTGTGTGACTTGATCGCGTCCTGGATTGGGCCGGGTAGTATATGCGTCCCTCCATAAAAGGGCCGGATTGTGTTATGAAAGATAATAAGTTTTATGGTAATGAACTTAATGATTTCCCTAATCATGTGCATAAGAGTGCGACTATAACTTTTATTGAAAATGGGAAAAGATAATAAGGTACGATTAAGCTCATAAGTGGTAATGACATGGCAGGATCTGGTATGTATTTTTATACTCGTCCTTGTCATTCTTTTGTACAGTTATGATCTGTTTACTGTACGTTATTTTCTGTTCCATATTCGCACTTTGTTATCGACCCCCTCCGGGGGGCTGCGTTCATGCCCGCAGGTTTTAGGTACCCAGGTTGGTGATCCTTGCTCTTGGGATCTCGGTTCAGTTTTTGAGAGAAAGCTCCATTTGCTCTGGAGGCTTAGCTTTTGGTACAGTTTTCCCTGAGGTAGTAGATTCAGGTATATTCAGGGGTATGGCGGGGCCCTGTCCCGCCACAGTTATTATGTTAAAACTCTTAGAGGTCTGTAGTCATCTTTTGTGGGTCAGTTTGTAAAGGAAAGGAGGCAACTGCTTCGGTTGTATATATTATGTCGGGAAAGGTAGCCACATCGGCTAACTCGTTATTTTATACATTGTTTATTTTTAAGTTTCATGTATGTTCGTGATTATCTCTCGATGTATACTGTAAGGGTGCCTGTGTAGGCACGGTCACGCCCGGCAGTCGTGACAAAAGTGGTATCGAGCGATTAGTCCTCGGAAAGTGTCTCTGCATCGTGTCTAGTAAGTCTTGATTATCGGTGTGTTGTGCACCACATCTATAATCGGAGGCTGCAGGACATTTAGGATTGGTTTTCATTCTTCTCACTCGAGATCGTACCGTAGATTGTGTTGTTAGGGTCTCTCCCTAACGAGTTATGTTGATTGCAGCTACGAGAAAGGCAGCAGTGACCCAGGAATGACTATGTGGATTGCGTATCCAGGTTGGTAATGATTATAGTATAGTTGGTATTGTGACATACATCTATACGGATTTATGTATGAGGGTCAGACGCGTGTTGCCTAGAATGATTTTAGATTACCAGGAATTGGTAAAGACTAACTAGATACCGGGAAGGTATGGAATAGTTAATGAATTTTCGCCAAGGTTTTGTGTTTTATTTCGTGATAATTGGGAAAGGATGAGCTGTCTGATAGGGTAGTGAACCCTTAAGAAAGCCATGTTAAGGAACCTAACGGAATGTCATGTTAATAGATTAAGCTGCGTAGTAGGCTTAAGAGAATTGTACGGATGAGGTCCGTATAGAGTAAGTAATGGTTGTTGTGATCGAGACAACATGGTTTTGGTTTTATGAGAAGTTTTTGTACCCGTTTACTGGGGGACTGGTAAGGTAGGCTTGGAGCATGGAAATTGCGAGCCTAAGAATATTGATTACTGCCGAGACCTTAGGTATATAAGGCTTTCTCTGGCGATAAGATTTTAAGTCAGACCAAGGATAAGAGTTAAGTGCGACGCTAAGTCGGGTTGAGGACCTGTTACGGGTCTCCCCATGGCCTGGAATGGAGTGGGATCAGTTGGTAGTAGTTCCGCTACGTGACAGGGTCACGAAGGTGCAAGGCCCAAGTCTAGTTAATTGTTTTACGGGTTCGTGGACGCGTTCCACCGGAACCAGGTCGTGAAAGCTGGAAATGGTCGTATATTGTCTTATAGAGTGACTCCAAAGATTAGAGGCCAGAATTGGTATGGAAGTTATGTATGTATGTTAGAAGGAGTTGGAAGTACGAAAAGGTAACCTCTTTTGGGCTTATGATGGAAGGGTATGCGTGTGCGATGTATTAGGGCCATGTGTGGCATTATTGGTATGTCGGGGTTGTGAAAGGAAACTATGTCGCAAATTATAAAGATTGACTCCGAAAGAACATTCGGGGACGAATGTTTCTAAGGGGGGAAGAATGTTACACCCCGTATTTACAGGACATGTTTTAAGAACGTACGTAAGAACTCGCAAGTGTTAAAATTTGAGACTTGTAAAAATTTGTCGGAATTATGAAATTGTCGGAAAACGTAGTATGGTGACGAATGGGAGGGCGACACGTGTCACCCCCCTTAAGGATGCCTTGGACGAAATTAGCAAGGGCAAGAGGGTCATTGGACCTTTGTTAGCAAGACAAGTCTTGCAAGTAGCAAGCTTGACAATCTTGACTAAGTCAAAGGACCCACAAAGCTTGATATTTAATTAAGACCTCATCCTAGCCACCCAATTGTACACATCTTGACCCTCCATGTCCCTATATATTACTACTAGTAGTGAGACAAGTCCACACTTAGCCAAAATTTCAAGAAATTGGATGAACAAGCTAGCTTAGCTCTGGGTTTGCTCCTTCAAGAAGAGAAAAATTTAGTTTCTTGTCCATTCAACTCCACACTTTAAACCAAGGTTCTTGAGGGTAGTGTAAGCATATCTCTATAGAAAAATCTTGGAAAAGGTAGTTTACGGTTAGTCGAAAACGAAAACCTAATGGTCTTTCTAGGTTTTGTTTGGGGATTTGGAGGATAATTGTTGGTGTTGTCCTAAGGGTCTCAATGCGGATTGAAGTGTCTTGGAGAGGTTCTAAACTACTAAGGAGCGACTTCGGATTGGAATTTGGATTAAGAATCGTTGAGGTATAATCTTGTTCTTTGAAAGTGTTACAAGATTATTTATATTGTTGTTAGCTTTACATGTTGCTAGCATGAAGTTGATATGTTGAAGTTTATAAGTATTATGGATTGCTTGTAGCTTTAAATCTGAAATGTATGTAAGCCATGTTAAGTTGGATTACAATTTAGTCGTTATTAGAATCGTCGCATGTTGTTGACTTGAAGATTATAGTAGTTATAGTCGATTGCGACTTGATATCATGTATTGCTAACAACTTGGATTGAAATGGAATTTCGATAAGAATTGATGTTGTAGTGTTTCAAGTTAGCCGAATTGGCCTAGTAGGTTGTATTAATTTGATATCGTTTGTGGGGCGGAATTTTACACGTCTAGTAGGCGTGTAATCCCCTATTGTTGATTTCATTGATTGGGCCTTAAATGTGGCGTGTTTGGTTATTGTATTCGGCCTTGAAAAAGGTGGCAAAGTAAGTAGAAACAAAGGAGGTGCTGTCCGATTTTCCGTAGAATTTAGTGACTTAGCACTTAGAATATTCTACGTTTGAAATAAGAGGTTAATGGACGTATGTGACCATTATAGGTTGAAGTACTAAGTATAGCGTATCCTACTTGAAGAATGAAATAGCTCAAGGTTGAAGTACTTTGGAGCATTTTGCTACTTGTCGACAATCGTCGCGAGGTATGTGAACCTCTTCCTTCCTTTGGCATGATTCTATGTATGGAATATACCTGTGGTATCATTTCATGTTTCCTGTTACTCTTAGAAGTTAAGAGGTAGTTGGGTGATCTACTCTATGTAGAACTTTTCCTATCTTGAGCATGACTAGTTGCACGTATGTAGTACGGTAGACGTACAACACCTTGATATCCTTTACTAGTTTGTGAATAGCCAAGTCGGGTGAGTTGGGAGATTAACTCACTTTGAAAGTATAAAGGATGTCTTAAGTTTTATTTAAGTTAAGGGACTTGAAGAGTTTTAAAGTATGTGATACTTGTTCCGTTTTAAACGTATAAGTCCCTTGGATAGGAAATTGTTTTGGCTAAGGTATAAAGTGAATATAACGGCTTTATGGGAAGTTAGTTATATTTGCTTTATGGAAAGATAAATGACTTGATTTTAGTGAAAAGGCAACTTGTTTTTAAGGCATCAATTGCCTAAGGTTTTATAATAAAAGGAGTCACTTGTTTTCTAAAGGTTAAAAGACTAATTGTATTTTTGAAAGTTATGAGAATTGATTTGAAAGTATATAATACTTGGTTTCAAAAAGTAGAAGTCTCTTGGTAATAAACGGAACGTGTTGGTCTAAACCATAAAGGGTTATAACAGCTTTATGGGAAGTTGGTTATAACGGCTTTATGGAAGGTTAAGAGAATGGTTTTCTCTAATGAAGTAATCAAAGAAATAACTTGTATTAAGGAAGGGCAAATTGTTTTAAAGGTACCAATTGCTTAAGGTTTTTAATGAAGAAGTCACTTGATTTAGAAGCCGGTAATTGTATTTCTAAAAAGGTATTGTGACTTGTCTTGAAAGGTGTATAGGACTTGATACTACGGTTGTTAGTATCGGGGAAGTTTTATTTGGAAAAGAGTCTTTTGAAAAGAATGTACGTACGTAGTACTTTGGCCTGTTTAATTGAGAATAATTCTATGTGATGCCTTGATAAGTACTTTGGCTTGTTAAATGAGAACTATTCTATTTGTGCCTTGATTAGTACTTTGGCTTGATAAATTGAGAATTTGTCTAAGTGCGCCCTGATAAGTACTTTGGCTTGTTAAATGAGAACTATTCTATTTGTGCCTTGATTAGTACTTTGGCTTGATAAATTGAGAATTTGTCTAAGTGCGCCCTGATAAGTACTTTGGCTTGTTAAATGAGAACTATTCTATTTTGTGCCTTGATAAGTACTTTGGCTTGGTTAATTGAGAATTAACCTATGTGTGCTGGTGATAGCCTTTGAGTACAAGTATTATGTTTTATTATGTTGCCGCGACTCTCGGTTGGAAGGTCGACTGTCTTGTTGTAAGTTACTCGACGCATCGACGTGATATGGGATTCCACGGCATGCTTCCGATTATTTGTAGTACTTGGGTTAAATTCCCGGATTTTTATAAAAGACATAGTAGTGCTTATGTCTTGTTTGATGGTCGGTCGAGATAGGGTAAGAGTATAAGTGAGGGGCAAGCCCCAAGACGTTGTACCACCTTCTCCAGGGTAAGAGTATAAGTGAGGGGTAAACCCCCAAGACGCTGTACCACCTGCTTTATGTGTTGTTTGTCGACCGGTTGAGATAGGGTAAGAGTATAAATGAGGGGCAAGCCCCAAGACGTTGTACCACATTCTCCATGGTCAGAGTATAAGTCGGCGGTAAACCCCAAGACGCTATACCACCGCTTTACCCTCCGCCAGTGGTAAGAGTATAAATGAGGGGTAACCCCCAAGACGTTATACCACCTGCTTGATTTATGTTATGGGCATGAGACCCATGTTTATATTTTACACTTATAGCTGTCGACAGTGATGTGGGATTCCACGGGCAGGAGATATATATATATATGTATTGTGTATGCAGACGCGGTGAGGTGGATGCCACGGGCGCCACATGGTTATATTTTACACTTATACCGTCGACGTGATGTGGATTCCACGGACAGAGATATATATATATGTATTGTGTATGCACGATGAGGTGAGCGGGATGCCACGGGCGCGTCACATGGTTATATTTTACACTTATAGCTTTCGACAGTGATGTGGGATTCCACGGGTAGGAGATATATATATATATATATTGTGTATGTGTACGCCGACAGTGAGGTGGGATGCCACAGGCGCGTCACATGGTTATATTTTACACTTATAGTTGTCGGCAGTGATGGGGGATTCCACGGCCACACTTTGCTATTTTGTGTGACTTGATCGCGTCTGGATCGGGTAAGATATCGTCCCTCCATAAAAGGGCCGGATTGTGTTATGAAAGATAAGTAAGTTTTATGGTAATGAACTTAATGATTTCCCTAATCATGTGCATAAGAGTGCGACTATAACTTTTATTGAAAATGGGAAAAGATAATAAGGTACGATTAAGCTCATAAGTGGTAATGACACGGCAGGATCTGGTATGTATTTTTATACTGCCCTGTCATTCTTTTGTACGATTATGATCCGCTTATCAGACGTTATTTTCTGCTCCATATTCTGCACTGTTATCGACTTCTCCTGGGCCGCTCATGCCCGCAGGTTTTAGGTACCCAGGTTGGTGATCCTTGCTCTTAGGATCTCGGTTCAGTTTTTGAGAGAAAGCTCCATTTGCTCCGGAGGCTTAGCTCTTGGTACAGTTTTCCCTGAGGTAGTAGATTCAGGTATATTCAGGGGTATGTCGGGGCCCTGTCCCGCCACAGTTATTATGTTAAAACTCTTAGAGGTCTGTAGTCACCTTTTGTGGGTCAGTTTGTAAAGGAAAGGAGGCAACTGCTTCGGTTGTATATATTATGTCCAGGAAGGTAGCCCTATCGGCTAACCTGTTATTTTACTTTTGTTGTTTATTTTTTTAAGTTTCATGTATGTTCCGCTGATTATCTCTGATGTATACATGTAAGGGTGCCCAGGTAGGGCACCGGTCACGGGCCCGGGGTCGGGTCGTGACACACACCTACTAGAAACATTTTCCCATTGTCCATATCCTACCAACTTGGAACGAGCAGGAACAAGTAGTAGCACACTTGGAACACAACAATATTGTTCCAAACCTAGTGGGGGAGGGTCTAACGAATAACCTAATCAATCTAGCATCGCTGCAAATCAAATTCACATAGCAATTGACAACACCAGAGTTCTACCATTTGTGAAAGAACATAGAAATGAGTTTAAGATACCAATCTGAACGATCTCGCACGAAGAGAATGAATTAGATACCAATCGGATTGAACTAGCACGAAAGGAGAAAAGAAGTGGAGTGTTTCCTAAATGTCCTATAGCCTCTCGGGGATGGGTACGGATTTCTACATACCAATCTGCAATACTCTACTAGACATTGCTCTTGTACTCATTAGACCAATTAACCTAGGAGCTCTGATACCAACTTTGTCACGACCCAAATCACGAGTCATGATGGAACCTACCATATTTTCCCGAGTAGGCGAACCACGTTCTCATTAATAAGGTAAATCAGCGGAAAAATAAATAAGGAAAAGAAGTTATAAAGTCTTAATACTTAAATGGTTACGACATTCCCCAAAAATCTGGTCAAAAGGGTACAAGAGCACTAACAAATCTGAAAAATTGAAGTCTGAAGGAATGTCCGAAGGCTACATACTGTCTGTCAATAACCAAAGAAAAATGTAATTAACTAAGAAGCCCTTCAGAGGCCACGGACGACCAAGTAGCTCACCATGAATGACTAGAAGATGTCCACTTCGCGAATCAGCCACGGGGCGTAGAACTGGAACCTGGATCGTACTCTGCACTCAGCAAAAGTGCAGCAAGAGTAGTATCAGTACAACACTAGTACCGGTAAGCATCATAGGTCGACAGTGATTAGATAACGCATGAAGAAGTTGAAACCAACAAGTAGTACATAGAGCAATCATGCATGGTCACGTATCATATACAAGCAAAGTGTAAAGAAATCATGAAATCAACCAAGACAGATATAATTCCCCAAATGATCAGTCAAAATATGAGTGGATGAATGCAATGCAATGTCACCTCTCTCACTCCCGCTCTCCGGCAGAAATCTCGGAGGTTATCACTTCCGCTCTCCGGCAGAAACCTCAGAGGCTATCACTCCCGCTCTCTGGCAGAAACTTCGGAGGCTATCACTCCCGCTCTCGGGCAGAAACCTCGGAGGCTATTACTCCCGCTCTCCGGTAGAAACCTCGGAGGCTATCACTCCCACTCTCCGGCAGAAACCTCGGAGGCTATAACTCCCGCTCTCCGGCAGAAACCTCGGAGGCTAACACTCCCGCTCTCCGACAGAAACCTCGGAGGCTATCAGGCACTCTCAGCCTCTCACCTCACCATCATCACAAAAATAATATGGGAAGTATGTCAGGCATGATATCAAGTCTCAACACGTGTCACCAATATACAATCAACAAGTACAAGTCAAATCAGGTGATAATCACATAAAATAACATGTAAGGCAACAAGCCCACATAACAGCTGACGGAACCAACGTAAATGTAATTTATCTCCACTTCATGCCCGAATGCCTATAATGCTATCCCCGTCACTTCCTATAACTACATATGATTCTCTAATCAGAGTCTAACTAAAGTAAACCGTAACCTACCTCAATGCCAAACGGGTGCCACGAACAATCAAACCAATGCCTTCCCCTTGCGTAGAGCCTCTGAACGATTAAAATCTAGAAAATATGTGAACTACATTATAATACGAATCTAAGGACACCCATATTTCTATATTTATATTAACAAGATCTTTAACATTTCCATTGTATGACTAAACTCATACCCCTATAAAAATATAGCATAACTTTAGGACAAACAAATAATATTCATTTCTTTTAACTTTCTTGTATCTCCCGCTTGTGAAGGATATAACATTAAATTCGTAACTCCAAATAAGATGTTTATTGTACCACGTCGAAGACAACACTATGATCTCTTATTATGCCTAATCCCACCTGACAATACTTAGTGTAGATGGTGAAAATTTACGAAAGAAACAACCCTATGAAATTTGTGTCGCCATCATTTTTGTAAAACAAGGCAGAAACTTTAAACAATTATAACTCCAAAACCATAAGTCGAATTTTTCTCCGTAAGGTCTCAAACTGACGGGAACAGAGTAATATATAACTTTCATTCATCTCATATTTTCATATTCTTTAAGGATTTGTACATTTTTTACGTTTTATATGTTTTGTCACCTGAGTTTCAGTAACACGAGGCAAAAACTTTAAGCAGTCATAAATTACAAAACATAAGTCGGATTTATCTTCGTAAGATCTTAAACTGACGGGAACAGAGTAATCTACAACTTTGATTCAGCCCATACTTTTATATTCTTTACGGATTTATACAGTTTTCACATTTAATATGTTGTTGTAATTATTATTCCATGTTACACCCTCAAGTTTCTCTATTCAAGTGGATTGTGGAATTTCCGTGTAATGACCTCTTTAAAAAGTTGATTTCATTCAATAATGCATTAGTATAAGGATCATGAATAGATTAATTCAACCATATAACATAGAATCTAATCTGAACTTAATTGAGTACTTCCTCCTTGTCTTCTAGTTACTAGGGTTTCTTTCTCTTCTTTCTTTCTTCTCTCCTTCCCTCTCCTGCGTGTTGCGATCGTACTCCCCTTTCTCCCTCTCTCGCTGCTCGTCCCTCTCCCCCTTTCTTTTTCCTCTCCTTCCTTCTCCTCCCCGCTGGCTGCGCACGTCTCCCTCTCTTCTACCTAGTAGTTTTTTTTTCTTATTTCCATTAAAATAAAGAAAGAGTTTAGGTTAATATGTATAGCTATAAGGAGCGAAGCTCACACACACCGGCTGATGGAGGGCGGTATCGTACACATTCCGACGATTGGCCGAGCGAATTTAAAACAAAATCTGAATTTCCCTTGTTACACTTAGGTCCATAAAATACTACATTTCAGTCCCTCATTGTCTACTTAAATTAAACCAATCCCCCAAGTAATTAAATCTTAATCTCACTTCTTTTAATCTTAACTCTCATTTCCTTTAATTCCCGAGAATTTCATAAAGCCTCGTATTCTCAATGTCATAATTCTTTTTCGTAGTTTAAAGTGCTAAACGACCAGACGGATCGTTACACCGCCGTACGTTTACTTAAATAAAATCATGCCAAAAGAAAGAATAGTTCACATACCTTATTGACGAACTAACAAACTCAAGAATCTTAATACGCCTTGACTAGCACTTCAACCTATAATAGTAGTAACATATCTGTCGCGCCCGTTTTTGACCTCGGGGTCTGAACGGTATCCGCAACGTTGCTCTTTGGCGCGGTTCCCTGGATGGAGCAATAGTGCTGATTTTAAGGAGTCGCCACCTAATTAGTTAAGTGAATTAGGACACTTGATTTATTGCAGTAAAATACTGCAATTAATCTCCATTTAATGGTCTGTGAAATTAGTGAGATTCTGGATCAGGGTTCTTTATTATCCTAAAGGAAAGGGATTAGGCATCCTTTAAGATCCGCTAACTTGCGGTTATTCGTTCAAGCCCAGATTAATTATTTATTGCCCTTTTTATTCTACGTATTCTAAGCATTTTTTCATAATTTATAATTAAAATAAAGTGCAATACAGAATAATAAAACTAAAATTAAATGCGACATAAAAATAAAAACTCTGGGACATCTTTTAGCCCTTTTTAGGTCTTCTGCACAAGATGATCTCCGGGTACCTGCATAAACACTTTGTAAAAGTGTTAGTAATAGAATAAATAATTTTAAAGTAATGACAGGAATTTAATAAGTAAAGCCAAAAAATAAATAAATCCGTCTTTTGCACAGAGGAGGCCTTGGAAATCAGACGGAGATTCTTTCATCGGCCAATATTGTTAAAAGCAATAAAATAAATAAAACCTTCAGATCCGCGCCAAAACAGTAATAGTTTTAAACACGGAGGGCTCAGATATATATAAAAATAAAGTGGGACATCCTAAACAAGTGCGGCTGCGAGAATTCGCCCTGCCAGCGCATGTTGGTTATCCTGTGTAAGTAGAAGAAATCATCAACGCCCTGAAAGCTTCATTTATTTTATTTTCCGTCTTTGCAATTGTGGAGGCTTCAAAAATCGACGGATAACTTTTTCATTGGTCAATGCGTAGTATTTGTTCAAATCAGTAAATACCCAATAGTGTAGCATTTGTTCAATCAGTTTAATAAAATAATGACAGGGACAAAATCGTTAAAATCAGCCCCAAACACGACGAATAATGAACAACAACAGTAGCCAAAAGAAAAGACAAATGGTTCGCGAAACAGTACATCCAGCACCAAAATATCACCGATAAACCAGTGAACCAAAAATGGTTCGCGAACAGGGAAATAACAACAACATAACACGAAAACAGTCCAGAATCCAACTTTAAAATGGCTAAAAATATGGTAGTAGTAGACCCCAAATATAGTATTTGTTCCAAATCAGTTAAGTTACCAATATTAATAATAAAAAAGGCCAAATCGTGCAAAGAAATGGCAGAACAGTAGCGGAAAATGAACCGTGGCAGCGAATCAGTAGCAATGGCAAGAAGCGGCATAAAATGCAAACGAACCAGTCCAACACAACCAACATCAATCAAAAATAAAATAAAAGCCAAGAAAAAGAGCAGTCGGAGTTCAAACTCCTGTCAGTGCGACAATACAATAGTCAAAAGAGGGGGAGGGGCATCGCTGGGTCACTGGTTCAGTGGGGGTTCGCCGGGAATGGGGGTGACGGGGGTGCGTGGTGTCTGGGCAGTGGACGAGTGGTTGAGGGACAGGGGAGAGGGTGGTCGACGGGAGAGTGAGGGAGAGGGCAGGGGGAGAATAGAGTGAGACGGAAGAGGTGAGAGGGGTAGTTTGTGGGTGTTAAAAGGGGGGTTCGCCGGAGCTCGGCGGCGACGGGAAAGGGGAAGAGGGAGAGAGGGTCACGGAGACAAAGGGTAAGGGCTGCTGAAGTTGAAGTGTGCGGCTCTTTTAATAAATGAGAGAGATAGGGTAGGGGAATATGTGGATGGGCTTGGTGTGCTGCAAAAGGTAAGAAAAGTATGGGTAGTGTGTTGAAAATGATAAAAGATATGATGGGACTAGGTTTGGTGTTTGGGAAAAATTAAAAAGGGTGTTGGATGAAATAAAAAAATAGTGTTGGACTGGACTGATTCAAATTGTGTCTTGGACTGGACTGGTTTGACAAAATGCAATGCGGGTTAATTATTAAAAGAAAAGTTATTTAAAAAGATGTAAATTACTAAAATGCAAATGCCGACGCAATAATACAAAAATGCAATATTTAAGACATGTTTAATGTCTGATTAAAAGTAAAAACGGGATGTCAATTAATTATTTAAAGAGATGCAAATATTATTAAAATAAAACGACGGTATAACAATAATAAAAACATAATATTTACAAAAACATAATGCTTAAATTAAAATAAAAAGATGCAATGTTATTTTGTGAAGAAATAAACATAAAATATTATGTAAAAAATGCAAAAAATGATGATTAAAATACGGTGTCCTAAAACACATAAAATTGCAATAAATATACGAAAAACGGGTCAAAATTGACTGTCAACAGCATGTCCCTCTTTGTATGGAGATGATGGAAGAGTCTTCGGACAAAGATGTTGACTTGTAGCCAATTTTGTCCTGTTTTATAAACTATAAACTCAAAAATAGGGATGATGCAGACCCAAAATTGTTCCAGTGTCAAATCATGATGACATTGGGTCGTTGTGATGCGAAAAATAAAAAGCAAAGCCGACGCTGATTTAAAAATGTCCCAGTGTCGAAGTATGATTGACACTGGGTTGCAGGTGATGTGGTGCTGAAAAGGACATGGTGTTTGTAGATGTTGATGGCGTCATTGCATAGACGCGATACAGATGTTCGTCGTTGCATAGACGAAACATGGATGAAGCTGTTGCATAGGCTTAGATGAAATGGCGTCGTTGCATAGACGCGATGCAGATGTTCGCCGTTGCGTAGACGAAACATGGATGAAGCCGTTGCATAGGCTTATATGAAATTGTGTCGTTGCACAGACGCGATGCAGATGCTCGTCGTTGCGTAGACGAAACATGGATGAAGCCGTTGCATAGGCTTAAATGAGATGACGTCGTTGCATAGACGCGATGCAGATGTTTATCGTTGCATAGACGAAACATGGATGAAGCCGTTGCATAGGCTTGCATGAGATGCGTCGTTGCATAGACGCGATGCAGATGTTCGTCGTTGCATGGACGAAATATGGATGAAGCTGTTGCATAGGCTTATATGAAATGACGTCGTTGCATAGACGCGATGCAGATGCTCGTCATTGCATAGACGAAACATAGATGAAGCTGTTGCATAGGCTTATATGAAATGACGTCGTTGCATAGACGAAACATAGATGAAGTTGTTGCATAGGCTTTGATTAAATGGCGTCGTTGCATAGGCTTTGATGAAATGGTGTCGTTGCATAGACGCGATACAAATGTTCGTCGTTGCATAGACGAAACATAGATGAAGCCGTTGCATAGGTTTTAATGAAATAGCGTCGTTGCATAGACGCGATGCAAATGCTCGTCGTTGCATAGACGAAACATAGATGAAGTTGTTGCATAGGCTCACATGAAATGGCGTCGTTGCATAGACGCGATGCAGATGCTCGTCGTTGCATAGACGAAACATAGATGAAGCCGTTGTATATGATCACATGAAATGGCGTCGTTGCATAGACGCGATGCAGATGCTCGTCGTTGCATAGACGAAACATAGATAAAGTTGTTGCATAGGCTTATATGAAATGACGTCGTTGCATAGACGCGATGCAGATGTTTCGTCGTTGCATAGACGAAACATAGATGAAGCCGTTGCATAGGCTTAAATGTAATGCGTCGTTGCATAGACGCGATGCAGATGTTCGTCGTTGTATAGACGAAACATGGATGAAGTTGTTGCATAGACTTTTATGAAATGCGTTGGTTTATGGGCGTACCTGCTTTGTGACCCGTCTGGGTTGAGATAGCGTCATTGCATAGACGTTGTGCGTTTGTAATCCGCATGAGCTTATTGTTGTGCTCCTGCCTTTGCTGATATGAAGATCTTGCACTCAAATAAAACTTAGTGAGTTTTAGGAAAGGAATGGTTGATTAGCGTCGAATCTGTAGTTTTGGCTCTTGACGCTTGCATTCTTGGTTTGCACTGAAGACATAGTTGGCCTGATTTTCCTGTCTATTGCCATTTTCTTGCAGTGAATCCTTAAAATGTCTCAGTTTCTGTTAATGAAGATGTTGAACTTTCAACCGGGTAAGGTTGAATCTTGACGCTATCAAGGCGATCAAATAAGCAATTTTTTTTTTTTTTTTTTTTAATGATGTGGGACCGAAGCCGATGTGGCCGCTTACGTATCCCGCCGAGGGAATCAGGTCAGAGCGTAGTTCATGCAAAATAAGATTTTTTTATGATTTTAAAATGATGTGAGACCGAAGCCGGTGTGACCGCCTACGTATCCCGCTGAGGGAATCAGGTCAAGACGTAGTTCGTGCTGCAAAATAAGTTTTTTTTTTAAAATGATGCGGGACCGAAGCCGATGTGGCCGCCTACGTATCCCGCTGAGGGAATCAGGTCAAGACGTAGTTCGTGAAAAATAAGGATTTTTATCATTTTAAAATGATGCGGGACCGAAGCCGATGTGGCCGCCTACGTATCCCGCTGAGGGAATCAGGTCAAGACGTAGTTCGTGATGCAAAATAAGGATTGTTTTATGATTTTAAAATGATGCGGTACCGAAGACGATGTGGCCGCCTACGTATCCCGCTGAGGAAACCAGGTCAAGACGTAGTTCGTGAAAAATAAGGATTTTTTATGATTTTAAAATGATGCGGGACCGAAGCCGATGTGGCCGCCTATGTATCCCGCTGAGGGAATCAGGTCAAGACGTAGTTCGTGATGCAAAATAAGGATTTTAAGATTTTAAAATGATGTGGGACCGAAGCCGATGTGTCCGCCTACGTATCTCATCTTTGGCGAGAATCAGGTCAAGACGTAGTTCATGATGCAAAATAACAATTTTTGAGATTTTAAAATGATGTGGGACCGAAGCCGATGTGGCCGCCTACGTATCTCGCCGAGGGAATCAGGTCAAGACGTAGTTCGTG
Organism: Przewalskia tangutica; assembly: GCA_029844215.1. Classification (NCBI taxonomy): domain Eukaryota; kingdom Viridiplantae; phylum Streptophyta; class Magnoliopsida; order Solanales; family Solanaceae; genus Przewalskia; species Przewalskia tangutica. Next base: position 49,370,771 of record CM056723.1, read on the forward strand.
ATGCAAAATAAAGATTTTTTTTATGATTTTAAAATGATGTGGGACCGAAGCCGATGTGGCCGCCTACGTATCCCGCTGAGGGAATCAGGTCAAGACGTAGTTCGTGATGCAAAATAAGATTTTTTATGATTTTAAAATGATGTGGGACCGAAGCCGATGTGGCCGCCTGGTGCGCGATTTAATGCACACACTTTAACGCAGGTGCACGTTGTCGACTCAAGTAATATAGTCTAGGTAAGACCGAGTTATCGTCCTCAGGGATTAGTGCTCAAGTACCAATTATCTATCCTTTGTTATCTATTTGGTGACCGATATTTGAGTTTGTTGATTATAACTAACAATTATAAAGACTAATTAACTATGTGTTTACTTCAGTGATGATGGAAATAGGGCTTTCAAGTCGCCTCAACTATCCGCTTATATTACTTATTAATGCAATAAATTATGGTTCTTCTTCTTTTGGAGATAGCAGGTTTACTAAATCGTTTTATACTCCCGTTAAGGCTATATAAACACTCAACCCCAGTAGCGCTCCTTTCTACCTTTCGGTGATAAGGATGACTCTATAGGAGGATTAAGAACAAAAACCTTGTTAATCGTCACGCACCTTGCGTGAATTTAGGTATTTAAACCCCTATTAACGCTACACAAGTAATTGAGGTATTTTCATCCCCAATCCGACCTATGTCTACCCAACTTACAGCATAGTCACAACCTCCTCCTTTCGAAGTTTGATTAGAAATCATATAAATAATGATAATTAGTGATCAATTAATTACCAAGCATTTAAAACAACTATTGGGTAAATCTCAACAATAAGAAGAACAACCATAAACATGCATTAAATCATAAAATAAGGTTCAAGTGAATTGACATGGAAAGCCCTATATTAGAATTAGTTCCTAGCCATTGACATGACAAGAACTAATTCAATATCCAACATAAAAACTGAAATAAAGTAAAAGAAAGAAAAGAAATTACTAAGTAATGGTCTCCAATCTTCAACTCCAAGAAGTCTTGTGTTTGTGCAAGAAAGGGAACCCTTGAAAACTGCCTAGGGTTCTCTTTTTATAGCTTCAAAACCGCCCTTAAGGTTTTCCTTCAGGCCTGGCCCATAAAATCGTCAAAACCTGATTTTTCCCGCGTCGGCGCCGCGGCCCTGCTACTGGCGCCGCGGCGCCGGAAGTTCTGAAACTCACTGACGATAAGGCGCCGCGGCTCTGCAACTCTGCTTCCTGGAGGCGCCGCGGCGCTGAAACTTCTGCGACCCTCTACATATTGGGCGCCGGGGAGCCTGGCCCTGTTGGATGGAGGCGTCGCGGCGCTGGCCCGTGTTCGTGCCTGGTTCGCCACTTTCTCGTATTTTAGGCTCTGAAACCTCCACTTTTGCCCTCTTTTCGCTCCTTTTCCGCCAAAGAGCCATTTTAACCAATTTGACTCAAAAGAAAGAAAATCTATCCTAAGACGACACGTATTTGTACAAAAAGGGATAAAAGACTCACTAAAAATGACTCAAAAAGTGTATATAAAATACACCGATCACCGCCTACGTATCCCGCTGAGGGAATCAGGTCAAGACGTAGTTCGTTACAAGCGAAATTGGGTGAAATTAAAATTTCTAAAGGTGGGACCGAAGCCGAAACGGCCGCCTACGTATCCGCCAAGGGAATCAGGTCAAACGTAGTTCCATGCTGCAAAATAACAATTTTTTATGATTTTAAAATAATGCGGGACCGAAGCCGATGTGGCCGCTTACGTATCCCGCTGAGGGAATCAGGTCAAGACGTAGTTCGTGATGCAAAATAAGGATTTTTATGTAATATGCATTTTGTTGTTTTTTCTCTGAAAAAGTGGAAGACAAAATTACATTCCGACTTCAGTTGATACCAACAATTAGTATTGTGCATAAGGATTTTCGTTTATTGCTTTCAGTCTAACCGAGATTGACTCCGGTGTAATTCACACAGCTTCAGATAGTACCTCAGACATACCTGAGTGTCGGCACACCTGCATGCATCCAGGGTTTCGAACTACACGTAATCTCACGTTTCAAATGCCCTCACTGAAAGAAAGTCCAATTTCTCACATATATTCCAGTATTTTGAATTTTGGGACGTTTAGAGAAGTACGCTCACACTAAAAAAGATGTTCAATGCATGCAATTGTGATACCATAGGCTTGACCGTCATGTAAGTATCCACCAATGTGAGAACCCTCAGTATAAGATCATGTAGGGCTTGTCACGGGCTTGTAATGTAGGCTTGGGGAAAGAAATGGATATCATTTGGGTAGAAGTGACTAATCATTCCTCGAGAGTTGGACTATGTCCGTGCTTGATATTTGTGCGCTTTAATGCTGACTTGCTTTCTTTTTGTCCCAGTTTTTCTGTACTGACTTCTTTTGAATCTTTCATTTGGAGCCCCCTTTTTTTTTCGAGGTTATATATTCCCCTTTTTACTCATTTTTTTATAACATCGAGGCTTTTGATTTCTTCTTTTTGTGAAGTCGTCTCTGCCTTTGTTTTTTGAGACTTTGACAATTTTTGTCTTTGCAAACTTCAGTTAGAATTTTGTCAGCCACTTGCACATTTCTAAAGCACTCGAGGAGGTCGGGCCAAGAGATGGATAGTGCGTACGCACTCAGAAAGGGTATAGGTGTAATATGCGATTGTCAAAAAATAGGTTTTAGGCTCAAAGGGGTGTACTAGGGATAATGTTATTTGGTAGGCTGAAAAGGCTCAAACGGGTCAAAGAAAGCCTACGATCATTTCCTACACCGAGTGTTACTCAGGATTTCGCCTCAACAAACAATCAGGCCAAGTTCTAGATCATAATGCAACGCAATTGAACTTATTCAAACACTCACCACACAATGCATATGAAACGATGAGGTTGGTTTCGTCCTTATCTTGGAAACACGCATGACAATGTCATTTACGGGTGTGAATAAGAGGTACCAAAAGAATTTATGGTTTACCACAAAGTCAACCCATACTGTTTTTTTTATGCACACTTGTAACTGTGTTGGTATCAACAAAGTCAAACAATAATACTTAAAAATGTTTTTGTATTTTTGAATAACATTTTTTTTTGTATTTATGAACAAAATATATATTTTTTATTTTTTGAATAAGGGGTACCGAACCCGAATAGGGCTACCTACGTATCCCGCCGAGGGAATCAGATGTGCGTAGTTCATTCAAATATGTTATAAAATATATGCTTGAAAATTTTTTATCAATGAAAGGATAGCAATATAAAGATGTGTAAAAGAAATGATTGTCCATTGTAGACGAATGAAAAGTAAAATGAATGCCCGAAAACATGATGAATGGGATGCATGAATGAGAAATGCGCTCTTTTTTTTGTGGTTTTTTTTTGTGGTGTCGAACCCAAAATGAGTTGCCTACGTATCACACCGTGTGGTGAGAATTAGACACGCGTAGTTCGGAATAATTATGGTAAAATGCATGATATGAAAAAACTATGCAATCAACGCTAAACATATTAATTGAATTTGCAAATATGAATAAAAATACAAAGTATAGAAGAACTGAGAGCGATGTCTCGTTGAATCTGGTATAAACTGAATTCTATTAGTCAACATAACTACCGCTCATTTTTGTGATGATTTTTTTTCCCGACCGCCCTAGGCTGATTGCGAGGACGACCGGACTGTTGGTTGATGCTTCACAAAGTCCAAGTCGTTCTATTCAAGAGTGATTAACGCAGTAGAAGTCCTGATTGCAATGTGACAGCAAAAGTGCAAAAATGCAAATGCTCGAGCCCGGAATCACAAAAGGGTAATTATTGTATTAAATAATATGTACAGAGTTGCTAGCGACAAACAATAGTAAACAAAAAGCATGCAAATCAAGCGCGTGCCCTAATATGCTTTGGACCTCTCTTATGCCAGAGGTCGGCCTAAACGCCAAATATGCGAGATTATGATAAATAAGTCCAAGCCGTTAAACTGCAATGTTTTGTTGGAAATGACGACCAAATGACGGCGCACTTTTTCCAATTTCGGCGTGTCATGACCAGGCTTGGATCCGTCTATCATTATCACGCTACACATATATGCTTATTGGTCGTCGGGTTGTGAAACCCAACGATAATTTGGTGGATTTCCTAATCGTGGAGACGATACCAAGGATCGGCCCACCTAGGGTGTATGCATGCATGACTTAAAATAAAGAGGGAGTTATAGCTCTGTCTTAAATTTTCTAAAATTTGTCTTACTAGACACAATGGTTCCCGAGCGGACTACTCGAGTGAGAAGGCTACGCGGCCACCGGTTGGACCGGATTCTCCGCGTAAAATGCCAACTCTCCTAAATTTGGATATTTGAAAGAAATTTGCGGGTGTGCAAAACACACCTCGCGTGAAGTGTGTGATAGTGTCAATTTTCCAGAATGGAGGAAATATGAGCGGAATGTCAATTTAAGGAAAGCAATAAAAGAATGTAGCAATTAAAGTAGTTAATTACAAAATAAAAGCAAACAATATAAAACATTTACAACAAATATAAAAGCAAAATAAGGCGCAATATTTAATTAACCTGAGTCTGCTATGATCAAGAACCTGATATCCCCAGCAGAGTCGCCATGTTGTCGCGCCCGTTTTTGACCTCGGGGTCTGAACGGTATCCGCAACGTTGCTCTTTGGTGCGGTTCCCTGGATGGAGCAATAGTGCTGATTTTAAGGAGTCGCCACCTAATTAGTTAAGTGAATTATGACACTTGATTTATTGCAGTAAAATACTGCAATTAATCACCATTTAATGGTCTGCGAAATTAGTGAGATTCTGGATCAGAGTTCTTTATTATCCTAAAGGGAAGGGATTAAGCATCCTTTAAGATCCGCTAACTTGCGGTTATTCGTTCAAGCCCAGATTAATTATTTATTGCCCTTTTTATTCTACGTATTCTAAGCATTTTTTCATAATTTATAATTAAAATAAAGTGCAATACAGAATAATAAAACTAAAATTAAATGCGACATAAAAATAAAAACTTCGGGACATCTTTTAGCCCTTTTTAGGTCTTCTGCACAAGATGATCTCCGGGTACCTGCATAAACACTTAGTAAAAGTGTTAGTAATAGAATAAATATTTTTAAAGCAATGACATGAATTTAATAAGTAAAGCCAAAAAATAAATAAATCCGTCTTTTGCACAGAGGAGGCCTTGGAAATCAGACGGAGATTCCTTCATCGGCCAATATTGTTAAAAGCAATAAAATAAATAAAACCTTCAGATCCGCGCCAAAACAGTAATAGTTTTAAACACGGAGGGCTCAGATATATATAAAAATAAAGTGGGACATCCTAAACAAGTGCGGCTGCGAGAATTCGCCCTGCCAGCGCATGTTGGTTATCCTGTGTAAATAGAAGAAATCATCAACGCCCTGAAAGCTTCATTTATTTTATTTTCCGTCTTTGTAACTGTGGAGGCTTCAAAAATCGACGGATAACTTTTTCATTGGTCAATGCGTAGTATTTGTTCAAATCAGTAAATACCCAATAGTGTAGCATCTGTTCAATCAGTTTAATAAAATAATGACAAGGACAAAATCGTCAAAAATCAGCCCCAAACACGACGAATAATGAACAACAACAGTAGCCAAAAGAAAAGACAAATGGTTCGCGAAATAGTACAACCAGCACCAAAATATCACCGATAAACCAGTGAACCAAAAATGGTTCGCGAACAGGGAAATAACAACAACATAACACGAAAACAGTCCAGAATCCAGCTTTAAAATGGCTAAAAATATGGTAGTAGTAGACCCCAAATATAGTATTTGTTCCAAATCAGTTAAGTTACCAATATTAATAATAAAAAAGGCCAAATAGTGCAAAGAAATGGCAGAACAGTAGCGGAAAATGAATCGTGGCAGCGAATCAGTAGCAATGGCAAGAAGCGGTATAAAATGCAAACGAACCAGTCCAACACAACCAACATCAATCAAAAATAAAATAAAAGCCAAGCAAAAGAGCAGTCGGAGTTCAAACTCCTGTCAGTGCGACAATACAATAGTCAAAAGAGGGGGATGGGCATCGCTGGGTCACTGGTTCAGTGGGGGTTTGCCGGGAATGGGGGTGACGGGGGTGCGTGGTGTCTGGGCAGTGGGCGAGTGGTTGAGGGACAGGGGAGAGGGTGGTCGACGAGAGAGTGAGAGAGAGGGCAGGGGGAGAGGAGAGTGAGACGGAAGAGGTGAGAGGGGTAGTTTGTGGGTGTTAAAAAGGGGGTTCGCCGGAGCTTGGAGCTCCGGCGAAGGGCGGCGGCGGCTACGGGAAAGGGGAAGAGGGAGAGAGGGTCAGGGAGACAAATGGTGAGGGCTGCTGAAGTTGAAGTGTGCGGTTCTTTTAATAAATGAGAGAGATAGGGTAGGGGATAGGTGGATGGGCTTGGTGTGCTGCAAAAGGTAAGAAAAGTATGGGTAGTGTGTTGAAAATGATAAAAGATATGATGGGACTAGGTTTGGTGTTTGGGAAAAATTAAAAAGGTTGTTGGATGAAATTAAAAAATAGTGTTGGACTGGACTGATTCAAATTGTGTCTTGGACTGGACTGGTTTGACAAAATGCAAGGCGGATTAATTATTAAAAAAAAGTTATTTAAAAAGATGCAAAATTACTAAAATGCAAATGCCAACGCAATAATACTAAAATGCAATATTTAAGACATGTTTAATGCCTGATTAAAAGTAAAAATGAGATGTCAATTAATTATTTAAAGAGATGCAAATATTATTAAAATAAAACGACGGTGTAACAATAATAAAAACATAATATTAACAAAAACATAATGCTTAAATTAAAATAAAAAGATGCAATGTCATTTTGTGAAGAAATAAACATAGAATATTATGTAAAAAATATAAAAAATGATGATTAAAACGCGGTGTCCTAAAACACATAAAATTGCAATAAATATACGAAAAACGGGTCAAAATTGACTGTCAAGAATATCCATTAACCTTATGATTACTAACATTCGTAATAATTGAATGGTAACTCGCTTATCAATTCTATGATTTCTAGTATAAGTTATATCAAATGACGACTCTCTTTTCTATAGAAATTTGGGCCGCACTTCCCCTATTTATACACATATCCACAACTTACAACAAATACCAACAATACCAATTAACAAGTCACAACTTAACAATATAATCAAAACAATCTCAAATACTCCATATACGTCATCATAATTCATTCCTTTTTCTTTTACATTTATGCAATACGACAACTACAACAACCAAGGTGATTACTCCACCTATTTCTCACGTTAATTCAGTCCTTAATCCATATTAGAACAAACTTAAAACAATTCATCAACTCTAGCGACAACAACAATAACCAAGTAGTGCATGTCCTACAATCTTCAACCTAATACCCTTTTTTACTCTTTAATTCTTTAAGACAGGTATTAGTAATTGCCACAACATATATATACATGTTTTTAGCATGCAAATGGATGACGATAACATTAGCGACTTCAACAATCGAACCCAAATCAGTAGAACAAGTTCCCATTTGGTTTAACCACATATCAATATCAAGTTTTCCTTATTTTTAACATGCAATCAGTGAATATACTAATAACAACAACAATCAAACCAAATGTAACCAAAACAGCCCCAAATCGGCACCAACAATTCCAACAACAACCACATGCATTTTCTTACTTCCATTTCCTCTTAATATAAGTCAATCTCTTAACTACAACATCATTTAATAAATTACAACAACATGCAACCCCAATTACAACATAAGAAGAAGAATTTCGTACCTTAAATTGATGTCATGGAAACCGACAACAAGCTTTTTGAATCAACAACAATGTTGGAAATCGATTTGGTCATCGTGGCTGTAGAGGTATCATCGAGGCACGGAGTTGGTATAGAAATGATAGGGAGGAAATGGGGAATCTTTTGGTACCACCTCTAGACGTTGCAGTTGCCAGAGGTCGTCGAAAAATGCGATAAACCATCAAAAAAACAGGGTATTTTTTGCGATTTGAGATTGTCGGTGATTTAGGATGAATCGACGGGAGTGGTTGGTATGGAAATGACAGTCTTGAAAAGACGAAGCTAATAGTATAAGCCTCGTCCCCGTTGGACACCTGAATCGGCCAAAAAATGTGAATTACCGCCGGAAACACTGTTCACGGCGGCAATCACTTAGCAACGCGATTTTTTTTCATTTTTTTTGTACTTTTTTTTTGTATTTCTAAATGGGGAGAATGAAATGTTTAAAAGAGTTTTAAGGATTAGGAAATCTGAAAATCTATTTGCAAATTGGTCCACTTCTCACAATTAATCAACCTTATGTCCCACTCTATTTAAATCTTGAAAATCTCACAAGATCTCGTATCCTCGTAGTCGTAACTTATATAATACGTTACTAATCCATAACGGAAAATCTATATAACTAGCATTTTAAATTTCCATTGTCACACTCGTTGTAACCAAAATCTTTCTGAAATCACATCCTTAAGTATATTAATTTCCTTAATTACGTTCTCAATTAATATCCTTAATCACGACGTGTAACATCCTTCCCCCCTTTGGCATTCGTCTTCGAATGTTCATAATAGGTCTCCTGCCATAAAAACTTCGGCAGAGTTTCCTTTACAACTTACAACTATACCTATCCACCAATACTCATCAACCCAACAAATGCCTCACAGGGTCACAATATAACACATATATAATTCACTAATTTATATAATTAAATAAGGGGTCTCTATCTCCTGTAGTAACTCACCAGGCTTCTGATGCTCGACCTTAACTTGCCGACAATTCGGGCACTGAGCAACAAACTCTGATATGTCCCCTGTCATGCCATCCCACCAATAAAAACATTTAAGGTCACGATACATTTTCATTAACCCTGAATGAATGGAGTAACGGGCATTGTGCCTCTCCTATAACCTGCTATCGTAGTCCTGCAACATCAGGTACACATAATCTGCCTTTATACCGTAGCACCCCATCAGGTGTCACCTCAAATAGAGTCTTCTCCTTTCGGAGAGCTGTATCTTTATACTGTTCAAAAATAGGATCCTCATACTGACGTCTCTTTACCTCTTCTATGATAGAGGACTCAGCAACTTCTCGAACATGAACCCCACTATCTCCAGAATCTGCCAACCGGACTCCAAGACTAGCTAGCATGTGTATCTCCCGAACCATTTCCTACTTTTCTGGTTGCACATCTATCAAGCTACCCATAGATGTATGACTATGAGAATTTGCTACATCATTTGATTTCCCTGGGTGTTATAGAATATCCACATCGTAGTCCTTTAACAACTCTAGCCACCGTCTCTGCCGTAAGTTCAGCTCTTTCTGCTTAAAGATATATTGGAGACTCTTATGATCCGTATAAATGTCAACCCGTACACCATATAAGTAATGTCTCCAGATTTTCGAGGAATGAATCACTGCTACTAACTCCAAATCATGAGTAGGATATTTCTTTTCAAGATTTCTGAGCTGTCGGGAGGCATAAGCTATAACTCTGTCATGCTGCATCAACACACAACCAAGTCCAACACCTGAAGCATCACAATAAATAACATACCCATCTGGTCCTTCAGGAAGAGTCAGAACTGGAGCCGTAGTCAACATATCCTTTAACAACTGGAAACTCTGCTCACAAGCATCCGTCCACTGGAACTTAGCTGCCTTCGGAGTTAGCCTAGTCAAAGGCGCTGAAATCGAGGAAAACTTCTCTACGAACCTCCTGTAATACCCTGCAAGCCCCAAAAAACTGCGTACCTCAGTAGGTGTAGTAGGTCTGGGCCAAGTCTTCACTGCCTCAATCTTCTGTGTATCTATCCGAATACCATCAGCTCCAATAACATGCCCCAATAATGCTACTGAAGTCAACCAGAACTCACACTTAGAAAACTTGGCATACAACTGCTGGTGCTAGAGGACTATAAGTATTGTCCTCAATAGTCCGCCGACTATGTATAACCACCGAACAATTTCTATATACTTGTTTAGCTATACAGGATCTCCCACCGGTGTAGCAACCTCTTTGGCTTGTTCATCTTGCCCATTAGTTCATATATCTCTGTACCTCTCTTATCTGTTCTCCACCATTTTATTAATGTCTATAGAAATTCAGGGTTCAACCTTCACCTATTAAAGTATCTGAACCCGTACTAAATCTCTATGCCTCATTCTCACCTAATTATTCCAAGAGGATGATCATATAGGCCTGGTTTCATGAAAGGTACTTTAGAAGCATGTAAATTATCAACTCATTCTTGATTAGTAAGTACTGCTATACACCCTTTTTAGCACACCATATTTTTCACCATAATCTGCTATATACTGCTTAAAATCCCTTATATTAGTCATAGTAACCGGACATTTCACCCTTTCATCTCTCTCTAATACACAGTTGAAATCACTCATTATTGCCTATGGTTCTTGTACCTGGCCATGTAACCTTCCAATAACTATCCACAGTTCCCTTTTAAGAGCCACATCATTGAACGCATACACTAAGGTCATATGAAAACTTTTCTTTATACCCCTATGTGTCACCCCGCAGTGTTCCAATTATTCTGTACAGTTTTTAATATCTACCTCATAGAGATGAGGCTTCCATAATAATCATATTCTTCCATTTGGACGCTCAGTAATATTAGTACTAAAAGATCACTAACTACACAAGTTAAGAGAAACATTATGAGTTTCTTCCCTTTTAACATTTGGTTCCAAGAGACCAACTAACATCATCTTAGCGTTCTGCGTGAACCAATGCATTGAAACTGTGCACGAATGCATACCTCGGTTACCGATCCTTCAAATAACTTCTTAACTAAAAATATGAATTCCAGATGTTCGCTGCACGTCCTTGCTTTACTTTTTCATTTTTTGTGTGCTGAACACTACTCTTTACTATATTTCAAATGCTTGACACAACTATACACTAATAGGATGCTCATCATTCCCAGGTTCTAAGTAGTTTGCGAAAGAAACTCAAATAATCCCTATGTCCAATACTTCCCAGGACTCGGTCCAAAAATAAAATGCTTTCATTCTTGTATATTAATCTTATTATTCCAGAAGTACTAGCCCCTTCTTATTCTTACATGAAAACAATATTCTTTTACAGTTTCCTACCTTCACATAGTCCAGCAACATGGTATACCATAAAACAGTTACAGGTTCTGACAATTAGAGCTCAAAATTTAATTAGAGGCATGGAGGAGAAAAAAACTAGATAAGCTTCATTTTCCATCTTTGGAAGGAAAAGTTCAATCTCTGTGACTATAGAGCAGATAACGTGGCATAATGGAGTATCAATTTGTAAGATGGAGAATGCTGCAATACATTTCACAAGTTGACACCTCATTCATGGTCTGAAAGGGATCTCCCCATTTTTTTGGTATCTTCTCCCTACTCGTAATTATAAACTTCATTTCTTTTAACACTTGTTCACTTATTCCTTACTTGACATACTTTTCATGATTCCAACATATTCTAGTATACATACTTAATCTCAGACATTGCTCCTGGTTCCAATCCCTGACGATACCATCCCTTAAGTGATGAATCGTTAACTTATTTCCTTATTCGGTACGTAGAAGATTCTGAAGAGTTACCTTACCTGATGTTGACCTAGTACCTTCAAACCTGGTCATCATGCTTCTATTCAAATTCTTCCACTTCCCTTATGTCTTGATGCACTACGTTAAGTCCAACTAACTCTGATTTGCCCTTCCGAGCCACTGTCACTTTCTTTGGAGACATAGCTGCAACCATAATAATTCGTTAGAGAGGGGATTATCCTAATGTCATAGCTTTATTGCACGATCTATGAGAGGAAAGAATATAAACCAATACTAAATGTCCGGCAGCCTCCTGCGTATAAGTATGGTTCACAACATACCCATACACAAAACTCTACTATACACGGTCTGTAGATATTCTGAGGACTAACTGCTCTGATACCACTTTGTCACGACCCGACCCGACGAGCCGCGACTAAGCGTCATAATGACGCCATTATACTAACCTGTCGCACATAATTCAACTAACACTTAAGGAATATGAAATCCGACAGCATAACGCCGAAACAACAACATATACTAGAATAGGCAAGCCGACAAGACTGCATTTACACAAGAATGTACCTGTCTCCTGAGGAGTCACAACTAGCCAACATAATATAACAGGCAATCCGACAAGGCTGCCACCAATTGTATCACATATACACGGGAACATCCCAACACAGAGTACAACAACATGGATGACCAAAACAGATTATAACTCTACATAAGTACAACCCACAACTGTCTACAGACCTCTAAGAATACGATAATGAAATATGACGGGACATGGCCCCATCGTGCCCCTAAATATACATAAGTCGAAATAAAGGTTATGTACCGAAATGACTAAGCTCTAGACCAAAGGATCTTTCCAACCAGCTGAGTAGGAGTCCTAAGCCTGAGGGTCTCCAAACTGAGAACCTGAAACTGCGGGCATGAACGCAACACCCCGATGAAAGGGGGACAGTACGAAATAATGTACTGAGTATGTAAAACATGAAGTACTGTAAATAAGATCATAACAGGCCAAGGGACAACAAGAGACAATGTAATAGTCAAAAATACCAATACAACGGTGTCATATACGAATGAGAGTCAACTGTGCCTTATAAGGTGAGAGTCGTTATGTCCATATAAAATCATATATATATATATACATAAACTGCCCAGCCCTCTAGGACGCGATAAAGTCGTGTAAGGTATACTGCCCGGCCCATCCTGGGACGCGGTAAAGTCATCTAAGGTATACTGCCCGGCCCTTTCTGGGATGCGGTAAAGTCATCTAAGGTATACTGCCCGGCCCTTTCTGGAGCGCGGTAAAGTCATCTAAGGTATACTTCCCGACCCATTCTGGGGCACAGTAAAGTCATGTAAGGTATACTGCCCGACACATTCTGGGGAGTGGTAAAGGCATGTAATCACATTAGCACTAATAGAATATCCTGAGTAGCTTTACACATATCAAATCATCTCTTGTCTCTCAATGGAATAGATAAAAGGCGCTATCATATTATGTATCATTTTAAAACATCTTTTGGAAAGTCAAGACACTTATCATAACTCATATTACTAGGAATTAGACTGTATAGAAACCGTGTACGTCCTCCGTACGTTTACTTAAATAAAATCATGCCAAAAGAAAGAATAGTTCACATACCTTATTGACGAACTAACCAACTCAAGAATCTAAATACGCCTTGACTAGCACTTCAACCTATAATAGTAGTAACATATCCATTAGTCTTATGATTACTAGCATTCGTAATAATTGAATGGTAACTCGCTTGTCAATTCTATGATTTCTAGTATAAGTTATATCAAATGACGACTCTCTTTTCTATAGAAATTTGGGCAGCACTTGCCCTATTTATACGCACATCCACAACTTATAACAAATACCAACAATACCAATTAACAAGTCACAACTTAACAATATAATTAAAATAGTCCCAAATACTCCATATACGCCATCATAATCCATTCATTTTTCTTTTACATTTATGCAATACAACAACTACAACAATCAAGGTGATTACTCCACCTATTTCTCATGTTAATTCAGTCCTTAATTCATATTAGAACAATCTTAAAACAATCCATCAACTCTAGAGACAACAACAATAACCAAGTAGTGCATGTCCTATAATCTTCAACTTAATACCCCTTTTTACTCTTTAATTCTTTAAGACAGGTATTAGTAATTGCCACAACATATATATACATTTTTTAGCATGCAAATGGGTGACGATAACATTAGCGACTTCAACAATCGAACCCAAATCAGTAGAACAAGCTCCAACCACATATTAGTATCAAATTTTCCTTATTTTTAACATGCAATCAGTGAATATACTAATAACAACAACAATCAAACCAAATGTAACCAAAACAGCCCCAAATCGGCACCAACAATTCTAACAACAACCACATGCATTTTCTTACTTCCATTTCCTCTTAATATAAGTCAATAACTTAACTACAACATCATTTCTTAAATTACAACAACATGCAACCCCAATTACACCATAAGAAGAAGAATTTCGAACCTTAAATTGATGTCATGGAGACCGATATGAAGCTTTTTCAATCAACAACAATGGTGGAAATTGATTTGGTCATCGTGACTGTAGAGGTATCATCGAGGCACGGAGTTGGTATAGAAATGATGTGGAGGAGATAGGGAATCTTTTGGTACCACCGCTGGACGTCGCAGTTGTCGAAGGTCGCCGGAAAATGTGATAAACCATCGGAAAAACAGGGTGTTTTCGATATGAGATTGTCGGTGATTTAGGATGAATCGACGGGAGTGGTTGGTATGGAAATGACGGGATTGAAAAGACTAAGCTAATGGTATAAGCCTCGTCCCCGTTGGACACCTGAATCGACCGGAAAATACGAATTACCGCCGGATACACTGTTCACGGCGGCAATCACTATAGCAGCGCGATTTTTTTCCATTTTTTTGTACTCTTTTTTTTTGAATTTCTAAATGGGGAGAATGAAAGGTTTAAAAGAGTTTTAAGGATTAGGAAATCTGAAAATCTATTTGCAAATTGGTCCACTTCTCACAATTAATCAATCTTATGTCACTCTCTTTAAATCTTGTAAATCTTACAAGACCTCGTATCCTCGTCGTCGTAACTTATATAGTACGTTACTACTCCATAATGGAAATATATATAACTAGCATTTTAAATTTCCATTTTCACACTCGTTGTAACCAAAATCTTTCCGAAATCGCATCCTTAAGTATATTAATTTCCTTAATTACGTTCTCAATTAATATCCTTAATCACAAGGTGTAAAGGTTTGCCGCCACGATTTTTGCAATTGTTTTTACAATATTTTTGCCACCACAGTGAGCACGGTTTTGGCCCGAATTATCAAAAAAACCCGGAGTATTTGTGGAGGACGTTATCATGACTACAGAACTAGCACCGGTAGCCTCCTTCTTAGCCATATCAGTCTCTTCCAAAGTAAGCATGGAGTGGGCTTGATAGAACTTTGGGAGAGGGTTACTTTGATGAAGTAGATTTCCAACGCCACTATATTCCTCGGTAAGGCCATCAACCATTTGTAGGACTAGATGATCTTCACTAATGGGCGCACCAACGTTGCGGAGTTGTTCCGCCAATTCTTTTAACCTTTTGCAATATGCTAAAACATTCGAGAAATTTTCCATGTTGACGTGGAAAAATTCCTGCTCAAGAGTAATAATTCTGGAATTTTGATTATCTTGTAATATGTCACGCTACCTATCCCAAGCAGCCATTGTTGTAGCGTCTGACTTAATAATTGTCTGTAACAGGTCGGTAGAGATAGTGGAGTAAATACTCCACTAAAGGACGGTGGCATCAAGAGTCGTCCACAATTTAGTATCATCCTTACATTTTGGCACCTCTGTATCCTTAGGAGTCGCAGGGATTATGTGATGGATGACTTGATGCGAGCGTGCGTGAATTTTGAACAGTTCAGCACACGTCGCATATTGGACGCTTTCTATTTCAAGAATAAGAGGGATATTATTCTTGATGTTAGAAACTGTAAGGACAAGATGAAACATGTTATTTGTTGTAGACATAATGAAAGAACAATAGGTGATTGGGGGATTTGGAAGAAAGAATTAGTGAGAGAGAAAAATCGGCACGAAACTCGAGGGAGGAAGGGCTCAGAAATTAAGGGTGGTCGGCCGAAATTTTGTGAGAGAAATATTCAACTTAGACTTCTGATATCATGAAAGAAATAATCTCTTGATTATTTTCATTAATTGAATGACAATATATACAACTTTCATATTTTCATAATAGGAAAATCCTATTCTTATTCTAATAACAAAACTCTTTCTAGTAGTACAAGACTCCTATACTTATAGTAAGTGTACAATACTAATTAATACAAAACGTTTTGTACAGAACCCGTGAGATACACTTCATAAGAAAAGTGTATATCACGGTAATATTCCCTTCTTTAACAGCAACATTAATATAATGTGAGATAGAATAGTAATGTCGAAAAAGACATGCAAATTTTGATACTGAATATTCAAGTTCCAGTAATTTATTATACTTTTTCTTTAACAGCAACATTAATATAATGTGAGATAGAATAGTAATGTCGAAAGAGACATGCAAATTTTGATACTGAATATTCAAGTTCCAGTAATTTATTATACTTTTGTTTTCGTTTTATTGCTTTTATAAAACTTAAACAGTTAAATAAACCAAAAAAAAAGTTGCCTAAAACTATGGCTGTCCAACGGGGCGGGGCTGCCCGACCTGACTCCGCCCCGACCCCATCCCGACCTTGCCTGACCCTGTACCGGGATCGAATATCGATATTTGGTATCGGTTTCGGTACAGGATCATGCATTTTCCCCGAACCCGATCTAGCCCCGCCCCGACCCGACCCCACCCCGACCCTTCCCCAACTGTTGCACAACGACTATACACAATTTGGCCGTTGTGCAACGGCCAAATTTCCCCCACCCCACCACAACACCCCCTACCCCTTAATATTTATTTTAACCCCTAAGTTATTATATTTACACTTTAACCCAATTTTTTCAACTATAAATACCTCATTTTCTCTTCATTATTTGTCACAATCTTCCTACAATCTCTCTAATAATCTCTCAATCTATCTCTCATTCTCTCTACATTGTCTACTAAATATTCAATTTTATTTATTATTATTATCCATCGAGCAAAGTTTCAATTTTCAACCTCTCGATTATACGTCGACGTTACGTCGGCATTTGGTACATTCGTTCCTTCATTAAATTATTATTATTGTTTCTTCATTTTATTTAGCGCACTTAATTTCACTATTTTTAATTATTTATTTGCATAATTATAATGGAAGGACTTAAACGTATGATTACGGATAAAAGTGTTTCTACTAGTAGGGGTAATAAGGGTAAGAATACTTCTCCTAGTCATCCTAGACATGACGATTTTGTTGATACTAAATTATTCCCTGAAGTACAATTAAATTTAGACGAGGAGTTATTTTCTGAAACTCAACAAGACTATAATTTAGAAGATAATCTAGATGACACACCACTAATGCACCTCAAACTGAACCGCCTCCTATTCCCCCTAGTAGGAGACGAGGCCCACCACAACAAAAAATAACATCATATGTATGATCTTTTTTTGATAGGGACGTAGATAATCAAGTAGCTAGATGTCAAATTTGTAAAAATATTTATAAATTTAAAATGGGAAAAGGTCAGAGCGAGACGGGAGGTTTAACTACGCATTTGAATAGATTTCACAAAGCTAGGTGGGAGGAATATAAGGCTAAAAAGACGGGTGCGTCAATGTCCTCTCAGTCGGGATAAGGTTCATATAGTGTCCCTCTGTACAGGGTCAAATTGACCCTATGAGGGGGCAATTGTAGGCCATAAATACGATAAAAATAAAGATAGGGAATCATTATTAAAATTAGTTGCAGTGGAGGGTTTGCTTTTTTCATTTCCTTCCTCTCCTAGTTTTATTCATTACATTAGAGAAATGTATAATGTTGCTTTTAACGGTTTTTCTAGATCAACTGTTAGGAGAGATGTTTTTAAATTTGCACACGAATATCAATAATATTTACGTTATTCATTATATCATTTTCCTGACAAAGTATGTATTACGTTTGATATAGACCGTAGAACTAACGACCATGATTATTTAACGGTAACATGTCATTGGATAGATTATAAATGGAGTATGCAAAAATATATTTTAGTGTATAGATATATAGATAGTAGGCACACAAGTATTTTTTATTTCAGAACATATTTTTTCAGTTTGTGATTATTATGGCATAACAGATAAAATCATGACTATTACATTATATAACACTTCTTCTAATGTTACTGTTGTTAGATTATTAAAAAATATTTTAACTCCATCTTTTCCAGATCATTTTCATATAAAATGTGCATGTCATATTTATAACTTAGTTGTAAAGAATGATCTATCACTTTTTGAAGACATTCTTGGAAAAATATAATTTGCTATAACTTTATTTTTAAAAGTAATTGAATACAACAAATAAAAGAATATAAAAAACTTGTAACGATTGCCAACTACCTTACAGAAAAATTCCCGAAGAAGTATGCACTAGATGAAATTCTTTATACAACCAACTACGTATTTTTTATGAGTATATAAGACCTATAACCTAACTTTTTAACGTGTGTAATCGAAATCCTACTGATATGATTATTGATTCCGATTGGGATACAATTTTAGAACTTATTACAGTTTAGAGAAATTTTATCTAGCTACTAAAGAATTTTTTGGTATTTATTATCCTACTATTTCATCAGTGTTATTTTATATAGCTCTAATATTTATATTACTTAGTGGATATATGGAAAAACCAACTTATAAGACACCTATTAAAAAAATATTTCTAAAAATGAAAAAATATTTTATTCCTATTCTCCCAATTTATATTATTAGTGTTGTATTAAATCCGTCTATTAAATAGACGGTTGTAAAACACTTATTGAAACTATTTATGATTGCATAGATAAACTTCCACGTCAATCTCCCAAAAATCCAAATGATCCACCACCTATTGAAAAAACTAGAGAAGAAGAATTGTCTAGCATCCGAGAGGAATGTAAAAAAGTTATACGCATTACCAACAAGAAAGTGCTAGCAACCGGTGCTTTCATGTCATCTTCTTCTTCTTCAACACAATCTCAAAAATGACATGCTACAGCTAATATTGAAAGCCTCAGACATAGAATGTTTAGTGGTAACATTTCTAACCAAGTTAGCGAGTTGGATGTTTTTGTTTTGCAGGGTATTGTACCGTACGAAGCAATTGAAAATGAAGAGGGATGTGAAGATTTGCTAAAATACTGGAGGGAGAATGAGAAGACATTTCTAACACTATCTAAGATGGCCCGAGATGTGTTGAACATTCAAGCATCATCAACAGCGTCTGAAAGCACTTTTTTGACCAGCAGATATCAAATAGGAGAGCACATACATTCATTGACGGGAGACTCATTGGAGATTGCAGTTCTATTCAGAGACTGGATTCGTGCGGAGCGTAGGAGGTGCGGCCAACCGGATATCAATGAAGAAGAAGACTACAACTACAACGAAATATTATCCGACGGAGGTGGAAGCGACGTCTACCAATTTGACCAACAAATACCAATTCCAACAGATGATAAATTGATTCCTTAACTAAGCGATTTCGACCGAAAGCGAAACTCTAACTTTCAGCAATGGGTTCCCCAACTACTCCAGAAGCGTTAGGACAATGATTGAGTAAACTAAGTGGTAAGAAACATAAATACAGCTAGAGTGCGATAAAAGAGATAAAGATAAAACGAAGATATGTAAAATAAGTTGTTTGATTGATTGATTGTGTGTTTATTCTGTACAAATAATCCTACATTTATAGTACAAAAAGAATAAAACGTGATCCCCCTATGTTAGCCACCTAATTACCCACTAAATCCACTAGACAACTATGAGGAGGTGGTGCCGATTTTTACGCCTTGTCCTCTAGCATGATCAACGACACTTTCTTCTAGTCTGTTGCTGGTTGCTATAGTTTCTTGGGATCTAGAAGGTTCGTTGACTTGGTTTTTGAGGTGTCCAAATATGTGTGGGTTCAACCGTTCCTCAGAATTATGACTTGGACAGGCTACCGTAATAGCCGATGGAGCCTTTCTAGCCGAAGGCTAGGACTGATAGATTCGGTTACGAGTCAGTTCAGTTATCGACTTGGAATTCTTTTGCCTACTCATTTTGAGGGTTCCACCTTCGACTGTCACTTGGCTCGGTTAAATATTTAAAATTATTTTTGGATGTTAACAATTATTATTATATAACTTTGGTCCGTTTGTTCGGGACATTCAGGGCTCATTTGGTTTACCGCATTAACAAAAATAATGTCAAACATAAAAGTTAGTATAGGTTTTATAAAGTTAGGTAGGTTATGTAAGAACAAAATAATCGTCGCACAACTTAATATAACATTTTATTGGTGTCTCGGAATGCTACCTTATTAATACCGTATAATTTAAGTGAAATATATTATTTTATGTAAAATAAGAATATATTTATTAGCTACCAATGAATAAGAGTAACCAAACAAAAAAAGGCAGGTTACATATTATGCCGATCGGCCACAAAAAATTAGATTCACTAGCTAAATATATAAATATATATATTATGTACCAAAAATATATATTTTATGTATATCATACATTAGTACAAAAAATATAACTTTGCTGATTATTATTTTAATGAGCGGCTATTGATATTAATTATCCTTAAAAGTAAATAATCTCCGCATAACTTCCATGTTATTCTTTACCGCATAAACAATAGTCATAACTAATATGTGAATCAGACATCCTATGTGTTTTAAAGTTGAAGTGGTCACCAGTTAATAATCACCTCCCTACACACATTATGCTTTGCAACCAATCATATCCTTGTTAACTTAACCTCGATTAAAAATAATTAGTTGCACTTAATGACACTACTAAGTGGAACATAATTAATTTCCATGCATGTTCAGATTCATGGTGGTCGAGTGATGATGCCGTGATGCTATATCCATTCTTTATTCGGCACTATTTTAATAAACTAAAATTGATTTATGCTAGTTTATGAACCTACTATATTATCATTACTGCTAGTGGACATCACTTGTTTTGTAAGTTGCAACATAGACTATTGCCATTTGTTTTGACAATATAGAAACTAGAATCTTAAGCAGTTGACCCAAAGGCAATGAAGTAGGAGTACATTTTAAATGGTTTCTTTTTTGGCCCATGTTAGACTATTCAGGTTTTGGGCGATTGATTGTTAAATGTCTTAGGTTTCTTTTCACAATATCTTTAATATAATATTCTCCCCGTTTTTAATTTATGTGATATTCCTTGTTTTAGTAAATCTCAAAATGGGAGGTGTCATGATGTATGTTATTCGCAGACGACATAGTCCTGATTGATGAGACTCGCAACGGAGTGAATGCCAAACTAGAATTTTGGAGACAGACTTTGGAGTCTAAAGGGTTCAGGTTGAGTAGGACCAAGACATAATATTTGGAGTGCAAGTTCAGCAACGGGAGCGACCCTGAGTACTCAGGTCATTCCAAAGAAATAAAGCTTCAAGTACCTAGGGTCTATGATCCAAGGAAATAAAGAGATTGATGACGATGTCACACATCATATTGGGGCAGGGTGGATGAAATGAAGGCTCGCATTTGGAGTCTTGTGCGACAAAAAGGTTCCACCAAAATTTAAAGGCAAGTTTTATAGGGTGGTGGTTAGACCGACTATGTTGTATGAGGCGGAGTGTTGGCCAGTCAAGACTTCGCACATCTAAAAGATAAAAGTTGCGGAGATGAGGATGCTTAGATGGATGTGTGGGCATACAATGAGAGATAGGATTAGAAATGAAGATATCCGGGAAAGAGTGGGAGTGGCCTCGGTGGAGGATAAGATGCGGGAAGCGAGATTGAGATGGTTCGGGCATGTGCAGCGGAGAGACGCAGATGCCCCAGTGCGGAGGTGTGAGAGATTGGCTATGGACGGGTTCAGGAGGGATAGAGGTAGGCCGAAGAAGTATTGGGGAGAGGTGATTAGACGGGATATGGCGCAGGTGCAACTTACTGAGGAAATGACCTTAGATAGGGGGTTGTGGAGGACATAGATTAGGATAGAAGGGTTGTATGTAGTCGAGCGTGGTCCTACTTACTCTTACCAAATGATAGTTGTAGTGCTATACCATAGGCCCGATTATCCTATCACACTCATAGGAGAAATATTGCTTTATAGTCCCCTGTAGTTTGATTTTTGTTGTTGTATGTTCTTTAGTGTACTTTGTTTATCTTATTTATATGCGTTATCTATCGCTTCCTTTTGTCAGAATGTGCTATATGGCATATTCGATTTTGTCATCAGCATCTTCATACTGCTTTAATTTCTTATCTGGATCGAACCGTTTTTATTGCTTTGCGTGTGATTAGGCAGTCTTGAGCCGAGGGTCTCCCGGAAATAATCGTTCTACCTACCAAGGTAGAGGTAAGGTCTGTGTACACTCTACCCTTCACAGATCCCATGTTGTGAGATTTAACTGGGTATGTTGTTGTTGTTGTTGTTGTAGTAAATCTCAAAATGGATGATATATTTTTATATTTAGTAATAATTTAACTTTAAACTTCTCACTTTGTTCCTAATAAGATGACTTTTTGTTTTAAACAACAAATTTTTAAAGTTTTTCTTATCCTAAGCTTTATGCTCAATCAAACACTTTCACATAACTTGGGATGTATTTGTAGGGTTTTGTTAGGTCTAAAACACGTAAGTAAGGCACATCGGAAGTTTAAAATTTTTGTTCAACTTACTTATCCAACAATTCTGTCTGGTATGATTACGCTACAACGGAAATTTGTAAAGACATAAACAAAACTTACAGTTTGAGTTATATGGAGTCTTTACTATAGGGAGCGCACACGACTATCCTTTCGACCGCAAGCCTTGTTGTGGTATACTCCTCTGTCATGAAAGTCATGAAATTTTGGCAGAGGTTTGAGAGGATTTTAATTTCTGAACTCTGAGTTCATAAAGTAAGAAGTCAGTGTAAATTGTTTATGGGGTTAAGTGATGAATATATATTGGTAGTTTATGTTAATTTTCGGATTAGGGTTGGGCTCCAAGCCTGGCCCAAATCCCGAAATACAGTGGCCAGTCGGAGTGGGCCCACTACCATACAGGCGCCGCGGCGCTCCCTTTAAATATTCAGGACGTTTTCATTTTAAGTCTGACAATCCAATTTTGACTTAATTAAATAATTTTCATCAAATAAAAATTATTTCATAATTTATTATTGGTTTAAATATCTCGATTCTAAATCGAATATTTTATACTCTCTCAATATACCCTTAGACCGAAAAGACAATCGACTTAGTATGACCCTTTAGGCCTTCACACATTGACAGTTCGACACTAATCAAATTAAGGTTCATACGGAACTCCTAGACTGCGACGTATGACGAACTCAATATGTGAAGTACATTTACATGACTCCTGTAAACACAACCTTTATGTGAGATGATAAATTCCTTTAATTCGCGACACACTCGATCAAGCTTAGGATTTTTCATGTGTCTATCCAAATGGCTTGATCACTTTATGTCATCTATATTAGTCGACAACTAGACCATATCCTAAATAGGTCTCTTGAATTGGTCAATGAATTGGTCAACCTAATATTACTGAGAAGCTGAGTGTTCTCTCTCGAATATCCAATCGATGAATGAATTCTATTCTTGGCTCAACTACCACCTTAGTTCACATCGCAATGTACCCAACACAAGCCATGTAATATCCTATAAGGATAAGCTTAGGACAGGGTAAAATTACATTATTTTACAAATTAAGTGTGTATTAACCTCAAGTCAAATGACCTCTATATCTCACATGCTGATAATACTTTAGACATGTATAACAAATAGTTTATGAGCAGGGTATATCAATACACTCTAAGAGTATCCATCACTAGTAATCATACTAGTAGTAAGTGAGACATACTACATTCTCTAAGAATGTGATGCAGACCACATTTTGACTTATAATATATCATTGATATCCATTCTCAATGATCATCAGTCAAGTTTATTATTACGCCCCGTAATTTCAAGATAATAAGATGAAGACGTACGAAAGGAAATAAGATTTGAATTTGGAAAGATAAGTTGGCAAAAATGTTCTAGACAGATTTTGAGTCAACTTTGGAATGCTATATATCCCAGTTTATTAAGAGTTTTTAGGTGTTTAAAAAGCCTAATATGAAGTTCGTTGAGTCTAGTTTCCAATGCAACAAACCGCTCGTCGATAGGACATCGAAGAAGAGAAGTATGGACGTTAGAAGTTCAGTTGGCAGAAGTGAAGGAAAAATATTCCAGACAGGCGCCACAGCGCCACGGCGCCGGTTGCAGGGCCGCGGCGCCGTAAGTCCTGAAACTTTCTGAAGTTGCAGCACCACGGCGCCGTACAGGGCCGCGGCGCCGAGGCGGGATTTTTCGCAAAAAATGGGGAAAAATCAAAAGATATTTGTGTAAAGGCCTATGGGAGGGCGACAAGTGTCCCTCCCATCTTGTAGACCAAGAAAGGTCTTATATATTGACCAAGTCTTGCAAGACTTGGTCATTTGCAAAGATTCATCCTAAAGGAATTCCTCTTCTCTTATCCCTAAAAAATTTAAGAACCCTAAGCCTAGTGAACTTATTGGTGAGGCGACAAGAAGATAAAATGTTGATAAACTTGTAGAGGGTTCGTGTAGATGATTTTGACGAGAAAAGGAGTTGCGAAAAAAGGCTATAGTGGGCGAAATTATAAAGGTAAAATTCCCTCTCCTCTTGGAAGTAAATTATGATACATGTAACAGTTGATATTGATCATGTGAATTATACATTGATGTTGATAAGTGTTATAGAGTATTGGGAGCCTAAATCCGAAATGACCTTGTTAGCCATTTGAAATCGAAATACAAGTTGGTCGATAGTTAGAATCGTCGCATGTTATCTAATTGAATATTGTAGTTGTTATAATCGATTGTGGCTATATAACATGTTAGACTAAACAACTTGGATGGAAAAAAGAATTGGAAAAGACTTTACATTGTTGTTGCATTGTAGCCATTTGGCATTGAAATGTTGGACTATTTGGATATTAATTGTGGGGCAGAATTTTACACGTCCTGTTAAGGCGTGTAATCCCCTTTGGTTAGCTGAATTGTTGAGCCTTAAATGTGGCGTTTGGTTATTAATTTCGGGCCTTGAAAAAGGTGGAAAAGTATGTAGAAACAAAGGAAGTGCTGTCCGATTTTCCATAGAATTTGGTGACTTTACACTTAGAATATTCTACGTTTGAACCTAGAGGTTAATAGACGTATTATGGTCATTATAGGTTGACATACTACGTACGGCATATTGGACTTAGCAAGTGGATTGAACCGAAGAGGTATGTGGAACTTTCTTATCTCTTGAGCATGAGTAGTTGTAAATGTATAGTACGGTAGACGTACGAGATTGAAATGAACTTAGTTTCATTTGATATCCTTGACTTGTTTTAAGAATGTCCAAGTTGGTTGAGTTAGAGAATTAACTCACTTGTTTTAAAGGTTAAAGATATCTTAGTTTCTAAAGTTAAGAAACTTGATTTCTAAAGTTAAGAGACTTGAAGTATTTTGAAAGTATATGATACTTGATTTTTGAAAGTATAAGTCTCTTAGTTATAAAAAAAATGTAAGTGTCTAAAGCATAAAGTTAGTATAACGGCTTTATGGGAAGTTGGTTATAATATCTTTATGGAAAGTTAAAGGAATGGTTTACTCTAGTGATGTAAATAAAGATATTTGACTTGAAATGAAGAAAGGCAAATTGATTTAAAGGCATCAATTGCTTAAAGTTTTAAAGTAAAAAGTCACTTGGTTTAGAAGCCTATAAATGTATTTCTAAAAGGTATTGTGACTTGTCTTGAAAGGTAGATATGACTTGATACTACGGTTATTAGTATTTTGGAGTTTTATATGAAAAAGAGTCATTTTAAAAGAATAGAAGTACATAGTACATTGGGTTAAATTCCCGAATTTTATAATGACATGTTAGTGCCTTAAGTAAACTAAAATGAGAGTGTATATAAATAAGGCTAATAACAAGTTAGGGGATTTCTTAACTTGCTTATGTTATGTATGATAAGCCGGTGGTGCTTATGTTATGTATGATAAGCCGGTGGTGTTTATGTTATGTATGATAGCCGGTTGTGCTAGGTTATGTTATTCTTGTGGGGTAAACCCCCGGGTTACTACTTATTCCATGGATTTACTACCCATGATGCGAGTGCAGCGTTTGTACTCATTGCGGGCCCACCAGGCCCATGCGGGTGAAATAGTCTTATGCGGGTGAAATAGTCACATGCGAGGCGGATGACCTCATTGCGGGTCCACATGACCTATGCGGGTGAAATAGTCCCAGGTGTAGGATTGTTTAATGATACTACGGGCGGGTGGCCCTACTTTGATCATGAGCCTCCTATTTTTATGCAGTATACTCTTGTTTACTCTCATTGTTAGTAAGGCACAATGTACTATTATTTGAGTTATCATACATGTTTACAGTACTTTCAATTTCACATACTTGATACATGTTGTACTGACCTCCTTCGGGGGGCTGTTCATGCCGCAGGTAGAGTTATACAGGTTGTTGATCCTCACTCTTAGGATCATTGTTCAGCTGTTGAGAAGCTCTATTACTCCGGAGGCTTATCCTTGGTTCAGATCCCTGGTATTGTCGGTTGTTGTACATTCAAGGGTATGGCGGGGCCCTGTCCCGTCACAGTTGTTATTCTTAGAGGTATGTAGTCATGTCTTGTGGATTGGGTTGTAAAGAAAAAAAAGATGTAACTGATGTTTTTGGGTTATGTATATTTCACGGAAGGTGGCCTTATCGGCTAGCCTGTGGATATTTTTGTCTAAGTATTTTATGAGTTTTTGTATGTTCCGCTGCTATTCTCTAATGTATACCTGTAAGGGGTGCCAAGGTAGGGCACGATCATGAGCTTGAGGTTGGGTCGTGACAAAAGTGGTATCAGAGCAGTTAGTCCTCGGAAAGTGTCTACAGACCGTGTCTAGTAGAGTCTTGGTAATCGGTGTGTTGTGAACCACATCTATAACCAAGAGGCTGCAGAACATTTAGGATTGGTTTCCATTCTTCTCACTCTGAGATCGTGCGATAGAGTTGTGTTGTTAGGGTCGTCTCTTTCTAATGAGTTATGTTGATTGCAGCTATGAGAAAGGCATCAGTGACCCATGAAGTATTATGTGGATTGCGTATCCAGGTTGGTAATAATTGTTGTATAGTTGGTATTATGACATACAGCTATACGGAGTTATGTATGAGGGTCAGACGCGTGTTGCCTAGAATGATTTTGGATTACCAAGGATTGGTAAGGATTAAATAGATACCGGGAAGGTATGAAACAGTTTAATGAATTCTCATCAAGGTTTTACGTACTAATTTGAGATAATTAGGGATGATGAGCTGTCTGAGAAGGTAATGGACCCTTAAGAGGTTATAATTAAGGGACTTAATGGAAGACTATGTTAATAGATTAAGTCACGTAGTATGCTTAAGAGAATTGTACAGATGAGATCCGTATGGAGTAAGTATGGTTGTTATGATTAAGACAATACGATTAAGAGCTTATGAAAAGTTATTTTACCCGTTTACGGGGGGGACTGATAAGGTAGGCTTGGAGCATGGAAAATGCGAGCCTAAGAATATTGATAACCGCCGAGACCTTAGGTATATAAGGCCTTCTTGGCAATAAGACTTAATTCAGACAAAGAGTAAGAATTAAGTGCGACGGTGGGTCAGATTGAGGACCTATTACGGGTTGCCCCTGTTACACCCCGTATTTTCAGGACATGTTTTAAGAACGTACGTAAGAACTCATAAGTGTCAAGATTTGAGACTTGTAAAATTTTATCGGAATTGTGATATTGTCGGAAAACGTAATATTGTGACGAATGGGATGGCGACACTTGTCACCCCCCCCCCCCCTTATTGATGCCTTGGACGAAAATGTCATGGCCAAAATGGTCATTGACCATAGCCTTAGGATGACTAAGTCTTCCAATTAATTAGCTTGACAAAATTGACCAAAGTCAAAGGTCCCACAAGTCTTGATATTTAATTAGAGATCATCCAAACCACCCAATTGTTTGCATCTTGACCCTCCAAGGTTCTATTTAACACTACTAGTAGCAAGACCAAGTTTGACACTTAGAAAAATTTCCAAGAATTTCAAGAATCCTTTGGGGTGCTCTCGGGTTAGGCTAGCTTCCCACAAGAAATTTTTTTGTTTGTTATCCAATAATCTTCCCACTTTAAACCAGGGTCCCTATGTGTATTGTAGGCATATCTCAATAGAAAAATCTCGGAAAAGATAGTTTTGGGTTAGTCGCAAAGTGAAAACCTAGTGGCTTTCTAGGTTTTGGATTGGAGGTTTGAAGGAAAGTTGTTGGTGTGGTTCTAAGGGTCTCGAGGCGGATTGATGTGTCTTGATGAGGCTCTAGGTTGCTAAGGAGCAACTTCGGTTTTGAAGATTGGATTACAACTCGTTGAGGTATAATCTTGTTCTTTGAAAGTGTTACAAAATTATTTATATTGTTGTTGTTAGCTTTACATGTTGCT
Source organism: Przewalskia tangutica (assembly GCA_029844215.1). Taxonomy (NCBI): domain Eukaryota; kingdom Viridiplantae; phylum Streptophyta; class Magnoliopsida; order Solanales; family Solanaceae; genus Przewalskia; species Przewalskia tangutica. Next base: position 49,399,085 of record CM056723.1, read on the forward strand.
AGCATGAAGTTGTTAAGTTGAAGTTTATAAGTATTATGGATTACTTGTAGCTTAAGTTCGAAATGAAAGTAAGTCATGTTAAGTTGGAATACAATTTGATCGTTATTAGAATCGTCGCATGTAATTGACTTGAAGATTATAGTAGTTATAATTGGTTGCGACTAGATATCATGTTATGCTACCAAGTTGGATTGAAATGGAAATTGGATAAGAATTAGTATTGTTGAACTCAAGGTGGCCGAATTTGGACATGTAGTTTGTATTAGTTTGTTATTTATTTGTATTGAACTACCTTCTATTTTGTGGTGAGCCAATTGGGGCTGTATAGTTAACTATTTGTATTGGACTGCCTTCTATATTGTTGTGAGCCAATTGGGGCTGTTTGGCTATTGTATTCGGCCTTGAAAAAGGTGGCAAAATGAGTAGAAACAAAGGAGGTGCTGTCCGATTTTCCGTAGAATTTAGCGACTTAGCACCTAAAATATTCTACGTATGAAGTAAGAGGTTAATGGACGTATGGTGACCATTATAGGTTGAAGTACTTTGGAGCATTTTGCTACTTGTCGACAATCGTCGCGAGGTATGTGAACCTCTACTTTCTTTGGCATGATCCTACGTATGAAATATCCATGTGATAGTATTTCAAGATTCCTTCTACTCTTAGAAGTTAAGAAGTATTTACATTGTTGAATCTAAGTTAAGAGTATGTTTAAATTGTCCTAAGTCCTTACTAGGTCTTATGGGAGACGTTAGTAAGAATGGTTAGGAAATTATGAGATTTGATTTAAAGGCTATGTGTCTTGATTTGTTTAAAGTAAGTATGTAAGTTGATTTTTATGTTTGAAAATGACTTGAATTTATGTGTAAAAAGGGGATTGGTTTTAAAAGTGTAGATGACATGATTTTACAAGTATAAGTAAATGGACTTTAAAGAATGTATGTTATGAAGTTTTAAGACTATGAACTTTGATTTTCTTTAAAGGATTATGAAACTTTATTTTTCAAGTTATGGGACTTGATTTCTAAAGTATAAGCGACATGATTTGAAAGAGTGTATGCTCACGAGGTGTTAAGGCTATAAGCCTTGATTTTATAAGTGGAAATGACTTAATTTTACAAAGTATGGCTTAATTTATTTCAAAAGTTAAGAAGATTGCTTCCAAAAGAGTATGTGACTTGAGCTTTAAAAGAAAGGAGTTCTATGATTCTTTTTAAGTTTGTATGTACGTAGTATTTTGGATCTAGTTTTTCCTAATGTTGTAAGAATAAAAAGTGCCTTAAGTTCTCTAAGGTGAAAGGTTGTTATAATAGCTTTATGGGAAGTTATTATGGCGACTTAAGAAAGAAGTGAAGAGATGGTTTGAAAATGTTATGTAAGGAAAATCACCAGGAGCCTACAAATAGGCGGATTCGTTATGAAATACAGGAGCCTACAAATAGGCGGATTACGTTATGAGATACACCGAGCCTACACATAGGCGGATTACGCCATATTACCCGAGCCTTCACCAGGCGTGGTTACGTCATCTTACACCGGCCCACGGCGGGCGGATTATGTTATATGATTCCACGATGCAAGGCGGCGGCGGGCGGATTATGTTATATGATTCCACACGATGCAAGGCGGCGGGCGGATTATGTTATATGATTCCACGATGCACCGAGCCCACAGGGCGGATTATGTTATATGATTCCACGATGCAAGCCCCGCGCGGGTCGGATTATGTCACATGATTCATCAAGACACCGTGTCCCGCAAATGGGCGGATTATGTTATGTAAGATATGTAAGTTATGTGAAAAATTTGGATTAAACTCTTAAGTAAGTATGTAAGAATATGTTGTTAAATCTTATCGAAAGAAGGCCAGGAGCAGTTAATATATGATTGGTTTCGGGAGTTAAAGGACATTCTTTTATACAGATATGTTTTGGTTATTGCATTTTATTTACATTTCTATACTCGGTACCTTTTATCGACCCCGCCGGGCTGCGTCCATGCCGCGAGTTTTAGGTACCAGGTTGGTGATCCTTGCTCTTAGGATCTTGGTTGATCTTTGAGAAAGCTCTATTTGCTCGGAGGTTTAGCTCTTGATGCGGTTTTCCACGAGGTAGTAGATTCATGTATATTCAGGGGTATGGCGGGGCCTGTCCACCTGATTGTAATTCTTAAGTGCGTGAGTCACATATTGTGGAGTGCATTTGTAAAGAAAGGAGGCAAGCGCCGTTTATGTATGACGTCGGAAGGTAGCCTGTCGGTGACTGTTGTTTTACTTCCGTTGTTTTATTTATAAGTTTCATGTATGTTCGTGATTATCTCGATATTTACGTAAGGGTGCGGGTAGGGCACGATCGCGATCGAGGTGGTCGTGACAAAAGTGGTATCGAGCGATTAGTCCTCGGAAAGTGTCTGAGCCGTGTCTAGTAGAGTCTTGATTATCGGTGTGTTGTGCACCACATCTATAATCGTGGAGGTGCGGGACATTTAGGATTAGTTTTCATTCTTCTCACTGAGATCGTGCGATAGAGTCGTGTTGTTAGGTCGTCTCTCCCTAACGAGTTATGTTGATTGCATTTCACGAGAAAGGCATGATGACCGGGAATGACTATGTGGATTGCGTATCGGTTGGTAATGATTATAGTATAGTTGGTATTGTGACATACATCTATACGGAGTTATGTATGAGTCGAGCAGCGTGTTGCTTAGAATGATTTTATATTACCGTGAATTGGTAAAGACTAACTAGATCTGGGAAGGTATGGAATAGTTAATGAATTTCGCCAAGGTTTTGTGTTTTATTTTGAGGTAATTGGGAAAGGATGAGGTATGCGATAGGGTAGTGAACCGCCAGAAGCCATATTAAGGAACCTAACGGAATGTCATGTTAATAGATTAAGTGTGTAGTAAGCTTAAGAGAATTATACGGATGAGGTCCGGATAGAGTAAGCAATGGTTATTGTGATCGAGACAGCGGGGTTTTGGTATTATGAGAAGTTTTGTACCGGTTCTTGGGGGGGGTAAGGTGGGCGTGGAGCATGGAGTGCGAGCCTAAGAATATTGATTCTGTCGAGACCTTAGGTATATAAGGTTTTCTCGCAATAAGATTTTAAGTCGGACGAGGATAAGAGTTAAGTGCGTGAGTGGTTGAGGACACATTACGGGTCTCCCATGGCGCTGTAATGGAGTGGGATCAGTTGGTAGTAGTTCCGCTACGTGGCGAGTCACGCAGCGCAAGGCCCAAGTTTAGTTAATTGTTTCTGGGTTCGTGGGCGCGTTCCACGGAACAGTCATGGCGGAAATGGCCTTATGTTGTTTTATAGAGTGACTCAAAGGTTTGAGGCAGTCGGTATGGAAGTTATGTATGTATGTTAGAAGGAGTTGGAAATGCGAAAAGATAATCTCTTTTGGGCTTATGATGGGCAGAATATGCGTGTGCAGTATTAGGGCCATGTGTGGCATTGTTGGTATGTCGGGGTGGTGAAAGGAAACTATGTCGCTAATTATAAGTTTGACTCAGAAAGAACATTCGAGGGCGAATGTTTCTAAGGGGAAGAATGTTACACCAGTATTTTCGTGACATGTTTTAGAACGTGCGTAAGAACTCATAAGTGTCAAGATTTGAGACTTGTAAAATTTTATCTAATTGTGATATTGTCGGAAAACGTAATATTGTGGCCGAATGGGATGGCGACACTTGTCACCCCCTTATTGATGCCTTGGGCGAAAATGTCATGGCCAAAATGGTCATTGACCATAGCCTTAGGATGACTAAGTCTTCCGATTAATTAGCTTGACAAAATTGACCAAAGTCAAAGGTCCCACAAGTCTTGATATTTAATTAGAGATCATCCAAACCACCCAATTGTTTGCATCTTGACCCTCCAAGTTCTATTTAACACTACTAGTAGCAAGACCAAGTTTGACACTTAGAAAAATTTCCAAGAATTTCAAGAATCCTTTGGGGTGCTCTCGGGTTAGGCTAGCTTCCCACAAGAAAATTTTTGTTTGTTATCCAATAATCTTCCCACTTTAAACCAGGGTCCCTATGTGTATTGTAGGCATATCTCAATAGAAAAATCTCGGAAAAGATAGTTTTGGGTTAGTCGCAAAGTGAAAACCTAGTGGCTTTCTAGGTTTTGGATTGGAGGTTTGAAGGAAAGTTGTTGGTGTGGTTCTAAGGGTCTCGAGGAGCGGATTGATGTGTCTTGATGAGGCTCTAGGTTGCTAAGGAGCAACCGGTTTTGAAGATTGGATTACAACTCGTTGAGGTATAATCTTGTTCTTTGAAAGTGTTACAAAATTATTTATATTGTTGTTGTTAGCTTTACATGTTGCTAGCATGAAGTTGTTAAGTTGAAGTTTATAAGTATTATGGATTACTTGTAGCTTAAGTTGAAATGAAAGTAAGTCATGTTAAGTTGGAATACAATTTGATCGTTATTAGAATCGAAATCGCATGTAATTGACTTGAAGATTATAGTAGTTATAATTGGTTGCGACTAGATATCATGTTATGCTATCAAGTTGGATTGAAATGGAAATTGGATAAGAATTAGTATTGTTGAACTCAAGGTGGCCGAATTTGGACATGTAGTTTGTATTAGTTTGTTATTTATTTGTATTGAACTACCTTATATTTTGTGTTGAGCAAATTGGGTGTATAGTTAACTATTTGTATTGGGTGCCTTCTATATTGTTGTGAGCCAATTGGGGCTGTTTGACTATTGTATTCGGCCTTGAAAAGGTGGCAAAATGAGTAGAAACAAAGGAGGTCTTTGTCAGATTTTCCGTAGAATTTAGCGACTTAGCACCTAAAATATTCTACGTATGAAGTAAGAGGTTAATGGACGTATGGTGACCATTATAGGTTGATGTACTAAGTATAGCGTATCCTACTTGAAGAATGGAATAGCTCGAGGTTGAAGTACTTTGGAGCATTTTGCTACTTGTCGACAATCGTCGCGGTATGTGAACCTCTACTTTCTTTGGCATGATCCTACGTATGAAATATCCATGTGATAGTATTTCAAGATTCCTTCTACTCTTAGAAGTTAAGAAGTATTTACATTGTTGAATCTAAGTTAAGAGTATGTTTAAATTGTCCTAAGTCCTTACTAGGTCTTATGGGAGACGTTAGTAAGAATGGTTAGGAAATTATGAGATTTGATTTAAAGGCTATGTGTCTTGATTTGTTTAAAGTAAGTATGTAAGTTGATTTTTATGTTTGAAAATGACTTGAATTTATGTGTAAAAAGGGGATTGGTTTTAAAAGTGTAGATGACATGATTTTACAAGTATAAGTAAATGGACTTTAAAGAATGTATGTTATGAAGTTTTAAGACTATGAACTTTGATTTTCTTTAAAGGATTATGAAACTTTATTTTTCAAGTTATGGGACTTGATTTCTAAAGTATAAGCGACATGATTTGAAAGAGTGTATGCTACGAGGTGTTAAGGCTATAAGCCTTGATTTTATAAGTGGAAATGACTTAATTTTACAAAGTATGGCTTAATTTATTTCAAAAGTTAAGAAGATGGCTTACAAAAGAGTATGTGACTTGAGCTTTAAACAGAAAGGAGTTCTATGATTCTTTTTAAGTTTGTATGTACGTAGTATTTTTGGATCTAGTTTTTCCTAATGTTGTAAGAATAAAAAGTGCCTTAAGTTCTCTAAGGTGAAAGGTTGTTATAATAGCTTTATGGGAAGTTATTATGACGACTTAAGAAGAAGTGAAGAGATGGTTTGAAAATGTTATGTAAGAAAATCACACCGAGCCTACAAATAGGCGGATTACGTTATGAAATACACCGAGCCTACAAATAGGCGGATTACGTTATGAGATACACCGAGCCTACATAGGCGGATTACGCCATATTACCCCGAGCCTTCACATAGGCGGTTACGTCATCTTACACCGAGCCCCACAGCGGGCGGATTATGTTATATGATTCCACAGTACACCGAGCCCCACAGGCGGGCCGGATTATGTTATATGATTCCACAGTACACCGAGCCCCACAGGCGGGCCGGATTATGTTATATGATTCCACAGTACACCGAGCCCCACAGGCGGGCCGGATTATGTTATATGATTCCACAGTACACCGAGCCCCACAGGCGGGCCGGATTATGTCACATGATTCATCAGTACACCGTGTCCCGCAAATGGGCCGGATTATGTTATGTAAGATATGTAAGTTATGTGAAAAAGGCTGGATTAAACTCTTAAGTAAGTATGTAAGAATATGTTGTTAAATCTTATCGAAAGAAGGCACGGCACGGTTAATATATGATTGGTTTCAGGAGTTAAAAGGACATTCTTTTATACAGATATGTTTTGGTTATTGCATTTTATTTCTGTTCTATACTCGGTACCTGTTGTACTGACCCCCTTCGGGGGGCTGCGTCCATGCCCGCAGGTTTTAGGTACCCAGGTTGGTGATCCTTGCTCTTAGGATCTTGGTTCAGTCTTTGAGAGAAAGCTCTATTTGCTCCGGAGGTTTAGCTCTTGATGCTTTTCCATGAGGTAGTAGATTCATGTATATTCAGGGGTATGGCGGGGCCCTGTCCCGCCACAGTTGTAATTCTTAGAGGTCTGTAGTCACATATTGTGGGTCTGTTTGTAAAGAAAGGAGGCAACTGCTTCGTTTATGTATGTACGTCCAGGAAGGTAGCCCTATCGGCTGACCTGTTGTTTTACTTCCGTTGTTTTATTTATAAGTTTCATGTATGTTCCGCTGATTATCTCTGATATTTACCTGTAAGGGTGCCCAGGTAGGGCACCAGTCGCGGTCCCGGGGTCGGGTCGTGACAGCCCCATAGCTGGATATGGAGTGGGATCAGTTGGTAGTAGTCCCGCTACGTGACAGGGTCACGAGGGTGCAAGGCCCAAGTTTAGTTAATCATTTTACGGGTTCGGGGACACGTTCCACCGGAACCAGGTCGTGAGAGCCGGAAATGGCCTTATTTTGTTCAATATTGTAACTCCAAAGATTGGAAGCCATAATCAGTAAGGAGGTTATGTACGTATGTTAGCATAAGTTCAGAAGTACAGAAAGAGTACGACCAGTAAGAAAGAGGGCAACCAAGTGTACAGGAATAGAGCCTGAATCCATGAGAACCTTTTGAGGTGACTACACCCGTGAGTGATGGGTGGTGGCTGAGCGGGTATATAATAATTGCCCGGTGACGATACAGTCGTCGGACCCTAGCAAACCTATTAGAGCTGATATGACAGACTTTGAGGTCATTATGAGTACGGGCTAGTTGGCCTCTTGTTATGCCAACGTTGACTACAGAGAGAGATTGGTTCGGTTCTAGTTTTCTGGTAAACCGGTTATCGAGTGGAAAGGAAGGGAAGTGGTTGTAACCAGTGAATTATCCTTCTTTCTTTGACATCGTTGATTTTAATAAGTCTGTGTGACTTGTTCATTTGAGGAAAATTGACGCAGAAAGTAAGTAATACTTGAATTTGAAGGAGTTTATGTTAAGTGCCCTTGGAGGTACTTGGAGTTGGTTTGGTGTGGAGGTCAGGGCCACGACCTTCCGGATAATTTCAGGAAAGCGCGCAAGGCAAGAATAAGATAAGTACGAGTGCTGTCTGTGAAAAACTGAAGAAATCATTGGTAGGTTTTGAGAATCTACACGATTTTTAGGGCGGTGCTTGATGATTAGATATTTACAGGACCGCAAGAGGACCCTGTGATTAGGGTATTAGACGATGGTTGTGAGACAGGTAAGATCTCCAGTGTTGGCATGCCATAGGTTACAGTTTTAGATAACCGTGGGAAAAGTATTGTGTTGGGGTAATTGAGAACGACATTAGGAAATGGTCGAGGATGTGTCTTGAGGATATAAATGCTGGTAATAAGCATAAATGGAAATGTGTGACCCAGGAGCGGGGTAGAAATATTTTTGGTTAGTAATTAGTATGATGAAGGGTTATGACCAGAATAATAAGGGGAATGCAATTACAATTATGAAGGTTTCCCAAGGCATAGTTACCCAGACTAGTGTAAAGACCATTAAAAATGATGGGCAGTTAGGAACACCCCGGCGAAAGGTGGCAAGCCTGTAATAACGGGCCAGAGCGTATATATACGGGGAGGTAAGAGACCCCAGGGCAACTTATAATGAAAATAAAGGTAAGACGAGTAGATACTCGAACGATAAGAAATCTTGGCAAGCCATTAAACTATGTAATACAATGAATTGAGGTTGAACACCTGACTATAAGCTCTATGAGCTGGAAGAAAATAATAGGATTACTACTTGACGAGATCAAGGAAGTCTCCCCCTAAATTGTGATTGGCAGGAAGTCTTAGCCATGAGTCAAGTAAAGGAATAGAATCTAAGTATGTTGACCAAGTTTGGTTGCAACAGAGAAATGGAAACAGGGATCATAATTGAGATTATATCCCCGAATATTTCGGAAGTATGAGACAGGCTTCCAGTTATTGGAAGATAAGCTGACTACGACTACAGTTCTAACCCCTCCTGAGGCCTGATGGACTAGAGGGTTAGGTTATTATGGTAACACTTTGAGTGTTTGGCTGGGTCGTGTTTGGATGCAACACGATAAGGTAACAACCTATATTTCTCCCGGCAGCTACGGGAGCATGATAGTGGAGCTCAAATTCGAGAGGTTGCCGAGTTTTCCCTCCTTGAGGAAGTGAAGATGCGACAGTATAAGGATCCAGTGCTAGGGCAAATTTGAGATACGACTCTCCAAGGGGAGGAGGACCTGTATGGGTAGCACTGGATAGGGTGCTGTGATATGAGGAAAGATTGTGTGTGCCCAATGCTGCAGGACTTGTCAGCAGGTTTTAGGGGAGGCACGCAGTGCTTCTTGCTTTATTTAGTGTCCAAATTAGTAGCAGGTCAAGGTTGAGCACCAGAAGCCCAGTGGGCTATTACAGGCGATTGAGATCCCGACTTAGAAATGAGAGGTGATTAATATGGATCTTGTTACAGGGTTGCATCGTACTCAGAGGAAGTGTGACTCCTTATGGGTTATGGTAAACAGGCTGACGACATCAGCCCATTTTCTTCCGGTCAGGACCACTTACTCGGCTGAGGTTTATGCTAGATTATATAGCAGGGAGATTGTGAGACTTCACGGGGTTCCTACATTTATGATGTCAGACAGATGAGCTCAGTTTACAGCTAACTTCTGGAGGTTTTCCAGAATGTATTAGGGACACAGGTGAGTCTCAGTGTGGCATTTCACCCTCAGACCGACGGACAGGCAGAGTGTACTATCCAGGCACTTGAGGATAGGTTGCGGGCCGGTGTTATTGATTTCAGGGTTAGCTGGAAGAATTATTTGCCTCTTGTTGAGTTTGCGTATAACAAAAGCTATCATTCCAGTATCCAAATGGCCCTGTATGAAGAAAGTGTAGAATCGTCGATTGGTTGGTTCAACGTAGGCGAAGTTCAGATAATTAGCCCGGACTTGATTCAGCGGGCTGTGGATAAGGCGAAGCTTATCCAGGAAAGATTATTAGCAAGCTCAGAGTCGATAAAAGCTTTATGCAGATAACCGACGTCGACACTTGGAGTTCAGGTTGACGTTTTTGTTTAAGTACTATTATGTGGCCACGTATGGCATTATTGGTATGTAGGGGTTGTAAAAGGGAGACTATGTCGCTATCTATAAGATTGACTCCGAAAGAACATTCGGGGACGAATGTTTCTAAGGGGGGAAGAATGTTACGCCCCGTAATTTCAAGAGAATAAGATGAAGACGTACGAAAGGAAATAAGATTTGAATTTGAAAAGATAAGTTGGCAAAAATGTTCTAGACAGATTATGAGTCAACTTTGGAGTGCTATATATACCAGTTTATTAAGAGTTTTTAGGTGTTTAAAAAGCCTAATATGAAGTTCGTTGAGTCTAGTTTCCAACGCAACAAACCGCTCGTCGATAGGACATCGGAGATGAGAAGTATGGACGTTAGAAGTTCAGTTGGCAGAAGTGAAGGAAAAATATTCCAGACAGGCGCCACAGCGCCACGACGCCGGTTGCAAGGCCGCGACGCTGTAAGTCCTGGAACTTTCTGAAGTTGCAGCGCCACGGCACCGGCTGCAGGGCCGCATCGCCGAGGCGGGATTTTTCGCGCAAAAATGGAGAAAATCAGAAGATATTTGTGTAAAGGCCTATGGGAGGGCGACAAGTGTCCCTCCCATCTTGTAGACCAAGAAAGGTCATATATATTGACCAAGTCTTGCAAGACTTGGTCATTTGCAAAGATTCATCCTAAAGGAATTCCTCTTCTCTTCTCCCTAAAAATTTTAAGAACCCTAAACCTAGGGAAATTATTGGTGAGGCGGCAAGAAGATAAAGTGTTGATAAACTTGTAGAGGGTTCGTGTGGATGATTTTGACGAGAAAAGGAGTTGCGAAAAAAGGGCTATAGTGGGCAAACTCCTAAAGGTAAAATTCCCTCTCCTCTTGAAAGTAAATTATGATACATGTAATAGTTGATATTGATCATGTGAATTATACATTGATGTTGATAAGTGTTATAGAGTATTGGGAGCCTAAATCCGAAATGACCTTATTAGCCATTTGAAATCGAAATACAACTTGGTCGATAGTTAAAATCGTCGCATGTTATCTAATTGAAGATTGTAGTTGTTATAATCGATTGTGGCTATATAACATGTGAGACTAAACAACTTGGATGGAAAAAGGAATTGGAAAAGAATTTACATTGTTGTTGCATTGTAGCCATTTGGCATTGAAATGTTGGACTATTTGGATATTAATTGTGGGGCAGAATTTTACACGTTCTGTTAAGGCGTGTAATCCCCTTTGGTTAGATGAATTGTTGAGCCTTAAATGTGGCGTTTGGTTATTGATTTCGGGCCTTGAAAAAGGTGGAAAAGTATGTAAAAACAAAGGAAGTGCTGCCCGATTTTCCGTAGAATTTGGTGACTTTACACTTAGAATATTCTACGTTTGAAGCTAGAAGTTAATAGACGTATTATGATCATTATAGGTTGACATACTACGTACGACATATTGGACTTAGCAAGTGGATTGAACCGAAGAGGTATGTGGAACTTTCTTATCTCTTGAGCATGAGTAGTTGTAAATGTATAGTACGGTAGACGTACGAGATTGAAATGAACTTACTTTCACTTGATATCCTTGACTTGTTTTAAGAATGTCCAAGTTGGTTGAGTTAGAGAATTAACTCACTTGTTTTAAAGGTAAAGATATCTTAGTTTCTAAAGTTAAGAAATTTGATTTCTAAAGTTAAGAGACTTGAAGTATTTTGAAAGTATATGATACTTGGTTTTTGAAAGTATAAGTCTTTTGATTATAAAAAGAATGTAAGTGTCTAAAGAATAAAGTTAGCATAACGACTTTATGAGAAGTTGATTATAATAACTTTATGGAAAGTTAAAAGAATGGTTTACTCTAGTGATGTAAATAAAGATATGACTTGAAATGAAGAAAGACAAATTGATTTAAAGGCATCAATTGCTTATAGTTTTAAAGTAAAAAGTCACTTGGTTTAGAAGCCTATAAATGTATTTCTAAAAGGTATTGTGACTTGTCTTGAAAGGTAGATATGACATGATACTACGGTTATTTGTATCTTGGAGTTTTATGTGAAAAAGAGTCATTTTAAAAGAATAGAAGTACATAGTACTTTGGGTTAAATTCCCGGAGTTAGGGGATTTCTTAACTTGCTTATGTTATGTATGATAAGCCGGTGGTGCTTATGTTTTGTATGATAAGCCGGTGGTGCTTATGTTATGTATGATAAGCCGGTGGTGCTTATGTTATGTATGATAACCGATTGTGCTAGGTTATGTTATTCTTGCGGGATAAACCCCCGGGTTACTACTTATTCTATGGATTTGCTACCCATGATGCGAGTGCGACGTTTGCACTCATTGCGGGCCCACCAGGCCCATGCAGGTGAAATAGTCTCATGAAAGGCGGATGACCTCATTGCGGGTCCACAGGACCTATGCGGGTGAAATAGTCCCAGGAGTAGGATTGCTTAATGATACTACGGGCGGGTGACCCTACTTTGATCATGAGGCTCCTATTTTTATGCAGTAAAGTATACTCTTGTTTACTCTCATTGTTAGTAAGGCACAGTGTACTGTTATTTGAGTTATCATACATGTCTCCAGCTTTATTTTAGACTTTATGATTTTATCACAGTACTTTTAATTTCACATACTTGGTACATGTTGTACTGACCTCCTTCGGGGGGCTGCGTTCATGCCGCAGGTAGAGTTATACAGGTTGCTGATCCTCACTCTTAGGATCACTGTTCAGCTGTTGAGAAACTCCATTACTCCGGAGGCTTATCCTTGGTTCAGATCCCTGGTATTGTCGGTTGTTGTACATTCAGGGGTATGGCGGGGTCCTGTCCCGTCACAGTTGTTATTCTTAGAGGTCTGTAGTCATGTCTTGTGAATTGGGTTGTAAAGAAAAAAAGATGTAACTGATGTTTTTGGGTTATGTATATTTCACGGAAGGTGGTCTTATCGGCTAGCCTGTGGATATTTTTGTCTAAGTATTTTATGAGTTTTTGTATGTTCACGCTATTCTCTCGATGTATACAGAAGGGTGCCCAGTAGGCACTGCCATGCCTTGGTCGGGTCGTGACATCTATTTTGAGAGTTACGTTATATCATTAATATCTCACTTTATCAATGACAACGTAAGCTCAAGGGATGCACATTAATGAATAATCACAAGCAATCAAAATTATAATTCAATAATTGAAAATATCAAAATATATATATATTAATCTCATTAATAATACAAATATGTTCAAATATATTTGTCCCTAAAATAATTATCTATAGGATATAAGTATTGAGTTCCAATTAGGGGGATTGACTCCGTTAAAGGTGTGTTTGGATTTACCAGAGTAGTTGTTTAAAGAAAAATCCATTTTACTGTTAATTGAAAAGGCCGTTAAGTTTCTACAAAAAGCTTTATAGTTTAATTTCATAGGGATAGTAAATTTTATCTTTATGCCTAAAATTTATACGGTAAGACGTGGCAACTAAATTGCTCAAGTTTGTCTCTCTCTTTGCTCTTTGTTTCGTGAACTACTGGCTTTTTAACCCACAGGTACCTCAATTGTTTCTACATTTTACAATATTAAAATCATCGATATGGAAAATAAAGTTATTTCATATTAAACATAACTACTCCTCAAACAGACTGAACTTTAAACAATTTATGCCTTAATTTCTTATGTTTAGTTTTGTTAAAATGAAGGCGCTGCATTTTCTCTAAACTTAGAATGAACAATATATTCTCCACCTACTCCTTGTTTTACTTGAATTTTCAACTTATTAATGGAACGTGTAAACGTCCCATAGACTGATCAATCCACATTTGTAAGTAAAACTTCTAACAGCAATCTGTGGGAGAAAAGTGGAGACTAACATATAAGTAATTATTTACAAGAATCAACCAAATAACGTAAAACAAAACACAGCCAATAATGTGAAAGATTTTCTCTATTTTTGTCAAAAAGATATGAGAGTAGAAACCATGGTCACCATTGCCACAAACTAGCGGCTTCTAAAGCACTTTGAAACCAGCAGAAATATGCCCATTGTATATCAAAGACGGCACTTAGTTTAGTTTGAAAATAGGCCGTGACGGTTGAAACTTGTTTTGGTATGTTCAGTTTTATTCATGTGACTTAAAAGGGTGATATATATATGTAAATTAACTGTTTTTTCGTGACTTTGACTGTCGATATTACAATAAAATGACATTGAAAAAGCAAAAGGAATTGCTATACACATTTCTTTGGGTTTGGGACATGCAATAAAGTTTGGTGTGCATGCAATCCGATTATTAATTTGTGATGTAAGACAAGTGACTACAACAATTTTAGTTTAGTGAAGTCTTGACTAGATTAATAATACTGCCTCGATGAACATCTTTCCTAGTTAAGAAAGGTGACACATAAACACTACATTGTGTATACGGTTAATACATCTCATTTTCATTACTCTACATCTCTCTACATATACTCTCTCTTCTTCGATCTAGGGTTTATATACCTTCTACCTAAGATTAGTTCATCCTATTTGTAAACGTGTATATAGACATTATTCCATTCCTACTCCATAATTAGAATATATTCCATATATTATGTAAATATAATTATGGTAAGACTAGGATTCCTCTTTTGTATAGGCTTAGGATTCCTATTGTATAAGGGATGAATATTGTACTCTATATATATTTTGATATTAATGAGAAGACTCCCCAAGGGAGATTAATATCAGCTTACATGGTATCAAGAGCCTAAAACAAAAACCCTAGAATTTTTTTCTTCTCCACAGCGGCCCCCCCCCCCCCCCGGGCATCTCGCCGCGACGCTCCTCCCTTCCCCTCCCAAATTTTTTGATTTTTCTTCTTCCTTCATCTCTTCTCTAAATGGATACTCAGGATTCTTTCAATAATTCTGACGCTTCTACCTCCACAAATCCCACTACCAAGTCGTCACCCTCTTTTCGTCCCGCCTAATCATATAAACATCAAAACCATATCCCCATCCTTCGATCAGAAAACAACAAGATTCTCCGGGTCAACTGTTTCACAATCATGCATATCTCTACAACGTACTTGATCATATTGATGACACCATTTCGCGCCCTCCGGAGGTTGATGATTCTACTTGGCGTCGTCTCGACGCCAGTGTCAAACAATGGATATATGATAGTATTTCTCAGGATCTACTTCTTACTATCATGAAATCTGACTCCACATCCCGTGACTTGTGGAAAATTTTCAGGACAATAAGCACACACGGGCTGTGTATTTAGATGAGCAATTTAACGATACACATCTTGAAAACTTTTCCAATGTGACTGAGTACTCAACTTATCATTGCCGACTCGCGCACATCGACACCAAACCGTGTTACGCTGATCGGCCGCCTCCCTAAAGGAGAATATGATACATGGCCACCATGATTCAACAGGCAGATCCGTTACCCAACTTTAACAAAGCTCGCTCGCAGTTGTTGCTCGAAGAGACTAGACGTGCTAATCAGGATGAGCACAATCAGAAGGCGTTAGCTGTCGAAACGCGCCCTCAAGATCCAACGCCACCAGAAAACTCTCGGCCGCAGCAGGGACGTTGTGGAAAGGGCGGCAAGGGTCGCGGCAGAGGAGGTCGTGGTCGCGGTGCGGTCGCGAAACCAAAGATCGCGAACAACAGGCCCGCAGACCGCCGGCCGCCAAGGTACCCAACAAGACTGACAGCCGCTGCACCGCCTCGCCTCGTGACTAGCAACCCTACAACCAGCTCCCACCACAGTTTGTTAGGCCCTACTCCAGCCCCTCGTCAAGTTAAGTACCCGCAGTAAGCTCACTTCATGCACGGCCAGTTCCAGCAACCATCATCTAGCATGACACTCACTGAGTTGGGTCAGGCCTTCAGCAGTCTCAACATGCAATAGTCTGACAACAACTGGTACATGGACTCTGGAGCCACTTCTCACCTCACCCGATCTGCAGGTAATATTCTCAAAATGTTTGGTTTAAAGCATCCTCAATTTGTGACAGTTGGTAGTGACCACCGCATTCCAGTAAAGGGTTATGGTACATCC
Organism: Przewalskia tangutica; assembly: GCA_029844215.1. Classification (NCBI taxonomy): domain Eukaryota; kingdom Viridiplantae; phylum Streptophyta; class Magnoliopsida; order Solanales; family Solanaceae; genus Przewalskia; species Przewalskia tangutica. The sequence continues at coordinate 49,414,700 of CM056723.1, forward strand.
TACATACCACCTCCTAATCCATTCCCCCTTCAAAATACCTTATATGCCCTACATATGATTAAGAATCTAATCTCTACCCGCAAATTCACTCGTAATAATTTTGTCTCTGTTGATTTTGACTCTTTTGGTTTCACTGTGAAGGATCTTCACTAGATGATTTTTCTCATTTTGTTTGGTTGTATCCTCTCAAATTTAAATCGGAAGTATTTGTCAAATTTTTTGAGTTTCGAACATTCATTCAAACACAGTTTGAAAAAGGTATAAAATCTTTTCAGTGCGATAATGATTATGAATTCAATAACTCTATGTTTCACCATTTTTGTACTAATAATGACATGGTTTTTCGCTTCTCCTGCCCCCATACCTCTTCTCAAAACGGTAAAGCTGAAAGAATCATCTGCACCATTAACAATATGATTCACACTTTATTGATTTATGTCTCCTTACCTCCGTCTTTCTGGGTCTATGCTGCTAAAATGTCAGAATACGTTCTCAATATTCTCCCAACCAGCACTCTTCATAATATGACCCCTACAGAAATCCTCTATCATAGAGTCTCATCTTATGATCATCTCCGGATATTCGGTTGTCTCTGTTATCCTAACCTTGTCTTTACTGCCCCTCACAAACTAGCTCCTCGATCCACTCCATATGTCTACCTAGGCTTTCCACCGAACCATAGGGGCTATCTATGCTATGACTTGTCCACTCGTCAAATTCACATATCTCGTCACGTCACATTCGACGATACCACATTTCCGTTTTCGAATCTTAAAAAGTTCCAAAACTCGGATTACTCTTTTCTTGACGAGTCTGCCATCTCTCCCATTATTCTTGAACAACTCACCTCTGTCCCGTCGACAGTGCGTGCCGATTTCCGCATAACATCTGTCGTCGGCAAGGCCGCGACGCTAAATTTCCGAGAAGATCATTAATCCAGCGCCACAAGATCGCCGACACCTTTCGCCCCCTCCTTCCCCTTACCTGAAAATGCCTTTTGTTTTGGATACCACCACTCAGACTCCGCAGTCCACAAATGTCCCCACTCACCCAATGGAAACTCATGTCAAGCATGGAATCTTCAAACCCAAAGTCCAATTTAACTTGTCTGTCCAAACCATTTCTCCAATTCCCAAGAACCATATATTGGCCAAATAAGACCCTAATTGAAATGCGGCTATGTCTGAGGAATTCAATGCTTTAACTAAACAACACACCTGAGATCTAGTACCTAGACCTGAGGGGGTGAATGTGATTCGTTGTCTGTGGCTATTTTATCACAAATTCAGAAACAGTGGAGATCTTGAGAGGTATAAAGCACGACTTGTGACCAATGACACAAATCAGCAGGAGGACATTGATTGTGGTGAGACCTTCAGCCCGGTTGTCAAACCGATTACCATTTGCACCGTTTTGAGTATTGCCATGGGCAAACTGGCCGATCAATCAGCTTGATGTGAAGAATGCATTCTTACATGTAGATCTGAGAGAGATAGTCTACATGTATCAGTCGCCAGGGTTCACTCATCTAGCAGTTCCTCACTATGTGTGTCGTCTCCGTAAGTCACTATATGGCTTGAAACAGGCCCCCCGTGTGTGGTATGATCACTTTGCCGGGTATATCTTGCAGATTGAATTTGTATGCATTCATTTTTCATCGAGGTAGTAGCACTGCTTTCTTATTACTTTACGTCGATGACATTGTTCTTACTGCCTCATCCGACGGGTTGAAAAATGAGATTATTGCCTTGCTTAAGTCCGAATTTGCAATGACTAATTTGGGGAAGCTGAGTTATTTTTTGGGGATATCAGTGACCAGGTCTGCCAATCACATATTCTTGTGTCAGCGTAAGTATGTAGAGGAGATCGTGTACAGGGCTAAGATGGCGAATTGCAAAGTTTCACCTACTCCAGTTGATTCGAAATCTAAGCTCAGTGCTATGGATGATGCTCCAGTCTCCGACCCTACTCTGTATAGGAGCCTTGCAGGTGCACTTCAGTACCTCACATTTACAAGGCCAGACATTGCTTATGCTATTCAGCAGGTATGCTTATGCTATTCAGCAGGTATGTTTATTCATACATGCCCCTAGGGAGTCTCATTTCACTGCTCTTAAGCGTATCATCTGATACATTAAGGGAACTCTTAATTATGGTTTGCACATATATCCCTCTGCACCAAAGGATTTCTCAGACAGTTATTTCTTGACTTCAGATCCAGTCTCAGCGTCCGGCCTCCTCCCGCTCCGACTGAGGTGGTGTGTAAACGTGTATATATACATTATTCCATTCCTACCCCCATAATTAGAATATATTCCATATATTGTGTAAATATAATTATGATAAGACTAAAATTCCTCTTTTGTATAGGCTTAGGATTTCTATTGTATAAGTGATGAATATTGTACTCTATATATACTTTGATATTAATGAGAAGACTCTCTAAGAGAAATTAATATCATCTTACAGTATTAGAACAATTAATCTATATATTCTAGCTTACCTTTAGATCATGCTTTCGCTAGGGGTTGACTCAATAAAATTGATAGTCTAATGTTAAATTGTATTAAGACGCCTTGATTTTTTTAAACTTTTTATAAATATCATCATTTAAAATATGTTCTAGTTTTTTGAGGTGCAATTTCTTCTAATAATTCTTTTTTCTACTGACAATATAGCAGCAGATCATTTAATCTTTATTTAAGCATTGTTTAGAGACCTCCTTTTTAATATTGTGTTAAAGTTTTAATTATTCTCCTTCTATTTTGAGTCTTGCCTAACCTAATTCACATTTTCTAATTTGTTTATTTGTGTTTTAGTGTGTAAATTAAAGAAAAGTTATAATAATAGAACCCGACTCTAAAAGTTTACAATTTGATGTCAGCACATAATTTCATCCTCCTACAATGCTTGAAAACTTGAAAAGAATGAAAAACAATGTTCAATATAATTTGGGACAAGTTAACACATTTTGCTGGTTAGCTAAAAATAATTACATCCGTTATCAAAATATACATTATTATGTATAAAATATGTATATTCAACTTATCTCTTTGCTCAAGTGACATCACAGTATGTATATGTATCTGAATTTTATTATGATGGGATCAACTTTTATATGTATTATATTTTAATATACAAAAATTATACATTTAAAAGGTATTATTTGCATAGGTGAATATACGATGTAAAATTCATTATAAAAATCTTTTTTTTAGAAACATATAAAAAGTTAATTATGTAAAAATTGTTTCATGGGAAAAGGAAAAAAGTTCTCTCTCCTTTTCTACAAAAATCTTTTTTTTTACCTTGCAGTATTTAATACATTTTGAAGAAAAGTTAATTATGTAAATTTAAAACGATAAAGAATTGGGCCTTAATAGTTTGGGGCCGGTCTCGGCTTTTGCGATAGCTGTTTCAATTTGTTTTGTGAAGATTCTTGGAAATGGGGATAAATCGAGAGCAATCAAGTCAAGGCCCTAAATAAATTACAATCATCTACTACTTATTCATCCTTCTGACATTAGTGAAATTAACAGGTATTGAGGAATATGTTTTATGATATAGATCGATGAGAATTGTTGTGTCGGATAAATATAAACTTGGAGTGATAGATGGTTCATGCAAGAAATAAAAATTTCCATAAGAAATATGGAATCACTAGGAAAAGAGTTGATGCAATTGTGCTTTCTTGGATCATGAATTCTATAGCTAAGGGGCTTTCTAGTGAAATAGTGTATGCATCAAATGCACATGCAATCTAAGAAGACTTTCATAAAAGGTTTAATAAGTGTTAAACAGTGACTGTGTGGGTCACGTGGGGTCATTGCCCGTCTTTGTATATTTGGTAAATATTATACTTAAAATTGTACCTTAATTAATAATGTAATATTACCATAATTGTAAAGTTAATATTCTTATATAATAGAGATTTCTAGGTAGAATAGGAAGAAGATTTTTTTTGTAACTTGTATATATATATGTTTTTTATTAATAAGAATAATCAAAGGATTAATTCTGTTATGCTATCAAGAGTCTAGGTTCTCTTTACCCTGCTTCCACTCTTCAAATTTCTCCTTTTTTTCTCGATTTTCTAGCCCTAGCGCCGCAGCCCTCTTCTCGGATTTCCAAAGCCGCGGCTCTTCTCTCTAGAAAATCCTATCTCCCAAATTCCCTTCTCCGAATCTTGTTGTTCTATTCCCTATGACTGATAAGAACAATTTTCATCCCGCCCTCACAGTTTCTAACATCTAGAGCGTCATCCATATCGTTCTTGACCTAGAAAACATTCAATAACGGACGAGGGCAGAATTATTTAAGATTCATGCTTTGACACATAATGTCCTCCACCACATCATTCCTCCAACTCCTCCAAATGAGGGTGATAGGGCGTCTACTTCTACGACCGTTGCGCCCACTAAAGAAGCAGATCCAGAATTATGAGTCATTTTTTATGCCAAGGTTCTTCAGTGGATTTATGCTACTATCTCCTTGGATCTTTTACAGATAATTATGGAACCCAACTCCACCGGCGTGGGATCGATTGCGAGACATATTCCAAGATAACAGTCATTCTCGAATTGTTATCCCTGAGCAAGAATTGTCACAGGTGGGTATGACGATTTTCAAACGTTTCTTCTTATTGCAAACACCTCAAGGACTTGGCAGACAAACTCAGTAACGTGGGTTCTCCGATTTCTAATAGTCGTCTAGTTCCTCAGATAGTTGCAGGCCTGTCAGAGGCCTATAGCGGTGTTGCTTCAGTTATTCGTCAGAGTAACCCCCTGCCAGGATTTTATCAATCCCGTTCTATGCTTACTTTGGAAGAAGCCGGATTGGCTAAGAAAGTAGCGATTGGGGCCAGTCCTATCGTCATGATGAATGCTTCCAATTTTTCTCCTTCCAATCCAGCCAATGTGACCCAAAATCACAACAACGGGGGTGGTAAGAAGGGCCAAAATCGAAAGAATAATGGCAAGAATCGTGACGGCAACAACGGGGGTAACCGCCAAGAAGATAGAGTTTTGGAGCCCACAGGGCCCCACGGATGGGCAGCTGGTCTTAGCGCTACGGCGCGCGATCGACCTTACGGTGTCGCGCCTCAAGACGCCCAAGACCGCTATGCCGCATCGACCGGCCCGGCCCGGTATCACCATCTGGGACCGGTCCGATAAGCACGGCCCGACCGACCGACCTAAGGTTTTGTCTGGAACGAGAACCGGTCCCGATCAAACCTTATCGGTCGGCTTCGGTCCGACCGTAAGAATTTTTCCGGTCGCCATTTTTTTAAAAAAATTGAATTTCCAATCTTGAAATTGACATTCTCGGACGCGGTGCCACGCAATTTTTACGTTGAAATCAATTGTACATCGCGAGATATTTAGATTTGAAAAGGGAAAAAACGTAACGATTTGGGGGAAAAGTGAAATTGAGGGGCAAGATGGACGTTTTTGGAGAAATCGGCTGAAGCAAAAGGACTTTAGTCAGTTTGGGATTATTCCTTATCGGTCCGGTTCCTTATCGGTCCGGTTCTTTATCGGTCAGGGTATTTTTTTGATACTCGTATCCGATGCTATGTTTTGGTCCGGTTTACGATCGGTTGGTCCGGTTCTCGAGTATATCCGAACCACTAACAGCCCTAGTACCCGCGCCAGAGCTCGCCTTCGCCCCAGTCGACTCGTGGTTCGAACCCAGACGGGCAAGAACAATCCGATACTGGTCGCGCTTCATCGTGGCCACGCAGCCGGGCCCAACTCGCAATCGACATTAAAGCAAATACGCATACATCGACGATTGACTCAACCGACCACTTAATTGGTATATGGACACCGGCACCACTACTCACATGACATCCGATCAAGGTACTCTCTCGTCTTATTCCAATTTTAGCACTAATCGTGGTATAACTGTTGGTAATGACAATTCTATTCCAATTAAGGGTTATGGTCATAAAACTTTGTCCCCTCCTCATCCACCACTTGTCCTGAAACATACCTTTCATGCCCCAAAATTGATTAAAAATTTGGTGTATGTCCGTAAATTCACCACTGATAATTGGGTTTCTATTAATTTTGATCCGTTTGGGTTTTCTGTGAAGTATTTCAAGACGGGGAATCATCTCAAGAGGTGTGACAGTAGGGAGAATCTTTATCCAATCACACCAAGTCTCAGCATCTCGCGTCAAGCTATGCCATCCACTTTTGCAGTACTTGCTCCTTCCTTGTGGCATGCTCGTCTAGGTCATCTGGGGTCGTCTATTTTATCTTCTTTAGATATACATAAGTTTATTTCTTGTAAGGGTACGCGTAGTACTCCACTTTGTCAATCTTGTGCTTTGGGAAAAAATATTAAGTTACCATTTGTAGCTTCAAATTCTAATACTTCAATGCCATTTGATATTATTCATAGTGATTTATAGACATCTTCGGTTCTCAGTTCTATGGGTGATCGGTGTATTTTATATACACCTTTTGAGTCATTTTTAGTTAGTATTTTACTCTTTTCATTTATGTTTAGTATAATATTAGGGTTGTTTTCCTTTGTTTTGTGTCACAACGGTCAGAAATGGAGAAATGGCAAAAAGGAGATGAAATAAGCATAAATGAGATGAAATTGCACACTAAAAGGGCCAAGAAATGAAGCCTAAGAAGTTTCGGGAAGTATAGAAGAAATCAGACGAAGACCGGACGAAAAAAGGACGACGAAACGAAAATCCCCCAGAAAATGCCTCAGGCGCCGCGGCGCCCAATGTTCTGAATGTTCCGAAAGTTGTAGGTTTTTCGGCGTGGCGCCGATTGCGTGGTCGCGGCCGACGCGGGATTTCTGAGTTTTTGGGCCGAATTTGACACATTTTTAGAGTCCAAAAGGGATGACTTTTCCTACCTACATATTCCTTAACCCTTTTCCATAATTTTTCCTAAACCCTTTACCTAAAAGGATTCCATAACCTTTCCTAACTACATAATCCCTAACCCTTTACCTAAAAGATTCTTGGGCTATAAATAGTCTCTACATCATTAGAAGAATTTCATACCACATTCTACATTCTACATCCACCCATCCTTCCTCACCCATCCCATTCTCCATTCACTATTCCATCTTGTAAATACTCCACAACACAATCCTTGGATGCTAGAAGGCTTGGAGACTTGTTCTTGAGTATTTTTCTTTTCTTTCTTTTTACTTTATTTATTTCAGTTCATGTTTGGAGATTATATTAGTTCTTAGCGTGACTATGGCTAGGAGCTCATTACTTTGTTACGGATTTCCTTGTGATTCACTTGAAACTCTATTCATGAATTAATATATTAGTTTGGTTTCTTCTTCATTTGTTTAAGATTTATTCAATAGTTGTTTTGATTGCTTGATAATTAATTGATCACTAATTATCATAATCTATATGATTTCTAATCGAAAGCCGAAAGGGGAGATTGTGAATATTCTATAGTTGAATAACATAGGTTAAATCGTGGACGAAAGTACCCCGATACTTGTGTAGCTTAATAGGTTATTGCTCTTAATCCTCCTTTGTAGTCAATCTTGTCACCGAAAGGTAGACGAGTTCTCCATTGGGGTTGAGTGTTTATATTACCTTAACAGGAGTATAAAACGGTCTAGTTAACCTGCTATCTTAACGTAGAAGAAGAAGTTAGTCTAATTGTATTAAGGATTGAATAGAGTGGATAGTTGATGATCTTGGAAGCTCTAATTCTCCATCATAAATGATTTAAATCAAAGTATTTTCATAATTAGTTTATTTCCTGCATTATTAGTTTAGAATTCCAACTAAATTAACATTAACCAAATAGAAACTAAAGCATAGATAATCGGTACTTGAAAACCAGTCCCTGAGGACGATATTCGGTCTTACCTAGACTATATTACTTGTCACGATACGTGCACTTGCGTTAGTGTGTGCATAAATCGCGCATCAAGTTTTTGGCGCCGTTGCCGGGGATTGGCGTACTTTCAATATCGATTTATCTATTCTTATTTCTAATTTGGTTGCTTCAAGAACAAGTTCTAACTTGTTCTGCGAGCATCTTTTTATCACCTTTTGTTGTTTTTCTTATTTTGCAGGTTAAATTCGAAAAAAAAAATTATAAAATTCAGGACATATAGAATACTACTATCAGAGACAGTGGAGTCATCAACAACAGCTTAACCCACAGATTCTAGAGGAAGATCCAGATGAGTTGCAGGCAGGCATACTCAGGCTCACCAAGTGCCAGACTCAGTTTATGACTGAGACAAGGGAGTCCCACAAAAATTTGGAGACCCACATAGGGCAACTGATGGATAAGATGAGCAATACACCTCAAGAAAATCTGCCTAGCGACATCATTATGGGAGGTGGTATGCAAATTAAGGAGCCTGAACCACACCCAACTACTGAGGAATCTGGCGAGATAGTTGGTGTAGAGAAGGAAAAGATTGCTGAGATCCAATTCTTCACGTTTTTGGATTCTGTGGAAATTCTTTTTCTTGGACCTATTGCAGAAGAAACACCACCAGCTATCACTGTTGATCTCCAAATAGGAATTCCATACCATCAAGGGCACCCCCTAGAGTTAAGAGATGTAGGGAATTTCACTGATCCCTACATTATAGAGAGTCTCCTTTTCTCCATTTCTCCATTTCTGACCGATGTGACACAAAAGAAAGGAAAACAACTCTAATACTATACTAAACATAAATGAAAAGAGTAAAATACTAACTAACCGGGTATTTTACCGGTCCTGGCTCTTATCGGTTCGGTATTTTTTGATACTCAGATCCGATCATATGTTTCGGTCCGGTTTCGGTCCGATTTTTGTCCGGGTTTACCGGTCCGGTTTCGGTCCGGTTCTCGAGTATATCCGAACCACTAACGGCCCTAGTACCCGCCAGCACTTCAACTTCGCCCCAGTGTCGACTGTGGTTCGCACAGGTGATGGGCAAAGAATCCAAAGATACTGGTCGCGCTTCATCGTGGCCACCACGCAGTGGGCCCTACTCAGACCGACATTAAAGAAGCGATTCACACGCTTGACTTGACTCAACCAGACCCTAATTGGTATATGGACACCGGCACCACTACTCACATGACATCCGACCAAGGTACTCTCTCGTCTTATTCCAATTTTAGCACTAATCGTGGTATAACTGTTGGTAATGACAATTCTATTCCAATTAAGGGTTATGGTCATAAAACTTTGTCCCCTCCTCATCCACCACTTGTCCTGAAACATACCTTTCATGTCCCAAAATTGATTAAAAATTTGGTGTCTGTCCATAAATTCACCACTGATAATTGGGTTTCTATTAATTTTGATCCGTTTGGTTTTTCTGTGAAGTATTTCAAGACGGGGAATCATCTCATGAGGTGTGACAGTAGGGAGAATCTTTATCCAATCACACCGAGTCTCAGCATCTCGCGTCAAGCTATTGCATCCACTTTTGCAGTACTTGCTCCTTCCTTGTGGCATGCTCGTCTAGGTCATCTGGGTCGTCTATTTTATCTTCTTTAGATATACATAAGTTTATTTCTTGTAAGGGTACGCGTAGTACTTCACTTTGTCAATCTTGTGCTTTGGGAAAAAATATTAAGTTACCATCTGTAGTTTCAAATTCTAATACTTCAATGTCATTTGATATTATTCATAGTGATTTATAGAAATCTTCGGTTCTCAGTTCTATGAGTGATCGGTGTATTTTATATACACCTTTTGAGTCATTTTTAGTTAGTATTTTACTCTTTTCATTTATGTTTAGTATAGTATTAGGGTTGTTTTCCTTTCTTTTGTGTCACAGCGGTCAGAAATGGAGAAATGGCGAAAAGGAGATGAAATAAGCATAAATGAGATGGAATTGCACACTAAAAGGGCCAAGAAATGAAGCCTAAGAAGTTCCGGGAAGTATAGAAGAAATCAGACGAAGACCGGACGAAAAAAGGACGACGAAACGAAAATCCCCCAGAAAACGCCTCAGGCGCCGCGGCGCCCAATGTTCTGAATGTTCCGAAAGTTGCAGGTTTTTCGCGCCGTGGGATTGCGGTCATGCGCCGACGCGGGATTTCTGAGTTTTTGGGCCGAATTTGACACATTTTTAGAGTCCAAAAGGTATGACTTTTCCTACCTACATATTCCTTAACCCTTTTCCATAATTTTTCCTAAACCCTTTACCTAAAAGGATTCCATAACCTTTCCTACCTACATAATCCCTAACCCTTTACCTAAAGGATTCTTGGCTATAAATAATCTCTACATCATTAGAAGAATTCCATACCACATTCTACATTCTACATCCACCCATCCTTCATCACCCATCCCATTCTGCATTCACTATTCTATCTTATAAATACTCCACAACACAATCCTTGGATGCTAGAAGGCTTGGAGACTTGTTCTTGAGTATTTTTCTTTTCTTTCTTTTTACTTTATTTATTTCAGTTCATGTTTGGAGATTATATTAGTTCTTAGCGTGACTATGGCTAGGAGCTCATTACTTTGTTAGGGATTTCCTTGTGATTCACTTGAAACTCTATTCATGAATTAATATATTAGTTTGGTTTCTTCTTCATTTGTTTAAGATTTATTCAATAGTTGTTTTGATTGCTTGATACTTAATTGATCACTAATTATCATAATCTATATGATTTCTAATCGAAAGCCGAAAGGGGAGATTGTGAATATTCTATAGTTGAATAAACATATGTTAAATCGTCGACGAAAGTACCCCGATACTTGTGTAGCTTAATAGGTTATTGCTCTTAATCCTCCTTTGTAGTCAATCTTGTCACCGAAAGGTAGAAGGGTTCTCCATTGGGGTTGAGTGTTTATATTACCTTAACAGGAGTATAAAACGGTCTAGTTAACCTGCTATCTTAACGCAGAAGAAGAAGTTAGTCTAATTGTATTAAGGATTGAATAGAGTGGATAGTTGATGATCTTGGAAGCTCTAATTCTCCATCATAACTGATTTAAATCAAAGTATTTTCATAATTAGTTTATTTCCTGCATTATTAGTTTAGAATTCCAACTACATTAACGTTAACCAAATAGAAACTAAAGCATAGATAATCAGTACTTGAAAACCAGTCCCTGAGGACGATATTCGGTCTTACCTAGACTATATTACTTGCCACGATACGTGCACTTGCGTTAGTGTGTGCATAAATCGCGCATCAAGTTTTTGGCGCCGTTGCCGGGGATTGGCGTACTTTCAATATCGATTTATCTATTCTTATTTCTAATTTGGTTGCTTCAAGAACAAGTTCTAACTTGTTCTGCGAGCATCTTTTTATCACCTTTTGTTGTTTTTGTTATTTTGCAGGTTAAATTCGAAAAAAAAAATTATAAAATTCAGGACATATAGACTACTACTATCAGAGACAGTGGAGTCATCAACAGCAGCTTAACCCACAGGTTCTAGAGGAAGATCTAGATGAGTTGCAGGCAGGCATACTCAGGCTCACCAAGTGTCAGACTCAGTTTATGGCTGAGACAAGGGAGTCCCACAAAAATTTGGAGACCCACATAGGGCAACTGATGGATAAGATGAGCTATACACCTCAAGAAAATCTTCCTAGCGACATCATTATGGGAGGTGGTATGCAAATTAAGGAGCCTGAACCACACCAAACTATTGAGGAATCTGGCGAGATAGTTGGTAAAAGATTGCTGAGATCCAATTCTTCACGTTTTTGGATTCTGTGGAAATTCTTTTTCTTGGACCTATTGCAGAAGAAACACAACCAGCTATCACTGTTGTTCTCCAAATAGGAAGTCCATACCATCAAGGGCAGCCCCTAGAGTTAAGAGATGTAGGGAATTTCACTGATCCCTACATTATAGAGAGTCTCCTTTTCGCCATTTCTCCATATCTGACCGTTGTGACACAAAAGAAAGGAAAACAACCCTAATACAATACTAAACATAAATAAAAAGAGTAAAATACTAACTAACCGGGTAGTTTAAGGTTCTGGGTCCTTCCTTATCGGTCGTGTATTTTTGATACTCAGATCCGACCATAAGGTTTCGGTCCGATTTCGGTCGGTTTACCGTCCGGTTTCGTCCTGGCTTCGAGTATATCTGAACAACTAACAGCCCTAGTACCCGCGCCAGCCTCACTTCGGCCCCAGTCGACTCGTGGTTCGCACTCGGTGGGCAAAGAATACCCAAGATACTGGTCGCGCTTCATCGGCCACCACGCGATGGGCCCTACTGCATCGACATTAAAGCAGCGATGCACACGCTTGACTTGACTCAACCAGACCCTAATTGGTCTATGGACACCGGCACCACTACTCACATGACATCCGACCAAGGTACTCTCTCGTCTTATTCCAATTTTAGCACTAATCGTGGTATAACTGTTGGTAATGACAATTCTATTCCAATTAAGGGTTATGGTCATAAAATTTTGTCCCCTCCTCATCCACCACTTGTCCTGAAACATACCTTTCATGCCCCAAAATTGATTAAAAATTTGGTGTTTGTCCGTAAATTCACCACTGATAATTGGGTTTCTATTAATTTTGATCCGTTTGGTTTTTCTGTGAAGTATTTCAAGACGGGGAATCATCTCATGAGGTGTGACAGTAGGGAGGATATTTATCCAATCACACCGAGTCTCAGCATCTCGCGTCAAGCTATGCCATCCACTTTTGCAATACTTGCTCCTTCCTTGTGGCATGCTCGTCTAGGTCATCTGGGGTCGTCTATTTTATCTTCTTTAGAAATACATAAGTTTATTTCTTCTAAGGGTACGCGTAGTACTCCACTTTGTCAATCTTGTGCTTTGGGAAAAAATATTAAGTTACCATTTGTAGCTTCAAATTCTAATACTTCAATGCCATTTGATATTATACATAGTGATTTATAGACATCTTCGGTTCTCAGTTCTATGGGTGATCGGTGTATTTTATATGCACCTTTTGAGTAATTTTTAGTTAGTATTTTACTCTTTTCATTTATGTTTAGTATAGTATTAGGGTTGTTTTCCTTTGTTTTGTGTCACAGCGGTCAGAAATGGAGAAATGGCGAAAAGGAGATGAATTAAGCATAAATGAGATGGAATTGCACACTAAAAGGGCCAAGAAATAAAGCCTAAGAAGTTCCGGGAAGTATAGAAAAAATCAGACGAAGACCGGACGAAAAAAGGACGACGAAACGAAAATCCCCCAGAAAACGCCTCAGGCGCCGCGGCGCCCAATGTTCTGAATGTTCCGAAAGTTGCAGGTTTTTCGGCGTCGTGGCGCCGGATTGCAGGGCTGCGGCGCCGACGCGGGATTTCTGAGTTTTTGGGCCGAATTTGACACATTTTTAGAGTCCAAAAGGGATGACTTTTCCTACCTACATATTCCTTAACCCTTTTCCATAATTTTTCCTAAACCCTTTACCTAAAAGGATTCCATAACCTTTCCTACCTACATAATCCCTAACCCTTTACCTAAAGGATTCTTGGGCTATAAATAGTCTCTACATCATTAGAAGAATTCCATAATACATTCTACATTCTACATCCACCCATCCTTCATCACCCATCCCATTCTCCATTCACTATTCCATCTTGTAAATACTCCACAACACAATCCTTGGATGCTAGAAGGCTTGGAGACTTGTTCTTGAATATTTTTCTTTTCTTTTTACTTTATTTATTTCAGTTCATGTTTGGAGATTATATTAGTTCTTAGCGTGACTATGGCTAGGAGCTAATTACTTTGTTAGGGATTTCTTTGGGATTCACTTGAAACTCTATTCATGAATTAATATATTAGTTTGGTTTCTTCTTCATTTGTTTAAGATTTATTCAATAGTTGTTTTGATTGCTTGATAATTAATTGATCACTAATTATCATAATCTATATTATTTCTAATCGAAAGCCGAAAGGGGAGATTGTGAATATTCTATAGTTGAATAAACATAGGTTAAATCGTGGACGAAAGTACCCCGATACTTGTGTAGCTTAATAGGTTATTGCTCTTAATCCTCTTTTGTAGTCAATCTTGTCACCGAAAGGTAGAAGGGTTCTCCATTGGGGTTGAGTGTTTATATTACCTTAACAGGAGTATAAAACGGTCTAGTTAACCTGCTATCTTAACGTAGAAGAAGAAGTTAGTCTAATTGTATTAAGGATTGAATATAGTGGATAGTTGATGATCTTGGAAGCTCTAATTCTCCATCATAACTGATTTAAATCAAAGTATTTTCATAATTAGTTTATTTCCTGCATTATTAGTTTAGAATTCCAACTAAATTAACGTTAACCAAATAGAAACTAAAGCATAGATAATCGGTACTTGAAAACCAGTCCCGGAGGACGATATTCGGTCTTACCTAGACTATATTACTTGTCACGATACGTGCACTTGCGTTAGTGTGTGCATAAATCGCGCATCAAGTTTTTAGCGCCGTTGCCGGGGATTGGCGTACATTCAATATCGATTTATCTATTCTTATTTCTAATTTGGTTGCTTCAAGAACAAGTTCTAACTTGTTTTGCGAGCATCTTTTTATCACATTTTGTTGTTTTTCTTATTTTGCAGGTTAAATTCGAAAAAAAAAATTATAAAATTCAGGACATATAGACTACTACTATCAGAGACAGTGGAGTCATCAACAGCAGCTTAACCCACAGGTTCTAGAGGAAGATCTAGATGAGTTGCAGGCAGACATACTCAGGCTCACCAAGTGCCAGACTCAGTTTATGGCTGAGACAAGGGAGTCCCACAAAAATTTGGAGACCCACATAGGGCAACTGATGGATAAGATGAGCAATACACCTCAAGAAAATCTGCCTAGCGACATCATTATGGGAGGTGGTATGCAAATTAAGGAGCCTGAACCACACCAACTATTGAGGAATCTGGCGAGATAGTTGGTGTAGAGAAGGAAAAGATTGCTGAGATCCAATTCTTCACGTTTTTGGATTCTGTGGAAATTCTTTTTCTTGGACCTATTGCAGAAGAAACACCACCAGTTATCACTGTTGATCTCCAAATAGGAAGTCCATACCATCAAGGGCACCCCCTAGAGTTAAGAGATGTAGGGAATTTCACTGATCCCTACATTATAGAGAGTCTCCTTTTCGCCATTTCTCCATTTCTGACCGCTGTGACACAAAAGAAAGGAAAACAACCCTAATACTATACTAAACATAAATGAAAAGAGTAAAATACTAACTAACCGGGTATTTTACCGGGTTACCGGTCAGGTTCCTTATCGGTCCGGGTATTTTTTTGATACTCGTATCCGGACCGTTAAGGTTTCGGTCCGGGTTTACCGGTCCGGTTTCGGTCCGGTTCTCGAGTATATCCGAACCACTAACAGCCCTAGTACCCGCGCCGCAGCCCAGCTTCGTCCCAGGTCAGACTCCAGGGTTCAGACCAGTGTATGGGCAGCAACAGTCCAGTATACTTGGGTCGCGCCCCCATCAGGGCCACCACGCAGTGGGCCCTACTCAGACCGACATTAAAGCAGCGATGCACACGCTTGACTTGACTCAACCAGACCCTAATTGGTATATGGACACCGGCACCACTACTCACATGACATCCGACCAATGTTCTGAATGTTCCGAAAGTTGCAGGTTTTTCGGCGTCGTGGCGCCGGATTGCAGGGCTGCGGCGCCGACGCGGGATTTCTGAGTTTTTGGGCCGAATTTGACACATTTTTAGAGTCCAAAAGGGATGACTTTTCCTACCTACATATTCCTTAACCCTTTTCCATAATTTTTCCTAAACCCTTTACCTAAAAGGATTCCATAATCTTTCATACCTACATAATCCCTAACCCTTTATCTAAAGGATTCTTGGGATATAAATAGTCTCTACATCATTAGAAGAATTCCATACCACATTCTACATTCTACATCCACCCATCCTTCATCACCCATCCCATTCTCCATTCACTATTCCATCTTGTAAATACTCCACAACACAATCCTTGGATGCTAGAAGGCTTGGAGACTTGTTCTTGAATATTTTTCTTTTCTTTCTTTTTACTTTATTTATTTCAGTTCATGTTTGGAGATTATATTAGTTCTTAGCGTGACTATGGCTAGGAGCTAATTACTTTGTTAGGGATTTCCTTGTGATTCACTTGAAACTCTATTCATGAATTAATATATTAGTTTGGTTTCTTCTTCATTTGTTTAAGATTTATTCAATAGTTGTTTTGATTGCTTGATAATTAATTGATCACTAATTATCATAATCTATATGATTTCTAATCGAAAGCCGAAAGGGGAGATTGTGAATATTCTATAGTTGAATAAACATAGGTTAAATCGTGGACGAAAGTACCCCGATACTTGTGTAGCTTAATAGGTTATTGCTCTTAATCCTCCTTTGTAGAAAATCTTGTCACCGAAAGGTAGAAGGGTTCTCCATTGGGGTTGAGTGTTTATATTACCTTAACAGGAGTATAAAACGGTCTAGTTAACCTGCTATCTTAACGTAGAAGAAGAAGTTAGTCTAATTGTATTAAGGATTGAATAGAGTGGATAGTTGATGATCTTGGAAGCTCTAATTCTCCATCATAACTGATTTAAATCAAAGTATTTTCATAATTAGTTTATTTCCTGCATTATTAGTTTAGAATTCCAACTAAATTAACGTTAACCAAATAGAAACTAGAGCATAGATAATCGGTACTTGAAAACCAGTCCCTGAGGACGATATTCGCTCTTACCTAGACTATATTACTTGTCACGATACGTGCACTTGCGTTAGTGTGTGCATAAATCGCGCACCAAGTTTTTGGCTCCGTTGCCGGGGATTGGCCTACTTTCAATATCGATTTATCTATTCTTATTTCTAATTTGGTTGCTTCAAGAACAAGTTCTAACTTGTTCTGCGAGCATCTTTTTATCACCTTTTGTTGTTTTTCTTATTTTGCAGGTTAAATTCGAAAAAAAAAATTATAAAATTCAGGACATATAGACTACTACTATCAGAGACAGTGGAGTCATCAACAACAGCTTAAACCACAGGTTCTAGAGGAAGATCTAGATGAGTTGCAGGCAGGCATACTCAGGCTCACCAAGTGCCAGACTCAGTTTATGGCTGAGACAAGGGAGTCCCACAAAAATTTGGAGACCCACATAGGGCAACTGATGGATAAGATGAGCAATACACCTCAAGAAAATCTGCCTAGCGACATCATTATGGGAGGTGGTATGCAAATTAAGGAGCCTGAACCACACCCAACTATTGAGGAATCTGGCGAGATAGTTGGTGTAGAGAAGGAAAAGATTGTTGAGATCCAATTCTTCACGTTTTTGGATTCTGTGGAAATTCTTTTTCTTGGACCTATTGCAGAAGAAACACCACCAGCTATCACTGTTCCAAATAGGAAGTCCATACCATCAAGGGCACCCCCTAGAGTTAAGAGATGTAGGGAATTTCACTGATCCCTACATTATAGAGAGTCTCCTTTTCGCCATTTCTCCATTTCTGACCGCTGTGACATAAAAGAAAGGAAAACAACCCTAATACTATACTAAACATAAATTAAAAGAGTAAAATACTAACTAACCGGGTTACCGGTCAGGTTCCTTATCGGTCCGGGTATTGTTTTGATACTCGTATCCGGACCGTTAAGGTTTCGGTCCGGTTTCGGTCCGGTTCTCGAGTATATCCGAACCACTAACAACCCTAGTACCCGCGCCGCAGCTCAAAGAACGCCCCAGTCGACTGTGGTTCGCATCAGATGGGCAAAGAATACCCAAAGATACTGGTCGCGCTTCATCGTGCCACCACGCAGTGGGCCCTACTCTGACCGACATTAAAGCAGCGATGCACACACTTGACTTTACTCAACCAGACCCTAATTGGTATATGGACACCGGCACCACTACTCGCATGACATCCGACAAAGGTACTCTCTCGTCTTATTCCAATTTTAGCACTAATCGTGGTATAACTGTTGGTAATGATAATTCTATTCCAATTAAGGGTTATGGTCATAAAACTTTGTCCCCTCCTCATCCACCACTTGTCCTGAAACATACCTTTCATGCCCCAAAATTGATTAAAAATTTGGTGTTTGTCCATAAATTCACCACTGATAATTGGGTTTCTATTAATTTTGATCCGTTTGGTTTTTCTGTGAAGTATTTCAAGACGGGGAATCATCTCATGAGGTGTGACAGTAGGGAGGATCTTTATCTAATCACACCGAGTCTCAGCATCTCGCGTCAAGCTATGCCATCCACTTTGCGATTTGCTCCTTCCTGGTACGCTGCTCAGTCATCCAGGGTCGTCTATTTTATCTTCCTTAGATATACGTAAGTTTATTTCTTGTAAGGGTACGCGTAGTACTCCACTTTGCCAATCTTATGCTTTGGAAAACATATTAAGTTACCATTTGTAGCTTCAAATTCTAATACTTCAATGTCATTTGATATTATTCATAGTGATTTATAGACATCTTCGGTTCTCAGTTCTATGGGTGATCGGTGTATTTTATATACACCTTTTGAGTCATTTTTAGTTAGTACTTTACTCTTTTCATTTATGTTTAGTATAGTATTAGGGTTGTTTTCCTTTCTTTTGTGTCACAGCGGTCAGAAATGGAGAAAAGGCAAAAAGGGGATGAAATAAGCATAAATGAGATGGAATTGCACACTAAAAGGCCAAGAAATGAAGCCTAAGAAGTTCTGGGAAGTATAGAAGAAATCAGACGAAGACCGGACGAAAAAAGGACGACGAAACGAAAATCCCCCAGAAAACGCCTCAGGCGCCGCGGCGCCCAATGTTCTGAATGTTCCGAAAGTTGCAGGTTTTTCGGCGTCGTGGCGACAGGTGGTCGGCCGACGCGGGATTTCTGAGTTTTTGGGTCGAATTTGACACATTTTTAGAGTTCAAAAGGGATGACTTTTCCTACCTACATATTCCTTAACCCTTTTCCATAATTTTTCCTAAACCCTTTACCTAAAAGGATTCCATAACATTTCCTACCTACATAATCCCTAACCCTTTACCTAAAGGATTCTTGGGCTATAAATAGTCTCTACATCATTAGAAGAATTCCATACCACATTCTACATTCTACATCCACCCATCCTTCATCACCCATCCCATTCTCCATTCACTATTCCATCTTGTAAATACTCCACAACACAACTCGACGCTGTAAGGCTCGAGACTTGTTCTTGAGTATTTTTCTTTTCTTTCTTTTTACTTTATTTATTTCAGTTCATGTTTGGAGATTATATTAGTTCTTAGCGTGACTATGGCTAGGAGCTAATTACTTTGTTAGGGATTTCCTTGTGATTCACTTGAAACTCTATTCATGAATTAATATATTAGTTTGGTTTCTTCTTCATTTGTTTAAGATTTATTCAATAATTGTTTTGATTGCTTGATAATTAATTGATCACTAATTATCATAATCTATTAGATTTCTAATCGAAAGCCGAAAGGGGAGATTGTGAATATTCTATAGTTGAATAAACATAGGTTAAATCTCGGACGAAAGTACCCCGATACTTGTGTAGCTTAATAGGTTATTGCTCTTAATCCTCCTTTGTAGTCAATCTTGTCACCGAAAGGTAGAAGGGTTCTCCATTGGGGTTGAGTGTTTATATTACCTTAACAGGAGTATAAAACGGTCTAGTTAACCTGCTATCTTAACGTAGAAGAAGAAGTTAGTCTAATTGTATTAAGGATTGAATAGAGTGGATAGTTGATGATCTTGGAAGCTCTAATTCTCCATCATAACTGATTTAAATCAAAGTATTTTCATAATTAGTTTATTTCCTGCATTATTAGTTTAGAATTCCAACTAAATTAACGTTAACCAAATAGAAACTAAAGCATAGATAATCGGTACTTGAAAACCAGTCCCGGAGGACGATATTCGGTCTTACCTAGACTATATTACTTGTCACGATACGTGCACTTGCGTTAGTGTGTGCATAAATCGCGCATCAAGTTTTTAGCGCCGTTGCCGGGGATTGGCGTACATTCAATATCGATTTATCTATTCTTATTTCTAATTTGGTTGCTTCAAGAACAAGTTCTAACTTGTTTTGCGAGCATCTTTTTATCACATTTTGTTGTTTTTCTTATTTTGCAGGTTAAATTCGAAAAAAAAAATATAAAATTCAGGACATATAGACTACTACTATCAGAGACAGTGGAGTCATCAACAGCAGCTTAACCCACAGGTTCTAGAGGAAGATCTAGATGAGTTGCAGGCAGGCATACTCAGGCTCACCAAGTGCCAGACTCAGTTTATGGCTGAGACAAGGGAGTCCCACAAAAATTTGGAGACCCACATAGGGCAACTGATGGATAAGATGAGCAATACACCTCAAAAAAATCTTCCTAGCGACATCATTATGGGAGGTGGTATGCAAATTAAGGAGCCTGAACCACACCCAACTATTGAGGAATCTGGCGAGATAGTTGGTGTAGAGAAGGAAAAGATTGCTGATATCCAATTCTTCACGTTTTTGGATTCTGTGGAAATTCTTTTTCTTGGACCTATTGCAGAAGAAACACCACCAGCTATCACTGTTGATCTCCAAATAGGAAGTCCATACCATCAAGGGCACCCCCTAGAGTTAAGAGATGTAGGGAATTTCACTGATCCCTACATTATAGAGAGTCTCCTTTTCGCCATTTCTCCATTTCGAAACCGCTGTGACACAAAAGAAAGGAAAACAACCCTAATACTATACTAAACATAAATGAAAAGAGTAAAATACTAACTAACCGGGTATTTTACGTTCTGGTCGTTCCTTATCGGTCCGGTATTGTTTCGATATCGATCCGACCGTTATGTTCGGTCCGGCTGGTCCGGTTTACGGTCCGGTTTGGTCCTGGCTTCTCGAGTATATCCGAACCACTAATGACTCTAGTACCTCGCCGCAGCCTTCATCCCAGTCGACTCTGTGGTTCGCATCGGATGGGCAAGAACGATCCCAAAGATACTGGTCGCGCTTCATCGTGGCCACCACGCAGTGGGCCCTACTCTGACCGACATTAAAGTAGCGATGCACACGCTTGACTTGACTCAACCAGACCCTAATTGGTATATGGACACCGGCACCACTACTCACATGACATCCGACCAAGGTACTCTCTCGTCTTATTCCAATTTTAGCACTAATCATGGTATAATTGTTGGTAATGACAATTTTATTCCAATTAAGGGTTATGGTCATAAAACTTTGTCCCCTCCTCATCCACCACTTGTCCTGAAACATACCTTTCATGCCCCAAAATTAATTAAAAATTTGGTGTCTGTCCGTAAATTCACCACTGATAATTGGGTTTCTATTAATTTTGATCCGTTTGGTTTTTCTGTGAAGTATTTCAAGACGGGGAATCATCTCATGAGGTGTGACAGTAGGGAGGATCTTTATCCAATCACACCGAGTCTCAGCATCTCGCGTCAAGCTATGCCATCCACTTTTGCAGTACTTGCTCCTTCCTTGTGGCATGCTCGTCTAGGTCATCTGGGGTCGTCTATTTTATCTTCTTTAGATATACATAAGTTTATTTCTTGTAAGGGTATGCGTAGTACTCCACTTTGTCAATCTTGTGCTTTGGAAAAAATATTAAGTTACCATTTGTAGCTTCAAATTCTAATACTTCAATGTCATTTGATATTATTCATAGTGATTTATAGACATCTTCGGTTCTCAGTTCTATGGGTGATCGGTGTATTTTATATACACCTTTTGAGTCATTTTTAGTTAGTACTTTACTCTTTTCATTTATGTTTAGTATAGTATTAAGGTTGTTTTCCTTTCTTTTGTGTCACAGCGGTCAGAAATGGAGAAATGGCGAAAAGGAGATGAAATAAGCATAAATGAGATGGAATTGCACACTAAAAGGGCCAAGAAATGAAGCCTAAGAAGTTCCGGGAAGTATAGAAATCAGACGAAGACCGGACGAAAAAAGGACGACGAAACGAAAATCCCCAGAACGCCTCAGCGCGCTACCAATGTTCGAATGTTCGAAAGTTGCGTTTTTCGTCGTGGCGCCGATTGCGTCGCGCGCCGACGCGGGATTTCTAAGTTTTTGGGCCGAATTTGACACATTTTTAGAGTCCAAAAGGGATGACTTTTCCTACCTACATATTCCTTAACCCTTTTCCATAATTTTTCCTAAACCCTTTACCTAAAAGGATTCCATAACCTTTCCTACCTACATAATCCCTAACCCTTTACCTAAAGGATTCTTGGGCTATAAATAGTCTCTACATCATTAGAAGAATTCCATACCACATTCTACATTCTACATCCACCCATCCTTCATCACCCATCCCATTCTCCATTCACTATTCCATCTTGTAAATACTCCACAACACAATCCTTGGATGCTAGAAGGCTTGGAGACTTGTTCTTGAGTATTTTTCTTTTCTTTCTTTTTACTTTATTTATTTCAGTTCATGTTTGGAGATTATATTAGTTCTTAGCGTGACTATGGCTAGGAGCTAATTACTTTGTTAGGGATTTCCTTGTGATTCACTTGAAACTCTATTCATGAATTAATATATTAGTTTGGTTTCTTCTTCATTTGTTTAAGATTTATTCAATAGTTGTTTTGATTGCTTGATAATTAATTTATCACTAATTATCATAATCTATATGATTTCTAATCGAAAGCCGAAAGGGGATATTGTGAATATTCTATAGTTGAATAAACATAGGTTAAATCGTGGACGAAAGTACCCCGATACTTGTGTAGCTTAATAGGTTATTGCTCTTAATCCTCCTTTGTAGTCAATCTTGTCACCGAAAGGTAGAAGGGTTCTCCATTGGGGTTGAGTGTTTATATTACCTTAACATGAGTATAAAACGATCTAGTTAACCTGCTATCTTAACGTAGAAGAAGAAGTTAGTCTAATTGTATTAAGGATTGAATAGAGTGGATAGTTGATGATCTTGGAAGCTCTAATTCTCCATCATAACTGATTTAAATCAAAGTATTTTCATAATTAGTTTATTTTCTGCATTATTAGTTTAGAATTCCAACTAAATTAACGTTAACCAAATAGAAACTAAAGCATAGATAATCGGTACTTGAAAACCAGTCCCTGAGGACGATATTCGGTCTTACCTAGACTATATTACTTGTCACGATACGTGCACTTGCGTTAGTGTGTGCATAAATCGCGCATCAAGTTTTTGGCGCCGTTGCCGGGGATTGGCGTACTTTCAATATCGATTTATCTATTCTTATTTCTAATTTGGTTTCTTCAAGAACAAGTTCTAACTTGTTCTGCGAGCATCTTTTTATCACCTTTTGTTGTTTTTCTTATTTTGCAGGTTAAATTCGAAACAAAAAAATTATAAAATTCAGGACATATAGACTACTACTATTAGAGACAGTTGAGTCATCAACAGCAGCTTAACCCACAGGTTCTAGAGGAAGATCTAGATGAGTTGCAGGCAGGCATACTCAGGCTCACCAAGTGCCAGACTCAGTTTATGGCTGAGACAAGGGAGTCCCACAAAAATTTGGAGACCCACATAGGGCAACTGATGGATAAGATGAGCAATACACCTCAAGAAAATATGCCTAGCGACATCATTATGGGAGGTGGTATGCAAATTAAGGAGCCTGAACCACACCCAACTATTGAGGAATCTGGCGAGATAGTTGGTGTAGATAAGGAAAAGATTGCTGAGATCCAATTCTTCACGTTTTTGGATTCTGTGGAAATTCTTTTTCTTGGACCTATTGCAGAAGAAACACCACCAGCTATCACTGTTGATCTCCAAATAGGAAGTCCATACCATCAAGGGCACCCCCTAGAGTTAAGAGATGTAGGGAATTTCACTGATCCCTACATTATAGAGAGTCTAGAAGACAAGCCTGCCTTGTTTACTTGGGGGATAATCGTATATCTGAGGCCCTTGTTTGGAGCAATTGTTGTAGTTGAAGTGAGACCTGCAACAATAACTATGCGGATTGCAAGCAGTTCGCAGAAGGATCCAATGGGCACTCGTAAAGGTTAACTGCGTCCGGCTAAAAGACGTTAAAGACAGCGCTTGTTGGGAGGCAACCCAATGTTTTTAATTATGTTATTTTAATTTTTTAGTTGTTTTATTTTGTCTTGAACAGTATCACGGTCTTGAGTTCTTGTTTTGTGTTGTTGGATGACAGGTGGATTGAAAGCCAAATCTATGGAAAAAGGAGCAAAAATGCTGGGGGAAAAAAAAGAAAAGTCGTCGTCAGCGCCACGACGCCGAATCTCAGGGCCGCGACGCCGAAAGTTCCGAGAGCCATATTCCGTGCAAATTCCAGAAGTTTTCCTCCCAGACCTCCGTTATGACCGCTGTGTTGTGTCAGTAAGTTGTCCCTATTTTTTTTGAGTCTTGCACACATTGGGGACAATGTGTGAGTTAAGTTTGGGGGGATATTTTATTGTTTTTGAGTCTTTTTGATTTGTTTGGTATTTTTGAGTTTTTTTTTTTTGATTCATAATTTTTTTTTAAGATCATGCATGCTGTAGTTACTTGAAACGCCTAGTGAAGTAAGGTTGAATAATGTAATGGAATTAGAAGCAACCATCTGAACACTTAGGTTAGATATGCCAAAAATTCATGAAATCAAACTATTTGGGGTATCTTGCTTGATTTATGCATTGTTAATGATTAAACATATGTGTCTGCTTGCTTGCTATTTGAGGCGAAATAGTTAGGATATACATGTTAGAGATATGATTCAGGCATTTCTTTGTTAGCCCTTTCTTACCATTATTTGTCTATCCCTGACATTCAAATTATATCCCTAGTCGGCCCTAAGGTCGTCGGTCGCCGACCCGACCTCGCCCGGCCCGACCGACCCCGAATTCCACACACGACACCGCTTATTAAAAAAACGGATCTGGGCTCGAACCGGCGACAGGTATGGTCCCGCCGACCCGACCCCGCAGCCCCGACCCGCCCGACCGCCCGACCCGCCCCGGGCCCCGCCTCTGCCGACCTTTGCAGAAAATAGCCGTTGTCCAACGGCTATTTTACATTTTTGGCCGTTGACAACGCCCATTTTAGGCCTCCCCTCCCCAACCCCTCTACCCCCCTTTAACCCAATTTTTCAACTATAAATACCTCATTCCTCTTCTTATTATTTTCACAAATCTTTCTACACTCTAATCTCTCAATCAATCTCTATTCAACATTGTCTACATATTCAATCTATTTATTAATTTGAGAATTGAGAGTGAAGTTGGCAACTAGCGAGGATTATCTATCGAGCAAAGTTTCAATTTTCAACCTTCGACACACGTCGACTTACGTCGCTTGGTACATTCGTTCTCTCATTAAATTATTATTTTGTCTTTATTTCATTTAGCACATTTAATTTCATTATCTTTAACTATTTATTAGCATAATTAAAATGAAAGGACTAAGAGGTAGTAAGGGTAAGGGTCAGGCTTCTTCTAGTAGGGGTGGTAACAAGGGCAATGGTGCTTCTTCTAGTATTCCTGTTCCAGTTATTCCTAGACAAGATGATTTTATAGATCCTGAAATGTTTCCTGAAATACCATATGATCTTGACACAAATGATTATCCTGAAATTGAAGAAGATTTTAATTTAGATGACACTCTAGTTGATGATACACCTATTAATGAAGATGATGATACACCCACTAGTGAAATGCCTCATATCCCCCCTACTATAAGACGAGGTCCGGCAAAACGACCATTAAAATCAGTTGTATGGAAATATTTTGACAGGGACGTAGCTAATCAAGTAGCTGTATGTAAAACTTGTAAAAATGTTTATTCTTTTAAAACTGGACAAGGTCATGGTGGGACGGGGGGTTTAGGAAGACACCTGTTGCAAAAACACAAAGCCTTGCATGCCCAATACATGATTGAAAAAACTGGTGAGCAAGCGTCATCTCAATCGGGATAAGGTTCACATACTACTGTCCCGGAGAAAGTACAGGGTCAAATTAACCCTATGACGGGGGGAGTTGTAGGCCCTAAATACGATAAACATAAAGATAGGGAAGCACTAGCAAAATTAGTTGTTGTGGAGGGTTTGCCTTTTTCATTTCCTGAATCTCCTGGTTTTATTCATTATATTAGAGATATGTATAATCCTGCTTATAAAGGTTTTCCTAGATCAACTGTTAAAAGAGATGTATTTAAATTTGCACATGAATATCAACAGTATTTACGTTATGCATTATATCATTTAAATTGCAAAGTCGCTTTAACTTCTGATATAGGTCGTAGTACTAACGGCCATGATTATTTAACGGTAACCTGTCATTGGATAGATTATAAATGGTCTATGCAAAAACGTATTTTAGCATATAGATATATAGATAGTAGGCACACTGGTGAGTTTATTTCAGAAAATATTTATTGATCGCGATTATTACGGAATAACCGATAAAGTTATGAGTATTACATTAGATAACGCATCTTCTAACAATTACGCTATTAGTATTTTAAGAAATGTTTTAACTCCGTCTTTTCCAAAACATTTTCATATCAAATGTATGCGCCATATTTATAACTTAGTTGTAAAGGATGGTCTTTCACTTTTTCAAGATATTCTTGAAAAAATACAATTTGCTATACACTTTATTTTTAAAAATAATAGAATTCAACAAAGAAAAGAATATAAAAAAACTTGTCACGATTGTGGACTATCTTACAAAAAAATTCCCGAAGAAGTACCAACTAGGTGGAATTCTTTATATGACCAACTAGTTGTTGCTTATGACTATAGAAAACCTATTACTTTATTTTTTAACGCCCATAATCAAAATCCAAATGATATGATTGTGGATACTGATTGGGAGAAAATTAGAGAACTTATTGTATTTTTAGAAAATTTTCAACGAGCAACAAAAGAATTTTCTACTTTATATTATCCTACTATTTCAACTATGTTGTTTTATATAGCTATAATATTTTTACTTCTTAAAGAATATATGGAAAAATCTGCTTATACTGCAGCTATTAAAAAAATGTTTATGAAATTAAAAAAATATTTTATTCCTATTCCCCCTATTTATATTATTGGTGCTGTATTAAACCCGACTATTAAAGTAGAGGGTTGTAAAAGTCTTATTGAAAATATATATAATCTGTATGGACGTACCACCTCCAACTCCCAAAAATTTAAATGTTGAACCACCTATTGAACTAACGCTAGAAGAAGTGTTGAATAGCGTAGAAGATGAATGCAAAAAAGTATATCGGCATTACCAGCAAGAAAGTGCTAGTAACCAACCGACTTTTGTATCATCTTCTTCTTCAACACAACCTAAAAGACAAGGCTTCGTGGCTAGGCCTAGTATTAATTCTATTGAAAGCCTCGTAAATAAAATGTGCGGTGGTAGCAAAGCTAACCAAATTAGTGAGTTCGATGTTTTTGTTTTGCAGGTAATTTACCTTACCAAGCGCTTATCAATGAAGAAGGAAAGGAAGACTTCTGAAATATTGGAGCGAATGAGAAGACATTTTCGACACTTTCAATGATGGCGAGATATTTTGAACATTCTGCCGCCATCGCTTCAAAACGCTTTTTCGCAGCGATTTTAAATAGAGAGCACAGACACTCATTAGCCTGAGATACTTGGAGATGGCGGATTTATTCAGAGATTGGATACTGAGCGGGCGAGGCGCACAACCGTAGATTAACGAAGATGACGACAACTACAACGACATTTTATCTGAAGGCACGAGTAGCGACGTGGAACAATTTGATCAAGATATACCAATTCCAACCGAAGAACCACAAGAAATTATAAAGAAATTAGAAAAAATATTTTCAAATTGGTAATTTATTTCATTGCAATTTTTAAATTTTTCTATGTCTTTCACTCTTTTGCAATTTTTTTCAACAACAGTACACTACAATGTAATTTTGAATCTTGTATATTTGATATTTCAATGAAATTAATAATATAAAAGGCACAAAAACAAATTGGGATGTTTTTTTACACTATTCTTGTCTTTGTTTAATTATTTAGTTTATAACTTTATACTTTATACTTTATAGTTTATAGTTTATACTTTATAAATATATTATATATATGAGTATAATACTATAATACTATAATTATAAATTATAATACTATAAGTCTATAATATTATAGTATATGTATATGACATTATGACTATATGACAAGTATATGTTAATGTTACTTTGTTAGTACTTAGTAATTTAGTATTTTTAATTTAGTGAAAAATTAAAAAAAAAAAAACACACACAAAACCCGCCAACCCGTCCCGTCCCGACCGACTGCCCCGACTGGCCCCGACTGCCCCGACTTCTACCATCGGACCGGATCGGACGACATGGTATGGTCCCGCCCGACCCGACTCTCCAGCCCGCCCCACCGACCTCGCCATTTTCCCGCCCCCGACTCGCCCCGCCTCGCTAAACCTGGGCCTGCCCGCCCATCGCCAGCCCTGGTCAGCCCCTTTGAGCCAAAAATAAGATATTTTCTTTGACACCCTAAAATTCCATATTTGTGCCATAGGTGGAAAAATTGAGTTATTTGGAATATAAAGTGTTGAAAAAGAGACAAAGAGAGTGAACAATTTTGATGCACCCCAATGAAAAAGAAATAATAAATAGGCAAAAGCCTAAGTTTGGGGGTGCTTAATATTCATCAGACACCCCATTCTCTCAAAACAAAAGAGGGGAAAGATAGGTATGAAGTGAAAAAGAAAATCAAAAGAAAAGGGAAGAATTTAAAGCAAAAGAGCTTATGGTACATAAATTGAGCCTAAATGCCTATTTTTACCTACCCCTGCCTAAGCCTACATTACAACCCTGAAAAGCCCTGAAGATCTCTAATATGTGTATCCATGATTAGTGGAGAATAGCAAGTAAACATGCCATAGGATTTTGAAATTGACATGCATAGTTAGGTATTCTTACTTCCATTGAGCATGATTAAATTGAATTTGCGAAATATCTGACTTGAGTATTTAGAATGCTAAAAATTCATGATATATGTTCCTGCATATTATCCTACTAACCTTCATGCTTTTCTAAGTGACAATTGTGCAGCAAAATGATCAGTGTCTTTGAGTCATTTTATTTTCTTTCGTGTCTTTGTTTATAATTTTGATCTTTGCTCGAGGGCGAGCAAAGGTTAAGTTTGGGGGTGTTTGATCGGTGTATTTTAAATACACATTTTGAATCATTTTTAGTTAGTATTTTACTCTTTTCATTTATGTTTAGTATAGTATTAGGGTTGTTTTCCTTTCTTTTGTGTCACAGCAGTCAGAAATGGAGAAATGGCGAAAAGGAGATGAAATAAGCATAAATGAGATGGAATTGCACACTGCGCGGCCAAGAAACGGCCTAGAAGTTCCGGGAAGTATAGAAGAAATCAGACGACCGGACGAAAAAAGGACGACGAAACGAAAATCCGCCAGAAAACGCCTCAGGCGTCGCGGCGCCTGGCAGCAGCGCCCAATGTTCTGAATGTTCCGAAAGTTGCAGGTTTTTCGGTGCCGTGGCGCCGGATTGCAGGGCCGCGGCGCCGACGCGGAATTTCTTAGTTTTTGGGCCGAATTTGACATATTTTCAGAGTCCAAAAGGGATAACTTTTCCTACCTACATATTCCTTAACTCTTTTCCATAACTTTTCTTAAACCCTTTACCTAAAATGATTCCATAACCTTTCCTACCTACATAATCCCTAACCCTTTACCTAAAGGATTCTTGGGCTATAAATAATCTCTACATCATTAGAAGAATTCCATACCACATTCTACATTCTACATCCACCCATCTTTCATCACCCATCCCATTCTCCATTCACTATTCCATCTTGTAAATATTCCACAACACAATCCTTGGATGCTAGAAGGCTTGGAGACTTGTTCTTGAATATTTTTCTTTTCTTTCTTTTTACTTTGTTTATTTCAGTTCATGTTTGGAGATTATATTAGTTCTTAGCGTGACTATGGCTAGGAGCTAATTACTTTGTTAGGGATTTCATTGTGATTCACTTGAAACTCTATTCATGAATTAATATATTAGTTTGGTTTCTTCTTCATTTGTTTAAGATTTATTCAATAGTTGTTTTGATTGCTTGATAATTAATTGATCACTAATTATCATAATTTATATGATTTCTAATCGAAAGCCGAAATGGGAGATTGTGAATATTCTATAGTTGAATAAACATAGGTTAAATCGTGGACGAAAGTACCCCGATACTTGTGTAGCTTAATAAGTTATTGCTCTTAATCCTCATTTGTAGTCAATCTTGTCACCGAAAGGTAGAAGGGTTCTCCATTGGGGTTGAGTGTTTATATTACCTTAACAGGAGTATAAAACGGTCTAGTTAACCTGCTATCTTAACGTAGACGAAGAAGTTAGTCTAATTGTATTAAGGATTGAATAGAGTGGATAGTTGATGATCTTGGAAGCTCTAATTATCCATCATAACTGATTTAAATCAAAGTATTTTCATAATTAATTTATTTCCTGCATTATTAGTTTAGAATTCCAACTAAATTAACGTTAACCAAATAGAAACTAAAGCATAGATAATCGGTACTTGAAAACCAGTCCCTGAGGACGATATTCGATCTTACCTAGACTATATTACTTGTCACGATACGTGCACTTGCGTTAGTGTGTGCATAAATCGCGCATCAATGGGTCATCATTATTATGTTTTATTCTTAGATGATTATTCTAAATATTTATGGACGTTTCCAATTGCGAAAAAATCTCAAGTTTTTTCCATTTTCATAAAATTTAGAGCTTTCATAAGAACGCAATTCGAACGGAAAATAAAAAACATTCAATGTGATAATGACAAAGAGTATGACAATGGGGAATTTAGGGAGTTTTGTGCTCAAAATGAGATAAATTTTCATTTTTCGTGTCCTCATACGTCTTCACAAAATGGTAAAAGCTGAGCGAAAAATTCGTACCATTAATAATATTGTTCGCACTTTATTGGTTCATTCTTCCGTTACTCCATTATTTTGGCATCGTGCGCTACAAATGACTACTGATCTACTAAATATTATTCTCTCTAAAGGTTTGACATATTCATATCCTCTCAAAGTGTTATACAATAAGACTCCGTCATATTCTCATCTTAGGGTCTTCGGATGCTTATGTTATCGACTGTTTCCATCCACTACGATCAATAAACCTCAGACACGTTCTACTCCTTGTGTGTTTTTGGGTTTTCCGTCAAATCACTGTGGTTATAAATGCTTTGATTTTTCCTCTAAACGAATCATCATTAGCCGTCATGTTCTCTTTGATGAATCCCAATTTTCCTTTTCTAAAGTAGAAAAATCCGTGTCTAGTTCTTATGATTTTTTGGATGAGGATGTCACCTCCTATGTTCTCTGTCATTTTTTTGATTCTTCAGAAAAAACGATGTCAGCACGCGCCCCGCCACCAATGGCCAACCGGGCCAATCCGTCATTAGTCGCCGCCTCTAGAGAACGCGCCAAAACTTCAGAGAGCTCTGCAGTTCTTCCAACACCGCGGCCCGCCACCAAAGATCGCGCTTCTTCCGACGTAATTTCCAACACTCGAAAATTCCCAATCCAAATTTCAAAGTCAAGGTCCAATCACTCGCAGTCAACGGGGTATTTTTAAACCAAAGAGACATTTTAATTTGAATTCTAATGTTCTTAAATTCTCCTTACCCCGTAAACCCGTGTCTGCCTTAAATAACCCTAAATGGAAAATTGCCATGACCGAGAAATATAATGCTCTTATTGATAATAAGACGTGGGAGTTGGTACCCCGTCCATCTGGTGTTAATATTATTCGGTCTATGTGGATTTTTGTTCGTAAGGAAAATTCTGACGGTTCATTTTTGAGGCATGAGGCTAGACTTGTAAGTGATGGTAAGACTCAGCAGGTTGGTGTGTATTGTGGTGAGACATTTAGCCCGGTTGTCAAGACGGCTACCATTCGCACTGTGCTCAGCTTGACTCTTTCAAAATAATGGCCCATTCATCAGCTAGATGTGAAGAATGTTTTCCTACATAGTGATCTTCAGGAGACAGTGTATATACATCAGCCTTTGGGGTTTAGGGATACTAGATATCCTAATCATGTCTGTCTATTGAAGAAGTCTTTGTATGGGCTTAAGCAGTCTCCACGGGCTTGGTATAAGAGGTTTGCTGATTTTGTTTCGACTATGGTTTTTTCTCACAGCAGGTCTGATAATTCATTATTCATATATCGTCGAGGATCTTCCATGGTTTATATACTATTATATGTTGATGAAATTATCTTCGATCGCTTCTTCGATGCTTACAAGAAGTCTATTATGACAATGCTCAGTTCTGAGTTTGCCATGAAGGACTTGGGGCCCATTGAGTTACTTTTTGGGGATTGCTGTCACTCGTCATGCAAGTGGATTGTTCTTGTTACAGAGAAAATATGCAGCAGAGATCATTGAGAGGGCTGAGATATCATCCTGTAAGTCCACTTCCACTCCAGTTGATATTAAACCGAAGTTGGGTGCTGCAGCTGGCTCTCCCTATGAGGATCGACCCGCTATCATAGTCTTGTAGGCGCCCTTCGGTATCTGACGTTCACGCGACCTGATATTACATATGCCGTACAGCAGGTGTGTTTGTTTATGCATGATTCCAAAGTTGAATATATGAATGTGCTTGCATTCTTAGGTACATTCAGGGAACACTTGAGTATGGTTTGCATTTGCATCCTTCGTCGACGTCTACACTAGTCTCTTATACAGATGCTGATTGGGGTGGTTGTCCTGACACCAGACGGTCTACGTCTGGCTATTGCATGTTTTTTAGGTAGTAACTTGGTCTCATGGTCCGCTGCCGCCAATCCACGC
The DNA here is from genome assembly GCA_029844215.1 of Przewalskia tangutica. Lineage (NCBI taxonomy): Eukaryota > Viridiplantae > Streptophyta > Magnoliopsida > Solanales > Solanaceae > Przewalskia > Przewalskia tangutica. The sequence continues at coordinate 49,447,487 of CM056723.1, forward strand.
TTTCACGCTCGTGCGTACGCCGAGTATCGAGGGGTAGCCAATGTGATTTCTGAGTCATGTTGGTTACGAAATATACTATTAGAGCTTCATTGTCGTATTGAAGGCCACCTTGGTTTATTGTGATAATATAAGTGTCATCTACCTTTCTGGTAATCCAGTCCAGTTCAGCACTAGCGCACTAAACACATAGAGATGAATGTTCACTTTGTTCGAGAGAAGGTAGCTAAAGGACAAGTACGCGTTCCTTCAAGATATCAAATTGCAGATATCTTTACAAAGGGTCTTCCCTCTGTCCTTGTATATTTGGTAAATATTAGACTTAGAATTGTACCTTAATTAGTAGTGTAATATTATCATTCAATAAGTAGATGGTTCGAAAACATTCAATTTACATAAAGAAGTTGTAATTCTAAATCAAGGTAACACTGCAGTGTCAATTTACTATTCTAAGACTTGAAGATTTATGAGAGGAGATTGAGATTTTAGTACCTGTCCCTAGTTGTGATTGTTAAAACTCAAAAGATTTTGCATTATATCTACAGAAATTGAAGTTTTTCCAAATTCAGATGGGGTTAATTAAAGATCATTATCTTCAATTTAGGAGTCAAATCCTGCTTATGAGTCCCATATCCATATTAAATGAGGCATGACAGTGAATGACGAAAGTAAAAAATCTGTAACAACTATAACAGGAAAGTTGGGAGTCAATCTTTTTATAATTAAAAGAAAAATTATAATGTTGCAACGTAAACAAGTGGTGGAAATCAGAAGTTCAAGAAAACTAACATGTTCAGTATGATTTTTGCAAAATGAAGAGATGTAACAAAAAAACACTCCTCTCTCGGTCCTAATTTACGTGACATCATTTGATCGGACACGAAGTTTAAAAAAATGAAAGATTTTGTTATGTTTACCAAACTGCCCCTATTTTTATGCCTACTTTTGTTGACTTTTTTTCCACATTAAGTACATCTTTAAAATTAAGTGGGATCAACAAGGGTAAAATAGGAAACGGTGCCATTAAATAGTTAGTCAAAATTAGAAAAGATGAATTTTTTTTTGAAAAAAACTAAAAAAAAAAATGATGTCAAATCAAATTGAGACGGGGAGTATAAAATAGTGGGTTATCGTCCATACCTCAAAACGTACTGACGAAAAACCCATCACAGAATAATCAAATGTCAATAGTCATATTTAATCAAAATGTAATTCCTTTAATTTCATTCAACACACATGATAAAGTTTTAAAGTCAAATGAACCAATCGATCCAAATGAGAACTGTTAGAAATACAATCCTTAATCCAAGCTCAATTGCGATTGCATGCAAAAGGTATACTCGGTTGCACCATGAATTGTGCAACTGGAAGCAGTAGATCGTAAAGAGAAATAGAGGAATGAGAGAAAAATATTCTGTGCAAACTTTTCTTCTTATTGATCTCACTCAGATTACTATTTATACTACTTTCTTTGCACTACTCCACTATTACAGATATGACCATAAGTAGACTACTAAGTAAAACTGAAGACAGGAATTAAGTATAACAAATGTATACTAATGGTATATTAATGAATATCTATATCCTGATCAACAAGAACTTGTTCATTTACCAAAAAAAAAACAGAATGATCAGATTCTTCAACTCCTAAATATGAATGCTACTTCAACATTTACAATCTATGAAGCAGTCATAAGTAGTTCTTTTTGTCTTCTAACAGTCATGAAGAGTGGATAATAGATGAATGGACTGCTACTCATACAAAGAAAGTGTCGCAATTGTGCTGGAACCCCTGATTAAAATTTTAAGTTTCTTCGAAAATCAAACATTTTCCTACTAGTTTTAGGATATTTATCCTTTTTGAAGGGGAGTCATCAAGGAACTTGGAGGTAACAACTCTAAAATCTTATTTGATTTATTTATACGATTAACCATGAAATTTATGATCAAAACTAAGGATTTCAAGTCTTTCAAATGGTTTAACCTTAAGTTTCATAGTGACAATTTTTATTCCTCTCTAATGGTGTGAGGATGATGAACAGGCCATTCGCGGTCTCATGACTCAGTTGATAAGACACACTATCGGAGCATGATGTGACTTTTGAAAAGATAGCAGTTTCATGTTTTGAGTTAGAATCCCGATAAAGATGCATAGTTTATGGATAACAAGAGTGGATACCACGAGACTAACACTCTTAAGGACAGGGTAAGACATGCGACTAATAATCTCATGTCCTGCAAGAAGATTATGATTAGCCGCAGTAGCTTATCTTAAATCATTTGAGATTATTATTTTTATCTGATTTGATACTGTAATTATTATTTTTCCTGCAAGAAGATCACGATTTCTAAGATGTTTGTCCCAAGAATAAGCTGAGAGGGAAAGTTTATGAACTTGCTAGGTCTTTCGACTCACACTTGACATTTTGGTGCAAGACCAATTAAGGGTGATCCAGAAGTAGATCCTTTTTTCAGATTAGTTTAAGTGAGCCATCACCAATCCCTTATTTAATATAGGACATTCGCCTGCCGAGGGAAGTGGCTTATTAAGTGCCCTATTATGATTTTAAGTGTTAGATTTGAATCATAATATCACCGAAGTTGATTCAGTCACCAACTGAATATTAGATTGTACTTTTCTCGGCTTTCTTCATGGACTAAAGAAGAAAAAGCTTGTGTAATGGAAGGCAAAAAATTCATCATGAATATACTTCCTTCACCATAGTATGCACTTGGTGAAAAATTGAACTAGTCTCCTATCTTTCTCAGCTTATACATATTATTAGCCTTGACTCCACCAATGCAGTGCACAATTCCTCCAATAATTGATAATACAAAGATCCCCTTATGTCACATCATTAATTTCCTTCTAAAGCAAATATGACTTAGCACTGTTAATTTAATCATATTGTTGATCTTCTAGTTTTCTGAACTATTGCACATGCTTTTATCAAAGAAATTCAGTATTTAGGATGTGACCATGTTGTCACGCCTTTCTCATTGACACTAGATGATGCCAAGCCCATGCAAGCACGGCCCAATACGAAAAAGCAAGTCAGTTAAATAATAATAATAATAATAAAATTATGAAAGTTTTATTACATAAACACAATCGATTAAGTTGGTAGTTGGAGGGTTCACTATGAACTTTATTAGTGCTTATGCGCCACAAGCGGACTTGGACGAGGAGGAGAAGAGACACTTTTGAGAGAATTTAGACGAAGTGGTGGGAGGTATACCACCCATTGAGAAATTATTGTAGGAGGGGATTTCAATGTACATATCGGGTCACTTCCAGGGGGTTATGATGACGTGTACGTAGGATTTGGACTCGGGGTCAGGAATGGGGGAGATGTCTCACTTTTGGAGTTCGCTAGAGCTTGTGGGATGCTGATAGCCAATTCTAGATTCCTGAAGAAGGAGGAAGACTTAGTGACTTTTCGTAGTTCGGTGGCTAAGACTCAGATAGACTTTTTGCTCCTTAGGAAGGTTGACAAAGGTCTCTGGAAATACTGTAAGGTTATTCCGAAGGAGGATCTTACAACCCGACATAAGCTTTTGGTGATGGATTTGGAGATCAAGTTGGAGAAGAAGAAGAGGGTGGTGGATGACAGGTTAAGAATCAAATGGGGGAGTTTGACCATGGCTAGTGCAAATGATACGGGGGAGAGTTTGATGGCCAAGGGGGCTTGAGGAAGTAGAGGGGATGCGACCGGTATGTGGGACAGGACGACCAGTTGCATTCGTGAGGTAGCCAGAAAAGTGCTAAGAGTTTCGCGGTGTTATCGTGGTGGAAATTGAGGCGACTGGTGGTGGAATGGTGAATCTCAAGAGAAGATGGAAGCGAAGAAAGCGACGTATGTGAAATTGATAGAAAATAGAGACGAGGTAGAGAAGTGGACGAATATAGCACTGTATGAGATGGTGAGCAAGGAGGCAAAGCTAGCGATTACGGTGGCTTTCGAACTCCTGTATGTGGAATTAGAGGAGAAAGGCAGGGATAAGAAGTTGTACAGACTAGTCAAAACAAGAGAGTGGAGGGCCCATGACTTGAATCAATTGAGGTGCATCAAGGACGAGGACAGTAAAGTACTGGTGGAGGAAGCGCATATTAGGTGGAGGTGAAAGTCTTACTTCCACAAACTCTTGAACAAAAAAAGAGATGGAGACATTATGTTGGGAGATCTGGAGCATTCTGGTAGGCACTGAGATTTTGGGTATTGTAGAATCATTAGAGTTGAGGAGGTTAAGAGTTTTATTCACAGGATGCGCAGGGGACGAGCGACCGGGACTGATGAGATTCTTGTAGAATTTTCGAAGAGCGCAGGCAGGGCAGGTTTTGAAGTGGTTCTCTATGAAAGTTTGGGAAAGAGTTGTGGAGACGAGGGTGAGGAGAGGCGTGCCTATTTTCGAGAACCAGTTTGGATTCATGGCGGGGCGTTCAACTAACGAAGTCATTCATCTTATTAGGAGGTTGGTGGAGAAGTATAGAGAGAGAAAGAAAGACATATATGGTTTTCATCGACCTCGAGAAGGCATACGACAAAGTCCCTAGAGTGGTTCTATGGAGATGTTTGGAGGTTAGAGGTGTACATGTGCTATACACTATAGCTATCAAAGATATGTATGATGGAGCCAAGACTAGAGTACGGAAAATAGGAGGAGTCTCAGAGCAATTTTTAGTGATGATTGGGCTGCACTAGGATCAACTCTTACCTATTCATATTTGCGTTGGTGATGGACGGACTGACGCAACAAATTCAAGGAGATGTATCATGGTGTATGTTATTCGCAGACGACATAGGCCTGATTGATGAGACTCGCAGTGGAGTGAACGTCATGCTGGAGGTTTGGAGACAGACTCTGGAGTCTAAAGGGTTCAGGTTGAGTAGGACCAAGACATAATATTTGGAGTGCAAGTTCAGCAACGAGAGCGACCCTAATTAAGGCTTGGTACTCAGGTCATTCTCAAGAAAGTAAGTTTTAAGTACCTAGTAAGCTTTAAGTACCTAGGGTCTATTATCCAAGGGAATAGAGAGATTGATGACGATGTCACACATTGTATTGGAGCAGGGTGGATGAAATGGAGGCTAACATCTAGAGTCTTGTGCGACAAAAAAGTGCCACCAAAACTTAAAGGTAAGTTCTATAGAGTGGTGGTTAGACCAACTATGTTGTATGGGGCAGAGTGTTGGCCAATCAAGACTTCGCACATCCAAAAGAAGAAAGTTACGGAGATGAGGATACTGAGATGGATGTGTGTCCATACAAAGAGAAATATGATTAAAAATGATTATATCCGGGAGAAAGTGGGAGTGGCCTCGATGGATGATAAGATGTTGGAAGCGAGATTGAGATGGTTCGGGCATGTGTAGAGGAGAGACACAGATGTCCCAGTGCGGAGGTGTGAGAGGTTGGCTATGGACGGGTTCAGGAGGGATTGAGGTAGACTGAAGAAGTATTGGGGAGAGATGATTATATGGGATATGACGCAGGTGAAACTTACTGAGGAAATGAACTTAGATAGTGGGTTGTGAAGGACACATATTAGGGTAGAAGAGTAGTAGGTACTCGAGCGTAATCCTATTTATGCTTACAAATTGATAGTTGTAATGTTATTACTGTAGGCCCGATTAGCCTATCACACTTATAGGCACATTATTGCTTTATAATACACTGTAGTTTAATTTCTGCTGCTATGTGTTCTTTAGTGTATTTTGTTTAGCTTATTTAGTTGTGTTAGCTACTGCTCCCTTTTGTTCGAATGCACTTTATACTGCTTAATTCCTTATTTGAGTATAACCGTTTTTCTTGATTTACTCTTTACTTTTGCTTTGTTTTGATTGTCTTACTTGTGATTATGTTTTGTCTTGAGCCGAGGGTCTCCCGAAAACAACCGATCTACCTATCAAGGTAGATGTAATGTCTGTGTACACTCTACCCTTTTCAGACCCGAATTTCAGTGGGTATGTTATTGTTGTATTACATAAACACAATAACAATTCAATCAATTCAAGTAACACTTGTCATATCTTATTTTGTTTAGATACTAACGGATTGAGTGTTAGCTTTGGCGAGCTCCCTACATCTCACGATTGAAGTGGAGGTTCAAATCCCATTAGTCCTGCATCTCACGATTGAAGTGGAGGTTCTTCTTTTTCCTTATTTCCACTCTCTCCTAATGTAATAGTCCAAAAAATAATTAAAAAAAAGTACAACCCAACTATGTCTTAATCATTTTTAAAGAAATATGTGTACATACATCTTAATTAGTGTTTTTGGATTCCGTCTAAATCCTCCTTTTTCTTTTACTTTCATCTGTTAATTTTCTCTAACTTTAACTTCACTATTTTATCAACTATTATGACTCAGTTTCCAATACACCCTTTATATTTTAGAATCAAATATTTAATACCCCTATATTATAAAAATTCTACACTTGCACACCCATGAGGTATATCTGTAACTAAGTATATTAAAACATATTTACCAACAATAAATTAAAATTATAAAAACTCAGCTTCTATGTATTAGTTTTTATCAAATTTTAAAAAGCTAAATATTTTTTAAAATATTTTTATTCATGCATTTGATTTAATAGAGAAACATGTATCATTTGAAACTTTAGTAAGAAATGAATACAAATTATTATCTATTGTTAATTTTCTACACTTTAAACATAAATTTAATTGTATTTTTCTTAATAGAAAAAAATTTAAATACTTACTCACACATTTTTTATTATACTATTAATTTTGTAATAATCAAATGTAAAGTAATATTAATTATACTTTATCTCTGGAAATTATCTTTCAAATGAAATAAAAGAAAAGAAAAGGCTTACTATAGTTATATTTTACTCTCAAGTAAATGGAAGATCCCATAAAAAACAAAATGATTTTGCATGGAGGCACAAAGTTGAATTATTGCTATTAATAGTCTGTAATGATTCGTCCGATCGTTTTTTTATCTAAGACCCTTATTTGACTATTATCATTCTCGTAGACTTTATGTAGGCATGTGATGCGCGGGGATGGGTGGCATGGATCCTGAGGTTCAATTATACGAGTTTCGGAAGAAAAACCCAGAATAATTTTTTTAGAGTTGATTAGTTTGACTCAAAGTTGACTTTAGAGTATATGGGTTCGTTTCTGGGTTTCGTTGCTTCCGGTAGCTTTGGAGGGTTATTTATAACTTAGTCGAGTCATTGGTTCACTTCCCGAGACAATCGAATGTACTTTGTGGTCTTATTTATGAAATTTCAATTTTGGGTGATTTCTTAAAAAAAATATGTCTTAGCTCGGTTAAATAAGAAATCTGAGGGCGCGAGTGAGTTTTAGCACCATTTACCTTATGATAGCATGTCTGATTTGTGTTCGGAAGATCTCGGGAGTGTTTTGGGTGGTTGGAAGAAGATTTCCATAGTTTTCCATTGCTGGTGATGGTCTCTACTTCTGCGGGACGCCTTTGCAAAGGTTGACTCGTAGATGTGAGCCTGTAATGTTTTCAGGTTCCGCCACTGCGGAGGTTTCCTCATAGAGATGATGCGCTTTTGTGGTGATTCTCTTGCACCAGCGGCTATGCAGGATTTCTAATGGTTCCGCCTCAACGGACTTTTTCCGCTGTGGCGTGGTCGCCTCTGTGGGATCGAGTCTATCGGTGCGGGATCGCGATGTTAGGAAGATTCTTAAATGGCCAAAATCAATTCATGTCGCGACCCAAAATCTCATTTGTGCCGTGAGGGCACTTACACTATCCGTAGGAGAACCACTAGCCTAACTCATGAAAAGATTACCAAACTAAGTGCGGAAGTAATGGAAAACATCTCTAAATAACATTACAAATATTACTAACAGTGGCTACCTCAAAATCTGGTGTCAGTAGTACAAGGACTCTAAGATATAATAATGACATAATATAATAATGGTGCCCTAAATAAAAGGGGTGGCCTGACCAGATGGAGATCAAGTCTACCAGAATGAATGGTCTGCCTCACTCTCTCGTGCTCTAAGCTACAATTTGAATAGGTTGAATACTTGGATCCACGTAAAAGATGCAACAAACATAGTATAAGTACACAACATACTCCCGTAAGCATCATAGACCGACTACGACGGAAGCTACATAACAGATATAAGTACCAATTTGACTCTACAAGTAGGTCTTATTCCAATTAACCTTCTAGTTATCTAATCATTTAATCCACGTAGTTCATGATCTATGGGTATACAGTCTACTCAACACACAAAGCATCAGTTACAGTCTAACACAATTAAGGGCATTTAGCACGTAAAGACTCTTACCTTGACACTCAGAGATTTGATACTCTATCTAGGCCATAATATCATCTGATACACTTTTCGACCCAGTCCATTAAATAGTAAGTTTAACTCAACCTCGTTAAATCTTTGTTAGCGTTAGTTTCTAATTTCATTACCACACTAGGTGTTTATGGTCATGCCCTTTTGATAATTCTTCTAAAGCTCTTTCTCCCTACACATGTCTAAACACATGCCTTACACAACCTAGTATTAAGATTTGACATTCATGCACCTAACACTTAGGCCAATATACCACAATGACTATGCAACAATCTTACTACACACTTACCTTCGGTACCAGAAAATACCAAGGAAACACACAGTTATACATGCTAACCTTACCCACGATACTATTGCACATTACACAATTAACTATGACAATTACCAGGTCACAATATTCTCTCCAACAATGCATTTACTCAACAACCAACATATATCAAGCTTATGCAACACATGTTCACTTTTGTTTTAGAGGACATTTTTACAGTCAGTTCTTGTTCTTTCAATAATCACAAGATCACCAAGTCTACTAGAAATCAACCCTGAGTACACCCATGAGCAATCATCGAGAATATAAATGGGATGCAATGCAGATGATGTATGTATGAATTCAAATATTATGTGTACCCGGTATACACACGCTGCTACAGTAGCTGTCATGTGACCCACGAGGGACTCATGAGGTTCATATACCCATTTTATCCCATTGGATACTAGCTCGGTGGCTGAAGTATCATCATTTATCATCACTCTTGTACCATGCTACCATATCTCATAACTGACTTTCTAAGCAGCTCCCAACAATATATCAACAGTTCAGTGACCCTTATAAATATATGAATGATATGTATGTGTGTACAACATGCATCAACATAATCAGACATATTCCCCAACTATTTACAAGCATTTAAACGAGATGTGGAGTGATGAATGCATGACAATTCAAATCAATAATATCACAATAATATGGCTACAAGCCCACTAAACATATGTAATTCCTAGATATAAATTAGGTTTCCCTTAGGGAAAATCGTGTGATGAATAGAACAACAATCTCAAATAATGGAGACAAGCCCAAATTGTGGTGACAAGCCCATATAGCAGTAGTCGGAGTCGACTTAAGGTCAATTCTCTAAATCAACCATACTCACAGATATACATCGGTAACCATGTAAACACTCATCACAACCTCTTGAGTGGGACCCCCAAGTACGCCTAATACCCCTTAATACTTATAACTACTACGCACTTCTATTGAAGTCTACAAGGAAGAAACCATATCATTCCTCAAGGTCGAGCATGAACCACGAGCGGTCGATCCTCAATGCACGTCTCTAATTCTTTGAGACTCCTCATAGAAAACTTAGTCTAACACGCAATCTACACATATTAATATCAAACCAAGTGCAAGGACTTAGTTCATAACCAAACGTACGATGCCTAAAATTCATACCGAGCCTATGGTGCTAAAATTCAAACTTTATTACTCGAAAAGGCTTTAGACATGATTACTAAATATAACCCGAAGTTAATTTGAAAAACAAGCTTATTTAGAGTCTTAATTTCATGATTCATTAAAACCCTAATTTTACAAACATTAGGTTTCTTCCCTAAATAAGAAAAGGGCTTTCGTAATCAAATTAAATCTACCACATGGTCATTTTATCAAAACAACTTATTTAAAGAATCAAGGTCTACCACATCATTTTTAATCCTTTAATCAAGATTCACCTAATTTCAACCACCAAAGATTTCAATACATTTTCCCTCATTTCATGCATTACCCAAATACTAGAAACATGAATGAATAATTAAAGGGGATAAAGAGGTTACCTTCTATGAAGGACTCTTTAAGTGCAGAGAGGCTAGTTAGGTCAGCCCCCAATTCGAGACACACATTTTTGGAGAAAATGAACTATTTTAGGGCATTTATTCACATTGGTCAGTCAACACTTCTGTCGCAGAAGACTCAATTCCACCGGTGCAGATACGTTGTGGCGTGAAATAGGACCACTGAGGCACAAACACTTGACACCTCGCCTCAACGCCGGGGTGGAAAATTATTTCACAGGAGCAGACTTCATCAGTCCGTCGGTGCAGACACGATTTTGCCGGAGCAGACACAACTCCTTCATCAAATCTTCATGTTGATAAATCTTATTCCCGAACTATAGGAGTTACTTGACTCATAAATTCCATAAGTAAAATCATCGACGAATATCCGGAGGAGAGTTATAACCGAAAATTGGATGGAAGGTTCATAACGGCTGAACGAGTCATTACATCAGATACCAATAAAATAAATGTTCGTCCTCGAACTGGGACAAATGGGAAGTGGTATGTATAATAAGGACTCTGGGCCTGGTCCCATAATAGATTCTTATCAATTTCGCATAATGACGACTAGAATAATGTCACATAATACCACTAGGACTCTACGTCACCAACTCTGGTGTATAGCATAGATCTTATCACCAATAATTCGGAATGGTCAATGAGAACCACTTATTATAACCATAATATTGAAAAATAAATATTTGTTCAGAAATTTTGGCTTTAAGGGTTCGCGGTGTAATGTCATGCCATTGGTCACACTATTGTACATTACATCACATCATTTATATTCAGTATTGCTGAGTTTGTAACATCATCTACCTGTATAGGCTCATTTATTTAATCTCATAAAATGAATGCATAGCGTAAAAGAATAGCGGGGGCCTGACGCTCGCAAGAGATATATAAAGGCTGAAATTAAGTTTTCCATACAAAACATATGGGACTGAATACTCGCCAAGAGAAATATTATTTACGAACAATCACACATGCGACAAATTGAAATCAAGAGGAATCACGCTACGATGGAGATTTGTGTGCCGGTGCGCACTCTCAGATGCATAAAGTATACAACAGATTTGGAAATGAACAAAACTCACAAGGGTAAATTATTTTCCCGCTCTGGCGTATGCACTGGAGCGGATGAAGTTAGTTAAAGCGAAAAACACATAATTCGAAAACCACAACATTGTTTGCTCCCCCCACTTCTCCCACACCTCTTTAACCTCTTAATCTCCCAAAACTTCTCCCAATACTCCCCCCAACTACTCTGCAAAAACACCCCTCACAAAACCCTACCCGCACAATTTTACTCTTTCTCTCTCCAACACTCTCCTCCCACACCCACTAATTTACCTAGTCAACCCGCCAGGAAAAAAACCGAATAGGTGCGCACACTGAGGTACACAACGAACTCTCGCAATTCTCACTGATCTACTTCACCATTCGGTAAGTTCTAATACTCGTTTTACACATGATTGCGTCATAAAGTAGGATAGAGTATGTTAGTGGGTTGAGAAATTTGAAATTTTTAGGGTGGTGGTGGTTATGAGGGTAGATTCACAGATCGGGTGAAATAATGGTGTGAAAAGTGTCTATACATCTTGTATACTCGCATGGAAATAACATGAGGGATTTTTCAACATAAAATAGGGCAAAATCGTTGGTTTTTCGACTGGTTGGTCTGGGACGACGACCTTGCTTCGGTGAATAACTTCTGCTAGAACCGCGGTCCACTGAGGCGTAAAATGTCTTGCCGAAGAAAATAGACAGGGATGCCATGACTTTCACTGAAGTAGACGCTTTCCTGGTGCGAATTCGCTCCAGGGACACCTATTCTATCGAAACTGAAATATAATAGTAATTATGCTGAAATAGTAGCTTCACATCGGTTGACTCGGGTCGATTTTTGTTGGTTTATTTGGATTGTTAGACACATAATAAAATGATACATGTGAATCTATCACTGAACTGACATATAATTGATAAATGCGGATATATTTCGAGGAAATAGATCACAATCCAATGGACAACCTTTCCCAGAACTATGGACTGGTCGATGATGAGCCTACAGTTGACTACACTACGGTTTGATTCATGTCCCGCGATTGTCTGAACCATTATTATGAAAATCTGAGACACAAGACACTACTAAAATAGAGGGTCACAAACATGGCCGACATGAAAGAGCTCCTTCCTGATTTTTACAACTGGATGATGCAAATAGGCTGTAATTGTTTGCTTAAGCTCCCTACAAATCTACCGAAGATTTGGTGAGAGATTTCTATGTAAACCTTAAGCGGGTGAGGCTGTCGAAACCTAATCCAGAGATAAGGATTCGACGCAAAGTGATACCAATTGAAGTTGAGACGATTAGTGTTATTTACGGGCTACCAAACCATCCCCCGGAGGCTATGGATTCCAAAGAGACTTGTGGAAATGGGGAGTGGTGGGTGTCACATCTGATGGCTGAGGAGTATAGAGGAAAGATCACCTAAGCTAACAAAAAATCCGGGATTATACTTAACTGTTGAGGCCAAGAGGTGGCAAAACATCATTTTCAGCAGGGTGCGTCCCTTCAGTAATAAATCTGACTACCTATATGTTCGTGCTCGATGATAGCTTACATACTGGATAATGTCTCGGTAAATATGGGCCACCATATCATCAGAGAATGGATTGACTATCTAATTAAGAGATGGTCGAGTGTGATATTTCCTTATATGATTATGGAACCGTGCCAAAGGTCGAATGTGTTAGATAATACTGACGATGACTAGATAGAACCTGGATGGGTCTTTAATCCTTTGAAAGTGTCAGGGGTGGGTACTTTAGTCAAGAGTAAGAAGAGGAACGTGGAGTTGAATGAGAGCGGTGATGGTGATGCTGATGATATGTCGCAGTCAAATCCACATGGGCCATTTGGTGCTATGGGTTCTCAACTGCAGGAGATTTGAGATTTGGTTTCCGGACTTCCTAAGCCTTCCATCGGATATAGTTCTTTGAGGCTCTCTGCCGACTACTTCTACCGAGAGGAGATAAAATAATATCTTGAGGCACAGAAAGGCCTCCAGACCTCAGTTGGTACTTTAGATACAACGTACAAGGGCTTGGCCTAGGATCATGGTGATCTCTACACGAGCTTCGCAAAGGATAAAAAAGGAACAATTCTCGTGAAGATGTGGAGATGAATCAAGGACTTGTTCAAACATTTGGAATACAAGGACCCCCTTCTGGTGGCGGATGAGCATGACGATGAGGACTATTTCTTATTACGCAATGTGGATGATGGGGATAGAGGTAGCAACACCGAGGGAGGTGGAAAAGCGACAAGTTCAAAAAGGCAAAGTTAAGCTCATTCTTGGTATTGGTTGATAGCCCGTGTTGGGCATTATTTTAAACAATTTTAATTTCTGGTGCTTGTTGGATGTTCAGATAATTTGGTTTGACTTTGCTTTATTTTCTGTTTTTTCTTGGATTTGATGAATGTTTCAGATGTTTGGGATATTATTAGCTAGTTTCTCATTTCTATTTTGGTTGAATTTATCAGATATTTGGGTGTTTGGCTATCTGAATTTTCCTTGCTAGTTTTCTCTATATTGAATTCACAGTATAAATTGATAATGCACTGGTTTAAGAATGAAAACAGGGGTAGAATTCACTGGTTTCTGCCTAGTGGTTCCGCTGGCACATAAGTGAGTTCCGCTATGGCGGGCACGCTTCCACAAAAATAATCTCGTATTAGCGGACATCAGAAATGGTATGATCATGCGTTGAGCCATGGTGAACTATGGTCAACAGCTGGGGTCACGCTCTTGTGGCTCACCTTTCGTCGGTGCAACTCCACAGGTGCGGGAAAAGATGAGCTGGGGTGAAGGGCCTGGACCAGCACAGAAACTTTAGACTTAAGCAAATATATTTAGATTTTCTAGATGACTTTCAGACATGATTTCCACGCACGATCCACTCTAAAAGAGTATCAAAATTATATACCAATTGGAATCGACTAGATACCAATTTGACTCAACATATACCAAACGGATGAGGTAGCACGATAAGAGTGAAAGAATGGGAAAGTTCCTAAATGTATTATAGCATCTCGAGTATGGGTACGGAGGTCTATGTACCTATCCGCGAGACTCTACAAAACACTATCGTTGTACTTTATGAGGCCGGTGAACCTAGAGCTCTGATACCAATTTGTCACAACCAAAAATCCAATTTATGTTGTGAGTGAACTTATACTATCTGTAGTAGAATCACTAGCGTAACTCATGAAAGATTACCAAACAAAGTGTGGAAGTAATGGAAAACATCTCTGTACAACAAGTCTTTAAAACATTACAAAGATTACCAAATACAACAGTGTCTACCCAAAAACCTGGTGTCACTAGTACAAGGACTCTAAGATATAATAATGACAGAATATAACCACGCCGGGGATGGCCTGACCAGATGAAGATCAAGGCTACCAGAATGAATGGTCTGCCTCACTCTCCCGTGCTCCAAGCTGCAACCTAAATAGATCAAGTACATGCATCCACGTAAAATTTGTAGCAAGCTTAGCATGAGTACACAATATACCTTCATAAGCATCATATGCCGACAATGACGAAAGATACGTAGCAGATATAAGTAACAAGTTGACTCTATAAGTAGGTCCTATTCCAATTAACCTGTTAGTTATCTAATCAGTTTATCCACGTAGGTCATGATCTATGTGTATACAGTCTACTCAATAGACAAAGCATCAGTTACAGTCAAACACAATTAAGGGCATTTAGCACGTAAAGACTCTTACCTTGACACTCAAAGATCTGATACACTACCTAGGCCATAATATCGTCTAATACACTTTCCGACCCAGTCCATTAAATAGCAAATTTAACTCAACCTCGTTAACTCTTTGTTAGCCTTAGTTTCTAGTTTCATTACGACACTAGGTGTTTATGGTCATGCCCTTTTGATAATTCTTCTAAAGGTCTTTCTCCCTACACAGGTCTAAATACATGCCTTACATAACCTAGTATTAAGATTTGACATTCAGGAACCTAACACTTAGGTCAATACACCACAATGATTATGCAACAATCTTACTAGACACTTACCTTCGGTACCAGCAAATACCAAGGAAACACACATTTATACATACTAACCTTACCCAAGATACTGTTAGGGATGTCAATCGGGCGGGTTAGGGCGGAGAAAGCTTTGACCTATTCAGATTTTGACTTGTCCTGCTCTGTTTAGCTTTATCCAAAAAAATGTCATGCCCTTCCCTGCCCCGCTAAGCCCTGTCCTGCCCCGCCCCGTTTTTGTTTTGAAGAAATTGATACTTTTTGTTTGTTATTTGAAAATAGAGGTAAGGATGTGCAAGTTACTAGATATTTAGATAGGGAATGGAGTTCAATTTCAAAGGATCCAGAGCATCAAAAATTGTTATCAATCTTTAGAATTGTGGACACATGAACTTACTGTAAATCTAGTTAGCTCTTTATTTATAAATTCAGATGAAGGACTGAAAAGAAAGTATCAAATCTCAGCAGCTTTTATCTGTTATAGAAGACAATCATCTTGCCTATCCAAAAAAATGGATAGTTAAGTTGGTGTGCCTCGGTCTCCATGATACTAAATTCTGCTAGCCTGACCAATTAACCTGTCAAACTAAAAAAAAAAGGAAAACAGAAAAACAAAGGGCTTTACATGATAAATCAAATAACCAGGAATTGATTCATCATAGACTAATTTATCTTTTAAATGTATGTATTATTTATCTTTATTTATTCATTTCGGATTTATAATCATTAAGATACTAATTTATTTTTGTTTTTGTTTCTTAACCAGGTGATAGCTGAGGAGAAAAAACAAAACTCAATCGCCAAATAGTTACTTAAGTTAGTTGCAAATCTCTTCTATTTTCTAAACGAAATTATATAATATTTGGGCATGATTTTCTTCAAAACCCACCACCTGCCCTGCCCCATTTCAATTTTTAACAAAACTAATTTTATTCTTCCCTGCCCCGTTAAGAGTTTGCCCTGCCCCGCTCCAATTATCATCCCTAGATACTATTGCATATTACACAATTAACCATGACAATTACCAAGTCATAATAGTTCTCTCCAACAATGCACTTACTCAACAACCAACATATATCAAAGCTTATGCAACACGGGTTCACTTTTGTTTAGAGGACAGTTTTATAGTCAGTTCTTGTTCTTTCAATAATCACAAGATCACCAAGTCTACTAGATATCAACCCTGAGTACACCCAACACTGAGCAATCATCGAGAATGAATGGGATGCAACACATATTATGTATGTATGAATGCAAATATTTTTTGTACCTGGTATACACACGCTGCTGCAATGGCTGTCACATGACACATAGTGTAACGACCCGTTTGGTCGTTTAACACTTTAAAACTACGAAAAGGGTATGACACTATAGGACTTTTAATTATATGATTTTAATTGATGAAATTGTGCATGAAATTAATTAAGTGAGTAAGTGGGCCAAGCCCACTACCCTTGATAGGGCATCACGTAAAAAAAAACAAAGGAAAAGGGGGAGAGGGACGTAGGAAGCAGCAAAGGAAAGGAAAACAAAGAGAAAAAAACCTAGCAGCAACATAAAGAGAGGAGAAAAAAAAACGTGAGCCAACAGAGAAGGAAAAGATAGAAAAGAAGGAAAGAAAATAAATAAGAGAAAGAGAAAACCCTAGTAACTAGAAGACAAAGAGGAAACGCTCAATTAAGTTCATGTTAGATTCTATGTTAAGGTTGAGTTAATTGAATAATTCTTATAATAGTGTGCTGTAGAATGAAATCAAATTTAAAAGAATTCATTACACGGAAATTCCACAATCCACTTGAATAGAGAAACTTGAGGGATTTATCATGGCATAATGATTACAGTAGTATATTAAACGCGAAAACTGTACAAATTCGTAAGCAATATGAATATATGAACTGAATGAAAGTTGTAGATTACTCTGTTCCCTTCAGTTTGATATCTTACGGAGATACATCTAACTTATGGTTTGAAAGTTATGACTGTTTAAAGTTTCTGCCTCGTTTTACCGAAACTCAGGCGACACAACATATAAAACGTGAAAACTGTACAAATCCGTAAGGAATATGAAAATATAGACTGAATGAAAATTGTAGATCTCTTTGTTCTCGTCAGTTAGAGATCTTACAGAGATAAATCCGACATATGGTTTGAAAGATATGACTGTTCAAAGTTCTGCCTTGTTTTATCAAAAACAATTCTGGAAAGTTGAAAGAAAGGAACATTATTTGAAATTCCTGAAGTTATGCTAATATTTTTATATGTGTAGGGGTTTAGTCATACAATTGAAATGGTAAAATATTGTTAATATAAATATATCAAGGTGGGTGTCCTTAGATTCATATTATAACGTAGTTCGCATATTTTCTATATTCTAAGCGTTCAGAGGCTCTACGCAAGGGAAAGACATTGACTTGATTGTTCGTGGCACCGCTCGGCATTGAGGTAGGTTACAATTTACTTTAGTTACACTCTGATTAGAGAATCGTATGTAGTTGTAGGAAGTGACAGGGATAGCATGATAGGCCTTCGGGCATGAAGTGGAGATAAATTACAATTACGTTGGTTTCGTCAGCTGTTATGTGGGCTTATCGCCATATGTGTTATTGTTACACCCCGTAGTTCCAGGGTATGTATATGAGGACGTACGTACGAGAATACGACATTAAAATTGGAAAGGAAGAAAGATGTGATTTTTTCGACGGAAAAGTTCCGGATTTTGTGAAGGAAAAAGGTTCGTTAATGGGAATTGGATTCCCAGTTTTGGTATTCGGACTTCTTGGAATATTAGAGAATTATGGAATTTTATTTTCGGATTTGGTCACGTGGGGCCCACGGAGAAAAAATTACGGTTTTGTGGGGCCCACTTTGTTTTCGAGATTTTGGATATTCGGATATTTTTGGGAGATGAAATATTTTGGACGAGTAGGAGGGCGACACATGGCACCCACATGTGGCCATGTGGCCGATTTAGGTGTGCCAAGTGTCCCTTGGCCGTTTTTAGGGAGACATGTGGCAAGCCACATGTCTCAAATTTGTGGAGGACATGTGGTTGGTGGAACCCATACACACATGTCCCCAATCTACACCATACACATGCTTTCATCCTAGCCCTTGGTTGGCCTATAAATACACCCTTAAGCTTGCAAGATTTCTTCATCACTTAAACATTTTTTTCCAAGTGAAAAATATATACTCCCTCCTTTGTAGTCTCGGCCGAACCCCCCTTGTGGAAAAATTTCTTAAAGTGTTGTTGTTATCCCAAAATACCTTAGCCTAGTATCCCTAGTTGTATTCTAAAGTAATCCCAACATAAGAGCCCGGAAATACTACTTTTTTCCTTTAGTCGCAAAATGAAACCCTAGGAAAATCTTCATAGTTGGATGAAGTGTTAAAGGAAGTTGTTTAGAAACTTCTAAGGGTTGCTTGGAGCGTATTGGAGAGTACGAAATAGGAGCTAAACGTTGCTCAGGATCGACTTATTAATCTTGGATAATTTTGGGCTTATCGAGGTATTGATCTTTGTCCTTCTATTGTAATTGGAGATTACATATTGTAGTAGTTTAGAATTGAGTATAAGATTTATGGAAGGATGTTTAAAAAGAATTGAACTGTATTTACATTGGGTGTATTCTGATGAGACTTATGTAGTATTCTGTAGAGCGATTTGTACACGCCCGATGGCGTGTAATCCCTGAGTTGTTGACTTGCAGCGTGCCTTGGTATAAGAGGGTATTTATGTGATTGCAGGGGGGGAGGTGCTGCCCAATTTTCCGTAGAATAAGGAACTGTATACTTAAAAATATTCTACGAAGAGAACTAGAAATTGATAGACGTATTGTGGTTATATTAGGTGAATATTCGACGCGCGACATACTCGACTTGGCTTAAGGAGTAGCCGACGAAGTTGAAGTACTTGGAGCGTTTTGCTACGTGTCGTAACGGTTAGTTGTCGCGAGGTATGTGATTCTTCCTATTCTCTTGAGCATGATATTTGTGAAATATATATAGTGCGGTAGACGCACGTGTGTTAAAGGAGTTTGATTTTCCTTTTATGTCCTTGACTTGATTCTAAACTTAAGTGACTTGTTATGAAATGTTAAGGACTTGAATTGTGTTTAAAAGTTGTGAAGCCTCATTCGTGAGTAATGGGTGCTTAGTCTTTTAAAAGAATAAAGTTATCTTGATTTCAGAAATGAGAGTAGTTGTCCTTGGTTGGTTTAAAACATAAAGTGTTATAATAGCTTTATGGGAAGTTAGTTATAACAACTTTATGAAAAACGAAAGAATGGTTTTATTATTGGATTTAAAATGATAACTTGACATTTTAAAAGTTAGGAGGTTGGTTTCCTTAAAAGATATGAGATTTGATTCAAAGATTATGAGACTTAATTTTGAAAGTAAAGAGACTTGACTTATAAACAACTTGATTTTGGGAAAGGAGAAGTAACTTGATTTAAAGGTATAGGTTACTTGTTTTGAAAGGAGTAAGTTACTCGGGTTTTTAAGAAGTATACTTGATGTTGTTTTAAAAAGTGTAAGCCACTTGGTTTAAAAAGTATATTGCTACTTGACTTTAAAAAAGGAGAAGTGTCTTGGTTTAAAAAGAAGGCATGGTATTGTCTTGATTTGGTTTTAAAGGAAGGCATTGTATTGTCTTGTTTTGGTTTAAAAAGAAGGCATGATATTGTTTTGATTTACTTAAAATGATAGTTACTCTATTTTGATACTACGGGTGTTAGTATCATGTGGCTTTTGTGAAAGGAATGGATCTTTTTAAAGAGTTTAAGTACGTAGTACTTTGGGGTTAAAACCCGGAGTTTTGGCATAAAATAAAAGTACCTTGAGTGTGAGTAACTTGCCTATGTTTGCTTGTGATAGCCTTGTTGTGCAAGTATTGTATCCTTATGCTACCGCGTCTCTCGATGGAGGGTCGGTCATGTTATTCTTGATCACTTTGGGCATACTGACTCGATGGATGGCCCACGGGTATGCGGCCATGATGAGGGTTCGTTCCCTATTGATAGTGTTATTCCATGGACTAGCTCTCGTGAGGTTTCGCGACGCAGGTGGATCGGTAGCTAGCCCTCGTACTTGCCGATCGTTCTTGATGCGGTGGTTACGTAGTTGGCTTTCTTACTTGCCCCGGTCAGTGTTAGGACGAAGTTTCGTGATGCAGGGTGGATCTGGTGGTTAGCCTACGTACTTGCCTCGGTCAGCGACGTGATGCAGGGTGGATCTGGTAGAGGCTATCGTACTTGCCCCGGTCAGCTTTGTGATACAGTTATTTAGTATTGTTGGTACGGTAGGTTCTGGTAGATGGCTTTCGTACTTGCCCCGGTCGTTTGAGGATGCATGGTGGATCTGGTAGCTATGCCTTCGTACTTGCCCCGTACGGTTCTTATGACACAGGTGGGACCTGGTGTTCATGTGTACTCCTTGGTGTTGTTATATCATAGACTGTCGGCAGTGAGGAAGGAATTCCACGGGCATGATTGATATTGTGGGCGTGAGACCCATGGTTATATTTGAGTGATGACTTTGAGGGCGTGAGTCCCTGACTTGACATGACTGCTTATATGTTGTGCACTGTAGTTTGGCTATCATACATGTCTCCTGCTTTATATAGACTGTTATGATTTCATTACAGTATTTTTAGTTTCACATACTTGGTACTGTTGTCGATCTCGCTTGAAGTGCGTTAAATGCCGCGGTAGAAGTCTGCCGGTTGTTGATCCTCGCTCATAGGATCACAATTCAGTGTTTTGGGAAGCTCCGTTTCTCCGGAGGCTTATCTTTTGGTATGATTCCCTGAGATTGTAGGTTCTTGTACATTCAGGGGTATGGCGGGGCCCTGTCCCGTCATAGTTGTTATAAAATTCTTAGTGCATGTAATCTTATTTGTGGGCATGGTTTGTAAAGGATATAAGCTCGTATATATATATATATGCGAAAAGGTAGTTTTAGTTGCTTTGTTTCTTATTTTATGTTGTTTCATGTCTATGATTTTATTTTCGTTGGTTTTTTTCTCATGTATTATCACTAGGGTGCCCGGGGTAAGGCACCAGTCACGGGCCCGAGGTCGGGTCGTGATAGTTATCTTCTGTAATTATCACTTGATATGACTTGTACTTGTCGATTATCTATTTGTGATATGTGTTGTGACGGCTATCATGCCTGTCATATTTTTTTCTATATTATTGTTGTGATGATATTGATTGGCCTCCGAGGTTTCTGTCGGAGAGCGTGATTGATTGGCTTCCGAGGTTTCTTCCGGAGAGCGTGAGTGATTGGCCTCGTAGGTTTCTGCCGGAGAGCGTTAGTGATTGACCTCCGAGGTTTCTGCCGGAGAGCGTGAGTGATTAGCCTCCGAGGTTTCTGCCGGAGAGCGTGAGTGATTAGCCTCTGAGGTTTCTGCCGGAGAGCGTGAGTGATGGCGTCCGAGGTTTCTGTCGGAGAGAGTGAGTAATTAGCCTCCGAGGTTTTTGCCGGAGAGCGTGAGTGATTGACTTCCGAGGTTCTATCCGGAGAGCGTGAGTGGTATATGGACTTCGCGTGTCCCCCATGGGTCATGTCTTGAAGGCACTGCCTTAGCATGTGTGTACGAGAGTGAAGTGAGAGAGAGAAGTGGCTACTGCATTGCATTACATTCATCCACTCTTATAATTGACTGATCATTTGGTGAAATTATATCTGTCTTGGTTGATTCTCGATTTCTTTACACTTTACATGTTTATGATACGTGACCATGCCTGTTTGTTCTATGTGCTACTTGTTAGTTTTAACTTCTTCATGCGTTAACTAATCAATGTCGGCCTATGATGCTTACCGGTACTAGTGTTGTACTGATACTACTCTTGCTGCACTTTTGTTGAGTGCAGAGTACGATCCAGGTTCCAGTTCTACGCCCCGTGGCTGATCCGCGAGGGTGACATTTTTTAGTCATTCAGGGTGAGCTACTTGATCATCCGAGGCCCCTGAAGGGCTTCTTAGTTGATTCCATTTTCTTTTGTAGTAGACAAATAGTATGTAGCCTTCGGGCATTTATTTTTCGGACTTTTATTCCAGACCATGTTTAGTGCTCTTGTACCCGTTTGACCAGATTTTGGGGAATTTCGTATTTAAGACTTAATAAATTCTTTTCGTTATTTTATTTTCTGCTGATTAACTTGAAATTGAGAATGTGGTTCGCCTACTCGGGGGAATAGGGTAGGTGCCATCACGACTCGTGAGTTGGGTCGTGACAAAGTTGGTATCAGAGCTTCTAGGTTAATCGGTCTAACTAGTACAAGAGCAATGTCTAGTAGAGTCTTGCGTATTGGTACGTAGACGTCCGTACCCATCCTCGAGAGGCTATAGGACATTTAGGAAACATTCCACTTCTTTACTCTTTTCTTACGAGTTCAATCCGATTGGTATCTGGTTCATTCTTGTCGTGCTAGGTCAATCCGATTGGTATCTGGTTCATTCTTTCGTGCTAGTTCAATCCGATTGGTATCTGGTTCATCCTTTCGTGCTAGTTCAATCCGATTGGTATGTGGCTCATTCTTTTCGTGCGAGATTGTTCAGATTGGTATCTTAAACTCATTTTTATGTTCTCTCACAGATGGTAGAACTCTGGTGTTGTCAATTGCTATGTGAATTTGAGTTGCAGCGATGCTAGATTGATTAGGCTATTCGTTAGACCCTCATCCACTAGGTTTGGAACAATATCGTTGTGTTCCAAACGTGCTACTACTTGTTCCTGTTCGTTCCAAGTTGGTAGGATATGGACAATGGGAAAATGTTTCTAGTAGGCGTGGGTTCATGGTGTTGTAGTTTTTGTCGAAAGGTGTGAAAAGGTTTGTAGGTGCTTGAATACAAGATTAGAGAGACATAGGGAGAAAATTCTAGTACTTGAGGGAATTGAAAGGGGTTGTAAGAGTAGCTTGTCATTGAGAGACCCACTGATGATGTGGAGAAATTGAAATCGACTGGTGCAAATGAGAGTGTATAATAAATTGATCCTATAGAAATAAAGTCAGTCACATATATTAATGGGGAAGCAAGAATGTAATGGACAGAGGATGAAGTAGAGCGCGTGAATATTATACAAAACCTACAATACGAAGTTGTAGGAAAGTTCTCCTATGGATGGCTAGAATTAGACGAACTTAGAAAAAATCATATCATCACAGTGTGGAATGAAAGGGAAGTGTACGATTGGTTTCTTTAGAAATCGACATGTTTTAATTCGGCTGAGCCTGAGGGAAGATTTCATAAACCTTACTTCCAAAGGATCATATTTGATACATTCCAAAGATGGAAACTATTACCACATGAGGCCTCTAATATATGGAGCTAAATTCAAAGTAGAGGAAGAGACTACTAAAGCTATGGCATAGATATCTTTCCCTAATATTTTGCCTACATACTATGTAAAAAAAAACGTTATTTTCTCTTGCAGCTGCATTAGGTAAACCATTACATTTGGATTTAGCAACAATATATAAAACATGTCCTAGTTGTGCAAGGGTGAAAGTCTTTGGTAGACTTAGTAGGGGATTTATCAGAAACAGTGCATATGGATATTGAAAATGTGAAGGATGTGAGGATGAGGAGTGAAACAGTTCACATGCGATATGATTATTTGCCAAGGTATTGTTTTTAGTGCAAATTGCAGGGTCATGGAGAAATGAAATATAGGGTACTAAATCCAGAACTAAGAGATAAGAGAATTACAAGAGGGGAGGAACTTTAAATGAGACAAATGATTGCCTTGAGAAATCTACTAGATTATGAGATAGGGTGGAAGAAAATAAGGAATTAGATGCAGAGAAACTCAGACAAGATCAAACTGCAGATAAAGAAATTACAATTGTACAAGTGGATGAAAGTGTGGAGCAAGATTTTGTACAAATTTCTAATGTGGCAGGGAGTGAATGTTAGCATGAACAAAAGACTCGTGAAGGATTGTATTTGTCATACGATAGACTTGGAAGGGTATTTATTTTAAAGGTTAGAGTGGTGTAAGGAAAACTTTCAGATGCTTAAGGTTGTGAGGGTTTAACTATTCTACAAGGGTAATGATATTTTGATGCACCCCTCGCGTGGGTTTGGAAAATTTCTGATTGTTAATAGTAGAAGTGATTGGGAATGGAATATGAAAAATTGAAGAATTAAGATGAGGGCATGTTTGGATTCGAATTGGAAGTATTAAGGTACATTTTCAGAAAGGAAAAAGGATTTAAATTTGAAAAAACGAGATTACAAGAGTTAGGTATGGATTATGGCTACTTCAATAAAAATTATGGAATCAACCAATTGCGTTCAGAGTTATAGTTATAATAAAAATTCGGGTATTTCAAGTGGAGTATCAAATCTGGGAGAATCAGACTAATGGGAGTAAAAGGAAGATTAGGCGGATATGCGGAGTAGATATCCTCAGTTGTTCGACAATTCAGGTACCTCTTTTCCTCCACCCATACCCTTGTCGCTCGAGGACGAGCGATTGTTTGATTGATATCTAATGTAACGACCCGTTTGGTCGTTTAACACTTTAAAACTACGAAAAGGGTATGAGACTATAGGGCTTTTAATTAAATGATTTTAATTGATGAAATTGTGCATGAAATTAATTAAGTGAGTAAGTGGGCCAAGCCCACTACCCTTGATAGGGCATCACGTAAAAAAAATAAAGGAAAAGGGGGAGAGGGACGTAGGAAGCAGCAAAGGAAAGGAAAACAAAGAGAAAAAAACCTAGCAGCAACATAAAGAGAGGAGAAAGAAAAAAAAACGTGAGCCAGTAGAGAAGGAAAAGAAAGAAAAGAAGGAAAGAAAATAAAGAAGAGAAAGACAAAACCCTAGTAACTAGAAGACAAGGAGGAAGCGCTCAATTAAGTTCAGGTTAGATTCTATGTTTATGGTTGAGTTAATTGAATAATACTTATAATAGTGTGTTGTAGAATGAAATCAAATTTCAAAGAATTCATTACACGGAAATTCTACAATCCACCTGAATAGAGAAATTTGAGGGATTTATCATGGCATAATGATTACAGTAGTATATTAAACGCGAAAACTGTACAAATCCTTAAGGAATTTGAAAATATGGGCTGATTGAAAATTGTATATTACTCTGTTCCCGTCAGTTTGATATCTTACGGAGATAAATACGATTTATGGTTTGAAAGTTATGACTGTTTAAAGTTTCTGTATCGTTTTACCAAAACCCAGGCGACACAGCATATACAACGTGAAAACTGTACAAATACGTAAGGAATATTAAAATATAGGCTGAATGAAAGTTGTACATATCTTTATTACCGTCAGTTTGAGATCTTACGGAGATGAATCCGACATGTTTTTTGAAAGATATGACTGTTCAAAGTTCTGTCTTGTTTTATCAAAAAAAATCTGGAAAGTTGAAAGAAAGGAATGTTATTTGAAATTCCTAAAGTTATGCTAATATTTTTATGTGTAAGGTTTAGTCATACAATTGAAATGGTAAAAATATTGTTAATATAAATATAGCAAGGTGGGTGTCCTTAGATTCGTATTATAACGTAGTTCGCATATTTTCTAGATTCTAAGCGTTCAGAGGCTCTACGCAAGGGAAAGGCATTGGCTTGATTGTTCGTGGCACCAATCGACATTGAGGTAGGTTACGGTTACTTTAGTTAGACTCTAATTAGAGAATCGTATGTAGTTGTATGAAGTGACAGAGATAGCATGATAGGCCTTCGGGCATGAAGTGGAGATAAATTACAATTACGTTGGTTTCGTCAGCTGTTATGTGGGCTTATCGCCATATGTGTTATTTTATATAATTATCACTTGATATGACTTGTACTTGTCGATTATCTATTTGTGATATGTGTTGAGACGGCTATCATGCATGTCATATTTTTTTCTATATTATTGTTGTGATGATATTGATTGGCCTCCGAGGTTTCTGCCGGAGAGCGTAATTGATTGGCCTTCGAGGTTTCTTCCGGAGAGCGTGATTGATTGGCCTCCGAGGTTTCTTCCGGAGAGCGTGAGTGATTGACCTTCGAGGTTTCTGCCGGAGAGCGTGAGTGTTTGGCCTCCGAGGTTTCTGCCGGAGAGCGTGAGTGATTGGCCTCCGAGGTTTCTGCCGGAGAGCATGAGTGGTACATGAACTTCGCGGGTCCTCCATGGGTCATGGCTTGAAGGAACTGCCTTAGCATGTGTGTACGAGAGTGAAGTAAGAGAGAGAGGTGACTACTTCATTGCATTGAATTCATCCACTCTTATAATTGACTGATCATTTGGTGAAATTATATCTGTCTTGGTTGATTCTTGATTTCTTTACACTTTACCTGTTTATGATACGTGACCATGCCTGTTTGTTCTATGTGCTACTTGTTAGTTTCAACTTTTTCATGCGTTATCTAATCACTGTCGGCCTATGATGCTTACCGGTACTAGTGTTGTACTGATACTACTCTTGCTGCACTTTTGTTGAGTGCAGAGTACGATCCAGGTTTCAGTTCTACGCCTCGTGGCTGATCCGCGATGGTGACATTTTTCAGTCATTCAGGGTGAGCTACTTGATCATCTGTGGCCCCTAAAAGGCTTCTTAGTTGATTCCATTTTCTTTTGTAGTAGACAGATAGTATGTAGCCTTCAGGCATTTATTTTTCGGATTTTTATTCCAGACCATGTTTAGTGCTCTTGTATCCGTTTGACCAGATTTTGAGAAATTTCGTATTTAAGACTTAATAAATTTTTTTCGTTATTTTATTTTCCGCTGATTAACTTGAAATTGAGAATGTGGTTCGCCTACTCGGGGGAATATGATAGGTGTCATCACGACTCGTGAGTTGGGTCGTGACACATAGGGGACTCATGAGGTCCATATACACATCCGATCCCATCGGATACTAGCTCGATGGCTAAGGTGTCATTATCTGTCATCACTCTTGTACCATGTTACCATATCTCATAACTGACTTTCCAACTGCTCCCAGCAATATATCAACAGTTCAGTGACCCTTATAAATATATTAATGATATGGATGTGTGTACACAATGCATCAATATAATTAATATAAGATATTCCCCAATATTTTACAAGTATTTAGATGAGATGAGGAGTGATGAATGCATGACAAGCCAAATTAACAACAACACAAGAACATGTCTACAAGCCCACACAACACATGCAATTCTTAGATATACATTGGGTTTCCCTTAGGAAAAATTGTGTGATGAATAGCACAAAAGTCTCAAATAGTGGCGACAAGTCCAAATAGTGGAAACAAGCCCAAATAGCAGCAATCAGAATAGGCTAAAGGACGATTCCCCAAATCACCCATACTCACAGTTATATACTGGTACCTACTCAAACGTTCATCACAACCTCTTGAGTGGGACCCCCAAATATGCCTAATACCTCTTAATACTTATAATTACTATGCACTTCTATCAAAGTCTACAAGGAAGAAACTATAGCGTACCTCAAGTCGAGCAGGAGCTATGAGTGGTCAATTCTCAATTCACATCTCTGATTCTTTGGGACTCCTCATAGAGAAGTTAGCCTAACAGGCATGTTCCACATATTAATATCAAATCAAGCACATGCAAAGACTTAGTTCTTAACTAAATGTAAGACGCCAAAAATTCATCCAAGGACCACGGTGCCAAAATTTAAACTTTATTACTCGTAAGGACTTTAAAAGTGATTACTAAAAATAACACGAAGTTAATTTGAAAACAACCTTATTTAGACTCTCAATTTCATGATTCATTAAAACTCAAATTTTACAAACCCTAGGTTTCTTCCCAAAATAAGAAAAAGGCTTTCATAATCAAATTAAATATACCATATGATCATTTTATCAAAACAATGACTTATTTAATGAAATCAAGGTCCACCACATCTTTTAATCAAGATTCACCTAATTCCAACCACCAAAGCTTTCAATACATTTCCCCCATTTCATCCATTACCTAAACACTAGAAATATGGTAGAATAATTAAAGAGGATGAAGCGGTTACCTTTCATAAAGGAAAACTAGGCCTAAAGTGTAGGGAGGTTGCTTAGGACAACCCCAATTCGAGACTCACATTTTTGGAAAAAGTGAACTATTTTAGGGCATTTATTTCCACTGGTCAATCTTCTCTTCCGACGTAACAGACTCAATTTCGCTGGTGCAAATGTGCTACAGTGTGAAATGGGACCATTGAGGTATAGACACTTGACACCTCACCTCAGCACCGGGGCAAAAAATTATTTCACAGGAGCGGACTTCATATGTCCGCCGGTGCGGATACAATTTCGCTGGAGCGGACACAACTCTTTTAGCAACTCTTCACTTTGATAAATCTTTTTGTCGAACCGTAGGAAGTTACGTGACTCAGAAATTCCACGATTAAAGTCATCAGCGAATGCCCAGAGGAGAGTTATAACAGAAAATTGGATAGTAGGTTCATAACGATCGAATGGATCATTAAAATTCACTTCCCCTAAATATCACATCTCGGTTGTTGAGCTTGCTTGGGGATGATTTTCTTGGGGAATTCATTTAGATCATATCATAAGATATAACTCCATCCCTTATGATCATTGTTGTCTTTAAAATACTAGTTTGGACCATATTTGGGGAAGTAGTAGATTTCTATGAAAGATTACGAGAGCTAAACTTTTGATTTATAAATGAATTATGAATTAGACAATCATGATTTTTATGAATAAGTGTTGATTAATGTTATGTGACCATATTGTAATAATTAATTTGGGAGTTGAATTTTTTTAGATTGGGGAAAAATCTAGGGTTTTGTAAATTGAAGCTTTTTCTTAAATTATGCAATTAAGGGTTCAATTGAGTTTAGTTTTTTAATTAACTGAACTATAGGATTGTATAGTATGTAATTATACTTTTTGGGTAGTAAAGTTCGGAATTTGATACCGTGGGCCTAGGATTAGTTTAGGTGTCTTTGATATGATTGAAGGACGAAGTTCTTGCATTGTGTGTTAGATTTATATTAACGCATAGTCTATGTGTGTTAGACTACAACTATTAGAAAACACTTCGGAGGGGCAAGCCTATCGCTGAGGGTTGATTGTTCGCTGCACCTGCTCGACCTTGAGGTAGGCTATAGTTTCCTTCATTAGACTCTGATTGAAGTACGTAATTAGTTATAAATGTTGAGGGGTATTGGGAGTGTTTGGGGGTCCCACCCAAATGATTATGATTAATGTTTGGGTGGGTACCAGTGTTGAACTATGATGATGGGTGATTTAGGGAATCAACCTTAAGCTGATTCTGACTGCTGTTGATTGGGCCTGTTGCTATTATGTGGGCTCATTGTCATATTTGATATTGTTGTATTTATTCATCACACATGTTTTTGATATGATATCCTGATTGTACTTGAATTATGTGTTATTGAATTCTTGAAAGCATGTGATATTCATCTCATTGCATCATGATTTCTTATCTTGAATTGTCATTTGCGTTCATACACTCATAGTTATGATGATATTAATATGAGAGGTATGAAAATGATGTGGGTCCAAGAGACCAGAAAGGTAAGAATACTTATGAGACTATTGGCAATATTGAGACTATGATGATGATACGCGATGGTTAATGTGACTTATTTGAGATATTGAACTACTTAGTATATGATTATTTGGTCTCTAATTAGATATGTTTCGTCATTGTCGGCCTATGATACCTATGAGTGTACACTGTGTACTCATACTAGACTTGTTGCATTGTTTTTTACTGCAGATACAATTTCTTCTACCAGATCGGGACCTCGAGTTTAAGTCTAAGCTGATTGATTATGAGTATTCATGGTGAGTTTGCTACCTTCCGGCACGCCTTGGATGATCCTATCTCTTTCCTTATCTTTTATTTTGATTTCGAGAGACATGTTTAGATAGTTGCTATGTTTAGCTTATGTTATTTTTTTTCCAGATGTGTACTCAGTTTAGAGCTCTTGTATTATTGACTAAATCCTTGGGGTTGTACTTAAGATTCTCAGACTTATCTTTCTGTATTTTATATTATGATCAGAAGACTTATTTAGGCATGTTGTTAATTCCACATTTCTTTCTTATATCATATTAATGATTTGGGAGTTGTTCGTCTACCGATGGGAACAGTGTAGGTGCCACCATGATTTCTAAAAGGGGTTGTGACAAAGTTGGAGTTATGATATTTCTAGATTCTTACGCAAGTGTACGTATCGTTCAAGTAATAAAGATCTGTAAGACCGAGTTTTATCGTCCACAAAGACTGATTTATTAATTACCGGTTATGTATCCTATGATATCTATTTGGTTGACGTTCTTTAGTTTGAGAATTATACTAAGAATTATGACTAAGTGCATAAAATAAATTAAAGATTATAATACTTTGGGTTTATAACAGTTATGAAGGAAATATGACTTTCAATCTCCTCAACTATCCACTCTTTCACGTGTTAATGCAATGCTACTGACTCTTCTTCTTGTTAAGATAGCAGGTTAACTAATCTGTCATCATATTACGGTTAGGATATACGAGAGCTCAACCTTGTGCAGAAATTTTCTATATTTCTATGATAGATTTTACCACACATGAGGATTAAGAATATTAAATTTAATTACTACACAAGTATCAGAGTACTTTCGTCCACGATTTTAACCTATGTCTAGACAATTACAACATATTCAAATCTCCCCTCGCGGATATCGATTCGAAATTATATAAGTTATGACAATTAATAGCTAGTTAATCATTAAACAATCAAAGCAATATTGAATAGATCTTAATATGATGAAGAAGAACTCAAAAACTATGTATTAACTATATGAAAGAGCTTCAAGAAGATTCGATGTAAACCCTACTAAAGTATTTAGCTCCTAAACATTGTCATGTCAAGAACTAATACAAAATTCAACATAAACTGAAATAAAGTAAAGGAAAGAAAAAGAACTTGAACAAGAGTCTTCAATTGTAGCCTCATTCTTGCCTCCCAAAAGTATGATTTGTAATATGGTATAAGGTATGACATAATGAGCAGGGTTTTAGGGTTTTATACTTGAGAAAACTTGTGCTTCAGACCCTTTTGACCCTCTGAAATTCGGCCCAAAAATCAGATTTGCCGCCTCGGCGTCGTGGCCCTGCAGGCTGGCGCCACGGCGCTGAAATTCCTGCAGCGAAATCAGACTCCTCAGTATATTTGGCGCCGCGGTGCTCCCGACGTTCTTGGCCAGTTTTTCGATTTTTCGTCATTTTTCTGTCCGGACTTCGTCTGATTTCTTCTGTGCTTCCCGGGACTTCTTAGGCTTCATTTCTTGGTCTTTTAATATGCAATTCCATCTCAAAGTGGTATCTTCTCCTTTATAACCGCTGTGACACAAAATGAAAGAAAAAGACATCTAACACTATACTAAGCGCGAAATAAAAGAGTAAAATACTAACTAAAAAGGACTCAAAAGTGTATACAAAATATACTTAACAAACACCCCTAAACATACACTTTACTCGCCCTCGAATAAAGCACTAAACAATAAACAAAAACAATAACAAAGACTATGAAATAGATCACGTAGTTATAGCAATGTTTCTTCAACATCATGGATGAAAGTTGAGATAATATGTTAGAACATACATAGCATGAATTTTAGCAATCTAGAATTTCAAGTTAGATATTTCGCAAATTTACTTAGATCACAATCATTGGGAATACAAACATCTAACTTATGCATGTCAGTTTCATTCCATCTTTCCCAAAACGCTATAGACCTGTTTACTTGTCATTCTCCACTAATCATAGATATGCATATCAAAGATCATCAGGACTTTCAAGAATTATAATGTAGGCTTAGACAGGGGTAGGTAAAAGTAGGCATTTAGGCTCAAATTACGTACCATAAATATTTTTCATTCAACTCTTTTTCCTTTTTTTTGACTTTCTTTTTAATCTCGTACCTATTTTCCCCTCTTTTCTTTTGAGAGAATGAGATACATTATAAATAAGTAAATAACAAACACCCCAAACTTAGACTTTTGCATATTCTTCATTAGGGTGCATCAACTTTTTACTCTCTTTTTATTTATTTTTCAACACTTTTCATTCCAAGAGTTTTCAATTATCACTTATGACCCAACAAAGAAATCATTGGGTCTCAAAGAAAAATCTTATTTTAGGCTCAAAGGGCTGACTAGTGATACAATTCATGTCAGGGTAAGTAATGAATGGTTAGAAGGGCTATCAAAGAAGTGCCTGAATCATCTCTCTAAACATGTACATCTTAACTATTTCGCCTCAAATAACAAGAAAACAGATTTTCTAGACATTTTTCGACCTTTTATTTCCATAACTGACACACATAGGCTAAGCACCAATATCCAAATAATTAGATGTCATGAATTTTTGGCATATCAGCTTAAGCATACAGATTGTCGCTTTTAATTCCATTACATTATCCTACTTTATCCACTCAATATCTTTAGCAATTACAACATGCATGATTCAAAAAAAAATCTGACTAAAACACACACAAAGACAATAAAAATGACTCAAAAATAAAACAATAAAACAAAATAAGACACCCCCCAAACTTAATCGACACATTGTCCCTAATGTGTGAAGACTAAAAATAAAGGAACAACTTACTGACACAACACATCGGTCATAACAGAGGTCTGGGAGGAAAATTCTGGAAATTGCACGACATCTGGGCATTCTGAACTTCTGGCGCCGCGACGCTAATTCGCTGCTACTTTGATTTTCCCAGTTTTCAGCATTTTTCGCACTTTTTTCCTCGGAGTCAATTTCTGCTTTTATCTGTCATCCAAAAATACTAACATAACAGGTCGTGAGACTATTCAAGACAAACTAAAACAAAATTTAAATAACATAATTAAAATCATTGGGTTGCCTCCCAAGTAGCGCTGTCTTTAACGTCTTTTAGCCGGACGCAGGTTACTTGCTAAATCAAGGGGGGTAGAGTATCCCCTCCGCATATCCATTTCGGCATCATTTTCCTCCTCATTCTCTTTTTTTTTCACAGGGCTTATTTCAGAAAGGTTCATTCCCTTGTTCTCATCCACCACATCATTCACGGGTGCAGAATTCCTACATTGTTGTAATTGTCTCCCAGAAGCATCAGTACTTGTGAGACTGTTCTCAGCTACACCGTTGTCAGCTATCCCAATGGCAAAGCATCTATCACTTACTTGAGGTTCAGTGGGTGATCTGTAAACTTTGAATATCATTTCCTCACCTTGGACTCTGAGCTTTAACTCCCCCCTTTCAAAATCAACGAGGGCTCTTGATGCGCGATTTAGTGCACACACTTTAACGCAAGTGCACGTTATCGTGACAAGTAATATAGTTTAGGTAAGACCGAATATCGTCCTCAAGGATTAGTGTTCAAGTACTATTTATCTATCTTTTGTTATCTATTTGGTAACCGATATTTGAGTTTGTTGATTATACTAACAATTATAAATACTAATTAACTATGTGTTTACTTCAGTGGTGATGGAAATAGGGCTTCCAAGTCTCCTCAACTATCCGCTTATATTACTTATTAATGCAATGAATTATGGTTCTTCTTCTCTTGGAGCTAGCAGGTTTACTAATTCGTTTTATACTCCCGTTAAGGCTATATAAACACTCAACCCCAGTAGCGCTCCTTTCTATCTTTCGGTGATAAGGATGACTCTATAGGAGGATTAAGACCAAAAACCTAGTTAATCGTCACGCGCCATGCGTGAAATTAGGTGTTTAAACCTCTTATTAACGCTACACAAGTAATTGAGGTATTTTCATCCCCAATACAACCTATGTCTACCCAACTTACAGCATATTCACAACCTCATCCTTTCGAAGTTTGATTAGAAATCATATAAATAATGATAATTAGTGATCAATTAATTACCAAGCATTCAAAGAAATTATTGGGTAAATTTCAACAATAAGAAGAACAACCATAAACATGCATCAATTCATAACATAAGGTTCAAGTGATTTGACATGGAAAGCCCTATAATGGAATTAGTTCCTAGCCATTGACATGACAAGAACTAATTCAATATCCAACATAAAAACTGAAAGTAAAGTAAAGAAAAGAAAAGAAAATTACTAAGTAAAGGTCTCCAATCTTCAACTCCAAGAAGTCTTGTGTTTGTGCAAGAAAGGGAACCCTTGAAAACTGCCTAGGGTTCTCTTGTTATAGCCTCCAAACCGCCTTCAACTTTTCCCTTCAGGCCTGACCCAGAAATCGTCTAAAAACCTGATTTTCCCGCGTCGGCGCCGCGGCCCTGTTATCGGCGCCGTGGCGCCGGAACTTCTTATTGCTCGGTGATTTGGCGCGCGCCGCACTCTGCTGTTTAGAGCGCGCGCGCAACTTCGAGACCTTCGGATATTGGGCGCGGGCACTGGACTGCTGGCGAGGCGTCGCAGTCACGGCGTGTCCGTGCCTGGTTCGCCACTTTCTCGTCTTTTAAGCTCTGGAACCTCCACTTTTGCCCTCTTTTCGCTCCTTTTCCGCCATTGGGCCTTTTTAACCAACTTGACTCAAAAGAACAGAAATCTATCCTAATACGACACGTATTTGTACAAAAAGGGACAAAAGACTAACTAAAAATGACTCGAAAAGTGTATATAAAATACACTGATCAAATACCCCCAAACTTAACCTTTGCTCGCCCTCGAGCAAAGATAAAAGGAAAGAAACAGAGACTCAAGAGAAAGGAAAATAAAGGACTCAATGACATTGATCACTTTGCTGTATTGGTGTTACTTTAGAAAAACATGAAGATTAACAGAATAGTATGCAGGAACATATAACATGAAATTTTAGCACACTAAACACATGAAACTAGATATTTCGCAAACTCATTTTTATCATGCTTAATGGGAGTCACAATACTGAATCATGCATGTTAATTTCAAAAAATCCTATGGCATTTTTACTTGCTATTCTCCACTAATCATGGATATGCATCTAAGAGATCTTCAGGATTTTTAAGGGTTGTAATGTGGGCTTAGGCACGGGTAGGTAAAAATAGGCATTTAGGCTCATTTTGTGTACCATAAGCTCTTTAGCTTTTCAGTGTTTCCCTTTTCTTTTGATTCTTTTTTTCACTTCAAATCTATTTTTCCCCTCTTTTGTTTTGAGAGCGTGAAGTGTATCATAATAGCAAGCACCCCCAAACTTAGGCTTTTGCCTATTTCTTATTACTTTTTAATTGGGGTGCATCAATCTTGTTTGCTCTTTTTGTCTCTTTTTTAACACACTTTATTCCAACTATTTCACATGTTTACTTATGACACAAATGTGGGAATATAGGATGTCAAAGAAAAAGTTCAATTTTTAGGCTCAATGGGGCTGACTAGGGATATCTTTAATGTCAGGGATAGAAAAGAGTGGTAAGAATTGGCTAACAAAGAAATGCCTGAGTCATCTCCCTAAACATGCATATCCTAACTATTTCGCCTCAAATAGCAAGCAATCATAACACATAGGTTTTCATCATTTAGCATGCACAATTTAAGCAAGAAACTCCAAATAGACAGATTTCATGAGTTTTTGGCATATCTAACCTAAGTGTTTAGATAGTTGTTCTAATTCCGTTACATTATTCCACCTTACTTCACTAGGTGTTTCTAGTAACTACAACATGCATGATCTTTGACAGACAATTATGACTCAAAAGAAAAAAAATTATGACTCAAAAATACACAAAAACAATCAAAAAGACTCAAACATTACTATAACAATAAGACACAAATAAAACACCTCCCCAAACTTAAATCACACATTGTCCCCAATGTGTGTAGACTCAAAGACAATAAAAGAAAAGGACACTTACAGACTTGGTTTAAAATGGTGGCGGTGGATAATGCATCGACCATTGGTTGAGCAGGGAACTCATCTCATCAAATTGCTGGTGCAACTGTTGTTGCTCCTGCCTCAATTCTTGTTGCCCTTGTCTCAACTCTTGTTTTCCTTGTATCACTGTGTCGAAATGTTGCATCATCCGTCTCTGGTTCTGGAGCAACTGCTTCATCATAGGCACTGGAGGTTCTGATTCTGTGGGTTCTTTGGTCGCTTCTCGCCGCATATCGAGCCTCTATTTCGTGCTCATCTTCGCTCATGGCGGCCTCTGCTGCTGCTTGGTGGCCGGTGCTCTTCTTCTTCTGGGGACTTGGTGTTATACCCGTATTTCCAGTATGCGTAAGGGGCGACGTAGAAATTTGAGCCTTAAGGTAGGCATTGATTCGAAATTTGGGCACAAGTGCCGATTAGAGTCGTTTCGAAAACGTTTCCACGCTTTCGTAGAAAATTCCGGCTATGTCATTTATAATTTTTGCGGATTTTTCCGGTGTGAAACATTTTGGACCAACGGGAGGGTGACATGTGTCACCCTCACATCGAAGCAAATGGATTGGCTTGGACGATTTGGGCGCAAGAGCCTTGGTTGGCCTCGCCGATTGGCTCCCTCTTTTGTGCCTTGTTTTGTGGCTTGTTTTGTGGAGTGTTTTGTGGAGTGTTTGTGGGTGCACTTGGCTTGATCTTGGCCTTACACTTGCCTTGCACATGGCTTGATCTTCGCCATTGGTTGGCTTTTGGTTTTGCTATAAATACCCTCTCTTTGAAGACTTCTTCATCCACTCTTCACTTGCCTAAGTCTTGAGAAACCCTCCTCCCTCTTGTTGACTCTCGCCCAAGAGCCCTCTCCCCTGAAATTGGCCTTTGGCCGAAACCCTCCCCTTTGAGAGCCTTGCCGAGAACCCCCCCTTGGGTGTTGTTCTCGTGTGGTACCCCTTGTGGTATTGAAATACTCCTCCACGTATTGTTATAATGCCCAAAATACCTTAGCCTTATACCTTGTAGTTTTCCAAAGATACCTCTATACGTAGAGTCCGGAAATACTACCTTTTGTCCTTTTAGTCTCAAACCGAAACCCTAAGGAAATCTTCATTGTTAGTTGAAGGATTTGAGTAGAAGTTGGTTAGAACTTCTAAGGGTTGTTTGGAGCGGATTGGAGCACTTTGAGTAGAGCTAAACCTTGCTCAGGATCGACTTTTATCTCGGATAATTTTGGGCTTATCGAGGTAAATAATCTTGTCCCCCTATTGTAATTGGAGTTTACCTGTTGTTGATTATATAGTTGAAGTATGCTATATATAGAACTAAACATTGGATTGTGGCAATGTCTTTTGACTTAAGCTCAAGAATCGAATCTGTATTTACATGGGATGTCTGATAGAGACTTGTGTAGCATTACTGTGTGGTAGAATTGTACTCGTCCGGTTAGATGTGTTAACCCCCCCCTGGTTGGCTTGATAGCCGGCCTCGATAGAGGAGGAGATTTACGCTGTTGCGGGGGGGGGGAGGTGCTGCCGAATTTTCTGTAGAAAGATAGAAACTTGTGTTTTGGGGTTAATAGACGTTTGTGACCTTTATAGGTGAAAGTACTAAGAGTAGCGTATTCTACTCGAGGAGTGGAAAGGGCTAGCAAGGTTGTAGTACTTGGAGCATTTTGCTTATTGTCGTTAAATCGTCGCGAGGTATGTGAACCTCTTCCTATCTCTTCTAGCATGATATGTGTGAACTATGTAGTACGGCAGACGTACATGTGTTAATTGTATTTGATTGTTGTAAAACATAAAGTGTTATAACGGCTTTATGGGAAGTTGGTTATAACAGCTTTATGTAGGTAAGAAAATACTTTGTGGTTTTAAAAGGTAACTGATGTGAATTATAACTGGCTAGTTATAATAAAGAACTTGATGTATTTCAAAAGATATATAAATCGTTTTGAAGGGAGAGTAACACTTGGTTTTAAAGGTTTTAAAAAGAGTTATACTAGCTTTATGGGGAGTTAGGTATAATGTCTTAAGAAAGGTAAAGAAAATGGTTTACTGATGTTAGAAGTTAAGAGACTTGATCTTATGAGATAAGAGACTTAACTTATTTGTTTTAATGTGAATGTTTGTGTGAAACCTCATTCGTGAGTAATGAGTACTTGGTTTTATTTAAAGGGATAATGTTTCTGATTTTGGAAATCGTAATGTGTATCGACTGCACCACCGCAGCGTTAATAAAGGAAAATGTATTGAATAATGATGTATCGTATTAAAACCAGTAGAAACCTCCATCTGCATAGAAACTAAGATGAGACAAAATGATATTACATTTTCTAGATCATGGCTGCTGTAATAAGAATGTTGTAAACAAGAATAACCTACTCTCACGTGAGACATATATTACTCAATTGTTCTAAAAAGGAATCAAGTGATTAAGTTTGGGAACTATGAAACCATTTGAAAATGAGAAGCTTGAGTAATTGAAACTAGGCAACCGGAACTTAGGAAAGAATGTTGTTACTTGATTTTGAAAAGGAATGTGGGTTGGTCATTCTAATACTACTGTATCGGGTGACGTTTATAAAAGTAATGGATCTCTTTTAAAGAACTTAACGATGTAGTATTTTGGGGTTAAAAACCGGACTTTGGCATAAAATGAAAGTACTTTGAGTTGTGTGAAACTTGCCTATGCTTGTTGTTGTGAAACTTGCCTATGCTTGTTGTTGTGAAACTTGCCTATGCTTGTGATGATAGCCTTTGTTGTGCAAGTGTGGTATTTCTGTGTTACCGCGTCTCTCGATAGAGGCGGTTGACTTATTGAGAACTTACTTGGGCGTCGGCGGTGATGGAGAATTCCACGTATGTTTCCATTTTGATTGCCTTGTTGTTGATGTCACACGGACATGTCTACACCGACGAGATTCGGGGCATGCGGCCATGCGGCCGGGATGATTACCCGATATATGGTTATTACTGCAACATGGACGTGTCTACACCGATGCAGTATTCCGGGGGCATGTGGCCATGCGGCAGGGTTGACCACCCAGTATATTGTTATTGAGGTTACATGGGCATGTCTACACCGGCGCAGATTCCGGGCATGTGGCTACGCGGCCTTATTATTGTTGCATCATGGACATGTCTACACCGATGCAGTATTCCGGGGGCATGTGGCCATGATGCGAACATGATGGGTGTGGTGGGCGTGAGACCCATAGTTATATTTGAGTGGTGACTTTGGCGTGAGTCACGACTTGACCGCTTTTATGTTGCGTCGTATTTTGGTTATCATACATGTCTCCCGCTTTATATATCGTTATGATTTAATCGCGATATTCTGATTTCACATACTTGGTACTGTTGCATCGACCTCCTTGGTGCGCTCATGCCGCAGTAGAAGTACATCGGTATCGATCCCCGCCAGGATCACGTTTCACGTTTTGGGAAGCTCCGTTCCTTGGAGGCTTATCTTTGGTAGGTTTCCGAGTTGTAGGTTCTTGTACATTCGTGGGGTATGGCGGGCCTGTCCCGTCATAGGTTGTTATTCTCTCTTAGAGTGCATGCTTTGTTGTGGGCGGGGTTTGTAAAAGGATAAGCTCGGGTTTTTATGTAAACGCAAGGCAAATCGCTTTGGTTGGCGGTTTATTTATATTATCTCTTATTTCATGTTCATGTTGTATGTTCCGCTGATTTTCTCGATGTTGTATCACTAGGGTGCAGGGTAAGGCACGATCACGGCCCAATTTGGGGTGTGACATAGTGGTATCGAGCGCTTAGTCCTCGGAAAGTGTCTACGCACCGTGTCTAGTAAGTCTTGATTATCGGTGTGTTGTGCACCACATCTATAATCGTGAGGCTATAGGACATTTAGGATTGGTTTCTAT
This sequence comes from Przewalskia tangutica, assembly GCA_029844215.1. Classification (NCBI taxonomy): domain Eukaryota; kingdom Viridiplantae; phylum Streptophyta; class Magnoliopsida; order Solanales; family Solanaceae; genus Przewalskia; species Przewalskia tangutica. The sequence goes on from CM056723.1 coordinate 49,487,424, forward strand.
TCTTCTCATTCCGAGATCGTGCCTTAGAGTTGTGTTATAAGTCGGACCCTCCGACGTGTTTCGTTTTTACGATTATGCCTCCGCGAAGGCAACCAGGCGAAGGGCAAGGCACCGAGGAGCCGCTAGTGGGTTTCAGAGAGTGCAGCGCGAGCCTGGCCAAGACTGAGTAGTGCTTCAGACGGCGAGTTTTGCGGCCGCCAAAGACCAAAGCGAGTTTAGAGTCGCAGCGATGGCTGCCGAGACTACTGAGACTGAGCCTCCATCCGCACCGAGCAGGGAGACGGGTCGCGAGAGATGGCCCGATTTTTGGCCGTGTTGTGGCGAGATATGAGGACAGTGGACGCGGCGGTTCAGCTTCAGCGGACTGTGGTGCACCGAGAGCGAATAGTTTGAGGCTACGGGACTTTCGAGTTGTAGCCCGCCAGAGTTTTATGGGTCGAGGCACGAGGATGATCCGCAGGAGTTCATCCGTCGATTCTGAAGGATCACGCAGTGATCAAGGCTTCAGAGACCGAGTCTGTGACGCCGGTTCGCATCGGTGCGTGATACCGCGATCGATTGGTTTGATTCGCGAGCTTTCGGGAGAGCATGCACCTCCGGTGGTATGGGATGAGTTTTCGGGGCTTTTCTCACGCACTTCTTGCCTCCGCAGATGAGGAGCACGCGGTGTGATTTTTGTTATCGAGGCAGAGAGGCGACCGTCGTGGAGTACAATGTCGAGTTCGATTCTTTGGCTCGATATGTCCTGCGCTTAGTTGCAGATATGGAAGATATGGTGCATCGCTACGTCACCGGGCGAGATGATTATATGGCCGAGTCTTGTGCGGGTGTTTCTCTTCAGACGGGCATGTACATTGCACGCATTCATGCTCATGCACTTGGCGTGCGAGCGCAGATCGACGCAGGTGGACCGCTTTCAGCAGAAGAAGGCCAAGACGGCCGGATATTTTGGCCACTTTCGAGGCGGACCGCCTCAGCAGCAGACTAGTTATGTACCTCCGCCATTGCAGAGTGGTCCTCCGCAGCCGGGACCCGGGATATTCGAGAGCGGTCGGGCTCCTGTGTTTCGAATGTTCGGGGAGTAGGGGTGTTGGCGGATCACGATCACCCCTACCTCGGTGTGGTCGATGTGGTAGACCGCATTTCGGGGAGTGTCGTAGTACCAAGGGAGCTTGTTATTCTTGCGGCCAACAGGGCCATATGACGAGAGTCCGACTGGGTAGCGCTGGTAGGATAGCCAGACTACTAGAGCGATTGCGGGCCACGGTAGGTCGCGGTGGAAGTTCAGCTTTTAGCGGTCCTCGAACCGCTTAGTTTCGGTATATCCTTAACCTCAGATACTTATATGTATTGATGTTAATGATGTGTTAAGTGTTATGTTCGGATAGCTTTGTGCTATAGTGTGATTTAAAAATCTGGTTAGTGTGAGATGGAGGTGGTAGCTTCGCGATGTGTTCCGTGTCGGAGGCGGAAGTTGGCGCCACGCTGGGTCGGGTTGGGGCCATGTTGCGGGCCAACCGCGTCCGTTCGAGGAAGGTCAGCTCAGGGTGGTCCCGCCAGTGGCGGTCACGAGGGTGCTAGGCCCAGTTTAGATGACCATCGTATGAGTTTGTGGATACGCTCGACGAGAATCGGTTCGTGAAGGCGAAAATGGCCTTAGAAATCGAGGGTAGTAAGATGACCAAGTTTGAGGTAGTAACTCCAAGTGTTGGAAACAGAAACGTTGTCGTAAGTGTGGTACGGATACTAGAAAGAGCTCGAGTGTTCGAGATGGTTACGACGAGATAGGTGAGAAGTGAACGTGTGTGATCGTTTCTTTTGTGAAATGTAGGTGCGAAGGAGTATATTTTAGACCTCGGTAAGGGTTTTGTGATGATTAGAGGTGTTTCCTCGTTGACTTGGGTTTAAGTATTGCGCGTTTGTTATGGCGGGTGTAGCATGATCGTTTTCGTGCGTATAGCGATGAAAGCGCTATACTAGCGCATGTTTGTGTTGAGACTTGAGAAGGAACATTCGACGAATGTTTCTAAGGAAGGAGAATGTTATACCCGTATTTCCGCAGTATATGCGTGGGGCGTGCGTAGAAATTTGAGCCTTAAGGTAGGCATTGGATTCGAAATTTGGGCACAAGTGCGATTAGAGTCGTTTTACGTAAACGTTTCCACGCTTTCGTAGAAAATTCCGCTATGTCATTTATAATTTTTGCGGATTTTTCCGGTGTTAAACATTTTGGACCAACGGGAGGGTGACATGTGTCACCTCACATCGGAAGCAAATGGATTGGCTTGGACGATTTGGCGCCCAAGAGCCTTCGTTGGCCTTGGCCGATTGGCTCCCTCTTTTGTGCCTTGTTTTGTGGCTTGTTTTGTGGAGTGTTTTGTGGAGTGTTTTGTGGGTGCACTTGGCTTGATCTTGGCCTTACACTTGCCTTGCACATGGCTTTATCTTGGCCATTGGTTGGCTTTTGGTTTTGCTATAAATAAACCCTCTCTTTGAAGACTTAATAATACACTCTTCACTTGCCTAAGTAATGAGAAAACCTCCTCCCTCTTGTCGACTCTCGCCCAAGAGCCCTCTCCCCTTGAAATTGGCCTTTGGCGAAACCCTCCCCTTTGAGAGCCTTGCCGAGAACCCCTCCTTAGGGTGTTGTTCTCGTGTGGTACCCCTTTGTGGTATTGAAATACTCCTCCAAGTATTGTTATAATGCCCAAAATACCTTAGCCTTATACCGTGTAGTTTTCCAAAGATACCTCTATACGTAGAGTCCGGAATACTACCTTTTGTCCTTTAGTCTCAAACCGAAACCAAGGAAATCTTCATTGTTAGTTGAAGGATTTGAGTAGAAGTTGGTTAGAACTTCTAAGGGTTGTTTGGAGCGGATTGGAGCACTCGAGTAGGAGCTAAACCTTGCTCGGGATCGACTTTTATCTCGGATAATTTTGGGCTTATCGAGGTAAATAATCTTGTCCCCTATTGTAATTGAGTTTACATTGTTGATTATATAGTTGAAGTATGCTATATATAGAACTAAACATCGATTGTGGCAATGTCTTTTGACTTAAGCCCAAGAATCGAATGTATTTACATGGGGTATGTCTGATGAGACTTGTGTAGCATTCTTGTGTGATAGAATTGTACTCGTCAGGTTAGATGTGTTAACCCTCTGGTTGGCTTGATAGCCGGCCTCGATAGAGAGAGGAGGAGATTTACGCTGTTGCGGGGAGAGTACGCCAATTTTCTGTAGAAAGATAGAAACGTGTGTTTTGGGGTTAATAGACGTTTGTGACCTTTATAGGTGAAAGTACTAAGAGTAGCGTATTCTACTCGAGGAGTGGAAAGGGCTAGCAAGGTTGGAGTACTTGGAGCATTTTGCTTATTGTCGTTAAATCGTCGCGAGGTATGTGAACCTCTTCCTATCTCTTCTAGCATGATATGTGTGAACTATGTAGTATGCAGACGCATACGTGTTAATTGTATTTGATTGTTGTAAAACATAAAGTGTTATAACGGCTTTATGGGAAGTTGGTTATAACAGCTTTATGTAGGTAAGAAAATACTTTGTGGTTTTAAAGGGTAACTGATGTGAATTATAACTGGCTAGTTATAATAAAGAACTTGATGTATTTCAAAAGATTTATAAATCGTTTTGAAGGGAGAGTAACACTTGGTTTTAAAGGTTTTAAAAAGAGTTATACTAGCTTTATGGGGAGTTAGGTATAATGTCTTAAGAAAGGTAAAGAAAATGGTTTACTGATGTTAGAAGTTAAGAGACTTGATCTTATGAGATAAGAGACTTAACTTATTTGTTTTAATGTGAATGTTTGTGTGAAACCTCATTCGTGAGTAATGAGTACTTGGTTTTATTTAAAGGGATAATGTTTTACTGATTTTGGAAATCAGAATGTGTATCGACAGACCACTGCAGCGTTAATAAAGGAAAATGTATTGAATAATGATGTATCGTATTAAAACCAGTAGAAACCTCCATCTGCATAGAAACTAAGATGAGACAAAATGATATTACATTTTCTAGATCATGGCTGCTGTAATAAGAATGTTGTAAACAAGAATAACCTACTCTCACGTGAGACATATATTACTCAATTGTTCTAAAAAAGGAATCAAGTGATTAAGTTTGGGAACTATGAAACCATTTGAAAATGAGAAGCTTGAGTAATCAAACTAGGCAACCTGGAACTTAGGAAAGAATGTTGTTACTTGATTTTGAAAAGGAATGTGGGTTGGTCATTCTAATACTACGTATCGGGTGACGTTTATAAAAGTAATGGATCTCTTTTAAAAGAACTTAACGATGTAGTATTTTGGGGTTAAAACCCGACTGTGGCATAAACTGAAAGTACTTTGAGTTGTGTGAAACTTGCCTATGCTTGTTGTTGTGAAACTTGCCTATGCTTGTTGTTGTGAAACTTGCCTATGCTTGTGATGATAGCCTTTGTTGTGCAAGTGTGGTATTTACGTATTCTGGCGTCTCTCGATAGAGGGCCGGTCGACTTATTGAGAACTTACTTGGACGTGCTGGCAGTGACGGAGAATTCCACGGGTATGTTTCCATTTTGATTGCTGTCTTGTTGTTGATGCTACATGGACATGTCTACACCGACGCAAAGATTCGGGGGCATGCGGCCACGCGGCGGGTTGATTACCGATATATGGTTATTACCGCAACATGGACGTGTCTACACCGTCTGAGATTCGGGGCATGTGGCGTGTGGCGTGGTTGACCACCCAAGATATTGTTATTGAGGTTACACGGGCATGTCTACACCGGCGCAGATTCCGGGGCATGTGGCCACGCGGCGCTTATTATTGTTGCATCATGGACATGTCTACACCGGCGCAGATTCCGGCATGTGGCCATGATGCGAACATGATGGATGTGGTGGGCGTGAGACCCATAGTTATATTTGAGTGGTGACTTTGAGGCGTGAGTCACGACTTGGCTTTTATGTTGCATCGTATTTTGGTTATCATACATGTCTCGCTTTATATGATCGTTATGATTTAACCGCAGATATTCTGCTTTCACATACTTGGTATCTGTTGTCGACCTCCTCGGCCGTGCGTTCATGCCGCAGGTAGAAGTACATTGGCTGTCGATCCCCGCTTGTAGGATCACGTTTCAGCGTTTTGGGAAGCTCCGTTCCTTCGGAGGCTTATCTTTGGTAGGTTTCCCTGAGTTGTAGGTTCTTGTACATTCAGGGGTATGGCGGCCTGTCGCCATAGGTTGTTATTCTCTTAAGTGCATGCCTTTGTTGTGGGCAGGGTTTGTAAAAGGATAACTGTTCGGGTTTTTATGTAAATGCAGAAGGCAACTGTTTTGGTTGGCCGGTTTATTTATATTATCTCTTATTTCATGTTCATGTTGTATGTTCCGCTGATTTTCTCTGATGTTGTATCACTAGGGTGCCCGGGGTAAGGCACCAGTCACGGGCCCGAATTTCGGGGTGTGACACTTGGGTCTGGGAAGGAGTGCACTATCCCATATGACACAGGCAGTTGGTTTCTCTCATGAGTATCAGCGGGTAGGATTGGAACCCCATTCATGTGGCATAAACTCGTGATAAGTGAGTCATGTCCCAACCCACCTGTTGTTACCAACCTGTTGGTTTCTTCAATACTTTGCACTATCTCCTTCCCCACATCAATCGTCTTCCCCGTCATGATTCCATATATCAACTTGATCCTGTCTTCTGGCACTCTGGTAAAGTGTGTTGATGGGATCAGACGGGCACTGACGAAATACAGCCAACCCTTGGCTGCTTTGTTGAATCGACACCGCCACCCTTCTTGACCCATTTCTCGCAATATCAAATGCACCTCGTGGTAGCTCATCAGGTTCGCGATTTACATTCCGGGCCGATGCGTTGGTGCTTCTAGACCATGATCTCAAGTAGCTTGGTCATCACTTCTTCTCAACATCAATCGTTTCTAATGTCGCATTTATCGCTTCGCCACACAGCATGTATATTCCCCTCACAAAGCATTTATTGTCCACCTTCTCCGGAAAGTTAGCATAGAATTCACGCACCATCGCTGTGTTCATTGGTGCTATCTTTTCCGGGTTTACAAATCTCTTCCACCCCATCATCTCAATCATTGTCCGAATGAGCTCATAGACATCCTCCTTCCCAAACGACTCCCTTTGATAGTCCATTCCCCTTTCAGGGATTAAGGTCCTAGTACTAAGCTTTTTGTATCTTTCATAAGCTTGTTGGCTAATGAACCTAGTATCATCGTATTGAGGGGCTGAGGTGGATGTGGAGGCTCTTCTTTTTCTGGCAGACATGGTTAAATCACTTTTGCAGCGTTTTCTTAGTATCACAAATGTTCCCCAACACTATCACACAACAACTCGCAGCTCCAACACTATCACCCCCAAACTCTAACTCTTGCACTACACACTACCCACACCCTCCTTGTATACTCCTCCTCTAAATTTCACAACCAATTTTTCACCACCCCAAATCAACAATGCAACACTCCTCCAAACTACTACCTCCTTTGACTACTGTAAAACTTTCAAGAAAAGATTAATATTACCTTTTTGACGGTGTTCTTCAAGGTTTTCTTGCTTCTAATGGTGATTTGAGGCACTGGGATGAAGTTTTGTTGGTTGAAATGGTTAAGGGTTTAGGGACTTTAAGCGTTTTTTGTTGTGTTTGGGTTTGATTTATGGAAGATTTGTGGGTGAGGTTTGAATTTTCGTGGGTTTTGTGGAGAAGAAAGGTTAGGTTTTGGTTTGAAATTGGGGAAAATCAGATTTCTGGGCGTCTTTTAATTTCTGGATTTCGCCGCACCGCGTTCAGATTTGGCGCCGCGCCCAACTTATCGCAGACTTCTTCGAATTTCGCCGCGCGCCTAGACTTGGCAATTTTTCTGGATTTTTTGCGCCGCGCCGCTTCCTGAAGCATGGCCACCCGCTTTTTCCGAAATCTGGCTATTCTTCGCCCTTCAATTTATTGACCTACACCTGTCAATCACAACACAAACACTACCTCCGTGAGACTGTTCTTAATAAAAACTACTATATTAAAGTAAAATAAATCAAAATACCTTGGGTTTCCTCTCAAGTAGCGTTGTCTTTAACGTCTTTTAACCGGACGCAAGTTCCTTAACTCAATAAGTGTGAGGTGGATTAACCCCACAACCGATCTATTTTCTCCACATTTTTCGTTTTCTTCTTCTTCTTCTTATCTTCTTAAAATTATCTTCAAGGGAAGGTTCAGGAACACATACCTGCTTTTGTGGAGGTTCAGCATCACATACTTGCTTTTGTGGGCTCATCTCCCTTGGTTAGGCTTGTACTGGCTCACAGGGGGTTTTGATGGTGTTGATTGCAAACCACCTGCTCATGATTGGTGGCTCAATAATGTGTTTAAATACTTTAAACACCATTTCTTCCTTCTCCACCCTCAACGTCATCTCTCCTCTTTCTACATCGATCAGGGCTCTCCCTGTCGCCAGGAATGGTCTCCCCAATATGATGGGGATCTCTGCATCCTCTTCCATGTCCAGAATGAGGAAGTCCGCAGGAAAAAAGAATTTTCCTACTTTAACAAGCACGTCCTCAATCTTCCCCCTTGGGTGAACCATCGTTTCATCGGCTAGTCGAGCTCACCGTGGTTGGTTTGGCTTCACCTAATTCCAACCGTTTAAACACCGATAAAGACATCAAATTTATACTTGCCCCTAAATCGCAAAGAGACCTGTTGCATGTCACCCTGCCAACTGTGCAAGGCAAAGTAAAGCTCCCTGGGTCTTTTAGTTTAGGGGGCAACTTCTTCTGCAGGATAGCACTGCACTCCTCCGTCAGTGCTACCATCTCATACTCGCGCTTTCTTCTTCCCAAAATCTCCTTCATGAATTTAAAATAGGAGGCATCCGCTCCAACGCTCTATAAAGGGTATGTTGATACGCGACTTTTCTGAACGTCTCCAAAAATTTGGAGAATTGTTTATCAACTGCCTTCCGCTGTAATCTCTGGAGGAATGAGATCTTTTCAGTATACTCCTTCTCTGGAGTTTTCTCTACTACTGGGCGAGCTTCAACCACCTTCTCTTTCTCTATCTCTGCCCTTTGTTCAACTACACCGAGGTGAACGCCGCCCAACTGCTTACCACTTCTCACCGCATCGCTCGGCATTGTTCTCTGATTCATCTCTCGTGTTGCTTGCGGTGTACCGCGTGGCTCGTTGTTCGATTGCTTTGCTAGTTGACCCACTTGCGTTTCCAAGTTCCTGAACGAGGATCTAGTTTCTGTCACGAACTGGGTCTGGGCGTTGGTGAGTGCCAACAAAGCCGCCACTCGCTTTGGCTTTTCCGCCGAATGGGTGCATTGAATTGTTGGCGAGGTGGGGCTGAGTGAACGATCGCTGATTCGTGCCGCTGGTTTTGCATCGCCTCTATATTGATTCTCACGCCTGATCTCCTCTCCATGAGAAATTTGGGTGATTCCTCCACCCTGGATTGTATGTGTTGGAGTATGGATTGTTTTGGGGCCTCTGATAGTTACCCATAGCTTGGCACTCTTCCTGCTCGATTGGCATATTATTAGGATCAGCTGCAGGACATCTATCGAATGTATGTGGGCCACCACATATTTCACAGCTCTTTGGCATCTGCACTGCATTTACTGATATTGTATGTTGCTGTAGCTGTTTTGTCAAAAGGGCCACTTGGGCATTCAGGGCAGCGATGGCATCTATCTCGTGAACTCCCACTGTTCTCCTACTACTCATTGGTCTATCTTTTGTGACATGGTTGTTGGTGGCCATATCTTCTAATAATTCGTGAGCTTCGTGAGTTGTTTTCCTCATAAATGCCTCACCTGCTGCTGCATCTATAATTGTTCTGGTTGTTCCGCTCAGCCCGTTATAAAAGATGTGGACCAAGTTCCACAACTCAATACAGTGGTGTGGGCACTTTCTCTGCAAATCCTTGAACCTCTCCCAAGCTTCGTATAATGACTCTCCATCTGCTTAGTAGAAATTATTCAGCTCCCCTCTCAATTTCACGCTTTGCACAAAGGGAAAGAATTTGGCCAAATTTTTGTGCCGCTCTGCCATGTAAAAATCGAGTCACCGGGTGAATTTAACCATACTTTTGCTCTATCCTCGAGTGAGAAGGAAAGAGCCTCAACTGACAAGATCATCGAACGCCAATATTCGAAAGTTGCACATAGCTCCAAGAAATTAGCTATGTGCATACGTGATCCTCGATGGCGCCTCCAAATTGCACCGTGTTCGCACCATACTTAGAATCGCGGCTTTATCTCAAAGTTGTTTGCTCCTATTGCAGAGCCTAATACATGTCCTGCGTTCGCTCACCCTCGACAAAGACGTAGTCTCCCAAGCTTCTTTCTCGCCGACTTGAACTCTCTCCTCGACGCCCATTGGCACTCTCCGAGGCATTCCCGGTTAGGTTGATTTTCACCTAACCCTTCTCTCATCACATTGTTGTTTCGACGCCGCCCATCTCAATTAAGCGCCGCAATCCGTTCTTTCGCTTACATGTGTTTTCAATCTCTGATTGAAGGGAACAAGAGTGTACGCCTCTTCTCCTTCGCATAAACCGATTTCAAATGGATCAAAAGCATAAACAGATCACGGCACCCTGATTTTTACCGAAATAAAAATTAAAAACGTAAAAAAAAAATAAAAAAAATAAAAAACCAAATTAGAAATTAAAAATAGATAAAATTGATATTGAACTATGCCTAATCCCCGGCAACGGCGCCAAAAACTTGATGCACGATTTAATGTACACACTTTAACGCAAGTGCACGTTATCGTGACAAGTAATATAGTCTAGGTAAGACCGAATATCGTCCTCAAGGATTAGTGTTCAAGTACCATTTATCTATTTTTTGCTATCTATTTGGTAACCGATATTTGAGTTTGTTGATTATACTAACAATTATAAATACTAATTAACTATGTGTTTACTTCAGTGGTGATGGAAATAGGGCTTCCAAGTCTCCTCAACTATCCGCTTATATTACTTATTAATGCAATGAATTATGGTTCTTCTTCTCTTGGAGCTAGCAGGTTTACTAATTCATTTTATACTCCCGTTAAGGCTATATAAAAACTCAACCCCAGTAGCGCTCCTTTCTACCTTTCGGTGATAAGGATGACTCTATAGGAGGATTAAGACCAAAAACCTAGTTAATCGTCACGCGCCATGCATGAAATTAGGTGTTTAAACCTCTTATTAACGCTACACAAGTAATTGAGGTATTTTCATCCCCAATCCAACCTATGGCTACCCAACTTACATCATATTCACAACCTCCTCCTTTCGAAGTTTGATTAGAAATCATATAAATAATGATAATTAGTGATCAATTAATTACCAAGCATTCAAAGAAATTATTGGGTAAATTTCAACAATAAGAAGAACAACCATAAACATGCATCAATTCATAACATAAGGTTCAAGTGATTTGACATGGAAAGCCCTATAATGGAATTAGTTCCTAGCCATTGACATGACAAGAACTAATTCAATATCCAACATAAAAACTGAAAGTAAAGTAAAGAAAAGAAAAGAAAATTACTAAGTAAAGGTCTCCAATCTTCAACTCCAAGAAGTCTTGTGTTTGTGCAAGAAAGGGAACCCTTGAAAACTGCCTAGGGTTCTCTTTTTATAGCCTCCAAACCGCCTTCAACTTTTCCCTTCAGTGCCCGCCTAAAATCGCCTAAAACTCGATTTTCTCGCCGCCGCCATGGCTTTATCGCCGTGGCGCCGGAACTTCTGCGCTGTTCTGGTGATTTGGCGCCGCGGCCCTGCACTCTGCTGTCTAGAGGCGCCGCGGCGCTGCAACTTCTGAGACCTTCGATATCGCGCCGGCGCTGGACTGGCAAGGGAGGCCGCGGCCGCCCGTGTCCGTGCCTGGTTCGCCACTTTCTCGTCTTTTAAGCTCTGGAACCTCCACTTTTGCCCTCTTTTCGCTCATTTTCCGCCATTGGGCCATTTTAACCAACTTGACTCAAAAGAACAAAAATCTATCCTAATACGACACATATTTGTACAAAAAGGGACAAAAGACTAACTAAAAATGACTCGAAAAGTGTATATAAAATACACTGATCAGCTCTCCCTGTGGCTAGGAATGGTCTCCCAAGGATCATGGGCATATTTTCATCTTCATCCATGTCTAAAATGAGAAAATCAGCATGAAGGATGAATTTACCCACTTGTACCAACACGTCTTCAATTATTCCTTGGGGATGCACAATCGAGCGATTAGCTAGATGCAGAGTAACTGTGGCTGGTCTCGCCTCCCCCAAACCATGTCTTCTAAACACAGAAAGGGGCATCCGGTTGACACTTGCCCCCAAATCACATAAAACTTTTTTACATGTAACCTCCCCTATAGTGCAAGGTAAGGTGAAACTCCCTGGATCTTTCAACTTATGGGGGAGTTTCTTCTGCAAGATAGCACTACACTCCTCTGTCAGCGCTATTTTCTCATAATATGTCAGCTTCCTCTTGTTAAACAGGATATCTTTCATGAACATCACATAAGCTGACATCTGCTCCAAAGCTTCAATGAATGGGAGATTGATATGAAGCTTTTTGAAGACCTCTAAAAACTTGGAAAACTCCTTGTCTAAGGACTTCTTCTGCAGTCTTTGGGGGAAAGAAATTTTGTCTACATATTCTCTCATGTCTGCTGGTGGAGCTTTCTCTACAATAGAGCGGTCCTCAGTAACCCCTTCTTTCTCTGCCTCAACTGTTTTCTCCTGTTCAACCCCTGGATGGCTGGGGTGCTATCTGCTCTAACTGTTTCCCACCCCTCAAGCTAATTGCTTGACACTGTTCTCTTGGGTTCACCACAGTATTGCTGGGAAGATTCCCTTGCTCTCTGTTGTTCAGCATGTTAGCTAGTTGTCCCACCTGCGTCTCCAAATTCCTGATGGATGATCTGGTTTCTATCATGAACTGAGCTTGGGAATTTGTCAGGGTCAACAAAGCTGCTTGCAACTCACTCTGCTTCTCTTGTGGGTCTGGTGGGCTGAACTGCTATGAGGATGATGCCTGAAGTTGTGGTTGCTGCCCTTGTTCATTCTTCCATAAAAAAAATTTGGTGATTTCTCCACCTCAGATTCTATGTGTTGGAGAATTGATTGTTATAGGGCATCTGAAAATTTCCCACTGCCTGAACATGCTTAATGGACACATTATTCAGGTCCACTGCAGTACACCTATCAAAAGTATGGTAACCCCCACAGATTTCACATCTCACTGGTGTCTGAGCCGCTTCAACTGCCATGGTGCTCTGCTGCATCTGTTTTGTCAAAGTGGCAACATGCGCAATCAATGCAGTGATAGCATCCAACTCATGAATCCCAATCACTTTCCTGCTGTTCAATGCTCTCTCATCGGCCCTCTGATGGTTGTTTGTGGTCATGTCTTATAACAGATCATGTGTCTCATTGGCACACTTTCTCATGAATGTTCCCCCTGTTGTAGCATCAATAATGGTACGAGTTGTACCACACATCTCATTGTAAAATATGTGGACTAGCATCCATTTCTCAATCCCATGATGTGGGCACTTCCTCTGCAAATCTTTAAACCGCTCACATGCATCATATAATGATTCTCCTTCCAGCTGATAAAAGTTATTCAACTCACCTCTGTAATGGAGTAATGGAGAAACTTCTGGGCTAAGTCTTTCCATGTAGTAATAGAGTTCGCCTGTAATGAGTTCAGCCAACACTTTGCTCTATCCCTGAGTGAGAATGGAAAGAGTCTCAACCGAATGACATCATCAGTAACACCATTGTACTTAAAAGTTGCACACAGCTCCAGAAAATTTGCTAGATGCAAATGGGGATCTTCAGACGGTAGTTCCCCAAACTGAACTGAGCTTTGAACCATGTAAAATATGGCTGGTTTGATTTCAAAATTATTGGCTTCAACAGCTGGAAGCCTGATGCAAGTCTGCACCCCTGTAGTTGTAGGTATCACATAGTCCCCCAAGCTCCTTTCTATAGGGACTTGTCTTAAAACAGGCGGTAACTCATCATTCTCCAAATTATTGTTTCGCTGATCTTCCATTGCTAACAAATCAGTTGCTCTCTTTTCTTTCATGTTCTGTCTGCACAATCTCTCGATCTCAGGGTTCAGAGGAATAGGAGTGTCTGCTCATCTCCTACTTTGCATAAACTAAGTACCTGAGACTAAAAAAAAATAGATCACGGTAAAATGTTCTAAAATAAAAATACTAAAAAAACAAAAAATAAAAACCAAATTAGAAATAAGAATAGATAATTCGATATTAACAGTACGTCAGTCCCCGGTAACGGCGCCAAAACTTGCTGCGATATTTCTAGATGCTTACGCAAGTGTACGTATCGTTCAAGTAATAAAGATCTGTAAGACTGAATTTTATCGTCCACAGAGACTGATTTATTAAGTATCGGTTATCTATCCTATGATATCTATTTGGTTGACGTTATTTAGTTTGAGAATTATACTAAGAATTATGACTAAGTGCAGAAAATAAACTAAAGATTATAATACTTTGGGTTTATAACAGTTATGAAGGAAACAAGTCTTCCAATCTCCTCAATTATCCACTATTTCACGTGTTAATTTAATGCTACTAACTCTTCTTCTTGTTAAGATAGCAGGTTAACTAATCTGTCATCATATTCCAGTTAGGATATACGAGAGCTCAACCTTGTGCAGAAACCTTCTATATTTCTATGATAGATTTTACCACACATGAGGATTAAGAACAGTAAGCTTAATTACTACACAAGTATCGGGGTACTTTGATTTTAACATATGTCTAGACAATTACAACATATTCAAATCTCCCCTCTCGGATCTCTATTCGAAATTATATAAGTTATGACAATTAATAGCTAGTTAATCATCAAACAATCAAAGCAATATTGAATAGATCTTAATATGCTGAAGAAGAACTCAAAAACTATGCATTAACTATATGAAAGAGCTTCAAGAAGATTCGATGGAAACCCTACTAAAGTATTTAGCTCCTAAACATTGTCATGTCAATAACTAATACAAAAACCAACATAAAATGAAATAAAATAAAGGAAAGAAAAAGAACTTGAACAAGAGTCTCCAATTGTAGTCTTCTTCTTGCCTCCCAAAAGTATGATTTGTAATATGGTTAAGGTATGGCATAATGAGCAGGGTTTTAGGATTTTATACTTGAGAAAACTTGTGTTTCAGACCCTTTTGACACTCTGAAATTCTGCCCAAAAATCAGATTTTCCGCCTCGGCGTCGTGGCCCTGCAGGCTGGCGCCACGACACTGAAATTCCTGCAGCGAAATCAGTCTCCTCAGTATATTTGGCGTCGCGGCGCTCCCGACGTCCTTGGCCAGTTTTTTGATTTTTCGTCATTTTTCTGTCCGGACTTCGTTTGATTTCTTCTATGCTTCCCGGGACTTCTTAGGCTTCTTTTCTTGACCTTTTAATATGAAATTCCATCTTAAAGTGGAATCTTCTCCTTTATAACAGTTTTGACACAAAATGAAAGAAAAAGACACCTAACACTATACTAAACGCGAAATAAAAGAGTAAAATACTAACTAAAAAGGACTCAAAAGTATATACAAAATACACTTAACAGTTGGTATCAAAGCTTTAGGTTAAACAATCTTAAATATAAAAGTAGTGTCTAGTAGAGTCTTGTAGATCGGTATAGAGACATTCATACTTATCTTCGAGAGGCTATGGGACATTTAGAAAACTTCAATTTTTTCATTCCTTTCGTGCTAAGTTGAATCAAATTGGTATATGACATTTTTTCCTATTCTCTCATAGAGGGTGAGGAATCATTCCCATACAAAGAGAGAAGAAGCACCGACACCTGTAGTGTGCAGTCACGATCACTCTAAAGAATGTGGTAGGGGCCGAGGTAAAGCCCGAAGACCTGCACCAGCCAGGGGTGGGGCATAGGGAGCCAACCAAGCTTATGCTATATCAGTTTGCCCTAAGACATAAATTGAGCCTCAAGATGAGTTGCTTGATGAGGAGATTGGGTCAGCCCAAGATCAATCTATATTTATTGCTTCTCTGATTCTACAAGATACGTTGGTCGGATTGTTGAGTATGCTTGATGGTGTTTCCCATGCGGGTGTGCATCCACCTACCCCGGGTGGTTCACAAACCCGTATGAAAGAGGGACAGACTCCCAAGTTTCGTACTCCCGGGGTTCAACCAACTATTATATCAGTGCCTCATATTGATGATATCTCAGTACTCGAGTTTGATCCTAGGCCAATTACAGGGACAACTATAACCCGTAATGAGAAGAAGATGTGAAAGTACTTTTCTAATGAAGCCTCATGAGTCCTATAGATAGCTCGAGGAGGATGTGTATGAGTTTATTTGCCATGAGAGGCTGCATACCTTTGGCATCGTCAAGTTGCAGAAGTCTATTTTATCGCCCTTCAACGTAGGAGAGATGCAAAGTAGTGGTAGAGGGCGTGGTTGATTGTCGACCAGTGGGTTCACCTCCACTATCTTGGGTCAGTTTCTATCAGGTATATTAGAGAAGTATTTACCTCTTAGCTTACGTCTGAGTAAGCGTGATGAGTTCTAGATGATTGAGTAGAGGGGTTTGACAATTGTAGAGTATAAGACTCGCCTCCACACATTGCCGCACTATACAACACCATTGCTACCTATAGAGGTAGAGAGAGTCAGATGTTTTGTAAGAGGGTTGAGTATTCCCTTTAGTTGGCTAGTTATAGTTGGTAGCCACTGGGCTTATTTCGATGTAGTGTCTTAGCATGCTAGGATGGTTGAGTCTGTTAGGAGCAATCTTCCCAGACATAAGTTCGATAATAGGATGTATTGATACGAATAATAAAATTGTTCTACTTTTCATGGATATAGACAATAGGGTAGATACCATCATTCGTAGTCTAGTTGTCTGATTCAGACAACCCTTCAAATTATAGATGGTACATCTGCAGGTTAGAATATAGAGGTGTCCAGTCTTCTAGATGTACTCAAATCTCTGTATTCTGATCGTGGTGGTCACTCAGGCTCTTCTATTTCTATTCAGCAGCCCTCAGTGGCTAAGACTTGTTACAGTTGTGGAGAGGTTGGACATTTTAAGAGGGAGTGGCATAGGCTTACATTAGGTGGATCCCATAGACCTAGGACCCCATCATATCCATCCATGGGTGGTGAACAGTCTAGTAGAGAGAGGTTCCTAATCAGGCCATGGTGGATTTCAGGCGATCAAAGATGGGGATCATTCCGGATGAGGTATACAGTAGGGTACTCAATTTGATAGAGGACACACTCATTGTTATGTTTTCCTTGGTAGGTTAGAGGCTGAGGCATCAGATATGGTTATCACAAGTATCATCTCAGTCTGCCATCGGTCTGCTTCAGTGTTATTTGATTTGAGGTCTACGCTCTCTTATGTGTCTGCCTACTTTTCTATTGATTTAGGTATATGGTATGATATGCTTGATATCCATATTCATGTGTCTACACCAGTTGGTGATTTTGTGGTTATAGATCAAGTCTATTGGATTTGTGTGGTTACTTTTATAGATTATGATACTTGGGTAGACTTGGTCATATTAGAAATGGTTGATTTTGATATTATCTTGGGTATGGATTGGTTATCACCATATCACGTGATTTTGGACTGTCATGCCAAGATGGCCACTTTAAATGGTCTTTCGAGGTTAGAGTGGATGGGAACTCCTAGCCCTGCTCCTAAGAAGATCATGTCTTTCATGAAAGCTAGAAAGTTGGTATATAAGGGATGTTAGGTGTACCTAGCCCATATTTGGGATATGAGTGCAGAGACTCCTTCCCTCGAGTCAGTTTCGGTAGTTAGTTAGTTTGTCGAGGTCTTTTTGTCAGATTTGTCGGGTATGCCATAGAGATATTGATTTCTGCATTGTTATAGAGTTGGGTACTCTACCCATTTATATTCTTCTATATAGTATGGCTCCAGCAGAGCTGAGACAGTTGAAGGAGCACCTTTAGGATCTATTGAGTAAGGGTTTTATTTGACCTAAAGTGTCTCTTTGGGGTGCTCATGTGTTGTTCGTGAAGAAGAAGGATGCCATGATACATATGTGTATCAATTATAGGCGGTTGAACTAGGTCACCATCAGAAACAAGTATTTGATCCCTCATATTGATGATATGTTTGATTGGCTTCAGAGTGCTTTTGTGTTTTCGAAGATTAATGTCACGACCCGACCCGACGGGCCGCGACCCGGTGCCCTACCTGGGCACCCTTATACCCACCTGTCATATATAATCAGACTCATACTAAGAGAAATATAGAAATTTGTAAACCATATCAAAATAGGCAAGCCGACAAAGCTGCCACTATACACGGGAACATTCCAAACGAAGTACAACAGTACAGCTGGCCAAAACACATATACAATCCACACAAGTGCAAAACACATCTACTACCCACACCTGTTTACAGACCTTTAAGAGTATGATAGTGAAACATGACGGGACAGGGCCCCGCCATACCACTGAATTTACATAAGTCTATAACAAAAGGGTCTCTACCAAAATGACTTGGCTCCAGATCAATGGAGCTCTCCAAATAGCTGAACAGGAATCCTAGACTAGAGGATCACCAAACTGAATATTTGTACCTGCGGGCATGAAACGCAGCCCCCCAAGGAAAGGGGGTCAGTACGAACAGATGTACCGAGTATGTAAAATAGAAAGTACAATAAAGAAGATCATAACTGGCCAAAAGATAACATGAGACAAGTATGATAACCAAACTACCAATACAATTGTGTCATATAAAAATGAGAGTCATATCAAAATCATGGATGTATGTTCATAGAATCAACGTATCTATATACATATAACGTATCCCGACCTCTAGTGAGGGACTCGGTGGAATCATCATAATCATGGATACCTGTCCATATAACGTATCCCGACCCATTCTGGGGCTCGATGGAATCATCATTTGACTCTCAATGGAATAAATAGAATGAACCATCACTGTAAAATCAAAGGCACTATCATATCAAGTGTCACTATGAATTAGAATTCGTTGAAACTATGTACGTCCACCGTACATTCATTTATGTAAATCATTCCAAAAAGAAAGATGGGATAGTTTCACATACCTTATCGTCGAATTAACCAACTCAATATTTAGAATACGTCTCAATTAGCACTTCAACCTATAACAATAGTAATATATTCGTCAACTCTATGGTTACTAGCATACGTTATATATATCGAATGATAACTTCTTTTATATATAAATTCGGGCAGCACTTCTCCTATTTATATACACATCCACAACTCATAAACAAGGTCAACAATGCCAATAACAAGATACAACTCAAGGTCATAACCAAATCAGTCCCGTATACCCCATATTTACTACAGTTATACATTCTTTCTCCTTATATTCATGGAATACAACTAAAACAACAACCAAGGTGATTAATACACCTATTTCTCATGTTAATCCAGCCCCTTAATCATATTAAAATAGTCACCAAGATCGGTACATGTTCCAACAACAACTAGAGTGCAACGTACAACTTTTCTACACCTTTATTCCTTTAGGACGTATATTAGTAACTACCACAATGTACATGCATAATTGTAACTAAATTTCCAGCATTATAACTCAATCAAAACAACCCTTAGACTAATAAAATCTCTAGCAATGTCATGGCACACGCACACTCACAATACATAATACCATAGCTCTTCTCACAATTTCTTAAAGTCCAATTCATATTTCAATAATTTCCTATAAACATCTACAACTTGAATATCGAGATTTCTTTCACTTTAACACATAATTAACGGTGACAATAATAACACAACAACAATCGAACCCAATGTAATTTGAGCAACTCTAATGCGGTAAAACAACCCCAAATCGGCTACAACACCCAAAACATTCACATGCATTGTCTCATTTCCATTTTCTCTTAACACAAGTTTATTTCTTAAATTAAAACATCATTTAACTCCCATTATTCTATAAGAAGAAGAAGAAATCTTACCTTATTAGCCAAAACATTCCATATTGAAATCGGTACTCACTGCTCTAAGTTCTTCGCCATTTTCACCATTTCTTTAACTCAAAATGATATGCATGCATTCTACAAGTTTGAGACCATCTTACTTACTTGTTTGTCTTCCAAAATGTTCATCTCCAAAGCTCAAAGTTTATGGGGCAGATTCGGTCAGTGCATTTACCGAAACAGTGGGTGGGAAGTTTACTAAGGCTTAGAATTTAGTAGAAGAAGTTTATCTTGGAAAGGGAGGTTGATTAAAGCTTCACTTAGCTATGGAGGATGGGGGGAGATTTCAGTTGGGGAGAAAGGATGAAGGTGAGGGATGAGTTTTGAATTAAGTGTAGAGAATGAGTGATACCTTGGTTTAAGAGAGCATGAGGGCTGAAAATGTGAGCATGCCCACGGGTTTTTAGGGAACCAATCTCTAAAATTTGCCCACTAATTATTATTCCCTCCACTAAAAATTAATCTCACACTTAATTAATTTCCCACATAATCAATCCTATATATAAATCTGAAAATTTCATGTCTTAATATAATATATGCACGACACTTGTCCAACTCTATTGGGAATATACAACTATTAGTATTAATTCTCCTCGTCGCATTTGTTGTATCCAGAATTATTCCGTATTAGCATATGTAATTATACTTTTCTTCCAATACTCGAATCTTATTTTCTTAATTACGTTCTCAATTTATTACGTTAGAATTACGGGGTGTAACAATTAATTTGTGGTCTGAGTATCACCAGTTGAGGATTCGGGCTGAGGATGTTCCCAAGACGGCTTTCCAGACTCATTATAGTCACTACGAATTCTTGGTGATGTCATTTGGGCTTACTAATGCCCCACAACATTCATGGATTTGATGAATGGGATATCAAACCATATTTGGAATCATTTGTGATTGTCTTCATTAATGATATTTTGATCTATTCAAAGAGTCGGGAGGACCACGAGAAATATTTGAGTGTGGTTCTAAGGATATTGAAAGAGAAAAAGTTATATGCTAAGTTCTCAAAGTGTGAGTTTTGACTCAATTTTGTAGCATTTTTGGGACATATGGTGTCCAATGAGAGTATTATGGTGGATTCAAAGAAGATAGAGGCAGTCAGGGACTGGCCTAGACCTACTTCAGTAACAGAGATTCAGAGTTTTGTGGGTCTTGCTAGCTAATATCATCAGTTCATCAAAGGATTCTCTTCTATTGCTTCTCATTTGACACGGTTGACTTAGAAGGAAGTGCTTTTCTAGTGGTCTAACGAGTGTGAGGAGAGATTTCAAAAGCTCAAGTCACTTTTTTTTACCACACCCCAGATTTTATCCCTTTTGATGGAGGGTAAAAATTTTATCGTGTATTGTGATGCTTCAAGGATTAGGTTGAGCTGTGTGTTGATGTATAAGGGTAAGGTGATAGCTTATGCATCGAGACAGTTGAAGGTACATGGGAAGAATTATCCTATTCATGACTTAGAGTTGGCAGCCCTTGTATTTTCTTTGGAGATTTGGAGGCATTACCTTTATGGAGTTTATTGTGAGGTGTATATAGATCACCGCAACCTTCAGCATGTGCTTAATCAAACGGATTTGAATTCTAGACAACGTCGGTAGATGGAGTTACTAAAAGATTATGACATGACTATTTTGTACCATCCATGCAAGACCAATGTGGTGGCAGATGTCTTAGGTCGAAAGGCAGTCAATATAGAGATTTAGCTCACTTGATTGTTTTTAGAGTCCTTTGGCATTGGAGGTTTAGTCCTTAGCCAATTGTTTCGTGATGCTTGATATTTTGAATTCAGATAGGATTTTGACTTGTGTTGAGGTGATGTCTTCTCTTTTGGGGTACATTAGGACCCACCAATATGATGATGTCAAGTTATGCAAAATCAGGGATACAATGAAGAGTAGTGAATCCAAGGAGGTTATGATTGATAGTGAGGGAGTGTTGAGGATCAAGGGTAGAGTGTGTGTTCCTCGAGTTGGTGATTTGACTAGATTATTATGGATGAGGCCCACAAGTCTAGGAATTCGATTCATCCATGTGCTACTAAGAGGTACCATGACTTGAAGCATCACTATTAGTGGGGTAGGATGAAGAGAGACATTGTTGAGTTTGTGTCTCGGTGTCAGAATTGTTAGCAGGTCAAGTATGAGCACCAACGACCCTCTAATTTATCTTAGAGGATGCCCATTCCCGAGTGAAAGTGAGAGAGGATTGCCATGGATTTTATTGTTGGGTTGCCCAAGACTTATGACAAGTTTGATGTTATTTGGGTCATTGTTGATAGGTTGATCAAGTCCGCGCATTTCATTCTGGTCCAGCCGACTTAAAATTTTGAGAAGTTGGCTAAGATTTATATTCGTAAGATTGTTCATCTTTATGGTGTCCCCATTTCTATCATTTCAGACAGGGTACTCAGTTTATTTCCTATCTCTGGAAGATTTGTAAAAGGAGTTGAGTACTCTTTTGGATCTCAGTACAACATTTCACCCTCAGAAGTACGGTTAGTCCGAAAGGACCATTCAGGTTTTTAAGGATATGTTACGAGCATGTGTGATTGATTTTGGTGGTCATTGGAACCAGCTCTTACCTTTGGCAGGGTTTGCGTACAACAATAGTTATCACTCCAGCATCAATATGGCACCATTTTAGGCTTTGTATGGTATGAGGTGTCGTTCTCCGATTGAGTGGTTTGATGCATTCAAGGTTCGACCTTGGGGTACTAACTTGTTGAGAGACTCTTTAGAGAAGGGGAAGGCGATCCAGGACAAGCTTCTGGCAGCTTAGAGCAGGCAGAAGGAGTATGCGGACCGAAAGGTCCGAGATATGGAGTTTATGATTGATAACAGGGTTCTATTGAAGGTCTCACCCATGAAGGGTGTGATGAGGTTCGGTAAGAGAGGGAAGTTGAGTCTGAGGTATATCGGTAACTAAGTATATTAAAACATAATTACTAAAAATAAATTATAATTATAAATAAGAAGCTTTTACATATTTATTTTTATTAAATTTTAAGAAGCTAAATATTTTTATTCATGTATTTGATTAAATAGAGAAACATGTATCTTTTGAAACTTATTAGTAATAAATGAATATAAATTATTACCGATTATTAATTTTCACACTCTTTAACATAAATTTAATTGTATTTTTCTTAATAGAAAAAAATTAAAATACTTACTCACACATTTTTTATTATTCAATTAATTTTGTAATAATCGAATGTGAAGTAAAGTAAATTATACCTTATCTCTCAAAATTATCTTTCAAATGAAATAAAATAAAAATCCTACGTTAATTATATTTTACTCTTAAGTAAATGGAAGATCCCATAAAAACAAAATGATTTTGCACGGTGAATTATTGTTATTAATAGACTATTACGATCCATTCAACCGTTTTTTGCCTAAGACTCTTATTTAACTATATTACCCTTCCCGTAGATTCTATGTGGGGCATGTGATACGCGAAGATAAGTGGCACGGATCCCGAAGTTCAATTATGTGAGGTTCCGAAGAAAAACTCAAAATAAAATCTTAGAGTTGATTAGTTTGATTCAAAGTTGACTTTCGAGTATATGGGTTTGTTTTCGGGTTCCATCGCTTTCGGTAGCTCCAGAGGGTCATTTATAACTTAGTTGAGTCATTGGTTCGCTTCCCGAGACAATCAGATAAACTATGTGGTCTTATTTGTGAATTTGGATTTTGGATTATGTTGGGTGATTCCTTAGAAAATTATGTCTTAGCTCGGTTAAATGAAAAATTCGAGGGCGCGAGTGAGTTTAAAATACTGTTTACCTTGGCGTTGCATATTGGTCTATGTTCGAAAGGTCTCGGAAGTATTTTGGGTGGTTGGAAGAGGATTTCCATGGGTTTTCATTGCTGTTATATGGTGTCCGCACCAGCGAACTGTGTGGCCGCTTCTGCGGGCCTGCCTATGGGGAGGTTGATTCGTAGATGCGAGCCCTGTTTCGAGATTCCGCCACTGCAGAGGTTTCCTCGCAGAGGCGATGTCGCCTCTATACGGTGATTCTCTCGCACCAGCGGCCATGCAGGATTTTATATGGTTCCGCCTCAGCGGACTTTTTCCGATGTGGAATGGTCGCCCCTACAGATTCGGGTCCACCCAAAATTAATTCACTTTTCCTAAATATCACATCTCAGTTGTTGAGCTTGCGTGGGGAGGATTATTTTGGTTTGATTTGGCATAGAGTTTAAGAAACAAATGGAGACTTTTGAATCTTGTAGTCTTAAATGTGTGCGATGTTAAACTTGTCTTGAAATTAGAAAACTTACTAAATATAGAAAGATACACTCTTTTTGGGACAGTCCAAAAAGAAAAGTAAGACACTTAAATTGGGATGGAGAGAGTACTAGTTTAGACCTTATTTGGAGAAGAAGGGTTATAGATTTCCATGGAAGATTAAGAGAGTTAAACCTTTGATTTGTGAATGAATAATGGATTAGACGATCATAAGTTTTATGAATAAGTGTTGATTTATGTTAGGTGACCATGTTATATTAGTTAATTTGAGAATTGAAACTTTTTTTAGATTGGGGGAAAATCTAGGATTTTATAAATTGGGCTTTTCTTATATTATGCAATTAAATGTACAATTGGATTTAGTTTTTTAATTAACTTAAGAATATGATTGTCTAGTATATGATTATACTTTTTGGATACTAAAGTTTGGATTTGGTACTGTGGGCCCGTGGTTGATTTAGGTGTCTTTGATATAACGGAAGGACTAGTCATTGCATTATGTGTTAGCTTTATATTAACGTATAGTCTCTGCGTGTTAGACTACGACTATTACAAGGCGTTCTGGAATGGCAAAGCTATCGCTGATGGTTGATTGTTCGTAGCGCCTGCTCGGCCTTGAGGTAGGCTATGGTTTTCTTTATTAGACTTCAATAGAAGTACGTAATTAGTTATAAATGTTGAGGGTATTGGGCGTGTTTGTGGATCCCACCCAAACAGTTGTGATGAACGTTTGGGTGGGTACCTGTGTTGAACTGTAATGATGGGTGATTTGAGAAATCAATCTTAAGCTGATGCCGACTGCTATTGATTGGGCTTGTCGTCTTTATGTGGGCTTGTCGTCATATTTTCATTGTTGTGTTTATTCATCACACATGTTTTCGATATGATATCCTGATTGTACTTGTGGATTATATCTTATTGAATTCTTGAAAGCATGTGATATTCATCTCTTATATGTGATTGCATTTCATTACATCCTGATTTCTTGCCTTGAATTGTTATTTGCATTCATACACACATGGTTCTTATAATATTGATATAAGAGTGGTATGAAAATATTGTGGGTCCAGGAGATCGGGAAGGTAAGAACACTTATGAGATTATTGACAATATTGAGATGATGATGATGATACGGGGGAGAATGGGTTGCACGCCTGCAAAAGTTATCATTCAGCCAAGAGTTAGGCTCCGTTGAAAAATTCCGGAGAAGTATATGGACTTCGCGGGTCCCCCATTGATGTGCAATTCATGGAATTTGAACGTCTGTATACTGGAGACAAAAGGTACTTGGCATATGCATTGCATACATTACTTCATTGATTATCTGTTATGGATTAAGTGTTATACTAGTTATTGATGACTTGGCTAAATTTTTGGATAAAGAAGGGTTGTTTATTGATCATTGATACTTGAGATATTGTCATTGAATTCATCTAAAATTGGGGTAGTTTACATGATTATGAAACTTTATATGAACAAGATGAATTGTTGATTCATTGAACTACTATGTGACAATGTGACTTATTTGGGATATTGAACTACTTAGTATATGATTATTTGGTGTCAACTTGATATTTATCTCTAATTGTGTATCTTCCGTCATTGTCGGTCTATGATGCCTATGGGGGTACATTTTGTACTCATACTACACTTGTTGTATTCTTTTTTGCTGCAGATACAACTCCTTCTACCAGTTCGGGACCTCAAGTTTGAGTCTGAGCCAGTTAACTATCAGTATTCAGGGTGAATATGCTACCTTTCGGCATGCCTTGGATTCTCATATCTCTTCCCTTGTATTTTATTTTGATTCCGAGAGACATGTTCAGACAGTTGTTATGTTTAGCTTATGTTATCTTTATTTCAGACTTGTACGCAGTTTAGAGCTCTTGTATTGTTGACTAGATCCTTGAGGTTGTACTTATGATTCTCAGACTTATTTTTCTGCATTTTATATTATGATCAGACAACTTATTTAAGTATGTTATTAATTCCGCATTTCTTTCTTATATCATGTTAATGATTTGTGAGTGGTTCTTCTATCGGTGAAAAAAGTATAGGTATCACCGTAATTCCTAAAAGGGGTCATGACACAATCATAGATAGGGGTGAGCGGGTCCGGGTACCCTACTATTTTTGAACTACCCGGAATCTACCCTGTAAAAGATCGGTTCCTAAATTTACTACCCGGAACCTACCCGTATCAATCCTTACCCGGAACCTATCCGGACCCTGCGGTTTCGGGTAGGTTCCCGGGTACCCTGTAACCAAGATGCTATTTTTTAAAAAAAATTGGTATCGTTGCTGAGATGCTACTCCAAATACCAATCCAGCTACATAAAATATTTAAACACGGAAAAGGAAGAAATGCAAAAGGTGGCATTGGACTAGAATGTGCAGTACCAGTACGTGCAATCATAAAATTAGTGACTGGGTTGTTAAATTAAATGGACTGGGTTGTTAAATTAAATGGACTGGGCCAATGGACTTTGTTAAATTAAAGTGGACTAGGTTGTTAAATTAAATGGACTGGTGTGTTTGATTGTTTGGGTATAAAATTAAGTGGACTAAATAAATAATTTAAAGGAGAGATTAATAGGGTCCGGGTATCGATTCCGGTTCCGGGTACCCGGTTTATATATTTTGAAACCGGAACCGGACCCTATTTTATCGGTTCCTAATTTTACTACCCGGAACCTACCCGTTATTCTAATATATCTATCCGAAACCTACCCGTTAGTGTCGATTCCGGTCGGATATCTGGGTATCCTGTACCCGTGCTCACCCCTAATCATAGATAATAGACTAATTAAAAGTGTATACCATAGAAAAGTAATGATGATGGAATGTGGGGGTCCACATCAAATTTGTACTACATCATATAGGTCTTATGAAATGGCAAGTGCCCGTTTTGGTTGAGCTTTTTCAAAGTTAAATGGAGTGTTTGGTTTACAAATGTATAAGTGCTTTTGGGTTTCAAAAGCACTTTTGAAAGAAGCTCAAAATTTGGGTTTCTTGAGTAGAGCTTATTTTGGCTTCCTACTTTTTGTTTTTTAAATAAAAACACTTTTTTTATTGACAATCAAACACCTAACAATTTTTTCATAAAAGTTCTACTTGAAACAGCTCTACTCCTAAAAGTTCTACTCATATAAGCTCTTTTTAATAAGTTATACCAAACGGGCCCTAAATTAGCCTCAAAATGAATTTTAATCTCATAATACAGCCATGTCGATCCTTTGTGGCTTACCCACTCTTCTATATAGTAAAAAACTAAAAAAGAGAAGATTTCAGATTTGGAATCGAGCATTATCCATGAACAAATCTGGCCTTATTTTTCGTCGATGAGATCTTAATCATAATTTATCCATGACCTATTGCACAAATCTTACATATTGTACTAACTTCATTGAAAAGAATGGGTACTAGTAGGGGTGGCTCAATAATTTTTGTGGCCTAAAGCGGAATTTCTAAAAAAATTTTAGTTTTTTGAGATGTAAAGTTATAAATAATCGTCTTACAATTGATTTCTTCTAGTAATTCTTTTTAAATTGATAATATACCTAATCCACTCAATATCTTTTGAGACATTTGTTGATCTTAAGTAAGATTTTATAAATTTTAGTTTTGAAAAACTTCTTTCCACTGAGGCAACTGTAACATGAATTGTTAACATTATTCTATAAGCAATATAGACATTTGGAAATGAATTAATCTTTTTATCTGATTGAATATATTTGTTAGAGTATTATTATCTACTTGTATTATCTCCGTTAGAACTTTTAATTCAGAGAATAAGTCTAAGTCATTACTATCAGAGTGGTTGTTATATTTTAAAGAATATTCAAGGTTAAGGTAATTTTTTTTTTCAAATTTTCATCATCTAGTGATCTCAAATTTTTATCACTAAATAAAAACCTAAAAGTATTTTAATAGGCTACGAATAGTTCATATCTATCTCAAAGTGAAAAAATAGATTGATCTACTATATATAAGAAGTAATCAACTCTAAAAGATTCTTCAAGAGATTTTATGATTTCATTATCAACATTCTCATCAAGTTATTTCTTTCTATATATTACACGTTTACTACGAAATTTATGTTCTATATTTATCTGAGATGCAATTTCTTTAGCAGAAATCATAGCAGTTATAAATCCTTCCTCCCTATATTTTTGGGAAAAAATCAAACCTCTTTGTTGATCTATGACAACATCAATATGCATATATTTTGATTGTAAAGATTTGTTAATTGTATCAACTGCAAACAATATATCATACCCATAAAAACTCAAAAAAATTAAGTTCATTTGTTGCTTAACAATTAGCTTCACTTTTACTTTTTGGATCCTCACTAACTTCTACTAATTTTAGTAAAGTACCCTTATTTGTGGAGCTCGATGTCTTATGGCTTTAATACTTTCAATATGACTTTTTCATCGTGTTTGTGACAATAATTTTAGAGTTAGGTTGAGCACAATATTTTTAAGACTTTCCACCGTTTAGTGGGAGAAGAAAATAATGTGTATGTGTGTATATATATATTGTACCACTCCAAAAAATGATATAGCTTTTGATTTTGTTACAAATTTATCAAGAGCTCCTTTTTGGGATTGTTTCAAATATTCAAGTCTTCTAATTCTTTTTTAAAATAAAGTTTTTGAATAACCATATTCACATTTTCTAGTAGACATATTAACATTTTAATAAAAAATAAAATAAAAATATATGCTATGGGGGAATTGTTGAAATAATGTTTAGTATTCTAATTCTTTTCTTTTCGATGAAATAATGTTTAGTACTTTTTTTTTACAAAAGCTGTCAACGGTAAATGGGGATTCCAAAAGGTGGGGGCATAAATCCCATGCTTTATAGGTTTTACCCTAATGGTCGGCCCTGGATACTAGCATTGCACTAGAATAACCGGAAGGATGTACATACTAGTTTTTTTTTTTTTTTGTTGTGAAGGCATGGCCAGTGCTTCTTCGAAGTGCAAGCAGTAAACCTGGACCGACGATAGCATGCAAACCACGTCGTATATGTAACACTGGCAAGCCATGTGTGACAACAAAGAAGGTTTATGCAGGGGATCGAACTCGTGACATGCGGTCCCGTATCTCTTCTTCTGAAAATTTCTGCATGCGGTTATGTACATACTAGTTTGATCGAGAATTCCTTGATTATTTTATTCCATAGTTACTGAATCAAAATTATGACAAGGATACTATAAGGATCCAAGCACTGAAACAGTAGAAATAATTGTAAAATATAAGTGCATATATGGATCCAAATATATTTGAAAAATCAAGCAAATCACAACTTGCGATCTGGATGACGAAAAGCTGTAATCCTAGCTCTAACACCATAATAACCTAGATAAGTTATAGAAATACCTGACGTCAATATTTTTGGAAAATTGACTTTATATCTTCTTAGTCTATTTTATATAGGGATTCTAACCAAATTAGTTAACTCTAAGTGAATCTACTAACTAAATCACTTAGGTGCAGCAGAAACAGCTAAAAGTATAAATGCAGCAAACTTATATGAATACACTTATTATGGTAATATATCATTGTACTTATAAAAGAGCATATGAGTGCACACAATAGATCTCAGGCTAATATATAAAATGTAAAAATGTACTTAATCTGTACCATCTACTTTTTGCACAGGTCACAATAATTTCCCAGCAAGCACTCTTCTCGCATACGTATCTAGTTTGATACTTTATTAAGGACCTTTATACTGATAGTAATTCATGAAATATAAAAGGTTTTATTACCCAAACAACTTCAATCATGTTAGAAAATTTCTTTTGGCATGTCAAATTGTGAAGGAACTGTAACAAACTCAAAAAGAAAGATAGTACGATCATAAAAATAATTGATTAATGACTAAATTGCACATTTTATTTAATTAAAGTCGCAGTATACTTAGTATATTAACACATTTGTTGAAGTATGAAAATATAAAGAATATAGGAGCATGGGTCCATGTGCTATAAGACTGAATGACATTACTTTTGAGATCAACAAATGTATTATCTCTCCATGTACTAAGCAAGTTAGAAATAATACATGTTGATCTTTTGAAATGATACATGTTGATCCTTATAGATTTGCTAAGCAATGTTTTCTTAAAAGTTATGGATAACTTTACTAGAATGAGCTGGATCTCTTTGCTAAATCTTAAATTTGATATATGTGTTTCAATTAAGCATTTTCTGCAATTTGTTAAAACTCAGTTTGGCCAGACTGTCAAAGTAATAAGGTATAATACTGGGACAGAGTTTGTAAACTCTGAGTGTCAGGACTTGTTCAATTCTCTAGGTATCTTTCGTCAAAGAAAATGTCCATATACCCCTGAGCAGAATGGTATCGTTGAGAGGAAACATAAATACATTTCAAAAGTAACAAGAGTCATTAGATTTCAAGGTCAAATTCCTATAAGGTTTTGGGGCCAGTATGTTTTAGGTGTTGTATATCTAATAAACAGGATGTTAAGTGTAGCACTTGGTAACAAGTCTCCTTATGAAAAACTTTATAATAAGAAGCCCTCACTAAGTCATTTAAGAGTTCTAGGTTGTTTGTGTTATGAAAAAGTCTACATGAACATGATAAACTACAACATAGATCAAGAGTTGGTGTTCATATGGGTTATTCAGAGGTACAAAAAGGTTGTGTGTTATATGATATTTCTAATTGTTATTTATTTCTGAGCAGAGATGTAAGTTTAAAGAAAGATATATTTTCTTTCAGTAATGTCAATTTATCATCTCATTTGTGTACTTACAATACTCAATGAGCTGGAATTACATTTCCTACAGATGAAGGGAATCAATGTCCTATTATTTCTAAAAATATAACTCAACATCCAGAAGGCTTAGAAGTTTCTCGACAAAATGAGAATCAACAGATGACAAGTGATATATCAATTGATAATCCAATACAACTAGATATCCAACATCAACCAGAAGTTAATTACCAAGTTGCTAAATAGAATAATAATCAAGCTCAACTAGAAGTTCATCATCATAATGAGTAGGATATTATTCCTTAAGCTGATGTTCAAGTAATTCAGAATCAAAATACTAGGAAGTCAGGCAGGGGAAAGAATCCATCTGTGTGGATAAAAGACGTTGTGTCATTAAATGTATACAAAGACATTCCCTATTCTATAGATAAGTATGTCACTTATGACATTGTCTCACAAGTACAAAGCATGCATAACTGCTACCTCATCACTAGTGGAACCTACTACATACTCTGAAGCTATCAAAGACCTTAAATGGGTGGAAGTAATGAAATAAGAGATTGAGGAATTAGAAAATAACCACACATGATAGATAGTGTATGTAACACCCCGTACATTCAAATTAAGCCTTGTTCATGATTCAGGAGTTTAAAAAACTAAGACAGTGAGTTAAAATTAGAAAATCAGTTTTAGTTCTGCAAATCCAGTTTTACACCTAAGATATATGGACCGTAGACAGTGTTAAAAAATCATTCAACTTCCTCATTTTTCTTCTTCATAATATACAGAAACTTCTTTCAAGCTCTCACTTGAAAACTGCTTATAACGGTAACATCCCCTCCCCCCATCGACATACTACCACCACCACCAACCACCGATGTTGCGCCATCAACCATCCGCCGACCACCGGCGACCAGGTACGCTACCTTTAACACTATTGTTCTCTGTTTTCTCTTTCTTCTCTTTCTTTCTCTTTCTTCCACAATGGTTGTATCGTCACCGATGACTACCACTACTGACCACCGATGTTGCAACACCCGCCGACCACAGATGACTAGGTACGATGCATGTTCCTCTCTCTTTATCTTTCTTACATTTCTACTATTTTTCTATCTTTCCGCCATCACCGGTGGTCGGAATTGTACTGTCGCCGGTGACTATCAACCGTAAGTTTTCGGCGAAGAATACCAGGTTTCTTTGGGTTCTCAAGCTAAAAACAGAAACCCTACAGTGGGTTTCAAGCAGGTTTACATAGCTACGCAAGTTTCCGAAAAAGTTCCGGCAGTGAACAAGAATTTCCTGGTAGAAGACAAACATTTTCATAGCTGAACAGGGATTTTTGGGAGCGAACAGGTTAAATTCACCTGGAATTGGTACCTCCAGGTGACCATATTCATTATTTGCCCTTACTTTCGTAATTATATTTTGCCAGCTTTGTTGTATTATATATTTACTTTACATTCTTGCCAGTACTAGTCTTCTCCTTAGCTATATTGGTCTTATCGTAGTGGCTAGACTCGCATCTAGATTCTTATTAATTTATGTTTTTCACATTAATTTGGGTGTTTCACATTGATTTCTGCTTGTCTTAGGGTAAATAACTGATTAATCTATAACTGCTTTAGTGACTCTGAAGACTGATGGTAGACTAAGGTCATGTTCTCGGTTGAGGATGGGGGTGAGGGTTAGGGGGTAAACAGGGTAGGGACGATGCTTGGTTGAGAATATGGTCTTGGAATATTGGAACTTTGACAGGAAAGTCCATAGAACTAGTTAATATTCTTAAGAAGATGAAGATCAATATAGCATGTGTCCAGGAGACCAGATGGGTAGGACATAAGGCTAAGGAGGTGGAAGGGTATAAGTTATGGTTCTCTGGCAGGTCGGGGCATAGGAATGGGGTAGGCATTTTGGTAGACAATGAGCTTATGGACCATGTGGTAGAAGTTAGGAGGGCCAATTATAGAATGATGATAATTAAGTTGGTAGTAGGGGTCTACTAAGAACATTATTAGTGCTTACGCACTGCAGGCGGGCTTGGTCGATGAGGAGAAAAGGTGTTTTTGGGAGGATTT
Organism: Przewalskia tangutica; assembly: GCA_029844215.1. NCBI lineage: Eukaryota > Viridiplantae > Streptophyta > Magnoliopsida > Solanales > Solanaceae > Przewalskia > Przewalskia tangutica. Next base: position 49,519,586 of record CM056723.1, read on the forward strand.
AGATGAGGTGGTAGAAGGTGTACCACTCACTGAGAAGTTATTTATGAGAGGGGACTTCAATGGACATATCGGATCATTTCTAGGGGGCTATGATGACGTGCATGGAGGCTTTGGCATCGGTGATACGAACGAGAGAGGGGTCTCACTTTTGGAGTTCGCTAGAGTTTTTAAGTTGGTGATAGCCAATTCGAAGTTTCTGAAGAAGGTTGAGCACTTGGTTACTTTACGTAGTGATCGGTGTATTTTATATACACCTTTTGAGTCAGTTTTAGTTAGTCTTTTGTCCCATTTTGCACATATAAGTGTCGTATTAGGATAGTTTTTCTTTCTTTTGAGTCAAAGTGGTTAAAATGGCCAAATGGCGGAAAAAGAGCAAAAAGAGGGCAAAAGATGAGACGCCAGAGCTGGAAACAGAGAAAGTGGCGAACGAGGGAAAAATCAAGACCGGCGCGGCCTCCTGCGATCAGCGAGGGCGGCGCCCATCATTCGAGAGAAGGTGCGAAGATCCAGCGCGCGGCTAAAAGCGAACGCGGCGCCACTATCGAGAGGACAGACGATATAGCGCGCGGCTACCGAACAACCAGCGAGGCGCGGCGCCTACACATCCGAAAGCCACGGAGATGCAGGCGCGCGGCTCCGAACAGCGAATATCGAGCGCGGCGCCGAAACAAGCCGGATTGCAGAACTTCGGCATGGCTATGCGGCGAGCATGGCGGCAGCGAAAAAATAGGTTTTGACGGATTTTGGGCCAGCTGCGAGGAAAAGTTGAGGCGGTTTTCAGCTATAAAAGGAGAACCCTAGCGCTTTTAAGGGTTCCCTTCTGCACAACACAAGACTTTTGGCTTGGAGATTGGATACCATTAATTTAGTACTTTCTTTTCCTTTTCTTTACTTTATTTCAGTTTTTGCATGATGAACTTTGAATTAGTTCTTGTCATCTTTATGGCTAGGAACTAATTCTCTTATAGGGTTTTCCATGTTGAATTACTAGAACCTTAGGTTATAAATTAATGCATGCTTATGGTTATTTTTCTTATTGAGAGATCTATCCAATAATTGAGTTGAATTCTTGGTAATTAATTGACAACTAATTATCACTATATGATTTCTAATCAGTTACGAAAAGGGGATTGTGAATATGTTGTAAGTTGGGTAGACATTCTTGGATTGGGGATGAAAATACCTCAATTATTTATGTAGCGTTGATGAGAGGCTTAACAACCCTAATTTTGCGCATTGTGCGTGACGGTCAACTAGGTTTTTGTTCTTAATCCTCCTATAAAGTTATCCTTATCACCGAAAGTTAGGTAAGGTGTGATACTGGGGTTGAGTGTTTATATAACCCTAACGGGAGTATAAAATGATTTCGTAAACCTGCTTTCTCCTAAAGAAGAATACCATGAGTTAATGCATTAGTAAGTAGCATAAGCGGATAGTAAGGATACATGGAAGCCCTATTCTCATCACAACTGAAGTAAAACCTTGATAGTTAAATAGCTTTTATAATTCGTAGTTATAAACAACCAATCAATCATAAATTCACCAAATAGATACTAGAAAATAGATAGTTGGTAATTGAACCCTAATCCTTGTGGACGATATTCGGTCTTATCAAAGACTATACTACTTGTCACGATAACGTGCACTTGCGTTTAAAGCGTGTGCATCTTAACGCGCATCAAGTTTTTGGCGCCGTTGCCGGGGATTAGGCATAGTTCAATATCAAATTTATCTATTTTTAATTTCTATTTTGGTTTTTATCCTTTGTTAATTTTTGTATTTTTCTATTTATTCTATTCTATTTTATTCTTTTTCGTTTTATGTATTTATTGTGTGAAAACAAGGGTGTCGTGATCCGTTGTTGGTTTTGATGCATCTCAGGGATCCTCAAGACATGGATTTCTGCTGTCAATATGATCGAGCTCCAACCATAGAGGAAGAGAAAGAGGAATTGCGAGAAGTCATACTCAGTCTCACTAAGTATCAGCCTGATTCATGGACGAAATGAGATTGGCCATAAAGAAGCTGGAACTGCAAATAGGAGAACTCGCGATCATATTTGGCAGCGAAATTCAAGAAAATCAATCAGCACCTATTGGGGAATCTGGCAAGGTAGTTAGTGTAGAGAAGAAAAAGATTTCAGGGATCCAATTATTGGCCTTCTTGGATTCTGTGGAAATTCTTTTTCCTGCACCTATCACAGAAGAAACACCACTAGCTATCACTAATGGCTCCCAAATAGGAACTACATATCATCAAGGGCAACCCCCAGAGTTAAGAGATGCAGAGAATTTCACGGATTCCTACACTATAAAAAGCCTAAAAGACAAACCTATCGTGTGTACTTGGGGGACACTTATATGTTTAAGGCTCTTGTTTGAACAAATAGTTATAGGGAAATTGAGACCTATAGCAATAAATCTGCGAATTGCAAGTAGTTCGCAGAAGGGTCCAATGAGCACTCGTACCGGTTAACTGCGTCCGGCTAAAAGACGTTAAAGACAGCGCTTGTTGGGAGGCAACCCAATGTTTTCAATTATGTTATTTTAATTTCTGTCTTTAGTTTATTTTATTTTGTCTAGAACAATCTCACGGTCTTGGGTTCTTGTGTTTGTGTTGTGATTGATAGGTACAGGGGAATAAAACTGAAGGCGAAAAACGGAAGAAAAGCCAAAATTTCCAGAAAAGCGGGTAAGCGCTGGAGAAGCGAGCATGGCGCCAAAAGAGTGAGCGCGCCAAAGAGTGAAAAATTGCCAAGTTTAGGCGTCGCGCCAATGGTCATGGCATGTGAAAATCGAAGGCGCGAGTTTAGGCGCGGCTAAAAAAACAGTGGCGCGGCGGGAATCGGACACTTAAAAACGCCCAAAAATCAGATTTTCCCCAATTTCAACTTCAAAAACCTAACCTTCCCTCTCCAAAAACCCACGAAATTCCAGAAATTTGCCCACAAATCCAAACCAACCACAACCTAAGCTCTTAAATTCCCAAAAACCCTTAGCCTTCTCAACCAACAAAGCTCCATTCCATAGCCTCAAACCACCAATTGAAACAAGAACAAGCTCGAATCTTCTCCTAAAAAGGTAATCCTTTTCTGTTCTTGAATCCTTTTATTGAAGTCATAGAAGGAAGTAGTTTGGAGGAGTATTGTAGTTGGAGTAGTTTGGGTGCTGAAAAGTGATTGTAAAATTTGGAGAAAAGAGTAGAAAAGGAGGTTGTGGGTATTGAGTAGAAAAGTTGAAGTTTGGGTGTTGTATTCGCTGCTAATTGTTGAGTGTGTAGGAGACAGTGGTGCCACTAAATTAGAAGCTGCAGATTTTTGTTTTAAAATGGCCACCAGGAAAAGAAGAGGATCCACATCCACCCCAACCCCACAATATGACGAAAGTAGGTTTGTAAGCTACGAAGCCTTTCAAAGATACAAAAAGCTTGATACCAGACCCTTAATACCAGAAAGGGGAATGGACTACCAGAGGGCGTCATTTGGAGAAGGAGATGTTTATGAGCCCATTCGGGCGATGATTGAGCTAAGGGAGTGGGGAAAATTTGTGAACCCGGAGAAGATAGCACCAGCAAACACAACAATGGTGCGTGAATTTTATGCCAACTTTCCGGAGAAGGTGGAAAGGGGATGCTTTGTAAGGGGAAGCTATGTGCCTGTGACATCAGAAAATATCAATATACAATTGAAAACAGTTGATGTTGAAGGAGGAATTGGTGATCGGAGCCATTTTAGAACATGGTCTAGGAGCACCGACAACATAAACTGGGATATCGTCGCAAACACCGTGAGCTACCAGGGAGCTGTTTTTGAGATTGGAAGAAATGGGTCAAGAGCACTGAACAGGTGCCAATTCAACAAAGTAGCCAAAGGTTGGCTATACTTCTGTTATACCACGTGGTTCAGGCCGTGCGTATGGGGCCAGGAGGAAGGAGTTAGGACTCGAAGTCAGAAACTTCGGCCGTGGCCTCGCAACGCGCGCACGAGGTGGCCGCGCGCAAGCTGAATCATGGCCGCGCGCCGAAGTCGGGCCGCGCGCTAAAAATCGAGGGTCGCTGAAGTTTCAGCGCCGTGGCGCCGGAAGCGGCGCGCAGGAAGATCCGAGGTTCGCAGAGTTGCAGCGCGCGCCGAGGCGGAAATCAGCGGAAAACTTAGGAAAAGTCAGATTTTTATTTTGAAAGGGCACGAGTGGGGACAAGTGTCCCATCCGATTTTTACATGCGATATATTGACCAAGTCTTAAAGACTTGGTCATTTGTCATCTCTCTCTTTGAAAAACCTCTTCCTTCTCTCTAAATATTTCAAGCTCCTCCTTCTCTCTAAAAATCCAAGAGGATTCTAGCCTTAAGAAAAATCTGAAAAATTAAAAGACAAGAAGGAAGCTTGTGGCTAGCTTGTGAAGGTGGTGGTGGTGGTATTCTTGGTAGAAGGCTAGCAAATTGTTGGATAAAATTTGGCTAAAACTCTAAGGTAATGATTCTTCCTCTATTATTAGTTTATAGAGTTGCATGTTAAGAAGAAAATACTTATGGTGGTAAATAATGCTCTTAGAGTCATTGCATGCTAGAAATGTGGGTTGAATATGAAGGATTTGGCTAAAGAAATATTATGAGCATGTGGTAGCCTAAAAACCACCTTAGAATTGTTAAAGTGTACTATTATAACTTATGGGGCAGAATTTTACACACCCAAGATTAGGTGTGTAATCCCCTTTGTGTTGGTTTGGTTGTTGGGCCTTAATAAGGCGTTTGAATGTTGAAAAATCGGCCTTTAAAAAAAAGGTGGCAAAGTGAGTAGAAACAAAGGAAATGCTGCCCAATTTTTCTTAAGGAATTGATAACTTGAATTCGGAATTTCTACATTGAAATTAGAGGTTAATAAACACACTATGGTTATTATAAGTTGACATATTACTTGCGGTAGTTGGACTTAGCAAGTGGATTGACCAAGGAGGTATGTAGAGTTTTCCTATCTCTTGAGCATGAATAGTTGTATCTATGTAGTACGGTATACGTACAAGATTTGATAATCTACACTTGTTCTAAAGTATATGATACTTGTTTCATTTCAAAAGTATAAGTCCTTTGGTTTGAGGAAAAATGTTTTGACAAAAGGGATAACACTAATATAATGACTTTATGGGGAGTTGATTATATTAGTTTACTTGAAAGGTTCACAAAGGAAGGTTTACTCTAATTAAAACAAGTACGGGTAAAGGATTTGAAACTAAGAAAGGTGAATTGATTTTTAGGCATTGGTTGCCTAAGGTTTTAAAGGAAATGGAGTCACTTGATTTAGAAACCTATTATATTTCTAAAAGGAAATGTGACTTGTTTTGAAAAGAAATTGCAACTTGATACTATGGTGATTAGTATCTTGGAATTTTTGTATAAAAAGGAGTTATTTCTTAAAAGGTTAGAAGTACATGGTACTTGGGTTAAATTCCCGGATTTTCTATTAAAAGACATGTTGGTGCCTTAGGTATACTAAAATGAGAGGATATATTAATGATGTTAATAAGAAGTTAGGGGATTTCTTAACTTGCTTATGTTATGATATGATAGGCCGGTAGTGCTTATGTTATGATATGATAGGCCGGTAGTGCTTATGTTATGATATGATAAGCCGGTAGTGCTTATGTTATGATATGATAGGCCGGTAGTGCTTATGTTATGATATGATAGGCCGGTAGTGCTTATGTTATGATATGATAGGCCGGTAGTGCTTATGTTATGTATGATAGCGGATGAGCTATGTTATATTTATATTATTACGTAAACCCGGGTTATTATCTATGCCATGGATTTGCTACCCATGACGCGAGTGCGGCGCTTGCACTCATGCGGATCGGACCACGTGAACCATGCGGGTGAAATAGTCTCACGCGAGTACGGCGATGGTACTCATGCGGATCCACGATCCATGCGGTGAAATAGTCCCACGCGGGTGAAATAGTCCCACGACGGCGCGGATGACCTCATGCGGTCCACAGGACCCATGCGGGTGAAATAGTCCCGTGAGTAGGATCGCTAACGATACTACGGGCGAGGTACCCTGTTTTGATCGTGAGCCTCCTATTTTTATGCTATAAGTTTTATACTCGTTACTCTCATTGTTAGTAAGGCACAGTGCAAGGAAATTGATTTTTATCTATGACTCCAGCTTATCTTTGACTTGTGATATTACTACAGTATTTTTCAGTTTTACATATTTGGTACATGTTGTACTGACCTCCTTCGGGGGGCTGCGTTCATGCCGCAGGTTGAGGTTCATAGCTTGCTGATCCGCACTCTTAGGATCACAGTTCGGTTCTCGGAAGGCTCCATTTCTCCGGAGGCCTCATCTTTTGGTACGATTCCCTGAGGTTGTAGACTTTTGTACATTCAGGGGGTATGGCGGGGCCCTGTCCCGTCATAGTGTTATACCTTCTTAGAGGCTTGTAGTCCTGTCATGAATTGGGGTGTAAGGATGTAACTGTTCGTTTTATTATAATTAGAGGTAGCCACTTTGGGTTAGCCTGTTTTATATTCTTATATAGTTCTTGTTTGTGAGTTTATTTCCGTTTGTTTTCTATGATGTTGTATCACAAGGGTGCCCGGGGTAAGGCACCAGTCACGGATCCGAGGTCGGGTCGTGACAAAAGTGGTATCAGAGCAGTTAATCCTAGGAAGGGGTCTACAGGCCGTATCTAGTAGAGTCTTGATTATCGGTGTGTTGTGCACCACATCTATAACCAGGAGGCTACAGGATATTTAGGATTGGTTTCCATTCTTCTCACTCTGAGATCGTGTGATAGAGCCGTGTTGTTAGGGTCGTCTCTCTCTAACGAGTTATGTTGATTGCAGCTACGAGAAAGGCAGCAGTGACCCAGGAAGGATTATGTAGATTGCGTATCCAGGTTGGTAATATTTGTAGTATAGTTGGTATTGTGACACACAGCTATACGGATTTCTGTATGAGGGTCACCTATGTGTTGCCTAAAATGATTTTAGATTACCAGGATTTGGTAAGGACTAAATAGATACCAGGAAGGTATGAACAGTTAAGGAACTCTCATCGAGGTTTTACGTGCTAGTTTGAGAAAATTAGGAGACGATGAGTTGTCGGAAAAAGTAATGGAACCTTAAGAAGCTTAATTAAGGGGCCCAATGGGAGACTATGTTTGTAAATTAAGCTACGTGGTATGCTTAAGAGGATAGTACGGATGAGATCCGTGTGGAGTAAGTAATGGTTGTTGTGACCAAGACGACACGACTATGGTATTATGAGAAGTTAGGGTACCCGTTTATGGGGTGGGATCAGTTGATAGTAGTCCCGCTACGTGACAGGGTCACGAGGGTACAAGCCCGAGTCTAGTTAATCGTTTCTGGGTTCGTGGGCGATCCACGGAACCAGGTTGTGAGAGCCGGAAATGACCTTATATTATTTAACTTAGTAACTCCAAGATTGGAGGCCAGCTTTATTATGGAAGTTATGTACGTAAGCTAGAATAAGTTTGGAAGTACGGAAAAAAGTACGACCGGTAAGGAAGTGAGCAACCAGGTGTGAAAGAAATAGAGCCCGAATCCATGAGAACCTTTAGAGGTAACTACACCCGTGAGTGATGGGTGGTAGCCGGCGGTGTATAATAATTGCCGGAGGCGATACAGTCGTTGGACCCTAGCAGACCTAGCAGAGCTGTTATGACAGACGTTGAGATCATTATGAGTACGGACTAGTTGACCTCTTGTTATGCCAACGTGGACTACAGAAGAGAGATTGATTCGGTACCAGTTTCCCGGTAAGCCGGTTATTGAAGTGGAAAGGAAGTGAAGTGGTGGTAACCAGTGGATTATCCTTCCTCCTTTGGCATCATTATTTTTAATAAGTCTGTGTGACTTGTTCATTAAGGTAAATTGGCGCAAAAAGTAAGTAATACTTGAATTTGAAGAAATTTATGTTAAGTGCTATTGGAGGTACTTGGAGTTGGTTTGGTGTGGCGGTCAGGGCCACGACCTTCCGGATAATTTCAAGAAAATGTGCAAGGCAAGAATAAAATAAGTACGGGCGCTGCCGACAGAAAGCTGAGGGCATCTTTGGTAGGTTTTGAAAATCTACACGATTTTAAGGCGGTGCGTAATGATTAGATATTTACAGGACCACGAGAGGACCCGATGATTAGGGTTGTGACACCAAGGAAAGTTTATTGAAGGGAGATAAGTTCTCTCCCCTACATAAAAGGATAGTCTTACGTATTATGGGGTTATGTGTACCCATGTAGTTAGACGAAGGATGGGAGACTGGTAGGTCTTCAGTATCGTCATGCCATAAGTTACAGTTTTAGATAACCGTGGAAAAAGTATTATGTTGGGGGTAATTAAGAACGACGCGTTACGAAGCGGTCGTGAAGTGTCGTAAGAAAATGCGGTAGTAATGATATTTGAAGCATGCGATTATGGATCAAATTAGAAACACTTTACTATTAATAAGCATGAGGTAGGTTATGACCAGAAGGATAAAAGAGAATACAACTATGGTTATGTAAGTTGCACGAGATACAGTTACCCCGGACTAGTGTAAGACCATTAGTAGGTAATGGGCAGTAGGAACACCTCGAGGAAAGGTAGTAGCATCTGTACTGACGAGAAAGATAGTAAGAGAATACGGAGAGGTGAGGGACCCCAGGACGACTTGAAATAACTTATAAAGGAAAGACGAGTAGACACTCGAACGATAAGAAATCTTGACAAGTCATTGGATTATGTAATACCGTGAATTGAGGTTGAACACCGGACTATAAGCTCTACGAGCTGAGAGAGGATAATAGGATTACTACTTGACAAGATCAAGGAAGTCTTCCCCCTAAATTGTGATTGGCAGGAAGTCTTAGCCATGCGGCAAGCAAAGGAATCAGATCCAAGTATAGTAACCAAGTTTGGTTGCAACAGGGAAAGGGAAACAGGAACCATAACTGAGATTAAGGATGCCCGAATATTTCGCAAGTACAAGAAAGGCTTCCAGTTATTGGAAGAGAAGTTGACCACGACTCTGATTCTAACCTCTTGAGAGACTAGAGGGTTAGGGTATTATTGTAACACGTTGGGTGTTGGGCTAGGTTGTGTGCTGACGCAACACGATAAGGTTAGAACTTATGTTTCCCGGCGGTTAGGAAAGCAAGAAAGGAATTACGTTACTCACGATTTAGAGTCGGCGGCAGTTAATCGTACCTTGAAGATTTGGAGGCAATTTTCTTATATAGATTTCATGTGGATATTTGCGTAGACCACAAGAAACTCCGGTATATCTTCAGACTGAGGCAGCTGAATTTGCGACAGAGACGGTGGTTAGGGTTACTCAAGGATTGTGATGTTGATATTTTATACCACCCAGGGAAGGCCAATGTAGTTGTAGATGCCCTTAGTCGCAGATCGATGGGTAGTCTGTCTGTTGTTCAGCCAGAGAAAAGGGATATGGTCCGAGAGTTACATCAGCTAGCGAGCCTTGGGGTTCGTTTGGTTGATTCTGTTGGTGACGGAATTCGGGTTCGAGAGGTTGCCGAGTCTTCCATCGTCGAGGAGGTGAAGAGGCGTGATGAGGATCCGATTTTGCACGGCATGCAGATGCCGCTGCTCGTAAAGAGAGAGTCTGCTTTGAGGTAGAGCACGATGATGTGCTAAGATTCGAGGGCCGGTTGTGTGTTCCCGATGTGACAGGACTTCGTCAGCAGATTCTGAGGGAGGCACACAGTTCTCGTTATTCTATTCATCCGGGATCGACTAAAATGTATCGTGACCTCAGATGCGTGTATTGGTGGGATGGCCTAGAGGGACGTTGCGGAGTTCGTGGCACGATGCGAATTGTCAGTGTTAAGATTGAGCACGAAGCGGTGGGTCATTTGCGAGATATTGATATTCCGACTTGGAAGTGGGAGGTGATAAATATGGATTTTATTACGGACTACCGACCACTCCGAGGAAGCATCATTCCATTTGGGTGATTGTCGCAGTCGCGAAATCAGCCCATTTTCTTCCTGATCGAACGACGTTCTCAGCTGAGGACTATGCTAGATTATATATTAGAGAGATTGTGAGACTGCACGGTGTCCCGGTGTCGATTATATCAGATAGAGGAGCCCAGTTCTCGGCTAACTTCTGGAGGTCCTTTCAGAAGGGATTAGGGACACGAGTGAGTCTCAGTACGGCATTTCATCCTCGGGCGACGGACAGCCGAGCGCACTATCCGACACTCGAGGATATCTGCGGGCTTGTGTTATTGATTTCGTGGTAGGGGAGGATCATTTGCCTCTTGTGGAGTTTGCTTACAACAACAGCTACCATTCCGGGATTCAGATGACGCCTTATGAGGCCTTATACGGGAGGAAGTGCAGATCACCTATAGGCTGGTTCGAGGTGGGAGAAGTCCAGTTGGTCGGGCCAGACTTAGTTCAGCAGGCAGTGGATAAGGTGAAGCTTATCCAGGAGCGGTTATTGTCAGCTCAGAGTCGACAGAAGTCGTATGCAGATCATCGGCGTCGACACCTGGAATTTGAGATAGATGATTGAGTTTTTCTAAAGGTATCGCCCATGAAGGGCGTGATGAGATTGGGAAAGAAGGGGAAGCTTAGCCCAAGGTACATTGGGCCGTATCGGATTGTCTGCAGGGTAGGCAGGGTTGCCTATGAATTAGAGCTGTCGTCCGATTTGGAGGCGATACATCCAGTTTTCCATGTGTCCATGTTGCGGAAATGTATTGGAGATCCATCTAGAGTGCACCCGATTCAGGATGTCCAAGTGACAGAGGAGTTATCGTTTGAGGAGAGTCCCATAGCGATACTCGATCGTCAGGTTAGACAACTTCGGACGAAAGACGTGGCTTCCGTCAAGGTCCTATGGCGGAATATGAACAGGGAGGAAATGACGTGGGAAGCGGAGGATGACATGAAGAAGGAATATCCTCACTTATTCCCTATACCTCCAGGTACCCACGTTCTAAAATTGTTGGTCTTTAAATTTAGTATTTATGCTTAAGTTTTGTTGTGGCCGTGTGAAGCGTCTTTATTTGAGTCTATCTCGATATTGTGATTTGAGTAAGCCTAGAAGGAACATTCGGGACGAATGTTTCTAAGGGGGGGAGAATGTTATACCCCGTGGTTCAGGCCGTGCGTATGGGGCCACGCGGAAGGAGTTAGGACTCGAAGTCAGAAAACTTCGTCGGGTTCAGCGCCGGGCGAGGCAGGCGCCAGGCGAAATTCATGGCCGCGGAAGTCGGCCGCGCTAAAGCATCGAGGGTCGCTGAAGTTTCAGCGCGCGCCGTGAAGCAGGCCGCGCGCAAGATCCGAGGTTAGCAGAGTTGCGGCGCCGGAAGCGAACGCGCGCCGAGGCGGGAAATCAGGCGGAAAAACTTAGGAAAAGTCAGATTTTTATTTTGAAAGGGCCTGAGTGGGGATGTGTCCCCATCCGATTTTTACATGCGATATATTGACCAAGTCTTAAAGACTTGGTCATTTGTCATCTATCTCTTTGAAAAACCTCTTCCTTCTCTCTAAATATTTCAAGCTCCTCCTTCTCTCTAAAAATCCAAGAGGATTCTAGCCTTAAGAAAAATCTGAAAAATTAAAAGACAAGAAGGAAGCTTGTGGCTAGCTTGTGAAGGTGGTGGTGGTGGTATTCTTGGTAGAAGGCTAGCAAATTGTTGGATAAAATTTGGCTAAAGCTCTAAGGTAATGATTCTTCCTCTATTATTAGTTTATAGAGTTGCATGTTAAGAAGAAAATACTTATGGTGGTAAATAATGCTCTTAGAGTCATTGCATGCTAGAAATGTGGGTTGAATATGAAGGATTTGGCTAAAGAAATATTATGAGCATGTGGTAGCCTAAAAACCACCTTAGAATTGTTAAAGTGTACTATTATAACTTATGGGGCAGAATTTTACACACCCAAGATTAGGTGTGTAATCCCCTTTGTGTTGGTTTGATTGTTGGGCCTTAATAAAGCGTTTGAATGTTGAAAAATCGGCCTTTAAAAAAAAAGGTGGCAAAGTGAGTAGAAACAAAGGAAATGCTGCCCAATTTTTCTTAAGGAATTGATAACTTGAATTTGGAATTTCTACATTGAAATTAGAGGTTAATAAACACACTATGGTTATTATAAGTTGACATATTACTTGCGGTAGTTGGACTTAGCAAGTGGATTGGCCAAGGAGGTATGTAGAGCTTTCCTATCTCTTGAGCATGAATAGTTGTATCTATGTAGTACGGTATACGTACAAGATTTGATAATCTACACTTGTTCTAAAGTATATGATACTTGTTTCATTTCAAAAGTATAAGTCCTTTGGTTTGAGGAAAAATGTTTTGACAAAAGGGATAACACTAATATAATGACTTTATGGGGAGTTGGTTATATTAGTTTACTTGAAAGGTTCACAAAGGAAGGTTTACTCTAATTAAAACAAGTACGGGTAAAGGATTTGAAACTAAGAAAGGTGAATTGATTTTTAGGCATTGGTTGCCTAAGGTTTTAAAGGAAATGGAGTCACTTGATTTAGAAACCTATTATATTTCTAAAAGGAAATGTGACTTGTTTTGAAAAGAAATTGCAACTTGATACTATGGTGATTAGTATCTTGGAATTTTTGTATAAAAAGGAGTTATTTCTTAAAAGGTTAGAAGTACATGGTACTTGGGTTAAATTTCCGGTTTTTCTATTAAAAGACATGTTGGTGCCTTAGGTATACTAAAATGAGAGGATATATTAATGATGTTAATAAGAAGTTAGGGGATTTCTTAACTTGCTTATGTTATGATATGATAGGCCGGTAGTGCTTATGTTATGATATGATAGGCCGGTAGTGCTTATGTTATGATATGATAAGCCGGTAGTGCTTATGTTATGATATGATAGGCCGGTAGTGCTTATGTTATGATATGATAGGCCGGTAGTTCTTATGTTATGATATGATAGGCCGGTAGTGCTTATGTTATGTATGATAGCCGGATGAGCTATGTTATATTTATATTATTACGGGTAAACCCCGGGTTATTATCTATGCCATGGATTTGCTACCCATGATGCGAGTGCGACGCTTGCACTCATGCGGATCCGGACCACAGGATCCATGCGGGTGAAATAGTCCCATGCGAGTACGGCGATGGTACTCATGCGGATCCACAGGATCCATGCGGGTGAAATAGTCCCATGCGGGTGAAATAGTCCCATGACGAGGCGGATGACCTCATGCGGGTCCACAGGACCCATGCGGGTGAAATAGTCCCAGGAGTAGGACTGCTTAACGATACTACGGGAGAGGTACCCTGTTTTGATCGTGAGCCTCCTATTTTTATGCTATAAGTTTTATACTCGTTACTCTCATTGTTAGTAAGGCACAGTGCAAGGAAATTGATTTTTATCTATGACTCCAGCTTATCTTTGACTTGTGATATTACTACAGTATTTTTCAGTTTTACATATTTGGTACATGTTGTACTGACCTCCTTCGGGGGGCTGCGTTCATGCCGCAGGTTGAGGTTCATAGCTTGCTGATCCGCACTCTTAGGATCACGGTTCGGTTCTCGGAAGGCTCCATTTCTCCGGAGGCCTCGTCTTTTGGTACGATTCCCTGAGGTTGTAGACTTTTGTACATTCAGGGGGTATGGCGGGGCCCTGTCCCGTCATAGTGTTATACCTTCTGCAGGCTTGTAGTCCCGTGCGAATTGGGGTGTAAGGATGTAACTGTTCGTTTTATTATAATTAGAGGTAGCCACTTTGGGTTAGCCTGTTTTATATTCTTATATAGTTCTTGTTTGTGAGTTTATTTCCGCTGGTTTTCTCTGATGTTGTATCACAAGGGTGCCCGGGGTAAGGCACCAGTCACGGATCCGAGGTCGGGTCGTGACAACTTCGTCAGCGCCCGCATGATTCCATCCACGCACTTCACCAGAGTGCCAGAGGATAGAATTAAAATGGTATATGGAATTATGAGGGGGTTGACGATTGATGTGGGGAAAGAAATAGTGCAGAGCATTGAGGAAATCAGCAGGTTGGTAACAACCGGCGGATTGGGGCATGGCTCAGTTATCACCAGGTTATGTCACATGAGTGCGGTTCCAAAACTACCCACCGACACTCATGAAAGAAACCAACTGCCCGTGTCCTACGGGATAGTGCACTCTTTCCCAGACCCAAGCCCACCAGCAGCCAGACGGAGAGTACAACCAGCAGCAGCAGCAGAGGCCGCCATGGACGAAGATGAGCCTGAAATAGGAGCTCAATATGAGGCAGGACCTAGCCACAGGCCAACCACAGGAGCAGAACCTCCAATGCCCACAATGGAGCAATTGTATCAGAATCAGATGAGGATGATGCAGACCTTGGACACAGTAGTACAAGGACAGCAAGAAACAAGGCAACAAATCAACGAGCTGAGTTCCTTGTTCAACCAATGGTCGATGCATTATCCACCGCCACCACCACCATTTTAACCAAAGTTTGTAAGTGTCTATTTCTTTTACTGTCTTTGAGTCTACACACATTGGGGACAATGTGTGTTTTAAGTTTGGGGGTGTTTATTTGTGTTTTGTTTTATTTGTGTCATGTTATGTTTTATTTAAGTCTTTTTGATTGTTTTATGTTTATTTTGAGTCACCAATTTTTTTTTCTTTTTGAGTCATAATTGTCTGTCAAAGATCATGAATGCTGTAGTTGCTAGAAACACCTAGTGAAGTAAGGTGGAATAATGTAACGGAATTGAAGCAACTATTTAAACACTTAGGTTAGATATGCCAAAAACTCATAGAATCTGTCTATTTGGAGTTTCTTGCTTAAATTATGCATGTTAAATGATAAATGCTTATGTGTTATGATTTCTTGCTATTGAGGCGAAATAGTTAGGATATGCATGTTAGGGAGATGACTCAGGCATTTCTTTGATAGCCAATTCTTACCATTCTTTTCTATCCCGTACTTTAAAAATATCCCTAGTCAGCCCCATTGAGCCTAAAAGTGGAAACTTCTTCTTTGACACCCTATATTCCCACAAATTGTACCATAAGTGAAAATATGAAATAGTGGAATACATTGTGTTAAAAAAAGAGACAAAAAGAGTGAATAAGTCTGTTGCACCCCAATACAAAAGTAATAAGAAATAGGCAAAAGCCTAAGTTTGGGGGTGCTTGTCATTATTATATACTTCACTCTCCCAAAACAAAAGAAGGGAAAGATAGAATCGAAATGAAGAAAAGAATAAAAAGAAAAAAAAGGGAATACTGAAAAGCTGAAGAGCTTATGGTACACGAAATGAGTCTAAATGCCTATTTTTACCAACCCCTACCTAAGCCTACATTACAACCCTTAAAGTCCTCAAGATCTCTTTTATGCATATCCAGAATTAGTGGAGAATAGCAAGTAAGCATGCCATAGGAATTCTTGAATTTACATGCATGATTTAGTATATTGACTTCCATTAAGCATGATGAATATGAGTTTGCGAAATATCTAGCTTCATGTGCTTAGTGTGTTGAAATTTCATGCTATATGTTCCTGCATATTATTTTGCTAACCTTCATGTTTTTCTAGTTAACACTTATGCAGCAAAAGTGATCAATGACAATGAGTCTTTTATTTTTCGTTCTTTGAGTCTTTTATTTTATTTCTTTCTATCTTTGCTCGAGGGCGAGCAAAGGTTAAGTTTGGGGGTATTTGATCGGTGTATTTTATATACACCTTTGAGTCGATTTTAGTTAGTCTTTTGTCCCATTTTGCACATATAAGTGTCGTATTAGGATAGTTTTTCTTTCTTTTGAGTCAAAGTGGTTAAAATGGCCAAATGGCGGAAAAAGAGCAAAAAGAGGGCAAAAGAGGAGACGCCAGAGCTGGAAACAGAGAAAGTGGCGAACGAGGAAAAATCGATTGTTTGGCGCGCGCCTCGCGATCAAAGCAGGCCGTGGCGCCCATCATTCAGAGAAGGTGCAGAAGATCCAGCGCCGCGGCTAGCGTGGCCGCGGCGCCACTATCGAGAGGACGAAGATATAGGCCGCGGCGCCTCGCATACCAAAGCGTGGCCGCGCGCTACACATCCGAAGCCACAGAGATACGGCGCGGGCGCTCGCAGCGAGATATCGGGCCGCGCGCCAAACAACTGACGGATTGCGAACTTCCGGCGCTGCTGGCCGTCGCAGGCCGTGGCGCCGACGCGAAAAAAATAGGTTTTCAGACGGATTTTGGGCCAGGCCTGCAGGGAAAAGTTGAGGCGGTTTTCAGCCTATAAAAGGAGAACCCTAGGCAGTTTTTAAGGGTTCCCCTTCTTGCACAACACAAGACTTTTGGCTTGGAGATTGGATACCATTAATTTAGTACTTTCTTTTCCTTTTCTTTACTTTATTTCAGTTTTTGCATGATGAACTTTGAATTAGTTCTTGTCATCTTTATGGCTAGGAACTAATTCTCTTATAGGGCTTTCCATGTTGAATTACTAGAACCTTAGGTTATAAATTAATGTATGCTTATGGTTATTTTTCTTATTGAGAGATCTATCCAATAATTGAGTTGAATTCTTGGTAATTAATTGACAACTAATTATCACTATATGATTTCTAATCAGATTCTGAAAAGGGGGGATTGTGAATATGTTGTAAGTTGGGTAGACATTCTTGGATTGGGGATGAAAATACCTCAATTATTTATGTAGCGTTGATGAGAGGCTTAACAACCCTAATTTTGCGCATTGTGCGTGACGGTCAACTAGGTTTTTGTTCTTAATCCTCCTATAAAGTTATCCTTATCACCGAAAGTTAGGTAAGGTGCGATCTGGGGTTGAGTGTTTATATAACCTAACGGGAGTATAAAGCGATTTCAGAACCCGCTTTCTCCTAAAGAAGAATACCATGAGTTAATGCATTAGTAAGTAGCATAAGCGGATAGTAAGGATACATGGAAGCCCTATTCTCATCACAACTGAAGTAAAACCTTGATAGTTAAATAGCTTTTATAATTCGTAGTTATAAACAACCAATCAATCATAAATTCACCAAATAGATACTAGAAAATAGATAGTTGGTAATTGGACCCTAATCCTTGTGGACGATATTCGGTCTTATCAAAGACTATACTACTTGTCACGATAACGTGCACTTGCGTTTAAAGTGTGTGCATCTTAACGCGCATCACGTAGTTCAGTGGCTAAGACTCAGATAGACTTTTTACTCAAAAAAGGTTGACAACGGTCTTTGTAAAGACTACAAGGTTATTCCAAATAAGTGTCTTACAACCCGACATAAGCTTTTAGTGATGGATTTGGAGATCAAGATGGAGAAGAAGAGAAGGGTTATAGATGACAGGTTGAGAATCAAATGGGGGAGTTTGACTATGGCTAGTGCAAAAGAGATGGGCGAGAGGTTGACGGCCAAGGGGGCATAGGGGAGTAGTGGAGATGTGAACAATAGGTAGGACAAAATGACCAGTTTCTTTCGAGAGGTGTCTAGAGAAGTGTTAGGGCTCTCGTAGAGTAGCCATGAGGGTGTCGAGGGGACTGTTGGTGGAATGGTAAAGTTTAAGAGAAGGTGAATGCGAAGAAAGTGATGTATGAGAAATTGGTAGAAAGCAAAGATAACGTGGAGAAGTGGACGAATATGGAACTGTATAAGATAGCGAGGAAGGAGACAAAGTTGGCAGTCACAACGGTGAAAACGGTGGCTTTCGAACACCTATACATGGTATTAGAGGGAAAATGAAGGATAATAAGTAGTACTGACTAGCCAATGTGAGGGAGATGAGGGCCCACAACTTAGATCATGTGAGTTGCGTCAAGGATGAGGATGACAAAGTACTGGTAGAGGACATGCATATTAGGTAAAGGTGTTAGTCTTACTTCCATAAACTCTTGAATGAAAAAGGGATAGAGACATTGTGTTGGGAGATTTGGAGCAATCTGGTAGGTACCGGGACTCTAGGTATTGTAGAAGCATCAAGATTGAGGAGGTTAGGGGTGTTGTTAGCAGGATGCGTGGGGGACGAGTGACCGGACCGGATGAGATCCCAGTTGAATTTTGAAAGAGCATAGACAGGGCAGGCTTGGAGTGGTTGACTGAGTTATTGAATGTCATTTTTAAGATGGCGAGAATGCCCGAAAAATGGAGGTGGATTACAATGGTTCCTTTGTACAAGAACAAAGGTGATATCCAGTGTTGTAACAACTATAGGGGTATCAAGTTGTTGAGCCGCACTATGAAAGTTTGGTAAATGGTCGTAGAGATGAGAGTGAGAAGAGGCGTGTCTATTTCCAAGAACCAATTTGGATTTATGTCGGGGCGTTCGACTACAGAAGACATTCATTTTATTAGGAGGTTGGTGGAGCTATTTAGGGAGAGGGAGAGAGACTTACATATGGTTTTCATCGACCTCGAGAAGGCATACGATAAAGTCCCTAGGGAGGTTCTTTGGAGATGTTTGAAGGCTAAAGGTGTGTATGTGACGTACACTAAATCGGTTAAGGATATGCATGATATAGCCAAAACCAGGGTACAGACAGTGAGAGGAGACTTAGAGCACTTTTCTATGATAATGGAGCTACACTAGGGATCAACTCTTAGCCCATTCTTTTTACCTTGGTGATTGATAGACTGATGTGACAAATCCAATGAGAGGTTCCATGGTGTATGTTATTCGCAAACGACATAATCCTGATTGATGAGACTCACAGTGGGGTGAACGCTAAGTTGAAGGTTTGGAGACTGACTCTGGAATCTAAAAGGTTCAGGTTGAGTAGGACCAAAATAGTATACATGGAGTGCAAGTTTAACAACGGGAGAGACCGTGAGATAGAAGTGGAGGTGAGGCTTAAGGCTCAGGTCATTCTAAATAAAGAAAGCTTCAAGTACCTCAGGTATATCATCCAAAGGAATGGAGAGATTGATGACGATGTCATATATTGTATTGGGGCAGGGTGGATGAAATGGAGGCTTACATCTGGAGTCTTGTGCGATAAAAAAGTGTCACCAAAACTAAAAGACAAGTTTTATAGGGTGATGGTTAGACTAACTCTGTTGTATGGGGAAGACTGTTGGTCAGTCAAGATATCACACACCCAAAGAATGAAAGTGGTAGAGATGAGAATGTTCATATGGATGTGCGGGAATATGAGGAGGGACATGATTAGAAATAATGATATTCGGGGTAGAGTGAGTGACCTCGGTGGAAGACAAGATGCGGAAAGTGAGGTTGAGATGGTTTGGACATGTGTGGATGAGAGACACAAATACCCTAGTACAGAGGTATGAGAGGTTGATTATGGATGAGTTCCTGAGGGGCAGAGGTAGGCCGAAGAATTATTGGGGAGAGGTGATTAGACAGGATATGGAGCAGGCGTAACTTACTGAGGACATAACCTTAGATAGGGGGTTGTGGAGGACATATATTAGGGTAGAAGGGTAGTAGGTAGTCGAACGTAGTCCTACTTACACTTACAAACTGATAGTTGTGGTATTATTATTGTAGGCATGCTTAGCATATCATACGAATAGGCATAGTATTGCTTTATAGTCTTCTCTAGTTTTATTTCTTCTGTTATGCATTCTTTAATGTACTTGGTTTATATCATTTATATGCGTTAATCACCGCTTCTCTTTTAGGATGCGATATCATGGCATAATTGCGTTTGCTATCAGCATTTTTTTACTGCTCACTACTTTAATTTTTTGATCAAGTCTGATTGTTTTTTACTTTGCTTGTCCTGAGTCAAATGTCTCTCGGAAATAGCCGCTCTACGTACCAAGATAGAGGTAAGGTCTGCGTACATTCTACCTTTTTCAGACCCCACGTTGTGAGATTTTACTAGGTATGTTGTTGTTGTTGTTTCTTTTGACCGTAAAGTCCCCCTCAACTTTTGGTAATCACTGGAAATCGAAACTTTAATGATGGTCATTTTATACAGACCATAAAACATTATACAGATCGTATCCCCCACCGTAAAACTTATATGGACCGTAAAATATAATCAAAAAACCCCCGACGACAGGAACAATATAAATACGCAAACTTATTCCTAAAAATCAGTTTTCTTATATTTCCAAGCCTTAGAACGAAGTTCTCTCATCCCATCATCCTCATAACTCAAGGTAAACCCTTTTAATATTTTTTCATGTGATTCTAATCAAGTATACTCAATTTCTAAATGAAATTCATTATTTCTAACCTAGGGTTTTCACGAAAAACCCAACCCAAGAGATTAAGGTTCATGCTTTGGGGTTCTTCTTTAAAATTCATATTTTTATTATAAGTATTGGAGCGGTTAAGGTATGTAGAGTTTCTATCCATGTATGGAAATATCATTGTTCTTCTCTACACCGCTTTTAACCCATAAAACATGAATTTCTATAAACCTAGGGTTTCTACTCAAATTTATGATGACCCTAAGTTATATGAACCATGACATACCATGTTCATATTAATAACTCATTATTCTTTTCTTGTTATTCTATTTTGGTTATTTGGAATCCATCTATAATCCATGAACATCCATGCTTTGCACTCCATGGGTTCTTAAATGCAAGATATGAACTATTATGCTTATTTTCATGAAAATCTACTTGCTTTCCATATTTTCATACAAGTTATACTATATACTTACATTCATGCTATACTATATTCACGAATCATGTTTACTTCGTGCTATATTATATATTTATTTCGTGCTATATCTTATACTTATCAATCATATTTACAAGTCGATTATAAAAATCATGGGCTCAGATTCCACATATATTCATGTTCATATTTTTAGGAATAACATATGTTTACTGAGAAAGCTCAGATAGCCTAAAACTACGTATGTCAATGTAAGGTAAGGGTCGATCCGTCCAGATTAGGATGACACCTTCAGATAATTGAATTGAATCCTTTCATATCATGCTTATATCTCATACCCTAAAAAGGTGTAGGGTTGCTCTGCTGGCTGGGCCAGGTACCAGACTCCACGTACCCACGTGGTGATTCCATATTGTTGGTTATACTACGACTTTCCCACAAGTTACAGATATACATATGTATTTAAAATGTTTTTACTCGTGTTATAAATTTGTTTATGTCAGATAATGCTCATGTTCATGTTTAGTTTACAGTTTAAGTTTCAGTTCCAGTCCATATTATTTCATATTCCTGCTATTCTTTCAATTTCTTTACATACAATACAATTAAAACGCACTTACATCCCTTTTACTCGGTGTCTGCACTTCACGGTACATGTACTGAGTTTCAAGTTATCGGATCTGCTCATTTGGATTTCATCAGTATCATCTATTGGTGAGTCTCATTTCATTCGGGATGTCAGTTTGATTATTTTTGTGTTATGAATTACAATAGAGGTATGCTAAGGTCTTGTCCTAGTAAAATAGTTTTGCAGTCAGACTCATATTCTAGAGGTTTCATAGACTAGTTTTAGCATGTCATGTCAGATATTCAGATTTACTATGTTTTAAAGATATTTCTGCTATTATATTTCAGACTATCTTTTCAATATCCAACTTTACATTTTTTTTAAATCATTATTATTGCATATTTTTTATGCCCATATTGATTCAACAGCCCATGTGGTTCACTCGGATACATGCAGTCAGGCACCGAGTGTCATGTTTCACACAGGCTATGGTTTAGGGCATTATAAAACTTGGTATCAAAGCCTATGTTCAAGTTTCTTAGGGAGCCTATGAAATCATGTCTAGTGGGGTCTGTTTTATGTGTTTGTGCGCACCACACATGTAAATAGTTGATCACCAAGAAATTTAGAATTGGCTCACTTCTTTCAAGTCTAGATCGTGCAATTGAGCTATGTTGTAAGAAATCACTCAAACTCGGATGTTGTTTCCTTTCTACCAAATATGCCTCATCTCTAAAGGAATAAGGACATGTAGAGCTAATCTTTATCAATGTATTGCTTTCAGATGGAGTCATCAGGAATGGAGCAAGTTGCACATGAACTCGTAGGGAGAATGGACCGAGCCCTTGGGGCATTAGAAACTCTTGTTTTGAGAGGATATGCTCGTATTCCCTCTTCCAATAATGTAACGCTGGCCTTGAATCCTAATAGAGCCACTCGTACAATAAAAAGAGAGAAGAGATTCACTTATTTCAACATTCCAAATTGCCCTACATATGGGAAACACCACTTAGGCGAATGTTATCTGAGACTCGAGATATGCTACCATTGTGGTAAGAGTGGCCAGAAGTAGACCAAGTTCTCTAAGCTAAGTTGTGGGAATTACCCCCTCAGCTCATGTCACAAGGACTCCCGTGAATTCTTTGTTTGCAAAAGATTAGGACATCTACAAAAGGAATGCCCCTAGTTTAATAACCATATGGTCTCTGAGTTTCAGCAGCATCATATTTGCCAAAGATATAGCAAAAGACATACAGGAAAGTATCGTATACGTATGCATTTGTGTTACAATTATAGTCTCTAAGGCCACATGCAAAGAGAGTGCCCTTCGTCCAGATATAGTAGTGCCAACAAAGGTGGTGGTGTAGTTCATCCCACTATACTAGTAGCAACTAATTCAGCAGCACCTGTTGTAGCCCGTAGCACTTGTTCACGAGCAGATCGAAAGAAGTAGGCATAATTTAGTGTGACTGTGTACAACGCTAAAAGAAGGTAATGTTCGACCAGAATATAAGATTATGTGATGTCGAGTCTCTTGACAAAGTTTTAATCTAAGTGGATTAGATCGAATTAGAGGGCAATGTGTTATCAAGTTGCCATAAGAATACTATTTTGATGGGTAATAGAGAAGGTAGGTAAGGAAATAAAAGACAAGTTTCATGGTGAGAGTCTTAGAGACAGAATGAGATTAAGAGAAAAAAATCAACAGAACGATTAGATAACCACTCATCACTAAACTTAAGGGATCCATATGCTTTAAAGTCAGCTTTTGAAATTTGTTGGTTCCACCTCTTTGCAGGGTGATGACACCAGTAGCTGTGGAGCACAGATGACCATTTCTGTCACTATTTAATTCCAACTTTTCGCTCATTTCCTTTTAGAATAAAGTCAAGTGGCTTCCACGCCTCTCTTTTTGTTACACCCCGTAAGTCCAGAACATGTATAAGAGAATGTACGAAAGGAAACAAGACTTGGAAATTAGTACGAAAGGAAGAATTGTTTTTCCGACGGAAAATCTTCCGGACGACGGAAAGGAAAAATGCTCGTTGTTGAGAATTGGATTCTCAAAAGACAATATTTGTAAAGTATGGAACTTATTATTATTATGGAAATTTATTTTTACGGATTTGGTCACGTGGGGCCCACCCGAGAAATTTTACGTTTTGTGGGGCCCACGAGGGTTACGGAATTTTTATGGACGAATGAGAGGGCGACACGTGGCACCTCCCCCACATGGCTTGGTCGAATTTATGCAAGGGCATAATGGTCATTGACCAAGGTGAAAGATTAGTCTTGCTAGAGCTTGACAAAGTTGACCAAGTCAAGAGCCATTTGGCTTGATCTCTTCCCTCCAATTTTAACAAGTGTTATTATCCAAGCCCTCCATTGTGTTATAAGTATACTACTAGTAGCAAGACTTGAGCATTCTATACTTAGAAAAATTTTCAAGAAACTTTGAGCTTAGCCAATATTGCTCTCGGCTTAGTGCACCTCCCACACAAAAAAATTTGTGATTTTGATCCATTAGCCACAAGACTTTAACCCAATGTCCCCAAGGGTATTGTAAGGTTATCTCAATAGAAAGATTTCGGAAAAAACGCATTTTCACGTTAGTCGCAAGGCGGAAACTATTGGAGTTCTTCAACTTTGAAGTTGGAACTTGAAGATGGGTTCTTCATAGGCCTCTAAGGAGTGCTTGGAGCGGATTGGAACCTAAGGAAAGGAGCTAAGAATTGCTAAGGCGCGACTTTGGAATCTTGGGAATTTTAAGGGCTTTGAAAGGTATAAATTTTGTCGTTTTAGTAGTTAAGACTTACTTATTGTTGTAGCTATGGATTTTAGCAAGCATGTGTTATATAGTATGAGGTTTGATATGTTTATTGGCTATTGGAACCCTAATCCGAAAAACTAGCATGTTAGCCTTAAGACTACAATTCAAGTTGATTATTCATTAAGTCGCATGTTGTGTAAGAAGGAAATTGTAGTTGTTGAAGTGGTTTATAACTATATAACATGTTGACCTTAGAACTTGGAATTTGTAAAGGGTTGGAAAAGACTTTGAATTGTTAGTATGTAGTTGGCCGAGAATGGCTAGTGTAGTATTATACTTTTTGGTATGAATTGTGGGGCGGAATTTTACACGTATTGTAAGGCGTGTAATCCCCTTTGGTTGGTTGTTGTTTGGAGCCTTAAATGTGGCGTGTTGGTTATTGTATTCGGCCTTGAAAAAGGTGGCAAAGTGAGTAGAAACAAAGGAAGTGCTGCCCGATTTTCCGTAGAATTAGAGACCTACACTTAGTATTATTCTCGTAGAGACTAGAAGTTGATAGTCTTGTTGTGACCTTTTAGGTTGACACTTCGTCACGGTGTATTCGGCAGCTTGTGGATTTAGCGAAAAGGTATGTGAACTATCTCTCTTCTAAGCATGATTCCTTAGAATAAAGAAAGTAAGTTCTACTCGTTGAATGATCCATTCCTTGCTTGTATTTGGATTTCCTAAAATAGAATTTGTTCTATGTACTTCGAGTGTACTTTGATGTTTAAATTGTAAGTAGTATAATCCATTTCCTTAGGGAAGTTTGGATTCTTAAAAGTGAAGGTATTTTTCTTAAAGTACATGGAGACTTGAAAAGGAAGTGGTTTCCAAATCTTTTGGCTAGTGCCTTAGTTCTAAAACCTAAAGGTCATTATAATGACTTTAGAAGTCAAAGAGTGATTTACTTATTTGATTTAAAAGAGGAGAAATGACATGATTTAAGAGAAGTAACTTGCGTTAAGGGTGAAGTTACTTGAGGTTTAAAAAGTAGAAGAAAACTTGTTTTCTAACTATTAAGAGACTTGAAGTATTTTGAAAGTTAAGAACTTGATTTGTAAGTATGTGATACTTGGTTTTAATAGTATAAGTCTCTTGGTTATTAAAGGAATGGATACGTCTAAAACCATAAAGGGTTATAACGGCTTTATGGAAGGTTTAGAAAATTGTCTATTTTGATTAAATCGGCATAAGTTGCCTAGATTGTGAAAATTTGGAGTTACTTGATTTCAAGCTTTGAAATGAGTTTTCTAAAAAGTGTAGTAACTTACTTTGAAAAATAGACACGCCTTGATACTACGGGTGTTAGTATCTTGGGGCTTTACATAGAAAGGAGTCTTTTATAAAGGAATGTACGTACGTAGTACTTTGGCTTGATAAATTGAGAATTTGTCTAAGTGTGCCTTGATAAGTACTTTGACTTGTTAAAAGAGAATTATTCTATGTACGCCTTGATTAGTACTTTGGCTTGATAAATTGAGAATTTGTCTAAGTGTGCCTTGATAAGTACTTTGACTTGTTAAAAGAGAATTATTCTATGCGCCTTGATTAGTACTTTGGCTTGATAAATTGAGAATTTGTCTAAGTGTGCCTTGATAAGTACTTTGACTTGTTAAAAGAGAATTATTCTATATGCGCCTTGATTAGTACTTTGGCTTGATAAATTGAGAATTTGTCTAAGTGTGCCTTGATAAGTACTTTGACTTGTAAAAAGAGAATTATTCTATGTACGCCTTGATTAGTACTTTGGCTTGATCAATTGAGAATTTGTCTAAGTGTGCCTTGATAAGTACTTTGACTTGTTAAAAGAGAATTATTCTATGTACGCCTTGATTAGTACTTTGGCTTGATAAATTGAGAATTTGTCTAAGTGTGCCTTGATAAATACTTTGACTTGTAAAAAGAGAATTATTCTATGTACGCCTTGATTAGTACTTTGGCTTGATAAATTGAGAATTTGTCTAAGTGTGCCTTGATAAGTACTTTGACTTGTTAAAAGAGAATTATTCTATGTATGCCTTGATTAGTACTTTGGCTTGATAAATTGAGAATTTGTCTAAAGTGTGCCTTGATAAGTACTTTGACTTGTTAAAAGAGAATGATTCTATGTATGCCTTGATCAGTACTTTGGCTTGATAAATTGAGAATTTGTCTAAGTGTGCCTTGATAAGTACGTTGGCTTGTTAAAGAGAATTATTCTAAGTGTGCCTTGATAAGTACTTTGACTTGTTAAAAGAGAATTATTCTATGTATGCATTGATTAGTACTTTGGCTTGATAAATTGAGAATTTGTCTAAAGTGTGCCTTGATAAGTACTTTGACTTGTTAAAAGAGAATGATTCTATGTATGCCTTGATCAGTACTTTGGCTTGATAAATTTAGAATTTGTCTAAGTGTGCCTTGATAAGTACTTTGGCTTGTTAAAGAGAATTATTCTAAGTGTGCCTTGATAAGTACTTTGGCTTGTTAAAGAGAATTATTCTAAGTATGCCTTGGTAAGGACTTTGGCTTGTAATTAAGGATTTGCCTATGTGTCGGAAATAGCCGGTTTGTGCTATTGTTATATCGATCGTTCGGTCATTCCGGGTTTGTGGCATTTGCATCATTCCGTGGATTTGCTACCCACGATGCGAGAATACCTCACGCGAGTCCGTAGGGCTTATGCGGGTGAAATAGTCCCACGCGGGCGGGTCCACCTATGCGAGGAATACCTAAACGCGAGTCCGTAAGGGCTTACGCGGGTGAAATAGTCCTATGCGAGGAATACCTCATGCGGGTCCGAAAGGGCTTATGCGCGGTGAAATAGTCCCACGCGGGCGGGTCCACTATGCGAGGAATACCTCACGCGTCCACAAGACCTACGCGGGTGAAATAGTCCCGGAATAGGATTGCTAAATGATCTGCGGAGGATGGTCCCGCTTGATCACGAGCTTCCTAGTTTATATTGTAAGGATACTACCGCTTACTCTCATTGTTAGTAAGGCACAATGTGTTGTGCTTTGATTATCATATATGTCCCGGTTGTTTGTGTTACCCTATGGTCATGCTTTTACGAGGTGGGATTCCGGGCATGGGACCACGAGGTATCGAGGACACGGTGGGACTTGGTGTTCATGTATCCTTATTGGTGTTATTACATCATGGATGGCGGTGAGGAAGGATTCCACGGGCACGATTGATATTATGGGCGTGAGACCCATGGTTATATTGAGTAATGACTTTGAGGCTGCGTCCCCGACTTGATATGATCAACATGTGTTATGATCGTAGGTTGGATATCATACATGTCTCCGTGTTATTTAAATCGCTATGATTTTATTACGCATTTCATCGCTCACATACTTGGTACATTCTTCGTACTGACCTCCTTCGGGGGGTTGCGTTCATGCCGCAGGTTTAGGTACGTTGTTTGGTGATCGGAAGGTGTAGGATCCTCGCCGTAGTTTTGGATAGCTCCTTACATTCGTGAGTTTATCTTTTGGTATAAGTTCTTTCAAGATAGGCTTTTGTACGATTATGGGTACGCGAGCCTTGTCCGTCATATTTCGATTTAACTCCTGAGGTCCGTATTCATATGTGGGATTGGACTCGTATGCGGTGTAGGTCTTTGGTTATGTATATATGGCAGCCTTGTTGGCTTTGCCCTTGCACGACGCTTGTTTTAAAAAAATGAGGTGTTATTTGATTCATGACTTACTTGTATTGTTAAGGTAGAAGGGTGCCCAGGTAGGGCACCAGTCACGGGCCCGGGGTTCGGGCTGTGACACTTTTCTTATAGTCAAGAGAGTTGCTTTCAGCTCATTTTCTTAACAGGTTATAGTCAAGGAAGGCTCCATAGACGTTCGTACGATTCTTGTGGATTTTGGGTGTGTTTGAATTCAGCCTCTCGTTAGGTCTTCACTGATGGATTGTCCACCTTCTCAAGCCTCTCTACCATACCCTTAGAAAGTGACAACGGATGACTTCCATTACTAAATGGAAGAATTTTTCAAACAAGTTGATAGTTGTTCCCTGGTTGCACCCCACAATGGGTTCTAATTTACTAAAGGGGGGAGATCGTACAATAAGGTATCGATAAAGATTATGTGTTTCATAAGTCGATAGGCATCAAGAAGATTATGACAGAAGATCACAGTTTTATGTAGCTAAGGTAAGATATATGTGGAGAATTCATCTTTTATCATGCCTGTTGACATTAAGTATTGGGTAAATCTACATGAAAAGGATTAAAGATGTCTTGAGAGCAAGTTTCAGAGCGAGAAAGAAAAAGTTTGAAATGATGTTACTTCCAATTCTAGAGTAATATATGTACTATATGGTACTCATGCCCATATGTACTCTACTAATACCTTATGTACCTATATCATGCCTATGTTAGAGCTTTACAATCCATATTTAAGATTCAAGAAATAAGACTTTATACAATAGTAAGTTATGCAAAAGAAATGTTCTTTCATGTTTCAGACATCAAGTTGTGTACATGTCCAATGTTAAAATTATATTTGTGTCCCACATATCTATCGTGTTTTTATGCCCATGTCCATTTTATAGCTTCTAAGTACTTTCCAGATATGATATTTTGTTTGTTAATGATCGATGATAAGGTAATGTAAGAGTTTAAAAAACAAAAAAAATCCTATGGAATGCATATCTATTCCTCGGATAAGAGGAGAATGTCTAGGTAAATGTCTTATTTTAACACCAATGTTATACCACATACATTTTCATGTACTCGTTCCCATTATCCGCTTATACAAACATCCACTTATAGAGATGTCCTAACAATGATGAGATAGGAAATGATGAAAGTAAGCCAAGATGGATGTCCTACCTATGATTCTATGTAACTCGTGCTTATGTTTCTCTATCTAGTGTTTTGTAATCATGATGACAATAATCAATTATGAGGGTATGTTATGAGTAAAGGAGATGTTGGGATAATGCAGAGTTCCTCTCCAATGAAATTTTTTAAACTATCTTGTAAGTTGGCACAAAGTATGCAAGTTTCATTCACTAAGTACATATGCCTTGTGTATGTTCAAAGTGACCTTTTACTTATGTCTTAGGTACTCGATGAATGGAGTATTCATGCCTATGATTCTTTCCTTCTTGAGTTTTATTTTATGAAAATGGTGCCTACTTATAGTAATAAAAGTAAGTTATGCGGAATCATGCCTCACTTCAGTATATCTAAGTTCTAAAGATAATGCTTTATTTACGCCCTACGCTCCTGAGTACCCAAAAGTGAAGCCCGCATCGTATTTCATACAAGTCACACTTATGTCGTATTCTTCCTTTAATACTCATGAACTCGTGTCCAAGCACCAGAGTATGCCTACGATGTACCCCGAATGTCATGTTATTTGCATATTCACGTTTTATCCCATATTAATCATGTTTCCATGTCTGTATGCTCTATGTTACGTTCTTTATAATTCAATGTACCCATGTCACGCCTATACTCCAAAACTAAGTGTCTCACATGATTCGTACCTATGATTCATTTCCTCTCAATCCTTGATGATCCGCTCACAATAACAGAGATGATGGACGGAAAGTAAGATAATCTAATGTATTTGCATCTAAGATTCAGAGTGAACAAGATAATGTCCATTCCAATCTAGAAATGAGTTCCTTTCATGTACCTTGTGGTACTTATTTTAGAAGTATTCTACTCAGATTTGACGTATTTATGTCATGCCTATGCTCGAGCTTCGCGCTTTATGTCAGGATTCTATTCCTATTCCATGACTCATGTCTGCGCATTCGCACCGAGTTGCACTTTCATTTAAAGCCTAAATCATACTCTTATCCATATGTCTACCATAGTGATATACAAATATCTATAATCAAGTATCTAAGTGCTTAGATCCCATCTCCGCTCAACATTCAGATCTTCTGTTGTAATATTTATGTTTTCTACATTCAGATCTTATGTTATGATATCCATATTTTCACATGTTTTAGATATCATGTATTCACATCGGTCAGAATTCATGTAATCATGTTCCATATTTATGCTCTTCACGTCCATGTAATCGTGGCATGTTTATGCTCATGTTTCAGTACTTCTGTCATTCGCGCATATGAATTCTTTTTCAAACACCATGTATAATATTCATGTATGCACTCATTTCAATATATGTGTGTTCATGTCATACCGGATTCTTGACAGTTAGCATTCACGTATTCATGTCAGTTCGATATTCATGTGAGCCACGTTCATATTCCAGTTATCCTGTTATGTCATGTCACGCGTATTATATTGACCTGTGAGGCTTGTGTTGTGCTCTAGTTAGCTGACATGTATTCTACTCTAACTTATAATGACCCTAAGTTACATGTACCATGATATACCATGTTTGCATTAATAACTCATTATTGTATTCTTGATATTCCATTTTAGTTATTGGAAATGCGTCTGTAATCCATGAACACCTATGTTTTGCACTCCAGGGGTTCTTAAATGCAAGATGTGAACTATTATGCTTATTTTCATGAAAATCTACTTGCTTTCCATATTTTTATACAAGTTATACTATATACTTATAGTCATGTTATACTATATTCACGAATCATGTTTACAAGTCATGTTTAAACACAAGTCGTAATCCTATATTACTCAATTCCATGAATTCTATATGTTTTCATATTTTCATGCAAAGTATATTATGTATTTATGTTCATGATATATCTTATATTTATCAACCATATTTATAAGTCATGATTATACAAACCATATGTCACTTATATCCATGTTCATATTTTGGGGAGTAGCATAAGTTTGCCGAGAAGGCTCAGACAACCTGAAACTACGTATGCCAATATACGGTAAGGGTTAATCCGCCCATATTAGGATGACACCTTCATAAAATTGAATTGGATCCTTTCGTGTCATGCTTATATCTCATATCCTGGCAAGGTGTGGGGCTGCTCTGCTAGTCGGGCCAGATACTAGACTTCATGTACCCACGTGGTGATTCCATATTATCGATTATACTACGGCTCTCCCACAAGATACAAATATGCATATTTTTACTCATGTTATAAAATTGTTTATGTCAGATAATGCTTATGTTCATGTTCAATTTACAGTTTCAGTTCTAACCCATATTATTTCATGTGCATATTATTCTTCAATTGTTTTACATACTGTACAATTCAAATGTACTTACATCCTTTTTACCTGGGACCTGCACTTCATGGTGTAGGTACTGAGTTTCAGAAAGGCGGATTTGCTCATATTATTCAGTATCAGCTATTGGTGAGCCCTATTTCATCTGGGGTGTCAGTTTGATTATTTTCGTGTTATGCATTACAGTAGAGGTATGCCAGGGTCTTGTACTGGTAAAATAGTTTTGCAGTCAGACTCATGTTCTAGAGGTTTCATAGACTAGTTTTAGCATGCCATGTAATATATTCATACTTACTATATTTTTCAGATATTTTCGCTATTATATTTCAGACTATCTTTTCAGTATCCAGTTTTACATATTTTAAATCATTGTTATTATATGCTTTTGATGCCTATGTTAATTCAGCAACCCATGTGATGCTCTCGATCACATGCAGTCATACACCAAGTATCATGTTTCTCTCATGCCATGATTCGTGGCGTTACAGTGTCACTGCTAAAAGGAAAGGTTCCAATTGGATGTAAATGAATATACAAAATAAAGTAAAAGGCAAATGGTGAAGTGAAAAGGTATAAATCAAGGCTAGTAGCAAAAGGATATATCCAACAAGAAAGGATAGACTATCAAGAAACTTTTCCCCAATGGTGAAAATAATAACAGTCATGACAATTCTTGCAATAGCATCCTCTAAACAGTAGTGTATACATCAAATGAATGTATACAGTTCTTTCTTACAATGGGATCTAAATGATGAGATTTATATGCAAGTATCTCAAGGATTTAATAGTTAGGGGGAGAATCAACTATGTCGCAGACTAATTAAATTCTTGTATGGGTTAAAATAAGCCCCTAGGAAATGGAATGCACAGTTAAATAAAGCACTAGTACAATTCAAGTATGTTCAGAGTCAACATGATCACTCAGTTTTCTTAAGGAGGGAACATAAGGAATAACCATTGTTCTTGTGTATGTGGATGATATGTTAATCACTGAAAGTAGTTCAAAATTGATTTAGGAAACAAAGGATAATTTGAAGCAAGCTTTCAAGATGAAAGATCTTGGTGAGTTCAAATACTTTTTTGGTATTGAGTTTGCCAGATCAAGAGAAGAAATTGTGATGCATCAGATAAAATATTCTCCGAAAATTATCTCAAAAGTAGACTTATCATCAATCAAACCATTCACTACCCTAGTTGACACTATGTAAAGTTAACTACTCAACAATATGACTTATGTTCAACATAGACATCAGGTTCATAGAATACTGAATATGGTCCATCAGTAAATCTTGTAGCATGTCAAAGGTTAATAAGAAAGTTACTATATCTAACTGTTACTAGACCAGACATATCATATGGGGTTCAACATTTAAGTAAATTCTTACGAGGTCCTAAAATATGACATATGGAGGCATCTCTCAGAATTGTCAAATACATCAAAGGACAACCTGGACAAGATGTTTTGTTATCAAGAAAGGATACAAATTCTATCACCGCATATTGTGATGCAGACTAGGCTGCATGTCCTCTAACAACGAAATATGTGACTTGTTTTTTTATCAAACTGGGAAGTTCACTTGTTTCATGAAAATCCAAGAACAAACAACATTCTCAAATTTTGCTGAAGTAGAATATAAGAATCTTGCCACTACAATTGCCGATAAGCCTGTCAAGTGGGTCGAGCCGGCCCGGTAGCTCGGCCCACCAATGAGTTATGTTGATGGCCCACCGGGGATTCGTCCCGGCACGGCCCAGCTAAAACTTTTAATTAAAATCCTAGGAAACGTGCTATATCAAAATTAAGTTTACAAAACACGCGGCAACAAACACAACAATGAAAAAAAAGATATGTTTATTTTGCTAATTAAGAAAGGTCAGTCAACGTGTTAGGATTTCAAAGACTAGAAGCTAATACATATTATTATTATTATTATTATTATTATTATTATTATTATTATTATTATGGCTATTATTATTATTATGGCTATTATTATTATTATTATTATGGCTATTAGTATTATGGCTATTATTATTATTATTATGGCTATTATTATTATGGCTATTATTATTATTATTATTATTATTATTATGGCTATTATTATTATGGCTAAATTTTTAAGAATGTCAATTGATATATAAAGTAGTAGAAGAAAAAAGATTTTGACCGATTTGGACATTCGACATAACCATAATATGGTAGGAAGAACTTTTTTTTTTCCGGGTAAATGCAAATATTATTACTAAAAAGAAAAAAACAGGGAGCTACAATCAGTCATTGAGGGTTCTCAATCCTCAACGTAAGCATAAACAAGAAATGAAAGAGAGGAGGGATGGGGCGTTCACTCGTAGGCGACGTTACAAGGGGGGATTAAATCATAAACTCAATCTTAGAATGTTGAAAAACTCTTTCCACTTCTCAAACTTGTTGCTTGGCTTTGTTCTTAATAAAATTCTTCCTTGAAGTAACTTCTTGCCATCCATCATTATCCGCACAAAGTGGTGTTTGCATGTGCACACTCGGCGAATTCCCGACACCCGTAGCACTTCTAAAGGACTCCGGGACGAAAGGAGTTTTAGACCCCCCTCGTGCTGCCTCGACAAAGGTCCTGACTTGATTAAAATCTCTATTTCCCACCTTTGATGCATTGGGAACATCATGTGCATCCCGCAAATGGTGTTCATTAAATTGATTCTCACCCGAAGCTCGATCAAGATTCAAAGCTATATCGACACTTCCGGGCATAGAGGGCAAACTCGTATCCTCGCCATTTTGAGGCAAATAATTCGAATTCAGAGGTTGGGGAGTCTCCATAGGCTTCACTTGATTCTTCAACTTCTTACACTTTAAATGGCTATGTCCAAATATTTGGCAATGAAAACAAAAATCCGGATAATGCTCATATTCCACTTTTTGAACATACATGATATTACTTGGCAGCCTTACTCTAAATTTCGTGACTGGCTCCTTACTAACATCGACTTCAATCAAAACTCGTGCA
This sequence comes from Przewalskia tangutica, assembly GCA_029844215.1. NCBI lineage: Eukaryota > Viridiplantae > Streptophyta > Magnoliopsida > Solanales > Solanaceae > Przewalskia > Przewalskia tangutica. The sequence goes on from CM056723.1 coordinate 49,553,655, forward strand.
TAGTTCATTTTGGACCTCTCTTTAGTAAACTGATCCGTGTATAGAGGCATTCCAACACGCGATGCTATTTTACTCAAACCGGTTTCACTCCAAACCGATAAGGGGATGTCACGTAGCAACACCCAAACGGGAATTTTTGTAAAGAGATCATATGAAAGTATCACGTCCTTATCAACTAATTTTAACATCAATGTTTTGCCGAATGTCATATAGGGGCCACCATGAAACACCTTAATGCGATCATCCTCTGACATGAAACGGAAGACGGTCCATCTACTTCCATAGGGAATGATTCGACACTTCACATTCCAGCCCTTAACAATTGAATTCAGTGCCTCACGTCCCGGGAAAGGCCCGTGAAACATCCAATAAGACAATAGCCCCAAGTTTCAACAAATGGGACTTCATCCTTCGCATCAAGTTCTACAATATCTCCTTCTTGTTCAATAAATTGCAATTTCATACCCTTTGCTTCCAAACGTGACTCCGCAAACACCCCCGCATAAGTTTTCTTCCTTGGAATAGGCTTATCCTTAGGTGCATTTACAACTTCGGGTGAAATGAAGGGTTGAGGGTCCATAGGCACCTTGTTGGTTCCCGCAATTGAAGTCTAAAAACGTGCATCATTGGGATTTGGTGTCCCAGAAGTCTTTTGTTGTAATAATGCACTATCAATTAATGAATTAGAGTTCCTAGGGCTCTCGTTCTTGTCAAAATCGGTTCCCCCCCAAGTTGAGTTTCGAATTCCTCTTAAATAAGATGTCTCTACATTCCCTATGCCCATTAAATGCGACGAGTTAGGGCTCTCGATCTTGTCAAGACCGGTTCCCACCCTATTCAAGTTTCGAAGTCCCCTTAAATGAGATGTCACTACATTCCCCATGCACATTAAATGCGACGAGTTAGGGCTCTCGATCTTGTCAAGACCGGTTCCCACCCAATTCAAGTTTCGAAGACCCCTTAAATGAGATGTCTCTACATTCCCTATGCCCATTGAGTGCGTCGAGTTATTAGACATCTTTTGAAGAGAAAACCCCTCGGCTTCCGCTACATTTGCCTTATCAAGATTCATGGGAATAGGAGCACCTTCGGATGTAGCACGCATTAATTGAGGCGTGCCAATGGCATCCGCATCCATTGAATATTTCAAACTACTAGATCTCGTTTGAATAAAAGACCCTTCGGCTTCCGCAACCTTTGCCTTACCAAGATTCATGGGAATAGGAGCACCTTCGGATGTAGCACCCATTAATTGAGGCGTGCCATTGACATCCGCATCCATTGAATGCTTCAAACTACTAGATCTCTTTTGAATAAAAACCCCTTCGGCTTCTGCAACCTTTGCATTTCCAAGGCCTCTTGGAATAGTAGCATTCTCGGACTCAACAACCAAAGACTGATGACCCATGGACTTCCCCCATGACCCATGCCCACCCACCTGGCCCGCTGTCATCCCGGGACTAACCTCGTGACCCGCATTCACCTCGGCATCCAAAGTGTTTGCCGGAAACGTCTCTATGGATTCAGAAACCAAGGATCGGTGGCCCATGGGTCTCATCCACAACCCAACACCATCAACACAACCCACCTGCAACCCGGGACCACCCTCCATACCCTCTTTTGACCCGGGATCTCCCGCATGACCCGGTTTCCCTCCATTGTCAAGTGTTCCAACCGGAACACCACCATTCTCCTCGGCTACCAAGGTGTCTGCCGGAAAAGACCCTTTGGCCTTAAAAACCATAGTACGGTGACCCATGGGTTTCATCCACAGCCCATGACCACCATCACGACCCTCCTACAATCCGGGACCACCCACCATACCCGCTATTGACCCGGAATCTCCCGCAAGACCCGTTTTCTTTCCAATGTCAAGGGTTGTAACCGGAACACCCCCAGAGGTTGCCACCGGAATGTTGGGAGATTCAATGAAATGCAACCTCGACCCATGACCACCATCATGACCCTATTGCAATCCGAAACCACCATCCAGACCTGCTTTCAAACCGGTTACACCCGCCTGACCCGAATCCTCCACAGTGTTCAATGAAGCAAACTGGTCACTCCCGGAAGTTGCCACCACCGGAAATGTATTCGTCAAATTCAAATCTTGAACAATCAAACTAATCTCTTTCTTTCTTTTGGCTGAAATCTTTATATTCTTCCTCATGGAAAGAAGGAAGGTAACTCAATAACAAATCGATTTAAGTGAACATGAAATGAACACACAAACTTTTCCGTAGGATGGGATTGATCAAAGAATAATCCGTAATAGATCAGTTGATGAAAATCATAGAAGAAGGGAGATGTAGAAGAGCAACTAGAGGAAAATGTTGAGAGCATTTTCGCCTAGTGAGAGAAACATCTCTCTAACTCTTTTATGTTACCAAGGAAGAACTTAATATAATTGTCATGTGTTTTTATATTCTATGCTTAACAGTCAACACGTACGCCAACTGTTACCTATCAATTTCTTGTTTAAATTAAGGTAAATGTTGGTAAGATCTAATAATAAGAATTTCCTATGTTTAATTTATGTGTTTTATTGGCAAAAAGTACAAATAGGGTTTGTTGGGTGATCATGGACAATCCTATTGACCAATCCAATATCCACAAACTATGGGCCATAGGGCATGAGAGATCTCCATTTCTCTCACTACTAATTATTTCCTTGATTTATCTATTCCTATTCCTTTCTTTTTTTTCTTTTTTTATATCCAGTTTCATGGCTTACGTCAGACTATTCCTGAAAATAATAGTACCGGTCTCTCAACAATAGTACCAGCAAATCGCGGGATGTGCCTAGCAAGTAGGGGGCGGTATGCTGGGAGAAGGAAAGGTTTTAATAAGAAGAGTTTGCGGATATCAAAGGAAATGAAGTCTCACTAATTCTTTTATTGTAGATATGAATATGTAATTCGCCTCTGAAGCTCCTATTCACATCCTTCCCGTGGGAACGACTATAGAGGATCATTCAATACAACAGTATGTACACGATACCAAGGCAAACCCGTAGAAATACCCCTTATATCAAAGATATGGACACTACGTAAATTTATTGCATTGGAAAAGACTATAATATGACTATCCTATGGACCACTCTTGTTCAGTCGATTACATGGGTGTTTTGTATTGTATCGAACCCTCCCCCCCCCCCCACATGGTAGCGATCCAACTAAAGATTTATCTCAATCACAATCACTATGTTTCGACGTATATTTTTATTTGAATTTGAAAAAAACAGTCTTAGAAATTTTCTGATTGGTTGCGATGACTTGGTGAAGGTAATCTATGAGAGAAGGTTCTCGAACCGGGTTACGATCAAATAGAGCTCGGAACCAACGAGTTCAGTCGAACAAGATAACGAGTCTAAGGGAAGGATCAAGCTTGGTCCCTTTCATCCAGTGGTTAGGACATCATCTTTTCATGTCGAAGACATGGGTTCGATTCCCGTAAGGGATAAGTACTCATTCCTGGTCTCTCTGCAAGGAGCAGAGCATGCATCAAAATCGAGCAATGGATCTTAGAAGAATTTCCTAGGACTGTTGTTTCAAGAATCTGACCTTAGACGGTTTCAGGTCAAATAGGAAGAACTAGAAGATTCCTTTCCTTGCTTATAGTCAAACAAGTGTATTTCACGCCTCTCCTTAATAGGAGAGTGGCTAAAATTCCTCTCTTTCCTTATAGTCAAGAGATGTGCTTAAAAGACGGCTTTTTGACATGTTTTTCTCCTCGATTGACAAAAGATGTTTACTTAAGGAATTACTTTTCAAGAAGGTCTTCAAAATGACCTATTCCGAATGAGTGATCCAAAATTTGCTACAGAGAAACTGATATCACCTACAAGATCCTACCCCAGAAGAAAGCAAATTTAGCAAATTGCTCTCACCAGGGTTCGAACCCACGCTGCAGACCTCCAGCTGGAGTTTAAGTTCCCATCATTTGTCATCCAGGTATGCTCAGCTGGAGTTTAAGTTTCTATTCCTATTCCTTTCTTGCACTTGCTTCACGTTGTCTTCCATTTTTAGAAAGATATCATATATTTGGAAATATTCTTTAATTCCATTAAGAACACTTTTGTCATGTTATGATCTTAGGAACTAAACATTAATTTTTATGAAATACATATGCTTTATATGGATGTTCATACATATTCACTAACCTTTTGTATGTTACATGTATCTATTAATTTGAGCACTTAATATTTATAATTTCTACTTAATATTTGTAACCTCCACTTTAATATTTGTAACCTCCATTGGATAATTTCATCCTATAAATTGGGATGTTATTCACCTTTGAATGTAGACTAACATACACTTGAAATAAGAAGAAAGTCTTTTGCTGCTCTCTACTTCTTTGTCTACATCTCTTGTCTTATATTGCTATTGCTATCATTTTATAACTCGTTATCAGCACGAGTCTCTACCTTCACTCTCATTCTTTCAAGTTAAGTAGACTCTGTCATCTGGTATGTGTCTAATCTTCACGTTGTCATGCTAGTTTCAACTTAAAGCAAATATTTCACTACTTTCTGCCTAATACTATCTTTGGGTAAATATGAGGTTTATAGTTAACTAAATTATAGATCCATTATATGCTTAATGCTAGAAGTTACTATATATGCTAGTATATATATATTGATTCAATATATATGTAAGAATATATACGGTGTCCAGCAAAGGTATTACTAAAGTAATATATATGAACCTTTTGTTTGTTTTTTATTTAGTATTCCTATTGTTACTTGCTAGTAAGATAATTAATTTTGTTCATTCAATTTGGGGAATAATATTGTGAAAATAAATATATGATCGATCACTAGAAGTGACGATATTTCTTAAGTCTCGTTAGACTAATGGCTATAACTATCAGAAGTGGTAATATTTTCATATTTTTATTGTGATGACAATTAAAGATATGTTAGAAAAACATTCTCATCATACCTCGATTTACTCCTGAAGTAGAAATATCTTAAAATAGGTTCGAAAACATCATAAATTTATATAGTTAAGACACGTTCAGATGATTATATTTCATTCCTGAAAATGAGAACTTTTGATAAATTTTATAAATATAGATCAATTCCATGAAGTGAATGTGACCGTATGTAATAAAGCTCAGACGTGCATTTGGTTGTTGTTGCGATATTTCTAGATGCTTACGCAAGTGTACGTATCGTTCAAGTAATAAAGATTTTTAAGACCGAGTTTATCGTCCACAGAGACTGGTTTATTAAGTACCGATTATCTATCCTATGGTATCTATTTGGTTGACGTTCTTTTAGTTTGAGAATTATAACTAAGAATTATGACTAAGTGCAGAAAATAAACTAAAGATTATAAGATTTTGGGTTTATAACAGTTATGAAGGGAATAGGGCTTCCAATCTCCTCAACTATCCACTCTTTCACGTGTTAATGCAATGCTAATAATTCTTCTTCTTATTAAGATAGCAGGTAAACTAATATGTCATTATATTCCGGTTAGGACATACAAGAGCTCAACCTAGTACAGAAACCTTCTATATTTCTATGATAAGTTTTACCACACAAGAGGATTAAGAACAATAACCTTTAAATACTACACAAGTATCGGGGTACTTTCGTCCACGATTTTAACCTATGTCTAGACAATTACAGCATATTCAAATCTCACTTTTCAGACTTTTGATTCGAAATCATATAAGTGATGACAATTAATAGCTAGTTAATTATCAAACAATCATAACATTATTGAATAGATCTTAATATGATGAAGAAGAAATCAATAATCAAATGCATTAACTATATGAAAGAGTTTCAAGAAGATTCGATGGAAACCCTACTAAAGTATTTAGATCCTAAATATTGTCATGTCAAGAACTAATACAAAATCCAACATAAACTGAAATAAAGTAAAGGAAAGAAAAAGAACTTGAACAAGAGATTCCAATTGTAGCCTCATTCTTGCCTCCCAAAAGTATGAATTGTGATATGGTATGATGTATAAGGTATAAGGTCAGGGTTTAGAGGTTTTATAGCTGGGGAAAAGTTGTCTTTAGGACCATAAAAATCCTGTCAAATTCGACTCAGGATTCTGTAAAATACGCGTCGGCACCGTGGTTCTGCTGCGCAGCACCGCGGTGCCTTCGACGGTGTTTCTGTTTCGTACTTTCGACAATTTTTATGCCTCGGTGCTAATTTTTCTTACCGCGGTGCTGTTGGGCCAGGCACCGCGGTGCCTCTCTGATTTCTGTCCGGAATGTGTCAGATTTCTTCTATTCTTTTTGGCACTTCTTATGCTTCATTCCTTGGGTTGTGCTTGTGTAGATTTCACCTTAATTAAGCTCATTTAATCCTCGATTATGTATGTCTCCTTCATGATCGTTGTGACACAAAAATGAAAGAAAAACACACCTAACACTATACTAAACGCAAAATAAAAGAGTAAAATACTAACTAAAAAGGACTCAAAAGTGTATACAAAATAAACTTAACAAACACCCCCAAACTTACACTTTACTCGCCCTCGAGTAAAGCACAAAACAAAAACAAAAATAAAAACGAAGTTAAATAAAAGACTCTATGAAATGGATCAAATAGTTATAACAATGCTTCTTCAAAAATCATGAATGAAAGTTGGGATAATATGTTAAAACATACATAACATGAATAATTAGCAATCTAGAATTTCAAGTTAGATATTTCGCAAATTCACTTAGATCATGATAAATGGAAATACAAACACCTAACCTATGCATGTCAATTTCATTCCATCTTTCCCAAAATTTTATAGATCTGTTTACTTGCTATTCTCCACTAATCATAGACATACATATCAGAAATCATCAGGACTTTCAAGGGTTGTAATGTAGGCTTAGGCTGAGGTAGGTAAAAGTAGACATTTATGCTCAATTACGTACCATAAGCATTTTTCATTCAACTATGTTCCTTCTTTTTGACTTTCTTTTTAATCTCATACATATTTCCTCCCCTCTCTTCTTTTGAGAGAATGTGATACTTTATAAATAACAAGCACCCCCAAACTTAGATTTTGCATATTTTTCATTGGGGTGCATCAAAAATTTCACTCTCTTTTCATTTTTTTCAACATTTTTCATCTCAATATTTTCAATTATTACTTATGGCACAAACAGAGAATCATAGGGTGTCAAAGAAAGATCTTATTTTAGGCTCAAAGGGACTGACTAGTGATACAATTTATGTCAGGATAGGTAATGAATTATCAGAAGGGCTATCAAAGAAATGTCTGAGTCATCTCCCTAAACATGTATATCTTAACTATTTCGCCTCAAATAACAAGAAAACATATTTTCTAGACATTTTCAACCATTCTTTCCATAATTGACAACACATAGGCTAACCACAAATATCCCAAATAATTAGATGTCATGAATTTTTGGCATATCTAACTTAAGCACACAAATTTTTACTTTCAATTCCATTACATTATATCACTTTATCCACTCAATATCGTTAGCAACTACAACATGCATGATCCATTAAAAAATTTATGACTCAAAAACACATAAAACAACACAAAGAAAAATCAAAATGACTCAAAAACAATAAAATACCCCCCAAACTTAATCGACACATTGTCCCCAATGTGTGAAAACTAAAAATAAAGAGGGACAACTTACTGACACAACACAACGGTCATAACAGAGGTCTGAGAGGAAAGATAAATTATTGTACATAAAGCCGAAGGGGGCACCGCGGTTCTGCTTCAAGAGTCGCGGTGCTAATTGCCAAAAAATTCTAGTGGCTTCAGATTTCTGCATCGTGAAGCCTTCGCCCCTCGGAGTGAGTCCCTGCCTTTATCTGTCATCCAAAAACACTAACATACCAGATCGTGAAACTGTTCAAGATAAAATAAAATAAAATAAAACAAAAATTGAAATAACATAATTAAAACATTGGGTTGCCTCCCTAGTAGCGATGTCTTTAACGTCTTTTAGCCGGACGCAGGTTACTTACTAAATAAAGGGGGTAGAGTGTTTCTTCCGCATATCCATTTTAGCACCATTCTCTTTCTCCTCCTTCTCTTCTTTTTCACAAGGCTAGGTTCAGAATTCTTACCATCAAGTTCTCCATGCTTCTTTGGTGGTACCCCACGAGTATCAGAACTTGTGAGGCTTTTATCAGGTATAACATTATCAATTATTCCAATAGCAAAACATCTATCTGTGACTTGTGGTTCATGGAAGGCTTGAAAAATGTGAAAGTCATCTCCTCATCTTGAACTCTGAGTTTAAGCTCTCATTTCTCGACATCAATAAGTGCCCTCCCTATAGCTAGGAATGGTCTCCCAAGTATAATGGACATATTTTCATCTGAATCCATATCTAGGATGAGGAGGTCAGTAGGAAAAAATGAATTTACCTACTTTTACCAACACATCTTCAATTATTCCTTCGGGATGCAGAACTGAATGATCAGCTAGCTGCAAGGTGATTGTGGTTGGCCTTGCTTCTCCTAAACCAAGTCTTTTTTATCACAGAGAGGGGCATCAGATTGACACTTTCTCCCAAATCACATAGAACCTGCTTGCATGTCACATTTCCTATTGTGCAATGTAAGGTGAAACTCCCTAGATCTTTTAACTTTGGAGGAAGTTTCTTTTGCAATATAGCACTGCACTCCTCTGTCAGTACCACTGTCTCATAATATGTCAGCTTCCTCTTCTTAAACAGGATGTCTTTCATGAATCTCACATATGCTGACATCTGCTCCAAAGCTTCAATGAATGGAAGATTGATATGCAATTTTTTGAATACCTCCAAAAATTTCGAAAACTACTTATCCAAAGTCTTCTTCTACAGTCTTTGAGGGTAAGGAATTTTATCTGTATACTCCCTCATCACTGCGGGCGGAGCCTTCTCTAAAATAGGGCGGTCATCAGTAACCCTCTCCTTCTCTACCTCAGCTGTCTTCTCCAACTCTTTTCTCTTTTCGACCATTAGTTGAGGTGCACCTTGCTCTAATTGCTTCCCACTTCTCAAGCTGACTGCCTGACATTGCTCCATTGGGTTCGTCACTGTATTACTGAGAAGATTACCTTGCCATCTACTGCTCAGTGTGTGCGTCAACTGTCCCACTTGTGTTTCCAAATTTCTGATAGAGGACCTGGTGTCTGTCATGAATTGAGTGGTCTCCTTCATGAATTGAGTCTGGGAGTTGTTGGATTTTGTTTGGGATTTAGCCAAGGTCATCAGTGATGCTCTTATTTCTCTTATTTCATCTGACTTCTCTTGTGGGTCTGATGGGCTGAATTGTTGTGAAGATGAGGCCTGAAATTGTGGTTGTTTCCCTTGGTCATTCTTCCACGAAAAATTTGGGTGATTTCTCCACCCCTGATTGTATGTGTTGGGCTAAGGGTTGTTGTAGGGCCTCTGAACTTGCTCCATGGGCAAATTATTTGGGTCCACTGCTGTACACCTATCAAAAGTATGGGGAACCCCACAAATTTCACAACTCACATGTGTTTGGAAAGCTTTAACTAACATGGTACTCTGCTGCACCTGCTTTGTCAAAGTGGCCACCTGCGCAGTCAATGCAGTGATAGCATCTAGCCCATGAATCCCAACCACTTTTCTATTATTCACTGCTCTCTCATTGGCCCTTTGATGGTTGTTTTTGGCCATGTCTTCTAGCAAATCATGTGCCTCATTGCACTCTTTCTCATGAACGTACCTCCTGCTGCAGCATCAATAATGGTACTAGTTGTACCACATATCCCATTGTAAAATATGTGGACCAACATCCACTTCTCAATCCCATGATGCGGACACTTTATCTGCAGATCTTTGAAACGCTCCCATGCATCATAGAGTGACTATCCATCCATATGAAAGTAATTATTAAGCTCTCTTCTGAGTTTTGCTGCTTTGGATGGAGGGAAGAACTTGACAAGGAACTTTTGGGCTAAGTCTTGTCATGTAGTGATGGAGTTCTCCTGTAATGAATTCAACCAACACTTTGCTCTCTCCCTGAGTGAGAATGGGAAGAGCCTCAACCGAATGACATCATCAGTAACGCCATTGTATTTAAACGTTGCACACAACTCCAGGAAGTTTGCTAGATGCATATGGGGATCTTTTGTCGGTAATCCCCCAAACTGGACTGAACCTTGGACCATGTGCAAGATCGCTGGTTTGATTTCGAAATTATTGGTTTCAACAGCTGGAAGTATGATGCAAGTCTGCACCCCTGTGATTGTAGGCAACACATAGTCCCCAAAGCTCCTTTCTGCAGGGACTTGTCTTATGACATACGATAACTCATCATCCACCAAATTATTATTTCGCTGGTCTTCCATTGCTAACAAATCAGCTGCTCTTTTCTCTTTTCTGTTCTGTCTGCACAATCTCTCAATCTCAGGGTTCAGAGGGATATGAATGTCATCTCTTCTCCGACTTCACATAAACTAAGTTCCCGAGACTAATCAAAAACAGCAAACAACACTAAAGCAAAATAAAAATAAGAAAAAAAAACTGAAAATAAAAAACTAAATTAGAAATAAAAATAGATAAATCGATATTAACAGTACGCCAGTCCCCGGCAACGGCGCCAAAAACTTGTTGCGATATTTCTAGATGCTTACGCAAGTGTACGTATCGTTCAAGTAATAAAGATCTGTAAGATCGAGTTTATCGTCCACAGAGACTGGTTTATTAAGTACCGATTATCTATCCTATGGTATCTATTTGGTTGACGTTCTTTTAGTTTGAGAATTATAACTACGAATTATGACTAAGTGCAGAAAATAAACTAAAGATTATAAGATTTTGGGTTTATAACAGTTATGAAGGGAATAGGGTTTCCAATCTCCTCAACTATCAACTCTTTCACGTGTTAATGCAATGCTAATGATTCTTCTTCTTATTAAGATAGCAGGTAAGCTAATCTGTCATTACATTCCGGTTAGGACATACAACAACTCAACCTAGTGCAGAAACCTTCTATATTTCTATGATAAGTTTTACCACACAGGAGGATTAAGAACAATAACCTTTAAATACTACACAAGTATCGGGGTACTTTCGTCCACGATTTTAACCTATGTCTAGACAATTACAACATATTCAAATCTCACTTTTCATAATTTTCATTTGAAATCATATAAGTGATGACAATTAATAGCTAGTAATTAGCAATCATAACATTATTGAATAGATCTTAATATGATGAAGAAGAAATCAATAATCAAATGCATTAACTATATGAAAGAGTTTCAAGAAGATTCGATGGAAACCCTACTAAAGTATTTAGCTCCTAAACATTGTCATGTCAAGAACTAATACAAAATCCAACATAAACTGAAATAAAGTAAAGGAAAGATAAAAAACTTGAACAAGAGTCTCCAATTGTAGCCTCATTCATGCCTCCCAAAAGTATGAATTGTGATATAGTATGATATATAAGGTATAAGGTAAGGGTTTAGAGGTTTTATAGCTGGGGAAAAGTTTCCTTTCGGACCATAAAAATCGCGTCTAATTCGGCCCAGGATTCTGCAAAATACGTGTCGGCACCACTGTTTTGCTGCCTAGCACCGCGGTGCTAATTCCTCACGAAATAACTGGAGCTCACTGGACATGTGGCACCACGGTGCTGCAGCCAGGCACCGCGGTGCCTTCGACGGTGTTTCTGTTTCAGACTTTCGATATTTTTTTCGCCTCGGTGCTAATTTTTCTGACCGCGGTTCTATGGCACCGCGGTGCTGCTAGGCCAGGCACCGCGGTGCCTCTCTGATTTCTGTCTGTCCGGAATGTGTCAATTTTCTATTATTTTTAGCACTTCTTAGGCTTCATTCCTTGGGCTGTGCTTGTGCAGATTTCACCTCAATTAAGCTCATTTCATCCTCGATTATGTATTTCTCCTTCATGATCGCTGTGACACAAAAATGAAAGAAAAACACACCTAACACTATACTAAACGCAAAATAAAAGATTAAAATACTAACTAAAAAGGACTCAAAAGTGTATACAAAATACACTTAACAAACACCCCCAAACTTACACTTTACTCGCCCTCGAGTAAAGCACAAAACAAAAACAAAAACAAAAATGAAGTTAAATAAACGACTCTATGAAATGGATCAAATAGTTATAACAATTCTTCTTCAAAATCATGAATGAAAGTTGGGATAATATGTTAGAACATACATAGCATGAATAATTAGCAATCTAAAATTTCAAGTTAGATATTTCGCAAATTCACTTAGATCATGATAAATGGAAATACAAACACCTAACCTATGCATGTCAATTTCATTCCATCTTTCCCAAAATTTTATAGATCTGTTTACTTGCTATTCTCCACTAATCATAAACATACATATCACAAATCATCAGGACTTTCAAGGGTTGTATATCTTAACTATTTCGCCTCAAATAACAAGCAAACAGATTTTCTAGACATTTTCAACCGTTCTTTCCATAATTTAGAACACATAGACTAAGCACAAATATCCCAAATAATTAGATGTCATGAATTTTTGGCATATCTAACTTAAGCACACAGATTTTTACTTTCAATTCTATTACTTTATCTCATTTTATCCACTCAATATCGTTAGCAACTACAACATGCATGGTCCATTAAAAACAATTATGACTCAAAAACACATAAAACAACACAAAGACAAATCAAAATGACTCAAAAACAATAAAACACCCCCCCTAAACTTAATCGACACATTGTCCCTAATGTGTGAAGACTAAAAATAAAGAGGGACAACTTACTGACACAACACAGCGGTCATAACAGAGATCTGAAAGGAAAGAAAAATTATTGTGCATAAAGCCGAAGCAGGCACCGCGGTTCTGCTCCAAGAACCGCGATGCTAATTGCCAAAAAATTCTAGTGGTTTCAGCTTTCTGCATCGTGAAGCCTTCGCCCCTCGGAGTGAGTCACTGACTTTATCTGTCATCCAAAAACACTAACATACCAGATCGTGAAACTGTTCAAGATAAAATAAAATAAAATAAAACAAAAATTGAAATAACATAATTAAAACATTGGGTTGCCTCCCTAGTAGCGATGTCTTTAACATCTTTTAGTCGGACGCAGATTACTTACTAAATAAAGGGGGTAGAGTGTCCCCTCCGCATATCCATTTTAGCATCATTCTCTTTCTCCTCCTTCTCTTCTTTTTCACAAGGCTAGGTTCAGAATTCTTACCATCAAGTTCTCCATGCTGCTTTGGTGGTACCCCACGAGTATCAGTACTTGTGAGGCTTTTCTCAGGTACAACCTTATCAATTATTCCAATAGCAAAACATCTATCTGTGACTTGTGGTTCAGTGGAAGACTTAAAAACTGTGAAAGTCATCTCCTCATCTTGAACTCTGAGTTTAAGCTCTCCTTTCTCGACACCAATAAGTGCCTTCTCTGTACCTAGGAATGGTCTCCCAAGTATAATGGACATATTTTCATCTGAATCCATGTCTAGGATGAGGAAGTCAGCAGGAAAAATAAATTTACCTACTTTTACCAACACATCTTCAATTATTCCTTCGGGATGCACAACTGAATGATCAGTTCGCTGCAACGTGATTGTGGTTGGCATTGCTTTTCCTAACCCAAGTATTTTGATCACAGAGAGGGGCATCAGTTTGACACTTGCCGCCAAATCACATAGAGCCTGCTTGCATGTCACCTTCCCTATTGTGCAATGTAAGGTGAAACTCCCTGGATCTTTTAACTTTGGAGGAAGTTTCTTTTGAAATATTGCACTGCACTCCTCTGTCAGTAACACTGTCTCATAATCTGCCAGTTTCCTCTTCTTAAGCAGGATGTCTTCCATGAATCTCACATATGCTGACATCTGCTCCAAAGCTTCAATGAATGGAAGATTGATATGCAATTCTTTTGAATACCTCCAAAAATTTTGAAAACTTCTTATCCAAAGTCTTCTTCTACAGTCTTTGAGGGTAAGGAATTTTATCTGTATACTCCATCATCACTACGGGTGGAGCCTTCTCTAAAATATGGCGGTGATCAGTAACCCCCTTCTTCTCTACCTCAGCTGTCTTCTCCAACTCCTTTCTCTTTTCGACCATTAGTTGAGGTGCACCTTGCTCTAGCTGCTTCCCACTTCTCCAGCTGACTGCCTGACATTGCTCCCTTGGGTTCGTCACTGTATTACTGAGAAGATTACCTTGCCCTCTACTGCTCAGTGTGTACGCCAACTGTCCCACTTGTGTTTCCAAATTTCTGATATAGGACCTGGTCTCTGTCATGAATTGAGTGGTCTCCTTCATGAATTGAGTCTACGAGTTGTTGGATATTTTTTGGGATTTAGCCAAGGTCATCAGGGCAGCTCTTATTTCTCTTATTTCATCTGACTTCTCTTGTGGGTGTGATGGGCTGAATTGCTGTGAAGATGAGGCAAGCAATTGTGGTTGTTTCCCTTGGTCATTCTTCCACGAAAAATTTGGGTGATTTCTCCACCCCTGATTGTATGTGTTGGAGTAAGGGTTGTTGTAGGGCCTCTGAAAATTTTCAATTGCCTGAACTTGCTCCATGGGCACATTATTTTGGTCCACTGTTGTACACCTATCAAAAGTATGGGGACCCCCACAAATTTCACAACTCACAAGTGTTTGGAAAGCTTTAACTAACATGGTACTCTGCTGCATCTGCTTTGTCAAAGTGGCCACCTGCGCAGTCAATGCAGTGATAGCATCTAGCCCATGAATCCCAGCCACTTTTCTATTATTCACTGCTCTCTCATTGGCCCATTGATGGTTGTTTTTGGCCATGTCTTCTAGAAAATCATGTGCCTCATTAGCACTCTTTCTCATGAACGTACCTCCTGCTGTAGCATCAATAATGGTACGAGTTGTACCACATGTCCCATTGTAAAATATGTGAACCAACATCCACTTCTCAATCCCATGATGCGAACACTTTCTTTGCAGATCTTTGAAACGCTCCCATGCATCATAGAGTGACTCTTCATCCATATGAAAGTAATTATTAAGCTCTCCTCTGAGTTTTGCTGCTTTGGATGGAGGAAAGAACTTGGCATGGAACTTTTGGGCTAAGTCTTGCCATGTAGTGATGGAGTTCACCTGTAATGAATTCAACCAACACTTTGCCCTCTCCCTGAGTGAGAATGGGAAGAGCCTCAACCGAATGACATCATCAGTAACACCATTGTATTTAAACGTTGCACACAACTCCAGAAAGTTTGCTAGATGCAGATGGGGATCTTCTGTCGGTAATCCCCCAAACTGGACTGAACCTTGGACCATGTGCAAGATCGCTGGTTTGATTTCGAAATTATTGGCTTCAACAACTGGAAGTATGATGCAAGTCTGCACCCCTGTGATTGTAGGCAACACGTAGTCCCCAAAGCTCCTTTCTGCAGGGACTTGTCTTATGACATACGGCAACTCATCATCCACCAAATTATTGTTTCGCTGATCTTCCATTGCTAACAAATCAGCTGCTCTTTTCTCTTTTCTGTTCTGTCTGCACAATCTCTCAATCTCAGGGTTCAGAGGGATAGGAATGTCAGCTCTTCTCCTACTTCGCATAAACTAAGTTCCTGAGACTAATAAAAAACAGCAAACAGATCACGACAAACAGCACTAAAACAAAATAAAAATAAGAAAAAAAAACTGAAAATAAAAAACCAAATTAGAAATAAGAATAGATAAATCGATATTAACAGTACGCTAGTCCTCGGCAACGACGCCAAAAACTTGTTGCGATATTTCTAGATTCTTACGCAAGTGTACGTATCGTTCAAGTAATAAAGATCTGTAAGATCGAGTTTATCGTCCACATAGACTGGTTTATTAAGTACCGATTATCTATCCTATGATATCTATTTGGTTGACGTTCTTTTAGTTTGAGAATTATAACTACGAATTATGACTAAGTGCAAAAAATAAACTAAAGATTATAAGATTTTGGATTTATAACAGTTATGAAGGGAATAGGGCTTCCAATCTCTTCAACTATCCACTCTTTCACGTGTTAATGCAATGCTAATGATTCTTCTTCTTATTAAGATAGCAGGTAAACTAATCTGTCATTATATTCCGGTTAGGACATACAAGAGCTCAACCTAGTGCAGAAACCTTCTATATTTTTATGATAAGTTTTACCACACAGGAGGATTAAGAACAATAACCTTTAAATACTACACAAGTATCGGGGTACTTTCGTCCACGATTTTAACCTATGTCTAGACAATTACAGCATATTCAAATCTCACTTTTCAGAATTTTCATTCGAAATCATATAAGTGATGACAATTAATAGCTAGTTAATTATCAAACAATCATAACATTATTGAATAAATCTTAATATGATGAAGAAGAAATCAATAATCAAATGCATTAACTATATGAAAAAGTTTCAAGAAGATTCGATGGAAACCCTACTAAAGTATTTAGCTCCTAAACATTTTCATGTCAAGAACTAATACAAAATCCAACATAAACTGAAATAAAGTAAAGGAAAGAAAAAAAAACTTGAACAAGAGTCTCCAATTGTAGCCTCATTCTTGCCTCCCAAAAGAATGAATTGTGATATGGTATGATATATAAGGTATAAGGTCAGGGTTTAGAGGTTTTATAGCTGGGGAAAAGTTGTCTTTCGGACCATAAAAACCCTGTCTAATTCGGCCCAGGATTCTGCAAAATACGCGTCGGCACCGCGGTTCTGCTGCCTAGCACCGCGGTGCTAATTCCTCACGAAATAACTGGAGCTCACTGGACATGTGGCACCCTGGTTCTGCTGCCAGGCACCGCGGTGCCTTCGACGGTGTTTCTGTTTCGGACTTTCGGCAATTTTTACGCCTCGGTGCTAATTTTTCTGACCGCGGTTCCATAGCACCGCGGTGCTGCTGGGCTAGGCACTGTGGTGCCTCTTTGATTTCTGTCCGGAATGTGTCAGATTTCTTCTATTCTTTTTGGCACTTCTTAGGCTTCATTCCTTGCGTTGTGCTTGTGCAGATTTCACCTCAATTAAGCTCATTTCATCCTCGATTATGTATTTCTCCTTCATGATCGCTGTGACACAAAAATGAAAGAAAAACACACCTATCACTATACTAAATGCAAAATAAAAGAGTAAAATACTAACTACGAAAGACTCAAAAGTGTATACAAAATACACTTAACAGTTGTGAAGTTATCATGACTCACCTCCAGAATAGGTATAATAATTGAGAAAAATATTCTAAATATTTTATACTTTACTCTCGAAGTAATAAACTCAGAATTTTGCTCCCGAAATAGCCGAAATAGCAAACTCAGAAATCTGCTCCCGAATTAGCAAATTTTAAACCCCACTCCTTAAGTAATATATATTTGAACTCTATTCCGGAAGTAGTAGAAAATTGAAAGTAAAACTTTAAATTTTACTCTTGAAGTAGTGAATTCAAAATTTATTTTCGAAGCAGTAAGTCTCTAAAATTTACTCCCGAAGTAGTAGAACTTTGATTCTTTGAATCTACTCCTGAAGTGGTAGACCTTTGAACTTTACTCCCCAAGTAGTAAGGTTTTGAATTTTACTTTAAAAAAGTTCAACTTTGAAATTTACTTCTTTTACTCCCCAAAATCTGTTGTGAGTTTATAATGCATGTAAATGTTTTTCTTATTTTCTTGCAAACTTCAGTTTTAGTTATATAAGGTGGCAAAATAATGAAGGAAATATTTATATTTAATTTGCAGCAATTTTCTTAAAGTGTTGGGATATACTACTAAGGAATGATTCTATATGTATTTTGATGGTCTCGAAGTATTGGTATGATTTTTTACAAGCGAAAAAATATTTGAGAAATATATTGAAGCGGTGTTTTTTTGTGGTTGAGTGAAATAATGAGCTATTAAAAATTATATATAAAGCGCATCTAAATAACCAGGTTTCATTCCCTGAAGTGAATGAAGAAATACCACAACACACCTCCTGCAGAGATTGAATAACAAATGATATAAATGTTATTTTGTGGTATGAAGGTCATTGTTCCATGTACCTGTGGCACGTCAAATAATCTTGAAAACTTTTATTATGTATCAGTCCAAGGCAAAAGGATACAAATTGTGTAGAATACTATCTATTATAACCACATTGATATATTATGATTAATGTCGCAACTTTGATGATAAATATTTGAATGTTAATGGTATTCTCCCTGAAGGAGATGTCAAAAATACTAAAGTTTAGAACTTACTTTTCATCATTTATAAATTGTATTGTCTTTAAATGTCTATTTAATTACTATTTATTTCATGACACCAGTAGTGTCTAACTAATTTTTTTTTATGATACCAACAGTATCTAAGCAATATTTGATTGTATAAAATTAATGATCAAGTGTTCCAGAAGAGCTAACTATTTATCTAAAAGATCATGACACTAATAGTGTCAAAATAATATGTGTGATTATGGAGAATAAATTAGAGGCTCCTAAAGAGCTTATATACTATTATGTAATTCGTTCAAATTGTAATATATGAAGTTGTTATGATCAAAACACAAGTTGTAGTAAATCCGAAGTTTACTCAAGTAAATAGATATCATATTGAAGCTATAATTAATTGAAGGATTAAATATCTTTAAAATCATAGTGGGTAAGAGATATATATGTGAATGATTACCCTCTTTATTCTCTAAATTGTACTACATAAATATAAGCATGATGAAATCATATGTCACGATAAATCAGAAGTTTATTGGTACACAAAAATAAGTCATGTCATAGTAAACCAGAAGTTTACTAAAACATATAGCACATGACATGGTAAACTTGAAGTTTACTAGTAAAAATAATTTTTTCAATTGACGTGATAATTTTGGTTGTCCTGATTTAAATCGGATGTGCTAAGTTTGTATTTGGAATATATTGAAGAACTAGAAGATTCTTCAAAAATTAATTTGTTTGTTCTCCGTGATAAGTTGATTACACCAGCTAATGTTGTGATTAAATTTCCTAAATTCTGAAAAATATAAAAGCTAAATAAGAGTATGTTCACATGTTATGTGATGTCTTAAATAGATGCATCGATAAGGCTCATATTTGATTCCATCTATAAATAGATTTTCTTCCCTATGAGTGAAAGTCTCAATAAAAATTCTAGTTCTTACTGTTCATTATGATATGAATATACCACAGTTTGAAAAAGGCGTGATTCATTAAGTGAAAGACGCTAACCGAATAGTTAGATATGCCGCAAGAAAAGATCATATAGAAGGATAGGAAAAAGCTATATACGATACGCGAGTTGTTGGTGGAATACGAGTAAGGACTTTGTTTGCCCAAGTCCCTTGCTTGAAGGACTATCGCAATGAGTAGGATAGGCTCGAGGTCAATTCTTTCTTTTAGGAGAGATCTCACCCATTCTTTTAGCGCTCGCTCGCTCTATAAGACTTCGGTCCAGGTCATTTCGGGACAAGCAGATCATTTATGATGAAGAGGATGGATGAGATTCAAGAGAATGATTCGGGGTTCTTGCAGAGTGGAACCATGCAGTACTTCCCTCATTGGGATTGGTCAAGCTCCTTCACTTATTGTTCGATCCGATCCGGAACCTATTGGGATAGCACATTTTCCTCCTATTAGTAGGTCTTCTTGCACGTTCAGTTCTATAAGAAGAAAGTATTGTCTAAGAACCTTTGGGTGGACCCCCTATTAGTTCGATTTTGCGGATCCTCAATCACCAATCCTTGCATGAATATGGGTTATGCTCGAGAGGCTACGAATCGATTGGACCTGCCAATCGAATGAATCGTAACACTCGTAATGATCGACTTTACGAAGATTCCATTGGATTCCGGAAGCTCATAGCATTGGTCCGGCACAATTTCCAAACTTAAGAAGCTGGAGGCGTGCCCGCCGGGATTAAGCTGTGTGGCGAAAAAACACTATTCACTCTTTGGGGTGGGCCTTTCGTACTCAAATCCGTATGGGGAAAGGATAATTATTTCACGCGGGTGTTGCTGTGGTGTTTAGAGATGCTGCTGGTGATTTTTTTGTGCTGCTACCGGCTGTTCAAACTAATATGTATTCAGAGATAATGGTTATTCAGTTAGCTGCTGAAATCTGTGTGCATAAAGGCTTCACAAATGTGGTGATTGAGACTGATTCAACCATTGCTTGGGTTAGGCGGCTCAGTGAGACAGGGAAGGGCGAACGAAGTGGTAGTCAACTTCTATGTGTCCGATGGCACCTTGCTCCGACCTGAGCTATGAAACAACGAGATCTCCTTTGATCTTTGTCGTCTGTGCTTGACGCCCCCCCCCCCCCCCCATAAGACGCTCACTTGGGGACTTCTTAAGTTATTGAATCGAAAGCGGACATGCTTGCTCACTGGATAGATCGGGTTGTCTGTACCTTTGCTAACTCTTCTGCCTGCCTATAAGGAAAGATTGCTTCCTCCAGTCATAATGATCTCGCACAACCAGCGCCTTTTCCACTGTTGATTTTTATACGTTTAAATCATCCGAAGAAACAGAAAATACCAAAAAGTTTGAATTCACAGCTAATAACATTGTGCGAGGAATTGCCCTATTGAGTAATAGGAAGCGGGCTAGTCCCCGAAAATGCCCCGCTCGTAAGTTCCTTTGTCGTTTGGGGAAAAAATAAAGAGATATTTTTGAGATTCGAAATTCTATCTTTTTTCTCCCAATGTCCCACTCTTTCTGTGAGGCAAAACCTCACCACATGATTCCTCATTCTTCTGTGTCAAAAATGATCTAATTGAATCTTCTGAAGTTTATATGTAAAATCTCAAGGGCTCAGAAGAGGCTCAGCTTCTCTTTGGTACTCCTCTTTGGCTTGGGGAGTGCTCTTGCTCTCTTTCTTCTGGGGTGCTAACCCATTCTGGTTGTTATGACTGACAAGAATCGATAGGTTCTTTCAGTGCGCTTTAGTCCTTCGGTCACATTTGCGTTTATTGTCAACCCGCAGTTTGACATATGCAAAGTTACTTGCTCGAAATAATTGAGGTGAGAGCACAATTTTCAGATTATGTAATCAAGATAATTCATCTTGTTAATGGTGGTTTATATTCAAGCTGGTTTAGCGTTGAATGCCTTCGATAAATAGCTAAATCATTGTGAATGAGAACAAAGCTTCATGTTTTAATCTGAAATATGATATATTATAAACAACATCACTTGTATGCTTCAGAACAATAAATTATGATAAATTCTCCCCTCATAATTGGTTCAAGGTCAGAAACCAAATATTTTCATCTAATAGTTTTTATTGTGCGGTATACGATTAATGAACATGATGCACATGGATGAATTTTCCAAAGAAGGTGGAAATGTATGCTAGTTTTTCTAACATAAGGGGAGAGAGAATAAACAGCTAAGAATATATTGTGAATTATCATTAGTATGATCCTCGTTCAAACGATAATTCAAGTAAAATACTAGAAGCATTTGTTGGCCCAACTATTTCATATTACAGCTGCAAGATGCTCTTAAATGTCCCTGAAGGATAGGGTTTACAAAATGCGTGAAGCATGGTAGACAAATCGGTTTCAAATGTAATAATTCTTGAAAAATGAGAGGAGCAAATGATCAAAATGGTCATAATAAGGAGTCAATGTGCTCTTGAAGAGCCTACAACATAACACTTCATAAAACCTCATATGAGGTTCAGGTACATGAAAAATAATGAAGTGATAAGATCTCTAGATGTTATGTCTAATTGCAAACCGATACAAAATGATATCTCGTCGGCGATATCTTTGATACAATATAGTGCACAATATTATATAATATTATGAGGATATGAATTTTACGTCTCTTAAAACATGTTGATGTAGAAATAATTATCAATTAGATGCATCTTGGTAAGGGTAAATTTACTGGACCTGCAATCCTCACATCAGAAGATGTCGTGTAAATTAAATACTAAATGAAAATTATCTCAGCCTATATGATTCATGTGACAAAATTTATATGAATTTTATTGAAGGATTTTCAAATGCCCGAAGCATATACAAGTTATTGAAAAATTTATTTCTAATCCTTAAACAGATTAAATGAACTAATATTGATGTACTGAAACCACCTTAATAAATATTTATTGATGAGGGGTACAAAGATGATTTTATTTACCCTTCTCCCTTTATAATATTCAAAAAAATTCATAATGTTGTGCAAGTTGCTGACTTGAATATTATTGAAGCTTTTGAAGAGTTTTTGAAAAGTAGTAGACTACCTGCTAAAAGAAGTTGAAATGAGAAAGTTAAATTGGTCCTGAAGTATCATATATTTGTTCAATTGATGCATTTATTTATCTTGCTATAACTATGAGCATGATATAATTTCTTCCTAAAATGGAGGTACTGAAATAAGATCAATTGTATATTATCGATTTGATGAGATACTTTTTTTTAAATTAGGGGAAGAGAATAATGAAATAAAAGATAAATTTTGTGGAATAATTCATCATTATTTCATCTTGATCCACGTGCTTCTATTTGTGAGCAAGAGGTCCAAAAGATTATTCACTTGCAGAAAATAGCAAATCAAATGTCAGACTCATTTACATATTTGAAAAGGATTACTAAATCACATATCCCTGCAGAGAATGTCCCAATTCGGATTGTTGTCACCGTAGGACCATCTACTAGTGTCATGACAAATGAGTTCAAAGCACGCCTGAAGTGTGGTAAACCATTGAGTTCAAAGGATCGAAATTCTAGAGAAAAAAAATAAATGATCAAGATGACACTAAGAAAGAATCTCATAAAGAAATGAAATATTTGATCAACCCTGATATTCTTGAAGAAATCAATGAGTCACAAACTCAAAAAAATGAAGAAATATCAATAAATTCAATTGATGTTAGAACTAATTTGAATCGTTTGGAAACAAATATGATTTGAAATACCCACAACTTTATATGAAGATAATGCATCATGCATTGCTCAATTGAAGGGAGGATTCATAAAAGGATATAGGACAAAACACATTTCACCAAAGTTGTTCTTCACACACGAACTCCAAAAGAATGGTGATATCAATGTGCAACAGATTCATTCAAGTAATAATATGACTGATTTGTTCACTAAGTCTCTGCCAACTGCAACTTTCGAGAAAATAATGCACAAGATTGGAATGCGGAGACTCAAGTATTTGGCCTGAAGTTCTCATCAGGGGGAGTTAATACATATTGTACTCTTTTTTCCATATAAGGTTTTGTCCCACTGGGTTTCCTTGTAAGGTTTTTAAGGAGACAACCAAAATATGCATTATTAGAAATGTACTCTTTTCTTTCACTAGAATGTTTTTCATTGGGTTTTTTCTAGTAAGGTTTTAACGAGACACATTATCTATGGACATCATAGGGAGAGTGTTATGAAATACATATTCTTTGTATGGATGTCCATACACATTCACTAACCTTTTGTATGTTACATGTACCTATTAATTTGGGCACTTAATATTTGTAACCTCCACTTTAATATTTGTAACCTCCGTTGAGTGGTTTCATCCTATAAATTGAATTGAGATGTTATTCATCTTGTAGACTAACATACACTTGAAATGAGAAGAAAGTTTCATTTTCCTCTCTACTTCTTTGTCTACCTCTCTTATCTTATATTGCTATCATTTTATAACGTTAATTATATTTTACTATGAGTTACTTAATGAAAGAAAACTAGCAAGATCAATTGCATGCCTCTCGATACCATCTATTGCCGTTGGTGGGCCCAAGTGATTTGGGTTTCACAATTCAGTCGTTGATTTAATTTATCTATTATTATTTTTTTATTAAAAGATTATCTATTATTATTTATGTGTAAATTTCTGCTTTAGTCTTATTTGATTGTTTTATGTTGTTTTCTTTATAATTTCTTGATTATCCAAATATGCATTGAGAATGGACACACAACAAAGTGTAACTTACAAGGCAAAATATATGGACACGAGTGCAACTAGAAGTCAAAAACATATCCTACATTTCAAGGGCCCTATGTTGTTTAATTTGAAAAGTGGGACTACTACAGTAATTTGAATGTCACAAATTTCAAAATCCAACACTACAATAATTTATAAATAATGTTAGCAAATATTACTTAAGCAAATGTTGTTGGTATGAAGATTCCCAACTGTTATTTAAGCAAGAATAATCGTTGGGAAAACGATCAAACCCCAAAACGACTTGTATATCTTATTTGTATATTTGTGACTTTGTGTATATCTTATATATGTTGTTGGAATGAAGATTCTCAACGACTGTTTAAGGAAGAATAGCCGTTGAGCAAACGGTCAAACCCAAAAATGACTCTTTTTAAAAATTTCTAACACTTTAAAATATTGAAGTGCTAAAAATTATTAAAAAGTTGAGAGTGTGATATAAGACTACATCAATAATTTTAAATAAAAGTTTAAACATAAACTAATTACGCCGGAAATTCAAAATATACAAACTTGAACGGCTAACATTGAAAAATCAAAGCGAAACAAACAACTTTAAGTGAAAACACGAAACAAAGTGATCAACATTGAGAAATGAAAACATGCAAACTTGAAACTTAAAAATTGAGTCTTGAAACTTGAAAATTATCATTATCCATTGAATCTAAATTTTAAAATTTGAACTTGAAAGTTGGAAGAGAGAGAGATTTAGATGAGTAGGAAATTTAGGGAGAGAGAAGTAACGAATTGTGAGAAATTTATGAAGAAGAACTAAGGGTATTTATAGATTGAAAATATGACCAAAGTATAATTTAAAAAACTTGATGGTTAAAATAAAGTTGGCAACGGCTAGATTATAAAGTTCAAAGTTCACTTAATAAATTTTAGTATTAATTTTTTTAAATAATTAAAATCCCGATCGGCCCCTTAACTAAAACCCGATCTAGCCCGGTAAGCCCACGATGTATCCTTACCCGGGTAAGAGGCTGGGTCGGACACCCTTTCCCTCCCCAAGCCCGGCCCCTTAACAACAGCCCGTCCCCGTATCGGTCCGGTGTGGCCCAAAATGGCCCGATCCATTTGACAGATTTAGTTGGTGAGTTGATTTGGCTTCAAAATTTACTCAAAGAAACAAAGAGAAAATATTCAACTGCCTATAGAAGTTCACTAAAACATCAATTCAGATAGCTATTAATCCTGTGTTCCATAAAAGAACTAAACATATAAAAATCAATCTTCACTTTATCAGAGAGAAGCTGCAAACACGATTTATTTCTACAAAGTATATATCCACACAAGAACAACCTGCGGACCTGCTTACAAAAGGTCTTACAAGAGTTCATCATTAATATTTGTTATCCAAGTTAGGTGTTGTAGATTTATTCTAACCCCTTACTTGAGGGGAGTGTTGAAGTATGAAAGTATAAAGAATATAGGAACATGGGTATTTTGGTGATCTTACTGTTCACCTAAGTTGGTTAAATTGTTAGGATTAGTTTAAATGTCAGTTAGCTTTTCTTAATGACGGTTAGCAAGTATATAAGACTCAGAGTCTTACAATGTACACACATTATTGAATATGAATACATTTTTTTGATTCTCTTCTACTGAATCATATCATCTTCTCTATTGAGAATTAGGGCTAATTGTTCAATAATTCATATTCAATTCACAGCAGAACAAATTCAAAATAAGACGATAACCAAGGATCTAAAACCGCTATTTTCACAATGAAAGAAATTGTAATCCAAAACTTTAAAGAAAGAAACAACAATAACATACTCAATATAATCTCACAAGTATTGTCTGATAAGGATAGGATGTACGCAGACCTTATCTCTACCTTTATAATACTAAATTAATGAATTACGTTAACTGAACCCAATTAAAATTGACTAACTTTTACCCTTTTTTACCAAACCAAGCAAGTCTATCATCTTCATGACTTTGTCTCCTCTTATCATTTCCCTTAGTTAAGATGGAAATTTCTTTTCCAAAGAGTAGTAAAAAGAAGACTACTAGTGTACAAATATTACAAGTAAATAGAAAAATTAGTAATAAGTTTTACAATTAAATGGTGGATTTCGAAACTCTAATATATCATATCAACCAGTAACTATTTATTAATATGAATATCAAAATTATAATTTCAACCGTACAATTTATAAAAGTATTTAATTAAAGTTTTCACAATATCATGATGAAATTTTTTGTTACTTGGCATCAAAAGAACAGGTAAAAATGATTTAATCTGTATACATAAGTGTATCAATATATTTTAACATGTTAGTAGATAATTTATCTCATTTTTTCATATTACTTAATTTGCTATCTACAGACGGCTATTTATAGTTATCTTTTGAGGGGTCTAACCATGTATATATTGTCTACATTATTAGGAGTTGTTTGTTCGTTAGAGTTATGCATGTATTGATAATGTAAGAATTATTATGTAGAGATTAGTCATGTATGATTTAGTTCTTTTATCTTCTACGGGCATAAAACAATATATAGATTGACTCATAAGTTATGTACATAGTTTATTTATTAGTTGTGCTACTTTGAAATTCAAAGAGAGAGAGATGGTACTAACATAGTTACATAGAGAGAAAAACTGACACAGTCCAAGTGTGCTGGCAGGAGTCAACACGGACCAGCTGATACAAATCATCACATATCTAATTACACTGCCACCACAAAGAAAGGCAACCTTGATTTCTTGCTGTCCTCTACATTTCTCTTTTTTCCTTCTATTTTAATCTTTCCAATTGTTGTTGCACAGTACATCCACCAATCAACTTTCTTGAAGCCTCCCTGCTGGTATAAAACTTTTAATCTTAATGAATTTGGATCAATACATTTGCTCACATTTTGATTGTTTTATCTGTTAATGTTGTTGTTTTAGCTCTTTCTGCTGAGGATCGTGCAGATCTTGTAAATGTCATCAAGGTGCTCATTTTTCATGCTTAACTTCAGTTATTTTATCTATACTGTTAGAATAATATTCTTAATTGTTAGAATAATATTCTTAATGATAGTATTAATGTAAAGATTCTTATTATGGTATGATATTATTAGCATTGAATAGGAGATAGTATTAGAATTAAATAGGTGATTAAATAGGAAGATATATATTTATTGTATGACATGTATATATGCTTGCCTTATGGAATAAAGAAAGATGAGGAAAATGTTCTTTCATGGTATCAAAGCTTAAGGAAAAAGATTCATCTTCCTAAATACCAAAAAATTCTTTTCAAAATAATTTTCTTTTTTCTTTTTTTCGGCTCCTCCTCCTCCTAGCCGAAATCATCTTGATTTTTTTCATTGTGTTTTTTTTCCCCATTGATCATCTATCCAACTATCATCAACATGTCTGAATCCAAGTCATTTTATCACCCCGCTCTCACAGTATCTAATATCAAAACTCATGTCCCGTTCTCACCGGGTTCTTCACCACATCATTTCCCCGGAAAAAGACAAGGAAAAAGTTTTGACATCGGATGAAGAAAAAGAATTGTGGGATGTCCTAGATGCCACTGTTCTTGGTTAGATATATTCAATAATTTCCACCGATTTGTTGCACACGATCATGAAAACAGATTCTAAAGCAATTGATGCTTGGAATCTATTACGGGACATTTTTTATGATAATCAAAGCTCCCGTGCAGTTGCTTTGGCACAAGAGTTCTCCAGTGTTGATATGGAGGATTTTCCTAATGCCTCCGCTTATTGTCAATGCCTCAAAGTGTTGGCGGATCAATTAAAAAATGTTGGTTCCCCCGTCTCCGACAACCGTTTGGTTCTACAACTGGTTGCCGGATTGACAGAGGCATATAGCGGAGTTGCCACCGTTATCCGTCAAAGTAACCCGCTCCCGTTATTCTACAAAGCAAGATCTATGTTAATTCTAGAAGAACAAGGCTTTTCTAAAAAGGTTGCTAACACAACCGAATCGGCGTACATGGTCACCAATGATGGAAATAACCGGGGTCAAAAAGGACGGCATGGGAATAAAAAAGGTGGAAACCGCAACAGAAACGGGAACAATCGCAATTCCGGCGGTGGTTACGGCAGCAGCGGCGATTCCGGCGGCCGCGGCGGGTATGGCGGCAACGCTGGCGGCAGGAGTGGCAGTGGTGGACACTACCGACAGCAACCACAGTGGGCCTGGCCACAATGGAATTGGGCTGGACCCCCTTGTCCTTACCCTACAACCAACTGGGCCAGGCCGAATTCCACATTTTCATACCCAGCAAATCAACAGTCCACTATTTCTCCTTAACAGGCCTTTGTCGGTTTTGTCCAGCCCACAGCTGGGCCGAATTTACACAAGCCCAACAGTGAGGCCGGGCAGAATACGGGCGGACAAAGATCTACCTTTGGGCCTCAGGTGTGGAACGAGGCCCACTCAACAGTGGGTCAACCGGCGGACATTGAACATGCCATGTACACGCTCGCGCTTAATCCACCAGACACGAATTGGTATATGGACTCAGGTGCAACGTCACATATGACGTCATCCCAAGGTAATCTTACGTCCTATTTTAATTTGAGCAAATCAAATGGTATAACTGTCGGAAATGGCCATTTCATTCCAATAAAAGGATATGGTTCTACTAAATTGTCCAAACCAAATCCACCATTAGCCTTGAAAAATGTTATTCATGCACCACAATTAATCAAAAACCTAATCTCCGTTCGAAAGTTTACTTCAGATAACTGGGTTACCGTAGCTTTTGATCCTTTTGATTTTACTGTGTGTGATTTTCAGACAGGGGCACAGCTAATGAGATGTGATAGCCAGGGAGAACTTTATCCAGTTACTTCACTACTACAACCAGACAAGAAACACTTTAATTTTGCTATTTTTAATTCCAATTTATGGCATGAACGTTTGCGACATCCGGGAGAGTCCGTTTTGAACTCTCTCAAACGCAATAATTCAATTTCATGTACACGAACTCTTAATAAGTGTCAATCTTGTCCTTTGGGTAAGCATATTCAACTACTTTTTTGCTATTTTCACAATGAAAGAAATTGTAATCCAAAACTTTAAAGAAAGAAACAACAATAACATACTCAATATAATCTCACAAGTATTGTCTGATAAAGATAGAATGTACTCAGACCTTATCTCTACCTTTATAATACTATATTAATGAATTACGTTAACTGAACCCAATTAAAAATGACAACTTTTACCCTTTTTTACCAAACCAAGCAAGTCTATCATCTTCATGACTTTGTCTCCTCTTATCATTTCCCTTGTTTCCCTTAGTTAAGATGGAAATTTCTTTTCCAAACAGTAGTAAAAAGAAGACTACTAGTGTACAAATATTACAAGTAAATAGAAAAATTAGTAATAAGTTTTACAATTAAATGGTGGATTTCGAAACTCTAATATATCCTATCAACAGTAACTATTTATTAATATGAATATCAAAATTATAATTTCAACCGTACAATTTATAAAAGTATTTAATTAAAGTTTTCACAATATCATGATGAAATTTTTTGTTACTTGGCATCAAAAGAACATGTAAAAAGGATTTAATCTGTATACATAAGTGTATCAATATATTTTAACATGTTAGTAGATAATATATCTCATTTTTTCATATTACTTAATTTGCTATCTACAGACGGCTATTTATCGTTATCTTTTGAGGGGTCTAGCCATGTATATATTGTCTACATTATTAGGAGTTGTTTGTTCGTTAGAGTTATGCATGTATTGGTAATGTAGGAATTATTATGTAGAGATTAGTCATGTATGATTTAGTTCTTTTATTTTCTATCCGCATAAAATAATATATAGATTGACGCATAAGTTATGTACATAGTTTATTTTTTAGTGTCTGTCTACTTTGGAATTTGAAATTAGCTCTTAGACATTGTCATACTAAGAACCAATTTATAAATATCCAACATAAATTGAAAATAAAGTAAAGGAAAGAAAATAACTTGAATAAAAGTCGCTAATCTTGTTCTCTGTCTCTGTTCCTCGCCTCCAAAAGTATGATCTCCCTAAGAATTAATTCCTAGAGCTTATATCAAACTAAACCTCGTTCTGGACCTTTTTACCCTTTTAAAATTAGGCATTCGTTTCAAGGAATTCCGCGTCGGCGCCACTGCCAAGCGCTGCGGCTCTAATTAGCAGGAAATCACTGGAAAATTGCGCCGCGACTCTTAAGGGCCGCGGCTCTTCAGCCATTTTAGTCCGAATTTTTGCCAGATTTCTTCTATGATTCCCAGGACTTCTTTGATTGATTGTTTGTGACTTGATTGTGCATTTGTGTCCTCAATATCAGTCCATTTCATCGTCAATTCACCATATTCCACCTAAATCGCTTATGACCTGAAAACATAAAACAAGACGCCTAATACTGTACAAAACACTAAAAAGACACGTAAAAGACTCCATAAAACAGACTTTAAAACATTCTTAAAATGGACTTAACAAATACCCTCAAACTTAAACTTTACTCGCCCTCGAGTAAAGAACTCTAAACACTCTAAAAACAAAAAGACACAAAGACTCTAAACATGAATCAAGTCAATCACAATATATCTGCCTCGAAGATCATGAACGTATGCAATATCCTCTTCAGAAACCTTCTAACCACTAGTTTGCTATCTAGAATTCCAAGTCAGATAATCATTAAGCTTGCTTAAGGTTATTAAAGCATATGATCACTAAAATATGACTACTGACTCAAACATGTATTCAATATTAGTCTATGCACAAGCGAATTCTCTCCAACAATCCATCGGGCCAAAATTTTATAGTCTGCTCACTTGCTACTCTCCACTAATATAGACACACATGCTCAAGAATCATCAGGACTTTTTCTGGGTTGTATCGTTAGGCTTAGGGAAAAGGCAGATAAAATGACATTTAGGCTCAGAATTGTCATAAGCATAGGACCAACCAAACCACACTTCATTATTCATTCCAATTCACCACAATCCCCCATTTTTCTTCTTTTCTAGATTGAGAAATTCCACACATTGTTTTTTGAACTACAACACCCCCAAATTTATTTTTCATTGTGTTGTGTACAAGAGGTGTGTAGTTTATTCATTTTTTTCTATGTTCTTCTCAATCTTTTACACTTCTTATTAATAACCACCAATCTCCAATACCATTTACTAAAATTCATCCCCCCCAAACTTTTATGTTTCTATACTTATGCTAATTCAAGGGAAGAATAACATAGTAAAGTTTTTCAAATAGGCAAGGGGACAGGTGTTGATCAACAAAGAAGGGTTCATTCAGGCTCAAAAAGGGGTGACTAGGGATTAATGTAACAAGGGTGTCTTAAAAGGTTCAAACGGTCCAAAGATGGCCTAAATAATTTTCCTAAGCATGCATTATCTAGGATTTCGTCTCAAATAGCAAGCAATTTCTATAATTTTCCACCATCTATCCTCAAACCAAAATCCACTGATGCACAACCAAATAATTAAGTACAAGAAAGTCAATGGTCATGAATAAGTTTTCATTATTGTCAATAATCAAAGGCAAACTCAAAGACTATCCAACTTAGGCACACAGATTAATGCATTTCATGACTATCAATTTCATCCAATTTTATTACAAGTATTCACTCAATCTCATTAGCTAATGTTTTTAACTTGATTCACTTGGCACAAGACACTAAAAACAAAGACACAAAAAATAAACATAAACAATTTAAACTACTGACTCAAAACAATAACACAAAATGACACAAAACAATGAAATTTTCCCCCAAACTTATTTAACACATTGTCCCCAATGTGAAAGTAAGATAAGGAAGACTTACAACTACACAAGGCGAGTCAGAATGGTGGTGGCGACGACTCTTTTTAACTCAAAACTCGGTTAAGGCACTGTGCCAACGCGACGCTTCCCCGTAAAAAAAAATCTTCAACTCTCAACATTTCAGTCCTTTTCCCCTCGGAGTTGGCGTCATTTCATCTGCCATCAAAAACATAAACTAAGAAGCAAAATACCGTGAGACTGTTCAGGACTAAAATAAAATAAAATAAAACAAGTAAAATGTTGGGTTGACTTCCACTAGCGTTGTCTTTAACGTCATTTAGTCGGACGCATATAATCTTCACTAGTATCCCGTGGATACTTCACCAAACAGTCTGCAATTCGAATCGTTATTGTTGTAGGTCTCACTTCACCTACACCATTTCTATAAAGCACAGAAAAGGGTAGTACTTTTATGCTTGCCCCCAAATCGCTTAATACTTGCTTGCATTCAAAATTCCCTACAGTGCAGGGAATCATGAAGCTCCATGGATCTCTAGGCTTCTGGGGGTGCCCTTGAGGGTATGGACTTTCTATTTGAGGATCAACAATGACAGCTGGTGGTGTCTTTTCTGCACTGGGTTGGTCCTTAGTGACCTCTTCTTTCTCTACACCAACTATCTCTCCCAATTTCTCATTGCTCTCAACAACTTGTTGTGGTTCAGGTTTCTCAATCTGCTTACCACTCTATACAACTGTGTCGCTAGGCAGATTTTCTTGAGGTATATTGATCATCATATCTATCAGCTGCCCTATTTGTATCTCCAATTTTTTTATGGAAACCCTTGTCTCAGCCATAAACTGAGTCTGGCACTTGGTGAACATGAGTATGGCTTCCAGCAACTCATTTGAATCTTTCTGTGGAACCTGTGGGTTAGGCTGTTGTTGATAATTCTGCTACCCCTGATAGTAGTAGTCCATGCGCCTTTTTTTTACACTAACTTTACCTACAAAATAAGAAAAACAACAAAAACTGATAAAAGATGCTCGCAGAACAAGTTAGAAACTTGTTCATGGAGCAACCAAATTAGAAATAAGATTAGATATTTCGATATTGATAATACGTCAGTCCCCGACAACGGCGTCAAAAACTTGTTCGCGATATTTCTGTGCTTACACAAGTGTACGTATCGCTTAAGTAATAAAGGTTGTAAGATCGAGTTATCGTCCTCAGAGACTGGTTTATCAATTATCGTTTATCTAAGCTTTGGTTTCTATTTGGTTAACGTTCATGTTGTTGACACCCAATTTTGACCCTCCCGGCCAGTCATTAACCATAAAATTACACTAATTTTCAACAATAATTTTAATAATTTTAAAATAATAAAATGCAGCAATAAAACATTAATACAGACATAAATAAACAATTTAGTAATGGCACCGCGTCTTAATATTAAGCACTAATTAAATAGCACGCCCATTTTATTCTTGTAATAATTTTAATAAAGCACCTAAATAATCTAAGCACAATTTATTGTTTTAATTTACTACTAATTAATTAACTAAGCCTAAAACTAATTAATACACCTAAAACTAACTCCCTAAACTAATACCCGCTACCCGCAGCCCAAGACCTGCGGCCCACACCCTTACTTCGTCGACCCGGCCCACGCCCCAACCTTTTATTTTCTCTCAAGCCCACAGCCTTCCCCATCGTCCACAACAGAACACAAACGCAGCCTGCGAAACGCAACCCTAGAAAACTTCACCCGTCGCCGCCCGGATTTCTCGCCGGAGAATCCGGGATTTCCCTTTATCCGCGCACCCCAGCCAGCTCTGCTTACCATAAACTACCACAAAAATCAAATCGATAACTTACCATAGCAAGAACGATTTCGCACCAAGAATCCGACAGAATCATACACAAATCGCGCTAAATCAGCACCCTAAAATCGTGGTACCAATAACTTACCAACCCAGAACCCAAATGATGGTTATAAATACAAATCGATACACATGCAATAGACAGGCTTGGATCGGGAAAACCACCCTCACTCTTCAATTGATTCAGAGCTCAAGGGGGCTGGATCTTCGAAGGTCCTTCGAACGTCAGTCGAAACTCATCAATAGAATCAAGCAAGAGCAAAAACACACTCTCAAATTCCCATTTTCTGCATATCATTATTCTTTAGAGCCTAGAAACCGAATTCGATAGAAAGCAAAATCAAATCAAAACTTCATCCTTTTCAATCGCATAGCATACACTCCGAGTGGATCGACGCTTGATACGCCGCCTTGCCACGCCTGAGAAGGTCAGTCCAAATTTGAACTCTTTCATCTTTAATTGTGTCTGCATGCGCTTTCATTACCGATTTAGCAATATGTTGTGCTTAGTGTTTAAGCATATTAATTATGTTTGATTATATATGTTTTAGGAATATTATGATGGACGACATTACTGTGACGAACTAGGATGTTTTGAATAAATTAAGCTATTGCATCGCGCTTCATTAACTCGCCTTGATTTGGGCCATTAGTGCGTTAAAATGATATGTATATTATCTTAATGTTTGTTTAGTGAAGATTAATATACGGGTTGTTAAATAATATGTTTTGAGGTTTATCTGTAATCGTTTTCGTCCTCGACATGTTGGGAGATCTTATAAGCAATATAGCCCCTTTTTTGTCTTCCTGGTGGATTTGGATATACAAGTTCACATACTTGTTTTGTGTGGCAAATGAATGGCATAAATAGGTTTAAAATTGAGTTTTCATTGGCCTGTTTTTGAACCTGTATAATGAACTTAGTATAGCAAAATATTATATGAAGCTTTGTGTGAAGGTGTGTAGATTTCTGAAATGTAAGATGACCATACTTGCCCAAAGCTGATATGTGACCTTATATCTCAGACATTGCCTTCAAAGGATTGTGAAAATCCTCTCTGTTGGCTTTCTACTGATTATGTATCCGCAAAGAACCGCTTTTGGTGTGGGTATCCTTATGTTAGCACGGAGTTTTCTTTCAATCCTTATTGCATCTTAGTTTCCCAGATAATTATTATACATATTGGCCCCGCTAGACATGCACTTCATTTATCCTATGGTATGTCATCCCTAAAGCATTATCTCAGTTTTCTTATATGATGTTGATCCTAACGTGCTTCTTCTATGATCATTTTGTGATATCTTGTTTAATAGAAGAAGTATGGAATTGAATCTCTTAGTCTTAGGTCTGACATGCGTAAGAATAGTATATGAGTAGCTTGAACTTCTGCATTTTGTGTTCAAAGTATAGTTTAAGCATGACCATTTATGTCTAGATTGGTATTCAGAGCTTTATATATTATATGTTAGGTATATCCAGTATTTCAGACATATATATCTAGTATATCACTATGTTATATGTTAGGTATATCCAGTATATTAGACATATATATCTAGTATATCACTATGTATGTGTTTTGTGGCCCGCCTTTTTATTTCTTCAAATCGCTCTGCGTTGTTGTATGCTAATCGTCCATATATAGTTCTCATCATCCGAACGGGTATATCACTGTATCCCACTCGTTATATTTGCACTCTATCATATGAGTTTAATTGTGGATTGTTTACACTTCAGCTATGTTTTGGGCCTATTTTTGTCTCTGCCTACTGCTGTATCCAAGGCCCAATGTTGGGCTGAACCAGTTAGGGCCTTTATTTGTTCGAATCTGTTAGCTTCGGATTAATATAATTAAAACTGAATAATATACATGTTTGAGTTTACATGATTACTTGACTATTTTTGGGCATATACTAATCCTTATCATTTTCCTTTTACATGGTACGCACTGAGCCAAAATGAAGAGTTTCATTGCGAGACTCATCGCGCCTTGATCAACCGAAGATTTGCATTCACCCGCCTCTATGCATCTCCTATCCGCATCAGAAAATTCCAAGAATACCGGCGAAATAACATCGCCATTCCCCGAGTCATCTTTATTTATTCTTTATTCTGCTTTATTTATTTTGTTGTAAATTGATTATCTAACGCTACATTAATTAGTAGAATACTTAGGATAATTAAATCGAATCAATAGATTAGCAAGTAATTGGATACTAGAAACCCCACTCTCCTTAAGGTAATTATTTTGTCTCGCATTGCTCAAATCACGCTAACCCCCTCAATAATAACATTTTCATAAACCTGTAGGAGGCCATGATTCAGAAGGAGTAACATTTTAGCATTGACATAGCAAAAGATATTCAGGTCCCAAGATCGTTAGGCTCCGTATGAAAACCCCCGTATATTCTACTTTTTGCATTATTACTCCTATATTTAGCTAAGCACTACAAGAAAAAAAAATGATTTCACCCCCTGATTACTTTATGAATATGTTTTCTTTTAATCAAAGCTAACTTCGTACACAATAAACAAATCTTGCATTCTTAAAAAATGTGTTTTATACTTGCATATATTTTTATTAAAAACTTTTCAAGACATGCATTATTTAGCACAATAATTAACCCTAGGTTTGAACGGACAACCGCAAGTTAGCGGATCCTTTAGGGTGCCTAACCCCTTCCCTTTAGGATAATAAAGAACCCTTACCCAGAATCTTATTAAAGTTTAGCAGACCATTAAATGGAGTTAATGTTTACTTTAAACTAGTTAAATATTTAGGTGTCCTAATTCACTCAAACTAATTAGGTGGCGACTCCGCGAACCCTTAGCATTCTAGCACCTTTTTAAAGCACCCCTTTACATTTAACACTTCTTTTAACATTTAGCATTTATTATTTATTTTCTAACATTTCTTATTAAGCAGGGTTCGCTTTTAGAAAGTCGCGGTCGAAATCGGGCGCGACAGAATGGCGACTCCACTGGGGATTTAAGGTTCTTAACCACAACAGACCTAGGGTTATTATTTGACATTACTTTGCATTCAAATTTTGTGTGCTGTATTTGTTTTATTTATTTTAATTGCTACCTGCTTTACTGCTTTCCTTAAACTGGCATTCCGCTCATATTTCTTCCACTCTGGAAAATTCACACAATCACACATTACATGCGAGGTGCGCTGGGTGCATCAGCAAAATTCTTTCTTCAAAACCCAAATTTAGGAGAGTTGGTAACATACGTGGAGTGTCCGGTCTAACCGGTGGCCGCGTAGCCTTCACTGAGTTGTCCGCCAGAACTCAAGGCCCGTAAAAGCCAAATCTTAGAAACTTAAGATAGAGCTATACCACCCTTTATTTTAGGGCATGCATGCATTTACCTTAGGTGGGTCGGTCCTTGGCATCGACACCACAATTAGGAAGACACCAAACTTGTCAACGGGTTTCTCAACCCAACGACCAACCAGCATATTATGTGTAGCGTGGCGATGATAGACAAATCCAAACCTAATCATGTCATGCTGAAATTGGGAAAAGTGCACCGTCATTTGGTCGCCATTTCCAACAAAAGCATTACAGTTGGGCGACTTGGACAAATCCATCATAACCTCGCATATTTGACGTTTAGGCCTACCTCTGGCATAAAGAGGTCCCAAACATGTTAGAACACGCACTTGATTTGCAATTTGCTTATTAGTATATATTGGCTGCAACTTTCTGCATATTATACTAACTTGGTTTGCTTCATTTGTTAAAGGTTTATTTTTGTCTAGCTTATCCCCAAAAGGTTGATTCGCGTTGACTGGCAGAAGCACAATCATCCAATAAATGACTAATCCAGAAGCACCAGAACGAAACAACTTAGGACTCATCCCCGCCTCGCAGAGGATGCAGAAGCGTTAGAAAGGAGAAATACCAATGATCAACACCTCGCCAAACTATTGCAGCAAATGGAAATTATGCAAGCTGAAATAGAAAGGCTCCGAGATATCACAAACATGTCTATTAGCTTGAATGCACCACTACCAGAACTAGGGACAAATGACGTCGTGTCACAAGCCCTTGAGCCTCCACTTCCCCAAAGCTCCCCGCAGAGGCCGCAACATACCAGCTTACACCAAAATGTCACTCGCCCGGTCAATTTGCAAACCGACTTCCAAAATGATCTGTTTACTACATACACATCCCAACCTCCACCTACTTATATCTCCCCACTCAACCCAAATTGCCAAGCCACCCAATACGAGCAGATGACACACAAACAATATGAGGGATTAGCACATCCAACCGAAAGCCAACCATTTATTATGCATGCATCCTCTCAAGAGACAAATCAGTACAGGGAAGTGGAGCGGCAGACTCGAGCCAGAGCTGATGAAAATATGGCAAAAGAAATCCGTAGTTTGAAAGAGGCATTCAAAAGCATTCAGATGAACAAGGGGGAAGAAGGTTTGGAATATGAAAACTTATGCATGCACCCCGACGTTGAATTACCTATGGGGTACAAGGTGCCCAAATTTGACATGTTCGATGGAAAAGGAAATCCTCGAGCTCATGTTAGGTCATATTGAGATAAATTGATCGAGTTGGTAAAAATCAAGCAATCATCACGGCTATTCATCGTGAGTCTAACCGGCAGGCGCTGGATCGGTACACATGTCGTGACCTCAAAATGGGATGCTTGAATGCCATGGCACAAGATTTCATGGATAGATTTAGATTCAACATCGACATCGCTTCGACAGATTTTATCTTATGACGCTTGAAAAGAAATCCACGTAAACTTTCGTGAATACGCCCGAGGTGGCGGTCGGTTAGCCAAGGTCCACCTCCAACGGCAGAGAGCGAAATGACCACTTTGTTCGTGGCATCGTTGAAAGACGCGACATATTATGAAAGACGATGTAAATTGGGCTAAGTTTCATGAAGTCGTAAGAACGGGCGACTTCGTGGAAGAAGGCATTAAGACAGACAGAATTACAAACTTGACAGCCCTACAAGAAACTAGCAGGGCAATGCAGTCATATTCCATAGGAGGTACCTCACAGAGGAGAAGAGATGCATCACCCTCTATCATGGTCATTCGTGAGCATAGCCGTAACAACATCCAGGTATCACAATCCACCGCCTCCTTACTATAACCAAAACACTCAAAATCCACATTATCAAGACTACGCCCCATATCCTCGCTTACCATACCCAACCAAAGATATCCAAAATACTCACCACAATCACGAACCCGCACACCAAACGGACCCAAACCCCGCATAGACGAAAGAAAACCAACAAAACCTATACACCTTTAGGCGAACCCATAGCCCAAGTGTACGAGAAGTCAAAGCCGCAGGAATACTCCACCCACTCCCAAAAATACCCCTGTGCCTACCTCCCGAGGCACGATAAAACTAAACATCAGGCATACCACTCCGGTGCAGAGGACACGACAATGAAAATTGTTATACCCTCAAAGACAAAATCGAGAAATTGATCAAAGATGGAGTCATCCAACTTAAAGAAGTTCCCAAATATAAACAACAACCACTTACTGCACTCGATGATGCTTATGTGAACATGATTGTTGAACAAAACAGTTTGGAAGCGGATCGCCGTTGAATCATCAATCAATCTCCAAAGGAAGAGAAATGCTCCTCGCTGTAGAGCTCATTGCGCTGAACTACCATTCATCAAAACACGCACTTCGCAGTAAATCAAAAGAAGAAGATACAAAATCGCGTGGAAGCGGCTCTAAAGTCCGCTTCTTTGAAAAGGAAACATAAATACAATGTGATCCGGTATGATCCCGCTGAAGACCCCGCCCTCTAAGACACAAAGCAAGAAGAAGTGGGCTCATGCCCCTGCTTTGGCCCGCCGAGTCCTAAAATAGTTAGTTTAATATTTTGCCCTTCATATGTATTTGGAACTACGTTCGACCTGATTCCCTTGGCGGATACGTAGGCGGCCACATCGGCCTCGGTCCCACCTTTAGAATTTTACCCAATATTCGCTTGTAATGAACTATGTCATGACCTGATTCGCCACGGGATACGTAGGCGGCCTAAATCGGCTTCGGTCACACCATTAGGAAACTTTCCCTTCGTTTTGAAAATAACAAAAATACACGTAATATACAAGCAACCCCATTAAGACCCACTTTAGGCCAAAACACCCTTTGCATATTCAAAACTGGGACAAGGTAGGAAACCAGGCAGGGGTTATGAGTCCCAAACAAGGCAGACGTCCGGCATCAAGAGTCAAAACTACAAAGTCAGCGCGAATCAACCGCCCCAAACTCACAAATTTTTGTTCGAGCGCAGTCCTTCATATTAGCGTATGTACAACAAAGTTCTTCATACTAGTAAGGTAAGATATGACAAAATTCTTCGTAAGCAGGCTGCATGACATCAACAATGTGAGTTCAAATCCCGCAACAAATTATAGCGCATC
This sequence comes from Przewalskia tangutica, assembly GCA_029844215.1. NCBI lineage: Eukaryota > Viridiplantae > Streptophyta > Magnoliopsida > Solanales > Solanaceae > Przewalskia > Przewalskia tangutica. Next base: position 49,593,629 of record CM056723.1, read on the forward strand.
ACTGCCCAGAGTCAAATTGAACTCATGCGCAGCACAAACGCACAACAAAGACATCATGGCAATCCATATGGTTCACAAACGATCACAACAAAAGCATCATGGCAATTCCGCTGGCAAAGATCTAGCATGGACAACATCTCAAAGATTCACAACACCCCACATATCATACAAGTGAAGACATCCTTATTCACATAATTGCATTTCTCATATATTTATCATCTTGTTTTACCGCTTATCCACTAATTTTTCTCGCTTAGCTTGCGGAGCATTTATTATACTGCGAGCATCAAGAACACGCCCGCATAACGACGTTATAGGCACAACACGCCCAAAACGACGCCACGCCCAAAACGACGCCGGCCCAAACGACGCCGAGTCCAAAACGACGCCACCAAACGACGCCGAGTCCAAAACGACTGAGTCCAAACGACTGGCTCAAAACGACGCCACCAAAACGACGCCACCAAAACGACGCTGAGTACGAAAACGACTCAGTCCGAACGACTCGCCCAAAACGACGCCAAGTCCAAAACGACACCTACCCAAACGACGCTGAGTCCAAAATGACTCAGTCCGAAACGACTCCGCCCAAAACGACGCCACGCCCAAAACGACGCTAAGTCCGAAACGACATTCCAAAAACGACGCCACGCCCAAAAACGACGCCATGTTCAAAACGACGCCGATTCAAACGACTCGAAGTTCAAACGACTCGCCCAAAACGACGCCACGCCCAAAACGACGCTAAGTCCAAAACGACGCCACCAAAACGACGCCACGCCCAAAACGACGCCACGCCCAAAACGACGCCGAAGTCCGAACGATCGCGGCCCAAAACGACGCCACGCCCAAAACGACGCCGAGTCCAAAACGACTCAGTCCAAAACGACTCAAGGCCCAAAACAACGCTACGCCCAAAACGACGCTAAGTCAAAACGACGCGCTCAAAACGACGCCGCTCAAAACGACGCCGAAGTCCAAAACGACTGCCCAAAACGACGCTGCCGAAGTTCGAAACGACTCGCTCAAACGACGCCACGCCCAAAACGACGCTAAGTCCAAAACGACGCCACTCAAAACGACGCCGGCCCAAAACGACGCTACGCCAAAAACGACGCCGAGTCCAAACGACTCGTTCAAAACGACGCCGAGTCCAAAACGACCAGTCCAAACGACTCGCCCAAAACAACGCTACGCCCAAAACGACGCGAAGTCCGAAACGACGCGTTCAAAACGACGCCGCTCAAAATGACGCCGAGTCCGAAACGACTCGTCAAAACGACGCCAAGGTCAAAACGACGCCGAGTCCAAAACGACTCGAAGTCAAACGACGCCACGCCCAAAACGACGCTAAGTCCAAAACGACGCCACCAAACGACGCCACGCCCAAAACGACGCCACGCCCAAAACGACGCCACGCCAAAACGACGCCGAGTCCAAAACGATCGCGAGTCCAAACGACGCCGAGTCCGAAACGACGCCACCAAAACGACGCCGAGTCCAAAACGACTGATTCAAAACGACCAAGGCCCAAAACGACGCCACGCCCAAAACGACGCCACCAAAACGACGCCACCAAAACGACGCTGAGTCCAAATGACTCAGTCCAAAACGACTCGTCAAAACGACGCCACCAAAACGACGCCTTCAAAACGACGCCAGTCCAAATGACTCAGTCCAAAACGACTCAAGGCCCAAACGACGCCACGTCCAAAACGACGCCGAAGTCCGAAACGACTCAAGGTCAAATGACGCCACGCTCAAAACGACGCCGAGTCCAAACGACTCGAAGTTCGAAACGACTCGCCTTCAAACGACGCTACGCCCAAAACGACGCTAAGTCCAAAACGACGCCACCAAAACGACGCCACGCCCAAAACGACGCCACGCCCAAAACGACGCCGAGTCCAAAACGACTCGCCCAAAACGACGCCACGCCCAAAACGACGCCACGCCCGAAAACGACGCCGAGTCCGGAACGACTCGAAGTCAAACGACTCGCTCAAACGACGCTACGCCCAAAAACGACGCGAAGTCAAAACGACGCCAAGGCTCAAAACAACGCCAGTCCAAACGACCAGTCCAAACGACGCCACGCCCAAAACGACGCTAAGTCCAAAACGACGCCACCAAAACGACGCCACGCCCAAAATGACGCCACGCCAAAACGACGCCGAGTCCAAACGACTCCGAGTCCAAAACGACGCCAGTCCAAACGACGCCACCAAAACGACGCCGAAGTCAAAACGACTCGAGTCCGAAACGACTCAGTCCAAAACGACTCCACGTCCCAAAAACGACTCCACGTCCAAAAACGACGACAAGTCCAAAACGACGCCAAGTCCAACACGACGCCAAGTCCAAAAACGACGTCATCATCAACATATCACATCTACGCAGGGACGATTTTCTCGCTTCAAAATTGCATTTTTTCTCATTTTATGCTTTATTATTATTCTGTCTTAGCAGCATGCACTAACTCTTTCTTGAGCTTTAGTCTGCGGCGCAAAGAACACGCCCGTGCAACAACGCCATCAACACAACAAGTCCAAAAACGACAACTCCGAAAACGACGCCAATAGCAACATTCCAACACAACAGATTCGCTCACAAAGTCAAACTGCAACAAGTCTACATCAAATACATCTTGCAAAAATCACAGGCTACATCATTTACACTTTAATTATTTCATCTAGTTTTGATTACACATGAATTACGACACAACTCCATATATAAAACAATTTTTATCTATGCCCTAGGAGGCGTCATTTGCATCTCGTCTATACAACGACGAACGTTTGCATTTCGTCTATACAACAACGACAACGCCCATACAAGGCGTCATTTGCATTTCGTCTATACAACGACGAACATCTACATCTCGTCTATACAAGACGGCGTATCATCACACCATTTCATTTGACTACAACCACAACACATAATTCACATTCTTACATTATTTTGTTTTGACAGTTATGCACTAATGCCTCTATCTTAGCTTCAATCTACAGGAACTGCAAAAGATGGAGCACAACGTGAATTTTCTCTTACAGCGAACCGGGGCAATTTGTTGGGGGGTCAACCTTCCCAACAAATGGCAGAAGCGGCCTCGAGCGTGGCCCACTGCTCCACATCACCATAAAACCCACCATAGCAGACACCCTGTGTTCAAGCCCGTTTATTTTTTATTTTTTTTTATTCTTTACACCCCAGCCCAGTGTCGTCATAACTCGACACTGGGACAAATTTTGAGTCCACGTTAGCCCACCTTGGTGTTTTGACCATGGTAGTCCAGTGTCGTCATAACTCGACACTGGGACAATTTTGAGTCCGCATTAGCCCGCCTTGGTGTTTGACCATGGTAGCCCAGTGCCGTCATAACTCGACACTGGGACAATTTTGATTTTTACACACTTTGTCTATTTGCCCAAACCTTTCCATTCCAAGGATCGAGACAAAATTGGCTATGAGTCAACGTCTTTGTCCGAAGATTCTTCCATCATCTCCATACAAAGAGGGACAACTGTTGACACCCAATTTTGACCCTCCCGTCCAGTCATTAACCATAAAATTACACTAATTTTCAACAATAATTTTAATAATTTTAAAATAATAAAATGCAGCAATAAAACATTAATACAGACATAAATAAACAATTTAGTAATGGCACCGCGTCTTAATATTAAGCACTAATTAAATAGCACGCCCATTTTATTCTTGTAATAATTTTAATAAAGCACCTAAATAATCTAAGCACAATTTATTGTTTTAATTTACTACTAATTAATTAACTAAGCCTAAAACTAATTAATACACCTAAAACTAACTCCCTAAACTAATACCCGCTACCCGCAGCCCAAGACCTGCGGCCCACACCCTTACTTCGTCGACCCGGCCCACGCCCCAACCTTTTATTTTCTCTCAAGCCCACAGCCTTCCCCATCGTCCACAACAGAACACAAACGCACTGCACAAACGCAACCCTAGAAAAATTCACCCGCCGCCGGATTTCTCACGAGAATCCGGATTTCCTTTATCCACAAGACTCACCTACCGCTACCATAAACTACCACCAAAATCAAATCGATAACTTACCATAGCAAGAACGATTTCGCACTCAAGAACTGGCTGTAATCATACACAAATCGCGCTAAATCAGCACCCTAAAATCGTGGTACCAATAACTTACCAACCCAGAACCCAAATGATGGTTATAAATATAAATCGATACACATGCAATAGGCAGGCTGAGATCGGGAAAACCACCCTCACTCTTCAATTGATTCAGAGCTCTGGGCCGGATCTTCGGGCGTCCTTCAACGCCAAAAACTCATCAATAGAATCAAGCAAGAGCAAAAACACACTCTCAAATTCCCATTTTCTGCATATCATTATTCTTTATAGCCTAGAAACCGAATTCGATAGAAAGCAAAATCAAATCAAAACTTCATCCTTTTCAATCGCATAGCATACACTCCGAGTGGATCGACGCTTGATACGTGTTATACCCCGTATTTCCAGAGTATGTACGTAAGGGAATACGTACAAAAGTCTAGCCTTAAAGTTTAGGCACAAAACGTTTTTCTTGGGCACAACTCACAAAACGAATAGTTTTCCGACGAAACGTTTCCACGCCTTCGTAGGCAAATTCCGCTATGCCATTTCTAATTTTTGGCGGATTTTTCGAGAGACGAAACATTTTGGACCAACGGAGGGCGACACTTGGCACCTCCAATCGGTGGACTTGAAATCGCCCATCGACGAATTGGACAACGGCGCACGCTTTTGTGCCTTTGCACAAGTCAAGGATTAGGTAGGATATTTTGTGTGCAAGTTGGCCAAGGACACTTGCCCTAATCTTGACCTTACACTTGCCTAGCACTTGGCTAAATCTTGGCCCTTGGTTGGCCATGTCTTGACCTATAAATACCCCCTTAAGATGAAGAGTTCTTCATCCACAAATTCCTTTCCAAGTCTAGAAAATCCTCTCCTTTCCCTTGTAGCCTTTTTCGTCCAACACCCCCTTTTAGTGAGCTTGGCCGAGGCAACCCCTCCCCCTAGCCTAGCCGAAATCTACCCCCCCTCCCTTGGTAGAAAAGTTGTCTTCTAGTATTGTTATTGTTACACCCCGTATTTACAGGACATGGTGTAAGAACGTACGTAAGAACTCACAGTGTTAAGATTGGAGACTTGTAAAAATTTCTCGGAATTATGAAATTGTCGTTAAACATTTTGTTGTGACGAATGGGAGGGCGACACGTGTCACCCCCCTTAGATGATGCCTTGGACGATTTTTGCAAGGGCTAAAGGGTCATTGGACCTTTGTTAGCAAGACAAGTCTTGCAACTTGAAAGCTTGACATGTTTGACTTAGTCAAGGGGACAATTAGTCTTGATTTTTGTTAAGACCTCATCCTAGCCAACCATTTGTGCACACCTTGACCCTCCATGTCCCTATATAATACTAGTAGCAAGACAAGAGTTCCACACTTAGCTAAAATTCACAAAATTTGGAAGAACATCACATTGTGAGCTCCTGCCCCCATTACAAAGAAGGAAAATTTTTGTTTCATTCATTAAGCCCTACACTTTAAACCAAGGTTCATGAGTGTTATGTGAGTATATCTCAATAGAAAATCCCGAAAAGAGAGTTTTCAGTATTAGTCGCAAGGTGAAAACCTAAGGGCTTTTCTAGGTTTTGGTTGGAAGTTTGAAGGAAAATTGTTGGTATGGTTCTAAGGGTCTCAAGTAGCGGATTGAAGTATCTTGGAGAGTCTCTAAGTTGCTAAGGAACGACTGGATTTGAAGAGTGGATTGAGAATCGTTAAGGTATAATCTTGTCCTTTAAGATGTTACAAGATTATATATTTTTGTTGTTGTTAGTTTTACACGTTGACAACATGAAGTTGGTATGTAGAAGTTTATAAGTATTATGGAGTGCTTGTAGCTAAATTCAAATGTTATATAAGCCACTTGAAAATTGGATTACTAATTGTCGCTTTATTAGAAATCGTCGCATGTTACCTACTTAGAGATTATGGATTGTTATAATCAAATGCGACTTGATATCATGTTATGCTACCAATTTGGATTGAAATGGAAATTTGATAAGAATTGGTATGGTTGAACTCAAGGTGGCCGAATTTGGACTTTTTAGTTTGTTATTCATTTGTATTGGACTACTTTCTAAATTGTGAGCCAATTGGGGCTGTTTAGTTATTCATTGTATTGGAATACCTTCTATATTGTTGTGAGCCAATTGGGGCTGTTTGGTTATTGTATTCGGCCTTGAAAAAGGTGGCAAAGTGAGTAGAAACAAAGGAGGTGCTGTCCGATTTTCCGTAGAATTTAGCGACTTAGTACCTAAAATATTCTACGTTAGAAGTGAAAGGTTAATGGACATATTGTGACCATTATAGGTTGAAGTACTAAGTATAGCGATCCTACTTGGAGAGTGGAATAGCTATCAAGGTTGGAGTACTTTGAGCATTTTGCTATTTGTCGACAATCGTCGCGAGGTATGTGAACCTCTTCCTTCCTTTGGCATGATTCTATGTATGGAATACACTTGTGGTATCATTTCATGTTTCCTTCTACTCTTAGAAGTTAAGAGGTAGTTGTGTGATTTACTCTATGTAGAACTTTTCCTATCTTTTGAGCATGACTAGTTGCACGTATGTAGTACGGTAGACGTACAAGACTATGACATTCTTTACTTGTTTTATGTAATGCCAAGTCATGGTTAGAGATTAACTCACTTCTTTGAAAATAGTAAGGATGTCTTAAGTTGATTTTAAAGTTAGGGGACTCAAGAGTTTTAAAGTATGTGATACTTGCTCCGCTTTAAACGTATAAGTCCCTTGATAGGAAATTGTATTTTGGCTAAGGTATAAAGTAAATACAACGACTTTATGGGAGTTGGTTATATTTGCTTTATGGAAAGACAAATGACTTGATTTTAAGTGAATAGGCAACTTGTTTTTAAGGCATCAATTGCCTAAGGTTTATAATAAAAGGAGTCACTTGTTTTCTAAAGGTTAAGAGACAAATGGTATTTTTGAAAGTTAAGAGAATTGATTTGAAAGAATATAATACTTGGTTTCAAAAGTAGAAGTCTCTTGATTATAAAAGGAATGTATTGTCTAAACCATAAAGCGGTTATAACGCTTTATGGGAAGTTGGTTATAACGGCTTTATGGCAAAGTTAAGAGAATGGTTTTCTAGTAAAGTAATCAAAGGAATAACTTGTGTTAAGGAAGGGCAAATTGTTTTAAAGGTACCAATTGCTTAAGGTTTTAATAAAGAAGTCACTTGATTTAGAAGCCGTAATTGTATTTCTAAAAAGGTATTGTGACTTGTCTCGAAAGGTGGATAGGACTTGATACTACGGTTGTTAGTATCGGGAAGTTTTATTCGGAAAGCGAGTCTTTGAAAAGAATGGACGCACGTAGTACTTTGGCCCGCTTTAATCGAGAATAATTCTATGTGATGCCTTGATTAGTACTTTGGCTTGATTAATTGAGAATTATTCTATTTGTGCCTTGATTAGTACTTTGGCTTGATTAAATGAGAATTATTCTATGTGATGTCTTGATTAGTACTTTGGCTTGATTAATTGAGAATTATTCTAAGTATGCCTTGATTAGTACTTTGGCTTGATTAAATGAGAATTATTCTAAGTATGCCTTGATAAGTACTTTGGCTTGTTAAATGAGAATTATTCTAAGTATGCCTTGATTAGTACTTTGGCTTGATTAAATGAGAATTATTCTATGTGTGCCTTGATAAGTAATTTGGCTCGTTAATCGAGATTTAGCATATATGTCTTGGAGATAGCCTTTGAGTGCAAGTATTATGTTTTTTTCGTCGCGACTCTACCGGAGGGTACCGCCTTGTTATAAGTTACTTGGACGTACCGACAGTGATGTGAGATTCCACGGGTATGCTTCCGTTATTTGTAGCACTTGGGTTAAATTCCCGGATTTTATAAAAGACATGGTAGTGCTTATGTCTTGTTTGATGGTCGGTCGAGATAGGGTAAGAGTATAAATGAGGGGCAAGCCCCAAGACGTTATACCACCTTCTCGTGGTAAGAGTATAAGTGAGGGTAAACCCCCAAGACTGCACCACCCGCTTTATGTGTTGTTTGACGACCGGTCGAGATAGGGTAAGAGTATAAATGAGGCAAGCCCCAAGACGTTATACCACCTTCTCCGTGGTAAGAGTATAAGTGGGGTAGACCTCAAGATGCTATACCACGCTTTACCACCTTCTCCGTGGTAAGAGTATAAGTGAGGGTAGACCCCAAGACGCTATACCACCGCTTTACCACCTTCTCGTGGTAAGAGTATAAGTGAGGGGTAGACCCCCATGACGCTATACCACCGGTGGGACTTGGTGTTCATGTATGATATTGGTGTATTATTATACCTGGACTGCTTCAGTGATGTGGGATTCCACGGGATATATATATATATGTATTGTGTATGTACGCACAGCGGTGAGGTGGGATGCCACGCGCGTCACATGGTTATATTTTACACTAATAGATGTCGATAAAGTGATGGGGATTCCACGGGCATGCTTTGATATTAGTGTGATTTGATCGCGTCCCGATCGGGTCGTAGTATATGTGTCCCTCCGTAGTGGGCGGACTATGTTATGAAAGATAAGTAAGTTATATGGTAACGAGCTTAATGATTCTTTTTCTAAATAATGCACGTAAGAATGTGACTATAACTTTTATCGGGAATGGAAAGGATAATAAGGTACGATTAAGTTCATAAGTGGTAATGACACGGCAGATCCGGTATGTATTTTTATACTTCTCCTTGTCATTCTTTTGTACGCTTATGATTTGTTTATCAGACGTTATATTCTGCTCCATATTCGCACTGTTGATCGAATTCTTCTGGGCCGCGTCAAATGCCCGCAGTTTAGGTACACAACAGGATCCGCGAGCTTAGATCCCTGCTCAACAAGTTGAGATGGCTCTGTTTCGGAATTGTCACGCTTATGTTTATTCGTGGTACGGCGGGCCTTGTCCCGCCACGCTTGTTATGTCAAAACTCTTAGGTCCGTAGTCACATATGTGGGTCGCTTGTAAAAGAAATGAGGCAACCGCTTGGTTGTTTTTATATATGTTCGTGAAGGTAGTACTTCCGCTAACTCGTTGCTTTACTTACGATGTTTTATTTTTAAGTTTCATGTATGTTCCGCTGATTTTCTCCGATGTTTACGAAAGCGGTGCCTGTGTAGGCGCCACCGCGATCCCGGTCGGGTCGTGACAAAAGTGGTATCGAGCGATTAGTCCTCGGAAAGTGTCTACGCATCGTGTCAGTAGAGTCTTGATTATCGGTGTGTTGTGCACCACATCTATAATCGGGAGGTCGCAGGACATTTAGGATTGGTTTCCATTCTTCTCACTCTAAGATCGTGCGATGAAGAGTTTGTGTTGTTAGGTCATCCCTCCCTAACGAGTTATGTTGGTCAGCTCACGAGAAAGCGTGATGACCAGAAGGACTATGTGGATTGCATATCCAGGTTGGTAATGATTGTAGTATAGTTGGTATTGTGATATACATCTATACAGAGTTATGTATGAGGGTCAGACGCGTGTCGCCTAGAATGATTTTAGATTATCAAGAGTTGGTAAAGACTAACTAGATCTGGGAAGGTATGGAATAGTTAATGAATTTTCGCCAAGGTCTTGTGTTTTATTTTGAGATAATTGGGAAAGGATGAGCTGTCTGATAGGGTAGTGGACCCTTAAGAAGCCATATTAAGGAACCTAACGGAATGTCATGTTAATAGACCAAGCTGTGTAGTATGCTTAAGAGAATTATACGGATAAGGCCTGTATAGAGTATGTAATGGTTGTTGTGATCGAGACAACATGGTTATGGTTTTATGAGAAGTTTTGTACCGCCACGGGGATCGATAAGGTAGGTGGGAGCATGGAAATTGCGAGCCTAAGAATATTGATTACCGCCGAGACCTTAGGTATATAAGGTTTTCTCCGCAATAAGATTTTAAGTCGCACAAGGATAAGAGTTAAGTGCGACCAGTCGGGTTGAGGACTGTTACGGTCTCCCATGGCCCGGAATGGAGTGGGATCAGTTGGTAGTAGTTCGCCACGTGACAGTGGTCACGCAGGTGCAAGGCCCAAGTCTAGTTAATCGCTTTACTGTTCGGGACGTTGCTCCACCGAACTGTGAAAAGCCGGAAATGACCTTATATTGTTTCATAGAGTGACTCCAAAGATTAGAGGCGAATAGGTATGGAAGTTATGTATGTATGTTAGAAGGAGTTGGAAGTGCGAAAAGGTAACCTCTTTTGGGCTTGTGATGGGCGCATGCGTGTACAAGGTATTAGGGCCATGTGGTATCATTGTTGGTATGTCGGGGTTGTGAAAGAGAACTATGTCTCTAATTATAAGTTTGACTCCGAAAGAACATTCGAGGACGAATGTTTCTAAGGGGGGAAGAATGTTACACCCCGTATTTACGTGACACGGTGTAAGAACGCACGTAAGAACTCACGGTGTTAAGATTGGAGACTTGTAAAAATTTCTGAATTATGAAATTGTCGGAAAACGCTTTTTGTCAGGATTTAATGGGAGGCGACACGTGTCACCCCTTAGATGATGCCTTGGACGATTTTTGCAAGGGCTAAAGGGTCATTGGACCTTTGTTAGCAAGACAAGTCTTGCAACTTGAAAGCTTGACATGTTTGACTTAGTCAAGGGGACAATTAGTCTTGATTTTTGTTAAGACCTCATCCTAGACAACCATTTGTGCACACCTTGACCCTCCATGTCCCTATATAATACTAGTAGCAAGACAAGAGTTCCACACTTAGCTAAAATTCACAAAATTTGGAAGAACATCACATTGTGAGCTCTCGGGTTCCCCATTACAAAGAAGGAAAATTTTTTGTTTCTTGTCCATTAAGCCCCACACTTTAAACCAAGGTTCATGAGTGTTATGTGAGTATATCTCAATAGAAAAATTCCGGAAAAAGAGAGTTTTCGTATTAGTCGCAAGGTGAAAACCTAATGGCTTTTCTAGGTTTTGGTTGGAAGTTTGAAGGAAAATTGTTGGTATGGTTCTAAGGGTCTCAAGTAGCGGATTGAAGTATCTTGGAGAGTCTCTAAGTTGCTAAGGAACGACTTCGGATTTGAAGAGTGGATTGAGAATCGTTAAGGTATAATCTTGTCCTTTAAGATGTTACAAGATTATATATTTTTGTTGTTGTTAGTTTTACACGTTGACAACATGAAGTTGGTATGTAGAAGTTTATAAGTATTATGGAGTGTTTGTAGCTAAATTCGAAATGTTATATAAGCCACTTGAAAATTGGATTACTAATTGTCGCTTATTAGAAATCGTCGATGTTACCTACTTAGAGATTATGGATTGTTATAATCAAATGCGACTTGATATCATGTTATGCTACCAATTTGGATTGAAATGGAAATTTGATAAGAATTGGTATGGTTGAACTGGTGGTGAATTTGGACTTTTAGTTTGTTATTCATTTGTATTGGACTACTTTCTAAATTGTGAGCCAATTGGGGTTTGTTTAGTTATTCATTGTATTGGAATACCTTCTATATTGTTGTGAGCCAATTGGGGCTGTTTGGTTATTGTATTCGGCCTTGAAAAAGGTGGCAAAGTGAGTAGAAACAAAGGAGGTCTTTTCGATTTTCCGTAGAATTTAGCGACTTAGCACCTAAAATATTCTACGTTAGAAGTGAAAGGTTAATGGACATATTGTGACCATTATAGGTTGAAGTACTAAGTATAGCGTATCCTACTTGGAGAGTGGAATAGCTATCAAGGTTGGAGTACTTTGGAGCATTTTGCTATTTGTCGACAATCGTCGCAGGTATGTGAACCTCTTCCTTCCTTTGGCATGATTCTATGTATGGAATACACTTGTGGTATCATTTCATGTTTCCTTCACTCTTAGAAGTTAAGAGGTAGTTGTGTGATTTACTCTATGTAGAACTTTTCCTATCTTTTGAGCATGACTAGTTGCACGATGTAGTGCGGTGAGACGTCAAGACTATGACATTCTTTACTTGTTTTATGTAATGCCAAGTCGGGTGGGTTAGAGATTAACTCACTTCTTTGAAAATAGTAAGGATGTCTTAAGTTGATTTTAAAGTTAGGGGACTTGAAGAGTTTTAAAGTATGTGATACTTGCTCCGCTTTTAAACGTATAAGTCCTTGGATAGGAAATTGTATTTTGGCTAAGGTATAAAGTAAATACAACGACTTTATGGGAGTTGGTTATATTTGCTTTATGGAAAGACAAATGACTTGATTTTAAGTGAATAGGCAACTTGTTTTAAGGCATCAATTGCCTAAGGTTTATAATAAAAGGAGTCACTTGTTTTCTAAAGGTTAAGAGACAAATGGTATTTTTGAAAGTTAAGAGAATTGATTTGAAAGAATATAATACTTGGTTTCAAAAAGTAAGTCTCTTGATTATAAAAGAACGTATTGGTCTAAACCATAAAGGGTTATAACGGCTTTATGGGAAGTTGGTTATAACGGCTTTATGGCGGAGTTAAGAGAATGGTTTTCTAGTAAAGTAATCAAAGGAATAACTTGTGTTAAGGGCGGCAAATTGTTTTAAAGGTACCAATTGCTTAAGGTTTTTAATAAAGAAGTCACTTGATTTGAAGCGGTAATTGTATTTCTAAAAGGTATTGTGACTTGTCTCGAAAGGTGGATAGGACTTGATACTACGGTTGTTAGTATCGGGAAGTTTTATTCGGAAATGAGTCTTTTGAAAAGAATGGACGACGTAGTACTTTGCTCGCTTAATTGAGAATAATTCTATGTGATGCCTTGATTAGTACTTTGGCTTGATTAATTGAGAATTATTCTATTTGTGCCTTGATTAGTACTTTGGCTTGATTAAATGAGAATTATTCTATGTGATGCCTTGATTAGTACTTTGGCTTGATTAATTGAGAATTATTCTAAGTATGCCTTGATTAGTACTTTGGCTTGATTAAATGAGAATTATTCTAAGTATGCCTTGATAAGTACTTTGGCTTGTTAAATGAGAATTATTCTAAGTATGCCTTGATTAGTACTTTGGCTTGATTAAATGAGAATTATTCTATGTGTGCCTTGATAAGTACTTTGGCTTGGTTAACTGAGATTTAGCCTATATGTGCTGGAGATAGCCTTTGAGTGCAAGTATTATGTTTTTTTCGCTGTCGCGACTCTCGGGAGGGTCATTGTCTTGTTATAAGTTACTTGACGCATCGGTGATGTGAGATTCCACGTATGCTTCCGTTATTTGTAGCACTGGGTTAAATTCGGATTTTATAAAAGACATGGTAGTGCTTATGTCTTGTTTGATGGCTCACGAGATAGGTAAGAGTATAAATGAGGCAAGCCCCAAGACGTTATACCACCTTCTCCGTGGTAAGAGTATAAGTGAGGTAAACCCCAAGACGCTGTACCACCCGCGATGTGTTGTTTGACGCCCGGTCGAGATAGGGTAAGAGTATAAATGAGGGGCAAGCCCCAAGACGTTATACCACCTTCTCCAGGGTAAGAGTATAAGTGAGGGGTAGACCCCCAAGATGCTATACCACCTGCTTACCACCTTCTCCGTGGTAAGAGTATAAGTGAGGGTAGACCCCAAGATGCTATACCACCGCTTTACCACATTCTCCAGGTAAGAGTATAAGTGAGGTAGACCCCAAGACGCTATACCACCGGGTGGGACTTGGTGTTCATGTATGCATATTGGTGTATTATTATACCGACTGTTTGGCGGTGATGTGGGATTCCACGCGGGATATATATATATGTATTGTGTATGTACGCCGACGGTGAGGTGGGATGCCACGGCGCATCACGTGGTTATATTTTACACTAATAGCCGCCGACGTGATGGGGATTCCACGGGCATGCTTTGATATTAGTGTGACTTGATCGCGTCCCAGTCGGGTCGTAGTATATGTGTCCCTCCGTAGTGGGCGGACTATGTTATGAAAGACAAGTAAGTTATATGGTAATGAGCTTAATGATTCTTTTTCTAAATAATGCACGTAAGAATGTGACTATAACTTTTATTGGGAATGGAAAGGATAATAAGGTACGATTAAGTTCATAAGTGGTAATGACACTACAGGATCCGTATGTATTTTTATACTTCTCCTTGTCATTCTTTTGTACAGTTATGATTTGTTTATTGGACGTTATATTCTGTTCCATATTCGCACTTTGTTATCGACTTCTTCGCCGCGTCATGCCCGCAGTTTAGGTACACTGATTGTGGATCCGCGAGCTTAGGATCCGGTCAAAGAAGTTGAGATGGCTCCAGTGTTTGGAGTTGTCACGCTTATGTTTATTCAGTGCGGCGGGCCTTGTCCCGCCACGATTGTTATGTCAAAACTCTTGAGGTGCTGTAGTCACATATGGTGGGTCGGTTTGTAAAAGAAAGGAGGCAACCGCCGGTTGTTTTTATATATGTTCGGAAGGTAGCCTATCGGCTAACCTGTTGTTTTACTTACGATGTTTTATTTTTAAGTTTCATGTATGTTCCGCTGATTTTCTCTGATGTTTACCTGAAAGGGTGCCCAGGTAGGGCGCCAGTCGCGGTCCCGGGGTCGGGTCGTGACAAAAGTGGTATCAGAGCAGTTAGTCCTCGGAAAGTGTCTACAGACCGTGTCTAGTAGAGTCTTGATTATCGGTGTGTTGTGCACCACATCTATAATCAGGAGGCTGCAGGACATTTAGGATTGGTTTCCATTCTTCTCACTCTAAGATCGTGCGATAGAGCTGTGTTGTTAGGGTCATACCTCCCTAACGAGTTATGTTGGTTGCAGCTACGAGAAAGGCAGCAGTGACCCAAGAAGGACTATGTGGATTGCGTATCCAGGTTGGTAATGATTGTAGTATAGTTGGTATTGTGATATACATCTATACGGAGTTATGTATGAGGGTCAGACGCGTGTCGCCTAGAATGATTTTAGATTATCAAGAGTTGGTAAAGACTAACTAGATACCGGGAAGGTATGGAATAGTTAATGAATTTTCGCCAAGGTCTTGTGTTTTATTTTGAGATAATTGGGAAAGGATGAGCTGTCTGATAGGGTAGTGGACCCTTAAGAAGCCATATTAAGGAACCTAACGGAATGTCATGTTAATAGACCAAGCTGTGTAGTATGCTTAAGAGAATTATACGGATAAGGCCTGTATAGAGTATGTAATGGTTGTTGTGATCGAGACAACATGGTTATGGTTTTATGAGAAGTTTTTGTACCCGTTTACGGGGGGACTGATAAGGTAGGCTGGGAGCATGGAAATTGCGAGCCTAAGAATATTGATTACTGCCGAGACCTTAGGTATATAAGGTTTTCTCTGGCAATAAGATTTTAAGTCAGACCAAGGATAAGAGTTAAGTGCGACGAGTCGGTTGAGGACACATGGGTCTCCCATGGCCCTGGAATGGAGTGGGATCAGTTGGTAGTAGTTCGCCACGTGACAGGTCACGAGTGCAAGGCCCAAGTCTAGTTAATTGTTTTACGGGTTCGGGGACGCGTTCCACCGGAACCAGGTAGTGAAAGCCGGAAATGACCTTATATTGTTTCATAGAGTGACTCCAAAGATTAGAGGCCAGAATAGGTATGGAAGTTATGTATGTATGTTAGAAGGAGTTGGAAGTGCGAAAAGGTAACCTCTTTTGGGCTTGTGATGGACGGGTATGCGTGTACAAGGTATTAGGGCCATGTGTGGCATTGTTGGTATGTCGGGGTTGTGAAAGAGAACTATGTCTCTAATTATAAGTTTGACTCCGAAAGAACATTCGAGGACGAATGTTTCTAAGGGGGGAAGAATGTTACACCCCGTATTTACAGATACATGGTGTAAGAACGCACGTAAGAACTCACGGTTAAGATTGGAGACTTGTAAAAATTTCTCGGAATTATGAAATTGTCGTAAAACGTTTTGTTGTGACGAATGGGAGGGCGACACGTGTCACCCCCCCTTAGATGATGCCTTGGATGATTTTTGCAAGGGCTAAAGGGTCATTGGACCTTTGTTAGCAAGACAAGTCTTGCAACTTGAAAGCTTGACATGTTTGACTTAGTCAAGGGGACAATTAGTCTTGATTTTTGTTAAGACCTCATCCTAGCCAACCATTTGTGCACACCTTGACCCTCCATGTCCCTATATAATACTAGTAGCAAGACAAGAGTTCCACACTTAGCTAAAATTCACAAAATTTGGAAGAACATCACATTGTGAGCTCTCGGGTTCCCCATTACAAAGAAGGAAATTTTTTTGTTTCTTGTCCATTAAGCCCCACACTTTAAACCAAGGTTCATGAGTGTTATGTGAGTATATCTCAATAGAAAAATCCCGGAAAAAGAGAGTTTTCGTATTAGTCGCAAGGTGAAAACCTAATGGCTTTTCTAGGTTTTGGTTGGAAGTTTGAAGGAAAATTGTTGGTATGGTTCTAAGGGTCTCAAGTAGCGGATTGAAGTATCTTGGAGAGTCTCTAAGTTGCTAAGGAACGACTTCGGATTTGAAGAGTGGATTGAGAATCGTTAAGGTATAATCTTGTCCTTTAAGATGTTACAAGATTATATATTTTTGTTGTTGTTAGTTTTACACGTTGACAACATGAAGTTGGTATGTAGAAGTTTATAAGTATTATGGAGTGCTTGTAGCTAAATTGAAATGTTATATAAGCCACTTGAAAATTGGATTACTAATTGGTCGCTTATTAGAAATCGTCGCATGTTACCTACTTAGAGATTATGGATTGTTATAATCAAATGCGACTTGATATCATGTTATGCTACCAATTTGGATTGAAATGGAAATTTGATAAGAATTGGTATGGTTGAACTCAGGTGGCGAATTTGGACTTTTTAGTTTGTTATTCATTTGTATTGGACTACTTTCTAAATTGTGAGCCAATTGGGGTCATTTAGTTATTCATTGTATTGGAATACCTTCTATATTGTTGTGAGCCAATTGGGGCTGTTTGGTTATTGTATTCGCCTTGAAAAGGTGGCAAAGTGAGTAGAAACAAAGGAGGTCTTTGTCAGATTTTCCGTAGAATTTAGCGACTTAGCACCTAAAATATTCTACGTTAGAAGTGAAAGGTTAATGGACATATTGTGACCATTATAGGTTGAAGTACTAAGTATAGCGTATCCTACTTGGAGAGTGGAATAGCTATCAAGGTTGGAGTACTTTGGAGCATTTTGCTATTTGTCGACAATCGTCATGGCGGTATGTGAACCTCTTCCTTCCTTTGGCATGATTCTATGTATGGAATACACTTGTGGTATCATTTCATGTTTCCTTCTACTCTTAGAAGTTAAGAGGTAGTTGTGTGATTTACTCTATGTAGAACTTTTCCTATCTTTTGAGCATGACTAGTTGACGTATGTAGTACTAAGAGACGTCAAGACTATGACATTCTTTACTTGTTTTATGTAATGCCAAGTCGGGTGGTTAGGAGATTAACTCACTTCTTTGAAAATAGTAAGGATGTCTTAAGTTGATTTTAAAGTTAGGGGACTTGAAGAGTTTTAAAGTATGTGATACTTGCTCGTTTTAAACGTATAAGTCCTTGGATAGGAAATTGTATTTTGGCTAAGGTATAAAGTAAATACAACGACTTTATGGGGAGTTGGTTATATTTGCTTTATGGAAAGACAAATGACTTGATTTTAAGTGAATAGGCAACTTGTTTTTAAGGCATCAATTGCCTAAGGTTTATAATAAAAGGAGTCACTTGTTTTCTAAAGGTTAAGAGACAAATGGTATTTTTGAAAGTTAAGAGAATTGATTTGAAAGAATATAATACTTGGTTTCAAAAAGTAGAAGTCTCTTGATTATAAAAGGAACGTATTGGTCTAAACCATAAAGGGTTATAACGGCTTTATGGGAAGTTGGTTATAACGGCTTTATGGCAGGTTAAGAGAATGGTTTTCTCTAGTAAAGTAATCAAAGGAATAACTTGTGTTAAGGAAGGGCAAATTGTTTTAAAGGTACCAATTGCTTAAGGTTTTTAATAAAGAAGTCACTTGATTTAGAAGCCGGTAATTGTATTTCTAAAAAGGTATTGT
Source organism: Przewalskia tangutica (assembly GCA_029844215.1). NCBI lineage: Eukaryota > Viridiplantae > Streptophyta > Magnoliopsida > Solanales > Solanaceae > Przewalskia > Przewalskia tangutica. The sequence goes on from CM056723.1 coordinate 49,611,749, forward strand.
GACTTGTCTCGAAAGGTGGATAGGACTTGATACTACGGTTGTTAGTATCGGGGAAGTTTTATTCGGAAAGGAGTCTTTTGAAAAGAATGGACGTACGTAGTACTTTGGCCTGTTTAATTGAGAATAATTCTATGTGATGCCTTGATTAGTACTTTGGCTTGATTAATTGAGAATTATTCTATTTGTGCCTTGATTAGTACTTTGGCTTGATTAAATGAGAATTATTCTATGTGATGTCTTGATTAGTACTTTGGCTTGATTAATTGAGAATTATTCTAAGTATGCCTTGATTAGTACTTTGGCTTGATTAAATGAGAATTATTCTAAGTATGTCTTGATAAGTACTTTGGCTTGTTAAATGAGAATTATTCTAAGTATGCCTTGATTAGTACTTTGGCTTGATTAAATGAGAATTATTCTATGTGTGCCTTGATAAGTACTTTGGCTTGGTTAACTGAGATTTAGCCTATATGTGCTGGAGATAGCCTTTGAGTGCAAGTATTATGTTTTTTCGTTCGCGACTCTCGGTTGGAGGCCTTGTCTTGTTATAAGTTACTTGAGCGTCTGCAAAGTGATGTGGGATTCCACGGGTATGCTTAGTTATTTGTAGCACTTGGGTTAAATTCGGATTTTATAAAAGACATGGTAGTGCTTATGTCTTGTTTGATGGTCGGTCGAGATAGGGTAAGAGTATAAATGAGGGCAAGCCCAGACGTTATACCACCTTCTCCGAGGTAAGAGTATAAGTGAGGGTAAACCCCAAGACGCTGTACCACTGCTTTATGTGTTGTTTGACGACCGGTCGAGATAGGGTAAGAGTATAAATGAGGCAAGCCCAAGACGTTATACCACCTTCTCCGGGTAAGAGTATAAGTGAGGGTAGACCCAAGATGCTATACCACCGCTTTACCACCTTCTCCGGGGTAAGAGTATAAGTGAGGGTAGACCCCAGATGCTATACCACGCTTTACCACCTTCTCCGGGGTAAGAGTATAAGTGAGGGTAGACCCAAGACGCTATACCAGGTGGGACTTGGTGTTCATGTATGCATATTGGTGTATTATTATACCACTGGATCGGCGGTGATGTGGGATTCCACGGGCGGGATATATATATATGTATTGTGTATGTATGCGCCCGCGGTGAGGTGGGATGCCACGGGCGCGTCACGTGGTTATATTTTACACTAATAGTCGGCGATGATGGGGATTCCACGGGCATGCTTTGATATTAGTGTGACTTGATCGCGTCCCAGTTGGGCGGGTAGTATATGTGTCCCTCGTAGTGGGCGGACTATGTTATGAAAGATAAGTAAGTTATATGGTAATGAGCTTAATGATTCTTTTTCTAAATAATGCGTAAGAATGTGACTATAACTTTTATTGGGAATGGAAAGGATAATAAGTACGATTAAGTTCATAAGTGGTAATGACACGGCAGGATCCGGTATGTATTTTTATACTTCTCCTTGTCATTCTTTGTACGATTATGATTTGTTTCTTGACGTTATATTCTGTTCCATATTAAACTTTTTGTTATGCGACCACTTCTGCGTTAAATGCCCGCAGTTTAGGTACGATTGTGGATCCGCGAGCTTAGGATCCGGTTCAGCAAGTTGAGATGGCTCGGTGTTTGAGTTGTCACGTTTATGTTTATTGAAGTGCGGCGGGGCCTTGTCCATACGATTGTTATGTCAAAACTCTTAGAGTGCAGTAGTCACATATGGTGGGTCGATTTGTAAAAAGAAAAGGCAAGCTTGGTTGTTTTTATATATGTTCGGGAAGGTAGCCTATCGGCTAACTTTTGTTTACTTACGATGTTTTATTTTTAAGTTTCATGTATGTTCCGCTGATTTTCTCGATGTTTACACGAAAGGTGCCTGAGTAGGCGCGATCATGATCGGGGTCGGGTCGTGATTATAATGCCCAAAATACCTAGCACAAATCCCTTAGTCCTTAGTAGAAGTTGTGAAGAACTTCTAAGGTTTCTTAGACTCTGGGAGCGTACAACTTAGGAGCTAAACGTTGCTCGGTAGCGACTTTATCTAGGATATTATTGGGCTTACCGAGGTAACTAATCCTAACCTCTTTTGAATTAGAGAATACATCTTGTAGTAGTATAAGAATGAGTATAAATACTTAGAAGAATATCACGAGAATAGAATTGAACCATTATCACGCAGAAGGGTTTAAAGAAGATTAATCAAATTGTACTTACATAGGATCGTTTTCACGATGAGACTTGAGTAGCTCACCGGGTAGGGAAGTGCTGCCCAATTTTCCGTAGGATATAGAACACTCTGCTTAGAATCATTTCTGAAGTAGTCTGAGCGTTGATAGGCGTGTCGACTATTATAAATTTGATTCTCTGCGCGACATATTCAACTTGGCGGTGGTTTTATTTGAGAAGGTATGTGATTCTTCCTAAAGCATGATATTTTACAATATATATGTAGTACGGTAGACGCATACGTGTTAATCGAATAATAACTACGGCAATGTCTTTGACTTAAGCTGAATAATAAAGAATGAAAGCATTTCAAAAGAATACTGAATCATTTTTAAATGTAAGAGAACGAATTGGTTTTAAAGCAGAAGCTTAAGAGTTATACTAGCTTTATGGGAAGTTAAGTATAACCACTTAAGAATGATAAAAGAAACAGTTTGCCTATGTGTTTATAACAGACTTATATTGAATTGTGAAAAGAATAATAAGATGGTTTGATAAGTAGACATGATATGATGCTATGTGTGTTAGTGTCTTGTAACGTTTGTATAAGAGAGTATTCTTGTTGTGCTTATGTTGTTTAAAGATAAGCTGTTATGTTAGTGTACTATCACTCACCTCTTGACATATTACCGGGGGTTAAGCTGCCCTCCGATGCGGGGTAGACTCAGGCGGTCTGGGACCATGATTCGAGAATACCTCATGCGGGTCCAAGGGACCTATGCGGAGCTACGGGAGTTCCAGGTTAGTGATGCGGGGTTATACCTCATGCGGTCTATGTGGCCATGCGGACTACGAGTCCAGGACGATGCCGAGGAGTAGCTACCCTCGATGCGGGGTTATGTACCCTATGCGGGCCTATGTGAGTGGCCTATGCGGACTACGAGTCGAGATTAGGCTTGCATGGTGATACTATGGGCAATTGGCCTGCTTGATCATTCGCGGCTAGAAAAGGCACATTCTGATTTACCTATTGTTGCTCTTGTTTATGATGTGGCACTATTTGCGGTCCCTCGTTGTTTCATACATACTTGCAAACTGATTTTAAAATGATATGTTTTAATTTAAGTATTTTAAAGTTTCATATACTTAGTACTGTTATCGACCTCCTTGCTGCGTTCACGCGGTAAGAGGCGGCAGTGCTAGATCCACATTCTTAGGATCTCTACGTTGGTGTCGGGAGCTCCATCTTTTCCGGAGGCTCTACTTTTGGGTATGATCTCCCTGTTGTAGATAGTTTTGTATGATCGAGGTATGGCGGGGCCCGTCGCCATAGTTGTATATTTCCTTAGAGTGCAGTAGTCATGTTATGCAAGATCGGATGTAATCGCTAAACCATGTTTATATATATGCCGAAAGGCGATGTTTTCTCACATAAACTGTGTCTTATTTTATAAACTGTTTCATGTCTTGTTTTATATTTCCGCTGATTACTCTGATGTATGACTACTTGGGTGCCCCGGTAAGGCACCAGTCACGGGCCCCGGAATGGGTCGTGACAATACGCTGCCCCGGTTCGCTATCCGGAGAAGGTCAGTCAAATTTGAACTCTTTCTCATCTTTAATTGTGTGCCTGCTATGCGTTTCATTACTGATTTAGCAATATGTTGTGCTTAGTGTTTAAGCATATTAATTATGTTTGATTATATATGTTTTAGGAATATTATGATGGACGATTACTGTTGTGTGACGAACTAGGATGTTTTGAATAAATTAAGTTATTGGTACTGGCGGCTTCATTAACCTGTCTTGATTTGGGACATTAGTGCGTTAAAATGATATGTATATTACCTTAATGTTTGTTTAGTGAAGATTAATATATGGGTTGTTAAATAATATGTTTTGAGGTTTATCTGTGTAACTGGTTTTGGTCCTCGACATGTTGGGAGATCTTATAAGCAGTATAGCCCCTTTTTTGTCTTCCTGGTGGATTTGAATATACAAGTTCACATACTTGTTTTGTGTGGCAAATGAATGGCATAAATAGGTTTAAAATTGAGTTTTCATTGGCCTGTTTTTGAACCTGTATAATGAACTTAGTATAGCAAAATATTATATGAAGCTTTGTGTGAAGGTGTGTAGATTTAGAAATGTAAGATGACCATACTTGCCCAAAGTCGATATGTGACCTTATATCTCGGACATTGCCTTCAAAGGATTGTGAAAATCCTCTCTGGCTTTCTACGATTATGTATCTGCAGAACTTTTGGTGTGGGGTATCCTTATGTTAGCACGGAGTTTTCTTTCAATCCTTATTGCATCTTAGTTTCCCGGATAATTATTATACATATTGGCCGTCTGACAGGACCTCATTTATCCTATGGTATGCCATCCCTAAAGCATTATCTCGGTTTTCTTATAGGATGTTGATCCTAACGTCTTCTATGATCATTTTGTGATATCTTGTTTAATAGAAGAAGTATGGAATTGAATCTCTTAGTCTTAGGTCTGACATGCGTAAGAATAGTATATGAGTAGCTTGAACTTCTGCATTTTGTGTTCAAAGTATAGTTTAAGCATGACCATTTATGTCTAGATTGGTATTGAGCTTTATATATTATATGTTTGGTATATCCAGATTATTTGGACATATATATATCTAGTATATCACTATGTTATATGTTAGGTATATCCAAAGATATTAGACATATATATCTAGTATATCACTATGTATGTGTTTTAGGGCTGGCGTCTTTATTTCTTCAAATCGACTCTGCGTTGTTGTATGCTCATTGGTCCATAAATAGTTCAGTCATCTGAATGGGTATATCACTATATCCCACTTGTTATATTTGCACTCTATCATATGAGTTTAATTGTGGATTGTTTACACTTCAGCTATGTTTTGGGCCTATTTTTGTCTCTCGCTCATCTTGTATCCAGGCCCAATGTCAAATTTGAACCGATTAGCCTTTATTTGTTCGAATCTGTTAGCTTCGGATTAATATAATTAAAATTGAATAATATACATGTTTGAGTTTACATGATTATTTGACTATTTTTGGGCATATACTAATCCTTATCATTTTCTCTTTTACATGGCATGCACCGGAGCCAAAATGAAGAGTTTCATTGCGAGACTCATCGCGCCTTGATCAACCGAAGATTTGCATTCACCCGCCTCTATGCATCTCCTATCCGCATCAGAAAATTCCAAGAATACCGGCGAAATAACATCGCCATTCCCCCGAGTCATCTTTATTTATTCTTTATTCTGCTTTATTTATTTTGTTGTAAATTGATTATCTAACGCTACATTAATTAGTAGAATACTTAGGATAATTAAATCGAATCAATAGATTAGCAAGTAATTGGATACTAGAAACCCCATGTCACGACCCGACCCCGGGACCGCGACTGGTGCCCTACCTGGGCACCCTTACAGGTAAACATCAGAGAAAATCAGCGGAACATACATGAAACTTATAAATAAAACATCGGAAGTAATACAACAGGTTAGCCGATAGGGCTACCTTCCTGAACATATATAAATACAACCGAAGCAGTTGCCTCCCTTCTTTTACAAACTGACCCACAATATGTGACTACAGACCTCTAAGAGTTTTAACATAACCACTGTGGCGGGACAAGGCCCCGCCGTACCCCTGAATATACATAAGTCATGACAACTCCGGAACATTGGAGCCATCTCAAAATGCTGAACCAGGATCCTAAGCTCGCGGATCCATAACTGTGTACCTAAACCTGCGGACATGAACGCGGCCCGAAAAGTCGATTACAACAGTACGAATATGGAGCAGAAAATAAAGAACGATAAACAGATCATAAGCGTACAAAAGAATGTGAGCAAGTATAAAAGTGCATACCAGGATCTGCCGTGTCATTACCACTTATGAACTTAATTGCATATCATTATCTTTTCCCATTTTTCCATAAGAGTATAGTCAAATTCTTACGTACATACTTAAGAAAACTCATCAAGTTCATAAATATATAACTTGCGTATCTTGCATAACCTAACCCGTCCCTTTATGGAGGAACGCTTTATCTTGTCGGCCCCAATGGGACGCGATAGAAATCACATAAGTCCGCTCATAAAGGTATCGCCCGCCCAACTGGGACGCGATAGAATCACATAAGTCCGCCCATAAAGGTATCTTGCATAACAACGGAGGCTCATGATCATGGCGGGGTCCTCGCCCGTAGTATCGATAAGCAATCCTACTCGGGACTATTTCACCCGCATAGGTCCCGTGGACCCGCGTGAGGTATTCCTCGCGATAGTACCGCCGCGTGGGACTATTTCACCCGCATAAGCCCAAGGACTCGCATGAGGTATTCCTCGCATAGGTCATACCGCCCGCGTGGGACTATTTCACCCGCATAAGCCCATGGGACTCGCGCAGGTATTCCTCGCATAGGCTGTACCCGCCCGCATGGGACTATTTCACCCGCATAAGCCCATAAGGACTCGCATGAGGTATTCCTCGCATCATGGGTAGCAAATCCACGGAACAGGTGGTATAACGTCTTGGGGGTTTACCCCTCATTTATACTCTTACCCTGAAGAAGGTGGTATAACGTCTTGGGGGTTTACCCCTCATTTATACTCTTACCCTAACTCAACCGGCCATCATACATAACATAAGCCCTATCGGCTTATCATACGTAACATAAGCACTACCGACTTATCATACATAACCTAAGCACCACCGGCTTATCATACATAACATAAGCACCACCGGCTTATCATACATTACATAAGCAAGTTAAGAAATCCCCTAACTTCTTATTAGCTTGTTCATAAACACTCATTTTTGTTTACTAAAGGCACTAACATGTCATTATAAAATCCGGGAATTTAACCCAACGTACTACGTGCCTCTACTCCTTTAAAATGATTCTCTTTCAAATAAAACTTCCAAGATACTAATAACCGTAGTATCAAGTCATATCTACTTTTCACGACAAGTCACAATACTTTTTAGAAATACATTTATAGGCTTCTAAATCAAGTGACTTCTTTCTTTGAAACCTTAAGCAATTGGTACCTTTAAAACAATTTGCCCTTCTTTATTTCAGATCATTTCTTTGCTTACATTACTGAAGAAAACCATTCTTTTAATCTTCCATAAAGTTGTTATAACCAACTTCCCATAAAGCCGTTATAACTCTTTATGTCTTAGACAAATTCATTCCTTTTATGACCAAGAAACTTATACTTTCAATTCAAATCACATAGCTTTCAAAATACTTCAAGTCTCTTATCTTTTAAGAAAACAAGTTTCTTAACTTTAGAAAGGCAAGAAATCAATACTTTTCAAATCAAGTATTCTATACTTTTAAATCAATTCATTTCTTCCTTTAAGAATCAAGTCTCATAACTTGAAAAATAAAGTCCCTTAACCTTTTAACAATTTGAGGTCCATAGTCTTAAAACTTCATACGTAAATCCTTATAAATTAAGTAACATATACTTTGTGCGTTGTGAATAAGTTATACTTATTTATAACTATCTTAATCAAGTAGCCATGATCTAGAAAATGTAATACAATTTTGTCTTATCTTAGCTTCTATGCAGATGGAGAATTCTACTTGTTTTAACATAATTAATTGTCATTACATTTTCCTTTATTAACGCTGCAATGGCTTGTTCGATACTTATTCTCATTCGTGCCGTAAATTAGCCAAGTCAACTTGGCTCCAAATACCCCCTAACGACTCTTACCAACATCCCCCATAAGACTTGGTAAGAACTTAGGATAACTTAGACATAACCTTTACGTAGAGTAAATCAACATACATACCTCTTAACTTCTAAGAGTAGAAGGAATCATGAAATAGTACTACATGTATATTCCATACATAGAATCATGTCAAAAGAAGGAAGAGGTTCACATACCTCGCGACGATTGTCGACAAGTAGCAAAATGCTCCAAAGTACATCAACCTTGAGCTACTCCATTCTTCAAGTAGGATACGCTATACTTAGTACTTCAACCTCGACGATTCTTAATCCAAATTCCAATCCGAAGTCGCTCCTTAGTAGTTTAGAACCTCTCCAAGACACTTCAATCCACTTGTTGAGACCCTTAGAACAACACCAACAATTATCCTTCAAATCCCCAAACAAAACCTAGAAAGACCATTAGGTTTTCACTTTGCGACTAACCCGAAAACTCTCTTTTTCCAAGATTTTTCTATAGAGATGTGTTTACAATACACCTAAGAACCTTGGTTTAAAGTGTGGAATCAAATGGACAAGAAACGAATTTTTTTCCTTCTTGAAGGACATGAACCCATGAGCCTCCTCTTGAGCTCTTCAATTTTTCATGAATTTTTCTAAGTGTTGGACACACTTTTGCTACTAGTAGAGTAATATAGCACATTGGAGGGTTAAGATAGGAACAATTGGGTGATTTGGATGATCTCTTAACAAATATCAAGACTTGTGGGACCTTGACTTAGTCAAACTTCTCAAGCTAAACAACTTGCAAGACTTGCCATCTAGGACTATGGTCAATGACCATATTGGCCATGCCAATTTCGTCCAAGGCATCTATAAGGGGGGTGACACGTGTCGTCCTCCCATTCGTCACAATAATACGTTTTCCGACAAATTCCAATATTTCCGACAATTTTTTTTTTTTTTACAAGTCTCAAATCTTAACACTCGTGAGTTCTTTCGTACGTTCTTAAAACATGTCCTGTAATTACGGGGTGTAACATTCTTCCCCCCTTAGAAACATTCGTCCTCGAATGTTCTTTCGGAGTCAAACTTATAACTAGCGACATAGTTCCCTTTCACAACCCCGACATACCATCAATGCCACACATGGCCCTAATACCTCGCACACGCATATTTGTCCACCATAAGCCCAAACGAGGTTACCTTTTCGTACTTCTAACTCAGACTAGCATACATAACTCCCATACCGATTCTGGCCTCAAATCTTTGGAGTCACTCTATAATACAATACGACCATTTCCGCCACGACTGGTTCGGTGGAACGCGCCCACGAAACCGTAAAACAATTAACTAGTCTTGGGCCTTGCGCCCTCATGACCACGTCAATTAGAGGAACTACTACCACTGATCCCACTCCATTCCAGGCCATGGGGAGACCCGTAACAGGTCCTCAACCCGTCTCAGCGTCGCACTTAACTCTTATCCTTGGTCTGACTTAAAATCTTATTGCCATAGAAAACCTTATATACCTATGGTCTCGGCAGTAATCAATATTCTTAGGCTCGCAATTTCCATGCCCCAAGCCTACCTTACCAATCCCCCAATAACGGGTATAAAAACTTCTCATAAAACCATAACCATGTTGTCTCGATCACAACAACCATTACATACTCTATACATGCCTCATCCGTATAATTCTCGTAAACACTACTACGGCTTAATCTATTAACATGACATTCCGTTAGGTTCCTTAATATGGCTTCTTAAGGGTTCACTACCCTATCAGACAGCTCATCCTTTCCCAATTATCTCGAAATAAAACACAAAACCTTGGCGAAAATTCAATAACTATTCCATACCTTCCCGGTATCTAGTTAGTCTTTACCAATTCCTGGTAATCTAAAATCATTCTAGGCAACACGCGTCTGACCCTCATACATAACTCCGTATAGATGTATGTCACAATACCAACTATACTATAATCATTACCAACCTGGATACGCAATCCACATAGTCATTCCTGGGTCACTGTTGCCTTTCTCGTAGCTGCAATCAACATAACTCGTTAGGGAGGGACGACCCTAACAACACAGCTCTATCGCACGATCTCAGAGTGAGAAGAATGGAAACCAATCCTAAATGTCCTGCAGCCTCCTGATTATAGATGTGGTGCACAACACCGATAATCAAGACTACTAGACACGTGCGTCAGACACTTTCCGAGGACTAATCGCTCGATACCACTTTTGTCACGACCACCCGATCGCGATCGTGCCCTACAGGCACCACTTACGAGTAAACATCAGAGAAAATCAGCGGAACATACATGAAACTTATAAATAAAACATCGGAAGTAATACAACAGGTTAGCCGATAGGGCTACCTTCCTGAACATATATAAATACAACCGAAGCAGTTGCCTCCTTTCTTTTACAAACTGACCCACAATATGTGACTACAGACCTCTAAGAGTTTTAACATAACCCATGGCGGGACAAGGCCCGCCGTACCCTGAATATACATAAGTCGCGACAACTCCGAACATTGGAGTCATCTCGAAATCTTGAACCAGATCCTAAGCTCGCGGATCCATAACTATGTACCTAAACTGCGGACATTTAACGCAGCCCGAAAAAGTCGATAACAAAAATTTAATATGGAACAGAAAATAAAGTACATAAATAGATCATAATCGTACAAAAGAATGAGAGCAAGTATAAAAGTGCATCTAGGATCTGCCGTGTCATTACCACTTATGAACTTAATTGCATATCATTATCTTTTCCCATTTTTCCATAAGAGTATAGTCAAATTCTTACGATACTTAAGAAAACTTATCAAGTTCATAAACATATAACTTGCGTATCTTGCATAACCTAACCCGCTTTATGGAGGAACGCTTTATCTTGTCGGCCCAACTGGGACGCGATGAAGTCACATAAGTGCGCTCATAAAGGTATCTTGCCTACCAATCTGGGACGCGATAGAATCACATAAGTCCGCCCATAAAGGTATCTTGCACAACAACGTGAGGCTCGTGATCATGGCGGGGTCCTCGCCGTAGTATCGATAAGCAATCCTACTCGGGACTATTTCACCTCATAGGTCCTGTGGACCCGCGAGGTATTCCTCGCATAAGTGTACCGCCCGCGTGGGACTATTTCACCCGCGTAAGCCCATGGGACTCGCGTGAGGTATTCCTCGCATAGGTCAGTACCGCCGCGTGGGACTATTTCACCGCGTAAGCCCATGGGACTCGCGTGAGGTATTCCTCGCATAGGTATGACGCCCGCGTGGGACTATTTCACCCGCATAAGCCCATAAGGACTCGCGTGAGGTATTCCTCGCATCATGGGTAGCAAATCCACGGAATGGTGGTATAACGTCTTGGGGTTTACCCCTCATTTATACTCTTACCCTGAAGAAGGTGGTATAACGTCTTGGGGGTTTACCCCTCATTTATACTCTTACCCTAACTCAACCGGCCATCATACATAATATAAGCCCTATCGGCTTATCATACGTAACATAAGCACTACCGACTTATCATACATAACCTAAGCACCGCGGGCTTATCATACATAACATAAGCACCACCGGCTTATCATACATTACATAAGCAAGTTAAGAAATCCCCTAACTTCTTATTAGCTTGTTCATAAACACTCATTTTTGTTTACTAAAGGCACTAACATGTCATTATAAAATCCGGGAATTTAACCCAACGTACTACGTGCCTCTACTCCTTTAAAATGATTCTCTTTCAAATAAAACTTCCAAGATACTAATAACCGTAGTATCAAGTCATATCTACTTTTCACGACAAGTCACAATACTTTTTAGAAATACATTTATAGGCTTCTAAATCAAGTGACTTCTTTCTTTGAAACCTTAAGCAATTGGTACCTTTAAAACAATTTGCCCTTCTTTATTTCGATCATTTCTTTGCTTACATTCTCAAGAAAACCATTCTTTTAATCTTCCATAAAGTTGTTATAACCAACTTCCCATAAAGCCGTTATAACTCTTTATGTCTTAGACAAATTCATTCCTTTTATGACCAAGAAACTTATACTTTCAATTCAAATCACATAGCTTTCAAAATACTTCAAGTCTCTTATCTTTTAAGAAAACAAGTTTCTTAACTTTAGAAAGGCAAGAAATCAATACTTTCCAAATCAAGTATTCTATACTTTTAAATCAATTCATTTCTTCCTTTAAGAATCAAGTCTCATAACTTGAAAAATAAAGTCCTTAACCTTTTAACAATTTGAGGTCCATAGTCTTAAAACTTCATACGTAAATCCTTATAAATTAAGTAACATATACTGTGCGTTGTGAATAAGTTATACTTATTTATAACTATCTTAATCAAGTAGCCATGATCTAGAAAATGTAATACAATTTTGTCTTATCTTAGCTTCTATGCAGATGGAGAATTCTACTTGTTTTAACATAATTAATTGTCATTACATTTTCCTTTATTAACGCTGCAATGGCTTGTTCGATACTTATTCTCATTCGTGCCGTAAATTAGCCAAGTCAACTTGGCTCCAAATACCCCCTAACAACTCTTACCAACATCCCCCATAAGACTTGGTAAGAACTTAGGATAACTTAGACATAACCTTTACGTAGAGTAAATCAACATACATACCTCTTAACTTCTAAGAGTAGAAGGAATCATGAAATAGTACTACATGTATATTCCATACATAGAATCATGTCAAAAGAAGGAAGAGGTTCACATACCTCGCGACGATTGTCGACAAGTAGCAAAATGCTCCAAAGTACATCAACCTTGAGCTACTCCATTCTTCAAGTAGGATACGCTATACTTAGTACTTCAACCTCGACGATTCTTAATCCAAATTCCAATCCGAAGTCGCTCCTTAGTAGTTTAGAACCTCTCCAAAACACTTCAATCCGCTTGTTGAGACCCTTAGAACAACACCAACAATTATTCTTCAAATCCCCAAACAAAACCTAGAAAGACCATTAGGTTTTCACTTTGCGACTAACCCGAAAACTCTCTTTTTCCAAGATTTTTCTATAGAGATGTGTTTACAATACACCTAAGAACCTTGGTTTAAAGTGTGGAATCAAATGGACAAGAAACAAATTTTTTTCCTTCTTGAAGGACATGAACCCGTGAGCCTCCTCTTGAGCTCTTCAATTTTTCATGAATTTTTCTAAGTGTTGGACACACTTTTGCTACTAGTAGAGTAATATAGCACATTGGAGGGTTAAGATAGGAACAATTGGGTGGTTTGGATGATCTCTTAACAAATATCAAGACTTGTGGGACCTTGACTTAGTCAAACTTCTCAAGCTAAACAACTTGCAAGACTTGCCATCTAGGACTATGGTCAATGACCATATTGGCCATGCCAATTTCGTCCAAGGCATCTATAAGGGGGGGTGACACGTGTCGTCCTCCCATTCGTCACAATAATACGTTTTCCGACAAATTCCAATATTTTCGATAACTTTTTTTTTTTTTACAAGTCTCAAATCTTAACACTCGTGAGTTCTTTCGTACGTTCTTAAAACATGTCCTGTAATTACGGGGTGTAACACCCCACTCTCCTTAAGGTAATTATTTTGTCTCGCATTGCTCAAATCACGCTAACCCCCTCAATAATAACATTTTCATAAACCTGTAGGAGGCCATGATTCAGAAGGAGTAACATTTTAGCATTGACATAGCAAAAGATATTCAGGTCCCAAGATCGTTAGGCTCCGTATTAAAACCCCCGTATATTCTACTTTTTGCATTATTACTCCTATATTTAGCTAAGCACTACAAGAAAAAAAATGATTTCACCCCCTGATTACTTTATGAATATGTTTTCTTTTAATCAAAGCTAACTTCGTACACAATAAACAAATCTTGCATTCTTAAAAAATGTGTTTTATACTTGCATATATTTTTATTAAAAACTTTTCAAGACATGCATTATTTAGCACAATAATTAACCCTAGGTTTGAACGGACAATCGCAAGTTAGCGGATCCTTTAGGGTGCCTAACCCCTTCCCTTTAGGATAATAAAAAACCCTTACCCAGAATCTTATTAAAGTTTAGCAGACCATTAAATGGAGTTAATGTTTACTTTAAACTAGTTAAACATTTAGGTGTCCTAATTCACTCAAACTAATTAGGTGGCGACTCCGCGAACCCTTAGCATTCTAGCACCTTTTTAAAGCACCCCTTTACATTTAACACTTCTTTTAACATTTAGCATTTATTATTTATTTTCTAACATTTCTTATTAAGCAGGGTTCGCTTTTAGAAAGTCGCGGTCGAAATCGGGCGCGACACATGTGTTTGGGTTTTTAACTAAGAATTAAAATTAAACAAAGTGCAGGAAATAACTAATGATGATACTTTGGGTTTTTGACAGTTATGAAGGAAATTAGGGTTCCAATCTCCTCAACTATCCACTCTTTCATTTGTTAATGCAAGACTAATGATCATTCTTTTTATTAAGATAGCAGGTTAACTAAGATGTTCTATATTCCGGTTAGAACATATAAAAACCCAACCTTATGCAGAAATCTTCTATATTTCTATGATAGATTTTACCACACACGAGGATTAAGAACAATAACCTGAAACACTACACAAGTATCGGGGTACTTTCATCCGCGATTTTAACCTATGTCTATTCAACTATAGCATATTTAAATCTCTCTTTTCAGATCTCGATTCGAAATCATATAAGTTATGACAATTAGTGATTAGTTAATTATCATACAATCATAACAAATTGAATAGATCTTAAATAGATGAAGAAGGAATCACTAACAATGCATTAACTTATGAAAAAAGTTTCAAGTTGATTCGATGGAAAATCCTAATAAAGAAATTAGCTCCTAGGAAGTGTCATGCTAAGAACCAATTTACAAATATCCAACATAAACTGAAAATAAAGTAAAGGAAAGAAACGAAATTGAATAAAAGTCTCTAATCTTGTTCTCTGTCTCCGTTCCTCGCTTCCAAAAGTATGATCTCCCTAAGAATTAATCCCTAGGGCTTATATCAAACTAAACCTCATTCTGGACCTTTTTACCCTTTTAAAATTCGACATTCGTTTCAAGGAATTCCGCGACACTGCTGCCAAGCGACGCGACTCTAATTAGCAGGAAATCACTAGGCACTCACTGGAAAATTGTGCCGCGGCTCTTCAGCCATTTTCATCCGGATTTTGGCCAGATTTCTTCTATGCTTCCCGGGACTTCTTTGATTGATGTTTGAGACTTGATTGTGCATTTGTGTCCTCAAAATAAGTCCATTTCATCGTCAATTCACCATATTCCACCTAAATCGCTTATGACCTGAAAACATAAACAAGACGCCTAATACTGTACAAAACACTAAAAAGACACGTAAAAGAATCCCTAAAACAGTCCTCAAATGGACTTAACAATGGACAAGTTGGAGTGAGAATAACATATGATCGCATAGTATATGCTGACTGTAACAACTATACCTAAAGGCAGTATATTATGGATTTAAGATGTCAGAAAAACAACTAAGTAGATATTCTCACTAGTCTTTATTTCCCTTCTCATCCAGCTTGAGATCGATTCTTACGTCGAGCGGGTTACAAGCTTTAAGAAAGCACTACTGAGCCCACGGCTTCTCGAAGCCGAGAGGCTAAAGAAAAAGTCAAGTCCATCAACTGATGAAGAGAAGAAGGAAATGTCTCTTGTTCTCTTTTCTTTCAACAACGAAATGACTTGTGACTCACAATAGTTTGATGTAATCGTTTTCCGACTAATGTGAGCAGATTATTGAGGAAACAATTTTCAGTAGACTATTATATTGTAAACTAAAGCCAGCAAGCCATTGAAATGCCTGTTTTATGGTGTACAAACAAGATTCATGGATCCCTATTCTCCGATGACCTTTCACATCAGATTCTAGAAGACTGAAAATAGAGAAAAAAGTAAAACATGCAGCGACGTCAAAAACATTCTAATAAAGAGTCATATCTTGCTGCTGTAACAAGATACTTGCTAGCAAGAACAAGAAATATGACCGGTTTAAGCTTTACAACTCTAATTCAAGCTAATTAGCAACGGATTACGTTTTATGGAGACTTTATCTTTTGTATCTAGAAATATCGCCGAGACATCCTTCATTCTGTCAGTTCATCTTTTAAATTTAGATTTGGCACTGGAATATGATAGTTGATGTGCTAGTTAGAGTATTAGCAGGCTAACTATATAAAAACACAAACTTTTCAAGCAAAATTCATTTCTTCTCATAGTATGCACAAACTTCTCCTTTGAGAAGAGGATCTATTGGAAACAACCTTTTTACCCTCCCAAGGCAACCTAACCTCTCTGCCCCCAAGGTAGGGGTAAGGCCTGCGTACACACTTATAAAAAACTCCCTCCGTTTCAAAATGTTTGTCTTACTTTCCTTTTTGGTTCGTTTCAAAAAAGAATGTCTCATTCCTATTTTGACAACTCTTTAATTTCAAGCATGTTTAAGACCACCATATTAAAGGATATTTGGATACATTCTACATATCTTTAGTTAAGAGCCGCGTGATTCAAAAGTCTTTTTTTACTTTCTTAAACTCCGTGTCAAGTCAAAAAACATTTTGAAACGGGTCTTTTTACACTCTCCTCTCCCAGACCCACTTGTGGGATTACACTGGGTATGTGTTAGTATGCACAAACTAGGAATTCTTGATACCATCAAAACATGTTATTGATGCTTCCATTACAACTACTGCTTTATCTTGTAGCTCGACATTAATTATTGTACACACTGGTCCACAAGTAGGTACAACATTTAGGGGTTCAATGGTCTGAGGGAGTGGGAAGGAAAGAGGGCTCATAAAAATAGTTGCCTTTCAAGACCATTTTTCCATTTCATTTCTTCCATTCCCACCCTAAAAAAGTGACCCTGAGTTAGCATATTTGAGGGCAAAACCAGAACCAGTTGATCATGATTTTAGCAAGACCACGATTAGAAGGAAATGATGAGAGCTTCCTAATAAAATACACGTGCAGTGTAACGATATTTCATTCAAGGTTGTGGGATTTTCTGATATCTCAGAGCAAATAGATGAACTGGATAGAAATAGGGAAATAACTCTGTGGAACAGGGTAGTCGCAATGTATACAGCGCGGAGCACCAGTGGTTAATGAGCCTGTGGGGCAGGGTTGTGTTGAAGAGGGGTAGCTAAAACCGCCCCACTGCCAATGTCACCTAAAAACTCTTCCCAAAAAGAAACTTAGTGTTTGAGAAAACAGAGAAACTACATATGAGTGAACTGTCGCATATCCAAAGTTACACTTGAACACGTCTAATGAACACACACAGTTTCAGAATTCTCACTTTTCTCCCCACAACTCAGATGGAAGGAAGTTGATTTGTTGCTAAAAGAAAGCTGATTTTGTTTCCAGTATCATCTTTCAGATACAAATCCCTGTGGGTTTTGGTATTCTGATACCTCAGAAGCAACAACTTTGTCCTAAGCTTTTAGAAACAAAAAGGATTAAAAAATTAGAGTGGACTTCACGTTTACAGGTAGAGATACGGGAAGGAGTTGGAAGCAGGCGCCAGATTATTGTTAACTATTGGGAAGTACAAAAACAATAGACTAAAACTAGGATCTTACTCGCAGTTGATCTCAGATAAGTCCACTTCCATTGACAGATTTGCTAATCCAAGGAATAAAAAAGAAACATACTGTATGCATATGATCTTAGCCAACGCTAAGCTAGGCCTCATACTGTCTTAGACCAAAGACATTGGGGTTGGCTTGCATGTATTATCAGATTATTCAGAAACAATAGTGCTGTATGACAAGTCAACACCAATCTTCTTACATTGATGCAATTTAAGAATCAAATTATTTTCAATTTTCATTTCCTTCCATATTGTACTTTTGGGAGCTAGGAAAAGGTGGAGAAATTTGGTAGGTTGATAAGCCAACATAGAAATAGTCTAAATATGATGAATCCTCTAATCCTGAAATTGGATAGCCCAACTAATTCGGGATTGAGGGTGGTTGATATATTGATAGGTCAATGTTGGGGCATCGCACCTTTAAAAGAGCATAATACATGTAAAATGTCAAAACATCAAACAGACGCAAAATGACACGAGATTACATCTACAAATCCCTCTGACTATCTACAGCCTCAACTTCCAGAAAGCAAGTCAAAACCAAATAGAACATGAGTAATTTTCCTTTTAAAATTTTAAACAAAAGAAGTCAGAACATAACATCCACTATATCATAAATTCATATATAATGGCCGTCTTTTGAAAATAGATCCTTGAACCTATTTATCTCTATCTAGGATAGATCGAGTTTTCATTATTCCCCCAATTTTCCTTGTCTTTCTGATTTTCATCGGTGAAAATCGTCTTAGACTTAACTTGAGAAAAAAATGAACTTTTGAAGAGTACGCACTATGCAATCAAGCATGCCCTTGAAACTCCTATGAGGACCACTCAAGATAGCTATATTGCTTTCTTGGGTCTGCAACAATAGCTTTGGTGCCACAATCGTGTGTACAGCACCACCCATCACTGCCCCCGCCATTAGATCTCGATTGAATTTTGCCCACCAATTGGATGGCTCATATTTTCTTGAAATTAACCCTGTATCATTATGTTCCCCTTCACCATCCTCCTCCACCATTTTCTTGGATTAAAGGTAAAAATGCAATTTTTGCTATATGGGTATTCTGTATTCTTGATACAAAAAGATAAAGACAAACTTATGGGGTTGCCTTAAATATAAAAATGCAATCTTTGCAAAGTTTCCTATATGGTGTTCTTGGAATAACGATGGGGTGTTTCTCTTGTAAGATTATTTTTCTTGGTAGAGTGATCGCCCCCTAGAGTAGTGTGTGTAACAGAATTCCAAAAGCGCGGTTCATTTCATTTGGTTGATGGGTTTGTTGGCAATTGAGATAGAGATCAATATTCGGGTTGGGTATTGGGTTCACTTCCCTTTCCTATCTCTCTCTCATATATATTACTCTCTCCGTGGTTCAGAGTTAGAATTTTTATTAAGGAATTTAAAATATAAAATAGTAAATACATGATGATATTATTTAACTTGATACGAAATTTAAGAATGGAAAGAAAACTTTGAAATGTGTGATTCAAAATAAGTCTTACATAAATGTGTGCATGTAAATCATATGATAAAATTAAATTATTTCTAAATATAAAAATTTGACATTTTTTTGGACAAACCAAAAAGAAAATGGTGCTACATAAATTGGGACATATGGTGTAGTTGTCATATCTTTTATTGACCAATATTTTGAGATACACGCCATCGGAAATTCCATTCTCTTTTTTACCATCTAAAATCGAAGAAAAGAAAGAAGGGCGAGATAAACAAATAAAGAGCTAACTTTCTTTAAACTTTCTTTATTATTATGTAAGATTAGAAGGTGCAAAGTTTCTAGTCTCGTTTCTTTTCGCCCCTCGGAACAAAGAAAAAGGGAGTGACTGCCTGCTGATGGAAGCCTTTCTCCATAAAGTATGCCACTGGAGGGGCATTAGAAGAATGGCATTTGTGCCAGAACTGATTAAGAATTGCTATTTCATCCGGTTTTTTCTTTTCTTAACCGGTGTGTGGTGTCTATGGGGCTTGCCTTACAGATAGTGACAGTCAATTCTAATTGCTCACTCTTAGTTGACCGTTCCGCTGGGGCTTCCACTCAAAGAGGAAGCCCTGCGCTGCACTCTAGTGTTGAATTTCTTGATCGACGAAACTCATTTTGGCCCTTAAGGGTTCTTTCCCACTTTTTGATAGGAGTAGGTGCTTGCTAGGGCAGGGCACTTTTCATTCAGTAATAAGAAGTGAAAAGGACAGAGACACTTCCCAACCAGAAAGCAAAGTTCCCACTGATGGGGAAAGTAAGAGAAGAGTGAATGAAGACCCCCACGGAGCGGTCCTTACTTCTGCTCTAACGAGAACTCTAAGATGAGGGAGTTAGAAGTCGGATTTGAAGCACCATTCTTACTTTGGAGTTCTCTAGAACAGTGATAGTTTGATATACATTACACCATCAGCCGTCATTCCATGAGAGGGGAGAATAAGGGAAGGTGCCAAGCCTGATTGCTCATTGCCAGAACGCCTTGATGCGTGCGTCTAGTTTGTTGGGGCTCTCCTAGGCATTTGCCTAAGTCTTCCAAGAGGGCAAGGGGCGTTCAGCCACTTGCTTGACTATAAAGTTGGAAAGGGTCCAGCTCTTCCTGAAATTGCGCCGTTCAGGGGCACTCTAAAGACTTTGCAACCTTCAGAGTTGGTTGATAGCCGTCTACTAAGTTGAGAATAGCGCTCGCTATATTTCCAGCCATAGGTCCCTCCCCGTGTCGTTCGTAATGGAAAGAAAAATACCACTACTTCGCCTCTTTGTTGGACCGCCGGCGCGAACACAGTGGTCTCTGACCAGGACCAGGAACCAATTCGAATTTGGATCTTGACATGTCGGTGGTTTTTAACCGTAGGCATTTTGCCATGAAGTTGGTGGGCTTATCATGAATTAGGTCGGGGTGGCTGGTGGCCACCTCTGAGAGTGAGACATTGTATTGTGTCTATGTAGCGATTGGACAGAGGCGGGCTTTCCTATGGTAGTCCCGCTGCGGCCTCTGAACGGCCGTCCCATCTCATCTTGATTTGGCTATACTTGTATGTAGCCAGCCATGTTAGCTCCACATGAGAGCCTTTTAAATAAAAGCTAAAAAGGCACTCATCAGTCAGCTCTTTCCGCGTCTCTCCTTCCTTATAGTCTTAAGAGTGAAAATGGCGACAATTTGGCACCAGATATCCGGAGGTGTGGAAAGAGCAGTTGTGAGAAGCGGAAAAACCATCAAAAAAAGCTATTCTGTGCTAGCTTTCTAGTCTTCGAAGTAGTCGATTCCCTAAGCGAGTGGCTAAAGCCCTTTTCCTTTTAAAGCTTCTTTCAGCTCCTCTCCTTCCTTGGTTATTAGGAATCCTTCTTCCACTTACTTAGGATTGGTCTTCTCTCTCAAGAAATAAATAAAACGAGTGAGAGGGAGGATTGAAAAGGAGGCTCGACCTACAGGGGAATAACGGATCACACATAGAATGGAGGAGACTCAAAATTTTTTAAAGAAGAATAAATGGGTTTATATAAAAAGGATGCTATAAATATTCCGAAATAAGCTATACTGACTTATCAGTCACTGAAACCACTATGGGGTCTATGTTGGCTTAATACGTTGCGTAGCTGTTCTAAGGCGAGTTGCTTCTATGGGAATTCCTCCGTTAATTCGGCCTTGGCTACAAATGTGTTCGATGTTGCCCCCTGCGCAGGGGCTCGGCTCCCGAACCGTACGTGAGCTGTCTCGTCCAGCCGAGAAGACTAGTAAAAGGAAGGATCAAGAATGTTCTATATTTCAGGAGCTAGATTAGTTGGCGATGAACAAGTAAGAATTGCAACTCCAAACGTCACACATCCGCCGCCGCCTACCTACCGTTTAGGTGGCACCAGCGAGCTGGAAGCAAAGGGAGGTTTGAGCTATAAGGAAGACTGATTCACTCGCTTTCGACCTTTTTGTTTTGTCATTTTTTTGGCACATATCTTTCCGGCTAAGGAATGGGAAATCTTTCTCTCCTTACAGTCGAGTGGCTAAAGCACCTTTCCTTCCCGCCTTCGAATCGGGCTTTTTGGTCAAATTCTTTGCCGAAAGAGTTCTCCCTTATCGGCCGCCCACTTGAGAAGCTAGTCGCCAGGAAAGAAGCGAGGAGGAAGCGAAGCTGTCTACGAAGGCCTTCTTTCCAACCCTTTGTACGAGACTCCTTTCTTCGTACAAATGCTCGTAGGCGAAAGAGACATTCCTTTGCTCCTGTCGGCGGGATCAGCCAGTGTCCTCGTGTGTAAGGCCCTTTCCTGAAAGCCCTTCAACGCTCTTGATGCCTGCTTTAAGCTTCGTCGGAGATTTTATGGCCCGTAGCTTACAACATCATCTTATGAGAAGGGCATGTAGCTACGCCATTTTTGTATGTATTAATATGA
Source organism: Przewalskia tangutica (assembly GCA_029844215.1). Taxonomy (NCBI): domain Eukaryota; kingdom Viridiplantae; phylum Streptophyta; class Magnoliopsida; order Solanales; family Solanaceae; genus Przewalskia; species Przewalskia tangutica. Next base: position 49,633,660 of record CM056723.1, read on the forward strand.
GAAAAATTATACTTCTTCAATCTCAATTTAAATGATATAGTTTAATTAGACACAAAATTTAAGAAAATAAATTAAGACCTTTAAATCTTGTAGTCTAAAACAAGTCAAAGATATGTGTGTGGTTATAAATCATCTCGTTAAACATAAAAAGTAAAGTTTAAAATTACATTGTTGCCCAATAAGAAAATATGTCATTTTTTACTGAATAAAAAGGAAAGTGTGTCACATAAATTGAGACAGATGGAGTAATATATAAATCTTTTCGTGTAGTTTTAAAATATTAAATTAATCTTATTCAATTTATTTTCGAATATTAGTTAAATTGACTCTCGATAAGCGAAACATAAATCGTGTTTGGATTGACTTTTTAAAAGTAGCTTATAATACTCCCTCCGTCCCAAAATACTTATCGTCCTTACTAAAAATATTTGTCTCAAAATACTTGTCATTTGATTTAATGGATAAAATTAAGTAGTTTTTTTCCATTTTACTCTTATATTAATTACAATCTTTAAAAAAGGAGTACATTATTTATGGAGTTGATATATATATAGTTAATATTTATTGAGAAGAAATAACATGATGAAAAATAATAAAAGACTTTTTTTAGGAGCGTGTAAATGAAAAATACGACAAGTATTTTAGAACAGAGGAAGTAAAAGCTAAAAGTCTTTTGACTTATTTTATACTTTTTATCTAAATATAAGTGTTTAAAAATTATTCTTATCTTATTTAAACATCACAGAAAAAAGAGCTTAAAAGTCAATAAATACTTAAAATAAGATAATCCAAACACCCTTAGCAATATGAGAAAGAGGGAGTAAAAGTTTGACTTTTTTTGTTATATGAGTTTTGGTTACATTAATTAATAGTGTTAAAATGACAAAACAGGTCCCATCCCAAATTCCTATATTATCTTTTTATTTGTTTTAGTTACAGAAGATAGTTTTATTAGTAAAATATAAATATTATTATTATCATAGAAAAATCTCAAAGAGTAAAGGGTAGCTTAAGAAATGCAGAATTTGAGTACAAAAGTGAAGAGGCCGATGTCGGGCGAGCAATCGATATTCTCTTGGGTGAGGGCGATCCCTAATCCCTCGCCAAGGCGGAAAGAGCGATTTCTTCTTTTTTCTCCAGCTTCTTTTTTTTTTAAAGTCATTCGCGGTGGTCTAAATTTATTCACAAATTTCATTTAAACAACTCAACTCATACATATACCTATCAAACATTTTGTTGGAAATATTTATTAAACGTGAAATAAAGTTAATCTCATTAATTATAAATCGAATAATTGAGGTCCCGCACGTCGAAAACGTTGTTTCCACACACGTGTGCATATAGTGCCAAAGATCATAATTTCCTTAAATGGAAGAAATATTGGTACGTATACGAATTGTTTGAGACGTAAGATAATAGACGGTTATTGGCCAAATGACGTTGGTTTCACGTTGGTAAATGAAGGAAGAAGTGTACAAAGTGTGAATGTCAAAACGAGTGGGAAAAAGGGCTGCGACGCCAGCCTGCAGGACCACGGCGCCAACTCTCAGGAGTTTCGCCGCGCGCCAGTCGCAGGCCGCGCTCATGACGCTTGCATCGTTGGAAGATGAACGAAAACTGTTTTTTGGGCTGACTTTTGAGCATTAATTCTCCATTATAGGGCTCATGAATTCAGTCATTATTTGGCTGAATTATTACTCCACATTCAAGTCATTATATGACCTTTATTGGCCATTACTTGGCTATGTGGAAGACCATCTTCTTCTTACTATAAAATGGGGCCTTTGGCACATTTGCAAGAACACACTTGACACTTGACATTCTACACTTAACAATTTTCTGAAAATTGTTCTTCCTCTCTTGCAATTAAACACTCAAAGATCTGTCTTCATATAGCGAACTCTTGAGTCACCTTTGCTCATTAGTTTGATTGTTGTTTTATCTTGGGAGATAAGTTACCATAACACCGTAGAAAGGAATTACGGGGCAATATTATCTTAAGGATATATTGTTCATCAATAGACTCAGCAAGACAAGTTACATTGTTCATATTAGTTGTTGTTGTTGCATTCCCATTTTCTTGTTACTACACAAATATCCAACAAACTTAAGATAATATATTCGTTGTTACAACAACAACAACAATATTTGCTGAAGGTCAATTCAACGATATGAACAACGACACTTCTCAAGACAATGACTCTGCCTACTCCCCCACTAATCCAGGCATTCCAAATGCCTTCCAACCTGCTGCGTTTGGCACAACTAATGCCCCCACTGCTCCTCAAGGCGTTCACAACGCCTATGCTGCTCCTCAAGGCGTTCACAACGCCTATGCTGCTCCTCAAGGCGTTCACAACGCCTATGCTGCTGCTCAAGGTATTCACAACGCCTATGGTACTGCTCAAGGCGTTCCCAACGCCTTTGCTACTGGTCAAGGGAGTGCTCCTGCTCCAACTCCCGCTGGTTTTCACCATGAACGTACCAAAAAGTTCATGGGTGCACATTTCAAGTGATGGCAGCAAAAGATATTGTTTTTCCTTACGGTTATGGGACTAAAGCGTTTCCTAACCGAAGACCTCCACAAGTTGGAGAAGACACGGACCCTCAGCCAAATGATTTGACGGGAGGGGGCCAAGGTAACCATGTTGATGACGACATGAAGATGGTTCGTGAGGCATGGAAACACATTGATTTCATGTGCAGGAACTACATTATAAACAATTAGTCCAATCCTCTCTACACGGTATATTGTACCGTTGAAACTGCCAAGCAGTTGTGTGACAAACTACAGAAGAAGTACAACACCCAAGATGCGGGTAGTAAGTGATGCGCGGTAAGATGCACACACTTTAAACGCAAGTGCACGTTATCGTGACAAGTAGTATAGTCTTAGTAAGACCGAATATCGTCCACAAGGATTAGGGTTCAATTACCAACTATCTATTTTCTAGTATCTATTTGGTGAATTGATAATTGATTTGTTGTTTGTAACTAAGAATTATGCAAGCTATTTAACTATAAAGATTTACTTCAGTGATGATGAGAATAGGGCTTCCATGTATCCTTATTATCCGCTTATGCTACTTACTAATACATTAACTTATGGTATTCTTCTTTTGGAGAAAGCAGGTTTACGAAATCGTTTTATACTCCCGTTAGGGTTATATAAACACTCAACCCCAGTATCACACCTTACCTACCTTTCGGTGATAAGGATAACTCTATAGGAGGATTAAGAACAAAAACCTAGTTGACCGTCACGCACAATGCGCAAAATTAGGGTTGTTAAGTCTCTCATCAACGCTACATAAATAATTGAGGTATTTTCATCCCCAATCCAAGAATGTCTACCCAACTTACAAAGATATTCACAATCCCCTTTCTAATCGATTAGAAATCATATAGTGATAATTAGTTGTCAATTAATTACCAAGAATTCAACTCAATTATTGGATAGATCTCACAATAAGAAAAATAACCATAAGCGCATTAATTTATAACATAAGTTTCTAGCAATTCAACATGGAAAGTTCTATAAGAGAATTAGTTCCTAGCCATGTAGACATGACAAGAACTAATTCAAAGTTCATCATACAAAATGAAATAAAGAACAAGAAAGGGAAAAGAAATTACTAAACTAATGGTATCCAATCTCCAAGCAAAAGTCTTGTGTTGTGCAAGAAGGGAACCCTTAAAAACCGTTCAGGTTCTCCTTTATAGGATGAAAACCGCCTCCTCTTTCCTTCAGCCCGCCTGCAATTTCGTCAAAAGACCTAATTTTTAGCCGGCGCCGCGACTGCAGACAGCGCTGGCGCCATGACTGCAGTAGCCGCGCGCCAAAGTTCTCGCAATCCGTCGGTGTTTTGGCGCCGCGCCCCGATATTCGCTTCGGTAGCCGCGGCGCTGAACTCATGTAGCTTCTCGAATGTTTAGCGTCGCGCCTCGTGACCGCATCGGTAGCCGCGCGCTGGATCTTCGCAGCCTCTCGAATAGTGGCGTCGCGCCGCTGATCGCAGGAAAGCCGCTACCGTCCGATTTTATCCTCGTTCGCCACTTTCTCTGTTTCCAGCTCTGGCATCTTCTCTTTTGCCCTCTTTTTGCTCCTTTTCCGCCATTTGGCCATTTTAACCACTTTGACTCAAAAGAAAGAAAAACTATCCTAATACGACACTTATATGTGCAAAATGGGACAAAAGACTAACTGAAACTGAATCAAAAGATGTATATAAAATACACCGATCAGTAAGAAGTTCATCATTGGGAAATTTCTGAAATTTCAAATGGTGGACAACAAAAGTGTGTCATCCCAAGTCCAGGAATTTCAAATGATTCTACATCACCTAGACTTGGAAGGATTGAAGCCCAACAAGCAATTCTTGGTTGAGGCGTTAATCGAGAAGTTGTCTCCCTCATGGAATGAGTTTATGAATTACTTGAAACTCAAAACGAAGGAGATGACCTTAGACGAACTTATTGTCAAACTCCAGATTCAAGGACAATAAGAAGGCTATGCCAAAGGTGAAACAACCCGCTGAGGCTAAGGCAAATCTGACTGAAGTCAAAGAAAACCCAAGCAAAAAGCGAAAGTTCCAGAAGGATGGTCAGTCCCAAACAACTGAAAAGTTTAAGGGAACATGCAACTATTGTGGTAAAGTTGGTCATATGGCCAAAGACTGCCACAAGCAAAAACATGATAAGGCCAAAGACAAGGATAAGGTAAACATCGTCGAAGACACGCTCCTAGACGATTGAAGAATTCTCTAGGAGTGGTGCTAGAAGCAAACCTTGTTGAGAATCCGACGCAATGGTGATTGGACACGGGTGATACCCGTCACATTTGTTCTAATAAAGACGCCTTCTCCACGTATACACCAGTCACAGATAAGAAGTTGTTCATGGGCAACAACTCTTCTTCAGAGGTGCCGGGGGTAGGAAATGTAATCCTTAAGATGACGTCCGGGAAGGAGTTGATTCTCAAAGAAGTGATGCATGTCCCAGAAATTCGATGAAATCTAATTTCTGGAAATTTATTAGTGAATGTTGATTTTAGACTAGTGCTAGAGGCTAATAAGTTTGTAATCACTAAAAACAGAACATTTGTAGGAAGGGGCTTCACATGTGAAGGCCTCATTAAGGTTAATGCTGCACCTATAATGCCGTCTACTTAGAAAGGGGCTTCGTCTGTGAAGGTCTCTTTAAGGCAAATATTGTACTTGTACTTTCTTCTATTATCAATAAAACTGAGCCTTCCTTTTACATGTTTGTGTCTTCTAATTTATGGCACCATAAATTAGACGTGTTAACTATCGATCTATATTAAGATTGGTAAAGTTGGAATCATTGTTGTCTATCGACATAAATCCTCAACATAAGTGTGTGGTGGACATAGAGGCAAAGACTCACCAAAAAGTTCCCTTAGATCTGTCTAAAGGGAAACCACTCCTCTAGAACTCACACATATCAACATATGTGTTTTTAAAGTTCGCTCAAGCTAGAGGGGGGAACACGTACTTTGTGACTTTCTTGGATAATGACACAAGGTTGTGCTACCTTTACTTACTTAAAAGTAAAGACGAAGCTTCTAAAGCATCTAAGCGTCACAAAACAAAAGCTTAGAACCAACAATGCCAATGGGTCTATAGACAAGTAAAAATCTAAGACATCCATACGTATGTTCACAACTATCGCCGCCTTGCGGATCTTAAATTACATCAAATGAATGTTAAGACAGTCTTCCTAAATGATTATTTGGAAGGAGAAATATACATAGACCAACTAGAGGGGTATGTGGTTCCAGAACAAGAGACAAAGGCATGTCTTCTTGTCAAAACATTGTACAGGAAACAGGCTCAAACAATGGCACGAGAAATTTGATAGTACCCTACTATCGAAAGGGGTCTCTATTAACAAGTGTGACGAGTGTGTTTACAGGAAATGACTGATTCATTAGGCATAAGTGATGACCGATTCATTAGGCATAACATTCCTCTAAGTAGACGACTTGTTGATCACTGGGTGTAGTCCTAGGGTAAACCTAGAGTCTAAGAATGTGCTAAAAACAATGTTTTTGACATGAAAGATATGAGTGTCGTAGATGTTTTCTTAGGGATCAATATCTCTAAGACAACTAACAGATTAGTCTCGTCTCAATCTCACTACATCAAGGATGCGTTGAAGAAATTTGAGATGTTCGACAGTTCACCGGTAACGACACCATTGGATAGAAGTCAATAAATTGGCAAGACTCATCCGTAAGCTGAATGGCTTCATGGTTTCTTTGAAGATGTTTCATGTTGGGATAAACTCGTGACTTCTGTATTGATCTACTGCGATAGTCAGTCGGCTCTAGGAAAGGAACAGAGTTTTATTTACAACGGCAAGTCTCGTCATATTTGACGGAGACATGAGTCTGTTAGGCAGCTGATCACCTCAGATACTATTTCTATTGATTTTGTAAAATCTAAGGAAAATATCACAGATCCCTTGACGAAGGGAATGAACAGAGATCAGATGTACTGTCTGTCTAGGGGAATGGTCTTAAAACTCAATCAATAAGAATCAATATAGTAGACACCCAACCTTACGGACTGGAGATCCCAGGGATAATGTTCAATGGAAAAACTAAACTGTAACAGTTGAGTGTTTCAGTGGAAGCAAGAGCACTTCAGATAATGATTTCTTCTTAAGAAACATAATCCAAGGCCATTCCCGTGATAGACAAAAAGTGCTACCTTTAGAGGGGTAAATGATAAGTTTCCAAACCTTTAATGATTCTCAATAATTGAGGTTAGGTTGGAAAAACTTTTAATGGTTCCTAACGCTCGTGCAACGGGGTATTGCAGGATATCTTGTAGGAGACCACCTATTTAAGTGCGAGGACATGCCGTCTCAAATGAACGCACTTAAGAATCCAAGGGTGTCTACGGCCCACGATGGACAAAACACTAGAAAGATTGAGTAGGAAAATTGTTGTGTTGATATCATTGTCTTGACATATACTAAACACTGACGGTTCAAGACATCACGTTCACCGTGCAGTAAATATGTCCGATGGTATTCTACTATGGAAGTTTCAAGGCTACGGCTACCTCTCCAGATGCAACATCGATCCGCCGGATGATTACTAGAAAGGCACCATGTCGTGCGCCAAAATCTCTTCCAAGAAGGGATTGTTGAAAATATTTATTAAACGTGAAATAAAGTTAATCTTATTATTTATGAATCGAACAATTAGGGCCCCACACGTCGGAAACGTTGTTTTCACACACGTGCACATATAGTGTCAAGGATCATAATTTCCTTAAATTGAAGAGATATTGGTACGTATATGAATTGTTTGAGACGTAAAATAATAGATGGTATTGGCCAAAATGAAGGAAGAAGTGTACAAAGTGTGAATGTCGAAACGAGTGGGAAAAGGGCAGCAACGCCTCGAGACTATCTCGGCGCCGCGGCGCCGCCACCACCACAGAGGCGCCACGACGCCAACTCTCAGGAGTTTCGGCGCCGCGGCCAGATCGCAGTGGCGCCATGACGCTTCTGCATCGTTGGAAGATGAACGAAAACTATTTTTTGGGCTGACTTTGGAGCATTAATTCTCTATTATAGGGCTCATGAATTCAACTATTATTTGGCTGAATTATTACTCCACATTCAACGCATTATATGACCTTTATTGGTTATTACTTGGGTATGTGGAAGACCATCTTCTCATACTATAAAATGGGGCCTTGGGCACATTTGCAAGAACACACTTGACACTTGACATTCTACCCTTAACAATTTTCTGAAAATTATTCTTCCTCTCTTGCAATCAAACACTCTAAGATCTTTCTTCCTATAGCGAACTCTTGAGTCACCTTTGCTTATTAGTTTGATTGCTGTTTTATCTTGGGAGATAAGTTGTCATAACACCGTAGAAAGAAATTACGGGGCAATATTATCTTAAGGATAGATTGTTCATCAATCGACTAAGCAAGATAAATTGCATTATTCATATTAGTTGTTGTTGTTTCATTCTCATTTTCTTGTTACTACACAAATATCCAACACATCTACTATTTAAAATCTATACCTATTAAACATTTTTTTTGACACTAAGCTAAAATGATAAGATGTCTGTTATCCCATTTTTCAACTTTAACCTTCTTCTCCATTCCATTTTTCATTGTTAGGAGGAAGAAGAATGAAGTTTCTCCAGAAAGAACTAATGAATTCCTATAATTTTTGCCGGAAAAAATGGAGTTACGCCGGAATTTTTTTGAGTCCCATATCTGATTTTCATTTTTTGCTGAAGAACTTTTCTTTTTAATGATCAACTTTACTTAATTGATGTGATTCATTATCGTTAGATTACAAGTATAAATAAATGTTGACCTTGCCGGGAAAACTAAGATTCACCGGAAAATTATAGTATCAAACTGATTTTTCTTTTACTTGGAGAGATAACAAGGGAATTGGGTTGAGTTTAAAAGTATAAATGGTGTATGTTGCAGCTATTGTAATGTAGGCGGCGATAGAGGCAAGTTGACGGTGTAGAGTTAAGAATGAAGAAGAGAAAAAAAACATTACTCTCTCAGTCTCAAGTTATTTGATCGGCCAGAGAATTTAAAAAATAAATAAATTTTTTGTTATATTTACTAAATTATCATAACTTTAATGATTATTTTTGTTATTTTTTCTTCACAATAAATACATTTTTCAAAATTAAGTAGGACCCAACAAGAGTAAAATAAAGATGGTGTCATTAAATAATTACCAAATAATAAAATGTGACATTCTTTTTTGAATAAACTAAAAAGAAATTGTGTCATATAAATTGGGACGGATGAAGTATATTAAAAAACACTTAAAATTATACTCATTCCGTCTCAATTTATATGATATAGTTTGACTGAACACAGAGTTCCTCTGATAGGTGTATTACACACTCTTTGCCACATCATTAAAAAGTATTAAGAAGTGTTTAATATGTATAAATTTTGAGTAGTAGAGGTGTTTAATAGATAAATATTTAAATTGAAGTGTCTAAGTGAAATTTGTGGACAAGTTTAGATGGTTACAAATAACTTTTGAGAAAAGAAATCATGCATAAGAAACGTGAATTGAAATATAAGACATGCAGTGATAGGTACTAATATATCATCAAATGATATGATATAACAGTAGTTTCTTGGAACTTCAAGCCAAACATCAAATATAAAATAATATTAATAAGGATAAGAAAATGATAAAATCAAGTAATTTCGTCAAAATGAGCATAATTAGTTCGTTGTTCCTGTAAAGCCTACTTCCATAAATTTGTAGAAAATAATTAAAGTGGATCATCAATTATCTTTCTAAATCGTTTAAGTTTAATAAAGTTGACTTTAGCAAATTATATCTTTTCCATATAACTCAAATTTCTATGATTGTTAGAGTTAACGCTCAACAGGGCCAACAATAGTTTATCATAGAATTAGGCTCACTCGGTATTATTTACAGTTGTATTAATTTTATATCAGTGATCCAGCCCATATTGTAAATATATACTTGTACAAATATTTTGTAAGAAAACATTCGAGACATTCAATATAGTTCACGATCACATTTTTTTCTCACTAAAATTGTTGTCGATCTAGGGTTTCTTCATATCAAATCATCACGATTCCTTGATGTTATTATGGTATCAGAGCCATGAAATTGGTTAGCTGAACTCCTTATCTACAAAATTGGTGGGTCAACTAAGTTTCCTGCAGCATACTAGGTCTGATATTTCCTTCACTGTTCAACATTTGAGTCAGTTCATGTCTGCCCCTAGAACTCGTCATCTTGAAGTTGATTTTCATGTTTTGAAGTATTTAAATGATACTTATGATGTGGGTCTTTTCCTCAACAATTCTGTTGATTTCTCTCTCAAGGTGCCAGCAGTGCAACTAGTCGTAAATCTGTCTATGGCTTTGTATTATTTCTTGGTGGTTGTCCAGTCTCTTGAAAGTCCAAAAAACAGCCCACAATTACTTTATCTTCTTCTGAACAAAGTATAGATCATACGCCTTCTGGTTGCTGAGATCACTTGATTAGTAAGGTTGCTAGATGAATTTGGTGTATATGATCTCACTATGTTTTTTTGTGACAATAAAGCTGTTATTCATATTGCGAAGAATGCCTTCGAACTTATGGACACTATCCCAAACATCTTTCTATGACATCCTACCCGACATCATCACGAGTAAGGCCCATTTCAATCCTGTTTTCCACAAACTCTCAAAGCACATTAAAGTACATTGTCATTTTGTTTGAGATGCTTTGGCTGGTGATTTAATTTCTCTTCATTCCATTCATACTTTTGCTTAACTTGCTGACATATTTCCTAAGTCTCTTCTTGGTATGCATCAACGCATGTTTCTTCCCAAGCTTGGAATGGTCAACCCTTCCAACTAGCAGGGGAGTGGGGTGTTAGAGCTGAGATAGTTGGGATGACGCTCAACAAGACCAACAATAGTTGATCTTAGAATTAGGCCTACTCGGTATTATTTACAACTGTATTAATTTTATATAGATGACCTGACCCAAATTGTAGATATATAATTGTACATACAATTTATAAGGAAACATTCGAGACATTCAATAAAGTTCATGATTACATTCTTTATCTCTTTCTAAAATTGTTATTGATCTAGGTTTCTTTATATTAAATCATCACGATTCCTTGATGTTAATAGTGATAGAAATCAAAATGAACACATAGCACCAAACAATTAAAGAATGAGACAACCTTATCATGAGATAAGATTATTGGCCAAAATAAGAGCCGACTGTAAGACATAGGCAAGCGACCAACAATACAATAGTTTGAAATAGATATGGATGTCTGGGCTTCTTCAGAATTAAATTTGGTTTTGGGTTAATACAAAGCTAGGTGTAACTTGGCAAGAGACTAATAAGGCACCCAAAAACTTCAGTTTTGCGGTTAAATCGAAAAATCAAACATTTAAAATTGAATATCAAATCAAAAATTAAAATTGTAAAAAAATTAATCCTGATAAAAAAATGCCCACATGAGCAGTGTCGGATTCAGAATAATCACTCAGGGAATTCGAAAAAAATAATAAAAACTAGACATTAAAATAATATTATCCCTGAAAATAGAACCTTAGACGTTGGGGAGAAATTCAAACACGTCGTGTTTTACTGGGAAGGATCGACCATGGGAACGGATCTATAGGGCTACACCCTGAACCACTTGAGTTAACATTATGAGTTCAAGATATTCAAAACTCATATAATGTAATTAAACACATAATATCTACCTTATATAGGCCTTGTAAATTTTTGTTGTGAACACCCTCGGGCCCCATTAAATTCGCCCCTGCACATGAGTCCGTCCACCTTTGATCAGGAATTTTGGTTTGAGCCGTGTTACTTTAGGAATGGAAAAACTTGCAATGCGAATTTAAATTAATCGAATCAGTAGGTATCATGTATCGGGTATCAAATGACTATAAAAGAAGGCATTGATATGCTTACTTCTTCTTTACTCTTTTCATAAAAGAAAAGCCTTGCCACAGTCAACGACTGAGGAAAGCCGGTATGTGGCCGTCAATAAGTTGTACTTGTCATAGGAGTGAACCCTACCCTCTTCAGTCAAATAGGGGCCAGCTTTCTAAATAACTATAAACGAATATTATTACATCATTTTTCGCAACTACAATTTTAAAAGAGAAGGTGTTAACCAACAGATGAATTCATTAAATGACTGAAAAGTGGCTAGCCAACACTATTACTACTACTACTAAAAAGATAAAGTTAGTATAAGTTACACTAATAAATGGATTATTTTCCCTAAAATGTTCCATCTTCCCGGTTGCTTTTTGTAATTTTTCTTTGTTCATCTTTTTCTGCTCCAACAGAATAAATGCTTAACAATCAGCTAACTATATACATACTTCTCTTTTGCTTGTTGGGAAGGGGTGGGGAGATGGAGTATTTTCGTTTGTTAATTACTAGAGGATTAAAGGTAGTGAGAAGATGACACATAAAAATCTATATTCCATAACAGTTTGAGTGTCTTAACTTTGTGAAATTTTGACCGAAGCATGTGTTAATGTTGATTTTTATGTTATGACATTTTTCCTAACATAATATTTTTAGTACTAAGTTAAAAAACCAAAATGTTGGAACAAATGTCTTTGACATTCAGACCAACATTCTGATAACAGTTTTGCCCTTCTTCACGGACTGAAGCTTACCATGATGGTAAAGTGACCTGGCAAGGAACTTGTTGAGCTGGTTATACACGTGGGAAGACCAAGTCCAAGATGTTGCTAAACTTGGGGAACAAGTCAAAGAGGTTGGAGAATTTTGCTCCTCATTCGTCTCCAACAAACCTCACCTTTCTGCCCACGTTTTGCTCAACTTCCATAACGATTCATTGAGCAGCATTTCAAGGAAGACTCTCTACTATAAATAGAGAGTCTACGTCAAGGAATCAATATACAAAAATTACAAGAGAAAAAGATCAAGAGAGAGCTCTCAAACAAATCACAATCTAAGACTGGATCACTGTGTTTCCTGAGTGTTTTGACGACATTCTGTCAAACATTATAGTTGCTGCCTAGATTCTAGATTAGTTCTTTATTGAAGCAATTATAATGAGATGTTGTCTATCTCTACTTAGTTAGATTTTTCAGGCATTAAGTCACCTGCGACTTCACCTTTTTATTCCTTTTGTATTATCTTGTAATATTGTAAAAGAAGGAATATATTCAATTGTATATATATATATATATACAATACCTTTGGTCATTGACCATCATAGGTTATATTAATATATAACCTATGTCAACCTTTGTGTCTTTATTATTTCCGCTGCAATTTAACTCTTCAAAGGTTTTTCTGTTTTCATCTAAGTGTCGTCAGTTCTGCTAGACGACATTGTTAACGACATTTGCAAACTGTTTCAGTAACAAGTAATTTTACTTACTCTTTGTATTTGATTATTTCATAGTATAACCCCCGGGACCCAACAAGTGATATCAGAGCCTACACTTGACATAATAAGTGTTTGGTCTGTTATATAAACTATGGATTCGACTAATCAAATAATTAGTAGACTTCTTATTTTAGATGATTTAAATTATGCCTATTAGAAAATTCGTCTACGCTCTCATATCAAATCCATTGATATTAGAGCATGGAGATCTATTACCAATGGATATAATGTTCCAATGTTACCACCGGATGAGAAAGGCGACATTCTTGTTAAGCCTGAATCTGAATGAAGTGTAGAAGAAACCAATGATGCAAGCTTCAATGAAAAAGCCTTCAATTCTATTTTTGCATGGGTTGATCTCCACATATTCAAGCTCATACAAAATTGCTCTACCGGCAAGGATGCTTGGGATACTTTGCAAACCCATTGTGAAGGTAGCTATAGTGTTCGTAGAACAAAGTTTCGCATGCTCATGAGTAAATATAAACGTTTAAGGATGGAAGAGACGGAGAACATTAAAACATATTTTGAAAAGTTGATTGATATCTCTAATGAATGTCAAGTTCTTGGTTCACCGTTAACCAACAATCAACTTGTAGAAAAAGCACTTCGTTCTCTTTCTGAAAAGTTCAATATAAAGATATGTGTGATTGAAGAAGCTCACAATCTTGCTACAATGCACCTTCATACTTTAATGAGTATTCTCAAAACGTATGAGATGAATATGAAGAATCAAAGGACATTGTATAAAATCAAAGATATAGCACTTCAAGCAAAATCCTTAGAGAGCCACGTCGATAATGAGGATGAAATCTTAAAGAAATTGGTGATGGTGCAAATGTTGTCCTCCTTACTCGAAAATACAATTCGATGGTAAGGAAGTTCAACAATGATAAAAATAAATATAAATTAAAAGTGCACCAAAATCAAGACTTCAATCAAAAGTCCATTAACCCCCTTCCTATAGTACAAAGAGAAAATCAACTAAGGAGAACCAGCTCAGATCGCACCAAATTTGATCCCAGGCAACTCAAATTTGTGCAGTGTCATGCATGTTCAGGATGTGGTCATTATGCAAATGAATGTGCAAACACCTTGAGAAAAGTTGGTAATAATCTGTGGGTTTCTCTTAGTGACGACGAAGGAGAAGAGAAAAGAGACCAAGAAATTGAGTCACAAGCAATGTTTGTCATTGTTTACGAACAGTCACTCTCAGACGATAAAAATGTTATCGACAGTGTTGTCTCAAATGTCACCACATTTGCGTCAACATCTGCGACGACATCTGCATGTCCAGAAATATCCGTAAGGTATGAATATTTTAATTATCCTGATGTTAATTGCTTTACTAGTGTTATTTTTTGTAGTGAGACTAGCTTTGACGATCAAGTTGATCCCAAGGATGACATGATTACGAATTTATAAAAACTTTGTAAAGACTTAATCCTAGAATCGAAACAACTTGACTTAAAGCTAAAAGCTTTAACTCTTGAGAATGCAGGTTTAAAAGGTACAATAACCCGATTAGAGGTTACACTTATAAAAAAGGATCTTAAATTTGGTAAGATTAGTACAAAGTTGGATTTAGCTGAAGCAAACTTCCATAAGCTAAATACAGGTACCTCCAAATTGGATGAAATTTTGAGTGTTAGTCAACCACTACATGCAGGTATTTGGTACAAGAACTCTCTTAGTGAAATATGCTCTAATTTGTTTGACAAATCTGGGAGAATAGGTTTTGTAAAAGAAAGAGAATCTGAAGACAAACTCCTAGTCGAGTCAAATGAGACGAAGTTTGTATGCCATTATTGTAACTCCTCTGGGCACATAATGTCACGACCCGACCCCGGGGCCGCGACTGGTACCCTACCGGGGTACCCTGTCAGGTATACATCAGAGAATAGCAGCGGAACATACATAACACATAACTTATAAAAAGGTAAACATCACTGGCCAGCCGATAAGGCTGCCTTCCATAAAACATACTTAAACAAAAGTATGGCAGTACAACTGGTTCTTATAGCCCAAAACACATATGTGACCACAGACCTCTAAAGATAACAACTGTGGCGGGACAGGGCCCCGCCATACCCCTGAATGTACAAAATACCTATAGCATCGGGGAATATCCGTACCAATAAACAAGCTTCCGGAGGAATGGAGCTTCTGACACCGGAACAGTGATCCTAAGAACGAGGATCCACACCGCTTACCACCTGCGGCATGAGCGCGGCCAGGAAGGGGGTCGATTACATGATATGTACCAAGTATGTAAAGTCGAAAATACTGTAATTATGATATCATAAGTCTAAAAGTAGTTCGAGTCATGGAAGACAAACAAAATACCTTTTCGTGCCTTACTATGATAGAGTGGCAAGTGTATATAATCTGCATAAAATAGGGCCTCATGATCAAAACAGGTACCTGCCCGTAGTATCAATAAGCACCCTACTCCGGGACTATTTCACCCGTGATAGTCCTGTGGACCCGCATGAGGTATTCTCGCATTTGTACCGCGCGTGAGACTATTTCACCCGCGTAAGCCCATGGGACTCGCGTGAGGTATTCGCCGCATCGTAGGTAGCAAATCCACGGAACATGTGGTATAACGATCTTGGGGACTTACCCCTCAGATATACTCTTACCCTGAAGCAGATGGTATAACGATCTTGGGGCTTACCCCTCAGATATACTCTTACACTGAAGCAGATGGTATAACGATCTTGGGGCTTGCCCCTCAGATATACTCTTACACTGAAGAAGGTGGTATGACGATCTCGGGGCTTGCCCCTCAGACATACTCTTACCCTGGAGAAGGTGGTATAACGATCTTGGGGCTTGCCCCTCAGATATACTCTTATCCTAGCTCAAACTGTCATCATATCATAATCATAAATAAGTTAAGAAAACTTATAACTTCTTATTAGTCTTGTTCATATACCCTCTCATTTTAGTTTACTTAAGGCACTTAATCATATCTCTAAAAAAAAAAGGAAACCGGGAATTTAACCCAAGTACTACATACTTCAACTCTTTTAGAAGTGACTCTTTTTCATACATAAAAACTTTGGGCAATTGATGCCTTAAAATCAATTTGCCTTTCATAAATCAAATCATTTGTCCTTACTTGTCTTACTTAGAGTAAACCTCTTCTCATTAATCTTTTATAAAACTAATAACCAACTTCCCATAAAGTTGTTATATTAACCCTACACTTTAGTAAAATCATATTTTTCCCTAACCAAGAGACTTATACATTCGTAAAACGAAACAAATCATTATATACTTAAAACAAGTAAGAATACCAAATCTTGTACGTCTACCGTACTACATAGTTTCATCTATTCATGCTCAAGAGATAGGAAAACTCCACATACCTCTTCGGTCAATCCACTTGCTAAGTCCAAACTACCGCAAGTAATATGTCAACCTAAAATAACCATGATACGTTCATTAACCTCCAATTTCAATGTAGAATAATCCAAGTTTAAAGTCACTAAATTCTATGGAAAATTGGGCAGCAGTTCCTTTGTTTCTACATACATTGCCACCTTTCTCAAGGCCGAATTTATCATCCAAACGCCACATTTAAGGCTTAACAATCCAACATTTCAAAGGGGATTACACACCTAAACTTGGGTGTGTAAAATTCTGCCCCATAAGGTACAACAATTCACTTAATAATTCTAAGGTAGTTTTTAGGCTACAACATGCTCATAATATCTTTTTAGCCAATTCTTTCATATCCAAACCACATTTCTTACATGTAATGACTCTAGGTGCATTATTTACTACTACACATCCCTTCTCCTTCACATGCAACATTAATAACTAAACCACAAGAGAAGAAATGTTACCTTAAAGCCTTAGCCAAACTTATTCCAACAACTTTGCTAGCCTCCTTTCCAAGAACACCACCACACTAACACCAACAAACTAGCCACAAGCTTCCTTCTTGTTCTTAACTTTTCAGATTTTTCTTAGGCTTTGAATTCCCCTTGGAATTTTAGAGAGAAGTGATAGCTAATTTAGAGAGAGAGAGAGAGATTGAAAGATGACCAAGTCTTCAAGACTTGGTCAATATAAGGCATGCAAGAAAATCAGATGGGGGGGGGGGGGACTCTTGTCACTCTCCCATGGCCTTTTTTAAAGAGAAAATCAGATTTTCCTAAGTTTTTCACTGAATCTGCCTTGCCGCGGCGCGAAACCTTTGCGACTCTCGAACTTCCGCCGCGCCCTGTCCTGGCGCGCGCTGCAACTTCAGCGACCCTCGATTTCCGCGCCGCGCCTCGCATCCGCGCGCCGCGCCGCTTTGCACAAGCGCATTTCTGTCCGTCTGCGACCGAACTTGTAACTCCCATAACTTTTACTCCGACGTCCTATCGATTTAGCGGTTGGTTGCGTTGGAAACTAGACTCAACGAACTACGCCCTAGGCCCTTGAAACACTTAGGAACTCTCAACATACCGGGTCATAACCCGCCTCAAAGTTGACTAAAACCCGTCCGAAACAATCCGTCAACTTATCTTTCGAAAATTTTAAGTCTTACTCCCTTTCGCACGCTTTCACACGTGTGGCCAGAACTACGGGGTATAACATTCTCCCCCCCTTAGAAACATTCGTCCCGAATGTTCCTTCTAGGCTTACTCAAATCACACTATCGACATAGACCCTCTTAGCTATTCTTTTTGCAATAAAAGATGCTCCACGAGCCACAACGATATTCAAGCAAAATTTCCAATTAAAACTATCAAGCAAGAAAGTAGGTTACCTGGAGGTATAGGAAATAAGTGAGAATAATTCTTCATCATGTCATCCTCTGCTTCCCACGTCATCTCTTCCCTATTCTCGTTCCGCCACAAGACTTTGACGGAAGCCACATCCTTCGTCCGAAGTCGCCTAACATGACGATCGAGTATCGCTATGGGACTCTCCTCATACGATAACTCCTCTGTCACCTGGACATCATGAATCGGGTGCACTCTAGATAGATCTCCAATACATTTCCGTAACATGGACACATGGAAAACTGGATGTACCGCCTCCAAATCGGATGGCAGATCTAACTTATAAGCAACCTTGCGGACAATCTGATAAGGCCCAATGTACCTTGGGCTAAGTTTCCCCTTCTTTTCAAATCTCATCACGCCCTTCATGGGCGATACCTTTAGGAAAACCCAATCATCTATCTCAAATTCCAAGTGTCGACGCCGATGGTCTGCATACGACTTATGCCGACTCTGAGCTGCCAACAACCGCTCCTGGATAAGATTCACCTTATCCACTGCCTGCTGAACCAAGTCTGGCCCGACTAACTGCACTTCTCCCACTTCAAACCAACCTATCGGTGACCTGCACTTCCTCCCATATAAGGCCTCATAAGGCGCCATCTGGATACTGGAATGATAGCTGTTGTTGTAAGCAAACTCCACAAGAGGTAAATGATCCTCCCAGCTACCCCTGAAATCAATAAAACAAGCCCGCAACATATCCTCAAGTGTCTGGATAGTGCGCTCGGCCTGCCCGTCGGTCTGAGGATGAAACGCCGTACTGAGACTCACCTGTGTCCCTAAACCTCCAGAAGTTAGCCGTAAACTAGGCTCCTCTGTTTGAAATAATCAATACGGGCACTCCGTGCAGTCTCACAATCTCCCTGATATACAGTCTAGCATAATCCTCGGCCGAAAAAGTCGTCCTGACTGGAAGAAAATGGGCTGATTTTGTCAGCATGTCGACGATAACCCAAATGGAATCATGCTTCCTCTGAGTGGAAGGTAACCCTGTAATAAAATCCATATTTACCACCTCCCACTTCCAAGTCGGAATATCAATAGCCTGCGACTTCACCGGATTCGGTGCTCAACCTTAACCTGGCGACAATTCGGGCGCGTGCCCAAACTCGCAACGCCCTTGCGTGCCCGTCCACCAATACACGCATCGAGGTCATGATACATCTTAGTCGACCGGATGAATAGAATAACGAGCACCGTGTGCCTCCCGAAATCTGGCGGCGAAGTCTGTCCATCGGGAACACACAACCGACCCTCGAATCTTAGCACCCATCGACGCTACCTCAAATAGACTCTTCTCCTTACGGAGAGGCTGCGTCGATGCCGTACCAAAATCGGATCCTCATCTGTCGCCTCTTGCCTCGCCGGCGATGGAAGACTCGGCAACCTCTCGAACCGAATTCCGTCACTATCGAGAATCAACCAAGCGAACCCCGAGGATCGCTGGTGATGTAACTCTCGGACCATATCCCTTTCTCTGGTGAACATCGCACGGACTACCCATCGATCTGCGACTATGGGCATCTGCAACTACATTGGCCTTCTCTGGGTGGTATAGAATATCAACATCGTAATCCTTAAGTAGCTCCACCACCGTCTGCGCGCAAGTTCGGCTCCTACGGTGAAGATGTCTTGGAGACTCTTGTGATGCGTGTAAATGTCACATGAACTCCATATAAATAATGTCTCGGATCTTCAAGGCATGAATCACTGCTGCAACTCCAAGTCATGTGTGGGATAGTTCTTCTCATGCTTCCTAAGCTGTCGGGATGCATAAGCTATAACTCTGCCATCTTTGCATCGATGCGCACGACACGGACGCGTCACAATAAACCACATATCCATCTAGACCCTCTGGAAGAGTAAGAACTGGGGCGGTCGTCAACTTCTCTTTTAGCAGCTGGAAACTTTCTTCACAAGTATCCGTCCACCGGAACATAGCCGCTTACGAGTCGACTTAGTCAAAGGTCTTTGAAATAGAAGCAAACTTCTCCACAAACCTCCGATAATAACTGCAAGGCCCAAAGCTGCGCACTCCGTCGGTGTAGTGGAGTGCAGGCCAAGTCTTGATCGCCTCAATCTTATTTGTATCAACGAATACCATCGGCCCGATAACATGCCTAAGAAAGCCCGAAGCTAACCAAAACTCACATTTGAGAACTTGGCATACAACTTCCGGTCTCGGAGGACTCAATACCGTCGCCGAATGCTCAGTATGCTCGCTGCGTGCGCGAATACACCAAGATATCATCGATGAAAACTATAACGAACATATCCAAGAATGGCTCGAACACCTATTCATCAAATCCATGAATCTTCTTTGGGGCGTTGGTCAACCAAAGGCATTACCACGAACTCATAGTGCCCATCTGGGTCTGAATGCGATCTTTGGGATATCCGCCTCTCTAACTTCGTACTGATGGTAACGGATCGCAGTCTATCTTGGAAAATCATCTCGCACCACCTGTTGGTCAAACAAATCATCAATCCCGGGAGGATATTTGTTCTTGATAGTTACCTTGTTCAATTGCAGTAATCAATACACGTGCGCGGCGTCCATCCTTCTTCTTTACAAATAACATTGGCGCTCCAGGAGAAACACTTGGCCGATAAAGCCTTTCTCCAGCAAATCCTTCAGCTGGTCTTTCAATTCCTTCAACTCGGCAGGTGTCATCCTGTATGGCGGAATAGATATTGGTCGAGTATCTGGCGCCAAATCAATGCAAAACTCAATCTCCCTCTCAGGAGGATACGAAGCTTCGTGCGGGAATACGTGCGGAAACTCTCTAACGGCCGGAGCCCGGTGAAGGTCGGTATCTCGACCTCGATGTCGAATACGAACCATATGATAGATATACCCTTTCCGCACCATCTTTCTAGCCTTGAGGTAAGAAATAAACCTACCACCGCCGGCGACGCGATGTTCCCTTCCACTCGATAACGGCTCGTAGAAAGCGAACCGAACTAATCTCTCTACGATCTACATTGGCATAGCAAGGCTAGCCAATCCATACCCATAATCACATCAAAGTCTGCCATATCCAACTCTATCAAGTCGGCTAGAGTCGGCGTGCATCTCTGATCATCGGGCAAGCTCTATATATCCGCTCGGCTACCACTGAATCACCTACTAGCGTAGCCACCTCAAAAGGTCTTATGGACTCGGGCTCTATCCCTATTCTACTGGCAATATGAGGAGATATATAGGACAAGGTAGAACATGGATCTATCAAAGCATATACATCACAAAGAAGAAACCAATAATGTACTGTGGCGACATCCGGTGGCGCCTCGCAGTCTGTCGGTGGACATAGCATAGATGCGGTTACGAGGATGCTGAAGCGGGACCCTACAACGACCTCCGCCGCGGCCTGGCCCATAAGTACCACGCCTCCGGGCGTCGACCATCGAGCGAAGATCCAAAGAACCAGACCGTCGGCTGAACAGTAATGCTCCGCCGCCTGGGGCGGACAATCTTGCCGGATGGCCTGCGCCATAAGAATAGCACGCTCGAACCCATACGACACTCGCCCGGATGAGACCTACGCGTCGAGCGCACGAGATGTGGGTGGTCTCGATTAGTGACGGTCCTGTTTCCTGAAACCACGAAGTCTGAGCCACGGCACGCTCGCGAATAACGGTGATCAAACCTCCTGCCGGAAAAATGAGAAGGAGCACTCTGTCTGGCCGGAATGTGGACTGGTCTGCTGCGAGCCCGCCTCAGCGCCACGAGACCTGCTGTCACAGCCTATTGGGTGGCCCAAATTTAACTGATCCTGCCTCTCTCTGTCCTCAATCCCTCGCGTGCGCTGCGTCACGGCAATATCCATCCCGGTGAAGAGCCACCCCAACATCTTTGTAATTATATGACGGTCTAACCCCATCACATATCGATGAACCCTGTCGGCCATATCCGCTACAATGGTGTGCGCATACCTGGCCAAGGAGTCAAACTCCAGGCTGTACTCTCTGATAGTCCTCCCGTCCTGCCTCAAGGTCAAGAACCTATCTACGCGGGCTCTCCTCATCTCAGGAGGCAAGAAGTGATCCAGGAAAGCCTCTGTGAACTCCTCCCAAACAGCTGGAAGAGCATCCTCACCTCTCACAATACCCATAACTCAAACCAGTTCAACGCAATATCGCGTAACCGGTAAGAAGCTAGTATAACAGACTCAGTCTTCGATGCCCTAAGAACCTGCATGGTCATTGTAGCTAGGACAAACTCCTGCGGATCCTCGCCGAATCTCGAACCATAGAACTTCGGGTGGGTGTGACTCAGAAATCCGAATCCGTAAGCTATCGGCTCACAGGGTTGGCGCTGCTCATCGGCTTTGCCACGCCACTATCTGGTCGAGAATCGAATATGTTCCCCGTAATCTCTATACTCAGACCATGACTGTGGGACTGGAGGCTCGTCTGCGCGGTCTCGATGCCGCTGCGCTCGAAATCTGTTGAGGCGATGGCGTGGAACTCGGCGCCTAAACATCATCTACGTAAGGATCGGGCTGTGCCCTCGTGACTCTCCGCGTCCACTAGCGGCCTCACCGGTGCCTTGCCGGGCGCGGTTGCCTGCGTGGAGGCATAAGCGATACATGGGAAAACATCGGAGGAGGTTCAACCTATAACTCGGCTACATTGCACGATCTTAGAGTGAAAGAATGGAAACGATACTAAATGTCCTGCGACCTCACGATTATAGATGTGGTGCACGACACCGATAATCAAGACTACTAGACACGGTGCGTAGACACTTTCCGAGGACTAGCGCTCGATACCACTTTTGTCAAGACAGGCTCGGGGCGATCGTACTTCTAACGGGGTACCCTATCAGGTATATATCAGAGAATAGCAGCGGAACATACATAACACATAACTTATAAAAAGGTAAACATCACTGGCCAGCCGATAAGGTTGCCTTCCATAAAACATACTTAAACAAAAGTATCGCAGTACAACTGGTTCTTATAGCCCAAAACACATATGTGACCACAGACCTCTAAAGATAACAACTGTGGCGGGACAGGGCCCCGCCATACCCCTGAATGTACAAAATACCTATAGCATCGGGGAATATCCGTACCAATAAACAAGCTTCCGGAGGAATGGAGCTTCTGACACCGGAACAGTGATCCTAAGAACGAGGATCCACAATCTTCTTACCCTTACCTGCGGCATGAACGCAGCCCCCGAGGAAGGGGGTCAGTAAACAATATGTACCAAGTATGTAAAGCTGAAAAATACTGTAATAATGATATCATAAGTCTAAAAGTAAGATGGAGTCATGGAAGACAAACAAAATACCTTTTACTGTGCCTTACTAACAATGAGAGTGGCAAGTGTATATAATACTGCATAAAATAGGGGCCTCATGATCAAAACAGGGTACATCGCCCGTAGTATCAATAAGCACCCCTACTCCTGGGACTATTTCACCGCATGGAGTCTGTGGACCCGTGAGGTATTCCTCGCATAGGTGTACCGCGCGTGGGACTATTTCACCGCGTAAGCCCATAAGGACTCGCGTGAGGTATTCCTCGCATCGTGGGTAGCAAATCCACCGGGTGGTATAACGATCTTGGGGACTTACCCGCCGGATATACTCTTACCTGCAGGCGGATGGTATAACGATCTTGGGGCTTACCCCTCAGATATACTCTTACACTGAAGCAGATGGTATAATGATCTTGGGGCTTGCCCCTCAGATATACTCTTACACTGAAGAAGGTGGTATGACGATCTTGGGGCTTGCCCCTCAGACATACGCTTACCCTGGAGAAGGTGGTATAACGATCTTGGGGCTTGCCCCGATGATATACTCTTACCCTAGCTCAAACTGTCATCATATCATAATCATAAATAAGTTAAGAAAACTTATAACTTCTTATTAGTCTTGTTCATATACCCTCTCATTTTAGTTTACTTAAGGCACTTAATCATATCTCTAAAAAAAAAGGAAACCCGGAATTTAACCCAAGTACTACATACTTCAACTCTTTTAGAAGTGACTCTTTTTCATACATAAAACCTTTGAGCAATTGATGCCTTAAAATCAATTTGTCTTTCATAAATCAAATCATTTGTCCTTACTTGTCTTACTTAGAGTAAACCTCTTCTCATTAATCTTTTATAAAGCTAATAAACCAACTTCCCATAAAGTTGTTATATTAACCCTACACTTTAGTAAAATCATACTTTTCCCTAACCAAGAGACTTATACATTCTTAAAACGAAACAAATCATTATATACTTAAAACAAGTAAGAATACCAAATCTTGTACGTCTACCGTACTACATAGTTTCATCTATTCATGCTCAAGAGATAGGAAAACTCCGCATACCTCTTCGGTCAATCCACTTGCTAAGTCCAAACTACCGCAAGTAATATGTCAACCTAAAATAACCATGATACGTTCATTAACCTCCAATTTCAATGTAGAATAATCCAAGTTTAAAGTCACTAAATTCTATGGAAAATTGGGCAACATTTCCTTTGTTTCTACATACTTTGCCACCTTTCTCAAGGCCGAATTTATCATCCAAACGCCACATTTAAGGCTCAACAATCCAACATTTCAAAGGGGATTACACACCTAAACTTGGGTGTGTAAAATTCTGCCCCATAAGGTACACTTAATAATTCTAAGGTAGTTTTTAGGCTACAACATGCTCATAATATCTTTTTAGCCAATTCTTTCATATCCAAACCACATTTCTTACATGCAATGACTCTAGGTGCATTATTTACTACTACACATCCCTTCTCCTTCACATGCAACATTAATAACTAAACCACAAGAGAAGAAATGTTACCTTAAAGCCTTAGCCAAACTTATTCCAACAACTTTGCTAGCCTCCTTTCCAAGAACACCACCACACTAACACCAACAAGCTAGCCCCATGCTTCCTTGTTCTTAACTTTTGATTTTCTTAGGCTTTGAATTCCTTGGAATTTTAGAGAAGTGAGAGCTAATTTAGAGAGAGAGAGATTGAAAGATGACCAAATCTTCAAAACTTGGTCAATATAAGGCATGCAAGACAATCAGATGGGGACACTTGTCACCCTCATGGCCTTTTAAAGAAAATCGATTTTCCTAAGTTTTTCGCTGAAATCTGCGCCTTGGGCGCGGCCAGCGCGGCGGCCTTGAAACTCTGCGGACTCGGAACCAGCGCGCGACCCGCATCCTGGCGCCGGCTACAACTTCAGCGACCTCGGTACTTGCGCGCGCGCCATCCGCGGCACCGCGCCTTGCACGAAGCGCATTTCTGTCCGTCTGCGCACTGAACTTGTAACTCCCATAACTTTCTACTCCGACATCCTATCGACGAACGGTTGGTTGTGTTGGAAACTAGACTCAACGAACTACGCCCTAGGCCCTTGAAATACTTAGGAACTCTCAACGTACCGGGTCATAACCCGCCTCAAAGTTGACTAAAACCCGTCCGAAACAATCCGTCAACTTATCTTTCGAAAATTTTAAGTCTTACTCCCTTTCGCACACTCTCACACGTGTGGCCAGAACTACGGGGTATAACACATAAGACCATATTGTCGCAAACTTCAGAATTTCAGGAGCAGAATGTTATCAAGACGACTGTCCAACATTCTGGACAACACTCAAAGCAACATTACTGACGGCAGAAAGGGAAAATGTTTTAGGAAAGTTTGGATGCCCAAAATGAATGTGAGATGTAATGTTGCTATAACTGCTTTAAGGACTAACATTTCAGGTTCATGGTACTTTGACAGTGGGTGCTCTCGTCACATGACAGGAACAAATGACTGCCTAAGGAACTACAAGTCACTCAGTGGGGGAAATGTTACTTATAGAGGTGAAAGCAAAAGTAAAATCATAGGAAAAGGATCCTTAAATGTTCCAGGTGTTCCAGACTTGAAAAATGTCTTACATGTTGATGGATTAATGGCTAACCTAGTCAGTATAAGTCAATTGTGTGATAACGATCTAGAGGTTAAGTTTAATAAGTATGCTTGTATAGTTACAAATGAAGCTAACCAATGTGTAATGATAGGTACAAGGATATGCGACAATTGCTATCTTGTTGGAGAACAAGAGATATGTAATAATGTTAGGACAGATGACACTACTCTGTGGCATAAAAAAATAGGTCAGGACAACTACCGTAACCTTGAAAGATTAATTTCTTATGAGGCATTAAGAGGCATGCCTAAATTAAGTCCTAAAGATAAACCAATGGTTTGTGAAGATTGTCTAAAAGGTAAGCAAACTCGTGTCTCCCATAATGTTGTCCAAAGTGACGGACAACATTCAGGTACGTCTCACTGTTTTCAGTTTTTGCACATGAATATTATTTGTCCAATTGAGGTAGACAGCCTAGGAGGCATGAGGTATGTGATTGTAGATGACTTTTCCAGGTACACATGAATATTCTTTTTGAAAGAAAAGTCCCAAACTTTTGGCATGTTCAAAGTATTGCACTCCAGGATAAAGAATATGTATCATTCTTCCATTTTTCGAATTAGGTCAGATCATGGAAATGAATTTGAGAATAATATGTTCTCAACATTTTGTGAGCAAAAAATGTATTTTCTGCTCCCAAAACTCCCCAGCATAATGGTGTAGCTGAAAGGAAGAATAAGACTTTATAAGAGATGACTAGAGTCATGCTAAGTTCTAAGAAATTGTCAAAATGTTTTTGGGCTGAAGCCTTGAATATTGCAAGTCACATAACAAATAGAGTCTATCTTAGGCCTGGAACTAAAATGACGCCCTGCGAGCTTTTAAATGGAAAGAAACAAAATCTGTGTTACTTTCATGTATTTGGGTGTGTGTGTTACATCTTAAATGATAGAGAACAACTAGCCAAGTTTGACTCCAAAAGTGACAAATGAGTTTTTGTCGGCTATTCAAAAAATAGTCATGCTTACCGTGTGTATAATCTTAGAACCAAAACTGTACAAGAGTCTGTTAACATTGTTTTCAATGATTGTGCTGATCTTGCAGGAAAAATGTCTGAAAATAACGTTGTGATTACAGTGGAGAATGTGCAGAATGCAGAAGATACAGATGTTGCCCCAAATGTCACGACATCTGAAGCAACACCTTAGTCTGAACCCGAGAACACAAAAGGTGCAGATGAGGAATCTAATGCTGAATTGCTAGACCCAGTACGCAGGGATCCCTCATCTAGGATTAGAAAGAACCATCCTACAGGTCAAGTGATAGGAGAAGTGTTTGAAGGTTTAAGAACAAGAAGGAAAAAGCCTTGAAATTACAAAGATATGGTCATATATGTGTGTATGTCTATCATGTATCAAAAGTAAGCCTATCTTGTTATGTATCTACTCTAGAATCAAAGAATGTTGGAGAAACACTCAAGGACAATTGTTAGATATAAGTTATGCAAGAAGAACCTGAACAGTTCACGAGAAATGAAGTCTGGGATTTAGTTCCTCGTCCAAATGATACTAATGTTATTGGAACTAAATGGATCTTTAAAAATAAGACAGATGAATTTGGAACTGTGGTAAGAAATAAGGCAAGGATAGTGGCTCAAGGATACACGCAGGTCGAAGGAATTGATTGCGATGAAACCTTTGCTCCTGTTGCCAGAATTGAGTCGATTAGGCTGTTACTTGTTGTAGCTTGCTGTCTGAAGATCACTCTCTATCAGATGGTTGTTAGGGTCTCTTAACGCCTTCTTTTTTCTTCTCATCGGAGTTCTTTAAAGGTGCCTTCTTGAATGACTACCTTGACAAAGAAGTCTATGTTGAACAACCCAAAGGATTCGAAGATCCTCACCATCCTCAGTATGTATACAAGCTCAAAAAGGTTTTGTATGGATTGAAACAAGCACCTCGAGCATGGTATGGTCGTTTAACTCAGTTTCTTCTTGAGTTTGGTTTTAAACGTGGTGAAGCTGATTGTACTTTGTTTATAAAACATCACGGAGTAGATATGGTCATTGCTCAAATCTATGTAGATGACATAGTTTTTGGTTCGACTTCACAGTCCCACTTTAAGACATTTGTCGAAGATATGTCCTCCATATTTGAGATGAGCATGATAGGGGAATTAACCTTTTTCTTAGGCTTGCAGATAAAGCAAAATGAAGATGGAATCTTCATCACCCAGAGTAAGTACGCCAAGAATTTAGTTAAGAAGTTTGGATTGGAGAATGCTAAACAGACAAGGACTCCATTGGGATCAACAGAGAAGATATGCAAGACGATGTTGGCGAAAATGTCGACCCAATATTGTACCGATCTATGATAGGTAGTCTCTTGTATCTCACTACCAATCGTCCTGATCTAATGTTTAGTGTTTGTGTGTGTGCTCAATTCCAAGCCTATCCCAAAATCTTCTACTTAAATGCCTTAAAAAGTGTCATCTGATATGTTGCCGGCACATGTGAGTTGAGAATTTGGTATTCCAAAGACACTAATCCTAATCTAATAGGGTATAGTGACTCGAATTGAGCTGGTGATGTAGATGACAGAAAAAGCACGAGTGTAGGATGTGTTTACCTTGGCAATAATCTAGTATCTTGGTATAGTCGCAAACAAAACTGTGTCTCACTTTCAACTACTGAATCTGACTATGTAGCAGCTGGAAGTTGTTGTTCTCAATTGATATGGTTAAGACACATGTTAGACTACTATGAGTTTTCAAATAATATCTTGGTTTAGTATTGTGATAACTTGAGTGCAATAAATATTTCCAAAAATCCAGTTCAGCACTCTCGTACAAAACATATAGATATTAGACATCATTTTTTAAGAGATTTGGTTGAAAAACAGCTAGTTCAAATTGAACATGTTGACATTATTCATCAACTAGCTGATATTTTTACAAAAGCTTTGGATCATGAGAGATTTTCAAGTTTGAAGAACTCTCTTGGTCTATGTAATCTCTGAATCGGCACTGATGAGTGAATGTCGTCTGAAATGTCTAACAATTTGGGTGACATTTGTCTCTGTAAATATCATAATCTGATCTTGTTTACTGGTTTTTGATGGGTTTTATTTTGTGTTCACTCAAGTATGATCCTAAAGTAAGAACTTGTTTAACAAAAAAAGATACTGTTCTCTGCGATGATATTAGATATCATAAAAAAAAGTATCAAAATGAGGCAAAGCCTTTTGTGAATTGATTGACAACTGTGTGAATGAGCAAAGCTCCTTAAAAAATGATATCGTTCCTATTCTATATGAATATCAAGTGCTTAAACAAGAAATTATGAGGATACTAAATAAATATTCTTATTTTTGACACAAAATAAATCTTTTATGTGTTTCTATGATTCGATCAAGGACAATGGGAAAATGTTATATTGATCTGGAGGTTAAACTCATAAAATCACATATGAAACGTGTCTTGATTTGTTGCCAAAATTGAAAAAGTTCTTTTGGGATCATAATACTTGTGTCTTCCAAAATGTTGCCAACATTACGGTTGACATTCTCAGATGATGATATTTGTTGGGATACTGTCTGTAACTAATTTTTGAAAATCCAGTTATTTTCCTTATTTTTTTGTGTGCCGCTGTTTTCTATTTTTTTTTATAAAATCAAATGTTGATGTCTATCTTTTTCATAAAATTAGGTGTAAGTATTTGATTACAATTCAAACACCTAAAAACCAAGATTTTGTTTGCCAAAGTATAAAATCTTCCTCTTTAGTTCTTCTTGTCGTCTTCTGTTTCCGAAAAAAACATAATTAAAAAAAGAAAGCATCACATCATTCTCGGTTTACGTTAAGACCGATGGAATCCACTCAACCTCTTCACATTCAAAAAACCAAAAACCCTAAATCTCTACATCTTCTCCACACTAATCTTCCATGGAAAAAAACCCTATGCCAAACGAAATGTCATCCAACATTTCTAAAACAACACTAATGTGCACAAGTCCACCATTTTGCATAGACATTGTAATATGTGCTTTTCAAGAACCCTTAGCTATAAGTTATCCTGGAGATAATGACAACCGATCGATCTAGACGCAACTCCAGATGTGTCTGTTCTAGGAAAAAGGGAAAGCACCTCAAAATTCAAACACGGAGATCAACGAGAGTGTATGAAAGAAATGTTGAAGTCCAGCCAGCAACAAAGAAGTCTAAATTCGAAGAGCAAGCCCCTGCCTGTTCCAGCAGTGACTATGATGATTCTGACTTTGATTTCTCTACCGATGATGAAGCAAAAAAGAGTCCTTCAGTTGAAAATCAAGATGAACCAATCTCATCATCTCCACCTCATTTTGAGTCGTATGTTCCTGAAGCTGAAGAGTCGTCAGAAGAAGAAATACCTGATGATACACCATTAAAGAGGTTACATTAAATCATCTAACGGTTGGGTTGACCGACCGGACCAGTTGACGGTAGGAAATCCGATGCAGACTGCCAGTTAAGAACTTCTGGGTTGGGGGTTGGGTTGTAACCCAACCCCAACCCGCACGGGTTATGTTAAAACCCGATAAGGCCCGGGCCGGTTAGACCCGGTAATGGAAACCGGTTACATTACCGGTTAACCGGTCCGGACCGGTAACACAAATTTTTAAAAAAGGTAACGATAATGTTACCGTTAGGGAGAGGTGGGGCCGTGAGGGTGGGTGGGGAGTGCCAACGGTCATTTCGACTGTTTTTATTTTTTTTAATTACATTTTTACCCTTTAAAAAATCTATAAATTCTCTACATTTTTATCACAAGATTTTTTTACATTATTAGTTTTCAAATTCAAAGTAGCAAGACGCAAGATTTCGAGCTTCGAGTTTCAATTGAATTATGAATCCCGAAGTTTGGTACACTCGTTTCATTCTCTAATTATTTTATTAAATTGTCATATTTATTTGTTTATTATTTAAATATTTTATAATGTCTTCGATAAGAGCTAATTTATCGGGACTACGCCGTAAATCTAGTTCAAGGGGTAAAAAATCTATAGGTTCTTCATCATCTAATCAAAATATAGATTATGATCAAATGCAAGAAGATTTTGAAATAGAAGATAATGAATATGATAACGTTCAATTAGATAATATTGTTGAACTTGAAGAAAATGAACCTCCTACACCTACTAGTGTTCCTTCTGTCAATGTTGGTACTGCTAGTGGTAGTCGTAGACCTCCTTTACCAGAACCAGTAGTAAGAAAAAAAAGGAGTAAAGTGTGGCTCTTTTATGATAAAGTTGTGGGTACTGATAGAGTTAGATGTAATATTTGTGGGAGAACTTATAAACATAAGACAGGGGGTGGTGACGAGGGGACGAACACTATAGGTAGACATATAAAAAACGATCATACGACACAATGGAATGCTATCTCTGATTTAGAACCCGGTCAACAACAACTTAATCCATTAATTGGGGGGTGGCTAAGTACGATCCAAAAAAGGATCGCATTGAATTAGCAAAAATGATTGTCGGAGGTTGTTTACCTTTTTCTTTTGCTTCTTCTTCATATTTTATTACATATATTCAAAGAGTATATAATCATTTTTTAAAGGTGTTCCTCATAGTACTACTAGAGCCGATATTTTTAGACTTCATAATGATTATGTTATTTTTTTGCAATATTTGTTTGCTAACCTTCCATGCCTAGTTAGTTTTACTTCAGACATTGGACATGCTTTAAACGGTTATGATTATTTAACAATTACTTGTCATTGGATTGATGAAAATTTTAGAATGGAAAAACGTATTATTGCTTTTGCGTATGATGAGGATCAAAGTCATACAGGAAAATATATAAGCGAAACTATTTGTTCTTATGCCCAAAAATATAATTTTTATAATAAAATACTTTGTGTATCATTCGATGCATCTAATAATACTGCTGTTGTAGATCTTTTAAAAGCGGAAGTACAATCACTACTTCCTCATATATTTCATGTTCGTTGTGTTTGTCATATTTATAATTTAATTGTTAAAAGCGGTCTTGATTTATTTTCACCTGAAATAAAACTTGTCAAAAGAGCCGTTGGAGTTATTCAGGGTAATAATAGGAAAAATAGAATTATAGAATTTAAAGAAAAATGTAAACAATTTAATTTGAAACCTAAATTCATGCCAGAAGAGATTATTACACGGTGGAATTATACTTATTTATTGTTAAAAGAATGTTATAAGTATAAAGACCTCATAACACATGTTGCAAATGCGCATTGTAAGAACGTGATGTATATGTTAACCGACGAACATTGGAAATCAATTGGTGAACTTTTAAAAAAATTACGTAAATTTTACACTTTCTCGTTGAATTTTCAGGATCTTATTACCCAACAGTTTGTAATGCTTTAGCTCATATAGCTGAAATTTCATATTTACTTTATGGTTTAAAATCAAATGTGAAATATAAAGATGCAGTTACACTTATGTTTGAAAAATTTAAAAAATATTTTTCCCTATTCCTGATATTTATTGTATTGATGCAGTCTTAAATCCTTCTATTAAAAAATATATTGTTATAATTTAATATGTAGTTTATATACTTATATGGAAGTAGGTGCAACAGAAACTTCATCTTCATTTGATTGCATAAGTACACTTGATACTAATTTAACTACATTATATGAATATTATGCTACATTACATGATAACAAAAACTCTGTTACTAATATTCCTTCTAGTTCTGCTTCTGTGTCTACACCTTCAGGATTCAAATCATTCAATGAAGATGACGATGAAGAATATTTAGACATATGGAGCACTTTTACAACACAAGCAACCACAAGTCGATCTTGCGATGAGATGCAATTTTATTTGCAAAAGCTAGCGGAGCCGAAGAAAAGTTTTGACCCTTTACAATGGTGGCAGGATAACAAAAGGAAATTCCCGGTACTTGCACCGATGACCCGAGATGTTCTTAATGTGTCGATCTCAACAGTGGCTTCTGAAAGTGCATTTAGCCAAGCACGATATCAAATAGGAGACACGCGTCACTCATTGGGTGGAAGCACATTAGAAGTATTAGTCTGCTTAAGGGATTGGATCAGATCAGAGAGAAGAAATCAAGGATGTGGAGACGTTAATTCTCCGGAAGATGAAGAAATAGATAATATTTTGGAAGGCGGGAGCGGAGGCGGGACAGGAATTAATACTCCAGATTTAGAGGCTATGGAGCATAACCAATTCAATCAACCTATAGATTACGAAGAACTTGCAAGAAGGATGAATAATATGTAAATAAGATTATTATTACTTCATTATGTACTCTTATTAACATTATGAAAGTTCAAAAGTTTACATCTTATCATTAGTTTTAATTTTACTATCTATTTAGTTGTTAATCTGTTATTACTTATTTGTTAACTTATATCTACTAATCTAATAAATTAATAAAAGTATAATTACAATATAAAGTTATAAACTATAAAGTATAACTATAACAGTACTATAAAGTAAACTATAAAATAAAGATAAAGTATAAAGTAATAAACTGTAAAGTATAAAGTATAAAGTTATAAACTATAAAATATAAAGTTAACTTTAAAGTTTCAATTTTAATATATAAAACTATATTATATATTATATTACATATTTAAATTGAATTTAGTTTACATTATAGAAAATAAATACTAGAAATTTAAAAAAAGCGGACGATGGGCGAGTTCGACCGGACATGGCGGTGACACGAAATCCGGTAATGAACCTGACCGGTTGGCCCGGTAGTCAAGTGAACCTGACCGGTAACCGATCCGGAACCGATAACCGGTTAAACCGGTGAGAACTCTGGTCGGACCGGTTCGGCCGTTAAAGCGGTATAGGTTACATGCGAAGAGGGTTAAAAAAGCCTCAAAGTCAAGTACTGATTCTGATGTTGCCTTAAGTGTCCCGACATCCCAAGCAACATCCCAGCCAACTCCTGAACAAATTCAATCTCCAACAGAACAAAATCATACTCAGAGTCTGATAAAGAGGTAACCTTCTTTTCTGAGAAATTCTATTCAGAAACTAGTTCTAAAAATTGAAACTGGTATAAAAATAGAATATCAAGTCTGAAAAAGCAGTAGATATTGCCTCCTGTTCAGAACATGGTTTAATTGAGTTTTTCAAGCATAGAAGTCTTCTCGGTTCTGTTACAAACAAAGGACCCTATATTGACAATGTAATCAGGTTGTTTTATGCTAACTTAGACACTGTTATGGAAGATACTAACTCTAAGCAATTCGGGAAAGTATACTTCTATAATAGAATATATGAATTCACACTTGTTGTTATAAGTCAATGTCTGGACTTAAAGGATGAGGAGGATGGTATAGACTCCAACCCTGCAATGGAAGATAAAGATGAGATCATTAAATACCTCACAGAAGGTATAATGCAGAAATGGATCTCTAGATATCCAGCCTCCACACTCACAGCTTTGTTTGCAATCCTTCATAAAATTGCTATACACAATTGGCTCCCTTCAATGAATGAATCAATTGTCACTTCAGAACAAGCTCGCTCGTTGTACAAAGTCGGTAAAGATTGAAAGCTGACATAAGCCAAACAATTTTTAATCAAATTGTCAACTTGGCCCAAAAAGAATCCACTTCAATCCTCCCTTCTCCCTCTTTAATCTTCAAAGTCCTTACATCACAAGGCTTTCAACCAAAGAAAAATGACATACTTGGGAAAAATACAGAATTGTACACTGTGAAAAAGACAATTTTAAAAAGCAAAGACAAAATCATAGACTTACCCTGGAAACTGGACCAAAGCAGAATTGATGTTGAAAGAAATGTCACCAACATTTCTGACAACACAGACACAGAAGGATCTCCGGTGACAACAGAATGTCTTGTGAATCAACTCGCAAAGATTAAACTTCAAATTTCAGAAGTTGATACTATTAAGGATGGCCTGATTCAAGCAAGAGTCTTCTAATGCTGCTTTCTTCCCAAAAGGGAGAAGTGCAGGAAACAGGGGAGGTTGATCTTTGTTATTCTTCTTTGCAAAGAAGAGACACAATGCAGGAAAGAAACAATGCAGGGGGAGCTGAGAAAGACTAGGTGCTGGTGGTTGTAAGTGTAAAGATATTGAAGTTGATGATGGTGTTGAATGCTGGATTACTGGTTGTTGTTGCTAATACTGTTGATGCTACTGATTGAATGCTTATTTTGATTTGTAAAGACGACCTAACAACTATCTTATTTTGGGCTGTAATGATTGAACAGAATAGTTCTGAATATTTTTAGGTTCATCTAATCCTATATGTGTATGGCGTATATATTGTTGTGTATTTGTTGTTTGTATTTTATCACAAGTTAAGGAGGAGCATTTATAATTGTCATAGGTCACTCGCACTAAAAAGTTTGGTTTTGTGAAGAAAAGCAAAAAGGGGAAGAATGTTAATGTTGGATTTTATGTTATGACATTTTTCCTAACATAACATTTTCAGTACTAAGTTAAAAACCAAAATGTTAGAACAAATGTCTTTGACATTCGGACCAACATTCTGATAACAATTTTGTCCTTCTTCACGGACTGAAGCTTATCCCGTGAGATTTTTTACCACGATGGTAAAGTGACCTGGAAAGGAACATGTTGAGCTGATTATACACGTGGGAAGACCAAGTACAAGACGTTGCTAAACTTGGGGAACAAGTCAAAGAGGTTGGAGAATTTTGCACCTCGTTCGTCTCCAACAAACCTCACCTATCTGGCCACCTTTTGCTCAACTTCCGCAACGATTCATTGAGAATTTCAAGGAAGACTCTCTACTATAAATAGAGAGGCTACATCAAGGAATCGATATCCAGAAATTACAAGAGAAAAAAATCAAGAGAGAGCTCTCAAACAGATCAAAATCTAAGACTGGATCACTGTGTTGCCTGAGTGATTTGACGACATTCTGTCCAACATTATAGTTGCTGCCTAGATTCTATATTAGTTCTTTATTGAAGCAATTATAATGAGATGTTGTCTATATCTACTTAGTTAGATTTTTCAGGAATGTAAGTCACCTGCGACTTCACCTTTTTATTCCTTTTGTATTATCTTATAATATTATAAAAGAATGAATATATATATATATATATATATATATATATATATATATATATATATATAATATCTTTGGTCACTGATCATCATAATATAACCTATGTAAATTAAACCTTTGTGATCTTTATTATTTCCGCTGCAATTTAACTCGTCAAAGGTTTTTCTGTTTTTATCTAAGTGTAAATCGATTACTTTGTGACATTGTGCTGTTTATTTGCAAAGCGTTTGATAACAAGCAATTTTACTTACTGTTTGTGTTTGATTATTCCATAATATAACCCCCGGGACCCAACAGCATGATCTGAGTTACATCAGACATTAGCATTAGGTGCTTTGAAGATTTGGTTGGCAGCCCTTAAAAGAGTGGCTAAAATGGAAAGAACAAGAAGCGACATAATCGAGAAGCCTCATCTCCTAAGATTTTGTTAGTTTTGTCCACAAAAAAAACATTTCATGTCAAAAGACATTTATTTTTATTCCTCACCTTTGCACATCACTACGATGTGTTTTCCTTTTTACTGTTTACGCATTTCTTTTATGAAAAAAAAAGACACACAAGTGGTTAGTTTTTATCAAAAGAGAAACATAAAAATTAAGTGGGGACTGGAAGGACATGTACTTCATCAAGTCTAAATATGATCTAATTGTCATATTTATGCAAAAAAAAAAAAAAACTAAAGGAACTATCAAATGACCTATTTTAAATTTGGTTTTAAGATTTTGAGAATTTAGAGAAAATCAACCATTTTCAAAGAGAGTAGTGTTGGAACTTGTATAGGATTAAGAAGAAATAAGTGATAAAAAATGGCTTCGGAATTTTTTACTAAGCGCTGCGGCGCCTGAGACTAGGGCTGCGACGCCTCTCGTCCAGTAACCAAAGAGGAAATTACCGTGACGAGAGCTGCGACGCCTGGTGGAAGGGTCGCGACGCCTGATTGGCAGTAGCTACTGGAATACCGAAAATGAATTAGGGTCGCGGCGCCTTGGGTAAGGGCCGCGGCGCTAAATGCAAGAGCCGCAGCGCTTGAGCAACAGTAATTTTCTGGAAATTTCTAAAAGTTGTGTATATTCACATAAAGTCACAACCTTTGGGTGAAGAGCTGCATATGGTCAGAATTAATGTTATATAAAGCATGTTGATCACTAGAGAGAAGACACAATACACAACACAAGACAATCAATCATTTAACACAATTAATGATTTGAGATTGTTGATTCTTCTTCCTAAATATTTTCTGGAAAATACATAAGTAAATTCGCTAGGGGTGAAGTCCTTGTGCTAGAACTTTCACCAAGATACTTGTATCCTTAAGATAGACGTCCAAAGAACTACAACCCAAGTGGGGACGAATTTCTATCTTAGGACACTGCGTCAAGCAGACCTCTATCGACATCAAGTTAGTGTTTGTTGTTCAATTTGAAGTTTTTCTTATTGTTGATTTGAATTTCAATAGAGCAATTATTCTATTATTGTGCTTATTCATTGATGATACTAGATTAGAACTAACAATCTAAGACAAAAAATCATAAAATTCATTTTTCTGATTATTTGCAACATTTTTTTCAGAGAATCATTTTCCTGATTTGCAAAGATGGATCAATCTGGATCGTCAATGGTGGAAAATTATGTTGAGAAACCTGAGAAATTCAAAGGTTCTGATTTCAAACGCTGGCAACAAAAGATGTTCTATTTGACAACTCTTCATGTGGCAAACGTGTTGATTGTTGAAGCTCCTATGGCTTTGCCAGAAGGAGAGGGGGAGAATGCTCTGACTGATGAGGAGAAGGCTGAAAATCTGAAGGCAATTCAAACTTGGGAAAGTCAGGAGTTTCTTTGCAGAAACTATATTCTCAATTCCTTGGATGATTTTCTCTATGATATCTACTCCACGTTCAAAACGACAAGGTAGTTGTGGCAGTCACTGGAGAACAAGTACAAAACTGAGGTAGCTTGTTCAAAGAAGTTCGTCAACGACAAGTTTCTAAACTTCAAGATGAGCGATGACAAGCCTGTTGTCAAGCAAATGGAGGAACTTCAAGTCATTGTTCATGAGTTAGAGGTTGAAGGTATGGGCCTTAACCCAAATTTTCTTGTTGGTGCTATTATTGAGAATTTACCTCCTTCTTGGAAGGATTTTAAAGTTAATCTGAAGCATCTAACCGAAGAAATGAATTTTGAGCAACTGATTCTGAAAATTCGAGTTAAAGAGGATGACCGGAAGAATGAAAAGACTGATGTTGTTTCCTTGGAGCCAAATGAAAATATGGTTGAAGGAAATCCATCAAAAGCTAAGTTTCAGAAAGGCAAGGGCAAGTGTGTTGGTTCCAAGCCATCTTTTGCAACCGAAAAGAATGCACTCGCCCCACAAAAGACCAATGAGTTCAAGAAATCACATGTTGGTGTATGTTGGGTGTGCGGTAAACCTGGGCACAAAGCAAAAGATTGTCGTCTTCGCAAGAGTCAAGGCGGTGGTATTGGAGGTTCGGGTAATTTCAGCCAATCCAACCGTACTGAAACTAAAAACCAATTCATTGGGGGTTGTTGTTGCTCAAGCAAATCTGGTTACAAATTTAACCGATTGGTGAATGGATACGGGTGCTATAATGCACGTATGTTCTGAAAAGGATATGTTTTCATCTTACCAGGCCATCAAGGATGGAGAACCATTGTTCATGAGTAATGCCGCTGCTGTAAAAGTT
Organism: Przewalskia tangutica; assembly: GCA_029844215.1. Lineage (NCBI taxonomy): Eukaryota > Viridiplantae > Streptophyta > Magnoliopsida > Solanales > Solanaceae > Przewalskia > Przewalskia tangutica. The sequence goes on from CM056723.1 coordinate 49,672,088, forward strand.
GAAGGGAAAGGGAAGGTGATATTGAAACTCATTTCCGAGAATGATCTTGTACTCACTAATGTGTTGCACATGCCTGAAATTTGTAAGAATTTAATTTCTGGTCCTGTTCTTAGTAAGAAGGGCTTTAAAATTATATTTGAATCTGACAAATTTGTACTCACCAAAGGTGGGATGTATGTAGGAAAGGGTACCTCAGTGAGGGGCTCTTCAAACTATCTGTTGTACCTGTAATATCCCATTTTAATCAGAGTCAAAACGGAATACGACATATGGGTGATTTCTAAATTTTTTTTAAGGAGTCGCCACCTAATTATTTTAAAGATGAATTATGACATATACTTAGCAAAAATGCTAAGAATAACTCCAATTAATGATCTGCAAAACTTAATGAGATTCTAGGTAAGAGTTCTTCATTATCTTAAAGGAAATGGGTTAGGCATCCTCTAAGATTCGCTAACTTGCGGTTGTCCGGTCAAACTTAGATTGGTATTATTGTGCTAACATTTATTCACAATTCTAAAGGTGTTCTACAATTATTAAAGTAACTAAGAGATATTTAAACTAGACATGCAGATATTTAAAAAAGATATATATTTAACAGGATTGTAACGAAAGCAAAAATAATATAAAGAGGGAGTGAAGAGAACTTAGCGGTATTTCGCTTTTATTTTCCTTTTCTGCGCAGGCTTTAACTTTGGGATGCGTCTCCGTGTACCTGCATAAAACACTTAGTAAAAGAGTTAGTAAATAATAAATAAGCTATCAAATAAACATAATATATATATATAGATATATATATAAAACAACAAGAGCACGTCTTCCCAAACAAAGCAGCCTTCAGCAGGAGCTGCACTACAATGCCTCAGCTCTGGGAACAGGAAGGAACTGAGCGCCCCGGCTGTATATATATATATGTGTAAAATATATTTGTTATTTTTATATAGTGTGGGCTCAGCTAGTGTTATGCCATGGGTACTGAGACATGAGAAGCCAATATCGCCTCGGCTGCGGTCGACTCTCCTTGCCGGTAAACGACATTATGCATTCTCGTCTTTATATTGTTCTTTTACTTTTATCCGTGCCCACATATTCCGTCTCACTTACCATGGAAGCCTCCAAATCGACGGATAAATCCTTCATCGGCCTAAGTGTAGTATCTTATTCAAATCAGTAAATAACCAGAACCGAAGGGATGTGGCCTCAATTTTAATTTCATTGACCTAAGCGTAGCATCATGTTCTTGTCATAGAAATCGATCAAGTGTAGTAATCTGTTCTTGTAACCAAAATCGCAGTAGTAGCTGTTCTAAAAATCCAGCAGTACGCAGGTTAAAATGTGGCCAGAAAACAGCAGCTATTTAGTTCAAAATGCAGCAGTTGTGTGACTCAAAACATAGCAGCAACTGGCTCAAACTTGGCCAAGAAAACACCACAACAATTTGGCCTCAAATCTGCCTAAAGTGAAGCAGTAGTTTGGCCAAAACAACAGTGATTTAAACCAAAAATATCATCTCAGAGTTGCAGCAGTTCAGTAAAAATGCATCAGTAATTACTGGATGTATGTTTCTTTCATTCAAGTGTAGCAAGTTGTTCCCCAACAGTAGAGCAATAGCAGATAAGTAGCCAAGGCAGAAGTAGCAACTCGGCAAATACAACAAATCAATATAATATATGTTTGTCGCGCCCGTTTCGACCGCGATTTTCTAAAAGCGAACCCTGCTTAAATAAAAATGTTAGGAAATAAATAATAAAAGTGCTAAATATTAAAAGGAATGTTAAAGTGTTAAAAAGGATGTTAAGGGTTAATTTTTAAAAAAAAAGGGCTTAAAAGGGGGTGCTAAATGCTAAAGGGGTTGCTAGGAGTCGCCACCTAATTAATTTGGGCGAATTAGGACACCTAAATGTTAACTAGTTTAAAGTAAACATTAACTCCATTTAATGGTCTGCTACACTTAATGAGATTCTGGGTAAGGGTTCTTTATTATCCTAAAGGGAAGGGATTAGGCACCCTAAAGGATCCGCTAACTTGCGGTTGTCCGTTCAAACCTAGGGTTAGTTATTTATGCTAAGAATGCGTGTTTTGAAAATATCAAAGATGCTTCAAAATATTTTATAAAAGGAGGCATGTTGATAAAAGTCTGTAAAACTAATGCTATAAAAATAAAGTTTAAAGTGTGCATTTATATTGTTTATGTTGTAAGCGGTGCAAAATTGATTTATGGACTATAGATATACATTTATCTGCAAAATCAGAGAAGTGGTGCGTTAGTTTTAAATATGTCATTCTAACGATTAGGCAAGAGATTAAATATGAATGACAGACCTAAGATAGATAAATTAGAAGTGTATTTTCAGTTTTAAAACTAACCACCCAATTTCATATATTCAAGGATTAATTGTTCTAGACAACCTATTAATTACAAAGTTATATTACAACAACAAATAAAATATAAAAAATGAGATAAGGAGGTTAAGAGAGTGAAGGGATTGGAGCGGATGACTCAGTCCTATTTGTTTTTCTAGGAATTGCTGAAGAGGGAACTCGATGGATGTAGATGCGGGTTGTCATTTGAAGTAGCTCGTGATGAATCTCGCCATGAGACTCTTCATTTTGCTCCAGTGCATTTCATGTAAAAATAAAGAAAGATAAGGATTAGTATATGTTAAGCCAAACAAATGATTACATACTCAAACATGCTTATGCTTTAATTATTAAAATCGAACGAGATGGCGGGTCCAAATGTAAAAGTCCAAAACAACACTTTGTCTTGTCAGTATTGAGCCACTGCATGCAGAGAGTCCAGAAGACATATTTGCCCAGGCATTGGAGTATTTTAGACTTAAAACTATAACGTGACTGTTGTTCACAGAAGCCAGATAAGCATATTTTTTTAAAACTGAGCATATATGAGTGATTAAATCATTAAGTCAGCAAGTAACCAGAATGCAGATTCAAAGGGGAAAGATTCCAAGTTGCATTCAGGGGAAACGACAAAGCAGAAGAGAAAATCAAATGGACAAACTTCAAATACATATGACGTGATTCCTGGGGGTACTTGATAATGTACAGGGCATTGGGATTCCTGTTTGCAAGCTAGCAGAGAATATTAACATCAAGTTTTAACAAGAATCATTTTAAGAACATTAACAGTTCCATAATTCCAAGGATTTGTTCATATTTTACTTGTTGCAACCTGATAAATATCTACTATAGTACTCTCGGCGATTATGAGTTTTTCTATCATAAAGGACATAATTTTAAAACCTAGACACACAGTTACTCTACTTGGTCTTGTATACAGTAAATGCTAGTGTTGGCTAAAACATATTGACAATCAAAGTAGCCAATAGAAACAAGTGTTAACTGGACAAATTTAACATAAACCATTTTAATAATCACATGCACTGAACACCTGCAATTTAAACACATATATTCGTACTTTATCCTAGGGAATAGATACTATGAATCGTACAAGAAGCTTTAATGGGACATTTCTACTCATCCTTGGGTGATGTATGTAAACCATTGGTAAAAAAAAGGGAAACTGCCATCAGAACAGGGTGTTATCAGCTAACATTTTGGGCAATAGGGAAGAGATAGCTATACATGAGTTTAGACAAAGGCTTCAACAGAGACCAGCTACATATATTCCAGAGGAGATACGTAGACAAGTTCAACATGATTTCCTGGACTGGAATTTACATTGACCCCACTCGATCTCTTGTTTTAAACAAAGATGAACAGACAGGGATGCTATCGGTTGAAAATAAGGTGATTTAAACTTAGTGGCAGGTCTCGTAACCTTGTGGTTTAGACATACTCAAATGGAGAAATCAATTTACACCACTCTTACACAAGCCGAAACCAGATCCCCACCTTGGACTCATATTCAAAATAAATGTAGTTTTTTTCTTATCTACCAACATGAAGGGTACAGAAAATATGACAGGTCTAAATCAATCAAACATAGTGTTTTAACTTAAAGCTACCCACCATCCTCATAACATATTAGTCAAGAAGGCCTAAGACGCATATGTATCATCCTTAATCCTATTTAACCAAACTAACAAACAGGCAATTAATCACAGCAAACCTACAACATAAAGAAGGGATGAAGAAAGCTTCAGTGGCCATATAGATAAATACATTACTAACGCCATATACTATCCGAGTCATATGTGATTGCAGTCGCGAACATCAGTAGCGATCGACTTTAACTAACAGATTCAGATAGTCAATTCAGTACACACAAACAGCCAATAATCTGTACTTAATCAGTCATTTAAAACACACAACCAGTAAATGGAATCGAGAAAAAAAAGGGTGATAGATTTACCTTCTCCGGCGGCGAACCGAGGCAGCGTATCAAGTCGTCGGTCCACTCGACAGGTTATTGCGATGTGATTGAAAGAGGAATGAAACTTTTACCTGATTCCTGAGTAGTATTGCGAAAACGAAATGCTTTTTGTTTTAACTCTGTTCTTGCTGCTTCCCCAACGATGTTCTACTGATTGGGTTCTTAACTACTGCTAAAGGGGGGTGTCAAATCCTACTTACCTACTGCTACCGAGTGAGCCACTGCTGCGGGATTTCTATTAGGTGTATATGCTGTGTTCACTACTGTATTTTCCACTGACCCCCGAGATGCCTCTTGCATGTGTAAAGACGCTCAATTTATAACCTCCATCTCTGGATTCTAAACTTGGTAAACCTTAAAGGCTGATTCTGTGTATTGATTTGTGAGTGATTTCGTACTAATTTCGTGCGATTCGAACAGATTATGGTAAGAAAATCGTTGGAGAAGGGGGGAAACGACTAGGTTTAGTGCGCATGTGTAAGGAAAACCCGGATTCTCCGGCGAGAATCTCGGGTTGAGGTGCTGATGCTGGTGCGACGGTCGATTTTAGGTTTAGGGTTTGTGGGTTTTATTTTGTTGTGGACGATGGGGAGTGTAAAGGCTGAGGGGCTTTGGGCTGCGTTTATTTTAGGAAGGTGAAGTGAAGGTGAGGTGAAAAGAGGCATTGTATATTAGCGGAGGGTCTTTGGGTGAGGAGAGTGGTCTGTGCGGTGTGAAATTTGGTAAGGGGAAATAAATGGATAGGGACGTGGGCCGGGGCGACGGGTTTGGGCCACGCGGGTGTGGGCTGCGGGTAGTTAGTTTTAATTAGGGGTAGTGGGCTGCGTTTTTTAAAGGTTTAATTTAAGTGGGTTATTAGTTTAGGTGTATTATTAATTAATTGTTATGATTAACTTATTTAGGTGCCTTATTAGTTTAAGTTGAGTTTAAATTATTACAAAATAAAGACGGGTGTGCTATTTAATTAGTGCTTAATATTTTAGAATGCGGCGCTATTATTAAAACTTATTTATTATGCATATTTTATTATTATTTAAGCTAAGATTGAATTATTTAAATGCTACATGTAGATAGGACTTCTTAATTCTTTTATGAATGCTATTATTAAAACGCGTGTGTTAGATTATTATTTTATGTATTTATTATTTATTATTAAGAATTATGACAGGGCTTAAAATTAATAAATATGGGCGCGAGACTCTAAGTGCGTAATTTTCTACGTAAGACGCGGTATCATTATTAAATTGCTTATTTATGTCTGTATTTAATGTTCTATCGCTGCATTTTATTATAAAAAATCATAAAAAATTATTTTACAAAGTTAGTCTAATTTTATAGTTAATGACTGGACAGGAGGGTCAAAATTAGGTGTCAACAGTTGTCCCTCTTTGTATGGAGATGATGGAAGAATCTTCGGACAAAGACGTTGACTCATAGCCAATTTTGTCTCGATCCTCAAAAATAAAATGTTGGGCAATTAGGCAAGGCCGACGCAGACTCAAAATTTGTCCCAGTGTCGAGTTATGACGACACTGGGCTGTGGTGTAAAGAATAATAATTTAAAAAAAAAAAAAAAAAACGGGCTTGAACCTGGGGTGTACCGCTATGGCTTATGGTGCTGGGTTTTATGGTGATGTGGAATGAGTGGACCGACGCTTGAGGCCGCTTCTGCCATTTGTTGGGAAGGTTGGCCCCCCAACAAATTGCCGATTATTGTAAGAAAATCCACGTTGTGCTCCATCCTTTGCAGTTCCTGTAGATTGAAGCTAAGATAGAAGCATTAGTGCATAACTGTCAAAATAAAACAATGTAAGAATGTGAATTTTGTGTTGTGGTTGTAGTCAAATCGTATATACTATATAATGAAATGGTGTGATGATACGCCGTCTTGTATAGGCGAGATGCAGATGTTCGTCGTTGTATAGACGAAATGCAAATGTTCGTCGTTGTATAGACTAGATGCAGATGTTCGTCGTTGTATGGACGAAATGCAGATGTTCGTCGTTGTATGGACGAAATGCAGATGTTCGTCGTTGTATGGACGAAATGCAGATGTTAACGTTGTATGGGCGAGATCTGAGATGTTAAATCGTTGTCTGGCCGAGATGCAGATCTTCGTCGCTGTATGGACGAAATGCAGATGTTCGTCGCTGTATGGACGAAATGCAGATGTGCGTCGCTGTATGGACGAAATGCAGATGTTCGTTGTATAGACGAGATCACGAGATGTTCGTAAATCGTATGGACGAAATGCAGATGTTAAATGTCGTATGGGCGAAATGCAGATGTTCGTTGTATGGACGAAATGCAGATGTTAAATCGTTGTATGGACGAAATGCAGATGTTAAATGCGTTGTATGGGCCGGAATGCATATGTTCGTCGTTGTATGGACGAAATGCAGATGTTCGTCGTTGTATCGACGAGATGCAGATGTTCGTCGTTGTATAGACGAGATACAGATGTTCGTCGTTGTATGGACGAAATGCTGATGTTCGTCGTTGTATAGACGAGATGCAGATGTTCGTCGTTGTATAGACGAAATGCAAATTTTCGTCATTGTATGGACGAAATGCAGATGTTCGTCGTTGTATAGACGAAATGCAGATGTTCGTCGTTGTATGGACGAAATGCAGATGTTCGTCATTGTTTAGACGAGATGCAGATGTTCGTCGTCGCATAGACAAAATGCAGATGTTCGTCGTCGTATGGACAAAATGCAGATGTTCGTCGTGGTATGGACGAAATGCAGATGTTCGTCGTTGTATAGACGAGATGCAGATGTTCGTCGTTGTATAGACGAGATGCAGATGTTCGTCGTTGTATAGAAGAGATGCAGATGTTCGTCGTTGTATAGACGAGATGCAGATGTTCGTCGTTGTATGGACGAAATGCCGATGTTCGTCATTGTATAGACGAAATGCCGATGTTCGTCATTGTATAGACGAAATGCAAATGGCGCCTCCTAGGGCATAAATAAAAATTGTTCTATATGCATAATCAAAGCTAGATGAAATAATTAAAGTGTAAATGATGTAGCTTGAGTGAAGAAGATGTGGCTTTTGCGAGATGTATTTGATGTAGACTTGTTACAGATGGACTTCGTGAGCGAATCTGTTGTATTGGAATGTTGTTGTCCTCCTTGTTCCTGTTGTCCTGTAAAATTCACTCAAAGAAAAATTGTGAGTTCGGGGAGGGGTCGGCCGATTTGTGTTGGCTCTTGATATTTGCACGCGTTGTCTTGTCTGGACATGTAACCCCTGTCTGATTTCGAGTCTCGGTTGAAAACATTTGTTGAAAAATATTCTATTTTGAGAAAATATACTAGTAGGAAATTATGTCGATTTTGAATAGTGACATATTATGAAACAAGGCGAACATCCTTATCCGAAATCGGTGGTATATTCTCCTATACTCTCGGTGCTCCGTTGCCGTCAGGCTCTTTTTAAACTTTGTCTCAGTTTTGGGACATGGAACCCTTTGCGTAAATTAACCATGTCCATTGATGTCATTTGTAGTAAAACCCTTAAAATTGTCCCAGTTTATGTCGATCTTTCGAGCATATGGAATCATATCTGTCAATGTCCTTTCGGGGCGAAGTCCTTAAAAATTGTCCCAGTTTTGGTAGTGGCCTGGTCGGATATATGTCGTTGCCTGGACATAATGCTGATAATGTCGTTGCCTGGACGTATTGCTGCTGGCGTCGTTGCAATGCTGATGATGTCGTTGCCTGGACATAATGCTGATAACGTCGTTGCCTGGACGTATTGCTGCTGGCGTCGTCGCGTAGACGCAATGCTGATGATGTCGTTGCCTGGACATAATGTTGCTGCTCCTGTAGAATAAATGCTCCTGCAAGCCAAGCTTGAGAAAACATTAGTGTATACCTGTTTAAGCGAAATGATAAATACATATTAGAAGTGCAATTTTATGGGTAGAGATGTCGTCCCTGATATGCCGGATGAATACTGAGATGTTGTCCTTGCATGGACTGACGAATTGCCATAGTGCCCTTGTTGTGTGCGTGGGTTGCAACTTTGACTTTATGCCCGGGCTGATGCGATAGCCTTTGTTGCGGAATTCAGTCATTGTTGATTGTCGATGCCGCACTCGCCTGCTGCTTCTAATGCGGACTTTGAATTTTGGGTTGTCGTCATATCCTCTGCCTTTGCTGCTTCTTTCTGCTTTTGCGAAGAAACTTTTTGCCATATTTTCTGCTTCGGCTATTGCACTTTCTGCTTCTGTTAATATGAAAATCTGCGCTCAAAGAAAATTTGTGAGTTTTGGGGGGGGTGGTCGATTCGTATTTGACTTCGCCGCCTTGTTCCTTGACATCTGCGTGTCTGACCTGTTTGGACTTGCAACCCCTGTCTGGTTTCCTACCTTGTCCCAGTTTTGAAAAGGGCGTTTGGCCTAAGGTGGGTCTCAATGGAGTTGCTTGTATGTTGTGTGTATTCTCGTTATTTTCAAAACGAAGGGAAAGTTTCTTAATGGTGTGACCGGCGATTTAGGCGCCACGTATCCCACGAGGGAATCAGTCATGACTTAGTTCATTACTGGCGAATATTGGGTAAAATTCTAAAGGTGGGGCCAGAGGCCGATGTGGCGCCACGATCATGAGGAATCGGTCGAGCGTAGTTCCATGGTGTAAAAGAGAAATTGGGATTTTCTAAAGGTGGGACCGGCCGATATGGCGCCACGTATCCCCACGAGGAATCAGTCACACGTAGTTCCATGGTGTAAAAGAAATTGGGATTTTCTAAAGGTGGGACCGGCCGATATGGCGCCACGTATCCCGAGGAATCAGTCACACGTAGTTCCATTACATGAAAACTTAAGCAAAACATTAAATATGAGTCTTGATTATTCTCGCTAAACTAAATTGCTCTTTCTATCCGGCTCTGGCGGACGGAACAAGTGCAAATCAAACCAATATGCCTTCCTGCTCTGCATCATGGTTGGTTGGGTCTTCATACTCTGCTATCAGTATCTCCTTCTTTTGGCTTCTGCGTGGTGCATGCTTGGATAAATGATTGATTCAAGCGGAGCGGGCTCTGGCCAGGGAACACCTCTCTTTCTTTGGGGTTCATTGTACTCATTGGGGTAGGCCTCCTCCACCTGAATGACTCCCTCCTTGATCAGCTCTTTTACTTTGTCTCTGAGTGTATAACACCTTCCCATGTCGTGTCTGATGGCCCCAGAATGGTATGCACAACTTTTGTTCCCATCATGAGCTTTGGACTTGGGATTGGGCACATTCTTTGGAATTGGCTGGAGTATCCCTGCAAACCTCAACCTCTCGTACAACTGCGACAAAGGCTCGGCTAAATGGGTGTATACTTTGGCTGGCCTTTCTGTGGCATTTAGGCGGGGTGTGAAGATGTTTGGTGGACGGGCTTTCGGTTGTGGCGTATACACGTGTGGGTATCGCGAGGATTGTCATACGTGTGCGAAAATAGGTTTGTGGTGGCCTTTGGTTTGTGTTTATTTAGATGCGTTAGGCATTCGGTTTTGTGTGGGATATATGGGTGCATTGTATATTGGTGAATGGGATATGTAGTAGCGGTGCATCGTAATAATTTGGAGGATTTTGGTATTTTGGTTATTTGCGATGTGAGTGCTTGATGATATTTAGGCCTTACGATTTCGGCTGCGAGTTTGCCATTCTTTGCGGTATTTGGCGAGGTGTTCTATCGGATCTATCTCGCTTTTCTCTTACGAGACCCTGCTTTGCCTATAGGAACCAAGCGAGTTCCGGCTCGCTCGCTCGAATGCCGCTTGAATCGATCATGTCGTTGGGCGTGCCTTCGATCTTGTGAGATGTCGATGCTCTGCCATTGCTTAGTCAAATACAAATCGACCTTTGGGAAGATGATAAATCCTTTAGACAACATGTAGCAAAGCTGCGTTAGTGTAAAGCACGTGATTTTGCAAAAGTGTAAATAGCATTTAGCAAGTACATGTTGCACGTAAATTATCGCATTGCAAGCGAGTCCTAACATGCATGGGGACCCTTTTATGCGGTAGGCCTAAGCGTCACATATGCGAGGTCATGATGGATTTGTCCAAGCGTCCATTGTAATGCTTTGTTGGAAATGGCGACCAAATGAATGATGCACTTTTTCCAATTTCAATACGACATGATTGGGTTTGGATTTGTCTATCATTGTCACGCTACACATAATATCTTTGGTTGGTCGTTGGGTTGAGAAACCCGTCGACAAGTTTAGTGTCTTCCTAATTGTGGTGTCGATGCGAGGACCGACCCACCTAAGGTAAATGCATGCATGCCCTAAAATAAAGGGTGGTATAGCTCATCTTAAGTTTCTAAGATTTGGCTTTTCTAGGCCTTGAGTTCAGGCGGACAACTCGAGTGAGAAGGCTACGCGGCCGGTTAGGCCAGGACACTCCACGTATATTACCAACTCTCCTAAATTTGGATTTTGAAGAAAGAATTTTGCTGATGCACCCAGCGCACCTCGCATGTAATGTGTGATAGTGTGAATTTTCCAGAGTGGAAGAAATATGAGCGGAATGCCAGTTTAAGGAAAGCAGTAAAGCAGGTAGCAATTAAAATAAATAAAACGAAATACAGCACACAAAATTTAAATGCAAAAAGTAATGCCAAATAATAACCATAGGTCTGTTGTGGTTAAGAACCTTAAATCCCCAGTGGAGTCGCCATTCTGTCGCGCCCGTTTCGACCGCGATTTTCTAAAAGCGAACCTTGCTTAAATAAAAATGTTAGGAAATAAATAATAAAAGTGCTAAATATTAAAAGGAATGTTAAAGTGTTAAAAAGGATGTTAAGGGTTAATTTTTTTAAAACAAGGGCTTAAAAGGGGGTGCTAAATGCTAAAGGGGTTGCTAGGAGTCGCCACCTAATTAATTTGGGCGAATTAGGACACCTAAATGTTAACTAGCTTAAAGTAAACATTAACTCCATTTAATGGTCTGCTACACTTAATGAGATTCTGGGTAAGGGTTCTTTATTATCCTAAAGGGAAGAGATTAGGCACCCTAAAGGATCCGCTAACTTGCGGTTGTCCGTTCAAACCTAGGCTTAGTTATTTATGCTAAGAATGCGTGTTTTGAAAATATCAAAGATGCTTCAAAATATTTTATAAAAGGAGGCATGTTGATAAAAGTCTGTAAAACTAATGCTATAAAAATAAAGTTTAAAGTGTGCATTTATATTGTTTATGTTGTAAGCGGTGCAAAATTGATTTATGGACTATAAATATACATTTATCTGCAAAATCAAAGAAGTGGTGCGTTAGTTTTAAATATGTCATTCTAACGATTAGGCAAGAGATTAAATATGAATGACAGACCTAAGATAGATAAATTAGAAGTGTATTTCCAGTTTTAAAACTAACCACCCAATTTCATATATTCAAGGATTAATTGTTCTAGACACCCTATTAATTACAAAGTTATATTACAACAACAAATAAGATATAAAAAAATGAGATAATGAGGTTAAGAGAGTGAAGGGATTGGAGCGGATGACTCAGTCCTATTTGTTTTTCTAGGAATTGCTGAAGAGGGAACTCGATGGATGTAGATGCGGGTTGTCATTTGAAGTAGCTCGTGATGAATCTCGCCATGAGACTCTTCATTTTGCTCCAGTGCATTTCATGTAAAAATAAAGAAAGATAAGGATTAGTATATGTTAAGCCAAACAAATGATTACATACTCAAACATGCTTATGCTTTAATTATTAAAATCGAACGAGATGGCGGGTCCAAATGTAAAAGTCCAAAACAACACTGTCTTGTCCAGGTATTGAGCCCTGGTACAGACAGAGAGTCCAGAAGACATATTTGCCCAGGCATTGGAGTATTTTAGACTTAAAACTATAACGTGACTGTTGGTTCACAGAAGCCAGATAAGCATATTTTTTTAAAACTGAGCATATATGAGTGATTAAATCATTAAGTCAGCAAGTAACCAGAATCACGATTCAAAGGGAAAGATTCCAAGTTGCATTCGGGGAAAGCGACAAGCGAGAAGAAAATCAAATGGACAAACTTCAAATACATATGACGTGATTCCTGGGGTACTTGATAATGTACAGGGCATTGGGATTCCTGTTTGCAAGCTAGCAGAGAATATTAACATCAAGTTTTAACAAGAATCATTTTAACAACATTAACAGTTCCATAATTCCAAGGATTTGTTCATATTTTACTTGTTGCAACCTGATAAATATCTACTATAGTACTCTCGGCGATTATGAGTTTTTCTATCATAAAGGACATAATTTTAAAACCTAGACACACAGTTACTCTACTTGGTCTTGTATACAGTAAATGCTAGTGTTGGCTAAAACATATTGACAATCAAAGTAGCCAATAAAAACAAGTGTTAACTGGACAAATTTAACATAAACCATTTTAATAATCACATGCAGTGAACACCTGCAATTTAAACACATATATTTGTACTTTATCCTAGGGAATAGATACTATGAATCGCACAAGAAGCTTTAATGGGACATTTCTACTCATCCTTGGGTGATGTATGTAAACCATTGGTAAAAAAGAAGCGCCATGAGCGGGTGTTATCGGCTAACATTTTGGGCAATAGGAAGAGATAGCTATCATGAGTTTAGACAAAGGCTTCAGAGACCACTACATATATTCCGGAGGAATCGTAGACAAGTTCAACATGATTTCTGGTGGAATTTACATTGACCACTCGATCTCTTGTTTTAAACAAAGATGAGCAGACGAGGATCTTGCTCGGTTGAAAATAAGGTGATTTAAACTTAGTGGCATGTCTCGTAACCACGTGGTTTAGACATACTCAAATGGAGAAATCAATTTACACCACTCTTACACAAGAAACCAGATCCCCACTTGGACTCATATTCAAAATAAATGTAGTTTTTTCTTATCTACAAACATGAAAGTGCAGAAAATATGACAGTCTAAATCAATCAAACATAGTGTTTTAACTTAAAGCTACCCACCATCCTCATAACATATTAGTCAAGAAGGCTAAGGCGCATATGTATCATCCTTAATCATATTTAACCAAACTAACAAGCGTGCAATTAATCACGGCAAACCTCTGACATAAAGAAGGGATGAAGAAAGCTTGGTGTCCATATAGATAAATACATTACTAACGCCATATACTATCAAGTCATATTAGTGATTGCGATCGCGAACATCGATGGCGATCGACTTTAACTATGATTGAGATAGTCAATTCGATCTACACAACGACCAATAATACGTACTTAATCGGTCATTTAAAACACCTGACGATAAATGGAATCGAGAAAAAAGGGTGATAGATTTACCTTCTCGTGGCGAAGCGGCGTATCAAGTCGTCGGTCCACTCGGAGTTATTGCGATGTGATTGAAAGAGGAATGAAACTTTTACGATTCACGAGTAGTATTGCCAAAACGAAATGCTTTTTGTTTTAACACTTTTCTTGCTGCTTCCCCAACGATGATCTACTGATTGGGTTCTTAACTACTGCTAAAGGGGGGTTTCAAATCCTTGCTACATCGCTACCCAGTGAGCCACTGCGCTGCAGGATTTTTATTAGGTGTATATCTTTGTGTTCCTCTTTGTATTTTCCACGACCCGGGATGCCTCTTGCATGTGTAAAGACGCTCAATTTATAACCTCCATCTCTGGATTCTAAACTTGGTAAACCTTAAAGGTTGATTCTGTGTATTGATTTGTGAGTGATTTCGTACTAATTTTGTGCGATTCGAACAGATTATGGTAAGAAAATCGTTGGAGAAGGGGGGAAACGGCTAGGTTTAGTGCGCATGTGTAAGGAAAACCCGGATTCTCCGGCGAGAATCTCGGGTTGAGTCTTTGTCTTTGGTGCGTGATCGATTTTAGGTTTAGGGTTCGTGGGTTTTATTTTGTTGTGGACGATGGGGAGTGTAAAGGCTGAGGGGCTTTGGGCTGCGTTTATTTTAGGAAGGTGAAGTGAAGGTTAGGTGAAAAGGGCTGTTGTATATTGGCAGAGGGTCTTTGGGTGAGGAGAGTGGGTCATGGTGTGAAATTTGGGTGGTAAGGGAAATAAATGGATAGGGACGTGGTAGGGCGAGTTTGGGCACGCGGGTGTGGGCTGCGGGTAGTTAGTTTTAATTAGGGGTAGTGGGCTGCGTTTTTTAAAGGTTTAATTTAAGTGGGTTATTAGTTTAGTTGTATTATTAATTAATTGTTATGATTAACTTATTTAGGTGCCTTATTAGTTTAAGTTGAGTTTAAATTATTACAAAATAAAGACGGGTGCGCTATTTAATTAGTGCTTAATATTTTAGAATGCGGCGCTATTATTAAAACTTATTTATTATGCATATTTTATTATTATTTAAGCTAAGATTGAATTATTTAAATGCTACATGTAGATAGGACTTCTTAATTCTTTTATGAATGCTATTATTAAAACGCGTGTGTTAGATTATTATTTTATGTATTTATTATTTATTATTAAGAATTATGACAGGGCTTAAAATTAATAAATATGGGCGCGAGACTCTAAGTGCGTAATTTTCTACGTAAGACGCGGTGTCATTATTAAATTGCTTATTTATGTCTGTATTTAATGTTCTATCGCTGCATTTTATTATAAAAAATCATAAAAAATTATTTTACAAAATTAGTCTAATTTTATAGTTAATGACTGGACAGGAGGGTCAAAATTGGGTGTCAACAATGTTCACTTGAGACTGCAGCAATAGGAAATAGCACAGGACAGGCACAGCCAGTGGAAGTAAAGTCGGCATTATAGGAAAGTTTCTTGAGCATGATAATGGTTTAAACCGCAAGCATGTCGGCCATTGCCTTCCTTCTAGTTCTCAACAGAGTAGCACAATTTCAAGTTCACCAGCAGCTCAAGGACACTCGACATTTCCCCCAAAGTCATGCAAAGAAAGAAGGAGGGTAAATAATGAGTATCCAACAACCGAAGCTTATGGAGGTTTGATACTTATAACATTTTTTAACATGTATCAACAGTGAAACAAATCTGGACCATATATCACATATTCAATAAATTTTAGATATAATATAGACATGCTTACATAGACACATCCATTAATAATCCACAAAGGAGGGTAGGGATCACATGCTCTCAATCAAGGCAAATAAAGAGGGATCCTCAAGATTGTCCAGGTTTCACAAACAAACTATAAGGGTGGGAATTGATCTAAAACCTGCTACATTTTGAGCATTTAATCACAAATTAGGCATCAAGGACACAGATCTCAACCATTTCAAACCCAACATATACTTAACCAAAGATGACATGTTTTCAAAACAGATCCTTAAATCAAAAAACAAAACATACATTCGCCAAAAGACAGTTTAGACAAGTATGTACAAATTATTAGGACACACATGAATCATATTCCCAAATGAGACCTATTCAAGCTTGCTGAACCTCACCCTTTAACCAAATTATATCCTATGCATTTACTATATGACAATCTGGTTCTGAACTTAGCCATGGGATACAGATATAAGCAACAATCTTAACATGGCACATATTAAGAGACTGAAGGCAAAATGCTGACATCAATAACTCCATAAGCAAAGGCATGGCATGGTTAAAATGGATATTAGGGCTAACATACATGAATCAAATGTGCAGAGTACATATAGGAGAAGGGCAGAATTATAAACAAGAATATGCAAATGATTACTCAGCCTAGACTTAACAAATGTCAAAAAATGGATATGAGTGACCTACCCAGGCACAACATGCTATCATTTATGGTTCAAAATGAACATACATGTACTTAAGACTACAAGAATGGCAAGACAAGTACATAGACCTATATGATTCCTATGCCAAAGCTAATGAAATCTCAAATGCTATATTAAACCATAAATGAAGCCTATATTAGAAAAATAGACACATATTAGACATAGAATGAACATAACATAGTCCCTTAAAGGTTAGACATGCTCTTAAGACTATTTCAACAACACATTGAATCACTTTAAATCAGTTAACTAATCCTAGACCAACATTTTAAGCAATCTATTAACTGAATAACTTAAAATCTGACTGAAACAAACTACCACCAACATGCTAATCACTTTCAGGCCATTTCAGTAGATTACACATGATCGAATAACCCTTAAGCTAGACATTAAGGTAATCAGATAATTTATATATGCATAGAACCAATTTTAAACTAACATATCAGGTATCTATATATCTCATCACATACAAACAGTTAACAAACATGTTTATTAAGAACACAATCACATAATACATGTTGTAATAAGTAAATTAAATGACAAACTGAAAAGGGAATGTGTTTACCTTCTCCGGGTAGCGAACCGAGGCGTGTTTCGACTCATCGATTCCGCTCGGAGATGTGTGTAGTTTATGCGATTGAAAAAGTGGAAAGTTTAAGAGTTTGTGGCTTTTCTAATTCAAAACTTGAGAATAGAAAAAAGGTTTTCTTTCTGATTTTGCAACGATTTTAAAATAGTCAGAATCTGATTTTTTGTTCTCAGTTTTGAAAGAAAAAATTCGATCCAAAGTGAGAAATGTGAATTTTGTTCTTGGACTTTTTAGGAACCCATATTTTTTCTCTCCTTGAACACAACCCAAAGGTGTTGTATTTATAGCCCCAAAATTGAGGCTTCAACCACTAGAATTTTGAATTTCGAATTCCAACCGCAATAAAAAAAAAAAAGTGATGGTTTTCTTAGCTATTAGAGACGTTTGGGTAGATTCCTGGTTATTTTCTTTTGATTTGATCTTTTATCCAACAGATTGTGAGGCATTACCACTTTTTCAAACCTGGGATTGATTGAACAAGAATCTGAAACCAAATGGATGAAAGGATGGGTTTCTTGGGACAGAGATGCATGTTTTAGGGGTGTGTAGGGTAGGTGCGGCGATGAGAAATCCGATGGTTTGAAGGTGTTGTCGACGATGGACCGATGAGTTTTGGTTCTGGTGAAGGATTTTAGTTTGGTTCTCATTTGGTTGAGGGGACGATCTGGTTGAAGAAGGGCATTTTGTTCTAATGGAGTTGGGAAACGGGGTGGCATTGGGGCGATTAGTAAAAAGGGTATTGGGCCTGTCTAGTTTTCGGTTGGGCTGGACGAAAAATGGGTTGGAGATTTCATTGGGAGATTTAATTAGCCCAATTAATGGTATTAATTGGTAATTAATCTTGTTCCCTTAAACCCTTCAATTAATAAAATTATGCTTCTTTGTCCTAACCAATCCAAAAGTGCACACACACATAAATTATGGTGCAAGCGATTTAACATATGCATTTAGTTTAAGTAAAATATAATATTCATATAAAAATGATTCATTTGGTAATTGGTGAAAATATTAGGAGAAAATCAATCACCAATGCCGATGCCGAAATATTTAAAATTATTATTTTTATTTTGAGAATTTTCAGGACTCAGAAGTATAGTAAAATTAATTGAAGATAAAAGGATGACCTGAATGAAATGTTCACAGGTGAATAAATAGTCGGTAAAGATGGGACAAAATTGGGTGTCAACAACTTGTCCCTCTTTGACTGAAGACGATGAAAGAGTTTTCGGACAAAGACATTACTTGTAGCCAATTTTGTCCGGATTATCAAAGATAAGGAAGTGCATGGGAAAACATAATTTTTAAGAAGAAAAGGGGATTTATGATGTTAGGAATTGAGCGCAAAGCTGATAAAGATTCAAAATTTCATTCCAGTATCGGATTATGATGATACTGGGTTATTGTGATATTTGGAAAATTAAAGGCAACAAAAATTTGTCTCAGTGTTGAATTATGATGACACTGAGTTCTGTGGCGCTAGAAAACTGAAGGCAGGGCAGATGCAAATTTAAAATTTTGTCCCAGTGTCGAACTATGATGACACTGGGTTCTGTGATGCTATAAAATTAAAGTCAGGACGGAAGCAGATTTAAAATTTTGTCCCAGTATCGAATTATGATGACACTGGGTTTTGTGACGCTAGAAAATTAATGTCAGGGCGGAGGCAGATTCAAAATTTGTCTCAGTGTTGAATTATGATGACACTGGGTTGTTGTGATGCCAAAATAAAGACTGACTGACGCCGACTGAATTTTTTTGTCCCAGTATCGAATTATGATGACACTGGAGCCATTGGTGTTGCGGGATGCTAGAGGAGAGAGGATCGACGTTCAAGGTACAAATTGTCTCGGTTCGCCATAAGAGATAGTTCCACGTTGTGCTCCTGCTCCTGTAAATTAAGGCTCATGCAGTCTAAAGCTTAAGAAATAAATTAGTGCATAATTGTTAAGACAAAAATAGTACAGCATGAATATACGATCCTGTGAATTAAAATGACAAATGTCATTTTCGGGCGTAATGCAGATGACGTCATTTCCGGACGTAATGTAGATATTCATCGTATCGATGTGCTGTGTTTGTGAGCCACATGGCTGCTACTGTCCTTCCGGCTACTGCTAATATGAAAACATGTCCTAACAAGGAGAACAGATAAGTGTATTTCATTACATGCAAAAATAAAGAGCTTAGTTTTCCAATGGTGTTTAGGGAAAATTGTGTTTAAATGTCTCTAAGGATATTTCCTCTCTGAGGTCGAAGATGCCTCCAAGGGTATTTTCTCATTGAGGTCGAAGATGCTTCCAAGGGTATTTCCTCCCTGAGGTTGGGGGTGTCTCCAAGGGTATTGTGTTGACGTGATGATAGTGTCATTGTGTTTACGTGATGATGGCGTCATTGTGTTGACGTGATGATGACGTCATTGTGTTGACCCGATGTAGATGACGTCATTGTGTTAACGTGAAGATGATGTCATTATGTTAATGCGATGAAGATGATGTCATTGTGTTGACGTGATGATAGCATCATTGTATTGACGCGATACAGATGACGTCATTGTATTGACGTGATGATGGAATCATTGTGTTAATACGATGTAGATGACTTCATTGTATTGACGTGATGATGACATCATTGTATTGACGCGATGCAAATGATGTCATTATGTTGACGTGATAATGGCCTCATCACGTCAACACAATGACGTCATTTGCATCGCGTCAACACAATAACACCGTCATCACGTCAACACAATGACATCATCTGCATCGGATCAACACAATAACAAACTGGTTAGGATAGACAATAATATATTTTAGCTTACTTCTAGACTTAGACTAATATTAGGTGACATGATAAACATGATATGACATAATGAATATTAGGTACAAAGCACATTTCATATCAGAAAATAAAAAGCAGCAGCTGTTAGGACCACTAAAACAAGAAAATAACAGGACAATGAGGTACTAATCTAAGCATTATGGTTCCAAATAGCACTAGGAAATATTCAACAAACTCTGTATTAGAAAGAACAATATTATGAGCATTTTACTTCTTTTTCTCTTTCTGAATGAATCTTGAAGAGCAGAAAAATGCAAAGATTTGTGAAGCAGTTAGGCGTTCAACCCGAAGGATATATACTGAATGATAGATTATTGTCACAAACTCTTCACAATGAAGAAGAATAGAATCATTTCAAATTCCAAATAAGTTTGCCACCGACCAAATAAGATTAGCGAATGAATGCACAATTTTCTTTACTAAAAATGAATTCGATTTTATACACAAACATCAACAGACAATAATGTATCTAACTAATCACGATTAACGGAAAACATATAAAATACAGAAGTAACTTAAGATTTAGAGGAAGTTGGGTTTACCTTCTCCGGGTAGCGAACCGAAGCATGTTTCGACTCGTCGACTCCGCTCGGAGAATTGATGATGTTGATTAATGAAGAATGAAACGTGAGTATTTTGAAGTGAAAGCACAGTAACACAAGACAAATATTGGCAACTAATGATTTAGAACAAAGGTAAAAATTCTAAAAAAAATCAGACTTGAGTTCAAAGCGATTTCTTTTTTATGTAATATCTCATTTTAACTGGAGTCGAAACGGAATTGAATATTTGACGATACATTCTGTACCTTGCTAAAAAACCGATCCTTGTTTACCAACCACACATTGTCAAAAAATTGGTTGAGGGATGAGATTCAGATCAAAATTGTATTTCCTTTTTGTCTGAAACCTTGGCATATATCTAAACTGTACCCTTCCTAAAAAGAGGGGCGAAGTGCTACAAAAAGAACTCTGAGTACGACATATGGGTGATTCCTAAATTTGTTTTAAGGAGTCGCCACCTAATTATTTTAAAGATGAATTAGGACATCTACTTAGAGAAAATGCTAAGAATACCTCTAAATAATGGTCTGCAAAACTTAATGAGATTCTAGGTAAGAGTTCTTCATTATCCTAAAGGGAAGGGGTTAGGCATCCTCTAAGAACCGCTAACTTGCGGTTGTCCAGTCAAACTTAGGTTGGTATTATTGTGCTAACATGTATTCTACAATTCTAAAGATGATCTACAATTATTAAACTAACTAAGAGATATTTAAACTAAGCATGCAGATATTTAAAAAAGATATATATTTAACAGGATTGTAACGAAAGCAAAAATCATATAAAGAGGGAGTGAAGAGAACTTAGCGGTATTTCGCTTTTATTTTCCTTTTCTGCGCAGGATTTAACTTTGGGATGCGTCTCCGGGTACCTGCAAAAAAAAGTTAGTAAATAAAAAATAAGCTATCAAATAAAGACAATGTACGTATGTATATATATATATATATATATATATATATATGTATGTAAAAGATATTTTTTATTTTTTATATAATGTGGGCTCAGCTAGTGTTATGCCATGGGTACTGAGACATGAGAAACCAATATCGCCTCGGCTGCGGTCGACTCGCCTTGCCGGTGAACGACATTATGCATTCTCATCTTTATATTGTTCTTTTACTTTCATCCTTGCCCACATATTCTGTCTCACTTACCATGGAGGCCTCCAAATCGACAGAATAAATCCTTCATCGGCCTAAGTGTAGTATCTTGTTCAAATCAGTAATTAACCAGAACCGAAGGGACGTGGCCTCAATTTCAATTTCATTGTCTTAAGCGTAGCATTATGTTCTTGTCATAGAAATTGATCAAGCGTAGTAATCTGTTCTTATAACAGAAATCGCAGCAGTAGCTATTCTAAAATCCGGCAGTACGCGGCTTAAAATGTGGCCAGGAAATAGCAGCTATTTAGTTCAAAATTCAGCAGTTGTGTGACTCAAAACATAGCAGCAACTGTTTGGCCTCAAATCTGCCTAAAATGCAGCAGTAGTTTGGCTAAAACATCAGTGATTTCAACCCAAAATATCATCTCAGAGTTGCAGCAGTTCAGTAAAAATGCATTAGTAATTAATGGATGTATGTTTCTTTCATTCAAGTGTAGCAAGTTGTTCCCCAACAGTAGATCATTAGCAGATAAGTAGCCAAGGCAAAAGAAGCAGCTCAGCAAATACGACAAATCAGTTTAATATATGTTCACTTGAGACTGCAACAATAGGAAATAGCACAAGACATGCACAACTAGTGAAAGTAAAGTCGGCATTATAGGAAAGTTTCTTTAGCATGACAATGGTTTAAACCGCAAGCATGTCGGCCATTGCCTTCCTTCTAGTTCTCAATAGAGTAGTACAATTTCAAGTTCACCAGCAGTTCAAGGACACTCGACATTTCCCCCAAAGTCATGCAAAGAAAGAAGGAGGGTAAAGAATGAGTATCCAACAACCAAAGTTTATGGAGGTATGATACTTATAACATTTTTTAACATGTATCAACAGTGATACAAATCTGGACCATATATCGCATATTCAATAAATTTTAGATATAAAATATACATGCTCACATGGACACATCCATTAATAATCCACAAAGGAGGGTAGGGATCACATGCTCTCAATCAAGGCAAAAAAAGAGGGATCCTCGAGACTGTCCAGGTTTCACGGATAAACTGTTATACCCCATAGTTCCAGGGTATGTATGTGAGGACGTACGTACGAGAATACGACCTTAAAATTGGAAAGGAAGAAAGATGTGATTTTTTCGACGGAAAAAGTTCCGGATTTTGTGAAGGAAAAAGGTTCGTTAATGGGAATTGGATTCTGATTGATTCGGACTTTTAGAATATTTGAGAATCATGGAATTTTATTTTCGGAATTGGTCACGTGGGGCCACGGAGGAATTTCTGACAGAGGCCCACTTTATTTTCGGATTTTTGGCATTACGGATATTTTCGGAAGATAAAATATTTTGGACCAATAGGAGGGCGACATGTGTCACCCCTAGGTGGCAATGTTGGACGAAATGGTGGTCAATGTTTGGCACGTTTTTTGCCTTTAAAATGTCTAAAACATTTGGTCAAAGTCTTGAAGATATTTTGAGTAGTAGATAGATAAGTGGGACCCACACACACATGGCTCAATCTAGACCACACACTTGCTTTGATCTTGGCCATTGATTGGCCTATAAATACCCCCTTAGTGCAAGACTAAAATTCATCCACACTTAGAGTTTTCCAAGTTTGAAATACTCCCTCCCTCTTGAGTGTAGCTCTCGGCTTTGCCTTGATTTTGTGAGCTAAAGTTGTCCAAAAATTCTTAAAGTTTTAAGTGTTCTTCCTTAGTATATTAGGAAGATTATTAACCAAAAGTTAGAAAAGATTTCACACCCTAACCACTAAAAGTACCCCTTGGCCGAGAGTTGCCACAATCAAAGCCTAAGTGTTCTTCACTTTTTGAAGTTGAAGTGTTAAGAGAAGTTGTTTAGAAACTTCTAAGGGTTGCTTGGAGCGGGTTGGAGCGTAAGGAATTGGAGCTAAACGTTGCTCAGGATCGACATATAATCTTGGATAATTTTGGGCTTATCGAGGTAATGATCTTTATCCCCCTATTGAAATTGGATATTACATGTCAGAGTAATGTATAGTTGAGTATACTATATGTAGAATGAATATTGGAAAGGATTGAATTTGTATTTACATTGACTGTATTCTGAGACTTGTGTAGTATATCCGTGAAGTAGAATTGAACACGTCAGGTTAGGCGTGTAATCCCCGGGAGTTGTTGGCAAGTGGCCCGAGTAGAGGAGGAGATTTATATGGTTACGGGGAGGTCACGAATTTTACGTAGAATAAGGAATCTTGTATTTAGAATATTCTACGAAGAGATCTAGAAGTTGATAGACGTTTTATAGCCATTATAGGTTGAAGTACTACGAGTGGCGTATTCTACTTGAAGGGTGGAAAAGGCTAGCAAGGTTATAGTACTTGGAGCGTTTTGCTAATTGTCGATAACCGTCGCGAGGTATGTGACCCTCTTCCTATCTTTTCTAGCATGATTGTTGTGAACTATGTAGTACGGTAGACGTACATGTGCTAAATGAATTTGGTTGGTTTAAAACATAAAGTATTATAACGGCTTTATGAGAAGTTTGTTATAACAACTTTATGTAGGTAAAGAAATGGGTTGTGGTTTTTAAAAAGATAAGAGACTTGACTTATAAATGACTTGATGTGAAATATTAAGGACTTGGTTTGTGTTAAAAAGTTGTGAAACCGCTTTTATGAGAAATGGGTAATTGGGTTTTAAAAGGAAAAATATTATATTGATTTCAGAAATGAGAATAAGTATCGAACAAACCACTGCAGCGTTAATAAAGGGAAATGTATTGACTAATTAATTATTATTAAAACCAGTAGAAACCTCCATCTGCATAGAAGCTAAGATAAGACAAAAATTGTATTACATTTCCTAGATCATGGTTGCTTTAATAAGAATCATTATAAACAAGTATCAATTTTCTTAAATTTCCAAAGTAAGGAACTTGATTTCTAAAAAAAAAAAAGACTTGAGGAATTGAAGAGTTTTTGGTTTAAAACATAATGTCACGACCCGTTCCGGGGCCCGTGACTGGTGCCTTACCCGGGCACCCAAGTAGGCATACATCAGAGAAAATCAGCGGAACATAAAACAATAACATGAAGCCAAAGCAATAAGACAGTGAAATAATAAGACAGGCTAACCAAAACGGTTACCTTCAGTATATATAAATAACAATTTGAGCGATATCCCATTACAACTCGCCCACAGCGATTACTGCACTCTACGAATGATATGACAACAACGACGGACGGTTCGCCATACCCCGAATGTAAGCACCTACAACAACAGGGGACTATACGAAGATAAGCTCCGAGAAGCGGAGCTTTCCCAAACGCTGACTGTGACCCTAAGAGCGAGGATCAACGGCGGTGTACCTTTACTGCGGCATGAACGCCGGCGAGGTCAAGACAACAGTACCAAGTATGTGAAACGAAAATCGTAAATGAAATCATAGTAGTCTATATAAAGCAGGAGACATGTATGATAACCAAACAACAGTTCACTATAAATAGTAGTTATGTCAAGTCAGGGACTCACGCCCTCCAAGTCATCACTCAAATATAACAATGGGTATCACGCCCACAACATCAATCATGCGTGGAATACCTTCCTCACCTGCCGGATCTATGATATGAAAGCACCAAGGAATACACATGAACACCGTGTCCCACTGTGTCACCATAAAACCGCACGGTAAGTACGAAGGCATAGCCGACTACTAAAACCCCAAGTACAAACAAGGACATAAATCGTATCATGAGATCTGTCTGCATCACATGATCAAAGCCGCCACTCGCCCGCAGATCTAATGTGCGCGTCTATCCTCGAACTTCCTCACCCGCATAGGCCACTCCAATGGCCCGCATGAGGTATTCCCGCGTCGAGGGTAGCTACTCCCAGCGGCTGCCCGACTCGCACCGCGTAGCCACATGTAGACCGCATGACCATAAAGGCCGCACACTAACACGAACTCTCGTAGCTCGCATAGGCCCTCAGACCCGCATGAGGTATTCTCGAATCATAGGTCACACAGACCGCCGAGTCTACCCCGACGGAGGCGCTAACCCCGGATCGGTGAGTGATATAATACCAACATAACGGTTTATCGTTTAAACAACATAAGCACAATCAAGTGGAAACCCCTTTACACAAACATCACAAGATACTAACACACGTAGATCCTAACATGTTTATTTATCAACTCAACAAGAAAGTATTACAAGGCTATCACAAACCAACACAATCAAGTTATTCACACGAGGTACTTTCTACTATATGATTACCAAGATCGGGTTTTTATCCCCAAAGTACTTCATACATTAACTCTTTAAAAGATACGTTACTTTCACAAAAGTCACACAATACCCGTAGTATAAAATAGAGCGATTATCTTTTGAAGTAAATCAAAAACACTTCTCTTGTAAAATCAAGTAACATTCTTTTTCAAACGTTCAAGTTTGCCTAATTTCAATTACTCAAGTTTCTCATTTTCGAAAGGTTTCGTAGTTCATAGTTTTAATCATTTAAAACAATTTGAGAAACATATACCTTATGTGTGAGTAGGTTATTCTTGTTCATAACAATCTTATTACTGACCATGATCTAGGAAATGTAATATCATTTTGTCTCATCTTAGCTTCATGCGGATGGAAGTTTCTACGGTTTTAATAATACTTTATTAGTCAAAACATTTCCCTTTATTAGCGCCGTGGTTTGTTCGATACTTATTCGACTTCAAATCAAGAAACATTATTCCTTTTAAAACCAAGTACTCATTACTCACGAATGAGGTTTCACACGAAATTCATATCAATTCATTTAAGTCAAGTCTCTTATCTTTTAAGATCAAGTCTCTTAACTTTTATAATCAATAAATCATTCATTTTATCTTTCTTAAGACGTTATACCTAACTTCCCATAAAGCTAGTATAACTCTTATGTTTTCAAAACCAAGTGTTACTCTTCTTTCAAAACAGCTTCTTAATACTTTTGAAATACTTCAAAGTTCTTATCATTCAGCTTAAGTCAAAAGACATGGCGCATACCACGTTCGCTAACACGCCGCACGTCTCACCGTACTATATATACTTCTTTAAAATATCATGCTCAGCGTATAGGAAGAATCATATACCTCGCGACGATTATCGACTATTAGCAAATCGCTCACGGCTATAACCCGCTTAGCTGGTCCACCTTCTCAAGTAGCACATGCCATCGCAGAACATTCAACCTATACAGTTATACAAGTCTATCAAAGTCTAGACTACTCGGTAGAATAAATCTAGATACAAGATCCTACGGAAAATCGGGCAAAGACATCCCTATCCACAAACTACACAAGTCTCATCAGAATACACCCCACGTAATTACAGTTCGATTCTCTTTAGATTCAGGCTTAAGTCCAAGGACATTGCCGCAAAACTATGTTCAGTTCTATATATAGTATACTTCAACTATATATTCCTACAACATGTATTTCCAATTACAATAGGGGGACAAGATAATTACCTCGATAAGCCCATAATTATCCAAGTATAAATGTCGATCCTTAGCAACGCTTAGCTCCTACTCCGGGTGCTCCAACCCGCTCCAAACAACCCTTAGAAGTTCTACGCAACTTCTTCTTAATACTCCAACCAACTATGGAGATTTTCCTTAGGGTTTCGGTTTGAGACAAAAGGACATACTGAGTATTTTCGGGCTCTACGTATAGAGGTATCTTTGGAATACTACAAGGTATACGGCTAAGGTAATTTTGGGTATAACAACAATACTTTTGAGAGTATTTCTACCAAGAGGGGGGGTATTTATACGTGACAACACCACAAGGGGGGGTGTGTACCCCTCGGCCAACCCCACTAGGAGGGGGGTATTCTCGGGCAAGGGGAGGGTGCTCTCGGCCAAAGGCCTCACAGCGGGAGAGGGACTCTCGCCAAGACACTACACTAAGGAGGAAGAAAGCTTTCAAGACTTAGAAGTTTTGGGATGAAGAAGTCTTCACGAGGAGGGTATTTATAGGGAGTTTAATGGACAAGATCAAGCCATGTGGGGGGCAAGTGGAGGGCCAAGATATGCCCAAGTGCCCCCTAGTCCCTACTCCTTAAAACCCTCACAAATATCTACACAAATATCTACCAACAACTTGCCCATCCAATCGACCCTAAGCCGCCCCACTTGCTTCCAATGTGAGGGTGACACATGTCACCCTCCCGTTGGTCCAAAATGTTTCGTCTCTCGGAAAAATCCGCAAAAATAAGAAAAGACATAGCCGGAATTTTCCCCTCGCAAGTTATGTAAAACGTTTAAAACGACTCTAACAGGTGTTGTGCAGACAAAGATAATTCGCCAAGCCACAGTGGGGTGACACGTGTCGCCTTCCTATTTGTCCAAAATAATACATCTTCCGAAAAATCCATAATGGCCAAAATCTCAAAATCAAAGCGGGCCCCACAAAACCGTAAATTTCTCCCGTGGGCCCCACGTGACCATTTCCAAAAATAAAATCTCAAAATTCTAATATAATTTAAGAAGCCCATATTCCAAATCTGGGAATCCAATTCCCATTAACGAACATTTTTCTTTACAAAAACCGGAAACTCTTTCCGTGGAAAAAATCACCTCTTTCTTCCTTTCCAATTTTTCTGTCGCTCTCGTACGTACGTCCTCGCATACATACCCTGGAACTACGGGGTATAACATTCTTCCCCCCTTAGAAACATTCGTCCCGAATGTTCCTTCTAAGTCTCCAACCAAACGTGCGCCAGTATATTCTTCACTACTATACTTACGAAACAAACCTGCCATACCGCCACAGAAACACCCGCACAAATACCTCCATCCAAGTCCACGAGGAAACACCTCTAACATCACAAAAGCCTTTACCCGAGGTCTAAAATATACTTCCTTCACACCTTCTTCTTACAAAAAGAATGATCACATCTATGCTCGCCATACATGCTCGCTTCTTCCCTTACGTGTCGTACCCTTCTTGTACACTCGAACTCTTTCTCATAACCTACCACATTTCTGTTAAACAAGTATAAACCAACTATCTGAATCCTTGCCAACATCGAACCAATCGACCGGCAACTTACACTTCCGCCCCTTGAGGCTTCATAAGGCAAAAACCGAATACTGAAATGGTAGCTATAAAACACTCCCTCCACAGGAGACAATAAACCTCACAACTACCCCTGAAATCCAAACACCGCCCGAGGATGAATACGATACGAGACTCACCGAGTTCCTAACCTGCTCGTAAAACTTCCAGAAAAAGAAACAGCCGTACCTTGGGCCCCACTGTCTGCCATAAGGTGAAGGTAGGCACCCCGTGCAGCCTTACAACCTTTCTGATATCTCAACACCGCCGAGTAAATGGTCCTGACCGAAGAACACGATGGGCTGCCCCCATCGGCCCGACTACTGGTTGAATGCATCTACGAACTCGTACGCTGGTTAACTAAACATGGGCCTAACACCCTTATGACCCTATCACAAAGCGGGACCACCACGAACTGACCCCACCAACAAACAGGCCGCGGGTTGACCCGCAACATGGCCTCAACCCGACCCGGCAACGCGCAAAACTCTAGCTCCCCGATCCGGAACAACCTCACTAATCACGTTACGAAAACCTAGCGGTTTTCTTAGCTCAACTACCCTCTTTCATTCCACACTACTTAGGGACCTATCCCAAACATAGCTCACGTGCACTATGCACTCCGATAAGGATCAAACATAACACTACACCTTTACTCGAGATGGCCTTACCTCTAAGGTCTCCACGTATAAAACTCTAAGGCTCACACCTTCTCTATCCCCCAAATCTTACTTGGTTAACTAACCAAGATTTCTAATCACAATTTACACAATGCTATCAGAATATAACACTTTAAGGTATACTCACATTATTACACATACTAATCCCTAGAGGGTTAAAGATCTATCTCAGATTTATCGCTTCACTCCCTTAGTCGTTCTAATCAAACACGCCTGTAGGCGCATAGCTAAGGAAGGTGACGAACTACCTATCGATCCTGAAGGCTAAGTCCTCCTACTAGGACATCCTTTTGACACATGGCCCTGACGGCCGCAGGTAAAACAAGTACCAACTAAAGACGACATTCCCCGGAATGACGCGCACACCGTGGAACCTAAGTCCCGGAGCTCGACCAACTCCTCGTGATACCCCGAACGCCCCGAACTCGCGAGGACTACTGCACCGTGGATGTGCATATTCTAATCATTGGTGAGGTGACTCGCCCGAAAGTTACCAAAGCGACCTTGCTGCTCGCCCTCTTCGCCCTTCGTTAACCCGTCGATCTCTACGCTTTCTCGCCAGTGCATAAGCCCGCATACGTGCCATGCTCAAGCCTAATCAAGAACTACTCTTGCACAACCTCTCGTTGATATTCATCAAGACTCGCGACATCGGTATACTCTCGGTAGCCAAATCCATAGCTAGTAGCAGGTCGCTTCGCAATCTAATTTCACCGTTTCGGCCGTGGCGAAGGTTCAAATATCATGGCCGCAGCAGTAGGAACCGCCGCCGTGCTAAACTCACCAAGCTAGTGACGTCGCAGAACTCCCGAATGAAGCACTACCCTAGGTAATGATTGGGCTGTGCCTCGTAACCTCTCAGACTTTACTCGCAGCCTCCGCCGCTTGCCCTCACGGGCCACGATTGCCTTTACGCGAAGACATAACGATAAGGGAAAGAATTACGTTAGAGGGTCCAACTTATAACACGCCTCTAAGGCACGATCTCGAGTGAGAAGAATAGAAACCAATCCTAAATATCCTATAGCCTCACGATTATTGGTGTGGTGCACAACACACCGATAATCAAGACTTCATGGATACGATGCAGAGACACTTTCCGAGGATTAATCGCTCGATACCACTTTTGTCACGACTGCCCGGTTCGTGGATCGTGCCTTACCCGCACCCAAGTAGTCATACATCGAGAAAATCAATGAACATAAAACAATAACATGAAGCCAAAACAATAAGACAGTGAAATAAGAAGACAGGCTAACCAAAACGGTTACCTTCAGTATATATAAATAACAATTTGAACAGTTACATCCCATTACAACCCTGCCCACAACAAGATTACTGCACTTACGAATGATATGACAACAACGACGATGCGGTTCGCCATACCACGAATGTAAGCACCTACAACAACAGGGACTATACCAAGATAAGATTCCGAGAAACGGAGCTTTCCCAAACGAATTGTGACCCTAAGAGCGAGGATCAACGATCGTGTACCTTTACTCGCGGCATGAACGCGGCCCGGCGAGGTCAAGACAACAGTACCAAGTATGTGAACGAAATATCAGAAATGAAATCATAGTAGTCTATATAAAGCAGGAGACATGTATGATAACCAAACTACAGTTCACAATAAATAGCAGTTATGTCAAGTCAGGGACTCACGCCCTCCAAGTCATCACTCAAATATAACAATGGGTCTCACGCCCACAACATCAATCATGCGCCGTGGAATACCTTCCTCACCGCCAGCCTATGATATGAAAGCACCAAGGAATACACATGAACACCAGTCCCACTGTGTCACCATAAAACCGCACGGTAAGTGCGAAGGCATAGCCGACTACTAAAACCCCAAGACAAACAAGGACATAAAGCGTATCATGAGATCTGTCTAGACCGTCACATGATCAAAGCCGCCACTCGCCGCGAGATCTAATGCGCGCGTCTATCCTCGAACTTCCCGCAGCTCGCATAGGCCACTCCAATGGCCCGCATGAGGTATTCCCGCATCGAGGGTAGTTACTCCGCAGCCCCCGACTCGCATCCGCGTGGCCACATGCACCGCATGACCATAAAGGTCGCACACTAACGTGGAACTCTCGTAGCTCCGCATAGGCCCCCTGGACCCGCATGAGGTATTCTCGAATCATAGTTCACACAGACCCGCCTGAGTCTACCCCGCATCGGAGGGCAGCTTAACCCCCGGGATCAAGGTGAGTGATATAATACCAACATAACAGTTTATCGTTTAAACAACATAAGCACAATCAAGGGAAACCCCTTTACACAAACATCACAAGATACTAACACAGTAGCATCCTAACATGTTTATTTATCAACTCAACAAGAAAGTATTACAAGGCTATCACAAACCAACACAATCAAGTTATTCACACGAGGTACTTTCTACTATATGATTACCAAGATCGGGTTTTTATCCCCAAAGTACTTCATACATTAACTCTTTAAAAGATACGTTACTTTCACAAAAGTCACACAATACCCGTAGTATAAAATAGAGCGATTATCTTTTGAAGTAAATCAAAAACACTTCTCTTTGTAAAATCAAGTAACATCCTTTTTTAAACGTTCAAGTTTGCCTAATTTCAATTACTCAAGTTTCTCATTTTCGAAAGGTTTCGTAGTTCATAGTTTTAATCCTTTAAAACAATTTGAGAAACATATACCTTATGTGTGAGTAGATTATTCTTGTTAATAACAAACTTATTACAGAACCATGATCTAGGAAATGTAATATCATTTTGTCTCATCTTAGCTTCATGCAGATGGAAGTTTCTACCGGTTTTAATAATACTTTATTAGTCAAAACATTTCCCTTTATTAGCTACTTGTGGTTTGTTCGATACTTATTCGACTTCCAAATCAAGAAACATTATTCCTTTTAAAACCAAGTACTCATTACTCACGAATGAGGTTTCACACGAAATTCATATCAATTCATTTAAGTCAAGTCTCTTATCTTTTAAGATCAAGTCTCTTAACTTTTATAATCAATAAATCATTCATTTTATCTTTCTTAAGACGTTATACCTAACTTCCCATAAAGCTAGTATAACTCTTATGTTTTCAAAACCAAGTGTTACTATTCTTTCAAAAAGCTTCTTAATACTTTTGAAATACTTCAAAGTTCTTATCATTCAGCTTAAGTCAAAGACACGGCCGCATACCTACGTTCAGTTAACACGCGTACGTCTACCGTACTATATATACTTCTTTAAAATATCATGCTCAGGCGTATAGGAAGAATCACATACCTCGCGACGATTATCGACTATTAGCAAATCGCTCCACGGCTATAACCCGGCTAGCCTGGTCCACCTTCTCAAGTAGCACATGCTACGCAGAACATTCAACCTATACAAAGTTATACAAGTCTATCAAAGTCTAGACTACTCGGTAGAATAAATCTAGATACAAGATCCTACGGAAAATCGGGCAGCACATCCCTATCCGTCAAACTACACAAGTCTACTGTAATACAGTCCTACGTAATTACAGTTCAGTTCTCTTCTTTAGATTCAGGCTTAAGTCCAAGGACATTGCCGCAAAACTATGTTCAGTTCTATATATAGTATACTTCAACTATATATTCCTACAACATGTATTTCCAATTACAATAGGGGGACAAGATAATTACCTCGATAAGCCCATAATTATCCAAGTATAGATGTCGATCCTTAGCAACGCTTAGCTCCTACTCCGGGTGCTCCAACCCGCTCCAAACAACCCTTAGAAGTTCTACGCAACTTCTTCTTAATACTCCAACCAACTATGGAGATTTTCCTTAGGGTTTCGGTTTGAGACAAAAAGGACATACCAGAGTATTTCCTGCTCTACGTATAGAGGTATCTTTGGAATACTACAAGGTATACGGCTAAGGTAATTTTGGGTATAACAACAATACTTTGAGAGTATTTCTACCAAGAGGGGGGTATTTATACGAGACAACACCACAAGGGGGGTGTATACCTCGCCAACCCCACTCAGAGGGGTATTCTCGCCAAGGGGAGGGTGCTCTACCAAAGGCCTCACAAAGGGAGAGGACTCTCGGCCAAGACACTACACTAAGGGGAGGAAGAAAGCTTTCAAGACTTAGAAGTTTTGCGAAGAAGAAGTCTTCACAAGGGAGGGTTAATTATAGGGAGAATAATGGACAAGATCAAGACAAGTGGGGGGCAAGTGGAGGGCCAAGAAATGCCCAAGTGCCCCCTAGTCCCTACTCCTTAAAACCCTCACAAATATCTACACAAATATCTACCAACAACTTGCCCATCCATCGCCCTAAGCCGCCCACTGCTTCAATGTGAGGTGACACATGTCACCCTCCCGTTGGTCCAAAATGTTTCGTCTCTCGGAAAAATCCGCAAAAATAAGAAAAGACATAGCCGGAATTTTCCCCTCGCAAGTTATGTAAAACGTTTCGTCGAAAAACGACTCTAACCGGGTGTTATGCACAAAGATAATTCGGCCAAGCCACCTAGGGGGGGGGTGACACGTGTCGCCTTCCTATTTGTCCAAAATAATACATCTTCCGAAAAATCCATAATGGCCAAAATCTCAAAATCAAAGCGGGCCCCACAAAACCGTAAATTTCTCCCGTGGGCCCCACGTGACCATTTCCGAAAATAAAATCTCAAAATTCTAATATAATTTAAGAAGCCCATATTCCAAATCTGGGAATCGAATTCCCATTAACGAACATTTTTCTTTACAAAAACCGGAAACTCTTTCCGTGGAAAAAATCACCTCTTTCTTCCTTTCCAATTTTTCTGTCGCTCTCGTCCGTACGTCCTCGCATACATACCCTGGAACTACGGGGTATAACACATAAAGTGTTATAACAGCTTTATGGGAAGTTAGTTATAACGACTTTATGAAAACAAAAGAATGGTTTTTTATCATTGGTTTTAAAATGGTAACTTGACTTTAAAAGGAGAAGTGTCTTGGTTTAAAAAGAAGGCATGGTATTGTCTTAATTTGGTTTAAAAAGGAAAGTATGGAAGTTGTTTTGGTTTACTTAAAATGTTAGTCACTCTATTTTGATAATACGGGCATCGGGTGACCTTTGTAAAAGAAATGGATCTTTTAAAAAGAATTTAACGTACGTAGTACTTTGGGGTTAAAACCTGGACTTTGGCATAAAATGAAAGTACCTTAAGTTGTGTGTAACTTGCCTATGTTTGCGTGCGATAGCCTTGTCGTGCTAGTATTGTATTTCTATACCACCGCGTCTCTCGAGGGCCGATCGATTTGTTATGATCTTACTTGACGCATCGGGCGGTGTGGAGCATTCCACTGCACGCTTCGTGATTATTATTCCATGGACTAGCTCTCCACGAGGTTTATCGATTCGCTTGGTATCCGTAGTTGGCTCGCATTTTCCCGAGGTCGTGGCTGATTCGCTTGGTATCCGTAGTTAGCCTTCAGACTTGCCCCGCTTTGTGGACGAAGTCTCGTGATTTCGGCAGTATCCGTAGTTGGTTCGTGATTTGCCCGCCGCCACGTGGCGCAAGTGGTATCCGTAGTTGGCTTTCGACTTGCCCGGGTCCGCCCGTGGTATGGTTATGTAGATTTGTTGGTACGCTTTGGTATCCGGTAGTTGGCTTCGTACTTGCCCCGGTCGATTGAGGACGCTTTGGTATCCGTAGTTAGCCTTCGCACTTGCCGTCACGGTTGTTATGACACAGCGGACACGTGTTCATGTGTACTCCTTGGTGTTGCTATATCATAGACTGCTGGCAGTGAGAAAGGTATTCCACGGGCACGAATGATGTGGTGGGCGTGAGACCCATGTTTATATTTGAGTGATGACTTTGAGGGCGTGAGTCCCTGACTTGACGTGACTGCTTACATATTATGTACTGTAGTTTGGTTATCATATATGTCTCCTATTTTATATAGACTACTATGATTTCATTTACAGTATTTTCAGTTTCACATACTTGGTACCTGTTGTACTGACCTCATTCGGGGGGTTGTGTTAATGCCGCAGGTAGAGGTACATCGGTTGTTGACCCTCGCTCATAGGATCACAGTTCAGCGTATTGGGAAGCTCCGTTTCTCCGGAGGCTTATCTTTTGGTATGTTTCCCTGAGTTGTAGGTTCTTGTACATTCAGGGGTATGGCGGGGCCCTGTCCCGTCATAGTTAGGGTTACATTCTTAGAGGTCTGTAGTACTGTTGTGGGCAGGGTTGTAAAGGATGTAACTGTTCAATTTCTGTATATATGCAAGAAGGCAACCGTTTTGGTTGGCTTGTTTTATTATCATATCTCTTGTTTCATGTTTAAGTTTTTATTTTCGCTGATTTTCTCTGATGTTGTATCACTAGGGTGCCCGGGGTAAGGCACCAGTCACGGGCCCGGGATCGGGTCGTGACACAAACTATAAGGGTGGGGATTGATCTAAAACCTGCTACATTTTGAGCATTTAATCACAACTTAGACAGCAAGGACATAGATCTAAACCATTTCTAACCCAACATATACTTAACCAAAGATAGACATGCTTTCAAAACAGATCCTTAAATCAAGAAAAAAACATACATTCGCCAAAAGACAGTTTAGACAAGTATGTACAAATTATTAGGACACACATGAATCATATTCCCAAATGAGACCTATTCAAGTTTGCTGAACCTCACCCTTTAACCAAATTATATCCTATGCATTTACTATATGACAATCTCGTTCTGAACTTAGCCATAGGATATAGATATAAGCAACAATCTTAACATGGCACATATTAAGAGACTGAAGGCAAAATGCTGACATCAATAACTCCATAAGCAAAAGCATGGCATGGTTAAAATGGATATTAGGGCTAACATACATGAATCAAATGTGCAGAGTACATATAGGAGAAGGGCAGAAGTATAAACAAGAATATGCAAATGATTACTCAGCCTAGACTTAACAAATGTCAGAAAATGGATATGAGTGACCTACCCAGGCACAACATGCTATCATTTATGGTTCAAAATGAACATACATGTACTTAAGACTACAAGAATGGCAAGACAAGTACATAGACCTATATGATTCCTATGCCAAAGCTAATGAAATCTCAAATGCTATATTAAACCATATATGAAGCCTAAATTAGAAAAATAGACACATATTAGACATAGAATGAACATAACATAGTCCCTTAAAGGTTAGACATACTCTTAAGACTATTCCAACAACACATTGAATCACTTTAACTCAGTTAACAAATCCTAGACCAACATTTTAAGCAATCTATTAACTGAATAACTTAAAATTTGACTGAAACAAACTACCACCAACATGCTAATCACTTTCAGGCCATTTCAGTATATTACACATGATAGAATAACCCTTAAGCTAGACATTAAGGTAATCAGATAATTTATATATGCATAGAACCAATTTTAAACTAACATATCAGGTATCTATATATCTCATCACATACAAACAGTTAACAAACATGTTTATTAAGAACACAATCACATAATACATGTTGTAATAAGTAAATTAAGTAACAAACTGAAAAGGAAATGTGTTTACCTTCTCCGGGTAGCGAACCGAGGCGTGTTTCGACTCGTCGATTTCGCTCGGAGAAGTTTGTAGTTAATGTGATTGTAAAAGTGAAAAGTTTAATAGTTTGTGAATTTTCTAATTCGAAACTTGAGAATAGAAGAAAGGTTTTCTTTATGATTTTGTA
Source organism: Przewalskia tangutica (assembly GCA_029844215.1). Taxonomy (NCBI): domain Eukaryota; kingdom Viridiplantae; phylum Streptophyta; class Magnoliopsida; order Solanales; family Solanaceae; genus Przewalskia; species Przewalskia tangutica. The sequence continues at coordinate 49,708,754 of CM056723.1, forward strand.
ACGCTTTAAAATAGTCAGAATCTGATTTTTTGTTCTCAGTTTTGAAATAAAGAATTCGATCCAAAGTGAGAAATGTGAATTTTGTTCTTGGCCTTTTTAGGAACCCAAAATTTTTCCTCCTTGAACACAACCCAAAGGGGTTGTATTTATAGCCCCAAAATTGATGCTTCAACCACTAAAATTTTGAATTTCGAATTCCAACCGCAATAAAAAAAGAAAGTTACGGGTTTCTTAGCTATTAGAGCCGTTTGGGTAGATGCCTGGTTATTTCCTTTGAATTCGGTCTTTTATCCAACGGATTGTGAGGCATTCCCACTTTTGCAGACATGGGATTGATTGAACAAGACTCTAAACCAAAGGGATGAAATGATGGGTTTCTTGGGACATAGATGCATGTTTTAGGGGTGTGCAGGGTAGGTGCGGCAATGTCAGGTGATGAGAAATCCGATGGTTTGAAGGTGTTGTCGACGACGGACCGATGGGTTTTGGTTCTGGTGAAGGATTTTGGTTTGGTTCTCATTTGGTTGAGGGGACGATCTGGTTGAAGAAGGGTGTTTGGTTCTAATAGAGTTAGGAAAGGGGGTGGCATTAGGTCAATTAGTAAAAAGGTATTGGGCCTGTCTAGTTTTCGGTTGGGCTGGATGAAAAATGGGTTGGGGATTTCATTGGGAGATTTAATTAATTAATCTTGCTCCCTTAGTCCCTTCAGTTAATAAAATTTTGCTTCTTTGTCCTAACCAATCCAAAAATGCACACACACATAAATTATGGTGCAAGCGATTTAACATATGCATTTAGTTTAAGTAAAATATAATATTCATATAAAAATGATTCATTTGGTAATTGGTGAAAATATTAAGAGAAAATCAATCATCAATGCCTATGTCAAAATATTTAAAATTATTATTATTATTTTGAGAATTTTCAGGACTCAGAAGTATAGTAAAATTAATTGAAGATAAAAGGACGACCTGAATAAAATGTTCACAGGTGAACAAATAGTCGGTAAAGATGAGACAAAATTGGGTGTCCACAGTACCTACTCAGGCAATTGCCATTATTAATGAAAATGCAGGCACTAGCACTGCTTCTATTTATATGGTTGATTCCCCTTCCTTATGGCATTTCCGATTAGGCCATGTTAATTATCGCTCTCTACAAAGAATGATAAAGATAGCATGTTGCCAAAATGCTCTATGAACAAAATTACTAAATGTGAAGTTTGCATAGAATCAAAATATGCAAGTCATCCTCATAAATCTGTAGTGAAATCAAATGATGTGTTTGGCTTAATTCATAGTGATTTGTGTGATTACCAAGCAACCCCATCTCGTGGAGGAAAGAATTATTATATATCATTCATAGATGATTGTAGTAAATTATGTCATGTATACTTAATACATATTAAAGATGATGCTTTAAACATGTTTAAAACATATAAAACAGTAATGGAAAACCAACTGGTTAAGAGAATTAAAATTCTAAGGTCCGATAGAGGTGGTGAATATCAATCAAATGAGTTCAAAGAATTTTATTCTACTCATGGTATAGTTCATCAAACCACTGCTCCATATACTTCAAAACAAAATGGAGTGGCCGAACAAAAGAATAGAACATTGAATAATATGATAAATTCAACGTTGGTTAGTTTGGGAGCCCCTCTTAGTTTATGGGGAGAGGCGTTACTTACTGCAAATATGATACTAAATAAAATTACTCGTAAGAAAAGTGACCAGTCTCCTTATGAATTATGAAAAGGAAGATTGCCTACTTTCAAAAGGATGAAAGTGTGGGGTTTCCTAGCGAAAGTTCAAGTTCCCTTACCAAAGAGAACTAAACTTGGACCAAAAATAGTGGATTGCATATATATTGGCCCTGCTAATAATAGTGCAGCATATGAGTTTTTGGTGTATCATTTCGATGTTGAAGGTATTCACAAGAACACACTTATGGAATATGCTGAAGCAGAATTTTTGAGGATATTTTTTCTTACAAAGACAAGGATAAAAGTGTTCCTAATCATAAGAAGAGGACACTGCCTCAAGATGAGTCAAACCAAAACACGCAAAATGATGAAAATTTTACTTCCTCTATTCAAGATGAAAATTCTGAACCAAGGAGAAGTAAACGTGTGAAAACTGCCAAAAATTTTGGACCAGATTTCATGACCTTTTCTGTTAAAGGAGAACATCAAACATATAGGGCTGCTATGAAATCATCTGAAGCACCTTATTGGAAAGAGGTTATCCAAAGTGAGGTAGAATCCATTGTACAAAATAATACATGGATATTGGTTGATCTCCCTCCGGGACAAAAACCAATAGGCCATAAATGTATTTTCAAACGGAAAATAAGGTCTGATGGTACTATAGAAAAATACAAAGCTCGTATAGTAGCCAAAGGGTTTTGTCAAAAAGAAGGTGTAGATTTCTTTGATACTTACTCACCATGTCAGAACCCAATACCGACGGGCCGCGACCCGGTGCCCTACCTGGGCACTCTTATAACCACCTGTCACATAATCATATGGATACCAAGGATAACGTAGTAATCTGTAAATCATATCAAATAGGCAAGCCGACAAGGCCGCCATTATATACGGGAACATCCCAACATGAAGCGTAACAGTAAAGTTGACCAAAATACATATGCAATCCACACAATTCCGAAACACATCTACCACCCACAACTGCCTACAGACCTCTAAGAGTACGATAATGAAATATGACGGAAAAAGGCCCCGTCGTGCCCCTAAATATGCATAAGTCAAATAAGGTTGTGTACCAAAATGACTAAGCTCCGGATCAATGTAGCTCTCCGAACAGCTGAACAAGAAATACTAGACTAGAGGATCACCAACCTGAGTACCTGTACCTGGGGGTATGAAACACAACTCCCCGAGGAAAGGGGGTCAGTACGAAATAATGTACTGAGTATGTAAAACATGAAGTGCTGTAAAGAAGATCATAACTGGCCAGAACATAACGTGAGACAAGTATAATAATCAAGTTATCAATGCACATGTGCCTTATGAAATGAGAGTCAAGATATGTACATATAAAATAACTCATATATACACTGTCCGACCCATTATGGGACGCGGTGGAATCATTTACTGTCCGACCCTCTAGTGAAGGACGCGGTGAAATCATGTACTATCCGGCCCATTCTGGGACGCGGTGGAATCATATACTGCCCGGCCCTCTAGTGAGGGACGCGGTGAACATATAAGGTATTGTGCACAAAACTGCACGGCCCAGGACGCGGTAAAATGATATAATCACATCAGCATGAATAGAATATCATGAGTAACTTTATACATATTAAATTATCATTTGACTCTCAATGGAATAAATAAAAGGCACTATCATATCAAGTATCACTAGAAATCAGGATTCATAGAAACTATGTATGTCCGTCGTACATTCATTTTATAACATCATGCCAAAAGAAAGAAGGGATAGTTTCACATACCTTTTAGTTGAACTAACCAACTCTATATTAGAATATGTCTCTGATCGGTGTATTTTATATACACTTTTTGAGTCATTTTTAGTTAGTCTTTTGTCCCTTCTTGTACAAATAAGTGTCGTATTAGGATAGATTTTCTTTCTTTTAAGTCAAAGTGGTTAAAATGGCCCAACGGCGGAAAAGGAGCTAAAAGAGGGCAAAAGTAGAGCTTCCAGAGCTTAAAAGCAGAGAAAGTGGCGAACGAGGCAGAAACACGGGCCAGCGCCGCGGCACCTCATGCCAACAGGTGCAGGGCCGCGGCGCCCAATATCCAGAAGACCGCAGAAGTTGCAGCGCCGCGGCGCCTCCAGACAGCAGAGAGCAG